>JANXHW010000004.1:209902500-212302500 GCA_026170595.1 Plestiodon gilberti rubricaudatus | reverse complement strand
TCTTTCTGTTCTGCTATTTTTAACCTGCTACTTATATTATGTATCTTATCGCTATTGTGCCCTGGAGAGATGGTTGAAGGGCAGTACATGAGTCTATCAAATAATAATAAAAACACCATTATCTCACAGGAACTCATAACATTTACAGAACCATCAGCCATAATACACCATTACAGAACTTCATTTGCCCAGTGACAAAATGTTGCACTTTAATACTGGGGAAGAAATGCAACGCTTCTGCTACAGCAGCTGGGCCTCCATGCCAGACGGGCACCTCGATTCCAAGGGTTGGCTCTTCTTGGGAACAAGATGCTGGCCTAGATGGCCTCCAGTCTGACCCAGGAGGCCAGTTCTTGCAGGCTTCAGTGGAGCCCGCACGCCAAGCTTACACAACATGCAGCCTGAAGCTTTATTGATGGCACAACCCTGCCTAACTATAGGCCAGTGGAACGAGTGCTCCATCGGCCTTAAGGAGTTGCAAATGTGCCAGAAAGCACGTTTGCAGCTCCTCACGAGTAAGCGGTGCCGGCATGGAGGCCGGCGTTGCTTACTCCACGGCCTAACCGGACTTGCACCGGCCACCGCAGGTGAGTCCCACACCAGTCGGCTAAGGGATGGGGGGAGGACGGGAAGGGGTGGCAAGGGAGGGGGCCATTGGCCAGCTTGGGCTGGGAGGGGGCGGGATATCTGCACTGAGTTGCGCCAATAGCCCCTTCCCAGCCCGGGCGGGCCTTACACGGCCTCCCCAGATGCACACCAGCTCCAGAACTGGCATGCTTCCGAGGAGGCCCATTGGGGCCCGCACCGCTTACATCAGGGGAAGGGGGCGAACGTGCCCTTCCCCCGAGGTGAGCCCGGGCTGCACTGGTGCAGCCCACAATGGGCCTAGGAGGATTACACAGGATTGGGCTGTGAGAGACTTCCAGACACGCGTGCAGAAACACAGCAGCCCTCCTTACCTGAAGCTTTCTGTCAGTTGCATCCTGACTTGTAGCCTGACGGAAGCAGTCGATCAAGAGAGACAGGAAATCTGGGCTGGAGGCCTTTCCCGCAGCAGGACATACCACTCACTGGCACCAGGCAACCTTCCTTCACTGCCTCTCTCAAGCTCCTTTCTGCAAGGCTCCTTTTTATACAAACAGAGGGCTCCGCTTCCCGGCCAGGGGCTGCCATTGGCTGTCCAGCTGCTGTTGCCTGGGGGAGCGTGTGAGTGACGGCTGGGGAGAAAAGCTTGCCTGCCAGCAGGGGCTGGGCCAATTCAGCTTAGTTTAGGCCTGCCGGCAGCCATGCCCTCAAGCCCAATCTCCTTTCTTTCCCGTCCTACCTTTGGATGCAGCCAATAGATCCCGTGGGTGCAAGGCGGATTGGAGATCCTATGATAAACCCATGATGGTGAATTAGCTGGCCTTGCCTGTGTCACAGACTGTTGCAGGGAAGGAAGTCTTCGTAGTGACTTCCTACGATGGTCAGCTCTTCTTTGATCAACCGTCTGCTTCCACCCCCGAACTCAGGGCAAGGGTTCTGCTTGCAGCAAGATTGTTCTGCGACTGAGCAACCAACGTTGATGAACTCATCAGTATTGGTTTACTGTTCACACGTGCAAAAAAGCAAGCAAGCAGGAGGACAGGTTGTCAGATCCAGACTTCCAAATATCCAACCCAGATTTCAAACTGTCTGCCGCTCCTAAGCGTGACCCTAGCTGTGCCCCCCCCCATCTAACTCCCTAAACCCGCCTATCCTTACCAGACAACTGGTAATGTCCTCCAATCCCTGTCGCCGCCGCTGGCCCTTCTGCAAAGCTAGAGTCCAAGCGGATGAAAAAAAGCCCCCACAGCTAGCGACGTGCCCCTCCAAGTTATATAGATCGTCACCAAGCAGGACACGAAAGGGAGAACTGACATCCAAGGATCGTCTTCCAAATGACTTCTCCCCTGCCTTAAACCCTGCCTATCTTTAGAGCCTCAGCTTGATGCTCCCCTGCTTCTGCCTGGTCTCCTTCCAAACAACCATCGTGGTAAAAACAACAACTTGTTTTCCCATGTTCAAAGTAAGCCATGCCCAAGAAGCCCATGCGTGGTCTGGAGGTCTGTCTGTCCCCATCCCAGGCCAATCGCTCCTCCGCTGCATGTGGCTGTCGACACGTGTGCGTCTTCTCTCCGGCCACAGGACGACACGCTTGCTGGCATCACGTGTGGTGTATTCCTGCCGACCCCCCCCCTGGGCCCCCAGCTCCACTCTGCTTTTCAGGCTTCCTTTCCCTAGTCAGGATTCTGGACATCAGACTCTGAGCTCTCAGTGGCTCACTAAGAGAGGACAAGGGATGCCGGGAAGGAACTCAGCATCACGTTCCCGCTCACCGCAAACAGAAGCGGTGCGGAGCAGAGAGGCTGCACGCTGCGCTCCTTGGAAGTAAAGGGTGGGTAGGTGGGCTGGCTCCTGACCACACAGAGTGGGGAGAAGGGGCTGAGAGCCCTAGTTTTGCCTGTCTTTTGTGGCTGAGGCTCATTAGTCCATGGGATCAGGAGCTAACCTGAGGGGCAGCTTGGAACCCACTGAGCATATTTGACTCCTGGGCCTTCAGCTGCCCATCCACCCCTAACACACCGACCAGGGTCACCTCAATCAAGCCTAAGTCCGGATCCTCACCCCTCTTCCACAGAGGAATACAAGCTGCCTGAGCCTCTCCCTTCTCCACATCAATGGCTGCAGCTTCTTTCCTCCACATTCTACCGCAGGAAATCATCTCCTACTTTTGTGTGTCACAGAATGCTGGGCTAGATGGACTCCTGAACTGATCCAGCAGAGTTCTTCTTATTCCCCATGCTAGTTAGAAATAGAACCTCCATATTCAAAGGCAATGTACCTCGCTCTGAATGCCAGATGCTAGGGAAGGGCTATGGCCACTTTAAGAAACAGGATACTGGTGTAGATGGACCTTTGGCCTCATACAAAAAGGCACTTCTCATGTTCTTAGCTTGTATGAGTAGTTGGACTCAGCCCAGAGATACAGTAATACAATGCAATGATAAAAAAGAGGTTGCCTTTGAGCATGAGTAGAATGCATTCTCCCCTCATCATCATCAGGTAACCCAAACCAGGCAGAACACCTCTGAAATGAAGGGGCAGGGGCCACCTCAGTCAAAGGGGTTGGTTCCGAGTCCTAGGCAGATTTGAACCCCGGCCCCGGGCACTTCTCCTTTTAGAAAGAAACTCCAGTTCCCACTCTGTGTGTCTCACCATTTAACCAAGGCAGTAATAACCCTCAGGGGATAGTCATCATGTGCCTGCTAAGAAGTCTCTTGTGATTCTGCTTTCCTGTTCTGTTGTTAGCGGATATCACATGAGTTTCTAGGCTGAATGCTGGGGGGTGGGGGTGGGGGTTGCTGTAGTAGCTCAGGGCCAGGGTGCATCATCCTTTGCAAGTCAAAGACCCCAGGCGGCTCACTCCTTGGCATCCCCTGTAGCAGGTCTGGACCAAGCGGAGTCACTTCCAGTCCCAGTACGCAATTCTGGGCTAGGTTTGGCCGCCAATAGTTTGGCCGCCTGAGTAGCAGCAGCAGCAGCTCCATGCCTGTAATGCAGGGCGTGAAACCCAGGAAAGGCTCCTAGCTGGGGAGCAGAAAGGTCGGTGGCACATGTTGGCCAAACCACAACCACGTTTGATGGCAGTTTCTGCTGTTTTATGATTTCATTTGGGGCTCCTGGAATTTCTCTTTGCTGATGTTTTCGTCTGTTGATCTTTCGTCCTTCCAGTTATTTGTATTTCTTGTTTTACATTTTCAATTAGATTCACCACTTTGTGAAATGTTTATTTTAAAAAGCTGTCTCTAAATCTATTCACCAAACAAAGCTGATGCTGGTGGGAGGGAGGCCCTTCAGGGAGGAAGGAAGGGATAGTAGTTACAGACAGCCAGGAGTAGGAGAAGCTGTCGTGCTACCCTGAGAAGGGAAGGGGCTGGATTGGAGCCCTGCTGCTCTGGGCTCCTGGGACCGCCATTCAATTCTGTGCTCAAGTGTCACCCTGCTCTTTGGGGGCCCCTTGTGGGGACCCCTGCATGAAAAGAGACAACACTACCCAATGCTGTCAGTCAGCTGGAATGGATGTCTCCGTCTCCAGGGCCCTTCGCTGCCTGCTCTCTACCAACACCCTTCTTTGCATTGGATTTAACCTGCAAAGCACCTGCTCTGCCATTGAGCAGTCATCGTCCCGTCCCCTCCCGCAGACCTGGGTCAGCCCACCTCTCCATCTTGGACCTGCACCTCTCCATCATGGAGCTCCTCGGCTTCTCCAGGCGCAAGCGGAGAGTTACATATGATGAAGGATTATTCCATCATCATGGAATAACGGCAGTGACTCTCTCTCCAGGGTTTTTCCTTTCCCAGCCCTGTCACCGGAGAGCCTTTATCCTGGAAATGCTGCCAAGGCCGGCTCTTGGGACTGACCTTCTCCGTGCAAAGCATGCGCTGACCCTTGAGCCATGTGCCCTTACGCATTCACTACTGGTGCCCCTGGCAGCACTGTGCTTCTCAACCTGTATTAAGAAGCAGCCTGTGCCTCAAAGCTTCCCACGTGGTTCTCAGGGAGGAGAAACAGGACAGGGCTGAGAGGTGGTGGTCAGAAAGGTGGCAGGCGGCACTCCAGGTGGTCTTTGATCCCTCCTCCCGTTGCCCAACTGACAGCCACCAAGAGCAGGCAGCCCATGATGACAGGGATCCAGACAAACCTTCAGGGCAGGGGGACCGGCGGTGCTTCCGCTGGTTTTACTCGTCGTATGATGATGATGGTGCAGGAGATCTGTGATCAGTTCTACAGGGTGAACTGCAGCCAGGTTGGGGAGGCTATTTGGAGCATGACAATTATGCAAGGGGAGGAGGGGAGAGTGTTCAACGGTCCCCCACCAGCATCACTGCTCTAGTCTCAGTCGGAGCCCCCCCCCCCCCGCCGGCCAGGACTGGTTTTAAGCAGAAACACAAACGTTGGGAAATCCCGGCGTCACAGATTTCTCTCTGCACAGGCAGCTGGGTCATCAGAGGTGTCTGCTGTGGACTGAGCTGTGGTCCGCAAACCTTTCAGTCCTTGGCACTCTTGGGAGGGAGCCCCACTGGCACCACATGCATGTGTGGAGTCTCGGGGAGCTCCAGAGCACCGGCACATATATGGAGTGGCTCACTGCTGAGCCCAACCCTGAATACCAGTAAAGAACTAGGACAGGAGCAGAATGAGGAAGGAGAGCCACAAACAAACGGGGAGGCGGGAGGGACGGACAAGCAAACCGGGCAGGGGGCAGATGGCGGCCGGCCACCAATGGTGGGTTCATGGAGCCCCTGAAGGAGGCGCAGGGAACCCCAGGGCTCCTAGGAGCACCCTTTGAGAAACACAGAGGAAGACATTTGCTGCTGGAGAGGAAGACAAGGAATTTTCCATGATTCGGAAGGCAGTTTATAGTCAGGTTTGGTCAGAGGACCTGAGTCCGCATTCAGGTAACAACATACTGTAATATACTGTTTCTTATGCAAGGAGATTGGCAACTCCTCTTGACTGATGATTAGCATACCGACTACTTAAGCAAAGAACTATGCATCCTGCACATTGACCAAGCATCTTGAAACTGAGCCACAGCTGGGAACTGGTGTCTTTTCTCACCATTCTAATTAATCCCACAGTAGCAGCAATGTTTAAGTGCAGTGGTTTTCTAGGAACTGGCCTAGTTTCCTCACCAGAAATTTCAACACCACCAGAGCAGCTAAAATAACCTGAGCCGAAGGGCCTCCCTGCACGGTTGGGCATCCTTGCATTCCTGCAGCTGCTGGGTTCGTCCTGCAGCTGCAGGGGAGCCCTGATTTTGGACCCAAAAATCGGTCCAATCGGCCTAAAGCCGGCCCTGCTAATAATGTGTGAACCACCCTCCATTCTCCAGCTGGTCTCTTCCCAGTATCCTGAAGTTGGCAGTTATTCGATGGGCCAGCAGAGGGCGCCATTAAACAAGCACAGTCCCAGCCTCTGGCTTTCATTCCTCCACCTCAACATCTCCCGCTCCTTGAAATGATTTCCCCAGTTGGACAGCCAGTTAGACAGCCAGTTGGACTCAGGGGGACTTTCCTTGAAGCAAACATGATTGCACTGCACACCTGCATAGTTTTTAAAAACATATCTAATTTGAAAATATTTTAGCCCCCTTTTCTCTATAAAATACCCAAAATAGCTAATAAAAAGAACCACATAACACATGAATTGAAGCAGGAAAACAATAAACAACCACCAGAATTGACATCAAGTAACACAACCCTAAAGCAAGATCACCTTACCAGCTACCCATAATTGATTACAGATTATTGTTGTTTTTAACTGCTGCATATTGTACACTGTCTGTGTACAATAGCGGGATATACACATTTTAAATATAGAGTGCATACAATAAACACTTCCTCCTGCACACCACCTTAAGACAGTGTAGATTGGGGGGGGGGGCATCAGCATCATGCTCGTCTGTTTCTCCCCCTCCCAGCCCCAGTGGTTGTTTTGTTTAACATCTTAGGCCCAGACCAGACTTGCAGCACCACATGGAAATGAGCATTTTCCATGGAATGACGACTGCACATTTGGATGCAGAGCTCATCATGTGGGTTTCCTCACCAGGAGCATGTTGTTCCAACGGAAGAAGTCATCATGACAAGTATGGATCATCATCGGGATTACTGGTTAAATTTTTTTATATAAATGTCTGATTGTAAAATACAATCATTTTATATATTTTTATATAAAAATTTTTAACCAGTAATCCCGATGATGATCCATACTTGTTATATTGTCGCTGGTTATAATAGTCTTCGTTCATTTGAAGTCATCATGTACCTTTTTCACTTTTTATTCAAGCCTTCCACGTAGGTTTTGAATGTATGGGAGCAAAACTCACGTGGTTGTCAATATCTGTGAGTTTGGACTAGTCCTCCTCGCCGGAGAAGGAGAGGAGCCCTAGGCTGGCTCATAAGAACATAAGAAGAGCCCTGCTGGATCAGGCCAAAAGCCCATCTAGTCCAGCTTCCTGTGTCACACAGTGGCCCCACCAGATGCCTCAGGGAGCACACAAGACAACAAGATACCTGTGTCCAGTCGCCACTCCCTTGCACCTGGCACAGAGAAAACCCACTTCTAAAACCAGGAGGATGCTTATGGCTTGTAACCTGTGATGGTCTTTTCCTCCATGAATCTGTCCAAACCCCTTTTAAAGGCATCTAGGCCAGGTGCCATCACCACATCCTGTGGCAAGGAGTTCCACAGATGAATTACACGCTGGGTAAAGAAATATTTTCTTTTGTCTGTTCTAACTCTCCCTCCACTCAATTTTAGTGCATGTCCCCTGGTTCTGTTGTTGTGCGAGAGGGAGAAGAATTTCCCTCTATCCACTCTCTCCATCCCATGCATAATTTTATACGTCTCAATCATGTCCCCCCTCAGGCGCCTTTTTTCTAGGCTGAAAAGCCCCAGACGCTGTAGCCTTTCCTCATAAGGGAGGTGCTCCAGCCCACGAATCATTCTGGTTGCTCTTTTCTGCACCTTTTCCAATTCAACTATATCCTTTTTCAGGTGTGGTGACCAGAACTGGACACAATACTCCAATACTCCACAATACTCCTGGCAGAGCCCACCTCCTTCGCCCCACTTGGTTCCCTCCCTCCTTGTTTCCAGCGTTAAAGGGCACCCTCCGCCTCCGCCTTGCTTCTGGCAAGGAGGAGAGAAAGGGCCAACGCTGGGGTTGCCTGAACAGGATCAACCCATGAAGGATGGCGGAGACGACTCCTGTCAGCAGCGAGGGAGGGGCTTCCTTGCTGGAATCCTTCTTGGAGGGAGGAGGAGTTGAGCGAAAGAGATGACACGACCACACTTGTCGTGAAGAGGCTGTCCAGTGTCCAGGCAGGGCAGCTGTCACCAAAACGACTGAAATGATGTGGAATGGTTCTTCTGCGACATTTTGGAGAAGCTGTAGGAGGCCATGGGGCGCCAGAGGGCCTGAGGCAAAGCCAGGGAACTGGGGAGGACAACGTGGGGAAGGAGGGCAACAATCGCTGTTGCAGCAGCAGCAGGTCACAGGTGCTCTGGGACCGGCTTCCCCTTCTTGGAGATCCTCGCCCAGCTCCTCGGGGTGGCCCGTGGGGTGATCGTAGTCATCATATCCCGCACGAGGGACTCAGGTGGGGCAGCAGCGGGGGGGGGAGCTGCCCTGCCGCCCCGAGGGATGCAGGGGAAGAAGCAGGCAGCCTGAAGCCTGCTCCCATCCGCCCAGAGGCGTCTCCTCCCTCCCCCCCACAGACGGAACCTCTTGTCGCCCCAGGCGACTCTGTTTGAACCATTGCAACAGACACCTTCACGACGACCAGGCAATGATTCCCTTTGGCGCACCGCTCGCTGAAGTGAGGATTGGGCAACGTCTGAACTATTTAAATCCTGGGCTTTGGAAACTTGGGGAGGGGGGCAGCCAGCAGGAGTGGGGACAGCTGGGACGCGGGGGGGGGGAGAGATGTCTTCTGTGCGCCTTCGGCACTCATCGCAATAGGGATCAGGCAGATAACTGCAGCGCAGCAGCACTAGTTAAAGAAGGCCTGCTCTCCTTTGCAGAAATGGGGCAATAAGGGAGACCTCAGAGGACCGGAGCCGAGAGAAGGCAGGCAGGCAGGCAGGCAGGCAGGCAGGCAGGCAGGCAGCTTCGGAGCAGGGGCAGCAGGCGGAGGCAGCAGCATCATCCCTCGGGGTCTCCAAGGAGCTGTTGCAGCAGCAGGTGAACTGGGAACATGAGCGAGAAGCTCCTGAAGACCCAGGCTGGAGGGAGGCAGCATTGGGGCAGCAGCACAGCCGGGCCCAGGACCCGAGGAGGATGGCTGGAGCCACTCCCCCCTCTTTGGGGCGGGCTAGTGGCGGCGCTGCTGGGATACGTGCAGAGACAGGGAGTCTGCCAAAGGATGACTGGAGGAGGGAGGAGCCTGGCTTTTGCGTGGAAGAAACTCCTCCCCCATTGGGGCGAACCACGTGTGGTTGCTTGCCGGTCAGTCCCCCCGTGTACACCGACATGCACAGGTCATGTGACTCACGGATGCGTCTCCGTGACGGACAGAGCTGCACCTCTGGTGGGTGGGGGCCGAACAGGAAGACTTTGCAAAGCGGGCTCACCACCTGGTGACGTTGTAGGGGGTCCTCCTGTCTGTCTGAGATCTGTGGTGGTAGCCACAGAATAGTTTCCGTGGTCTCAAGAAAGACAGAGACTTTTTCTGCGGGAGGAGCCCTTGTGGAATCCAGCGGCAGCAGCGTCACTGACCGACGCTGACTCCGCCGCTTCAAGGGGCCCGCTGGGCCCAGACATGCAACCAGCGTGCTGCTTTGAGCCACCCAGACCCAGGGGAGGGGAGGCCGGAGGGAGCCTCAGGAACTGCCCCGCACCTGGCAGAAGACCTCCCTCCCACCAGGCCTCCTGCGTTCATCGATCTGGAGGCAGGATCCGCTCAGTCCCTTCAGTCCCTGGGGGCAAATCTGTATCAAGATTGCAATCCTGTACACACTACTTTCCTGGGAGTAAGCTCCACTGAACATAATGGGACTTGCTTCTGAGTAGACACGCCTAGGATTGTGATGTTAGGCAACCCACAGGGCTGCTGGGAACTTTAGGCTGCAATCCTATCCACATGTACATTGGAGTAAGTCCCACGGAACCCAGTGGGGCTTACTTCTGAGTAGGCATACATAGGGTTGTGCTGTGAGCCAGTTTGTTCTCAGTGGGCAGCAGCTGGCTCTGTTCCCTGTTAAACCCTCCAACAGCAAATGGCACTAGGACCCAGGGCCCAGCTGGATGGCTGTGATTGGCTGTGGGTGATGTCATCCAGGAGCTACTTAGCTTCTGCCCTTACCCCCCTCCCCCCACAGCATTTCAAGAAAAAGCAGATTGGTTCAGCACTGCTGCAAGCCGCAGTTCCCAAGGAGTTAACTTAAAGTGACAGGTGCAGCGAGAGCTTCAACAGTGAGAAGCAGCTCTTTTCCATGTTCTTCCAAAGGGCTGTCTGAAAGTCAAAAGGGATGTAGTAACTGAGCATGGATCTCGGCAGCCCTGTTTATTATCCTTGGCTCACAGGCAAGAGTCACGTTTCCACAGACCTGGAGAGAGAGCGCTCTAGGTTCAAAAAAGCAAAAGAAGTCAGAACATCAGAAAGAGCCCAGCTGCTGGATCAGGCCAAAGGCCCATCTAGTCCAGCTTCCTGTATCACACAGTGGCCCCACCAGATGCCTCAGGGAGCACACAACACAACAAGATACCTTTATCCTGTCACCACTCCCTTGCATCCGGCATTCAGAGATAGCCTACTACTAAAACAAGGTGGTTGCTTATGGCTTGTAACCTGTGATGGTCTTTTGCTCCATGAATCTGTCCAAACCCCTTTTAAAGGCATCTAGGCCAGGTGCCCCCGTCCTCACGAGGCCTACATGGCATGCGAATGGTGGCCGGCACTGCTTTCTGCAGTGGTTTCCTTTGGGAAGGACAAGCAGCGTCCTTGCAGTGCTCCTTGGCAGCCCGGGCAGCAGCAAGAGCAGCAGCCTGCGAGGGAGGTCCGGCCGAAGGCCCATCAGTCCAGCAGCCTCTTTCTCCTCAGAGCCAGAGACAGGCTTGCCCAGCTTCTCCCAGCAAGTGGCTGGCCAGGCACAACTGGTGGGCCTCCTGGGCGTGGGGGTGGGGGTTCTTGAACAGTTTTCACACCTGAAGCAAAATGTCCCAAGGACTTCCTGGCGCCAATGGGAGCTTCCCTCATGGGGCAAACTAACAGCAACTGTGGGAGGGCGGTGAGCTGGACTGAGACTGTGGCAGAGCAAAGGGTTAAAGCTCCCTTCTCCCCACACTGAGGTCCCGATCCAGACGGGGATTCCCCGTGGCTGTCACCACTTACCATCATCTGTTGTGACTATTGTTACCAATAACCACAGCACAGCAGAGGCTAAGCCTGTAGGTACGTATGTATGTCCAGTGTATGGTGGCGCAAGCACAGCTCCCGCAGTGAGCTCCAATCCAACACACACTTACCTGGAAGTAAGACCTGTTGGACTCAGCAAGACTTCTGAGTAGCTGTGCACAGGAGGACTGCGTTGTCAAATAAAGATACGCTTGGACTAGCCTTCTTCCAGGCACCAGTGTTCACTGAGCAACTCTGCTCCCCTTAGCCCCTGCAAGAAACATTACTGAAGAAGGATCTTACTCTGCCAGAGTCAATCCGGCCCTGGTTTCTGAAGCAGGGCTAGTCTACAGATGCGAATCGGTTCGTTTTGTACAAATTTAGACTTTTTAATAGAATGTTAATCTCGCATTGGGTCTGGTTATGGCTGGCCAATTTATTCTTTTGCTGGGTAATAGTCCTTAGTGCTCAATTGATGTCTGTTTACATGGGAGCCAGTTTCTAGGAGATACTGAGATCTACCTGAGTGTCTTGCACAGCAAAGCCATCAGAGCCTAGAGAGGATGATACATCTGTAGTGGAAGAAAATCCAGAAGACTGCCAGCAGTGGACCCTTGTTGACAGATCCGGGCAGCAAGGAGTTAACAGATGAAGACTTGGACTTTGACAGGACCACACCCAGGACTGCATGGATGGAAGCACACCTGAAAGCAATTGGGCCTGGCCCACAGGTGTTGCTACTAAGTAGGAAGAAGCTGGGACTTTGAGTGCAATGGGTGTGGCTCGCAGCTGCACCCAATTAGCACTAATTGGAACTTAAGGATATAAAAGCAGCAAGATTGCAGCAGGACTCTCATCTTGCTGTGGTCTCATCTCTTTACTGATGGAACGCTGCTAGCTGAAGGACTTCACTGACTTCGCCAGAGGATGGGACGCTGCTGCCACGCCAAGGAGCTGCTGGACACTCTACGAAGCCGAAGGACTGCTGAGCTGGTGACCTTGGACCAGAGAAAGCTGATAGAGAAAGGAGAAAACACTGCTGCCAAAAGAGACTGGTTTGGGGGGGATTTTTGGGAGAGAGACTGTTGCTTCTGTTTGGCAGAAGGGTTTCTGCTTTGGGAGATTTATAGTGTCAGGGTTGCTGTAAAGCAATAAATTTTGTTAATTTTAGACCGAAAACTATTATGACCGGCAACAATTTTAGAAGAAGAAATTGAGATGGGTAAAACGGTCATATTTCTAAAATGAGTATAGTGATTCAGCCGATTTAAAAGTAATTGCGGTTTTGCCCGGGCGAACCACAGACAAACCAAAGACTTAAAAATACAATCAAACCACTGAGGACCCGACGTTTCGTGCTTCTACTCAAAACACATCTTCTAGGGTATCCAAAGGAAGTTTGGTTGATGTTGTTAAACCAGCGCTTTGCTCCATTAGCTCTTATATTCTCCAAAAAAGGGGCGGGAACCTTCTATTGCAGCAGGAGCCACCTTTTTTTTCAATCTTCTTCGCTGTAAGCCACCAATCCTGTAAAAACTTAGCAATTCATTAGTTCTCTAGAGTTGTTCTTGCTCTTAGCTGTCAGATTGTATTAATCCTGTAAAAACTTAAATGAACTATTGATCTTTAGAACTGTCCTCGCTTTTGATTCCTATTGTTGAGCTGTCACGGGATGCTGTCAACTTGCAGATATTGTTGAGATTACTATTCCCATATTTCTTATGAATTATGGGATTCCATATGCAATTTGCCAAACTCAATTCTTGCTGTCTATTCATCAAGGACTGTGGCGTTCTTTTACTAATAGCAAGGGCTTCCAGATGTTTTAGAACACTTAATCTGTTCTCTGTTGCTACTGAGCATGCATTCTTGAAAAGAATTGTATGTCCCGTGGTCAATGCATGCTCAGCTGTTGCAGAAAGATGTGGATGTTCTAATCTTAGTGCTCTCTCATGCTCCTTGACTCTAGTTCTTATTGCTCGTTGCGTCAGTCCAATATATTCCTTGTCACAAGATCCACACGGAATACAATAGATACCTGGACTTGAGAGTGGCAATCTTTTATCTTTGGGATTACTAAGCATCTGTTCTATTTTTTTTGTTGGCTTAAACACAGTTTTTATGTTCCCTTGTTTAAGTATTCTGGCTATTTTATCTGTTACTCCTTTTATAAATGGTAAACAAGTCCAGTTTCTATCTTTGTTGTCCTCCATTTCCCTGTTATCATTGGCCTCATTGTAGGTCCTATTTCTCCCCTCTCTTTCCCTTTTAATTTTATTCATTTGTACATTCCATCCCCTATTTATTTGGCTTACAGGATAGCCGTTTGCCCTTAGCATGTCAAAAACAGTTTCTTTCTCCTCAGGAAGGCTATCCTCATCGCATATCTTTATTGCTCTATAAGCCAAGGTATTTATCACAGCCCCTTTCTGAGCGGGGTGGTGGTTGGACTCATAATTTAGGTACCTGTTGGTATTTGTGGGCTTCCTATAGACCGTATGTGTGAGGGATGAGTCCTCTTTTCTAGTTATCAACACATCTAGAAAGGCCAATGATCTATTTGTTTCCTTCTCTAGTGTAAATTGTACCTCTTTGCAGAAGTTGTTCAGATGTTCTAAGAATTTCTGCAATTCTATTTCCCCATGTGACCAGACACAAAAAATGTCGTCAACATACCTCCACCATATGTCTGGTTTAAGTTCAGCTGTTTGAAGCACCTGTTGCTCTAGGTGCTCCATGTATAGGTTTGCTACTAGGGGGCTCAGGGGATTCCCCATTGCCACCCCATCCTTTTGTTCTAGGTATGTTCCCTCCCATACAAAATATGTTGATGTTAAACAATGTCTAAACAATGGTGCCAATTCTTGGCTTATAGAGCAATAAAGATATGCGATGAGGATAGCCTTCCTGAGGAGAAAGAAACTGTTTTTGACATGCTAAGGGCAAACGGCTATCCTGTAAGCCAAATAAATAGGGGATGGAATGTACAAATGAATAAAATTAAAAGGGAAAGAGAGGGGAGAAATAGGACCTACAATGAGGCCAATGATAACAGGGAAATGGAGGACAACAAAGATAGAAACTGGACTTGTTTACCATTTATAAAAGGAGTAACAGATAAAATAGCCAGAATACTTAAACAAGGGAACATAAAAACTGTGTTTAAGCCAACAAAAAAAATAGAACAGATGCTTAGTAATCCCAAAGATAAAAGATTGCCACTCTCAAGTCCAGGTATCTATTGTATTCCGTGTGGATCTTGTGACAAGGAATATATTGGACTGACGCAACGAGCAATAAGAACTAGAGTCAAGGAGCATGAGAGAGCACTAAGATTAGAACATCCACATCTTTCTGCAACAGCTGAGCATGCATTGACCACGGGACATACAATTCTTTTCAAGAATGCATGCTCAGTAGCAACAGAGAACAGATTAAGTGTTCTAAAACATCTGGAAGCCCTTGCTATTAGTAAAAGAACGCCACAGTCCTTGATGAATAGACAGCAAGAATTGAGTTTGGCAAATCGCATATGGAATCCCATAATTCATAAGAAAAGAACGCCACAGTCCTTGATGAATAGACAGCAAGAATTGAGTTTGGCAAATCGCATATGGAATCCCATAATTCATAAGAAATATGGGAATAGTAATCTCAACAATATCTGCAAGTTGACAGCATCCCGTGACAGCTCAACAATAGGAATCAAAAGCGAGGACAGTTCTAAAGATCAATCGTTCATTTAAGTTTTTACAGGATTAATACAATCTGACAGCTAAGAGCAAGAACAACTCTAGAGAACTAATGAATTGCTAAGTTTTTACAGGATTGGTGGCTTACAGCGAAGAAGATTGAAAAAAAAGGTGGCTCCTGCTGCAATAGAAGGTTCCCGCCCCTTTTTTGGAGAATATAAGAGCTAATGGAGCAAAGCGCTGGTTTAACAACATCAACCAAAGTTCCTTTGGATACCCTAGAAGATGTGTTTTGAGTAGAAGCACGAAACGTCGGGTCCTCAGTGGTTTGATTGTATTTTTAAGTCTTTGGTTTGTCTGTGGTTCGCCCGGGCAAAACCGCAATTACTTTTAAATCGGCTGAATCACTATACTCATTTTAGAAATATGACCGTTTTACCCGTCTCAATTTCTTCTTCTTAAATTTTGTTAATTGCTTGTCCGGAGTTTAGTTTTTTTCCACACACAGCGTTAACTATTTGAGGAGGGAGAGGTGTTGATCAGTCGAAGTGGCACAGAGAGACAATTTCAGATAGAAATTGTATTAAAAGGGAGTAGGGTGATGCCCAATTGGAATTGAATTAACTAATTTAAGACAATTTGGTACCTGGAGTGGGGTAACTAAGTCTAATTATTTAAAGGGAACAAACTTGCTCTAGAAGGAGAAGTTGGGTCAATACAACATCCCACCCCTACAACTAAAGGTGTGTGTGTGTGTGTGTGTGTGTGTGTGCGCACGCACGCACTTGAGAGATATGGGCAGGTGTTCTTTAAAGTCTGCTCCAAAACCCTTGCCTAAGTGCTGCTTCTATAGAAGCCAAGAGTTGGCTGAAGCCGGTGGAAAGTCTTGTAGAAGTGTCTGCTGCCTGCCTGCCTCCACGCTGGTTATGTATTCACAAATAAAGTAAAACCTATGCCCTCAGCACTCACTCTGCCTTCCCAGAGAAACCAAACCCTGGAACTTCACACTGTGCAGGGAAGCTGCAACCAACAACAACACAACTGCACATTCAGCAGCAACACTCACTATCCGGACAGCTGATTATGGCTGGTGGTAGCTGGGATGTGCTGGGATCTTGATTTCAAGTGTGCACATTGATATGCATAGTGGTGGGCCCCGAGTCCAACTGCACCACTCCTTACCCCGTTTCAGAGACGTTGGTTCTAAAACATAGAGGAGGGAGCAGAAAACCGAAGAACTCTGGCACTTTTACACCCACCAAAGAACTCTGGCACTTTTACACCCACTTATTTGAAGAGGCACCTACAAAAGCTTCCCAAAGGTAAAATGGGGACAGGGATCAGAAAATAGGGGCCATCCCTGCTAAATAGGGACCGCTGGAGCATGTGCAACAGTTCAACCTGTGCTATAAACACTGCTGTAGTTATCAGACGTTTTAAAAACCACAACAAATGCTTTTAAAATGGTCTACTTTTTAGCCGTTTAACCTGGAATATATCTACAGACAGGCCTCGAACCATGCTCTGGGTCAAAGCGCTCACCCGCAGAGCCCTCCCAAAGATCTAGCTAGTCCAGCACCCGCTTTGCCATCAATGACCAGTCAGGTTCATTCAGGAAGCACACAAGCCAGACATAGCAGCAGATCTCCCCTGCCATTTGTTTCCAGGACTTGGAATTCAGAGGTATACTGTCTCTGAATCTGGAGGTTCTTTAGCTATTGTTACTAACTGCTGTTACTAACTGCTCTCCGTTATTCATGTACCCTGCCCTGAAATAATGTTCCTTGGGGCTCTGGCTCCTCCTTTACAGGGTGGGGTAGCAGGCTCCTCCAGGGCTGGCACCTCCTCCATCTAGCTCTGCTAGGCTATTTCCTCCAGGATGCAGAAACACCAATTAGCATGATAATTAAAAGAATATAGATAGACTATATCTGCATAGCAATGGGCACCATTTGCACTGAAGAGGCTTTAGACTTTTCTGCATGATTAAAAAAAATGCCTCCGCCATATTTAATTGTTAGAGCTATGTGTTCATCTCTAGCACATCCTAATCCAGTACCAATGGTGTGAAATGTCTTGCTGCAGGGTGGATAGCCTCTTGTCTACCTCTTGTTAAAAATAAGTAAAGCTGGGTTACACTGGCTTTTCATCGGGTTGCCAACTGATCAAAAGAAAGTCCAGTCTGGCTGCTCTTGTGCTGTTTTTAACAGTAGCTTAATGTGTTGAAATTAGCAGGTAGAAGCTTTTCACAGCACAGTCAGTATCACCTACTAATGCTAACAACTACACATCTAGCAGCTGCTTAATGGCATAGCTGGTTGAAAAGCTGACCTGACCACCTACTTCATTGGCTACTGCTTGTGTGAAGTGGGCAAGAATGGAAACTAACATGATGATGTCATGTCATTACTCATCATCACCAGGGAGGGGGAAGACATGGCTCAATAGCAGCCATGCATCTCACCCAAATGTGTACTCTGGCCTGGGCATTAGCATTCAAAGCATTTCACACACTCTCTCTTAGTCACCCTTACCACACGTCACTCTGTAATGTAGATCTGTATTATTACCCCCATATTGCTGAGGCTGAGAAAGTGTTGCTTGTTGCGGCCGTCCGTACTTGAGTCGATCAGACGGTATTTGACCGCTGCTTTGGCGACTGCGCTGGCTGCCCATTCGTTTCTTTGGGCCCAGTTAGGTGCTGGTACAGACCTGGTCCAAGCCTTTCATGGTTTGGGTCCAGGTTGTTGGAGGAACCGCCTCCCCCCCCCCATACGTTCCGACCTGCCCTCTTAGTCTTAGGTCAACTGTGGGGGCTCTCTTACTACAAGTGCCGCCTTTGTCCTAAGTTAGAGGGATGGTGGCACAACAGCAAGCGCCACAATTATGGAACTCCCTACCAGGGGAATTAAGGACTTCCGCCTCCCGCAGGGCTTTTTGCCAAGGGCTCAAACATTTCTGTTTCATCTGCCGCCCGTTTGGTTGTCTGCCGCCTGTCTGTGCCTCTGTCTGTCTGTGCTGATCTCTGTGCCTCTGTGACCGTGTTTTGCTTCTGCTGCTTCTCTCTGTACCAAAGAGTTGCTCCCAATGGTTTTATTGTTTATTAACGATTTTGCTCATTGTTTTCATACTTTGTACATTTATTATGGAACTTTGTAAGCCACCTTTTGGGCATATGCTTCAGCATGGGATAGGCGGGATATAGTAATAATAATAGATTGATAATATTATTAGACCAGATTGATTCGTGGGCTGGAGCACCTCCCTTATGAGGAAAGGCTACAGCGTCTGGGGCTTTTCAGTCTAGAAAAAAGGCGCCTGAGGGGGGACATTATTGAGACGTATAAAATTATGCATGGGATGGAGAGAGTGGATAGAGGGAAATTCTTCTCCCTCTCGCACAACACCAGAACCAGGGGACATGCACTAAAATTGAGTGGAGGGAGAGTTAGAACGGACAAAAGAAAATATTTCTTTACCCAGTGTGTAATTCATCTGTGGAACTCCTTGCCACAGGATGTGGTGATGGCACTTGGCCTGGTCCAGGGGTTTGGACAGATTCATGGAGGAAAAGACCATCACAGGTTACAAGCCATAAGCAACCTCCTGGTTTTAGAAGTGGGTTTTCTCTGTGCCAGGTGCAAGGGAGTGTCAACGGGAAACAGGTGATCTTGTTGTCTTGTGCTCCCTGAGGCATCTGGTGGGGCCACTGTGTGATACAGGAAGCTGGACTAGATGGGCTTTTGGCCTGATCCAGCAGGGCTCTTCTTATGTTCTTATGTTCTAATAATAATAATTACGCTTACCAGATCGCCGACCGGGACAGAGCTGCTTGCCCTTAAGGGGCGGGGCGCGGGGGGGGGCCCAGAACGACACGTCGTTCTGGCCCACCCGCACCCTGCCCCTTAAGGGCAAGCAGCTCCGTCCCGGTCGGCGATCTGGTAAGCGTAATAATAATAATAATATAATAATAATAACCCAATGAGTTTATGTAACAATGTTTGAAAGACTCAGACATAGCAAAGAGTCTTGTGACATCTTAAAGTCCTACCAAATGTAACTTCAGTTCTGGTACCAAAACCCGTTTCCTGGGCTAGAGGAACCAGCTGCTGGCTCCACCCAAAATGAGGGCATGTACACCCCACTCCCCTAACCCAGTGAAGCACCCCACTCTATACTTATGGGGGACAGAAGGTTCAAACTGTCCCTAATCACATGATTGGAGTGATTAGGAGATTCTCTCCCTCCCCAAGTGAGTTTGCAGAGCAGAATGGTGTGCCGGGTTACGGGGGGCGAGAAGGGCAAGATCGTATTTTTAAGCATGTGGTGGGCAGGGGGACAGTATCCCCTGGACTGGGTCACTCTGGTCCTTCATTCCAAGGGTATCCCACCTCCCACACCCCCTATTTTGCACCTGGCTCTGTTTAGTGGACCTTGGGGGGGCCTAATGAAGAACCACGTAGATTCCACAAGCTTCACGTCTGCCCATCTGTGAGTAAGAGGAAGTCATACATGCCACAGTAAGCCACAAACTGAGTCCAGGCCAGCGACCAGTGTTAAACCCCATGAGGCAAATAAGTGTGTGACTATTATATCAGGGGCACAACTGCTGAAGGATGTGTGTCCTGCCACCCTGGAAGGGTGCAGCACCATTCTGAAGGGGCCTCGGAACACGTCCTTCTCCCCCCCACCACCTCTCTCTCTCTCTCTCACACACACACACACACACACACACACACTCACTCACTCACTCACACACACACACACACACACACACACACACACACACACTAATGCCAATTGTGGCCTAGGCCCCTGCATCTTCTTTGCAACTCTTGTTGCCACGGAAACTGCCTCCACAGGATTAGACACTGTGATAACCCATCACTCAGCCTGGCAGCCAATCATCACCACCCCTAAGCTGACATCCTCGCAGTCACCCAGGCGACCAATAAGCACCTCACCTGCTCCGGGAAGACCTCAGCCACTGGAGCAGCCAATGAGCATCCTCACCTGCCCCAGGAAGCTCCCAGTCACTCAGGCAACATCGCCTGGGCACCGTTTCCCCCCTGCACATTTGGCTCTTCCTCCAGCAAGCAGACTTGGCTGGAAACAAATTACCAAAGGGGGGGGGGCTCTTTTAAGTTGGAAGTGATGAATGTTAACACATCTGTCAGCCCAGCAGTACTATCTCCATGCTCAGCAATCTCGGCCTGTTGTCTCCATCTAAAGGAAATGCCACCTCTGGATGATGATGATGATGGTACTGAATTATAGCAATACTGGTGATGAGAAGAGAAACCTTCTGCCCTTGTGTCCAGGCCTTTGCCTCCGCAGACTCTCCTTGCCCTCCTCTAAGGAGCTCCGTCGCTACCTTCTTTCAAGATTGATGTTACCGGTATAAAGACTGTTTGAGAAATCACAGGCTATAAACTGGGAAGTTGTTTTCAAAAGGAGCTACTGAGTTTAAGAAGAGAGATGCAAAAAGAAGGCATCAGTCATTTCCTAGCAGCTGGAAGTGTGGTGCTTGCAAACCGGTGGAAGCGGGGAGTCCCCGACTCCAAACGTGGTGACGGATCGACAGCCAAAGTTTGGAGTGTTGTACTAATGCGCGCTTAATGCATCAGGTATGGGTGTCAGAAGGGAGCTAGAATTAGAAACAAAGCGTTTGGATTTTTAGGAATACGAACTACACCCACCTTGGCTTTGGGGGCCATAATATAGGCAAGGCAACGGGAAACAAGAGAGTTGCGCAATACTGAAATCTGTTTTTAATACCAAGTGAAGTTTTCTAGACAAGGAGATCTGCAAAGAGTAACTTCAAGCTCCCATCGCTTTTTAAAACATTCATAGCAGTGGGGTGGGTGGGGTGGGTGTTAACTTCCCACCATCCCACTAATTTCCCACCAAAACCACCACTGCTACCCAGATGCTATTTGTCCCACAGATCAAAACACGAGTACCTGTAGGAACCTCAGCTCTAGAGATCTGTAAAGTTTCGGAGCATGTGGCTGTCTTGATTGGTTTTGACTTGGGTGCCTTATTGAGTATGGAAAGACAATTTATGATCACTCCTGTTTTTCACGAAAACCGGAAGTGGTCATAAATCGCCGCAGAGCAGCGATCTGAAGATGGGGGGGGGGCTGCAGAGGGTCGTGCAGACCTCCCTAAACCCTCCAGAGGGCTCCATGATTCCCGGTAAGTCCAAAAATTCCATTTAAATTTTCTTTGAGGCAGTGATACCCAGGATCGCAGCCACCACCACTGGCCCCGCCCCCGCAAGCACTCAAAGTTCTCCCCAACATAGGGAGAACTTTGAGAAACACTGGTCTAGAAAGAAGGCGCCTGAAGGGGGACATAATTGAGACATATAAAATTATGCATGGGGTGGAGAGAGTGAATAGAGTGAAGTTCTTTTCCCTCTTGCACAACACCAGAACCAGGGGACATGAACTAAAATTGAGTGGCTAGAGAAAATATTTCTTCACCCAGCGTGTAATTCATCTGTGGAACTCCTTGCCACAGGATGTGGTGATGGCACCTGGCCTAGATGCCTTTAAAGGGGGATTGGATAGATTCATGGAGGAAAAGTCCATCACAGGTTACAAGCCATGACGACTGTATGCAAACCCCAGGGCTTAAGGCTGTGACACAACGCCTGTGGGACAGTGCGGCGTGAGGCGAAGCCGGCCTTTGCTTCGCATCACACCGTGCTGCTTCCTGTCTACACTGAAGGAAGCCGCACGGAGAAGAGTAAGATGTCCTGCCCCGCCCCCACTCTCTTTTAGCCAATCAGAATCGAATCTTTTCAGACTCAATTCTGATTGGCCAACGCGTTGCTTCGCGTCCCGCCCCCACTGCACCGAACGTGGCCTCTCATTGACCGAAGTTCAATTTGTCCAACTTTGCTTGCATGGCAACGCAGCTCTCCTGTGTTACCGCGCGATGTTAGAAGACACAAGAAGACAGACCGAGATCTTTGCGCCGCTTGCAGACCACGCCGCAGCACGGCCGGTGTGTCACAGCCTTAGAGGTAGCCTGTCTCTGAATGCCATATGCAAGGGAGTGGCAACAGGAAATGGGTATCTTGTTGTCTTGAGTGCTCCCTGAGGCATCTGGTGGACCACTGTGAGATCCTGGAAGCTGGACTAGGTGGCCCTTGCCAATGTCCTGATCCAGCAGAACATCTTCTGATGTTCTTATGCTCCTCAGCACAGCAACAGCTGCAAAATTGAAACTAAATCAGGAAACTCTCCAACCAAACAAAACCACCAGGGAGCAGGTGTGGAGGCTGCTATCCTGCTTCTTCCGCTAGTTTAGTAGAAAAGGACGCACACCAAAATTTAGAAGGGCTCCTCCACTTGTAGCAACCTTGGTGTATGGCCCCTTAAGTGTACAAGGAAAGCAGGCGCACCCTGGAGTCACATGTGCTCAGCGGGGCCTTCCTTGTCTTCTGGCTCTCTGGCTTCAGTTTTGCAGCTGTTGCTGGTGGAGGCACAAAGTGTTTTTTTTTTCCCACACGGGACAACTCAGAGAGGAAAAAACCCCAACATCCTGCACACAGAAAACAAGCATGTCAGGAAAATGGTTCTAGACTGGCTTTCTCCCACTGCTGTTTTTCTGTGTACAGGGGATTTTCTATATATTTGTGGACAAATATATACAAAATCCCCTGCACACTGAAAAAACAGCACTTCAGGGGGAGAAAGCTAGTCCAGAACCATTTTCCTGACATGCTTGTTTTCTGTGTGCAGGATGTTGGGGTTTTTTTTTGTAAGCAGGAGTATTCCATCATGTGAGGGCTCCCCTCACATGGTACTGGAAGTTGACCACCCCAGGAAGAACCCCCCACACACACACAAAGCTTCAGTAGAAGGCAGGGGAGACATACAGATTTACATGAATTCACCTGTTTTCATTTTTCCCTCTGGGAGCAACAGCGACTCTCCAGAAAGCTGTTGAAGTTGCTCCGTGCACAAAAGGACAGAGCCTTGCACCGCACCTGCTCGGGTCAAGATTCTTCTGCGCAGAATCAGGAGAGAGACCAGTGGAGGAGGGAGAGCCGTTGTCTCGCTAGCCCCAGTCACAGGCCCCAACTCATGCTCTCCAGTGAGACCTACTCATAATTAACAGATAAAAAACTTTCTTTAGCGGCTGGCATTGTAGGCGAGAGCGAAGGTTGAAGGACTGAAGTGCCACAGGCCCGTTGGCAGTCCGTGCGCCTGGGCTCAGAGAAGGCCAGTGATGAGAACCAGGCTGGCAGGCACATGGAGGACTGTTGCGGTAGTAGGATCATGGCAGGGTCCTGGAGATGGTGATAAATATTTATCCGCTCCGCCTCGCCCAGCAATACCATCAGCCTGATGGGATCCAATTACAGAATGCAAGAAGGAAGAAGGACGAGGTGCCCTGCGCCCAGGCCAGAGGGAGCCTCTAAGACCGGCTCCCATGGAGTCCCGCACTGGGCTGGCCCAAGAGTCTCCTTGTTGTACAGTATCGTGTTTTGTGAACATTTTGTAAGCCTCCTTGGACATTTGCTTTGGCAAGGGAAAAGCAGGGCACAAATTCTTCAAATAAATAAATAAAACAAAAATGTATACAGACACAGACAGACAGACAGACAGACAGACACATACACACACACACACACACACACACACACACAGTTTTCTCCCTGTCTAGAAACTAGACACTAGAACCAGGGGACATTCAATGAAAGGGGAGACTTCTTCACTCAGCGCATAATTAATCTGTGGTCTTCATTGCAACAACAAGATTGATTTATTTACAGTATGTTTACCCCGCCTTTCTCCCCGAAGATATGGCAATTGCCACGAGCTAGATAGCTTGAAAGGGGACTGGACATATTCATGGGGAACAGGCCAATCCATGGCGACTAGTCACGACTCCAGTTTCAACGATGGTCTGCCTCCGAATATCAGTTGCAGGGGAGCAGTGCTGCAAACAAGAGAGGCCGGCGTTTCTCTCCTGCTTGTGGGCTTCTCAACAGCAGCTGTAGGGCCACTGTGGGAAATAGGATGCAGGATGTCTAGATGGGTCCCTTTGGGCCTGATCCGGCGGGCGGCAGTGCTTTTCTTATGTTCTCAGGCACCCTGTCTGCCTCTGTTTCAGCTATAAACCACACACTCACACATACACTCCATGCAGGGCTGGCCCCAGACCCCCTGACGCCAGAGGCGGCATGCTGCCAAATGCTGCCCCCTCTTTACCCGATGACGTGCCAGCCTCTGCTCCTCTCACTCTCCAATGTCTTAGCTCAGCACTCCCCTCCTCTGCACATTTCCTCTTCCTCTCTGTCTTTCCTTTCGAAGCCAAGGAGAAGGAGGAGCAGTGGAGGCAAGTAGGCAGACAGAAATGGGGGCCTCCCACCATTTCGCTGCCTAAGGCAACTGCTCCAATTGGCCTCATGGATGGGCCAGCCCTGGCAGGAAGGATCAGGTCATCATTATGCAGTATTTACATGGGAAAGGGCCATGGGTGGGGGGGGGGGCTGCAGTGCACAGAGAGAGACAGCTTGGAGACGACCCTCCTAGCACAATGCACAGGAAAGAGGCTCCACTATTTTCGATTTTAGAAAACAGCTTGATGATGCATACAGTGCAAATCACCATCATTCCCAAACACATTTGCTTGACACCCTGAGGTGCAGAGATACAATGAGCAATTGAAACTGCTTTATCCAGAGTCAGACCTTTGGTTCATCAGCCAAGTATTATACTGATGGGTACGTCCCAGATTCTAATCAGAGGTCTTTCCTAGCCTGCAACCTGGAGGCACCTGTTTTGTTGCAATCAGCTGCTTGGGGGTGGTGGTCTTTGAGGGGGATGTTTGGCACATATCACTTCGGCAGCACTCCCAGTCCCAGGCCAGACAAGGTCCCCCCCCCCCCCCGCTATTTTTTAAAGATAAAAGGACCACTTCTGGTCGGCTTTCACATAGAAGCTTATCTTCTAAAAATGGGTTTGACATAATGTGTAGTTTAATAGAGGTCCTGGCTGTAGAGATGAGTAAACCCAAGATTGGCATGTGCAGCATGACATGTATTATTCTGCTGAGAAGAGGCCCTTGTCATCCATACCTGGAAATGTGGACCAAGAATTGGACATATTATTCGGAATGGCATCGTCAGGCCTAACAGCAGGTCTGCACCACTTATGGCCGGCTAGAGTTGCCAATTTTATTACCAGCCTCTGCTCCTCTGCCCTTCACTGCAGGTTGACCTGCAGATATTAGCAGGTGATAAAATTTCTTCACTTGTTGATTTTCATTAAATAAATGCCTGAAGGGGTTTTACTTTCTTTGTTGCTTGAATGTGTTTTATTCTTCTGTGCTTTGCCTAATTTTCATGGTTTTCACTTTAACTTCTGTCATTTATGATTCTGTTTACAAATTGCACAGAATGCCCAGCCGGCGTGGCTGACCTGCCGTGCGTGTGCTTCCACTGAGCAGCAGAGAGAGCGTGGAACCCAGGCTGACCTTGCCACGTCTCCAGCTCATTGAAAAACTGTTTGTCCACCACTCAAAGTGGTGTACAACAGAACTGTTACTACTAACAAGTCACTAAACAATAAAACAGAAACATAAAACCAGCGTATGGATGTACTGTACATAACATACATTATTTACATGCACACTTTATTGAGGAGTTATATATACCACTAATAACATGTACTGGTCAGCTCTGGTCAGTGTCACCTACTGTGCTACAGAATTCATATATGGTAATTAATGCATCCACTGTGATGACCTGAATACTGGCCAAAACAGACAGGTCTGCAATAGATGAACCTGCCATGTCAATGCAAGCAAAACCCTTTGCAAGAACCTCTGTTGCCCCCATCAAGGCAATAAAAACAGCATCACAAAAGCTGTTTGTGCCACTTAGAGGCTGGCTGAATGGACAGAAATTCCTCTGCACAGCAATTACAAGGAGCTTTGCTTAAACCAAGTTGCTGGATAAAAGCAAACCTCCTTGCAAGACCATAACTCCTTCAAGTTCAGCAGGGCATGACTTGCAAAGGGTCAGCTGCCTGCAACTGCAAATCAACTACAATTAACAAGGACTTCGGCTACAATCCTACACACACTTTCCTGTGTTCCACTAAATATACTGAAGTTTACATCAAAATAAGCACGCATAGAATTATGCCGTTAAATCTCCATCCAGTTCAACTCTAAAATATAGCAGCAAGGAAGGAAAGAGCAGCTCAATATTTTTGGTTTTGTTCCTTATTACTAGTACTCATGCTGCCCTACTGTAACTAAGCCCCAGTACTTTTTATAACTGAATTAAATACTGTACATGTTCTTTCCCTGCCTCCATCTCTATCCCCTTCCTCTCTTGTCTTCCCTGTGTCAGATTTTAGATTGTAAACTCCCCAGAGCCACCTGTGTCTGGTCTATACAAGGGGTTCTCAACCAGTGGTACAAGTACCACCAGTGGTAGTTGGACCGACTGCTGGTGGTACTCTTGGATTGCTGGACCACTGGAACCCCGCTCCGAAGCAGTGCTTCGGCGGCACATTTTCGCTCCTGAGATGAGGCTTCTGCCTTTGTCAGAGCCTCTTGGGAATGCTGAGAAGGGCCCTCCCACCCGCCCAAAGCCTCCTACCTGCGTTTTCTGGCCTCTGAAAACCTGGAAGTAACTGGCAATGATGTCATCGCCAGTCACTTCCGGTGGTACGCAGCAGTGGTACTCGGCCAGGAAGGGGTTGAGAACCCCACTCTACACCACTTCAGACCGCATTGGGGGGGAGGGCTTCCATGACTGAATGCATGCAAATTCCCTGCACACAGAAAAGTAGCATATCAAGGAGAAAGATAGGTTAGAACCCTTCTCCCCAATATCTAGTAGTTTTCTTCCCTGGGCAGCCCTGTTGCAATTTGTAGGTAAAGGTAAAGGTATCCCTTGACAATTAAGTCCAGTCATGTCCGGCTCTAGGGAGCGGTGCTCATCTCCGTTTCAAAGCCGAAGAGTCAGCGCTGTCCGAAGACGTTTCCATGGTCATGTGGCCAGCATGACTCAACACCGAGGCGCATGGAATGCTGTTACCATCAGCACTATGCATATTGATCATGCAACTATATAAATAAATAATTGATAAAAAAATAAACAGTAATAATAACTAGAGTAACAACATCGATAGACTTGAATTAATACAAATATTACCATGTGATATTTTAATATTTTCATTACTTTGGCTCTATTACTCTTGTTATTTTTATTAGTTATTATTATTGTTTTGCTTAGCTTTGTTTCCATCAGCCCCACTAAAGGAAATGGAGATCTATGGCCTGTGTACGGTAGCCCACTGAGGACCAGATAAATCTGTGTTTGCTGTTGGGCTGAGTGACACTGCACAATCAGGGGTTCCTGCTGGCATCCCATATATATTGTATGGCTGGTTGACCACAAATTATTACCCAGGCTGCTTCTGTCAAGGGTTAAGTAGTGGGGGTGGAGCATGGGGACTCAAGGGGGAGGGGGAGGAGCCACGTGGCTCCCCCCCCCCTCTGTGCAGGGAGGGAGCCAACAGAAACTGAGAAAGAAGTTTGTCTTGCTGGAAGCTGCTGCTGCTGATTCTTCTTCTCTTGATACCCTCCAGTCCACCTGCCTAACATCATCTCAAGGGCTTCCAGGTTGGCTAGGAGAGAGCTGGGATTAGGTGCAACTGCAAGGTAAGGAAAGCATTTGATTCAGCAGGCCAAGGAATGTTTATCACTGTTGGTTGGCTAGAAAGATCTCGGGGCTGCAGCAACAAGAGCCAGGCTGGAGGGCTGCCATGGGATCAGGAGGGCAAAGTGCTGAAGGGCGGGAAGGTTTAAGGACGGTGCAAAATGCCGGATGGATGGACGGACGGCAGCACCTGGGGGTCTGGAAAGCATCTCGGACACAGCCAACCAGCCAGGACCGCGGCCAGTGCAGTGGTCAATGAAATGGGACCACAATCTGAGTAGCTGGTCTGGGTAGACTGGGCCTGAGAACAACATCTGTCGGGTGAGTCAGTGTGTGTATGTCAATTATTTATTTTTCTTTCAAAACATGTTCATACTGCCTTTCTTTCATGGAGCAATCCAAGGCAGTTTACGATAGAATAATAATAATAATAATAATAATAATAATAATAATAATAATAATAATAAAACCACAACGAATTCATAAAACAAAAGAATTTAAACTAATTAAAAGGCAGCAAAAACATACCAAACTCCACAACTGAAAAAAGGACAATATCGCCAACCCACCAGCACTCACTGCTAGACATCACCCCATCACAAAACAGACTGGACAAACTAGGTTTCTCTACATATCTTCTGAAGGAGGGTAGGATAGCTGGGCTTCCAGGGGGGGGGGCATGCATGCCCCAAGGTTAGTGCTGCCACTGGAAAGGCCCTGCTCCTGGGGGGGGGGTGCCTGCTAGCCCTCCAAAGGCAAGGGCACCCAGAGCAAGGCCTCGACTGAGGACCAAAGAGACGAGTACAGGAAACTGGATGGAGAAGGGAGGAAGCGATCCTGATGGTGTCCAGGTCCCAAATAGTTTAAAGGTGACATCACCAGCACCTTGAACTGAACATGGAAACCAGTGGATAGCCACCCGCCAAGCAGCCCAAGTGAAAGGCCCGGCTCCTGCGTTTTGCACCAATGGAGGCTTCCAAATACGTTTCCTGGGCAGCCTCTGGCACAGCACAGTACAGGAGCCCAACTGGAGGTGACCAGAGCCTGGACACCTGTGGCTGGATGATCAGACCTCTCTAGGAAAGCCCACAGCTGGCCAGTCAACTGGTGCTGATAAAAAGCAGGCCTCATCACCAGGGCCACGAGGGCCTCCAGGAGAAGCCCTGGGTCAAGGAGCCCCCCCCCGACGCAGGCCTGCTCTCTGACGAGGAGGGCAACCCCCTCAGCAGCACCATCTCCCCCTCCGAATGCTGCCGGCTCCATCCATCGCGTCTGGGTTCCGCTTTAGCCTGTTCTCCGCCATCCATCCATTGTTCCCCCACAGCTGCCAGACTGTGGTTCAGGGTCTCCAAAGTGAGGTGTCAAGACTCATACCGATGACGGCTCTCCAGTCCAGCTCTCCAGGTGACTCCACTCCTTGGCATTCATGCAGGTGAAATGTCTGTCTAGCCCCGTGCTGCTGCCCAGCCAAACTCATCCGCCTGCCAGGGTCTCGGTCAAGGATCTTTCCTGACCTGTAGCGTCTTGAACTGGAGATGCTGCCAAGGATTAAGCCTGCGGTTTTCTGCACGCAAAGCCATGCTCTGCCATTGTGCTGTGTGCCCCCACAAGAGGACATCTATGAGAAATGGGACTCGGTAGCAATCAACTAAACACTCCTTAGCAATCCGGGGGCGGGGCAGGACAATGTTTAGGTCCAGCCTTTGGCAAACCTACATATGGAGACCTGGAGTTGTGTTGTATTCCCCCCCCCCATCCCATTCTCGCAGATGAGGTGCCCAGCCAGGCCCAGTCCAGTGCTGGGGTCTTGGGCTGACGTAGCCGGCTCTTTCTAGAGACCCTTGACGACGTTCCAAGCGTGGCTGCGCTTTGGGGGAGGGAGGGAGGGGAGGAAGCTGCTGCACTTGGAGAGATCCCTGCTAGTGCCAGCAAACCCTCCCTTTCCCCCCAGCCCCCAATCCCCCTGCTGTGCCAACCTGCTTGCCCAGAGCGAAGCAGCAGCGTGAGGCAGGGGCCCCCACTCCTTGCCTCACCCATTCATCTTGGCTGATCTCTTGCTAGGATTGCATTGAAAAAGGCTCAACTTACCCCACTTCCTTTTAACCCCAACTGCTGAATGCTGAATGCTCAAACACAGGCAGGCTTAGCAGCACCAAATGAAGTATGATGGAGGAGAGCTCTGACGATCAGTCTCCCGGGGGGGGGGGGGTGTTGAGGAGCAGCAGCAACAGAACTGAAATGCAGCATTGGGTAAGTAAAGGGAGCATTGCAAGTTTGGTCTCAGCAGCAATAACTCAGGTAGAGCCAGCCGTGCTTACCCTTTTTTGGGATCAGAATAGCGCCCCCGGACGCTGCTTTTTTATTTAATTGTTTGGTTTAAAATATTTTCATCCCAGCTTTTAATAAAATATTCCCAAGGCAGCTAACCAACAAAAATCAACCATACAAATTAAACAGGATCCTTCTGAAAAAGAGAGAAAAGTTAACCAGGGAAGGTGCCAGCAGAGCCCTGGCACAGAGAAGTTTCCCCCCTGGCAGGCACCTGTGAGCGACTCCTAAGAGGAGCTGCCTGGTGCACACTCCTGGCTGGGGGGCATGCCAAAACAGGGATACCTGCTGCAGGAGGGGGGCTATGGAGAGGAGGACCCTGATTCCCAGTGACTCTGCTGCTAACACATTCTCAGCCCTGCAACGACGACGACGACGACTACTACTACTACTACTCTGGGAGATCGACCACGGACCTCACGCATCACGTCTGCCCTGGGATATGCGCCAAAGGCACATGAAGCAGCCGGCCGGCCAGTGGCTGCTGCCTGGGCAAGAGACCACCTGGAACCTGCTGCCTGCTGCCTGGAGCTGCCTCGGGGCAGAAAGGTGGGGTGTAAACAGAATGAAATGGAACAAACTCCAGCTCTGTCAGCCAACCAACATGCTGTGTTCCGGGTCCCGACTCATTTTTCTTCTTCAAAAAAGCAGCTGTGGGGGGGGGGGCATCCAACCCTTTCCCCATGAGCTAATCATGCCAGCCTACCTTGTTGTGAAGTCACACCACTGTGTACACTGACTGCATGTTGTGATTCATGCCAGTGAAAAATCCTATCTTAGCCAGTTCAGAGGCTGGCTAAACATGTTGTACACTTTGCTCTCTATGCCGGTTCAACAACATTCGTCCCTGACCCAAAAACCAGCACGTGAGCGGTGAGCGAGGGCCGTCTGTATTTTTAGCACCCAGTGGGTGGGAAAATGCCCAGAGTGTGTGATGCTGTGGTCTGAACTGAGAGGTTGGTGGGAGGGGGTTCGGAGTCATTGACCTTTTGGGCCCCCGTTTTTTACTGTTTTGTCGCCTCAGAATGATAGAAATGAATGGGGTTGGGGGCATGCATTTGAATTTGAGTGGAGAGATAGAGGGGGCCTGGCCCCTTTACCTTTTCTCCTGAGCTGCTGTGTTCGAAGACTGTGGGTGGACGACGCATAATGTAACTGATGATGGCCCAATCCTATTGGGATGTGCTGCCGGTGGAGCTAGCGTTCCGGTGGCAGGTGATACTTTACGGCACCATAAACCGCCTTCCAGAAGCATGCAGAGCCACGCACTTCCAGGCCACAGCCGCAGACGGCAGGGAAGACCCTGTGTGCAGCCGTGGCCAGGAGGAGCTTGAGGGGCAGAACGGGGCAGGGGTGGGAGGATCCTGGGGCATGTCAGAGGTGGGAGAGGGTGGCACCTGGTGTGGGCGACTTGCGCCAGATGCTATCCCCTCTGGAGCCAGCTTACACACTGGCTCAGGCCTGAGGAGACCCATTGGCAGTCAAGGGGCTTATGGAGGGGTAAGAGAAAATGTTTTCTCTTTCCCCTCCCAAGCCTCCCAAACGGCCTCCCCCACCATAGCACGTAGCGAAGCCTTTGTTGGCTCGGCTGCATGCTATGGCTGGGAGGAGGATAGGATTGGGCTGTGTAATTGGCAGTGGGGGGCTTGTGAATTTCACACCCACACCCACCCACACCCCTTTCCCCCTAACTCAAGCACTGGTCCCTGCACCTTCGGGGGCTGGAAGGATTCCCTGGCCCAGCTCCTGAATCTCAAGAGGCCTGTTGGCCATATCAAAAGTCTGGAAACGTCCCAGGTACCGAATGCTGCCTGTCCGGGTCACCAGCTTCTCCACAGGTTTCTGGAGCTCTACATTTCCCCAAAGCTGGATGTGTAGAAATGATTTCATAGCAGGAAGCAGCAAGACCTGGTCCCCTGCAGACCAAGCGGCATAGCTGCAGTGGCTGGCTGAACAAGTTGGGAGTCTTTCCAGTACTTGGTCATCTGAGCAGCTGAACCCCCGAAGCTGGTGTGTAGGAACCAAAACTGTTTCTTCAGCCATTTTGCCTAAATCATTTCCCCCCCTGCTGATGCTTAGGAATTTGAAGCCTTTTTCCAGCCCTGCCATTGGACAGCCTCTCCCAGTAGTTGGGCAGCAGCAGCAGCAGCAGCAGCAGCAGCAGCAGCAGCTACCTCCCTAGCAAACACCAGCAAGAGCATCTTCCTCCTGGGTTTGACTGTGAACTTGATGGGACTATAAAATCAGACACAGGAGCACAAAGAGGGTAGCAGCCAGTCTGGGCTTAATCCCCAGTCCATGGTCAGTCCAGGAAGGGGGGGGGGAGGCGAAGGGGTCATATTTCAGGTAGCAGATGTAGCAGGGCAGGGTGGGAGTGAGGGGTGGGATCGGTTGTGGGGGGAAAGCAGAGAAAGTTTTTGACATTCTCTCCGGCAACTCCGTCCATGGTGCGACCCTATTGGGGGATGCAAATGTTCCATTCCTGCCCCGCAACCAATGACGTCCCCAGGTGGGAGGAGCCTCCCATTGACAGAATAAGCACCTTGGTGTTTACTCTTAGCAGCAATGTGTGCAGCCCCTAGACTGTACAGGAGGGGAGGGGCTGAGTGTGTCTGGGAGGGGGGAGGAGGAGGAGGAGGGGGCTGTCAGCAAGGATGGGCTATAAGAGAAGGCAGCAAGGAGGAGAGAGAGGGGGGGTGGGCGTGAGCAGGCTGTGTAAGGAAAGCAAGCAGCGGAGCCAAGAGGCGTGGAGGGCAGCAGAGGGGCAACGAACGAGGCTCTGCTCTGACCCCTCCGCTCGCTCATTCATTCATTCATTCATTCTCAGGTCTTTTCCTACCCCAAGGACTGAGCGGCCGCAGCTGAGAGAAGGCGTGACTCCTCCGTCGTCGTCGTCGTCGTCCCTGGGCGATGCAGTGCCCAGCGGGTCCCCTTGCCTGGAGCTGACACCCACCTCGCCTGCCTGCCTGCCTCCCTCCGGGCCATTTGCCAACGGCTCTCTTCCTTCTCCGGCGAGTCCTTGTCTGCCTGGCTGTTTGTCTGGTGTCTCCAGGAGGCACGGCGGCGATTGTGCTGCGAACGAAGGTGCCACAACCACTTCTGTCAATTTGCCAGCCAGCTGCTTTGGAGACTGAGTTAAAAGGGGGGCGTGCCGGAGAGGGAAGCTTTTGCCGGCAGCCGGAGAGGCTCGCCCACCCACCGGACAAGCGGCAGATCCCTCTTCCGCCAGACGATGGAAAAATAACCCTGGCTTCAATTTCGCGTCTGGAGAGGTTCCTGCGGAGCGGCAGAAGGCGCAGCAGCAGCAGTGGCGGGGGCAGCATGGTCCAGCAGAGGGGCGTGAGGAGCCGGGGCGTGATGGAGCCCAAGAGGGAGGTGTGTCCCAAAGACGCCTTGCTCTTGAAGGATGCCAAAGGGGAGCCGGGCTGGTGCAAGACGCCTAGTGGGCACATCAAGCGCCCCATGAACGCCTTCATGGTCTGGTCCCAGAACGAGAGGCGCAAGATCATGGACCAGTGGCCGGACATGCACAACGCCGAGATCTCCAAGCGCCTGGGCAGACGCTGGCAGCTCTTGCAGGACTCTGAGAAGATCCCCTTTGTCAAGGAGGCGGAACGGTTGCGACTGAAGCACATGGCTGACTACCCAGACTACAAGTACCGGCCCAGGAAGAAGGGGAAGATAGGTAGCGCCAAGTCCCGCCCGAGAGTCCCCGTGAAGATCAAGCCCTCTGTCCTCGGCCGGGTCGCCTCCACCAGAAGGCAGCCTCCAAAGCAGGCTGCTGCTGCTGCTGCCAGTGGCCAGGTGGGACGCTCCACCCCCGAGATGGACGATGAGCCCCTGGAAGCACGACTCTTGGAGACATCCTGTGATGACGGTACAAACTCCCCCAGCAAGGACTTCTGGCACGTGCTCCCAGCAACTGGGGAGAAAGGAGGAGGGTGGACGGCTCACTCTGGGGAGCCCAAGGACCACGAAGCAGCCGCTGCACTGACCAGACCCTTTTTGGAACAGGCCAGGTCCTCCGAGATTCCTTCCCCAGCGTCCACCAGGTCCCCTCCCTCTTCCCTTGCCTCTTCGGATGAAGAATTGGAAGAAGAGCTCTTGAATTTCCTGCCCAGCCGAGCCCAGCCGAATACGCCCTGTGGGACCCCAGACTGGTCCATCTTTGACAAAGACCTTGACCTCTTCCCCTTGGGCACCACATCTCACTTTGAGTTCCCGGATTATTGCACCCCGGAGGTGACTGAGATGATAGCGGGGGACTGGCTGATGTCCAGTATTTCGGACTTGGTCTTTACGTACTGAGTTCTGCCAGGTAACTCTCTCATGTCTCCGCAATCAGGTTGTATCAAAAAGAAAAGAAACCCAGCTGTTTACATGCAGGAATCAGGTATCTCCATTTTCTTGCCTTGGGTGCATTGAAAGGCAAGCGCTCCATCAGCCCATCCCCCCTCGGCACACACCCACTTTGCTGGCATCTGCCGGCTCGGCTTGGCGTGGCGTGGCGGAGCTGGGCTTCTCATCCCCTCTCGCCCTCACAAGCCATGGAGAGCTCCTGGCTTGACACAGTGTTTATTTACCCATGAAATTTGACTGTCTAATCAGGTTTTTCATTGTAACCCTCTCCAGACGTTGTCCCCCGTCCCCTCCACTCCCCCTCCTTCTGGTTGCAGCTGCTTCCCAGCTCCGCTGCCATCCATGGCTGAGCTACTCCCCCTCCATCTCGGCTTCCTCCACCCCACATCATTCCTCTCCTGTCCTCCTCTGCCCATGTTCCCTCCCTCCCTTAGGGTCCTCCAGTCCACACCTTCCCGTTCTGGCCCCTCGGTGTCTACCGCTTCCTTCGGCTTTGATTTTGCTGCCATTTCGATGCTTGTCTTGGGGGTTCCGGTTTTTTTTCCTCCTCTCCCTTCTGTTCCATTTTAAATAGCTCCCGGGGAAAAGATTCCAGTTGGATCGCATCATGTTCGTAGATGTTGAGGAGCATTTCGTAGCTCACCAGTCTCCAGCACCCCATGTGTGGGTAGGGCTTCCGGGTCCTCGTTTAACAGGATTTTCGTGTCGCAAATGCACGAAAACACATTCCTGTACTGGGGTGGGAAGCGTTCGCTTTGGGGAGAAGCAAAGTTGCGCGCACGTGGTGCGCACGTGGATCCGAGACACACACCCGCTCCTCTCGTGTATAGCAGCTTCTCCTCCGCCCCCAAAATGGACCCTTTTTTTTCCAGAGGTGTGCCACAGGCAGGAAAAAAACCCCATGGGTCCCTCTCCCCCCCCCCCCCCCGCATGCTGCATTAAAAGCCGATCAACGATTGCAATATTGCTGGCACCCTCCCTCTGCTGCCACGTTCCAGCATCTCCGGGTCCTGACCACCCTCTTTCGCCCTGTTGCAGCAAGGAAATGGTCAGCACCAGGGTTCGTAATAAGCTGCCAAAGGGCTGCTCTTAGGGTCTCTGGGGAGGGGAGAGATCTCTTTAAGGCCCACCTGGAAATGACTGAGCACTTCATACATCTCAGAGGGCTGTGACTTTCAGTGAAGGTCATATCCAGCTGCTTCCTGCCGGAAGATGCTTTTCAGTCGCTTTCTTCAGCGGTGCTGAGGGTAGGAGACGGCAGCCGAGCTTGCAGGGAGAGTGCTGCTGCTGACTGTTGGGCTGGGCTCTTCCATTCCGGTCTGCCAGTGATTCCTCCCACGACCTGGAGGCAAATCATGCACTCGTGGCCATGAATCCCATGGCATGCAGTTGAGGAGAAGGCACAGTCGGAATTGGTCCTGGGCAGTGGCCACGGAAACACTGCCACTGCAAAATGGGTTTGTGGCAGCGATCAATGGCCACTACGTACAAGCCACATTCCTCGTGGAAGCAGCGAAGGGGAGCCGTGCTGAGTTTGCTCCAGTCTGGCTCCCGCTGCCCAGAGATGTGGAATGAAAAAAGCAGATTCCGTTTTCCCCACAAATGACCCCTCTTGGGAGCTTTTAGAGAGTCTTCAGGTGGCCTTTGATCTTCCTTGTTACTAAGTGATCAGGTTTCTTCCAGAGTTGCTGGGAATTATGGGCACACAGTAAATTTAGTAAACCCACCAACCCGAGTTTGAAACCAGCTTAATTTTTGTGACTTTCCCCACCCCAAAGAACCCTGGGAAGTCTTGTTGTGTGAGGAAATGAAGTTGTACAACTGCAGTTCCCAGGGTTCGGTGCAGGGACACCAAGACAGTTAACTGGTTTAAACTTGTAATGTAGACAAGCCGTCACTTTGCATGAAAAATGGTCTTATTTTCTGGAAACCCCAGCAGCTGCCGTACATTGTTTCACCTTCCCCAAATATGGGCATGCCTGTGCTTCAAATTTAAGATGATTTAAACAGAAAGTTCTTCCCTCCTGCAAGAAATGTTGGGAACTATTGTTCTCCTCTTCCCAAACTACTATTCCCAATATTCCTTGAGAGGGAAGCTATGACCATTTAGAAAACTGATTTATCCTTGTAAGGCTGCATTTGTCTTTGGGCCTCATTTATGAGATTTTTGTTGAACATGTGGTCATTATTTTCAATGTGCAATAGAACATGGGGAAAAGGTACTTGGCCTATGTAAGGTTACACTTGCACTGCAAACTAGTTTAAGCAAAAACCTCTTTAAACTGCATTTGTGTCACAGCACAGCTATGTCCTCAGGGCTGGGGAAAGAGGCACAAATTCAACCAATTAGTTGTTCTCAGAGGTGTGGGTAGGGTGATGCGATGCCTGAGAATTGGCAAGAAAGGCAGAGAGATGCTGCTCCTCGGGCTTGGGGCGGAGTTCATCTGCACAAGTTTCTTTCCCTCACTATTTTCCACTACCGCTGGATAGCTGGGGATGATGAGAGAAGCTTCCCTCTTGCCTGGAGCCAGATCAGGCCTCTTCCTGGGCTCGGATTCCCTTTTCAACAGTTTGGGAGTTTGCAGCCAGTGCTGCCTTGGCTATAATAATCATCTCTGGGGGGGGGGGGGGTGTCTGCCAAGGGCCCATGGCCCCCAGAGAGCCCACAGGACTGGGCTGGCCCCTGAGCCTGCTGCACCATCAGGGAGTAAGTGGGGGGGGCACCACAAGAGCTTTGCCCCGGAGCTCGGAGCACCCTGGCACCAGCACTGCAAACTCAAATTTCCAAACAAGCTAGTGGGGGGGGGGAATGTTTTTGTCTCTGCCCAATCTTCACATTTGTGTGTGTGTGTGTGTGTGTGTGTGTGTGTGTGTGTGTGTGTGTGTGTGTGTGTGTGTGTGTGTGCTTTACAGCATTTTCTTGACAATCATTTCCAACCTTGCTTATATCTTTTGGGTTTGGAAATAGTACCTAAGACAGCCCTGTTACCAAGGCGCTTGTATAGTCAAGCTATTGTGGGGCTGGTTGTTTTTCAGTTTTTCCCAGAAATGCCAACTTTTCATTCACAGCCCAAGGGTGGGAGATGAGAACGAAAGCAACCCCTTACAGCAAGGCTCCGCAACCTTTTCAGTAAGGGGGCTGGACGTTTGGCAGTGACGTCATGGCCGAACATCCGGGTTGCTGAGCTCCCAAAAGTGGCAGCACAGAGCTTGGCTTGGGAGGCTCAACCCCTGGGAGTGAAGCTGGCAGTGGAGCGGAATGCAGCACTGCCCTTCAGACGGGGAAGTCGCCACCTTCCTGGCCTTTCACAGAAGACACGTCCACCAGGCTTCTGAGTGAAGCTGCATGACGTCGGCAAGTAGCCTCTTCCAAGGGCAGGTCACGCCAGCCCAGGCTCGCGGTGTCCCTGTGTGGAGTCCCTGTGTGCAGCAGGCGGCTCTGCCGTTTCCTGTCCGGCGCGTGGTAAATTTGGTGGGAGGCAAAGCTCTGCGTGGGCTGGATGACCTTGGGTGGCAGGATGGATCTGGCCTGTGGGCCGTAGGCTGTCGTCCCCTGCTTTACAGTCAGAGCTTTGCAGAGAATCAATTGGCCCCATGCAGCTGGCCCCACGAGGCCAAGTGTAAGTGGGCGGAGTGCATCCCATGTGCAGGGCCTGTCGTGTGGATCGGAGCCCACCGTCGCTCGCTGTGCATGGAAGCAGCCCTGGGCTGGTGACCTGCCCCGGATGGGAAGGATGCTGCTGCCTGCCAGGTGGACGTGTCTTCTGGGCTCCTTGTCTGGAAGGCCCGGAAGGTGGTGACTTCCCCGTCTGAAGAGCAATGCTGCATTCCGCTTCCTGCTTCGTTCCCGGGGGGGGGGGGGGGGTTTGCCAACATTTTCACCATTCAGTGTGTACAATAGGGAAAGCATAGAGAGAGCCCAGACTTGTTGAACTTGTCACACTTTAAGCTGAGTGTGATCCAGACTGGGGCAGGACGGTGTCAAGCATCTGGAAGGGAACAGTACCTGGCTGGTGGGCTCAGTAGCTCACAAGTTGGGTAGGCCCAGGGTGCAGACTGCAGGGGAGAGCCGTGGGAGGAGACGTTCTGCAACCCAGAAATGCAGCTTTGGTGTTCAGAATACACTGTCCACATTAGGTACTGAAGCTGCCCCCTGAGGTGACTCCGTTGATAGGGCTGACCTGGGATAAGTGACAAAACATACATATCTGAGGAAACATAAAGCAGCATAACCGGAAAAGGCGGGGCACCATCACACCTCTGAATCTGCATGGGAAACACCAAGATTTAGGTTGACTCACATGGCATGGCAGGTTGTTTGTCTTGTTCCTTGATCCCAGCCTGCAGGAGGTTGTGAGGAACATTTCCGATCCAGCCATGAAAATGATGGCTGCTCCCTCCCTTTTTGCAGGAGTCCTGCTGCTCCTGTGCTTCGAAGCGCATCCTGAGGCCTGGTCTACATAGGCAGCATTCAGCGGCTGAATTTCGTTCTGCAGGCCACTGCTGCTGCTGCTGCTGTTAGAGGCAAAAGAGCAGGGCCAGTAGGGTAAAAAAAAGAAAAAAAAAGAAAGACTGGCTTACATGGATCCAGTTAATTGACTTACAGCAGTGCAATCCTGCGCAAGCCAGCTCTGGCGGAGTGAGCGCTCTGCTGGTGCAGGATGTTGCAAACGTGCCATAAGGCACATTCGTGGTACGCGCAAAGTCCAGCGCTGTTCACTCCGCCGCCAGCCACAGACCGCACCGCCGGATGCAGGTGGGAGGGCCAGCCGGCGTGGCGGGGGAGGGGTGTTTGGGCTGCCGGGCCTAGGAGAGGGGCGGGGATATCGGCGGTGCGCTCTGCCGATATCCAAAGCCCCTTCCTGGGCCAGGGCGACCTTACATGGCCTCCCTGGAGTTGCGCCAGCCATTTTGCCAGTGCACATCCAAGGAAATGCCCATTGGGGCTGCTGGGGCTGACACTGGGGGAAAGGGACAAACATCCCTTTCCCCCAAGGTGTGCCCCAGCTCCGCTGGCATGGCCCTGATCCTGCTTAGGATCCACCGCAGTGCGCTTTGCTGAACTAGATGGACTAGAAGCTGGACTAGATGGGCCTTTGGCCTGATCCAGCAGCAGGGCTCTTCTTATGTTCTTATGTTGTGCAGGATTGAGCTGCCCATCCATGAGTCACCAGTTGGTTTTGGACAGAGATTTTGCAGACAGTTGGTATGGTGTGGTTAGGGGAAAACATCTGAGCCATGGGCTGCCTGGAAGCCAGTCTCTCTAGTGCTGAAGTGAGAGGACTGTGCTTACAAAAATATACTCTGTATGTGTTCAAGTGTACTTGCATGCTTTAAAATCCGGACCCCTTCTATTCTAGACACTGGCACTGGAACAGATTCGGGGTCGTAGCGATGGTTGGCATTAAGCCCTGCACATTTGCCTCCAGGTGGTCCCAACTTCAGGCCCGATGCCGCCCATCATTCCCACCCTTCGAAGCAGCTGACCCTTCCTTCTTCAGGGCTTCTCGTTTTGAATTCCTTCCCTGGAGCATTCTCCATTCCCAGTTTATTTTAGGGACAGCGATTTTGCTAATTATACTTGCTAATCTTAGCATCCATCCCCACTGCATTTTCAAATCTCCAGGAACTCTCAGACTGACTGCAGTGCTCAGGACGGCCCTCCCAGCTGTTAGGAATGCCGGCTTCCTCCTCTGGGTCAAAACCTTGCAGCTTCGACACACTGGGCTTCAGCCTGTTGCCCGTGTGGTGGGGCTGAGCTCTCCAGTGCATGAAGTGACCTTGACACACAGGAATGATGTGTGGGAAATGCAAGAGGGACCTGGACCCTGCAGCATCTTGACTCGGCATGTTGTGTGTGTGAGAAGTGCTTCTACAATCACTCAAACCCATAAGAATAGAACTTGCTCTCTGATGCAGCATTCAATAGCTTTAAAATCTCAGGTTTCAAGAAAGAAAGAAGAGAAAATTCTAGTCCATGCAGGAGCTTGCAAAGGGGAAGTGCTTGATAACGAGACCTCAGAACCCTGACCCAGCACCCTGCTCTGCATAGGTGCCCCTCCCACTCCATTTTCAAACCAAACAAGTTCATATATGCAGATGCATGAAAAGACATGCAAATGTGTTTGATTTGCAGGTCAGGTTGCCAACGTTTCAAGGGGTACCTGGCAGCTGTACTTTTAACAATAGTTGGATCTGCAGGAGGACGTTAGCAAGTGGTGCTTTTTCTCCCATGGAGATAACCATCATCACTAGCTGACTGCTGCAGCTCAAGGCAGAATTAGTGGAGGGGGCAGGTGTGTTGAAAAACTGTAAACGTGCACAGCTTATTCAGGTTGCAGGGTTTGAATTTTGGGGTGCAGAATGGAGGGGGGATTCTGCACTGCTGCTGAAAGGACGGAGCAGTGTGCCCTTCTCTCAATCTGGGAATATGTGAGATGCAGTTCGGCGGTGTCTGCCTTATATAACTAGAACTGCCAGACTTTAATTGGTAATCATTTAGGCCGGGTAAATCTATTAAACCTCTTTAAAAACAAAACAAAACATGAAGGCATCCTAATTAGTTGGGCAGCAGTTATTTTAGTATCTGTTACTTCTAAAAACTGAACATGGCGGGCACCACCATAGAGGAGGCATTCCCGCCTCACTCGTGCATAGGAGAGAATGCCTCTTCTAAGGAACGCAAGCAGTGATGTGCTTAGCCATCCCTCCTGCCTTTAACAGCAGCTCGATCTGGATAAATCAACAGGTAACGCTTCTGGTTTTTCACCTGCTAATATCCACAGAATAAGTTCCTGCCATAGGCATAGCTGCAGTGACCAGTTGAACAGTTGGCAACCTTAGCTGGCACCCCTAGTTTGGTTGGGAAAATCGAAGCATATACTGCATGTGTGCCAGCCACCTTTGCAGCTCTGTCTGATGCCAGCTCTGGGGAGGGGCATGACGTGTGCTGTCCTTTTCTGACTGTCTGTCTGAGGTGGCTGGTGCTTCGTGGGCAGCACAGCAGCCCTTGTCCTCGCCCGTCTTGTCCTCCCTTGAATCACTGTTCCAGCACTGCAACTCTTGTCCTCTTGGGTTTCAAGCCCTGCGGTTGGGGACAGTTCTGAAATTCTACAATGAAACCCACTGGGGTTAATGTCTGCCTAGAAACCACATGCTCGGACCTGGACGCCCTTCTCCTCCCCCAAACCCCAGCTGTGGGAGCTACTTGTGTTTGTCTGTGGTGTGCCAAGGCAGTGCTCTGCACATGCTTGAAGGTACTCTTGTCTTTTATTATTTCTCCACATATCTCAGGGCAAAGCCCTAGCTGTGAAACAAGGTTCCGGGGCCAGGTTCATACAGTGCTCTTTTGGAGAAGGCCTCCAGCATAAGGAACCCCAGAATAGAATGCAGAGAAGGATGGGATTCAAACCCCCCTTCCAAGTGGGCATGGAAACTCTGTGCGGGTCATGCGTGACCACTGCCCAAACATGCACTGCCCTCAGCAATGCCAGCTTCTCTGAAGTCTATGCCAGAGTCTGTTTCCTTTCTCCAGTCCAGGTTTGGACAGGTGTTGCCCGCGGCCCGCCTTGCCCGCAGGGGCCATTTTCCCTCCCCCATGCCCGTGGGGACCAGTCTGGCCTCAAGTGCTACTCAGAGTTTACAAACTATCAGGCAAAGCTTTCCTCAGGACCCAGTGCCGGGCAGGATCAAACCTGCCCCGGCCTGACCAGACCCATGGAGACGGCGGGGCTACTGCCCCCTCCGGGCCTCGTTCCTTCTGACTTCCAAGCACAATCTTCACAATGCTTCCTCTCGCCCTGACTTTCTCTCTGAGCAGTTTATATATTTTTTCGGGGGTGGGTGGGTGGGATGGAGGGTCGTGTTTGTACAGGGAGAAAAAAGAAAAGTGGTGCTCAGTGGTGAATTCACATGGAAAATGTGTGCGATATTAGTGCATTAGCGGTGTATGGAGCTCCCCCCCCCCCCCGCTCCTTTCTGCTGTGAATAACCTTTTCTTCACGTCCTTGCCGCCCTGTAATTTGCTTCCGTGTGTGTGCGTGCGTGGGTGGGTGATTTGTTGACGACTTAAAATGAAATATAATAAAAAAGACTCTTTCTCAGGTACAGACTCCACAGATGGTGGCCAGCAGGGGTCTGGGGGCAACGTCTCCCACCCCTTTCTCCTAAACCTCTCCCAACGCTTGACAGTTTTTCTGCAGGTGCCAACAAGCAGCAACAATAATGAATTAGAAGCCTCATCGTCTCCACCTGCAAAATGGTGCTATAAGCGCTCTGGGTTTCCTTCTTGGTAAATGTTGTGTTAGTCGTGACCGTGGTCTTGGAAGAAAATAGGCTTGTAGAAAAAAGGGGACGCGAAGGGCGGCACTCGCTCCATCCGTGTGGTGATGTGACTAGCTCGGGAAGTGGTGGTTGTAACCCTGGAATAAAGTGTGTTCTTGGTCTGGAGTGCTGGTCTTGCTTTCTGCTCATCGCTGCCTCTTGGGAGTCCTCTTCTGCTCTCTTCCCTGCCCGTGTTGCTGTGCCGGATCAGGCCCTTCTTCTGGGTCAGCACTTGCTGGCCAACAGTGGTCATGTCAACCAAGTGGCTAGCTGAGTTTTCCACACACCCCTTGCCTTTCCCTGCTAAAAACAAGCATGAGGGAACTTGCAATAAAATACTCTGCAGCCAAAAGCCATTCTAGAAAGCAGGGAGTGCTAAATGCAGCTCAAAATCAGTACCGGGGGAAGAGTCAGCAACTGGTGACAGCTTCACAGATCCAAAGATTTGTTCCTATAGTGCTTGAAAACAAGGAAGGAAGGATCCTGACATGCACTGGCACACTGACAAGTGGGTGGGGCACCGCACCACAGAGACACCTGCCCCCCGCCCTCTGTGGCTTGTCCCCAGTGTCTAGTACAAGGGCAGGGTTATCCACGTTGGCCCTGCTCCCTGTGCCTTTAAGAGTGCCCGACCCACCACCTCCACCTGGCCACTGCCCCATTTTCTTCTTGCTGCTCTCCTTGTAGAGTGAGTGAGGGGGGGGGGCTTACCACCTCCTCTGGCAGAGTTGGAGGGGGTAGGGGTGGTCGCTGTAATCCTGTCCCCAGTATTGGGAAGATAGATCATCATCATCTCCTCCTCTGTATCTTCTCTGGTTGAGCAGGGAGGAACTTGGAGCAGGCAGAGAAGGGGGAGGGGAGGAGCTGGGGGCCGTAGTGCCCAAAAAGCACAATAGGGGGTGCTGCCCCTTCCGCTCAGACTGGGCCTGCTGTCTGAGATCCTTTGAGCGGAGATGTCAGGGACAAAACCTTCCCATGCCGAGCAGATGTTGTTCTGCTGCCACTAGGTGTGGGCTCTCTTCTCCCCATCCTGCTGCACTTCACATACATTAACGTAGTCGTCTGTACAACAATCCTGTAAAGTAGGCTCACATTATTACCCTTCTGTTGCAGCATGTTTGGTGGGTGGGAGGGAACTGAGAGAACAATGGCTTGCTTAGTAACACTCAGGAAGTTCATAGCTGCGCTAAGAATTGGATCAGGCGCAGTCTTCCAGCTCACATTCGTCATGCAAACACTCCCCACCACTTCCCTGAATGGTACGTGCCAGAGAGTTGAGAAGCTCCAGCACAGCCAGCCGGAGCGGTTCATTTCCTTTCGGCCCATTCTTAAGCAGTGCTACTGCCGCCAGAACTAGTCTTCTGGCAGTGGAACATGCTTTATGGCGCCATAAACACCGTTCTGGAAGCTGCACATGGAGCTGCACACATCTGGACTGCCAACACAGACAGCGGGGAGGACTCTGCGTGGGGTGGCAGTGAAGAGGAGCCCACCGACATTGGTAAGTCGGTGGGGTGGGTGGAACAGGGTGGATCAGGGGAGGGACGAGTCAGAGGCGGGACGGAGGGGGCACCCAGTGTAGATGCCCTGCCCTCCCCTCCCCAGCCAGCCAACACACGGCCTTTGTCTCCTCAGCCTTGCGCCAGATAAAGAGCTGGTGCAGGTACAAGGAGACCCATTGGCGACCATGGGGCTTATGGAGGGGTAAGGGAAAATATCTTCCCTTACCTCTCCCAAGCCTCCTGATCGGCTCCCCACCACCGTAGCATGCAGAGGAGCCTGTTTTGGCGCAGCTGCATGCTACGGCGGGGAAAAAAGTAGGATTGGGCTGTTTAAATGCAAGAGCTCTGGAGAGTTACGTTTCTTTGCAATATTTTCCTTTTGTACAAAGTACACAAGCGGAGCCTACTGGAAGCAAAGCATCCCTTAAAAGGCTGCAGATCCCCAGGAAATAACTTGGGTAGCCCCAACCCCCCCCAAGCCGCACCCCCATTTACAACAACTTATTTATTTATTTATTTAAAAAATTTATATCCCGCCTTATCCCATGCCAAGGCAAATGCCCAAGGCGGCTTACAACAAAAAATAAAAACAGTTTAAAATACAGAAAGTTTAAATACATAATTTAAAAAAAAATAAAAACAATAATATCAATAAAAACCACTGGGGGGGCAACAGTAGGGAGCACAAAAGCAGCATGGCAGAGCATCTTGAGACACAGGAGGCAGGCTACAACCCATCACCCAAACGCAAGACGAAACAAAAATGTTTTGAGCCCTCGCCGAAAAGTCATGAGGGAGGGGGTGGTTCTCAGATCCCCTGGAAGGGAGTTCCACAGTTGTGGCGCCACAGCGGAGAAAGCCCGCCCACGTGTTGCCACTCCCCTAACTTGCGATAGAGGTGGTACACGCAGGAGAGCCCCCTCAGATGACCTAAGAGAGCGGGCCGGAATGTATGGGAGAAGGCGGTCCCTCAGATATCCTGGACCCAAACCGTGAAGGGCTTTAAAGGTCATTACCAGCACCTTGAATTGGGCCCGGAAACGAATGGGCAGCCAGTGCAGCCGCTGAAGCAGCGGCTCAACAGAGTCAAACCGCCTAGCTCCAGCGACCACCCGGCGATTTTCAACTTCTAGTAAACTCCCTCCAAATGCCAGCTGCAGTGTTCCTCTCAGACCCCTGGACTGAGGACTGATCTGAGAGCCCAGGGGCGACATCCGAGTTGCGCACTGACTGACCTGGGCAGACTAGTGGCCCCTGAACCCTGGCAGCAGCCAATGCAACAGCAGGGGGTGGGGGTGTTGTGGGGGCCCAATGCAGGGCTTTGCCCCAAACCCCACCAACCTGGGACCACACTGGGAGATTCCGTCCCGGCAGGTGACTCCTCCACCTGGGGGCTGTTCACCACTCACAGCCAGACAAGTGTCTTGACTGTCTTGAATCTGCTCACGGCCTGACGACTCAGTCACGGTGACTAAGGCAGCCAACAAATTCCCAGCAGCAATCCCAGGGACGTTGCCCAGCTCTCCAGCGTAGGGCTGCGTCTGCCCATTTTCATCCTCTACTATCCGTGGTAGGTGTAGGCTGCCACACCTAACCCCGTATCTCGTTACAGTTCCCACTCGTGGCTTCAGCATTTATGCCTTAGAGCAGCGATTTTCAACGTTCTTCTTCTCATGGCACACTGACCGCTGTGGTCTTCGCCTCTTGTGATGTCTCTTCCGGCTTCCAGGAGACTCTTCCGGGTTCTGCTGCAGCTCGTTTCTAGGGCAACTGTCTGTAGTAACGCATTGCCTCTCTTCCTCCGCCGGCTCTAAAGCCGACAGTTGCCCTAGAAACAGAGCTGCAGAACCCGGAAGAGTTTTCAGCCATTTTCAACCACTGTGCTCTAAACGTCTGCGGCACACCTGCAGACCTTTCATGGCACACCAATGTACCATGAAAATGCACACCGGTTGAAAATCACTGCCTTAGAGCAAACCACCAGTCTTTGGCTGTATATGGTTGTATGCCCATCACAGGATCCCTCAGCTGAGTGGATAAGAATGACTATAGGTATCTCTCCCACCTCCCCCCACTTGCTAATAGATCAGAGTTTCCATTTGGCCACCTGTAGTGTCATGATCCATCCCAGGCACAACAGGTCATGAGTTCTGGGCTCTCAATGTGCTACATCCTTTAACATGTATATATTTATAGAATTTATATCCTGCCTATCCAGACAGCTCACAACACTAATGTGAATTATAAGATCCAATAAAAATGCAGTATTAACAGCTGTTAAATCACAAAATAAAAGCAGCAGATCAAAACTAATACAGGAGTCTCAAATAGAATTAAAAGCACAAGAGACCATGACAGACATTGCCGAAAAGGCAGCACAGCTGGTGGTGGTATCAGGTGAACATGGAAAGGCTTCCACAATTCTACAAACCGCCTTGAGTAATATCTGAAGAGCAATGAGGACAAGAAAGGCGGTATTTAAATACAGAAAATAAATAAATTCAGGTGCCACCACCAGGAAGACTCTGCTTCTGGTAGCTATCCACCTAACCTCTGAAGGCACATGATGGAGAAGGGCCTCTGAAAATGTATCCTACACATTAGGAAGGTCCATGAGGGACAAGGCAGTCCTTCGGATCAAGGGCAGGCAAGGGGTAGATTAGGAGGAACTAGTGGTAAAGCACTGGGTAATTTACTAGATCAGCACAGGGTTTCTGACTTCCGATTGTTTAGCAACTTGTACATCTCTGAGCCTCAGACACAAGAGCACAAGAAGGCTACACAATTCTCCATGGACAATAACGGGAGAGGGGTGACCCGTCAATTTGTCATTTTGGGCACCCAAATGTTTTGTGCCAGCCCTGAATCCAAAAGTGATGGAGCAGCAACGATTCAAAGGAAGGACCTGGATGGATTTTTCAAAGGAAGGAGGGTCTTCCTGCTGACCAATTAGGATGGGGTTGCTTGCACAATAAATAATGCATGGCTTGTCACATTTGGGGCTTACAGCCCGTTTGTCCTTGTCTGAGGATGTTGCATTTCCCAGGCATTCAAAGTGTAATATGCTCAGTAATCCATTCTTATCCATGGAACTCACTGCCAGGAGACATTGTGCTAACTGCTAGCTTAGAGGACTTTGAAAGAGGATTAGACAAGTTCATGGAGGAGGAGAGGAGGTGTATCAGTAGATATTGACACGATAGCTAAATGGATCCTCCATGTTCAGAGGCAGTTTACCTCTGCACAATACATGCTGGGGACCTATCCCAGTAGCAATGTATGGTTGCGAGAGTTGGACCATAAGGAAGGCTGAGCGCCGAAGAATAGATGCTTTCGAACTGTGGTGCTGGAGAAGACTCCTGAGAGTCCCTTGGACTGCTAGGAGATCAAATCAGTCAATCCTAAATGAAATCAACCCTGACTGTTCCCTGGAAGGACAGGTACTTAGGCTGACGCTGAAATATTTTGGCCACCTAATGCGAAGAGAGGACTCTCTGGAGAAGACTCTGATGCTGGGAAAGATTGAAGGCAAAAGGAGAAGGGGAAGGCCAAGGATGAGATGGTTAGACAGCATCACCGATACAACGAACATGAAAATGAGCGAACTCAGGAAGATAGTGGAGGACAGGAAGGCCTGGAGGCAGAGGCGTCGCTCCGGTAGGGGCGGGGCTGTAAGTATCGCTGCGGTCATAGTCTCTTTACCGAGCGAGGAGGAGGCAGCCCCGCCCCCTCACTGTCCGAGCCAGTCCCCTACGGAGAAACCGGCAGGGAAGAGACCCTGCCTGCTGCTTTCTCCGTAGGGGACTGGCTCGGACAGTGAGGGGGCGGGGCTGCCTCCTCCTCGCTTGGTAAAGAGACTATGACCGCAGCGATACTTACAGCCCCGCCCCTACCGGAGCGACGCTTCTGCCTGGCGGGATATGGTTCATGGGATCACGAAGGGTCGGACACGACTTAACGACTGAACAACAACAACATAATAATAATGGAGGAAGCCTATTGCCCTTGTTCCCTGCTTCCTGGGGGCACCTGGTGGGCCATTGTGGGAAGCAGGAGGATGGACTAGATGGTCCCTTAGCCTGATCTGGCAGAGCTCTTCTGATCTTGTTAATACTACTCTGACCTGGCAAGATGCACTCCGATAGATAGCTATAGTGGGAATATGGTTGTGTGTGTCACTCATGATGAAGTATTTGCCATGACACAATGATGAACTTAGCAAAAGGTCAGGCACAAGGCCACCCCTCCTTTCCAAGCAAGCTCCTGCCAATTCCTGAGCCTTTGTTCCTATTTTATTTTATCTTTTTGAAAATCGGTGAGGGCTGTGCAATCACCTCTCCTGCTCTGGGGTGCACAGCCATCCAGCCCTGAAACAAATGGGGAGGCGGGAACAAAACAGAACATGGGCGTTCCCCACACCACACCTATCCCTTACCCCATGTGCAAGTACCCCTGGTTCAGGCCTGGGCAGACTCACATAAAGGGTGCAATTTTAATTCAGGAATTGCATGTGGATGCTGCCTTAACTCCCAGAAGGCCAGGGTCTACTCAGCAGCCATGTGAGCTACAGTAGGCTGAGAGATAGTGACATACCAAAGGTCATTGCTGAGCAGGGACTGGAACCCAGGTCTCCCCTGGCCTGAAGCCAACATTCTCTTGCTCTTTGAAAGATGCTGGGGGGCGGGCACATAGGGATGACAGACAGAGGTCTCTAGAATTGTGCATGGTGGAGAGAGAGAGAGAGAGAGAGAGCATCACTCATAATGCTAATACTGCTAACTTTGGGTCAACCAATGACACTGGTCATTGGACAGGCAAAAGGAGGCCCTTCTTCACACAATGGATCCGATGGAATTCACTGCCACAAGGTACAGTGCTGAAGGGGGGTGTCAGGGATCAGCCAGGTGGGGAGCTGGCCAAGGACCCACCTGAGTGATGCCTGAGGCCCCACCAGTACCCATGGCAGCGGTGCTCATGGGGGTGGAGTGGGCCAATGACTGGCCTCCCCCCCCCCACACTCATAGCAACCTCACACCAGCACAGATTCCTTTCAAGTAAGCATGGTTGCGGGAAGGATATAGATGCCTTTATCAGATGACCACCTCAGCCTATAAGGGTGCAGTGCCAGCTAGCACATCTGTGCAGAGGAGGGAGTGGGCTTGCTTCCCACACAAACCAGGCCTGGTTTTTTTTAGGGGGAGGATATTGCCCTTCCCGAGGCAGTGGGGACACCTGGTGGCTAGCAGCGTCATGGACTGAACATGCTTGGGGGGGGGGGAAGCTCTCCAGAGTCAACACAGGGGCTTCTTTTCACGTGCATGCCAGGGAGGGACACACTCTGGGTTTGGCTGGGAATGCTGCAACCTGTCCTAAAATTGCAGGTTAGCAGTGCCAAGTCGGGAACTGGTTTGGGGTCATAGCTGGTAGTGGAGCACCTGCTTTCATTGCACACTGAAGGTCCCCGTCTCAATCCCTGGCAGCATCTCCAATTGAGGGGGCTCAGGAGGGTTGGAACGGCCTCCAGCTCTGCATCCCTGGAGAGTCGCTGCCCATCCGAACGAACAACACAGGGACTTGTGGACCAATGTCCTGGTTTAGAAGACAACGTTATGTGTTCTATGCGTGCTCCCCACTTCCCGTGAGACATGCCAGGGACAGTGACTAGATTTTGGCTTCCTTTGGAGGAGAGATTACTGGAGCCTTCCAGTGTCTTGGTAATATTTGCTACATTACTTATTTACTGGTGGAGAGAACTGGAGGCAGATAGCTGAGCTCTCCCTTACCTTGCAAGGCAGCCAACAGATCTCCACAGAGGCAGCATTCCAGCGCCCCAAGGGGTGCTTCACCGAATGGACTTGTCCTACAGCTTCTGTCCTCTCTCTCTCTCTCTCTCTCTCTCTCTCTCTCTCTCTCTCTCTCTCTCTCTCTGTGTGCGTGTGTGTGACACTCAGACCAACTCTGTCTCATCCAGAAGCTGCTACAAAAAAAGCATCTTTTCACATGTTCCTGCTGAGAGTGGGGACGAAGGGCGAGTCACCTTAGATTGCTTTCCCCACTGAGTGTTTCCCAAACCTTTTCGACCTGCGGCTCCCTAGAACATTGGCGACCATTGGCCGTGGCTCTCCATCACATTATGTTGATGCCTGCCAATTGCCATTGCACGGTTTTCAAGAGGATTCCATGGCACTCCGCGGCTCCCCTGGCTGGATTCCGCGGCTCCCCTGGGAGTCACGCCTCCCAGTTTGGGAACCACTGCCCCTCTCCAATGGCATTTCTATCTTCCAGGGAGTTCTCTCATTAAGGAAGCATCCTAGAGACTATTAACAGATGTTCGCTCTTTTGTCAAATCCCAGGCACACGGGCTGGGGATTGTCTTAGGGCCTGTCTCATTCACAACATCGGATTCCAAATTCAAAGCACTATGAATGATGATCTGAGACAAGTAACAAAAGCAGGCCAAAACCACAGGCAAATTCAACAAGACTAGGTCTGTAATGCGGTGGTAAAATGGACAGTCCTGCTGCAGGGGGGATACTCTTCTTCTACGTCCTTGAATACTCTTGAACTCTGGTGAGTCTGAAGGCTAAAGGAAGCTCCATCATGGGAACGCAGCCTCAGAGGGAACACAACTCTTCAGGTTCGTGCTCTCTAGAGTTGACCATTGTCAGAGGTCATCCTTGGTGGATTGAGATGGTACAGGGATGCATGACGAGATAACAGTTGTCCGTCCCCCCCCCAAAAAAAATCTCCATGGAACTTTTAATGAAAAGGGACTTCAATTAACACCTATCTATCACCTCCACTCTTTGCTTGGTCACATGAAGCTGCCTTCTGCTGAGTCAGTCAGGCCGTTGTTGGCCCATTGGACCCTGTACTGTCTCCTCTGACCAGCAGCAGCTCTCCAAGGATCCAGATGGATTATTTTTTGTGGAGACACAAGGAACTGAACCCTCCTCTGTAGTCATTTCCTAGTGGGGAAAAAGAAGAGCTATGGAAAAAGGAGCCCCCTGGCATTCTACTCTCCCATTGTTTCTAGTTTTTGGGTGCTCTGTATTGTATTGTTTTCCAGTCACATTGTATTCTATACCACTCACTCAGAAAGGCCATTACAGTCCTGCAAAATGTGCGTATAATAGGAAAGAATCAGCCTACCTTCACCATATGAATAATAGGCAAAATACACAGCAAGCCAGTTTTCACCCACTTTTAAAGATAAAATAACTCCCAATAAATAAAAAACCACACATCTTGACTCCTGACATTGAAAAGTTTCACTCCTCTGTTGTTCTTATTTGAGATAACAAAGTGCAACCAAGTTAACATAGTGCAAAACCATGCTTGCTTAAAGATACAGCTGGAAGGGCAGGACTTGTGCTTCTTTCATCCCCTCTCAGGGTTATTTACACTATCAACAAAACAGATAAAAAAGACCACATGCTCATCATTCCCAGTTCTTTGTGAGTTGATACTGTGATATTGATTTTATTTCCTCAAGAAATCCAGGGAAACATGAAGCGCAAACCCTAAACACGTTTCAGCAATCCACGCCAAGCAATCACGTAAAGTCATATATTATATTATATTATATTATATTATATTATATTATATTATATTATATTATATTATATTATATTATATTGTAGTTGGAAATATCTATATTGTTTTGGACAGTGTTGCAAGTTGTGAAATGAGATGTTACGTATGGTTTCTTTGTTTTGCACATGGGTGTGTACAGTAATTGGTAGTGAGTAATTTTAAAATAAAAAAATCTATATTCCTAAAAAAAAAAAATCTATATTCCTAAACACGTTTCAGATCCTAAGTTGAACATTTCCCGTAGAAAATGGCTGCCACAGTCCAAGCATCCTCTCTGGGCTCAGCCAACAGCATCCCAGTGACATCATCAGCATCCCAAGAGGAAGCTGTCTCCACGGCAACAGGATGGTGGCATCGGCCTATTGACTCATGACAACAGAGCCACTCCTGAGCCAACAGGCATGAGGCACCGGGAAGAGGAGAGAATCCTGGCTCCTTCATTCTGCAGCCAGATCCCGTGTGGGAATAATGCAGCCAGCCCAATCCCCTTAGACTAGTTTCCCACAAACCCATCAGCAGATTATGCTGGGCAGCTGGTCTCTTGTTTGCGTGCCTTATTACAATTATTATCACACCCGGCAGAGCAGACTGGATTGGGTGAGCTCCAGAGCAACTCACAACCATGAGATAGAACACTAATCCCACAGCTCTGATCGTGTTACAAAAGTAAATACTACTGTTGTACACAGTAACAGAAAAACCAACAACAACAACACAGAACCCCAAGTCCAGACAAAGCTGCTGCCTTGCACCTCTGTCTTGTCTCCAGGGCCTTGTGCCCAAAGGACTTCCCTCCAAACACTTGATGTCATCTTCCGCCAAGGCTTGTTGCCAAGGTGGCAACTATCACCTCAGCTCCCAATTGGACTAGACCAGCGGTTCTCAAACGTTTTAGCACCAGGACCCACTTTTTAAAATGACACGCTCTCAGGACCCACCTAGCTTTACAAAACTTTTTTTTTAAAGTTGATCTAGAAAGAAATAATATTTTATTTATTTATTTACAAGTCATATTTTATCTATTTATTCGCAAAAAAACCTCAATTCATTTCTAATAATGAGGCAGCCCTAATGAATAGCCTCAAGGCTTGAGGAGCTTGGTTATGTGACCCAGCCTTCACCTGCCACCACTACCTGTCATTAACAGACTTGGGGGGGGGGGGGGGAAACACCAGAAAAAAAACCCCAAACATTTATCTCCCTATATTTAAACAAGCTTGCAAACTGCTGGAGCTCAGCTCTTTGAACGGCAATTAGCAGCTATCTGATTTTTGAATAGCCTCAGGGCTTGAGGCAATTACTTATCTGATCTTTCCATCACCTGGGAGCCACCAGAAATCTGGTCCTGACCACTTATCTCCTGTTTCTTCTCCCCACTTTCAAAATTAAAGTCTGGGGCAAGCCCTGCTGCCCTCTCCTGTCTAGCCCGGCCATCATGATTTTGACAAAGAGGAAGCTGAATCAGTTTCTGCTCATTTGCACAAAAACTTAGCTGCTTAGACCTTGAGTTTTTCTTCAAGTTGGGAGAATAAGAAACAATGCATCTAAGAGTTTTCTGGGGTTTTCTAATTATAATTAATTTATTATGATCCAGCCAAACCTACCATTCAGACTATCAAAAGGCCCAATGTGATGCTTTTCCTAGGAGGAAACAGTTTCACGGTGGAAAAATCTACTGATGGCAACAAGCTCAGTGGAAACTCTCTGTGCAGAGGCATAAGTGCAAAAAAGGCCTCTGGAAATAATACAAGATTCAGTTGGGGAGAAATGACAAGGAATGGCAGCCATCTTCTTGATCAGGCTCTGCTTGCAATCTCCCAGGGGGGGCCCAGCCGGCCCATCTGTGAGGCTGACTGAGGCAGGCAGCAGACTGGCAGGGGGGGCCCACCTCCCTCCGCCCACTTCTGCTGCTCCTCTTCCTCCACTTCCTGGACTGGAAAAGAAGGGGGGTGATGGAAGTGTGGATGAGAGGAGAGCAGTGGGCCTCTTCCTTGTCCAATCTAGGGAGTGGGAAGAGCAGAGGGTGTGGCACATCACCAGGTGGGGGCAGTGGCGTCTTTATTATGGGGGAGCTGGTGTGCTGCACCCCAGGCGCCGAGTGGGCACGGTGCTTTCAGGGGGCGCGGCAGCTGGGCTCGGGGCTGCGCAGCGTGGCGTGGCACCAGAGCCCGGCTGCCGAGCCCCCCGGAAGCAGTGCGCCCATTCGGCGCATCACCGGCTTCCGGAGAAGCTTTGCTCCGAGGACGGGACAAGCCCTCCTCAGAGCGACCGCCCAGTTCGGCGGTCGAGGGCTTTGTGAGAAGGCCGAACGCGTCGACGGCTTTTATTTGGTTTTGCGCAGAACCTTTCTGAGGGCAAATGGGCTGCCCGTTTGCCCTCAGAAAGGTTCTGCGCATGCGCAGAAAAACCAAATAAAAGCTGTCGACGCGTTCGGCCTTCTCACAAAGCCCTCGACCGCCGAACTGGGCGGTCGCTCTGAGGAGGGCTTGTCCCGTCCTCGGAGCAAAGCTCCTCCGGAAGCCGGTGACGCGCTGCTTCTGGGGGGGGGGGCGGCAGCCGGGCTCTGGTGTGACGGGGGCGCTCCAGCCCCCGCCCCCCTGGGCGCCGGAAGGGCTGCCACTGGGTGGGGGGCAGCATTTGGAACACACCAGGAGGTCTTGTGCTGGCCCTGTGGTTTCTCCGGGGGGGGGGTGTTGTAAGGGTGTCTACTCTTTAAGATGACATAGATCTCAGTACGATCCAGCAAGGTGGTTCTTATGCTCTTATGATGACCCAGCAACTCCAAGGCAGCCCTGCTGGCGACAGCTGACTGTGTTCCAAAGAGATCTGGTCTGGTTCGCATCTGAGGCCTAATTACAAAATGCACAGTTTTGCTGCTCATGTTTTTATGGAGGATTATGGTGATGCACCATGTATGTGTAGGTGTTCACTCCAAAATATTTGCATGCATGCATCCAGTGGGAAAGATTGTGCCCCCCCCCCCGCCTGCAAGGATTTTGAAGGCAAAAGCCATACATTTTTACAGACTTGTTGCACATTCATAACTGATGTGAGAGTAATGTATTTTCTGCTTGAGTAGCCCCTTTAAAACAAGAGGAAAAATCTTCCAGATCCCAGTGGGCAAATGTAGAGGACATTTCATGAGGCCCTGCAGACCTGGAAGCCCCACTACTTAAAAAGCATTCAACGTAGGGACTGTCAAGACACTAACACGCCTGGCCAGATGTCCACAGATGGCGCTAGCACCTCTTCCCAGCATTCCTGAACATTCCCCATCTGATTCCAGCCAGCCCCAGCAAGGCTTTTCAGCAGCCGCCCTGCTTTTCAAGGCAAGACCACCCAATACAGAGTACTGTACTGTGCTGTAGGTGTGCTGCCTATGTAAATACTTTTTTTCATATTTCACAACATGTTGGCTACTGATAATAGTGGACTTTGGATGTTGGACTTAAGAACAAAACAACTTATAAACAGACCTCACCTTAAGTAGGGGAGCCCTGCTGGATGAGACCACAGTGGACCATCATCAAGTCCAGCCTTGAAGGCACCAGTCCTCCCCTGCTTTTGACTGCCCAGCAACAGGTACAGTATTCAGAGGTAGACTGCAGCTGAATACTGAGGTTCAACATACATAACCATCATGACTAACAGCCAGTGACAGACTCATCTTCCACGAATGTGTGTGATCCCCTTTTAAAGCCGTCTAAGGTAATGGCCCCCACCACACCCATTGTTGGTGCCAGGTTCCTGGGGGCCCTGGGCAAAGCCCTGCACTGGGGGGCCCATGACACCCCCACCTCCTGATGGCACATTGGGTGCTACTGGTGCCAGCAGTTCTGAAGGTGGTGATGGTTATTTTGTTATTCACATTTATATACCACACTTCCTGTGCATCAAATGCACTGGGATGACCTCGACATTCTCCATCTCCTCGACTCCAATTTCTCCACACCGAGCTTAATTCCATAAACTTCTATAATGCCCCTCCTCCCCCAGCTGCAATCCTAGACACACTTCCCTGGGGACTAATTCCTATTGAACTTGATGGGGCTTACTTACTTCTGAGGCATAGGATTGTGCCGTAAGACCCCTTTTTTCTAAACTGAAACACTTTAGCCTTCCCTGCTAGGGTAGTAGGGAAGGTGCTTCAGCCGGCCCATTCGTTTTGCTGGCCATTGGGAGTCAGGGGGCACAGGGCTGGTTGGTTGCCAGCAATTGCAGGGCACCCCTTTCAGACAAGACAGAGAGGCAGTCCAGGATGGGTGCACTCCTAGGTGGCCCAGGACATGTCGGTGCTTGAGGCAGAAGCCTCAAATCATGGCATCCTCCAATGGAATAATAAAAAGGACAATAAAATAAACAATTGACAATTTTATTCTCTTCAATGATAGCCCCCCAAGGAGGCCCCCTTTTCTTCCTGCCTAGTGGTAGGGCTACCCTGCAAAGTCCAAACATCAAAGGGAAGGTGAAGAGCTGGGATAGGGCTGTCAGGTTCCCATGGGATCTGTATGGAATCCCATGGCAACTGTCGCTGGGTGACCTGGCCTGACTCAATGGAATGTGCAATTGGGCAAGAGTAGAGCTAGTGAGAGGCCAGCATCTCTTGCACTTACGCTATGACTGGTACTTCAGACTGCCCTTGGCTTTGCTAAGGCACCTTGGCAACAGGCCACGCCTTCCTTCTCTCCTGACAACAGGAGTATCCTGGCAACAGGGAACCTGGCTCTCTCCTTTCTTCCCTCCCTCCAGCATCAGCAGCATCCCAGCAACAGAGCATCACAGCCACCACCAGCTGCACCATTTCCTAGCAACAGAAAACCAGTCTCCAAAACTGCTGTTGACCTGGTGATGTAGCCGCTGTCCAGATTGGCTGAATATCCCGGAAGCCTTCAGTTCACAAGTGGGATCAGAAGCCATTCAAAGCAGCCCAAAAACTGTCAAGAGGTGCGGATCTGGGTCTTTCCCAGATGATGAAATTGTTAAGTAAAAGTGCAATGTGTGTGTGTGTGTGGGGGGGGGCATAAACTTTAGAAGCCAGCTAGATTTGTAAGAGCCAGGACGGAGGGAGGGTCTGAGACCCTATAGTATAGTAGGTTGTGGCTTATAGCATACTACCATATGTGAACAAGTAAAAAGCAGATCACTTTCCTTCTCAAGCCCCTGGGTTTTAGGCAGAAATATGAAGGTGTGGCACTGGATGTTGTCAAGGAAGGAAGGCAGAGAGACTGGATGCCTCCTTCACTCAGATGTACCAAGTGAGGCCATGCAGCATCAACCCTTTACAGCGTTTTCAGTGCTATAGCCGAGGCGTTGCCTCAAGGACCTGCCCCTTCTCTGAATGCTTACCTATCTCAAAAAAACAGTGGAAGTAAAATGACAAGTCTTTAGAGACCCTGGCAGAGAAATAACCAGATCTTTGCACATGGCCAGGGTGGGCCTTAGGCCCAGATCCGGTTTTCAGCGCCTGATACAAAAAGGAGAGGAGATGTCACAGTGCGGAGAGGATAACTTGTTGCTCAGCTCATTTCAAGTACAGTACAATCTTGTCATTTATCATCTTTTGTTAGGGGTGGGTGACCCTCTCTGAGTTCTTTCTATTCTAGTTGAGGCCTCAGGCCAGAATTGTCTTCTCCTCCATCACCTCAACAGGATCTTACAGCTCAGTTCCGGCCAGGGCTGGTCCTTCGGTAAGCAAAGGGAGGTGGTCACCTCAGGAGGTGGGTGTGGCATCCCCACCCCCTCCACCATGGGCGCTGCTCCACTTGCCTGCTCACCTTCATACCTGCCCGCCACAGCTGCCTCTCCTCTCTCTCACTCCACCCCTGGGATGCGCTCTAGACAGGGGCCGGCCGCCTACCTGCCCAGCACCACCGCCGCAGCAACGCCTTGTCTCCATTTTCCTCCTCCTCCCTTCCAGAAGAGGATGTGGCAGAGAGGTGGGCCAAAGCACCTCTCCACCTGTCTCTTCTTCTCCACTTCGGTTTCCAGATGGAGGAGAACAGTCACTCCTGGCTGCTGGAGAGTTATAATACTTGAAATATGTTGGGCAATAAATGACCTTTGCTGCACCTTGATGGCGACCCCTCCGCTTTTGTTCTCGTACTTGGTGAACACTTTTCTATTTCCCTCCTCACGTTTCAATGCTTTGGGTCATGGGAGGAATTTTTGGTCTGGTTTGAGCCTTTTTGTTTTTAGTTTGAGACTCTCTAAAGATACTTTGAAGGCATGTGTGTGTTTTTTAACTACTGCTTTTGATCTTTAATTGTAATCTTCTGTTTATTATTAATACATACTTTCCTAATATAATTTCTAATGAACTACCTTGGATGTTTTCCCTGGGCAAAAAAAGGCTGTATATACAAATAAAATAATATACTGTATGCATTATTTGAGCATATGAAGAACAACTTTCCTTAACCACTGAGTAACTACACTCTTCCCTCATTATTCATACCTAATTCATTCCTGAAAACAGCCCTTATAATGAAAATCCAGATAACAATTATTACATTAATTTCAATGGGAAAAATTCTAACTTGTTCTAAAGCCATTCCAAGTTCACCAAGATCACCCTAAATGCCTAATAGCATACAGAAAAACCTTATATCGAAAATGTTGGTATGGATAAAGTCGAGATGGTCTAAATATGTGCAGGAAGGATGTGGAAATCCTTATAGCGGACCCACATAAAAAGGGAAGGGTGCACTTTCTGATTGCAAGCAGAAGGGATTCGAGAAAAGTCTTCCTGGGTCTGAGAGAAGGGGAAGGTTTTTACATTGGCATGAGTTTTCTTGACATCTCTGTCTTTAGAAATGAAGGACTAGAAGCAACAATGTACCTGGAAGTTCTCCTGTGCAACCCTCTTGAGACGACGAACAGGGGCTGTGCACGAGCATGGCAGTTCTCTTCCTCTTGTGCACATCATTTCCATGAGGATTGAACAGGAGAACTTCTGCCTCCCTCGTGTGCCCTGGGTGACTACTGTGGCTCTTAAGCTGTTTAGCTCTTTGTATCTTAAAACTGCTCCTTCATTAGCAAGGGCAGCTAAATCCCTTCCTGCCAAATTGCATTACCCGCCTCTGGCAGGCTGGGCCTGAGTTAACAAGATAATTGGATTCTGAACAAGCTGGCCCATTCATCCCCTGGAGAAAGTGAACTGGGTCTCAGCTCTGTGGCCCGGTTAAGGAGGCTTAACCGGAGGTGGGCCGCAGCAGGTGGGTCTCCATGACGCAGGCAGGAGCAGGCGGAAGAAGCCACACACCATTCAGGCAGCTCTCCTCCCTGTGGAGCCACTCGCAACAGGCAAAAAGACGCTCGGCTGCTTCTGACCGTGGACTCAGACAGAGCTCAGCACTCTGGCGCTGCGCTTGCAGCTGGTGCATGTGGCGCATGCTGCGCCTGGCTGCCAAGCCCTGCTGACCTTGCCAGGAGGCTCCACTGTGCACCCTGCCCTGCCCACCATACGACTAGGCAGAAACAAGACAACCGCTGACTCATCGCTGCCCGGCGCCAATGACAGCCTGCGTCTGCCTGGAGGAGCCGGTGGCAGCCCCAGCTATCCTGACACAGCTGGTGCCCAGGGCCACCTGCCGCTCGTCCCAGCAGTGGGTGAGAGGTGGAAGAAGAAGGATGCACTAGGGCGGGGCTGCTGTCTGGAGCCCAAAGACAGGTAAGGAGATTGGTGGAATGAGAAGTCCACCGGGCCGTGGGTGGCTGGCTGGCTTGGACAGGCCACGGCTCTTGCCTGACACCAAGGGTCAAAGATGGGGCCGGCGACTCGAGAGACTTTCCCAAACCATGACGTTTAGCAAAGAGCAGGAAGGCCAAGGGAAGGGAAGCGAGGCGGCTGAGGCTCTGCAGCCAAGCTCCAGGTTAGCCTGAGATGCATGGAGTGGGAGAGAGCAGGGATTTGTGTCGGTGACCCGGTCCTTATCGCCGCTGTGTGCCTCTCCCCTGCTCCCTGCGACGGAATGGGGAATGGCCAGGAGGAGCGCACAGCTAGGTGGGAGGGAGGGCAGCAGCAGAGCCCCCCCCCAGTCCTGCCTGCTGTCTCCCTTGAAAGCAGGGCAAATGGCAACACAGCATGGGGAAGAAGCGGGGGGGGGGGGGACACGGGGACTGCTGGAGGCAGGAACCCTGCAGTCACCTCCACTGGTCTGTCCAGAATGGCATTTTTTCCAAGCTTGTTCTCACTTCTGGTCACAACGTCCCGCCGGGAGAAAAATGGCTTTTAAAAAACCATTTCCCCCCACATTTCAGTGGGGGGAAAGCACAGGCGGAGGGAGGGTTCAGAGCCCTCCTGCTGCTGCCGCTGCTGCCGCAACCCATGCTTCACTTTAAATTGCACCGCCCTGCCTGTGGGGCTGTCTGTGGCTGCCAGCAGACCTAGGGTGGCCCAGCCGGAGTGTCTCCCAGGGAAGCGCAAAGGAGTGGTGTGGCGGTTCGATCGGGTTGTGCCTGCCAGGTCAAAGACGACAATCCTGGCTCTTTGCTGCCCTTTCTCAGGAGCAATAAGAAACCGAGATCTTTTAAGGCAAGCAATGGCTCTTGACTATAATGGGCCTGGGCTGCCCTACCTTGGCATGAATGGGGGCCTCATCAGGGAGCAAAGGTTAGGCCCCCAAACCAGGTATTATGGGGATCTGCAGTGCCATTGTTACTTGGGCAGAAACAGTGCAAGGGAGAGAGGGCTACTGCTGCTGCGGCGGCCTCATTATGCTGGTACAAAAGGGGATTTATTTAGGGGACCTGCTGTGCCCAGATCTTTGGGTTTCCCCCCCCCCCACGGTGATCAATCCTAAATGAAATCAACCCTGACTGTTCCCTGGAAGGACAGGTACTGAGGCTGAAACTCAAATATTTTGGCCACCTAATGCGAAGAGAGGACTCTCTGGAGAAGACTCTGATGCTGGGAAAGATTGAAGGCAAAAGGAGAAGGGGAAGGCAAAGGATGAGATGGTTAGACAGCATCACCGATGCATGCAACGAACATGAAAATGAGTGAACTCAGGAAGATAGTGGAGGACAGGAAGGCCTGGCGGGATGTGGTTCATGGGATCACGAAGGGTCGGACACGACTTAACGACTGAACAACAACAACAACCCCACGGTGATATCTTTCGTAGAGCATCTGAGGTGAAACCTTTTGTGTGTGCAGTAGTGGGGGGGGGGGGGAGGGAAGTATCCTGTCATCACTGAAGGTGCCTAGAAAAGTTATGGAAGAAGAATAGAAGAAAGACAGACTGGAAACCCTCAGGACACTGCTAGGGGTTGAGAAGGAAGGAGGGGCCTTCCTGGAGTTCGCAAGTTCCTGGCATTTGCAAGCCGTGATGTCTGTAGCAGGTGTGTATGGCGCTGGGCTGCTCCGGACTCAGGAGCAGACGGCCTTGTAGCGTGCTGATAAACTGCCATGACTTTGCCCTGAGGAGGTTCTAGCCAAGTCCCTGTCTTCAAAACCATTCACCCCTTTTGCCTCTCGGCTCACCTGAGGATGCCCTTCCTGAAAGATCCCTGCCCTGGCTTCCTTCCCTCTCAATGCAAACTCCACCACCACGACTGCAGCCACCATCCCTTCCCTTAGGCCTCATATCCCCACACACCTCCCACCCACCCTGCTCTTCCTTCCCCACCCTCAGACCTCCTCCTCCCTCAAAACTCTTTGCCCCCCCCCTTGCTGCCAAGGATGCCCCCTGCAACCACCGGCTCCCACGACACCTGCAGGCGGCAGGGGGCCCCTTCTCTTTCCTACTTCCAAGCCCTCCTCAAAACTCACTCTTTCCAGAAAGCCTTTGCTTGACCCCCGGCTTTAGGCTTCCTTCCCCCTCTACTGAAATGCATGTGCGCATATTTTCAAGCTACTCCCTTTACATTTGGTCTTCTTCTCCCCTCCTTCTGATGTCTCCCCCTTTGTTGAAATGTGTATTGTAAGCTCCTTGGGACAGGGAGCTACCTTTTGTGTGCTACTCTGTAAAGTGCCATTTTAATTGGTGGTACTATATGCATAATAATATATAGACTACAAACTTTTTCCCCAGAAGCAGGCAGTTTTTACCCAAGATGAAAGGTTTTAGGGCTCAGGGCGGAGGTAGGCATCTGTTCCTTTCTAAGCAGGGAACCCCAGGTCTTCCCTGGACCATGTGCTCCATCCATAGAACGAAGTGCTTCTTCTCCCCCTCTTCACATGATGCCACTAATATCTCAGCCAGCCCTTGCAACTGGCTCTCCCTCTCAGCACGGTTGCTTTTGCTCCCATCCTCCAGCCTCTCTGTGTGAGGCAGTTCCCATAGCAACGACCAATCAGTAAAACAGGATGCAGCCAGCCCATGGCCAGGCGGGCTCAACTGATGGGTGTGGCGAAGAGCAGGCAGGCAGGCAGGAAGGGGGGAAGGGAGGGGAGCTATTTGCACATGGCTTTAAAGGGGAAATGCCTCTCCTGCCTCACAGGTGCATGCATGCATGCAGTGCTAACAGCCTCTCTGCATGCACGGACCAGACCCTTGCCTGCCTCTCCTTCTCTCTGCTCCAGTCTCAGGCACAAAACAATGAAGTGACTCTGATGCCATGTATGGGGGGGGGGGAGCAGCTGGAGCAGGTCCCGTTGATAATACAGCATCCCTTCACATGCCCACCCTCTGAACAGGGGCCATCATAGCTCCTCCGTGGCAGCATGAATGCATGCGCTGCTGCTGCTGCAAACGGTCCCAGGTTCAGTTCTTCTTGTGATCTCCACTTGCAAGGATCTCAGGGAGCGTCTCTGTGTGAGCTCTGGAGAGCCAGGCTGGCCTCCCCGGGCTAGAAGAAGGCCGCTCCCTCCCTGGGTCCAGCAGGCAGGTCTCCCAAGCAGCCCTGCTGGCACCCCCACTCCCTCCCCGTCCCCATAGCCTTCTCTCCCCCTGGCTGGCTCAGGCATTCCTTCTCCCAGCTCTCACATCCCACCAGACCGCAGCTGCTTCCCTTCGGTTTCACACAGTTTCAAGTGGTGGCTGGTGGCTGGTGACTCCAGCCGGTGTGGTGAGTGGCAGGGGCCAGAGTGGTGGTGCAGTTGGACCCGGGTGCAAAGCTCCACTTGTTGTAAATACACTTTGCAGGCAAACACACATGTAACAAAGTCCCAAACAAAGCCATTGTTGTTTTATTTTCATTATTTTCATGAAAAGCAGCGGGGGGAGGGGGGAGCTGTTTGAAGTGGCGGTTCTGCTGGGGGGGGGGTGCTTAAGCCTTTCCTCCCAGCCATTTGTCACCAGGGAGGAGAAGAGATGCTGCCGGAGGTCTCCTCGGGTAAGTGGACATTTGTACGGTTAAACCCCCCCCCCCAGCCGCCACAATCAATTATGGAACCAAGCAGGCCGGTGTCAGGAGAAGAGGCCTGGGAGGAGGGATAGAATACAGTGCACAGCAGCATCGCCAATCCTGCCTCCCTCCCGGGGCCAATCTGCCCACACCCTGCCCTGTTACGCCCCCTCCCCACCCTCTCCCAGCCCGTGCACTACTTGGAGTGGTCTTACCTGCTCCGTCATATGGGGAGCCAGATTCAGCGCCAGCGGGACGGCACAGGCCTTCCTGTCGGTGCTTGCTACTCACAGGGTGTTACAACACGCTTTACGGTATGTTTGCGACACCCTAGGCTGGTGCAGCGCATGCCTACATGGAGCATAGGATTGCACCATGACTCTTTCAGGCCACAGAACTTGACCTTCCTCCTCCACGTGCCCCATGCAGGCCCAATGCACACTGCTGGCAAGCACTCCTGGGGCTGCCACCAGGGCCCAAGCGCGGAGCAGGGCAAGTGGCACGGCATGCGCTCCTACCTGCATCTCTTCTATGAGGACATATCTTCATGGCTCTCGTTGCTTGGCCAGCTCCTGCCAACCTAGCAGTTCCAAAGCATGTTAATGCGAGTAGATAAATAGGTACCGCTTGCGGGAAGGGAAACAACGCTCCGTGTTCCAGCCGCATGCTACGCGCTGCGGCAAGGAGAGTCATGCTGGCCACATGACCATGGAGGAGTCTTCGGACAACGCTGGCTCTTCGGCTTTGAAATGGGGATGAGCACCACACCCTAGAGTCGGACATGACTGGACCTAATTGTCAGGGGTCACCTTTACCACCTTTACCTTACCTCTGAACATATACATAACATAATTCCTTTCTCCCCTATTAGGAACAAAGTTTTCCCCCCTATTTTTTGTTTTTTAAAAGAGTTGAAAAAAAAGGTGTCCCTGGCCATGTGCAGATTACCTTTGCTTTTTGAAGGGAATGTCCTCTGCTGCTGTTAACTCTCCTGAAATTGTAAGGTCCCTTGGTGGCCTGGAGTGGAGGCAGAAAGGGCAGCCTGTTCATACTTTGAGTCAAGAAATAAAGGGGGTGGGTGGGGACATCTTTCTCTGTCTTGCCCTAACAGTCCAGCCCAAGGCATAGAGCACATAACATTGAGTTCAATGGGACATTTACTCCCGGTAAGCAAGCCTCTGCTGCAGTCTTCTTACTGCAAAGTCTGGCTTCCCCCTGTGGTGCCTTCAGCAGCAGTTTGGCTTTTCGTGTTCTGGTCATGTGAAACGTTCAGGACAATACTGCGTGCAGAGAGGCGGGAATGGTGACCGAGTCTTTTCCCTCCCTCCCGGCTTTGTAGTCTCTATGAAGACGTTCGCTTGGTTCCCAAATCCCACATCCCCAGCACAGCCTGGCAAGCGGACCTGCTGCTGAGTCCAAGGGCTGTGGAGACCAACTGATCTCGACTCTCATCATGCTGGGACTGAGGGATCACCCTAGAAAATGGATTGGCAGCAGCAGGTGCGGGGGGCACGCCAAAGAAAGTCCTCCACAATATCTGGCAGGCATTTTCCACTACAAGACGTAGCGATGGCTAAATGCACTGATGGCTTTTAAAGGGATTGGACAAATTCATGGCGGGGGAGAGGTTTATTATCGGTGGTGGCCTAATAGTCTTGATAGCTTATTGGAACCTCCAGGTTCAGGAGCAGCATGCCTCTGATTGCCAGATGCTGCCTGGGCACAACAACAAGGGATCACTGCCGGCTTCATACCTTGTTTGTCAGCTTCTGGAAAACGTCTCTTTGGCTGTCGTTCGTTGAAAACACACTTCTGGATTGTTGGTCTGCTTCAGCAAAGGTTTCTTGTCCTATGTTCTTAAATGCTTCTGTTCTGGTGAGTTTGCTGGATATTGCCCAAGGCTCAGAACAGCAGGAATGAATTCTGGCTGAGCAGGGCAGGATCGGAAGCAGAGTGAGGTCCACTCCAGGCAGGATCCTGACTCCGGAATCCATTTCACTGAGCTGATGCGAATGGGAGCAGCGTCCGGGGACAGGGCCAGGGAACTGGTCCTGAGAAGGAGGAGGCAGGAACCAGGGAACGACGACGAGGAGGGAACTGGCCCAACTGGGGTGGAGGAAGCAGCTGATGCAGAAAAATATTTTCCTGGTTCTGTTCATATCTGCCTCCCCAGGTCACAGGAAAAACCTCACATTTGGCAAACTTAATCTTTCCTCCTTTCAAGGAGAGCATACACATTAGGCTGACTCTGGGTGCAGGGTGCTAACTCAATTAAGTCTCCCAGAACTCAAGGATAGGACCATCAAGGACCATCAAGGGTCCTCTGACTAGCTCAGCCCACTATTGTTCCCATTGTGTTCTGTAAAATGTAAATCAAAAGTCTCTTGTTTTTCCTGTATGACTCTGTGACTATGCACATTCTCAGCAACCATGTGATGTTCTGCTTGGAAATGTATAAAAACTGTTCTCACATGGAGCAAAGGGTCAGTGCCCCTCTTGGGGTGCTGTCCACTGCGCTGCGTAACAATAAACCCATACTTTTTCCTTGTTCACCAGTCTTCCTGGTCCTATTAATTATCAGTCTGCTTAAAATTCCGCTACACAGCCATTGCAGGAGTATCACCCCGCAAGGCCTTGCTGCAAAGAAAGCCTGGGCAAGCTAGACAAGTCAGTGTCGGTGTCTCCCCCACCCCCACCAGTCCCATTCAGAGCTACCTGGGTCAGCAAGGTCCAGACAGCTTCTGAGATGACTCTGGCGCCACCTGCAGACAACTGGAGGAGTATCTTGGTGCTCCCCAGAAGGCGGGCGGGCGGACTCTTTAGTTCAAGCCGCCTTACCATCCTGGCTGGCACCCACCCGGGGTGCTGAGATTGCTGCTGCTGCCTTGGCAAGAGGCACGGCTGGCTTGCCGCTGGACGACTTGGGAGGGAGCTGCCCCCTCCCTCCCTCCCTCCCTCCCTCAGCATCCTCTCTGCCCCGCAGGGCTGCTTCCTCGGGCGCACCTTGCAGATTGCTAGCTGCTGCTGCGTTGTGTCGCTGCTGCTGCCCTGTTCCTGGCAGCAGCACTCCACACACGAATCATACTCCAAATCTGGGGCATTCGTCTGACCCCCGAAACCCATTTTTTCTCCAAGGGCAACTGGAGCCGTTGTTCTGAAACCTGGAGCCTCGGCACAGTTTTGTTTGCTTCTCGTAGAGGAGTTTCCTCCTCTCCTACAGCCAGGCCCAGAATTCTGACCCACCGGTTCTGTCTCTGCCTTCAGGGCTGGGCTGGAGAGTTGCTCTTCTTCCCCTCCAACCACCTTGGCAGTCCAGAGTCTGGGACTGATGAACTTGGTTCAGATCATGGAGTCGGCGGTGATGGGAAGGCAGGAAGAGTCATAACCTGATTCCAGCAGAAGTGGGGACTCAACCAACAGAAAGTGCTGCTTTCCCTCCATGTCAAAGGTCTACTAACTGACTGTAGCTACTGAATCGTGAGGGGAATGCACTCTGCACGTACTCAAGGGTACTCTTGTCTTCTTACGTCTTCACATGTTCCAGGGCTGAATCCTGGCATCACCCAACACAGATTCCCAAACTAAGCCCTGGCCCCTGGGTGTGAAGCAGGAAATAGAGGCAGGCAGGCAGCAGCCTCAAATTGACAAGGACCTAATCCTGGAGAGGGGGACATGTCTGTCTCCTGTCCTCTGTCCCGCTCACCCACATCTCTGGTTTTCCCAAACAGGCCCTGCGTGTTTACTGGCAAGGAAAATCCATTCCATTCCATGGTTGTTGCTTGGATTTCTTTTTTAAACTCGAAGCAATGGCGGCAGCAGGGTTTGGATACAAAAGCTGGCTCTGTTTGCACACACATTACAACACAGTGAGAATTCTGCTTCTCGTGGGCTCTTGTCTTGTGCAGTGAGTGAATATCCTTCTCTGAAATGTGCATGATGTTGATCGTCCGCTCAGAGCTTCTCTCCTTCCTTCTGTCCCCCAAGGACCTTCTCCACTATTGGGACCCTGCTGTGGCTCACTGGAGCTACAGCCCTAGCCACAGGGTACCTCCTGCCCCCCAAGCTGGAAGGAATTGGTGAAGAGGCGTTGATGGTCCTCGATCAGCAAGCTGTGAAGTACAACCACGCACTGGGGATTTGCCGGGCAGTGGGCACAGTTCTGTGTGCCATCGCTGGGGCTCTGCTGGTCAGCTGCCTTCTGTCCTCTGGACTGGATAGAGTGAGCAGAGGTGCCAAGTGGGGAGGCGAGGAGGAGGAGGAGGAAGAGAAGTTGTCGCCCACCGTGCAAGAGCGTCCCCTTGAGCAGTGGGGCACTGTGGTCACTGCAGCCCCAGTGCCTTTCACAGCCTCCTGGGTGCAGAACGTCCAGCAGCCAGAGAGAGGGAGAGAGAGAGAGAGAGAATAATTTGTTTTTATTTTTATTTTTCACATTTTTATACCACCCTTCCTCCAAGGAGCTCAGAGTGGTGTACACATTTCCTCCCCTCCTTTTTGTCCTCACAACAACCCTGTGAGGTAGGTGGGGCTGAGAGATAGTGACTGGCCCAAGGTCACCCAGGAAGCTTCATGGCTGAGCGGGGATTTGAACCTGGATCTTCCAGGTCTAAGTCCGACTCCCAAACCACTACACCATCCTGGCTGAATAATGCCAGACTGACTTCTGCTGAGATTCCCTCCAAAGCACTAGAATCTCCCTTTCATCTCAGCGTCAGGGCTCACAGATTGGCCACCACCTCGGCCACCACTTATCCTCTTTTTATACAAGCCTAGACCCTTTTGTGTAGTTTTTCTCTGTAGTGATTAGCTAGGACAGCTAGGAATAGAACCTCCATGTTCAAAGGCAGCCTACTTCGGAACAGCAGCTACAACCTTGCATATAGAAACTTAGTGGGCAAAGTTTTTGCTGGCAGTGAGGTAACTACGTGAGAGGAAAGCAGGACCGGCTACACTTTTGTGTGCCAAGCTGCAGTGGTGTCACATGGGGGTGAGGGGTGTTGTGTGGACCGCACCAGGTGACATCACTAGTGGCCAAAATTGTGGAAACCTTTTGGAAAGGGTTAGAATTATCTGTAATTTATCAAATGTTATGGCCAAATAACTGGAACATTATGACACAGCATGGAACCAATAAAAAGTTTAAAATTTAGTTTCTTGAATTTTGAAAAGGGGTGTGTGTGTGTGTGGGGGGGAGTATCAACATGACTGTGATGTCTTACCACCAAGAATCTGATAACATATGCCCAGAAACAGCAGAAATCTACTCCCCAAACGGAAGATTCAGTTGGAATTTCGTGCTCAAAATCCAATCCCAAATGCACTATCGTGTTATGACCCTTACAACACCCCCCTACAGTAGGTCAGCATTCAAGCTGCCCAAATTGCCTGTGGGGTCGATTGTGGCTTGCCTAAGGCCACCCCGTGAGTCTGGAGGAGAGGCAAGACTCAGCCGAGGGGCTCCTGAGTCATCTCCCCATCTTTTAGCCACTCTGCTCTGCTGTAACAGTCCTTGTCATTAAAGTCTTCATAACACGAAGCTGAATTTCAGCCCCCCCCCCTTGCTTCAACCCTACAGACTTTACTGTGGCTCAAGAGAAAGTCTGCCCAGTTTTTTTGACAGAGCTTTGAGTTTGAAAGCAGAGATTCAATAGACAAAGCTTTCCTATCATGGGGATGGCTGGTCACTAGCTTGGATGGCTTGCAAATCCGGACAGGTCTGTTTATAGGGGGGGGGGGAAGAGAGAGAGAGAGCACTTTTTTTTTTTTTTTTTTTTTTGGCAACGCTGCATTTTCCCACAGGAATGGAGAAGTTTTCCACAGAATTTTAAAAACGTTTCCTAGGGATATTTTTGTTCTTAAAAAATCTCAGAAAAAATGGAATTCCACATGTTTAGAGGATTTCAGCTCAAGTGCCTTTTGCTCTGACCCCTTAGAACTGTTTCCATGTTATTATGTGCTAAATGCAGACATGATGGACGGGGGCTTCACAAGCACAATCAAGTCACATGACTGAGGAGGTGATGGTGGAGGGCCATGGAGGTCGGGCTGCCAACCCCCACGATTCTCCACGATTCCCCACGATTCTCCTGGAGTCTCCAGGAATCTGCATCAACCTCCAGGTGGCAACTGAAACTAGCAACCCTGGAGAGACCTGATCAGCCAGGGCCTCTTTGGCTTCATGACAGGACATCATGAAATCAGAAAACTCCTGGAAGAGCTTCAGGCAGAGTTGGCAACCCTAGATATAAGGGTGGTGGTGGGGGGGGATGGACGGCCGACTCAGTAATACTATATAGCCCCCATTTTACAGTGATGACCTGCCCTGCCACTCGCTCCTCCCTTTGAAGCGCCTCTGATAGGTGGGGGGGCGATGCTCATCATGGCCGCCGCTGCAGCAGCTTGCGTGCTTTCCCTTCCCTCCCCCATGACTGCTGGTGGGGGGGCTACAGGAGCCCTCGTCACACTGCTCAGTTGTTCAATGAGTATGTTCAGTAAACGAGTGGGGGGGGCATCATCTGCATTGTGGTGGCAGCAGGCTTTCTCCCTCCCCTGTGTGTTGTCACAGGGGCCCCTGAATGGGCCCTGCAGGGCCAGCTCCAGGTTTCAGGGGGCCTTTGGCCAGCTGCCCTCCCCTCCACCACCTACCTGGGTGGGCCCAGAAGCAGCCACTCTGCCTGCCACCACCAAACAAAGGACCTGGGCATGGGGGACTCAGGGGCTGACTCAGGGATCTGCAGCCCCCAATGATGTTGCTGACCCCCATTGCCAGTCCTGCCCCGCTGTGCACTCTACCTGCAAATGGGAGCCTGGTGCAGTTGCGCCTACAGAGCCTGGTACACACATGGAGCCCGCCCTGTTCTCATCTTCTGCTGGGTGGCGTGGAGGCTGCGGGGGAGTTAGCAAAATTCTGCTCGCAGTGGGTTAAACCGCTGAACCATGAGCTGTCGATCGAAAGGTCGGCAGTTCGATTCCCGCGACGGGGTGAGCGCTCGTTGCTTGGCCGGCTCCTGCCAACCTAGCAGTTCCAAAGCATGTCAATGCGAGTAGATAAATAGGTACCGCTTGCGTGAACGTAAACAGCGCTCCATGTTCCAGCTGCATGCTACGCGCTGTGGCAAGGAGAGTCATGCCGGCCACATGACCACGGAGGCGTCTTCGGACAACAGCTCTTCGGCTTTGAAATGGGGATGAGCACCACACCTTAGATTTGGACACGACTGGACTTAATTGTCAGGGGTCACCTTTACCTTTACTAAGTTCCACACATTCTGTTGACATCAGTGTAGGTGAGAAAAGAGCTCAGGTAGTATCCATTACTTCACTCAAAGTGCATAATAACACAGCACAACTCTCTCTATGCAGATGTTTATATTATTTCGGAACTCCACTGAATTGAACACGATTTATACACGATTTATAACACATAAATGTGCCTAGGATCGCCGCCCTAGTGGTGGCACTATTGACATAAGCCATCAGGTGGCGCTGTTGCTTTGTCACTCTGCTGTGTGGAACCCACTGGTTAAAGGAGCAGCAACCCTGGGTGGGGCGATGGGGGAATGAGAGGGGGTGGGGTCTGCTACATGTTCGCAGTCCCAAGTGCCTCAGTACCACCCAGCTCCTTGCAGGGAGCAACAGCCGCTTGATTCAAATACCTGACTGATTCTGATGTGCAAACTGTCAACAAACTGTGTTGCATTTCAACACCCATCCCAGTTATATTGATGATGATGAGTGGGGCTGCTGCTGCGCCAGGGCCAATCCTGCCTTCTCATTCCGTGGGTCAGGGTAACATTCTGTCTGCCACCTGTGACAAGGACAAGAGAGAACAATGACTCTGAGTCATGGCTAATTGCACAGTCCAAACACCTCCACAGAAAGGAGGAAGAACGTTCAGCACTGAGCTGAGCGCAAGGAGGAGGAGCACCTCGCAGCTTTGACCTGCCCAAAGAAAGAAAGAAGCTGACCTAACAATTAGGAGCGATTGCTAGAGAAGAAATCCACCTGCATCCTAAATAGGGCACCAGCAACAGCGTTGAGTAACGATACTTATCAGGGCATTCTTAATGAGAACCATGAGTTGCCCTGAAGGGTAGCTGAAGTTGCCAACATTTTATTGACCTCGGCTGCTCCTATGTCTTGAACACCTATTTGATCAGACAGCACGCCTTAGCAGGTGGTCCTGCTGCTTACCTCCAGGCGGTGAAAAGTGTCCTCTGCTGATTTCTGCAGAGCCTTGTTGCAATAAAAGCATGAGCAGCAGGGTTCCCCCTGGTGCCTGAGGGAATGGGCCAAAGGCTGCCCCCCCTTACCTGGTGATGCAGCCAGCTCCGCTCCTCTCACTCCCTGAACTGGAAAAGAGGATGGAATAGAAGAGGAAGTGTGGAGGAGGGGAAACTCCCTTTCAGGGTTGTTGTAAGGACTTAATACCAGTGAAGCAGCCTGCATACACTACGCAAATGTGAAGTATTATCACCACCACCACCACAACCCTGTGAGGTAGATTAAACAGGAAGAGAGAATACTGCGAACTGGACAAGAGACACTTTGCCAGGGTTTTTGGAAGTATGGGTTCTACAGCCATGTAGACAGTATAATGAAGAAATAAAAATCTTTCAAACCACAGTTGTATGGTGAATTTTTTTAAATGCCTGATTACTCAAGCATACAAAAATATAAAATACAATTTCCAACTGCAGACAAGAGGATCTCTGTTTCTTAAGCCGACGTTTCACTCCTCACATGGAGCTTTCTCAAGGCAAATAGCAGTGTACCCACTGCTAGATGAAAAACACATCAACGGAGTGTTAGAAGCTAAATACAGTTCAAAGCACAGGAGGTGCTAATTGAAACTGGAGCCATTGTCCTCCCGTAACCCCAGGAGCCTGTCAGTACTTACTCCTTGATCCTTTTGTCAAGGAGTCTGTCAGTACTTACTCCTTGATCTATTTAGAATGGGCAGCCAAATTTTATTAGCGAAAGCAAGTTCTTGCTGACGGTTCATCAGAACCGACGGTTTCTTTTGTGAGATCATTAAAGCCTCTAGATTCAGTCTTTGTTTGTGTTTGCTTTCATGAAACAACGAACGTGTTTGCTCAAATTTCACTCTGTGTCCCATCTCCTTCACATGCGCAGCCACAGCTGATCTTTCTTCTTGCTGAGACTCTGTGGCTCTCTGATGTTCCCACAGTCTTACCCCTATCGTTCGTTTCGAATTTCCAATGTAAATTTTTCCACATTCACACTCAATTTTGTATACTCCAGGGTTTGACAGCGCAGGTCTCGGATCTTTAGGGTTATGCAAAAGTTGTTCTATTTTAGTGGTTGGGGTGAAGATGGTCTTTACATCATAATTCCTGAAGATTCTGGCTATTTTATCTGTTGTACCCTGGATAAAGGGTAACGATAGCCAGCGCTGTTCTCTGTTCTCCACTTGTTTTTCATTGTTATTTCCCCCAGGCGCTGGGATGCACATTTTCTTTTGCAACTGTTTCCTCCAGCAGTCATTGTTCTGTTGCTTTTTGTAACCGTTCGCAGTCAACGACTGCATAAGAACTTGTTTTTCAGCCTCTAGAGACGCGTTGTCACAGACATGGAGTGCCCTGTATATTAATGAATTAATAAGTGAATTTTTCTGGGAGGGATGGTGATTGGAGGTTTGATTCAGATATCTTCCTGTGTGGGTGGGTTTGCGGTACACTTTGTGTCCAAAGGTTAGATCTTCTTCCCGCTTAACCTGAACATCTAGGAAGGCGATGGTCTTATTTTCTTCAACCTCCATGGTGAACTGGATTTCTGGGCACAGTCTGTTTAAATGTGCCAAAAATTTATTCAATTCCTCTAACCCAAAGTCCCACACACAGAAGACATCGTCCACGTATCTCAACCACGTGGACGGTTTAAATTCAGCTGTCTGCAGCGCCTTCTGCTCAAAGAACTCCATGAATAGATTGGCAACTGCAAGACTGAGTGGACTACCCATTGGTACGCCTTCCTTTTGCTCCCTATATACCCCGTTCCACACAAAGTAGGTGGAAGTTAAACAATGATGGTACAGAGGTATAAGATCTCTGGAGACGGTCAAATCTCTTATCGAATTCATAGTTTCTACCACTGGCACTCTGGTAAAGAGCGACACTACATCGAAGCTAACTAAGATCAAATTCGGAGTTAACTTAGCGATGTTTAAAAGTTCAATAAAATGGTACGTGTTTTTTACATAATGAAAGGTATTCCCTATATATGGGGACAACGTTCGAGCTAGATATTGTGAAAGTGCATATGTGGGGGATCCTATACTGTTGACAATGGAACGGAGAGGTACATCATTTTTATGTATTTTGGGGGCCCCATAAAGTCTAGGGTAAAAACAGTAAAAACAAGACCTGGAGCTGACTGTGGCTCAGATCATGAGCTTCTTATTGCAAAATTCAGGCTTAAATTGAAGAATGTAGGGAACACCACTAGACCAGTCAGATATGACCTAAATCATGTCCCTTATGAGTATACAGTGGAGGTGAAGAATAGATTTAGGGCATTAGACCTGATAGACAGAGTGCCTGAAGAACTATGGACGGAAGTTCGTAACATTGTACAGGAGGCAGCAACTAAAAGCATCCCAAAGAAAAAGAAATGCAAGAAAGCAAAGTGGCTGTCAGATGAGGCTTTACAAATAGCTGTGGAAAGAAGGAATGCGAAAAGCAAGGGTGAAAGGGAAAGATATAACCAACTGAATGCAGATTTCCAGAGAATAGCAAGGAGAGATAAGAAGACCTTCTTAAATGAACAATGCAAAGAAATCGAGGAAAACAACAGAATGGGGAGGACTAGAGATCTCTTCAAGAAAATTGGAGATATCAAGGGAACGTTTTGTGCAAAGATGGGCATGATAAAAGGATAAAAAAGGCAGGGACCTAACAGAAGCAGAAGAGATTAAGAAGAGATGGCAAGAATACACAGAAGAACTATACAAGAAAGATCTGAATGTTCCTGATGACCACGCTGGTGTGGTCACTGACCCAGAGCCGGACATCCTAGAGAGTGAAGTCAAGTGGGCCTTAGGTAGCATTACTAACAACAAAGCTAGCGGAAATGATAATATCCCAGCTGAGCTACTTAAAATCCTAAATGATGATGCTGTGAAAGTGCTGCACTCAATATGCCAACAAATTTGGAAAACTCAGCAGTGGCCAAAGGATTGGAAACGGTCAGTTTACGTTCCAATTCCAAAGAAGGGCAGTGCCAAAGAGTGTTCAAACTATCGTACAATTGCACTCATTTCACATGCTAGCAAGGTTATGCTCAAAATCCTACAAGCTAGGCTTCAGTAGTACGTGGACCGAGAACTACCGGACGTACAAGCTGGGTTTCGAAGAGGCAGAGGAACTAGAGATCAAATTGCCAACATGCGCTGGATCATGGAGAAAGCACGAGAGTTCCAAAAAAAAAAACACCTACTTCTGCTTCATTGACTATGCAAAAGCCTTTGATTGTGTGGATCACAACAAACTGTGGCAAATTCTTAAAGAGATGGGGGTACCAGACCACCTTACCTGTCTCCTGAGAAACCTGTATGCGGGTCAAGAAGCAACAGTTCGGACTGGCCATGGAACAACCGACTGGTTCCAAATTGGGAAGGGAGTACGGCAAGGCTGTATATCGTCACCCTGCCTATTTAACTTATATGCAGAGTAAATTATGAGAAACGCAGGGCTGAATGAATCGCAAGCCGGAATCAAGATTGCCGGGAGAAACATCAACAACCTCAGATACGCAGACGATACCACCCTCATGGCAGAAAGTGAAGAAGAACTAAAGAGCCTCTTGATGAGGGTGAAAGAGGAGGGTGCAAAAGTTGGCTTGAAACTCAACTTTAATAAAACTAAGATCATGGCATCTGGTCCCATCAATTCCTGGCAAATAGAAGGGGCAGAAATGGAAGCAGTAACAGATTTTACTTTTCTGGGCTCCAAGATCACTGCAGACGGAGACAGCAGCCATGAAATTAAAAGACGCTTACTCCTTGGAAGGAAAGCTATGGCAAACTTAGACAGCATAATAACAAGCAGAGATATCACCATGCCAACAAAAGTTCGCATAGTCAGGGCAATGGTGTTCCCAGTAGCAATGTATGGTTGCGAGAGTTGGACCATAAGGAAGGCTGAGCGCCGAAGAATAGATGCTTTCGAACTGTGGCGCTGGAGAAGACTCCTGAGAGTCCCTTGGACTGCTAGGAGATCAAATCAGTCAATCCTAAATGAAATCAAGCCTGACTGTTCCCTGGAATGACAGGTACAGAGGCTGAAGCTCAAATATTTTGGCCACCTAATGCGAAGAGAGGACTCTCTGGAGAAGACTCTGATGCTGGGAAAGATTGAAGGCAAAAGGAGAAGGGGAAGGCCAAGGATGAGATGGTTAGACAGCCTCACCGAGGCAACGAACATGAAAATGAGCGAACTCAGGAAGATAGTGGAGGACAGGAAGGCCTGGCGGGATGTGGTTCATGGGATCACGAAGGGTCGGACACGACTTAACGACTGAACAACAACAACAAAGTCTAGGGGGTAGGGCTGTGAATTTAGTTAGCTTGTTTTTTATCTCAGGCTTAAGACTGGAATCAGCAATTAGTTTCCTTTAAAATTCTGTTTGTTGGATCCTTTTTTAAAACGTTACAGGTCTCTGGATCGAGTAGATCAGAGATTTTATTAAAATAATCATTTTTATTTAAAATAACCGTGGCGTTTCCCTTGTCTGCCGGTAAAATGATAATGTTGGGGTTATTATTTAATTGTCTGATCGCTGCTATTTCCCTTGTTGCCACATTGCTTTTAGGTACTTTGGCTTTAAGTAAAATATTAGCAGTGGCGATCCTAATTTCCTCTGCTACATTAGTGTCAAAGTCAGCTAACGTAGTCTCCACACTTGCAATAATTCTTTCCATTGGTATGGTTTTGGGGGTCACGGCAAAGTCCCCCCCTTTCATTAAAATTGACATTTGTGGTGGAGATAAATCATGTTCAGATAAATTTATAAGCACTCTATTATCTAATAACCCCTCTCCCTCTGCCTTGGGGACCTGGTTGATTAGACTTTCAAATTTCTTCTGATGTCTATTTATAATTAGATTCTGTTGTTGCGTTATGAACTCCAACGATCTATTATCCCATCTTTCCCAGTCCTTTGCTTCTAACACCATACTAAGCTTACTATGCATGTTATATAACTCTTTATCTATATAGGCACTTTTTCAATGGGTGCTCCTCTTATATTGAGCAGGGGGAGAGCAACTGCCCCCCTTTCACCCCAGCACAGTGTCTTTTCTGGTGGCTGTTTGCTGGTGATGTTTTGCATCGTTTTTAGACTGTGAGCTCTTTTGGGACAGGGAGCCATTTAATCATTTGATTTTGTCTGTAAACCGCTTTGTGAACATTTTGTTGAAAAGCGGTATATACATACTGTTAATAATAATTAATAATAATTGATCCAAAGTCACTCAGTGAGCTTTATGGCTGAGCAGGATTTGAAGCCAGGTCTCCCTGGTTCAGTTCTAAGTCTTACTCTCAATCCACTTTTACCTGCACTGGCTGGCTGTCCCCGTGGTCTGGCATTCTGAGGAACCCTGTGTCTGAACATGGAGGTTCCATTTAGCTATCATGGCTAATAACTATTGATAGACCTCCTCCTCCCTGAATGTGTAGAATATAAGAACATAAGAACATAAGAACATAAGAAGAGCCCTGCTGGATCAGGCCAAAAGCCCATCTAGTCCAGCTTCCTGTGTCACACAGTGGCCCCACCAGATGCCTCAGGGAGCACAAGACAACAAGATAACCTGTTTCCCGTTGACACTCCCTTGCACCTGGCACAGAGAAAACCCACTTCTAAAAAAACCAGGAGGTTGTTTATGGCTTGTAACCTGTGATGGTCTTTTCCTCCATGAATCTGTCCAAACCCTTTTTAAAGGCATCTAGGCCAGATGCCATCACCACATCCTGTGGCAAGGAGTTCCACAGATGAATTACACGCTGGGTAAAGAAATATTTTCTTTTGTCCGTTCTAACTCTCCCTCCACTCAATTTTAGTACATGTCCCCTGGTTCTGGTGTTGTGCGAGAGGGAGAAGAATTTCCCTCTATCCACTCTCTCCATCCCATGCATAATTTTATAAGTCTCAATCATGTCCCCCCTCAGGCGCCTTTTTTCTAGGCTGAAAAGCCCCAGACGCTGTAGCCTTTCCTCATAAGGGAGGTGCTCCAAAGCCAAGGGCCAGCCTAGGGTGACCAGATGCAAAGCAGATAAATGAGGCCCTTTCAGCTTGAATCGCTGGGCAGAAGAAATAATTTCCGTGATGGCAGCTTCGTTTCTCTCCTGCTCCACTCCAAAATGCACAGGAGCCCTACCCTTCGCACTTGGTCACTGGCAGCCTCCTCCTCCTGTTCCCAGGACACAGGAGTTCTGCTGGCAGAAAGCCCAGTGGTTGGACAGGAAGAGACATTCCGCCTGGGGGGGGGGCTTCTCCTCCAAGAATGGCGCAAAGGCCACGCTCTGGGCTGAGCTGCTGACCTCAAGCCTGTGGGAAAGTGAGCCCCCCGGGGGGGGGCCTTTCGGGGAAGCGGATTTCAGTCGGAGGGGGAGCTTCCTTCGGCAGCAGGGAGGGGGCATTCCAGCCCCAGCCAAGTCTCCCACCAAGGAATGTGCTGCTATTCCCCCCCCTCACCCGATTATCTGAAGCTGCCAAACCCAGGTTCCCAGGCCAAAAGCTGCACAGAATGTTGGCAGTTGCTCGGGTTGCCAACTAGCGCATTGTGTATCTTCACAACAACCTGGAGGGAGATATGGAGTGACGCAGGGCTCTGTCTTGAGGCCTGTGCTGTTTGTTTGTGTTTATAAATTACCTGGATGAAGAGTAGAAGGAACGTTTATCACATCTGCAGATGACACAAAGTGGGGGAGGGCGGGGGGAGGATGCTCGCAGATCAAACCAGGATTCCTGGCAGATCAAACCAGGATTTGATGAAGTTCAACAGAGACAAATGTAAAAGTGAGGTACATGGCAACAAAAACTCAGAGGCACAAGATGGAGGAAACCTAGTTTGATAGCAGCATGTATGAAAACGTTGTGGTTTTTCATAGCACAGAAAAAGCTGCAAGCTAAACGTGATCCAGCAGCTGCAAAAAAAAAGGCAAATGCACTGCTGGTATTAGCATTAGTGGATACCTAGAGTCCAGCTCAAGAGAAGTCATCAGTCCACTTTGTTCTGAACAGCCGGGCTTCACTGGGAATTCTGCAGGCAGTTTTGGCACCACTTTTGATCAGCTCAAGCAGGCTCAGAGGAGGGCGACTACGACCACGGGTGTGTGTGTGTGTGTCTGGAATAATCCAAATGGTACGAGGAACCAGTAGAACTAAGAGCTGGTGTGTTTTGTCTGGAGAAGAGAAGACCCAGGGCAGGGAGAGATGCTTGCTGCAGTCTTCACGTCTCTGAAAGGGAGGACTTACTTTCAGGGGCTGCTGAGGGCAGGACTAGAAGCAATGAGTTGAAAGGACGACACGGGAGTAGAAGTCAGCTAGACAGGAGGAAGAAGACGTTCCTCACTCTGAGAGCTGTCCGGCCGGCTCTGGACCAGTCTGCCATGTGCCGTTGTTGTGGGTTCTCCTCTAGGTGTCAAGCAAAGGCTGGATGGTCACCTGTCAGACATGCTGTAGTTGCCTGCACTGAGCAGGGGATTGGACTAGATGACCTCCAAGGTCCCTTCCAATTCTAATATTATTCTATACTTCTATTTATCTAAGACATTTATATCCATCCTTCTGCCCCCATGGGGGCCACTAGGGCAGCTCACAACATTTATAAAACAATAGATCAGACCTATAAGGTAAAGGTATCCCCTGACAATTAAGTCCAGTCGTGTCCAACTCTAGGCTCACCCCGTCGCGGGAATCGAACTGCCGACCTTTCGATCAACAGCTTATGGTTCAGCGGTTTAACCCGCTGCTAACCCGCTGCGCCACCCGCTGGCCTATATAGATCAGACCTATAACTAGGGTCAAAAACATCATCTTAAACAAATAAAACAATTGCAAACGATACAAAAAAGACAAAAACATGACAGGCAGCAAAGACATTATAAACCAAAGACCAGATAAAATAAATGGGTTTAAGAGCATCTAATGACTCAGCCATTTAAGGGGGGGGGGATTTTGCAGGTTGGGTGCTGCTACTCAAGGGCCTGCCCATCCCCTATTTCCACCAATCATACCTCACTGAGAGGTGGGACCCAAAGAAAGGCTTCAGATGAGGAGCCTTTCTGCACAGATCCTGAGAGAAGATGGCCCTTTGGGGATCCAAGTCCCACGTAGAGGGCTTTAAAGGGGACACAACCAGCACCCTGAATTGGGCCCAGAATATACACACTGGTGAGTAGTGCACCAACAGGCCCCCGAAGGGCTTGGGCTGCCGCCACAGTGTGAACCAGCTGAAGTTTCCTGGTGGCCTTCAAGGGCAGTCCCCTGCAGAGCACATCACAGTAGACCAAATGAGGTGTGTGACTACTAGAGCCTGGAGCGCTGTGGCCAGATCTGCTTTCTTACAACATGGGTGCAGCTGCTGACATCCCCCAGGCCCTCTTTTCTTTTACAAGCCTCAACTCAGCACTTCATTTAATCTGAGCCAGGGTTCACTAGCGCCTAAGTCCCTGAACCCATTGTCAGTGCTGTGGCTCAGCCCCTGGAACATAGAAGCAGTGTGCTTCTGAGCATGTACAAAGTGCCTTTCACACACTATTGCAAAACCTCCATCATCCTTCCCCGATCCCTCTGGAAGTTGCAAGGGAATAAGGATCCCAGGGCAGAGGGTGTGATTTGCAGGGCAGCAACACGGAATCCTGGCTCATCTGTTTTTGGGATACTAAGTACTGGATAACATCCATCTCCAAAGCAGCTCCTGTTTCCAGGCCCCTTCCCTGTTGGAAGGCTGTCTGCTTGTAGCCCTGAAATCCACCCGATGTGCTCTGCCCTCCACCACCCGTTCCTGAAATCGTCGAGACCTACAGCCCCCCCCCCCCGGCCAGCAGCAAGACAACGTCGGCAGAGTGTCTATCAGCAGCCAGCCCTGCCATCAGCTGCCCCCCCACCCCTCCCTTTCCTTCCTGGAGTTCTTGGCCAGGATGTCCAAACAGAAGCGGCCAAGCAGGAGTCAGCGGCCAAGGAAGGCAGGAAGGGGATTCAATCTTCCCTGGGCCCCTCCTGGCACCAGGTATCCTGTGAAGTCATCGTATCCACCCAGAGAGAGGAGGGTGATCACAGCATCTCTGCCTGACTTGCTGTTCTGGCTTTGCCTCTTTACAACCAGCTTCTGCTGAGGATAAGTAATGTGGCTGCAACATGTGGACCAACATGTGTTTTGAACCTGTGGAGTGTTCATGTTATCTATGTTAGTTGCTACTGTGGCCTTCATAGACGCCTGCGGGGACGGAGAGCCCGCTTTGCTTTGTAGGGCACAGCAGCAGCAGCCCAAAGCAGCAGCCCATCACTTGCCCAAGCAGCAAAGTCACCTCTCTTGCTGGTCATAAGAACATAAGAACATAAGAAGAGCCCAGCTGCTGGATCAGGCCAAAAGCCCATCTAGTCCATCTTCCTGTGTCACACAGTGGCCCCACCAGATGCCTCAGGGAGCACACAGCCAACAAGATAACCTGTTTCCCGTTGACACTCCCTGGCACAGAGAAAACCTACTTCTAAAACCAGGAGGTTGCTTATGGCTTGTAACCTGTGATGGTCTTTTCCTCCATGAATCTGTCCAAACCCCTTTTAAAGGCATCTAGGCTAGGTGCCGTCACCACATCCTGTGGCAAGGAGTTCCACAGATGAATTACACGCTGGGTAAATAAAAATGTTCTTTTGTCCGTTCTAACTCTCCCTCCGCTCAATTTTAGTGCATGTCCCCTGGTCAGGCTGGCTGGACCTCGGCGACTTCATTTGCCTCTCTTGTGGAGCAGTGCAGCTTGACCCACTGGCCCGAGTTATCATCAGAAAATAAACAGCTTGTTCTGCAGCAGTGCACCTGCTCTTGGTTGTGGAATGCATCGGTTGCTTTGCAGAGGGCCTTCCTTCCTGCAAGGAGATGCGTGTGTGATGGCTGTTGGGTCCCTGGGCCTGCTTCCATGTGAAGCAGGCCAGGATTGGCGGCTTCAAACATTTGCCCTTGTTGTGCAGCTCCCATTCATTTTCAGGAGGCAAGTGCAGGAGAACTTCCTGGCAGGCTGTCTCTCACGTAAGGGAAAAGGGGAAACGCAGGAAGAGGCATTCCCAGAATGCATTGCTTCTGTATGTCTGTCCAAAACGTTAATCCCTATCTTTTGTTCATTGCACGTTGATGGATTTTGACTGTTGAGTTCACAGGATCGCATCAAACTAACATGTGTTTATCATTCAAAACATTTCTGCCCCGCTTTCCCTTCCTACGGCTGGCCAACTCAAAGTCATGGCAAAAGCGCAGTTTCAGCGCTCTGGGGAATGACTGAGCCACTCCCTGTGCGCGTTGTGATCAGCAAAGAGCACCCAAGTCACCACCAGGAAGCTCTGCACCTTGGATCCTTCTGACATGGGTGGAAGGACTCAGAGAGAGAGGTGGCCTCTTGTGCCTTTAATGCTAATTAATGTGTAACGCCAATTTGTTATTGATTAATGAACCATATTGTGCCTGGTTTTCTGAGGTAAAGATCAGGGCTGTGTTATGCTGCAGTTCTACACGAGCACTGAAAAAGCACAAAATCTGGTACTGGAGACAAAATTCACCGTGCCATGAATTTTAGCTTCCCTTTAAAAAAAAAAAATCAAGTTTCTGGCCCTTATGGTGGTACTGGAATGTTTTATGTCTGGCGGCAGCAATTTACTTATGCAGGAAAAATGAAAGGGACTCCTCGCTCTCCCCATCCCACAGCCCCGAACTAGGATGTGGACCAAGCCTGCTCCCCTCTCCTCCAACAATGCCAGTGTCTAGAACTAGGAGCAGTTTTGTCCCTGTGTCGTGCAGGGATCTGTTTCACGTTGTTGTTGTTGTTGTTTAAATTACTGCTGTCAGAGTGGGCAGGGAAAAGCCGAGTTTGATGCTCTTGGGAACTCACCTGAGCTGCAAGGATGATGGGAGGGGGTGAAAGGGGCCTCCATTTACAGAAACCCTCAACACGGAAGCAACGGGGAAACTCTCTCCTGCCTGCCACAGACGGATAGGCCACGGTCAGGAGTCTCTCCAGTCAGAAGGTCAAAACAGCCCATGGTAGCAAAACCGCAATAACATCCATTTTAGTCCCTTGTGCAGCTTTTAAACATAGTTTATTTTGTTTGATTTGATTGTCTTGTTTTACTCCATTGTGAACCACTTTGGATGTTTTTGTTCAGAAAGATGGGATATAAGTGCGTGATCGTCGCCACCGTCTTTTCCGAGCCGTAGAAGAGAATAGCGGATCCGTCCAGGTCAGCCAAGCAGGTACAAAGTTAGTCCACTCCAGTGCCCTGAACGCACCGTGAGCAAACGTGCTTCTTATTCAAGGAGTACAGCTCAGCTGGAGGGCTTGGCACAGCCGGGCTCCATCTTCCACCACCTCTTTGGTTCCCTTCTGGGGCAGATCCGTGGAAACATGATTTCCCAGGAACATTCACCAGGGTTGGCATCGGAATGAACCGACAGTTGTCTCTGCTCAGCACCCAAGAAAACAAGCCTCCGCCTAATTAAACTCTTCCTGTTCAGGAGGCGCGGTTATCTGCAGGAGCTGGGGGAATGCTGGCCCTCCCCGGAGACAGCCGGAGCCCTTGGCAACCAGAACCAGGAAAGGGCAAAAGCAAGAGCAAGGGGGCCGCGGAGGGATTCAGAGCCGCTTGCCAGTTTCAACAGGCCCTTTTATTGGAGCAATACGTAACTTTGGCAAACACATTTCCGAAACACAAATCTGCCAGTTCATGCAAATGCAGACGTTGACAGGAGAGAACTGACAGGTGGGAGGGAGGTGCTTAACCCCTTCTCACCAGGGCATTTCCATGCCCCCCCCCTGTATGTTTCTGGTGTTGGGGCTGTCAAACAGGGAACCGGTGGGCTGGGAAAAGATTAAACACTCGCCTCCTGCCCACTGATTCTCTCCAACAAATGCCCCCCCCCCCACACACACACACATTAGTGTTATAAGGCAAAGTCAGGGCTGGGATCCCCATATTTCTCTTGTAACATGTAGTTCTGTCTTGACATAAGAGGAAAAGGGGAGACTGAGGCACATTCTTCTAGTAAGCGTGTTGAAGATCTCCGCCAGAGGTCAAAAGCAGCCCCCTCTTGCTTCGAGCGAGCCCCATCTACGTGCTGCTCTGTACTTCAGTCTGGGAACACCACAGAGCAGCAAAGTCGTGCAGGAAGGTAACTGGAAGGTGCAAGTGTCATTTCACAATCCATGCTCAGAGCTCTGAAGGTCACACTCTCCTGAGCAGTTGGCCCACAACCTGTCATGATGTGTCATTATGAAACTTGGAGCCAGACCAAAAGCATCGCTATGGAAGCAGGAGGAAGGCAGCTTGTCTCCTGGGCCACGGGCTGCGAATCTTTGTTGAGTTTCAAGGACAAAAAAGTTAGAAAAGAGAGGGAAGGAAACAGGCGCCCAGCATCATGAGCCAGGGAGGGGGAAGGAAGGATGGGACAGGATGCAGGGACTTGCGTGACAAGGAAGGAATGCAATTGCATTTTCCCCTTAAAGGCTTAGACAGTCTTCAGTTTAGGAAGACATTTGTAGGACAACCTAAATCTATCTCTGTTTAAGAAACGGCATACTGGGCAGCAGCACCTCTTCAATGAATATGTTCCATCCAGCCATCCTTGACTCTAGTCTGAACTATGCTTGCCAAGAACTGATAACGGTTCCGACCACTAAAGGCTGTTCAGCTCAGGCCAAATAGAAGGGACAAGGAAGGGTGCCGGAGAGTCCAGATAGATTTCCTCATTGCACTTTGATCCTGCCTTTCAAACAAACAATGTCTTCCAAAGAGACTCTGAGCAATTATTAACATTCCATATTCAATGCTGCTGGTGTGTGCAAGACCCTAAGACGATGTAGGGTCTGCCTGCAGGTTAGGAAAAAAACAAGGGACAGGAAAAAGCCCCGAGTGGACAGGAATTTGCATCCGGATGCAGAGAGGCTGATCTTGCTTGGCTGGAATGGAGATGATGCAACTTCATGAGGAAATAGGACGACGCTGTTTTATATTGAGTTGTTAGACCATGGCTCTACCTAGCCTAGTATTTATTAGTACTGTATTTCTTTTGGCAATGTATACCCCACTTGTCTATTGAATGATCCTCAAGGTGGCTCGCACAGCTTGCAACCATAACACAAAACACCCACATTGCACACACCTCCTTCCTCCCTCCGGCTGAGGGCAGACTGTGCTTCTGGGCCTCCCCTCCAGTTCTGCAGTCCCCAGCAGGGAACGTTTGGCTCCTTTGACTGGAATGGCTCTGCAGCAGGAGGCTTTCAGAGCTCTCTGGCCTGGCAGGCTTTACCAGCAAGCTGTGGCAGCGCCTGATCCTCTGGCTGGTGAAAGCAGCCAGAACGCCCTTTCCTTCCCGCCCCTCAACTACTGTCATGATGCAACTGACAGCTGGAAAGGGGTTCTTGACGGAAGGGGGGCTGGGAGATCTTGCTGGTGCGCTTCCTTGGAGAGGGGGGTGTCACCATTTCCCAGTGGCCCCTTGTTCCGGGGGGGGGCAGAGGCTGGAGTGTCCCCTCCTCTGCAGATACAGGGCAACTGAGTCACAACTGAGCAGAGTTCTTTCCAGTAGGGAAGGGAGAAGCAAGTTGAAGAAGGTACAGTCTACAAGGAAGGTCTCCTGTGCAAACCCTATGGCACTGCAAAACACAAACCTTCGAGAGCAGCGCGGTCCATGGAAAGGGCACCAGAGCACCCAAGGTCGCATTAGCAAGGGTGTGACTCCCTGGAAAGGAAGAGGCCCAGCTTATCTAACAAACCTGCTTGCCTAATTGTATCAGTACCTACTACTGTAAATAAACTTCCCATTTGAGCAGCTACCCATCTTGCTCTGCCGATTCCCTCACCATTGCCACCAGTGGGGAGGGGGCCACACCCCTGTGGGCCTGGCTGGTGGTTGAAGTCACGGGTGCTTTGCAGAGCATGTCACACGCTCACCACTCCTCCCTCCTTGGTCTTTAGGCTCCCATGTCAATAAGAAGCAGCACCCCTCGTTTTCTCCCTGTACCTACAGCCAGGCAGCGGCCTTCTGCGCAGTCAGACAAATCAAATCAAATCAAAATACCTTTATTGGCATGACACAAAAAGACATACACACATACATATATACGAATAGTGCAGTCAGACCCTTGTCCATCCATCGAGTTCAATCTTATCCACAGGCCTTCTGTGGATCTGCCACTGAGCTACAGGCTACAGCCCATCATCCAACTTGAACATGACATGGGCACCTGGGCTCATTCTGCTCTGTAAGACCTCGGGTGGGTCTTAGGCCCAATCCAGAATCTGTTCGTAGCGGCCCAGACACTCAACAAGGTCCTCGAGCTTCTGAGCATGTGCTGAGCACTTTTCCTTCGCTCCCACCACCACCACCAGTGGCTGCTACGTCTTTGGGATGAAACTGGCATGGGTTGATCATGCGAAAAGGTGCCGGGGCTCACGCCTGTTGGGAAATCTCCTCCTCCTGTCTCTGTCAAGCCCCGCCCCCCGGCAGTGACTGGCCTTGGCCAGCGCTGGAAATAGATCCCGACTCGAGGCAGGTCGGGGCGAATGACGGGCACAGTGAGCCCCGGTCCCTCTCGTTTTGGAGAGCCAGGCTCTGCGGACGGCCCTGGTGCAATCCGGCTGCAATCCGACCCCGGGGCAGAGGCAGCAGGCGGCGAGTGGCGCAACGGGCGGCGATTGCAGGCGCGGCGCGGCGCGTGTCATCATGGACCGGGAGGAGCCGGGGCGGGCGGGCGCCTGGTGCAATCCGCGCTGCCAGCCGCATCAGCCGGGCGGGGCGAGGCGGAGCAAAAGGGTCGTGGCGGGGAGGGAGGTGCTGCGCAGCGCCGCTCGCTCGGGTTACATCATCCCCCGATGGCGCGGGCAGGAGGTGCTTCAGCTCGGAGGCGCTCAGACAAAGGCTCGCTCTCGCAGCAGCGACCAGCGGGGCTTCGCTGTTCTTCGCGCGCCCGCCTTGGCCCCGCTAGGCTGCGGTGAGGAGGAGGAGGAGAATGGAGCTGCTGCTGCTGCTGCTGCTGCCGCCTCGCTGCGCCTGAAACGCCGCCGGGAGCAGGATCCCAGGCTGGGATCCTTCGGATTGGTCTCTCTCCATCCACTGTTTTGGTCCGAAGACATGATCTAACCCACGCCCGCCGCTCACCAGGACTTTCCCCTGCTGAATCGATCCCTCCAGGCTACAGCCCAGGCAGAAAAGGCTCCGGGGGGAGAACGGAAAAGAAACCGCTTCGCTTCTCCCTGGAACGCACGTACAACACCCGACCCACCGGGAACTATCAGCTGGTTCCGCCGGAGAGCGTCGTCGTCGGGGCTCCATTCCCAAAGGTACAACTGAGAGATTGGACGGGGGGGGGGGGGGAGAGCGGCATTTGGGGGCTCATCACGATTGTGGGCCAAGTGGGCGCGGGGCGGGCCGGGCACATTAGTCCAGGCGCTTCCTGCGGGCATCGTGCTAGGCACTCGGGGATCATGGGGGTTGGTTACAGCCCCCCTTTTAGCACCTGGAAGCAGTTGTGACGGAGAGGAGGGGCTCATCATCACCACCTCCCTCTCCCTCGTGTATATCGGACCGCTTCGTGCCCTTGAATGGCCTCGACGCCACGGAAGGTGAGGCCACACAGTAGCCTTGTGGGCGCCTAGCCTTTGCTGTAGTACCAGATTAATGAAATTTCCCTTTGCCCGTGCTCAGAGACACTCTTGTTGTTCAAAGAAGTGTCTTTCCCCTCTGCACTGAGTAGCCAGGATACACGTCTAGCAAAACATTAATTCCACTCAGGCTGGAGCTCCAGCCAGTTCCTGCAAAGTATTACCTTTTGGAACGGTGTGCAATTTCTGAGGAGAGGGAACGGGCCTGGCATAGCTGCCTGCGCCTATGAAATCCCTCCCAGAACATCTCCCTCCTGTCCTGCTGCCCTCGCCCCTGATGAGCCAAAGGCTGCTTGTGGTTACGGAAGGCCTAACTCACTAACTCGCATGGGGCCCAATCCACTCGGAGATGTTCCTTTGCACCAGTCTCCCTAAAACCATCCAGAGGTGTGCAAGAGTATTGTCCCACCTCCTGTTGTGTAGGTCTTGTCCACTTCAGTCACACTTATTCCTGCTGGACGGTGGTGCCTCATGGATCCCATTTTGGTCCCTGTCTCCTGGGGCTACACCTCAGCCTCTCTGGAGTCTATAAATAAGATACAGAAGCCACCAAAGGGCTGATTAATACAGGCCCCGCATCACTCAATAGCTCATCACTGAATGACTAGCGGATGACTCTGCAAAGCTTCCTCCATTGAAAACAATTGTGGTTGTGGCCGAGGTGATGTGAGGTGCCTGCGGGGGCTGACCTGGGGTCCTTGCTTCACACATGCAAGTCACTGCTCGATGTTGCACCTGATGACTGTAGCGGTGAGAGTGCGGTGGAGATCTGGGGTGGGACACCTTGAAATGAGAGGCATCCAGGTTTTTAACACACAATGTAATGGAGGGGAAGAAGTATTTTAAGTCACCCTTGCAAATTAAGTCTTCAAAAGTGAATAGCCAATAAACCTTTTTACTAGCAAACCTGGGTTAGTCATGTAAAGCACACTGAGAGAGCCCTGAAAGCAAAAGAAGAACAGGCTGACAAAAGCCCCCCCCCCCCCGGCTATGGTCACTTGAAGGGATTTTTAACTCGCCACAGGTGAGCAGACTAATCCCAAGCCTTGTTTAGACACTGCTCACTATGCATGGGTTACTTTTCAAGGCTTCCATGATAGGATGAGGCTGAAACATTTAAACTGCCCCCCAGGAATGCAAGCTTCTGGACTGGATGTAAAACTGGGAAGTGTGTATGTTTTAGAAGAACTGAATGGGGAAACTGCTGAGGAAGGATTCTGTACTGTTAGAGTAAGGAGGGACAGAGAGTGGCAAGAATTGGTGTAACATAGTTGCTAAACATGTTGCAGGCAAATATGTGTACAGTATTTAAGAAAAGCAGCGAGGGGGGAGGGGTGATTTTCAGCTGTGGGGGGCAGGGGGTGCTTAACCCTTTTCTCTCCGGTCATTTTTCTCTTCCAACGTGCTCCCAATCTGCTCTTCTTCCTGCAAGGTTCCAGATGTGTGTTTATCCTTTCAAACATGTATCTGGAACACTGTAGGAGGAAAGCAGCTGCGGGGGGTGGAGAGAAGGGAGAAGGAGTTGTTGCAGGAAAGCTGAAGGCAGAGAGAAGAAAAAATTAAGCACTACTTTCTCTCTCTTCCCCCCCCCCCCATGCTATTTTTTCTTAGAAAAAGCTGTCTCAGGTTTGGAATGCAGATACAGTTTCATATTACAGGTAGTTTGGTCCCATCCGTGTGCCTGTGAGCCAGGAAGCTCCAAGTTCAAATCTTATTTCAGCCTTGACATCCGTAGGAAGCCACAGGAAAGTCATTATCCCGAAACCCCTATTTGTAATGTGTGTGGAGATAACATTGGCCCAGTTTACAGGGATATTGTAACATGACTGAGATAATGTTAGCAATGTGCCTTAGGAAAAGGTGCTCTATGAATGCTAGGAATGCAAATTGTTACCAGGGCATTCAGATTAAGAATGTCCCTGCTAACTGGAGAGGGGCTTGAGAGGTGTGCTGTGCAGATGGAGAGCAAAACCCAGATTTGGGGAGGACACCCCCCAAATGTCTCCTTCTGGCTTAGCTTAAGCTTGTGCTCAGTATGGCTGAGCTCCAGAAACTGTTCTTTGGTATGGAAACATAGTCCTGGGATCTAGGAATTAGTACTAGCCGGGCTCTGAGCATGCACAAAGTGTGTTTCTCTTTCACCTGTGAGTAGCCATGACTGTTGTTCAGAAATCCAGGGTTCAGAATTGAGAGCTAACGTTTTGCGACTTCTAGGCAGCCTTTCACCCCTGGCACCAGAGTGAGCCGGTGGAGAAGGTTACCAGATTTCCTCTGCATTGCATCATCCACTGATTACGTCTGCTGGCTGGCGGCAGCAAGTGAAAGAGGAGAGAGAGAGAGATAGCAAGCTCCTCCCCTCGAGTTTGGACTGGCATCCACCTGGCTACATGAGGCTGGTGGTCTTTCTGCTGGGCTACTTCCACCGTGGGTGGGTGGGTGGTGGGTAGCAGGGAGACTCCGACACTCCAGCTGTTGACAGCAAGGGTGACCATGTTCATGCACAGTATTTTAAGGCAGTGTGTGTGTCACTGATGCCACAGAGCCCAGAGTTTGGGCTCCTCCTCCCCACCCTTCTTGCTCTCTCAACATCCCAGAGCAACCTCAAGAGTCGTACAGAATGTTTCTGCTCGCTCACTATTGCCCCAAGTACGACTCAGGCCTTTGACATAAGCTCTTTTGAGGCACATGCCCTCCTTGACTCATGCCTCCTCATACGGACAGAGAAGACACTCCCTTGTTCACGCCATCCTTCCCTTCCACCATCCGCATCGGCCAGGAATCGGCTGAAACGCTGCTGCTGTCGTCCCTCTGGTTAGCAAGAAAGAGGCTGGTGACAGGAGCAGGGCAGGGGTGTCGCTCTCTTGTCTTGCCTGGCTTGTGGAATGCAGGTGGCATCGATCGGACCCAGCATGGAAGGTCTTGCCCACCGACATGGGGACATCCATTTTGTCGCCTGCAAAACTCATTGCCACAGAGTCTTGTCGTGGTCAATCGCACAGACAGGGCTGTGTGCATCTGTGCAGCTGCAGAAAAAGTGGGGCGTTTGATACAGCAGACAGAATTCTACATCCTGATAGTCTTCCTCCTTTTTTAAAAAAAGTTTTTTTGTTGTAGAGAATAAAACCCCCAAATTTCTAGCCCACAACTGAGAAGAGAGGCATAAGAGGGGAATGAGTGTGTGTGTGGGGGGGAGGGGGGTAATGTCTGGTAAAATTTCTGAAGCCAGAAGGGGGCTCAGTGAGATTTTCATTGTTCTAGGGTCCGGCTCCTTGGCCCTTCCTGTGACAAGTCATGTGCTTTTTGCTAGTGTTGGGTGAGCTAGTGTTTTCACACTGGGATTCCACCAGTCCCAGACAGCTGCCCCAAGTTGCTGAGATCCAAAGAACGTTTTCTTTATTAGCCCCGCAAGGGCATTGAGTGCCTGGGCCCAGCTTTGGATACCCCCCCTGTATTTTGTGGGGACTTGGAGCAGGCTGTTCTCTGTGGTGCAACAGCCCCCCCCCCTAGAGAAGCCTTGCTTTGCAGCTTCTTTGTCTTGGGGTAACAGGAGATTAGCAAATATATATTTCTGTGGATGCTGTTTGAAAGCTATGCCTTAGAATTAATGGATGAGCTGGCCCTTTAAGTGTTTGGCTTTTAAAAATAGCACATGGGAGTGGCCTTAATTATGCAGGGGTAGGAGGGTTTTAATACAACCCCCCCTCCAGTTTTGATTGCATGCACCCCCTGCACTCTTTGTAACAGTAAATAAGCTTTCATTGAAATAAAGAACCAGTAACTTGGGGATGGTTAGTTTTAATATTTCCAAATTTATTTTAACCCAGAAAGGGTCTGTCCAAGGACCCTGACCTGCCTGTTTCCATTTCCACAGCCTCCCTTTTCAGCGACAGTGTGTCACCGATTACCAAATGCTGAGGACTAGCAACATGAATTGGAATGGAAATGGCCATCTGGTTCTGCTTCTTGCAGAGAAACCGTCGATCGTGCTCTTTGAGGGATCTGGCCATGTGATGTCCCTCCTGTGCTGCCTTCTGCCTCCATTTTGATGAACCCCGTTGCTCTCTCTCTCCACTTTCTGTAGATGAGTCTTCTGGCAGGGGAGTGTCACGAGGTGTCTGCTCCGCAGAAGAAGCAGTTGGACTTGGATGATGTGTCCGACACCCACTTCCCAGAGCCCAAGCGCCCCCGTCTCGGCCCGCTGCCAAGCCTCGCCCCCTGCCTCCAGCCTCTTGCTCACCCCCCACCTACCGCTGCCCAGGATTCAAGAGTCTCCCAGCTTGGCCCATACATCCTTCTGGAGGCCACGGAAGGAGGCTGCTGCTACAGGGCTCTGCACAGACACACAGAGGCAGAATACACTTGCAAGGTGAGAGACCCCTGGAATCTCCCCCTGGAGAAAATGAGGTGTCGGTTTGGGTTAGTTCCTTAGTCGTCCTGCTGTTCCCTGACCGGTTTGACAGTAATGCAGATTTCATTTTTTAAATGATGTTTAAAATTTCCCCTCATTGAATCCAGGCCAATCACTCTTTAGATCTGACAGTCCTTTGGCTTGCAGTGCAGGTCCCGCTTTGCCAGAGAAATTCAAGACAGCGAGACCAGGTGATGATAAGCCTCTTTCTTCCACCTGGTGTTTTCCAAGCCTTCCTTCCTGCATTATGAATTTGTTGGCGGACCTTTCAGCTTTTGTAGGATGCTGACACCTGCTGGCTGGACATGGCGTTGCGCACACCTCCAAGCCAACAGGTTTTCCAAAAGCACCCTGCTGAAGTGTTCTTATGGAATTCCATCCCTCTCCATTTACGAACTGCTCCCCCCTTAGAGGCCTTCCGGCAGGGCCTCAAGAGGTTTCTTTTCAGATTAGCCTTCTGAGTTTATGGCTTTTCAATACTGGACATCTCATCTGAGTTTTATGCTGATAGATTTTATGGACTTGCCCTTTCTTAAAAGGCAACTGCTGCTGGTTTTGTATTTGCGATATTTTAAGGTGGTTCTAATGTTAAGGAGATTTTAATGTTTTATATGTAAATTATTGTTTCAAATGTGGTTTTATGCTTTGTCATCCACTTTGGGTGCCCTTCGGGGAGAAAAGCGGGATACGAGTAAATAAATACGTGCACGTCGGAGTCTTCTGCCTCAAAAGCTTTACATTTGTGTAGTGTGAAAAAGCATGATGTGTCCTCAAGCCCTCCTGCCCCCTCTTTGTTAGACTGCCTCTGCCTGGAATTATTTCCCAGGTCACCTGCGCAACGTTCCTGGCTAATTACCTTCACATCTCTTCTTAAGACCCCCCTTTTCCCTGAACCCTTTGGCCCCACTCTCTAGTCCCTTCCCTGTACTGCCTAAGTATGTGCACTTTTTGTGCCCCCATTTATCCTGCAGCCCCCTCTCTGTTCTCTCCCTTGTGTCTGTTTCTGGTCCCTCAGGACAGTGATCTGGCCTCCTTGTGTTTTATAGGCTGCTAACCACTTTGGCATCATTAGCTGGGAAGGCAGGGTAAAAACATTTTAAATAAAGGAGTACAAATTTGGTCTTGACCCGGATGTAGGCCAATAACATAGATGGAAAAAAAAGCAAAACGTTTTCTGTAACCAGACATAAAAACAATTGCTTCTTATTTTTTTAAAGAATGAAGGAGAACTATTTCCTCAAACATTGTGTTTGGTTCCCCCCCCCCCCAAAAAAAAATATGCTCAGGGTGCAACAATGACATCACAGTCACATCCCTGCATGTTTTTGGAGATGTAAAGTTTAGAAAAACTACACCGGGATCTATCATTCTAACCACGCAATCCTGTGTAAGTAGAGCCCCGGGGCAGCACGCGCTGCCCCGGGGCAGGGTGTCAACCAAGTGCTATAAAATACTTGCACGACACCCAGAGAGCAAGTAGCGCTGGCGCTGTGGCCGGCACTGCTTGCCCCGCCGTCTCCCCAGCCCTGCAGCCACCAGACTGGGTAAGTCCTATGCCGGTCGGGGCAGGGGCGGGGGGAGGGCAGATCAGGTGGCGAGGGAGCTTGGCCATTGGCCGCCCGGCCCCTGGACCGGGGATACCAGGGGCCGAGATCCCCAGTATCCTGAGCTCCCTCCAGGCCCAGGTATGCCGGCACGGGAAGCGCAAATGCCCATTGGGCCTACTGCCGCTTACACGGGGGGAAGGGGACGATTGTCCCCTTCTCCCGAGTTGTTCCCAATAGGATGTGGCAGTCGGCCCTTTAGACTGCCCGCTGCAGCCTACACAGGATTGGGCTGTAATAGTTGTACAAATCCTTTGTATTCGTGCTTGCTTGTTAATGGTTTCTCAGCGCCCTGAGCCTCTGGTGGAGTCAAAGGGGCTCTTTCTCCCCACCATGGAGTGAATCAAAGGTTATCCCTAAAAGGCATGAGGTGAGGGTGTAGCTTAGGCAGATGAGGTTATTAAAGAGTCTTGCTTGCAGGGGCCGCTCCAGACAGTTCTTGAAAAACGAATTGGACCAAGAATGCCTTGCATAAGACAGGAGTGGTGGTGCCAAACAATCTCTTTATCTTCTCAGGAACTGCAAGTGTGGGTTTGCAGCCACGAGTCTATGTCAGGGAGATGGCTAGATGGGAACATGTGTAGCGGTATTGAGGAGAGGACGTACAGAGGAGGAGCCGCCATTCAGTCACTTGCGGACTGAAGTGCAACAGCCCAGCCAGACCACCTTGGTGAGAACCAGGCCCTGGAAACTACAGCAGGTCCCCAACTTGCGTAAGGTGGGTTCCATTCCAAACCTCCTTACGCAAGTTGATCGTTACGTCTGTCGGAATCCCTCTTCTAGTTCATGCTGTGGTGGAGCCAAGAGGGGAATGAGAGACCTGGGGAGACACAGCAGCAGCTACAGCAGCTACAGCAAGTCCCTGTCTTGCGTCAAGTACAGCCAGCATCGGCGGCAGATGGGAAGAATGGTGCCAGCCACCTCCCTCCAGTCTGCCACAGATGGGCCTGGCCTCCTACCTGCCCCTTCCTCTGTGCAGGCTCTTTAAATGAGAGGAAATGTAGAGCATGCTGGGATTGCTCCCAGCATGCTCTGTGTTTGCTCCATGCTCTGTGTTTCCTCCATCTGGAGGAAGATCTGGAGGGCAGGAGCTGCGTCCCCATCTGAGGTCTGTGCCGGGCTTACATAAAGCTGAATTTACGGAAGTCGAGGCTTACACGAAGTCGGGGATCCTCTGTCTTGTGAATGAGGCTGGTTTGGGGTGTGCTTGGCTACTTTTGCTCACCCTTTGTTTATTCTTAATTTGGTCCTTTCTAGGTTTACCCAGCCAAGAGTTACCCAGAAGTGATGGCCCCTTATGGTGTCCTCCCCTTGCACCCCAGTGTTGCCCGCGTGGCTGAGGTGATCCTCGGGAACCAGAATGTTTACATCTTCTTCCAACCCAGCAGGGGTGACATGCACAACTACATGCGGCAGCGCAGGCGCCTGCCTGAACCTGAGGCGGCCGCGCTCTTCCGGCAGATGGCGGAAGCCGTCGCCCACTGTCATCAGCATGGCATTGTCCTCCGGGACCTCAAACTGAGGAAGTTCGTCTTCGCCAACCAAGAAAGGTGAAGGGCCAAGAAGGCACACCCTCTCCGTACTGCCCCCTGTTCCTGGATTTCTTACTACTTATACAGCTGAGCTACATGATCAGCTGAGTTGGGTGGTCCAGGCTCTCTCTTTTATTGTCTGTACATCTTTTTAGTAATTGTCCGTTATACATGGTGTTCTACACAGTCATGCACCTATGCCAAAAAGAGGAATGACACAGGCCCCTGCCCCCAAGGAGCTTGCAATCTAAATTTCAACAGGGAGAGAGGCAGGGGTACACGGCAGAAGATGTGATTATTTTCAGTTCCGTGTACAGTACTTAGGCTTAAGTTTCTGAGGGGGGTGAAACGCTTCCCGGGGAAGATGGAGGAGAGAGGAGGCTTCGTGTTGGTGTTCAGGGAAGGACCTCCAAGAAGGGAGAAAAAGGGGAGCCTTTTGAGAGAGCAGAAGGTGGTGGAGGTTGGCAGAAACAGCTTTGGGATACAAGACGGGGAGGGGAAGCGCTGCAGAGAGCTTTGAAGGCCAGAAGGAATGGCTTGTTCTGGAGCGTCTAGCTGGCCTGTGCATCTTCAGGCAGCGAGAAGAAGGTTGTGCATGCAAACGCTTCCTAAAAACTCATGACACATACAAAACTAGCATGTGTGTGTGTGTGGCGGGGGGGGGGGGAAATGGAGTCTCGTCTAGCCTCACCCTGATCAGCTGGTTTTCCATGGCTGAAGCATTTCCAATATGCGATTTCCCTGCCTGCAGCCTGGAAAGGCACACTACCACAGGATGTGGCTTGTGTCGCGTGGGCCAGCTCTCTGGGTTAGTAACAACGCTGCGGGTTTCCCCAATATCCTTTCAATGCAGATGATGGTTGGCAGTTATTCTAGATTGGATTAATCCAGAGACGAGCGTCTCTTTATCAAGTATGCCAGAGGTACTGGCTTGGTCCTTCTATGCAATTTCTCCTAAAATGTTTTTGGAGTCCTGTGTTTTGTCCCTGATGGGAGAAAATTAATTGTCCCAATTAATTACACAGTCCAAACCTATTCAGTGTTGTGTTTTAATGTATTCCAGTTGCAGAATTCAGCTGTCATTGTTGCAGGATTAGGGACATTTTTCATTCAGAGTTCTGGATTGCTGCTTCTTTGCTATCAAACTTTGCCTTCAGGGGTTAATCTCTGGCTTTTGGCTTCTTCTCGCCCCCCGCCCCCCCCTTTGCACAGGTCCAAATTGCTTCTGGAGAATTTGGAGGACTCCTGTGTGCTGAGTGGCCCCGATGACTCCTTGGAGGACAAGCACGGCTGCCCAGCCTACGTGGGGCCCGAGATCCTGTGCTCAAAGAGCTCCTATTCCGGGAAGGCGGCTGATGTGTGGAGCCTGGGCGTCGTGCTTTACACCCTGCTTGTGGGGTGCTACCCCTTCCAGGACACCAAGCCAGCCTCCCTTTTTGGCAAGATCCGGCGCGGCCGCTTCGCTGTTCCAGAGGACCTCTCGCCCAGGGCTCGCTGCCTCATCCGGTGCCTTCTGAGAAAAGACCCAGCTGAGAGGCTGACAGCCAGTGGGATACTGCTCCACCCATGGCTGGCTGCTGGGAGCCTCTCCGAGGGTCCGTGGAGCAGCCCCTTGGGAGAGCAGGGGCTGGAGCAGGTGGTGCCGGAAGTCGGGAACTTGAGGGAAGCGGAGGATGAGCAGCGGGAGGAAGGAGGCCTGTACAGCTGAGCTGGCAAGCGGGACAAGATGGCGGAGGAAGGAGAGCGCTGACTGACCATCGTGCACCGGAAACCAGTCCCTTGCCAGCCTTGCTTCCACAGCTGGCACTGGCGCAAGAAGGGGCCTTTGAGACGGGGCGGGGCCACTGCTTTTGCCAGCAAATGATCACACAAACTGTGAAGATGGTGCGTTTGCATCTAAATCAGGGAAGAAGGGAGGGGCTGCCTCCCCCCCAGTGCTCCGTTCCACGGGGCAGTCACTTGCGTGTGCCAAAGAAATGTCTGTGAACTCTCTTGTCACCAGCAAACTCCTGCACCAAGAAATGGGGGGGAGGGGGCTGGCACATGGCCGCCCCTGCTCAGCTCCTAAAGCAAGGATCCAAGCTCCATGCTGCGGACCCATAGACAGCTGCACCAGGGACCTGGGGTGGCTGGAGGCGGCGGCGGCTTAGGGTTGCAGACCCCCCATTTCCAAGGACTGGAATCAACCCACCCTCTCTGTCAAAGTAATGGACTTCCTAGCAGGGCTTTTGAGCCGGAGGTCCTCAGCGCCCTCCCACAGCTTCATCTGGACTGAACCACAGTTCCCAGGAGACGTGTTGCCTTTCTTTGGTGGCCAACAAGTCTACAATGCCTGCTGGAGAGAGGACAAGGTGGCAACTCTGGCGGGAAGAGGCTAGGGTAGGGGCAGCTATGTTTGGTCTCCCCCCCCCCCGGGACAACTTCTGAAACCTGTCTGCTCTTAAACCTTCTTCTTTGCTGTGTTTAGAGCATCTCAGTCTCTTATCCCCCCACATTTGGCCGCCTTGATGATAGTGCCTCGAATTCCTGCTCTGCCTTTGCAGGAAACGTCTGGTGAACAGAGCCAGCAGGTCTTTACTTGAATTTACCTCAGTACTTGACATGTTTGGGGGTCTGGGCTGTGCTGTGGCTCCCAACTGTGTGGCATCCTCCATTGTCCCTGCCTGCTCCCCCCCCCCCATGGCTGTGCCAGCTGGCTTGGGGCCCCTCCTTGCGCAATGGCGAGATTGGATTCTGGTTTTCCCAGAGCTCCCCCAACGTTGTTCTGCATCTCCAGCCTCATTTGAGTTAAATCTGCATTACTTCCAGACATACACCTTATTCCATGCTCTGTCCATTCCGGCTCATTTTAACCACAGATCTGGTGTGAAGCTGTGTTGTGAAGCGGCAGTGGCTGTTTCAAGATAAGGTTTGGCTCCCACCACTTTCAGGGCAAAGCGCAGTTTCTCTGGGGTGCAGGGGGGCTGCCGCTCTGGCTCACTGTCGCTGCTTCAGCCCTTCATAGTTGACCCCCGGACCCCCTGCCCTGACGGCAATGCCAGCTCTTCCCTCCAACGAGGGGGGAAACCGAGGTCCTTCCCACCCTTGCATTCCCTGGGGGAGGTCAAGCTGTGCTTTGTTCCCTCTCCTGGTGCTTGTTGTAGATTCCTTTTGGGCGCCACTTAGGCAAAATACCTACACTTAACGGTTGGGTCCTGAAACGGGTTCAACAGTCACTCCCTCTCCTCTAGGAAATGTAGTGCCGTGAGAAGAGCTGGGGCTCCCTGACAGCCACCTCTTGGCCCCCTCCCCTGACCGCAGTTGCCAAGATTCTTCAGGAGGTGCCTTGACCGTTTCATCTGCTGTGGCCTGCAGTGTAGCTATGCCCTTAGGGCTGAGTCTTGTTTACAAAGAAGGGGGGGCTTGAAGAAGTCCATGCAAGCCTAGTTCTGTGGCAGCCGGCCTGGCATGAGCCCAGCCTCTGATAGCCCCCCGCCCCCCCCACGTTGTGGCAAGCCTTCACAGATGCATCTCTAAGGTGAGTTGCGCCACCACATGGATGGACTCCACAATGTGTCTGCCCCACACAAAAACCAGCCTTGGGAAAGGTTTTCTCAGGGCTTCGCAAGCAAGGCAGGGGCTCCGCAGCTGCAGCCTAGAGCTCCAAAGTTTGTTCCGCTGCTCCCCGGCTCTGTGCACGTAGCATACATGTGCCTTCCAAAGCAGACCAAATATTGACACTACTACTATGCAAGACCAGCAGGAATCTCTCTCTTTGTGTACAGAGTGGATTTCCTAATTTTTCTGTGTTGGAAAATAAAACGAGTTCCTGATTTGCTCTTCGAGTGTAACTCGTGGTTCCAGGCATCGTAACAGCGTGGAAGTATTCCATGCTCTTTCCGAAGTTGCCCTCTCTGTGGGTTTCGTTACCCGCAGATCTCGTTATATGCGGGGAATTCTGGAACGGATCCCCGTGGATAACGAGAGCCAACTGTATTACTTTGCTTTCTTCAGCTGACCTACACTGTCCCCATCCAAGTCCCTGGAAAACAGGCAGAAATTTGCTTAGACCAATTATTCATGTCCTGCCTTGTTGCCTATGAATGTCAACAGACAAGGGGAGGATTATTTGGGCCTCTCTGCTTGTATGGCCCATCCATGTGCTTATTGGGGGAGGGATGCAAACCTTACAACTCAATCCTAACTAACTTTCCAGTACCAATGCAACTGCGCCAATGGGGCATGTGCTGCACCTGCAGTGGGGGGGCAGTCACAGAGGCCTCCTCAAGGTAAGGGAACGTTTGGGGCTGCACGGAGTCTGCATCAGCACTGGAAAGTTGGTTAGGGCTGGGGCTGTGAGTGTGACAATAGGCTGAGGCCCAGAACCCGTCTTTCCAGAGCTGGAATCAAGACTGGGACGTTCGTGTCTTCCTAAGCATGGGGGTTGGTATGAAAGCCCAGACTCTTGGCCCCTGCAAACACAATTGCAGGGAAGGGCAAGGAGTAGTTAAGTGCCAGGACTTTACCCACAAACAGGTGGGAACCAGACTCCGGGACCCTCCGGACATCACCCACACTTTTCCAAGCCTGCCTTTGCTGTCTGAAGAAACAGAGATCGGGGGGGGGGGGTGTCAAGAAGAGGAAAGAAGGAAAACCAGGATCCTCAGTGCGTTGAGCTTTGTCTAGTTTTAATTTCTGTTCCTGCACAGCACCTTTGTAGAAAACAGAACACTCTAAAAACAAAGTAGTCTACCCTCCTTAGGTGGTTCTCCTGCCGGAAGGCCACAAACCTGGTTTCCACCTGCAGCAGAATGGCATGGAAGAATGGGCTGTGTCATTTCACGCTGAGGTGGGTGGCCACTGCTCCTTGGCATTCAAAATTCCTTGCAAGTAGAAAACTAGCAGAGCAAGGAGCATCTGGGTAGAGCATTTCTCTGGGATATCCTAGTTTTCAGCTGTGTGTATTTGTGTTTACTTACCTCGGGGATTGTTCTAATAGGACCTCTCTTCTCCCCACCTGAAGTAGTATAGTCCATACTACCATTTCCAGATTGTGTCACCTCATTGCATGTGCAAACCAGGCTTCACCCTACTTATTATCTCGGTTTATTTGGCCAGGTGATGGTCGCAGCCAGAACAACAGAAAAAAAAGCTCCCAGCTTCCTTTCAGATTGGATTTGCTGGCACACAAGTCTCCCCGTCATCTGCTCACGGCAACCGTTTTTCTTCTCTTTGCAAGTAGATGGAAGAATGCCTCTGAGCATGCAAAGAGTGACATTCCCTTGTTGTCCGAGTCAGCCTAGACCCTAAGAAGCTGTGACACAGGATCAGGAGTTGTAGCTTCCCAACAAGTTTCAGTTCCCAGACCTCTTTTTTGGGTGGGGAAGCAGTTCTTACCCGGATGCAGCTCAGCTGCTGCATTCACAGAAAATCTGCTCTGCTTACAGGCTGCAGAAAGTGTAGTGTATGCAGGATGGTGTAGTGGTTTGGGAGTCGGACTTAGACCTGGAAGATCCAGGTTCAAATCCCCGCTCAGCCACAAAGCTTCCTGGGTGACCTTGGGCCAGTCACTATCTCTCAGCCCCACCTACCTCACAGGGTTGTTGTGAGGACAAAAAGGAGGGGAGGAAATATGTACACCACTCTGAGCTCCTTGGAGGAAGGGCGGTATAAAAATGTAATAAATAAATAAGGCACAAAGTCCCTGCTTTGAAGTTTGATATGCCCCCTGCCATGGAACCCTCCTCCAGACAGGCCACTATTTTCTCCTCCGCATTTCGACGGCGCTGTGGGGCTAATAATACTGGCCTGCCTTCCGGGCTGTTGTGCAGCGCTGAATAGGAGCCTGAGCCCAGCCTACCTGGGCTCTTCGATCGCTCACGCCGCAGGAGCGCCCCGCCCAGAGCAGCAGCAGCAGCGCCCGTGACGTCGCTGGGCGGGGTGGCCGCCCGGGGATTCCCCCGCGGGGAGGGGGCGAAACGGCAGCGGGGAGTCGCGTGCTCACTTCCTCCTCCTCCGCCGCCGCCGCCTGCCTTCGCTTTCGTTCTCTGCTCCGCCCGCCCCGGTGCTCTGCGTTGCCCGTTAGGCGGTGCTGCCCAGGGCGGCCGTGCACCTCGGTGGGGCGCTCAGAAGCACGGGTGGCCGTGGTGGCAGCCACCGAGGTCAAGGCGAGCCTCCTCCCAACAAGTAAGTGTGCCGCCGGGCGCGCTTCCTGCCGCCGCACTTCGGACTGGAGCGGCTCGCCCGCCCGCCGGGCGTTTCGCTGCTGTCTGTCCCGCCTCGCCGGCCTCCGCTTCGTTCCTCTCCGTGCGGCTTCTCGACTCCGCCGGTTGCTGGAGAGCGACTGTCGGACAAAAACCGCGCGGCGCCTCTCTGGGAAGGAAGCTCCTCCCCCGCTCGCTTTCTAGGAGCAGCGAATTCGGAGTCCTCCCTCTGGCGCCCGAGTCTGAAATGCCCCCTCTTGTCACGTGTATCGCCATCGCTTCCAATCTGCCTGCTCTCGTTTTGCGACTGGACTGGAGCCGTTCTAGGAAGGGAGGCGGATGCTTCAGATGTGGGGTTGTTCTTTGCCGCGTGGAAGGAGCAATAGATCCGTTTCTTGAGCAGTGCTTGCTTGCGTTTTCTAGCCTCCCCTCTGCTCATGCCCAGAGGATAAGTCGGTATGATTCGGAGGGGGGTGCTGTTCCTTCCTTCCATCTGGTGCGGGGTTACAAGTTCAGGCAAAGCCTCGCTTCCTGCAGCAGCAGCAGCGCTATCCCTCCTCCCCGGCCCGCAGCAGGATCCACACAACTCAGCTGACCTTGACCAGAGCTCCGCCGCCCGTCCCCCCGTGTGTTGTTCCTGGCCACCAGTTGCCACTTTAATAACTCTTTCCTGCCTGGAAGAAACAGGCTTTTCCTTTTCACGCCGAAGACCCAGGCTAATAAGGGGTGATGACCGGGGACTGGGAGAGCCTGCTGCAAAATACTGCAAATGGCATCTGCTGCGCGTCTAAAGCCAGCCGGCCGCTGTCCAGGGCGGTGGGTGCACGAGGCATGCCTATAACAGCCAGGACTTGAGAACAGGGCCACAGAATTGCTTGCAGCAGGCACGGAAGAAATACGCTTTGTGTACTGAAACGGGGAGGGCCCTGGGCTGGGAGCCCCCCAGGTAGAAGCGCCCGAAGCTGCGCTGGACCTTGGAGAAAAAGCCGGGCGGGCAGGAGGAGGGGGGTCATAAGCAGACGGCAAACGAAGCAAAACTCTCTCGGACCTCAAACGACGCCCGATCCACAACACGCACCAGGAGCTCGTTGCCTGCCGTGGGGCGTCTTTGTGGTGCGCTGCCTGCCTGCCTGCTGCGAAAGTTTCGGTTCATGGAGCTTCCGTGTTTCTTGGCTGCTTGGCCTAATTGCGCCGTCACGCCCTTCCCAGCGCCGTTCTTAGGAACGTGTTTTTTCCAAGGCCATGTAAGCAGCGCAAATGTGTGTGTGTGTGTGTGTGTGTGTGTGTGGAGCCCGGCAGGGACAAGTCTCTAGAGTGAGAGGAACTGCTAGCTCTCTAGTGAGAGTGAAGATTGAAGTGCTGGAGGGGCCCCGAAATATCTGAAACCTAGGGGCCCGGCCATGGGTTAATACACCCCTGGGGGTGGTGGGGTGGAGGCTCTGTTGGGTGTTGAGTCCATGATGGTTGTCATTAACAAAGGCATGAATGGGGGGGGGCCGAGGGCAAAGGAGGAGGAAGCTGCTTCCAGGCAAAGCCCCGTTCTTTGAGCAGCAGCGACAAGAGTTCTGAGACTGACAGCGCCGCCAGCACATCAGCGCATCACGCATTGGATGCCTCTCTCCTGGCCGAGGAGGCCTCGCTGGGTCAGCTGAGTGGCGCTTGTCACCTGCAGGCTGCTCCTGCTCCAGGCGGGGGGCGGCCTCCTTTCCCTTGGGGGAGTGTGCTTGCTTTGCTCCTCTTTCCCAACAGAGCGCTGACCCTTCGCCCACACTGGCTTCCTGACCGCGAGGAGCTGCTGGTCCTGGGACTTGGTGCCTTGCATGGCCGCTGCACACCAGAGAGCCCTCAGCCCGCCTTGTCCTGGGCCTTTATCAGCAGCTTGGTCCGTGGAAAGCAACAGGTGGAGCTTTTCTGGCCCCGGAAATCAGCACAATTGCCTCTTGGATTCTGCAGTTCAAGCTGCTGTTGAAGGCCCAGGAGGAGTCGGCAGTCAAAAGTCGGCAGCCATCAGACCCAGAGCCAAAAAAAGGGCAGGTCACACAGTAGCCCACGCTGCAGCAGGCAGGTCACAAACCACCAGGAGTGGATCCAGCAGATGCAAATACAGAATATGGGGTCAGCAGCCCTGACTGTGGCCGTCCTTCCTTTGCCTGGATTATAGCAGCAGCAGCAGCAGCACTGTGTGCATTCTTAGTGCAGATAACACGACTGAAAAAGGAGACCGGCCGGCCGGCAGCAAAAGCCCACAAACACGAAAGGGGCAAACCTCAGGCCGGGGTCAGCTGTGAATCTCAAAGGCTTTTCTTTGCTAAAACGTTTTTTGAAAACAGAGACAGCCACAAAGAATGTATTGTTGCTGAAGACAGACTGGTCATTGGCCTGAATTGCCAAACCTCTGGAGTGAATTCTGGGGTCCAGAGTAGATTTCTTCATTCACGCTGGGCTTGTACTTGAGGAGTCGGGCCTTTGTGTCCTCCAGAGCCTCTGCTGTGGGGAGGGGGGCTGGCTTCAACACCCTGCATTGGGTGTTCCAACCTGCTCCTGGGGGGGCCTCCAAGGCCGTGCCAGGGGGTCTAACTGTGCTAGGCCTTCTCTGCTTGACTGGAGAGGCCACAGTTTTCACCTCCCCTCTCATCTCAAAGGTGTTGGGTCATGTGAGGCAAGGTCTGGAGCAAATTGGGTGAGGATGTTCCTGAGCCTCTGTGTTCCACAACAAACCCCTCCAACGTGGGACGCCTGAGAGGAAAACATGGCCCCTGTTCTTCCCATACTGATTTCTGGGGCAGGACTGGGACCTGCTGCCATGTTGTGGGTTCAAGAATGTGGGTTGAGAGGATTGCTCTGCATCTCTTAAAAAAACCAAAAAACCACCCCCTCCCCCCCAAAAAACCACCATAATTTTTCAAGCTAATGTTTGGTTCCAAAAGATTTTGCTCTTGAAAAAAACCTGTATCCCTTTTCTGGCACATTAATTGTGTTGCTGGGTGTCAAAAGTGCCACTAGATGCTAACCATGTCATGCTCACCCTTAGAAGTTGTGGTCATTGGCATTTTGGGTTGGTGGCCATTTTTGTTTTGGAGAATTTTGACCTTTTGAACTTCAAAATACACCTTGCAAGCAACAGATCCTTGCCAGCACCCCCAGGTCCTTTGGAAACAGTGGCTTCCCACTTTCCCTCCAAAAATGCCCCATGGCCCTTATTTAGCTGTGTGTCTGAGAAATTGTTCTACTAGTCTAAATACTGAATGTAGCCCTGGGGGAAAAACAAAATGCAAAGTGGCACCAGTATTTTATTTACGTATTTCTCCCCCATCTTTCTATCAGAGCATTCAAGGAGGTTTACAAAGTAAAGTAAACAAAACATGGAAATGCACACCTGTAGTGTAATGGTTTGGGAGTTGAACTTAGACCTGGAAGATCCAGGTTCAAATCCCCGCTCAGCCACGAAGCTTCCTGGGTGACCTTGGGCCAGTCACTATCTCTCAGCCCCACCTACCTCACAGGGGTGTTGTGAGGACAAGAAGGAGGGGAGGAAATATGTACACCACTCTGAGCTCCTTGGAGGAAGGGCGGTATAAAAATGTGAAAAATAAATATAAAATAAATAATTACTGTATAAAGACTGGCAGGTGAGGGAGCAGAATTGGGTTTCTTGCTACGAGTGACATCAAATCACGGTCCAGTAGGACGCAGGAAAAAGCTGAATTGGGGTAGCAGCACACAAATGTGGGGGTGGGATGGGGATCCTTGGGGAAGAGGTCAGCTGACTGGGTTGAGGACTGAAATGTCACTTTTATGATTGTAATAAGGGTACAATTGCATAAGTTGTTTCTATTCTCTGTTTTAAACAGCCTCTGAGTCCTGTAGTTCTGGAGGAGACAACATTTATGGATGAGGCATCAAGAAAAGGTGGGATTGCATGGGGGGGGGGGCAACATGGGTGTCTTGTGGTAAGGGGAGTGTGCCCAAGGTAGGGGGGACTGGAAATGTGGCTTTGGGGTCAGATTCTCAAGCTGTGTTAGGGTCGTGAATTGGAGCCAGGCAAGAGCAAATGTCAACAGGACCAATGGGTGAGATCCTGGCACATGTACAGTCTGCTAGGAGACTGCTGAAGACCCCTGGATTTCAGAAAGTCTGTCGCGTTACTGTGAAATAGCTGCTGATGTGATTATATTGGTCATGATGGTATGCTTGCTGGGTGATCATTTGTTTGTTGTTTATAGTTTTTAATATTTTGCAATGTGTGAGATGCACTTTAATCTGGAAAGCTGCCCTCTTAGCGGGCAAGTTTAGTGGGGTAGAAACGTTAAAATTCAATATATAACCTTGCTAGGGCCACTAAAATCTAAGTTTAGTCTCTGAAATGGAAGGTGCTGAAAAATGCTGAACCCATCACTTCATCTTGTGGCAGTGAATGTCATACATGAATTATGTGTTGTGTGGACAAGCCCTTTCTTCTGTGGGTGACTCCATTATCTGTCCTGTCCACCCAGGTTCTGGTATTACAGGAGAGGGAGGGAGAAAAAGTCTCCCTCTCCGCCCCAGGCATCAATGGCATAAACCTCTGTCATGTCTTTGCTCGATTCTCCTTTTTTTAAAAAAAAAAACTAAAACACCCCAAATGTTTTAATAGGTCATCATCTGTAAGAAGTTTTGAAGTGTGGTTGTGTTCTTCTTATGAAGTGTGTTTTCCATGCAGAGATGAGATGGTGAGGGCATGGAGCAAGCAGGGCCTTGTCTGCAGTGGTGTCACAATTATAGAATACCGCCACCAAGTTCCATTGTGCATCACCTCTGTGGACCATTTAGAAGGCTAGTGAAAGTCCGTCTGTTGTGTGAGAAGTTTTAGTCAACTTGTGGCTGTAGTGTTGCTGCTGCTCTGTGTGTGCATGTAAGTATGTGTGCGGGAGGCTGCAACCTTCACACTTTGTATTTAATGGTTGTCCGGTGGCGGTGAGTGCAGTAGGCTACCCAGCTCCTTTCTTGTTTCCTGCAGAGCAGCAGGCCCTGAAGCTGGCAGAGGCCATCAAAGGAGGGGACGAAGAAGCAGCCCGACAATGCGCCGTCTGGCTGGCTGAGCACCGCGTCCCACTCACGGTGCAGCAGGTGAAGCAAGAGGCTAACCCTGAGCAAGACATCAGGTGATTCCCTAGAAGGCAGCTGGTGAAGAACCTGAGAGCTTGTTATTGCGGGATAGCAACCCCTGCTGTACTCTGCCCGCCCTCTGGCCTGCTTAGATACCCTGGAGGTAGAAAGGGGTTAAGAGAGTCCACAGTCGACTGGCTCCCCCTTCCTTCAACCCAGGGTTATTGTCTTTGAAAGGCAAAGTTCACAGTTCTGTAGAGGAAACATAGTGACCCAGATCAGCAGCAACAGGGAGACAGAGGTGGTTATTATCTGAGGACTGTGCCCTTGAGAGGGTGTGAAGATACCCAGAGCTGCCTTCTTGCTCTTAAAGGACCAGGCTGTTTTTCTCCTGGAAATGACGAGCTCTCCCTGGAGAGTGGGCATGGATCAGGCGGACAGAGACCCCCCTAACGGCTCGTTTCCCTTCTTTCCATAGGTTATGGGTGGGTGTGGAAGATGCCCAGATGAGCACGGTCCCCATTTACCTGAAGGTTCAACCTTGCATGACCTTGGCGTCCCTCAAAGACATGGTACGGGCTGCTGGGACGGGTCTTGCAGAATGGAGCACCACCACCCCCTGGCCTCAGAGTCAGTGCAAGCCCCAGGGGGATCCTGCAGCTGGGGAAGCACAGGCTGCTTTGAAAGGAAAGATTCCTGCATGCAGAGAGTTCTATCTGTGAAGGGGGGGGGGAGAAAGAGAGAGAGAGAGCTGGGCGCTCCCCCCTCCTCCTTAAGAATCGGAGTTTATTGTCTGATTCTCAAGTGTGTGAGCTCCACACCAGACTGGCAGTTGCAGAGGGATGGGATCAGCGTAGCTCTTGATTGAAATGTTGGGTAAATTGAAGAAAGGATAAAGAGTGGCGTTGAGATCCCTCTTTAAGCTGTCAGTGCAACGAGGAGCATAAAACATCGCTGTGTTTTACTGGGCCACCCAATTGGTTCATTAAAAATAAATACATTAATTGCCCCCCCCCCAAAGCGCAAGCTATTGAGTGGCCGAGCAGTCGTCTTTGGACCTTCTTAACCCATGCTTCACGCATAATTGCTCCCCGCGGAAAGGAGAAGCAAGCAGACGCTCTGGAGCGCCACAGGCCCCCGCAGCAGACTCACGGCAGCAGCCCCTTCTTTCTCCTGGCCCAGGTGTTCCTCCATTACGGGTTCCCTCCCAGCATACAGCAGTGGGTGGTCGGCCAGCGGCTTCCTCGAGACCACGAGACCCTTTACTATCACGGCATCCAGAGGGACGGTGATGCCGCTTATCTCTACCTCCGGTCCGCCAAGGCAGCCCAGCTTCGCAGAGACTCCTGCCAGCAGGACCACGAACGCAGGCAGCTGGAAGGTGAGCCTTCGGGAGAAAGCGACACAAGGGTGCCTGTGCTGGCAGTGCGGAAAGCACCCCGGAAGCTGGCCCTGGCACCCTTCTTCTCAGTGTGTGTGTGTGTGTGTGTGTGTGTGTCTTGGGGTCACTGAAAGAGAGCACGTGTGGAATTGATGGGTCCCTGTCTGAAGACTCCCAAGGGTCCATGCGCTCTGATCTGCACAGCAGGCACACTGCTTCAGCACAGCTAAGTTCTGTGGTCCAGACTGTGTGGCGATGTGCTGGTTCATGCGCTTCATCGGGGAGCAGCGCGTGCGCCCCTATTCACATCGCTGACTTTCCGTAGCGAGCACAGAGATTGATTCGAAGGGGAATGAATCGCCGTGATGCCAAACTCAGCAGCCCGGCTCAGTCCCACAGCCTTGACCCAGAGGTTTGCATGCTTTGATTACTTGGTTTGGGTGAGTAGCCAACAAATGGCCATCAGCTAGTTGACATGAAGGGAAGCACAGCACAAGATTGCTCCTACTCTGAGTTAGCGGTTACAAGGTTTGCACCTGGTCTATTTCACTGAAACATTTGTGTGTGCCCAGGGGACATCTATATGCACAACTAGGGCCTTTCTTTTCAAGTGTATACTGGCTCATTTGCATGTGTTATTGAAGAAGCAAGTTGTGCATTTCCCTTGTAAAACGTTGAAGTTAAAGACTGACACCATGAAGCAGGTTCTTGCCTCTTCGGCCGAGTAAACTGCTGGTGTGGTAGTTTCTGAGGAATCCTTGACTCCCTTCGGCATTTTGCTTTTGTGATTTTCCTTGTGGACCGCTACCAGGGCCACTCAGAGGAATTTTATGAGGGGGTACAAAGTTTCTTTTGGGCCCCTTCCCTTCATGTGAATTTGGCTCCTGGGCCCCCCTTTTTGGCCCTGGGCCCGGGTACGATTGTACTGCCTTAGCCCCCCTCTCAGAGGCCCTGACCGCTACCGCAGAAAGGTCTGGGAGTGCCTGCAACCGTCGCATTATCGGAGTGAAGCAGGGGCAGATGGGAGCCCATTGCAGCTGCTCTGAGCTTTTCAAGACAGAGGGAGAAGGCAGCGTCTGAGTAACATTAACATGACTTTAACCAGATGACTGATCTGGATTGTTTTGGTTTCAGTTAATTCTGGTGGCGACGCAAATGTGTGCAGGTCAGATATAGTCTTTGGTGCACAAGTTGCCCCAGAGGGCCTGCTTTTGGCCTCCGCTAATCCTGTTGTTTCCCACCTGGGCATAGCAGCAGGATGCGTCCTTTGACAAAGGCTTGGTCTTTTCCTCCTCTTGCCCTTTATTAGAGTTGGGCGTTAAAGAGGATGTCCTGCTGGCACGGGGGGCGATGGATGCAGCAGCTCCGACTGCAGCAGGGGGACCCTCAGACAGCGTGGAGAGCCTCGAGGAGAAGAGCGAACCAGGGGGCCTCCGCTCTGACAAGCCCCCCCAGGTAAGGGGCGTGCAGGGGCCAGGCGCAGTGTGGAATGTCTGCCTTTGGTCTCCTTTCTGGTGCTGCCATTGCACGTCCTTTCTCCTTTGTGGGGGGGCTTTCTAGGTCGGCTGGGAATGCCCACGTTGTACCTATGTCAACAAGCCCACCTGGCCAGGCTGCGAGATGTGCTGCGCTGAGCGGCCTCAGGGCTACATCGTGCCAGAAGCCTATCAGCCAGATGAGGAGGAGCTGGCGCGACTCCAGAGGGAGGAAGAATCCATGCGCCAGTATGAGCAGGTGAGACATTGGGCTGTGACTGCGGGGAGCGTCGGCCGCTGTTCTGCCTTCGGAGCTGAATTGCCAGCCGGAGAGGGCTCAGAGCCGTGACGGTGCGACCGGAAGGCGCCTTGGACGGATTCAGTCCGTGTTGCCCCTGATCAGCTGCCACGCGGAGGGCTGCAGGTCTTGGGCAGAGAGCGTTTTACCCCTCCTCTGCCAGCTGGTCCTTCTAATGGAGGATCCCAGGAACTGGGCCTTCCTGCATGTTCTTCTGGGCTGCACACATGTGCAGTCGTGTGTGCTGGCTGCAAAGCCCCACAAGAGGCTGGAGAAGGACCACACACTCTGTTGCACTCTGTGGCTCTCTGAAGGCCTCCAGCAACAGTCTGTCTCTAGGCCTGCTTCCTTCAGTCATTGTAACCGCCAGGGATAGACCCCAAGACCTTCCGAGTGCTAGGAAGGCATGTGCTCTATTGACCACTGCGCTGTGGCCCCTCCCCAGAGCCAGGCTCGTGAAGCAGTCACCGTGCTGAAGCAAAGCGGGTTGGGCTTAGATCCCTGCAAACCCTGGTTTGGCAGGCAGTCTCTTGATCTGCGGAAGCATCTGGTGTTGTGATGCTCTGTTTCTAGGAAGATACCAGGCAAGGAGACGGCCTCGTCGTCTGTGCAGAGCCGACTGCTGTTCAGAAACCATGTCCTTCATGGTGCCAGTGTGAAAAGGCGGCACTGGGGTGTGCCCTCCCTGCCACGTGGACGTGCTGCGCTGTTTCACTCCCTGCCTTGTTGTTGTTCTTTCTATAGGCGAAGGAACACCGGAAGCAGAAGAACTACCAGCAGCTCCTCCAGCTGGAGGGGCAGAGCCTGGTGCCTGCGGACGAGGCTGTGGACTGCCCCATCTGTTTTGTGGCTCTGGCGCCTGGGGAGGGGGTGACTTTGCGGGAATGTCTGCATTCCTTCTGCAGGTAAGTTTCCCCGGAGAACCCCAGCCCGATCCTCGCTCAGCATTAGCTGGCTCCCCTTGGAGAGCCACAAGTGCCCACATCCAGCAGCTGCAGTTTGTGTTGGGGTCTCCGACACGCTGGAGTCGCTTTGATGCAGCTGGCCAGAGCTCCTTCCTGGTGACCTGAGCTTGCACGGAACCCGTCTGTACCGCAGGCAGAGGGCAGATGCTTGTCACAGGAAGCTGCCACCCACCCATCTCCCTGTCCGGTTACCATGCTTTCTCTTCCCAGGGACTGCTTGAGAGGGACCATCCTCAACTGCCAGGAGCCTGAAGTGCGTTGCCCCTACATCGACGAGAAGTACTCTTGCCCAGGGCAGCTGCTGGAGCGGGAGATCAAAGCGGTAGGCGGGTGTCTAAATGGAGCCAGCCAAGGGCAATGGAGGGCTTCTGTGCATTGCAGAGCTTGAAATGAGGAAGCGCTGAGGGCAAGAGATAGGCAGCTGATGGCAGGGGGAGGGGGGAGCGCTTTGAACCCGACATCATAAAATTATGCATGGGATGGAGAGAGTGGATAGAGAGAAGTTCTTTTCCCTCTCGTACAACACCAAGCCAGGAGACATCCACTAAAATTGAGTGGTGGGAGAGTTAGAACGGGTAAAAGAAAATATTTCTTTACCCAGTGTGTAATTCATCTGTGGAACTCCCTGCCCCAGGATGTGGTGATGGAACCTGGCCTAGATGTCTTTAAAAGGGGATTGGGCAGATTTGTGGAGGAAAAGACCATCACAGGTTACAAGCCATAATGGGGATAAGCAACCTCCTGGTTTTAGAAATAGGCTATCTCTGAATGCCAGGTGCAAGGGAGTGGCGACAGGATACAGGTATCTTGTTGTCTTGTGTGCTCCCTGAGGCATATGGTGGGGCCACTGTGTGATACAGGAAGCTGGACTAGATGGGCCTTTGGCCTTGATCCAGCAGTGCTGTTCTTACGGTATTACAATTTATATCGCACCATCAATGTCCTTTGAGTATACAGTGGAGGTGAAGAATAGGTTTAGGGCACTAGACCTGGTAGACAGAGTGCCTGAAGAACTATGGACGGAAGTTCGTAACATTGTACAGGAGGCAGCAACTAAAACCATCCCAAAGAAAAAGAAATGCAAGAAAGCAAAGTGGCTGTCAGATGAGGCTTTACAAATAGCTGTGGAAAGAAGGAATGCGAAAAGCAAAGGTGAAAGGGAAAGATATAAACAACTGAATGCAGATTTCCAGAGAATAGCAAGGAGAGATAAGAAGGCCTTCTTAAATGAACAATGCAAGGAAATCGAGGAAAACAACAGAATGGGGAGGACTAGAGATCTCTTCAAGAAAATTGGAGATATCAAGGGAACATTTTGTGCAAAGATGGGCATGATAAAGGATAAAAAAGGCAGAGACCTGACAGAAGCAGAAGAGATTAAGAAGAGATGGCAAGAATACACAGAAGAACTATACAAGAAAGAGCTTAATGTTCCTGATGACCACGCTGGTGTGGTCACTGACCCAGAGCCAGACATCCTAGAGAGCGAAGTCAAGTGGGCCTTAGATAGCATTACTAACAACAAAGCTAGCGGAGATGATAATATCCCAGCTGAGCTACTTAAAATCCTAAATGATGATGCTGTGAAAGTGCTGCACTCAATATGCCAACAAATTTGGAAAACTCAGCAGTGGCCAAAGGATTGGAAAAGGTCAGTTTACGTTCCAATTCCAAAGAAGGGCAGTGCCAAAGAGTGTTCAAACTATCGCACAATTGCACTCATTTCACATGCTAGCAAGGTTATGCTCAAAATTCTACAAGCTAGGCTTCAGCAGTACGTGGACCAAGAACTACCGGATGTACAAGCTGGGTTTCGAAGAGGCAGAGGAACTAGAGATCAAATTGCCAACATGCGCTGGATCATGGAGAAAGCACGAGAGTTCCAAAAAAACACCTACTTCTGCTTCATTGACTACGCAAAAGCCTTTGATTGTGTGGATCACAACAAGCTGTGGCAAGTTCTTAAAGAGATGGGGATACCAGACCACCTTACCTGTCTCCTGAGAAACCTGTATGCGGGTCAAGAAGCAACAGTTCGAACCGGCCATGGAACAACTGATTGGTTCAAAATTGGGAAGGGAGTACGGCAAGGCTGTATATTGTCACCCTGCCTATTTAACTTATATGCAGAGTACATTATGAGAAATGCAGGGCTGAATGAATCGCAAGCCGGAATCAAGATTGCCGGGAGAAACATCAACAACCTCAGATATGCAGACGATACCACTCTAATGGCAGAAAGTGAAGAAGAACTAAAGAGCCTCTTGATGAGAGTGAAAGAGGAGAGTGCAAAAGTTGGCTTGAAACTCAACATTAATAAAACTAAGATCATGGCATCTGGTCCCATCAATTCCTGGCAAATAGAAGGGGCAGAAATGGAAGCAGTAACAGATTTTACTTTTTTGGGTTCCAAGATCACTGCAGACGGAGACAGCAGCCATGAAATTAAAAGACGCTTACTCCTTGGAAGGAAAGCTATGGCAAATTTAGATAGCATAATAAAAAGCAGAGATATCACCATACCAACAAAAGTTCGTATAGTCAGGGCGATGGTGTTCCCAGTAGCAATGTATGGTTGCGAGAGCTGGACCATAAGGAAGGCTGAGCGCCGAAGAATAGATGCTTTTGAACTGTGGTGCTGGAGAAGACTCCTGAGAGTCCCTTGGACTGCTAGGAGATCAAATCAGTCAATCCTAAATGAAATCAACCCTGACTGTTCCCTGGAAGGACAGGTACTAAGGCTGAAACTCAAATATTTTGGCCACCTAATGCGAAGAGAGGACTCTCTGGAGAAGACTCTGATGCTGGGAAAGACTGAAGGCAAAAGGAGAAGGGGAAGGCCAAGGATGAGATGGTTAGACAGCATCACCGATGCAACGAACATGAAAATGAGCGAACTCAGGAAGATAGTGGAGGATAGGAAGGCCTGGCGGGATATGGTTCATGGGATCACGATGGGTCGGACACGACTTAACGACTGAACAACAACAAATCAATGTCCTTGGCACTTTGCTCAGAATGAGAGGATAGGGGTCTGCCCCAGGGAGCTTACAGTGTAGATAGAGGGGAAGGAAATGGAAGTGGGGAAGGCAGGGAAGATTAGTCTGCTATTTGAGTTGAGCGTACAGTAGGGCCCCGGTATCCACGGGGGATAGGTTTTCCTGGCTCCCGCCCTGTGGATACTGGGAAGCTACGGATGGGGGGACCACTAAACCCGTGGGGCCCCCTCACAGGCCCATTACTTTTTTTCTTTATAGAGCTGGTGCCAGACCCCTGCGTTTCTTTGCTTAACCCAAACGCTATAAGCAACTTCCTGCTTCCTGTTTAACGGAGCCTCTCTAGCATGCAGGCTGCTTACCTGCTTCGTCGCTATAAGCAGCACACAGATACGGGGGGGGGGGCTGTACTCCAGGCGGCATAGCAGCTACTCTCCAGACACTCTCTCCGTTATACGCTTCAGCTGCTGTGATACAGGCAATGGGCTCTTTCTCCCCAGTGAGAGCACAACTGAGGCTTGGGCAGAGGTGCTGTTTGGGCACCAACGCCTCCTTTCCGTTTGCTTCGGTCTTGGCCACATCCAGGAGTCCACGACTGCGGTGCAGAATGAGGAGAGGGCTTTGCCAAAGCCTCTGTGACCTTTCCCGCTGGGGAGGAGCTGGGGCGTCGCTACACCCCCGGGGGCATGGCTGTGACACCCCCTGTGACATCACTAGCCCCGCCCCAGGGGCATGACATCACTAGCCCCGCCCCTTTCGGGACACGCCCTGGTGGTTTTTCAGCCGGTTTTAGGCCGTTTGCAGCGTGGGTACGAATCCCATTGCTGCAAACGACGTAAAAGCGGCCGAAAAACCACCAGGGTGTGTGTATGTGTGTGTGCGCGCGCACATTTTTGCCACACCGCTGCAGAATCAGGCAGCAAAAAAGCACACGCGCCCTGGTGCTTTTTCAGCCGCTTTTAGGCCGTTTGTGGCGACAGGATTCACGTCTGCTTCGCAAATGGTCTAAAGGCAGGCAAAAAATGCTGGGGGTGCGTTTTCGCCGCTGCCGAATTGCCACCAAACCCAGCAGTAATTTTGCAAAAACCCCAGCATGTGTCTCCCCCTGTGCCTGGGGGCCCACTGCCCCCTGCATACGACGCCTCTGGGGAGGAGGATGTCGAGAGCCTCCTGCCTTGCATGGGTCATTGGGCAGAGTCCATCCTGCTGGTCTGTGCTCAGATTTGACCCTGTGGGCAAATTAAGTTGCTGAGCAGCTGGTAGTACTAGAGAGGCCAGTGACTAGGCTGGCTGTGCTTGCTCAGATCAGGGGCCAGATGACGGCCTTTGGTCTTGGGAACGTCAATGCTGTTGAGGTTTCAGTCTGGTCACAAGCAGGGCATGGCAGTTACACTGCCAACTATAATGGGCAGGGCACCAATTTTAATCAGTGGGACTGGGAGTCTTGTGACGGTAGCAATATTGTAGGGAAACGGTTGTCACAGTAACGTCATTCTGGGGACGGATCCCCCACAAAAGCAGGGCTGTGCCGCTCCCCTGTGGAGGTCTTCTCTGAGTTGTTCTGCACCCCATCCACAGCTCCTGAGCACTGCCGAGTACGAACACTTCCTGGACCTGGGCATCTCCGTTGCTGAGATCCGTAGCCGCTCAAGCTACCACTGCAAGACTGCAGACTGCCGGGGCTGGTGTTTCTTTGAGGAGGACGTCAATGAGTTTCCATGTCCCGTGTGTAAGAAGGTGAACTGTCTGCTCTGTCAGGTGAGATGCTGCCAGCCAGCTCGTCTAGCCAGTGCAGTGGTGGTGTGGGTGTGCACAAGTCGAACTGGAACCTGCCCCCCAGAAGATAGTGTGGGGAGTGGAGGCCAGTGAGCAGGTTTCAGTGGATTCCAAATTATATCTCCAAGATGTCTTTCTCCCCCAAGTCCAGCACTGTGGGGAGAACCTTTGATTTTCTGCCACATGTATAACATTCATAGAACCGTTTCAGAACATTATTATTATGTAGAATATGGATATATTTCTTCTCAGCAAAAAAAGGTAGACAAAGCAGTTCACTTAGCAAAATAAGACTCCCAGTCTCAAAAGAGAAGCCCCTCTGCGAAGGAAGGGTACTCTCCTGGGCTGGCCTAAAGAGCGATAGTTGCTTTCTGCCTGCTAAGTCTCAGAGAAGTGTCACTTAAAAGGTGTCGCTTGGTCCAGTGAACAGGAGAATGCTTTTGTTGTTTTGTGGTGATTGAACGTTAGTGCTTCGCTGCTTTGCGGCCCAGAAGTGGGTGGAAAGGGCAGTTATGAATGCATTAAGATCCTGCCCAAATAGGAAACTTGGACCTGGTTCCACGTGTAGAACATCAGCCCCCATTTTGTATGACACACCAAGAGTCTTGCTCTCTGTGGATGTGGAGCGAGTGACCAACATTTTCAAAAATTTGGTATCAAATACAAAAATGGAGGAAAACAATGCAAAAAAACCCCACACACCTTAATAAGGTAGAAACTGCCCAATCCTACCATCAGACACTGTCCCCCACTGTCACTCAGTTGGCTGCCGACGATGCGTGGAGTGCGCTGCCAGCAGCCATTTTGAAGCTGCCACCACAAGCAACAGCAGCCAGTGCAGGGAAGCTGACGTGGGGGCAGTTTGTGGATGGGGTGGGGTGTGGCGGGAGTGCCCCTCGCAGCTCCAACCACGAGAGGGAATATCCCTTTGAGTTCCTCACCAAAGGAACCCCCAAAAAGTTATCCAACCAGGGAAGGTATCGCTGCCACCACCTGAGGAATTACAGCAGACCACGCCACCTGCAGAACTGCGTGCTTTTCGTTACGTTGTTTTGTGGGACTAGCTCCAACCAGGCCACAAGGTTACAATTTCAGAACTTAGCAACACAGCTCCGACCGTGTGCATACAAGGTCTCAGTGGAACAGCTGCAACTGTTTGAGTTTTCGGTAGTAAGCCACAGCGGCAGGCATGGAGAGACCCGTCCAACTCAGTAACCACCCCAGGTGTAAAAATATAGATGTTTTATTTAAGCTATGCAAGCATAGGTTTTAAAAAACAGAATAACTGCTACACATAAGACTTGACGGACATTACACATTTAGGGTACAAACACAATCAAGGCTAAGCTCCTCAATCTATACTGGTTCCCTTCACTCACCTGGAAATAGACTTTGTTGACAAGCCAGCCCGGTCCAAGGAATAGGCCAGAGCCATGATGTTAGAGCAAGTTGGTCTCCACACACGCCGATGGAATGCAAGAGAGAGTCCACAAGAAGAGCCAAGGTCCTGACCACTCCCCTTAAGGCTACCTATTTATACCTTTAGGGTCTCCAAAGGCTGGTCACAAAGTGATCCAGTGAGAGGACAGTACTAGCAACTTCCTCTCCTCTCGAGGATGACTTACCAGTTTCCCTCCTCCCTAAAAAAAAAAAAGAGGGGCCCCAGGTGCAAATCCATAATACTAATTAGCTCACGAGTTCTCAAGCAGATAATGGACTCCTGTTTAGCCTTCAGCTCGGCCACAGCTGTAAGCAATACAGTAATCCCGTGAGAATTTGGCTGCTGTTCAATCACTGGGGAGAGACACAGACTCTTCCCTGCCAGCAACTGCACCTTTTTGACAGAGAAACCAATTTTGGCTTTTTTCGCAACAGGGGGAGTAACGGGGCATGTTGCGGGAGGAACCAGGGGGGTGAGGGAGGGAGGGACATTTGTACATGCCAGATCTTATCCCCTCTTTTTAAAACCACCCCACCCCTTTTCTCTCCTCGGACATATGCCACTAAAATGACTGGCATGTGTCCGAGGAGACCCATAGGTGATCAGGCAGCCTACCAGGAGGTAAGTGAAAACTATTTTTACTTACCTCCTGCAGGCTGTTTAATCACACACGCGCCCGCCCATAGCATGCAGCGCAACCTCCATTGGCTCGACTGCATGCTGTAATGTGGCGGGAGATAGGATTGGGCGCCAGACACACATCTCATAAATTCAGAATAATGTCAGAGCCTGAAAAAGAGCAACGTCAGTTTTGTACGTCGATAAAAAGTGATTCCAAACGGCGTCTTGTGTCCCCACAGGCTATTCATGAAAATATGAACTGCAAAGAGTACCAGGATGATCTCCGGATCCGAGCTCAGAATGACCAGGCTGCACAGCAAACCACAAATATGTTGCTGGTGAGAAAGGAAGAGGGGGAAGTAGCAAGACCCCACCCCATTCAGGCCTACAGGATGCCGTTACCAGGGATCTTGGCTGACTAAGCAGCTGCGACTGAGAGCTGGTTCACACATGGGGTTTATTCCTTGTTGCTCGCATGTGTCAAGAGCCAGGGGGGAGAGTGGATGGTGTGATGGAAATTGGACCAGGAAGATCTGGGTTCAAATCCTACTCAGTTATGAAGCTCACTGGGTGATCTCAGGCTAGTCACCATCTCTCAGCTTAACGTACCTTGTGGTAAGGAAAATTTGGGGATAACCTTCCATGCAGTTCTGAGCTCTTAATACTGCAGTCCAAGTTAGGGTGGGTATTCAAGACGATGCTTGCCAGGAGGAGACAAGCTCAAAAAAAACCCTGCTGAGAATGATGGTAAGAAGCAAGTAAGAGGAAGACCTTTTGACAAACAAAGGAGCACGAATGGAATTTTGAAAATTAACCCTAATCCTGTCCACGTGATACACTTGGTGCGCTGGACACATGAAAATCAAACCAGACAACCCTGATTAGGTGGTTTCCATTCATTTGGAAAAACAGATGCACACCCCTACTAAGTGGTATAGTCCAGGCTGTTGCAGCCCTACCTGATTGGAAGAGGGAAACTTGCATCTGTGTGCTCACAGCTCTCCTTTCCTTACAGACAATGGTGCAGAAGGGGGACGCCATGCACTGCCCAGTGTGCAAGATCATTATCCAGAAGAAAGATGGCTGTGACTGGGTCCGGTGCACCGTCTGCCACACAGAAATCTGCTGGGCGACCAAAGGCCCACGCTGGGGGCCAGCGGTACGTGCTGCTGCTGCCGCCAGAGCTCAAGCTGTAGCCCCAGGTGGTGGTGGTGGGGGGAAACAGGCGACAGTCTGCAAGGAATTGACTACAGATCAATATGGGCCAAGGACAATAGTCATAATCATAGCAGAAGCACATCTCTTCTACCCAAACTCCACTCCACAGGCTGTCAAAATGACCAGTCCAAGAAGCAGATTTCCTCTCCCTCCCCCCGCTCGGTGTCATTCTTTGGCCATTTTATGGCTCTTCCTATGGGGGCCAACTAACCCCGATTATTCCTGCCTCCTGTTTAAGAATGCTTCTCTGCTCCTTGCCCGTTTTGGTTTTGGTCCTGCCTGACTCTGGGTCCTTGTTTTCTCCAGGGTTCTGGCGATTTGAGCGGGGGCTGCCGCTGCAAACTGAATGGAACTCCTTGCCACCCCAACTGTCGCGGCTGCCATTAATCCAGAAGAAAGGAGAAAACTGAACTTGTGTGGCAGGTCAACATCCAGGATCACATTCCAAATGCCTGACATCTGGGCTCATTTGCAAGCCCCCTGACTTTGAGGCCTTTGGGACGGGGGGGGGGCGCGCTCCTGGCTCCATGCAGCTCAGTGCCCACAGACTCATCTTCCTAGAAAGACTACCGGTACTTAAACTCTCTCTGTTTCAGTACTTAAGGACTGGAGAAGAGAAGAATGGAGTTCCTAGCCTCTGCGCCCCCCCTCCCCAGCCTGGGAGTGTATATACACATTGTACTCTTCATGCAAGTGTCCCTCCTTGCACCAGCCGTCCAGAAGACAGGTTTGTCCTGATGTTAGTGGAGATGTCCCTTTTTTCCCCCACTCACTCCCCTTCCCCAACAGCTTTTTCTTTGTCCCTTCCCTTTTATAATCTCCACCCTTCGAAGCCATCGGATGCTTACCAATGTTGTCTGATCCCTATCACAGGGTTTGTATGGCCCTACTGTGCATTAGAACTAGCCTGCTGACTCCGGCATCACTACAAAATACTTGTTTTGCTCCAATAAAGAGCTATTTATGAACTGCTGCTATTCCTCTTGTCTGCAAAGTACCTTAACCTGTATTATCCAAGGCCAGGTCAGTACAGAGTTGAGCCGTGGCTTTCAGCTACCCCTCCTATTAGCTTACCCTACCCTACAGTTATGCGAAAGTAAAATGCAGTCCTCAAAAACCTTCAGGGTCTTGGAAGGTAAAGTTCAGGCTGATTCCTGTGTTAATTTATTACTCTCTTACAAAAGTATTTAGTACATCGCTTGCAAATATGTACAAGTTGCATTTTTGTCCTTTTAGGATATTGGTCCACAACATATCCATCGGATGGATATGGTATCCATGCCTGGTATCCAGCCAGATACCATATCCCATTTATTTTCTGTGAATAAAAATATATAATGAAACCAGAGACTTTCCTGTTGGATCAGCAATTAGAAAATACTTATGGAATTTTATTTTTTTATTTAACTACAGCTGCGAGGTTGTTGAATGCACAAAACTGGAAATCTACAGAAGTACCTTTGTTGGGAGGAGTGGTGATTGAAAGTTTTGGAATTGGCGGAAATGGACAAATTATGTTAGTTAAAGAGAAATGTGTAGATACTTTTGTACAGGATTGGAAACCATTCATAGATTTTCTACATATAAGGAAAAATAAGAATTATTTGCTAATATGTGGCTTTGTTGAGTAGGAGGATTTGTTTTTAGATTTAAATGGTAAGAAATTGAGGTCTTTTTAGTTAATGGTAGTATTAGGTTAGTTGATGTAAGTAAGAGCATAAGAATAGATTACTCTGCAATTATGCAGGGTACAATAATAAGAATTATTATAAATGTTAGTGGCTAATCCGGATCTTTTCTGTTGTGCTGTACTTTTCTTCTTTTTTCTATTTCTGTATTGTCTTTATGTATTACTATAAAATAATTTTTTAAAAAAAATTTGACAGAGGCATACCTAGGCCATTGTACACCCAGGGCCCATGACGGTTTGACACCACCACCCCCCGAGTCCCAAAAAACTCATTACGAATAATATTTAGTATGATAATTTTGTTCAGTCGTTGTGTCCGACCCTTTGTGATCGCATGAACCACATCCCGCCAGGCCTTCCTGTCCTCCACTATCTTCCTGAGTTTGCTCATTTTCATGTTCGTTGCATCGGTGATGCTGTCTAACCAGCTCATCCTTTGCCTTCCCCTTCTCCTTTTGCCTTCAATCTTTCCCAGCATCAGAGTCTTCTCCAGAGAGTCCTCTCTTCGCATTAGGTGGCCAAAATATTTGAGCTTCAGCCTCAGTACCCTGTCCTTCCAGGGAACAGTCAGGGTTGATTTCATTTAGGATTGACTGATTTGATCTCCTAGCAGTCCAAGGGACTCTCAGGAGTCTTCTCCAGCACCACAGTTCGAAAGCATCTATTCTTCGGCGCTCAGCCTTCCTTATGGTCCAACTCTCGCAACCATACATTGCTACTGGGAACACCATCGCCCTGACTATGCGAACGTTTGTTGGTATGGTGATATCTCTGCTTTTTATTATGCTGTCTAAGTTTGCCATAGCTTTCCTTCCAAGGAGTACGCGTCTTTTAATTTCATGGCTGCTGTCTCCGTCTGCAGTGATCTTGGAGCCCAGAAAAGTAAAATCTGTTACTGCTTCCATTTCTGCCCCTTCTATTTGCCAGGAATTGATGGGACCAGATGCCATGATCTTCGTTTTATTAATGTTGAGTTTCAAGCCAACTTTTGCACTCTCCTCTTTCACTCTCATCAAGAGGCTCTTTAGTTCTTCTTCACTTTCTGCCATTAGGGTGGTATCGTCTGCATATCTGAGGTTGTTGATGTTTCTCCCGGCAATCTTGATTCCGGCTTGCGATTCATTCAGCTCTGCATTTCTCATAATGTACTCTGCATATAAGTTAAATAGGCAGGGTGACAATATACAGCTTTGCCGTACTCCCTTCCCAATTTGGAACCAGTCGGTTGTTCCATGGCCAGTCCGAACTGTTGCTTCTTGACCCGCATACACGTTTCTCAGGAGACAGGTAAGGTGGTCTGGTACCCCCATCTCTTTAAGAATTTGCCACAGTTTGTTGTGATCCACACAATCAAAGGCTTTTGCATAGTCAATGAAGCAGAGGTAGGTGGTTTTTTGGAACTCTCGTGCTTTCTCCATGATCCAGCGCATGTTGGCAATTTGATCTCTAGTTCCTCTGCCTCTTCGAAACCCAGCTTGTACGTCCGGTAGTTCTCGGTCCACGTACTGCTGAAGCCTAGCTTGTAGGATTTTGAGCATAACCTTGCTAGCATGTGAAATGAGTGCAATTGTGCGATAGTTTGAACACTCTTTGGCACTGCCCTTCTTTGGAATTGGAACATAAACTGACCTTTTCCAATCCTTTGGCCACTGCTAAGTTTTCCAAATTTGTTGGCATATTGAGTGCAGCACTTTCACAGCATCATCATTAATAATAATGATAATTATTAATAATGATAATCAATAATAATAATTAATAATCCCCAAAACATTCACAGATACATTCCTTTATCCCCCCCCCCCGCCCCTTGTAGTACACACCTATAATGTTAAGAGCAAAACCTTGGTCTCCTGCAAACTCCATTTTGGACAGGATGTGCAGAAACTGCCCTGCGCACCTCTAAAAGTGCCTCTAAAAGTAAGTGCCTCACTTTAAGGCGGGCTCTCTTGCATCCTGGATCGTGAGCCTTCTCCATGCTCTCTGTTATGGGACATCAAGGAATCCTGCCTTCCCCAACATCGGGTTGGTAAGGCCCCAGACCCTCCGTGGGATGGATGGAACACTCTTGGTGAGAGTTACCCTGTTTTCCTGAAAATAAGACAGGGTCTTATATTAATTTTGGCTCCAAAAATGCAGTAGGTCTTATTTTCAGGGAGGTCTTATAAGTGCCAGCAAAAATCACGCAATTTTTTCCTTCAGAAACCTTCAGATCAGAGGCTGATTTCACAGCAGCTAAAATGGGAGCCTGGGGGCTTGCAGCAGCCTCGGGCCACCTGCCGATCTCCCCACCGCCCTCGGAGCACGAAAGCCAGAAAGCCATTCTTTGGCAATGATCTGCAAGGAAAAAAGTTGAGCTCACAGGGCTCTGCAAAAAGGCAGTTGGACGCAGTGACGTTTCTGAAGCTCAGTACAGTAAAACCCTGGATTGAGAGTGCTTTGCAAGACGAGCAAAATCGTTTTATAAATTTTGACTTGATAAAACGAGCAAGGTCTTGCAATACGAGTACTGTACATTGTGTTCTGCAAGAGATCTGTGTGTGTCTGCAGAGCTCATTAACAAACTGCTTCCCCCCCTCATGTCCCTGTCATTTTGCTCTTGCAAACATAGCTCATTAACAAGCTGTTCTCACCCTTCCCCCTCATGTCCCTGCCTCTTGCAAAGACTTTTACTTTGCAAAAGAATCTGCATGCCACTTTTACTCTGCAAAACAAGGCTCCGGTTATGCAGATCAGACAACACCCTAATGAGAAAAAAAAAAAAAGGAAAGCCCCAATCACTTATTGGGGGGGGGGGGGGAGGAAAAGAAAACCCTGGGTGGGAGAAAAATCCTGGGCTAACTGATGGCTGGAAGTTGTGTTTTGCTTCTTTAAGCAAGCGGTGGTGAGGAGGCGCTGGGGGAAATCGCAGAAGGGAGGCGGCACTTTCATCCCTGCAGAGGGAGAAGTAGTTTAAAGGCTCCTTCCACTTCTAGCCTGCTGTGCATGCGCCGTGCGCCTACACTTGCTGACGAGCGCAAAAGCACTCAGCTCCTGAGCACCTTTCCGCTCGTCAGCTGGAGCGCGGGGGATGCACTTCAGTTCGTTGGCTGAAGTGCATGTGCCCCACGCAGCTTTGGGTCCCCCCCCCTCCAGGTTCTTTTCTCCAAATTAATAATTGTAATTTACCATCAACAGAATATTAGACACGTTTTCTGTATATGGGTCCTACTCTACTCCAAGCACATGATGATTGGTTAGTATGGTTAAGACTGGTACTATCCCCCAGTGGGATTTCCCATAAATGCTTCAGCAACAACAGGTCTTTTCCCACTAGAATAGGTGATAAGGAATCTAAGCAATCTGGAGCAAATCTCAAAGAACAGACTGGCTCGTTAGAAAAAAGGAATTCCCTACTGTGAATCTCCTGTTCTGGGAGAGGGGGGGACGACATTCAGAACTGAATGGGTTAACCCTCCGTCTTCAGAAGCAGGGCCGGTACTAGAAGTTGACTCCTCTTCCTGCGCGTGCCCTTCCCAGTCCGGATCTGTTGACCGTAGAACAAGGCATCTTTCCCGACACACCATATCGTCCTGGCGCAGCACACACACCACGTTCTAGGCAATCTGAAGGAGGAAGTCAACTACAACAGAAATTGACCAGAGCTTGAAAGGAAAAAACATAGAAGGCAATTAACATCCCACTGGATACCCTAACTGTACTCCCTATAAAACATAGCAACAGTGCCAATCCAAAACCAAGTAGGGAGTCAATGTCCAAAAACAGGGTGGGGCGAATGCCCCCCCTTCCTCTCCCAGAACAGGAGATTCACGGTAGGGAATTCCTTTTTTTCTCTGGAGGAGGAAGGGGGGGCATTTAACAGAGCAGTGAGCAACCCCAGGGTGGGCTATTACTTGTCTCCCTTATGAACAACTTCCTGCAGCACTCGTCTACCGAAGAGTATCTGCAGAAGCCACTTTATCGATCTTATAGTGAGACAGAAAGGTATTGGGAGAAGCCCAGGTTGCTGACTTGCATATGTCTACCAGAGAAGACACCCCATCAAACACAGCAGATGTAGCCGCCCCCCCAGAGGCTCCTGCCTCAGAGTCCTGTAGGCCGCCTGAATCGCCATCCGCAACCACTTCACGATTAGAGACGCGGAGGCCTTCTTCCCCATGGAGATTCCCTGGGAAACTACAAATAGGGCTTCTGTTTTCCTGAGAAAACGTTTTCCTCCTTGGAAGGAGGCACCCTCCAGAACATATTCCATGGTGGCTTGGCGAACTCCAGAGCATAACCCTTGGCAACCGTTTCTAAGATCCACTTGTCTGATGTAGTGTCTCGTCAACGCGGCGCAAAGGCGAGCAGAGGTCCTCCAATAGGTATGGAGTCACGTTCTAACCTGGCGTCAGTTATTGCGCTGGTTCTTGAAGGGCTTGCGGGGGGCATCCCCTTGATTCCCCCCCCCGGGTCTGCTCTTGGGGAATACCCGAGACTTGTTCCACTTGTTGGAACCTCTATTGAAGTCTCTGTGTTTTGGGGGGGGGGGCTCGCAAGGGACGAAAGGAAGGTGTTTTGGCCTTTGGAGGTTCCTTGCTTGTGGATGGGAGCACTTGCCTTTTATCCTTATTTTCAATAAGGAGAGGTTCCAGCGCGTCCCCAAACAACTTGGCCCCTTGAAAAGGAACTCCCACCAGCCTGTTTTGCAACCCTGAATCCACTTGCCAGTTCCTGAGGCAGATGTTACGTCGGGCTACAACATTGGAGGCAAGAGCCCTGGCGCTGAGTTGTAACGAATCAAAAGAGGAGTCTGCTGCGAAGGCTGTGGCCAGGGAAATTCTCTTTAAGGTGTTCTTGCCCTTTTTGGACAATGCTGGTTCAGACTTGAGAAGCTCCTCAATCCAAAGGAAAGCAGCTCTATAAAATATGGAAGTAGATGCTGCCGCCCTGAGTGACTGTGAAGTACTTCCGAAGTTTTTTAAAGAGATCTCAACCTTCTTGTCACAGGGGTCCTTAGGACCCCCTCCCCCTCTGAGGGAATCACCGCTGCAGACGACAGAGCCGCCACTGGCGTGTCCACCGTGGACACCTTTAGTAATGACATAGTCTGTTCAGGGAGAGAGTACAGCCTATTGATCAAGCGGGAACTGTGCTTAGACTGAAAAGGGTTTTTCCACTCTCCTTCCAGAGCTAATTGGAAGGCAGATGGGAAGGGAACCGTTAGGGGTTTATCAGGTGCATGTGGAAAAATCCCCTTGGGTAAAGTAGAAACACCCTGTTACTCTAAAGCCTCATCCGGCGCATTGAGATTCAAAACCTGCGTGGCTTTAGAGACCATTCTGTGAAACAAATCCGGTGGAAACAGCCTGCTAGGATTACTATCCCTGGCAGACCCCTCCCCATCCCCAGACAGCTCTCCCTCCTCCCTATCAGAGCCACCTGAGGAAGAGGGAGTGGAGCTGAGGTGCGACGTGCAGGCACGCCTGGAGCGCTCGGAGTCGCAATCCACAGAGCGTTCCCTCCGTGAACGATGTCCGCTATGCTTGCGTTTCGGAGGGGGCAGGGAACCCTCCAAACCCCCATGACGCGAGGATGTCACTGATCCTCTGGATCTGGAGCGCTTTTTATGTTTTCTGCGGGACTTGTGACCCCCCCCAGGGACTGGATGGCGCCCTCCACGGCTGCCTTCACCATACTCTGTAAGTGCGCCTGAAGAGCTGGGTCCACTACTGGAGCGCTAGCCATGGCGCCCTCCCGCTGGCTGCTTTTGGCTGTGCTGCCTTCCCCTCCTTTCGGGTCTCCCATAATGACCTTACCGCTGGGCTCGAAAGAGGCGGGAACGTCCGTTGCTGCTCTGGAGGGTCGTGCTACACCGTTGCTAGGCAATGCGACAGGCCCCCCAACGGCAAGTGCGGCCGCCTCCCGTGAGTTGCCCCGACCTCGATCGATGGCTAACAATCACTCTGGGGCCGTCCGGCCGCGCCGGAGCTCGTAAAAAAGGGAGGGAGGCAAAGATCAAATAGCAGCGGCACCACCCAGCAGGTACGCGCTCGTCCGCTAGCCGAGCAGGCTATTGCCGGAGGTAAAAAAGGCGCGAATTCCAGCCGTTGCTACTCAACGAGCAATCTGTTTGGTTACACTGGCCTTAACGTCCCTCGTAGCTTCCCCCCTACCGAACGACAGGGACGGGTAGGGAAGGGGAAGAGGGCTAGGCAAGTGAGAGGAAGAGGTAGAAAAGGAAGCTCTAGTCCACTTTACAAAATCACGCTCGAACTGAGAGCTCATAAAAGTACCGACCGTGTTCTGCAGAGGCAGAGCCGGACTGGGAAGGGAACGCCCAGGTAGAGGAGTCAACTTCTAGTACCGGCCCTGCCTCTGAAGACAGAGGGTTAACCCATTCGGTTCCGAATGCCCCCCTTCCTCCTCCAGAGAAGCACCTTTTGTGAGCAAGCTTCCATTCTCTCTAGTTCTGCACCGATAACTATTGCCTGGAGGGCTTCAGGAAAACAAGACACCCCCCCCAATAGATGAGGTGTTAAAATGGTCCCCCTCTCACCTGTCAAGGTACTGCATTCCTAAGTAATCTTGATCTTATCCCACAGCTGAGAAGTAGCTCACCTTTCCATGTTTGTTGCTGCTGCTGAAGTGTTTGGTACAACTTAAAAACGTGAGAGAAATGCTCCCCTAAGCTCCATTGCTGAACAGATGATGAATGGCAAAAAGCACCTTGATTTGGGCAGGCTTGCAGGACTGGTCTCCTTTTCTAGCTTTAGGGAAGAAACTTTTGCATGGCTGAAGCATTAGCTGGTGAGTCAGCAAGACTGCAGTGGTTGAACTTGCAGAAGCGGGGAAAACAGCAAGGTACACAGCTCAGGCAGCCCATCTTCTCATGCACCCACAGGCAGCAGCGAGCTGTCTAAAAAAAAAAAAGAGGGTAGTTGCTGCCACCAGTAAGGGGAAAAGCTAAAAGGGGGTTCCCTCCCTCACCCTCCTTCTTGGGGTCCCCTTAGCAATCTACAGAAGTGATCGAGACATCATTTAACGTGGCTCCTTTACACCCTTGTTGGGTTTTTTTGGACACATTAGCCCTGGTCACAAGTCTCTGGCAGGCAGGCAGAGGCAACAGCTCTTAGTTCTGTTCAGGAAGAAACAGGCAAGCCACGGGGGAGGGGGGGAAGGTTTCAAGCAACTTGAGGGGGAGAAAGGTTTCTTAACGAGGCAAAAATGGGAATGGCCAAACTGTGAGTAGACAAAAGCAGACACTTGAACATAGAGGCGAAATGAAAACAAAATCTACAACGGCAACTACCGTACTTAAACATAAGTCTCTCTCTACTAGAAAGCGCAGGTCCCCTCTTGCAGTTCCTTTGTTCAGCTCCTGTCAACAGGAGTCGGGTCAAACCTATACATGCTGGAAAAGCAATGTGCATTCGTTTGAACCAGCCAGCTTCTTTTGGGGGGGGGGGGGGGACGGGACTGCAGCTTTACTTTTCTGCTTAGCTAATCTAAAGGCAGTAAACCTGGCGTCAGTCCCTTGAACCTCCCCTTGGCCAGGGTCAGGTGGATCCTCTTGAGCTACAGGCAGGTATGAGCAGAACCCAGTGGGGTGCTGGTGGTTGCTGGCAGGCCCAGGGCTGACTTCCCCAAAATGAGGAGACTAGTTAGAAAGAAGCTGAAAGGGAAGGTAAAAAGAGTCCAATCGCTCCAGAGTGCATGGAGGTTGTTTAAAACAACAGTCATAGAGGCCCAGCGGGAGTGTATCCCACAAAGGAGGAAGGGCTCGACCAAGTCCAGGAGGGTGCCGGCATGGCTAACAAGCACAGTTAAGGTGGCTATAAAAGGCAAGGAAGCTTCCTTCCATAAATGGAAGTCTTGCCCTAATGAGGAAAATAAACAGGAGCACAAACTGTGGCAAAAGAAATGTAAAAAGATGATACGGGAGGCCAAGAAAGACTTTGAGGAACGTATGGCAGGCAACATAAAAGGGAATAATAAAAGCTTCTTCAAATATGTTAGAAGCAGGAAACCTGCCAGGGAAACGGTGGGTCCACTGGATAGTGAGGGAGAGAAAGGGGTGATAAAAGGGGACTTGGAGACTGCAGAGAAATTAAATGAGTTCTTTGCATCTGTCTTCACGGCAGAAGACCTCGGGCAAATACCGCTGCCGGAACGGTCTCCCCTGACTAAAGAATTAAGTCAAATAGAGGTTAAAAGAGAAGATGTCTCAGACTTAATTGACAAAATAAAGATCAATAAATCACCAGGCCGGATGGCATCCACCCAAGAGTTCTGAAGGAACTCAAGAATGAAGTTGCTGACCTCTTAACCCAAATATGCAACTTGTCCCTTAAAACAGCCACTGTGCCAGAGGATTGGAGGATAGCTAATGTCACGCCAATCTTTAAAAAAGGAAGGAGGGGGGACCCGGGAAACTACAGGCCGGTCAGCCTAACATCTGTTCCAAGGAAGATGGTGGAAAGTCTCATTAAGGATAAAATCTTAAAATACATAGAAGAACAAGCTCTGCTGAGGGAGAGTCAGCATGGCTTCTGCAAGGGGAAGTCTTGCCTCACAAACCTGTTAGAATTTTTTGAAAAGGTCAACAGGCATGTGGATGCGAGCGAACCCGTGGATATTATATATCTGGATTTTCAGAAGGCGTTTGACACGGTCCCTCATGAAAGGCTCCTGCGAAAACTCCACAGTCAGGGAATAAGAGGGCAGGTCCTCTTGTGGATTAGGAACTGGTTGAAGACCAGGAAACAGCGAGTGGGAGTCAATGGGCAATTTTCACAATGGCGAGAGGTGAAAAGCGGTGTGCCCCAAGGATCGGTCTTGGGACCGGTGCTTTTCAACTTATTCATAAATGACCTGGAGTCGGGGATAGGCAGTGAGGTGGCCAAGTTTGCAGATGACACTAAACTTTTCCGGGTGGTGAAGACCAGCAGGGATTGTGAAGAGCTCCAGAAGGATCTCTCCAAACTGGGAGAATGGGCAGCAAAATGGCAGATGCGCTTCAATGTAAGTAAGTGCAAAGTGATGCACATTGGGGCAAGAAACCAAAATTTCACATATACGCTAATGGGTTCTGAGTTGTCTGTGACGGATCAAGAGAGAGATCTTGGGGTGCTGGTGGACAGGTCGATGAAAGTGTCGACCCAGTGTGCGGCGGCTGTGAAGAAGGCCAATTCCATGCTCGGGATCATTAAAAAAGGGATTGAGAATAAAACGGCCAATATCATTCTGCCTTTGTACAAATCGATGGTAAGGCCACATCTGGAGTATTGCGTCCAGTTCTGGTCACCACACCTCAAAAAGGATATAGTTGAATTGGAAAAGGTGCAGAAAAGAGCGACCAGAATGATTCGTGGGCTGGAGCACCTCCCTTATGAGGAAAGGCTACAGCGTCTGGGGCTTTTCAGCCTAGAAAAAAGGCGCCTGAGGGGGGACATGATTGAGACGTATAAAATTATGCATGGGATGGAGTGGATAGAGGGAAATTCTTCTCCCTCTCGCACAACAACAGAACCAGGGGACATGCACTAAAATTGAGTGGAGGGAGAGTTAGAACAGACAAAAGAAAATATTTCTTTACCCAGCGTGTAATTCATCTGTGGAACTCCTTGCCACAGGATGTGGTGATGGCACCTGGCCTAGATGCCTTTAAAATGGGTTTGGACAGATTCATGGAGGAAAAGACCATCACAGGTTACAAGCCATAAGCAACCTCCTGGTTTTAGAAGTGGGTTTTCTCTGTGCCAGGTGCAAGGGAGTGGCGACTGGACACAGGTATCTTGTTGTCTTGTGTGCTCCCTGAGGCATCTGGTGGGGCCACTGTGTGACGCAGGAAGCTGGACTAGATGGGCTTTTGGCCTGACCCAGCAGGGCTCTTCTTATGTTCTTATTCCCCCCCTCCCAGGCTTGGGCCAGGCCCTCTGATATGCCAATATGTTCGCAGCTCCTCTGGTAGACGGGCAGGTTACCAAACAGCAAAGCTGTACAAGAGGACTCGGCCTGTTTTACTCACAGGTCAGGGTGAAGGCCCCCCCCCCCCCACTATGCCGCTCACACAAAAAAGGAGCTTTCTCCAGACTGCTGCGAGGGGGAAGCCCCTGCCTAGAGAGAGCTTTGGCTTGATCCAGCAGGGCCTCTCTTAGGCTCCGAAGTTGGCAACAAGGGCTAGTCCAGACCCCCGTCTTCGCACAGAGCTCACTCGAGACAGCTTCTCCAAGAGGCAGGCGTAACGTACAGACCAGACTTACCCTGTCATACTTGAAAGCTCTTTCGAGCCAGCAGAGACTGTACCATGCAGCCCGCCTGTAAAAGGAAGTCAAAGCCTGAAACAGGAAGTTGGTGAAGGAAGACGAAAAAGCCACCATCCATCTTGGCAGGGGAAAAAGAGCTGCCCCTGTCCTGAAAGAGTGCTGCAAGCAAGCGGTTGCTTAGTAAGTGGGTATAGCATTTATTTTTACACAATTCCAGGCCCTGTACAAATCTGCATTTTACATATGTATGTAGTAACCTTTATACAGAGTAGCTAAAACAAAGAACTCTTTATGCGCAAGGGGAGGAGAACCCAGCAATAGCCCGATGGATGGTGCTACTGGTCTCTGTCCTACAACGACCATGCTGAGAGTCATTCCTTCTGCCAGAACCCCAAACCCTTTTCATCCCTTGGGCCACTGCAAGCCTCCTTTTGCAATATGGAGCACAAGGTTTACTTGGGGCTGGTATCAGTGAGACAGGTCAGGACAACTTGCAACTTGTCACCACACCAAACACAGCCAGCCGATACACGGTTGTTCACGATGGACTCAGCAAAACCCAGGAGGCTCATGATCTGTCTGGAACTACAGAACCAGGGGAGCCACATGGCACCCCCATCATGGCTGGGGAGCTGCATCTGGTCTGGTGGGTCCCATCCATGGATGCCTCTGATGGGAGGTGGATGACAGCAACCGCTCGATCCACAGCCAAGGAAGCCCTTGCCGGAGCCACTTGCGAGAGTGCAGCAACGCCTGTAAGGAGAGCCAGGAGACACCCTGCAGCTTCAGCAGGAGTTGAACCACAGCCACGAGGGTCAGAACTTTCTTTTCAGCACAAGACAAGGACTAGCAGGTCATGTGGCTGTCAGGTTCTCCAGCCTGGAGTGGCAAGGAGGGCTGCCCAGGGTCTAACTGGTCACGTGCCCAAATCAAGGAGGCCTGTGAAACAAACTGGGCTCCGCTTCATTCTTCCCTCCTTCCCCCTTCGGCTTTCACCTGTATCATGATCTTCTTCCACAGTACCAGCACTTGCTTGTAAGAGGAGCTTTTCCCAATTTTTCAGCAAATGCAGCCAGCACTGGTTGAGCTAAATTGTACTGAATTTTCTTCTGGGTTTAATAAGGGACAATTTATACAAACAACAGAATCAACTGGTAAAGTGCACACTAGACCTCTCACTTTAGCAGTGGCTTCTCCCCCACCACAAGTGTGTCTTCATAAAGACAGAAAAACAGAGTGTCAACTTCTCCATGAAAACAGTTTTCTCCATGCAACATGGGGGGGGGGGGGAAGCCACGCAGATTCAAACAAACACGTTTTCCCACTGGATTCAACTGGCTGCACAAACTGGTCCAGAGGGCTTCAACTTACAAGACGACAAATGCTGAAGATGAAATATTTTCCCCTCCCCACAGCTGCACAAGTTTCATTTCCTTAGATCTTGCCGCCGCGTCACTTGTATAGCAGACCTGCTATGATTTGTTTTTGTTGCAAAGGCAGAGAACGTGGCGGGGAGGAAACAACTTGGTTGCATTTCAGCAATAAAAACCATCCCCTCTGCAGACTGCCACCAACCATGGGAGCCGCCTCCCCAGAGCTTTCTGTGACTCCTTGCACCCAACAAGGGCTGCAAAAGGTTCGGGCCCAGGAGGAGGAGCCCACTCTTCAGCCGGGACCCCCCACACACACACACACGTCTTGCGTGTCAGGACGATGAGCCTCCACTGTGAAAAGGCCAAAACAAAAACACCCAAAAGGCACCGGGGAGGCATCTGGCAACATCCTCCTCTTTCACCTCCATGTTCATGAAGTGCTTCGTAAAATGAGGATTCACATTTCTTCCTTCCCACAATTCCAGCCGTCTTTGCAGGTACTGCTAGCTTTCAGGATCTGCTCCACGGCCCCTGCCCTTCAAGGAGGACCCGCTCATCCATCTCACTCTGTCCTCCTCCTCCAATGCTCATGGTACCCATTGCTGCCCTCATTCCCATTGTTTCCTTAGGATACAACTACTCCTGTACACACACACACACACACACACACACACACACACACACACACACACCTTTAGCAGCAGGTGTAACCAGAGGGAAAGCAGTCGGTTCTTTCAGGGTCATTCCAGGCTTGGCAAGGAAAGAGGCCCAGCAAAGGAAAAAGGAAGGCTTCTCCATCTTTTCTTCCTGTGAATGCATGCCCCAATGCACTAGAGAGTTCAGCACTCTTAAAAGCAAGACAACTGGTTTAAAGAAATGCATGCATTGGTTAGCTGTACATCCTTCTACTGTGCAGGTGACTATGGGCTCCAGGCACTATGGCTTCCTCTGGAAGCTGCTTCTGCCGAATGGCAACATCGTCCCTTTCTCATCCTCCAGCCAAAGTATATGGGAGGAATAACGCAAGCTTCGGTTGCTGCAGGAATGAGCTCACCGCAGCCTGTGAAGGCCGCAGCTCTTCTGGTCTAGCTGCCAAGTCACTGGTGGAATCTAGGTGCCCACTGAAGGGCTGCTTCACCACTGCCTGCTGCCTTGATCCTGGTTTTGTCCTCAGCACACTCTCGGAATCCCTGGCTATCTGAAGAGCTTGTTTGGGGTTAGAGATGGCCAAGACAGGATTAGCATCAGAGAAACATAGGTATAAGGTTAGGCAAGGACACTTGTGAAAGACAGGAAAGAGGTAGTGTGTGGGGATTGGGTGTAGGGGGTTTGGGACTTTGGGTTTAATAAGCAGTTTCTGGGAGAATCCTTCACTCAGGTGATCAACAAAATCTGTTTCTGTTGGTGGGAGATTTTTAAAGAGCCCACCCCCCATATTTTGGTCCAGCAGCAGATTAAATTTCACCATAGGAAAGGTATGTTATTGATTTCATAAAAAGGAAGTGACAGAAATAACATTGGGAGCGGCAAGAGAACTCATTTCCAAGAGCAACCGCTCATTCCAGGGACAAGCCTTCCCACTCAGCCCTGGCTGAATCATAGCGACCTGCTCTCTACAACCGGACAGACAATACATGCCCAGCTCCGATTACAAGCTAACAGGAACCAATCTGTTGCGGAACTCGGAGGGAGAAGCGAGCAAGAGGCTACGGAGGTCTCAGGGCTCCGACTGCCAGGAACGACTGGCTTCCTTCTGTCCTTGAGAATGCAGGGAACTGATAACCTGCGAAAGTAAAGGAGGCGGTCTCTGAACACTCCTCCTCCCCCCATCGCCTCATTTCAGTTCATACTGCAGAGGAACCAGCACTGTCTCTGGAAAGATGCACAACTGTCCTGTTTCACCAAGTAGCCAGAGGGGACAAGGACAGCTTCACTTCCCAACTACTGTTCAGGTGTACAAGTCTGGCAACTGGCAGAAAGCACTGAAAAACGAAGGTTCTCCAATCCTGTGGTGATATCAGGCAGTCGCTGCCATTTTCCCCAGAGGAAGGGGTTCTGGGGGGGGGGGGAGGGCACAAGAGAATGGTGGTCCTCCTCGCCTTCAGGCAGTATCACAGCAGGGCCAGGTCCGGGCGGCCAGAGCAGTAAGGCAGGTCGCATGACGGGAGCGGGAAGCAGAGAAGACACTTTCAAAGGCCCCTTCACCTTCTTGCAGGCGTGGCTGACCACACCTGCCACACCGAGCAGGACACAAGAGAGGGCGCTCCTCGTCAGGGAAACAACTGCAGCTCCAACTTGGGCGCCCACTCAAGTGCACTTTTCACCACGGCCAACGCGGCGGCACCCAGGGCCACTGTCAGCCCCATCACTGCCAACTTCACAAAGCGGTTGGTCCTCGGTTTCGTAGCCAAGGTCAATTTTGTTCGCTCCTCAGCATGGAACCGCTCCCTGAAACGCTGCCGGAGGATCATGTCAGGCCGCTGCTGGGCTGAAGCCAGCTCAAAATCCTTGAAGGTGGAAGCAGCAGTTCTGAAAGGGAAGAAGGAAGAGGAGGCAGGTGGGTCATTCCAAAGGCCCCTAAAGGACCAGGCTTTCCAACCATGGAGAAATGGCTGCGAAGACAGAACCATCTGTGTACTCCCTGAGGCACCTGCTGGGGCCACTGTGAGATACAGGAAGCTGGACTAGATGGGCCTTTGGCCTGATCCAGCAGCCGGGCTCTTCTCATGTTCATCTAAAGAACTTTGTCCAAAACTGGCCAAGTTTCAAGGGCCACTTTGAGGAGAGAGAACCAGCATGAGGCAACTCTTCCCCTCAATATACAGGACAAAATGGTCTTGTGAAAGCACCTTGGGTTTACATGAGCCCTGCAGGATCAGGCCAAAGGCCCACCTAGTCCAACTTCCTGTATCTCACAGTGGCCCACCAGATGCCTCGGGAAGCACACAAGACAACGAGACACCTGTGTCCTCACTCCCTTGCATCTGACATTCAGAGATAGCTGACTTCCAAAACTAGGAGGCTGTTATCCCCATCGTGGCTTGTAACCTGTGATGGACATTTCCTCCATAAATCTGTCCAATCCCCTTTTAAAAGGCATGTAGGCCAGGTGCCATCACCACATCCTGTGGCAAGGAATTCCACAGATGAATTACACGCTGAGTAAAGAAATCTTTTCTTTTGTCTGTTCTAATTCTCCTGCCACTCAGTTTTAGTGCATGTCCCCTAGTTCTGGTGTTGTGTGAGAGGGAAGAACGTCTCTCTATCCACACTCTCTATCCCATGCATAATTTTATACATCTCAATCGTGTTCCCCCTCAGGCATCTTTTTCTAGACTGAAGAGCCCCCAACGCCATAGCTTTGTTTTAGAACTTGGAAACTAGTCGCGTCACCACATGGAGCCTTTCACAAGATCAATTTTCCAAGGAGGAAAGTCACCTCCCTAGATGAGCCTTCCCAGTCATGGGCATGGAACTGCTGTTCTATGGGAGGAGGAGGTGGTCACAGGTGCTCCTCAGCACATCTTACTTGCTCCAGAGATGCCTAGTGAATGGCCCCCACACACGTTTGCTCACACAGGTGGCAGGGGAGGGGTGACGGCTCGGCTATAGAGCACCTGCATCATATGGAGAGGGTCCCAGGCTCAACTGCTGGCAGCATTTCCTGGGAGGGCTGGGAAAGACCCCGCCTGACACCTTAGAGAGCCACTGCTAGTCGGGCCAGGCCAGGCAGGCCGAGGTGGGCCAGCGGTCCGGCTTACGATAGGGCAGCCTCCTAGGACAGCAGTGAAGCATCAACGCTGCTCAGCGCACAGGGAACAGACAGTCCTGCAGCTGCATCAGTGTCAGGCGAGGCTACTTTTAGAAACGCGGCGGAGCAACTCCTTGAGCCCCACCCAGTAACCCAAAGAAAGCAAGCAGTATTTGAGACACTCAGAACACGACGGCTTTGGTCTCAATGGTTCCTGAGCATCACAATTCTCAACACACTGAAGATGCCGTTTGCTTGCGCCTGGTCTCCTAAAAGGCTTCTAAATGAAAACTCAGCAATTGTAGCTGCTTGCACAACCGAGAAACCAAGCAGTCTGCTTCAGTTTCACGGTTAAACCAAGGACTGCCCCGCCTGTTTGGAAGAGAAACATCTCTTTCCCAGCAGCAGCAATGGTCCCTGGAACAGTTTCAGAACCAGGGCTCCAGCGCACAGCACCACCCATGACATCGAGCTGGTGTACCTTCCCCATGTCTCTGCCAGAGGAAGTCAGGGGCTGGCTGCTCATTAACACACGACTCACCTCTCAGCTTGCTGTTGGGCAGCTTCCCGGGCAAGCTCCGATGGTGGAAACTGGACAAAGAGGTCCCCAGCTCGACTGATCAAGGTCTCATAGGGGAGGTCTTGTGGGATCTGGGACAGGAGATGGTGGACGGAGGCCATGTCACAGTCACAGGCCAGAACCTCCTGTGCTCGATGCAGCACAATCTGCAGAGGGAGCGAGAGAAGCAAAAACTCCCACTTCAGTGGCAGAAGGCATCACAACTTCCTCCCAGTCAAGAGCCAAAACTAAAGCATAGCAAAGAAAAACCAAAAGACACAAGAGCCCAAGATTGGAAGGGGGAAGACCAACTCTTTGACACTTTACATAAGAACTACACATGGATATAATCAAATAATTCAACAAAGATGTGCAACACAGTACAACATGCTTGATCATTGTAAGAAACAAGCACAAATACCACACCACATTGGCCATACTTTGATGAGAGTCAAGATGATACCTTGTACAGTACCGAGAATAGTACCGAGGTTGGTCTCGCCACTGGAACCCAAAAGAATTCATAGGCCCACTGAAAACACGTTGGTACTGAAGCAATGCAATGCTGACATGGCCTGTATACTTTTGAAAAACTTGTTTTGGAAAGGAGCTATCATCTGGACACTTGTCAAAATATCATCAGTGGGGTATGTTTGCCTTGTCCTTACAACGGACAAGTTGTATGGAGCGACACTGTACAACAGTAATGACATCTTTGTTGAATTACTGTATTATATTCATGCATTTCTTACATGAAAGCATCAAAGAGTTTGTATTCCTTTTTTCAGATCTTGAAGTCTCGTGTTTTTTCCTTTCCGTTCATGTTGGGCCCCTCCCTCCCTTTCTGGTTTTGCATTTCTGCTGAAGCATTCCTCTCTCGATTCTTAGGTCACGCCCACATGCTGAGAGCTTTTTAGCTAGGAAAAGGCACTGTTTTCTGCATAAAGCATAGAGTCTACATGTCGGTGCTGCAACTTCCCACCAGCGTAGATGATCTGAAAAGAGGACAAAACAAATAGGAGGATAAATCTATCACTGGGCACTAGTCAGCTATGCTAGTCTATGCTATCTATGCACTACCTCCAGGTTTAGCCACAGGCTAATTCTGAATGCCAGTTGCAGGGGAGCAATGGTGGAATACAATAATTCAGCAAAGATGTCGTTACTGAGTGTTGTACAGTGTCACTCCATACAACTTGCCAGAGGCAACTGGTGGACCACCATGGGAAGCAGGACGCCCAATCAATGACCTTTGGCCTGAACCGGGTCTTCTCTTATGATAGCCGGGCTTCTCTTATGTGATTTGGTATTTGGTGGGTAGTCACTGGCAAATAAATCACGGTCAGGCAGCTACTGCAGACGGCCTCCTTTGCCATCTCCCCCTCCCCAGACCAGCACTTCCTCTGCCAGTGTGCTGCAGTGTTCTAACCATCTCCCAGTTTAACCCACCGGCTGAGACTACACTCAGCTGCTCCCAACCCTATCTAGGCACAGCAAAGTCATTAAAAGCAGCAGGGGGAGGGGGGAGGAGACGCTCCACTAGGGTTCTTTTGACAGGAGGCCCAAGACCCACATTCTGTGCAGAAGGCCAAGCAGCCAATGGAGAACAAGCCGCCGCCGCCTCCCCCCCTTGAACCTCAGCATGCTGGTTCCACCCATTTCACTGTACCCCAAGGAGCAATGCCTACCACAGCTGCAAAGTAGATGGGCATCAGCGGGTGGCAGGCCAGAAAGAAGTCATGCAGTCGCACCACTTGTCTGAAGTCTGGGAGGACGTGTCCAAACCAGGTGATCAGCCAGCTGAGAGCGAAGATCGTCCCGACTTCAGCCCTGTGCAAGAAAGGGAACAAACAGCCACCCTCAAACCAACAGCCAGCCAGCCAGCCAGCCTCCTGCTCCACACAGCAAAGACAAAGCCTTGACAAAGACAAAGACCTTCCCTTCAGGAAAGGGCACAGACCACACCCAAGGTGGCGACCACCCACTCCCCACCTACAGTTTAACCGACACAGAGTCCAAAGGGATCAGTAAGGAATCTCTGAGCAGAGCTTTCAGCCATGGTGCAATTCAAAACTTGGCCCCTCTTCTAAATTAGTTGCTGGTTGGGGATTTTCAGAGCTAGAGAGATTTCCAGGAAAGGAGATCCATTGATCACCTACATGAAGCAAGGTCAGCTGGTCTTGTTACGTTGCATTCATTCCAGCTTGTACAACCTGAGGAAGTGGACACGATCCTTTGGAGCGCAAAACCGTCTGCCTGCGCACTTGACCCTTGCCCAGGGAAGGGGAAGGACTGGTCAAGCAGACATCTGTTCCAAGTGGGTTTGCAGCTTGGGGGTCCTCCTGGACGCGTCACTGCTCCTGGATTGCCAGGTGGCAGAGATAGCTGGGGCGGGGGGGGCTTGGCCCAGCTTTGGCTGGAGTGCCAGCTGCAATCGTACATTAATCTATCAGACCTAACAAAAGTAGTTAGTACCTTGGTGACATCAAGGCTTGATTACTGTAGCACACTCTATGTGGGCTGCCCTTAAAGACTGTCCAGAAACTGCAACTAATGCAGAACGTGGTGGTCTGTGTGGTTGTGGGGCGATTTGATTCCATCCAACTGCTGTTCATGTGGCTACACTGGTTGCCAATTTGTTTCCATGCAAAGTTCAAGGTACTGATTTGGACTTTTAAAGCCCTTTATAGCTTTGAGCTGCGGTATCTGAGGAACTGCCTTCTTCTATATAAACTGGCTTATTACCAGAGGTCATCCGAGGGGGCCCTGCTGTGGATGTCGCCTCTGGCTCAGGCCAGACTGGCAGCAACCAGGAACAGGGCCTTCTCTGTGGTGGCACCGCAACTGTCATTCCCTTCCATTTGAACCAAGGTTGATGCTCTCCCTTTCGGTTTTCTGGCAGAGGCTGAAAACTTTCCTTTTTCATTTGGCTTTCCCTCCTTAATTGCTCTGGTGGCCTCGATACAGGGGCACTGTAGCAGTTACCCATACTGAGCAGGGGGAGGTTGAACAAGACGCCCTCCAAAACCTCTTCCTACTCTTAACATTCTATGAAACTAGACTGCCACATACCAGGCAAGGTGGGTGGACAGTGCCCATTGTTTCCCTCAAAAGGTGACAGCAGTCGAGGTAGCAATGTCAAGTTGTGGCAGGAATATTTCAAACCCACAGTGCAGGGACCCCCGTCAACCTTCACATACATCAATGCACCAGAACGTCTTGCTGGTGAGCCAGAAAAGCAGGCAAGCCGCTACCTTTTATGTCATCTGCTCTACTAGTTGGGTGAAATAGATTCTGACCCAGATTTGGATTCCTGCTCAGTCATGAATCTCATCAGGTAGTTTTTAGCAGCTGAACTCTATGCTATGTCTGCCAGAAGGAAGGTGGCAAAGACTTCCCCAAGGCAAGTGTCAGCCTTTCACCCATACCAGGAGAGTGAAAGCTCGCCAGAGTGACACAGTCACCCTAAGCAGAGACCTTCCCCACTGGTGGGTCCGCCTGCTGATGGACTTGGGCCCCTGGCCAGTGCCTGACCTCTGGCATCAGCCCTGCATACAGCCACTTTACATACCTTTGCATGAAGTCGTGCAATTCCGGATTCACCTGGTCTATAATGGGCATCAGGTAGTTTAAAATGTGCTTGGTGTTGTCCATTGTTGGGTCCATAAAATCCCTGCCAGAAAACACAGGTAGGATTAGCCAAGAAAGCCTGCAACACTGAGCAAGTCAGATGCGTGGCCAGCAGGCTGCCTCCGTTTGTCACAGATCAAGAACAATTTGAAGCCGGGGAGAAGCTAGACTCGCGCATTCTGCACTCGCCCAGGGAAAGGAGAACAGCCACAGCTTGGGGAAGCCAGCCGGCTTCCTTTCCGTTCCAGCGGTCAGATGCCTTCTCGCAGCCGGTGCAGTAAAAGATGTGCAAGCAGGGGCAAGAAGAGCTGGAGGGGGGGACAGATCGCTGGGATTTCTCCGACTGCACCAGCAGCGACGTCATCAGGAGGAATGCTTAGGCGCTGCTGCCTTTGAAACTTTTCAAAAGGACCCTAGCCAAGAAGCAGCAGCATCAGGCTCAGCAGGAGGCAAACTAAGAACTTGGTCTAGGGGCATACATCTATGTCTAGGCCACCGCCTTCCCCAAGGGTTGTCTGAGAGGCAGTAGGTAGCTTATGTTGCAATAAGGCTACAATCATATGCAAAATTTATATAAGTGCAAGGCCTATTGAACCCAGGGGGAGTTACACGTATAGGCTAGCATGCCTTACACACTCTCCATAGTCTTGGGGGAGCAGCTAACACACACGGCAACACAGGGAGGGGCTGGCTTGGAGTCCATCTCCTGACTCCACGGATCAAGTCACAGCGACCCAGTAACACAAAGAAGAGTACCTGAGGTGATGGGTTGACAGTTTTTCCACAAGGGCTGTTGCCATTCTCTCCCCAACCACGAGCAGAAACGTGACCACGATGTCATGGTAGCCTTGGTAGTAGTGCAGCTGTGGGTTGCGCTGCAAGACGTGCAGAATGCTGTCGATCAGCTCTTCCTGCAGCCCCTCCCTCTGCTCATCTGGCATCCCTGCATGGAGAGCAGCAGGACGGGGGTGGGGGGGGTCAGGAGGCGGGGGACAAGCACGGAGGCAGGAGCAGCAGCCCAACAGCCTGCATCCCATCACCCCCCTCAGCCTACCCACAAAAAGTCACAATTGTGTCTGTCAGTTCTGGCAACTGAGGGGTGCAGAATGGCCTGAAAGACGGGGGTCCCAGTCTTAAATTGCCACCCCTCCCCCACCATCTTTCTTGCAAGGAAGTCCAATAACTGCCATTTGGCAGCATCCCAGGTCTGAAGACGGCCGATCCAAGCAACGGACTTGATAGTTGATTGTGTGGGAAACTATTCGCCTCTTCACAGTGGGAGATTCATTAAATATCATCCGAATGCGACTGCTGGCGTCACAGCACACGATGTGCATGCAGACATTCTAGGCCCTGTTCGCTCCAGTTAAACAGATCTCAGGCAGCAGGGAAAAGAACAGGGAAAGTGGGGAAGACCACTCTCTGCCCGGGAAAGCTACTGGCAACGACACGTTGTCTGACTCTGTAGAAGGCAACTTTCTCGAGTCACATTTTTAAGCCGACCCAAATTACCATTAAACTGTGACACAACAGAATCAGCTAGTAGTTGTTCTGGAATTATTCTAACTTACATTTGTTCAGTGAAACTTTTCAGTTACTCAGCAGTCCAAGATAAAATGTATCACACAGACACACCTTCTGACAGTGTACAAGATGCTTTGCTGCAGAAAGACAGACAGCAGCACGACCAGGCGCAGTGGAAGTGACACTTGCCCTCTATGTATGGAGAGGGTTTCTCTGAAACAGAGCTGCTCACAAAGTGCCTCAGAAGCCCAAGGACAAGAATCGCCTTTCACTGTGGCTGAAAAGCAGCATGACAGGAGGGCGTTGTCAGATGTCACAGTACCAAGACCCTCTAGTCATGAGCAGACACAGTGCAGATAAAACAGGAGGACAGGACCTCCCTGGGGACTCACTTGCTCTGGGCCACAGAGTGTTGCTGTTTTGGTGAAAACCGGATGTGGTCATAAATCACTGCAAAGCAGCAATCTGGAAGTGCAGGTCTCCCTGAACCCTCCAGGAAAGTTAAAAAAAAAAATTAATGGAATTTTTTTACTTCAGCGGTGATCCTTGGGATCGCCACTACCACCACCATGCTGTCCCCGCCCTATAAGGGGGGGAGGGGGCAGCTTTTGGTTCCAATGGTGGGTCGCGACCCACCACTTTGAGAATCACTGCTATAAATGTAAACCAGTTCAACCGTCCTAGCTTTCTACAAGGAAACCCTGAACATAATAAGTAATAACATAAGAAATAACAGAGTAAGAATTGGGAGTGGTAGCGTGATGGGACATGACAGCCAGTCTAGCAAGACAGAAGGCTGCAGGAATAAGGGGGCAAACATGCAGCCCTTCTTGGGGGACCAGGTATATAAGTGCTTTTATGCAAATGCCCGAAGTCTACGGGCAAAGATGGGAGAACTGGAATGTTTGGTGGCTAGGGAAAACATTGACATAGTAGGTATAACAGAAACCTGGTGGAATGCGGAGAACCAGTGGGATACTGCAATTCCAGGATATAAACTCTATAGGAGGGACAGAGAGGGGCGTGTTGGAGGTGGGGTGGCCATCTATGTCAAAGAGGGGGTAAAATCCACCAGAGTAGAGCTGGAGGAGGGCTCTGACTCCTCCGTAGAATCACTGTGGGTTAGATTACCAGGCTCAAAGAGTGATGTAATAGTAGGGGCATGCTACCGTCCTCCAGATCAAAAACCTGAAGGGGATCTTGAAATGAGGAAGCAAATCAAGGAGGTGTCAACGAGAGACAGGGTTGTAGTCATGGGGGACTTCAATTATCCTCACATCGACTGGGTCAATTCATGCTCAGGTCATGAAAGAGAGACTGGATTTCTAGATATGTTAAATGACTGTGCCTTAGAGCAGCTTGTCACGGAACCGACCAGAGGACAGGTGACTCTGGACTTGATATTGTGTGGCACTCAAGATCTGGTCAGGGAGGTAAATGTTACCGAACCGTTGGGGAACAGTGACCATGCTGCGATCCGTTTCGCCATGCATGTCGGAGGGAGAGTGCCGAGCAAATCTGACACGAAAACCCTTGACTTCCGAAGGGCAGACTTCCCCAAAATGAGAAGACTAGTTAAGAAAAAGCTGAAAGGGAAGGTAAAAAGAGTCCAATCGCTCCAGAGTGCATGGAGGTTGTTTAAAACAACAGTCATAGAGGCCCAGCGGGAGTGTATCCCACAAAGGAGGAAGGGCTCGACCAAGTCCAGGAGGATGCCCGCATGGCTAACAAGCACAGTTAAGGAGGCTATAAAAGGCAAGGAAGCTTCATTCCGTAAATGGAAGTCTTGCCCTAATGAGGAAAATAAACAGGAGCACAAACTGTGGCAAAAGAAATGTAAAAAGAGGATACGGGAGGCCAAGCAAGACTTTGAGGAACGTTTGGCAGGCAACATAAAAGGGAATAATAAAAGCTTCTTCAAATATGTTAGAAGCAGGAAACCTGCCAGGGAAACGGTGGGTCCGCTGGATGGTGAGGGAGAGAAAGGGGTGATAAAAGGGGACTTGGAGACTGCAGAGAAATTAAATGAGTTCTTTGCATCTGTCTTCACGGCAGAAGACCTCGGGCAAATACCACTGCCGGAACGGTCTCCCCTGACTAAAGAATTAAGTCAAATAGAGGTTAAAAGAGAAGATGTCTCAGACTTAATTGACAAAATAAAGATCAATAAATCACCAGGCCCGGATGGCATCCACCCAAGAGTTCTGAAGGAACTCAAGAATGAAGTTGCTGACCTCTTGACCCAAATATGCAACTTGTCCCTTAAAACGGCCAATGTGCCAGAGGATTGGAGGATAGCTAATGTCACACAAATCTTTAAAAAAGGAAGGAGGGGGGACCCGGGAAACTACAGGCCGGTCAGCCTAACATCTGTTCCAGGGAAGATGGTGGAAAGTCTCATTAAGGATAAAATCTTAAAATATATAGAAGAACAAGCTCTGCTGAGGGAGAGTCAAGGGGGAAGTCTTGCCTCACAAACCTGTTAGAATTTTTTGAAAAGGTCAACAGGCATGTGGATGCGAGCGAACCCGTGGATATTATATATCTGGATTTTCAGAAGGCGTTTGACACGGTCCCTCATGAAAGGCTCCTGCGAAAACTCCACAGTCAGGGAATAAGAGGGCAGGTCCTCTTGTGGATTAGGAACTGGTTGAAGACCAGGAAACAGCGAGTGGGAGTCAATGGGCAATTTTCACAATGGCGAGAGGTGAAAAGCGGTGTGCCCCAAGGATCGGTCTTGGGACCGGTGCTTTTCAACTCATTCATAAATGACCTGGAGTTGGGGATAGGCAGTGAGGTGGCCAAGTTTGCGGATGACACTAAACTTTTCCGGGTGGTAAAGACCAGCAGGGATTGTGAAGAGCTCCAGAAGGATCTCTCCAAACTGGGAGAATGGGCAGCAAAATGGCAGATGCGCTTCAATGTAAGTAAGTGCAAAGTGATGCACATTGGGGCAAGAAACCAAAATTTCACATATACGCTGATGGGTTCTCAGTTGTCTGTGACGGATCAAGAGAGAGATCTTGGGGTCCTGGTGGACAGGTCGATGAAAGTGTCGACCCAGTGTGCGGCGGCTGTGAAGAAGGCCAATTCCATGCTCGGGATCATTAAAAAGGGGATTGAGAATAAAACGGCCAATATCATTATGCCTTTGTACAAATCGATGGTAAGGCCACATCTGGAGTATTGTGTCCAGTTCTGGTCACCATACCTCAAAAAAGGATATAATTGAATTGGAAAAGGTGCAGAAAAGAGCGACCAGAATGATTCGTGGGCTGGAGCACCTCCCTTACGAGGAAAGGCTACAGCGTCTGGGGCTTTTCAGCCTAGAAAAAAGGCGCCTGAGGGGGACATGATTGAGACTTATAAAATTATGCATGGGGTGGATAGAGGGAAATTCTTTTCCCTCTCGCACAACACCAGAACCAGGGGACACACACTAAAATTGAGTGGAGGGAGAGTTAGAACAGACAAAAGAAAATATTTCTTTACCCAGCGTGTGATTCATCTGTGGAACTCCTTGCCACAGGATGTGGTGATGGCACCTGGCCTAGATGCCTTTAAAAGGGGTTTGGACAAATTCATGGAGGAAAAGACCATCACAGGTTACAAGCCATAAGCAACCTCCTGGTTTTTAGAAGTGGGTTTTCTCTGTGCCAGGTGCAAGGGAGTGGCGACTGGACACAGGTATCTTGTTGTCTCGTGTGCTCCCTGAGGCATCTGGTGGGGCCACTGTGTGACACAGGAAGCTGGACTAGATGGGCTTTTGGCCTGATCCAGCAGGGCTCTTCTTATGTTCTTATGTTCTTATGTTAAGTACTTCACTGCTGTGAACAGAAACAAGAGAGAGGGAAGACTGTACCTGGAGGGAAGCGGCGGAGGGATCGCCTCACATCCAGCAACACTTGCTGGTAGTCTTTGTTGTCCTGCCGGAGTTCCTCTCCTAGTAGAGACAGAAGAGCGTTACAAATCCATTCTAGTCCCAACGAATTAAGAGAGAGCTATAAAGGCTAATGGTCGTGCTGCACCTTATAACAGGTATTAATCAGTACTTAAAAGGTGGTCTGCAGGGATGGCTAGCGAAGGACAATGGAAGGAAGAGGCCAAGAGACAGGAAAAAGATCACGGAGTTACGGTTGAAGCCTACCAGGCAGGGGCAGCCTGGTAAGAGACTGGTGGGAAGAGGAGAGCAGTAGCCCAAGAATGAATGCTCTACTCTGTGCGGAGGCCCAGTGAGCTTCAGCTACCATCAAGGTGAAAACTGGAGATGAGGAATTTCTCTGGGTAAGAAACTGGAGTGCTAGGATTCCCCCCCCCCCCGGCTCTCTCTTTCTCTCTCGCTCTCCCCCCCCTTCTCCCTCTCCCCCTCTGAAATAACTGCACCCAAGTCCAGGCACCCACTGATCTCTAGTGCAGCAGTTCTCAAGCTGGTGGGTCGTGACCCACCAGGACAACTGCTCTTTCTTGTTGGTCCCTTAAGGGGCGGGGATAGTGGGACAGCAGTGACAGTGATCCCAGGGATTGCTCCACTGGCGGGGGGGGGGGGAAGTATTCTTCCTTAACTCACCGGGAGTCCTGACAGTCACCAGAAGGTGTGGGGAGGCCTGCAGACCCCTGTGCTAGCCTCCCCGAGCTGTAGATTTTTGTCTGAAAACCAGAAGTGGTCGTAATCGTAGCAATCTACAGCGCAGGGAGGTCAACAGGCCTCCCTACACCCTCCGGAGGCCGTCAGGACCCTCGTTGAGTTAAGAACACTTCCCCCCACACACACACACACACCAGCAGCGTGATCCCCGGGATCGCTGCTGCAGTTGTCCCCACCTCCGTAAAGACTCAAAGGGCTCCCCTCCTCGTGGGGAGAACTTTGAGAACCACTGCTCTAGTGTAAAGCCTGGATACCTCCTTTAGCATTGTCAATAAAACTCATGGGGCTTCCTGCCAACCAAAACATACAGTACTTTGGCATGTGGCACCTTGACGGATTAGGTTGCTTTTCACCAACTCACTGAAGCAATTCCTGTGGTCCGAAGCAAGAGAGCCTCTGGACATTGAAAACACACCAAATCAAGCTATTCCTGGCTCTGCTATTAATAGCATTAATTCTGTACTAGAGGTGAAGCCAACGAACAACTCTGCAGGATTGCTAAAAGCAAGGTTAGCGGAAGGGAGGTTGCTTTGTGTAACTGGAGAGAGACACCTCTCTTCCAATCCAAGGAGAAGCAACATTTCAGGCCCTGGGCTCCACCCACGTGCAAGAGGAGTCAGGGTTCTCCACGGAGGGCAAGAGATTATTATTAGTAATTAACAGTATTTATATACTGCTTTTCAACAAAAAGTTTGCAAAGCGGTTTACAGACAAAATCAAATTATTAAATGGCTCCCTGTCCCACACCACCAGCAAACAGCCATCAGAAAAGACACTGTGAAAAGGGGCAGTTACTCTCCCCCTGCTACATAGAAGAGGAACACCAATTGAAAAAGTGCCTCTCGCCCAGTTAGCAGCTTTTACCTGGAGGAGGTGGTAGGTCCTCGGTGTTCACATTGAGTAGCTTTGGCCACACTCTGCAGCGAATCTCATCCATCAGGAGCCCTCCTTCGCTGATCGCCATGCGCCTGAGGGCAGCAACATCAACAGGGTCACTGTTCAGGGCCTGGTAGATCTCAGCTTCTTTCCTCTTCTTCTTTGAAAGGCAGTCTGCAAGAAGAGAATCAACACACTGGTGGTGCAAGCCAGTCTTAAGAACACCGGTTTTCACACATCTCCTGCAGCAAGGGCCCACACAAGAAGCAATAGGTACTTTAGACCAGGGGTTCTCAACCTTTGGAGGCCCGGGTACCCCGTATCACAGTCTGAAGTACCCCCTGCTAATTAATGGATAATTAATTGGATTAATCAATTAGGTAATTAATTGTTAAGTACAAAAGTACTTAAGAGTGCAAAAGTTGGCTTGAAACTCAACATTAATAAAACTAAGATCATGGCATCTGGTCCCATCAATTCCTGGCAAATAGAAGGGGCAGAAATGGAAGCAGTAACAGATTTTACTTTTCTGGGCTCCAAGATCACTGCAGACGGAGACAGCAGCCATGAAATTAAAAAAGACGCTTACTCCTTGGAAGGAAAGCTATGGCAAACTTAGACAGCATAATAAAAAGCAGAGATATCACCATGCCAACAAAAGTTTGCATAGTCAGGGCGATGGTATTCCCAGTAGCAATGTATGGTTGCGAGAGTTGGACCATAAGGAAGGCTGAGCGTCGAAGAATAGATGCTTTCAAACTGTGGTGCTGGAGAAGACTCCTGAGAGTTCCTTGGACTGCTAGGAGATCAAATCAGTCAATCCTAAAGGAAATCAACCCTGACTGTTCCCTGGAAGGACAGATACTAAGGCTGAAACTCAAATATTTTGGCCACCTAATGCGAAGAGAGGACTCTCTGGAGAAGACTCTGATGCTGGGAAAGATTGAAGGCAAAAGGAGAAGGGGAAGGCAAAGGATGAGTTGGTTAGACAGCATCACCGATGCAACGAACATGAAAATGAGCGAACTCAGGAAGATAGTGGAGGACAGGAAGGCCTGGCGGGATATGGTTCATGGGATCACGAAGGGTCGGACACGACTTAACAACAACAAAAGTACTAAAACAATTTTAAACTGTGTTTGTGTGTGAGAGAGAGATATGCAAGGATCTCTTTTTTCTCCAAGTCACACATCCCAAAACCAGCTCCTCCCTCCCTCACCCCACCAAAGTACATTTTCCAAAGTACAAAAATAAGCCCCAAACAAAAATCAGAGACAGAAGGGCTGGAAGGGCTCCGAAAATAATTACAATTTAAAATCCATGTTAATTAACACTTAATTAGCTGCTGATGGGGCAGATAAGGGGCAGGGCTTGGCGTACCCCCAGAAAGAGGTCCGCGTACCCCTAGGGGTACCTGTACCACAGGTTAAGAACCTCTGCTTTAGACATGCTGCTAGAGCACGTAGAAATGGGGGGGGGCAGCCTAGTGGACAGAGAGGAAACCCATCAACCAGTCCTCCTTCCCAGAGTACAGTATCAACACAGTTCCTTCTAAAACAAGACACAAACCACGAAGGCAAGTTGGACACAACCAAATTTTAGACAGGCTAGTAACACACAGACACACAAACCCCTTCAGTGACTTACACATTGCATCAATAGCTACTGATGCTGCTAAGAATGAGCCAGTTTGTTCTTTTAAAGTGCTGCGCTAAGATCCAGCAGCAGTATTAAACCATTTTATCCAACGCATCTTGAAAGGACATTCAACGCGACATTCAAGTAAAGCAGCAAATAAAGAAGTTCTCAACAGGCGGGCAGCCCAATCCTAACATAAAGATCCGCTGGGCGGCCTCTGCGGGCAGCCTGCAGCAGGCTCCCCACGGCGGAAAGTCTACTCGGGGAAGGGGACGCTCATCCCCTTCCCTGAGTGTAACTGCGGCTGGGGCCGATCGGCCTCCTCGGATTTCCACCAGCTATTTTGCTGGCGAAAGTCAGAAGAGGCCGTGTAACAGCTCAGTCGATCAGCAGGGGTCAGGATTCAGCCAAGTACTAATTGTGGAATTAATTTTGTTTTGTTACAGGAAGAAGGTTGTATGGGTAAATTAGCCATGTATTAGAAGTTCAAAATACAGAGAACTCCAAAAACCACGTAAATTTTTTTTCAAAGAAGCCACTAATAAAAGCAGGCAACGAAAAAATTAAAAACGAAAGTCCAGGAAGTCCGGTATTTATATACAGACCGACGTTTCAACCTCTAAGCCGAGGTCATTATCAAGGTACAAAACAGCAGGGCTGCCAAGATGACAAATGAAACATTGAAACGTCGGTCTGTATATAAATACCGGACTTCCTGGACTTTCGTTTTCAATTTTTTCGTTGCCTGCTTTTATTAGTGGCTTCTTTGAAAAAAAATTTACATGGTTTTTGGAGTTCTCTGTATTTTGTACTTCTAATACATAGCTAATTTACCCATACAACCTTCTTCCTGTAACATAGTAGCTGGCCATGATAGCTTTCGTGCCAAAATTTTGTTTTGCTTCCTCTTTTCACTCCAAGCCAACCTGCAAACTTCACAAGCACTGCATTGGGATTGTCGGTGCTTTTCTTTCAAGTAGCTACCGAGTTCCCCCTGCTGGGGGTTACTTGATACTGCATCCATTTGGCCACGCTCTCTCCAGCTCCTTCCAGCCAAGTTCAGGTTTCCTCCAAGTCCACCCCATCTACATTTTGTTTTTTCCTTGCGGTTTTTAAATAAGATTGGATAGGTTTTTAATCCTTGCCTGCCTAGGCCATATTTACAGGTAATGCAGTGGGTTGTCACATCTAGTCACTCACAGGGGCTGCTACCACCACCGAGTTCTACACCCTTCTGGGAGGGGAGGTTTACCCGCCCCCTCTGCCTTAGTTTCCTTAACATAGGATGGTGGCAGTGGACATTCAACTGTTGAATCAGTGCAGTGGTGAGCAGAAAGGGGTGTGCCAAGTGCTCCCCTTAGCCAGACTTCCGCCATTTCCTAAGAGGGTTTTATAAGTACAAAAACAGGACTTTAAATTGTATCTAGAAACAACTTGGAAACCAGTGAACAAAGTGGATAAAAATTGAATAAAAACACAGAGAGATTAAAAAAAAAACTGTCAGCTATAAGCATTTCCTTTTTAAAATAACCAGTGGCATAGCTTGGGGGGGGGACCACCTCAGACACCAAGCCAGAAGGGGGGGGGCATACAGTGCTCACCACTCCGAGCAGTCGGAGCAGCAGGCGAAGTTTGGCCCTCCTGTCCACCCTCTGGCTCCAAATCGGAGCCACTTCCAGAAGTGGAGGGTAGGGCGATGACGTGACAGTGGGGCAGCCCTGGGTACCGGCCGGCCCAGCTGCGCTACTGAAAATAACTACTTTAAAACGAAACCTGAAAGGAATGCAAATATACAAATCTCGTAACGCCACCTTGGGCATATGCTTCGGCTTGGGAAAGGCGGGATATAAATTCTTTAAATAAACTTATGAAAGGCTGCTTTCCTTTGCAAAGAACAAACAGTAAGGAAACCGTATTCACCTATCATCCTACAGCACAGTAGCTCCCAAGAATGGCTTTGCGATACTGGCGATCAGGAACTAGCAAGTCACCACCCTTCCATCGGTGAATTTTTATTCCTCTTTTGGCTCTAGTAACTACCTGCTCTCTACAACTGGCCTAGGGTCAGCACTTTCATTATAAATCCAAATGGCCTTACCTACCAATGAAATATCACAGACATTTAACTTCCACCTCACACTTATCTGCCCAGAAACTACAAGGAGTGGGGGTGAGGGGAGAAACAGGGCAGTGTGATTATATGACAAAGGAGACCGAAAACAGAAAGGAATGCTAGAAAGAAGCAGCTGCTAGTGCCAATTCCAACTAGAGCCTTTCTCCAAAAATTGTATATGGGAATATTCTAATGAAATCACTTTCTTGGATAAAAAAGGAAATGTAGCAAATGTAATCAGAACAACAACAAGATACAAGGCCTGATTGTCAATAACACTAAAAGCAATATGTATGGTTATAGCAAGCATTATTTATGAACATAAATAAAGTCTTCTGATTTAAGTTGGCTTTTTTCCCCTTGGCAAGTGCTTTCAAGGCAATCTACCCTGCCATTGAAGATATTTTAATGCCAGCAAGGCAGGTTCTGAGTGAAACTGTGATCACAACTACAAACCTGATCAAAGACAACCAAAGGCTGGTGATAATCAGCTGTTTTTTATTTTCACATGCAGGAAGTTGCTGAAGAAAAGTGACAGCCTTGGTGAGACAAGTATGAGAAAGTGTGAGCAGCTGGCATTTAAGGGGCTCTTTCATAATACCGTTTGTCCTACTTGCATCCTAATGACCACTCTTGCAACACAAACAGGAGCAATTCTGATTTGAAGGGCACTAACTTGGCAACACTCCTTGTCATTCCAGTTCGAATTCTTGAAGATACCACTGAACTTAAACAACAACAACAACAACAAAAAGAGCCTTATTCTCTAACTTATCTAAGTCTTAATGGTTCACAATCATGTCTTACAAAGTTTGGTACACGCTGTACTGATTTCCAACCGTACGAAGCAGGTTTGTTTTATTTGGAAATGTCATGAGCTTTTAGAGAAGACAACCCTGGAGCATGGAAACGGAGCACAAATCTACCCGACATGAATACATACCAAAATAAATAGGTCGAGCAAACAGGCAGAGAATTCAAGATCCAAATGCTAAAAATAAGGACACTGCAGCTGATGGGTTTCTCCTATAGTCTTTGGTCACTTTGCGAAGTACTTTGCAATTTGGTGGTTGCCCTCTAGCAAGAACCATCTTCAGGCGAGACTCCTGCTCATTCTCTGCCCCCCCTTCCATGCTAGTGTTACTGTGCTGCATTTTTCCAGAAGGGAAACTCTGCACTGTGCCCCATCCCTGCCATTTCTGATTTTAATGCCAGGAGGACAGGGAGGGAAGGATGAGAGGCTGCCATAACATGGCTGAATCCCCACAACTGCTCAATGGAGGTGAGCAAGAAGAAAGGAAAAACACTGGCTTGTAACAGTAGTAACCCCATGAAAATGTCCTTGCAAAGCACTAAAATAAATCTTGATTTCCTACAGAGCTTTGGATTCTAGCCCACTCTGGAAATATGAACTTTTCTCTCCCCCACCCCCAAGTATTCTTCCAAGTTATTTTTCCCTCAAGTATTATGTCCCCAATCCCCTAGACTTCCTTATGTGAAAAAGTCCAAACAACATCAATGCTACCAGCAGTGGCGGCACCGGAAATAAATATGGAAGGCAGGGAACACAGACAGAAGGAGCAAAGCGCATTTCACTGGTGCGAGCTCTGTCCCATATGTTAGATTTCTGAAAGAGAAACGGCTGCATATTTTGCATTAACACGACCATCCTAAACACACCTTGTCTTAACATAAATTAGCCCTACTGGGCAACAGAGTTAACGTTCAAGCTAACATGCTTAGGATAACAACCTGAGTTTAATTTCCAGGTCCACCAATGGGGTGGTGTGAGTGAGAACTAGTTGTCGGGAAGCCCTCCCAGCCCCCTCTGGCACTGCCTACAGCAAACACATTGCAGTAGCCCAAGCACACATTTAAACATGAACTGAACTCTTACAACTTCACTGCTTCCTGGGTCATTCTCTCCATAATCTTTACAGCAATGTCATAAGGTTGGCTAGTATTGTTACCACTCTAGTAGAGAGGCTACGGGCGAGAGAGGTAGTAGCTGTCCAAGCAGCTTGCTTGAAGCTACCTGAGGAACTCGTGGCTGCACTGAGCTTTGAAGTGGGGACCTTCCTGCTCTTAATCATCACGAGCTCTGGAATTAAGGAACCAGATCCCCAGAGGGAAATTGGCCACAAGCATGCCTTGTGCCACGGACGTCGCTGGAGCATGGCGGGGGGGACCGCCAGGGGGTGACGCGCGCATGAAGCGTGCAAAGGGGTGACGCGCGCACCCCCGCGCATCAACTCTGTGACGCACGTCACCCTCCGGAGGCTCCGAGGCCGGGGAGCCGGCCTCAGAGCTTCCAGCCCCGCCGGCGCTCCAGGGCCTTCTGAAGGCCCAATGGCTCAAAACGTGAAGTTTTACGTTTTTCGCGCATGCACAGTACTTTTCTGAGGGCAAATGGGCAGCCCTTTGCCCTCAGAAGATGTACTGCGCATGCGCGAAAAACGTAAAACTTCACGTTTTGAGCCATTGGGCCTTCAGAAGGCCCTGGAGCGCCGGCGGGGCTGCAGCAGAGGACGATGACGGAGCCAGCAGCAGGGGGCAAGTCTGCAGTGCGGCCGAAGTCCGCATCACGATTTTTGGGGGGGGGTGTTTTGGGGGGCCCAGAGCACCCCCAGGGCAGGGGGGGTGACGCGCGTCCAGTGACGCCACTGCAATGCAAACACAGATACCCATCCATGCAACTAGGGCACCCGTATGAAAAGTGACAGAGGCAAATGAGCCCTGTTACCAAGTTACAGGGCCCGCTTACAACGAACTCCTGAGCAATTTCCAGCCTTCACCCCCTCCCAAGGAGCTATGTGGGGGGCCTTGTCAGTCGTTACGGTCTGATTTTTTCCAGAGCAAGTCACTGATGGAAGAGGTGCAACTTACTTTTGTTTCAACCATAAAAGCAGGAGCTTTTTCCTGTAGTACTCAAATGAAAGATTCAGCTGATTGCAGATGAGCTGAAGGGCTCTGCTGTAACCATTATGCGTATGTTGGTGTGGGATTCCTGTAGCCATGTGGATACTTGCATTTCCAGCAGTAGATGGAAGCAGAAAGAAGCACCAAGTGGTTGATGAAATTAAGTGGGGCAAGAGAAAAACGTTTTCTGCTGTCACAGAACTGCTGCCAAGGATTCCAGGTTCCAAACAAGGCTACGGCAAACCTACCATTTCCTTACTGGCAAGAGAGTCTATGAATTTTTAGGCACCATCTCTGAAGTCTCCTAAATATTACAATGGAAGCATCCTTATAGTTTTAGCCAATCCCTATGTGGTAAACAATAGGAAGAAAAACTGGATGGTTTTAATAGTAATCAGAAACACACATGCACACTCAGAATGAAAAGTACTAGACTACTTTGAACAACTGCTCAGAAACTAAAAGGGTAGTCGAAGCAGAAACGATATGGGAAGATGCTGAAATTATGACAACCCAGCCCAGTCAACTCATTTCAGCTCCTGCTAGTTAGTCTGAAGAGATGATACTCGATTCACGCCTCAAAACAATTTCAGAATGGTTTCTCTTTCTCCAAGCTTGCATGTCCTCATTCCACAAACAGTACACCCACAGCATACACTGGGCATTGCCACTGGCGGTTCAAGGTCAGCAAGGCAGCCTTCTTCTCTGCCCCGTTTTCATTATATGGGGCAGAGCACTTTGAAATAATTGCAGCACTTTGAAATTATTCTATCTTTACTGAGTTTACTCTTCAAAATCAGCTAGAGAAGAGTTACACCTTTTGTAACTTTTGTTACAAAAGTATAACCTTTGGTGCAGGGGGGGGTCTGGCTCAGTTGGTAGAGTGGCCACCTCATATGCCTGAAGATCTGAAGGGCAGCAGTTCGAGACCTGTTGGCACACCACTTATAAGCTGCAGAAGCCTGGGTAGGAGACAGAATTCTACAGCTGGCACCTCAAGTCGATGCACAGGAGGCGAGTGCCAGAAAGAGGCCAGACTGTGAAGGAAACCATCTGGAAAAGTGTTCTATGAAAGATTAGAACATTTGTAATATGTAACCCACTTCAGTTTAGATTACCTGCCCATGTAAACCGGCTTGAATTTCTCAGAGGAGAAATCCAATGACCAGAGAAAGGCGGTATATAAATACTGTAGTATTAGCGTTGTTCCCGAAACCTAGGCCGTGAGACCGCTTCACCCGTTGAACGCACGCCTGCCTGCTAGCTAAGCGTCTCAGGGCGGCCGCCTCTGGCCCCGACACTTCTTCAGCTGCGAGGGGCACAGGAAACGTCGCTGATTGGTCCGCTCGCTCGCACAACGGCCACTCGGATTGGTTCCTTGCAGCCTGGGGCGTGTCTGCCCCGCGCCCCGCCTCTTTCTTCCCCGACCCTAGGCCCAGCGCCCGGCAAAGGCCTCAACGTCCTCCTCAGAACTTCAGCCCGCGGCAGGCCGGCCAAGCCCTGTTCAGGCCTCCGAAGGGCTGGCTGTACGTACCTCGCTTCCCGTTGTTGTTCGGCGGCGGCCTCCGCAGGGCCATGATCTCCGGGCGCCGTGGAGCATCCTGGCCGGGCCTCCTTTGGCTTCGTTGTGGGCTGTTGTGGGGTTTTTTCCCCTTCCCTCTGGCTCCTCCCCTCTCTGCTCGCGCCTCCCACAGTCACGTCACCCTCGCCGACTACTTCGAGCAGGCACTAAAGAGCGGTAAGCAGCTGCGCAAGTGCGCATGCGCCGCTCACTTGCGCCTCTTCAGGTCACTCATTTCCAAGAAATACCGTACTTTTTTTGACTTCCGCGGAGCAAGCACAAGAAGATGGCTGCTCTCTTGAAAGAGGGCAGCTATGTGAAATAAACTCATAAACAAACGCACACGCACAAGTCTCTCCTGGGCAAGGGTGTGAGTCCCTGTGGGTGTGAGTCCCTGTTCACCAACTACATAGAAGGAAAGGAACCCATTTGCCAAGGAAGGATCGGGACACTACACATCACAAGGGGAGCATCAACAGCACCTAGGCAAAGCAGGGTGCTGGTAGCCCCCCGTGGTGGATTTTTAAGGGCCGCAGACCGGTGGCTTAGTGGTTAAGACGCTGAACTGCAGACCGGAAGGTCGGTAGGACAGCAGTTGACCCAAGTGCTGCGTGATGGAGTGAGCTCCAGTCCGGTCTCGGCTCCTGCCAACTTAGCAGTTCGAAAGCAAGACATTGCAAGTAGATAAAAAGGCTATTTATCTACTTGAAAATAGGTAAAGTGTCTTCGGAGAGTGCTAGCTCTTCGGCCTTAGAAACGGAGATGAGCACCGCACCCTAGAGTCGGAGTCGGACACAACTAGCTTTCGAGCAGGGGATAACCTTCTTTACCTATTCTTATATGATGTATGTGTTTTTTCATTTTTTAAATGATTTATACTCCAAATCTCTGTGTTAAAAGAAGCACAAGGCAGCATATACGGTAATAAACAAAATGTAATTAAAAATATCAAAAATACAAAGGGGTGCACTGGTGCCCGCAGTAGGTTCCGTTTTGGCGCATCTGCTTCGGGGCCGCCTTACGTTTTTTCTCGCCTTCGCTCAGAAACTCCCCGCGACGCTCCTCCAGGCATGCATTGACGACCCTCCTGGTCACTCACCTGCCAGGCAGCAGGTGGCGCTGCCGAGCGGGGTTGCGCGAGTGGGCTTTGTTTCTGCCCGGAGCGGCTTCAGTGCTTCTCGAGCGAGCGGCGCTTCTCAGTGGGCGGAAGCGGGAAACTGACTGGGCTTGAGGCTGAGGCGGAGCGGTTTGGCGGTTGCACCGGGCAAGATGGCGGATCGGGAGGAGGCGCTGAGGGAGTTCGTGGCCGTGACCGGAGTCGAGGAGGAGCGAGCGCGCTTCTTCCTGGAGTCGGCGGGAGGGGATCTGCAGGTAGTCTCCGGGCGGGCGGAGAGAAGCGAGGAGATCCCCCACCTTCCTTTGTGTGTGTGAGGGGGACGCGTCCCTTCTCCCACCCGAGCCCGCTGCGGGGACCCACCGCCCGCCGTCAGTTGCCCCCATCCATCCCAGCCCTCTTTTGTGCCCTTGCCCCCCCTCCCCAATTTCGTCGTCCTCTTCTCCCCCGCTCCCAAGGGAATCCTTGCCGCTCCCCTCCCCCCTCGGATTGTGTTTCCTGGCCTCCAAAATGCGAGGCCTTGAGCGGGGTGTCGCCTCGTGGAATTGATGGATCGGCGATGCGAGATAGACAACACACACACACACAGAGGATCCTTTCTGACACGGCGCACAATTAACTGATGGAATGGGCTGCCACAGGATTCAGCGATGGCTGCTGCTTCTGTGGCTGTGAAAGGGGATTAGACACATTCCTGGAGAAGTAGAGGGCTGCCAAGGACTGTGTGTTAATCAAATCAGGATATCCACCTTGTATGGCACCTCCACGTTTAGTAGTGGCACTATACCCATGGAGAGCTATTGCTTTCAAGCCCTGCTAGTAGACTTAGCATTTGGCTAGACCCTGTGGGATGCTGGATTACGCGGGCCTTTGGTCTGATCCAGCAGAGCTTGTCTTATGTTGGTATGTCCTCCTCATTTTTGCCCTCTTCTGAGCCTAGAACAAACCTATATCTCCCCACTCATGCACCTTCCCTTTTGCACACTTGTGGGTGTGGGTGTTCTGTCTTAGGTGGACCCTCTTTATGTCTCTTCTCATGGGAGCCACCACTTTTTATCTTACCTAGATCACATTTTGCCCCCTTACTGACTTTCCCTTTGGCTAACAGCTCCAGTCCTGTTGGCCAAACACTTGCAAACTGCCTCCGTTCCCCAAAGAGAGCTCTGCTTTTTTGCTCACTTTGCATTGGGATATGGGGAGTGGGTGGTCATTGCTGCCCTTTTGTATGTCAGTCACTTCTGCTTTTTAATGTTTGAAGATGCTGGATGGGAGACACAGGTGGATTTCTGGTCCTCCTTAAACTCAGCCTTCATAATGCTGGTACCTAAGCCAGTAATTCCCAAATAGAGGATCCAAGGAGAATTCGTATACCAATTCCCTGAGAACGGTGGTAGTGGGATAACCGGAGGGTGGGCACTGTTTCTTGGTCTTTTAGGGGTTCCCTTATAAATTCTCAGATACTCTGGTGTTGGCACAGTCATAGATGAGATGTTGGATGACACCGATTGCCATGAGTTGCAGTTTGGGGACTCATGTTTCTGGAAGAACTGGTTTTCAGGCACAGTGCTGGAGCTTCCAGGTGGATTTCATAATTGGAACAGTCTCAAATACCCCAGGCTGTAAGAGTCGCTAGGCCAGCTGTTTGTACATTGGTGGTACCTCTTGCAAGATTCTGTAGACCTGTTCCTAAGAGGATAACATACTGCAAAACTAATGCTGACTTGCTGATAAGTACGCAGACTTGACCAGCCAAGAAAAAATGGACAAACTACCTGTCTGCTCACCTGCATCAGTCTGCTACAGGATAGCTTGAGCAGTGAGTTTGGCAAACAGTTTGCTTGAATTGTTATTTGTCTCAGCAAGTAACACTCAAGTGAGTGGGTCATTGTTTCAGCAAGAAGACTGAAATAACTTGGAGCTTGTTTGAGACCAATTTCAACCATCTCCGTGAAAGCAATTCTGCTTCTTTCCAACAGTTAAGACTGTTTCACTTGTTGCATTAGGAAGGCAAGAGTTTCTTTATCTGAGATTGTGGCTTAAGGAGCTATGGCCACTTAGAGCTGCATGTGACATGTACCCATATCACATGTGTTTTAAAAACAATACTTAGCTCTGACCAATTCAAATTAGAATGTTGGCCTCTCTCGTTAATTTTAGATGTTGTTTTTCGATTTGCATTGAAAAACATACACATGTTCCCCAACTTACAGGAATCCGAGTTACAGACAGCTGCATTGGCACTTTCACGCTGGCGCAGTAATCTTACTGGTGCTTCTGTGCAGGTGTGATAGCACTGGGCTGGCAAGAACCAACTGTTCTGACATACAGTGGTTTCAAATTTCGAATGGAACTCCAAAACCTAACCAGGGGACTTAGTGCCAGGGACATCCGGTGTAGTATGGCAGATGAGGCAACCCTGGCCCCTCATAGTTCCTAGAAAAGTGCCGCAGCTTAACCATGAGATTGCGCACATGCTACCCGCTTACATCTGAGTAAGCAGTTAGCGCACGCAATCTCACAGTTAGCCTGCAGCTCATTTCTGGGAACTGAATTATCTACATGTATATGTATTCACAAGACTGACTCTTCACACCGGAATACTAACTTGTGGTAACTTCTCCATGACACACACTATGTAAATTGGTTCTTGTAGGGTTGGGCCAATTTTCCAGTTCACTCCCCATTCTGTTTCTAACAGTAGCTGACATTAGTTGACAGTAGCTGACAGTAGCTGTATATTGCAGAAGGGAGTACCAAAGAACAGACAAGTCATGAAATAGACCATCTGCCTCTTCACAGTTTAAATCTGAGACAAGGACTTATGCCTTCAGCTGGGTTTTTGCCTGTAAAGTTCCAGTATGTGTGTCTTCCTCAGTAGTGGGCCCACAGGCCACACCAGGCCTTCCAGACATCTCTGACTAGCCTGCTAGCGTTGCTGCTTTGATTATAGTGACTCGTATTTGCTTTCTCTGCAACTCACGGCTGCTGTTGGTTCAGTCGCAGCCATCGCATTTCTGTAGTCTTGCATATTATCTGTCACTTGCCTTTATTCTCCTTCTACTTACTGAAATCAACCTTCTTACTAAATATCCACTCCTTGTTTGTAGTGGCGATGGCCTCCTGAGGTGATGGGTGAGGAGGGGAGCTGATTACACTGTACAGTTTGAATGAGAATTGTATATGCCGTGGGTGTGAGCATTTTTTGCACCTGCTGTTTGGCGATCCTTGCTTTTGTTTTGACCCATTCAAGCTCCTCCCATTGTGAATCAAAAGTTTGCCAGGAGCTTCTTGCTACAGAAATTTGGCACCAGCATTGGAACAGCTGTTTTCTCTGGGAAGCCTTCTTCCTATGCACCTCCAGATATTACCGTATATATTTATTTTATTTATTTCTGTATTTATATACCGCCTTTCTTATCCTCAGATTGCTCTTCAGATGTTATTCAAGGCAGTTTACATAGGCAGGCTTATCTAGATCCGATAAGGATCTTTACAATATTGTTCTGTATAGAACCCTACAATTCCAGCTGGTTTCCTCCACGGTGTAGTCATCTTCACTAGCTGCTGAACACAAGCCTTGGGCTCTCTGCAGGACGCCACAGATCATGTTGAACAGGGAAACATTTTTCCAGTTGTCATCGCTCTGTCACTGACATTCTCAGCATTCCAGTCTGTTCTCTCACCGCACCATGCAACAGTGACTCCTCTCTGCCGCCAGAGGTCGTGACAGCTTATCAGTGACTTCGTGGTCTCCCTTCCAGCACGAAAACTGACTGTTCCTGCTTAGCTTCCGGCAGTCTTCAGGCAGTTCAACCTCGGGACCACACCACTCCCATGAAAGACAATCTCGCTGATGAGACGAGGTCAGGTTTTGAGCCAAAAATCCTAAAATTTGCTATGACCCTTTGATAAGACAAGGGTAAAACTTAAGGACTTGTGGTGCCAGTAATTGTACAAAAAAAGGCACCCTTTCAAAAAACATAGGCAGAGAACCATTGCACACATCGTACCTGCTGACAAAATGTTGATTCAGACAATGATCAGAGGAAATCAGGCTGCTAAGGACAGACGATGATTCAGCTGATGACCTCCGGCTCAGATTCCTGGAGTGAGGGAAAGCGTGCGCTGCAAGCTCTGCAGTCTCCTGCCAAATACCGTATTAACCGCAGTGAGGGACAGCTGCACGCAGGAGCAGGACCTGCTCGGCTTTCACCATTTGCGCCTTCTCCTCAGTGGCGCCCGGCAAGGCTGGAGAGGGGAGCAACAAAGGAGGGAGGGGGAGAACGAGAGAGAGAGAAGCGGGGAAAGCAGGGCTGCACCTGAGCCGGTCTGGCATGGTGAACTAACAAAAAAATAAAGCGGAGAGGAGGCGGCGGCGCGGCGGCTTGTTTGTGAGTAAGAATCGTCTTGCCCCACTCACAGTCCCTACCCCATGGTCAATGTTCTGCTGGATCTGCAAACCTGCAGTCTTTTGAAGCCAACGTGGAGTGACCCAATGTCAAGACGAGGCAGCTTTTCCGGGGCTTTTTTTGCCTAAATTTCTTGCCTTGTAAGCGAGTATATACGGTACTCTCCATGTTGATGACGAAACTGGCAGTGAGAATGTTGGAAGCCTCCCTAGCTCTGCCCCAGCTTGGATTTTTCCAAGGGAATTGTCTGTAGCATTCTACCTATTGGCTTAGAACTTGCCAACTCCTGGGTTAATCGAGAGTTGAATTCCTGCCCTCCTGGATGGCACTAGGAGGTGACTGTGCTATTTCTCAAAAGCTGCTGTGGATCTCTCCTTTCAGATTGCCCTGGCCAGTTTCTATGAAGATGGGGGTGACGAAGACATCATTACGCTCCCACAGCCTGCTCCTAGCTCTGTTACTAGAGGCACTGCACCCAGGTGAGATCAGATTGGCTTGCCTTGGCTTAAGGCATGTCAATATTGTAAGCTAATATATTAACTGCCCTAGCTTTCTCCCCACAAGGAATCATAACTTTGTGAAGGCTTTGAGAACACTTTGCTTGAGATTCCTAGCCCCCTCACAAAATTACAGTTCCCTGGATTCGGGACTTATAGAGGCACTGATGGTAAGCTAGAATGGGGCAAGGTAGACTTGCCTTTTCAGGAATATATATTCTTGAAAATATGTGTGTATCCAGGATGGCTATAGTGTCAGTGAGTTTTAAAAATAACATTTCACCCTTTTGTACTGAACAAAGCAATAAGCAGCATCACGATGCTTGACATGCATGCTTGTGTTACAGAGTGTTTTTCACCCTTCTGCTTGGCATGCAGAAGGTCTGGTTCAGTCCTGCACATTTCTGTCAGACTCCTGCCTGAGCCTTAAGTGCTGCTGTCAGTCAGAGCTGATGCTGCTGGGCTAGGTGGACCACCTTGCATGACTCGGGATGACCGTGCTTGGAAGGACTATTGTGTGGGCTCATGCGTGTGCATGCACAGATTGTGTGACGTGGAGGACTGTGGTTGGAATGTCGGCCTTTACTGTGGTTGGATGCTGAGAGCTTTGTGAGTTAAACTGAAAAAAATCAAGAAACTTTAAAAGAGAGCCTTCATGTAATGCCACTCGCAAAAGTCAAAATCAAACGCTAATATCCAGGTGTCCCAGCCCAGCTAAGAGACTTGTGTTCATATTCCTGCTTGGTTATGCAGCCATTGAGAGGGATCCTGGGTGGCTCCATTTACCCTCTCTATAATGTATGTGTCATTACCTGTTTCACAGGCTTAATAAGATACGCAGTGAGGTAGAATTATACTTATATATATATATTAAGTATATATTATATATATATTAAATACTGAGTAGCAGGAGAGTTAGAACAGACAAAATAAAATATTTTTTTATCCCAGCGTGTAATTAATCTGTGGAACTCCTTGCCACAGAATGGCACCTGGTCTGGATGCTGTTAAAAGAGGGGTTGGACAGGTTTATGGATTTATGCAAGGGAGTGACAACAGGATACATGTATTTTGTTGTCTTGTGTACTCCCTCAGGCATCTGGTGGGTCACTGTGAGATACAGGGAGCTGGACTAGATGGGCCTTTGGCCTGATCCAGCAGCAGGGCTCTTCTGATGTTCTTGCCTGTTGTGAGTATTTGGAGTGTTGAAGTTAATTATCTACAGGAGTCCACAGATCTTGGTGAGATGTCTTTGATGTGTTGAACTTCACGGGCTCTCCCAAGAGTACATGGTGCCTGAGGGGATGTTCCTGTGTGCCCCCATTCATCTCGGTTTCAAGTGGCTAAGATTTATCCAGCTCACTTTAGGAGCCCTTGCTATGGCAAGTGACATTGCAGGTGCCAAACATTGATGAACAACAAAACCAGGATGAGAAATGTGCATAAAGGAGCAGCAGCTGGAGCCGCAGCAGCCGACAAGGGCAGGGGCGGCATGTAGTTCAGTCTGCCCTCCAACGATGCCCTCGAACCCACCCATTAACTTCCTTCCAGATGCACTGCCCTCAGGGACACGACTGTGCCATCCCTCCAAGCCCTGACTCCGAGCGGCCTGGCGTTCACTACCAAGGAAGTATTTGTGCTTTTTTGTCCAGAAAAAAAGGCCACTGGGGGGCCTGATCAAGTGTGTAAAGCTTGATGTCTGGTGTGGAGAAAGTGGACAGACAGAAGTTTTTCTCTCACATAATACTTGAATTTGTGATCGTCAAATGAAATTGATGGGCAGGGCTGACAAAATAAAGTATAGTAGACCCTCGTTATCCACGGGGGATCCGTTCCGGACCTCTCCCTGTGGATAATGTGGAACCGCGGGTGGTGGGGTCCGCGTTAAAGCTCTGTTAAAAAAAAGGTGGGAAGCGTTTTTTTAAGCTTCGTGTGGCAAACCGTACAGTCTGCAGCTCTGTAGGGCAGGCAGTGGAGCTCCCTGCAGCCACTTTTGTCTTACGCCGAGGCCCACGACCCCCTCCCTTGGCCCTCGCACCATGCATTCTAGGGCCAAGGGGTCATGGACCTCGATGCGACCCGGAAGTGGCTGCGGGGGGGGGGGCTTCAGAGACTGCCCTACAGCGCTGCAGATGGCGCACTTTGCCGAACAAAGGGGAAAAACCACTTCTTTTCCTTTTTAAAAACGTTTTTACATACGAAATGATCGAAAGCTCTCATGGCCTGCTACAATCTTCATGGATTTTGTGCATACAGATTTAAAAGCCATGTAAAAATTTCCGTAGAGTTAAAAAATACACACACACGAAATACACACATTTTTAATTGTTTTTTACATGTGTATTTTTTAACTCTATGGACATTTTTAAATGGCTTTTAAACCTGTATGCACCAAACCCATGAAGTTTTTACATAGTTTAAACGTGGACTCAGTATTTGCGGCCATCAGCAAATGGTCGAATCCACGAATACCGAGTCTGCATATAACGTGGGCCCGCCTGTACTTCACACAACTTGCAATTAATCTATGTACCGTAATTGCCTGCTGCAAGATATGGATCGGTGGATGTGAAGAGCGCCCCCTCCAGGCAGGTTGCTGGAGGGAGCCCCCTCTGTTGCTGTTCCATGAGGAGGTTTGCCACGAAGTGCCATTTGCTGAGGAGCAGCAGCAGCAGCAGCGGGACAGGGTGGTGCCTTGTTTGGGTGCTTCCTGGAGGCCTCTGGCTGGACATGATGGGCCTTTGGTCTCTTCCAGCAAGACTCCTGTGGTCCACTGTGTTCCCTCAGGGTCCGTCCTTCCTTCCTTCCAAGAGGGAAGCTCTCCGCCTCTGCCCTTCATAGTGCGGAGTCTTTTGCTAGTCGGCTGCATGGGCGTAACCTGATCCTTTTGGTGTCGCAGCACCTGGTTGGTGTCCTGTTTCCAGTTGCGCTCTTGTGATCCATTTGCTAATGCCCAATACTCTCTCGCTCCTGCGTTGCATCAGTACCAAGAGAAAGGGGGGGGTCTCTTGGTCCTGTTGACGTGGATCCTATAATAGCCCTTGGTGTTGCCTCTACCAGCACCTGCCCTGAGGCCAGATTTGACTCCAGCAAGGCTTTGCTGGGTGTGGTTGCAGCGCTGTGCTGATGCCACCCCCTAACGCTCTATCGCACTGGTCCTATCCTGCCTCTTTTTGTATTGCGCAGCAGATTAGACTTTTAGACATTGGGAGGGAGAAACAATGTGTTTGGGAAGGATGGATTTATTTTGTTGTGGGGTGTTTGTCTTTGTCTCTCCAGTGACCACAGGGTGACATCATTCCGGGACCTTGTCCATGCTCAGGAAGAGGAGGAGGAAGAGGAAGAAGGGCAAAGGTTTGTCATTGGCTGAACGTCTGAACTATTTGACTTTGTGGAGAAGAGAGGGGAGTCGGTCGGAAGTGAAAGGTCTGCCTTTGCCAGAGCCTCTCTGAAAACGTTTTCACGCTGAGGCTGCTCTAGGAATGTCTGTGCTGGGTGGGGGCCCCTCTGTTGAGGCAGCTGCTGGGCTCGCGCTCCGTGAGGGCATGACCGTCCCTGCCATTGTTCCAAGCACATTCATTCCAGATCATGCATAGCGAGTGGCTCATTCTGGTTGCTGGGAAGCCGGTGGCTTTGTTTTTCTGACACAAGTAGAGTTGTGTGCCTTGCTGCTTAAAATGGAGTAGAACTTCTGTGCCAAGAAACACGCGGTTCTGCAATATGTATGAATCCATGTTTTGTTTTGGAGAACTCCTCTACCACTCTGATTCTGGTTTTACTGGGCACAAGGAGGGCCAGGGAGCTCTTCTGGGCTCCGAAGGCCCACCCACCCCTGACTGCTGCTGGAACTGTTGTTCAGCTTCACCCCCTGCTCTGGTGTTGGAGAGTTCCACAGGCATTGACCGATGCATACTTTCAAGCGTATCTTTGAAGCCATTAGGGTTAGAAATGTGCTCTGAAAGGAAGGAAGCTGAATTCTGCCCCCAGTGGCCCCTGAAGAGGGTATCTGTGCTCTGCAGAATCATGGCACGCTCTAGTTTAGACTCTCTGGGCACAGAACACAGGGAGCTGCACTCTGCTTGCCTTAGATGTGTCTGTCAGGAAGTAGCTAGCAAACTCCTCTTTGTCCCCTTGTCTGCATGTTTATACCAGGTCATAGAGTGACCTGCAGCATAAACACTTTGGAAGAGTGTAGTGTGCAAACTTCCATAGTGAAATGGGGGGGGCGGGGCGGGGAAGAGACCCCCCAACATCCAGAGCATTACAAAGGTCCTTATGAAACGGAAGCACTGTGTATTGAAAATATTGTGCTCCATATCAAATGTGTGTATGATGAGTGTGCAAGTCTGTTACTTCCATGAAGCCAGCTCAGTCCTGTTGCAGATTGTAGTTCCATTTTATATATTTGTATAGTGCTCTGAAGCATTCAGAGTGTTTCACATACATTATCGTATTGTAATCCTGCCCTGTAAGGTAGACCAGTATGACTGCCCCCATGTTGTGTCTGGAGGTGGCAGGGTATCGAGAGGACCTGACTTCTCAAAGGCCGCCTAGTGAGAATTCATGGCAGAAGCGAGAGTCCAACCCTTCTGGGCTCAGTCTTTGAGCCAGGATGCTGCACCTGCTGAGGCAGCAGGAAAGCCATCCGATATCGATCATTCTGGACAGACCACTGCAGCTCTCTGTTGGCTGATGTCCAGCAGACTTGATTCTTCGGCATGCGATGTGGCCCTGCCATCCAAAGGTGGTACCTAAATGGATTTTAATTCAGAGGGGGTTCATGCGGCCAGGCTGGGGAAATGGTGGTAGCCACTTTCTTTGGCAAGTGAGCCCGAAGTCGAGTCCCAGGGCTGAGCGGGGGCCGTTCTCGTGTGCACAGCGGTCAAGCCTTGCCTTGCCTCTTGTCTCCTGAGCCAGGCAGCAGAGCAGCACTGAAGAAAGAGGCAGCTTGGAGTGAGGCCTCAGCTGGATGCCAAAGTCTGACTCTCCTACTGGGGTCTAGCCCAGCTGCACCCTTCCCTGGCTTGTCTTGGCCATACATAGCTGTACTTGCACGTGTGGAGGAGAGTTGTGCTGTGTTTGTGAAAGTCAGACCTGGGCAAACGTCCCAGTCAGGGCCTTCACTGCCTCCTGATGTCATCACGAGGGTCTGTGGTCTTCTGTTCAGATTTTATGCTGGGGGTTCCGAACGAAGCGGACAGCAGATTGTTGGTCCTCCGAGGAAGAAGAGTCCCAACGAGCTGGTGGAGGATTTGTTTCGGGGAGCCAAGGAGCACGGAGCTGTGGCCGTGGACAGAGCGACGAAGAGCCCTGGAGAAACCAGCAGGGCAAAAGTGAGAAGGGGGTGGGGCGTAGGCTGGAGCCAGTTGCTCATTCTGAGGCCTGTTTCTGTGGCTTCACCCTGGGGTACCTGGCTGGCCTGCTGGGCAGAATAGAGTAAGCGGCCGGCGGGCGGGCAGCGCAGGACTATCTGTGTACTAGGTGAGCAGGATGGAGCTTGTGAGTGAAGCCAGAGAGGTATGAATGAATGTAGGGTGGCATAGAAGGGAGACTTCTGGGGGAGACCGGGGGGGGGGGGGGAGAGAGCACTATTCCAGAAAGAGTAGTACAACAGAAGGCATGGAGACAGGAATGGGGGGGGGGGGCAACAATAAGGCTAATAAGGTAAGCAGGGTGAGGGAGGAGAAGTAGAAAACTTAAACCGAGGAGTGAAAACACAAACAAGATGAGAGGGTGAGCAGGGATAGAAGTCTGTAATCTCCAGAGTGGGGAGAGATTAGTTTAGCAGAGGCAGCTGAAAGTAGCAGTGGACCCTGCTTGAATTATGGGGGGGGGGAGAATAAGGGGGATCTAGATGAAATACACCAGTCCCATCCCTCCCAGCTTTAGCTAAATACGCCCCCCCCCCAACACCTTCTGAAAACTGTAGTGTGTGCGGGGCGTCTATCACAAAAGTACAAGGGACAGGCCCCCTCTCCCACCTCATCCCCAGTAATGTGGGCTTATTGCAACGTTGGCTGCATCTAGTATCCTGTGACCCATTCCCTGTGGAGGCAAGAAAGGAAAAGCTGATGAAAAGGTATCAAACTCTGGTATTATTGGTGCTTTCTAGTGCCAAAACTGTAAAATTGACACAGCAGCTAGATATGTTTTGAGTAGGAATGAATCTGCTTTTGTTTTATATGTGCCAGGCTGACAAAATCCTGGGCACTTCATATGCCTAAATGTTTAGTGATGGGACTTACGGATCCAAAGCATTTTTTCCTAGCCCTGCTTTGTGGCGGTAGGAGGAATGAACAGAGAGGTGCAGCAGAGGGCTTTGTTAAAGGGAGAGTCCTCGTAGGTTAGGTGTTGCTGCTGGACAGAGCCGTCCCCTGGGCGTGACCCGTTTGTGCCACCTGTCCACTGCTTTTCGGAGTCACGGTTCTTTTTCTCTTGCAGCCCTTTGCAGGCGGAGGGTACCGTCTGGGAGCTGCTCCCGAGGAGGAGTCTGCTTATGTTGCAGGAGAGATGAGGCAGAACGCTGCTCAAGACGTGAGTCCTTCTAGGGTGGGTTCTGTGGTTCTCTTGCTTGTGACGTCAGTTCAGTTCCTGGGCAGCCTTTTGGCACCTCCAGCCTAGACATGGTTGCAGGGAGCAGGACTGGGAAAGGCCTTCACCTGGCACTTGGGAGAAGTGTTCACATGTTCAGCTGCCTGTTGCACACCAGGATGGTGTAGTGGTTTGGGAGTTGGACTTAGACCTGGAAGATCCAGGTTCAAATCCCTGCTCAACCATGAAGCTTCCTGGGTGACCTTGGGCCAGTCACTATCTCTCAGCCCCACCTACCTCACAGGGTTGTTGTGAGGACAAAAAAAAAGGAGGGGAGGAAATATGTACACCACTCTGAGCTCCTTGGAGGAAGGGCGGTATAAAAATGTGAAAAATAAATAGACACAAGTGTCACAACCCCAGCAGTGGCTGTTTCTCGGGAAAAGCAGCTTTAGAAGGAGAATGACATGTGTGAGGGGTGGAAGAAATACTTAACCCTTGCCCTTCTGCTATTCCAAGTCAGGCTGCTTTCTTCCCTACAGGATTTTAAAAGCATATCAGAGTGTAACGCAATATCAGGAACTCCGGGGGGGGGGGGGGGAGGAGACATGATGTGGGAGGCAAAAGTGCAGTGGAAATGCAGTGAGTGAGGAATGGGTTTTTAGCATTCTCCCTTTGCCATGCCTCTGCTCCAAACCACCCTCTTCTTAAGCGGCCTTTCCTTAGCAGTTGGGTTTTGATACAGCCATTCATGGATCACTCTTGGAAAGGTCAGCTTAATGCTGTTTTTAGCGTCACGGTTTGACTCCCTTACTGATTGAACCCACAGAAACAAGAGGATGGAGGGGGGATGAAACAGAACGGAGAAATAAAGGTAGGTAGAAAAAGTCCAAGCAGACGGATGGAAATACCTGAGCTTGGCTGGAAAGCCCAAAGGAATGGTTTCATCAGATGAATCCAGTAACACTCAGCAGATGGGGCTGGGATGCTACTCAAAAGACACAGCGCCCCCCTCCCAGGCTCCCCTGTGTCCCTACCTTAAAAGTTGCAAACTAACTGGAGTAAATTAGCAAACCAGGAAAATAAGGTAATTCCTTAACACAGCGCTTTCAAACTGTGGGTCACGGCCCACTTGGTAGGTCGCGGCCTGATGCGCAGTGGGTCATGCAGTTGGGCCCTCCCACCCAGCCTTGCAACTGGTTGGCTCCAAATTGGAGCCCTCCCAACGCAAGTGGAGGCCACTTCTGGCTCGCAACCTACCTTTGGAAGCCACTCCTGCATCGTGCCGGGCCCAGAACGGTCTCCAGTGACCCCTGTGGGCCTCAGAAGGTATCCAGAAGTGACTTCCGGGTCACTTACAATTTTGTGAGCACAGGTTCCTGTCGCGTCTGAAGGCCAGCAGGGGCCTCTGGAGGCCGTCCCAGGCCCAGTGCAGATTGGGAGCAGCTTCCAAAGGTAGGTTGCGAGCTGGAAGTGGGAGGACAAGGTGGGCAGTAGGTTTGGGGACCGCTGCCTTAGCACAGTCCTAGCTAGAAGGTCCTGAGCTTAAGCTGCTTACGTTGCTCATGGAGCCCCAGTACTGCACCTGCCAGGGGCAAGTGGGTGCTTTCCTCCGAATGGGTCACTCAGTGACTGGCAGAGAACCAGGACAACTTCCTGGATGTTGGCAAACACATTACCTTGCCTGGATGATGTCATCAGATTACCTGATTGGAGGAGTAGAGCCCACCTGGCTCCGCCATCCCTCCCTTTGGACTTAGACAGACTCGTTTGCTACCCAGTGGGCAAGGGAGCTCTGTTGCTAAGCAAAACAGCTGTCCCAGATAGGAAGATCCACATCTAGCTCATGGCGTTTTTCAAACAAAGGCCAGAAGCTGCTTGCAGAGGGATGTCCCAGCAATGTGACCTAGTGCACAGTGCAGTGCAAGGCAGGAGACGAAAGACTGTTCTAGACATACTGATTTGGCTGCGGCTTTGACAAGACTGTTACAATGAGAAGGGTTGTCCGGGTCCCTGCAGGCTCGGGTCCTGGTGTGACTTGACCCTGGCGTGCAGCAGCAGCTTTCCGGCAGAGAAGCGCTTCGGGTTGTGGAAATGGTTCCCTTCTGGGCTGTCTTGCAGGTGCACGTTGTCCTGAAGCTGTGGAAGAGCGGGTTCAGCCTGGACAGTGGAGAGTTGAGGAGCTATCAAGACCCATCCAACTCCCAGTTTCTAGAGTCCATCCGCAGAGGGTAAGGATCCTGGGGCACAGGCTCTTGGGGCACACTGCACCCCATGTTGCGGGGGGGGGGGGAAGGCGGTGGCAGCGGCATCCCCTTCCTGGGCTTCTTCCTGCCCTCGTGGAAGCACTGTGCAGCACCAGCCCTGCCCTCGACGGAGCCTCGTCTTGAAGGTGTGGCCCTTTGCTCTCTTCTACTAGGGAGGTCCCTGCAGAGCTTCGTCGGATGGCACGTGGCGGGCAGGTGAACCTGGACCTGGAGGACCACCGTGATGAGGACTTCACGAAACCCAAAGGTGCCTTCCGGGCTTTCACTGGAGAAGGGCAGAAGCTGGGGAGGTGAGCAGCCCTCAGGCATGAAGGACTTTCCCCTTTTGTATTTTTGTTGTGAAATATACCTCTTGTTGTTGTTGTTGTTGCAGAGGACGGCATATTCTTCTGGAGCCTTCAAGTAAGCGGTGTGGCTTTCTGTGGGCTAGGAAAGCCCAGTACATATAAGAATCTTTTATATGCCGCTGTACATGGGTTGAAGAAAGTGAATAGAAGTGTTCTCCCTTTCCCTTAAAGCTAGACCTTGGGGCCACTTGGGGAAATTAACTGGCACTTGATTCAGGACCAACAAAAGGACAGACTTTTCCACACAATGCGTATTTAATCCAGAATGCTATAGCATGTGGTGGTAGCATGATGGAGATGATCGGCTACAGTAACTCAGTAGAACTTCTGTGATTGAAGTCATCCGACTGCTGTGAGAGAGGGGCACTTGCCATCATGCCCTCCTTGTGGGCTTCCCAGAGTCGCCTGCCTGCCTGCCTGCCTGCGGCTGGAGATGGGGCACTCGTCTGGGTGGCCCTTTGGCCCTTTCAGAATCCAGCGGGACTCTTCTGGTACATCACATCCCTCGCTGCTTCCTTTCTCTTGCCCCCCTTCTGTCCTGGCCTTCTCACATGTTAGTGGTTGAAAGGGGGCACTCTGTCTCCTTGTTCAGTGTTCTGAGCACCATTTAGAATTTGGACTGAAGGAAACCGTCTGCGCTGTGCTCACAGGTTGGGCATCAACCAGAAGTAAGCCAGGCTAGGCAGAGAGTGGGGAAGGACCCTGTTTCGCTGTCCCTCCGGGTGACTTGAGCTCCCCCAGCAGCGGCAGCAGCTTTGCTCGCCAGTCGACTATGTACCTTGTTAACTGGTTCCCCGTCTCTGCTCTTCCAGATTAATCGAATGCCTGAAAGTGACCACTTGTGACTGGGAACTGATGACCCAGCAGGTGTGTATTCATTCTGTCTCCTTCCTCCTTTCCCACAGCACTGCCCCCCAAGTGATGGGCACAAGCTCGCCATCGCAGCAGGCCGAAAACGAAGCCAAAGCCAGTTCCTCCATCGCCATTGATGAGTCGGAGCCCACCACCAACATTCAGATCCGACTTGCTGATGGCGGACGGCTCGTCCAGAAATTCAACCACAGTCACAGGTCTGTGTGTGGGAGGGGTGCGTGCGAGCAGGGGGCTGAGTTGCCCAAAGGAGGGAGCTGATGTAGGTGCCAGTGGTGGTGCTCTTTCCCCGTCTGCACGGGGGTCAGAACCGCCTGCAGGGTCAATGACCAGTCTCGTTTCCTCTGGGCAGGATCCGTGACATCCGGCTCTTCATCGTGGACGCCAGGCCGGCCATGGCTGCCACCAGCTTCGTCCTGATGACCACCTTCCCCAACAAAGAGCTGTTGGATGAGGACCAGACCCTGAAGGAAGCCAACCTACTCAACGCGGTCATTGTCCAGCGGTTAATATAATGGAGCCGGCCCGCTGGCTGTGTGCCCACGCTGTGGAGCAGCACCAGTGTGTCCGTGCAGTGGGCAGTGCTGCAGGGCCACGGCCAGGTCCTAGCCTTGGGTTCAAGCTCTTGAGTTGGACTCCTTAGTTGCATTTCCCACGTTTCTTTTTTGTGCTGATCCATGGACTTAAAAAATATTAAACCAAACAAACTTTTGAAAGGAGCAGCAGTTGCTTGTTGTGCCTGTCCCCTCCCCTCCCGCCCCCTCCCGGCTGATGACTGGAGCAGGTGACTGTGCTGTTCTGAGGGGGAGGGGAGAGGAGCAAGTCAAGGGTGCCTGGTTCTCCCTCCCCCTTTTCCTGCTCCAGCGCGAGCCGCAACCTCCTTCTTTCAGTGTATTAAATAAAGTGACCCCCTCAACTGGGGCCTCTGTTGCCAACCAAGTCCTCTTAGGGTATTTGTGTGCTCTGTACTGTCTGTGGTGGAAGCTGGGGCACTGGAGGGTGCAGAGCTGTCTCTCCTGGGGGTCTGCTGGCATCTCCCTCTCTGCCACCACCTGCAGGGCCTCCTTCCCCTCCCCTTCTCCCTGTCTCTGTAGGCTGGCTTGCAGCCTGGCCCCATCCACAAAGGCAGAGGTCCTCTGACTTAGCTCACTTAGCATGTCCTTAGAAAGCCCCCTGCTTGTGTCACACAGGGAAGCAACGTAAATAGAAAGGGTTCCTCTAGTGCCGAGTGGCTGTTTGTTCTTCAGGCAAATGATGCGACTCTCAGTGTCTTGTCAAGACCCAGGCTGTTGCTGGACCGGGGGCTTTAACATCCGTTGCTGGTTGTGACAGCGCTGCTGCTTAAGATCGGCACAACTGCACTGGTTGAGAGTTAGATCCATCTGCCTGTCTCTTTCTTTTGTTAACAATTCCTCAGAAGCCTACTACTAGTTCTTACTGCTGTCTTGTAGTCCCTTTTTGCTGCTTTTCTCAGATAATCTGTACTGGGCCCTTGTCAGCTCTTGGTTGACTGTATGGAATGCCCTCGGCAAGCACTGGTTTAAGACCTTTGGAGCAGGTGCAAAACATGTCCTGTTCTGTGCTTCCGCACTGTCAACGCCCTCGTCTTTAGTGCCTCTTTTGTGGCTTCCGGCCAAGTAGAGATCAGACACTCGGGCCATCCACCCCCACCCCACTGGGAGAGCAGGTCTCTGACGCAGAGCAGAAGTACCTTGCAGGTGGAGATGGGTCTGTTTCCAGGAAACCAGGGGGGTTGGCTCTTCAGCCAGTGGCGGTTTGGTCATGCCCCTTACATTCAAGAGTGGGCATTTTTCATGGCTAAATGAATCCACACCGTTTGTTGGCGGTGAACTCTGTAAATTATTGTGACAAATGTTTGAGCATTAAACATCCGAACCAAACCTAGAACAGAGTTGTTTCCCATTTCTAACATCAGGTGAAATTGTCTCTAGTCCATCGGGGGAACTGGACGGATGGACGGACATGAGGGAGGTTTGTCAGTGGCTGCTCTTGTCCCCGCATTCTAGTCAGTGAATGTCTCTTCTCGCCCCCGTTGCTGGAGGCCTGGATTTTGCATGCGTGGCAGAATGAGGTAATAGAATCCGGAGGTGGTAGAATGGGCTATACAGCTACAGACCATTGGTGAGAAAACTGCCCTTGAATACGCCCATTATTTACAAAACAAAAACCCTGTGTGTAGAAATCTAGCACAGCAAGGTGTGGACTGAGTTAAAACCCCTCCTCCTACTAATGTGCAAGGGGCTTTTTTGTTTGTTTTACATGAGGGAGCAATTTAAAAAAAACCTGATTTCCCCACCTGTGGCCTGGTTCATTCAGCCACATCTGTAGGTCAGGCTTGAGTTACACTTACAGGGACTGTAAATCTCTTGCCAAAAGGACTAGAGACCTGGTCTCTGTGTTGCCAGTGCCCACAGTTGTGCATGTGGACTGCCCTTTCACTGGGTTGGAAGTGTGCATGGAGATTCCCTTCCTTCATTGGAGGGAATGGGAGAGCAGCTCTTGTAGCTGGGTAAGTAGCGGAATTAGGGTGTGAAGGCTTTGCATAGGTGGTAGGGCAGAAGCTCATTCCAGAAAGGGGGGGGGCACCTTGTTGCCTGTCCTCAAGCCTTTTCAGTGCACAGAGTGCTTCCCAACGCTGCTCATTGCAGTGAAAGCTAGTGTGTAGAACTCCAAGGAGCTTCTGGTATTGTAGGTGGCTTTTTATTTTTATTTATTTTGGAGATGTCTATACTGCCTTCCCTAGACAACAAGCCTGGGGCTCACAGAAAAGATTAAAACACACATCATAAAGCATACATGAAAGCAATACTGTACTTTAAAACCACAGTAGCCTAAAAACCTCAGTTTAAAATAGCCTCTCATTTTTATTCTCACAACTCTGAGGCAGGTTGAGCTGAAAGGGACCCGTTTCTCAAGTGCAAAGTATGGGCTGGAGCATGTCAGATTGAGGTCTCGAGTCCAACTACACTGCTACCTCTCCCATGGCTAGACTTGTGCATGAAGTCAAAGCTGGGGGGCCGGGAAGAGTACATAGCAGGGTCAGAAAAAGTGCCCTGCCCCAAACAGAATCTCCACCACAGTCAAACAGAGCGCTTTCTTTCTCTCTCTCTCTCTCTCTCTCGCTCTCTCTCACGATGATTGCTTGCTTTTCTCCATCTCTGCCAGAGGCTGGTGCTGTTGCACTGCAGAGAAACATTGGCTGGTGTGGGGACAACTTTTTTTTTTTAATGGTTCATGTAATCATACATGCTCTGAGTCCTTGAGGGATCGACTTTGGAAACTGCATCTTGACTCAAACGCATAGGCATGTACAGTAGATGCATGTACACGGATGCATCAGAACTGTGCAGGACTGCCCTTTTATCCCCCACCCATAGACTTCCTGCTTTAGAAGCCAGTGCAGGCCAGGCGATTGTAAAGTGAATGAAGAGCAGGCAGAGGAGGGCATTCAGCAAGGTATAGTAGTTATGTGCATCTGGGCGAGGAGGAAGTGGGGAGGCTTGCCTTTTACGGATGCCCTCTCCACTAGCAGGTTTCTAGAGTCTGACCTGATGGTGTGCAAAGCAATTGCCTGGCTTTTCTGGGTTTGGCAAGGGCCTGGGTGAGAGACGGGCGGGGGGGGGGGGCCTCTTGGAACCTGTAGTTTCAGAGGCAGGATAGAATGCAGTACAATATTGTTAGAGGACTACAGGGGGCCACTAGCTGGCTGAACTTGAGAGCTGGGGTGGGGCTTGTGGACTTAAAGTAGACACCCCCCCCCACTGTCCTCCCCATCATTTGAGCACAGCCAAGTATATGTTGTATACACTTGTTTTCCTTTGTAAAAATGTTATTACATATTGAGCGATGTTATTGGAAGAGGGGGCATAAATCCTAATAAATTTAAATGTTGGAGGGTATGTAATTCACCTTCCCCCCCCCCTCTTCTATGACTCAAGGTTTTTGTCAAGCGGCTCAGTTTGTGCAGCAGGCTGGCAAAAGGCCTTCTTCACACAATGCCCAATTCATTGGTGGAATTTGCTGCCACAGGATATGGCGACGATGGACCGCAAAAGGGATCAGGCAAATTGGAGAAGGTGAGGTCTGCTCTCCCTGAGCGTGAAATAGCTGCCTGCCTCTAGAGGCAGAGGTTCTATTTCTGGAGAGCAGGTTCTGGAGGAAGCAACAGCAAGGAAATGTTCTGTACTGTACAGTAGTTGCCTTTGTGCCCTGAATGTAGGGTCCCCAGAGACACCCAAATGACCACTGGGAGGCAAAATGCAAACGGGCCTTTGGTCTGATCCTGCAGCAGCAGGAGTCTTCTGACGGTAGGATGTCATGTACTCCAGCAGGAGTTGAAATGCTTGTAAACGTGGGCTGCCTGCATTTATACCCACAAGGAAAAGTTTCCCTTTACAATAAAGAAGGGGGGCAGGGAAAAGAAGAGGGGAGTGAAATCAAACAGCCCCTCTCACTGGGGTGGCTGTACAGTATAGGTTATGTTGAAGTGGATCGACACCCTTGTTCTCCACAGAAGTGCGTGATCCTGCAAGAAAACCAGCATGCTCTGTGTGTGTGTGTGTGTGTGTTTTGGGGGGGGGGGGAACGATAGAATTAATAGAGACCAACAGGATCATCAAGTCTCACCCTCCTGCCAATGCAGGCTGTCCACAGTTACAACACCCCAGATAGACAGGTGGCCCCCCAGCCTCTGCGTAAAGACCTACGACGACGAGAGTCTCCCCCTCTCCGAGGCAGCAGCCTGTTCCGCTGCCAAACAGAAATGTTCACGGGCTGGCTGAGGCTTGCACTAAAACATATACTGGATAGAGCCATGTCAGAATAAGAATACCGTCTTGTGAATTCACATGTCCTAAGCAGGCTTTCTTGGCCGGCCGGCCCCATCAGCGGCTGGGGCAGGATCCCTCCCTCTTTGGCCAATGGTGGCCAGCAGCAGCTGGCTGTCTTGTTCCCATGAACAACGTGCAAAAAATGTCATGGAGGTCCAAGGCTGGGCATGCTCCAAAGAAGGGGCAGCAGCACTTCCTTGTTGAAAGTCAAGATCTGCTGTAACTGCCCACGCTCACAACCCAGGCATTCTATGATCTACTCCACATAAATCCCACTGATGATGATCATCATTCAGAGCCTCAAGTGTGTAGCCAGCAGCCAATAAAACTACCAGCTTACCAGCCAGGCCCCTGCTGACACTAGTACAATGCACCTTTACTGGGGGGGGGGGGGGCTCTTAAAGGATTAACAGAAGCCCTTTGCAGACCTTCTAGAACTGTGTATAGAATCAACACATTGAGGATAAATCAGGCTCCATGTGCTGATGGTCATTTGTACACATAGGAACAATGATGGTCATGAGGAAGGGGGCGGGGCCTGTGGCCACGAGCCTGATCTGCCCCAGACACAGCGATTCTACAGTTTTCCACACATCAGAAATGGGTTCCGATTTTTGTGTTTCCAAAAGACACAGCTAAAGCTGGCCAGACAAGCTTCACTGAGCCAACTAGCATTTAATCATGGACACCGCTACCAAGAAGGCCCCGTTCCACATCTTCTTCAGTCTGTCTCCGGATGAAGATGGAATTTGTAGTCAGGCCTGTCTTGCATGCTAGTGGGGCAGAGCTTCTGAGGTCATTTGAAGTGGTTTTTCTTTAAAGACAGTAAGGGTGGACGTTCTGGAAGGACTGGGACTTAAAGAGATCTGTTTTGCTTTGGGCTTTTTCCCAAACTCATTCTTGGGATGGGATGGGCTGTAGCTCAATGGGAGAGAATCTGCACTGCATGCAGGAGGGCCCCAGTTCAATTGCTAGTGTTTCTAGTTGAAAGGATAGCTGCTGATGGGGAAGACTGACTGTCCACCTGGAGAGCTGCTGCCAGTCAGAGCCATACCCCGCCATGAGATCTAGTGAAGCTCAATCCATCACGGAACGTGGGTGGGAAGCGGAGATGAAACAGTGGGAGTCACATTAGTCACGCAGAAAGGAACTGGAGTCGGAAAGGCAAAGCGCTGCTGACTCAGTTCTCCTGCACCGTAATTAATGAGCTCTTGTGACTTACTGTGCAAAATGGATGTTTTTGTTTTGTCCAGTTAACCAACAGTGGGGCAGAATGAAACAAGGCAGGAGGAGGAAAGACTTCATGTAAGGTATCAATCTGTGTGAACACCGACGATTTGGCAAGAGAGACCAGGGCTAGCACAAGACCTGATGGAGTCTGAGGCAATGTGCCAAACACTGCCCTCTCTGACCGGGTGATGTGCCAGCCTCTGCTACTCCCACTTCCTGGAACGGAAACGGAAGAGGAAGTGTGGAGGAGAGGAGAGTGGTGGAACAGCAGCAGCAGCCCTGGAGGCGAGTGGACAGTGGCACCACCTGCCAATCTGCTGCCTAAAGCAACTGTCATGGATGAGCCAGTCCTGAGGGAGGGTGGGGTGCTGGAGTGTCTCACCTTCTTTGCCTTGCACTGCCTGCTTGTGAACTCACGGGGATTCCGGGGGAGTGTCTGACCCAGCAGCACACTTACCCCTGGACCCGCGATTACTGGCTAAGCGCCCCCCTGGTCAACTTCAGCCCACCAGAGCACCAAGGCGGCCTCAGCCTTCTGATTTACTGACACTCCAGCCTGTTAAGTTGTTTTTACACTCACAACAAGCAGGCCTGTAATTCTTAGGTGTTTTACTCAGGGAAGCTTCTTCCAGACTGGCCTCTGCTCAAGTGTGGAAAAAGACCCCACTGTTATTGTCCGGGGTTCTAGTTCTCAGGGCACAATCACACCAGAGAAAAGGAACCCTGGGTTCTTTACCAAATCAAACCAAATCAATAAGTACAAGTTTACCTATTCAGTTCCGCCTGACTTAGTTCCAACAGGACTGACCAAATCAGAGGAATAGAATATTCTTAGCCTGGGCAACAACCCAAGAGTAGAATAAGCTGCCACCACCCTGGTACGCCAGCCCCGCAGCTCCAGGGAAAGCTGGGGTCTCTAGGCCAAGTCTCAGTGCTTGCAAGGCTGGCCCCTCCGTCCGACATGAGAACCAGACTCAAGCCTCAGAGTCTTCAAAATGTTATTACTGGTAGCACTGGTAGTAGTGAACCAAGCAGTTAGGCAGGCTGGGTAGAATTCCGTTCCCTTGTACTCAACCACAGACACACGAGCCTGTAAAATATATTTTGTTTATTAAAGTAAATTAAAGATTACATATAAGAAGACATAAGATTCTTTGTAAGGCTTTATAGGCATGGTATGCAAGACAGACAGACATAAAACAAGAAAACTATTCTCCTAAAACTTACTGGTCCTAACACTCACCCAATTAGCTCTCATAGCACGGACAAGGTGTAGATGTTAAGCGTCCCAATAAGCGTGAAAGGGACATGGCTCCATACTGGAGGTCCAAAACTGTCTGAAGTCCCAGTCCCGCCCCCGCCCCCGGATCTTGAAAACTGAACTCTCTATCTCTAGGCAAACTTTGGCTCCCTTATACCTGGTGACGGGGGAATAGCCAATCAGAGGCTTCAACAAACCAAAGCTTCTAGGCCCTTACATCATGGTCGCTCCAAGTTCCCCCTCCCAACTGGAAACCACAGGTGCAAATAGTTTGCAGTTAGGTTGTCCTTGATGAGTACCAGGATCCACCAGCACGGAATGAGAAACTGGCCAGACTTATCAGTCCGAGATAATGGGTCCTGCTCTCAGGCTTGCACTAATTAGCTAGCTTCCCAGCAGCGAAACTGTTCAAGTTGTTTTCGAGACGTCAAAGCTCTGACTTTCTACTCAGGCTTTCAAAATGGAGTCAGGCAACTAAAATGGAGTCAGGCAAAAGGCCTTGTGTCCTTCACACTGCTTTACTAGGCTCCTCCTTGTGGCCCACTGACCGATGTGTTTTCCATTGACAGCGCAAGAGTGCTGCTGGCTCAGACTCTCACCCATTGAGGCAAAAGTGATCTCCCTGAAACAATCTTGAGCAGGAGAGGCAGCGTTGCTTCGGAGCCGAAGTGCCAGGCTAGAGCAGGCCAAGATGGTCTCTCCTCTTAGGGCCCAACCAGACACAGGAGGGGAGTTCCATGCTCCATGTCTTTGCCTTCTCCAGCAGGAGACCCAATCGGAATCAGGGCTGCAGCACAAGAACCCTCCCCTGCCAGGTACATAAGAACATAAGAACATAAGAAGAGCCCTGCTGGATCAGGCCAAAAGCCCATCTAGTCCAGCTTCCTGTGTCACACAGTGGCCCCACCAGATGCCTCAGGGAGCACACGAGACAACAAGATACCTGTGTCCAGTCGCCACTCCCTTGCACCTGGCACAGAGAAAACCCACTTCTAAAAACCAGGAGGTTGCTTATGGCTTGTAACCTGTGATGGTCTTTTCCTCCATGAATTTGTCCAAACCCCTTTTAAAGGCATCTAGGCCAGGTGCCATCACCACATCCTGTGGCAAGGAGTTCCACAGATGAATCACACGCTGGGTAAAGAAATATTTTCTTTTGTCTGTTCTAACTCTCCCTCCACTCAATTTTAGTGTGTGTCCCCTGGTTCTGGTGTTGTGCGAGAGGGAAAAGAATTTCCCTCTATCCACTCTCTCCATCCCATGCATAATTTTATACGTCTCAATCATGTCCCCCCTCAGGCGCCTTTTTTCTAGGCTGAAAAGCCCCAGACGCTGTAGCCTTTCCTCGTAAGGGAGGTGCTCCAGCCCACGAATCATTCTGGTCGCTCTTTTCTGCACCTTTTCCAATTCAATTATATCCTTTTTGAGGTATGGTGACCAGAACTGGACACAATACTCCAGATGTGGCCTTACCATCGATTTGTACAAAGGCATAATGATATTGGCCGTTTTATTCTCAATCCCCTTTTTAATGATCCCGAGCATGGAATTGGCCTTCTTCACAGCCGCCGCACACTGGGTCGACACTTTCATCGACCTGTCCACCAGGACCCCAAGATCTCTCTCTTGATCCGTCACAGACAACTCAGAACCCATCAGCGTATATGTGAAATTTTGGTTTCTTGCCCCAATGTGCATCACTTTGCACTTACTTACATTGAAGCGCATCTGCCATTTTGCTGCCCATTCTCCCAGTTTGGAGGTAGGCTGCCGTGGCTGACGATGGCTCAGGTGGCCCCCCGCTATCTGCTATCTGGGATTCTCCTCAGCTTCTGGCACCCGAGGAGGATGTGGACAGGATCCTTTGCAGTGTGAGGCCGCCCTCCTGCCTGCCTGACCCTTGCTCAGCTTGGCTGCTGAGATCTTACTGACTGGGGGGGGGGGAGGGCTGGCTGAGTGGACAGGGAGGGTTATGAATTCATCTCTGGTGGGGGCCATTCATTGTCAGCAGCATTGAAGTTTATTTATTTATTTATTTACAGTATTTTTATCCCGCCTTTCTCCCTGAAGGGACCCAAGGCGGCTTACAACAAAAAAGAAAATACAATACAAAACATACAATACAAAAAGTAATCACATTTTAAAACAGTAAAAAACAATTAATGAAAATTAATAAAAACAATATCTAAAAATCGATTAAAAAGATCATAGCACAATTAAAACAGGAGCATAAATACAGCAGCACCCCCCACCTGTACCAGCGAGATGTTAAAAAAGGCAGGGGCTCAGAAGGCTTCTTTGAACAAGAAGGTTTTTAGGCCTCGCCGGAAAGTGTCCAAGGAGGGAGCAGTTCGTAGGTCAAAGGGGAGGAAATTCCATAAGGTTGGTGCCACTACTGAGAAGGCCCTGTTTCTGACCGCTGCCCCTCGCACCTCCCTGGGCGACGGCACCCGCAAAAGTTGGCAGAGGTGCCCTCCCCTCCGGAAGAGTCCTTCTCTTGGACTCCACTGCATTGGCTAATTACTGGCCAGTCTCAGACCTCTCCTTTCTGGCCCAAGCAACTGGGGGGGGGGGCGCGTCTCAGCTTCAGAACCAAACGGACTATCTGGACCCTGATGCTGACTGCCGACCCCAGTTCCCAGCTACATTCTTCCCTCTGAAGCGACCATTAGCTACTAAGGGGGAAATAGACATGCAAATGGTGCCCCCTGGGTGTTTCCCTCTTTGTAGCCAATGACAGCAGCAGGGCGGGGAGATTTGGATCTGAGTGGCTGCTGCCTGCAACGACTGAGACTCCCCTGCCTGCCCCCAGGGCCCTTGTCCTCCAAATCAGCCTCCCTTCCACTGCACACTTGTTTGGCCCCTGGTTTGGCCCAGGAGTTGCAAGAATCCCAGCAGGCAGCGGGTGCTGTGATTCACCAGAAGCTGCTGTGTGGTCCACCAGTGGCCCTTCCAGGTCAGCTGGGCAGTCCTGGGAGACTTGGGTTCCAATCTGTTCTTCTGTTCTCCAGGTGACCTTAAGCCAGTTGTTCTCAGACTAAACCTTGCAGAGGGTGGAGACATGCATCTTGCCCCGAGTTCCTTGGAAGGAAAGGTGGGCTAAAAATGTAATACATGAGAAATCTCTGGTCACGCCTTCCTCTTAGAATAATTGAATCCTCGAATACTAGCGTTGTGAGGGACCTTAGAGGTCATCTCCAATTCCCTGCTCAGTGCAGGCAGCTACATCACCCCTGACAGATGGCCATCCAGCCTCTGCTTGATGACCTCTAATGAGGGAGAGCCCCTCAGCTGCACAAGGCAGCAGGCTGTTCCAACCAGAAGGCAGCAGGCAGCAGGCCAACCAGCTCTTAGGAAATTCTCATGTCTCTCCTACATCAGCCACAGTTATATCTCACACTAGGGCCTGGGCACCTCATAGGATAGTTCTGGAGGAGGGTTGCCTCTCTTCTGGCTGGGTCCAAGACCTGCTGTTCTTTTAGGGCGCAGAAATTTAGGCTGCAATCCTATATACACCCCCTTAACAGGGAGGAAGTTCACTGAACTGAGTTGGACATACTTCTGAGCAGACGTGCCTAGGATTGCAGTGTTGCTACCAGTGTCTCTAGAATGTCCTCTTTTTGTCATGGCCTGAACATGAATTTACCCAGTCAATGTGAGGGTCACCCATGGCTGCACCACTTTGGAATGATTCTGCGAAGGAGTCATCTAGTCGCCCTTTGTCTTCGACTTGGTTGGATCCTACGCCCTCTTTGACACCGAGAGCTACACCGCTCCCAACACCCCGCTCCCTGTCCTTTTGATAGAGCCTGCAGCGTCCTGGAATAACCGTATATCCACCTGGGGGAATGGGGGATACGGTATCCCACTGGTTCTTTCCATTCCCCCAGGTTTCCCTTGTTATGTACACTATATTTCTGTTCTCCTTGTCACTAAGCGCTCCAGCTCCCCCATCTGGGCTTGGAGATGCAATCATTTCTGCATTTGCATACTTTGGGTCCTCTTCTGAATGGCCTTTTCCTCTGTGGCCTTTCAGTGTCCTTTGGGCTCATTTCCAAACTGCATGCTTTTTTCTTCAGGATGATCTAATATTCGCATCCTCATCCCTTAGGGAGGATTTGGCCCAAATTGGGTGCTGCTTCCCAGCTCCTGTTGACTTCCCCCCAGGGGTCCAGCTCTTAGCTTTTCTGCCACCGACCTTGTTGATGTCAAGTGCCAGCAGGTCTCCTTCAATTTTGGTCCAGATGGAGCCTGGGCCTTTCGAACAGCCTTGGCTTGTCCCAAAACGTTCCCAGGTGCCGAAAAAACCCAAAAGGCATGTTGCTCACTGGTGCGTCCTTACAGGTACGTTGCGCTCTACGTGGGGCTGCCTTTGAAGACTGTTCGGAAACTGCAACTAGTGCAGAATGCGGCTGCCCGAGTGGTTGCTGGGGCTTGTCAGTTTGACTCAGTCGGGCCGTTGCTTCGTCGGCTACGCTGGCTGCTGGTTTGTCTATGGGCACAATTCAAAGTGCTAGTTTTTTACTTTTAAAGCCCTTTACGGCTCAGGACCAGGGTATTTGAGGGACCACCTCCTTTCTTAGAATCCTACCTGTCCTCTTAGGTCACCAGAGTGGGCCCTGTTAACCGTGCCCCCATTGACAGACGCGAGGGGGATGGGGGCGAGAAATAGGGCCTTCTCAATGGTGGCATCCCAACTATGAAATTCCCTCCCCTTGGAAATAAGAATGGCTCCCTCTTTAGAGATCTTTCGGCGGGGCCTTAAGACGTTTTTATTTAGATCGGCATTCGATTGCTGACATGGTGGGCTGGCTTTTTTTAATCAAAGGCAATCTTAGGTGACCCTTGTCTGTTTTATTTGTTTTAATTGCCTTGTTTTAATTAGTTTATTGTACTTTGTATTTTTAACATGTTTTAATTCTGTAAGCAGCCCTGTCGGGAGAAAGGCGGGATATAAATTCTTTAAATAAATAATGTTGATTCTGATTTTTATGTGTGTGTGTGTGTGTGTGTGTGTGTGAAGGATTGCTTGTATACACGCAGCAGCAGACGCACTGTTGTGATGTGTTGTGTTGTGATGTTTGCTTCCTTCCTCCCTCGCGGCAATACGCGAGGGTTGAAAACGTGCCTGCGCCGCGGGGGGAAGGATCGTCTCTCTCTCTTCGCCCACTCCAGCCAGGCATCTCCTCTTCTCTGGTCACTTGCAAGGCGGCAGCCTTTTGGAGATACGATACCCAACTAAGCGGGCATACCTGGCTGGGCGGTCACGGTGGGCGCTCAGCATCAGGCCGCATTTTCCCATCTATCTCCCCCCCCCCCCACGCATCGGACATGTGTCTCCAGGTCCCACCCCTTGCTGGGAAGGACTCTGACGGTGTCATTTTCAGGACTCTCCCCCTACTACTCCGGCGGGCCGTGTTGTTGGACAGCATAGGAAGAAGAAGACAAGCGTGCTTAGCGGAGCACAGCTGCTCTCTCGGCCCCCTTGCTGCTCCCTTCCGCCCTTCGTTTCCTAGCACATTTTTGGGTGGGATCATATAGGAGACCATGTTGCAGGAGGAGGAAGGCCAGGGCGACGCGGCACGGACGGGGTTAACCCGGGAAGCGGCTGGTGGCGAGAGCGCCGCGCCTCTCAAGGTAAAAAGAGGAGCCCGCCTGGGGGGAAGGAAGGAGCGTTTCGCGGTGCAGCAGCCGCGGCGGCGTCTTGCAAGAGCGGGGAGGCCCCGGCGACGGAGTCGGCGCGTGACTCAGCCCAAGGCGGCCGCAGGGGAGCTGGCGCCCCTCCGAGGCGGCCCGCCCGCCCGCCCACGCCCTCCCTGCAAGGGCTCCGCCAGCCCAGGCAGCCTCTCACTAGCACTGCCGGCGCCCTGAGCGGCAGCTCTCTTCGGGGGCCAGCTTGGACCCTCGTGCTCCGGCTCCCCGGACGGGCGGGGAGGGGGCGGAAGGAAAGCGGGACCCGCCGCGACGACCCCAGGCAAAAGAGGCAGCCTGCGGCGTGCGGCCTCCGTCTGCAGGCAGAAGCCCAAAGTTTCCGCTGCGGGGCTCTATGTTTGCTGGGCCCCTGTCCGGAGCTCACCCCCCCCCCCAAGATGTTTTCTGTGTCTGGACTCGCAATAAGGCCGCCGAGAGTGCTTCGGGGCAAATGCAGAGTGCCTGTCCCTTCTCACTGGGTGGCCAGCTGCACTGATTGGGATGATGATGATTTTATTTATTAAAAACAAAAGCTTCCGGGTTTTCTGGCCATGGGTGTTTTTTTTTTTTTAAATAAAGATGGCATTTTTTTTATCCAACGTTTCATCCACCACTGTGGCAGACATCATCAGGGAAAAATGCGGAGACAGAAGTGTAAAACGCATCCAAACCGCTCTAGGATAACTCTGGTGGAAAAGTCTTGTGTGGCTCTGTAAGCTGTAAGTCGTTCTGTTGATTGGCAACGGGTCTGGATACAGAAGTTTTAAAGGTGCCCCCCCCCGCGCAGATTCCATTGGGCTGCCGCCGCCAGTGTAGCAACGCGGCAGGGAGGGAGGCGGCCTCAGCCCGTAGGCCTCCAGTCCAGGAAGGTCGCGCAGCTGTGAGGCGGCTCTGGAGATAAGCCAGGCGGAATAGACCGTGTTTTAAGGAGGCGCTTGAGAGTGAAAACGGAGGGCTGCATGGGCATGGCTCGAAATCTCAAGAATGCGCTTGCTGCTGGGCTGGGCGGGGGATGACAGAAAAAAAGAGGCGTCCGAAGGCCAGCCAAGGAGCTTGAGGGGTAGGTGCAGTGTGACCTGGGGACCCCGTCTCTTGGCCATTATGCTCTTACCTGCAGGGTTGCCAGCTTTATTACTGCCTCTGCTTCTGAAGTATGACATGCAGACATCTAGCAGGTCAAGCATTTCCTGGCAAGAGCTTCAGCGGCTCCCTTTCTGTGTGTCTGACTTTTAAATGACACAAGTGTTCAGAGTTTTACCTCCATGCAAGAGTCACTGCACTCCTCATAACACAAGCAAAGTACCTTGTGAAAAAAAACCATCAGTCCGGCTCTACCAGTCCTGCCAGTTTATCATCTTTTTGGCCACAAGGATGGTGGCTGTGTGTATTTGCTTTGTACTGTGGTGATGATGACCTGTGATCTTAAGCAAATAAAATGTGAGCTGAAGTCAAGCTCTGTAAGCTGCCCCTCCTGTTAGTTAATCACTTCTTTGAAAAATGTGTGATGGATCACCTGTCTCTGGGCAGGGATGTGGAGGGGGGTGGGAGTTGCACCCAAGGGTCTTGGACATGCTCTGTGCCTACGGCAAGACACCCAATGGCCCGCTCTCCCACCATCCACCTGGAACATAATCCATTACAGCTGACCTCTTGCTCAGCTTCTCTTCATTTCAATAAGGCTTGGACAAGTGAACTTCCTGGTGGGTTGTGCCTTGTGAGTCAGATTGACCTGTCTCATTCTGCCACCTTTCATGGGGCCCGAAATCTGTCGCCTCTAATTGCCTCATGGATGGCAGCCCATCTCTGGGAGAGCGTTTCATGAGTTGCCCACATGTATGGCAGCAACTGTTCAATGCTCCTTAGCCCATTGCGGGCATTTCATCTGCATGCAGGAGGTGGCGGTGGTGGCACCAGTGATCACGCTTGCTAGCCCTTCCTCTGATCCTCGCATTTGAGATCTATGGGCCGTCTGCCATATGGCCTATGTGCACGTACTCTGACTCATATTGCCTCTGAAAAAGCAATCTATCCCCTGCAAAAACGGGTTCCGATCCTGCACCCAGAGCCTGCTGCGGTGCTCAGGCTTATGTGTGCAGAAGCCTCTGTGCTGATGGGACCTTGCAAGGGTGGTGGTTGCTGGGAGCGTGGTTAGCAGGTGTGATCCTGATTCCCCTCCCCCCCCCCCGCCATGAGCTCATCTGTACACAGGTGAACCAACTGCATAGGGCTCCTGTCAGTCGATCAGCCTTTGTGGATGCAGCCTGTTTTTTTCCTTGCAATCTTAGAAAATCCATCCCAGGGTATGACCCAACCATGTGGCAGTTTATATACCGTATTGTCCCGAGTATAAGACGCACCTGATTATAAGACGCACCCTTAAAGTTTGGTGCTATTAAAATTTTTTAATTAAATCACTGGCATTAAATTGCAACAGCCTGATTATAAGACGCACCCCTAGTTTAAAAACTTAAATTAGGAGAAAAAAGTGAGTCTTATACTCAGACCAATACGGTACTGATGCTCCTCAATAATTTTTGCGCCATCAATGTGTTTGGCGCTTTTTTTCACAGTAGTGTGAGCCAAAGGAGTCAGGTCGCTGCCCTGAAGTGCAAACAGCCATATTTCAGTAGTGGGTGAAGACCGCAGAGGGAAGAGAGACAGGAGAGAATGAAATGGGAGATGATGAGACAGATGCACATAAATAGCCTGGGGATGTGCAGGGTCGGCAGAAGGTTCCCCCCCACTCCACTTGCTTCTGAGTGGCTCATTTTACTCCAGGATGCTGCTTCATGATTTTCAGAAAGAGAAGAGCTGGGCAAACCCTTTCCGTCCATGTGCCACGGCCTATGCCCTGCTTGGCCAGGTGCCCTGGGGAACTGCAGCCTGGCTGCGGAAAGCTGGCCAAGTGGGTGAAGTTTGGTCAAGTATTAATGTGCCCACATCCCTGAGTCAGCTGCCCCGTCACCTTGTCACTCGTCATTGTCTTTGTTCATTCATTAAGACCGCAGTCCTCCTATGCATGGTTTCTTGGGAGTAAGCCCCACTGAATACAACTGGACATGCATCGGATTGCACTGTAAATGTGCAGGTTGCTCCACAGCAGGACTGCCTAAGCAATTTGTAATGAAGTGCAATTACAAAATAAAACCACAACAAAGACAAGAAATAAGAGACAGGTTTTTAGCTGGAGGCTCACTCAGGTAGAAGCGCTACTGGAAAGGTGGTGCCAAGCGAACCTCCCTAAGCAGAGGTGCGTCGTGGCCCCTGGTTCTTCTGGGCCCTTCAGAGCCGGGGCATTCGCTGAAAGCCTGCTCAGACGATCACTGCGCCAGGAGGGGGGGGAGATGAGGCCGCAAAAGGCAACGATCTGGCAACGGTATTTGGAATTGATATGTGAAGACCTGCCCTTCTTCCTTTGTCTGCACTCCCTTTCCACAAACCCCACTCTGTCCCTCCCCCTTTCCACAAACCCCACTCCGTCCCTCCCAGCTGCAGCCCCCCCCCCCCCGGTGAGGTTTCTCAACATCTCCCTGCACCTTCCAGCATTGTCCCTGGCCTCCCAAGTGCTCCATCTCCCAGTCATTCCTGTCCCTGGGCCCTATTCAGGGACCCCCCCCCCCCGCCCCACTAGGTTTCATACCCTTCACCGCAGCCATTTCAACATCACCTTTTACCCTTGTGTATAAGATTTCCATAGTCCTTCAAATGTTTTATCTTCTTTGGGAGGTTGCTGCACAGTTACTGTTTCGGGGGGGGGGGAGGCATTTAGGGACATTTTCTTTAAGAAATCTTTAGCAGTTTTCTGACATCCCTCCCAGCATCTCTGTCAAAAGTGTATTGGTATCATTTTCTTCATTTGTTCCTCTACCAACACACAGTATAAAACCAGTTTTATATTCTAGAGAGGCATTGTGGATAAAAAGGCCTCTTTCTCCTTCTCTCTTTAGAGAGCCCAATCCTATCTAACCTCCCCAGCGCCGATGCAGCCTGCAGAAGAGTGTGGGATCCCGGAGGCTTCCCCATTGGTTTCCTTGCCCCGGCCGGGACAAGCCTCCACTGTCCGTCCCGATGGGTCTACTTGGACCTGCGCCAGCTACGTTTGCTGGCACAAGACCAAGTTGACCTGGGTTGGTGGATCGAGGCTGGGAAGGGGGATAGGATATCGGCAGTACTGCTGCCAGGGATACCACCCCCTTCCCAGTGTCAATCCACCCCCTCCCTGACCCAGTCTCCTCTCTGTTCCACCCCCTCCCCGCCCCTTCCGCCCACCATCTTTGCTGACTTGCCAGGGCTCATTGGCAGGCTGCTGGTGCACAGCACAGCCCCAGCCCCTCACCGCTTGCAACAGCGGCCAGGCCGAGCTGTATGGCGCCTTTTTGTGTCGCCTTTTGCAACAGCCATAAAGTGCCGCCACCGGAACACGTGTTCCGGCAGCATAGCAGGCCGTTTGGATTGGGCCCGCAGTTCAGTTTGGACGTTGGTCATAACAAAACCTAAAGGAGAGTATCGAAATAACAAAATAAGAGCAATCAGGCAGTAAACAGACAGACCGAGAAAGGAGAGCTGCTGTAGTGTAGTGATTCGGTTGCTGGGCTAGGAGTGAAGACCCAGCTTCAGGTCCCCAACTCCGCTATAAAGCTCGCTGGATGATTGTAAGCCAGACAGTTGCCCTCCCTCCGCCTGCCCTGCCTCACAGCAATGTCGGCCCATCCAGCAGCCACCCCAGGCAGGTTGCCTCAGAGGCAGGTTGCGAGGGGTTGCGAGGGGTCTGAGCCGGTGGGGTTGGGGGGCCTTTCAGCCCAAATCTGCTGCCCCCACCTCCCTCCAACCTGCCGCCAGGGCAAGTCACACTGATCTGCTTCTCGCTCCCTCGGGTGAGAAGCGGATCGTTCCCCTCCTGACCGTGCTCCTTGCACACTGCACTGGTGTGAAACCCAAAAGTGTAGGACTTCTGGGTTTCACAGAAGTGCGTGCGGAGCACAGTCAGGGTTTTGTTTTGGGTTTTTTTGTAGCGCAGAGATGGCGGGTCCGAGATGGCATCAGGTGGCGTTCCAGGTCGTGCCGCCTGCCTGCCTGCCTGCCTGCCGCCGCACACGGTTGTCTTGAGGCTGAAAAGGGTTATGTATGTGTGGGAGAACCAGCTGGAGGAAGAGCAGGTTATAAACGCAGTAAATCACATTCAGCAGGAAATGTTGTGGTCATAACAGGCAGATAAAAATATTTTTGCTACTGCTTAGCTACCAAGGCAAAAGCAATCACATAATTGTAGAATTTGGGTTCAACACAATGAAATTCACTGACAGTTGGTTCAAGACAAGCAAACAAAAATACTACTTTATGCAAAGCATAATTTTATTCTTTATACTTGCATGCTGCTTTTAAAGTAAATCCAAAATGCTGAACAACAATTGGAAACAATAAATAAAACCGCAATATCAAAAAGCAAATGCAAACGGCCACAGACCAGCAGCAACATTTGAACTGAGCTTAACCAAGAATTAGCTTCTGGAACTCACAGCTACAAGCTGTAGCAATGGAAGCCAGCTTCAGCATCTTTTGACAAGGCGTCAACACATTCACGCAGGAGGACCGGACTGACAATGGCTATTCACCCTGCCAACTTAACGGGACTCCCATGTTCAGGGAGAGCATGTCTAAACACCAGAAGTTGGCCGGGGCCTCCAAGCCCTGCTTGTGGGCTTCTCAGGGCCACTGTGGGAAACAGGATGGTGGCCAAGGTCTTCCAGCGAGGCTCTTCTGACGTTTTTGTATCTGCTTTTCGTAGGAGAGAAGGCAGTGAGATGCCTTCTTGCTTTGGGCGTCCAGGAAGCTCTCTCACCCGCCTGCCTCTTTTCTTTTCAGCGGAGCTCAGCCTTGCCACTGCACCGGAAAGTCTGCTATGCCTTAGGGGGAGCCCCATATCAGCTCACAGGAAACGCACTGGGATTTTTCCTCCAGATCTTCTTGCTCGATGTTGTGCAGGTGAGCCAGGAGTTTGATGGAGACAAAACTCAGGGTCTTTGCTATGCGACTGTGTGCAGGAGAGAGATGGTGGGACGGCTGCTTAAGCATCCCAGACCTTGAATTTTCACTCGTGCGCCAGTCCTTTCCCTGCGGCAACCGGGATTATTCAGGTCCTTCTTATTGCTCTGCCTTGATCCAGCTGGAGCCATTCCACGCATCGCTGATTCTTTTCCTTGGTCGAGCCTGGGATGCCGTGGCAGACCCCGCTGTGGGATTCTTGGTCAGCAGAAGCCCCCGCAGGAGATGCGGCAAGCTGATCCCCTGGTGAGTAAGGGGCCGCCGGATGACGCGACAGAGCTCAGAGGCAGGGGCGTTTTGCGGGCAGATGAAAGGGCATCTGGTGGGGCCACTGTGAGATGCAGGAAGCTGGACTAGATGGGCCTTTGGCCTGATCCAGCAGCCAGGCTCTGCTTATGTTCTTAGGGCAGCCTAGTCCTCCATCTCCAGGTGCCAGCGTGTTGGCACCATTCCTGAAGGAGACCGTCTTAGTCCACCTGTCTGTTGATTAAGTTCTGCCTTGGAGGCCCTTCTTTCTCGGGGTTCTGCTGCTTTTGGAGCATAGAACCTTTCCAGTGGCGACTCTTGAACCCTCTCCCCTGGGGGGCTTCCCTGGCACCAAGTCTGGTACCAAGTCTGGTACCAAGTCTGGTATCTGTGGTGCCAAGTTAAACCTTTTTGGTCTGGGGATTAAAATTCTGCTAATGCTGTTTGCTCTGCTTTTAACACTACATTCTTTTTCATTTAAAGCTTTTCATGTATTATTACTGTATTATTGCTGATGTTATTGCTATGGCTCAAACTGCTGCTGCTGAAGGGAAGGGCAGTCGGGGCAATGGGTCGTAGCACCTGCCATATAAGGGAAGGCGAAAGCAGGCTGGGGGGGGGCTTTTAGTTTGGAGGAAAGGGGGCAAATGATAGGAGTTCATAACATGCAGAGGGTGGACAGAGGGACGTTTTTCTCCCTCTCCTGCAATACCAGGTCCTGCACTGAAACTGATCAGCAGCAGGAGACCACGACTTTCCACCACTCATAATTCATGTCAGGAAGACATCCAGGTGGCTTTTGCCTTCGCTGCCTTTGACCCCAAGGTGTTGGGCTTTCCTGACTCTTAGCCACTGCAAAAATAGCAAAGTGGAAACTCCATGCTCAGAAACGGTCTACCTGTCTACCAGATACTGGGGGGGGGGGCAAACAACAGGGGGCAGCTGCTGACTAAATGCCCTGCTTGCTTGTGGGCTTCCTGGAAGCACCAGGTGGTCTTGGTCAGCCCCCAGGGGGCTCTGCTGGCTGACTTACACTGCTGTGTCTCCTGATTAATTGGCAGTTTGAAAGCACAGAGGAGCCCAGGCTTGTGACCTGGCTGCTCTGCTTGCAGATGAATGGGCCATGTTCAGGGTTGAAGGTGGAGGCAGACCCCTGCCTGCCAGCCTGCCTGCCTGCACACTCTCCCTCCACCCTGATGTCTCCACAGACAAAAGAGGGAAGAGGCACTTCCTTAACCATGTGAGTGACAGGTGAAGATGCTGGTGAGAGGCCTGGTGGAGCCCCCTTCTGCCCCCCTGTGGCTACAGCCCTAAACTGGCATCCAGACCTACGATGCAACCCTACTTCTTCTCCACCCCAAAGGCACCACCCCAAAGGCACCAACAGGAGACAAGCAGCCCTGCCTCCCGCCGCCCTTGTCCTCCCCTAGAGACTGAGCCAGGGGTCTCGCTGGCTGTAGCCAGAAGCAGAATGAATGCTGGACTCTGCTGGCCGCCGCCACCGCCTTCTCACCCCGTGAGGACGTTCTTACGTTCTTCTGTTCTCCTTGCAGGATCATCTCCTCCACACCATTTGGGGTCCTCTTCTACTTCATGCTCTGGTTCATCCCCTCAGACTCCCTCTCTGTGTCACTGAAGTTCTTTTGGTATTTGATCATGTACTGCTTCTTCCAAACCTGCATGAGTGTAAGGACTTGTGTGTGGCATCGATAATGAATCTTTGGAATAATCCATTTATTCTGTTGCGTTGCATTTCCAGCCTGCACAGCCTGAAGCTCAAAGTGGGCTCTGAGGAACAATCAGACAAAGCATTGTGCATCGTTAATGTAATTTTGAAAACAAAACATTTTAAAATGATAAGAAGCTCATTAAAACAGCTAAAAATGCCAGAAGTGCTAAACTAGGGCCTGGAAATTCCTCTGTACCTTGAAGTCCACAGCTGACTTGAGAGATGAGGCGGGCTGCAATCCTAACCAAACTTACCTGGGAGTAAGCCCCATTATTGACTATGAGTAGACATGCACGGATTGGGCTCACAGGGTGGTGTCTCCCACAGAACTTGTTCCTTTAGTTCAGACCTCTTGCTGCCCCAGGTACCTGAATTCCTTCTTCCTAACTGCTGGTAGAGAAATGGGGCCGGCAGAAGGGCCGAGAGAGAAAAAGGATGCGAGGCTCTGAAGGTACAGGGAGGAATCTCCAGGGTGGGATTCAGCATCTCTATACTAAATAGGGTTAGTACCTGCTCAGAGTGATATGGATTATTTGCATTTAGGTTGCTCAGCTCATAAAATTTGGAAGGTGTATAATAATGGATGGGGCTTGTCCATATTTTCTGCGGAGGCAGGACTATGTGGCGAAGGAAACTGCGACCAGTTCTGCAGCTGCCCTAAGTTTAAAATAAAATACATACTGTATTTGAAGCATTATGCAAATGATAGCCTGGCACCCATTTTTTGTCACTCTCCTCCTCCGAGTCATGCAGAGGGGTGAATGCCTACAGAGACACTAAAACCCCGTCCATGGACCAGAGGAAATCCAATTAATCTTCCCTCTCAGCTTCAACTGCAGAGGACCGTAATGCTATTATGGTGTTAAAAACACACCAAGTCTCAACATGGGAAACTCACACTAGCTATTCTGAGCATGCCTAAGAAAAAGCGTGATGAGATCCGTGGCAGTGGAATGGCTGTGAGACTGAGCAATGAGTCCCAGTGGCGTTCCTGGAGGAGGTGCAGCGCCACAAGCCGTCCACTGGGCCTTTGCAAACCGGTGTCACACGCCCCTCCCACTCACCACTGGAGCCATTCTGGCGGCGAAGGCAACGTGCGAAATGCGAATGGCTCCAGAGGCGAGTGGGAGGGGCGCATTACGCCGGTTTGCAAGGCTTGCATGGCTTACGGTGCCACCCCCCCAGGAACACCACTGATCTTAACCCAAGTCGGAAAAAATGATCCCACATTGTGTCTCATTGGTCACTTGGCTTCAGTTCCCTAATCTGCAGTGAGGCTGCAATAATACCAGCCTACCTTACAGAGGAGTTGTGAGTGTTACTGAGATGATCTTCGCAAAATGCTTTGAACATCTGAAAGGGTTTTGCAAATGCCAAGGATTAGGATTCAGGTGCAAAGCACCAGCATGGAGGATCATTGCAGGGATCCAATTCCAGGATCTGTGTGAAGAAGCCAATGCCGCTCTGACCAGAGTTTCCCCCCCTCTCCCCCCGCAGTGCTACCATGTGCCTTATTCCTCGCTGACCATGTTCCTGGGCGGGAGTCAGAGAGATCGGGACTCTGCTACGGCATACAGTAAGTCCCTTCGGGTGCCCCTTGATCTCTTTGCTACAAAGGAAACATTAGTATTATTACAGCCCAGTCCTATCCTTCCCCCCCCCCCTCCTGCTGGTGCGGCCACGCCGAAAAGGCGCACTCTATCCGGTGGGGGGAGGTGGGCTGGAGCCTTCAGTGACTCCCACTCGCTGTTTCCTGGTCTTCAACCAGTTCCTAATCCACAAGAGGACCTGCCCTCTTATTCCCTGACTGTGGAGTTTTCTCAGAAGCCTTTCATGAGGGACCGTGTCAAACGCCTTCTGAAAATCCAGATATATAATATCCACGGGTTCGCTCGCATCCACATGCCTGTTGACCTTTTCAAAAAATTCTAACAGGTTTGTGAGGCAAGACTTCCCCTTGCAGAAGCCATGCTGACTCTCCCTCAGCAGAGCTTGTTCTTCTATGTATTTTAAGATTTTATCCTTAATGAGACTTTCCACCATCTTCCCTGGGACAGATGTTAGGCTGACCGGCCTGTAGTTTCCCGGGTCCCCCCTCCTCCCTTTTTTAAAGATTGGCGTGGCATTAGCTATCCTCCAGTCCTCTGGCACAGTGGCCGTTTTAAGGGACAAGTTGCATATTTGGGTCAAGAGGTCAGCAACTTCATTCTTGAGTTCATTCAGAACTCTTGGGTGGGTGCCATCCGGGCCTGGTGATTTATTGATCTTTATTTTGTCAATTAAATCTGAGACGTCTTCTCTTTTAACCTCTATTTGACTTAATTCTTTAATCAGGGGAGGCCGTTCCGGCAGCGGTATTTGCCCGAGGTCTTCTGCCGTGAAGACAGATGCAAAGAACTCATTTAATTTCTCTGCAGTCTCCAAGTCCCCTTTTATCACCCCTTTCTCTCCCTCACCATCCAGCGGACCCACCGTTTCCCTGGCAGGTTTCCTGCTTCTAACATATTTGAAGAAGCTTTTTTTATTCCCTTTTATGTTGCCTGCCATAACGTTCCTCAAAGTATTGACAATGTTTCAGGAATACGGGAATTGAAGCCATGTAGTATAAAGAAGCTTGAACTTTAATCACATTAAAATCCAAGGAACTGAGCCCAACGTTTCGTTCCAGCCCCGTGGAACCTCTTCATAGGGATCTCGAAAGATCATGGATGTTGCTGTCCTCAATTCACCATAGTAAATTTAAACCAAAAAAGCGCGGGAAACCCAGCGGTTCAGAGCGGAAATGACAGGTCTGGAGCGAAGCACTAGCTGTTAGGCGAGCCATGCGAGCTCGTTTAGCACAGCTGGTGTTAATTGCTTCCTCCTCTTGTCTTCACTCTCCCTTTCTTTCCATGCTGGATAGTTCTGCTGTTACAGTGTCAGTGTCAGTTACAGTTCGTTCTACTGTTGCAATGTCAGTTACAGTATCTCCACTGTCAGTTACTTCGGATCCCATTCCTGTTCTTAAGTTTAAGTTCCTCAAAGTCTTGCTTGGCCTCCCGTATCATCTTTTTACATTTCTTTTGCCACAGTTTGTGCTCCTGTTTATTTTCCTCATTAGGGCAAGACTTCCATTTACGGAAGGAAGCTTCCTTGCCTTTTATCCATTAGCAACGCTAACATGATGGGGCAACTGGAGCTCCTGGGAGCTTGTTTTTTTTTGGAAAAAGCAGATGCAGGAGGAATTTGCATTGTGGCCATGGCATGGGGGAGGAGGGCATAGAACTCCTTCCCTCTTCTTCACCTGCGCTGTGGCCCTGATCCAAATCTTTAAACTGCTGTTAACCATGGGGGGTGGGGGGAGGGACTCATAGGTTCAAATCTACAGGTACTGGCAGCTTTTGGAGACGCAATTTAAGTCAGGGAATTGGCATGGAGGCAAAAAGTTAAGCCCTCTCCTGATCCAAAAATGTCCCCCCCTCGCTTTGAGTGTTCCCGTCACAGACCTTCCCTGTTGCACTGAGTTGGTCTGCAGAGAGCAGGGTTGGGGAAGGCGGAAGGTCTCTCTGCCCGAGACCTCAGAAAGCCACTATCGGGCTGAACGGATTGCACTAGGCTAGGTGGAACTGAACAAAAAGGAAAAGGGTTGCCTTTGGCAAGGGGGACCCAGGTTCAAATCCCTACTTAGTTATGAAGCTCACAGGGTGACTATGGCCAGTCTCTCTCTCTCTCTCTCTCTCTCTCTCTCTCTCTCTCTCTCTCTCTCTCTCTCTCTCTCTCTCAGTCTAACCTACCTCACAGGGTTGTTGTGAGGGTAAAATGAGATAACCTACATCCATGTTTGCTATCTTGAGTTCAATGGACAAAAAGTGAGGTACAAATGTGAAGACTAAAACTCAAGCACACTTTTGGGGTCTGGAAAGGTTGCATTCCCTAGAGGAGAATTAAATTTTAAATGGCTTAATGGAGGGAAAATGTCATTGCAGTGACAAGTGAAGAGCAGCTTCTGAGATGACCCCCAACACACACACACCCCTCCAACTCCTCCTTCTGCTTTTTTTGTCTCTTGACAGGGATGGGAGTGGAGATGTTGAGCACTCTGGTAGGATCGGGCGTCCAGGGCCAAATGGTGGGGAGCCACCACGCCAGTATCCGGAAGAGCTGCGACGCGGAGAACGGCACCCTTGGGAACAGCACCTCTCTGCTCCCAGGCGTCTCCCCGCTAGAGAATACAGTAAGAAGAGCCCAAGCTGGCAGCCAGCGACACGGGGACTGCAGGGCCAATCCCGGCAGCAGGGTTGGGGCTGGCTGGCTGGCTGGCTGGCTGGCTGGCGTACTGCTGCTCCCAGGCCTGCCTTGGGCTAACGGGAAGAATGAGCCAGGATTTTCTGGGGAAACCCCCCAGAACATCTTAAATCATTTTTCCAAGCAAATCTGTGGTCTGGTAAAAGGGCTACCAAGCCACATGGGTGGGGGGTGGGGGGAAAGCCACCACGGAAGGCTGCTTCCCCCCCCCCCCGGTTTTTGCCCCTGCAACATCTGAATTATCCCCTATTTAACATTGTGAAGCCACAGAGCCTTGTTACATTAAAGGAAATCCAGCAATTCTTCTCCGATTTCAGTCGGAGTCAGGAAGGAATCTGGGTTTTTTTTGAAAGTTTGCCTCTTTCCTGAGTTGTCTGCAAGAGCCCCCCAAGTTTATCTCTGACTACTAAGGCAGACCTACAGGTGATCCATACAGAGGCAGAGTTGGTTGGAAGCAAATATCTGAACCTCAGGGGGCAGCAGGACAGGGAAGCTGAGAGACAGAGAAAAATGGAGGCCAGAGAACCGCAAAGGAGCTGGCAGACAGACGCAGACCTATCTGGGCCAAGGCCAACAAGATGGCTGTTGCCCAGCCCCAGATGCATTTATAGCTGTGTCAGGAGGCACCAGTCAGCCACTGGGGTGTGTGTGTGGAGCCCTGACCATACAGATAGACAGGTCACTCTCTAGAGTATCAATTCAGTTCTTAAAAGGAGGCACTTCCTGTTCCTTTGGGCTCTTTCTTTTTTTTTTAGTTTCCAGACAGAAATGGCCGCCATTGCCCATAGCAGGAAACAGCTTCCTCTGTGGGCAGCTTCCTCTGTGGCTTCCTCTGTGGGCAGCTGCCATTTTGCTGGCAAACGCGTCACTGTAGCGTGGCGGGCCGCCGGGGGGGGGCGACGCGCGCAAAGGGTGACGTGCGCACCCCTGGAGCCACCTCTTCGGCCTCCGGTTTGTTGTGCGCATGCGTGGATTTTCCACGCACGCGTACTCCGTCGCTGAGGGCAAGAGCCTGCCCGGTTGCCCTCAGCTGCAGGTCCGCCATGTTTGTGCATGCGCAGACCGCTGCTGAGGGCAACCGGGCAGGCTCGTACCCTCAGCGCACATGCGCACAACGAGCTGAGGGCAAGGCCAAAGGAGGTAGGTGATGCGCGATGGCGGGGCGGGGGGGCGGGGGGCGACGCGCGTCATCCCAGCCCCAGGGTGACGCGCGTCATAGTGATGCAACTCACAGTGCAATCGTATGCATGTCTACTCAAAAGTAAGCCCCACTGCATTCAATGGGACCTACTGCCAGGTAAGTGTGTATAGGATTGCAGCCTCAGTCTGGGAGCTGGGGAGTGGGCGTCAGTCTAGTTATTATTCTAGGCCAGGGTTCCTGAACCTTTGGGGGCCCGCGTACCCTTATGCGGGCCCCCAAAGGCCGTGTACCCCCGGACCCCCCAAAAAGTGCACCCCCCAAAAAAGGGAGGATTCAGAAGGGCTGTAGCTTTACCCTCTGGGTTGCGTCATGACCGGGAGAACCCGCCCGGCTGCGCCACAGCCCGGGAAAAAAGCCGAAATTGCTCCCAGTAGCTTCCCTTACCTTGTTTCCCAGCCGCCTCTGTGTTGAATCTCACGAAAATCTCGCGAGATTCAAGATGGCGGCGGCAAAATCTCGTAAGGACATATGAGGCATGAGACTGCCTCATGTGCCCTTACAAGATTTGGCTACCATCTTGAATCTTGCGAGATTTCGCGAGATTCAACATGGAGGTGGCTGGGAAACAAGGTAAGGGAAGCTACTGGTGGCAATTTTGGCCTTTTTCCGCTCCCCCTTGTCAGCTGCTGATCCAGGTTGAGAAGCTCTGTTCTAGGCCGATAGCTGGGATCTGGAGTGTCTCCCCTAAGGGCACTGCTGAGCAGGCGAGTGGCTTCTGGCCCGAATTCCACTGGATCGCGTCGACCAAGCCCAGGGCAGCCGGTCGCCCTGTTCTGGGGTTCTGAGCTGGTGGGACCCCGGTCTCTGCCGCTTATCCTGCCTGGCCAGTAACAGCTCTTCTTCTTTCTGTTTTCCAGCGCAGGGCCTACATGGCTGCCTCCCTGGTGCTGGGCTCCCTGTATTGCTGCTCCTGTCTGGTTCTCTTTGTGGGAGTGAAAGAGCAGCCCGGTAATTTTGTGTTACGATTAAATGTATTTGATGTTCGTTGCCCCTATTCTTGAAGGTTTATCACTGTTTACAAGAAAACACCACAAAATGTCACAAGGTGTCTGTCCACAACCAGTAACCAGTGATTTTGACACGATTTGGATTTCCCCAGTGGGGAAGGGGCTTGACCAGATTGGGGGGGGGATGAGGCACAGCTGGCAGCAGCAGAGGACAACAGCTGTAGCTGCTGTGGTACAAAGGAGGCTGTGTGCTGCTCCCCTGCTTGTGCTTCCCAGGAGTGGGGCGTGGAGGTCTCTCTCTGCCCGCCACCATCACGGGTACTTTAAAACCACTGGGGGAGGGAGGAGCACCCTGGAATCAGAGGTGTGGGGGGGGACATGCGCCGGGGGGTGCAAAAATGCCCCCCTGGCGGTTTCCCGGCCCTGTGTAGCTGTGGGATTTGCCCTCCTGGGCCGCAAATTGGTCAAAAACCCGTGGGGGTTTGTGTGCATTTTCGGCGCACCGCCGTCGAATTGTCACTGAAAGGGGTGGGGCTTGTGACGTTGCACCCCTGGGCAGGGCTTAAACTGTCACACGGGGTGTCACGCCGACAGCCCCCCCAGGGGGGTGTAGCAATGCCACTGCCTGGAAGAAGTCCTGGTGTGTGTGTGTGTGTGTGTGTGTGTGTGTGTGTGTGTGTGTGAAATTTACAGTGCAATTCTGTCTAGGTTTAGACCAGAGGAGCAATTGCATGTTTGCGGCACCCAGCGAGCAAATGGCGTCCGCAGACAGGCTTGCGCTGCCCCTCTGGCGCGGTGGAGGGTGGAACAGGGCGTTTCGGGGGTGGGTGGGATTGGTCGGCCAGGCCCGGGAAGGGGGAGGGATCACCGGTGGCCTCCTCCGTCATATCCTATGCCCCTTCCCAGACCTGGCCGGCGTTACACGGCCGGCTCAAATGTGCACCAGCAAAATAGCTGGCACACATTTGAGTAGACCCATAGGGACGGCAGGGGCTCTACTCGGGCTAAAGGGACAAACGTCCCTTGACCCCGAGGAGGCCTCCGGCTCTGCTGGTGCAGGCTCCATCCTGCACATCCTGCCTTATTTGCGCCACCCCGCCGCCCTGCTAGAGCAGATTGGGCTGCAATGTGACTTTCAACCACATCTTTTTTCCCTGACTGTGTCTGTTTGCCATGACTGCATTTTGTGGAAAGACACTGAGAAATGCCAGCAGCACGACGGACGTTTTGCAGCTGCTTTTCTCTCCCTCTCCTGCAGGCCCTTGTAGTGCTTTGGGGGAGCCCCGGGTCCCTTTTGTCCGCAGCCTGCGCACCATCCTAGGGCACCAGCCTTACATCCGGCTGCTGTGTGGGTTCTTGCTGGCATCGTTGGCCTTTCAGGTAGAGAGACTTCCAGCGCAAGAATACGAGTGTCGTGCTGGCATGCGGTTGCCACTTCTCCTGGAGAGCAAGGAGAGAGACTCCCCAGTCCCTGATGTGGCGCCCCGGACGCCCTTACCTGGTGGTGCCCCTGCTGCCGCCTCTGCCCCATCTCTCCCTCTTGCTTCCTGGATTGGAAAAGGAAGGGGGGCCGGGAGTGGCCTCCGCTCCCCCCTTTATTTGCAGATCCAGGAAAGGGAGCGCAGGCTGGGGACAAGCGGCAGGCACTGTCTCAGTCCGCCTCGTGGAGGGGCCGGCCTTGCTGGGGGGGGGGAGCACAGAATCTGAGGCTCCCGGCGGCTCCCGGCAGGGCACACATCATTCTTCTAAAACGGAAAACCAGCCGCTTGCTCCACCTGGGGGAGGCAGCAGCCAGCCTGCGAGTTAGCAGGGAGTGGGGGGCCGGCAGCCCGGCTCCACATTGCTGAGCCCCTTCATTCCTGTCCTCCTCACAGCTCGCCCAAGGAATCTTTGCCTTCTTCTGCACTCATGCAGCCGGGCTGGCCGGAAGCTTCCCGCACTTGGTGCTCATCATGCTGGTAAGCCGCACCTCACCTGGCCTGGCACATGGAGACTGCGCTCGCTGCCTTGCTCTGATCCCCTCCCCCCACTCTCAGCATCCAGGTACTGGGTGGCACCTAGGTTTGCCTGGGTACCCACCAGCAAGGTGTCTGACTGTCTGGCTCCAGCCACACGATATTTGCTCTCCATTTTGTGTATGGATCACACCTTTTGTGGGACCATTTCTGTGACGATTTTTGTCCTGCTTTTCCGCATCAGGCAAACGAGCCTTTTTGTGCCAGTGTGATGTCCAGCAATGAGGCAGCCCTGCCCTGTCGTCGTCCTCGGCACGAAGCCGCTTACCCGGGTGCCAGCGGGTAGAGCATGTAATCTCCAGGTTTGGCTGTGGCTTCATTCCGAGGACTGCGATGCGGTGGGGCTGCCGCACCTGCACTGCACGTCCCTGATGTCCAGTGTGTGGATGTTGGGGGCAGGCAGGGCAGGTAGGATGTGGTGAGCTGAATGTTGCATGGAGACCACTTCCTTGCTTCCCACAGGGCTCCAGAGGCTTGCTTTTCCAAAGGCCAGACTCCCACATTTCAATTGGTTTTATTGCTCATTGTCCAGTTTTCCTACTGGATGATTTTATTCTGTTTTCTTCATGTTAGTTTTTAGTCTGCTGCTGCTGTGTGTGTTTTTTCAAGCTGTTTTAATTATGTTGCTTTTATGATTCATTGTTTCACAGCCCAGTCCTAACTAAACTCCCCTGTGCCGATACACTGCATCCCGCGGGGGAATTTAGCAGGTTGGAAGTCTCCTCAGGGTAAGGGGACATTTGTCCCCTTGCCCCACAGTAAGCTCCAGCCATCGATATGGGGCAACTTGGACCTGCGTGAGCGAAATAGCTGCCGCAAGTCCGTGTTGCCCTGTGTTGGCAGGATAGGATCTGGCACATGCTGGCGCTGCTGATCCCCTCCCCCTCCCGGGCCCAATCTGCCCGCCCGGCCCCCGTCACTGCCCTCCCCCCATCCCATGTGCCCCCCCCCAACTCCAGCGGGCGTTACTCCTTGTGCTGGCACCAGAAGGAAAGACACAGCACCCTCCTCGCCGGCGTTGCTTCCTAGTGTGTTGTCACAATGCGCTTTATGGCACGTTTGTGACAACGTGCGCCGGCGGAGGGCGAACTCCACTGGTGTAGGCACAGCATAGGATTGTGCCATAAACGTGTTGTTTTTCATCTTTGTTAACTACTAGGAATTGGTTTCAAATTGAAAGGTGGGCTCAAAATATTCAAGTGAATGAAATGAATACAGGGAATGAATTCTCTGAGACAGGCTGGACTTTCTCCTCCTCTCTCTGGTGCTTCTTCCAGGTGGTGGCCTGCCTCTCCATCCCCTTCTGGCAGTGGTTCCTTGTAAGGTTTGGGAAGAAACTGGCTGTCTTCGTAGGCCTCTCCGTGAGTATCCCTGGGTGGAAAATGGATCAGGCTCTACTTGTAGAGCTCATGATTTGCAGTAAACGGCAAAGGTTTCTGGCTCTCAACCACAAAAGCTGTATTGGGTATCGGTTTGTGTCCAGGTATGGAGAGCCAGTCTGGCCTCCTTGGAGTTGCCCTATTGGCTCCCCAGATGACATCACCTGGTCCAGCTGGGCTGCTGAGCTGCAGACTGCAGTACCCCTCTCTGACTAGTCTCTAGGTCAGCTGTTTTCAGCGTTTTTCATCTCACGGCACACTGACCTCTCTATGGGACTTTGCCTCTTGTGATGCCACTTCTGACTTCCAGGAGACTCTTCCAGGTTCTGCCTGCAGCTCTGTTTCTAGGGCAACAGTCTGTAGGCTCCGCTGGCAGAGGAAGAGGGACAGACAATTCGTTACTACAGACAGTTGTCCTAGAAACAGAGCTGCAGGCAGAACCTGGAAGAGTTGTGATTTTCAGCCGCTGTGCTCCACACTCCTGCAGCACACCGGTTGAAAACCACTGCTGTAGGTGCTCCAAGCATGGCCCCAGTGGTGCAGGACGTCTGGTGCCTTTGTTCTGCTGCCGAGTCCCTGGTTTGAATCGCTGGTGACTTGAACAGCCCGCTGCTCCTGCTCAAGTTGCGGCGGCCGGACTAAAGGGCTGGCTGTTGCATCCTGCACAGTTCCTGGGCCACGCTGTTGTGGCCCAGGCTCACCTCGGGAGAAGGGGACAATCCCTGCCCCCTCCCAGCCCAGACCGGCCAATGGCCCCCTCCCCCCACCCCTGTCCGCTCTCTCCCGTCCCTGCACCAACTGGCACAGGACTTACTTGTGTCCAGCCGCGCAGGTCCTGGGGGACGGTGCAGTAAGCGGTGCCGGCCTCCATACTGGCACCGCTTACTCAAAAGGAGCTGCAAATGTGCTTTACGACACGTTTGCGACTCCTTAGGCCAGTGCAACGCTGGCCGAAGATACGCAGGATTGCGCTGACAGTATGTGATCTCCATAATGAGAAGTTTCAGCCTCAATGTGTGGTCCTGAGCCAGTCACTTGCTATTGATCAGCCGTACCCGGTGCTGCTGCCAGGTTGCTGGGGGTCCTGGGGCAGTTCTGCACCCGGGGGCCCCATGGCGTCACCTGCTGGTGTACTCACCGCCACCCACAGTGAGGGTTCAGGGGTTGGCCTAGCCAAGGGGACTCACTGACAGGCCGGGGCCCTCAACCAGTGTTCAACCCGATGGACTGCACCCCTGGCCATAGCTGTGAAATGCAAATAGTTGTGAGTGGATGAGCAAGAAATGAAGCTTGTGAAGCACTTTGCTAATTAAAAATGTGCTTCTTAGGCACGCGATATTAGCGGGTAAGAAGACCTGTCCCCTGAATAGGCTCTTTCCTGCCCCTCCCCTCTTGTCTGTTGTAGGTCATGATCCCAGCCCTCATTGTTATCACTGTTGTGACCCACAACTTCCTGGTCTACATCTTTATGGTCGCTGTGGCAGGATGCAGCCTGGCCGTTCTCTTCTTGTTGCCATGGTGAGTGGAAAGGAAGTCCTGAACAATAACAGGCTCCTTCGCAGAGGGTGGGCGTCCAGTTGGAAGCTTCCTGAGATCCTATTTCATCTTTCCAGTACTGGAACTATGATTAAGAAACTGTCAAGTGTGCTGGATTTGTGATGAAGTATGAACACTTATGAACAGCTTTTCACACAAAATGAGAACAACAGCCCTGGCCAGTACAGTCGACTTGGGGACCGTTCAGTTTCTGATTGGCCATTCTTAGTTCCCCTAGCAGCTCAATCTCTTGTTTGTACATTCAAGCTGTTGTCACACCAGGGAACTAGGTGTAAAAGGGATACACCTGGAGGTGTCGGGTCAAAGAGCATGGCTTTCAGCCCACGTGATTGGGCTGCAGGGTCTCCCTTTTCTGAAATAAATACATAAACTGTGTCTTGCATATCCAAGGGCTGGGGGAAAAAATGATCTCTGGCTCCATACAGTGGAACATACGAAACTGCCCTGCCGAGTCAGATCACCCAGCTCAGAACGGTCTCGCTCATCATCCGACTAGCAGCACCAGCACTTCAGGGTCTCCCATCACCTGAACCTTTTGACTGGAGATGCCAGGGAGTTAACCTGGTACCTTCTGCATCTGTTCTAAACTGTGGGTCGGGACCCACTTGGTGGGTCGGAACCAGATTTCTGGTGGGTCCCAGGTGATGGAAAGGTCAGATAAGTAATTGCCACAAGCCCTGAGGCTATTCAAAAATCAGATAGCTGGTAATTGCCCTTCAATGTACATGGTGTTTTACAAAGAAGATTTGATTGTATGTCCCTGCTCCAAGGCACTGGCGTCGCTTCAGGGGGGGCGGAGCTCTAAGTTCCGCCTGCTTTCACCGCCTTGAATGGTTCCGAAGGCGAGGGGGCGTGGCCGCTTCGTGCTCCGGTGTAACGGAGGGTCGGAGCCACGGTGGAACTTAGAGCTCCACCCCGCCAGTGCTCCAAGGGACATACAATCAAGGGGAAATGGATGCAGGGGAATGGGGGAAGAAAAGGTGACTACATTTCCATTACACATACTTATGCATAGGTATAGTAGGGATGAGGGGACTGTGCCAGAATGTTCAGACAGATGGTAGGTCTGCAGGGAGAGCGAGGAGGAGCATCGTGGAGGTGTTCCGGGAGGCAGTGCCAGGCCGAAGGGGCAGCAAGGGAGAGAGTTCCTTTGGGGTGGATAATTCCTCTGTGAGGATTCATTCGCACATCACTTGATGATGCAGCAGCAGTCGCCTTGGAGGTGTGAGCCAGCCCTGACCTGAACGGCGCTTGTTGCCAGGTCCATGCTTCCTGATGCAGTCGACGATTTCAAACTGCAGAACCCCACCTGCCCCAATCTGGAAGCCCTGTTCTACTCTTTCTACGTTTTCTTCAACAAGTTTGCTGGCGGACTTTCTCTTGGCATTTCGACGATGAGTTTGCAGTAAGCCTCTCCTCTTTTTTTCTGTTAGTCAAACCTCATTAGACCTTTCCTGGGGAAAAACTAAAGCGCTTGGATGAAACCTTCTTCTGCAGCCAGTTTTCTGGGCAGCACTTGCCTCGCCAGGTTCGCTGCCCCAGGCTACCCGGCTGTGTAAAGGGTGAATCAGCTCAGTGCCAGGCTTGGAGGTACAGCAGCTCTTTGGCTCCTTCCCAAGGAAGTCCCAGGTACTGGCTGTGTTCATGATCAAGCTGGAGGTATGCTGGGTTTTTTAGGGGGGCTGCCCAGTTAGATGATGGCCTCCTGAACAGAGGCATAGCTAGGCCACCTCCGGGGGGGGGGGGCGACAGGCCGGTCGACACCCCTCTGACACCATCGCCTGCCCCCCCGGCCGATGACATCATCAATGACAAAAATACACCCAGGGGGGGTGCTGCAGAGGCCCTCATAGCACCACAAAATGGTGTGAAAACACCCCTGCCACCGTAAGTGCACCCCCTTGCCTCCAGGGGGCTCTGACACCCCCCCCCCCATGACGCCTCTGCTCCTGAATCTTCCCTTGAAGGAGACCTCTCGGCTTCAGTCTGCTGCTGCTGCTGCCTTACGCTGAGGAGGCCATTGATTGGTCCATCTGGACACCACTCTACCTGACAGCAGCCCCGCCCCCCTGGGCTCAGGTCTGCTGTATGATGAGGCTCTTTTAACTGGAGCTGCCCGGGACTGAACGCAGGGCTTCCTGCATGGAAAGCTCGTGCTCCTCCACAGAGCGGTGGCCCTCATGTGCTAGTCGCCCTCCTCGGTCGCAGGCCTCTGTGATGCTGGCTGGCTGCCTCCCCAGGCGGCTTCCGAGGAAAGGGACTCTTTTGACCACCATCTGTGTTAGCTTTGCAGGCTACAGAGCCACCGACTGCACACACAAGCCCCAGGTCGTCCTCGCTCTGCGCATCCTCATGGCCCCGGTCCCCATCGTCCTGCTGCTCTCGGCCATGGCTGTCTTCTGCTCCTACCCCATCGATGGAGAGCGGAGGAAGCAGATCCGACTGGAGATGGAGGCTTTGGGGTAAGGATGGAGGAGGTCAAAGAAGAAGAACCATGGCAGGCAAAGGGTCACCAATTTATTTCAATATGTATACAGACTGCCGATCCTGAAGACCTGGCGGCGGCGGGGGGGGGGGGGGGGAAGATGATGTATTTTAAAAGTACATTAAGCTGCTTTAGTCAGCAGTCATTCCATCTTCCCAGGGAATCCTGGGCACTGCGGTTCTATGCGGTAGGGGCTAGTGATCTTTAATAGAGAACTTGCCAGCGGCCCAGTACAAAATTCCCAGGATTCTTTAGGGGGAAGCCAAGACTAAAGGGACACTACTAAGTTTTAAGTCAAGGTGGGTGGGTAAGGTCATTCACCCAAGTGTTGTCCTGAAGGCTCTCACTCGGGCAGCCCAATCCTAAATGGCCGGCCACTGCATCATGTGCAGGATGCAGTCTGGGCCAGCATGGCCGGGGCTCACCTCAGGGGAAGGGGACATTCGCCCCCTTCCCCTGGTGTAAGTGCCAGAGGCCCCGATGGGCCTCCTCAAATGCGCGCCAGCTCTGGAGCTGTCACACAACCGGGGAGGTTGTGTAAGGCCGACCCAGCCTGGGAAGGGGATGGGGATATCAGCACAGTCTGGTGCCAATATCCCCGCCCCCCTCCTGGGCCAGCCAATGGCCCCCTCCCCCACCACCCGGCCCACCCTCCCCATTCCCTCCCACCGCCTGGTGCCAGCACTTTCCTGCGTCAGGCGACACGGGAAGAGGAGGGCGGTGGAGTGAGCGATGCTGGCCTCCACGCCGGCACTGCTTACTCTAGAGGTGCTGCCACACCTTAGACTGGCAGAGCATGCACTCCGCTGGCTTTGACTTGTGCAGGAACGCGCCCTAAGGTTGGTATATGGCAGAAAGAGACAACGGGAGTAAGAACTCCAGGGACAGGCATGAAACTTTAAACTCCTTTCCGTAACGTTACCGAGCCCAACCCATCTAAGCATCACTAAAACTCTCACTCATGAAACTCCAGACCAATATCTTTTCCAGATGTTTCTGTTTTTGACAGTTAGGCTTCTGCCCAATCCCATCCTCTACTGGGCTTCTCAATGAGGAGAGTTCGTTTTACACCAGATCTAGGTTCCCTTTTCTACAAACTCCTTGGCTCCTTTTGCACATCCTTCAACCCACTCCTCCCTCGTCACCCCACAGCCGTTCACGTGCGAAGCCTCTTTCATATCTGCCTTTTGCTCCTTTCAAGCAGGCTTCAAGATCAAACGGAAAGCCTACCGCCATCCGAGGCGAGTCGGGCCGCTCACCTGTCCATCCAGAGGGAATGACCGAAGTTCACTCCTGGTGGTGAACAAGAAATCGTGACGGTCACAGGAAAGACGTTGCTGATGCTTCTTGCGTCGGATTTCTGCAGCACAACAGACGGGTCTCTGCTGCTGTCGTTTGCACTTGTAACGGCCTTCACAAGAACTTACCTAAGAGGGGTCCTGCTGCTGCTAGATCAGAGCAAAGACCCCACTAGTTCAGCGTACTGTTTCTTACAGCGGCCAACCAGATGCCTCCGGGAAGCCCACAAGCAGGAGGACATGCAGGCAACAGTCCTCTCCCTCTGTTGCTTCTCAGCAGCAGGCATTTGGTGGTAGACTTCCCCTGGATGTGGAGGTTTCAAGTCACCGTCATAACGAAGGGCCACTGGCTGTCCTCTCCTCTTCCCTGAATCTCTTCTTCCATCGAACCTCCTTTTAATACCATCTAACTAGTGACCATCGCTACATCTTGGGTCAGTGAATTCCATCCCATGAACTACTGAATTATATGCTTGTGCAAGACACCAAAGAAATAAATTGCAAGTGGCTCAACAGTTTATTGAAACCTTTTGCACAAGGAGGATTTCTCCCAACTGCTCTGAGGATGGGACCAGGAGGGGAGTGGCTTTAAACTATGGGTTAAACACATGGAAGAACTTCCTTATCAGAAGAGCAGTTCAGCAGTGGGAACCAGGCCCAGGACAGTTGTGGAAGGACCTTCCTTGGAGAGAAGCACGGACAGGGACCCATCAGGAACACTTAATGGGCAGGAGGTGTGGTCTGGAGGTTGAGCTGCTGCCTTGCCTAAAGAAGCTAAGCAGAGTCAGCCCCGGTCTCGCTTTGGAAGAGGGACGAAATGCCGCTGACGGAGTGTCCGAGCCGACAGGGCTTCGGAATGGAATGCAGAGGTGTGTGGGCTGTGGAGGTATCAGCTGGCAAGACAAGGATAACAGTTTGTGAACCCATCTGATGCTTGATATGCAGTTGCCTGTGGTAGCTTGGAAGGCAAGAGCCGTGCGGTCAGAACGACAACTGCACTATGAAGGGAAACATCTTGAGAAATGGAGGGTTCTATGAGTTTCTCTCATAGAATAACATTGGAAAAATGGTTTATGGTTGGCCTGCCTATGTAAGCTGCCTTTTATCTATGAGAAAGGCGGTATATAAATGCTCTAATAAACAAACAAATAAATGTAGATGCTGTCCTGGCTCCGCTGAGCAGGGAGCAAAATGACTTCTCTACTTTTCTGTGTTGCTGTGTGTCTCCTGCCAGCTCCTTACATATTGTGAATAAGGAAACGGAGCCTGCTGTGAGACAGGAGACACTTCATGCAATTTCAGGAACTTGATGGCCACAATGGCAACGTCAAGCAGCACCTATTCTGGCTTCTAGAATTGCAGCGCAGGAGCATGATGGCTGCCAACAGCACCTTCTTGGAAACTTAAATTGCAATCTGTGTTGGTCACCAAGGAGAAGGATAGCACTTGGGCCTAGAGGAGCCTGGCTGACTGGCAGAGCCCTTGCTTTGCATGTGTAATGTTCTCGGAGGTTCAGTCCCTGGGAACATCTCCAGGAAAAGGACTGGAGAGCTGTAACAGGGCTGAGAAGCCTGGCCAATCAGAGTAGAGAATACTCTGTGTATAGAATACATAGCATAAGAAATGTTGATAGGACCCTTCCAGTTGGCTGGCCTGGATGACCTGGGCAAAGAGCTTGCTGCTCTAATCGGGCTCGAATCTAAACTTCCGCTAATCAGGCGCTTCTAAGCCCTGATTGGAGTTTGGACTTCTGATTAAATGTTAGCAGCACTCTGTGTAAACTCTTCTAGATTAAGTTGGGAACAGTTCTGGCCATGTTGTTGCCTAGATAGGGCATCCCTGCCTCAAGCCAATCCACCGCTTTTCCAGCCTTGCCAAATTGCCTGCTCAGTTGCCACCCTTCTGCTTCCACTGCACTAGCCATGGCAACTGCCTCCCCGCTCAAGAGGATGCTGGGCCCTGAGTCAGCATTCAGCTTGCCTGTCACCGCCCCCCCCTCCCGGTGATCAGAGGCTTGCCTGGCGGGGGCTCCCACGGAGAATCAAGCCATGCTTGTAATCCTTGGCCAACAGAATCTTGTTCTCTGAACAGAGGAAGCTGCCTCCTCTCTGCTGAGCCAGACCTCTGGTCCATCAACGTTGACTCCTTTGGCTGGTAGCAGCTCTCCAAGGATTCACTCTGGTCTCTAACAGTTTCCAATCTAGCAATCAAAGCATGACGATAGCTTTATTGCTAGAGGGGAAACAGTGGGAAATTACCGATTTCTCTGCTTTTTTTGTACAATATTCGACTAAGCTGAAGTTTTAGAAGTAAGAAATTGGAATCCCCTAAAAATAATTTGGGGTACATGCAACCCGATGAAAATCAACCCCCACTCTGAAGTGGTTATTTGCCCCAGGAAAGAAGCTGCTATTTGCACGTGTCGAAGGTTCCCTCCTGGGGCAAAATGCAGCTTCCGTGGTGGTGGTGGTGGCGGGGAGCTTTTGTCAAGAAAAAGCAGCAGAAAGCCGTGACTCAGGCTCCCCCCCCCCCCCGCTGCTACTTAAAACAAAACCAGACTGAAAGGCAAAGCAGCATTTTAACACCTACTTTGACCCTAAGGGGGAAGAGTCTGTGGTGTGAATCTTGCCACTGTCACGAGCTCCCTAAGTGCTCTGCTGAGCCACAGTCTCTCTCAGCCCCCCCCCCCATCTGCAGTAAGGGGGTAATGATACTGTCTGACCTGCCTGTTTAGCAGTTACTGAGATAACGTATGTGGAGCCTTTTGGACCCTCTGAACTGTGTGACAGAAGTGCTGCAAAGTATTGTTATGATGGTGCTGAATGTTGGCCAGCTTAGCCCAGCAGTGCCTCTCGTTTCACGAATCCAGCCCTGCCACCTGCAACACTTACTGGCTTGCGGGGAAGGAGACTTGGCACTAACTGATGCAGTTGTGCTGTTAAAAGGGGGCTGGTCTGTGGAGAGGCTGACTTCCCTTCTGCAGCGGAGCGAGCCCAGCAATGCGCATCATCGCGTGGGGGCTGTTGTACAGCTTGTACTTTATTCCCGTTATACGGTACTTGAGGGCTTGGCGTTTTCTTTTCTTCCTAATGGGAACAAAATTAAAAGTCTGTATTATTCCACCCTGTTAAAAGCCTTACAAGGGGTGTAATTTGTATTCAGGTATTCTTGTACATGATACCATGTGGGCTGGAAGTGTGATGAGCATCAAGCTGCGCTTTATACTGCAGTGCTTGACTGCAAATTTGCATTTTCTGATGCTGGGGTTGCTGACAAAAAGCCCTTTTTATTTTGTACGGTTGGAAAACCATTGCAAAGTGTTTCCCTTTCCCCCTCTCTGCATGGTGTCCCTTCTCCTACAGCAGGGCAGGTGTTCCATTCCTCACTCACCCTTCCTGTGTTGGAGAGGGGGGAGTAAAGCAGAGGAAGGGAGCTTGAATTCCCCCCCCCCCCTCGGTGCCTGGCTCAGCCATAAGCTTTTCACCAGATGACAGTTCTGCAGTGTGGGCTGAAATCTCACTTTGCTTTTTGGAAAACGAGAGGGTGAAGGCATTGGCTCCTTAGAGACTGGGTGAGAGTGGGAGGAGCTGTTGTCAGCTTCACCAAATGCGTGAAGAGGCTGAGCAGGCAGTGGAGATATGAAGTACAGGTGGGCCCCCATATCCGCTGGGGATATGTTCCAGGCCCCTCCGTGGATACTTGAAACTGTGGATAAGAGCGAACACCCCCTCCATAGTTTCCTGAGGGCCCCCCCCACCCTGCCTCCCCTGCAGGCAGGCATGCTTGCCCCCCCAGCTCTTATTTTCCTTTCAGCAAGCTGGGTTTCTTCCTTAAAACAGAGAAGCAGCCTCCATTGCAGGCAAGTAGAACGAGACTAAGTCCTAGAGAGGCTCTGCAAGGTTTCTGTTAATCTTGCAGAGCCTCTCTAGTACTTTGTCTCGTTCTACTTGCCTGTAATAAGGCTGCTTCTCCTGTTTCTTTAAGGAAGAAACAAAGCTTACTGGGAAAAAAGTAAAAGCCTGGGGGGGTCCCCACGATCCGTGGATAACTGAAACCGTGGATAGCGAATCAGTGGATATGGGGGCCCACCTGTATACAGATATGTATTGAGAGACGTTGGAGGGCAAGACACATGAACAAGATGGGAGCTGAATCCCATATTGAGAGCCACCCCACAGTCAAGCGGTTAGAGTGTCCGTCTAGGGCAGGGGAGATCCTGGTTCAAATTCCCACTGACCTGGTCATGAAGGTCTTTGGGTGACCTCTGGCCAGTCGCCATTTCTCAGCTTTACAGCGCAATCCTATCCAACTTACACCACTGGTGTAACCAGTGGTGCAGTGAGGAGGCCCCAAAACGGAAAGGGGATTCAAATCCTTTGGAGAGGATTTGAATCCACTTTCCATTCTGGGGCATCCCATTCTCGCTGCACCGGTGGTGTAAGTTGGATAGGATTGCGCTGTTAGATACCCAAAAGGGTGAACAGGGACAGCTGCCTGCTGCTCTCCATCTACTAAATACAGGAGAGGAACTCCCTCCCACTGTCAAAGGTGCTTCCTTGCCTACTTCGCAGGAGTCTAACGTACAGCACAATTCTGTATATATATATATATAACGTTGATTGGCAGTCCCCTTTGGGCTGGGAGTTTCACATTGAGGGAGCTGCCACCCAAAAGCTGCATTTTAACAATATTTTCTAGCCTCACTCGGCAGTGGCACTCAAAGCAGTTCAGCTGACGATTTTAGTTTTATGTCCATCCAGGAGAAGGTATTTCTTGTATGTATAGAGTCCCTATCCAGATGGCAGTTTTACCTAGAGTTGTTGTACAAGCCTGGCCCCTGGGAAATGGCCGCATTTGTTAATGAATTCTTGCAGCCTTCCACTACTGTGTTCTGTATAAGCAAGTACTGTATGCTGCTGCCAGAGGCAAAGTGTTTGGTGCATATGCATAAGAACATAAGAACATAAGAAGAGCCCTGCTGGATCAGGCCAAAGGCCCATCTAGTCCAGCTTCCTGTATCACACAGTGGCCCCACCAGATGCCTCAGGGAGCACACAAGACAACAAGATAACCTGTTTCCCGTTGTCACTCCCTTGCATCTGGCACAGAGAAAACCCACTTCTAAAACCAGGAGGTTGCTTATGGCTTGTAACCTGTGATGGTCTTTTCCTCCATGAATCTGTCCAAACCCCTTTTAAAGGCATCCAGGCCAGGTGCCATCACCACATCTTGTGGCAAGGAGTTCCACAGATGAATTACACGCTGGGTAAAGAAATATTTTCTTTTGTCTGTTCTAACTCTCCCTCCTGTGCTCCCACACTGACCTCCAAGTCTCCATTTTACACCTGCTAATCCAGCTATGCAATGGCCATCTTGCTTTTGGTGGGTCAAAGTACCAGAGATCTGGTGAGCGCATGACTGTTTCTTAAGGCCGCTAGGGTGAGCAGCAGGTCACTGGGACCTGGGATGATTTGCAGCAGAACTGCTATGGTTTTGGACTGCCAGTTATTTACCAATACCAAACAACTAACAAGTCTTCCTTCTAAATCTAAACGGAAAAAACTGGGTGTGTGTATGTGGAGGGGAGGAATGGACCAAGAGTGGATTGTATGTCTGAGCTCTATACTGGTATTCAAAAAAACCCCCTGGGCTGAGCATGTGCTCCTCATAGGCACCCTGTTCGTTCAGTCATTCAAACTGTACCTCCCCACCCATCACCCCCCCTTGCCTCCTCAACACTGACTTGGTTGATGGACCTTGAGTTCCCCAAGGAGGAAACAACAACAAAGTACATCCTGCAAGCCAGCCCTGAGGTCTGCCCTCTTCTGCAAGCTCCCCATGCTCAGTGGTAAAAGTATATGTAGTGCAGCCAAAGGTTCTTGGTTCAGTCCCCAGCCAGCCAGCCAGCATCTCATCTCAACAGGGTCCCCTGATTCACAGCTGGAAAGCCACTGAAAGTTGGCCTGACTCACCAGGCAGCTGAAATGAATGGGAGCAGAACGGCTGCATGTAGGAAGACAGACGACTAGACTACAACGCCCCCTACAGTCTCCACAGGCCATGTGTCCCTTCTCAGCCAATGTGGGCTGCAGTCTCCTGTTGCAATAAAACACAGCATCCACCAGGCAGGCCCCCACAGGCAATCTGATGAAGTCCTCCCACCCCACCCCCCAGAGGTGTGCCACTCTTACTGTGTGCCACACTTCCCACTCAACCCCTGTGGTGCTCGCAGTGTTGCTAGCTGCCCTCCTCCCCCATCATCTTCAGGTGTGCCACAGCTGCAGCCACCGCTCTTCTCCACGCCAGCAGTGTGCACCCCCTTTCCCTCCCCAGCACTGTGTAGCTCCCCCCTCCCTGCCTTTTCAAAGGGCAGACAGACAATAGGGAGGGGAAGAAGGGGAAGGAGACACAGACTGCGCAGTGGCACCGGAGGGGGGGGAGTGCACTGGCAGGCCACGAAAAGGGCCACATCCTGCAGGAAGCAAGAGCAATGCTGGGACCACCAGGTAAGTACACCGCCAGCACGGAGAGGGACAGAACAAGGGGCCTGCTAACGGCACGGTAAGGCGGCCGGTGGAAGCGGCAGATGGGCTAGGGTGGCTCCACGCCAATTCACCACCTAAGGCAGCGTGTCACTACCACATTAGCAGGGTCAGCGGCCCGTGGCACCCATTCTGTGAAATGGAAGCCAGATGTGCATGTGCGTCCTTCAAAGCGAAAAAGGTAGTCTATTTTATTTTGAAAAATTTAATGTGAAGACAACAATTTTAAACATTCTATATACAAGTCACTTCTGGTTGTCTCTTTTATTTTACCACTGTAGACACAAAGGAACAGTTGATAAGTTCCAAAACCAGTTCCAGTTGACAGCGAGAATGTCCTTCATTACTTACAAGATATCAAAATCATCCACTTCAAATCAGGATTTTTTGGTACTGTTCCAAGAACTAGAAACATCTCTCATTCAAAAACAAATCCTAGCTGTGCATCTTCAGAGTATTTTGCCACTGAAAAGGAGAATGGCTGGTTGTGTTTTGAGAAGAAAATTCTCCCTGAATATGGTATTATGTAGCACAGTTCAAAATCTGACCACCACAGAATCTTTATTATGACTGATACATTAGGATCCTTCAGGTTGTATGCAAAACAATAATGTGAGTGGCAGGAAAACACAAGGAACTGGAGCACATTGTTTTTTATATCCCATCGTTCAGTTGTGATCCATGGTGATGAGTGGGATTACTGAGTTCTGCCTCTGAATTATTTCCACAGAACCTGATTTGGGGTGTGTGCGTGCATGCGTGTAAGTGCCAGGATTTCTGCTGAGCTTCTGGACCCCACTTCAGAATCCACTGCTTCAAAAGAGTGAACTCTGCAAAGGTTTCCCTAGGGAATGGTTTGCGCAAGGCACAAATAAGGTCTTAGGGTTTATGGTTTATGGAAGGAACGCCTCCTTCACGGTTATAGTCTTGTCCTCATCGATGTGAACAAACCTTATAACTTCACTCATCTGGTCCTTGTGTGAAATGTCAGGAGTGCTGTCCATAGCATGATGCTTTCTTAATATCTGACACTATATTCTCCCTCACGTGCCTCGCTAGTGCGGCTATGAATTCATTTTGAATTGTGGGAGATAAGTAGGAGATTACTCTCCGTCCTGGAATAGCAGTCTTCAGTTTCATTAGGGGCTCCATCAGTACTCCGTCAACTTCTGCAAAAACCTCAACCAACTCCAGGAAGTTACCTCTGTTATCCACAGTGATGACCTCCTTGTGACCACGGAAGGGAAGGTTCTGTTTAGCAAGATATAGGACCAATTTCAGAAGGTGATGAAGCACCTCTCTCCATTGTCTTCGCTCTTGTTCTTTTGCAGTTTGAGTAACCGCATCAATGGTTCGTCCGAGTTTAAGGCCCCTTTCTAATGCCTTCCACTTCTCGAAGCACAACATATGCAGAGGCGTCGGCTGATATGGGGCGGTGGGGCGGTGGGCCCCAGTGCGTAGGGGCGCTGAGGCTCTGGGGGGGGTGCGGGCCTCCTTTAGTTTCATTTTTGTTTTTAATTTTTTGCGGTTTTTAAAGGTTTTTAGGGGTTTTGTAGCGCTAACGGGGCTTCTAATCGTGTGTGTATGCTTTGCGCCCACTTAGCTTTTGTATAGGAGCCTCCAGCGACTATCTCCTCCAGCGACGATCTCTTCCGGGGGCGCAGATCGTTCGTCTGCTCCGGGCACGAACTCTGTAAAGCGCCCAGCAGCGCTTTACAGAGTCCACGCAGGCGCAGAACGACGATTGGAAACATCGTCGTTCTGCGCCTGCGTGAACTCTGTAAAGCGCTGCTGGGTGCTTTACAGAGTTTGCGCCCGGGGCAGGCAGAGCAGAGGAACGATCTGCGCCCCCGGAAGAGATCGTCGCTGGAGGAGATCGTCGCTGGAGGCTCCTATACAAAAGCTAAGTGGGCGGAAAGCATACACACATGGTTAGAAGCCCTGTTAGCGCTACAAAACCCCTAAAAAACTTTTTAAAAAAACCGAAAAAAGTAAAAACAAAAACGAAACTTAATTTATGCTAATTTATGCAAATTATTTATGGGGCGTCGGGGGGTCGGCCCCAACCCTAGCTACGCCACTGGACATATGTGCTTCAGATAACTCGTGGTTGGAGATTCTTGGATTCAGTTTCCACCAAATGTTGAACCCGGTTATGAAAAGTGAGGTTGTCTTCTTTTTTTTTTTATGCTGGGAGCCTGCACCGCAAACAGTCGGCAGCAGAAACACCAGCCAGGTTCTTAGGGCTTTGTCTCCACGTGTGTAGAACCATTCAGTGCTTAAGTGTCTCTGGTACCCTTTTGTCTTCTTTCCTGCTTTTCTTTTAAGACCAGGAAATGGTCCATCCTTATTCTGCAGATGTGCACTTCCAAGTCTTACCAGGCTCTGCCTGAGATCATCCGGCAATGGGATGGGCCATGCTGCAATATCATTGAATGCTGGTTCTTCCTCCTCCTCCTCCTCCTCCTCCTCTTTCTCAGAATCAGATGCTCTCTCGTCCTCTGAAGAGGATGATGATGAACTGTCTTCGGAAAGCTCAGTCTGACCCTCTGATGTCTCACCAACTTCCTGTGCTGCTGAAGTTCCAGTGTCAAGCCGGAGCTACATTACACGCGTCGCGGAGCTTCTGACCTGATTTTTTAAGCAGGCGGAGCCGCTGCGACCTCCGCACGGCCGGCACGTACCTCAAGCTGGAATCCTATTTTTCAGGGGGCGGGCACGCAGAGCTAGGGGGCGGTTTGCGGAGCTACTGCAGCCTGCCAATCGTAGGAGAGGGGAGGGGAGGGTGGCTGCATGCCAATCTGAACAACCACCAATCACCTTGGAGGTAACATTCACTACGAACATTTCTTCCCCTATAAAATTTATCTGGCCCCTCCTGTTGCCCAACACGACCCCAGATGTGTTTACTCGGAAGTAAGTCCCACGGCACTCAGTTGGACCTACTAGGAACTGAGGTTTGAATTGCTGCATTTGGAGAGGGAGCCAGCCCAGTCATGCTTATTCGAAAGGAAACACTGCGGAGCTCAATAGCCAATCACAGCTGCGCTTTCTTAAGAAGGCGGGACAACATGAGGGACAACAGGCTGGAAGACACTCCCCCGCTTCCAGCGCGGAGGTGGAGGCAGAGGCGGCGGCAGAGCCTCTGCCTGTAGTGTAGCTCTGCCTTCAGGGCCCATTCACACTTGACTGCGGATGTCCCTGCTGTGCGCTTCACGGACCCGCGCTGAGCTATTTTGCATATTCATATTGAAATAGGACACCATTCTGGAGCAGCTACGCTTCCGTCGTCCCAGTTGGTTTGGGGACAACTTTTGCGGAGCTTGTTTCATGGAGCTTGTGGGCGGGTTCGCAGAGCTACTGCAGCCACCAATCGCGTGAGAGGGGGGAGGAGAGTGGTTGCATGCCAATCAGAAGTAGCTCCAATCGCTGCGGAGGTTATTATTCCACTATTCTTCTGAGAGGGAAACACAGGAACCAATCACAGCTGCGCTTTCTTAAGAAGGCGGGACAGCAGGAGGGACGACAAGAAGAACGACACTCCCCTGCTCCAAGCGCGTACGCTGGGTACTCCAGCGCCTACGCTGGGGCAGGGACATCCGCCGTCAAGTGTGAATGGGACCTGAGTCTCTTCCTCTGCAGTGGAAGCCCAAGTTTCTGGCTCTTGTTCTCTCGAGGTTCCAGGCACTGGTTCCTCCTCCGCTGTGGAGGTGCCCACTGAATGTTCACGTGCGAGCTCCATAGGCTCTCTTCTTCTTCAACCTCCACAGGCTGTTCAGACGTGGCACTTTCAGATGAAACCTTCACGGACGTTAGCATACTCCCTGTATGCTTCTGCACAGCTTCTTCTTTCTGCTTCTGGGCACCACTTGCTCTTTTCATTTTTGCTTTTGTTATTGTCTGAAAAGCAAAAAACACACAGAGCCATAAGCCATAAGCCTGTTGTGATACTGTTCCTGTGAGAGATCTTTGCTCATAGTCTAAACATCCAGCCATGAGGATGAGAGATAGTGACTGGCTCAAGGTCACGCAGAATAATTCATGGCTACTGAGCGGATTGTCTAGCCCCCCACAGAAAACGCACAATGTATCTCGCACACAATTTAAAATCACAGTATAGCATTAAAGATAGTACTTTATGTTTTTTAAAATAAGCAGAAAAAAGAGAGATGGTGATGCATTGCCCCACACATTCCACAGACTGACATCAAAAATTAATGTAAAAATTGTTAGAAAACAACATGCAATTACATTGAAATTAGACCTTGAATCACCTCAGACCTTGAAAATGATTTCTGATGATTTCAGAAAATGATTTCAAACAGCTTTAATTTTTACTCACTTTACTGTAGAAGAAGTTGAACTTCTGAACTTCAACTGAGCTCTGCTTGGAGGCAGTGGGAGGGCAGTGGGAGGGTCTAAGGCAGTCAGAGTAAGGCAGCAATTGGTCATGTGACGCAAACAGGAAGCAAACAGCAAGACGTTGCAAAACGCTCTGGTAAAAATACTGGTGAAGTTCCGAGGCGTCCCCCACCCCGCCGTAGCCCCCAAGGTCCGGCAGCACCCCAAGGCAGGCACTGACAGCTCCCCAAATAGCAGCAGGCAGCGCCCCAAGGTACAGCTGGGCCCCATATCCACGGATTCGCTATCCACGGTTTCAGTTATCCATGGATTGTGGGGACACCCCCCCCCCCCAGGCTTTTACTTTTTTCCCAGTAAGCTTCGTTTCTTCCTTAAACAAGCAGGAGAAGCAGCCTCTGGCTGCTTATTGCAGGCAAGTATAACAAGATTAAGTCCTAGAGAGGCTCTGCAAGGTTAACAGAAACCTTGCAGAGCCTCTCTAGGACTTAGTCTCGTTCTACTTGCTTGCAATGGAGGCTGCTTCTCTGTTTGTTTTAAGGAAGAAACAAAGCTTGCTGAAAGAAAAATAAGAGCGGGGGGGGGGGCGTGCATGCCTGCCTGCAGGGGAGGCAGGGCAGGGGGCCCTTAGGAAACCATGGAAGGGGGTTCGCTCTTATCCACGGTTTCAAGTATCCACGCAGAGGCCTGGAACATATCCCCAGCGGATATGGGGGGAGTACTGTATTGGTCCGCTATGTGTAGCAGCGCCACGTCGTCGTTGCTAACCCTTTTAAGCATTTTTTTTCTTCAGTCAGTTCGGCTTGCTGCCGAATTTCGGCTTGCTGCCGAACTCAGGAACCCAGCACCCCCAGCCTCTGCGCCCCACCCCCAGCCTCACCGCCCCGCTCTGGGCCCCCCACTTAGCGATGCCTCTATTCACAACCCACAACCTATTTAGTGCCAGAATCTCCTCCCCTCATGCTATCAGCACAGCCCCCCCCCCATGTGTGAATGACGTGGCCTCCAGCATTCCAGAAGCATCTGAACCCATGACAAGAAACCTGGGAAATTCCAGTGTCTCCCACCCAACCCCACTAGGTTCTACCACAAACCATACTTTGAGTGAAGTGTAGTGGGATCTCCAAGTCTGAGGCATCTCCAGACGAGCTCAGGTGGGAGGATGTTCTGGCCCATATAGAGAGCTTCTTCGTGACTGAATTAATTGCTGCCGCCATGGCGCCATATTACCAGCAGCGTCGCATGCTTGCGTGAGCCTTCCAGTGTTCACGCAGGTGTACAACGCCGCTTGGAACCTTCGGTCAAAGTACCGAGCCTTGGGACTTGGGCTGAAGGTTCCAAGCGGTGTTGTTTGTGCACCTTGAAGGCCGACCCACACCGCACTATTTCCAGCGCGTCCCAGATGCACGCAGAGCTGTGCTGAGCTGTGTGGTCACCATTCTGGAAGAGAGCAGCTGAACGCGGAGCAGATGCTGCACTCTCCCGAGTTCCAGCACGAGCAAAATTGTTTGTTGCCCATCTTTGAGGAGGCGGGTACGCGGAGCTACTGCAGCCACCAATCGGATGAGAGGGCGGGATGAAAGGGGCTGTCAATCAATCGGAACTCACTCGAGTCTCCGATTTCTCTTGGATCCATTTCTCCTTCTCACAAAAGTTAGCAAGATGAATTCCTGGCACAAATTGTTTTGTGAGTTTTCTCTCCTTCCTGCCCCTCTCTCTCTTCTCTCATGTATTGGACCGCACTTGTGCTTAGCGAATCACCGCTGCGCTTTCTAAGAAGGCGGGACAACAGGAGGGACTATTCGCTGGGAGACACTTGTGGAGACAAAGTCAGCGCGCGGAGGCGAGTGGCCAGGTACCTACGCTCGCTCGCCTCCGCGCCAGAGCTCATGTGGTATGTGTCAGGCTTTATTGGGGGTAGCGGGGGACAGTCAGGGGCTGTGGGCGCATCACCTGCCCCCCCCAATGACATCACTGGGCAGCACAAAGCAAAGATCGGCTTCCCTTTGCTGAGTCAAGGCTGATCTACACCGCACTTTTTCCGGTGTGTCCTGGGCGCGTGCGGCGCGGCTGCCTTTTTAACAGATTTACATGGAACACGGGAGAGCTGCACTCTCCAGAGTTCCTTTGCCATCGGCAGTGGACCATGCTCATGATTGAGAAACTGTTTGACCAATGGGATGTGAGGGGGCTTTCAGCCAATCGGGGCGCATGTATTTCAGCCAATCAGTGTTGAGCATTATTACAAGGCGGGACAATCAGGAGGGCCAAGCGCATTGAAGCGCACTGGTGGAGCCCAAGGCAGCGTTTTGGGGGCGGGGCGTCCTGACCCTACGCTCGCGAGCCTCCAGACGCAGACGCAAACGCAACGCAACCAGAGTTGGTGGAGATCAGCCTTCAAGCCGCAGAGAGAGAAGCAAAAGATGGCCTTCCCTGCCCCCTCCGCTAGAAAATCAGAATCAAGTCTTTTCAAACTTGATCCTGAATGGCTGAATGCTTCACTTTGCTTCCCACCCCACTGCAGTCTGAACGCACCCTCTGATTGGACTAAGTTCAGTTTTTCCATCTTCAGTCGCACGGCAATGCAGCTCTTCTGTGTTGCCACGACACGAGAAGTACGAGAAAAATGCTTCGCGTCGTGCGTCACGGGTTTGACACTCCAGGTGGCCTCTGAAGGCTGGGACACACCAGCCGCGGTGCGTTGTGTAGAGCAGTGTCTTCTGCGCGGATAGAAAAAGGCAGGAGAGCTGCATTGCGGTGCGAGCAAAGTTGGAAAAATTGAACTTTGGCCGCGTTCAGCCAATGAGAGGCCGCATTCGGTACTGTGGGGGCAGAACATGGAGCAAAGCGTTGGCCGATCAGAAATAGAGTGAAAAAACTCGACTAGGGGCGGGGCAGGACGTCTTACTTGGACGCTTTTTCGTGCAGTGTGTAGACAGGGTGCGTTGCGTTGTCTGACGTTGCCTACTCTCGCGCCGTAACGGGACACACCGCACTGAGACGTGGGCGGTGTCTCCCCGGCTTGAAGGGCGATGGTGGCTGCTAGAGGGGGCTCAAGGTGTCTTTTCCCCCTACCCCATGTGTGGGAAACAAACAGTTATGGGGTGAATGAAGAACTGAAACTGCAACAGAAGGCGGCCAGCGTGAGCCTAGAGGCCGCAGATGGAGGCCAGGGAATTCTGCCAGGGAAGGAGCTTCTTGTGTGGGTTGCCCGTCGCGGGTTGCCCGGCCTGAAAGGCAGCAAGGGGCGGCAGTGTGGAGGCTCTTCGCCTTCCCGTGTCAGCGTGCGGGGAGGGGGGCTTTGCTGCCTCAACGTTCCCTGCCGGAGTCCCAACTGTGCAGAGATGGCAACGTGTGCATGAGCGCACGCGTGTCGCAGACGTGCACCAGCAGCCGGGGAGTGGTGGCGCCTGCCTGCTCCGCTTTCGCGAAAAGTCTGGCGCGGGCCAGCGGATGCTTCGACACTCGGCAGAATCAAACGGTGAAGCTTTTCCTGGGCGGAGCGTCACATTCCAGTAGAAAGGAAAAAACCTGCCCGTGGGAACATCTGCAGCACGTCAGGGGCCAGGCTGGAGCGTGCTAGCTTTCTACTCGCGGGGAGGGGAGCTTCTTTGTTTGTCTACATCCCACGAGGGGATTCAGTGCCAGGCGCAGCCCCTCCCGCACCTGCCGTCTCTAGCGGCGCCTTCCCGGCCCAGCCCTCGCCCTTCTCCCCCGAGGGTGGCATTGAGAGGAGGCGCGAGCAGTGGGGGGGGGGACGCGGCGGCGCGTCACCATCCTCGCCGCCATGCTTGCATCCGGGATGCAGCATCCCTGTCGACGCCCCTGAGGGAAACAAACCCACCCCGCTCCAGGGGACCGGCGATAGCCTGCGACTGTCCCCCCTCCCTACCAGCCCCCCTCGCCCTTCTCGAGGGGGAGCCAAAATGGCGGCAGCCCCCCCCCCCGCGGCCACGCGCTCGGCATTCGGAGGGCGGGGCGGAGCGCGGCTCTGAGGGGGCGACGGCGTCAGGCCAGGCGGGTGGGCGGAGCCAAGCGGGCTGAAGCTGCGCATGTGCGGCTCTGCCTCCTCCTCTGCTCCAGGCGTTGGTGGTTCTTGCCGTTCTTGCTGCTGGTCCTTGACTGAGTCGCTGCCGCCGTTGCTGCTGCTCTGCCCGGGGCGGGTTTGGGACTGGCATCGCCGCGGGTCGGGAGAGATGGGCGTGCGCGTGGAGACCCTGACCCCTGGGGACGGTGAGCGGGCGGGCGGGCGGGCAGCCCCTCTCGGGCCACGGAAGGGCGGCGGTGGGCAGCGAGCTGCTCCCGCCCCTCCCTGATGGCTCCTCTCTCTTTCCGCCCCCCCCCCCGCAGGGAGGACCTTTCCGAAGCGCGGGCAGACCTGCGTGGTGCACTACACGGGTGAGTCGCTGGGGCTGCGGAGGGGCGGGCGGGCGGGCGCCGCGTGTTGGGCGGCAGCAGGGTGGGGCAGGCCGCGTCGCCCGTGGCTGGAGCGGTTGGCGTCGCTGCAGCTGGTGCTCCCCTCCCCCGCCCGACCCCCTGCGCGGGGAGATGTCACCGTCGAGGGGCCGTCTCTCGCAGCAGCCCGTCCGGGGGGGGGGCAGCTGACTGAGCGCGGCTATGCGCCTCCCTTCTCAAGAGCGCGGCAGGAGTGGAAGGTAGGTTTGCATTCAGCTATGGGGCGGGGGGGGGCAGCTTGGCACAGGTGGCTTCGATTTGCAGACGTTCAATCCAGGGTGGTCCTTTTGGGTTCTCGCCTGAGCTCTGCGAGGTCAAGGAGGCTGAGAGGAAAGGCGCACCTTTGCTTGCTGTCACCCGTTTTATAAGCCCAGCAGGCAGACTCCTTTGTGAACCAAATTCACTCAGCTGGTGCACAGGTGAGTTTTAAAGGCCAATGCAGAAAATCGTCTAGCAGAGGAGATGATATTCTTTGGAGAAGGGGTGCTGGTGTTAATGGTTTAATTTAAGTTTGTTAGAAATCTCAGTACAGCGAGAGCTGGCAGGATGTGTGGAGTAGATGGCTCTAGGGATCCAGATATAACTGCTCACGTGCTTAGAAGAAACTGTCGCTGTATTTCAGTATCTCCTGCCTCTGCTCATGCATGTTGGAGCTTGTTACAACAATGCCTCCCCATCATCTTTGGTGCCGTGTAGGTATCTCATGTTGGCAGCCTGAGGAATACATGGGTCTGGGAAGAGTCGCGTCAGAATGCTGGACTTAATTGTAACGTGCAGAGCTCTGAAGAGATGCTGTTCGTCTTTTTTATGATGCACATACTAGAAATGCTTTTGTTTGGCAGCCGTTGAACCCTTTTAGCAAAGTGTCTGTGCACATGGACTCTTTAACATTGGTTACACGCACCCAGATCTTTGAGACAGCAAGCCTTGACATGGACTGATTGGGAAGTCTAGGTCTTTGCTGTGTGATACAGTATTAGAAAATATGTAGACTCTTTTCCACTCTGTATAGTCGTCGCTGCTTGTGAAGCCAGTATTCTTTTAGTCTGATCTAGTCTACGTGCCCTGTTTTCTGCTGTAACTTCTGTGATTTTGGTAGTGAATATGAATCTTCTGGAATAAGTGAACAGTCACTGTTACCTTTTTTGGTAGGTATCTTTGCTCTGCCGCCTTGAAGCCTGTTTGGCTGCTTTGTGGAACTGACAGCCTCTCTGTCCAATAAGGTGTTATCGGTTCTAGACTGGGCTTCATAGCTAGGAAGTTGTGGAAGTGAATCGGACTTTAGAAGCTGTTAAAAAAAAATCCACAAACCTTCCTGCCTTTATTGCTTAGGATAGCTGACAACTTCAAATGTACACGTACACGACAACATTCTAACATTTCTTGTACTTCTCCCCATCCAATGAACGTGTAACTTAGTTGTTTATGGGAGCTGACCAGGCTTTGACTTTGGCAGATGTATAGATGGCATAGAGTGATTGTTGCTTCTGAGAGCATCTCGTTAGGCTTCCATGCAGTATGTATGGAGGATTTTGTCAGCACATCCTTGGTTGGCCATAGAGACTCCAAAAGGGATGTAGGGGTAGGGGGGAGGACACTGAAATAGTTATGATTGGGTGCAGGCGTACCCTGGTTCCTTATGGCTGTATCCTTCAGTCGGTAGCTGGTTCACACTGCTAATTAATAGTGTAGGTTGTGTACTTGTATACATCTATTTCCTACAATGATTGCGGGGCTCTCCCAGCAGCAACATTTCTTGCATCTTTCTCTGCAGGCTCAAAACTCTTCTTGGGGAGTGGTGTAAAGTATGTAGGGCCAGAATGCTTTGAGGTTCTTTCAGAGTTTGGGGGGGGGGGGGAAGAAAGCTGTGTATGTGCAGAGTGCTCAGCATCTTCATATATTTGCTATGGAAGATGGATTGGTGTGGTTCTCGGCCCGGATACTTTTTTTCCAAGGCAGGTCTTAGATTTATACATTGCTTTTTCCAAGGATTCATGCTGTAGCAGCAAATGAAGTTCAGCAATATGAGCAAGGTACGCACTGGTTGAATGGTGCAAGTATCTCGGAGAAAAGGATAGCTGCACCTTCTCCATCTTGGCTAGAAGCAGGAGAGTTAAATTCCAGGTAGCCGTCTAGGGAGGGAAATACCCTTTGAAAGTTGTCGAGGAAAATCTGGAGGGGCAGCGTTTGAGATTCTCTTAGGTATAGGGCATCTTGTTTAGAGCAAGAATAACCTTACTCTCTCTTCCAACCATTGCATTTTAGCTGTGGAATCCAGGATGCTGCCAAAATGAGTTTTTGGGCCTCTAGATTGTGATTTGTAGTAGTTGACAGTGGCACCCCTTGCGTGCTTTTAGCTGTGGAGACTCCCTGCTCTAATTTGATGAACGAACACAGCAAGAGTTGGTTTCTTTCTTGCAAATCACTTTGCCCTTTGCCTGAACTCGTAACCTCTGTCCTGTAGATCAGGGAGTGAAGGGTGCTTTGCCAGACAACTCTCCTTGCCTTCCATGTGGAGCCACATCTCTTCATAGCCCCATTCTTATCGATGTGAAAGAGAAGAGAAGGGTTGGTGCAGAAATAAAGCTCCTCCCTCCCTCCCCCCCTCTTCTGGCCAGCCAGCCACTCCATCTGTTTCTGTTTCCTTCCCTGATGTCATTGGGTGGGGAAAGGAAATGAGGGTGGTCTCTGCCTGGCTGCCTCTTGTGCTGACAGGAAGAACAAAGGGATGGCTGGCAAGGCATCCAGAGGCTCTTGGTTGGGGGGGGGGAGTTGGCTAGTCGGCCCCCTGAGCGGGCTGGGCAGCCGCCTTCCTTTTGCATTCTTGCAAAGCATTTTTTTTGGGGGGGGGGAGGGGAAGGTACCGGCAATGCTATTCTGACATCCTTGGTTGAATTTCATGTTGGAAGGTATCCTTTCGCAAAAATCTGCACGAGATATAATTCAGACACTCTTCTCTCTCAGTATGCTGTTGTTGCACCTACGTATTTTCCGCTCCTGATTACTTTCTGGGCAAATAATTTTTATTCAGAGATTGCCTCCATTCAGTCCAGTGAATAGCGTCCAACATAAACAGGCTAAACATTGGTCGGTATTGTATGTACAAAATGCCCAAGGAAACAATGAAATGGTTTCTGGGAGAAGGATTGGATGCCATCTTCCTTGTTCTCAGCTCCTGCTGCGAAGGAAGCCTTCCTCTGGAAGGTGGTGCTCCGTGGCATTCACTTTCCAAAAAGAGGATTGAATTTGTGGCCTATTTAAGAGCAGAAAATTTAATACTACATTTCCCCCCCTTTTTTGTACCTAAACTAACTTGAGGGACCCTAACGAGTTACAGGTAGATGTACCTGCAGTGGCTGCCAATGATTTTGTTGCCTTTTTAGAGAGCTGTGAGAATAAAGCTGGGCATTTTGGGTTTTGTCCTAGTTATAAATGATTGAGAAGTGGCATCGAGTTGTGCTGGCACTTCTCATTCCAGAGCCAAATACCTTGACCTTGTGAAGAGCTCCAGAATGGGCAGCAAAATGGCAGGTGCACTTCAGTGTAGGTAAGTGTAAAGTGATGCACATTGGGGCAAGAAATCAAAATTTCACATACACGCTCATGGGTTCTGAGCTGTCTGTGACGGATCAAGAGAGAGACCTTGGGGTACTGGTGGACAGGTCGATGAAAGTGTCGACCCAGTGTGCGGCGGCTGTGAAGAAGGCCAATTCCATGCTCGGGATCATTAAAAAAGGGATTGAGAATAAAGCTGCCAATATTATTATGCCGTTGTACAAATCGATGGTAAGGCAGCATCTGGAGTATTGTGTCCTGTTTGCCACAGATAAAATATAGTGGAAGTGGAAAAGATGCAGAAGAGAGTAACCAAAATGATTAGTGGGCATCTCCCTTACGAGAAAAGGCTACAGCAGAGGTGTCAAAACATAAGGCCTGCAAGCCGGATCCAGCCCACAGAAGCTCTTTATCCAGTCCCTGTGATAATTGGGCTCTCAGCACCACCATCAGCTGCTGAGCTGCAATGTTGGCAGAAACGGCACTGCTGAAAGGGCAGCACTGGGAGAGCCCACTTGTCATGCAGGCCACCTTTTCAGCAGCACTGCTTCTGTTGAGATGTCACTGCTGAAAGGTTGGCCTGCTGCATGATAATTGGGCTGTCCCAGAGCAGCCCTTTCAGCAGCACTGCTTTTGCCAAGGCGCTGGGAGGAGGGAGGCCTCAGCAGGCAAGGAGCGGTAGGACAGAAGAAGCAGACTAAGAGGGGTGAGAAAGGGAGAAGCTGCTGAGGTGCTGGGGGAGCCCAGTTATCACGCAGGCCGCCCTTCCAGCAGCACTGCTTCTACTGAGGCATCATCTACCGAGGCAGAGGGGTCTGGCTCAGTCGGGAGAGCCGAAGATCGGTGATATGACAAGTTCGAGACACGCCGCCGACAAAAAGCTGTGAAAGCCTCCTGGAGGAGAGATAAGAGCTCCCGGCTGCGTCGGTCGAGTGTGGGAGGTGACGGCCAGTGGGAAAATGCCAGACTATTAAAAGGACACCACCTGGAATGTAGCCGTTCATGAAAGATTGGACATTTATATATTATAAAAAACCCCAAGGGGGGTTTGAGAGAGAGAGAGAGATTTTGCAGAGTACCTCTCAGCAGCTGTGAAGTGATGCCTCAGCAGAAGTGGCTCTGCTGGAAGGGCAGTCCGTATGATAATTGGGCTCTCCCATATCTTGTGCTCTCCCATATCTTGAAAATATGATCAAATTTGTATATTTTCTCTTTCTTCACTTGCAGCTAATGAATTCCCAAGTGAGAAAAAAGGGCTTATTTCTGGTCATCGCCTACTTAATGACATCACTGCCAGTCCTCAGCAGGTGCCATCTGCTATTCGGCCCGCTGTATGAAATTAGTTTTACAGCATTTGGGGCTGTTCAGTCTAGAAATAATGCACCTGAGTGGGGACAATAATGAGACATATAAAATTGTGCATGGGATGCAGAGAGGTAGTAGAGTACCCAAGAGTCTATTATACCACTGGATAGAGGGAAGTTCTTTTCCCTCTTGCACAACACCAGAATCAGGGGATAACCACTAAAATTAAGTGGCTAAAATTGAGACACACAACAGGCAAAAGGAAATATTTCTTTACCCAGCATGTAATTTGTTTAACTCCTTGCCACAGGATGTCGTGATGGCACCTGGCCTAAATGTCTCTAAAAGAAGATTGGACAGATTTATAGAGGAAAAGTCCATCACAGGTTACAAGTCATGATGACTGTATGCAACCTCTGGGTTTTAGAGGTAGTCTATCTCTGAATGCCAGATGCAAAGGAGTGGCAACAGGATACAGGTATCTTGTTGATTTGACTGCTCCCCGATGCATCCGTTGGGCTGCTGGGAGATACAGGAAGCTGGACTAGATGGCCTGATCCAGCAGGGCTCCTCTTAATGTTCTGGCAGTAGCAGGAATCTTTTGAGCAGAGGTGACCGGGCCTTGATTTTCACCTGCTCCTCTCTCTCCGTCTAGCCTCTTTCCCCCCTCAATTCCCTACCTTACGTTCCCCATCCTGCAGAGTGCTGCCAGCAAGGTCTGTTGTCCCTCTATGCACTTACCTCTAGGGTGGCAACAAGATGTCTAAACAGAAGGCTTCAGGGCTCATGGTTTGACCCAATATTCGCCAGTTGTTGCACCCCAGGGTGGGTGGTTTGGTTTCAGAGTTTCTTTGCTGAACTCTCCTTTGTTCTCTTGCCCCCTCCTGACCTTCACGTTGGCCCTTGATACCTGCCTCTCCTTCTCTGACAAGGTGGCCACTTTGCTTCTCGGGGAAGCCCACGTTCCTTTGCATGCTCCTCCCGATGTAGCTGCCATTACTCCTCTGCGCCACGTAATCAACCTCTCGCTCCTTTCCTACTTTTGGACACGCCACTGATAAGAACATAAGAAGAGCCCAGCTGCTGGATCAGGCCAAAGGCCCATGTAGTCCAGCATCCTGTATCACACAGTGGCCCCACCAGATGCCTCAGGGAGCACACAGCCAACAAGATACCTGTGTCCATTCGCCACTCCCTTGCACCTGGCATACAGAGAAAACCTACTCCTCAAACCAGGAGGTTGCTTATCCCCATCATGGCTTGTAGGCTGTGATGGATTCCCTCATTCGCTCTCACTCTTCCCCTGGTCCTGCACTCTGCTGCAACGGCCCTTTCCGAAACCGCTGCTCTTGCTGCCGGATGCCAAGACCTCGCCTGCCTGGACTTCTCTCCCTTGGCCTCTGCTCTGGTGGATCCCTCTTCCTTGCTGGATTCCCTTTTGCTTTCCATCTTTGTCCTCTGCTGGCTCTCTTCCTCTCTGTCGTTCAGCGCGTCTTCAGGGGCTTCGAGGTTTTCCTGTGCCGTCCCTCATAGCTCTCCCCATCCGTGGGTGACGTTATTTCATCCTATGGCTTTCAGTACCGCACTGATGATGATACTGACCTTGGTTTGTCTGCCGCGGTACTTTCTCCCTCTCTGCAGTCCTGCAACTTAGCTGCTTGTCTGAGATTTCTACTTTCATGTTTCATGATCATCTCATCCTGTGTCCAGGACTCCCCTCTCTTCTCTTCTGCCTGCGTTCGCCACATCTTTGACAGCCGGTCCCTCTGCCTTCCTGAACAGGCAGCGAAGCTTTGGCTTTATTTTTCATTTCCTTCTCTCATTTGCACCCCGTATCCAGTTTGTCGCCAAGTCATGTTGCTTCTCCTTTTTACAAGATAGTGAAAATATATTCTGCTTCTCTGCCCTCTTGGCAAGAATTCTAGTTCATGTGCACCTGGTAATCTCTCCTCTCGCAAACGGTGACTTTCTCTTTGGTCCTCTGTTGCACACCTTGGTTGGCTCTATCTAGAACTCTGCTGCCCACATCCTTCGCCTCTTTCCCTCACTGCGTGGTCTCCCTCAAATTCCTGCCCGGGTTTTCTGTCCACTCTCAGTTCTAGTCCAGTGTCCTTTTAGCGGTTACCTGTCCTAGGCGATTGCTTTGAGTTGTCTGAAAGTCTCTTGCTCCCTCCAATGACTCTGCCGCCCTTGCTGTCTCTTGCGCCTAGAGCTGCTTCCTAAAGCACCTGCCTGCTGCTTCCTACTCAAGGCTGCTTTTTCTGTGACGCCTTGGCCGCAATGGGTCACGCCCTGCTGTAGCCAAGCCTCATAGCTGCAATGGAAGCCGATGCATATTCTCGTCTCGTTGACCCTTGCCTCTTCTCCTCGCCTATGTTCAGTTTTAGACTGTCTGCTCTTCAGGGCAGGGGCTTGTCCTTATATGCTTCCTAAAATGTAATGCGCATTAGTGCTCAAGTGCTGCAGGCAGTAAACGTTTGTGGCACTTGGCCAGAGAAGGGCCGATGAAACTGGCTCTGCCTGCCTGTCGCCGCCACCGCCACCACCACCGCTTCCCATTCAGCAGCTCAGTAGACAAGAGGCAGAACCTCTTCCAGGCCCCAGGGGCAGCAGCTGTACTAGAGTGGCGCACGCTTGCCGGAAGGACTTGCCCCCTCTGCCTGGTGCAGTGGTTGCCCAGGTTGAGTCTCATGAGATGGGGTGACTGTAGGTTTTGCCCCTGCTCTGCTGAGTGTGTGTTTGGGGTGAGGATTTTAAGAGCAGCTCTGACCACAGGCTCCAGTATGGTGTTTGTCTACTCCGTGGACTCAGTAAAAATGAATGCTCTCTATGGTGTTGGTTGGGGAAGAGGCAGGGAACAAGGGAGAGTCTCTGCTTACAGTGTGGGTTTAATTTTTGTGTCAATGCTGGAACTGAGTGGCAGCAATTTGTGTGGCATTTTCAGCTATATTTATAAGCAAAACTGTGAGATTAGCAGCAGCCATTCAGGTTGTTTCAGCACATGACCCTTTGGTTGTAGCATGGACAATGTTCCCTCCTAAGCCTGATTTCCCTTAGAAGCAGCTTTGTGATAGTTCAAAGCTTGGCATGTGCTCAAATTGCAGTTTTGGAGTTGTCTAACTGGCCTAGTGGAGTTAGGAAGCTGCCTCTCTTCTCCCTTCTCCCTGCTCTTCCACCAATTGAAAAAGTGCCTCTTGCCCAGTTAGCAGGGGAAATATCTATACCTGTTCAATATAAAATCGATGCGTATGGTGTCTCTAAAATTGTTCAGTCCCATCTCGGAATCAACCTTGTCACTGTGGCAGGTGTCTGAGAGTCTCCATTGCAGGGTTTGCTTATCTACCAGCGTTCTGTAGTTTTCTATGGTGGCTCCCACCCAAACAGTCCCTCAGGAGCAACCTCTGTCAACAGGAAAGGTCATTGAGGTTCCTGGATTCCTGTCTGTATCACAATTAGTACTTAGCAGCTGTATGGCACTTTCAAGTATTCAACGCCCTTTCAATGTATTCTCGTGGGAATCCTTACAACAACCCTGTAAGCCGGGAAGTAGCCGTCCCCTGTTGCAGTGAGGGAGCTGAGGCTGGGAGGGGAGTGGTTTGCCGAAGGCCACCTAGTGAGTTTCTGGTCAAGATGAGATTTGAAGTGGGGAAGTGCTGATGTGTTGCATTTTACTCGCCATGCTAAAAGCAGCTCATCACAAAAATAAAAACGGAAAGCTCTGGAGCTAAATAAAACGTGTCCCTGAGGTGCTGGCTGAGCCATTCCTGGGCTCATTGATCAGCCAGTCTTCGGAGCAAAGGCATGGATGAGGCCAGGCTTCAGCTTTGTGTTTGTGGAAACCTAGGAACCAATATGTACAGTCGTTTTGGGAACATTTCACAGGGACATTTTCCCATGTGAGGGATAGTATTCTTGCGTTGTGCTTGTTGATTTTAGGGGGCTTGTGCTGAAGCACTTCCTTGTGGATTATAAATAAATGTGGGTCAAAAGAGACCCACTGTATGTTGGCTACAACCACTTAGCGGAGCCGGGAAGCCGGCGCAGCCTTTTCTGTAGGGGAGTCGTGTCATTGAGGCGGGATAGACTCGGGTGCTGCGGATTGAGTTGTTTGCAAAGAAAAGTAAATCGTTGTGTTTTGAGTGGGTGGTGGTAGAGGTCACAGATGATGACGCAGTTATTGTCCTGTGGGTGGGGCGTTATAATCCAGCCCAAACATCGTTCAGTGCGCTTTCGTGCTGGCAGGAATAATCTCTGGATGGCAGGGAGGGGCGGCAGGTTGCAGGCATCTTGTTGTCTTGTGTGCCCCCTGAGGCATCTGGTGGGCCGCTGTGAGATGCAGGAAGCTGGACTAGATGGGCCTTTGGCCTGATCCAGCAGGGCTCTGCTTACAGTGCTTCACCTATATGATCTCAGGAGTTCTTACAGCAGCCTTATAAAGGAAATTAGCAGTAACCCCAGAGGTCATAATTTTTTTTGCTTTGACCAGAAGAATTGGTATTTGCCAGGATAGGAAGGTCCTCTTCACTAATAATGAGCAAGGCTTGTTATTGGTGTTGGTGGGTGGGTGGGTGGATTGTTGAAGAGTGGGCATCACCAATGCAGTTGCACTGCATCTCAGAGGTTCTGGGAAGTCCAGTGCAGTTGCAAGGATGATATCCAGCCCCAAGCTGGAGAGAAGGGAAGAGGCCCAGCAGAGAAACGAACCCGAGCTCTTCTCTATGTTGCCGCTTGTTGGTTTGCTGCGCCTCCCAGGCTCTTTGAGTGCAAAATGAGCCCCAGCCTTCTTCCAACCTTGGAGTCGATGTGGGGGTTGTCCTCACAGTTGCACGGTACCTCTGAGGGCTTCAGAAGTGCTGCAAAACTACACGGATGATCCCTGCCCCCCTCCCCAGTTTCTAGGTTGGAGGGAAGGCTGGGGCTCATTTTGCACTCAAAAGAGCCTGGGAGGCACAGCAAACCAACAAGCGCCAACATAGAGAAGAGCTCGGCAAAACTGTAGACTGAGTATCTCCATATCGCTGGGGCTGTGGATGACGGTGATTGGCTTGCCTTGGGCCGGTGAGAGTTCATAGTAGGCAGGAGGCTGAAATGGAGGCCTCTAGGTTCATAAGTCAGTCTTGGCTTGATTGGCTCTCCATCCTTGTAGTTTGTGCAAAGGTGGATCACAAGAACCGAAGTGCCTTTGTCATAGTCTGGCTAACGAGGGTTCTAGAGGTAGAACTGGAGAGGTTCTCCCCTGTGCTTGGGAGGTTCTCTCCCTGGTTCAGGGCTTGGCCTTGGCAAATACTTAACAACCTAGAGAGGCTCCTGCTTGTTCTGAAGCATTTCAGAAAGGAGGTGTCTCCATTGTTGTAGCGTACAGAAGGGAAGGCTTCTTCTGGGAAGGCTCTAAAAATAAAAGGAGACCTGCGGAGGGAATCTTAGGTGATGTGATCAGAATTAACATGATAGAAGGCCCTAAAGGGCATGGATTTAGAGATTTCAAGCAAAGCACAGTTGTCTTGCACTTACTCTGATTTATACTGATACAGACACTTGACCCAGCTAGTTCAGTATGGTCTGCAGTGACTGGCAGGAGCTCTCCATGGTTTCAGATGTGGGTCTTTCCTGGTTCTACCTGGAGATGCTGGAGTTGAGCCTGGGATCTTTGATCTTCTGCAAGTAGAAGAGGGGCTCAACCACTAGGCAGTGACCCCCATCTAGCTCTTTTTGAAAGGTGTGTGTGGGGGTAATGGTAATGATATCTAATGGGGGTTAGGATCAGGATAGCAGTACTTGCCTGCATTCTGTGCACATCAGGTTGAATATCTGCGTGGAGTGTCTGTGCACATGTGGGCCTATTTGTGTGGCGAGCACCGAATGCTCAATCTGGAGCCTTGTTCCCCTCCATCTGGCTTCCCTGTTCCCCTCGAGGTTCTCTTCCCTGAGAGGCTGACTTGTGCTCAGTTTGCATGTGCTATGCGGGCGCTCACTTGGAGCACGTGTAGGTCGCCTCTCTGGACATATCATGAGAACAGGGCTTTGGTAGTGGAGGGATGCGAGCCCAGGTTGTTGACGGCTGCTAGGAGAGGCACAAACTCTTTTGGGAACCGCTTTTGCACAGGTCATGACTTGATCAACCCTCTCTCCTCTGTCCCTTTCCCCAACTCCCTGTGTACGAAACACCTTTGTGGCTTTTCTTGCTTCCCTGGTTGCTAGCACTATTTTAATGGAGAACACCTTGTGTACTTTGTCATGTTCTTTCTGGAGTGTTTTTTTCTCTCTTCTCCCCCCCCCCCCCAGTGGACCACATACTCCAGGGGCTCCTGATACCTTGCCACCTCTAGGTCACTTGTGCTGACCAAGTGGGTTCGTTTTCTTAGTGAAACGGACAAGTCTGACTGTGTTTGCAAATAAAGCAAACCCTTGATTTAACAGGCCTCGGTTCAGCCTACTTGGGAAATAATGGCCTGTCCTATTTCCAAGGTCCCAGAGGTCCATTAATTTAAACCCTACCTGACAGCGTTCCCTCAGCAGTGCCAAAGGAGCCCAGAGAGGTAGTTAAGGGTCAGAAAGCACCAGCAACGGGCTGACCTACCTTCCAGAGCGGTTGTTGGAGCCGCTGTTCTCCATTTTATGCGAGGAGCTCTGCATTTCCAGAGTGGCCTTAGAAGCGGCAACGTGTCTGTTCCAAGGGTGGAAGGTAAGTATGGCTGCCCCCAGCCCCCGTCTCAACCATTACCTGGCTTTGAGAGCTCCATTGGCGCTGCTGCTCCTTTCTCCACCGGAGTATTCCTAGAGCAGAGCGACAGCGCTGATGGAGCTTTCTAAGGGAAGGGTTGAATGGGCAGAATTCGGATTTAACAGACTTTGGAGATTAACTTTGGAGATTAATGGACACCTCTCCCCCTCCATAGTCCGTCAAATCAAGGATTCAGAGTAGGTGACCCTCGGGTGATGGTGCCTTTCATAAAACGGTGGCATGTTAGAGTTGGAAGGGGCCTTGGGGATCGCCTAGTCCAGGGGTTCTCCAAAGTGATGGGTCAGGTTGCTGCCCCCTTAAGGGCGGTGGTGGTGTCGTCGGCGACCTCCTGCCACTGCTCTGCTGATGTCCTGATGGGACAAAGGGGGTCTTTTTGGGGTTGTGCTGCTCTCTGGAGGGTGTGGGGGAGCACTGCCATCCCCTGTGGGCCCCCAAAGCCTCAGATCGGTTCCCTGAGGTAATTGAAACTCACTTTCGCTTTACTTCCTGGTTTTGCTGAAAACTGGAAGTGGGCTTCAGTTGCCTCGGGGAGCCAATCTGAGGCTTGGGAGGCCTGCAGGGGTGGCTGTGGGGCCCTCGCACCTTCTGGAGGGTGGTACGACCTCTAGTAAGTAAAAAAAAAAAAAAGACCCCCTTTGTCCAGTGGCACAGTCCCGGGCCACCACCATCGCCCCTCCCCCCACAAGCCCTCAAAGTTCTCCCCTACTCTTGAGGAAAACTTTGAGAAATGCTGACCTAGTCCTACTCTCTCTACTCGGTTGTGTCAGTGTTCTGGCTTAAACCTGCCACCAGCAAGTCCTTCGTTCTGTTAACAGCTGACAGGCTACCAAGGAATTGAGTTTTCCTGCTAGCTGGGTAGACAGTGTCACACACTCTGTTCATACCGTCTCAAAGTAAACAGCGTTGGTGTGCCTGAATTCCCTTTGTTCTTTCAGTTGCTGCTTCTTGCCTGCTTGGGAGCCGTTTACTGTGTAAGGTGAAAAGTCCTTGGGGCTGAAAGGCCAGCTGTGAGTCCCAGTTCATAGGAAAAAAGAGGCTTTGGGGCGCTCCTTCCTTGTGCTGTAAATCCCTGTGATCTTTCTGGTCAGCTCTTGCCAGTTTGCAGTCTGAGCCTCTGGAGGGCAGGCTGCCAAGTGTGGCAAAGCTCCAGCAAATGCGAGCGGTCTGTCCTCCTTGAATGAAATGGAGCCAGGCTTCCTTCGGTTCAGACTGTATGCGACTGTTGCCCAGGTTACCTGTGCTGCGATGGCGCTGCAGCCTTCTGTCGCTGTCTGATTCTGTGCGAAACATTCCAGGAGGCTGGTCGTGTATGGTGCACCTGGGGCCAAGGTGGCATTGATCTGTGCGTAGAACTGAGTGAGGCTTCTGTCCAAGTGGATATGTGTGGGGCCTTGCTAGAAGTTGCTTTGTCTTTGTAGTACTGTAGTTCTAAACTTGGCAGCTGGGTATTTTAAGTGGTTGATATTCTTGTGTCACAGGTGTGTGATGTCTGATGTGTGCCAGAAAAACGCATCGTTTCGGCACAATAATGCTCCACAGCTACAAACGTAGCCCTGTGGCTGCAAAAAAAGTAGTTGCGGAGCACAAAACTCCTGCCACTGCTCCTCCTCACGAGGAGACCGTGGCTGTCACCCAGGGGGCATTGCCTCACCCCGGCCCTGCTATGCCTCTGATTGTATCCATTAGGTTAAGCTTTTTGTGTGTGTGCATGCAGCTGAGTTTAGGCATCGCCCCCCCTTTCTCCACAGCTGCCACCCCCATTCTGGGCTTTGGTCGCCCCAAAGTGTAAACAAGCTGTGCATAACTCTGTCTCACCCAAAGGTCTGGATTCCTTTGCTACTAATCTGGGCTGAAAGCATGTAGTGAAACCTCTTGTGTAAAACGTTATTCCTTCTAGAAAAACCCCTCATTTTATTATAGAGAAGAAATTGGAAGTATGATCTAAAACGCACAAAATTACTTATGCAGATGCATGTCGTTGCTCCTTGGGTGGAATTGAGAATGTATAAGTTCCAGGAGCCCCCTTGTTTAAGGCATTTTAAAACTCCAAAATGTAGTTTTACTCCATGGGCCAGGATCCAATGAACTCCTTTCAATTTGCCTAGTGGAAGATTTGACCCCCCCCCCCCCGAACAAACCTGAGTAACCCTGTGGAGCAGACCTTGTCCTTGACAGGGTCGGAACCTCCAGGCTCCGACCACCTTCTAGCCATTTCTTTTCTGAAGGCTTCATGCTTGGGTTTTGGAAGCTCCTCCTATTGCTAAGTTCTCAGCCAGCTCTGTGCTCAGCAGCATATCCGACTTAATCACGAGCTAATCCGCTCTAATGGTTGTGGGAGACCTGTTGCAAATGCCTGCAAGTTGGATGGTACACCCAAGCACTTTCCGGGGACTACCATTGGCCTTCCTTCATGTGCAAAGAACTGCGTATGGTTGCACGAGATTGCTTTGGCTGACTCTCATGGACAGATTAATGCATGGATTTACTTGGCTCTGAAGTTTATCTCAATACTGAACATTTATGTAGCACTTCCCATATATGATCTCGATAATTCTTACAACCTTCTCATAAGGTAGGTCCATGTTGGTGCCCCCATATTGCAGAGGAAGCTAAAGGAGGAGTGATTAGAGCTAGCTAGCTAGCTAGGTGGTGTAGTGCCAGGATGGTGTAGTGGTTTGGGAGTCGGACTTAGACCTGGAAGATCCAGGTTCAAATCCCCGCTCAGCCACAAAGCTTCCTGGGTGACCTTGGGCCAGTCACTATCTCTCAGCCCCACCTACCTCACAGGGTTGTTGTGAGGACAAAAAGGAGGGGAGGAAATATGTACACCACTCTGAGCTCCTTGGAGGAAGGGTGGTATAAAAATGTGAAAAAAATAAATAAATAATAGGTAGCTCATGGCAGAATCATCGTTTTGAACTGGGGACTTCCTGATTTAGAGTTCAGTCTTGGCCACTGCATTGTGGTAGCCCTCGAGCATGAATGCTGCTGTGTGTGATCTTTTGAGAACAGTGTTTGCAACGTGTAAAGTGCTGTACGGAACTTGAAGTGTCGCTCACAGTTTCTGCCTTGAAGGGCTTCCAGTCTGCTGTCTCTAACCCGTTCTATAAAGAAGCTTTGATTGTATACTGTCTGTTTCCTGTCGCTCCTGGCAGTTCAGTCGGTGGCGAGTGGGCTGGGGAGGACTCTTGCCTTTGTTGCAAAAGCTGCTGAGCTTTCCAGTTTGGAAATGCGATGCTAGACTAGACAGATCACTGGCCTGGTCCAGCAGGACTGCGCTCACCTTCCTCTGCACCAGTGGAAAGAGACTGGAGCGAAACCGGCATCCTTGGCGGTTGGCCTTCCAGGCGAAACAGGGTGAGGACGTTTTCCGGAAACGTCTTGGGTCACTGCTGCCTTCCAGTTGTTCCCTTCCAGTGGCTGCTTCCTGTATTACTGTGGGTTGCAGAAACTCCTTGTTTCATAGTAGGGTTTCATAGCATACGTCTGGCTCACAGATGTGTAAACGTTGTGGCTCTCTGGTGCAGCAGTCAGTGCATTGGCATAGGATGGAAATAATGGACTAGCTCTTGCACCTTATTCTGTGGCTCTGGGGGTTTTGTCATAGATTGCTTGTAGAAAGACTTACTTCTGTTAATATAGGTTACTCTGGTAGCTGAGTTGAGATGAAAATGTCCCTCAGACTATATGAGAATGCGCCCCGATGCAGAGATGATCCTGCGCCCCCCGGGGGGGCCCAGATTTTCGCCGCCCCCCAATAAAAAATGAAAAAAAAACCCACAAACACACACACACACACCGGGGGTTTTCGGAGGTTTACGGGCATTTTTACTGTAATGTACACGTGTGTCTGCTTTGTCCCACTTAGCTTGTGTACCCCGGAGCCTTCATCCTTTTCATTCTGCCTGCGACCGGGTGGCAGAACTCCGGAAAAGCGCCCGGTCGCTCCGGAGCAGGGCGCTCCGTCGTTCTGCGCTTGCGCATGTCTTGACAGTTTGCGCAGGCGCAGAACGACAAAAATTCCAATCGTTGTGCGCATGTGCAAGTTTTCTCAGTTCGCGCATGCGCAGAAAGATTGGAATTTTTGTCGTTCTGCGCCTGCGCAAACTGTGAAGACATGCGCAGGCGCAGAATGACGGAGCGCCCTGGAGCAGGCAGAACGAAAGGATGAAGGCTCCGGGAGACACAAGCTAAGTGGGACAAAGCAGACACACATGTAGATTACAGTAAAAAAGCCCGTAACCCCCCCAAAAAACCGTGAAAACAGTAAAAATACAGAAACACAAATCGAAACCTAAGTAGGCCCCCGCCCCCCCAGGAGCCTCTGCGCCCTCCGCCCGGGGGCCCTGGGGCCCCCCGCCCCCCTTGACGACGTCTCTGCCCCGATGTAGTGTCTGTAAGGGGATTCTTACCCTCTTTCAGCCCCCGAGAAGGTCTGGCTTATGAAAACTTCAAGTGAAAGGAGGGGGACCCTTTGTTTGTAGGTTGAAAGAGCAAGTTTTGGCTGGGGCTGAAGGTCTAGTGATGTGCATACCGTACATTTGGCCAATTTGGCCATTTAAATGTTCTCTTTGAGACACTTGGCCTGTGGGCTTGAGGGGAGATGTCGTCACACCGTTGGTGCTTCTGCCGTGCTTGTTGTGGGCATTCAGTAAGCACCTTTCCCCTGGCTCTGTGTGTGTGTGTGTGTGTGTGTGTGTGTGTGTGTGTGTGTTGGCCTTTGTACTTCATCACCATTAGTAGGATCTCCACACAGCCCTGTGTCCTGTTTTGTTGTAGATACTGCGATAATGCAACCCAGGGCCAGCTTTCCAAGGAACACAATATGTATCTTTGATAGTTAAAGTTTCTCTAACCCCCCCCCCCCCCCCGGCTGAGTTGCTGCAGATACTAATTCACAGTTTGATGTGATCAAACACAACTGCCTTAGCATTTGGGCTTTCCCTATTTCTGGGGCTCATGAGGTTAAAGTTGCTTATTGATATTTGAAGGGCAGGAATAGCGGACAGTTTTTTGCCAGCCTGGTGCCTCTACAGGTAGATTCTTGGTTTCTTAGTACTGGGGTGGGTTCATGAGACAGAGACTAACCTTTTGCTGGGGCAGGGAAGGTAGGCTGGGTTTTGATTTAAATTAAACTGCGATGAAGTAGGTAGCAGGACTGAACTAGTGCAAAGTTCCAAAAAGCAACGTACAGAAGTACAGTGGACCCTTTTTATTTGCGGATCCGGGATCCGCGGATTTGATTTACGGGGTCCACGATCAAAACAGTAAAAACAAAGAAAAAAGCCCCCCAATCCCCATTTCTACAGTTAAATGACCAAACCGCTGCGTTTTCAACCCTCCAAGGGGCTTCTGGAAGCTTAACGACCCACTTCCTGGTCGCATGAAGGCTCTTCCCTCCTCCCAGCCTTGCCCTAGAATGCACCCTGGGGCAAGGCTGGGAGGAGAGAAGTAGATCATTAAAGCTTCTAGAAGCCCAGTGGAGGCTTGAAAATGCAGCAATTTGGTCATTTAACAGTAGAAACGGGGAGGGGGGGCTTTTTTCTTCATTTTTACAGTGTTTTGATCACAGTATCCGCGGATCTTCACTATCCGCGGGGTGTGTGTGTCCGGAACGGATCCCGTGTAGATAGCGAGTGCCAACTGTATATGACATCTGAAACGGCATCTGTAGAAACCCCTGTGTAGAATGTAACCTGTTTGGAAAGATCTTTATTAGAAACTTCAGTGTGTATGTTGGTCTTACCTTTTTCCAACAAGGTGTTGCTCTAATTTCAATACTTTTTTAAATTGAGTTTTTAAAGAATTATTGATGGGTTGTAGTTTTCTTTGCTAGCAAACCACAAGGCCCACTGCTCTCAACTCCCCCCCCCCTCCCCTGGGGACGTTGATCACATTGTTCTGGTGTAGTGAACACAACTATTTCCTGTGCACCTGTGATGCATTTCTTTGTGGTTTTAAGAGCAAACTTGGTGGCTTGGAGCATTTTGGCTTGTGTCTCAAATTGATCAGCCCCATGATGAAATGTAGTTTTACTTGGGGCATGAGGACTGACAAGATAATGTCAGCCTTTTGCTTATGACCTGCTACGGTGCAACCTCATTCTTGAGAATGTATTTGGGGGGTGCTCATTCAGCAGATGTATATCATGCCAGCCACACAACCTCTTGTTGTCCAGGGTTGTGGGGGTTTTTTGCAAAGGGGGGGGAGAAGCTATCATGAGTTGTTAATGCATATGCAGGGACTGGCACTGCTGCTGGCAAAATCGCTGTGTTGTGTGTGTGTGTGTTCTGATACTCTGTTCTGCGTTTTCTGCTTTAGTGGTAAAAGTGCTGAATTCGGAGCTCAGGAAGACACTAATCATGGCCATGGTTTGGGAAACAAGTTCCTAGGATTACGAAGCAGGGCTTGATTCTTGAGGTCAAGGAAACTGCAGAGATGGAAGAGGTCTTCCACTTTCAGTTGCTCAAAGAGCAAGAATGGCTTGTTTTATTCCTAGTGTAACTAAAATGTGTTTAGTGTTGCCTTGATGACAGTGCAGTGAACCCTTGATTTAATGGACTAATGGGGGGGGGGGAGGTATCCCTTGCTGCCCAGAAATCCGAATGCACTGAAGTCACTGGAGACGCACGTATGCGAAATAGATATGTCTGGTTTGTAATGGAGCAGAAAAAGTCAATTATTTCCAAAGTCTGTTAAATCAAGGTCTGATAAATTGCGAGTTCACTGCATGTTGGGATCAGATGTCACATAGAAAATAATGTCCCGAACATGCGCATCAACGTTCATTCCAGTTTATCAGTCTTCAAGACAAATCTGTATTGTGTATTCCTGTCTCTTTGGAAACTAGGCTGATGCGGATGCTTGAACTGATAAATGTCTTCCACTGTATTTGGCAGGGGAGGGGGAAGAGCAGCTGTCCCTGTTTATCCCAGCATAGCACCCCTCACAGTGGCGATTGAACCTGGGAACCATCTTCATATCCCTTTGGTTAAGCAAACTACTTTGAGAACACATTTGTTGAATGGGCATGTAAACAGAATGAAACAGAATGAAAACAGATGTACCAGTTTTCATTCTGATGCTGCAGTGTTCAAAGGAGATATGGAACATATCCCCCGCAGATACGTCATATGGGGGACGTATCTGCGGGGGATATGTTCCAGGACCCCCACCCTGCGGATATTTATTATTTATTTATTTAAAGAATTTATACCCCGCTTTTCTCCCGAGGGCACTCAAGGCGGCTTACAACACATTAAAATACAGATATACACATTAAAAATAATTATTATTACTTGAAAACCACAGATAGGGGCGAGCAACCCCCCCCCCCATGCCCTTACCTTTATTTCTTTAGCGCTAGGGTCTTGCTAGCGCTAGGGTCTTGCTTTAAGAGAGCCTGAATGATTCTAGCAAGCAGCCTCTGTGCTAGAGAGGCTCTGAATGTTAACAGGAAGTGGAAACTGCTTCCTGTTAATGTCCGAAGCTTCTCTAGCACTGAGGCCACTTGCTAGAGTCATTCAGGCTCTGTGCTATAAGCTGCTGCTTATAGCGTTCTGTTTAAGCAAGGCCACGCTGGCTTAGTGCCAGCGCTAAAGAAATAAAGGTAAGGGGTGCGGATCCCGGGGGCCCCTGTACGCTGTTACAAACACACTCAGAAAAGTAGTTAGTTTGTTCTGCCAATTTGCTTTAAACAACAATCCACCCACCCCCCGCACATACACTGATTAGGAACTTGCCCTACAGACCTGAGAGCTGGAAAAACCTTGATGTCTGACTTGGAGGAGACTGCAGGGCAAATAACCGTGTTGGCTACTGGCTTAAAAAGCAGTGTCCTCTAGTAGTGCATGTGAGGGGCCCTGCTTTTGTGCATTTAGCCACAATTGGTTGCCTGTCCTTTCAACGAAGCCAAAAGAGAGGAATGGATGTAAGGAGTGTAGCTTTGCACTTATAATCTCTTTCCTGCACCTGCTCTCGGGCCGTTGTTGCATCTTGTGGTGCCCCCATCGAGATCCCGTCGGGACTGTGCTCCTGTTGTTGCTGTAGCCTTGGGGATTGGTATTTGCCAGGGGTTGGAAGCAGGAAATGTGTGTCAGCTGGTTGTCATGGCAAAAGGAAATGGTTGCATTGACCCAGGTGGTTGACAAAATGGAAACGTTGTATCCTATAGATTAGTGTTTTTAAACTGTTTGTTACGTGTTAACGTTGTAGACGTTTGTAAACATAAATATTTTTACATGTCTGTTAATCCTGTGAAGTTGAAATTTAAGACCAAAGTTCCCTGGACAAGTGAGTTGGGAAGGAAAGATAGAAATAATTGGTTGCCTGTTTATCTAGTACTGGTGGTGACTACAGAGCTTTATAGATAACGCAACCAAAAAAAAGGCAGGGTCCTTGCCCCAAGGAGATTACAATCTCAGTTTTTACCCTGTGAGGGGGGAAGGGAACAGGGAGAGTAACTGGGTGAGTATTTGCAAATGAAGTTACTTATAATTTGGGTGGTGAGAACGAAGGGGTCATCAAAGGCTGCCTGGAAAATGTAGACTTGCAGGAAGAGACAGGGCTGGCTGCATAGCTAGGCTTGTGCTCCTAGGTGTGACTGACTGCTGGCCATCTGCCAATGCAGATCCCTTTTATATGCCTTTTTGGATCCATTTGTCTTAGGGCTTTCCTCCTCCCGGCATGTGCCTGTTTACTGTGCTCGCGCAGACAACCTGGGCCATGGCTTCAGTATGCTTGCTGCAAGGTAACCTAGGTTTTCTTCTCTTCTCCAGGTATGCTAGAAGATGGAAAAAAGTTTGACTCCTCCCGTGATAGGAACAAGCCATTCAAGTTTGTGATGGGCAAGCAGGAGGTCATACGCGGCTGGGAAGAAGGTGTTGCTCAGGTAAGTTGGTGCAGGTGTAAAAAATGGAGGGCCATAGGGAGTGTCTAGTTGCTGTGGGTGTTCAGAGAATATGGGCTTCTGTGCTGGAGCAAAGGGCTTCTTCTCTGCTTACAAGTTCTGTGCTTTGACTAGGAAGATTAGCAGCTGTGTGGTGAGTGGGTTACAAGGTTGATCTTGACTAGTTGGGCTTGTTTACAAAATCCAGACACAGAGCCCACCTGAGCGGGGTTTATTTATTTATTTATTTAAAGAATTTGTAGCCCGCCTTTCTCCCGAGGGCACTCAAGGCGGCTTACAACATATTAAAATACATATGAACACATTAAAATAATTAATTAAAACAATTTAAGTTAAATCTCAGGTTATCCTGAGACTGATACATCCCTGCTGATACAAACCAGGAATTTGGGGAGGACCAGCCAGGCACCTTCAGCCTCTTGAGTCATGAGCCAGTTGCAGTGGGCAGAGTTGCGCAGCCTGGACTAAGAACATGGTGTGTGTGTGTGGGGGGGGGGGTCTGTCCCCTTGCACCCCTGGCTGGAAAGGGGTGCAGCGAAGTGACGGCAGGGTCCAAGCCAAGCAGTCCACCTCGCCCGCAACAGTGTGCAGTTCACTGACACTTTTGACAGCTGTTTCCTATGCTTACTGCAGGGAGGTGACGAGACACATGCTGGGGGTCCTGCATTTTGCCTTGGCATGATAGCACGGAAACTGGTGTTTTTTCATAGTTCATGGATCGTGAACCATCTCATGAACCTTTTTGATTGAGGCGGGGTGTGAATGTGGTGAACCATGTCACGGAGGAGGGTTTGGGCACGGACATTTGCTGCCCATTGGACTCCGGGAAGTGGAGGCCTTGGTGCTCACCGCCTGCTGTTCCTCTTGTAGATGAGTGTTGGCCAGCGAGCCAAGATGACAATCTCGCCAGACTATGCCTATGGCCTCACTGGCCACCCGGGAATCATCCCGCCCAATGCCACTCTGATCTTTGATGTGGAGCTTATAAGAATGGAATGACCAGAGGCACGTGTTCTCCAATCGCCCTGCTCTGGGGTAGGTGGCGGCTTTGAAAGACTCCTGTGCAGGGGTGTATGATCCATAAGGCTGACTAGGCTTCAGCCTAGGGGCCCCGCAGGGACAGGGTGGCTGTTTGAAGTGCTGGAGGGGCCCCGAAATACCTGAACGCCTAGGGGCCCGGCCATGGGTTAATTCAGCCCCACTCCTGTGCCTTGAACAAGGCAGAGGGAGCGAGCGAAGGGGGCACCTTCAGCGACTGAATGAAAGCAGTTGTGCTCTTGGTCTGCAGGGAGCAGGGTGTGTCTCAAACCAGCAGCCCAGCCCATTCATCAGCCTGGCATGGAGAGTGAATATCTTGCCATAAGTAGCAGGAGACGGCGAGCTTTTTGCCAAAGCTGAGCCTGGCAGCCAGTCAAGGTTGCCTTGGAGACTAATGGGTATGATGCCTCCTCGCTCCAATGGCACCTGGGGTGTTGAATCGTCTCCTCCAGCTCTCTTGGCACTGCTTCTGTTCCTCCCCCCCCCCCCCCCCACTGCTGCACAGGCAGGCCCTGCATCGTGCTTCCTGCCCGCCCGCCCTCCCCCTCTCCAGGGCAGACTCTAATGCAAGTTCTCTTTTGTTCTAGCAGGTTTGGCACATGGAGAAATCCAGAAATCTTTGCTTCAAGATGAATGCACATGAATTTGTATGGAGCTTTCCTGGCTATCCACTACACTCTTGGTGTCACCATCCACCCCGATTTGAATGTGTTGGGTCACTTGGCTTCTGACTCTCCTTCCTTGTTTTCCTCTGGTTTTGGTTGTGTTTTTTTTTTTTGACATTTTTAAGCTAAATGCTGTAAACCTCGGCTATCTATTTTGGTCAAGTTCTTTAATCTTATTTTTTGTTGGGTTTTTTGGTGTAGACTTGATTGAGCATTACTAGTAAGTATTCTGATTGGTTCACATTATATAGGAATAATTGCTTGAACAAGGCAAACCTTTTTGTTTGTTTTTGGAAGTATCTATTGTATTAAATCTATTTGCTGCTGCAAAGCCATACAAAGCAGTTTGAGGAGCTATTGAGGGCTGGAATCCAGAAAGCCACAGAGTCCTAGGAGTTGATTCTTGAGGCCACCAGGGACTCCCCCCCCCCCCTTCCGCATCCCTCGCCTTCCTCGCTTCCATCTTGGGGAAGGGGCAGTTTTCACAGCGACATAGTAAGTAATCTCTTCATTCTGGGGCAGTTTTTGCCTCCAAGTTATTGACTTCTTTCCCCCTCTGCCAACAATGTGGTGTATTTTCTACTGGATTTTCAGGATATTTTTAACCTTATAGCAGTCTGAATTCCACAATTAATTAAATCCAAGGACTTGGAAGTTGCTGTTTTAATGTGGGGTGAGGGGACGATTCCAGGCCACCTCCCCAGCCATCAGTGCGGATATACTAGAGAGTTCTTTACTGAAATCTGATGCTGGTCATCGCAGCTTGCAACAGCCTCTTGTACAATGCGCCCACCCCCTTTTCCCCCATGTAGTGAGTTTGGTAAGAGAATTGCCGCTGCCACTTTCTCCATCACCACAAACACATAGAGTTTTATTATTGCAATAAAAATGCTTTATGCTGGCTTTTCTCAACTCCTCTGTCTTGGTTGTCATTCTTTTTCTCCTCTCTGCTCTGGGCAGCTGATGAGAACATTTGGGACACTGGTTTGTGCGGCAGTTGGGCTCAGATCAATTACCTGGTGCAATAGACACCGGAGGAGAACAGCACGACTTACCGTAAATCAGCACTGAGAATGATTCTGGACCTTGGTTGCATGGTTTGGGCAAAAGGTGGAGGATCTGAGAGGCAACCTTCCTGCACCAGCAAAATCCCAGTGGACCAGCTCTCTGAAATCCGATGGCTACTGTTGGCCTGTTTACTTGGACCATAAATTCCTCTTGTAGTTATTTCAAATGACTTTGGCCAGTCTTGCTTCACAGCACCTCCAGGCAGTCGCCTCCCTCATTGTTGGGATTCCTCACTGAGAGGATGAGTTGTGGTGGACAGATGTCCACAAGGCAGCTTGTCCACCGTACCAATCATCCCGATATGTGTAGCCGTGGGAGAAGTTGTGGAGTGTGATTGGTCACACTCCCAGTATTTGCAGGGCAATGACAGGAGTTTGCTGTGGCAGGTGGAGCCCAAGCAAAAAATATCCCTCCCAAGAACCCTGTGAGGTAGGTTAGGCCGAAACTGTTAGCAGTGAACTTCAGGACTGAGCAGGGGTTTGCAGACTCTCTGGTCTAAGTCCTCTCTGCTGCCCAGCACTCCATACTTCCTAAAAAGTAGATATGTCTTTTACATCATTGATAGGAATATTTGTATGCCACTTTTACGTAGCAAAATTAATAAATGGTTCCCTGCCCTCAAGGAGCTCACAATCTTTAAAAAAGCTGCTGGAAAGACTCCATGCTGGAGTGAAGAGGGACAGTTGCTCTCCCCCTGCTAAATTCACGAGAGGCACCACTCAATAAAGTGCTTCTTTGCCCAGTTAGCGAGGAAACGTTGTATGACACACATACGGTACGTCAAACCTTGTGCCTGTCCTGCTTGTAGCCCTGCTATAAAAGCTGTGCTCTGCTCCAGGTAACCCTAGGCAGGAAGACCTGTCATCCACCAGAGGCCGAGTTGCAGGGGCTTCTCGGGGCCGGCAGTCGACTTCTCGTCCCGGAGAGCTGCTTCACGCGTTGCAGCAGTAGCAGCTGTTTGCCACGTTTATGCAGGATGCCCCTGAGAAGGGGGGGGGGAGGCATAGCAACAGTGGAATGGGTTGGCAGGAGGTTCAGAACAGACAGAGGAAGCCCCGACTTACTTTGCAAAAGCAGTCAAGGCTCTGACTGACCAAACTGCAACCTGCTGCACTGGCTGAGTGAGCAGAACAACATGAGTGCCCAGCGAAAGCCCCCAGCCCCACAGAACAGCTAACAAGAGCCCCTGCTGCTCTCTCTCTCCCCTCCCCCCTTTGCCATGGTGTAGCTGCAGCTCCAGCTAGAAAGGAGCTGCTCCTCCTGCAGGAAGCCGGCCAGCCAGCCAGCTTGGTGAAACTGTCCGGCCCCGGGCATTAGCTTGCTGGCCAGTGCCAAAGCCTAGTCCTGCCCTGTTCAGGCCCTGGCTGCTCTGTGGATTCCATAACTATTGAGCAGGACTGCCTTTTGGTCCCTCCCCCATTCTTGCCGCCTCATGGGCAAAGGCTGACATTGCCTATGATTCCTTTTCCCTATGCAGGAGCTCTTAGGAACAGGCAAAAAAAAAAAATGGGGGGGGGGTGTCTTTTGGCTGCTTGAGGAGGAGGCTGAGCGCCTGCCAGGCCCTGCCCAGTTTGCCCTCATGTGCCCTCTAAGAAGCCCTTTGAGTTCCCTGCAACATGCCAGGGCTTCTTTCTTAGTGTGCACTGGGGGGGGGGGGAGAGGGAGGGCTTTTCTTGGCCACAAAACCTTCGACTAGGATCCAGCAACTCTTGCTCAACCATCGCTGGGAGTCTTGAACTTGTAGCCTGCCTAAGAGCCTGAGGAATAACCTGCGTTTCCTACGAAAGGTCATTTGTGGCCCTCCTGGACCTGAGACAAGGGAAGGGGACCTGAAGTGGCCACTGCTTGGGGAGAGGTGCCCCCTTCGCCGCCCTTGCCATGCTCCTTGAGGCTCGCTTCCCTATCGCCGGTGTGTCTCAAACATTTGCAGACTCTGAAAATGGAACTGCAGCTTGGGGGTGGGTCACAAGTGTGGAAAGGGTGAAAGTGAAGTTGCTGGATTTTTGTTCTGAGGCAGAACGTGCTGTTTCTCTCTCTGCAAGGAAGTCGGACGGGCAAGGCCCACTCTTCAGGCAGCTGCATGCCTGCTTGGGGGGTGTCGTGCCTCCTCAGAGCCAGCCCACTGTTGCGTATGGCGAACTTTCATCTCCCATTGGAAACGTCAGCCCTGGGGGGGGCAGCTCTGGGGGGGATTCTTGCAAAGGTGGGTCTGCTTGCATGGAGATCACCGGGGTTGAGGCTGCTGTTTGAGCTCCACTCACTGGCTGAGCAGGGAGAGTTGCTGCTGCTGCTGCTGTTTCTTACTGTTCTGTCTGTGCCTCTCCAGCTCTCTGAGGAAAGGGCTGTGAATTTCATGCCTCACACAGCACAGAAATGCAGCAGTGCGCTGCATGCTGGGAATCTTGGCTATTTAACCCTTTGGGGTCACACTCTTCACCAGCTGGCTGGTATCTGATGATGAAACTTCACAAGACAGAGGACTGAGCAATGCTTCCCAGAAAGTAGAGCTGGATTTTGCTGTATTCATAACACATTAGCACTGCACCTTGCCTAGCAGCAGCATAAATAATGCAAGTAACCTTTAACAAGTTAATGTTCCTAACTGGACAGCTGGGTGCAGAAAGTATCGGCTCACACAGCAGTAGAGCATAAGACTGATGTACTTCAGGCTATCCCAACTTCTTGTTTAATGGTTGCATTGTCATTCTGGGAGGAAAACAACACACCAAAGAATGCATCATCATCTCGCCTTGGAAGGTCTCGCAAGCCTATGAAGTCCAGTCTCTGTTCACCAAGGCTGGAACCTTCCTGTGAATTAACCAGTTCTTTGCTGGTCAGGCTGCTCAATGCATCACAAGCAGCATTTTGTTGTGTTGCCGGAGGACCTGCAGAGCAGAAACAGGCTTGGTTGCATCAGGGGAGCAATTGAGATGCTTGGCGGCGCTGTAGTGTGTGGGGCCTACAGCCTCTTCCTGGGTAGGTTGATTCAATGCCAGCACTTTGAACAGCCTGTGTGCCTTAAGCAGTATCTTGCTTAATCGCTTCCCTTTTGCTTGTTCATGCCTTGACGTACTTGGCGGCAACTGTTGTGGGGGATGAAAGCTGAATCCACCCCACCAACTTCACTTTGTGTTCCCAAAGTGGGTTTGGGACTGAGCAGGAAATCTGTGGGGCTTGTCTGTAGGCTGCACAGGGTGCCTGCCTCCCTGTTGGGAGAGCCAAGGGGTTCCTTCAGTGGTGCACATCCATCCAGCCCCCTCTCGTTCTGCCTGCTTCACCCGCCCACTTCTCTCCCCTTCATTTTGTCTCTTGCTGAATGCTGCCTCCACCACTTCCCCTCCCTGTTCCTTTGCTTGGGGCTAAACATGGGCACTTGTTGTATATGGGGGAATTCCTGTGAAGTTTGCTGTGGGTCTGCATGTTATCCCTCTCCTCTGTGGCTTGGCTTGGGGGGGGGGGGAACACAGCACCTAGAAAAGTGGAATGGTGTAAGTTATACAAGGCCAGTTCTGTGTAGGAGATGGGAAGAGTTTATGGCTACCTACATTTCCTCGCTTCCTGCTAGGAGCTTAGGATAGATTTTTTTTCTCTCACAACAAACCTGTGAGGTAGGTCAGGCTGAGAGAGTGACTGGCCCATCATCATCCAGTGGCTTAGTTGGGGTTTGAACCTGTTCTCCCTGGTTGTGCATATATCAATATCCAGTTCAGGGTCTCTCCCCCAAGAGGATTCGTCCATACATAGACGACCATCGCTTGGCTTCTTCTCAACATATCTTCACAGCTGAATGTATGACAGGCTGACTCAGTTGATAAGTACTATGTTTGAGGTGACTTCAGATGGGTTGTGCAAGTCCGGCTGTGTCTGGTTGGTCTGTGGGGCTTATTCAGAACCGAAAGACATTCCTTGACACTGTAGTCAGCAAGTGAACATGCACATGTGAATGAGTCCAGAGTGTTCATGAGTGTAAAGACCCAGCAGGTTGAAAGTTAGGCTTTGGTCTTTAATGAGATATTGTGTTGCTGCACTCTCTTTCCTCTCTCTAGCATCTTTTGGGTTGTTATGGGGTTTACTGCTGCAGCCACTTACTGTATGGTATTGTGGCCAAAACAAGTTCATTGGAGTATTGGGGACATCCCAATTGTCAAACTCTTAAACCAAACACAGGGTGTCTGTTGCAAATAACAACCTGAGGTTTGAAGGACTCTAGCCTGGTGGAAAACACGAAGCCCATGTGCCTGGGCGTGCGTCACGTGCGTGTGCGCACAACACTTCAGGGACCACTCCACCTCCCTCCTGCTTCTGTTCCTGCTTGCAGTGGCCTGCTGCTGCAAGATGTGCTAAATAGCGCTAGAAGATTACTGGATGCAGTCAGGCTAATCCTTCCCTAATCTAATTAATCTGAGCAAAGTGGCAAATGAGCTGAGGCTGCTTGAAGCTGGGTTTGGGACTGCCTGGCATGTCCCCCCCCCCCAGTGTCTGTCTGGCAACACGATCAACCCAAAGTCGGGTTTTCAGAGTCCTGACCTTCCCCATGGAACTCTTTTCAATTCTAGTTTTGGGAGGGGGCCGAGACGAGAACTCTTGGCATAGCCCACTTCATAAAGCTGTACAGCTTTGGGAAGTTCTGGTGACATTAAAATCTGTTTCATGTTTGCGTTTGCAAGTGTCCTGCTAGGTGCTGCGTGTCAGAATTGTGTTGCGGATCTGAAGAAAGGTCTGTCCAGCTCCAGTAGTGGCCAAGCAGCTGGCCCACAAGCAGGGTGTGGGGACAACAGCCCCCTTGCACGCACTCTTGCTCCCCAGCGACTGGTTGTCCGTGGCTTTTCTGTCCCCACAGCGCTCACAATCTAAAAAAAAAAAAAAAATGCCCCGTTAACAGCGGCTTTTAAAAACCTTCTATGCCAGTGATACGTAAGCTCCACCATCTTGGGGCAAGGAATTGCCTTCATTACAGACTGTGGAATGGGCAAGCAAGGCACTGTGCAGCATAACAGCAAGACCAGACCTGGCATAAGAAAAATACATACTGTACATAAATATTTGGGGTGGTCGCAACACCAGGAAAATGGAGGGTGTGTGTGTCTCCCCATGCCATTTTTCATGGCTAACAGCTTGGAGAGTTTGGATGAAGATTGCAGAGTAAGAGTTAAGACTCTCTCTCTCTCTCTCTCTCTCTCTCTGCAGCACCTCCAAAACTCTGGGGAATTCCAGTGGTGCAACTCTAGGTCTCATTTGGCCTATACTTTCCAACTGCCAAATTCTCATTTTGCAAATGTTGATACTTGCCTGCAGGAAAAGTAGTTCTGCTGGAGTTGTTGCTTTTGTCCACAAGGGGGCATTGCATGCTCAGGATGAGGGATGCCATAACTGGGCTGGTCTCCAAAACAATTCTTGTGAAGAGCAGGTGGTGTTTTTGTCTGCTCATGTCCTTCGATTTTGTATCCTGCTCTCTCAGAGAGATCGTTGCTCTGCATGCAATACAACAGCACATTACAAAATTATAGAAATAATTATGATTTTGTTTCCATATGTCTGTGAAATAAACCCAGAATCAGTGAAGCTGAAGTCAGACTATTGTCCTGTCTAGCCCAATGCTGTCTACTCTGACTGGCAGCAGCTCCCCAGCAGCCCTTCTTATGTATCATTTGCTCCCTGAGCCTTTATAACTGGAGGAGCTGCTGGGAACTGAACCCTGGGGAAAGCTGCTTGTTGTGACTTTGGTGGCGGCCAAGTCCGACTCTTCAGGGCAGCAGCTTCTGTCTCAAACTGGCAGCTCGGTTATGGAGAGGGATCCGCACGTTTGGCGTGAAGGCAGAGAGACGGTGCTGCCAAAGCAGCTCCATTGCTGTCGAAAACATGGCTTGTGTCTTAATCTCAAGCATGCCTTCGCCTTCCCTCTTCAGGGGCCAGCTCTGAAATTGCAGTTTGAAAAGCTTCACTTGCTGCTTTCTGCAGCTCGGACGGCTGATGCACAGGAGCAGGCCAGGCAAATGTTTCTGGTGACGTGGCAACTGTACCATTAACTCCTAATCTCACAGTGTCTCGGAATTACGGGTCTAGATGCCATGTCTGAAGAAACTTGAAGTTTAATTTTCTTCATTCCGTTTGCGGGTCTCCTATATTTGGCAGCCGCAAACAGACAAATACATTAAAATCCAAGGTATGCGATGTGTTGCCAACGTTTCGTTCTGTAACCCGGAACCTCTTCTCTGGGCAATTAATACAATTGCAGATGAATAACCCAAAGTTTAGTCCCCTTCCTGTTTAAAACAGTGAAAGCGCGGGAAACAGGAAGGGGACTAAACTTTGGGTTATTCATCTCCCGTAATTCCGTAATCACTCCCGTAATTCCGAGACACTGTGAGTTAATCGCTGGCCATGAAAGCTTCCGTAGTAGATTGAATTCCTAATCTCATTGCAATTTATTATTATTAATCATATTTATATACCACTTTTCAACAAAAAGTCATTCACAAAGTGTTTTACATAGCAAATAAATCACTAGATGGTTCCCTGTCCCCAAAGGGCTCTCAATCTAAAAAAAGATGTAGAAGTGATCCCCGTCATAGCCACTGGAAAAGAGGCCGTGCTGGGGAATCTACTTGTGCCTTGAAAACTATCTGATCTCAAGACAAGTGACAGGGTGGATACATATGGTGGAATGTCATATTCTTTATCCCTTCTTTCATGTAAAAAATCCTCTCAGGGTGGCTTGTAACAGCTAAGGGAATCACAATATATAAAAATATTCTAAAACAAATTCAGCGGCACAAAACAAGAAAAAACCCAGCAGGCACAAAGCAGCCTTCAAGGCCTGGCAAATGAAAAAAAGTTTTTCAATGCACTGAAATGCACAGCGTGCTGCTCTCCCAGGGAGCACTGGGAGAGAGAGCATTCTGCAGGCCAGGAAGGCCACCACAGAGAAAGGCCCATTGGGTGCAGCCCTGATGGGGTAGGAATCTGGAGCAGGCATCCAAGGCTGGTTGCTCACATATATGGGAAGAGGCTTCAAAGTGAATGGAGGTTTAAGGGTAACAACCAACCAGCGCTGGAAACAAGCCAAGAGCCAGGACAGTTCTAGCCATAGTGAGAGGGGCTCCATTTGTCCAGTGCAAGATACTGTCTCCCATGTTAGCTTACTTGCTGCAGTTTTTAAGGGAGCAGCCCTTGTGCAGAGCGGGGCCAAAGGCGTCGCTATAGCAATACCCCCAGGTTACAACCAAGGTTTCCTTGTGAGGAGGAGCCGCGGCGGGAGCTTTCCACTCTGCGGCTGCTTTTTTGTAGCCGGAGCCGCGCAGCTGAAACGCACCAAAACCAGCATGTTTTCTCGGCCCTCCCACCTGCCCCAGGTTCTAGAAGGCTTCAAACGCGTCATCAGCACCCACCCCCCTACGTGGCCTGCTAGCAACGCAACTGCAGGGTGCTGCAATAATCCAGTGGAGATGTGACCAGAGTGAGGCCGCAATCGTAAGCACACTTACTAGGAAGTAGGACCCATTGAATACTATGAGGCTTACTTCTGTGTAAACATTAGCATTGTGCTGCAAGTGTGGATAATTGTGGTCAGGCTATCCCTGTCCAAGCTGGTAAAAAGTGCTTCGTGCCTTTATTTATTTATTTTTCACATTTTTATACCGCCCTTCCTCCAAGGAGCCCAGAGTGGTGTACATATTTCCTCCCCTCCTTCTTGTCCTCACAACACCCCTGTGAGGTAGGTGGGGCTGAGAGATAGTGACTGGCCCAAGGTCACCCAGGAAGCTTCGTGGCTGAGCGGGGATTTGAACCTGGATCTTCCAGGTCTAAGTCCGACTCCCAAACCACTACACCATCCTGGCACCATCTCAGGGCTCCTGGATTCTCTTTCCTTCTCTGCAGCGGACTCACTGCATAACCTTGGGTGACTCAACAGTATCGTATCTCCCCCTGTAAAATGGACATAACCGTTTCCCAAAGCACTGTGGGCGGAAGAAGTGACTAGTGCAGTAACTATTAACTGTGTGTAATTAATATCCAGGGACACCTCCTCCTTGGCAACAAAAATGCAGAACTCCCACACTTCAGCTAAGGAGAAGTCACAGGATGTTGATGTGATAGCAGCGAGTAATTTATAGACTATGGAACTGAACGTTGTCACTTAACTCCAGGGGTGACCTGTCTGCATGTAATTATACCTTGGGCAGTTTACTAAACTTACTGGGCCATGCATCTCCTCCTGTGGTAGAACGTTGTTGTGGTTGCATGTGAGTCATGTGATACGTGAGAATGGAAATCTGACAATCTCAATTGCGAAATCTGAGCAGAGGTTCATAGTCCTTAAGAACTGCCTTGCTGAAAGAGGCCAAGAGACCAGCATAAGCAACTCGCAACTCGCTAGCAACTCAGACAGAATGATTTCGCCCTGATACGTTACTTTTCTACGTGATGAGAGGGCTTCATCTCAATGGAGCTGCAGATGGGGGGCAGTGCCGGCCCATTCATGAGGCCAACTGAAGCGGTTGCCTCAGGCAGCCGGCTCTGTCCGCCTGCTTGCCTCCACTGCCGCTGCTCCTCCTTCCACTCTGTGGATTGGAAAAGAAAGAGGGGGGGGCAGAGAGGAAGAGGAAATGTGGAGGGGAGGACAGTGTTGAGAGTGGGACCGATTAGAGAGTGGGAGGAGCAGAGGCCAGCACATGATCGGGTAGGGCGTAGCACTGGGCTCGCTGCCTCGGGCATCAGGAGGGCCTGGGGAATTATATGATGGGAAAGTGGTCTAGTTTAGGGAAAGCTTTACTAGTTGATCCCCCTGATTGTCTCAATTGGCTACAAAGTCCATGAAACCCAGTGTTCTGTTTCCAGCGGTGCCTGGTCAGATGCTTCTAGAAGCCCCCAAAATGGGCACGGTGGAGACAGGCAGCCATCCTTGGAGGTTTGCTTGGCAAGCGACGGTGGCCTCTGACCATGGAGGTCCCTTACTGCTGAAGGTCCAGGGCTACTAACTGCTAACAAACTTGTTTCCCCTGAATGTGTCTAATTGTGTTCACGCTGCCCATCGACCGTTGCCGCCTCTTGTCCCCCTGGTCCAGGACATTAGGAAGGAGAGCCCGGCCCGGCTGCAGGGACAGAGGCTGAGCGGTCCTGCTCAGTCCAGCACCCTGTGTTCTCAGGGCCGGCTGTGCACTCTTGACATGGCCACAGGGTCGGAGCAGCACTCTTGGAGCGGGGAACTGACCAGCCCCCAGCCCAGCTTGCGGAGAGTCAGTTGGAAGAAGGTGACGGCGGCGGCCAGTCAGTGTCCACCATTGTGCATATTTTGCAGCACCACATTGCGAAAGCGGAAGAGGCCTCGTGTGATCTTTCTTTCTTTCTTTCTTTCTTTCTGGAACCTAACCTAACTGGTACATACGTAGGGGACTTAGAGTAGCGCATCTCTGCAGCTTGTAAATTAACACCAGGGCAGAAAGCACGGATACGGAGAGTTATAGCTTCTGCCAAAGACTCAATTCTATGAAGCTGGTAATGGTAGGTACGAGCCACCACCACCCCCCGCCCACCCCCCACGTCATCCAGGTGCCCTGGGACAGGTTCTCTTCCTACCTGCTGGCACCGAGGCGCTTCCTGAGTTTCCCTCCCGAATCATTCAGCTGGCAGCTCCTCCCCCTCCGGCAACCTGCAGCTCAGCCGCTGTTATAAAGTGGAGGAGGGCCGGCTTGGAGCACCACATTCCTGCGCAGAAGTCTTGGCAGAGGGAGGCACATTGTGGTTGGCCAGGTAAGGGAGCTGCTCTGTCTGTCAGGGGCAAAGGGTGAGAGTAGGGCGGCCGCGGCAGCCTTGTGGGGAAAAGCTGGGCTCTCCTCCCATGCAGGCTTTTGTAGCCAAGAGTGAGGTTCCACCAGATTTTGTCAGTCTGTTTTTTAAGTTGCTTCCCCCCCACCCCCACTTACTTTCAGAATGTCACTGGAGTGAGGGTGTAATAAATAGCATTTTGGTTCCGCAAGGAGAGGTTGGAGGTTGGCGTTCCTGTTTTCCCCAGGCCTGCTTGCCTGCCTGCCTCCCTCCAGCTTTGGGGAGAGACAGAGGAGGGAGGTGCTGGCTGAGCCCAGCTGTTTGTACCCCGGTTGGTCTGGACAGCGTTGGGCTGTTGCCTGCGGATTCATCACTCATTCCAAGCATTTTAAAATCTACTGGGATATTGAGCAGGAGGAAATAAATAGCGGCAGCTCTGCTATTGTGCTCTTTGCTGAGTTCCGTGGATTTGGACAGACGTGGTTAGAGAACTCTGACGAGGCTACCCTGGGCAGGCACTGCTCTGTCTGCTGGGGGCTGGCCTGGTTTCTTTTGCCTTCTTCGTGGCATCCTGGAGGGTCGGATCACTGGGAGAAGAACGAGGCAGGGAGACGCAGGCAGTTTCTGATGGCAGATTGTGGGGTACTGTTAAGAACAGCACATTGTCACTTAGTAGCACTGCATCTATCAGCCTTGGGATTCACGTGTGGGCCCTGCAGGTGGAAAGCTAGGGAGTCAGGCTGCAGGAGGGTGGGGAAGGGTTTCTACCCAGACAGAAAAGAAGAACTCGAACCTTCAGCATGGGCTGCATGTGGAGAGGACAGTGGTGAGTAGCCACTGACACACCTGTCCTGATAACCAGAGAGAGAGAGAGAGAGAGAGAGAGAGAGAGAGAGAGAGAGAGAGGTGCTCCTGAAGAAGGATCCTGTGTCGTTTGAAACGTGGAAGGTGGGAGGAGCCTCCGGAACATCTATGATGCTGCCTCCTGTTGAGTCAGACCACTGCTCCGTCTAGGGCTGCCTACTCTGACTGGCAGCAGCTCTCTGGCTGGGGTTTCAGGCAGGGTCTTCCACAGTCCTACCTGGAGGGAGATGCTGTAGTAGGGCATGAAACCTGGCAGGACTGTCTGCACGCAAAGCAGCAGCTCTTCCTCCTCCTGAATCACGCTCCTCTCAGCGGGCAACCTGTGATTACCTGGCCTTGGGCTGCTCTGAGTGCACAGTTTCAACAGAATTAACACACTGATTTCTATACTTCCCACCAGTAACTGCACAATGATCGTCATTCGCAGTGGTGCAGAGGGCTGCTCACAATCTCTAATCAATGGCAGGCCTCCTCATGCATGGCTCTGAATGGGGTTGTACTCCCTCTGAAGCAGCAGGTCCGCAGCTTGGGGGTTCTCCTGGATGCGCAGCTGCTCCTGGATTCTCTGGTGGCGGCTGTGGCCAGGGGGGCTTTTGCCCAGCTTCGGCTGGTGCGCCAGCTGCGACCGTACTTGGATCGGGCAGACCTGGCCACAGTGACCCATGCCCTAGTGACATCTAGACTAGATTACTGCAATGCGCTCTACGTGGGGCTGCCTTTGAAGACTGTTCAGAAACTGCATCTAGTGCAGAATGCGGTGGCCCGGGTGGTTGCCGGGGCCTGTCGGTTCGACTCATTTGGACCGTTGCTTCGGCGGCTACACTGGCTGCCGGTTCGTTTCCGGGCACAATTCAAAGTGCTAGTTTTGACTTTTAAAGCCCTATACGGCTCGGGTCCAGGGTATTTGAGGGACCGCCTCCTTCCTTATAATCCGACCCGTACTCTGAGGTCATCAGGGGACCCCCTGTTAACCGTGCCGCCACTGACGGAGGTGAGGGGGATGGCGGCGCGGAATAGGGCCTTCTCGGCAGTGGCGCCCCAATTGTGGAATTCCCTCCCCCTGGAATTGAGAACGGCTCCCTCCTTAGAGACCTTTCGGCGGGGCCTTAAGACATTTTTATTTAGATCAGCATTTGATGTCTGACATGGCGGGCTGGCTTTTTTTAACAAATCGCTTTTAACAAATGTAAATGTGGATGACCCACTGGGGCTGTTTGTTTTAATTGTTTTAATTCTTGATTTTAAATGTATACATGTATTTTAATGTTTTTATTGTAAGCCGCCTTGGTTGCCCTTGTGGGAGAAAGGCGGGGTAGAAATTCTATAAATAAATAAATAAATAAATGTGGAAGGTCCCAGGTCCCACCTGCTGCAGCACCTCCAGTTGGAAAAACTGACCTTGGCCACCAGTGCCAGCCCACCATGAGGCCAACGGAGAGGCTTGCGGCGGCAGCACTGGTGGAAGAAGAAGGGGAAAAAGCTGCCGCTGCCCCCTCCTTGCCCCCCTGCTTAGAAAAGCAGCCAGTGGGCAAGGAAAGGCGGAGCCAGCCTGGCGATATGGAGCCCACCCGCCTTGCCTTAGCTGGGGTTCTGGACTGCAGCTGCCGCCGCCTCCTTCTTCGGCCAATTTAAAATAAGCAGGAAGAGCGGAGCACGCTGGGAGAGCCCCCATTTTATTTTATGTTATTTTAAACATGGAAGAAGGTGGTACTGATCCAGAACTCTACGTAAGGGGACAGATCGCTGTGCTCCCCCCCCCCTTGCCCAGATCTGGCTGCTTTCCTAAGGTCTGGGGGAGCAGAAGGTGCCTGCCACTTCCGGCAGTGTTTGGGCCAGGGCCAGGCCTGACTTTAAGACCCTGGAGAGCTTCTGCCAATCAAAGCTGCGTTTGGTTTTCAACTCCGAAATAGCAGGAAGTGACGTTCCTAGCATGCTTGAATATCGCTGCTACTGGGGCTCCCGAAATGAACGGAAATGACTGAAAATCAGAATGGCTACTGTTGCTCCTCATCCCTCCCACTACATCTCCCAAGTTCCTTTGCAGCCAAGTAACCTTCCTATTGGTGCGTGAGGCTGCCATCTTTATTTCCTCGTCCCTCATACTACATCTCCCAAGCTCATTTGCAGCCAAGCAGCCTTCCTATTGGTGCATGAGGCCGCCATCTTTTCTAGCTTCAAGCTCACAGTTGAAACTTCTAGCGTGGTGAGTGGGCTGGAAGGAGAAAAGAAACCACGACCCAAGCGCACTAGAAGGCAGGAAAAAAGGCTCTCAAGCGCTCCTAGCGCTAGAAGCTGAAAAACAAATGCAGCCTAAGTGTCAATGACCCCGGCCTAAACGGACCACTCTAACGAAGCCAGTTTCCCGTTTCTCAAGTGTAGCCTAAGAGAGAATATAGGTGCCATTTCTGAAAACATCCTTTCAGACCACAAATCCAGTTCTTCCAAGTGATTTAAAATTAAAAGCAGAATTTCTTTTTCAGAACTGCACATAGAAAACCGCTAACAACGTGTTAGGTGGGGATTTACAATTGCAGCCAGTCAGAATCCTGGCCGAGCCTGTCTTTCCCTATGACTAACACTTTATGTTGAGCAATTCCTGGTATCTGGTTGTGAGTGACGCTAATAACTCTGTGATCATCCACCTGATTGCATGAATTAGCTGGGCAGGGTCATTCCTCTTTCTTAGATCATGGAATAACCCAGAAGCCTGGAAAAGCCCATCATATCATTTCAGAGTTAAATAAATAAATAAATAAATAAATACAAACGAGTCATCAACATTTAATTGGCTTGTTGTTGTTCAGTCGTTAAGTCGTGTCCGACCCTTCGTGATCCCATGAACCATATCCCGCCAGGCCTTCCTGTCCTCCACTATCTTCCTGATTGGCTAGAATAGATCAATCTATTATAATTTTTGATGGGCTAAATTTTCCCTAATAAATTGGGCAACACCTTTTAAAAATATTGATTGATTTAAAAACATTTGCCTTTTCTAGTCCCCCAAAAAGCTCAAGGAGGCTCACAACAATCTAAAATCAAACAACAACCAAATAACAACAAAAAAACCTTCTAAATCAAAAACAAGATGACGTCAATCCCAAAATAAGAAAGTCTAGTAACAGCACAACTCTGTCACCAGCAGCAAGGAAAAATAAAAACACACTGGGCAGAACTAAATCAGTTGAAGGGCCAGTGTGGAACAAAAGACTCTCCCCCCCTCTTCGGAATACCAGCCCAGATGGAGCAGCCCTAATCTCCCACAGGAGGGGGTTTCTCAGGCCAGGCACCACCACAGAGAAGGCCCAGCTGCAAGTCACTGCCAACCATATCTCCAAAGGTGATGGCAACCGCAACAGTATCCTCCTTGATGATTCTATGGGGCGGGCAGTTTCATACAGAGAGAGAGAGAGAGAGAGAGAGAGAGAGAGAGAGAGAGAGAGAGAGGAGCCTTCAAGTATTTAAGTCTCAGATTGTTGAAGGCTTTCATCACCAGCACTTTGAACTGGGCCAGGAAATGTACCAGTGGAGATGGTGCAACAGGGGTGTGACATTGGCACAATCCCTGGTTCCAGACAATAACCGAGCAGCTACATTTTGTAGTAATTCTGGTTTCCAAACCGTCTTCAAGGGCAGCTCCATGTTGAGTGCATTATAGTTAGGCTTACCAGATCTCCAACCAGGACAGAGTGCTAGACCTTTAGGAGAAGGAATGTGGGCAGGTGTAGCTTGTTAAACCTTAGAGCACAATCCTAGGCATGTCTACTCAGAAGCAAGCCCCACTGAACACAATGGGGCTTGCTTCTGAGTAGACATGCCTAGGATTGTGCTCTAAGGTTTTAACAAGCTACACCTGCCCACATTCCTTCTCCTAAAGGTCTAGCTGCACTCTGTCCCGGTTGGAGATCTGGTAAGCCTAATTATAGTACTCCGGTCTTCCTATAATGAATACCTAGATCCTGCTGATCCAAGAAAGTTGGTACACCAGGTGAAGGTGGCTAAAGGTGCTTTGGGCCACAGCTGCCACCTGAGTAATACTAATATATTTTCTCATACAAAAATATGGGCCCCCATATCCACTGATCCGCTATCCACAGTTTCAGTTATCCACGGACCATGGGGCAGGGACGTCACCTGATAGGGGGCGGGGCCCCCCAGGGCGTAGGGCACAGGGCTCAGGGGTGGGGCAGGGCTCCTTAGGTTTCGGTGTTTTTTTCGTATTTTTCTGGGTTTTTTAACTGTTTTCGGTGTTTTTTAAGTGTTTACGGGGCATGTGTTTATGTATGTTTGCTTTTCCCCCACTTATCTTGAATAAGGAAGGCTTCCAGCGACAATCTTCTTCCTGCGCCCGGGCACATCTTCTCCCTGCGCCCAGGTGCGAACTCCGTTAAGCCCCAAGCAGCGCTTTCCAGAGTTTGCGCAGGCGCAGAAGGTCGACTGGAAACTTTGTCGTTCTGCGCTTGTGTGAACTGTGGAAGACTTGCGCATGCGCAGAACGACGAAGTTTCCAGTCGACGTTCTGCGCCTACGCACACTCTGGAAAGCGCTGCTGGGCGCTTTACGGAGTTCGCGCCAGGCGCAGAGAGAAGATGTGCCCGGGCGCAAGAAGAAGATCGTCGCTGGAAGCCTTCTGTATTCAAGATAAGTGGGGGAAAAGCAAACATACATAAACACATGCCCCGTAAACACTTAAAAAACACCGAAAATGGTTAAAAAAAACAGAAAAATACAAAAAAAAAAAACCTGGGGGGCGGCGGGGGTTTTATTGGGGGGCGCCGGGGCCTCCCACCCCAAGCCGCACCGGGCGCAGCGACGCCTCAGCCACGGGGACCCCCCCAGGCTTTTACTTTTTTCCAGTAAGCTTCGTTTCTTCCTTAAACAAAAAGGAGAAGCAGCCTCTGGCTGCTTATTGCAGGCAAGTAGAACGAGACTAAGTCCTAGAGAGGCTCTGCAAGGTTAACAGAAACCTTGCAGAGCCTCTCTAGGAGTTAGTCTGCTTGCCTGCAGTGGAGGCTGCTTTTCTGTTTGTTTTAAGGAAGAAACAAAGCTTGCTGAAAGAAAAATAAGTGCTGGGGGGGGGCGCACGCCTGCCTGCAGGGGAGGCAGGTCAGGGGGCCCTCAGGAAACCATGGAGGGGGTGTTCGCTCCTATCCATGGTTTAAAGCAGGGATTCTCAACCTTTGGAAGCCCGGGTACGCCCTATCACGGTCCAATTTTCTGAAATACCCCCTGCTAATTAATTGCCAATTAATTGGATTAATCAATTAATTAATTAGCGAATTAATCATTAAATAAAAAGTACTAAAACAATTTTAAATGTGAAAAAATGTCTTACTTAACTGTGTGTGTGTGTGTGTGTGTGTGTGTGTGAGGGAGGGAGGGAGGGAAGAGGGAGGGAAAGTCAGACAGACAGACAGACAGACAGGGGGATTGCATTTAAGTTCTAATTAACAAGTAACTACTGATTGATGCTGATAAGGGGCAGGCTCGGGCATACCCCCTGCCATTGGTCCACGTACCCCTAGGGGTACTCGTACCACAGGTTGAGAACCCCTGGTTTAAAGTATCCATGGAGGGGCCTGGAACATATCCCTAGCGGATATGAGGGGAGTACTATAGAAACTTTAGATGGGAAACATCACAGTAGAATAGAATAGAAGAGCCATTCCCTCTTGTGTGTGAGAGAGGGGGAATGCTTCACATAAGGACATGATAAGAAGAGCCCTGCTGGATCAGGCCAAGGGCTTCCTGCAACTCACAGTGGCCCCACCAGATGCCTCTGGGAGCACACAAGACAAGTTACTTGTACCCTGTGCCCGTCCCTTGCGCCTGGCATTCAGAGAGAGGCTACCTCTAAACTTGGAAGTTCCATGCAATTCTCTTCTTTTAAGACATCATGCTACGAAACAAGCATGTATAATTTGAAACCAAAGGAAGTGTGCTTTTTCCTTCAAAACAATTGTTTTGACTCTGATGCAAATATATGCACATGACATAATCAATTAATCAAAAATCAACCAAAAGCATTTCATGGATTTTTGTGGATTTAATGCTGTTGTAAATTGTTTACCTTGTTTTATTATTGTATTTTATAAGCTGCTTTGAAAACTCATGTTTAGAATAAGTCTAGGGCTGCAATCCTATGCACACTTTCCTGGGAGTAAGCTTTATTGAACAGAATGAGACGTGTTGTTGTTGTTCAGTCGTTAAGTCGTGTCCGACCCTTCGTGATCCCATGAACCATATCCCGCCAGGCCTTCCTGTCCTCCACTATCTTCCTGAGTTCGCTCATTTTCATGTTCGTTGCATCGGTGATGCTGTCTAACCATCTCATCCTTGGCCTTCCCCTTCTCCTTTTGCCTTCAATCTTTCCCAGCATCAGAGTCTTCTCCAGAGAGTCCTCTCTTCGCATTAGGTGGCCAAAATATTTGAGTTTCAGCCTTAGTACCTGCCCTTCCAGGAAACAGTCAGGCTTGATTTCATTTAGAATTGACTGATTTGATCTCCTAGCAGTCCAAGGGACTCTCAGGAGTCTTCTCCAGCACCACAGTTCAAAAGCATCTATTCTTCGGCGCTCAGCCTTCTTTATGGTCCAACTCTCGCAACCATACATTGCTACTGGGAACACCATCGCCCTGACTATACGAACTTTTGTTGGCATGGTGATATCTCTGCTTTTTATTATGCTGTCTAAGTTTGCCATAGCTTTCCTTCCAAGGAGTAAGCGTCTTTTAATTTCATGGCTGCTGTCTCCGTCTGCAGTGATCTTGGAACCCAAAAAAGTAAAATCTGTTACTGCTTCCATTTCTGCCCCTTCTATTTGCCAGGAATTGATGGGACCAGATGCCATGATCTTAGTTTTATTAATGTTGAGTTTCAAGCCAACTTTTGCACTCTCCTCTTTCACTCTCATCAAGAGGCTCTTTAGTTCTTCTTCACTTTCTGCCATTAGGGTGGTATCGTCTGCATATCTGAGGTTGTTGATATTTCTCCCGGCAATCTTGATTCCGGCTTGTGATTCATTTAGCCCTGCATTTCTCATAATGTACTCTGCATATAAGTTAAATAAGCAGGGTGACAATATACAGCCTTGTCGTACTCCCTTCCCAATTTTGAACCAATCAGTTGTTCCATGGCCGGTTCGAACTGTTGCTTCTTGACCCGCATACAGGTTTCTCAGGAGACAGGTAAGGTGGTCTGGTATCCCCATCTCTTTAAGAATTTGCCACAGTTTGTTGTGATCCACACAATCAAAGGCTTTTGCGTAGTCAATGAAGCAGAAGTAGGTGTTTTTTTGGAACTCTCGGGCTTTCTCCATGATCCACCGCATGTTGGCAATTTGATCTCTAGTTCCTCTGCCTCTTCGAAACCCAGCTTGTACGTCCGGTAGTTCTCGGTCCACGTACTGCTGAAGCCTAGCTTGTAGGATTTTGAGCATAACCTTGCTAGCATGTGAAATGAGTGCAATTGTACGGTAGTTTGAACACTCTTTGGCACTGCCCTTCTTTGGAATTGGAACGTAAACTGACCTTTTCCAATCCTTTGGCCACTGCTGAGTTTTCCAAATTTGTTGGCATATTGAGTGCAGCACTTTCACAGCATCATCATTTAGGATTTTAAGTAGCTCAGCTGGGATATTATCATCTCCACTAGCTTTGTTGCTAGTAATGCTACCTAAGGCCCACTTGACTTCACTCTCTAGGATGTCCGGCTCTGGGTCAGTGACCACACCAGCGTGGTCATCAGGAACATTAAGATCTTTCTTGTATAGTTCTTCTGTGTATTCTTGCCATCTCTTCTTAATCTCTTCTGCTTCTGTTAGGTCTCTGCCTTTTTTGTCCTTTATCATGCCCATCTTTGCACAAAACGTTCCCTTGATATCTCCAATTTTCTTGAAGAGATCTCTAGTCCTCCCCATTCTGTTGTTTTCCTCGATTTCCTTGCATTGTTCATTTAAGAAGGCCTTCTTATCTCTCCTTGCTATTCTCTGGAACTCTGCATTCAGTTGTTTATATCTTTCCCTTTCCCCTTGCTTTTTGCATTCCTTCTTTCCATAGCTATTTGTAAAGCCTCATCTGACAGCCACTTTGCTTTCTTGCATTTCTTTTTCTTTGGGATGGTTTTAGTTGCTGCCTCCTGTACAATGTTACGAACTTCCGTCCATAGTTCTTCAGGCACTCTGTCTACCAGGTCTAATGCCCTAAATCTATTCTTCACCTCCACTGTATACTCATAAGGGATATGGTTTAGGTCATATCTGACTGGTCTAGTGGTGTTTCCTACATTCTTCAGTTTAAGTCTGAATTTTGCAATAAGAAGCTCATGATCTGAGCCACAGTCAGCTCCAGGTCTTGTTTTTACTGATTGTATAGAGCTTCTCCATCTTTGGCTGCAAAGCACATAATCTATCTGGTTTCGGTACTGACCATCTGGTGATGTCCATGTGTAGAGTCGCCTCTTGTGTTGTTGGAAAAGAGTGTTTGCTATGACCAGCGTGTTCTCTTGACAGAACTCCGTTAGCCTTTGCCCTGCTTCATTTTGCGCTCCAAGGCCAAACTTGCCTGTTATTCCGTTTATTTCTTGATTTCCTACTTTAGCATTCCAGTCTCCTATGATGTAAAGGACATCTTTTTTGGGTGCTAGTTCTAGAAGGTGTTGTAGGTCTTCATAGAACCGGTCAACTTCATCTTCTTCGGCATCAGTGGTTGGGGCATACACTTGGATTACTGTAATGTTGAATGGTTTGCCTTGGATTCGAACTGAAATCATTCTGTCGTTTTTGAGGTTGCACCCCAGTACTGCCTTTCCCACTCTTTTATTGACTATGAGGGCTACTCCATTTCTTCTAAGGGATTCATGCCCACAGTAGTAGATATGATGGTCACCTGACTTAAATTCGCCCATGCCCGTCCATTTTAGTTCGCTGATTCCCAAGATGTCAATGTTCAATCTTATCATCTCATCTTATCATCTCATCTTTGACCACATCCAGCTTGCCTTGATTCATAGACCTCACATTCCATGTTCCTAAGCAGTATTGCTCCTTGCAGCATTGGATTTTCCTTTCAATGGAAAATTGAAATGAGAATTGAATTGAAAGAATGAGACGTACTTCTGAGTAAACATGCGTAGCATTGCACTGGAAAAGTCTTTTGAATAATCAAGTAAACTTCACGTGATTAATCCAGCTAAGGTTTGCTTAAGTAGGTGGCGCACGGTGTTAATGGTGCTCCCTTAAATATAGCAGGGGTTAATGGCTGTCTGTCTGCTGGTCTCTCTTGTGACCTTCTTTTTAAGCGAGCCTATTTAGGACATATTCCCCATTTATTTTGCTACGTAAATTGCTTTGCGAGTTTTTTTTTTTTAATTAAATGTGGTGTATAATAGTTCTAATAAGAAAGCAAATCAGCTCCCAAGGTGGATCACGGAGTCGGCCCCCGTGTATCTCCTCTGCAAGGGCCTCTGAGTTGTACCTTCACCTCTCCACTGCTCCATCCACTCTCTCTCTCTCTGACACCTCCCTCCCTCCCTCTGCCCTTTTCCAGGTGGTTCTTCTGGAGGCAGCGGCCATGTCAACTTTGTACCCCTCCCTCGAGGACATGAAGGTGGACCAGGTCCTGAAGGTGAGAGCACATCCCCTTTTGGTATCCTCGGCTTGAAAATGGCAAGGACGCACCAGGCCTCCTCCGCTGAGGCGGGCTGCTGCTGCTGCTAAGGCCTTGCCAGGCCGGCCAAGCAATGAGGCTGGATGAATCACCTGCTTAGACTGACAAACGGGGGAGAGCAGCAAACGCCCGCTGAGAGAGGGCTGCTGGCGAGTGGGAGAGGATCAGGGCGCTGCTGGAGGAAGAAAAGGAGAAGCTGCCCCTGCCTTGCGCCTCCTCGCCCTCTTCCTTACCTGCTAAGCAGCTGGGGCGGCGCAGCGTGCAGCGATCCATCCGCTGCAGCCCTTGGCCCCTGCTCCCTAACCGTCAGTTCCAGCACGGCCTCCTTCCTCCTCCCCGCTGCCCTCTGTGAAAGAATAAACAGCATGATTGATGGGTGCTCCGCTCAAAAAGGATGGCACGGAGGGAGGTGGCGGCGCTGGAGGTGAAGGTAAAGGAGCGGGGGTGGGCTCCTGATCAGACCACTACACCTACCTCTCCTCACCCACCTGGCAAGGTGGGCAATGCAGTGGCAAGAGGAAAGGTGTGTGTGCTTGCACACGTGCGGAGAGCAGTGCCAGAAGGACTTGCTGCTTCCTCACGACTTCCTGAGCTGCCTCAGTCCTGACTCGTAAGAACAGAAGAAGAGCCCTGCTGGATCAGGCCAAGGGATCAGGCCCATCCAACTGGATCAGACCCATCTAGTCCAGCTTCCTGTACCTCACAGTGCCCCCCCACATGCCTCTGGGGGCACACAAGGCAACAAGAGACCTGTATCCTGTCGCCACTCTCTTGCATCTGGCATTCAGAGATAGGCTACCTCTAAAATCAGAAGGTTGCATATATTCATCATGGCTTGTAACCTGCAATGAACGTTTCCTCCATAAATCTGTTCAATCCCCTTCACTGCATCCTGTGGCAAGGAGTTCCACAGATTAATTACTCACTAGGTAAAGAAATATTTCCTTTTCTCTGTTGTGACTCTCCCACTGGTCAATTTTAGTGGCTTCCCCCTGGGTCTGATGTTGTGTGAGACGAGGGAAAAGAACTTCCCTCTCTTCACCCCATGCATCATGTTATAGGTCTCAGTCATGTCCCCCCTCAGGCCCCCAGATGATGTTCCCAGTCTCTGGGAAATTCAAAGAGTCCCTCCCCCACTCAAGCCCAGAGATCTTCCTGCACTGACCGTCTTCCTCCTTTTTTGTCATTCCAGGCCCAGGGTCCTACCGCAGCCCCCCCGAGGACTTCAATTCCGCGCCCTACTGTAGTGCCAGCTCCCACTCCAGCTCCTGGATCCCCCCCGAGAGAAAGGAGTGAGCCCCCCCCAACAACTGGTAATGCAGTCCCAAAGGAACGAGTTCTGTGGTACCGTGAGAGCGGGGCTACCCAGGCAATATCGCTTGCCTGGCCCTTGGCGGGAGCCCTCTTTACTCAGACACGTGGCGAGGGCAGTGCGCTTCCAGCCATGGGCTGTGGTCCCTGAGTGCCCGCATGCCACAACCAATCTGCGAGATGCCCAAACCTTTTAGCACCGGGTCCCACATTTTAAAATGACACTCTATCAGGAGGACCCACCTGATATACCCACCGTGGCACACCGATTGAAAATCGCCGGGCTAGTGGAAGCGGGAATGGGAGAGAGGGCATCATCATCCCAAAGTGTGTAGTAGGGGCATCCCTCCCTACTTGTCTTCAGCTGACTCTGGGGTGGTCCACACATGTGGTTCACCGTTGACGATTCCACATTCAACGGCTGGTTGAATGTGCAAATGAGCCACCACCACATGTCAAACTCTGTGGGCGGAATTTTTGACAGCATCTCAACTGTGTTGCCTTTCAGTGGAGGGAGTTCACACACACAGTCCTGAGTTATCAAATGGTGAGTCCTCACAGACTGGTTCACACATCACTGCTCTCTTGCCACTGGGTGGCTCAGCACTTGATGCCTCTTTCAGCCAAACATGTGAACTGTCCCTGCTGAAACGTGTAGGTTGACTTCCTTCCCATGAAAACGAAGCTTCTCTCTCGATGAGATGGACCATTGACTCATGCAAGTCATCTCTTGAAGCTGCAGTCAAGAAGCCAGGACCACCATCCGCACCCATGGGAGCTGCAGTGCAGTCTTGCGATTTCACAAAAACCAAAGCTGAGATACCAGAATCCCCACAGAACGTGTTGTGCAGCTGTGTGTGTGTGTGTGTGTGTGTGTGTGTGTGTGAGAGAGAGAGAGAGAGAGAGAGAGAGAGAGAGAGAGAGAGAGAGAGAGAGAGAGAGGAGATCCCAAGCACTAGGTGGCACAACATGATCTGTGTGGACAATAATAAATAATGTATCTATATACCATAGTTATTTTTTATAGAAAATATAGATACACACATATACGGGCTTTCCCCACACTCTGAACAAACTATTCTCTCTTCTTCTCCTTTTCAGACCCTCCGATTTTATACCCAAAGCTCAGTGAACTCAACGATTATATGGGACTCTCCCTTTCCAGTGAGGAGGTCCAGAAGAATCTTGGACTCGTTCCAGCAGGCAGCAATGTATGTATTTCTGAGTGTGGCCAGAGATGTGCTTTCATAGACTCGCAGAGGGAGTTTGCAGGGTCCTTGTATACAGAGACGTGCTGCCATGAGATAAGCCCAGTATCTATCATGGTCTCTAGATGATTGTTTCTAAATGTGACCCCTTCTTTGGGTTTTATCATCCATTATACTTGTGTAGAGATTAATCTCCCCATGTATTTATGTATTTAGTAAAGAAGTACACTTTATGGGTTTTCCAGCCATGTACCGTATTGGTCTGAGTATAAGACACACTTTTTTCTCCTAATTTAAGTTTTTAAACTAGGGGTGCGTCTTATAATCAGGCTGTTGCAATTTAATGCCAGTGATTTAATTAATTTTTTTAATAGCACCAAACTTTAAGGGTGCGTCTTATAATCAGGTGCGTCTTATACTCGGGACAATAAGAAATACAGGTAGATGATTCACAAAAACTTGCCAGGAGACAATCCTTTCCTTAGCCACAATTACTGTAAACAAGTAACAGAGTCGCGTTCTTTCAAGGACTATCCAATGCTGACAACAATATTTCTAAAACTTCCGCTTACGTTTTGTTCCTCCCTTGGAACCTTATCAAAGCATAAAGAACAAACCGGCTACTAGGAGCAATTGCTGTGGTTGCTGAAAAGGTCTCAAGACCCAAGGAACACTGCACACTTTCCTTGAGTCCCAGCATGCTAAGGAGTGGTGTGCTAGCCTGGGACAATGAAGTGGGGCCCACCACCACAGATTTCTCTGGTGTGCAACTGCAAGCAGCACACTGGAAAAATTAAGGGGGGGGGGATGAAACTCCTCCCCCCTCTCCCACCATTCCTCTAGTCTGGTAAGTAAAGGGAAAGGGGAACTGTCGCTTATGGGTAGGGACTGGCAGTCAGTCAGGATGTTTAAGGTGGTGGGGATTGGATTATTTCCCCCACCTTTTTTTTTTTTTGAGGCAAGCCTAAGCAGCTGGAGCATCTCTACCCCTCTCTGGTCCTCACTAGCCGCCGGTGTGAGCTGGGAAGAAAATTAATCTGGCCATTTGCATTCTTTGGCAGGCTGTGGCCGACTCGACTTCCTCTGCACCAGGAGGCGTGATGGTTGCTCCTGTGACCGGAAGCCATGTGGGGCTGCAGCGGGCAGAGATCAAGCCAGGCTTGCGCGAGATCCACCTCTGCAAGGATGAGCGTGGGAAGACTGGACTCAAGCTGAGAAACATTGATAAGGTCGGTGGGCATTGCGGGTCGGCTGCCTGGCTGGCATTTCCTGAATTTGGCCCAGCGGGGTGAAGTTCTGCGCCCTGACGGACGTTGTCGCATGGCTGCTTGAAAGACTCAAATATGGGAGTTTCAAACAAAATGTTGGTGTTTGAGCCTAAACGTTCAGATTTTTATCTCAAAAAGTCAGCACAATCTATCCTGGAGTGTGAAATGGGTGTATTTTATTTCTTTATAATAGTTTTATCCAGCCTTTCCCCCACTACTGTGGGACGGTAGCTCAAGGCGGCCAACGTAGAATATACATAGGTAAAGGTAAAGGTGACCCCTGACCATTCAGTCCAGTCGTGTCCGACTCTAGGGTGTGGTGCTCATCCCCATTTCAAAGCCGAAGAGCCAGCTTTGTCCGAAGACGCCTCCGTGGTCATGTGGCCGGCGTGACTCTCCTTGCCGCAGCGCGTAACATGCGGCTGGAACATGGAGCGCTGTTTACCTTCCCGCAAACGGTACCTATTTATCTACTCGCATTAACATGCTTTGGAACTGCTAGGTTGGCAGGAGCTGGCCAAGCAACGAGCGCTCACCCCGTCGCGGGAATCGAACTGCCGACCTTTCGATCGACAGCTCATGGTTCAGCGGTTTAACCCACTGCGCCACCCGCTGGCCTTAGAATATACATAACAGAACAATAAAACTACTCCTAAAACAACCAATAAAGGAGCAGCAGACAATATTAAAACAATAGTTAAGTCTAAAATCGGAGAAAGAACGTGGCATCCCTAAAAATAGCAGCACTCAAAGCGACAGGTTTGTTTTGGGAGAGTGGAATTCTTCCTTGTTGTCACGTTAACACTGACTCAGACCCCAGCGTTGCTCACAACAAATCTGCGGCGTGGAAGCGAAACGGTGGGATGAGGTTCCTGGCGGGGAAGTGTTGCTGGCTGGGCTGTCGGTGCTTCCCAGTCAAAGTCTTCTCTTCTGGGCAACCTGTGGGATGGCAGCGCCCCCCCGCCCCCCGCAGCAGCCCCCCATCAGCCCAGTTCAGGAGCAGCCATCTTCCAGGCTCCCTGGGGTGGGTTGAGCAACGGGGCACCTTCCCCTACCGGCCCCACAGGTCTCCTTCTGGAAAGGGAGCCTGCCTGGGGTTTGTTCACCAGTCCACCTCCTCCTCTGCAGGGGCTGTTTGTGCAGCTGGTCAAGGCCAATTCGCCCGCCGCTCTGGTGGGGCTTCGCTTCGGGGACCAGATCTTACAGATTGATGGGAAGGATTGTGCCGGATGGAACACAGACAGGGCCAAGCGTGCGCTGAGGAAGGCTTCCCCCGAGAAGATTGTCATGGTGGTTCGAGACAGGTGAGGAGTGGAGCGTGGAGGGAGCCGGCCTGCTCCGCCCCCAGCGGCTGTGCTTGCTTGGGCTGCTGCTGGCTGGGCTGGCCCCACCTGGGACCCAGTTCACTGCCCTCTTCCCATCTTCTGTGTGTTCACGGACATGACTGAGAGACCTCAAGAAAACCGTTGTCTTTTTCCTTTCCTAAATCACTCTAAACGACTTGACGTTTTCAACGGGGGGGGGGAATCTAGAAACGTCATTTGGGGAACAGCTCAGACCACAAAACAGAAAAAACACTTGGGCTGATTGGGTTCCTGATTCGAATGCAGTATGGCTGTTCATGGAGGACAGGTGCATTGTGGGAAAGCCCCAGCCCTGCACACCTCTGACATCAGTATGCCCCCGCTATGCAACTAGAAGCTCGATTTTCTTTCTGTTCCAGATTTTGTATTCATTTCTTTATAGTTCTAAACTAATTTCTATCCTGCATCTGTCTTCCACCCCAAACGGTGTCATGAAGGGTGGGTTGTTGAATTGTCTGTTTGGAGCAGGAAAGGTCAGAGGCGGCCGCCTAGCTCCGCCGGCGCCTCTTGATACACCTCCCAGCCAGAGACTGCGGTCCTGGCGCCCTAGAACAGCCTCCTCTGTCTCTCCACGCCCGGCAGGCCTTTCCAGCGCACAGTGACCATGCACAAGGACAGCACCGGCCACGTGGGCTTCATCATCAAGAAGGGGCAGGTCGGCTCCCTCGTCCGGGGCAGCTCGGCGGCACGGAACGGGCTCCTCATTAACCACTACATCTGCGAGGTGAATGGGCAAAATGTCATCGGTCTGAAGGTGAGGAAGACTCGGCCGAGAGGGGGAAGTGGTGTGTGTGTGTGTGTGTGTGTGTGTGTGTGTGTGTGTGTGTGTGTGTGTGTGACCGACCGACCGCTGTGGGCCCAAAATAAACTGTGGGCTGTGTTCAAAACGTTCAGGGCTAAACATTTCCTTTTTTTAAAAAGAGCAGAAAGTGGTGGTATTTGAGTCACTTTGAATTCTGCCCCTAATGTCCAGGAAGGGCCATAGAAAGACACTGTGCTGCCCATTTCTCCAAGCTCTGCTATGCTGCTCTTACTACAACCTACACATTTGTTGGTATGTCCCCTGGGCAGGGTCTGCGTCACTGTTTATGTACCGCACCTAGCACATTGTTCTCACTGATTAGATGTAGTAGAGGAACATGCGGATGTATTGTTTTTAGAGTACCATCAGTGCACATGATGCCTAACAGTCTAGGCCCCTGCACTGAGCAGCTTACAATCTACATTTGAACTGTAGAGGAGAATGAGATGACCAAGGTGAGGGGAATGGGGGTAACAATGTGAGCAAATGCAGATCTCCGTACTTACACTCAGTTTTCAGAGGGGATGAGAACACCCAGCTGAAGCCAAAGGCTTCACTGATGCTGCGGGCTTTGAAGGGAGAGACGGAGGAGTCTTCATGTAGCTGCTGAAGCTGGGGAAGAAGAGCTCCAGGCAGGAAGGGCGGCAAGAGAAAGTGAGACGTTTCAAGAGGCAGGACAGAGAGTTCCTATGAAAAGTGATGGCGATCAGGGCGAGTGCTGGGGAGCTGCTAGTCCCCCCCCTCCTCTCCTTGCTCCAGCCACCATCCTTTGCAACACCCCCTCCTCCAAATGACCGAGGAACATTCTGGCTTCTAAGCAGTTGACTCTGGAATGAGCCCGTGGCACAGAACTGGGTGCAAAAGAAACAGCTCCTCTCTCTTTGGAACTCCCTCCTTGGTGTAAGTCTGCAAAATCACAGTACAGCGAGTCACACTGCTGTTGTAGTGAGCAAGCGAGCACCACTTGATTAATCTCTCCCCCCTCAAGGACAAGGAAATCATGGATGTCCTGATGAACGCAGACAACATCATCACTCTCACCATCATCCCGGCGGTGATCTATGAACACATGATCAGGAAGTAAGTAAGCAACCAAGTGCCGGTGTAGCAGGGGGGCGAAGAGAGCGATTTCGGAGGGCCCCAGCTGTGAACTGAGAGGCAAGCCACTAGGCCAGCGTTTCCCAAACTTTTTCAACCTGCGACACCCTTGACCATTGGCCCTGGCTCCCCATTACATTATGTTGATGCCTGCCAATTGGCATTGCACTGTTTTCCGAGAGGATTCTGTGGCACTCCACGGCTCCCCTGGCTGGTTTCCGCAGCTTCCTTGGGAGCCGCGCCTCCCAGTTTGGGAACCACTGCACTAGGCTGAGCCTCAGACCCCCCCCCCCACCCACAGTGGCAGATAAGATGCCTTGGAGAAGCCCATCAGCAGCAAGGCATGAAGGCTATGGCCGTGCCCTGCCCCCGCCCCCTCCAGACATTCTTTGTCCCTTGGCAATTATTCAGGGGCATAAAGCCCTGAAAATGGGGGTTCTCTGTAATGACCATGATGACGAGCCATTGATGGGTCCACGCATTGATCTGGTTCATGTGGAACGCCGCTTAAGCCAGTGGCCATGGCCGCACCTTGTGCTAGTTACAGCGCAATCCTGTCCCCACGGGTGCCGGCACTGAGGCCTCGGCGCTGGGTGTCACAAATGTGCTGTAAAGCGTGTTGCAGCACCCAGCAAGTAGGCAGTGCCAACACCCAGGCCTGCACTGCCCACCTGCCCGCCGGACAACACTGGACCTAGTGCCATGGAATGGGTCAGTCCCGCTCCAAGCGGCACAGGGCCTTGGGGAGGGCAGGGTGGAGACATTCCAGGGCAGGGAGGGCAGGGGTGGGTGGATCAGGCCTGGGAGGGGAGTGGGACTGGCGTCCTCATCGGACGCCGTATCCTATCCTCCCAGGCCTTGATCCCTGACACAGGGCTGCTCAGTTGTATGCCAGCTAAAGAGCTGGCAGAGAACCAAGTAGCCCCATTGCAGTGGCTGGGGGTTTACCCGGGGTAAGCGGGCAAGAGCCAGCCCCTTCCCTGGATAGGTTTCAGTGTGGGGCGTGTGGCCCATGCTGAAGACCCTACACCGGGGGAGGATAGGATTGGGCTGCCCGTTATGTACTCTGTGATGATGAAGTCCTTCTTTTGTCTGTCTGGAGCCTCCTGCCAGGCAGTTTCATGGAGTGCCCCTGAGTTCTAGTATTATCGGAGAGGGAGAAGCTGTGCTCTTGTGGGCTTCTTTGCAAGGCTGAGTTGGAGAATCTGTTGATCCACTTGACAGGAAGTGCTACACAACCCAGGCTACCTGTATTTGTTTCCTTCTCTCTCCTAAGGCTTTCCAGTGGGCTCGTGAAATCTTCCATGGATCATTCCGTTCCTGATGCGTAAAGCTGCTGACGAGACAGTGTGACTCCTCCCCTTCCTCGCTCTCATCCGGCACGAAGGGCCTCACAGACCCCACAAGAACTACTCTGAGAATCTGTGTCTGTCTCGCCTCCGAGGGGACTTGGGGGCAAAGACCACTTCCTAAAAACTTTTAGTGATCCCTTGAGGACTGTGGGCTTTCCAGAGATCCGGGGGGGGGAGGGGCAAGGGTGACACAGGGTCCGTTCTGCGGGCATCCAGGTGAAGGTGAATACACAAGTTGTGCGGAAGGGAGTTCACTGCGTCAGGAATTGGTAGCCAGTTCTGTAGTCTGCACAAACCACAGTCATTGGGAGAACGCTGACCTGTCCTCGGTGGCCTGTTCTCACAACCACCTGACCCAATGCTGCATATAACGATCTAGCACGGGGGGGGGGGGGAGAAAGAGATACTTCAGTCTTGTATCGTTGTCGTCGTTGTCTTTTTTTTTACTAGACTCCCCTGGTCTAGTGATCTGTGCTTAATGTCTCTGACTTTGTGCTCTTGGCTTAAAAACAAAAGCAGTGCCTTGCAGGGTCAGACCCAAGGCCACGTGGTCAAGCATTCTGTAGGAGGATCCCAGCAACCATTCACAGGCCAGAACCCAGGTCCAGTGGGTTGGGGCACTGCGCCAACATCCATCTGGAAAGCAGACACAGTCGGAGACCCAAACGACGTTTATTACAGCCACCAACAGACAGCAGTTACAGGACAGTGGAAATTAAAACTCAAGAAGAGTATACAGCATTTAAGTTCTGTATTTAAAAATATATTATATAGATCTTTTTCTCTTTCAAATATAATCATACATTTTTTTCTCGGCAGAGCTTTGGATAGTCTAACGGGCGTGTACACATCTCAACAAGTACGTTGCACAAGAGGCTCATATCCTAGTGTACCAACCACATTTGCCACTTTCCCACCAAAATTCCCCACTAAAAAATTTGCATTTTTCTCTCCCTGTCCCCAGGCCTTTCGTGTTGGGGCCTCTCCTTGGCCGTGGTTGTTTTCAATCCAAGGGCAATGAATTCTTGTAGATCACAAGGACTTGTTTGTCACAAGTGTAGCCACAGATTTTGCACACCATGGCCAAACTTGCCTTCAGAGGGTTTAGGATGGCTTGCAGATTTGTGACCTGTGCTCGTGACCTGGGCTCAGGGTGGCAGTCCGTTCACGGGAGCACATGGTGTGCCTGGAGTGACAACAAAGCAGGTGCCAACTAGACATGCGATAAGCACTGGGCTGGCTAGGAGGGCCGTGCAACTGGCTCTCCTAGTCGTGAAAGATGAAGGGGTGCAACAAAAACTGTGAAATCCGCAGGAGCAAAAGGGGGGGCCGGGCACGCACCAATCTGGCCCACGCCTGCCACAGGGACCCAGTGAAGGCAACTCTGACTGAAAGGACCGACTTCGAAGCCTTACGGTCTGGCTCGGCCAGCTGCTCTTTGCTTGCTTACTTACCGTCTCGATCTGCACTCTGTCCTGGGGGCTTCCAGCAGTGGCAGCCAAGTTGTATTCAGCGCTGTCTCCAAAAGGGCTCATGATCTACTGGGGATGGCAAATGATGGCTGAAGAATCAGAGGGAGCCAAACCACAACGGTTTCAAAGGCCGCCTCTGTCAGCCTCTCACAGCTTCGCCTCCCTGAATGGGCCTCTTCTCTTTACAACACAACCCTCAGGTCAAAATAGACACAGTGCTCCAGTTCGGTCCATCTCACACCCTTGCCTCATTCTCACACCCTAGTAGGCAGGTGTGGAAGCCCCCTTCCCAAACCCCCTCCTCTCCCCCCTTTAGACCAGGAGTCCTGCATCCCTTGGGCATTTGCCTTTGGCATAGGAGAAGGCAGGGTATAATTTTAAAAAATAAATTAAAATAAACCCATGAAGCACAAGGACCCGCCCCCCCCCCACTAGTGGCACACAATGTGTGGTGGCACACCAGGGCAGGCAGCACAAGAGGAAGAGGATCAGGCCCTAGTCACCACCCACGGCCCACCAGAGGTCTACAGTCAGGCCCTCCGCCATGCCTCAAACGCAACACTTGGGCAACGGGGTCAGTTCACACAACTGCGGACGTGGTTGCACTTGTGGCCATTCAGGCCCGCTCTCTGCCCTGGACAAGCAGCCGCCTGAGACCTCGTGGGGAAGGGCTGTGGCGGTGCCACAGCTGTGACGGAGCCTGGAGGTGGCGGGGAAAGGACCGCTTAGTGCTTCCAGCTGTTCTTCAGCTCAAACATCACTCTTCCCCCCCCCCCAGCTCTTCAGGAGGAGTGTGTATTGTCCCACTGTGGATAAGGGCTATGCTGAACAGGCAGCTGGAAGGCAAGGGCTAAGCAGCCCTCTGCACAGGCTCAGAGGCTGCGGTTCACGCCCACCCACTGGAATGAGGGGAGAAACGCCTCCTTTGACCACTGGCCAGTTTCCCAGGCAGGGAGGTCGGCTTCCCTGGCAGGCCTGATCTGTCCCTCCACCCCCAACCCCTTTCCATCTAATGCAGGCCCTTGGCTGCAGAGACCCTCTCACTCACTGCTAATTTCCTCATGTTCCCAGCTTTCAGGCACTCAGGATGGGGGCCTTTAATGGGGGGGGGGGTTCCACCAGGACTACATTCAGGCCCCATCGCCAATGGTGCCCCTAAATTCTTTGCTCCTATAAACAGACTGTTGCAATTCTCTCCCGGAGGAAAAGCGTTCCACATTCTGCCTGGGTACCAGGCCTGCCCTCCACGCCCCTGACAGGGTGTGGGTCAGCCCTCTGGGGGGACGAAGATCCTGCAAGACTGGCTTCCCAGGGTCCTTGCAATATACAACCCTCCCTGTACATACACACACCCATCTCATGACAACAGGCTTTTTTTCCTAGGACACATAAGAGGGCAGTTGTGGAACTGCTCCCCAAGTGGTTTAGAAAGGAAATGTCCTTCGTGTGATAAGAACAGGGAGTCTAGTCAGTTTTGCCAACTGCTTCTGCTAACCAGTCCCTCCCTCGCACAGTCACCATTTAAAAACCAAACCAACCCCAACTGTGCCAGGCAGCTCAATGGTCCAGAACCAGCAGGCAAAGGCGTATCCGACCCCCCCCTCCCAGACATCCATTTGTTTAAGCTCAAACCAGACCAACGTCTCCATCAGCCACTAGCCTTGTGTAGTCCTTCTCCAAAGCTTATGCAAATGATGGAAGAAGCAACCAAGGGGAAAATCTTGCATCCTGCTTTCCCAGCTGTTACTTATCCTCTGCAGTTCAGAAAGGAACAGGCTTTGAAACAAGACCCGCTTGCTGGGCCCTGAGCGCTTCAGCTGAGAACCGCCGTTCCGTGGGGCTCAAGTTGTCCAAAAGTGAACATAGTGCAAAGCAGGACAAAGAGACAGAGTCGGGCTGCTCAGTCCAGGGAGGCTGGCGGCAGGATGTGCGAGGCGAGGCAGGTCTCTGGCTGGCTTCTTTCCGCCTCGGCCAGCTGTCCATCCCTGGTGGGCGTGGATAGCAGCGAGTTCCCAGCCGGCAGGGCAGAGCAGGTCCCAAAGTCTGGTGAACAGGACAGCAGGGAGAAGAGCGACATCCAAAGTGAATTCTGCACACAACATTCGTGATCCACTACATTCCACAACACTCTTGGGTGGGGGGCCTGGATGCAGAGCGGCTGCCTCCCCCCTCCCTAGTCTACAACACTTGGGGGTAGAAGCAAAAGGGGGTCTGGCAAGCGGCGCATTTTAAAATCTAGATGACACTCTGTCTTCCTCCAGCCACTCGGCTTGGGCATGGCCTTCCTGATAGAGAACAACATTTTGAAAACAGCACCACGTGATTTGGGGGTGGGGGTGGGTGGGTGCTCACAAAGTGAGACAGGCTCCCCAAGGCTCAGCCCTGGAACTTGTTTCTCAGGTCAAGTAAAATAATATTTCAAACAACAGAGTGAATGAGAAAGTGCAGATGGCCTTTTCCTTATCCTAAGCAAGAGGGAGGGAAAGGACATCAAGGGCAGATGTCTGACACAACCTGCCATTTTTGTAGATTTTAAGCATGACGGTGCCTGCTGCAGGGACCCTACACTACCTAGAGGACATCTAACCACTGGGTCTTATATCAACCTACTGCCTAGAACTAATTTCATCCCATGTGACTTTTGCTCTCCAGCTCCAGCCCACAACTGTTGAAGATTCCAGCCTGTCCACTGCAGCAGCAGCAGTGTGTGGCTATGAGGTTTGCCAAGAGTCCTGGCATGGATGGACACAAGCAGCCCTCTTGGCATAAGAACGTCAGAGGAGCCCTGCTGGGTCGGGGCTCCATCCGGTCCAGCTGACTGTTTTCCACAGTGACCAACAAGATGCTTTTGGAAAGCCCTGAAGCAGGGCAGGAAGGCCACTGTCTTCTCCCCATCTGTACCCACGGGGAACGTGGCTTGGATCTGGATGAAAGAGTAGGACTTGCAGCCCAACCCTTAAGGCTGATTCACACTAGCCTAGCCTTTTCCAGCGCGCATGCCCTGCTCTAGCGTCTGTATGTGCGTCTAGCAGTTCTCTGAACGTTTGCCCGCCTTCTTGAAGAAAGCACAGCTGTGATTTGGTGAAGAGAAATGCGCTTCTCTGATTGGTGGGCTGCCTAGCACCGCGAGCATAAACGCTAGCTTAAACGCGAGCGCATCAAAAAGATAAACCGAAACCATCTCTCCTGGCTGCGTCGTAAGCTCATGCTGCGTCAGACGCAAGCATGAAAAACGCACGAAAAGACCAAACGTTAAGCCAAAACGCGCACGGAAAGGGCTAGTGTGAATCAGCCTTAACACCTGATTTACGGCAGCGGGACACTGTCCTACTGTCGTAAATTGGTTGCCAATGACGAGTGGCCACTGGTAGCCATTTCTGAGCCGTCACCGCAAAGTAGCAGTAGCATTGGAGACCTGCTGCCACAACTGACAACCTGGGCAGGGAGGGGGAATAACAGGCTGTGTTAGGGGGATCAACTGGGGGGCAGGGAGGGGGAGGATCTAGTGGCAGGCAGTCACACACACACACACACACACACACACACACACCGGATCTTATCCCCCCACCCCTCTTCTCTCCTCAGACATGTGCCACCAGAATGGCTAGGCTTACCAGATCTCCAACCGGGACAGAGTGCTAGACCTTTAGGAGAAGGAATGTGGGTAGGTGTAGCTTGTTAAACCTTAAAGCAGGGGTCCCCAACCACCGGGATGCGGCCCGGTACCGGGCTGTTGCCCGTTTGGGACCGGGCCGCCCAGCCAGGAGCGTCCTCGGGGTTGGGGCGGTGGGCCCCAGGGTGGGGGCCGGACGGGGTGGCAAAGGGGCTCACTTACCTCGGCGCCAAGCTGCTTCAGCCCTCCCACCCGCCCTGGAGCTCGAATGGCTCCAAATAGGCCCTAAACTGGCAGGGTGGGTGATTGGAGCCGCATTGGGCGCGCGCAACTGACATCACGCCCGGGTCACGTGGAGGCGTGGCGTGGGCGCCCCCCCGGTCCGTGAAAAAAAAAAACCCTCCGTGATGCCGGTCCCCGACACCACGGAGGTTGGGGGCCGCTGCCTTAGAGCACAATCCTAGGCACGTCTACTCAGAAGCAAGCCCCATTGTGGTCAGTGGGGCTTGCTTCTGAGTAGACATGGCTAGGATTGTGCTCTAAGGTTTAACAAGCTACACCTGCCCACATTCCTTCTCCTAAAGGTCTAGCACTCTGACCCGGTTGGAGATCTGGTAAGCCTAAGAATGGCTAGTGTATGTCCAAGGAGATCCATAGGCAGTCGGCAGGCTTATGCAGAGGTAAGTAAAAATATTATTTACCTCCCGTTTGCCTTCAGGTCCAACCCCCCCCCCCCCAGCATGCAGCGCACACCTTTTTGGTGAGGCTGCATGCTATGGGGCTGGGCTCTTGAAGCAGTAGGGTTCTGACAGCACAATCCTCTGCCTGTCTACACAGAAGTAAGCCCCACTGAGTTCAGTGGGACTTACTCCCAGGAAAGTGGGCACAGGATTGCAGCCTGAATTCTGTGATGAACATTCCTGTCCTAGTGGGACAGGCTCCTTGGGCTACATATATGGCAAATACAAACAACGGTACTTAGAATAGCCTAACAAAATTCCACCCTAGTCCCCCTCCGTATCCATGAAAGGGCTGCTCTGCACAGGGGAGACAGAGGGGCCGTTGCTGCGAAATGCTCAGCCACCACCGGTCCTTCCCCCTGAATGTCAGACTCTGACCCCCTTTCAAAGGGGGGGGCACGGCCATCAGCAGCGAATCTGCAAAATGAAAGCAGATTTCAGCAACAGAACGAGAAGGCTGTTGAAGGATAATAGATACAATCACATTTTCTTTCCTAAAAGGCCAATTGTGAAGATTTTTGGCAAATCGTTATTCACGCTTCGGAAATGTTGGGATGAGCTCAGAGCTAGTAACACCCTTGACAGAAAGGAACCCTTTCAAAAAAAGCCTGGAAGGAAGAAAGCCTTTGGGTGGCTGCACGGGGGAAGGAATCCACCGAGTCCCACCTGAGCCACGAAGCCAGCCACCTTGCCAGTTGTGGCATGTTGCCTAGCAACTAACAACCCAATCCTCCCTCCCTCCCTCGAGTCCATGGAGAAGCAACAGGGCATCATTCCCTGCTATTGCCAGGCACCCATACTGTGCTCCCTGCTTTCCCGCCTGGCCCTGCAGAATCTGCCACCTGGGCAGACAAGACCTCTAACTACCTCTGTAAGGTAGGGCCGTGATGGAAGCAGGGCTGGAGTGGGGGGGTGTGGTCGAGCGAGCAAGGAGGAGGCACACGAGGCCAATGGCTTGCAGGGGAGGTAGAAGAAAAAGAAATGGGCTAAGACAGTGGGGAGCCTTTCCAGCGTAGCCCTACAGTGGAAGGAGAGAGGCTCCATCAGGAGTTCAGGAAAAGACGCATCACTTTCCTGAAGAGAGAGGACAGGACAGTTTCCATAAGCGACACCACCAACAAGGTGGGGGTCCTGCAGCAGACGGGGGGGGGGGGCAGCCTCCTCCTCCTCCGGCCACCTGGCAAAGGTATTTTCCTGTTTGCAATCCCTCCAGGGCTTCAGAAACAGCAGTGATGCCGCTTCCCAAGTCATTTGCATAAACCGAGATGCAGCAAGTTGCTCACGTGCTCCAAAAATAAATAAATTCAATACTCAAAAGAAAAGAAACATGTTTCTTCAGTGCGTGTTGTACGGAATTGACAATCAGTGGTCAGCTAAAATCTGGCTGTTTTCATGAACTCAGTCGTTCGTTCTCTCGGTGAAGCATGTGTGCGATGCTGCTATGGGCTGGGTAGCAAGGGGGGAGAGTCAGGGCTGGGAACAGGCACCATTGACGTTGCCTACCGGACGGCAGCTGATCTTGCGGATGGAGTGCAATGCAACGGTGCAGCAGCCCCGCAGCAGGGAGCTGATGTTGTAGATGGGCTGGCCTTGCCTCCTCTGCGTGCGGCACAGCCAGGCCACTGTAGGCACTGCTGGCACCACCACCGCCAAGAGATCCACAATGAAGTGGCGGCTCCAGTAACTTTTGGGCTCCAGGGCGGCTGCTGCTGCTGCTTCTGCTTCTGCAGCAGCAGCTTCTTGGCCTGGCTCAGCAGCCTCTTCTTCCGGAGCACACAGAATGCTCACCGACTGGCTCGCACGAGACGGCTGCTGCACTGCCGGGTTGTTCCCTGCCGGGCTTGGGGGGTCCAGCTGCCCAGAAGGATTCTCCATGTGGTCCCCTGCAGTCACCACCACCACTGAATCGGGATCAGTGGCTGCCAAGTCCGTGGTCCTAGGGAAGCTTTGGCCATGAGTCTCGGAGCCATTTGGCTCCACAGCACTCTCCGTTTCGGACACCCACACCGATGTGGGGCTCTCCAGGCTGCAAGCCTGGGAATTCCTGACCTTCTCCAAGATCGTGTCGAGGTCTGGCTGGTAGGGCACCAAGTCTGTCTGTATGGCTTGCTCCTGCATGCAGCTAGCCTGCACTGCCGCCTCCACGCTGTGCTGGGAGCCCATCAGTTTTTCATACGTGGAGCTGGTGGGGACCCGGGACCCCAGGGAAAAGGAGGTCTGTAGGGAGGCCTCATCGGTGCCACACTCCACCCCCGAGGACAGAAGGCTGCTTTGCTCCAACAAGTCTGTCCGGCTCAGGGAGTCGTCTGCGGCCATGAAGCCGCTGTCTGCACCCTCCTCAACCGAGATGGTCTGGGAGCCGCCCATGTTCCTGTCCGCTGCGCCTTGGTCACTCAACTTGGTGTAGGTGGAACTGCGTGTGAGGGAGCGAGCGGGAGAGCCGCCTGCGGATTCGGCAGCCCCCTCCTCCTTGACGGCCCCGTTCTGCGCCACCTCCATGCTGTGCAGCAACGTCTCCAGTTTCTTGTTCTGAATGTTGATATCCACAAAGTACTTCTGGAGCCCTTTGTCTTTCTCCATCAGGTTGTTCTTGACGGTATCGATCACTTGCTTGAGCTGCTTGATCTCCTTCCGGGCTTCCTTGAGCGCCAGCTGAGCCTCCACACGGTGGCATTCCTCCTCGATCCAGTCTTCCTGCATCCTTGAGAGCTGGGTCTTTAGGTCGTCAATTTCGGCATCCCTGTATCAGACAGACAAGCAGACAGCTGTTGCCCTCCCCAATTCTGCAACAAACATCAGCAAATGCATTGATTCCCAACCCCCCCCCCCCCACACACACACAATGTTTGAATCCATTTGGTTGAGCTATTTGTTCTTCTTTATCAATTGGCCTTTAGGAATTCATTTGGTCAAACCGTTTTTGCAAACTGCTTTTATGGTAGCAGCATGACTAGTGCTTCTGCTGTTGGGCACTCCCTCCGGGAATGGGAGGGACATTCTGGATTTATTTATTTTTTTAAAAAGTTTAACAATGGTTTATATTACACAGTGGTTTAACAATGGTTTATATTACGCAGAAGAGTCTGGCGTAGTGGGGAGAGCTGCTGCCTTCAAAGCCCAAAGACCGGTGAACTTGATAAGTTCGAGACACGCTGCCGGCAAAAAGCTGTGAAAGCCTCCAGGAGGAGAGATAAGAGCTTCCAGCTGCGTCGGTCGAGTGTGGGAGGTGCCAGCCAGCAGAAAAAAGTCAGACTGTAAAAGGATACCACCTGGAAGGTAGCTGTTCATGAAAGATTGGACATTTATATATATTGTAAAAACCCTTTGGGGTTTAGAACAGCCTGCCCATGTACACCGCCTTGGATTAAAGTCGGAGGAGAAATCCAATGACCGAGAAAGGCGGTATATAAATACTGTATATTATATTATTATTATTATTATTATTATTATAACAGAAAACGAATGAAAAAATGGGGCCCTGACTCAAGGGGCCTCACTTCCTTGAGAGAGAGAAGCAGCAAACCTCTGGGGAGCCGCCGAGCCCCACCTGGTGAGCAAACAGCCACTAGAAGTGATACTCTGCTGGGCTGAAAGGGGAGGGGGGTTCTCCCCCCCCCGCTAGATATAAAGGAGCTACCACTTAAAAGGCACCTCCCTGCCCACAATGTTATAAATTGCGCTTATAAATGTAGATCAGTTCATTATTTTGGCGTATAAAACAGATTTTATAAACAAGTTATGTTTATAAATGCAGCCAAGTTACATTTACTTGAGGATTTGAAATCATTTCTGCCGTTCACTGAAGCACCGTTCTAGTCGCACCACTGGAAGTCGAACCCAGCGAAAGAAGCAGCTTCTTGCCCAAGGACTGAACTGCGCAGAGCAGGAGCCCATCTACAAAGGAGGGCGAAGTGGACAAGCCCCTCGATGGGGGAAAGAAGGTGCTGCGGCAGGTGAGTGCTTATTGTTACACCAGGTTACTTCTATTGTGTTTTTTATGATGCTGTTGGCCACCTGGAATTCCTCCCTCTCACGAGACCAATATTTGAAAGAAAGAAAAAGATTTTGTGAAGGCCGTCAAGAAAAACTCTTCCTCTCAGGGGAAGCAGTCCTGGCCAGGGGAGAAGCTTGAAGGGGGACAAGGAGGTTGTTTCCCCTCTCACTTATGGTGCAAGCTACTGTCCAGGGCCACACCAGCAGCAGGCAGAGAGTCCAAACCCCTTTCACCAGATCCTGAATCCAAGACAGTGGACTGGTGAGCTGGTCGCTGCCCTGCCGCCTTTGGATTCAGCCCGTCAGGCTGGGGGTGGTGGTGGACTCCGAGACCCCAGACCATTTCCCAGGCCTCTGCCACAGCCCGTGGAGAGGACACTTCCTCCAGGTCCCCCTGAGGAGCACAGCAATCCTTGCAAAGATGCCTCGTTCTCAGGAGCCATAATCTCAGGCTGTCATCATGAACATGGGAAAAACTCCAAGAGTAGCACCCGAAACAGCACCCTCTGGGCTGGCATGATGCGCCCCAACAGGACTGGGCCTCCCGTTTCCTACACCACAGAGACACCCAGCAACTGACCTGTCCTGCAGTCTTTCATGGGTGTCCCTCAGCCGGGCTCTCAGGTGACGGATGCAGACCTCCTTCTGCTGGAGAGGGGTCAGGTACTGTTCAGGGGTCGGGGGCTTGATCCCATGGTTATCGCTGCACAGCATGTACTTAATTGGGCGCCTGGAGAGGAAAAGTCATCAGTCCACTCAGTACCAAAGCCAGGCCGCCTCTCCTTCCCACCTCAGAACTGGAAAAATGTCAGGGACTTGTGTTGCCTGGCGGCAACCCTTGTATTTCTTAAGCATGACACAGGTGAAGCATGATCCACATGTACGTATGTGGTGCTGGGTACCTGTCAGGAGAGCCTGACCCAGGCCACACTACCCTGACTGGAAGCAGGACCGAGGAGCTCCAGGGGTGCCCACACCTTGCCTGCCCAGCACAGATGACCACATCCTGGGAGCTTCTGATCGGAAGTCAACACAGCTGTTAGCAACACTAAGAAAAGGGTTCCCAACCCTGGCTGTTTGCAACAACTCCACGGCCACAATCGACCAGGGAGTCTATGCTAATGAAGCTCATCAGGAGTTCTTGCGGCACCCTTGATAAAGTGCAAAACAATAACAGCCCCCATTAAGGGCCGGGGGGTGAGACATCTAGCCTCAAAAGAAGGTCTCTCACACCCACAAAAGACCCCACAGGATTCTATGGGAAGAAAAAGCACAAGAGGCTGGGTCACCCAGGGTGTCGCTTACTTTTCGTGCGCCTGGTGCAGGGCTTGTGGCATCACCCCTCCCCGCACGGCGCAGAGCCAGGAGTAATAGGCAGTGGCGTGATGACGTCTTCTGGCTCGAAAACCCAGCTTGAGCCCAGCCCACAGCAGGCGAAACCTCCGGTTCAGCCCAGAGGGATCTGAGCTCATCGTCTCGGCTTCATGCACGTGTGCGAGCTCCGGGCCATGCGTCACCTGGTGTGGTCCACACCCTGCGCACCCCCTTGTAACGCCACCTTTCATCCCTCACTAGTCTGTCATTGCATTTCTTTGACCTGCTGATGCCGCATGAAGCTGGCATCCCCTTTCCAGCTGCTACCTAAGAAGAACCACTGTGTCAAGCTGGCACTCAGGCCTGGAAACCACCTGCTTGCCTTTTCCTTTGTGGGCCACCTTGCAATGCACCCTCTCCTCCCGGGAAAGCAGCTTCTGCTCTCCTGGAACAGCTACAGCTATAGCCTAACGGTACCTAACCTCTGGGCTTGCATCAAAGCCCTTTCCGCCTTGTCCTACTTTGCTTTGGAACAGAAGGATCACTTGGTCTCCGCATTCCAGCCCTGCAACTTCTGCAATGCATTGCACACAGCTCAGCACACAGAAAGGACTGGTAACCTTGGTCCTTGGTGCAGCCTTGCCATCAGTCCACAACCCCCCCCCCTTTTCTAGTCCCATGTGCCATCAAATTGACCACATGCTCAGTGCCTCTATCATTTCCTCCTGTGTGTGCTTTACTTTAGTCTCGAAAGTGTGAATTGTTTTTATTTTTGATTCCCCTTCCCTGCATTTGGAAAATTAACCCCACAATAAAAGTTTGTTTGCTGCACCTCGCCACCCTCTTCCTTCCCTGCTAAACCACAGAGCTGTGCCACTGGCCACTACTACACAAGGGCCCAGCACATGAAATAGATTTCCCCCATGTGCACACTTTAACACATGTCTGAAAAGCACATCTGGAAACAAATGGTAAGAGCCCATTGAGTGGAAATGCAGCAGAGAATGTTCGTGGCCTTGGGGCTGTCTGTGGTGAAAGGCAACTTCCCCATGGAGGCTTACTGTTGAAATTTAGACTGTAAGCTCCTCAGGGCAGGAGCCTATGTTTTTAGCTTCAGACACTTTTGAAAAAAGCTGCTGCTGCTGCTGCTGCATTAATTTTGTGAGGCCAGATTATGCTGTGTTCAAAAGTTTTCTTCCAATTCCCTTTCTAAACCCTACTGAGAATAGAGAAGGGCAACATTGACACGGCTTCAGTGGTGCCTTTGGCCCTGGGTGGGATAATGCGGTGAGACAGCAGACAAATGAGACAGGCAATGAAGAAATACAGAGGACACCAGAGACACATTCAAAACAAGGACCCTCGCAAGATACGCCAGTCTGCAGACTTCACAACACCCTTCACAACTACCACCCAGAGCTATGCTCCCAAGTTTGGGGAATCTGGATCCTAAGGAGGCAACTAAAAAGAAAACATTTGCAATTATTTTTCACTGCAGTAATGTTCACTTGTGTACAGTGTTTGGCTTGATAGTTGAAAAACAGGCTGCTTAGTAGCCACTGGTGGCCAAGTGATGTTCCTCGAGGTTGGAATTATGTGGGTCTCATCTACTTGCCAGCATCAGGGGCAAGAGAAGGTGTGTTCAGTGGGGCTGGGGAGTGTTGAACACAGCCACGGAGAGAGAAGAGCTTCAGGTTAGAGATGACCTGAAAAAGGTGGCTAGGAGTTTTCTGGCTGCTGACTAGCAACTTGCCAGGAATTTGGGGTGCTGGGCTGATGCTGCCTCCAGAGTACTAGCGCTGCTTGTAAATGGACAGATGTTAGAAAACACACCTCAAGCCTCCAGCACTCACTTTTCCTCTCAAAAAGGGGTCCCAGGGTGTTAGAAAAAAAAGCTTGAGGCAGTGAGGAGAGCGCAAAATGCTTTAATGATCCACAGGGTTGATTTTAATACCAGAGGGGGGGGGGGAGATGACGACCTCTCCCCTGACCCCTGTCTTATTTTATTTAGGACATTTAACTCCTGCCTGCCTGCCTGCCTGCCTGCCTGCCTGCCTTCTTGGGACTCAAAGTGGTGTTTGTGGAGTTTGTGGAGTCCTTGCCCACCCAGGAACTATTTCGCTCCCACAAGGTGGCTCTACTTTGTGGCTTGTCTGGTGGCTTTTGCTCTAAGTTTAGTCCCTCAGTTGCTGCCACTGCTGTTCAGCGTGGATCACACCTCCCGTTTCTCTTCTTCCTCATAATTCAGGCGTAATGGTAGTTGATGGCGCTTCAACAGGCTGAGAATTTAGCATTTTGCAACCATTCCAAGACGGAGGCCTCAACTGCTAAGAAAACCGGCCCTTGGACCACTGAACTGAACTGGGCATAAAAACAAACGGCTTGGGGAGGGGGTGGTTAAGGCTGATGTTTAAACTGGGAATGGAACGGCACATTGCCAAGAATTTGCTGCTGCCAACTCAGAACACCAGCACTGTGCATCGAGGAGGTCATGACAATGTTCATCTCCCTGCCTTGGCCAATAAGCCCACAACACCACGACATGAGGACAGGGACACGTTGGGCCACACAGGACAGCTGGAGGAGGGGAGAATTCAACAAGCAGCTGCTGCCAAACCCTTTGGAACGTGACGTTCCACGTTGAGGCCACCGCTCCAGGCTTGGCTGGTGTAACTTGTGACCCCCAGAAAGTCTTTCTCGACTGGAGTCTTCAGACATCTCTCCTGCCCTCCAGCATGGATGAGGAACTAACTGGTTCAGCACCAACAGGGATGCCAACGACAAATCTGAGGGGTCCAGAATTGGCCTGATTTATCAGTATTTTCATGCAGACAGCAGGGGCCAAAACACAGTCTGGGATCGTCACACCTCCTTCTTTGACAGGACAGAACTGCGTTTGTGAAATAGCTGCTCTCAAATATAGAATCGGCCCTGGGACAACATCTTGACCTACCAGACCTTGGCGTGTGCACACAACTAGACCATTGGTAATAAGTATGAAACCACAAGCTTATTACTTGTGGTTTCATACTCACAAGTCTTACTCTGGGCCCAGGACCCCGCTCTCTCTCTCTCCTCCTCTCTCCCCATTTTCCAGCATTTTTTTCCTCTTCTTTCAACCTTCAACGGATACCCAAACTGCCCGTCTCAACTGCTCTGTCCCATTCCGCAAGGGCCTAGAAGCTCAGCTCACACAGCTATTTTGAGGGAGGTTGAAACCTTTTCCTTTTCCTTTACAGACTTTTGAACTTCTGCACAACTTTTGTTCCTTTGGAACGGTCCTATTTCACTCCCAAACCAGTAGGCAGGCACTTGGCCACCTGAGTTCAACATGTGTGTGATGCTAGTACTACGGCTGCCGTTGAGGCCGGCTGAAGCCTTCCGCTTTTGCAGTTGCAGTAGAGGAATCATAGTTCCATGGAAGCGTCATGTTCAGAGCAGGACACCTCTGGCGGAGAGGCACAAACAAGCAAGAAGGGGAGGCCTTCTCTACCTCACTCTGCTTGTGGAGCTTCTCACAGGATGCTGGCTAATGGCCGGGCAATTCTGATGCGCTCGGGATGGAACGCCCCCTGGTGGTGCGCTGACTTTACGAGAGCCAAGGGTTACCTTGGGGTGGGGCTGCTGTCGCTGCCTTTACAGGAGCCGGAGTTGCTGCTGCTGCTGAGCGAGGAGGTGCCGTAGGTGTCCCGCATGCTCACTGGTGGGGAGGGACGCCTGGAGGCGGGAAGAAGAGCCCGTTTCTCAGTCGGAGTGGCAGGGGCTGTTGCAGACTTAAAGAACGAGGCAAAGCCACTCCTTCCATAAAACTCACGACTTCAAAAACCACCCAAGAAAAAGCACAAAGACACAAAGACAGGAAGAAAAAGAAAATAAACAGGGACAAGAACAAACACGTGGGGTTCATACAGGAACACTGCAAAAGCTCTCTCTGCAAACAGGTTAGTGAAGCAGCAGCAAAGGCAGGCCTGGGGAGGGGGCTGTGAGCCCCCCACTGTGGGCCGCTCCCCGAGACGCCAGCAGAAAGGCACCCAACAATTCCAGCGGGAAGCTGACTCAACGGGGGGGGGGGAGTTCTTTCTGAGTGCATCACATGCCTTCTCTCAGCAACCTGATTCTTTGCAACAGCCTTGTAAGGCAGGTCAGTAGGCCAGACCAGGAATTGAGAAGCAGGTAGTCATACTGCTCCCCTCTGTCTGTAGCTGCCGGCATGCCCACAAGTTCATGGGCCAGTTTAACATCAGCTGTGTGCTAAACATCGTTGGCAAAGTTGCCTTTGCCAACTTTGCACTCCCGCCAGCTTGAACTCATCTTGAGTTGCCATCACACAGGATCACTCACTGTGCCTTCACAAAAAGCTAGTTCCCAGGGCCTTTGGGGCAAAGACAGGAGGAGTCACATGACACCAATTTGGTTTCAAGAGGGTTTACAAACTTAAAAATGTTGCAGTAAAATGGAAAACCACCAGAACGCTACAAGGAAGTTCTGGCGACAGCATTTCTTTCTTTCTTTTTTTCCTTCCTTCCTTTCCACATGCCTTAGCTTTCATGGTCAAGCCCTGACAACTTAAATGGGAAAGTTTCATATTGAATCAAAGGGCTGGAACAAGCTCAGTGGGGTGCCCTAGACACAAAGCACACCTCACGTGTTCCTCCCTCCCTGTTTTTTCTTGCAGATCTTCACAGAAGAGCATTTTGTCCCCAAGGACAGACCTTCAGCAGGCAGCCTTCTTTCACTGCCAAATGAACAAGTTTCACTTCCAATCTACCGCTCCCCCCCGCAAGGTGAACACGCCCCTTTCATTTAAATAACTGCAAAAATATTTGGCAGATCCTCCCCTCCTTGTTCCACCAGTATTAACAAATATATTTCCATATCCATGAAGGAGCCCCTCTATCACTCAAGCACCTGAAACATATTCTGAGCTATGGTTCCTTTCTTGGAAAAAGGCTGGTAGCTTCTGCCTTTTTTTTTTTTAACCCAGCTCTGCTCCCAGGGAGTGAAAACTAAAAAAAAAAAAAAAAAGTTCTAAGAGGATTTGTTCTGAACCTGAACCTGAAATATCTTGGGTTTCCTTGAACCGGAGCCGGACCGGGACCCTTAAACACAAGTGACGGTAACCGGTTTACTCCCGTCAGTCGAATCAGACACTTGGGAGATTCTTGTGAGGAGCAGGCGAGGAGGGCTCCCCTCTGCTCCAGATGTTGTGGAAGAAATTCTATTTCCCAGGGAGCTGAGGAGGAGGGGGGGGAGATGTCTTGGACTCTTGGAAGGAGATGTCGTCACACATGACGTGTTAAGATACCGTACAAGAGCATCAAACGCCTTGGTTCTATCCAAAGCTGCTACAATATCAGGGTAAATGTAGCCACTTTTAGACTCCTGAAAATCCTCCGGAGCAAAGACGACTCCAGCTGCGGAGGAAGCAGAGACTCCATCCAACACCTGCCTTTGCTAAGCAGAACTGAAGGGCAACTTCCAGCTTCAGTTACTGTGACAGAGGACTCATGCACGACAGGCGAGTGCGCATGCAAATATGTGCTGAAGTGTGAGGAGCAACAGCATGCAACATCAGACTGCAGCAGCCACAAGGAACCACCAGCCCTTCCTTCCTTGGGGCTCCTCTGTGCAGCATTCTTTCTTTCCAAAGGAGAAGAGGCCTTCTTCCATACAGCTGGAGAGCCTCCTTGCTCTCTTTGCCGCATGAATGCGCTAATGTGCAACACAACATGTGCAAAGTTGTGTGCGTAAGGAAGGTCCTGGGTGCAAACCCTTTGCCGTGAATGGGCAGAAAGGAAGTCCCCCCCCCGTCCCCCCCGGTCACGTGGAGGGAACAGAGCTCAGCATATTCACCTTCGGGATCCCGTCGAGGGCCGTCTGCTCCCTGGCAGGGACATAGCAATGGCACCGCAGGTCTTGGAAGTGGAGCCAACGGCCACTCCAGCTGGGGAAAAAAGAGGCGGAAGAAAGAAACATCTGGATGAGAGAACCAACATTGGCAGTTGCAAGGTCCAGGCGATGGTCTCTAACCAAGTCCTCCTTCTTGAGCATGATGCTTTCCCTACCTGGCCACTGAAATTCTGCCACAACAGGGGGGTTCCTATCCTGATACTGATGAACTGCACCCCATTATCTCCCCAACTCCGTTCTTTGCCCCAACTCTCTCTCCCTTTCCCTCCCTCCCTCCTTCTCTCCTTTCTTTGTTGCTGCAGCCAAAGCAAGACCTGCTCCTCTTTGGTCTACCTGCATCATTGTGGGCCTGAACCAGACTACGGCCTGCCAGCTAGGCATCCTTTGGCTAGCATTTTGGAGAATTCTTGCGCCAGAACTGAAACACAGCAAAATGTGAACATGCATTTCCTTTGGGAATGTCACAACTCCAAAGTAACATCCTGTGCCCAAGTCAAGCCACCTGTGGCAGACCGAAACACAAATCATTTCACATTAAGCCAAAGTGAGAGGGTGACACTCTGCCCAAATTCTCCTTGCAACAAGGATGCACCCCCATCATCTCCCCACAGTCCAACTCACCCCCCCCCCCACCCTGCATAGTCCAACAAGATCAGGGACAATCGACACAGCCATTAAGCCATTAATCAATGGGCAATCGGATAACACTAAATTGTGCTTCTAGGGACAATGATGAGCAAGTAACCGGGGGGGGGGGGGGAGAGCCACAGACAGAGCAAATGGAACAGGGCAGTAGGGAATTGCCCACAGTTCTGGCCCAGTTTCTGAGATGGCTCGTGACTTCTAGACGACAAGCACCAACGGCTGGAAACGGAAGAGCCCGCTGGGCTCCGAGGGTCCAGGACTCGGGGCTCACGCGGAGTCTGCCTTGAACACGCTGCTCTCTCCCAGTCTCTCCCCCCAATTCCTCCCCAACCTAGAAGTGACCCATTTCCTCTTTCGCACAAAGGTGCCTGATGGTCTTCAGTCTACACCCACGAAAATTGCCTTGAATGTCACAAACACAGGAAGGGGGGGGGGCAGCAGCAGGAACACCATAGATTCTGCTCCACCTTTGCATTTCCGTGAAGGGAAGTGGGGAGAAGCCTGCTGGGGGTCTCCAGCTGCGTCCAAAGCTGCTCACCTCTCTGGATAAAAGCTCCCAGATCGCTAGAGAGCCTGCCAGCCTCCTCAAGATGCAAAGCTGCAGGGGTGTCTGCTAATGCGCCAAGATTAGTCATCACCCAGCTTGCCTGCGCTGCATGCTGTGACTGAAGAGCCGCAGCCGAAGCACAGCCTGCTGACTGCAGCACAGAGCAGGGGGAAAAGCCTGGCGCCAAAGCGCAGGAAACACGGAGAGACCATGGGGGGGGCAGGAAAACTGAGAGGCCGTGTGGGGCTCAGGCCAGCCTGGGCTCCTGCAAATGCTCGATGCTTAAGAAACTGCCTGGGCGGAACAACACAAGGGGTTTTCCGAAGTGAGTGTAAACACGTTTCCCGTGGAACTCAATGGGATTTGCTGCTGAATAAGAGTACAGAATTGGGGTGCAAGAATGCCCTTGACTTGAGCCAGTCTTGCGGTTCTGGTGAATAACCTCACATCGGAACGTCAGAGACCAATTTCACACATGACTGAGGACGCAGCAGGAAGGCAGATTCACAAGTACATTTCGCACCAGATGTGTTGGTTTGAATCACCCAAAAACCTGAGGGCCAGCCTACATTAGTGTATCAATGCGCTCTCCAGAGGCACCTCCTTTTCCCTTTAAAACAGCTGCATGCACAGCCAGGGTTGGCAGTAAGAGCCGTGGGTCCCAATGTCACAGCCCCCCCACCCGCTGCAGGCCCCCCCACTCACTGTGGCAGCTGTGCAGCGAGTCTGGGAGTGTGAAGCGCACCCACCCAGAAGTAGATGGTGGTGACGCAATGACGTCGTCGCCTCACCGCCAACTGCTTCTAGGAGGCCCAATTTTCGGGCCAAGCAAAAGCAAGGGTGGCCAGCTTCACGCACCAGACCAGCCTCTGCATGAGGACTTACCTCCATGCAAGGTGCCAGCTCTGGCTATGGGCAGCCCGCCCCCGCCCCTCCGCAGGGCCCAATCCAATCGAATCAGTTGAATCACCTTAGGGCCAGCCCTAAGTTGGTGTGCCCAATGGATAGGCACACGCCAGTCCCAGTGGGTGGGCTGGTTAGAAGAGATCGTTCTTGCTCGATTCAGACAACAAAGACAAGCAATCCACAAAACGACCTGCCTTGTCTGCCCTGCGGTCTTCCTGCAATGGCGCTTATTCCAAAGTGTCACAGCGACGACTTAGTGGAGAAAACGTGGGGAGAAAGGGGAGCTCAATCACTCAATCAAAAAGTTGGGTCCAGAAACTAGCAAAATGGACCAGGCCATGACAGATTAATGACCACAGGAAGAACCTCTCGTTTCATAATAATACTGGAGCCCACAAGAGTTCACACAAGGAGCGCAGTCAACAGCAACCCACAGCTAAGGTTCAGTGCAAACGAAAATGCAGAAAAACAAAACAAGGATCTCCCCCCTCCCCCTCCAAAAAAACCCTAACTGGTATTTTACGTTTAAAAAAAGAAGAAGAAAGAATAAGTATTCTAGGAGAGATTCTCCATGGTGACACATGGAGTGGGAGGAAAGGAAAAAAAATAATCAGTGAAAACTAGGAACATGCAATTATTGTCATGCCAAGGTTGGAGCAATGACGGAGGCTTGGTGAGGTAGGAGAGCTGCGGAAGAGCCCTGGTGTCAAAGCAAACCACCCACGGTTGTTTTCCTCCACAAAGGAGACCGGTGCATCCAATTATGAAATTCATAGAGAGCTCAGAGCAGACGACATAGAGACCGTTGCCCTCAAACTGGGTTTAAAGAAGTCGTATACGGCCCAAGACCCAGTAGGTCTCCTGGGCCTTACTTATGCCCCTCCCTTAGACCTGTGCTTCGCAAACTCTGTGATGTGGGGGGGGGGGGCTGGATCCCCCCCCAATGTGTCAGGTTCTTTCTTACTACTGGTTCTTTCTTTCCTGAAAAGTCGCCACGGACCGACCGCTGAAGGCTCACAGACCGGCCGGCATTGGTCCGCGGACCGCCATTTTGCATAACACCGCCTTAGACAGTCATCTCTGCAGCTGCTCTTTGCCCCGTCACCTACGCAGGTTTGTGGCGGGAGACCAGAAGCAGGCCCATTTCTGGAGTGGCAACGGGAGTACGGACACTCACCAGAGGAGGGGCATCAGTCACCTGAACATAAGAAGAGCCCTGCTGGATCAGGCCAAAGGCCCATCTAGTCCAGCTTCCTGTATCACACGGTGGCCCCACCAGATGCCTCAGGGCCAGGGGGCACACAAGACAACAAGATACCTATGTCCAGTCGCCACTCCCTTGCACCTGGCACAAAGAAAACCTACTCCTACAACCAGGAGGTTGCTTATCCCCATCATGGCTTGTAAGCTGTGATGGACTTTTCCTCCATAAATCTGTCCAATCCCCTTTTAAAGGCATCCAGGCCAGGTGCCATCACCACCTCCTGTGGCAAGGAGTTCCACAAACCAATTACACGCTGCTTTTATGTGGACCTTGAAAACGGTCTTCCATTTGGCTTTTAACTGATTTTGTAGCTTCACCTCTTGCTACTTCAGGGTTTCTGTGGCACTGCTGTGTGTCTATTATCTAGTTCATTTTTTCTATTATTTTCTAATGTTTATGTTTTACTTTGCGAACCAACTCTGTGTTAAATTTTTAAAGAATAATATATGAAATAAAAACAAACAGATTGGGGTTTGCAACTGCAGGATCTGCCTTCTGTGATCCCCAAATGGCCGTCAGGTTTCAAAATGGGTTTGACCAGTGTTGTATAAGCAAAGCAAAGCAAACTTGAACATAGTCTTTGAAATTAGGAGTTCTTTCTATGACAGCTTTGCCCAGAAACCGGGATCTGCTCTGGCACAGGGGATATGCCCCCATCTCCGACTTCCTGGATAGCTGAACTGGTAGATGGCTGCAAGTCATCACAAGTTTTAATGCTGCAGAAACAGCAAGTTTTGATGCTGCTGGACTCTGTTGCTAGTCTGGGCAATCATTCATCTCAGTCAATGGTTCCAATGTTGGCACGCTGGTTCATATGCAGATGTGATCTTGATGTCTCCTGTCTGCTTGTTCATCATCTCAACAGACTTTAAAAGATAAAGGCCCAGTTTGTGCTTGGATCCTGTCTGGAATCCAGATAGGTTGAATGGTGCTAAAACGTCCGGCATATGATCCTATACTCAATCATGGTTGTGTTCCTGAAAGACTTATTTCTTTTGTACTGCCCCCTCCATATTGGGATGCATTGTCCAGATGTGTCCTTATCTTCCTTCCCATCAATACCGTAATTGGGCTGAATTTATCCCTGTAGTTGTTTGATATACATTTGATATCGAATATGTGATTCTGTATTTCAAAACGAATCGGGCTGGCTAGCTTTGTCTCCAAACTCCCTGCAGCCATTGTTTTCAGCCCTTCTTTGACAGTTCTTGCAAGCTCTTTTGGCTTGCCTGAGGGCTTCCATAGCTGTTAATGGTTGTAGTTTGTGCCCACGTCTGGTTCCTTCTGCCAACAACTGCCTTTCCATTTTCTCTCCATCTCCACAAACAAGCCTCTCTCTCAACATATCATCCATCCAACCATGACATTACCAAAGGAGCAGCGGTGCTCAGTCACCATTTTGAGCTCAGATACATATTCTGAGAGAGACTCTCCTTCTCTTCTCATCCTATTATGGAAATTAAAAAAAAACATTCCACACAGTAGTATTTGGCTTAGGGCAGGGGTGGGGAACCTATTTGCGATGGAGGGCCATTTTCCCATGGGGAAAATGTCCCGCGGGCCGTGTGCCCCTCCATCGCAAATGGTTCCCCCGGCGCGTGCGCACGCACACACACACCACCCCCCTGCTCTCCTTGTTGTTGTTGTTCAGTCGTTAAGTCGTGTCCGACCCTTCGTGATCCCATGAACCATATCCCGCCAGGCCTTCCTGTCCTCCACTATCTTCCTGAGTTCGCTCATTTTCATGTTTGTTGCATCGGTGATGCTGTCTAACCATCTCATCCTTGGCCTTCCCCTTCTCCTTTTGCCTTCAATCTTTCCCAGCATCAGAGTCTTCTCCAGAGAGTCCTCTCTTCGCATTAGGTGGCCAAAATATTTGAGTTTCAGCCTTAGTATCTGTCCTTCCAGGGAACAGTCAGGGTTGATTTCACCTGCTCTCCTTACCCCCCATGAATTAGGTTACCCCACTTACCTTACCCCCTTACCTTTTTCAGGCGGCGGCGGCGGCCACCAGCCCCGCGCGCGCTGCTCGCGCGACTCCTTTTGAACCCGGCTGTTTCTGCACATGCGCAGAAACAGCCTGGTTCCAAAGGAGGCGCGTGAGGTGAGCGCGCCGCGCGCTCTCCCCTCGGCGCGACTCCTTTCGAATCCGGCTGCTTCTGCACATGTGCAGAAGCAGCCGGGTTCCAAAGGAGTCACGTGAGGTGAGCGCGCCGCGCACTCTCCCCTCGGCGCGACTCCTTTCGAATTGGAGCCTCCGGTCTGCTCGCGGAGCCTCCGATCTGCTCGCGCGGGCCGGACCTGATTGACTCGGGTCCGGTCTCGCGCGGGCTGGGCCGGGCCGGATCGCTCCAGGGGCCGGATCCGGCCCGCGGGCCACCGGTTCCCCACCCCTGGCTTAGAGTATAATGTTCTATATCAGCCGTTCCCAACCTGTGGTACTTGTAGGAGAGGCTGCCCCTTATCTCCCTGTATCAGCTGAGTGCAGCTAGTATTTTTAAATTCAAACTGCTCTGTAGTTTCACTTTCATTTTCACTTTAGAGCAGCAGAACTTAAGCTGAGGGAAAGACAAGAAGGCACAGATAAGTCCAGCATATGTGTACATTAGTGGCAAAATAAGAATGTAGATGAAAGAGTAACATTGGAAGGGTGCCAAGCTGGAAGGGTGCCAAGCTTTTCATCCTTAATTTGTCCATCCCCTTCCCTCGAGGTGAGCCCTGGCCATGCCAGTGCGGGCCGCATCCTGCATAGGATGCAGTGGCCGCATCTTAGGCAGGATTGGGCTGTCAATGTTTTAACCCTCCCTGGATAAATGGGTAAAGTTTGCTCGCGCGCATCTTGTTGGGTGGTACATGGTTTGTTTTGTATATTTTTATTTTTAGGCTGCTTTTCCACAAAAAAAGACCCGCAAGGTAGCACAGAACACAGAATAAAAACATTGCAATAATAGTATAAACCAATCAAATATATTTGATCTTATATTTGATCTTATAAATCAAAGCATACAAATTAAAACAAAGTACAAGTGTCCCCTGTTTAACGTTGGATCATTTAACGACGATCCGCATATACGATGGCAGTCCCCAGTAAAAAAGAGCAAAGGATTTAAAAAGACACGTTAAAGTCCCAGCGCTAAACATCCAAGCCATTATCTAAAGCCTGACAGCTAATGGGCTAGAATCTAGATAAGGGCTTCAATTGGGGCTTTAAGCACAGAGCTAAACATCAAAGCCCAGCGAGCCACCATCAGCACCACTAGATGGTGCTGAAGGCTAGCTTAACGACCGTTTCACTTCACAATGGGGATTTCAGAACTTATCCCAGTTGTTAACCGGGGGACACCTTGCCAGAACAGAGCAGCAAAAACCTCACCAGCAGCAAAACAAACCAGGAGGGGAAATAATCCAAACTTGGCCTCAAAAAATCAGTGGGATTTGAGGCCTGATGAGTGTACCTGGGGTGGGGTTTCAACCAATGAACTGCCCCACATGCCCTCTAGTCTCCACTCCCATTCCTTCTTCTGGGCATGGCCATGAGAACCATGGGGAATAAAACACACACACCAGATTAATTCTCAAGAGATGACATCATGCATGGCATGTGGATCGTTGTGGATAGAAACCATGAGGGGATCCTGAGCAAAAGGCATCCATGGAGGACTGTGCAAGCTGGCCCAAAGCAGGAGTCCGTCCCCCCCCGCCAGTGGGGTCATTGTCCAACCCACCCAAGCCACATCTGGCAGAACTCTCCTTTCCATGCAAGGAACAGCCGCTCTCTCAGGGGCACCTGACAGTCCTACACTAGGCAAGGACCACAGTGCCTTTATCCATCTCCAGGGGTTGCCAGGTCCCAGACCACAGCCTCTGCGAGTGACCTTCAAAGCGCTGCCGCCCCCATTCCTGTGCTGCCATGTGCTCTTCTCTCCCACACTAGTCTGTCGCACGCAGAACCCTGACGGGACTCCACAGCAATGAGGTGATGGTGGTGCGGACACAAGAGGACTCTGCTCTCAGACGGACCTAGAGCGCTTCACGCAACAGGCAGCCTCTGGGCGGGGGCCTAGCAGCCTGATTTAGCTCCAAGGTCCTGAGCTGGGGCACCGAGAACCGCTGCCTGGCTTGTAACCAAGAAGAAACATTTTTCAATATTCAGGCAATTGCAAAAATTAAAATGTCCATACCATGCAAAAACCTGGTTCCTTTCCTTTCTCTCCTCCACCCCCGGCCCCACCTGCATCAAACACAGCAATATCACATTTCACACAACCAAACGGCTAAAAAAGTATCCCTGGAGACACAACTGTAGCCGAAGACACATTTCCTACAGCAGATTTTAGAAGTTGGAGGATTCTGCAGCTACCAGACTCCAGAGGAACGGTCATCAGTCACACCCCTACCCTGGGAGCAGAGGCGACCACCGCAGGACTGTCTGACTTGCTGATGTGCGCGTCAGGCGGCAAGGAAGCTCTCCCTGGCAGAGAGGAGCCGCAGGGAACCAGGCACTGGCGGGTGAGGAGCCATTTGCAGCCCCCATGCCCAGCGGTGCCACCGGGTGTATCTGAGCCACGCTTTTTCCGGTCTAAAACCTGATGGCTACAAGAAGAGGTGGGTGAATCATGTGTGCGGGGAGGCAGCGGGACTGTCGGACTCCCATTTCTGGAAGCAGAAAAGGCAGCGGAGCTGGCCAGGGAGGTGTCCTGCTGCTGGGGCTGCCTCCTTTAAAGGGTCGCACAGAGCAGAGCGAGGAAAGATGTCCAGCTAAGAGCTGAGAAACAGCGGCAAGGGGAAAAGCAATGCAGTCGAAGCCAAAGATTTCCCACACAGTGATCAGCACAGAGGTCAGAAACAAACATTTGCAGAATTTGAGGAAATCCAACGACAAGGCAGGCAGTCGTTAGCTGGATGGACAAACCCCTCCAGCCGAAGACAGAAACTCGGCAGAGTGGTGTTTGCAAGGCTGCTGCAACCGAGCTTGGAGCAGGATGAAGGCACCTGCCCAAAGGGGAGCAGCTTGTCCTAGAGGGGCCCTTGCTGAACCTGTTCTGCACCGAGGAAGAAATCCAAAGGACCAAACCAGAGCCAGCCCAATGGACAGAGCTTGACACTGGCTGTGGGAAACAGAGGGCAGGCGGATGCAGCAGCCCAGAGTGTCTGGAACTGGTTGGACTAATTCCACCAGTGCTGGTCATCGTAGGGTTGCTGGTCTGTAAAACTGTACTGTAGAGCAACAGATTTCCACACTGCGGGTCTCCTGCACCTTCTCTTCTCCTTAGGAGGAGAGCCCCTCCTGTTGGCTCCTTTCTTTAAACCCTGACTGCCGTAAATCCAAAAGGGTCTCGGTAAAGTCATGGTTTCATGATTCCCACTCCCTGAGCTGACGGAAGTTCAAGGCAGCCTGTAGAAGGGAGTCAGAGTTTCCAAGGAGAAGGAGCCAGACTCTCAAGAGCATCCTGGGATGGGGTGGGTGGGGGGATCTATTCACAGATATGCAGGTATTACAAAATTTCTAATAAATTACTAAATTTCGATGGGACGGGGCAAGAACAGAGAGGGAGGTGGCCCTGCCTGCTGGCTGACTCCTGGACTTCTCACTTCCTGCTTAATGACATCACTTCCGGCCCTCAGCAGTTCTCCCGTTCGAAAGCCCAGCAGCACCGTTTCCTGCTGACCTCCTGGGCTGTGACACACCAGGCTTATTCACGGATGTCAGTAGAAAAGTAGTTGCCTGGATTATTTGAGGGCAGGAAATTGCTGACTGATGCCAGGAGCTAATGGAGAGCTCACTCCGATTCGTTCTGGGCCAAATTCTCAGCCGGATCCTTTTCGCAAGCTGCGATCACTGACCGAAGGGATCTATGGTAACTACTGTGCTGTCAGCAGGCTGAGCGGAGGAAATTGTGGACCAGGATTTGCCTGAAAGAAGGATCTCCCAGTTGCGGCACGTTCTGGAGCACATACCTTGAGAATACCATGAGAGCACATACCAAAGGCCGGCCTGATTCTTTTGAATCAATATGAACTGCCAGCCCCCGACTGTTCCCCTTTCCACCCTGCCCATTCTCTCCCAGTTTCCCTTTCTCCCTCATCCTCTTTTGGACACCCCCTCTGTCAGCCCGCCTCCTTCCTCTGCTCCGCTACTCGGGAGACCGGAGCAGTTCAGCCAATGGCAGCCAGACGCTTCTGCCTGCGCCTCTGTGATTCTGGGACATCTCGGGCAATGACTGCCAGGGGCTTCGCTGCAACCCAGTCCATTAATGGGTTACAATATAGATTTTGTGACCTGAGAAGTTGAGTGTGCATGCATCAGAATTTCTTCTTTGGAACCGGACATCGAAAAACACGTACAGTATGGCCCAACCCCAAGTACGCCTGTCCCACTTTGTTCAGTGGCATTTTCATCCCCCCCCCCAGCGTGAATTGCAGCCTTCACGTCTCGCTCACTGAATGTGTGCAGCATGGCACAGACATTCAGAACGAAAACGGCACTTTCAGAAGCTGCCCTGTGTTCTGTGCTGCCATGGAGCCCCCTCACATGACTGACTGCAAGCCGCCTCCCGCCTCCCCCTGTCCCAACTAGGACTCAAGTCCTGTTGCTTCCCATTCATGTGAAACGCTTAGGCTTCTGCACTGACAGCAGCCCTGCTCCCAGAATCAGGCATATCTGACCACAGCGGTCCACGCATTAGTGGTGGCATCCAGACTGGATTCCTGCAACGTGGCACACATGGGGCTGCCCTTAAGGATGCTCCAGAAACGGCAATTGTGCAGAAGGGTTTAGCAGTGGGACTCGGTCAAGCCACTACTCCCATGGCTGCACTGGCTGCCGGCTCATTTCTGGGCACAGTTCCAAGTGCCGGTGGTGACCCTAAGCCCTTGTGGCTCGGGGTCACGGTATTTAAAGAACTGCCTCCTCCCGCATGAGGTGGTCTATCCCCTGAGGTCATCTGGTGGGGCCGTCCTGTGTGCGCTGCCGTTATGTGAATCAAGGGTGGCGGCAATGAGGGGCAGAGCCTTCTCCATGGTAGCACCATGACTCTGGAACACCCTCCCAACTGAACTAAGAACAGCCTCCTCCCTGATGTCCTTCCAACGGGGACTCAGAAGAGTCCTCAGTTCCAATGGGACTGTTTTCTTTAGCAAGCTTTTCCCCACTTCTTGTGTTTTTGGTTGGCTTCTCCTCTTTGAATTTTAATTGTTTGTTACGGCCACCTTTTTGCAGCATGATTTCATTTTATTGTACAGGTGGGCCCCCATATCCACTGATTCTCTATCCACGGTTTCAGTTATCCACGGATCGTGGGGACCCCCCAGGCTTTTACTTTTCCCCCAGTAAGCTTCGTTTCTTCCTTAAAGAAACAGGCAAGTAGAACGAGACTAAGTACTAGAGAGGCTCTGCAAGGTTAACAGAAACCTTGCAGAGCCTCTCTAGGACTTAGTCTCGTTCTACTTGCCTGCAATGGAGGCTGCTTCTCTGTTTGTTTTAAGGAAGAAACAAAGCTTGCTGAAAGAAAAATAAGAGCTGGGGGGGGCAAGCATGCCTGCCTGCAGGGGAGGCAGGGTGGGGGTGCCCCTCAGGAAACCATGGAGGGGGTGTTCGCTCTTATCCACGGTTTCAAGTATCCACGGAGGGGCCTGGAACATATCCCCAGCGGATATGGGGGCCCACCTGTATTTGTTTTTATAGGATTTTAGTATGTTTTAATTATTGTGAGCCGACTTGGGCATCTTATTTCTTAAGAGGATAAAGTGGGCTACAAATGTTTTCAATAAATAAATAAGGTTTGTGTCCTAGTCACAGAAGCTAACCTGCTCACACTTCCCTTCACCCCAGACATTGTCCTGCTAGCCCAGCGGTGGGGAACCTCCGGCCCCAGGGCCGGATCAGGCCCCCGAGGCCATCCGGTCCGGCCCCCAGAGAGATTGCCGGGAGGCTGCCCAACCGGCCCCTGGAGGCTCCGCCGGGTCCGCACGTCACCTCCAGAGGCCGGGAGAGGGCCTTTGCATGTCCTCCCTGGCCGCCGCCTCGACCCCTTCTCACCAGGCCGTTGGCCATTTCGCACATGCGTACCACGCCGATGAGGGCAAGCTCTTGCCCTCATCGGCATGGTATGCGGAGGTGACGCGCGGACCCGGCGGCGGCTTCGGACAGTGAGCGCGGAGCCTCCGGAGGCCGATGGGGGGCGGGGGCAAAAATTAATTAAATAAATAAAATGCCGCCCGGCCTTACAGCCGGCCCTCAAGCAAATTTCTAATATTTAAAACAGCCCTCGCCAGGGAAAAGGTTCCCCGCCCCTGCGCTAGCCCATCTCCCCAGTTCACATTTTGAGACGTTGCCATGGTACGCAAGGGCTCACCTCTCCATCCGCTAACTAACCCAAACAGACACCTCGTTCCTTCACTCCCAACGCTGCCCGGCCCAATTACTTCCACATTTCACTCTTCGGCAAATTTCCTGGGGAGGTATAAGGATGTGGAACAGAACTTGAAAAAAAATGCACAGCCACCATCCTGGGCTGAGAAGCCGGAGATGGCAGCATGTATAGCCTGGACACCTGGGAATAGCAGAAGGACAACCAGGGGGGAAAAACTCAAGCAAGATGCAAGAGAGAGTTGGGAGGGTTCAGCTCCTGCAGAAGGTGGAAATCCACTGATTCCCAGGGCCTGGCCGCTACTGAGAGCACATTCAGCCTGTGTTTGCTTGCCATATGCCATCAAGCCTAACTCCAAGCCAGGCAACATATCAGGTTGGACATTGGCTGAAGGCCCAAGCCCCCCCCCCCCGGCCAGACAATCCCCTGAATCCTCAGTACTAATGGCAGCATCCAATATGTCATCAAGGGGGGGGGGTCACGGGGGGCCTAGTGTAGGACTTTGTCCCAGGGCCTTCAGCTCAGTGGTGATGCTCAGTGGTGATTATAAACAAACAAACAAACAAAATCTTTAACTCCTTAACTTACCCCTGCTAACTGGGCAAGAGGCACTTTTTCAATGGGTGCTCCTCTTATATTTAGCAGGGGGAGAGTAACTGCTCCCCTTTCACCCCAGCACAGTCTCTTTTCTGGTGGCTGTTTGCTGATGGTGGTCTGCATCTTTTTTGGATTGTGAGCCCTTTTGGGACAGGGAGCCATTGAATCATTTGATTTTGTCTGTAAACCGCTTTGTGAACTTTTTGTTGAAAAGCGGTATATAAATGTTGTTGTTGTTGTTGTTAATATTAATATTAATATTAATAACAATAATAACTAGCCTGAGCTCAGCTACAGAGGGTCTCCTCCTACCCGAACCTCACTGTTTCTGGAGAAGACCCTGCTCTGGCTCCTTCGTGGCACATGATAAGATCTTACGGGGCAGGGAGTGGAGGGGGGGCACCGCTTTGGAATCAACTGTCCAGGAAGGTCTCTCTGGTCACCTCCTCATGTTCGACTCATTGACATCGATGCTGCGGATGCCTTTGTTGTCTGTCTGTCATTCATTGCTTCAAGACGGTTTGGATTTAGTTTAGTTTAGTCCATTAATTTATGCCCCCTTTTTCTACACCAAAGTGCACTCAATTTAGAAATGGTACATTGCCTTTGGCAGCTGTGGCAGAATGGTGTTGAACACACCTTGTTAATTAAAAGAATGGCGCTGCTGGTCGTGGTACATCCCTGGTTTAAGAAATTCAGAAGCCTCTGCTGTCTCCACAGGAGTGTAGCAATTCTGCAGGAGGTTAGGCGAGGCAAACTTCTGGCCTGACACACCTACCATTCTACAGGGACCAACTTTCTCACTGAAAATTCTCACACTTTTGCTCAGTCTGTATTTGCACTGCAGGATAACTTGCTCCTGTTCAGTGGGACATAAAGGCCACAAAATGGGGGGGGGGGGAGGAGGTGAAATGCATCTGAGGTGTTTTTCAAGACAGCCACATAAGAACATCAGAAGAACCTGGCTGCTGGATCAGGCCGAAGGCCCATCTAGTCCAGCTTCCTGTATCACACAGACAGTGGCCCCACCAGATGCCTCAGGGAGCACACAAGTCCACAAGATACCTGTATCCTGTCACCCCTCCTTTGCATCGGGAGAAAGGTGCCCTCGGGAGAAAGGCGGGGTATAAATTATTTAAATAAATAAATAAATCTGGCATTCAGAGATAGCCTACTACTAAAACCAGGAGGTTGCTTATCCCCATCATGGCTTGTAAGCTGTGATGGAATTTTCCTCCATAAATCTGTCCAATCCGCTTTTAAAGGCATCCAGGCCAGGTGCCATCACCACCTCCTGTGGCAAGGAGTCCCACAAATTAATTACATGCTGGGTAAAGAAATCTTTTCTTTTGTCCATTCTAATTCTTCCACCACTCAATTTTAGTGGATGTCCCCTAGTTCTAGTGTTGTGCAAGAGGGAAAAAAACTTCTCTCTATCCACTCTCTCCATCCCAAGCCACATTTTGCTCCCTCCAAAATTCTAACAATAACCACACTTTTGCTTTGGTTCCTTCAGTAAACTCCATTCACTTTGGGGACGTACACCACTGCACAAATAAAACAAAAACGAAAAGTCACATGGGAGGGAGGGGCTGCAGGGGAAAGTGACTTTAGATGTCCAGTCAATATGAAGGACTTGCAGGTGCTTATTCTGTCATGAAAACTGAACTGGGATTTGAGCAAAAAGAGGTAGGAAGGGAAGGAAAAGAACCAGAAGGGGAACCTGCTCAACAGCCAGAGAACCCAGACTGGCCACAGCATGAGGCCTTCACCCATTTTGATCCTGCTCTGATCAAGGGTCGTCAATGACTGATTTGGAACAGGACTGCCAGACTGGAGAGCCCCCAAGCAGACTCCCCCACACCAGCCAGGTTCGGCCTGCCAAGCACTGGATATATAACTCCTCCGTCCTTGCATTCCAGAGCCCCTGTGGCCAGCCGTGGGCGGCTATGTCCAACCTGGCGGCAGGCACAAGGCAGCCCTGCGTGCCCTGCAGCAGGCCGGCTCGCTCGCTCATGCGACAGTTCTCCCTTGCAACTGCGATCACAAAACATCTGCTTGCTGAAGGGCTTGTTCCTTCGCATCAGTGTGGGAAGGGAATCCTCTCTCTGCCACAGACAGGTGTGCCTGTGATGTTAATTGCTGGGGTAGTTTGAAGACTCAGGCCTCTTAAGGGAGGTCCAGGCAGAGCAGGTGACTCAGAGATCACAGGCAACAGAACCCGGCTGTTTACAGAAGGCAAAATGCCACCTTATGTGGGAGAAAGAATGACAGGCTCCATTGGGACGACAAGGGCAAGGAGGCTGGGAAGCTGAAATGACATTTCCAGGCAGGAGAAGGGGAAACTCCCAGGAGGAGGCCACCAGCCATCACAAAAAAAGAAGGCACTACCAGCACACCACGCGATGTGAGACCAACAGTAGTAGACAGTATGGAGTGGAGGTAGGAACTGTACAAAGTCTTGGTTCAGGTCCAGGCAAAAAGGGGGGCGGGAGGGAGGGTGGGCGGGCGGGCGGGGGGGGGCTCTTTCAAATTCAAGACAGAGCAGCTTGAACAGCCGCCAGGGGTTATTAGAATTCTTCTACCTTTTCCAGAAAGATCCTGACTTGCTGGTGGTTTTATTGTGGGGAAGGTCTAGCAGTGACCTTGACTGGAGAGCGAGAGGCAGAAGCCACAGAAGGCCAGCCAGCCCAGTCCCCTTCCCTGCTGCTTCTAAGTCTCCCCTCCCCCCCTTCAAAAGGTTGCAGCAATCGCGGCGGCGGCATACATCTTGCAGGACTGGATTCGCACGGTGCTGTGGGAGATGCTGCTGGGGCCTGCGGAAAAAGGGGCCTTTGGTGACGGGTGTGTCTTGTCATCCGGAACAGACTCTGTCTTCCCCACCTGCCCATGGTGGAGGCGGAGGGAGGGTCCTGCCTGCCTGGGTACCAACAGTAGCATCCTCCTGTCCTGCCTGCAGAAATCCCGCTGGTGGCTGCCCTGTGCAGATGGTGGCGTTTAGATACCTAGATCACCTTTAAGTTTTGAGCAACGGGCGGGCGAGTGGGTGGGTGGGAAGGGAGTCATGAGTCATGCTTAACACTTTCCCTGCCTCCTCTGAAGGGCATGACAGCAGCCTGCCCAGCGCTCCTTCCTTCCTCCACAGATTTTGCTGCCCATCCATCCTTGTGCATTTGCAAAGCTGACACCCCTGCCTGCCCCCCCTCCGTGCAAGAATGTCCCTCCCTGTTGCACTCACCTGCTTCAGCTGGGTGGGGGAGGGGGAGGAAAGGTCTCCTCTTTGCGATTCCAGGTGGGGGGGGGAGGATGAGGGTGCAGCCCCACTGCGGTACTTCCAAGAGGCTGCCAGCCAGCCAGCTCGCTTAGTGACCTGTCACCAGCCAAGGAAGACAGAAAAAAAAATGCGGCGGGGGGCAGATGAGAGGCGAGCCCTGCAGGCTGCTCTGCCCGGCTCTTGTTTCCTCCCCAAGCGAAGCTCCCTCCTTCTCCCACCCCCAACCCGCGTAACGAAAAGCGCTGCTGCCACCACGGCCGAAGGCTCTCTCGCCTCGCTCGCCCCATTGTCACCTGCTCCTCCGCCACCGGTTTCTTCCATGCTGCTCAGCTCGAGGAGGCTCCCTGCAGCCAGCAGGAGAGGCGGCTCGGCTGGGGCTGCTGGGAGGGGACGAGGACGGAGCTGTCCAGGCAGCTGCGTACTTTGCGGTTCTCTCTGCGCTGCCTTCTTAAAGAGATAGCGGCGCGATCTTTCTTTCTTCTTTCTGTCGACGGTCCCTGGTGTAGCTGCTGCTGCTGGGCCCGATCGAACGAAGGCAGCCCGTCCAAGTTCTTCTTCTCCATCACTTTCTGAGCGCCAGAAACAGCAGCAGCATCATTTCCTTCATTTTTGCAGGTCAAGTGGCTGCTGTTAAGGGGAACAGGAGCAGGGCCACCAAAAACTGGTGGAAACTTGATGCTGACTCCCTTGCTAAGAGCATGTCACCCTTTGTTGCAGGGTTGCCTAGTGGTTAGAGCGCTGGACTAGGGCTTGGGAGAGCCAGGTTCAAAGCCAAACTCCTTCTCTCTCAGCCTAACAATGGGCAAGAGAGAGCGAAAGCCTTACATGCCAATGAGCTTCTGGGACAAAGGCTGGAGGGGGGGGGCAGCATATATAGACAACACCATGACCATCAACGCCACCTCCATGCTGAGCACAGCTACGCTCAGGGCCAGACCAGCACCACCTGGCCTCGGAGGCAGTGTGCCAAATGCTGTCCCTCCTCCCGTACCTAGCTTTGTGCCAGCCCCTGCTCCTCCTGCACTGGAAAAGGAAGAGCATCACTCTAGCTAGCCCACCACGCTCTCCTCCTCCTCCACACTTCCTCTTCCCTCTTCCTTTTCCAATCCAGGAAGGAGGAGAGCACCTCGGGAGAAGGGGACGTTCTCCCCTTCCCCTGGTGCAAACCAGCTGGGCCTCCTTGGATATATGGCAGCTATGAAGCTGGCATACATCTGAGGTGGAGGAGTAAGGCTGGCCAGGCCCGGGAATGGGCCGAGGATATCGGCAGAGCTCGCCGCCGATTTCCCCGCCCTCTCCTAGCCCAGGCCGGCCGCCGGCGGCCCTTACTCCAGAGTCATCGCAAATGTGCTTTATGGCATAGAGAGTTAGAGAGGATCGGGCTGCTATTCTCCCATTCCATTAAAGAATCCATTACTACTTGGATCCTAAATAATATCCCTCCCCTCTCCTATTTTCATTTGTTAAATGGTTTTAGTGTGGATTTTAATGTGGGTTTATTGTTGTTTAATATAAGCTTCATGAGGGCCAAGTAGTGGAGACATTATGTAAATAAAATTGATAGTGATGTTTATAGTGCAAGAGGTAATAGGCAGAGGGTCAATTAAACGGTATTTTTAGATTTGGTCATGGAAGGAGGCAGTAACATGATGATGAACTCTGTTATAAGGGTGGCTGACAACTTAAGTGTGCTTGAATCCCCGCACGGCATGTTCCTGGGTTTATGCAACTGTCTGGCTACCTGCCTCCCATCTCCACCAGTGATTCTTGCAATTGTAGTTTATTGGAGAGTAAAAAGAAACTTGGAGGCAGGAAGCTGCTGGCAGGAATGCAAATGACAGGAAACCCCATGCAATGGAAAAATGTCTTGTGTTTAAGGCCGGGCCACAAATCAAGGACGATATAACCCAGAAAATATCACCAAGGCAGTCTCTCTCTCTCTCTAGCAAGCACCAGCCACAGAGATTACTCATACTAGAACAGAATCTCCTTGTCTTTATACCGTTTACACCAGCATAAAAGATGGCAGGTCAGCCCTGGTAATATATCAAATCTGTCATTAATTGGAATCAATCAAAATAATGGATCCTTTAAGGGCTTACAGCCCCCACCCACCCCGGTTGTACAGAGAATGTGGAAGTTTGTAAGTGACTCTGGACCGGGTAGCTACAAAAATGACCATGCAGACATGTTGTCCATCCTATGGCACCAGTCATGTGCTGTCGATGTCTTCTGGAGAGCTGTGTTCTCTGACGGTCTGCATGTCTCTCAGCCAGCCCTGCCAGAAGGAAGGCTGTGATGGACACAATCCCTGTATTAGTAGACTCATTACCTGTCTGACAGGCCAAACGAAAAGTTCATGCAAACATGTTAAATCATGGGAGCCTAACATCTGTTTTGGGATGAAAAACTGCCTGGCAGCAGTGTTTGGGAGGATAGTGAAAACCCCTGATTTGCTCCTACCCCCCCCCCCCCCCGCCCTTATTATCATTTGGATGCAGTACTGTATCTTGATTATTGTTTGCATTTCTTCTTCCTTCCCAAACTCACTAGCAACCAAGACCTTGAGGCTGAGCCAGCATATTGGACCACACAAAGCGCATCTGATTCCCAAAATAGAACAGTCAGGGGCTCAGGCCCACCCTCCCCTGTATCCAGTCCCACTGGTCAAACTGCTTAACATGCACAAAAGCAGGGGCCCACAGCCCTTTGTGCTTGTGCCCTGGCCACTCATCCTGCTGCCTGGGTAGGTGTGGTTGGAAAGAGCCGGATCCTGGACCTGCACGAGCACCTAGAGCAGTGGTTCCCAAACTGAGAGGCATGGCTAACCAGGTAACCAGCCAAGGGAGCTGTGGATTACCATGGAATCCTCTCAGAAAACAGTGCAATGCCAATTGGCAGGCATCAACACAGAGGCAAGGCTAGCGGTTATGCCGCCCGGAGCTAGGGGGTGTTGGCCGCCCTGAGGGTGGCTAACACCCCCCTAGCTCCGGGCAGCATAACCGCCCTGCCCGCCTGACCCCCGGGTGCCCGCCGCCCGCCTCCCTCCTGGCTTACTTCTCCCTCCGGGTCCGCGTGACTCCGGAGGCCGGGAGAGAGCGTCTGCCCGTCATGCCGGCTCGGCCTATACTGCCCATGCCTAGCCGGCGATTTCGCACATGCGGGGGGAGCGGCGATTTCACACATGCGGAGCCTCCGGGGGCCGTTTGGGCGGCGTCCCGCTGCCCTGTATCACCCGCCGTGTAGGTGGAATTTCCAGCTACACGGCGGGTGAGACAGGGCGGGTGGCAACTCAGGGCGGCACGGCGTTCCGCCCCAGCCTGAGTTGCCGCCTGGAGCCATTGCTCCCTCCGCTCCACCCTAAATACGACTCTGCACATAATGTCATGGGGAGCCGCGGTCAATGGTCGCCAATGGTCAAGGGAGGCACAGGTCGAAAACGTTTGGGAAACACTGAGCTAGGGCTTTCCACCCCCTTACTGTTCTTTCACCACTAGGTGTTGCTCTCTTTTGTTTGTCAACGAGAAGTCCTAGCCAGCGCCATCTCTATGGGATTGTGGGACACAGGACAAGCCTCAGAACACTGGGTGTGAATGTTAGTGAAACTCGGTTGTACTACTCCTTCCAAGGGGCTTTTGTGGAGGATGTTCCTGATGGGCAAAACTCATGCTCACCATGTACCTCAAGCTAGGCAGATTTGTCCCCATCATGTATTAAGGGGAATTTGGGGTGTGGTTTCCAATACTTAAGAACAAAAAGGGGGCATGCAAGTATGGGACATTCGAACTTCCCCTGGTCCATGGATTATCTTCCCAGGGCCTCCCTGTCCCCAGCCAACTTCTCCTGGGTACTAGAGCTTGACTGGGGGAGAAAAGAGCTTGGAGAGGGGTGACAAGATGACAAGCTGATGAATAGGGGTGGCAAAGGATTTAAGCACCCCACACCCCCCTTTCATTCTCAAGATTGAGAATGAATCTTACCAGCTATGTAAGAGAGTAGGTTTAGACAAACCAGTCTGCTATTGGCACGTCGCTTTGGTATTCTATACAACAGCAACAGCTTTACTAAGCTCCCTGCCCCAATATAAATTATACCCGTTAATGAGTCAGACACAAGACAAAAATGTATTCATTTAATTCAATTTTTTTAAAGAAAAGAGTCAGCGCAACTCATAACAGAAATAAGTAAAAACACACATATTTAAGAACACATTTTAAATAGGATAGCACAACACATTTAAACAAAACTATTTTATGAGAGTTTTAGATGGGAGACAGACTTTTTTTCCCTTAAAAAATGGCTTGATAGACCCACAATCCCTTGAGGAGTATATACCGTGCTCTCTCGCTCTCTCTCAGTATTATCTCTGGTCAAAAAGATTTTGCCCGTTTTTGTAATGCTTTAAAAACCTGCAAACCCTCTTTAACAAGAGAGGACAGAGGGCCAAGAGTAATGAGTGTCTACATCAGACAACAATTTGTAACAACTTCATTGTAACAATTTCAAAGTATTAGATGTGTACAACCCCATAAGGTGCGTTTATATGGTAGCTCACCTTCCATTTGCTTCAAGTTCTTGAGTACACAGTAAGGAATGGAATGGAGAAGCAGGCAGTTGTTCCACAGGGACACTCTCATGCCAACACCACAAAGCCACAGCAGTGTCTATACAGGCAGCGGCCCAGCAGAGACTGAAGCACCCAGTGCATGGTGCTTGTGGGGAATTTGACATGTGACACAAATGCCTCTAATTCCGGACTTTCATGCAGATTTGCCCTAGAAACGGAATATGGCACACTGCATGTGGTGCTGCAATTTAAAATATCAGTAAAAAAATATGATGAATATACTGGTCATAATCTAAAAGACCACACATTTCCATCCTTGCCATGAGTGCATGCTCAGGCTGAGGGCTGACACCTGACTTTCTACATATAGCCAATTATGTGAAACACATTGCTTGAAGAATGGAAAACAGTCAAATCAGTTTGCACTCTTTATGGAAATAGAGATAAAGGTAACCTGAAAGAAAACATTATAGTTATTACCTTTTAAAAACAGAATGCCTCCTAACCTGTAACTTGAACTGTGGATAGGCTCGTTAAAAATGACACAGATTCTCTCCCCCCCCCCCCTAAAATATTTGTATGTATATATGTCTCTCTGTTCTTATTTTAAGGAATGATATATGCAGTCCTATTCAGGACTAGCCACTATCTGATCTGGAGAAGGGATGAAGAAATGAAGTAAGGCTTCTTCGCAGAACTTTCATACAAAGCCAGATTCAGTTTTCAATCAATCCGAGCAGCTGAGGGCTATCAAAGGAGACCCTCCTCGCCTTCAGAGAGTCAGGAACTTTGGACCGGCTGTCACTACAATGTCAGCATAAGGAGCAGCCTGAGCTACCTTGACTGCTAACTGTTTCCTGAGAACAAGCAAGCTGTGGAACTTGCTGGCAACTTCATTTCTGTTCTCGTTCTTGCAGAGGCCTAGAAAACTGAAAGATTTTGCTCCTGTCTGGTGAAGCTGCTGAACAGGGAGACAAAAGACAGACAGACACACAGTGAGTGAGCTGCACTGAAGTTGATTGTACCTGTGACAAGGAGAGTAAGTAAGCACCCATATGACAGAGGCGACACTGTGTGGCAGTGGTGGTTGCTGATGGAGATTTTAATTGAATTATTTTCTGTTACTTCCTTTTATATAAAAACTCCTCTCTCCCCCCTCTCTCCTAAACAGTACCTATAATCATGAACTGTACATGCCCTGATGCCAGACAGCATCATTCAAGTCAGGCCCGCCTGCTTATGCCAATGTTGCAATGCATTCTGGACTACTGTTTTTAATCAATGCTGGACACTGTTCGCTCCAAGACCCAGGTCAGACATTCAAGGCTCCAGACCTCTGCTGCTATCTGGCAAGTTGTATATCCAGAGGAGGATGGCAAGTCTATAAACTGTACAAGGCTGTTTAACTATTGCGGTGCCATCCTGTCTGTTCAGATACATTGATAATTTTGAGGGGTTTGGGAAAGTGGACACACCAAGAACATCCTTTTATCGCATCCCCAAATAATCAATCCAGATTCCAGAAACACATCTGGGTAGGATCCTCCAGTTCCCCATGCTGAAACTGGCACATACGCATTCCCCCACACAGTCCATTTATATTGGGGGTCTGCACAAGGGTCTTTGTGACTCTTGGAGTGAGACAGAGGCCCCTCTATCTTTGCTTCATTGTTGGGTCTCCAAAGCAATGCATGGAACTCTGCACCAAGACTTGGCAAGCTGTCTTCAGGAAGGTAGCTATGATGATAATGTTCTGAACTGTCTTCTCTTGGCAACTTCCTTTCCCTGTCAATCCCGCCCCCCCCCTTCTCAACAGCCCTAGGGAAAGGGGCTAAGGAGTAGAGGGAGCACTCCTAAAACGTTCTTCCCCCCAAATCATTCCCTTTTCCTTTCTCATCAGTGCACCGAATACAAGCACATACACGCTCACACCACAATCTAGGAACACACACAATCACACCAATTAGGGTGTATAGACTATTTCTTATTGAATTTGTATCTTTGCAAGACCAGTCGCCCCTCATCTTACATGAGGGTTATGTTCCAAGGAGCATAAAGCCAAAACCGTATATATTCAAAATTACCTGGAAAATCCCTTACACCGGAAAAATACATACTGTCTCTTTAAAAATAATGAGAGGCAGACAGGATCCGAGACTGACTGCGGCAGCTTCATTCTTCGGGACATGCATTTAGTAAGTGGAAGGACGGTTAACTAGATATCTACAGCAATATGTGAGGTCTCTCATACTTTCCCTGAGGAAGTCCAGAGTACACTGGACAAAATGTTGGAAGATGGATGTTTTTAATGTACGACCATGGTTCTTAAACCCAGATATTTTAACTGTGTGAGATATCTAGACGTTGGTTTGGATAAGGTACTTTTTTTGCCTGGACTGGGCCCACCCACTTAAAGGTACAATCCTGCCTCCCCCCCCCTTGTGGCCAAGGGAATTTGAATCAGTTCCTTTAAGCAAATCTATGGGGGAGGGGGGTTCTCAGTAGGTGTAATAGCAGGTATAGAGTGGTAGTTTGGATGAATTGCCCTCTGCATGCAATGAAAGCAGCGGTTCCCAAATGTACTGGGGTCATGGTGCCCCTGCAGCCTCTTCTTCCTGGCTCAGCCGGGAGCTGCCATCTTGTGCAATCTCGCGCAATCCAAGATGGCAGCGCCTGGGAGTGCCGGTAGGAGGGGCCACTGGGGACATCTTGCAGCACCCCTGTGAGTGTGCTGCGATGCCCTAAGCCTAAGGCATCGCGACACACAGTTTGGGAACTACTGAATTAAGGGAATTGCCCTAAGTTCACCAGGATACATATGTGCCACAAGAAAGCACATCTTAACACACATGGGCCAAAAAGATATTGTTTGAAACTGGCCCTTGGACCACACAAGGTGGAACTAGGAGATTTTTACAATTTCTCATTAAAATATGGATGTGCCTATTTTATTTATTTATTTTTATGTAAAACTGTTCTATTACAGCATTCAGGACACACAAATTAATCAAACATGACACACATTCTGTAGCCAAACAGTTAATAGGCACAGTATTAAACGGTATTTCAAGTCATCTCACCTGGAAAGTATTTAGCAACGCCAGAGTTCTCTTACTCCTCATTTCTTCATTGTCTAAATCGGTCCCTTGAAGTTCCTATATTGGAGATTAGCACAGCTAATTACTGACACAGTCCACCCACAGGATAAACATAGAATGGTCATGGCTCTTTAAATGTCTGACATAAGTATGAACAGTCCCAGAAACCTCCTGCCTTTCAGTATTTCTCTCTTATTATTTTGTCATGGTGTCAGAGACATTTTACCAAGGACCACTATTTAATGTAATTTATGAATAAGATAAGCCCAATTAATGATGCTTTTGCACTGTCAGTAAGATTGAATGCATAATACAAGCTTGTTTTGATTCTCCTGAACCTCCTGGCGCCCTTCAAAACCATCAACCCTGGTATCCTAGTTCTGGGTAGATCTGCAAGTTAGGGACTGGGGGGGGGGGGAAGAGAGTTGTTTTGTCATGGTTCCAGCCCTATTTTGCAGGTCAATCTCAGAAGGTGGTGTTGGTGGACTACTGCTCTTCTCCATGGTTTTTGGCTTACAAGGTACTGTGAGGCCCCGGCTGTCACAGGCACCACAGGGTTCCATCTTGTGTCCGTCCCCCTGCTCTTTAACATCCACGTGAAGATGTTGGGAGCCGATGCCTGGACATCTGGGCTGTAATCAGGAATGGCTCGTGCCTCCCCACTGCCTGATTCTCCTGAATTTTGCTGCCCCTGCGCACACTTTCCCGGTGGATGAGAAGAGGGAGGCATGCCCACACCTTCTTTCCCTTCCCTTGAGTAACTCTTGGCACCTCTATTCCAGCACACTCCACTCCTCTTCATTTGAAACAGCTTCCTGACCCAGTCCGTCCCTGGAATCCAGATGGCAACTAAGGGCCAAAGTGCCTTTCACCAGTTTGGACAGGTGTACAAGCTGCTGCCCGACTGGAGCGGGTCACAGTCCACCATACTCTAGTTATATCCAGGCTTTGGACCACGTTAATGCTCTCTACATGGGGCTCCTATGAAATGACTTGGAAACTTCAACTGGTGCAGAATGCAGCCGCAAGCTTACTGAGAGGAGTGGATCACTTTGAGCAGGAGCTACACTAGTCAGTTTCTTTCCAGGCCCAGTTCAAATTGTCTTTAAAGCCCTATGATCTGGGACTAACAGCCCAATCCTCTTGGGCTTTAGGTGGAACAAGCATTCCATCAGCACTAACTGCCTTACAGCAGTAGTGAAATCACTCCAACAGCGCATAGAGTTACACGCTGTCGGGAAGGATGGAGCCTTCCCGCACATGCCAGATGACCTGCTGAGGTCATCATGACCTGCATGCCAGATGACCCGGACCTGCTGAGGCAGGTAAAATGGGGGGGGGGGGAGGCGGAACGGGGGGGAGGCAGAATGGGGCGGGTTGAACGAGATGGCAACGGGGGTGGATCGGGTCTGGGAAGGGGCAGTGGTGTTCAGTGGCAGTGGCGTCCGCCAAATCCTAGCCCTCTTCCTGGACCAAATCATGCTGCCTGGGTCCACATGGACCTGCACCAGCAACTTTGCTAGCGCAGATCCAAGCAGACCCTCCGTGCCGCAGAGGCTTTCCCCCGGGTAAGAGAATGAACATTTCCTTACCCAGAGGAGACCTCCATGACCCCTCCCTTTTGCAGGATGCAGCGGTAGCCATTTTGGCATTGCTGCATTGGCGGGCGGGGGGGGGGCTTCGTATCCCATGCCAGCCTGCTCAGCTTTTAAGATCAGTTGCCGAGGACCTGCTCTTTGCCTCACCACTAACCATGGTTCATCTGGTGGTAGACAAAGCCTTTTCTGCACTGGCACCAGGGTTATGGAATTCTTTCTCCAGAGAGGTTCTGTTAGTCCCTTGACTCCCTTCACTTCAAATTTGCAAACAAATGTTAAAAGACTTTCCTCTTTTGGAAAGCTTTTGTGTTTATTCTCCCCAAGACAAAACTATTTTAATTTGCTGCTAATTGTCTTTTGATTTCACTGCAGCTGTTATGTTTCTATTGTATTGATAATTGTTTTATAATTTGAATACTTTTTGTAAGCTGTTTCGAGTTTTTAAGATAAAGTGGGGTAAAAATATCTTAAAAACAGACAGCCTGGGACTAGGGCATCTCTGGAATGGTTTCCCTTCTGTGTGTGCCTGTCTGAGAACTCTGATTTATTCCTGAGGCTCTTCTCGCTGCCTCCCTCCCTCCCGTTGGAAGTTCAGTGGGTGGGTGCGAGAGAGAGGTGTCTGAGTAGGGGTATCTAAATCATGCAACAGCCTTGCGTGGCCCCTTCCTTGCTTGCTTTTAGATGGGCACTGAAAACAGTTCTTTCAGTGGGGCTTTTTCATATTAAAGCTCTGAATAGGTTTCTGATTGCAAATCTGCCTTTAGTTTTTATGTCTTAATCTCATTTTGATGGACAGTTTTTGATGTTACGTTATTTTATTGTTTCCTAAAACTGTAGGCCACTTGGGGTGGCCAAACTTGCTTCATATAAGAGCCACATGCAATAAACTTCAGATGTTTGAGAGTCACAATATTTAAGAAGCATTTACATTCTTAAATATATTTACTCACCATGAACATTAAACTTGCATTTAATCCAGTGGACTCTCAGTTTATACCTGGTAAATACTGTAATTATAAAGCTTGAAAGTTTCCATCACAATTCATATAATAGGTAAATAAGAAAAAGGAGCTCATACCGAGAGCCGCACATTATACTTCAAAGAGCCGCATGTGGCTCAGGAGCCACAATTTGGCCACCCCGATGTATACATTGATGTAAAAAGGTATACATATATAATGATAATGATATATACATTATATAATGATAAATTCATATATAATACACTTAACATAAAAGATGGTCTATAATTGGTTTTAAGTAAGCTAGGTCATCATTTTGCCCATTGGACAGCTGAGAACTAGGAGATGATAATTTGCCCAAGTCTCTGGGGTAACAATGGCATTGGCTCTCCCAGGCCCAAGTCCAACATTCTTTTCTGTTATGGCACATGGTTTCTAACAAATGAAGTTTGGAAGAAAGGATCAGCCATACATTTTCCACTGTGGTTTGCTCCATCCCAGCCTCTTGTCTTACGGAAGAGTCTAGTAAAGAACTGTCAGAGAAAGACGCCATATCAACAGCTTCCTGTATTAGAAATAGAAACACACACACAAGTACACAAGTACACAAAAAAGCAAGCAGTGTCTCAGGAAACAAACTTTACTTCTCAATTATGTTCTTTTTGTCCATGTGCTCCTTACTCCAAAGCAAGTGAATAATTAAGGCTAGTTAGAGCATGTGTGTTGAATTTTCCAGTTGCAAGGCTTTTGGGACAAATTAATAGCTTAAATGGCAGATGTTGGCACTTCAGTTAAATTCATTAGGCCAAGTGTCTCCAGACTACAGCCCACATCTGGCTCATAAACACATTTTGACTGGCCTGCTGAGCCCAGCAGCATTATAACTGAGTGTGTCCACCTTCCTTTCTCTTCTTCCCCCCCCCCCCCCCATGCCTGTTCCCACCACAATGCACCTTCTCCCTCCTGCTGGATGGAGCGACTGCTAGGTTGGGTTGCTCTTGCTGAGACAGACAGCCCCACACTTGCAAGTTTGTTTCTCCTATTAGGAAAGCTCTTAGAGTTATGTACAAAAAGATATTTCATTTTCTACAATTGACTTGTTCTGGCTCACCATAAGAGAAAAACTGAGTGAGGGGACCCTGGCAACTGAAAGTTTGAGGACCCCTACATTAGGCTATCAGGTAAGAGCATGAAACTAATTTTGCTGAAAGCAATTCATTATAAAAACACTAAAAAAAAACAACCCAGTTGTATCCTCAGAGGATTTGTGCTTACATTTGAAGTGGATGTCTACAATATGACCGTGGCCAAAATGATATGGAATCTGTTTAGACCATGCAACAAAGACTATTTAGGAAGATACGTTTGAAAATGCTGCTGTCTCCCTAAACGGAGTTTGGACACTCACACTATATTTTTCAAAGAAAAATACTTTACTTACACTTCACACAGCCCAATCTTCTGCATGCCGCCTGATGGTGGCACGCCTCCCTCGCTGGTGCGGACTGCCGTAAAGCAGTCTGCACCAGACATAAACACCTCCCCGACACTCTGTTGGGGATGCTGGCGGGAAGGCCCCTGCCTGCCGGGCGCACCGGAGGATGCCTGGACACGTGCCAACAACGGTGAGCCGGCGGGGAGGGCAGAACGGGGGAAGATCTGCCACAGGATCCTATCCACCTTCCCTGCAGCCTCCGTGTTCTTTTCCTCTCCTCGGAGTTACACTAGCTAAATTGCTAGCAAAGCTCCGAGGAGACCCACTGCTGGTCATGAGCCTTACGCAGGAGTAAGGGGACTGAACATCCCCTTGCCCTGCGGAAGGCTCCTGGTCTCCCCCCCCCCCCCCCCACAGGATGCAGTGGCTGCCATTTCAGCGCTGCTACATCGGCTTGGGCTCACAAACATGTACATCACTGTTGATAGTACAGGTCCTAGACCTGGAACAGGGAATCGTAGGGCTATTCCCTACGCATGGGAATGTGAGACCTGATGGCATGGTGGACTCCATGCCGCTGGCCAGATCTCATGAAGAGAGACAGAGCCACTTCCAGGCTGGAAAAATCAGGAGGAGAGAGAGAAGAGGGAAGGAGAGGAAGGAAGCCAAAGCAGACTCGGAATCACCACAAACAACAAGCAACATGACATCTTGTGGAGGATGGAGTGGATTTGTTCTTAGTTGCTGTAGCGCAGGGGCGGGGAACCTTTTCCCTGGTGAGGGCCATTTTAAATATTAGAAATTTGCTTGAGGGCTGGCCGTAAGGCCGGGCGCCATTTTTATTTATTCAATTAATTATTGCCCCACCCCCATCGGCCTCCGGAGGCTCCGCGCTCACCGTCCAAAGCCGCCACCGGGTCCGCGCGTCACCTCCGGCATACCATGCCGATGAGGGCAAGAGCTTGCCCTCATCGGCGTGGTACGCATGTGCGAAATGGCCAATGGCCTGGTGAGAAGGGGTCGAGGCGGCGGCCGGGGAGGACATGCAAAGGCCCTCTCCCGGCCTCCGGAGGTGACGCGCGGACCTGGCGGAGCCTCCAGGGGCCGGTTGGGCGGCCTCCCGGCAATCTCTCCAGGGGCCGGACCGGATGGCCTCGGGGGCCTGATCCGGCCCTGGGGCCGGAGGTTCCCCACCGCTGCTGTAGCGGGTAAGACCCAGATAAACAGGTTTAAACTAAAACAAGAGAGATTTTGATTAAGCGTTAGGAAGAACGTCTTGACAGTAAGAACTGTAAAACAGAGGAGACATGTCTTTGTCTCCATTCATAGCCTTCTTCTTGGAGAACTAAAATATCAGCAAAGATTTTCCCTTAAGAAATGTGAAACTTCCCCACCATGTTGATAAAAAAGCTTACATCCATTGTTTAAACACAGCGATACCAATTGATACTGAAAGTAAGCGCTTACCATAGCTTCACAAGTGACACTAGCAGCACTTTCACCTCCGCCATTTTGCGATGCAGCCTGAGCGTCTGAGTCATCGGTGTCCTGAAGAACACCTGGACCTTCTAGTATTGGCAACTCTACATTGACAAAACACACCACCACTCAAGGATATAGAACAATTAGCTGCTTCTCTATTGTATCAATGACACCACCTAAGAATGACTGGATTTACAAAGGAAAAACAATAAGCAGGATCCATTTTGTTTAAGGCAGCAGTTCTCAAACTGGTGGGTCGCGACCCACCAGGAGAACAAGATGCTTCCTCTGCCACCTTAAGGGGTGGGGAAAGCATGCCACTGGCAGTGGCGATCCTGGGGATCACTGCCGCAGCCAGAGAAAAAAAAATGTCAGAAGAGGGTTTTGTTTTGTTTTAACTTACTGGGGCCTCCAGAGGGTGCGGGGAGGCCTGTGGAACCCTCCGCAGGCCTCCCCAAGCTTCAGATCACCGTGGAGCAGAGATTTATGACCACTTTCGGTTTTCATGGACACCGGAAGTGGTAATAAATCGCCACTCTGCGGTGATCTGAAGGTAAGGGTGGCCTGCGGAGGGGTCCACAGGCCTCACATCCTCTGGAGTTAAAAATTTAAAAATCATTTTTTAAAAACACACCCTTTTCTGACATTTCCTCCCCGCCGGCGGCATAGCTTTGCCCTGGAGGCTGGAGCCCCCATGTCCTCCTCTGCTCATATCCCAATCGTGTACAGCAATACCTTGGCTTTCATCCACTTGACTTTCATCGCTTTGCTCTTTCAACCGTTTTCATTTATAACCACATTTCAAATTTCATCCACATGCTTTCCTCTTTCGTCTGATTTCATCCAACCTTCCACAGTGTTCATCAACGTTCTTATATTTATTTTTATTTTATTTCTGTTTGTTTCGGTTTTGCATGCATTCGCATGTGTTATATAGTTACTTATTTACGTTGTTCAGCCAAAATATATTTGCAAGCTAAATAAGGCTATGCTTTGACATTCAACCCTTTCTGACCTTCATCCATGCTCTGGTCCACACACGGTCAAGCCAGGTGGGCTGTCAGCCACCTGCAATCCGGACTCTTAGATTTACATTCCAGGCCCTGCTCTCTGGCCCACCTTTACTGGACTGGTACCAGGGACAGGGCCTTTTTGAGAGTCATGTCATATTTCTAAAATTTACTCGGTGGGCATGTATGTCAGGTCCTCACACTGGCCGCTTTTAAGAAAGGTGTGTCTTCCACCTGGCTTTTGATTATTCCATCTTTTTGGGATTCTAATGCTGGTTTTATGAAGACATTGTTTTATCCTGCTGCTTATTATATGTTTGTAGTTCTTGTATTATGTTTGTTTATGCAAACTTCTTCTAAAGATTTTGCCCTTATAAGCCTATACAAATAATAAAGCCCCTCTGCAGCAGCACTGAGAGCTGCCTTTGAAGCAAGGAGCTGTGCTGTCTAGCTTATAACTTTCTGCTGTAGTTGTTTACCTCAGATTTGACCCCCGCCACCAAATCCCCACGTTCCACCATGCAGTGGTTCTACTTTCACCCACACGTTAGACTGGATACTAACACAGTGATGCGCCTTTCAAATGCAAGCACTCTCTTTGGTAGGATTGTGCCTGGCTAAACAGGCTGCATCAGTCACAGAAGGGTGTACCGTCCCCCTCTGACACAGAAGTGCAGACAGAGAAGTTAGCACACCTCATTGTAAAGAGGCAACGTTTAAAAATTTTACCTTGGACATTTTGGTTTTTGCTTCTTTCTTCTACTTCAACATCTTGTGGCAACTTTTTTCTTTCATTCCCTAGACATCTAACAAACAGCTATAAAAACACAGATTTAACATTTTCTTTAAAAAAAATTACATATAAGAAACGCCATAACTAAATAAAAGCCAAACATTCACAGCAAACAATTACATATAGCTGATTACATCAAAGAGAGATTTAATTTTTTCCTATGCAATTCCAGAAAATGAATTTCACATTTGTTATTAAGTGAACACAGAAAGTTTCTGTAGAGAGACTGAGAAATGTCCAACTCGCAATATGTTCTCAGACCACTTCAAACTCCAGTCCGAAGTCTAGTCTTTTCTTGGCATATCTATGTGACCACTTAACAGATCCACCAAGGTACCTTTCTGCTTTGGAGTGCAACAGAGTGATCCAACTACTGAACAGTTTTATTGGGGAAGAACAGTATTATTCAGGCCTACGAAGTTCAAAAGCTGGTGTAGCATGTAATCCCTAAAAGATCAGCTTAACCTATCGTACGTACGCATATCTTCAAAGCTGGACCGTGTCAGCAAACCAGGAGTAATGGCGGTCAAAGCCAGAGCCACAACATTCCTGTATTCTCTGTAGAGCTGAAAGCTGGTCTCACCTCATCTTTAAATTTTTGAGCAAAAATGAAAACTACAATGATAGAACTTTGCATTTTGGTCTCTCTCAGCTCTTTGTTGATGGTACCCATTGCTCCTGTCCTAGTTGAGGCACATGCATACTGTGGAGCACTTGCCCCAATTTTTTTCAATTATTTAATTATTTCCCCCACCTTTTTTGGCACGTTTCGGTGCGTTTCCCTGCCATTTTTGCTTGCCTTTTTTTCCTTTCCTGCTCCTCCTGCTGCCACCACCACTTTTATTTTCATTTCATTCCTGGCTGGCCAGCTGTCGGGCCAGCCAGGAGTCCTTGCGATTGCAGCCATTTCCATGACTCTTCTAGCCTTCCTTAGCTCTCCTGGGCGCCGCCATCTTCGATCTCACGAAATCTTATGGCGGCAGGATGGGGCCGACCCGGAAAACCAGGACAGACCCAGTTCTGGGCACGGCTGCCCGGGTTCTGGGAACCGGGACTGTCCGGATATTTCTGTGATGGATGGTAAGCCTATGTTTGGAGAATTTTTGTTGCTGCCTCAGAACAATCACTGGTCGTTTTCAAGAATTCAAAGAATATCATACACCCCTAAGTAAATGTTACCCTTAACCAGTAGCGTAGCTAGCCCCAAATCTATAGGGGGCCCATTCCCAAATTGGCACCCCCTTCCCTTTCACCCCGTGCTCTGGCCCCCCCAAATCTGTGATTTATTTATTTATTTCCCCCCGGGCGCACAGAATCCCCCCCGGGCGCAAAGAATTCCCCCCCCTGCCGCTTTTCCCGCACTTACCGGGCTTCACTCGGGACGGGGCTGGAGGGAGCCTTGCGCGCGGGGGTTGCCGGCCGGGCGCTGGGGCGAACTTTGCTGCCTTGCCTTTGCTGCCTTGCCTTCACTCTCCGGCCGGGGCTCGGACGGAGCCTCGGACGACTCCGATGAGAAGAAAGAAGAAGTGACGTGTGCCTCTCTAGGAGGCGCCTCCCAGACAGTCTCGCTGGTGAGAGAGCGAGACTGTCTGGGAGGCACCTCCTAGAGAGGCACACGTCACTTCCTCTTCCTTCTCATCGGAGTCGTTCAAGGCTCTGTCCGAGCCCCGGCCGGAGAGTGAACTTGAAGGCAAGGCACGTTCGCCCGAATCGCCCCTCCGCGGCCGGAGCGGCACCCTGGTGCGCCCCGCCCAGGGCACTGTGCACCAGGGCCCCGTATCATAGTACGCCGCTGCTCTTGACTTATCCATAGGCCATAACAAATTCCATGATTTTTGGCTTAAAAGCTTGTCCTCAACTTATCCATGAGATCAACTTACCGGTATACTCAAGTATATATAGCGCACATATTTCCTTTGCATATGTGGATCATGTCCCTTCATAAACACGTGATGTGGAAGCACAGGGGAAACGTGTGCACCTCAGAACTCCAGCACACAAAACAAAACACCACCATCCGAAATGGAAGCAGTAACAGCAGCCCACTCCTGGACTTGGCTCCGCAGGGTAGCACAGGTAAGGTCATGGAGTGAGTGGAACAGGGTGTGTGTGTGTGTGTGTGTGTGTGTGTGTGTGTGTGTGTGTGTGTGTGTGTGCGCGCGCGCGCGCGCGCGCGCGCGCGCGGAATGGGGGGTGTAGGAGGCAGGAGGGGAGTGTCCTGGTGCGTGCGACATTCCTTGCCTCCTGCCATACCTCCCAAAGGGCTGGTGCAGATCTGAGGAGACCCAATGAGGCAGTGGAGGCTTGCCCCAGGGTAAGGGAATGCAAGTTCACTTACCTCAAGGAGGCCTCTGGACTGCCCCCTCCCCGCAGGATACAGTGTGCGCTCCACTGGCCTGGCTGCATTGGGGGGGGATTTAATTAGGATTGGGCTGTAAATGTCTCATAGAACTGCAACATAAATTAATAATTCTGATCAAGTCCTGCTTGCACTAAAGTGTTTGCATGCAAAAATCAAGCCTGTGAAGTCAGAAGATATATTAGATGGATGGCCAAGCACAACACACAAGGCTTCAATAGATTACATAGCCATACTGAGAGCATATAAAGTCGTAAACTGTTACCATCTGCAGATCTTCGTTAATCAAAGGCAGTGTAGGTCTGTTGAAAAGATTATCTACACCACCCAATTCCTGCAAAATCATCAGTTTTCTTGTGGGGGGTCCAATATCCAAAGTGGTCATAGTATCCTCAAAGCTCAGAAGCTGCTTTTGCATAGTAGCTCTGCTCAGCTCCTTCACTGCATCAACAAGTAACTTCCTTTTCCTTTTCCCTCTTTGCTTCCTTATGAGAACTAGAAACAAGGAACATTCAGAAGCAGCACATTAGATGCCAACACATGGAACCCTCGACATATATAACCATCAAAGCTTGGTTCCACAGCACTGTAAGATATTTGCAGTGCAAAAGGTAGTCTAATATGGCATTAAATTTTCATCCAAAAGAGAAATTTGACAAATCTAACCTGCATCATCAATTGGTTCAAGTAGAAATCCTTCTTCTTCATTTGACAATAATGTGGTTTCATTCATTTGGCAGTGTTTTGTTTTCTGTTTAGATATGGAGTAGTCTGTAAAACACCCATCCATAACCCATTTTAAAAAAGTGTTCTACAACATACTAAGTAGTCAAATGATGTATCTTAAGGAAGAATACTGAATTTTTAAGATTATAATGGAACATATTCCTGAGGAAGGCCAGTAAGACCCTGGTACTTAAAATTTTGCTGTTCTGCACTTTATAGCCAATTGACTGAAAACAACAACACTAGACTAACCGTTCTAAATAACACCAAAGTATGAACAACTTTTATAATCAATTAGTAAAAATGCAGCAGAAAAATGAAATTACAGTATATAGATGTTCCCACATCCACTTCTCTGTGCACTGAGGTACCACTGGAGGCCCTCCTACAAGTGCCCTTACACTCGACCTGGGAAGGTGGCCTTCTTGGTGGTGTTGTTCTAACACACAGACTTCTCTTTCCAGGGAGGCTTGCCTGGTGCCTACACTGCTGTCTTTCTGCATCAGGTGAAGGGCTTTTTCACTTGCCCAGGCTTTGCAAATGAGTTTATTTGCTATTTTAATAACGGTTTTGAATTGTATGTTTTAATGACATTTGATTTTATTGTTTATTATGTTCAGTTGTAAATTGCCCTGTATACACTATTGAGTGGTAGTATAAAAATCTTAAAACGCATACAATACATAGTGGAGGAGGTAACAAAGTGTAAGTGTCAAACCTGCATTTGAGGGTGGGGCAAAGCCAAACCATCTCTGACCTCCCCCTCCTCCTGGCAACTGGCCATGTATGTTCAATTTATCCTCCCTCATGCATCGACAACATTTACAAGTGGCACAAGCAGCGCAAAAGTATCCAAAGTGCTTTAGGTCTCCATGTGTGAAGATAGTCTAATTTTAGTCTAATTTCTGTGTGCAGCCACCACCAGTGCAAAAAAGGCTACAGAAGATATCCAGTAGGTACCACACAAGTTACAAACTCACCTAATTGGTCATTATCAGGAAGCTGTTGGGGTAAAGGAATTTCTCCTTCGATGTCAAGGTCTGCAATGAGACTATTCTGCTCAGCTCCCAGTAAATCATCTTAAGAAAAATATACAGTTCATATTACATGATGATGTGAGGGGCAGGGGGAACCCCACACAGTTTGCACGCAGCTACGTTAGGCCTTAACTATACACATACATACACAGTGGCTGCGAGAATCAGGACTGCCGTGGTTTGAATCTCACCGCTGCCATGATGAAGTGATTAGGTGGGCCATAGGTGGCATCAGGAGTTGGCTAGGATGGGCCTTGCCAAGGGCCCACATACTCCTGAGAGCCCATAGCCAACTCCTAATACCCTCAAGTATGTAAATATAGAATCATGTTTTATTTAACACATTTCTACCCTCCTGTGTTTTTTTTTTTAATAACTCGGGGGCATTACCCAGGTGACGGGATTGGATACTAGGGAGTCACCAGAGCCCTTGGTGTTCCTGCTATTGGGAATCAGGTAGGCTTCACAGTCCAATGAGCTGGCTCAGCACCAAGTTCATTCTTACTGGTCATTTGGGGGGTCAACAACAAGGCGACTGCATCCTAATGGCTCAGCAGCCCCTTCAGGATTCTGAGGAATCACAGCAGCCTGAGGAGATTCGAAGGATCAAAACAGGTGAAAAATAAGCCAAAAATAAGAAAATCAGGGATTTTCACCAGGGGAATAGAAAATGCTGCTTTTCACTTCCTCTCCAGTCTCTGGGAAGTCATGATACTGGTTGCATGGTTATCTCGAACCCTGTCAATTCTGCATGCCCAGGGAGGCTTTGGACCGGCATTGCTCAAATAGCAGCAGCCTCTGTTGCCGCATGGCAACCTGCTTTTTAGGGGATTTTAAAAAGTGGGTTGTGATACAGTATGGGGTGTCTTGGATTTGCCTAAAGTAGCTCTTTGGATCCCAGCTATTAATCAGAAGATTAGTAGGGAGTGTTTTCTCCTGTGCAAGAGGCATAGGAAGGAGGGAGGGAGGGAAATGTTGAGAGTTTTACAGCCCAGTCCAGCCTAAGGCCTCAGCGGCACAATTCAGGCACAACTGCAGCCTAAGCGCCTTAGGCTCGAGTTGTGCCTGAATTGTGCCGGAGAGGCCGAATTTGTGCTGCAATTGTGCCAGACGTAGGATGAATTTACGACGGATGCTGCATGCATGCGCAGTACGGGCACCGGCACAATTCCGGCACAACTGCGGCCTAAGAGTGGGCGTTCCATGGGCGTGACGGTGGCGGTTACGAATTTGAGTCGGATTCCAGACACTGGCGAGCCCCGACATGCCCCCTCGAGCACAACGGCACAAAATTTGGGTCGACAAAAAAGGTGGACTTAAATTTGAGGAGACCCATAGGAGCCATTTTACCTTACCCACTCCAGCCCTCTCCTGAAAAGTTCTAACACCCTACTCCTGAGTTATGCCTGAGTTAGGACGGAATAGTTGTGGCATAACTCTGGACACGGACCCAAATAGTTACCCTATCAGCACCCAGCCCCACCCAGCCACTTTCCCACAAAAGCCCAGCCTCAGGCCTCCAGTCTCTCTCTCTCTCTGAGCACGTGGCGTGGGGTCCTGTCCCCCAGCAGCCACAAAGTGGGACTTTGTCGGTGGAGGGCAAAATTCACAAACACCCCTCTTCTCTCCTCCTCTCACCTCTCTGCCCCCCTCTAGGGCAGAGAGGGCTGTTCAGGCTGTGGCCAAACTGTTTACAGCTGTGCCTGGGCAGCTGCCTCCATGCCAGTGTTTGCTAACCCATGTCTTTCTCCCAGCCCCTCTCTCCCCCCCCACAGGCAACAACACCAGCAGGTAAGTGCAGGTAAGAGCAGGGAACGTGCTGACATGAGTTCTGACTTCTGCCTCTTTGCATATAGAAATATAGGTAGGATACATGCCTCTTTACCAATGTCTTGTCTCATAGCTGCCTGCAATGCCTTCTCTGAAATGCCTCTTTACCAATGTCTTGTCTCATAGCTGCCTGCAATGCCTGCTATGATATATAGGATACATGCCTCTTGACCACTGTTGTGTCTGATTGCTGCCTGTAGTAATGTGAGCACACAATGCCACAAGTGTGGAACTGTTAGCCTTATGTAGGCACCAGCTGTTCCCCCCCCCTTTTCTCCACAGGGTCTACTGACAGGTCAGTATTGCTAGGTTTGCAATGGTTGTGACCCACACGTTGTGTTGTTGTCTCTCTCTTTGACCCTTTTCCCTTACAGGATCATGCTCACCTTACACCCAGGGAAGGAGCACAGACCATGCTATGTGTGTCACACCTCTCAGCTGTGTTTGATTTCTCTCCCTGCAGGCCTTTGCAACCGGCACACTGGCATTTCTTCAATGGCGATTGCTACCACACAGCAGCTGCCATGGAACACCCCCGTGTTTTTTGTCTCCCCAGGAATGTCCACTACCACCTACCTTCCGGGGAGCACCCCTGGGCCTGCAGTCTGGTTGCCCCACGGTCGTCTGCCTCGATGCTGCCAGAGGTCTGGGAGCCTGCCCTGCAACCCTCCTCAGCTGCTGCTGCTGCTCCACCTCCCTGGCTGCCTACTTGCTGTCCCTCCCCTTTCTATGGAGCAGGCTGTGGTTCCACAGGGGAAGAGCCTGCATCTCCAGGTCCATGGGGCACGCCTGCTGCTGCTGCTACGTTCTGAGTGGCTGCTGTGCCTACCTGCGGGGCTCGCCTGGCCATCTCTGGCAGCCTCGCCTGGCCATCTCTGCCAATGTTCCAGAACAATAAAGATGCCCCTTGGGCAAAGGCCCCTTGAACAACATGTCCCCAGTGTAACACAAGCATTGCCCCCCCCCCACACACAGCCCAGCACACAAGCCCCTGCATGACTCCCATCCAGGGACTGCCACTGCCTTCCCAGGGAGACCACAGCAGGGGGGCTGCCAGACCCTCAGGGCTCAGAGGGGAGGGGGGAGTTGGGGGGCCTCTCAGGCTGGCAAACAGTGACAGGCAACACGGCGCCCATTCTGGATCCGCTCGCGTCCGCGAAGAGCCCTTTCGGCAACCGGGGCTCTCACCCGCCCACGGTCCGCCCGTCAACGGCGTCCATTTCCGCCCTCGGTCCGTCTGCATGAGAGGCTCCCGTTCCTGCACTGCCTTCATCTGCGAAGTGACCCCTGTGTCCCTATTGGTCTCTGCAGATCCCTCTCCCTGTATCCCTCTCCCACCAGCCTTGTTGTCTGTCTGTTTCTGACCCACCCGTGCCCCTCCCCAGCACCCCCTGTCTGTGTGCCTGCCTCCCCTCCCACTCCCTGATGATGGACGCTGGCACCCCCCACCCCGCCAGAGCGCCTGCCGCGAGGCGCCGACGTTGCCCCATCTGGGGGCGTGATGAGCTGCGTGAGCCCTTCCCGCTCGCAGCAGACAAGCCCAAGGCATCTCTCGGTCTTGGCCGGGGTACGGAGCAGAAGGCATGCCGGGATGCCTTCTTTGTGGGCATTGCCACGGCCCTGGAGGCCCAGGGCTTCAGGCAGCGCACAGGCATGTCCTGGCAGAGGCGGTTCCAGACTTCATGAGACCCCCCTTGTGCGTGCCGTTCCCACCTCCTCCTTCCCTTCTCACCCCCGCCCCCCCATGACTCCCACGTGCAGCCTCAACGTGGCTTGGGGATGGCTACCCCTTCCGCAGGAGGGAGGGCTTTGGCACTCCCCCCTGCGGCAGGTGGCTAATGCACAGGGTGCCCTGGGGCGGCTGGCACTGGCACAACCTCTGCCCTTCCGCTGACTGTTGCACGCCCAGTGCCTGCAGGCCCACCTGTGGCTGCCCATCTGCTGCGAATGCTGCAGCAGCTGTGGCAGGTGCACACAGACGAGCTCAGGAGGGGGCTCTTCGCTTCCACAAGACTGACACCTCCCCACAGGGGCCTGCCTGCCTCTGCGGTAAGTTTTGCCTCGATCCTGGCCCACTGCTCTTGTCTCCTGCCTACCTCAGGCATAGTTGCAGCCTAACTCAGCCCTATTTTAGGCCACAGTTACGCCGCAATTGTGCCTCAATTGTGCCTGACTTGTGCTGAGTTACGCTGGACTGAGCCCTTAGATTTTTAGAATGTGGTAATGCTGTGATGCTATTATGAAGCACTTCTAAGCATGTTCTTCTTTACTGCGTTTCAATAAATTTTCTTTTAAAATGTTTATAGTATTTCCTTTTACAATTTTGTTTTTATATTGTAATTTGCCGAGACCTTTGGAAAGCAAGACTAAAACCCCTGCTAACTGGGCAAGAGGCACTTTTTCAATGGGTGCTCCTCTCATATTTAGCAGGGGGAGAGTAACTGCTCCCCTTTCACCCCAGCACAGTGTCTTTTTTGGTGGCTGTTTGCTGGTGGTCTTCTGCATCTTTTTTAGATTGTGAGCCCTTTGGGGACAGGGAGCCATTTAATCATTTGATTTTGTTGAAAAGCGGTATATAAATACTGTTAAATTGTTAATAAAACTAAATAATATACGTAGTCCAGATTCAAAATGCAGATTTTTAAAATGTGGTTCTTGCAAATGGTTCACTCCTTTCAATGTAGTTTGTTCAGGAAAAGCTCCCAGCAGCTTGTGCTCACTAAATTTTGTTCATACGTACCAATCATGTCTCTTGCAACCCCTTCGTCTCCAAAACCATCATGATTTAATACATCTTCATCCACTGTTTTTTTGTCTCCAGAGAAATTCAAAGAACTATGAACCATCAAGAGACCACTGGAATTTGCCAGTAAGGTGTCACTGAAGAAGCTACTTTGCCTTGGTATTTCAGTTTCATCACCTATAGACACACATATGAAAGATTACCAACAACTCCTCTCAGTACATATATCAAGGCACATAGCAGAGTCAATAGGATTTGATGATTAAATAAAAAATAAAGATTAGCTTCCAAAAAAATTAATAGCCCAATTCTATGCCAGTCTCTGCAGGTGGTACTGGGCTCCACGCTGTCACAAACGTGCCATAAAGCACATTGCGACAGTGTGGAGGCCAGTTCCACCGGCATGGAGGCCACCGCTGGCAGGCTTCCACCAGCGAAGGAGCGGCACCCACTGGGGCAGGTCGCACCGGGCAGTGGGGAGGGCGGCTGGGAGGGGGCGTTTTGGGGTGGGGGAAAGGCGGATCAAGTCCGAGAGGGGGGTGGGCTCGGTGGAGGAGGCCTCTGCTGAATCCTATCCCCTGTCCCGGGCTTGAAAGACTGACACGGGGCTGCTTGGAGTTGTACTGGCCATTTAGATGGTGCGCCTCCAAGTAGCCCCATAGGGGCTGCTAGGGCTCGACACAGGGGAAGGGGATGATCATCCCCTTCCTTCAAAGAGACCTCCAGCCCCGCACTGGATACAGCAGAGCCTGCCTCGGTGTTGCTGCATCCGAGTGTAAGGCTTTAGATAGGATTGGGCTGTTAGTATACTAACTGCCTTGTAACAACAGCCTGGTTTAAAGCAATATATATAAGCTCTTAAAACCAAATTATGTTTGGTTTATCAAACATACCAAATCAAAAGGTTTATCAAACATGCCAAATCAAAAGGATGTGTTTCTATGTAAAAGGGACAACTGTGGAGGGGAAAAGGGTGACTTTTGGATTAAGCATTATAGATGACCGACCGATTAAATAATTTATTTTGTATTGTATTTGTAAGACCATTGCCTGCTGTTTCTAGATTTCCTAATAAATTCAGGGACTGGCAAATCATCACAGGCACTAGAATCCACAAGATGCCACCATACCAAGATAATCCACTGATGGATGCTCTTGTACTCCTATTTTATGCCCTTCAATTATGTTATTGAACTTTGCAATATGTTACATTTCAAATTAATATTTATGATTCTACCAAACAAATAGCACAGACAAACCATTTTTTCAAACTAAAAAGGGGGTGTAGAATTTGTCTTAACTTGTAGTTTGGCTCTTAGTACCTATGAAAATCAGGTGTATGTAGCATGGGATGATATACCAGAAAGCACAATTTCAAATGAATACTGTACTATTTTCTAATCCTTTGGCTCAGTTTCTGGGATACTGAGGGTGCAATCCAATCCTACTTAGGCCGCCATTGTAACCAGCAGCCCAGCGAAAATGGGAGGCCCCAGAACAGAAAGGGGATTCAAATCCCCTTTGAACTCCCCTTTTGGAGGGGATTTGAATCCCCTTTCCGTTCTGGGGCCTCCCATTTTCGCTGCGCCACTGGTTACAACAGTGGTGTAAATAGGATTGGACTGCGCCCTGATAACCCTATGAAATGAGACAGGTGCACAGCATCACAAAACGAATATCCTACCTAATATCTACCCTAGTCTGAACATATTGAAAGAAGGCAAACTAAGTAGTGTAAAAGCCTTTGGATCTGAAACTGACAGAAATTTAAATTAGCTAGAATAACCATTCTAATAATCAACAGGGATTATTTACAGGGATTATTTATCAGTTACAGGATAAAAAGCCATGACCTAAAAAGGGGAAAGCTTTATGTTTAAAAACAGTTTAAAAACAATATAAACAAGTTAAAAATGTTTAAGAAACAGTTCAAAAACAGTTTAAAAAGCAGTTGTTTTTAAACTGTTTTTAAACATAAAGCTTTCCCCTTTTTAATTCATGGCTTTTTATCCCGTAACTGATGTTCAATCCCTGTTGATTGTTGCTGGCCATGAACATTTAAAACCTTATTTCATTCTAATAATGTTTGTGTTTACAAGACAGAACTACCACTTCACCAAAACTGTCACGGTGGAGAAGTACATCTTGTCTGTAATCTTCTTCTAGCAATGTGATGTCCTCAGCTCTGCTCTGGTGCAGTGTGAAATGTTGGGCAACATCAATGGCACTGAGGAGAAATAATGTACTTCAGTATCTGGAAGGAAGGAAGGGAGTGTTCTAGCCTGCATTATACTATAATCAAAATGTCTCTATTGCTTCCTAAATTCAAAGCTGCCTCCACAGAGAAAAAAACACTCATGATTTGAAGCTGCTTCTATTATTGTTTTTCACACATTGGGTGTATTTTGTAACATACATTTATAGTAAAAATAGTGAATCACACTATACCAGCATATCAAAGAATAGCGCAAATTCTAATTTAATTTAAACACATAGAAATAAAAAAGACAGTTCTATTAAATGCTGAGGCCTCACCCTCCAGAAATGTGGTGCGATTTTAACTTTTTTCAAACTTAACTAACGGGCAGCTCAATTGTACCGTAATTTCAGTCAGTGGAACAAGTGTTCCACCAGCCGAAGACGTCGCAAATGTGCCGTAAGGCACGTTTGCGTCTACTTCCGAGCAGGGAAGGCTGGCGCAAGGCTGGCCTCCCCTGCTTTGCTGACGGAGGACCTGCCAGCCCGCCGCCAGATCCAGGTAAGGATCCAGTGGACGGGAGGGCGGTGCAGCTGGGAATGGAGGCCGGCCATAGGCCCAGCCGATCGGAGAGGGGGCGAGGGACGGCTTCGGCCGAATCCTGTCCCCCGCTGATCAGCTGAGCCGTTACACGGCCTCCTCCGACTTCCGCTAGCAAAATAGCTGGCGGAATTCTGAGGAGGTCGATTGGCCCCAGTGCCCTTTACACCCGAGGAAGGGGACGAGCGTCCCCTTCCCGACTTCTCGCCATGGGATGCCTGCCCGCGGTGGAGCTCAGGATCTGGCGGGCCGCCCGGCGGATCCTTACTTAAGGATTGCGCTGTTAAAAAGTTATATACTCTGCCCTTCCAGTACTGAAATACTGTAATCCCCAGCAGCATTGCTATTCCCACTGACAGCAAACCTCCCCCTCCATGGCCCAGATATTCCACGCCCCATTCCAGCATCTGATGCAACTTCCACCATCTAAATTAAAATGGTTAACATGCTAGAAAAAGCTGCAACTTCCCTCACTCCTCTATTCCTACCTGCCCTCATCCTTTTTGCTGTTAGGGCAGAAGAATGTGTAGAAAACAGAGGAGGCTACAAAAGAGAGTTGGGAAAAAGCAACAAAGGAAGCAGACACTGAAATGAGGCTAAGGAGACACTGAATGAGAAAGGAGAGCAAATAGCACAAATTCTCAATTTTTGTAGAAAAGGGGTAAGGACAGGGGAAAGAAGACAGTGCCATTCAGATGAAGCATGTAAAAGCCTGCATGACTATATCATTGCACAAGCCTCCCCTCTCACCAAAAGCAAAGCACACATCATGACAGAAACTTGAAAATTGTGGTGGATCCACCACCTCCTCACAGGGACTTCAGTAGAGACAACTAACAAAACAGAACTGAAAAGCACTTACTTCACATCAGGGAGCTGTGTATCAAAATCATGAAAGTCTTCAGGCAATGTGATGGCATCGTAATTAGCCTCGGAAGTTCCTTTTGGGAGATCAACAAGCCCTGAAGGGAAATATATAACATAGGATTAATTGTGAAATATCACAGTGATGTATCGTATACAGGTGGGCCCCCATATCCGCTGGGGATATGTTCCAGGCCCCTCCGTGGATGCTTGAAACCGTGGATAAGAGCGAACACCCCCTCCATGGTTTCCTGAGCCCTCACCCTGCCTCCCCTGCAGGCATGCATGCTTGCCCCCCCCCCCGCTCTTATTTTTCTTTCAGCAAGCTTTGTTTCTTCCTTAAAACAAACAGAGAAGCAGCCTCCATTGCAGGCAAGTAGAACGAGACCAAGTCCTAGAGAGGCTCTGCAAGGTTTCTGTTAACCTTGCAGAGCCTCTCTAGTACTTAGTCTCGTTCTACTTGCCTGTAATAAGCAGCCAGAGGCTGCTTCTCCTGTTTCTTTAAAGGAAGAAACGAAGCTTACTGGGAAAAAAGTAAAAGCCCGGGGGGGTCCCCACAATCCGTGGATAACTGAAACCGTGGATAGCGAATCAGTGGATATGGGGGCCCACCTGTATATTTATAGGATATAAACTCTACAAATGTCTGAGGGCATCAAACGTGATAAAAACTAAAGCTCTAACAATGCCACAATTGATAATACTAATTTAGTGTGCTTGTTTTTTTATTGCAAGGTACTTTTGAGTATGCAAAGTAGAAAAGTAATGTTCATTTATAAATTTGATGAACTGCTATTATACCTGCTATCAAATGACATACAAATGTGACTGTGACTTCCAGTCCAAGATTACAAAAGATAAGCATTAATGCGCAATGCGACCCTATTCATATTTATTCAGAAGTCCTACTAACTTCTATGGGCTTACTCTCTAGTATGTTTAGGATGCAGCCTCAGCCATAACTATCCTTTTGCACAAATGAAACAATCCCTTCCACTGAAGTGAATGGGAAGCAGGGCGAGTATGAGCAGACCTGCTTCTAACTAGAATCCCTGGATTTGGGTTAATATGTTAATGATCATTCACATCAGAGATGGTGCCCATCACTCCCTGTACTGTAGTCAAGAGAACAGCTATGAATAGTCATATTAATGATTCTCTTCAGAGTCTACAAAGTGATCTAAAAGCCACAACTGTACCCCTTATGATATAGCCAACAAGAAATCTCAGGTGAAGTACGTGTGCAAGCATACCTGGACAGAACTCTGACTGCATTTTAAGTAGAGCTTCATTGCAGTCTGCCAAAAGGTACTTGGTTTTTCTGTGATAGATCCGCACTACTCCAAGCAATAGGTGTCCTGAGGTTCGCAGAGCAATTTTAAACTGGGGGGGGGGGGGAATTTTAAGTTATTCAGAATTAATACTTATGGAAAATACCATAATGCCAATAATAGCTACTCAGAACATAAGAAGAGCCCTGCTGGATCAGGCAAAGGCCCATCTAGTCCAGCTTCCTGTATCACACAGTGGCCCCACCAGATGCCTCAGGGAGCACACAGCCAACAAGATAACCTGTTTCCTGCTGCCACTCCCCTGCACCTGGCACAGAGAAAACCTACTTCTAAAACCTACCTTACAGATAATTTATGAAAAGTTACACCCCATGTCTCACAGCAGTTATGGGCAATCAGTAAAACAAGGCTATAGTCTTCAGATGAAAGAGATTAAACTCCCACCGGCTGTGCATCATGCACAATGTTTTTTGGGCCCACCCACCCATTCTTACATTTTACACTGATTCTGGGTTTACTTAGGCCACAGAACCTGGAAGTAAGTGCCGATGACATCATAGCATCATTGGCACTTATTTCCGGATTCCATGACCGGGGCCAGCGGGGGTGGGGTCGCAAGGCCCATAAATTTCGGAACCACTGGGTTAGGAGATTGTTGTTGCCGGTGTTTGAATAAGATACCCTTCAGAACGTGGGGAAGACAACACATCTCCGAGTAGGGAGTGGCTGGATGTAAGGTATGTTGCCAGTGACCTCATTTTCCAAATGTACACAGTCTTTCCTAACTCCATTTTGGTTCTGTGGCTGACATTCCTGAGAATCAGTCTGGATTTTATTCTGGAGGGGGTGAGTCATGGCTCCCTCTAATCAAGACCATGTTAAATAAGGACCATTGATCAGAAGCTCAGAACAGAAGGCTGCAGCACTGCACGGCATCTGTGTGTTATCTTCCTCTAAGGTCTAGCAAATTCGGGATCCCCACCTTGGCATAATCTAGTTTGCAAGCACAAGTCTTCCTGAATAATAAATTACGCTGAACTGCCCACTGGCCAGGCCGTCTCTTCAAATTCCTCTTCCAGAATGTCTCTTCCACCAACAACCTAAGCACGGGGGCTGCCCACACCCTGCCATACCTTTTATCCCTTCAGGAACCTCTCCAACTGGGGTGCAATTAAGCCTTTGTGGCCTGGAAGGGCACATCTTGACTCACTCAAGTCCAAGAAACTCCTGGCTGCACACCCAGGAATGTCTTTGCATTCTTTGTCTACATTCCTATAATTCCCAGCTCTGGGAGCAGAATTTTGGCATTTTCTTCCCCACTGAGGGTGTCTGGTTTGGTAGTCTCTCCCTCCAGTAGAGACTCCACTCTGTCCATTTTCGTGAGGCTTTTCTCATTTGGAGAGCCTCTTGCCATAAGGGGCACCTTTTTAGCTGCATTTTTCTTTTTTCCCAGCAACCCAGAACTATGCAAAGCCTTGCTTTGCAGAATGACACTGTACCCCAGCCTACCCAGCAGACTAAGGATAGGTAATCTCTCTCTCCCTCTAACCCTCATAAGAACTCCGTCCCCATCCATTCTGAAACCCTCCATTCCCCTGGGCCCATTTTAAACCTCTCGCTAATCCTCTCCTCTCCGAAATGGGCTATCGTTGGCGAGGAAACTCAGCTCAGCTGCCAGCCTGACTCTCATTTTAAGCTGTGCCTGTCCAAAAGGAGTTATTTGCAAGTACTGTATCCTTTCATGACCCACAACCACCTAAACCTCTAAGCAACTGATTTTACATGCAAATACTGTATTACCTTTTCTCTGTTTTCTATATCTTTAATAAAATCTATATTCTGTTGGTAAACTCGGTCTCATGGTTACTGTTAACCTAATTAGAGGCACTTGGAGGTTGTTCTCTCCGCTATCCAGTCACCGGTCCCCAAACAGCCATTCACTGCATCTTGACCTCTCATACATTAGCAAATTTAGCTTAATTCTGGGCCAGGCAGACCTGGACTCCAAATAGTGTATGTTTGCATGTGTATTAGGTAGACACACGTGCAAGAGCATGTCTGAGAGCAATGTTGGCTATGCTTGCTTGTGAAAACAGCACTTTGTAGAGGGGTAACACTCTTAACATCTTTGTCATTGTCTATACATCTGCCTTTTTTGATGCAAGACCCTTGGTGCAACCAGCTCAGTATGGTCAACACTGACTGGGAGCAGCTCTTCGGAGTTTCAGGCACAGGTCTCTCCCTCCCAGCCTGGCTTGGAGATGACAGGAATTAACAGCCCGATCCTGCATACCTTCAGCCGGTGCTGCGTCAGCCTAAGGAATTGCTGTGGCTCCTCTCGAGTAACTATTGTGCCATCTCCCAGGATCTGCACTGCCAGACACAGGTAAGTCCTGCGCCAGTTGGTGCAGGGGGAGGGAGGGCAGGGGTGGCAAGGGAGGGGGGCCACTGGCTGGCCTGGGCTGGAAGGGGGCGGAGATATTGGTGGCTATATTAAAAGCCCCGTTGCAGCCCGGGCCGGCCTTACATGGCCTTCCCAGACGCACGCCAGCTCCCATTGGTCCCTGCTCCACTTACACCGGGGGAAGGGGATGAATATCCCCTTCTCCCGAGGTGAGCCTGGGTTGTGCCAGCGTGGCCCAAGAACTGTGCAGGATGCAGCGGCTGGCCCTTTAGGCCGGCCGCCGCAACTTGCACAGGATTGGGTTATAAGTCTGGGACCTTTTGCATGCAAAGCATGTGCTCTATAGCCCCTTCTTATTTCATTGAGCTACCCTGGGGGCTTGAAGGCTGATGGATGGGAAATAAATGCTATATATATATATATATACATACATACACACACACACACACATGTATATATATACACACATATATACACACACACCCTTCATACATTTGAGGAAAAGGAAATATCAGATTGTATTTTCTTAAAGAAAAGATTCCAGCCCACATAAAATGCAAAGAAAAAAAATCATCAGAATTTAAAGCACCTGCCACTCTTGGAGCAGACAGTACATTAGTTTTGTAGCATCCCCTGGCTACCCCAAAATCAAGTCAACAAAGGCTACAATCACATGCTCCCGTGTGATACTGCATTAAAACTTTGGATAATTTCTAGCTATTTGTTATGAGACATTTCCAATAAATCCATACCTTTGGGGAAAGTATCTTTTCAACAGCAACCTCCAAATCGCATTCAAATACATGAGCTTTTGAGACTTTCTTATCCCAGTGAGCAGCCAGCCATATCTTAGCCAAAGGCCCACGCTTGTTCATAAGCAGCTGCATGTAGAACATTTTGCCAATCTTGTGTTCTTTAACTTTATGAACTAGAGTAAAAAAATATAAGTCAATAAGTCAATAAGTAATGGTATGGGACTGAATGCTGAACAGCAAAAAGGGGAAAGGCACAAAGTGAAACAAAATGGAAGGGGGTGAATTTGGATTCCCAGCTGCATGCAAAATTCCAAGTGATTAAAATCTACAATCCTGATTTTTGAACCAAGTGAAATTTCTTGTTTTTTAGTTAGAGCTTTGAGTTTGATATGTGGCAGCTAAGAACAACACAATACTAAGATAAAAACTGAAACATTTAAACAATAATGAAACAGCAGTACTATAAAAACAAAGATCAAGAGAGCATTAAAAAAAAGCTAAGCAAAATAAAAACTTTGTCAGGCTATGATGGAAATATAACACCTTACCTGGTGGTCTGCCAGTCTCTGCCCCTCCCACTCCTTGGACTGGAAAAGGAGGAGGAGAGAAAGAGAAGCAGATGAGAATGTGTGGTAGGGAGAGGAGGGCTGCCGTGCCTCCTCCACACTTCCTTTTCCCTTTCCAGTTCAGGGAATGGAGGAGGAGGAGGAGAACATCAGAAGAGCCCTGCTGGATCAGGCCAAAGGCCCATCCAGTCCAGCTTCCTGCATCACACAGTGGCCCCACCAGATGCCTCAGGGAGCACACAACACAACAAGATACAGTACTTGTATCCTGGAGGAATGGTGGAGGACAGTGAGTGGGCAGACAGCAACTGCTGGGGGTGATCATCACCTCCCTCAGCCTCACAGAACAGGCAACAAACATTTCGAAGGACAAAGAACTCAGCCCCTGCTTTCCTCTTTGTTTTGGTGGACTTCAATGCAGGGGGGATATGTGCTTTTGAATTCCAACATTTGGGAAAGACAGTAAAATCTGTTCTTTGATGATTGTTACAAAAATGCGTGACTTCGCTTCACTGTATTCTTTACTCCAGAGATCATTTCTTCACACCAGAATGGCATGTGGTTCTTTAAATACTAATTTATTTATTTTTTAAGTTACTTACACACAGTCCACCACTATTCTGAGATTAAGGTTGCTAATCTTTCATTGATTTTCACAACGTTCCCATCTATCTCAAGCTGGAGAGCGGTCGGTAGGCCAAATTATTTTGCTCTCCAGTCACAAAACATAACAACATGAGACACACACATACCAGTGGAGGATCTTTCTTGCCACCCCCCACACCTCGGGAGGAAGACCGCTCTCAAACCTCGGCTGGAGAGTTGCTCCCATCCGACTGGTTGCTTTATAAGCTGCCTTGAGCTCTCTTTTAATGGGAAGGTGGGATCAAAATTAGGTTTGCAATTTGTTTGAATCAACAAATAATTGCAGAGCCAAAGGTGGGACGCTCGCAGGTCTGAAACGGACACGGGGCGGGGGGGGGGGCAGCTCCCCCCTCCCTATATAACGTGTGTTTTTAATAGGAAGGCGATCGGGCCCGCCTGGGGCAGGGTCAGCTTACGGCGTGAGGGAAGTGAACCGGCGGCGGGGCCTGAGTGTGGGGCAGAGAGGCGTGGCGAGCCTGCCCTGTGGAGGTCCCGGGGGGTGCAGCGCTGTACAATGTGTCTGTCTGTGCATGGAAAGGGGGCAGATAATAAGTGCCGGCGTCGCCGCCCCCCCCGGCTGTTGGCCAGGCTGGCCTGACGGAAAGGCGCGTCCCGCCATCCCTAGACGCTCTCCTTATATTTTGATGCCATCAATCGGTGACTACCATCAGAAGAACCGTATCCGCCCGGCTCCCCTCAGGGAGGCATCATCGTGCGAGCGCGAGCGGCACTTTCCTTCCTTCCTCCTTTCCCAAACGCCGGTTACCCCAGGTGGTGGAAGCCCCCCGAGATGCCCCTCAGCCCTTCCGCCCCCCTTCCTTGTACGTTCTTCTGGTGCCGCCACTGTGAGGAACCGGGACCTCCCGCAAGGGCTACATATTCTTATTTTTGTTGTTAGACTATTACATTGTTGTTCTGGGCCGAGAACGTTCCTCGGGAGCGGCGCGAGAGACGCCGCCTCCCAGATCCTCCGCCTTGCGCGCCGCTCCCCTCACAGCTCTTTCCCGCCCAAGGAGGCGGTCTAGAAGACTGCGCATGCGCGCCGCATGACATTTGCAGGGGTTGGGCGAGGGAGGCGGGACGCGCCCTGGGAGGCTGGCTGCCCCCCCCCCCCAGTTAACAAACCGCATAGCAAGGATCCTTTTTCCCGCGTTGATATCTATGGACAGCGCCCTTCGTGGCGCCTAGTGAGACAAACAAAATAGCCTCCGAAGGAAGCCCAGAAGTTCTCTTTCAAGATGATGATGAAGCACTCTAGTAGGTAGTGCCGTGCCTCGTGGGTTACTTGCCTGCGCTCGTGGGTCCAGGCAGGGCCCAGCTGCCACACCTATGTGTTGTTGTTGCTCAGTCGTTAAGTCGTGTCCGACCCTTCGTGATCCCATGAACCACATCCCGCCAGGCCTTCCTGTCCTCCACTATCTTCCTGAGTTTGCTCATTTTCATGTTCGTTGCATTGTTGATGCTGTCTAACCATCTCATCCTTGGCCTTCCCCTTCTCCTTTTGCCTTCAATTTTTTCCCAGCATCAGAGTCTTCTCCAGAGAGTCCTCTCTTCGCATTAGGTGGCCAAAATATTTGAGTTTCAGCCTTAGTACCTGTCCTTCCAGGGAACAGTCAGGGTTGATTTCATTTAGGAGCCACACCTATGTAGGAGGATTTTATTTAGGTTGTTTATTTTTTACTGGGGTTGTTTATTTTTAATCTTAAGTATTTTAATTAATAATTTTAATGTGTTTAATTGATTGTTTTAATGTATTTTATGTACTTGTTTATATGTATTTTAATATGTTGTGAGCTGCCTTGAGTGCCCTCGGGAGAAAGGCGGGCTACAAATTCCTTAAATAAATAAAAATAAATTTATTTATTTATAGAATTTATACCCCGCCTTTCTCCCACAAGGGCAACCAAGGCGGCCAAGGGCAACCAAGGCAGGGGATTCTCCCCTGTTCCCCTAAATTTTGGGATCAGTTTCCTCCAAAAGATGCTACCAAAAGGAATCCTTTGTGTTTGGACACCAGGTGGCGCTGCAGCATTTAACCCTGATTCTGAACGGGCTGGAAGCAGAAGCGAGACCTGGCGCCTGGTCGATGGAACCAGGCACCCGCTCCTGCTGATTGCAGTCAGTGTGCAGCATTTAGCTGACTCTTGTCGAGTGTGCAAAACGCTTGGCAAAATGCATACACTGACTGGACAGGGACCTGCTGCATCCGGTGCAGCAATATACGTGTTTGGAAGCGTGTCTTTATCGCATGCAGCAGACCACATGTACACGGAAAATGCCCAGACATGTAATAGCCCTTTCAGACATTTCTGAATCGGTGTACAATTGAGGGGAAGAAATAGCAGCCACTGCTCCATCCTGGCCTCCACACTTCAGGAGTTGCATGGTGGGAATTTCCAGGACTGTGTCCACTTTCGCCTACTGACCCCACCCCTCCACCTGTTTGTCATAACCTGTGAAAAGAGCATATTAACACAATCTGCGGGAGCTGGTATAGCAGCACAGTGGCTAAGAGCCTGAGCGGCAAATCAGGCCTTCCTCAGGTCATCTCTCTCTGCTATGAACTCTCCCCAGGTGACCGTAAGCGAGCCACTCCTTCCCCATCTGCAGTATGGAGATAATGGTTACTTACCTTCCAAGGTTGTAAGGTCTGCATCAAAACAATACATGCGAAAAGGGCTTTGCATGCTCAGAAGGTGCTAAACAAATGTTAATTATTATTCCAAGTAGAACCTGTCTGTTCAAGCGATCCCTGAGGGCACGTACAGAACTCCTGCATATACACTTTGTGCATGCATAGGTGCTTTCACCAGTTACGCTGAATGTGTGTGAGCGGCAGGGCACCAGGTGTGAGTCTTCTCCCCCTTCCATACATGCTTAGTGTAATGTGTGAAGGACCAGCTGGTCATTCGTTTCTGAGCAGAGCCCATGTGAATGGGGGTGGGTGGAGCAGGACTGCGCCCACTCTTTGCTCCCGTCCCTTTCATGTATCAACCATTCCTTTGTGAACAGAGCAACCCCCCCCCCCTTTAAGCAGGCATTGTCAATTTGTGGAGCTTAGGGATGGGGGAAGTAGATGCAATCCCCTTCTCTGTGCATTAACTGTATACCGCTATTTTTTTTTTTACAAATATCTGAAGTGGGATAATGTATGAAGAGGCCCTCTGTTTATGGCAGCAAATCCAACAGGGAGTCGGCACTTTGAGGGACACCTGGACTCCAGAAATACACCTCACTGTATTTGCCTAGAAAAGCAGAGCCCCCAAAATACTTGGAAACATGTGAACATGCCTGCTGTGTTAATATATTTCTTTTAGATGATTCATATGCACACTGAGCCATATTGGACCAGACAGCCCAGCATATGGAAGAAGAGCAGGCATGTTCACAGGAGAGGAGCAAAGAGCAACAGAGCCAGGATGGTGTAGTGGTTTGGGAGTCGGACTTAGACCTGGAAGATCCAGGTTCAAATCCCCGCTCAGCCATGAAGCTTCCTGGGTGACCTTGGGCCAGTCACTATCTCTCAGCCCCACCTACCTCACAGGGTTGTTGTGAGGACAAAAAGGAGGGGAGGAAATATGTACACCACTCTGAGCTCCTTGGAGGAAGGGCGGTATAAAAATGTGAAAAATAAATAAAATAAATAAAAATAAAATAAAGGCGGGGAAAGACCCAAAGGGGGGGCACTGCCTGGCAAACCTAGAATCAAACTGGCCAGTCGTAGCGTAGACGGCAGTGTCACGTCAGGCAGAAGACAAGGTTGGATTGGAAAACATGACATGCAGCCTTGTGAAACGAATCGCAAGCAGTGATATTTGGGGGGCTCAGCCTCAAAATGTGGGCAGTGATGCTGAGTGCTGGCCAGTGAGGTGGACCTGCCAGTCTGTGGCTGACTTGGCACATTGGCCCAGGTCTCTTGAGGGACCGATTAGCCATGGACTAATCCTGTGTCTTCAGTTTTGCACTGTCAATAGCAGCTGTGGGGAGGGGGCAGGCAGGAGCCGGACTTTGGTGCATGCGGTGAAGGAGGCCGTCTTCCTTCTGATCTGGACCCTCCTCGCACCCCAGGCTGCTATTTGCCTTTGGAGGCGATCTGCTATTTGGGGCAAAACAGCAGCTATGGTGGCTGCCTGGGGGGCTGTTAGCAGCTGCTGTGAAACTAGATGTGGCAGCAGAAGGAGGAGGCCTGAGAAAAGGCAGCGGTAGAGAGACGTGTGGCCCAAATAGTTGAAATGAATTCATAAATGAAAGGGAAGAAGACCCTTTGTTCCTGACACCCCCTTTCCCCAAATTCAAGCCCTACTTTGAGGAACTGTTTATTTGGAAAAAAAATTCACCCCTCTCCCTCCCTCTCTGCCATTGCCCTGATCTGAACCTGGACTCACTGCAGATGCTCTTTGTAAAAGTTAAGAGATGGGAGCAGAGGTGTTACTAGGGCTTGCGTCACCCGGTGCGAGAGCTCATTGCACCATCCCAGTGGTGTTGCTAGGGTTGGTGTCACCCGGTACTCTGACTCATGGCATCACCCCCATTTATTTTAATATATAGCAGTACAGGTCACCCAGCAAATCAGTAGCCAACAAAAAAACAGTGGCCAACTTGATGACACTCACACAACTGAATAAGCGAGACAGGAAGTATGGGATTAAAAGCCATGTATTTTTTCTTAAAAGGAACAATAAAACTTTTAGAACAAGACCCGATGTTGCAGCGTTTTTCTTAGTCCAAACACATACCCGTTTTACAGTACACGAAGGAATCAAAGTGACAGCCAAGATAAAAGTTTCAGTTTCCTTACGAAGTCAACGTTTCCTCCTAATATTCCTAGGACATTGTCAAGGCAGGCACAGTCATCTAACAGTAACCTGTACTGTGCCTGCCTTGACAATGTCCTAGGAATATTAGGAGGAAACGTTGACTTCGTAAGGAAACTGAAACTTTTATCTTGGCTGTCACTTTGATTCCTTCGTGTACTGTAAAACGGGTATGTGTTTGGACTAAGAAAAACGCTGCAACATCGGGTCTTGTTTTAAAAGTTTTATTGTTCCTTTTAAGAAAAAATACATGGCTTTTAATCCCATACTTCCTGTCGCGTTGAACATCGTGTCTGGCCATGAATCCTTTCACGCTACATTAAACTGAATAAGCGTTCTAGTATTAGCTCCAATACATAGAAAGGAGAGTTGACTCATACTAACACCTTATTGCACTGGCGTTGCTAGGGTGTGTGTGTGTGTGTGTGTGTGTGTGTGTGTGTGTGTGTGTGTGTGTGTGTGTGTGGTGCAGTCACATGGGGGTGACACCATGGCTGGGCAGGCTCAGCTGTGAGCGATATTTCTCAAATCACCGCTCAGAGCTGAGCTGAATTCAAGCCTTGCCTTTGACTCACAGGCTAAGCTGCAAAAAAAGCTGAAGAAGCCGAGGGGGGTGTCATCCTTCCCCAGGAGGGGTAACACCCCCCCCCCCGGCTCATTCAGCCGCTCGCCTGCGCCCTGCGAGCCAAAGCCGTGCGAGTTGGAAGTGGCTCACTTGCCTTCGGCTCACAGGCAGGAGCTGCGAAGAGAGCCGAAGACAGTGGAGGGGCTGTCACTCCTTCGCTGTCCTCGGCTTTTTCGCAGCTCAGCGATCCAGAAGTAACTGACGTGGCGTGATGTCATCACACCATGCCAGTTACTTCTGGGTCGCTGAGCCGCGCCGCACCAAGAGGAATGAAGGTAAGCTACGTTGCTGCTTTATTGGTTCCATGTTGTGTCATAACAACACCTCATTGGCTCTCAGAACAATCAGTCTCATTGGTCAGTTTTGAGATAAGGAAATCCACTTTTTGTTACACAAGGCGGGTGTGTTTTCTTTTTCCGGTTATTTGGCCATAACCTTTTGATAGAATACTAATAATCCAATACGTTTTGTTTCATTACATTCTGCATTAAGGCATTTTTACCCAAGGGTGTATATATGCAACAGGAGTTAAATGTGTACACCTGTGGGCTGGGAGGAAATGGGTTTAAAACTACCTTTCCAATTATGATGGTATTATTCATAAATACAAATTTTCCAAAAGGTTTCCACAATTTTGGCCACTAGTGGTGTGTGTGTCCCCCCCGAGAGTGTCACCCAGTATGGTCTGCACCCCCCGCACCTCCCTAGTGACACCACTGGATGAGAGTCAATGCGAACGATAAAGGTATAAGTTACACGACTTATAACGGAGACGGGAGATCCAACCACAGGTCTCCAAGATCGCATCTAGTTTGGCCCTCAAGAGCATAGTGACCAGGAAACTGAGTTGCATATGAGGACCGACTTCCTGGTTCAAATCTTGCTGCTGCCTTGAATTCACCAGGAGGCATTGGGGAAGCTGCTCCCTTTCAACCCTCAGCTTCCCCCCTCCATGGACAACAGCAGGATAATAGGACCTGCAGGGTTGTTGTAAAGATTGCAACAAGATCTTTACACAACAACATGTGCTTTGAAGTCTTGAAAGCCCAGAACTGATTTGAGCATTATTGTTATCTGCCTTCTAAAAATCCCATTGCTTTTTTTCTGCATTTCCTTCTATAGTGTCTTCTGTTATACAGGTTGATTACCCCTTATCCGGACATCCGAAATCCAGACTATTCCGAAATACAGACATTTTGGGGGCTATGACTTAAACAACAACAACAAAAACAAAAACACTTTTTTTTCCCAGCACCTGTCTGGCATAATGCAAGACATGCTGGGGCACAACATTATTAAAAATATTGTATAAAATAAACCTCTAGGCTATTTGTATAAGGTGAATATGAGACAAACAAATTTTGTGTTAAGATTTGGGTCCCAACCCCAAGATATCTCATTATATTTATGCAAATATTCCAAAATCCAGACAACTTTCCATCCCAAGCAGTCCAGATAAGGGATACTCAGCCTGTAGTTTTTAATTCAGAATCCCTTTTTCTTGATCTCCTTTTCTTCTTATCCCACCGGCCCCATCTATTCCCTTACCTTATTGGATTATTTGGTTTTAGATTTGTGAGCCTGCTGGCTGGGAATGTCTTTTTAAAAAGTGATTGTACAGCACCTGGTCATTGTAGTTGCTGTATAAATAAAATGTGCTGATGTTGTTGACGAGGCCACAACATCTTGAGGCTTCATCCATGTTTGTTTGAACCGGCAGCAGCTCCTGACTGTTTGTCTTCTTTCGTCTTTCCTTCGTGCAAGTCCCGGCCGCAAGTCCAAATAAAATTGGAAAAATTGAATCAGAATATGTTATATACACACAAATAAATTATGCAAACATTTGATCTGCCGAATTTGTGCTTCCAGAATTTTGTAGGTTGCAGGACGGACACACACAGTCTGTTTTTCCTGGGAAAAAGAGTCAAGCTGTTTTAAACAGACAGATGATTTTAGCACAGATATCTGTAATTTGTTAAGGAAGGGAATTTCTCCTGCTTGCTCCAAACTTGAGAGACCTTCCAGGTGTCACTGGGGCACCCATATCTTCTGAACTGGAGCGGGCTCTGGCTCCAAACCCGTCTTTGCTTTCCCAGTCTGCACACTCGACTCTCAGCTCTCGCAAGGCGGTGTGCAGTTGCAACAGCTTCTCCAGCAGCTGCTGGTCCTGGAGTTGCATCTCCAGCTGGAAGGAAACACACAAGAAAGCAAGAATCATCTGAGCGTCTGTCATTAGGTATCAGTCTGCTTTTGATTACTGACTGGCTGGGTTGCTTAATTTAGTTTGCAGTGTCGGTCAGGTTGCACCATGATCTGCCACCTATAGGTCTGGCTCAGGAGGTCTAGCAGGAGGTCTGGCTCAGTTGGTAGAGTTGCCATCTCATAAGCCTGAAGATCGGTGACTGGCAGTTTGAGACACGCCGCAGACAAAAAGTTGTGAAACCCTCTGTGAGGAGAGATAAAGCTGCCAGCTGCGTTGGCCGAGCACGGGAGGTGAGGGCCAGTGAGAGGCCAGACTGCAAAAGGATACCATCTGGAATGTACATGAAAGATTGAATACTTATATATTGTAAAGACCCCCATTAGGGAGTTTGGGGAAGCCTGCCCATGTAAACCGCCTTGGATTAAAGTCAGAGGAGAAATCCAGTAACCAAGAAAGGCGGTATATAAATGCTGTATATTAATTATTATTATTATTATATAGGACCATTACTGTGAGCAGGTGAAATGAACTGGCTAAGCAGGTAAGCTGTCATCTGGGAATCCCCCCCAAGACGGTCCTGTCAGGCTGCTTCCCCACCAGCGCCCTTGAGTGTGGCTGAGGCTTTTCCACAATCGACTGGAAGCAGAGTTCCAATGGAGGCTGTACACAGTACTTAATATGGTACTAAATTATCCAACAATGCCCTTCTCCATGGTCAGAGCCTACTATACTGTTTACTCACAAGTAAGTCTAGTTCTAGTTATTTATTTGTTTAAGATATTTATATCCCACTTTTCCTGCCCAATGAGCAGCTCAAAGCAGCTTACAGCATGATTAAAATGTACATAATAACCCCCCTAAAATTACAGCAAACCATAACAAAATCTAAGTAACAACCATTTAAAAAAACATATAAACAAGAAAATAAGCAGCATTGTCCAAAGACTAGCCAAATAGGAGCCAACATAATAAAATCAACTGAATGCAAGCGGAAACAAAAACAAACACTCCTCTTTGAAATGCCAGCAATGGTCCAGATTTCAATTGGAAGTGAGTTCCATAGGCTGGCTGGGTTCCACAACAGAACAGGCCCTGTCGTGGGTTGAATTTCTAGAGAAGATGGCACCCAAAACGGGCCATCCATGATTATCTCAAAGGAAAGGTAGACTCATATGGGAAGAGATGGTCCCGCAGGTCTCAAACCATTAAGGGCTTTACAGGTGATAAGCAGCACTTTGAATTTGGCAGGAAGAGTAGAGGTAACCAGTGCAGATATTTTAACAGGGACTTGACATGGTCATGACCTCTGACACATTGGCAGCCGAGCGGCTGCATTCTGAGCCAGTTTCAGCTTCTGTACAGTCTTCAAAGGCAGCCCTAAACAGTGTGAGTTACAATACTCCAACCTGGATATCACCAAGTCATGAGTGACCATGGCCAAGTGGGACTGATCCAGGAAAGGATGCAGCTGGCAAACTAGTCTAACCTGGTAAAAGGCACTTGGGGCCAGCTGCCACTTAGAATCCAGATTTAATGCTGGGGCCGAAAGCGCGCGCACACGCGCGCGCACACACACGCACTCTCTCTCTCTCTCTCTCTCTCTCTCACACACACACACACACACACACACACACACACCGGAGTTAGGAACCTGATCCTTCAAGGGGAATGCAATCCCATCCAGAAGAGACTGACAATCCAATTCCTGGTTTGCAGATCTCACCAATAACACTCTATCTTGTTCAGATTTAATTTCAGTTTGTTCACCCTTATCCAGTCCATTACTGGCTCCAGACAGGACTTCTACAGCCTCCTTGAAGGATGGAGAGAGAGAGAGAGAGAGAGAGAGAGAGAGGCCAAAGGCCATGGTTTTGAGCAGGAGTCCCCCAGCACCACCTTCTGGAACGTACAGCTTGAACAAAGGTTTCCTGTAACAATAGTTTAAAGTTTCCTACTTGTGGGCTCAGCCTGTTCTATTGTTTCCAGGCCCAACCTCTGAATCTCCTTGAGCATCCTTCATCTCCTCGTGTTCAGTCTGTTGTGCAAAACTATGAATACGAAGGAGTGAAACTTGACTCTCTCAGCTGGCAGCCAGAGAGCCCTCTGGTCTGTTCGCAGCCTGCAGAACAAGAGCCCGAGTTGGGCCTCCTGCCCCCTTCTTCAGCATCAATCCCACTTGACCCACTTCCAGAATCCGTCCCTTCCTGGCTAGCTTCCCCCCATCCTCATGTCTTGCCTTGTTCTCCTTTCATTTGCAATTCCTTTTCATTCCACCTGTTCTTCTCCCTTCCTCTTCTTCTAAAACAAGCACCCTCCTCTCTGCGGCTTGGTCCTTGTCATCTGTCAGCCCAACGTTGAAATCCCAACCAAGAGCATGTTCCAACTGGCAGCTTCTCTCCTTTCTTTCTTTTTTTGCACTGCTGCCTGCCACAGAAAGTAACGCAAGGTGGAGCTGGTGCCACCCACACTGTGCCCCATCCATTGTCTCTGTTGGTGAGCTTACTGCTGCATGTTTCCCCCTGAAATCTGCTCCATGCTCTTGCTTCTTCCTTCCCAGCCCTGTCTAACTCTCATGGAAACATGCAGCAGATGTTGTCTGTTCTCCTCCCGCTTTTCTTCTGGCTCATCATTGTCAGCTGAATTTCATGTTTGGTGGTGGTGGTGGTGGTGGTGGTGGTGAAGAGGTTGAGGGAATGGGGCTAGCAAATGCAAGTTTACTGATTCATTCTCTACTTTGCAACAAAATAATCTCAGGCTACTTTGTATTTACGAATTCCTTGGGACAGCCTAAGTTCTAAAGCTCTGTTTTTAGGATGGCTGACCCCTTGGTAAAAAGGTAAAGGTATCCCCTGACAGTTAAGTCCAGTTGTGTCCGACTCTAGGGTGTGGTGCTCATCTCCATTTCAAAGCCGAAGAGCCAGCGTTGTCCGAAGACGCCTCCATGGTCATGTGGCCGGCATGACTCTCCTTGCCGCAGCGCGTAGCATGCGGCTGGAACACGGAGCGCTGTTTACCTTCTCGCAAGCGGTACCTATTTATCTACTCGCATTGACATGCTTTGGAACTGCTAGGTTGGCAGGAGCTGGCCAAGCAACGAGCGCTCACCCCGTCGCGGGAATCGAACTGCCGACCTTTCGATCGGCAGCTTATGGTTCAGCGGTTTAACCCGCTGCGCCACCCCTTGGTACTTCAGGAGAAAATCTAAACAGATCTTGAATATGCAGACTACCCAAGTCACTTTATTTTGATGGGCAGCTTTTATACTAGTTTTATACTACCTCTGCTGGCTATCATCCAAAAATCGTTTCAGTATTGAAATTTATCTGGATGCCTGGGGACATTACTGTGAGAGGGATGAGCAGCCATATGATAAAGACTTATTTGAATAGGTCACTGGAAGTCTGCGCAATTTCCCAGGACTCCTAGGCTGTAAGACAAGTAACCACAAAACTCAGGAAGGCCACTTATGAGTCAGGTAAGGGCCAAACTAGATGCAGTGTGTGTGTGTGTGGGGGGGGGGGGACATGCATGAATTTTGTTTGTTTTGCTGAAACAAAGTAACTGCAGGAGGCCCTAATTTGAATCAGAGCTGAAAGAGATTATTATTTTTTAAACACAGTTAATAACATTGCTTAGCTATGGTGAGTGGGTGCCCTGCGCCCTGGGTTGCCCTACTTTCTCTCATTGCATACAGTAGACCTGTAAAATTTGTGACCTGCCAAGCAGAATGGAGTTAATCAGCCTTGGGGTGGGGAAGGGGCTGTGTTTATCTTGATGGGCCACAAACCGTATAGGCTTGCTGCCCTAGGGCACTCATACCCATTTGCACAGTGGGGAAGACAAATCAACCTGCCATCTATCCCCTGTGCTATTTGTAGAGACTCTGGGATCTCACTTTATGAACCTGCCCTGTGCATGATGCAGTAACACCAGGAAAAATGGCAGCTAGCTAGCAGTCAATGTGAACATCAGAAAAAAGGGGGCAGTTGTCAGAGGGGGGGGGGGAGGCGGCTCGTCAGGCCTGATTGTGGTCCGCGGGCTACCAAGTGAGGAATAGAAACCCAGGGGCTCCTGGGATTACCGCCATCCTGGAATGAAGTGGCCACACTGCCCTGAATAAGAAGATGGCGAATGGAGGAGGGCTTTTGATTCCCATGACTCTACGAGACACGTGGTGGTCAGTGGCCACAGGGAAACACGTGCAGGAAGCGAAATCCTGTGCAGGGCAGGGCAGGATGCACGCTGGTAAGAAGAGGCTGACAAGCAAGGGGCAGCAACCCTCCTATGCAGTTTTCCCTGGTCTGTGTGTCCAGATGCAGCCGCCCGCCGCCTCTCTCTGGTATTTTGAGGGAAGCTGCACCACACGGGGAAGGAAGGAAAGCCCTTTCAGAACAGAATGCGGACACTGGGCCGCGCAGTGATCTGTTTCGGTGTGATCAGTGGAGGTGCCCTCTCTAGAAAAAGACATGCTGGCACTGGCAGCACCAACGGGAAGCTGCCTGGCACATCTTGCCAGCCTTTCAGGGCAAGGTCAAAATGGAGATTCCGTCAAGTGAAAAAAGTGATGTGAGAACTGGTTCTCTGGTTTGGACAGGCAGCTTAGGAGGAATTTCAACCAGTAGACACATTTTGGGGGGCACCTGCCTGCCTGCATCTGCTGCCTTAGTGGGGGTTCACTCATGGTGGGTGGGTGGCGACACCCCAGCCTCACTTTCCATTGATGCTTGGGGGGGGGGCATCCATGTGGCGCAGTAACAGTCGCTGGGCTTTGACTGGGCAGACGGACCTTCTCTATTGGCATGGCACGCAAAGGGAGACGGACTCTGTCTTACCAGCTCTCTCCTCAGCCACGCCAGAGCGTGCTCAATACGCAGCTTCCGCTCTTCCTCCAGCGGCATGCTGGAAAGCACCGCGTCTTCATGTAGCGCCCAGCACAGCTGGCAGCCCCGCTGGTGGAGGGAGGGAGGGAGGGGCACCATGGGCCTCGCCGGCCGGGAAGCAGCAGTCCAACTCCTCTCTCCCGTGCCGCCGCCTCCAGCCGGTCTGAAGTGCTTGTTGCAGGCAGCCGGGGGCGGGCGCTGCTCTCCGTCTGCTGCAGAGGCTCCGTGCAGCTGGGGGAACAGAAGCACCTGGTGAGTCGACTACTTTGCATCATGTCTGCTGCTGCTGCTGCTGCTGCCTCCGTCCTGTGCAGGGTTGTCTTTCTCCTTCTCGTGCCAACAAGCAGCAACACCTGCTGCTCCAGAGAGTCAGAGAAAGGTTCCTCGCCGACGCCCCCCCCCCCGCCTGTGTCAGTCAGGGAGGAGGAAGAAGAAGAAGAGGAGCTGAGCACGGCAGACGGGGGGAGATGCAGGACTCGGAGCCTTCGCAGCAGCAGCAGCTTCCTGCTGAGCAGGACCTGCTCTTCGAGGAGACCCCCAGGCAGTCTGCGAGCCGAGAGAGATGATGATGCAGAAGGAACTTGCCATGCGGGGGGGGGGACGAACCTTTGCAAGCTCCGTTTGGTGGCAGCAGCAGCAGGTGGGTTTGGGGAGGCTGGCTGTTCCCGCTGCCTTTAAATCTAGTCCAGGGAGATTTGGTCTTGTATGTAAGAGAGACAAGATCATAGGAACTGCGTGGCTGGATCGGCGCAGAGTAGGATCGCTAATTGACCAGTCCAGAAAAACCACCCTGTGTGGCTTCTTCTTCTTTTGCGTAATTGATGGATGGAATTGGCTGCCGCAAGAGGTGTGGGGGAGGGGGGCACTAGTTTAGATGGCGTTAAAGAGGAATCAGACAAATTAAGGGTGGATAAGTCTATCAGTGACCTCACCAGTCAGGATAATAGAACCTCCAGGTTTAGAGGTAGTATACCTCTGAATACCAGTTGCAGGGGAGAATCAGCTGCAGCCTGCAGGAGGGTGGGGGTTACAGGATTTGTTCTCCCCCTGGAAGCATCTGGCTGGCCATTGCGAGGAAGAGGCAGCTGCACTCAAGGGGGTGCCTTTGTTCTGATCCAGCAGGGCCATTCTGATTACCGTATTTCTTCGAGTCTAAGGCGCCATCGATTCTAAGGCGCACCTTTACTTTCAGTACCACCAGCAGGGGAAAAAAAATCCATCGATTGTAAGACTCGCCTCCCTTCATTAAATCTACCCGCTCAGCACCAACTCTCCCCAGCATGTCTCCTGCAGCTGAGGATGACTGAGTGCACTGCCTTTGCATAGCGTTTCTGGCCCTGCCAGTAAGCAGGCCCCCTCCCCCCTCATATTTTATCTATCTCCCCCGCACCCCATAGAACCCCCTCCTTTTGTCCCGGTTAAGGTTGGACCAGAAATCACTGAGATATGGCCTGAAAAAGCTAAGCGCATTTTACAGCTCCTTTTAGGTGGAGCGGCTCTCGAGCGAAACAGTGTATTTTCCTATAGAGATCCTGGTTTTTTTTGGACTCTTCCCTTAAGTTATGGTACCGGATCTTTACCAAAGATCACCGGGGTGTCCCTGAGGAGGGGTCCCAACACAGAAGGGTCCCCATCCTGTCACTTTGTCGGAGCTAGCCTTTGGCAGAGGGTCAGAGTCTTCTGAGGCAGTGCACATATTCTGCAGCTAGTAAAAGGCGTGGGGGTCTTCCCCACGTGCCCTCTCTGGGGCCCAGGAGGGGGATTGGTAAGTGTGTGGTTTAGCCCCTTTGCCACCCTCGGCCTGGGCACAGGTAGGTTGACCGAAGGCCAAGCACTGGGAATGCTACAGGGCATTGGGAGTGGGCCTCCTGCCAGGATACTGCACTACCAGAAGTTCAGGGACACCATTTTAAAACCATAACTTACAGCTGACAACAACAGCTTCCACTCTGTGATGCTTTGGGGTGACCTTCTTCTACCCGGGAGGCCATTCAGAGCAGGAAGAAGGGGAGGGTTTTCAGGAATATGGGAAAACTTGGGCTGATGTCACTGTTCCCGGAGAAGCCATCTTTTCCACCTTCTTTATGCTTCTTGTCAGACAAAATCCACCATTTGCAACCCCAGCACTGTTGTCCTTTTTTCACTATCATATTAATGTCTTTCCCCATACCAATTCCTTAAGCTCATGTTTGTCTCTTCATCATCTCCTTCCTATTGTTTCCTGACTGACTTGATGAACTTAGCCGGAAACCTGCCTGGCCTAAAACATTCTAGCTCAGTTATTTACTAATCTCCTATTGTGAAACCTGAGGTCAGGGGGACAACCTGAGAAACTGGCGCCTTCGCCTATTTGCCTATGAACGTTAATCCTTTTTGGACAATCAGCTAGACAAAGACCCCATTCTTGGACACCTGGAATCATTTACTCTTCAGGGAGGGGGACCTAATTCCCTTACCCAAAGGCACCCAACACCCCAACTATCACCCATTGGCTGGCACTCTCGCCTCCCATTGGTTCCAGGTTTCACAAAGCGGTACACTTGTCATTGGTTCATTTGATGAAGTGTTCCTTTTATTGGATACATTTTTACACTCGCTGTTGGGGTTCTCATTGGTGCAAAGTTTCAATTCCAACCTCTTATTGGACATATCAATGTGCACTTTTTTGGATCCTTCTCCCCATTGGTTCTCCTTTGTTATGTATGTTGCAACACCCTGTATTCCTGTAATAATGAACAATATAAAAACTGTCTGTAATAATTTGAAGGTTACACTTTTGCCCTGCAACTGTGTCCTGGGTTACCCAGTAAAGGCCTTTTCTTGAACCCAACGTTGGTCTTCCTGGAGCTCATTTTTGCGTGCATCTGCCTCTACAGCAGATTTCTCTCTTTGATTCTATTCTACCTTTCCTATTTTGGGGTACCCTCTCCACCTTTGGAGTCCTGTGTCTGCTCACCGAACCATCGAATCCGAACTGTGTATGTACCCCAGGGGGTGCTTACTACACCAGAAAGTGCCATTTCCTTCATTACCTGGGCTTGGGAGAGCTTCAGGGAGGCCTGCGCAACCCTCTGCAGGCCTCCCTGATCTTCAGTTCGGCGAAAAACAGCGATTTTTGGCCATTTCTGGTTTTCATGAAAACCGGAAATGGCTGAAAATCACCGGGTTTTGCTGAACTGAAGATCGGGGAGGCCTGCAGAAGGTCTTGCAGGTCTCCCTGAAGCTCCCCCAAGCCCCAGTAAGTAAGAAGATAGCATTTTGGGGTGCTTTTTGGAGACCTTCGATTCTAAGACGCACCCCATTTTTTGAAATGCTTAATTGGGAAAAAACATGCGTCTTAGAATTGAAGAAATACAGTATTTTATGTTCCATGCCTGTGACCTTGACTAGAGAGGCAGCAAACCCTGGGTGATGCTGTTGCCAGCATGGAGAGAAGCAGCAGGATGTCTACAGACCAAGCTGCTTTTAAAGGCACAGCTACCAGGGTCATTTAAGAAGTTGGCAACCTGAGACTCATCAGCCCCGGTGCAATGTACAGACAGGGCCAGCCAGGAACATGTCATCAGAAATGTCACAAGCCAGGTGCTGATGGAGAAAGCCCCCCTCCTCCCTCCATCGTGGCCCCCCAGCAATCAACTGCCTCTGAACAGGGAGGCTCTGACAGCTGTTGATTGATGCCTCATCCCTGAATTGGTCTGCTGCTGCTATTTTTAGACTCTGCAATTCTATTGAAGCTCCTGGAGGATTGAACTGGAAGGAGATCCAGTATTAAGGAAAAGACTGGGCAGGAGGTGGGGCGGCCGCCAGGGCTCCCAGACCTGGCAATTGATTGACGCAGATGTATAGCAGTGTAATAAAACCTCGCTTGCCAGACCACACTGTATATCTGCTCACCCAGAGACAACCATATTTCCACAGCACTGGGGATAAAATAGCTGCACACATCAATGCAGGCTCCAATGACCTGTTGTGAGCCTGCCTGGGAGATGTGTTGCCAAGGAAACCTCACCACACGCGATTGGCATTTCATTTATTTGTAACGGTGCCTTTTCAAGCCCCTCCTCTGGTTTTGTCATCATGGGGACCAGCAAAGACGGAATGTCTTTGAATGAATGAATGAAGCCGGAAGTGAAGGCGGCAGCAGGACTTCTTGGCAGGCAGAGGGCATTCTGGGATGGAGGAGGAGGATCTCCTCTGTCATTGAGGAGAGCGGAGAAATCGGAATGGAGTCCTGCTGAGATTTTCCCAGGATGCAAAGAGAGAAGGCAGAACAGCCCACGGCTACTGACAGGAGGCGAGAGAAACACACCAGGCTGCCAGATCCCCTGATTTAGGAATGTGCCAGAACAAGAAAACCCAACTTTTAAAAAGGGGTTATTTGGTTTGTCTTTTGTGTTCTACTGTACACTTATTTATTTATTGCTCTAATATTTTTTATGTGCACCACTTTGTGATGTTTGCCTGAAACGACAGCAAAACCGAATAGGAATGCCTAAAATAAATAAAATAAAGATATTAAATGAATCTTGTCTTACGGAGATGCTGCCAAACTAGATCCCATCCCTTTCTCGAGGGGCTCTTGGTTTCTGGGTGTCCTACCAACACTTTTGATGATGGTTTTAGTAGGACACCGGACAGGGCCAGCTGATCTCAAGCGAAGGACATTCCAGGTCTTCCCACCCTGAGCACGTTCTCCAACTGGATGCAGAAATCTTCGTAGGAAGTACTAGGAGTGAGTGAGTGAGTGAGCCTCTTCTCCCCGACTTTGCTCCACTGCCAGCTTCTCATTCTCCCCTCCTGACTCTGATTGTTCATCAGAGCTGTGTTGAGGCCATCTCTTGGCTTGTGGTTGTGTGAGTGGAAAACACCCACATAAGGTGTAGGGAAGATGCTACCCTTTTTCTTCCTCAGCAGAGGACAAATAGTAAAGGTTGTCATTAAAATCACCATTACAATTTTGCCTTTAGTAAAATTCTAAGCAAATTGGGGGGGGGGGGGGCGAGTTGTTGCTTCCCAACTCAGGCCAAACATCTGAGGGATTTCAAATAAGTCAAAAGTTTGGATAAGACCCGCAAAATGCACTGAGTGGCTGTTGGGGAGGGGGTGAGAGTGAGTTTGCATTGTTTGCAAGCCATAAGCAACCTCCTCATTTGTAGGTTGATTTTCCCCTTCCCTCCAGCGCCATGTTGGATACAGCGCGAAGTCTGCCCTGGGGCTGCTGTGTCCCAGCAGGGGGCTTTGGATAGGATTGGGCTGTCAATCATGTCTCCGCCTTTTTTCTGGACTGAAAGCCCCAGACGCTGTAGCCTTTCCTCATAAGGGAGGTGCTCCAGCACACTAATCATTTTGGTTGCTCTCTTCTGCACCTTTTCCAGTTCCACTATATCCTTTTTGAGATGTGGCGACCAGAACTGGACGCAATACTCCAAATGTGGCCTCACCATTGTTTTGTACAATGACATACAGCGCAATCCTGACTAAGGATCTGGCCGGCGGCTCAGGGCCACCTGCCAGATCCTGAGCCCAGGCTGCCCATTGACCAATGGGCCAGAGGTCTACTCGGGGAAGGGGATTGGGGCTGGCCCGATGGGACTCCTTGGATTTCCGCCAGCTAAATAGCTGGCAGAAGTAGAGGAGGCCATGTAACGGCCTGGCTGGCGCGACGGGGATATGGCCGACGCCATCCCCCACCTCCTCTCAGGCCGGCTAGGCCAATGGCCTCCTCCCTCACCCACCGAACTGATGCCTCCAACACGAACTGCCTCCGTGCCTGCCAGGCACCTCCTTCAGCAGGCACTCCGGCCACGGAGCAAGGCTCCCGAGTGGTTGCGAACGTGCTTTATGGCACGTTTGCGACACTTTAGAACGGTGGAGTGCTTGCTCCGCTGTTCTAAAGATCCCCAGGATTGCGCCGATAATCATATTGGCCATTTTATTCTCAATCCCTTTTTTAATGATTCCAAGCATGGAATTGGCCTTCTTCACAGCCGCCGCACACTGGGTCGACACTTTCATCGACCTGTCCACCAGCACCCCAAGATCTCTCTCCTGATCTGTCACAGACAGCTCAGAACCCTTCAGCATATATGTGAAGTTTTGATTTCTTGCCCCAGTGTGCACCACTTTACACTGGTGCCAGGACTGATTTTGGGGGCACATCACTTTTCCCCTCTCTCCACTGCGAAAATTGCCCATTGACACCCACTCTGTGTGGCTGTTCAGGTAGCTCTATCTGCCCGTGCTCTTCTGCTCTGAGGACAGATGCAAAAAATGCACTAATTTTTCTGTAATGTCCCCATCATCCCCCTTTATGTCCCCTTTCCCCCCCTCACTGCCCACTGTCCAGTAGGCCAACTGCTTCTCTAGCAGGTTTCCTGCTTCTAACGTATTTGAAAAAGCTTTTATTGTTGTTGCTGGCTCCTCAAAGTCTTTCTTTGCCTCCTGTATTGTCTTTTTACATTTCTTTTGCCAGAGTTTGTGTTCCTTTTTATTCTCCTCATTAGGACAAGACTTCTATTTATGGAAGGAAGCCTCCTTGCCCTTTATAGCCCCTCTATGGCTATAAGGGCCCCCTCTGTAGGCGATGGTGTTGCTTTGTATGTCAAAGGGGTCATATTTTCCAACGGATTAGACAATTTAAGAGGAATACACTCCTCTACTACATGCCCTAGTGACATCTAGTCACACATCTAGACATCTAATACATGCCCTAGTGACATCTAGACTAGATTACTGCAATGCGCTCTAAGTGGGGCTGCCTTTGAAGACTGTTAGGAAACTGCAACTAGTGCAGAATGCAGCGGCCCGGGTGGTTCGTTTCCGGGCACAATTCAAAGTGCTAGTTTTGACTTTTAAACCCCTTAACGGCTTGGGCCCAGGGTATTTGAGGGACCGCCTCCTTCCTTATAATCCGACCTGACGGAGGTGAGGGGGATGGCGGCGTGGAATAGGGCCTTCTTGGCAGTGATGCCCCAACTATGGAATTCCCTCCCCCTGGAATTAAGAACGACTCCCTCCTTAGAGATCTTTCGGCGGGGCCTTAAGACATTTTTATTTAGATTAGAATTTGATGTCTGACATGGTGGGCTGGCTTTTTAATAAATGGCTTTTAACCTATGTAAATTTAGGTGACCCACTGGGGTTGTTTATTTTAAATTGTTTAAATTTATTATTTTAATGTGTATATATGTATTTTAATATTGTGTTGTAAGCCGCCTTGAGTGTCGCCGGGAGAAAGGCGGGGTATAAATTCTTTAAATAAATAAATAAATAAATACAAAATCACTGGGATGTGTGTGTATGAAAATGCCAGGCCCACCAAAGTAATGTCTTTTGAAAGGAAACCAGCCACTTGTGGGCCTGGTGCTTTACGAAGAGAGAGATGATAGATGATCCCTGCCCCCCAAAGTCCTCAATCTAAACCAGGGCTCTCCAAATTGTTGGGGGTTATTATATTATTTCATAAACCTTAGGGGGTTCAAATATGCAGAGTTTGCAAATGGAAGAAGACCTTATATTTATTTAACCAGTAGAGTTATCCCAGCACCCACGCTAGCTAGCTATCATTACCATTGAAATGAGACACGGAGTCTGAGGCTTGTATAGTAAAAAGAAAAATAGTTTTACTTACAGATCAGCATTCTGAGTTTACATTCATCTAGTTGTGACTAGAGGTACTCTACAACTTAAGCGGTCAGTATGTCCCTATATAGCTGGCACACCTATGTGGGGAAAATGGCTTCCAGGCAAGGAGCCCAGGAAAGCACGTCCTTCCCCATGTAGAGTCAGATGCGAAGAGAGAGAACCCATGTGGTCAGAGAGAGGATGTTGGGAAAGGTCAGGGTCACGCCCCTTCCAGGTCAGACAGGAGGGGCCAGGTGAAGGTCCTTGCAGGTGACCGGAACACACACTACCCTCCCAGGTCCTTGCAGCCAAATACTGCTCATATCCAACACAAATTACAGCTGGCAGGCCACATCCATCCCACGGGACGGTTTCATCTGGCCCGTGGAAGGTTGGCCAGTGTGGCCTGCGGTAGCCTCTGGCCTATCCATGGGGCTCCCCCCTCCCGCCTTCCACAGTCCTCACTGTGGAAGAGATTGAACAGAAAGGGAAGGCACCAGAATGCTAATAGTGCAAACCAACACATGTCTATGTAGGAGTCAGCCCTATTGAGTTAAATAGGACTTACTCCCAGGTACATGGATATAGAATTGCAGCCTAAGCACACCAGACATGACAGGAGATGAAACTTTTGGGCTGCTGCGAACTGCCACATTAAACACGAGCAAATCACCTAGTCTGGACAGCAAATGCCTGGCTGGCAGTTCTTATTGAAGCCACATGAAAGTGTTGAGCTTTTGACCTTGAGTGTAGTAGGCAACATGGTGGTGAGGAGACTAAGCTGCAAGTCAGGACTTTCCTGCTTCAAATCTCATCTCTGCCGGGAACTTGCTAGGTGGCCTTAGGCAAGACACTCCCTCTCAGCCTCCTGTGCAAAGGGAAGATATTACCCGACAGCAGGATTGTTGTATGGATAAAAAGATGGTGCATGTGTGGAGTGCTTTGATACAAATGTGATGCACTGTCATTCTAACTTGTCACAAAAATCAATGGAGTAAAAAACAGCCAACTTAGCTTAATGCCATTTAAAAATGGTCTTTTCAAATCTGCTCTAGCCTCCTTGTCTCCCCTCCCCTCCAAGCTGCCCCCCTCCCAGCTGGTGCCCTGGGGCTCCCCTTGCAGACCTCTGGAGAGAGAGAAAAGCCGGACTTAACTCCTGAGTGGAGGAATTCTCCTTCCCTGCCCTCTGTTGCTCCAGGGGTCCCCCACTTGCAAGCTCCCTCCCCTCCCGAAGGGACAGCCCACCACCGGCAGGCAGGTACGATTGAACTCTTCTTCTTAACCAACTCGCTGCCTCTCTCTGCCCATCTCTGCTCCTCTTTCCTGGAGCGGGGTGTGCGTGTGTGTTTGCGCGTGCGCTCGCTCCCTCGCTCGCGGGCGCGCGCGTGTGGTCTGCCAGCGGCTTCCTTCTGCTCTGGAGGGGGGAGTGGTTAGTAGCTAGTAGGGGGTGCCCAGTGGAGATGCCCCACCTTTGCCTGCAGCTTGCAGCAACCAACTATCATCATGGGAAAGGTAAGAAGCGTCGTCCTCCCTCTCAGCTGGTTCCCAGGAGGAGGCTGAAGGCGGGAGACGCTGCAAAAGGCTGCTCCGCCCGCCCTCCCTCCCTCCCTCCCTCCCTCCCTCCCTGACAATGGCCTCTCGGGACAGGCGTTGAGGGACATCTTTGCAGTGCCGCAGGTGCCCGAGCCGCTTCATCGGGCGATGGCTCTGCAGTCTTGTTTCCCCTGCCCGTCTTCCTGGCCAGGGGAGTCATCTTTAGAGAGCTCCCAAAGCAGGGAAAGGGAGCAAGAGAGAGAATCTCTTTCCCCCCTAGAGAAAAAGCTTGTACGAGAAGGTGGTCTGGGAAAACCTCTTCGTGTGGAGGGAGGAAGAGGAAAGAAGAACAGAACAGGTCAGGTACTGTACCTCCCCGCCCCCCCCCCCCGCCCCACCACGCTGCCGCGAGGACTCACAGAGAAGGGCCGCGGGCTGGGGGGAAAGGCAGGCCGTGGTGCTGAACGGACAGCGACTGCTCGCGCAGCCACGCCTTGGCCGCAATCCTCAAGGCCATCGCCAGGGGGCGCAGCCGCGGGATTTCAGCATTGTCTTTTCAAAGCCGAGCCATCAAGCGTGCACACCCCGCCCCTCTATCCCAGGCAGGCTGAACGAGCAGCGACTATAGAGCATCCATGGCCCCGTAGTAGAGCATCCATGGTAGCTTGCAGCGGGGGGCCGAGCAGCATGCGCCCCGAGGCAGCCAGGCAGGAGGGCTGGGTAAATACAGGTAGGTAGGACGAAGGAGCGAGGAAAGCGCCGAGAACGCCCCTCCTCCGCCAACCCCGTTCCCGAGCTCCCCTTGCTTGGCGGGCAACAGGAGACAGATACGGCCAGGATTTGGGGGTGGAGACTGAGGGGGGGGGGTATTTCTATAACCACTTTTTTATCTGTGTGGTGCGTGGACTGGGAAGATGGGAGGGAGCGGGGAAAGAAACCTAACAGTAGCTACTACAAAGCAATCCACACACGTAGGAACTGTGTGTGCCTGTGTGCGCCTGTGAGAGAGATACGGCTATCGGGCCGTGGGGGAGGCGGCAGTAATGCATTATTTGCCTGTATACAGTCTTTCCTTTGCATACAGTCGCCTGGAAGGAATAATCCTACTACTACACTTCCTATCTTGCAGCTGGTGGGGGTGTGAGTGCCGCTGTGATCCCGCGTTTTATGCAGTTCAAGCCTAGAGAGCCTGCTTTTCCTTTGGAGAACTCGGAAGGGGTGCAGTGGTCTCCCCGTCTCTCCTCCCCCCCCCTACTGATTAGGGTCACACCTGTCTAGCGTCAAGAGAGCTGGCAGCATCAGGTATCCCCAGAGCATTCGGACTACTGAGTGAGTGCGTGAGAGAGAGAGAGAGAGAGAGAGAGAGAGAGAGAGAGAGAGAGAGAGAGAGAGAGAGAGAGAGCGCCTTACACATGGCAATGGTGTGTATCAGGTTGAATAGCAGCCATGACAACAACAGTGATATGTTTGTATGTGGCAGGGTGGGGGAAAGACTAAAGACCAATTCAGAAGTGTACGTAGTGAACAGTCAGCGTTAGGCACTGCCATACCAGCCAGGCCCAGCCCATTCCCCAAGATGGCCAGAGGGGGCTCTGCTACATGTGTCATATCTGGCTGGCTGAGGCCAAATTTGCGACCCCCAGGGGCAGGGCCTTCTCCGTGGCAGCACCACAACTTTGGGACTTCCTCCCATTTGAATTGAGATCTGTGCCCTTCCCCCGTCCCATTGGTCTTTCAGTGGAGGCTTAAGACTTTTCTTTTCCAGTTAGAGTTCCCACCCTGAATTGTTTCTGTTGCTCTGTCCTGTTTGGCTTTTGGTTTTTGTGTTCTGTCACTGCTTTCATTGTTGATGTTATTTATTGCTGCCATTTTATTTGTTGTTTTATTTTTTATGATTGTGTCTTTAGTATTTTTTATGGTTGTGTTTTTAATGTTTGTGAGCTGCCTTGGGCATCCCCACTAGGGAGGAAATGAGCAAATGTTTGCAGGATTGTGCCCAGTATGTACTCGTGTCTGTATGAACCAGGGGCAGAACTTCTTATGGCATAGACCAGCCCAGGAGTGCTTTTTTCCCTGATCGTGGAGTGCATGTGTAGCAGCACCGTAACATTATGTCTGGAATATTCCCAGCCATCACGTTTTTGTAAACTCCATGGACTCATGTCGTATGATGCAGTGTGTGTGCGTGTGCATGCGTGCTCTCCTGCACCTTCGTTACTTGCGACCTTTACATTGCAGGTCCATTTTCAAGAGGCGTTTACCCAGCTGCTTTCTTCATAATGTTTTGCTGAACCGCTTTCCCCCAAGGAAGAGCTATCAGGCAGACACTCTGTCTTGTTTGCAGAGTTGAGAAAGGACTCTACGCAGGACCAATGACCAGGGACAGCAACTTGAGTACAGAGAAGAGCCCAAGAAAAGACCCAGACCCATCAACTCAAGGTCAGCAGCCACAAGTAGAGTCGGTTCTTACAGAGATATAGTGCACTTTCCCTGGGGCCATTCCAGGAGAGCCTGTGCAGCCGTTATAGCAGATATTAGTGTGCCAGCCTTGGATCAGGGTGTCAGAGGTTCAGATCTCTCCTTAGTTATGAGGCACAAGTGTTTTTTGGGGAAAAAGTGTGTCTTATAGTGCGAAAAATACGGTATTCTTCGGCGCTCAGCCTTCCTTATGGTCCAACTCTCGCAACCATACATTGCTACTGGGAACACCATCGCCCTGACTATACGAACTTTTGTTGGCATGGTGATATCTCTGCTTTTATTATGCTATCTAAATTTGCCATAGCTTTCCTTTCAAGGAATAAGTGTCTTTTAATTTCATGGCTGCTGTATCCGTCTGCAGTGATCTTGGAACCCCCCCCCCCAAAATAAAATCTGTTGCTGCTTCCATTTCTGCCCCTTCTATTTGCCAGGAATTGATGGGACCAGATGCCATGGTCTTAGTTTTATTAATGTTGAGTTTCAAGCCGACTTTTGCACTCTCCTCTTTCACCCTCATCAAGAGGCTCTTTAGTTCTTCTTCACTTTCTGCCATTAGGGTGGTATCGTCTGCATATCTGAGGTTGTTGATATTTCTCCCGGCAATCTTGATTCTGGCTTGCGATTCATTCAGCCCTGCATTTCTCTTTTTTTTCTCAATATATATTTATTTTTATTAATAAACTACTAAACTAAACAAAACAAAACAATAAAACAAAACAATACAACATACTACGAAAGATTACAGCAAGCGCGAAGCAGTAAATCCTACTTGTATACTATAATATATTTTCTACTTATAATATCTAACTAAGCCTATATCTCTAATATACTATTCATTAAATCCACATTTCATCACCTCTCTCTCTCTCTCTCTCTCTCTCTCTCTCTCTCTCTCTCTCTCTCTCTCTCTTAAAGAATATATAAGTGGTATCAAAATATTCACAAAAAGATTAACTAACTTTTACTTTATCTAAAAATCTTAATTCCCGCTTCAGATATTTTAATATATAAAGCCACACCATTTTTCTCCAAATGTATTAAAATAAAAACCTTCCAAATTTTTCTGTTTTTTTAAAATATTCTATATCCCCTTTTTTACATAAGATTCTTGAAAACAAATCACATCTTATTTAAGTCTTTTCAAGTAATAAAACATTCTTTTTCTTTTATTCACAAAAGGGTTAACTAACTTTTCCTTTATCATCTAAAAGTCTTAATTTCCACTTCAAATATTTTAAATTTATTAAGTCAACCCATTTTTTCATCTTCAATTTTGTTAATTTCCATCATCAAAATTTTTCCATCATTCTTTATATGAGTTTCTTAAAAACAAGTCATATCTTATTTTTTAATAATAAAACATTTTTTCTTTTTGTATAACTAACTCCAGTAATATTCCCCACAAAAAATATAATCCCTTAATTTTGACAGTTGCCCATTACACCTTCCATCCCTTCCCCTCCTCCTCCTTCCTCTTCTTCTTCTTCTTCTTCATCCTTAAATCTTCCCCGAAAGTCCCTTGCTTTTTGAATTGTATCCACTTTGCAATTTTTTCCACAGGATCATTCACGTCTTCTAAATTCCTCCCCCGAAAGACAGACTTTTTCTTCAGCACCTCCATGAAAAATATATAACCAAGTCTTGATTTAACTCTTGGTACTTCCTCTGCTACAATCTCTTCCACTAAATCTTTCTCTTTGTCATTATCTTTATCTTTATCTTTCTGTATTTCCATTCCTTGCGGTTTGTCCTTTTTCTTCACTGCTTGTTTCAATTCTTCTTTCATATTCTGAAATTCTTCCTGCAAAATTGCCATTTTTGCATCAAATCTCCTTTCCCATTTTTTAAAACAATACTCCAATTGTGTAGTCATGCTGCAATTTTTTCACCAGGTGCCAATTTCTTTTCTCTTAAAAAAAAGAGGTAAAAATAAAAAGCTTCTGCGGTCGCCGACGTGAAACAGAAAGATTAATTGCCAAAATCCATGAACTCTGACACGGAAGGGCTCATATTCTTTTAGCAAAAATGTCAGGAATGTCAATACGTAGAAGGAAACACACACACACACACAAATCCCAAACAAATTTCTCTTGCCGGAACAGTCTATTTAAAAAAGCTTCTTCATATCTTTCCTTCTCCTTCTCTTACTGTTTTAATCTTCCATAAGTACAGAAAAAAATAGGTAGAACTCTCCACTTTAAAACTTTAACTTCGTCTTTTCCAACTTTCACTTTCGAATGTTCACTTCGCCTTATCGCAACGTATTAATTATTTTTAACGTTAACTCTTATCTTGGCTAATTTCTTCAACTCATAAATCATTTCTACGCCTCTTGCCTAAGTAAAGCAAAGCATGTGGGAGGTGGCTTGGCTTAGGCTTCATCTGCGGACGGAGCTTCGATGGTAATCCATTCTTCCTCACCGACAACCCAAAACTTCAGAGCCTTTGCCTTGAAGTGTCAGAATGAGGGCGATTGAAAAAAATGTGGTTTATCTCTTCGTACTCCCTTTCAATCCAGGGGTAGAGTAATTAAGTCCATCAGATGTAATCCGTCGATACAGAGCGATCGGCGGAGTTGTCAGCCTGCCATGTCCTCCTAACCGGAAGTCGCGCCCTGCATTTCTCATAATGTACTCTGCATATAAGTTAAATAGGCATGGTGACAATATACAGTCTTGCCATACTCCCTTCCCAATTTTGAACCAATCGGTTGTTCCATGGCCAGTCCGAACTGTTGCTTCTTGACCCGCATACAGGTTTCTCAGGAGACAGGTAAGGTGGTCTGGTACCCCCATCTCTTTAAGAATTTGCCACAGTTTGTTGTGATCCACACAATCAAAGGCTTTTGCATAGTCAATGAAGCAGAGGTAGGTGGTTTTTTGGAACTCTCGTGCTTTCTCCATGATCCAGCGCATGTTGGCAATTTGATCTCTAGTTCCTCTGCCTCTTCGAAACCCAGCTTCTGGTAGTTCTCGGTTCACGTACTGCTGAAGCCTAGCTTGTAGGATTTTGAGCATAACCTTGCTAGGATGTGAAATGAGTGCAATTGTGCGGTAGTTTGAACACTCTTTGGCATTGCCCTTGGAATTGGAACATAAACTGACCTTTTCCAATCCTTTGGCCACTGCTGAGTTTTCCAAATTTGTTGGCACATTGAGTGCAGCATTTTAACAGCATCATCATTTAGGATTTTAAGTAGCTCAGCTGGGATATTATCATCTCCGCTAGCTTTGTTGTTAGTAATGCTACCTAAGGCCCACTTGACTTCACTCTCTAGGATGTCCGGCTCTGGGTCAGTGACCACACCAGCATGGTCATCAGGAACATTCAGATCTTTCTTGTATAGTTCTTCTGTGTATTCTTGCCATCTCTTCTTAATCTCTTCTGCTTCTGTTAGGTCCCTGCCTTTTTTGTCCTTTATCATGCCCATCTTTGCACAAAACGTTCCCATAAATAAATGTACCGTATTGCCCCGAGTATAGGACGCTCCTGATTATAAGCCGCACGCTTAAAGTTTGTTGCTATTTTTTAACTTTTTTAACTTAAAGAAAATATACACATTAGTAGAACAGTAAAACAGTACAGCTGTAGTACAGTTAAAAGCATAGGCACCCTTATTGAATTTGGGCACCCTAGTATAAGTAACCTTCCCAGATCCAAAGGGCCTACCTTTAACCTTTGGAATTTGGGCAGGTGCAGCTTGTTGCACCCTTCCATGATGATGAGCTGCACCTGCCCAAATTTCAATGGTTAACAGGACAATCCTATGCATGTCTACTCAGAAGTAAGTCCCATTGCATTCAATGGGGCATACTCCCAGGAAAGTGTGCATAGGATTGCAGCCTAAAGGTAGGCACTCTGTCCCCCTTTGGATATGGTAAACCTATGCAGGAGCTCTTGCTCTCAACTTTCAAACTGCAGGATCAATAAATATCTTAGTTTCCACAGAGTCCTGGGGCTGGAATTTAAGGGTTAATTTTTTCAAATGCTTCCTGAGGCTAGAGCCTGATAGTGAGATTGTGGCCATTTAGCAAGTGATTAAGAGCTGAAAACACAGCCTTTGCAGTTTAAAAGTTTTACCTTTGAAAGAGACTTGGAGAGGTTTGAAAATGGGATGCTTTGCAGAAAACTCTAGGCAGGAAACGCTAGACTTTGATTGTAGGCCGCAACCCTAATTTAAAGACTTGCCTTAGGGGACAAAAGTGAGTCTTATACTCAGGTCAATACGGTAATTTTCTTAGGCTTCTCGGACAAGGCAAGCTTGTGTGAGCTGGGCAAATTGGCTGTGCTGCAAGGATGCACATGGTCCGCCACATGCCTGTGACCAGGGACTAGGACCGCTGAGCAACCTCCTACTTTCTATGAATAAAGAACTGAAGCACTGTGGACCTTCGGAAGAGATGGGGCAGAGTGGAGAGTGTGAGGGGCTGGAGCAGACAGGCTTTGGGAAGGGAAAGATGCTGAGTGAGGACATGTGTCTCTGCCACTAGACTGATGAGCGTCAGAATTGCCTGAAAAACGGACACTTCTTGGGAGAGAAATAAAAGTACATCTTAAGAATTGGGTTCAGGTCAGGGATGCCCCGAATCATCAGGGACCCTCGAGAAGTATGATGGGCTGAGACAAGGATTCAGTCGGCAAAGGCCAGGCCAGGCACACTGTGTTTGCACTGATTTCTGTCTCTTTGTTTTTCTGTCCCAGCAGATGAAGTCTTGACAGGGATGACCCAGGGGACTGTCTCCCAATGGCGTCCTCACACCCCCTGGAACTGACAGTCTTAGGGAATGGCCCAGGGTCCAGCCAGAGCGCTCCAGGAGGGGGGTCCTCAGCAGCACCGTGGACAGATCCCAGCCTGGGAATTGAGAATGCCTCCTACCAGGGGGAAGAGGAAGAGGAAGAAGAGGAGGCAGAAACCTCCTTCCGGAGGAGTGGCCAAGGTGCCACAAGCAGCAGCCCCCGGGACCAAGCAGCGCCCTCTAGGGGAGACTTGTCTCCGCGATCCGAGGAGGGTCCTTTGTCAGACACCAGCGGGGACTCTGTGGACTATGGCTTCATTTTGGCGCTGGTCTTCTTGGTGAGTGGGATTTTGCTGGTGATTATTGCCTACAGCATCCCACGGGAGGCTCGGGTCAACCCAGACATGGTGTCTGCCAGGGAGATGGAACGGCTGGAGCTATATTATGCCTGGCTGGGATCCCATTTGGACAAGTGCATTATTGCAGGCTTGGGTCTGTTGACTTTAGGGGGGATGCTACTCTCCATGCTCCTGATGGTTTCTATCTACAAAGGGGAGCTCTATAGGAGAAGGAACTTCCCCATTTCCAGGGCTCCCCGGAAGACCTATGGATCTATAAACCTGAGGATGAGGCAGCTTAATGGAGAGGGGGGACAAACCTTGGTGGAGAATGAGGTGGTTCAGATGACCGAAGCTACAAGCAACAACCAAAACTGCTGATGTTTCTTCAGGTGAAGTATCCGATACGGCCCTCCCTGTTCTGTGGTCAAAGAAGACTTTTTCTGGATTTTTTTTATTTGTTTGACCTGCATCTTTAGTGATAACTTCGTACCTCAAAGAAGATCAGGTGAGAAAAAAAAGAAACTTCACATCCTATAAGAAAGACATGTCAGGAAGCTGTTTAAGATGAGCCTCAGGCAAAAACTGACAATGCCTTCTTTGCTAACACACACACACAAACAAACACACACACAAGTTCATAGAAGCGACTTTTTGGGGAAAACAAACATTACTTTCTGTCTTCTGGGAGCACGACGTTCTTTCCAAAGCGCCAAGACTAGATTTCCAAGAAAACGTCTGAGCCTCCTATACGTTTTCTGTGCTATGTACAGTTCTGGGATACTCCCCACACACCGGTAGCTTTTTGACTGTCATACAACCAAATAGCCTATGCTGGAGAAACAGAGCCAAAGTCACATATCAGAGCTCCTCTTTGAGTTTATTTGTATACCATCAAGTTCAGTTTAAGGCCCGTCCTTTTGAACAAGGCTACTGGATTTTTCTGCAGCCAACAACCTGTTAGCAATAGTTTAATCTGTAAGCATGCAGTGCTGACTCTCAGACATTGCTGTTCCCAGCAAAAGGGCAGAATGCAGTCCGATGCGGCTCACTTTGTACACGGTCTCTGGATCTCAAGGTCCTGCTACGCCACCCTTCACAATGTTTGAATTTGTAGCACGCATTAGTTGGGGAAGCGAAACCTTGGTGAAAAACCCACAGGCTGCCTCGTGAGCCCACAACCCACACCAGCAAACCCGACTCCTGAGCCTCACAGATAAAGAAGCCACTTGACGTCCCAAATGTTTCTGTGTCTTTAGTTACAAGAAGAAATACAGTGAACAGCAGGTTCCAAGAACCTCCAGATATTTTACTTCCTCTGAGTGAGGAACTCGTTCCCACTAAGTTGCTTGCCGTTGATGTTGAAAGCCTTTGCTGCAATTAGGAGCTACAATTACAGTGTGGAGGCACCGCGTGAAATATTGATGAGGGGGGGCCAGGGGGGCCACCATCGAGGAAAGTGTGTCAGCAGGAAGCATAAGATGGAAATAACTCAGACATGACCCGCAAAAGGTGACCTCTAAACAGAACGGCTGCTGGGGGAAAAGACAGCCCTGCTCCAGCCCACTGGAAAATGTGTAGTAGCTACGTGCCAGTAGATACGGTCCGTTCAATGTTCAAAATTGTAAGGAACCAAGAGAGGACATTGTCATTTGGAATGCTGTGCAGTCGATTCTGCCAGATTTATTTGCCTTTAAATCTTGCCTTATATTCTGTGTGTGTGTGTCCGTCCCCCGTCCCCCATGGTTGGAATGTTCTAATTGCTTATAATTGGGAGGGGGAAGAGGTATTGTTTAAAAAAACATTTGAGAACATGAGAAAAATCTCTCCAGGTCTGAGCAGTGGTTTGCCTAGCCGAGGGCTGGAATCACACATGCAGCAAAATGAGGTGGCCGAGTCGAGTGTACCAGACAGTGCTACTGGGAGGTGTGGGGAGGTCACATGTTTTATTGCTCAGCCATTTTAAGAAGAATCCCTGCAAAACAAAACCTAGCACACCCAGGACTCCTCTGCTAGTTGTCTACTTGAAGGGACTTGTTTTTTCCCCGGAGTAAATGAGCATCCCCTCACCTGCAGTCTGAAGCGATACTGTCCATTCAGGACCCTACCAGTGGCACATGCACATCTAGCCCTAGAGATGCCGAGAATTTGAGGGAGGGAAATCTTAAGAAAACGTCTTCTAAAATGCATTTTTATTTTGCAAAAAAGATTTACATTACCCTAGTTCGATCCTCATTTGTTTTCCAAAATTCTAATTTATTCTCCAGTGAGTCTCTTAATTTGAATGTCTTTACGATACCCCAATTACCGGTAAGCTGCTTAAAACTGTCCCCTCTCAAGCGAATTTTAAAATCAAAATGTGATTATTTTAAATGGAACTTTTTCCATTTTTGTTTTTAAAAAGTGAAAATGTTTTTAAAAAGTGAAAATGTGTGTAGAATTATAGGTCAGCTTCACTTCTAGACCCATATTTCTGTCTCCAGCACTAGTAGGCTCTGAAAGTTCACTCTGTGCTCCTGAAATAAGCTTCCCCCACATTGTTTGCCTCGCCTCTGGATTCAGAATTGAGGGATATGGGTTAGAGAGAGCAAGCGCCTTGCAAAAGAAGAGGCGATGTTTCCTTCACAGGTTGAAACTGTGGCTCATGTTCTTTAGGCTCTCCGACCTGAGTCCCCCCCCCCCGCATTTGTAGCATGGATGGACAGAGGAGGGACCCACCCATGCTGAAATGACCAGTGTTGCTGGGGGGGTGGGGAAAATGTGTTTGCAAGCACACCTTTCTCTCTTCTAAAGCACTATTTATTTATTTATTTATTTATTTATTTATTTATTTATTTATAGAATTTATACCCCGCCTTTCTCCTACAAGGGCAACCAAGGCGGCTTACAATAAAAACATTAAAATACATATATGCATTTAAAATCAAGAATTAAAACAATTAAAACAAACAGCCCCAGTGGGTCATCCACATTTACATTTGTTAAAAGCGATTTGTTAAAAAAGCCAGCCCACCATGTCAGACATCAAATGCTGATCTAAATAAAAATGTCTTAAGGCCCCGCCGAAAGGTCTCTAAAGAGGGAGCCGTTCTCAATTCCAGGGGGAGGGAATTCCACAATTGGGGCGCCACTGCCGAGCCGCCATTCCCCTCACCTCTAGGCCCTATTCCGAGCCGCCATCCCCCTCACCTCCGTCAGTGGCGGCATGGTTAACAGCCGCCCCCGATGACCTCAGAGTATGGGTCGGATTATAAGGAAGGAGGCGGTCCTTCAAATACCCTGGACCCGAGCCGTATAGGGCTTTAAAAGTCAAAACTAGCACTTTGAATTGTGCCCAGAAATGAACCGGCAGTCAGTAGCGCGTCACTAGGACGTGCGTCACCCTGGGGCAGGGGGTGCGCGTCACCCTAGTGACGCTACGATATCGCGGCGCGGGGGGCGACCCGGCTCCCCCCCCCCGGCGTCGCCCTCCGGACGCTCCGAGGCCGGCCCGGGAGCCGGCCTCGGAGCGTCCGACCCCGTCGGCACTCCAGGGCCTTCTGAAAGAAGGACCAGGCAGCGCGTCCATCCGGGTATTTTTCGGATTTTCGCGCATGCGCAGACCCGTTTTGAGGGCAAAAAGCCCCTTTTACACTTTCAACTGCATCCCACTTTACCCATAGTTGGGTCAGACCCAAAGAGATCATTCGAACAAGACGGGAGTCCTGGTTGTATGAGCTGATTCTGACTGGCACTGTAATTTTTCATCTCCAAACAGTGATCTGAGATGAATTGAAAGGCCAACTAACAGACACAGGTGGCATCCATCCATCCATCCTTCCATCCAGGTCATTGCAGAAAAGCAACTTGCTGGGTGAACATCAGTTTCTTTTGCTCTGAATGCGATTAAATGCCCTTTCAAAGAACTCAGCCTGTTAGAAAGATGAGATCTGCAGAGGGCCGCAGTTTATTGGCTTCGGAGACACGCTTGGCGTCGTATTTTCATGTAAGGCTCTTTTTGTGAGGCTTTAATTGGATGGTAGCTCTGCTGTGTTGCATTGTCATGGTCTTGCCATATTATTCCTTAAGGAGGCCCTGAGGATTATACTGAGGGAAAAAATCAATTCTGTGACTGAAACAAAAACTATTCACCCCAATGCAAATCAGACTAGAAAACAAATCCTCTGGCAATGATCTCCAGCATCTGAATGCAACGAGTTCATATTGATGGTTGGTTTTCTTCAGAGGTGGTGCTCTAACCCATCATTCCTGTCTCCTCCACACTTCCTTTTGGGTTCTGTCCCTCTCTTCTGTTTCCAGTTCAGGGAGTGGGAGGAGCAGGAACAGTGGAGGGGACTGTCTATAAAAAGACAGAGGGGAACCCCCCCCCACCAATCCGACTGCCTCAGTTTGCCTTATGGATCAGCCAACCCTGGCTGCATTGCACCGCCTGAGAGGTGCACCCTTGCACCTCTCACTTGCAGTGTTGCAAAGCATGCTGGCAGCATGCCCCTTTTTGCTTGCCTGCTGCTTCATTGGCCCTTTCATTGCATTGCCACCCCAAGCATTGCCGTTGACCTGCCCTGTGTTTGGATCCTGGTCCTTCCCCACTGTCCTCTCTCTGCATTCTTAGTCTTTCCATTTGCATGCAACCTCTCTGACAGCCAATGGAAACCTCTCCTTTTCCAAGGTTCATCCTTGTGAGGTCTGTTCCATGTGTTTCATTTTGGACATGAAACTGTCAGCAGGAAGTGCTTCTTCTACCAGGCCAATTTCATGTAGTACGGAAGTCTTGGGAATGTGACCCAACATGGTGGCAGATGTGATTTACCAACCATGACACCTGTTGAGCCTTTCTCCTGATATGGTCAATACCAGCTGGCACATCACATGGGAGCCTATTGACAAGAAATTATCACCATGTGAAATGGAAAGGATAAAAATCTTGCCAGAACTTTTTAGATATGGACAGTTTGGGACTTTGGTTTGATCCCAGTAGTGTGTGATATGGTCAGCTGATTATTTTGCCCCCCCCCCGCCCCATAATTGGCAGAGTGGGAGCCTGCCAATTATGTCCTAGCATGGAAACATGACACACAAACTGGAGCAATACGTTGTGCAAGTGATTATGGCAGCTGCAGCATGCTATATTTCATGAATGTGAGGCAGAGAGTTGTGGTGAATAATTGTAACTGGACAATGGTTTTCTGGGTGAGCTGGAAATAAAGTGGATTGATTGACCCTAGAGATGACAGCACTTAAAGAACTGTAGAGCTAAGGTACATAGATAGATACCGTAGGTATATAGCTAGCATGGTAAGTTTTTTTGGGGGGGGGATATAGGGGCACCTGACAGCATGGGAATGTGACAATATAAAGCACGTATATGGGAATGTGACAGAAATTACTTGCATGGGAAAAGTGAGAATCAAGCAACTGGGAGGTGGGATGAATGGATGCAAAAGAAGAAATCACTTTAGCAGCATTAGCAGCAGAGTAGAAGTTGTTACACCTGCCAAAATTCCTTCTTCTGTGACTACAGGGGCCAGGAACCTCCCCCAAAAGTGCGCTCTCTCTCTCTCTCTCTCTCTCTCTCTCTCTCTCTCTCTCTCTCTCTCTCTGTGTGTGTGTGTGTGTGTGTGTGTGTGTGTGTGTGTGTGTGTGTGTGTTGGGGGTCTGGTGATAGTTTATAGAATACTGAACAATGTGGCTAGAATGGATGGAAGGAATTTTGGCTACATTCCTGGGCGCAAGCCCTGTTGACCACAGTGGGGCTTCTGAGTAAACATGCATAGGATTGTACCATTCGTTTCTCCTTCTCCTAGAAAAGTGGATCGTAGGGGATCATCACTCACTGAAGCTGATTGGCAAGCAGGGGGTTCAGGACAGACAAAGGGAAGCGCTTCTTCGCACAAGAAGGCAGAATTGCCCGCCGGAATTCACTGCCAGAAAGGACGCAGCGATGGCTGCTGGACTGAGTTAGGCGTCTGTTCTAAAAGAACTAGACCAATTGACAGAGGGCAGATCTATCTAGTGTGACTATTAGCCAGAATAGCTCAACAGAACCCTCCAGAGGCTGGAGATGCAGCAGACCAGGGGATGGTCGTCCCTCTCCTGCCCTGGCTGCTTCCCAGGCAGAAGGGAAGGGAGAGCTTCCTAGAGGCATCTGGCTGGCTGCTCTTGGAAACAGGATGCTGGGCTGGATGGGCCTTTGATCCAATCCAGCAAGGTCATTCCTACTCCCTCTATTGCTTTTGGCCCCCTTAGGGGGCCTTGGGAAGCATTGCTGCGCACTTCAATGAGAGATGCAGGGTGCGACCTGAAGTGACCTTTCTCCCAAGGAAATTCATTTAGAATGAATGATCGCCTTGGGGAAGTGCTGCACTGGAACACATCAGCAGAAAGCTGCAAGAGCTAGAATCTGGCTGATGTGAATGTTTGAAGTGTATTTCTTTTCCGTAGTGGTTGGTGCTACTGACGCCCTTCCCTGGAAGGCAGCGTTATGTTGGAATTGGGAAACCTGCATTTTACGGGAAACCTGTCTAACATACAGGCATGTTGAAAAGCTGCTTGTTGAAAAAGGAAGGTCTGAGACTGAGTGGTAGCTTTTGCAGCGGACAGTTAGAATACAGCTCCACTGTAAATGGAAGTGGGTTTTTAAGTGGGTTAATTGCCATGGCCTCCTACTTACCCCTGAAACTCTGGGAACTTTAGGTTATTTTTGTGAGTGCTGAGAACTCTTGGTGCAGAGACCTTCACTCTATAAGCCGGCATGACCAGGGGCTCTTAGTGGAGAAACCATGACAGGTAAACTGCTTCAATGTGTAGTGAGGACATGCTCGCACCCATAAATGGTTTTGAGCAAGTATAGTTGATGTGTGAGCAGCCAGGGAGGGATGTGGGTTCATGCAAAGAGAAATCAAACCCACAACAACCTATATGAGTGTATGGGAGGGGGGGGGGGAGAGAACATGTAGGGAACAATGCAATTCTAAGGACATGAATCGTCAGACATGTCTGCCCCTGTTGGCTCCCAAAGAAGCCTGTCTTTGAGAGCATGCTTAGGGACAGGGCCTTCAGAAGCGAATCCATACGGTCTGCTTGAGAAAACAATACAACAGAGAGAAGACTCCAGCCTAGGTTTCTCCCTGACATGCTAGTTTTCTATGTGCATGGCAATTTGTGGTACGTGAGCAGCCCTCACTAGCAGTGTGAAGTGGCATAGCCCAGACACTGGTGAGAATAAAGCCTCTGATTTCACCTGCTGCGGACTATGCATGAGCCAAATGAAACGGTGGCTGGGCGGGTGTAGGGGCCTTCTTGAGCCCCCTGTCGGGAAAGGGCCCGTGTCTGTGCAGGTGCTGGTGATGCACCGGCCTTCACTGGAAAAACCAACTCAAGAGCTGTGCCTTATGCTGTCAGTCAGGAGAGCCCAGAGGAAGGACAAGGAAGGCGCCTACTTGGCAAAGTGACCAAGCCACGTGATTTGCTTTCCTTGTAGACATCGCCATGGTTCTGGCCTCGCTCCATTTGCTGCAGTTGTGACTGGAAGCAGGTACGCTGCAGTTGGGAGGATTGCGGTTTGCTTAGCCCATGTCAATTCCTCCCGAGTCCCGCCAGATATATGGAAAAGGACTGAGCAAGGACTCCATTCTTCCAGCTTCCCAAGAGCTCCAATCCAGCGCAATGGTCGATGCACCCCGACTCGCCCTCATGCCTCACACACCAGTTTCCAGCTGCTCCCCCTCCCTCCTTCTCTGATCATCATCTGGCTCCTTCTGTTTCTCCTCCACTGAACCTGGACTCCGCCTCAGACCCATCTCGCTGCTCATTGCCACTCACAAACCTTTTCACCTGGCACACGGTGCAGTAGTTGTGTCTGCGCTGTAAAACCTCCCACCTGTTTCCCTCCCTCCCTCCTCGTCTTCCTGGGCTCTCTTAGCAGGGACTTTGTTCTGGTTTTTTTTTTTTTTTTAACTGCACCTGGATGGAGCTGTGCAAAGGTTAACTAGTCATAGCGTCAGCAACCCTTCTCTATACAAGCAAAAACGTGTGTAGCGGCCCATACAGGGACACATGAAACTGCCTTCTGCAGAGCCAGACCATGGATCCCCCTGGCCCAGGGCTGCCAACTCTCACCCTTGCAGACCTCCTCAGCCTGGGGCAGAGGCTGCTCTCGTTCAACAGAGGATGATAGGCTTGAACCCGGGACCTTTCGCGTGCCAAGCAGGTGCTCTGCCCTCCCTTAGGACCCTGGCAGCTGTGCTCAGGTGAGATTCATGGTTGGCCAAGGGGCCCTCGCTGCCTCTGCCTTACTAAGCTATGTCCTCCTCAACTCCTCAAGGAGGGAGAAATTGCCCTGTGGCCCAGGGACAGAGGGTCTCTCTTGCCAACCACTGGAAGCAAAACCACAAGAGTCCTCAGTTTGCAGCGTTTGTCGCTCAGTCTCAACATGCCTGCTGGACAGTCAAGCCATCAGGGTTTCTACAGCAGCACCCCCAATGAGCAACCTGCTGCCTGTGTCCCTCTGATGTACGCTCAGCCTAACCAACAAGTAGTGGAGGATATTTTAGCAAATGTGTCCCCAAATGGTGTATTTGTCAATGATCATTTTTCACTGTGTTCCTCTGTTGAATTAAAGTTGACCGTGTGGTAACACTTTTCTGCATTCTTTCATTGGCCTCTTAGGAAGAGCCTAGGAAGCTGCCTCATATGGGGCCAGACCGTTGGGCCATCTAGGGCTGTGCTTCCTGCACGGATTGGCAGCGGATCCGGCACGGGTCTTGCTTTCTCAGCCCTACTGGAGACTTGACTCTACAGAGACGCTCCATGATATTCAAAGCAGGGACTCTCCCACTGGCCTGTGGCTCTTCTGCCTCTGTGGCCAAAGACACATCCATTTGCTGCCACAATCAGTACTGGCGGCATTTGAGGGGGAGGGATCCCCACTGAAATGGGGCTGGCCCTGAAGGCACACGCGAGTGACACAAACATGGTATCACCCGCTAGTGGGCAGTCCCGTCCCCCTCCATACTCATGGGGCTTTATTGAAGAAGGGCTACAAGCCAGGCAAGAGGAAGCATACGGCTCAGCAGGAGGCCAATTAAGAAATTTGCCTGGGCATATGTTAATAACTAGGGCCAAGCCATGGTCCTTCGCAAGGGCTACCTGTGAAGCTTGCGTTACATTAAGGCTATAATCCTGTGCAAATTTCCTTGTGAGTAAATCCCATTGAACATAGTGACTTACTTCTGAGTAAACATGCATAGGCTATTTCTCCAATCCACCTTTTATATTTATTTGGGAATTTTTTTTAATCTCATTTTTCAATTTTTATATGCCGGTACTTCAATTCACTCCAAGGGTCTGCAATGAAATAAGCCAGATCTTCAAATGAAGTATATTACCATAAATGTCAAGATAAGAATGAGTGAAGGAGAAGAAAACATTCTAATAGAGAAATGCAAGGCTGATTTTTGTTGTTGCTAATGCAGGGCTGTGGTTTGGCGGTGGTGGTGGTGTCACGCTGTGCTCCGCCCCTGCACCACCGTTTGGCCTCTTCTCCTAAGGAGATGCTCCAACCCCCTCATCATTTTGACCGCCCCTTTTCTTGCTCTACAATAGCCTTTCTGAAATGGGGTAACCAGAACTCCGTTCCTCGTGTGGCCGCATTTTTAGGGGAGAAATCACACTTTTAGTCCCCTTCCAAATAATTTAATGAAGTGTCTTGGACGAAACGTCGGACTAACATTTTATGATATGTGTGGACTTTTGGTGATTTTATGTGTATTTTTAAAAACATTGGAATTCCTCATATTTTTGTTAAATATTTATATATTTTTACATGACCTTTTAACCTATAAAAACTCTACCTCTTTGTCATTTAATGAAGGGTTAATGCACAAAAAGTCTAATTAATCAACAGGTCTTACAGTTAAGGGGACAGCTTACCATCCCGGGAGGCTACTTTGATTCCATGTGTTACTATAAGAGAGAAGAAGCTGTAAATGAGGCGATCATTTCCTCGAGTATCTCAAATGGCACTGGTATTGAGGCTTTGGTAAAATACTAAAATTTATTTTAACCCATTAAGGTTTAACCCAATAAGGTTAACAAAAACCTTGCAGAGCCTCTCTAGGACTTAGTCTCATTCTACTTGCCTGCAATGGAGGCTGCTTCTCTGTTTGTTTTAAGGAAGAAACAAAGCTTGCTGAAAGAAAAATAAGAGCTGGGGAGGGCATGCACGCCTGACTGCAGGGGAGGCAGGGCAGGGGCCCCTCAGGAAACCATAGTTTGCTCCTATCCACGGTTTCAAGTATCCACGGAGGGTCCTGGAACATATCCCCAGTGGATATGGGGGGAGTACTGTACATTGTCACAAATCTGCAAGACCTGGAGTGCACCTCTGTGCAGCCCTATTTTCATCGGTGAAATGGTGAGGGCACATGCCTCACAATGAAGAAACTTGGAATTTATTTGCTTAAAAAATGAGACCATTAATTCAATGCAAGTAGATTACAGAGATGTTTAATGAACAAACCAGTCTTTTGTACTCACACTGCTTGAAACACCTTGAGCTTTATAAAAGACGGGATAAACCTGTTGTAGATTTGGTTTATTACAACAGTCCCAATTCTTATCCCATCTTACCATAGCCCAAAAGAAGGTAGCCACAACCCCCTGCTACAGCGGCATCTGATTTTTTTTTGTTTTTATTTTCTTTTCTTTGGTTCTCAGCTGCTTGGAAATGCAGTAGTTTGGGAATCTCCACAGCCAGTGAACTATCCAAAGTTGAAATGAACAGGACTGAACACAGATAATCTCAATTTACTTCTTTTGTTGATTTGGCAGCATCTGATATGGGTTCCAAAACCCTGCACAGCCGATTCACACAACCCTTTCCCCTTCCACCATGACGGCTGGTCTTGTGTGTGCTCCAAGCATATGCTGACACCACATTTTGCCATCTTTCACTGCAACTGATTTTTGAAGTTTCCTAGGATGTGAGAAGCCTGATTTTTAGGCACCTGTAGGCTCCGTGGATACTTTAACAGCAGTCCGATGCACAGAAATTTAGCAGGCAAAGTGGTTCTCGAGATAAGAGATCAATGGATGGGAAAAGCTCGCCTGCTAATTTCTGCACATTCAGCGGTGGTTAAAAAAAGGCACAGGAGCAGTGAAACCAAGAAAAGAAGCAACTTTCGTTGCCACAAAACTGGCCCAGCCGTCTCAGTGTTGCCATTTCCAAGGCAGTTCTACTGAACCCATCTGAAAGGCCACACAAGGTGTGCTGTGCACGATGGCGCTGGGCAGCAGCTGGCAGCCCTGCAGCCACGACCACCACCTAACCCTCACAACAAGGAGGCGGCTCACACATTTCCCCAAGTCTGCCCTGGCTTCTGGGCTTGTGCAGCCTCGCACGTGGCTCCCTGCCATCCGAAGGCACCGGCCGGGAAGAGGAGAAATGGAGGGGACTGCTGGGATGCCAGGCCGTCACTCATTCACACCGGTCTGCAACTTCCGGCTCTGGCTGCAGCTGACCAAACAGAGGGGAGCCCTTGCAGTAGGAGGCGGGGCAAGGGAGGGTGGAGGACAATGCTTGTGACTTGCCAGCCTAGCCCTGCTAAAGAAACCCCACGTCCACGCAGGTGTACGGCCACGGGGGGCCCTCACGTGTGTTCAGATGAATGTGTCCACCTTGGGGAGCAGCTGCATAACCAACCGCCGCAACCCAGCTTCCCCCTCCATGTGTCAACAGGCAGTGAGAAGGGAACAAGAGAAGGTGGCAGGAATCCACCAGGTTCCCAGACATACTGCAGACACAGATTCAGGAAGGGTGAATGATTTTGCTCTCAGGCCACCATGGCCTTTGGAAATAACCCCCCTCCCCCCAAACACAGCAGTGGATTTAAGAGCATGGTCGTCTTGTTTAACCAGTGTTAGCAGTTTCAAACAACTGGGGGAGCCAAAATAAGGTGCTGTAGAAAAAGGGGGAGGGGAAGAGAAGAGTCAGGAATTCAGATGTGTAGGCGCTGCTTCCCCTTCCAGTTTATAGACCAAGAAAACAAAGCCAGCCGGCTTAGTCAGGGAAGAAAACCACCTCCGAGAAGATTACAGCCCACCTAAACTTGTACCCTGAATGTTCGGGGCAAGACAGGGGTGCAGATTCCCCCAGGAGTCAGAGTGGTGATCTTTGACAGCTCTCACATAAACATGTCGTCGTAGCCTGGAGGCGGAAGGTGGTCAGGGTTTGGCCTGCAAGGGGAACGGAGAACAGGGAAGGTCAGTCGGAAGGTAGAAACCAGTCTTACCAGTTGACTCGTTTGCACCTGTCTTCATAGACTCACAAGTGTGGATGTCTGGAAGCCCCTTCTAGAGATTGATGCACAGGCTGCGTATTCATACTGTACCTATTTTATAGACTGCTATGGGCCTGGAAGTGTATCTTGCATATTATGTATTCTACCCCCACCCCTTTTATTTTCTTTTGGGCTTTGTTCTTATTTCTATTCACATGTAAAGGAGGAAAAAAAAATGACAAGTGTTAAGTGGCCGTCATGAGGAAGGAGAGCAGCAAAAGGGAGGTCACTGCTGTCAGAAGTGACGGCGCTGAAGTCCAGAACTGGGATATGTGCCTGGCAGAAACAAACACACGGCCACCCTCTGGAACCTCCTCATGCCCCGAGTCCAAATTCTGGGCCTGGCTCTGAATGGGGAAGGCGCGTGCCAGCCCGACTTCACAGGCGACTGCGATGGGGAGCCCTCATGAGGTCTCTCAGGCCCCATAGGAAGGACTCCCCAAAACACAACACCACCACAAAAATTAACGCACCAAAGTTCAAAGCTGTTTACACAGTAAAAATAAACAAGTTTCTGTCCCAAAGGGCTCACTCCCGCCCCCCCCCCCTCCAAAGACACAAGAGACACCAGCAAACGGCCACTGAAAAAGATGCTGAGCTGGGGTAAGGAGGGACAGTTGCTCTCCCCCTGCTAAAGACAAGGGGACTGCCACTTTAGAAAGTGCCTCTTTGCCGAGAGAGAAGCCCAATTCCAAACAATGTTATCAGCAGCCCCCCCACCGCTAAGCTTAATGCAGGCCAGAACTGAACCGGGTCCAGGGGATCATGTTCATTGCCATAAGCACATTAAGGACCTCTTCAGTGGGTGGAATTTATGACCACTCGTCTCCCCGCCCCCACATTCAGCCTCACATGGGATGAAGGGCTGTATTATCTGCTGCACAGATCACCCCCTTCTGCAAGTACAGGTGGGCCCACGTATCCGCTGGGGATACGTTCCAGGCCCCTCCGTGGATACTTGAAACCGTGGATAAGAGCAAACACCCCCTCCATGGTTTCCTGAGGGCCCCCCCACTCTGCCTCCCCTGCAGGCAGGCGTGCACGCCCCCCCCCCCCCAGCTCTTATTTTTCTTTCAGCAAGCTTTGTTTCTTCCTTAAAACAAACAGAGAAGCAGCCTCCATTGCAGGCAAGTAGAATGAGACTAAGTCCTGGAGAGGCTCTGCAAGGTTTCTGTTAACCTTGCAGAGCCTCTCTAGGACTTAGTCTCGTTCTACTTGCCTGTAATAAGCAGCCAGAGGCTGCTTCTCCTGTTTCTTTAAGGAAGAAACGAAGCTTACAGGGAAAAAAGTAAAAGCCTGGGGGGGCCCCCACAATCCGTGGATAACTGAAACCGTGGATAGCGAATCAGTGGATATGGGGGCCCACCTGTACCAGTAAGTGTAGCCACTTTGTTTGTCTGGTGGCCCCTAGCAACAGAAGTGCATCCACATTAACCCCTCCTTTCATCCTGAAAGCCAGTTAAAAAACCCAACCTCCAAGCTTCGGACTCTAATACTCACCCACCACGGCTGGCCCCAGGGGGTCCAAATGGGTCAAACCTGGCGCCAGGAGGAACAGCGCCAGGAGGAAGCCTACTGGGGAGTCCTGCAGAGGGGTCAATAATGGGGTTTGGGAATCCGGATCGAAGTGGATCAGAGATCATCCCCCCTCTTCGGTGCCTGAGTAAGAGCAATAAGGTGTTAGACCAGGGCCGATTGGGAAAAGCACATCAGTGCTCAGACTCTGGTTCACGGTCGTGACAGGTGCGTCCCCAGCAGGGCCCGCAACTGACAGCTCATTCCCTCTTCAGCACAATGGGTGGATGGGCAAAGCAGCAGCATTTCATTGACAGCACAGCAGTCATCCCCCAAACAGACAGTACTTTGAAAATCTGGACCTTGAAAGCAGAACAAATGATCCAAAATTAAACGGAGAGAATCCTCAAGGCACATACTTCACCCCAAGCGCCTTGGTTTGGCATTGTGGGCAGAAGGAATGCCTAGCCCGGATGTTGGCTCTCCTCTGAACCTGGGGAAAGGAGAGTCTGGCTGGACCAGCCTCTGGATTTTAAGACAGAGGACTTCCCTCCCCCTGCCATGAATTCTCACTAGGCAATCCACTCCAGCCTGTTTTCTCCAGATGCAGTATGGGCACAATAATACTTCCCTTATCATGTTGTTGTAAGGGCAGCCTCAAGAATGAAACCTGCGGAGCACTGTGCACATTCAGAAAGTCCTATACAAATGTGAGGCCTCAATACTATTGTGCTCCTCATTTGCTCTGGTCTCGAAGGGCCGACTTACCCAAAGGGGTCCAGATCGTCTCCACCAACAGCAAAGGGTCCCAAGGGCTCTGGCCTGAAACAAAAAGCATTTTCACTCTGACCCAGAGGAGGCGGCCGGAGTGGGGCGTCATTTCATGCCAGCATCCAGCAGGTGAACCGGCGAAGCAAGAACAATGCCGCCAGTGTCCCCCTGATCCTGAGGCACAGAACAGAAGCTTTGCAGGGCTGCCAGGGCCCATCAGAGCCGGACTGGGAGGCTGGACTGCAGGAGCTGCAGGGAAAGGAGGGACTCACCAGTTTGGCTGCTGGCTGCCATGAGGGTGTCGAGGCGAGATCCACAGTGGGTCGTGATCTGGAGGATTGGGAGGCGAAGGGTTCCTCTCGCGCTTGGGCTCCTTGGCGCCGACCCGTTCTTTGGTTGCCTCAAACGGAGAGATGATATGGTGAACGACCTGAGTCTGCAGCTCCTCTGTGTTCTTGTACACCCTGTTTTGGGATGAGCCAGGGAAATCGCCACTAGAACACAAGGTCCTGTGAAGGTCTGGGCCGCCCTGCCCCATGTGACTGCTATTTGACCACTGCCAAGGGGAGTTTGAAGGGGCCGTTTATTTATTAAATTGTAATCTTTAAACCCCACCTTTCAGTCCCAGATGGGACCCACCAACACAGCTTACAACACTCAAGATTTAAAACAACCTCACATAATAAAAGTTCTGCAACAGGGGAAAAAAAATGAAGTCAACTGCCAGAAGCACAACAGCAGCAACGTAAAACAGGCGGGGGATAAACATTATTCTGACCTCAAGCACAGCAGACCGGTCTTCACAATGCCCAGAACACCAATAAGGAGGGGGTCACACATTAGGAGCTTTGCAGTCCGTGTATCACAACCAAGGAGGCCCTTTCCATGCCTTTAACGACAAACCTCTGATGGTGGTGGGACGCAGAGCAGAGCCTCTGCTGGATGAGCCAAGCGTCCACCAGTACAGCTCCCTTATTCATTCCACCAGTTCTAACCCATTTCAGATGCTTTAGTTCCAGGTGGTGAAGACGAGCTGGGATTGTGAAGAGCTCCAGAAGGATCTCTCCATGCTGGGAGAATGGGCAGCAAAATGGTAGATGCGCTTCATGTAAGTAAGTGTAAAGTGATTGGGGAAAGAAATAAAAACTTCACATATACGCTCATGGGTTCTGAGCTGTCTGTGATGGATCAGGAGAGAGATCTTGGGGTGCTGGTGGACAGGTCGATGAAAGTGTCGACCCAGTGTGCAGCGGCTGTGAAGAAGGCCAATTCCATGCTCGAGATCATTAAAAAAGGGATTGAGAATAAAACGGCCAATATCATTATGCCCTTGAATAAATCGATGGTAAGGCCACATCTGGAGTATTGCACCCAGTTCTGGTCACCACACCTCAAAAAGGATATAGTATAATTGGAAAAGGTACAGAAAAGAGCATCCAAAATGATTTGTGGGCTGGAGCACCTCCCTTATGAGGAAAGGCTACAGCGTTTGGTGCTTTTCAGTCTGGAAAAAAGGAGCCTGAGGGGGGACATGATTGAGACGTATAAAATTATGCATGGGATGGAGAGAGTGGATAGAGGGAAATTCTTCTCCCTCTCGCACAACACCAGAACCAGGGGACATGCACTAAAATTGAGTGGAGGGAGAGTTAGAACAGACAAAAGAAAATATTTCTTTACCCAGCGTGTAATTCATCTGTGGAACTCCTTGCCACAGGATGTGGTGATGGCACCTGACCTAGATGCCTTTAAAAGGGGTTTGGACAGATTCATGGAGGAAAAGACCATCACAGGTTACAAGCCATAAGCAACCTCCTGGTTTTTAGAAGTGGGTTTTCTCTGTGCCAGGTGCAAGGGAGTGTCAACGGGAAACAGGTTATCTTGTTGTCTTGTGCTCCCTGAGGCATCTGGTGGGGCCACTGTGTGATACAGGAAGCTGGACTAAATGGGCTTTTGGCCTGATCCAGCAGCCGGGCTCCTCTGATGCTCTTAGATCTCCAGTCTGGGGCCGGGATGTCTGAAGAACCATCGCCTCCTGTGTGAGTCTGCCTGCTACCTTGAGGTCATCAGCAGAGACCTTGCTGTGCATCTGCCTCCTGTTGGAGACTGCAGGGGGTGGGGAGTACTAGAGGCGAAGCCCTTTCTGCTGTTGCATCTGGAGCATCTCCCCAGGGAAGGTCATCAGTAAGAAGCCTGCAATTAATGCCTGGCAAATCCCGGGAGCTGGAAGCATTGCCAGCCAGGTATGATTGCTGGGGAGTGGGGGGGGAGATGTGGGAAGCAGCCTCACCCCAAGAACAGGCCTTGGTCCATCTAGCTGGTCTACACGGACTGGCAGCGGCTCTCCAGGGTTCCAGACAGGGCTTTTCTCAGCCCTCTCTGGAGATGCTGCCAGGGACTCAACCCGGGACCTGTGCGTGCAAGAGAAGGGAGAGCTTCCGGGTCCTGAATAATGCCTCGCCTCCCCCCATGACTAGCAACACCAAAATATCTGCCCCTGAGGGTCTTTCGCAGGCCCCCCCCCACCGTCAGAGAAGAGATGGGCCGTAAGCCTGCGACAGGGTCTTCTTGGCCTCTCAACTCTGACAAACACTTTCCAGGGAGGCTCATTTGGCCCCTGACTGATGTTTTTCTGACCCTACTCAAAGACCATTTTTCTTGACTTTAAGGATCTTGATTAAACGCTGCTGCTGCTGCTGCTGCTGCTGCTGCTGAGACTCCTTTAGGTTGTTTTCATACAATCTAGTATGATGCATTTGATGGTTCTAACTGGTATCTTATGTTTGCCAGCGGCATCACTGGAGGGGGTGCGGAGCAGTAAGTGGTGCAAGACGCTGCTACACAGGGGCAAATGTACCACCTCGCCAGTCAGAGCCATTCCTGGCAGCGATGGCAACGTGCGGGCGCTCACGGAACCAAACGGAGCCTCCTGTGCATTAGTCGTTGCCGGCCTGAATGGCTCCGACCGGTGAGGGGGCGGGGCCGCTTACCCCCACGTAGCAGCATCTTGCGCCACTTACTGCTCCGCCCCCCTCCAGCGACGCTGCTGATGTTACCTGCTTTGGGGCACAGTTGCTTGAAGGGTGTGATAGAAACCCTCTAAATAAATAACATCCTAAACTAACGTAGGACTGCAGGAGCACCACAGGTACCAATTCTCCAGGCCACATCACTAGCTGGACCCCTAAGATGTTGGAAAAGAATCAGTTACTTGTCAAAATCAGCCAGGTGCTCTGGATTTATGTAGTCGGTCACTTTCAAAGTCAAATCTGCCACTTTCTGCGTCTTGGGATCCTGCAGCAAGGAGGAAAGAGAAAGTATTGAGCTTGGGAATTGGGGGGGGGGAGGGTGGTGTGTTAAATGAAGTGCCATCAGGGCCAGCCCATCCAGGAAGTCAACTGAAGTGGTCGCCTCAGGCAGCAGATTAGCAGGGGGCACCCATCTCTGCCCCCTCCACGTGCCTTCACTGGAAGGAGCAGAGGCTGGCACACCACCTGGCAAAGGCAGGGGCAGCATTTGGCAAGCTGCCTCAGCTGCCAAGAGGTCTTGGGCCGGGCCTGAGCTGAGTTCCTGGAATAAGCCCCCTTAATCACAAGGTGGCGATGCTGCTGCAGTTACTCGATGGTGAGGGACACTGCCCTTGGCACATGAACAAAGGCACTCTTTCTTCCGTAACAACGCCCACATCGCAGGCTTGATCCCAGTCACTGAAGGGAGTTGAAACTGGGGTTCAAAGCTAACACAGGGGCAACAACCTCAACGGTTTCCCCCTTGATGCACTCATTGATGTTTGTGAGCTTCTTTCCCATTCCAAGATGTATCACTTACATTCATTACGTCTCTTTCCTTCTTTCACTCTCTGCAAGCTCTGCAATTTTTTCCTCCACCTCCTCTCACATTGTGACACAGGCTTGGGGCTTTTAAACGTTTCTGTACAGCACCAACCCCCCATATTGGGCACTTTATCAACACCACAAGGAGAAAGGAGAAGCCATATGCACTTGCCTCCTCTTTGTCTTCAAGTGCCCAATATGCACTATGCCACCTGACCCCTTCTCCCTCTCCAGCTTTACCATGCCTGCCCAAAACACATTCTGGCCGCGAGGAGGGAAGCTGCCTCCCAACTGCAAGGGACGGAAATTAACACCCCACAGCACTCGGCCTCACCATGACGTTGAGGATCATGCTGCCGTCCATCATGATTCCCTTCAAGAGTAGCTCGCGAGAGTCGTCCTTCAACTTGTAGCGGAGAGTATACAAGTCCTTGTCTGTATTCCACCCTGCAGGCAGCATCTCTGACTTCCTCTCATTGGCGCTTGGCTGTGGAATGACACAAGAAAAGAGATGGGTAAAAAGCTACCACTTCAGGTAGCAATGCAGGGGGATGTTGCAAGTTTGGTGAATGCTCCGCCGTGGGAAAAAGGTAGATTTAGGACCAATGTTCCCTCTAATTTACTTCTGTGCTGCGTGAAGCCCTGTGGTGGCTATGTGGGCAGCAATTACGTCATCGTTGCTGGAGTGCCAGAGGGAGAGCAAAAGGAGTAAGACTGACAGACACTGATGGCAGGGGGCTCACGCTCGCCTCCATGGATCAGCCCGACCAAGCCTGAGCTCAATGGCTGCCAGCTATGCCTGCCCCTGCACCACCGTCTCCCCAGTGCACAGCAACCTTCTTCAGCTGCATGAACAGCCATGCGGCTTACAAGGAAAGCCGCTTAGGACGTATCAACACTACAAATGTACATATAGTACCGGTTTATATACCTGCCATGATTTCTCCTACAGAATCTTGGGCACTGTAGTTCAACAACACTACTGAGAATAATGTGCTAGAGATCCCTAGCCTTACACTCAAAGAACTTCAATCTGCAGAATTCTCTAGGGAGAGAGAATGTCTATTAAATCCACTGCAAGTCAGTGTGAATTCACCAAAGACTCATAGAATTGTAAAGTTCGCAAGGACAACATCCTGCAATCCACTATCAGATTTCTTGTACATTTTCCTGGTCTAATCTCTCTCCTTGGAAGGCCCCATTTTGTTTTTATTTATCCACAGGGTTTCTAAATCTTTCCTCTTTAAAAAAAAAATCACAACGTGGTGGTCATAATACAACACCACCACCACCACATTAGGCACCTTCACTTGCTTTAGGAGAAGGCTCCACGGCAGTTGCACAGAACACCCATTTTGCTCAGGGACAGTTCATACAATCAGTAGAATCAAGCATAAAGGCCTTGTGGACAGTTTCATTTCAGACTGCAAGTGGTGGTGGGCTGGGGGCATGTTGCCTGTTTGAATGGTCCCCATGAATTAAAAATAAATAAGTCTCCCAGCACAAGGGGAGGGACTCCATCAAGCGTTTGCTCTGATCTGCTGTTTTCCTCTCTGCAGAAAGGGTCCCCCCCCCGCTTGCTATGAGATCCTCTGCCCCATCCAATCAAACAAAGTGGTATAGTCCAGGAAAAAGCTTTACCACTTGACTCTGCAGCTTCTGTAAACCTCCCCGCTGAGGGCCATTTTACATAAAATACCATTTCCTAGATTTTCTGAAGGTAATAATAATTAATCGAAGAGGACCATAGTTCAGTTCTATGAGCGCAGCACCCTTGCCCACTTTTCAGAGAACAAATGTGAGTGCAAACCCACAAAACCCCTCAACAAGCCCCCTCTTCTGGCTCGCTCACACTAACAGCACATAGTAGTAGTAGATATCTACTCAGAAGTAAGCAAGCCCCGTTGTACTCAGTGGGCCTTACTCCCCGGAATGCACAGGTCTGCGGCCGAACCTCCTCTGAGGAGGCAGACTCGGGGAGGAGGCACGACAACACGCATCTGCCGCAAGGGGCTTCTTCGCACTGGAACCCCGCCCGCGACGGGCTCTCCCTGTCGGCCTGCGGCGGCGCTCACCTGCTCCCCAGCGCCCAGGCAGCGGTAGTGGTGCGTGATGAGCTTCCAGTGCAGGTAGCAGAGCAGGGCGTCCTGCGGGCAGGAGATGACCGGAGCCACCGAGTGGTAGAGCAGCTCCAAACCGGCCATGGTCACCTCGTCGTCGTCGTCGCCGCCGCCTACCAGCTACACATCGCCGCCGGGCGCGTTCTCCAAAGCGAAACCGGCCCGACCGGAAGGGAAGCCGCTGCAGTCGGACCGTCCGTCCCCTGCAGAGTCCCGCCCGAGAACGCGGACCCCGAGCTTTGGTTCCCGGAAAACAGGAGGCCGGTGGGGGTTGCGGAACTCTCGCGCGGCGGGGGCCGGGCCGGGGCCGCCAACCACACAGTCGCTGCTGCTACGGCTTCTGTTCTGGGTCCTCCTTGCCCGAAACGGGCGGAGTCGGGGCAGGAGCCAGAAGGAGTGGGAATCGGTGGTGGTGGTGGGGTTGCAGAACCGCATCCAGATCCAGCAGAGCCCTGTTCGTTGCCCGTTCCCAGCCGCAACCCATCCGGAACGGGGGACGGGATAATAAGCCGCAACAACGGCCATTGCACAATGGGCTGCCTGCGTGTTAGTGTGCAAAAACAACAGCGAGTGTAGAAGACCCAAGGGAACAATAGTCTGGAAATGACAGCCGGGCAGTATTGATATTGCACCAACCCTTTCTCAGCCACAGCCCGCGGCTAACGAACTGGCCAGCCGCAGGCATCGAACAAAGCAAGGCAGAGCTGACCTACAACCACCGACGAGGTGGGAGTGATATGAGAAAGGAGCCCCCAGACCCCACATTCTGGAACCTGACCCGGGCTAAAACGGTATTCTGCAACAACAACAACAAAAGGGGGGGGGGAGGCTGGATCATCAACTTCTGAGCGGGGCAGAGCAGCCAAAACCACAGGTCACATGCAACTAACTGGGAATGATATACAAGCCACAAAACTCTCCCTAAACCCACGTTTTAAAACCCATGTGGCTTTCCAGAAAAAAGGGCCAGATCACCAACTTCCAAAACAGGCGGAGCAGTCAAAATCACAGGGTCCATTGGGCTAAATTGGGTGTGATGCAGGAAGTCACTAAACTCCCCCGAATTAAACATCTGGTACATGTTCTGGGTAATGAATGGTTTTCCTGGACAAAAGTTGGCTGCATACCAATGATCCATGTATGAGTAAGAGGATTTTGTTATCACCAGTTTACTGTTGTTGCAAATGGTCATTCTGCTTATATATCCATAAGCCTCACTCAGAATTGTCACAGACGGTTCCTTTTGCATCTCATGGCCATTTGTCATTTATATTTGCAATTTTGTTTCTCTGTACCCATGCATGTGTGTATTATTACTATTAAGAATAAGAATATATATTGCTTTTCAACAAAAAGTTGGTGAACACACATGCATGTATTAACATGTGTAATACATGTATTTTACACAGACACAGACACAGACACAGACAGACAGACAGACAGACAGACACACACACACACACACACACACACACACACGGGACAATAGAGGATAACACAATACATCTGATAAAGCTAAGTCAAGTCCACAAAAGTTTGCTATGAGAAAGTTGCCCCGATTCTTTGTTTTCATTTCTAGAGACTCCAGGGGAGCAGCAAAAAAAGTGAAAATCTAGTGACTTACACTATCCTCAAAAGGCAAAAAATCAGGACAGTGATTTTTCTAGGGACGTGCACCAAAGAATAGGGACTGTCCCTGATAAGTAGGAATGGCCTGCAAAAGCTCTTTATTATCCAGCCTGCGTGATAACTGGGCTCTCCCAGCACCACCCTTTCAACAGTGCAGCTCCTGCCAAGGTGTCACTTCGCAGAGCACCTCTCAAGCTGCTGAGCTGCGAAGTGATGCCTCAGCAGAGAAGCAGCACTGCTGAAAGGGCGGCCCGCCTGTGTGATCATTGGGCTCTCCCATATCTATACTGTATGATCAAGATTTGCATATTTTCTCTTCTATCATTTGCAGCTAATGAGTTCCCAGGTTCTCACCTGGTGAGACGCTCCACACAGTGCATAGCCTGATCAGGGTCTGGACAGTGATTTACTAGGGAGTCAGGAGCAGAAAATACAGGTGGCTGGCTGAGCATTGGTTGAACAAGCAGCACTCTTCTTCGAACTTGATTCTGAAAAGTACTTCCAAAAGCTGCAGAATACAGAGCCTCGGCAGGTCCAAGCCTGGGCTCTCCCAGTCGTAACTTTCCTGCTCCAAACCCTCCAGAACGGAGGCTAGGGCCAGAACATCAGAAGAGCCCAGCTGCTGGATCAGGCCAAAAGCCCATCTAGTCCAGCTTCCTGTATCACACAGTGGCCCCACCAGATGCCTCAGGGAGCACACGAGACAACAAGATACTTGTATTCTGTCGCCACTCCCTTGCATCTGGCGTTCAGAGAGTCTACTTCTAAAACCAGGAGGTCTCATCATGGCTTGTAACCTGTGATGGACTTTTCCTTCATAAATCTGTCCAATCCCCTTTTAAAGGCATCCAGGCCAGGTGCCATCACCACCTCCTGTGGCAAGGAGTTCCACAAACCAATTACACGCTGGGTAAAGAAATATTTTCTTTTGTTGAAAACGCTGAAATCTGGCAACTGGTACTGAGGGGAAATGGCCGAAGGCCTTCTGCTGCCACAGTGGGAATGTATTCATTCCCTCTCTAGTCCTACATCCATCTCCCTCCCCTTCTTCCATTGAGTCCCCTGTGTTAAATGTGAGACTGTAAGCCACTCAGGGCAGTGACCTGCACTGCAAATGGCCAGGCACACAGATGGCGCAAGCGCGCTGTATCCTAGGAGGCAAAATATTACTCTTTATTGGACCAACTTGAATGGTGGTTTGATTCTGTACTCATATACATGGCATCCAGGGTGGTTTCCATTCACAGGAGCTCCTTCTGTTCTTGGAGGGAGAAGTGTCATTCCGGATGCCACCTGTATCTATGTATTGATGTGCATGACACTTTACCTAGTGAAAGGACAGGTCTCTGCCCTGAGGGGCTTACAATCCAGGTACAGACAGGAGGGAGACACAAGAGGGAGGGGAGGCAGGGGTATACAGGAAAGTGCATGTGAATGTTTTACTTGTACATTCATGGCTTAGCTACAGTGCGGGAGGAGAGGACTAACAGACCAATCCTAGGAGGATTGCGTTCCAGAAGCATAAGGTCCTTCATGGCTGTTGCAAAAATGCAACACGCCATTTTGCACAGCTGGGCCGCTGCTGCAAGTGGCGGTGGCTGGCGTGCCAGAAGTCTGCACATCCCCTGGTGCTGGTAGGTCAGCATGGGGGGGGGCAGGAGGGAGGTGGGCGGAACAGGGTGGGGAGGGGGAGGAATTGGGAGGAGATCAAGACAGGGAAGGGTCAGGGTGGATTGTTGAGGCTGGGAAAGGGGTGCACTCCGGTGGTGTGGCTGCATCGGCGGTTGTGTGTGTGTGTGTGTGTGTGTGTGTGTGTGTGTGTGTGTGTTTTGATAGGATTGGCTCTAAGTCCAAAGGTACAGAAATTGCTATAGAAAGACAGAAGTGTTTGAGCTTTACTGAAATCTTGCACATGGCTACCCAATTGTACGTTGCTCCAACAGAGAATATTGTATCATTTTTATCTACTTTGGATCTCTGTCCTTTAATGTGCCCGGGCCCCACCCCACATTGAAACTACCTTTAAATGTTATCAGTTATTAAATGTTATTGTCTGGTGATCTCAGAACTCCCACTAGAGGGCACCCTCTCCTTTCTGAATGCCTTTTTGAGGGATTCCTCTTTCTCAAGCAAAGTGTCTTTTATCTCTTGAATAGTTTAGGATCACATCAATTAGTCTGAGGAATGGGGAGATAGTGTTACTAAAATGGGTTTTTCAAAACCACATTCATGATGGTTGAACACAATGAAAGCTGTAAAGATACTTTGTGAATCCCCACTGCTCTTTGCACTGTAGTAGTGGTTAAGATGTTGAACTGCAGGTAGCAGCTTTCGGCTCCAGCTCCTGCCAACCTAGCAGTTTGAAAGCAAGAAATTGCAAGTAGATTAATAGGTACTGCCTTGGTGGGAAGGTAACAGTGTTCCATGTGCCTTGGTGTTGAGTCATGCCGGCCACATGACCACGGAAGCGTCTTTGGACATCGCTGGCTCTTCAGCTTTGAAACGGAGATGAGCACCGCCCCTAGAGTCGGTAACGACTGACTTCCGAGCAAGGGGAACCTTTACCTTTTTAGTGAGCTCAATGCCTGCTATTTATCGCAGGTAGCGCTATATTATCCAGCAGTGTCCTTCCCTGTGGCCAACTTTCTTCTATAATGTTTACTCCCTTGCTCTGTTCCGCAAAGGTCCCCTGTAATGGTAATTAAAAGGTTCTTCCTTGCAGGTCCAACCTGTTCTTTTTTTATTTCTTGTTCAGTGCAGCTGGAGGATTAGTAATGAATTGTCCTTCTGTTCCCTGGGGACTTTAATTGCTGGATTCTTTGCTTTATTTTTTTTCTGTTGTAGTGAAATAGTGTTAAATAAAATAAGATGAGAAAAAAAGCCTCCCTCTCATGGTAGAGAGAAGCTGCTTAAGCGGCAATTCATCAATAAACCCCAGGCAGCTGCACAGATCAAAAGCACTAATAAACTGATATTGCAACTGCACGTTAGCACAAAAAAGAAAGCCACATGTCAGATCTGAAAAGACATGGAAGGACAACACCCTGGACTGCAGTCATTTGATATTCATGTCATCTGGATTCTCTGTAAAAAATAAAAATAAAATAAAAATGAACGGGCAAGTGATTGCAATTCCAGAGAAAAGAGCCAGTATAGAACCAGTTCCACCTCAGTGATGGACCCGGGCTTCCTTGCCGCCTGGGGTGGCAAGGACAGGGGTCACCCCCCGCCTGGTGACACCCTGGATGTGATGTCACTTCGGCCCAGAAGTGATGTCACCAGAGCAGCCACGAGGCAGGCAGGGGGTAGGGAGTGGGGCAGTCGCATTTTCGGCTTCTCTCCCCACGATCAGGGAAAAGAAGCGGAAGACACGGCGCCTGGCAGACTGGGGTGGCTGCGTCTTCAGTTTCTCTTCCCCAATTGCGCCCACCCCCAGCCATTTAAACAAAACGAAACAAAAGTTGCTGCCACCACTGCGGCCTCTGCCCCCCTCCTCCGGCTGGGTGGCCTGTCACCTTGAGGCGGCCTGCCCTCTCCCCCCCCCTTACTGCGCCACTGCTCTACCCCGGTGTCACTTCCTGTATTTCAAGCCCAAGAATGTCTTCCTGCCATTCTCCAGGGCCATATATCCCCCATATATCAATAGCCAAGAAAGAGCACACAGTGACAGAGAGCAGGGCAGCAGCATTCGTACCATACAAGTGGTTGGTTGGAAGTGGCAGAAGTCCCAACGCTGAGGGAAGTGGTGGGTTCTCCCTCGCTGGAGGTCTTCAAGCAGCGGCTCAACTCTGCTGGCTCCTTTTGGAGATGCTCTAGAGAGAATTTTCCTGCCTCAAGCAGGGGGCTGGCCTTGAAGGGGGTTGGCCTTCGCGTTGGGGGTTGGCCTTCCAACTCTATGATTCTAAGTGTTAGGGGCAAAAGTGGTATCATTGCTTGATGCATAGGATTCCTCCTGTTTTATTCCTCCTTCTTTTTGATTTAATTTTAAGGGTATTTTTAGATCCACATCTATTGCAACTTGCCACTGGTGTTGGTGATGTGGCAGGCCATGTCTTCACTATACATGCAGGCGGTGCAAATTCCGTGGTTGCAACAGATGGTGATTTGCTGTGGGCTTTCTTGCAGATGTCTTATTATCTCCTTAGTGACTTGCTATGATTTGCCACCGGAAAATTTGAGAAGTCCCTTTTGTCAAGCTGTACGGAAGAATTGCGCAGTCATGTTGCACATTTGGTTTCTGCAAGCTGGGCTCAGGCGACGGCATGTCTCCACATTCCGGCACTGATATTTTTTAGCCTTCTCTGGTCTCTTTTTGACACATGAAACGGTTGTCTTTGATAACTATTAGCAGAGGCATTTTGGGTAGCAGTTTCCTGGTGAATTCAAAACCAACCTCAGTTTTTAATAAGTCAGAGGAATCTTATGTCGTTGTGGAAAACCGCAAGATGGTGACAGGGCCCTGCAAATAGTCTTGGGGAGACGCCAAGCGGATCATGGCAGAAAGAAGCTGAGATCGGGCATCAGGATATTCTCTGGAAAGCAACGCTGCGCTCTTTCCCTGTGTGTTGGGACCAGGTTGGCAGAGGCTAGATAAAGATGGGTGTTGGTTGCAGGAAAGGGCTGTTGCCCTCATGCCCTCTGGGCTGAAAGGGATCCAGATAATCTATTTCTTCCAGGACACTCTGGAGCTGAGATGCTATTACCCACTCAAGCACCTTGCCCAGAAAGGGGGGTTTGAGACTGGCCAGAAATTATCTAGCCCACAGGGATCTAAGAAGGATTTTTTTGTGGAGAGTGTTACGCGTTGAAGAATTGCAACAACCAGCATGAAAGAAGAGGAGTTTATTAGACACGTGTCTTGACAGCTCTCTGGGGACAAACGTCCATATCTCAGAGAAACTGTCCCAGTTTACTGTTTACACTTCGTTTTTATAATTCAAAATGTGCAGCCACAGTACAGGAGGTGGGTCAAAGAATCTCTTATTGGTTACAGAAATACAGCTGAGGTTTGACGTACATAATTCTTGGAATTATTCTCATGACGCTTGAGTTCTTAAGAACATAAGAACATAAGAAGAGCCCTGCTGGATCAGGCCAAAAGCCCATCTAGTCCAGCTTCCTGTGTCACACAGTGGCCCCACCAGATGCCTCAGGGAGCACACGAGACAACAAGATACCTGTGTCCAGTCGCCACTCCCTTGCACCTGGCACAGAGAAAACCCACTTCTAAAAACCAGGAGGTTGCTTATGGCTTGTAACCTGTGATGGTCTTTTCCTCCATGAATTTGTCCAAACCCCTTTTAAAGGCATCTAGGCCAGGTGCCATCACCACATCCTGTGGCAAGGAGTTCCACAGATGAATCACACGCTGGGTAAAGAAATATTTTCTTTTGTCTGTTCTAACTCTCCCTCCACTCAATTTTAGTGTGTGTCCCCTGGTTCTGGTGTTGTGCGAGAGGGAAAAGAATTTCCCTCTATCCACTCTCTCCATCCCATGCATAATTTTGTAAGTCTCAATCATGTCCCCCCTCAGGCGCCTTTTTTCTAGGCTGAAAAGCCCCAGACGCTGTAGCCTTTCCTCGTAAGGGAGGTGCTCCAGCCCACGAATCATTCTGGTCGCTCTTTTCTGCACCTTTTCCAATTCAATTATATCCTTTTTGAGGTATGGTGACCAGAACTGGACACAATACTCCAGATGTGGCCTTACCATCGATTTGTACAAAGGCATAATGATATTGGCCGTTTTATTCTCAATCCCCTTTTTAATGATCCCGAGCATGGAATTGGCCTTCTTCACAGCCGCCGCACACTGGGTCGACACTTTCATCGACCTGTCCACCAGGACCCCAAGATCTCTCTCTTGATCCGTCACAGACAACTCAGAACCCATCAGCGTATATGTGAAATTTTGGTTTCTTGCCCCAATGTGCATCACTTTGCACTTACTTACATTGAAGCGCATCTGCCATTTTGCTGCCCATTCTCCCAGTTTGGAGAGATCCTTCTGGAGCTCTTCACAATCCCTGCTGGTCTTTACCACCCGGAAAAGTTTAGTGTCATCCGCAAACTTGGCCACCTCACTGCCTATCCCCAACTCCAGGTCATTTATGAATAAGTTGAAAAGCACCGGTCCCAAGACCGATCCTTGGGGCACACCGCTTTTCACCTCTCGCCATTGTGAAAATTGCCCATTGACTCCCACTCGCTGTTTCCTGGTCTTCAACCAGTTCCTAATCCACAAGAGGACCTGCCCTCTTATTCCCTGACTGTGGAGTTTTCGCAGGAGCCTTTCATGAGGGACCGTGTCAAACGCCTTCTGAAAATCCAGATATATAATATCCACGGGTTCGCTCGCATCCACATGCCTGTTGACCTTTTCAAAAAATTCTAACAGGTTTGTGAGGCAAGACTTCCCCTTGCAGAAGCCATGCTGACTCTCCCTCAGCAGAGCTTGTTCTTCTATGTATTTTAAGATTTTATCCTTAATGAGACTTTCCACCATCTTCCCTGGAACAGATGTTAGGCTGACCGGCCTGTAGTTTCCCGGGTCCCCCCTCCTTCCTTTTTTAAAGATTGGTGTGACATTAGCTATCCTCCAATCCTCTGGCACATTGGCCGTTTTAAGGGACAAGTTGCATATTTGGGTCAAGAGGTCAGCAACTTCATTCTTGAGTTCCTTCAGAACTCTTGGGTGGATGCCATCCGGGCCTGGTGATTTATTGATCTTTATTTTGTCAATTAAGTCTGAGACATCTTCTCTTTTAACCTCTATTTGACTTAATTCTTTAGTCAGGGGAGACCGTTCCGGCAGTGGTATTTGCCCGAGGTCTTCTGCCGTGAAGACAGATGCAAAGAACTCATTTAATTTCTCTGCAGTCTCCAAGTCCCCTTTTATCACCCCTTTCTCACCATCCAGCGGACCCACCGTTTCCCTGGCAGGTTTCCTGCTTCTAACATATTTGAAGAAGCTTTTATTATTCCCTTTTATGTTGCCTGCCAAACGTTCCTCAGAGTCTTGCTTGGCCTCCCGTATCCTCTTTTTACATTTCTTTTGCCACAGTTTGTGCTCCTGTTTATTTTCCTCATTAGGGCAAGACTTCCATTTACGGAAGGAAGCTTCCTTGCCTTTTATAGCCTCCTTAACTGTGCTTGTTAGCCATGCGGGCATCCTCCTGGACTTGGTCGAGCCCTTCCTCCTTTGTGGGATACACTCCCGCTGGGCCTCTATGACTGTTGTTTTAAACAGCCTCCATGCGCTCTGGAGCGATTGGACTCTTTTTACCTTCCCTTTCAGCTTTTTCTTAACTAGTCTTCTCATTTTGGGGAAGTCTGCCCTTCGGAAGTCAAGGGTTTTCGTGTCAGATTTGCTCGGCACTCTCCCTCCGACATGCATGGCGAAACGGATCGCAGCATGGTCACTGTTCCCCAACGGTTCGGTAACATTTACCTCCCTGACCAGATCTTGAGTGCCACACAATATCAAGTCCAGAGTCACCTGTCCTCTGGTCGGTTCCGTGACAAGCTGCTCTAAGGCACAGTCATTTAACATATCTAGAAATCCAGTCTCTCTTTCATGACCTGAGCATGAATTGACCCAGTCGATGTGAGGATAATTGAAGTCCCCCATGACTACAACCCTGTCTCTCGTTGACACCTCCCTGATTTGCTTCCTCATTTCAAGATCCCCTTCAGGTTTTTGATCTGGAGGACGGTAGCATGCCCCTACTATTACATCACTCTTTGAGCCTGGTAATCTAACCCACAGTGATTCTACGGAGGAGTCAGAGCCCCCCTCCAGCTCTACTCTGGTGGATTTTACCCCCTCTTTGACATAGATGGCCACCCCACCTCCAACACGCCCCTCTCTGTCCCTCCTATAGAGTTTATATCCTGGAATTGCAGTATCCCACTGGTTCTCCGCATTCCACCAGGTTTCTGTTATACCTACTATGTCAATGTTTTCCCTAGCCACCAAACATTCCAGTTCTCCCATCTTTGCCCGTAGACTTCGGGCATTTGCATAAAAGCACTTATATACCTTGTCCCCCAAGAAGGGCTGCATGTTTGCCCCCTTATTCCTGCAGCCTTCTGTCTTGCTAGACTGGCTGTCATGTCCCATCACGCTACCACTCCCAATTCTTACTCTGTTATTACTTGACTGTTCCCCATCCTCTGCACCCTCATTCCCGAGGGATGAGGAGTCCCGAACCGGATGCCCCTCGGCTCCTGTCGGCTTTCCCCCAGGAGTCAGTTTAAAAGCTGCTCTGCCACCTTCTTAATGTTACGCGCCAGCAGTCTGGTTCCGTTTTGGTTCAAGTGAAGCCCGTCCCTCTTGTACAGGCCTGGCTTGTCCCAAAACGTTCCCCAGTGCCTAACAAACTTAAACCCCTCCTCCTGACACCAGTGTCTCATCCACGCATTGAGACCCCTGAGCTCCGCCTGCCTAGCTGGCCCTGCGCGTGGAACAGGTAGCACTTCTGAGAACGCTACCTTTGGGGTCCTGGATTTGAGCTTCCTACCTAGCAACCTAAATTTGGCCTCCAGGACCGCCCGGCTACATTTCCCCACGTCGTTGGTGCCAACATGCACCACAACCGCTACCTCCTCCCCAGCACTCTCTACCAGCCTATCTAGACGAGAGGTGATGTCCGCAACCTTCGCACCAGGTAGGCAAGTCACCGTGCGGTCCTCACATCCGTCACAGACCCCCCTTTCTATGTTCCTGACTATAGAGTCACCCACAACAAGAAGCCCCCTTCCCCCTCTCCCCAGAGGAGTATCCATAGTGCGACTGGATACGGGCCCATCACCTGAAGAAGGGGTCCCCACTGTGGGATTGTTTCCCTCTTTTCCAGAGCGACGTCCTCCAGCCTTGAGACTCCCTTTCCTGGCAGCTGAGGCGCTGGCCAACTGAGGGTAGGACGATGCCTCCACGTCCCTAGAAGTCTCACCCTGGGTCCTCTCTACCTGTCTCTGCTTCTCCAGGTCAGCAACCGTGGCTTCAAGGGAGTGAACCCGTTCCCTGAGAGCCTGGAGCTCTTTGCACCGAGCACACACCCATGACTTGTGCCCAAGAGGCAGATAGTCATACATGTGACACTCAGTGCAAAACACTGGATAGCCCCCACCCTTCTGCTGGCTGTCTGACTGCATAGCTTTTGAGTGTAAGTTATGGATTTATCAAAGTTTGGGTACCTTAATGTTGCTGGAGCTCTCCTCTATTCAAGGGACGTGCCGGGCAGTGTGTGGGGCCTGGCTTCCTCGCCCCGCTGCTGAACTCGCCCCGCTGCTTAACTCGCTGTGTCTTTTTTTTTATCTTGCCACTTGGTCCCCGTGAGGCCACTCGCTGCTCCTGAAAGGGCTCACTTGCAAGCCAGCCCCAGATTTAAACTGTTGTGTAGCTCCTCCCCCTGCCTACCTGAAAGTTTGAAAAGACTGGCCTCTAAGGGGGGCAGGGCCTGATGTGGTTTACTGGCAGGAAATTCCTGTTGCTATTGTTCCTGCTGCTGCCTCAATTTACATCTGACCTACTCAGCTGGCAGGAATGTGTGTTGCTATGGTTTCTGAGTCACCCTAATTTACCATGTGGCCTTCTATACCATGCGGTCTGTATGTTTTAAACTGTATGTTTTAAATTCTGCTTAAGTTTAACTCTGCTTAAGGTGTAGTTTAGCTTGCTTTCTCCCCTTCGTTTAGCCTCCTCTTGTTTTGTTTTAGGCTCCTACTCTAAAGTAGACTCAGGTCTTTGCCCTGGGCTTTTTACTCTTGAGTAAACACTGGTTTTACTCAGAGTAGACCTGTTTAGATTTGGACTGCAATTCTCTTTAGAATCAGCTGTAGAATCTACTCAGAGTAGACCTGTTTAGATTTGGACTGCAATTTTCTTCTGTTCAGTTAACCTTATCAGCAACAGGAGTAGGGCTGACCCAAAGCTTCACCCCACACATGCTGGCTTCTCCCTTTGGCCTCCAGCTCCACCCTGCCAGCATGCTATCTTTTAGAAGAAGGCCAACTTGTGTATGTCATAATTCTACTGCAGAACAGAAATGCACCTTAATATTGTGCTCTTGCTTTTCTGACTATATGAGAGCATTCGCTTATAACATAAAACAGGTGTATATTTCTCTCTTTCCTGAGACTTGGTATGAGATTATGTTGTTTTGTATTTAGAAAATACATTTTGATGTTTATTACAAAGAAAGCACTCTGTTTATGGTCAGGCAACCTCACAGGAGGCATGGCACTGCCATTTTCAATACGGATGGCAAAACCCCTCACTGCGAGATGAATTGATCACCCTCCCAACCCTGACTTGGGCAACCCCCCCCCCCCGCCCCCGTGCAGATCTTATAAGCTAAGCTTGGTGATGGTTAAGCAGGCAGGCAGTTGGCCTCACACTCCAAAGGATCCTGTCCACATCCTTAGGCTGTACAAGCAGAAAAGAATCCAAGCCTACAGGACCAACAGACGGCAATAGTGCCCGTCAATATGGAGTCCAAGTTGTGGCGGATGTGAGTAATGCTCTTTGATGAATCAGCAGCACTGATGGCCAGTTGATGTTCCTACAGCCAGGGATGTGGGCCACAGCTGCCTCCAGAGTTCTACCTTTCTGCATGTGGAGTGGGGGGCAGGAGAGGGAAAAAGAGGCATTTCAAATCTAGGAAGAAGAACAAAGTCTGAATTTTGCAGCTGGCTGGCAAGGAGGAGTCTTGGAGGGCTCCAAACACATGTGTTTGCTGTTGAGGAATGGACACTGTGCTACAAACGGGCTCTGCCCTCAGAGTGCCCCCTGCATTCTTCTCCCTGCTCAGCTTGTACAGTATATTTGTACAATATACATAACTGAACAGATAGTACAACAGTGTACAGTGCCTGCAGTACACTCTCCTCACATAATGACGACTCAGGTAACTTGGGGGAAGTGGGGAGTGCAAGACAGTCCAAGTACTAAAGATGTTACCTATTTAACGACATCAATCCTAAATGAAATCAACCCTGACTGTTCCCTGGAAGGACAGATACTAAGGCTGAAACTCAAATATTTTGGCCACCTAATGCGAAGAGAGGACTCTCTGGAGAAGACTCTGATGCTGGGAAAGATTGAAGGCAAAAGGAGAAGGGGAAGGCAAAGGATGAGATGGTTAGACAGCATCACCGATGCATGCAACGAACATGAAAATGAGCGAACTCAGGAAGATAGTGGAGGACAGGAAGGCCTGGCGGGATGTGGTTCATGGGATCACGAAGGGTCGGACACGACTTAACGACTGAGCAACAACAACATTTAACGACATCTTAATTATCACATGTAAGCTATGTGTCTCCTGCTTAACTTGCTGGCAAAGCAGCAAAGAGATCTTAGAGGCCCATGGCGAAGTTGGCAGCATGGTTTCTAGCTAGAAACCATGCTTGCTGCCAGAAGTTTCCTTCATGTAAAATGTGGACTCCCACCCAGACCCTTGGGATGTGTTGAGTTAGACGTTGAAATACATGCGGGCCTTTTACACAGAATAAGCGAGTGCCAACTTAAAAAAACAAGCACTAGTCAACCTTAAGGCTCAAACAGTACATATTGATTTGTTTAAATGTGTAACCTGCCCAGTCCCTGAGGGTCAGGGTGGGTAATGGAATGTTCAGAAGGGATAAAACAATACAATATTCAAAAATGCAATATTTTTAAGCGGAGACCTTGAAGCTACACACATGCTACAAGGCCTAGTGCTGCCGCAGCCCAGGGGACTTCCCGGGTGGTGCTGCTAGAGGAAGTTCTGGGTTGCTCTCCAGCCATTTTCCATGCATTATGGAACAGGTTAGAGCAGGAGTGGCCAACCTTCCACTATTAGGGCCTCTGCGATCTTAAGAGTTGTGTAGAAGAGAGAATCTTGGCAGCTGCAATTGCTGATGGTGCTGCTAAAGCAGCTGTACCTGCTGATGTGCCCTCACCTATACAACCGTTAAAGGCCTAGGAGCATTCATGTTGAAAGGTTGGCCACCCCTGGGTTAGAGCCTGCTGGAGAGCAGAGGGTTCTGGAGCCTTTCGAAAGAGGTTTCCTACCTGACTAGAGCCCATGGTTCTTCTGGGCCAGATTCTGGCTGGGGTGGGCCATCACCTAACCCAGAGCCATGGCAGATGCCAAGAATGATACGTGTTCATTTTAAATAAGACTGGGATCCCAATCCTATCCAACGTTCCTGCGCCGGTGCAGTCACAATGCAGCCCCAAGGTAAGGGAACAAATGCTCTCTTACCTTGAGGAGGCCTCCATGACTGCCCCCCCCAGCACAGGATGCAGCCCACGCCCTATTGGCATGGCTGCATCAGCACTGGAAAGTTGGATAGGATTGGGACCTTAGTCTCCGATGTTGTGCAGGGGCCCATGGAGGTCCATACGAGTGGTGGATTTTCTCCAGTCCCAACCAAACACACATTTATCACAGATTGCGTGACCAAGTCTTCTTGGCTCTGCTTAAGATGAGTCGAGGCCCCCTGAGTCAAGTGCCGTTCCCCACCTCCTCCTCCTGCAGAAAGATGCAATGGCAACACACACCCCTGAAGGCGACTTCCCATGCAATAGTGTGACTGGAGCGATTGCTGCTTGGAAAAAAATCTGTTTGCAATCCTTGCCTCGCTTTGTTGTCGGAAACCATCTAGAAAATTGCCTCTTGTGCAAGACAGCTGTGTCAGCGTTCAATATAAGGGCTGGGGGAGAGAAACCATATTATCTTTTAATAAAATGGCCTGGCTTGGCTTTATTCCTTTGCTCGCTTTGGGGGGGGGGGTTTGCTCTGCGTCACCAGCAGACGGAGGAGAAGGGAAGAGGAAACGCCCCATTCATTCTGGGCCAGCTAATTGCTTCCACTCGCTGTGTTGTCTTCGAGCACGGGTGGCCAACCTGCAGCACCAGGGCCACAACAAGTGGTACAGGCAGCCAGGGGCGTGTGGTACTTCTGGACAGCGTCAGGGAGGCGTGTGTGTGTGAGCCTGGCTATGGCAGAGAGTGCGGCCTGCCTAGACTCCTGCCCGTGTCTCCAGTGAGGCGCTCAGCCCTGCTGGGCCTGTGAATGCTAAAATGTGAGAGCTAAATGCCCCCCTCCCCACAATTTGCTGCCACTTCTGCAGGTGGCCAAAAGGGGGGGCACTTCATGAATCCTTCCAGTGGCTTGGAAGAGGTGACGCAAGTGTGGTGGTGACTTCGGACAGTGGATGGGTGGGGGGCATCCACCTCCCCCTGCTGCCCACTCACCTCCACTGTTCCTCTTCCTCCTGCTCTCACTTCCTGGATTGGAAAAAGAAGAGGGGGGCCGAGCAGAAGAGGAGCTGTGGGGGAGAGGAGGAGAGGAGCAGGTTACAGCCTCAGGGACGAGGCAGAGCCTGGCATATCGCCGGGTCAGGGAGAGCAGCACCTGGCACCAGGGGGTGCCCAGGAGTAAAAATGGGTATGAAAATGGATATAATAAAAGAAGTGAAAATTCGGGGGAAGGGTCCAACTTCGCCTTTTCCTGCCTGGGGATGTTTTTCCTAGGCAAGCCTCTTCATGCCTCCACTGCAGCTGGAGGTGGTCCAGCAGCCCAGGGAAAAGGGGGCTCCTGGATTTTGCCGAATCGATAGTTTGGCTCTCAGAAGAACAGTGCCCACCTCCCCACTGCTGCACACACACGGGGGGGGGGGCTGGATATGCAGTGGCCCTGTGCCCAAGGGGGGGGTCATCCTTTGCTCCTCGCCTGGTGATTGTGTTGCACCATCCATGGGGATGGCGCACTGCCAAGTCTGAGTCCCTCCCTGCCAAGCAGCTTAGCTTACAAGCTGAACAGCCCAATCCTACGCAGGATGCAACCCGCGCTGGCAGAGCTGGGGCACACCTCGGGGGAAAGGGACGTTTGTCCCTTTCCCCTGTGTCGGCGGCCCCAGGCCAGCTATTTTGCTGGCGCACATCCGGGGAGGCCGTGTAAAGCCAGCCAGGCCCAGGAAGGGGCTTGGCTTAGGTCAGGATATGGCGGAGTGCACCACTGATAACCCCTCCCTGGCCTGGTCGGTCAATCACCCCCTCCCTGCACTCCCTCCCCATGCCCTTCGGCTGCCTGGCATGGCGTTTACCTGCGTCTGGTGGTGCGGGTGTTGGACGGTGGCGGAGTGAATGGTGCTGGCCTTGGCACCGACACCGTTTACTCCCAGGGTGCCGCGAAAGCGCTTTACAGCACTTTCGCGACACACTAGGCCGGTGGAGCACTTGCTCCGCCAGCCTAAAGATGCGCAGGATTGTGCTGTAAATTTGATGCAGGGAACAAAACTGGAGATGAGGTAAATAGGGGAAGAAGCTGCATTTGTCCGTTGTCCTTTTTTAGGCTTACGTTTTCCACTAGGGCAGTGTTTCTCAAACGGTGGGTCGGGACCCACTTGGTGGGTCGCGACCTGATTTCTGGTGGGTCCCTAATTTCCTCAAGCCCTGAAGCTATTCAAAAAGCAGATAGTTGCTAATTGCCCTGCAAACAGCTGAGCTCCTGCCGTTTGCAAGGAGTTGAGTTTCTGCAGTTTGCAAGCTTGCGTAAATATAGCAAAATAAGTGTTTGACTGTCTTCTTTTCTGGTGTGTTTTTTTCCATGTCTGTCAATGACAGGTAGTGGAGGTGGGCAGGTGAAGGTTGGGTAAGCCCCTCAAGCCTTGAGGCTATTCATTAGGGCTGCCTCATTGCGAGAAATGGATTGAGGTTTTTTTTGCAAATAAATAAAATATTGTAAATTTATTTCTAGATCACCTTTTTTTTTTAAAGTCTCATAAAGCTAGGTGGGTCCCGATATGGTGTCATTTTAAAAAAGTGGGTCCCAGTGCTAAAAAGTTTGAGAAACACTGCATTAGGGAATGAAAGAGGCTGAGCAGCCCTAAGTTTCATGGAAAAGGTGGACTTTGCGGAGGGCTTGGAAGAAAACCAGGGAACAGGCCTCCTCCTCCTCCTGCTGCTGCTCTCAAGGCAGGGCACTGAGTTAAAGCAGCTGCTCCAGGCCTTCTTTCAGGGAGCAGGGGAAGCCACGGTGGGACTAGCACACGCTCTCCCCTCCCAGACCAACGGTGGCTGCTGCTCTCTCGAAAGGCTTGTGGCTTCTTTACCATGGAAGCTGGCGGCGGCCACATGAAAGTGCCCGGCTCCAGTCAGGCCTTGTGCTCTACCAAACATTGTGGGAGGCAGCAGCGGACAATGAGGGCTGCTTGAATGAAGTCATTAATTAGCGGACAAGAGCTGCAAAGGGTGCTTATGATGACGGCATAAGAGCAAGGTCTTTGTATAGGGAGGGACTCCTGCACAAACCCAGAAACGACGTTTATGACCAACACCGACGTCACATTCTGCAGAGGACGACTTCGCCCCACAGCCCAAATGTTTCCTGAGCCGAAGTGCTTCCTGGCGCTTGTGGAAAGGCTGTGACGTCGGCTGGTGTGGGGAGAGGGGCCTTCCCCAGAGTCGGGTTCCACAGCCATGGTTGAGAATGTCTCACCACACACCTTGACATGTTGCAAAGATGGACAGAGATCCTCAGCCATCTTCTTGACCATGTGGTCCGTACAAGAAAAGGCACTTGGGTCCTCCTGCCAGGTCCTCGGGTTTGAGCCCACTGACACCTGACTGCTGCTGATGCTGAGAGCGGTGGGGCAGGTTGGCAGCACCTGCCTTTACTCGGGAGCGGGCAAAGAGGGTCCCCTGCCAAGCACTCTGTAGCAGTGGCACAGTAACTCAACCCAACGAAGTTGGAACGCCGCTCCCCAAAAGGCCAGTGCCTCAAAGAAATATTTTCTGTTGTTGTAGAAAGCATCCTCTTGGGATATGGGAGGCGGCACTTCCGCTGAACTGTGGCTGGTCCATAGGGTAGGAAATGCACAGTGCCGTGACGTCAGAGCACACATTGTGCTGCACTAGACCAGCAATTTTCTGTGCCATGAAAGGTCCGCAGGTGTGCTGTGGGTGTTTGGAGCACAGCGATTGAAAATGGCTGAAAAACTCTTTCTGGGTTCTGTGACTCTGGTAGTAACAATTTTTTGTCCCTCTTCCTCTGCCGGCTGACAATTCGTTACTACAGATAGTTGCTCTAGAAACAGAACCGCAGAACCCGGAAGAGTTAAAGGAAAGGGGGAGAAAGTTATCTGGAGTGGCGTCTCAGCAGCATGGAGTTCTGTCCTGCAAAGGTGTACAGAGGCTGGGCCAAATGACACATGATGATTGTTCTAAGCACATGATTGGAGCTGACAAGCTTTTTGTTTTTATATTAAATAGCAGCTGGAGGAGGGATCTGGATTGTGACTCCTATTCGCTTCTCCCAGGGATATATCCTTGTGGCTTTGGCAGGGCTCTCCTGGATTTGCCATGGGGGGGGGGGATAGAGAGAGGAGGAGGAGAGGGGGAGGAGGAGGAAGGCCCAGCAGCCTGTAGGAACTTGTAGTAGTCAAGAGGTGACTTGAGCAGGGGAGAAGTGTTTTAATAGTCACAGAGAAGGAAGTGTAGAAATCAGAGAACAAAATGGAGGAGGAGAAGTAGGATCCTACCACTGCCTGACTACTGGAAGAGAAGGCAAGGAAGGAGTTAAAGAAGACGGTATTAAGCTTTAACATGCCCCAATCTCAGAAAATTCAGCTCTTGCTGACAATCACAACTCACCAGTTCTATGCTCTATAAATTCCCTATCCAGGAGGACCATCCAGTACATGTTAAAAAAAAAACAAAACAACCTGGGATATTATGGACCCAATCCTGTCCCCCACCAGTCCATAGCATGCAACACTGCTGATGGAACGTGCACTGCATGCTATGGTGGGGGAGGTGACCAGATGGTATTTATTTAAAAAATTTATATCCCGCCTTATCCTATGCCGAAGGCAAATGCCCAAGGCAGCTTACAACAAAAATTAAAATACATAGTTTAAAATACAGAAAATAAGTTTAAACAATACATAATTTAAAAACAATAAAATCCACTGGGGGGGGGGACAGAATGGAGCAGAGAAGCAGCATGGCAGAGCGTCTTGAGACACAGGAGGCAGACCACAACCCATCACCCAAACGCTAGATGAAACAAAAACGTTTTGAGCCCTCGCCGAAAAGTCATGAGGGAGGGGGTGGTTCTCAGATCCCCTGGCAGGGAGTTCCACAATTATACTTACCTCTCCGTAGGCCACCTGATAGGTCTGACTCCTGAGGGTGGATCTGGACCAGGAAAGGTGGATAGGATCTGGTGCACAGCCACGCTGCTGCTGCTGCTGAGATCCACCCCCTCCTGCCCCTCCTTCCCTCCCTGCTCCGATCCTCCCCCGAACTGCCCACAAACCTCACCCTCCGCCACCTTCCCTGCTCTAGTGCAGGTTTGAGAGCCACTGGGGCTTCCAGCCATTTGCGCTAGTGACCCTGAAGTGCACAACAGCGGTGTGCCTTTTACAATGTCACAGCGGGGCAGTTTGGGAGTTCTGCTGCTGTTAAGCGCCCTATAGGATTGGGCTGTATGTGTAATGAGCAAAGGAATCTTAAGTACAAATCATGACCCCTGTGAGGAGTGACTGGCAAAATCTGGGGTGAGTGAAGAAACATTGTGGACCTTTCTGGGTACCGCTGCTGAAACGCCATGTTCTCATGGGTCAGATAGACTGCTCCTGCTCAGAAGCTGTGTTCCAAACACCTGCTGGCTGCGGTTGTCCATTCAGGCACAGCCAGCCAAAGTTACACAATGTCCCTGGTTTCTTTTTTCCTGATCAGCAGTACTCAGTGACTGAATGGGCTCGTGCTGCAGGCCCACAGCCAAAGAGAAGCTGCAGGGGTGCCATCTTGCTGCCCCTCAAAAGCTGACATCTGGCTTACAGTTCAAGCAGGAAGCCCCAGGCTTAGCCACACCGTCACAAAGGTCTGAACACGCCTAGGAAAGGCTTCTCTTCACTCGAGACCTCGGAGAGCTGCAGCCAGTCAGACTAGGCAACCCTGGGCTAGGTGGGCCAACGGGCTGACTGAGTAGAGAGGAGGAGCCTCAGTCATCAAATTCAGAGGCGTTGGCAGGGGGCGGGGCCCAGGGCGACAAGCGTGGGGGGTGTCATAGCAGCAGTGGGGAGGGGAGAACCATGCCGTTTCGGCGGCGGAGACGGTGCTGGGTTTGGCCCACCCTGTGCCTCTGCAGCGGTAGCGGCGGTGACGTCACGTCCAGTAATGACATCACAGGGGGCCACATGGCAGGCAACGCCACTGCTAAAATGTATCTCCGTGTACCTGGCCATCATGTATTCTGCGTCCCTCTCTAGGCTGCACATGGAGACAGGGCCCTTTTGCCCTCGACCCTCCGGACTCTATGCTCAGGGTTCAGAGCAGGCCCGGCAGGGGGCAAACTGGCCCCGGAAAAGAAGCTGGGCGTCCACAAGGCTGACCTTGTGCCAGGAGGGTGTTGAGCAAAGCAGCCTGACGGAAGAAGCAGAAGCGTGAAGGGCTCCCTCTGCATGGCTCCAAACCCCGCACAGGGCTTTGTCCCCGCTGTCATCGAAACCACATTTCTCTCCTGCCTTCATAGTTTCCCCTTGGCTCACAGCTTCTCATGGAGGGGCACCAGAGCATAATATCAATCTGGCCTTAACAAGGAGAAGACAGAAAACAGATTTCTCAACCCACTGGTCAAACACGAATGATGCATTGGTGCACTGACAATAAGAAACAGCTGGCTGTTACTGCAGGAGGGACTTGCGATGCAGCTGGTCATGGGGTGGGGGTGGGAGGGGGGCAGGTGAGGCGCGGAGGGGTTCCTTGCCTTCCTGTGACATCAGCCAACATTCCATCCTGAAAAGTAACTCTGACCACGGACCACATGAGCAGGGGATGCTGCTCTTCAGTGAGCAAGCCAGCCACAAGCCAGCATTTCCTGTTTGAGCAGATCGACGGTGTGCGTAGCAGGACTTCTTCAGCCAGTAATCGGTTCTGGCACTTCTTGGTCGCAATCACATCCTCTTTCCCAAGAACTCCTTCCCCTGCCTGCCCTGAAAACACGAAGAGCCGCTTATTATCCGAAGTCAGAGGACTGCTCCGGCGTCTTGCCCAGCCTTGCCTACCCTGGCTGAGGGAGGGGCTGTGGCTCCGTGGGGGACGGAGCACCTGCTCCTGCTTCACAGTTTCAGTCTCCGACCCCTCCAGGTAGGGCTGCTGCCCACCAGCATTGGGGCAGCTGTACCGACCTAGAGGGACCAACGTCTTATCCAAAGACAGCTTCCCCTGACTGACAGCAGCTGTTCAACAGCGTGGTAGGCAAAGAGAGTCTTTCAGCTCCCTCTGACCTGAAGACACCAGGGACGGCAGCGGAGACCTTCTGCCTACAAGGTCGTCTGTGTGCTGCTCCCAGCCTATGAACAACACGTGAAGACCCTGGACAAGACCTCGGCCCAGCTACCCCACAGCATCTCCTCTGACTGACAGTGGTTCTCTAGGTCTTTCATCATCACCCAGGAGATGGCAGGGCTTGAACGCTTGCCAGACATGCCTGACGGAGCCCAGGCTCTTCCACCATAGAACGAGCCACCGCGAAAGGTTCTCCTCCTCTTCGTGTTTCTCAGAGCTGCTTCTTGGGGCCAGCCTTTCCATGAGGTCAGCTGAGGCACTTGCCTCAGGTAGTGCATTGGTACAGGGTGTCCACTTTTGTGCACCCACTTGACTCTACTGCTCCTCCTCCTCCTCCCTAGATTATAAACGTAAGCGGGGATGGAACCAAAGAGGAAGTATGGAGGAGGGGAGAGTTGAAGACACTCTAGCCCACTACCCTCCTCTCCTCCACTCTTCTTTGGCTCTCTCCCCATTTACTTTTCTAATCCAGGGAGTGGGAGGAGCCGAGGCTGGCGAGCGCATCACTGAGTAAGGGGGGGGAGGAGCATTTGACAGGCTGCCAGGCTCAGACACCAGGACTACTTGGTCTGGCCCTGGAGCTGCCAACGCCCATTGCAAATCTTCGGAGCTTGGACTGCCAAGTCTTCTAGGCTTGTCAAGCAGTCCTATTTCCGCAGCAGTCAAAGCTAGGAAGACTCTTGCTTCTAATTGTGTCTCCTACTTTTCTTGCTACTCCCACACTTTGCAGTTTTCAGAGCAGTAATGATGGTGAACACTGGGAGTCGCACAATTGTTGAACTTTTTGTAATGTTGTACTTGGCTACAAGGAGTAACAAGCAAAAAGTTGGCTTTCTCTCTCTGGAGCAGTAATTGTCCTTCGAAGTAGCAAGCAACCCAGCTGGCCAAAGCTGGGATGTTGCTCCATTGTGGTATGTCTGTTTTCTTAATTGCATCACTCCCCCCCCCCCACAGCCCTGGACTGGGACCAGAGAGGCTTCTTTCCCCAGCCCTCTTCTGCCATAAAGCTTCCTGCGGGGCCTTGGGCTGGCCATTCTCTTTTCTGCTCTGCGTGCAGCAGGTCCCAGATTCAATCCCTGCCATCTCCGGTTGGGACAATCAGGTCGCAGGTGTGAGAAACGCCCGTGGCTGAGACCTCGGAAAGCGGTTCCCAGGCAGAGGGGGCAACACTCAGTCTAGAGAGAAGGTGTCTGAAGGGGGGGCATGATGGAGACGTATAAAATCAGCGGCGGAACCTCGGTGGAGCGCATGGAGCAGGAGCTCCAGGCGCTCGGGCGGGCGTGGGGCGCACGTGGAGCACTCACTGTTGGGAAGTGCCGCGCTGTATCGGCCCTCCCTCCCACCCTGGAGCCCGTTCAGCTCCAAAATGAGTCCAAAACAGGCAGGGGGTGCAAATTGGGCGGGGTGGGGCGCGTCAACGTGATGCGACGCATACCCCGCCCCCACGTGCCGGGCACCGGGAGGGCGTCCGGCATTTCTGTATAAAATGATGCATGGGATGGAGAGAGTGGATAGAGGGAAGTTCTTCTCCCTCTTGTGCAATTCATCTGTGGAACTCCTTGCCACAGGATGTGGTGATGGCACCTGGCCTGGATGCCTTTAAAAGGGGATTGGACAGATTTATGGAGGAAACGTCCATCACAGGTTACAAGCCATGATGAGGATAAGCAGCCTCCTGGTTTTAGAAGTAGGCTCTCTCTGAACGCCAGATGCAAGGGAGTGGCAATAGGATACAAGTATCTTGTTGTCTTGTGTGCTCCCTGAGGCATCTGGTGGGGCCACTGTGTGATACAGGAAGCTGGACTAGATGGACCCTTGACCTGATCCAGCAGCCGGGCTCTTATGAGGTTCTTATGTATTGGCCTTTGGGGACCAGTGGCCTGGCTCAGTACTGTATAAGGCAGCTTTGTACTATATACCGTATTGTCCCGAGTATAAGATGCACCTGATTATAAGACGCACCCTTAAAGTTTGGTGCTATTAAAATTTTTTTAATTAAATCACTGGCATTAAATTGCAACAGCCTGATTATAAGACGCACCCCTAGTTTAAAAACTTAAATTAGGAGAAAAAAGTGAGTCTTATACTCAGAACAATACGGTATATTAATTGCTTCTCTTAGATGAAACTGACCCCCTCCTCATCCAAAGGCCCAAGCCTGGTCCAGTTGAAGCAGCACCCCAACATCTGGCCTCCTTCCATTGTTTCCCAGGCTCCCCCATTTTTGCCCGCCGCCACCTCCTCCTTACCTGCCCAGCTATTTAAAGCAAGCCGGGTAAGGAGAGGGGACAGGAGCGTGGGGGGGGGGGGGGAGAGCACTGTGACACCCCTTCTTGCCTTTAGCTCTGCTGGCTCCCACCCAGCCACTTCTTCAACCACAGAACATATTGAGAGCAGAAGAGGATTCTGCTCCTCACAACCTGCTCGTGTGTTTGAAAAAGTGTCAGGATGGGAACCAGCAGATAGCAGGGCGTAAGGTGTGTGTGTGTGTGTGTGTGTGTGTGTGTGTGTGTGTGTGTGTGTGTGTGTGTGTGTGTGTATGTGTGTGACTCCATCTTCTTCTTACCCACCCATGCAAGAAGGAGGTGGTGGAGGTGAAGTGATCCTGTTTCAACCACTCTCCTGTACGGAAGTGACCAGAACAGGCTCTTGCTGGTGGCGGCTGTACTGGAGGAAGAGGTGGGTTTTCGCTGCCCTGACCCTTCTTTTGTTCGTCTTCGAGAACAAGAAGAGGGTCAGAGCTCCTGGTGAAGCAGCTGGGTGGGCGGAAGGCCAGGCAACTGCGGGATGTGAGCCCCTTCCTCCGTTCGTTGTCCCTTGCAGCCGCCCACTTGAAGTGCCGCTTCAGTCTGCCCCATGGCTGGGCTGGCCCTGTATGGGCAAAACTACCTGCCATGTGGCCTGGAGTGTTTTTTGTTTTCTTGTATAAATAGCACAGGTTGCAAAATGTGCCAAAATCATGGTAAAGGATACTTTGTTCCCACTGAGATCAATGCCCCCTCTAATCTCCCCCCCCACTATGCGGAACAGTTAACAACCCGAGCAGTATAAAACCACTGTCATCTTAAAATGGGCAGCGGCCAGACTGACCACGAGGCTGTCAGTGAGGTCCGGCTCTTGCATCACAACTAAGGCGAGCAGGGGGCAGGTTTAGCAGGCACGAAAAAGAACTACGTACAGCATTTGGCTTTTTTAAATGAAACATTAACAGCACTTCGTGAATATTCCCTCCTCCCATTGCACTGCGATATATGCCAAGTTCAGCCATATATGAAGAATGCGTTCACGAAAAACAATGATTAATTATTTCTAGTAATGTCTGCAATGTGCAGGTGCTTATCCTCCTCCTCCTCCTCCTCCTCATCATCATCAGTGGTGTCACAGCCCACCAGATGTCTGGACTGGGATTTTTGGGTGCCCACTTGTTTATTTTTTATTTATTTTATTTACAATATTTTTATCCCGCCTTTCTTCCCAAAGGGACCCAAGGCGGCTTACAAAAACAGGAATAAACAAGTTCAAGCTCTACCCAAGAGTTTAAGAACCAGTGAGATATCGCCATATAATAATGTTTGATGTTCCTAGCAGTGCAGCTTGTTGCATTTGTTCAACTGTTATCTTGTCAATGCCTATATTAGCCAGATATTTCTTAAAGGCCTTGGGGTTTGCACCTAGTGCACCAATGATAATAGGGGTAGTGGTTGTTTTCTTTCCCCAAAGGTCAGACTGCGTTTCAATTTCCAGGTCTTTATATTTTGTTTTCTTTTTCCAATTGTTTCTCCTTGATTCGATTATCTCCTGGAATGGCAGCATCAATAAGCATCACTTGTTTCTTCTCAACGACAGTTATAGCTGGCGTGTTGTGTTCCAATTTTTTAATCTCTCTGGATTTTGAAGTCCCACAAGATTTTGACCGGCTCCTTTTCTCCCACCTTTTCAGGCATGTGCTTCCCCCATTGCTATACTGATGTTATTCCCTATTTCTTGCACAAGTTCCAGTGGAGCATAGCAGCAAATTTATTGTGGCAATTTTTGTAATCACTCTGTGCCATTTTGCTGCACCCACTTACAGTGTGATCAACGGTTTCATCTTTTTGTTTACAGAGCCCCTACATTTGGCATCATTCGAGACCGTTTCCACTTTTGCCTTCATAACATTTGTTTAATGCCTGGTCTTATGCAGCAAATATCAGTCTCTCTGTTTCTTTCTTCAGGCTTCCATGATGCAGCCCCTTCCAGTTGGAGCCCTTATCTACCTTGTCTTCTGTTTCCGTGACGTATTGGCCATGCAGTGCTTTATTATGCCATGCATCTAATCGATTTTTCACTGTTTGCTCCCGTAAGGCTTCTTTTGTTTCATTAACTTCTATTACATCTCTTTATAAACTTGTGCCAACATGTTTTCTTTACTGTTCTTGATGTAGTCCATAAGTGCCCTCCTTTATTCTTCCACAGTTTGATTCACGTGTGTAATAGTCCTCGGCCACCAATGTTCCTCTCTGTAGGTACAGTCAACTGATGTTGCTGCGAGAATGGATGTATTATTCTGGTGTTCCCCACCAGCAGTGAAACAAGGGTGGAGCGGAGGCAAGTAGTTCTGCAAGACTCCGTTACACTGGAGTCAGCAGCCCCTCCCCCTTGCTGTTGGAGCCATTCCAGCAGCAACAGGGGAGTGTTCTGTGTGTTGCCTTTGCTGCCAGAATGGCTCCAACAGCAAGGGGGAGGGGCCGCTGACTCCAGTGTAACGGAGTCTTGCAGAACTACTTGCCTTTGCTCCACCCTTGTTACACCTCTGTTCCCCACTCCCTGTCATGCCAATATAAACTTGACCACATGAGCAAGGCACCCTGTAGACACCAGCCATTGACCTTGGATCTCTTTTGTCTTTTAACGGGCGCAATACCTGTGGAACTTTTAAGGTTGGCTTGAAAATGGGTTTGATGTTAGCTTTTCTTTATACCTTGCCAAGCCTATCTGTTACTCTCAGAATATATGATAAATAGGCCATACCTTTGAACTTAGGTTGTTCCTTCATGATTGTAGACTCGGGCAGCAAGATAAATCAGCGATAGCCGAACATGCTATAACAATGGGACATAGGTTGGATTTTGAAAATGTGAGATCATTAGCCAGAGTAAAAGATTATAAGACCAGGGGTCCACAAGGAAGCTATAGAAATAGTGAAACACAACAACATGAACTGAAAAGAAGAAATTCAGAGTACCAACAAGATCTGGCTACCAATATTAAGGGATGCCAGAACCCAAATGCAGAGGGACAGTGAAGTATGGTGAGCTTAAATATGATTTCTACATAATAAGTGTGTACGCCTTTAAGAATTCCAACTTATTGAAGCTACAGGGAATAGTGTGTATTTCTTTAAGAAAGTTAGATGCTCAACTACTTAATGAGGTGCTGCTGTGGATATAAAAAGGTGATCAGGCAACCGGAAGAAGTGAGAACATTTTAGAACTTCTGAGGATGTTTGGTGTAGCTTCGGGGTGAAATGTCAAGGTTTTTTTTTACTTTTGTTTGTTTTTAATTGACATGGTTGAAGTCCGAAAGATGGATCTGTTTAGATGGAAACAAACTGTGAAACCCTTAGTCAATTTATTATCACAGTTTTATTATAAAAGAATAGAAATATTTGAGACAGAGAAATGTTCTTGTCACCTTTTAAGAAATAATAAAGGGGTATTTCTATGCCATAAAGAGTATGGTATGTTCCTGTCTTAATAGTGGTGAGTGCGTGATATGTGGTGTGTATTTGGAGCATCAAATGAAATTAGGAGAAAATGCCATTTCAAAGGAAAGGATATTCAAGGGTCCTTCCCTGCTCTTCCATTCCATCTACTAGCCACTAGAGATGGGGAGAGAGAAGGGGGGTGGGTGGGTGGGGTGGTTGGCAAAAGGGGGAAAGTGAAAGAGTTTCTTAGCACAATTCTCAGGGTTAAGAGACGAGTTGCCAGCAACAGAGGCGCTGCTACAGTGGTACTGTAAGTTTCGTGCCATCCTAGTCCCCATTTACAACTCAGTATGAGGTGGCCCCACCCCTTGCCATTGGAGCCATTCAGTGTGGCGAAGACAACAGCAAGGGGGTGGCCCCCCCTCATACTGGGTTGTAAACGGGGACTAGGATGGTGTGAAACTTACAGTACTGCCCCCACCGTAGTGATGCCTCTGGCCAGCGAGCTAACCCTTCCCTTTCCCCTCTGCTTGGACATACAGCTTAGTTGGGAAAAGCCCTGGTAGATTGAATCTGCTGCCACCAGCCCAGGAGATCAGGCTAGCTAGAGAGCTCCCTGGGCAGAAACCCCTCCTCGAACAATACTGAACCTCAGGGGTCTCTATCAAAATCACTCTCACAGTAACGAGCAGCAAAGCGAGGAGATGTGACAATCCACTGATTTCCCCAAACCAGGCAGACTCAGAGCAAAATGGAAGGTGTAGTGGTTCTGGTGTTGGACTTAGACCTGGAAGATGCAGGTTCAAATCCCTGCTCAGCCATGAAGCTTCCTGGGTGACCTTGGGCCAATCACTACCTCCCAGTCTAACTTACTAGTCTTCACAGGAGTTGTGAGGACAAAAAGGAGGGAAGGAACTTTGTACACCACCCTGAGCTCCTTGGAGGAAGTGTGGTATAAAAATGTGAAAAATAAAAAAAAGTCTAATAAAAAGAAAAGGCGATAACAAAACCTAATGAACAAGAAAAAAAAGGAGCATTCAATTTGCTAGAAAAAGGTCAATCACGAACAGCCAGCAGTTGGCGCTGAGATGCTGCACAATTTCATGCATGCCTTGTTTAATGCAGAGTTTTACCAAGAGGGTTTGAATGAACTTGGAACAAAAGAGGTTTGTAAAGCGTCTGAAGGGTTTAGACAATTCTAAAATAACACAAAAACCTGACAATGCTACATACGCTGTCCTTTTATCTGATTGTGCCTGGATAATGGAAGCACCAACTCTTTACACTCACATCTCCAGTGAGTCTGGTGGATTCTCCCCTAGATGGCTGGAGAACGAAGACAGCCAACTTCCAGTTGGTTGGGAGTTTTATCATTTGGCTGGAATGACGTCTTCCTGCTATTTCTCTACATTTCCCCTGCCTGGAGAACAGCTAGCAGGAACCTGAGCCAATCCTTTGGCTGTCCTGACCCAAACAAACATTCCTGGACATCATCAGGAAGAGCCAAGCAAATGAAGCAAACAAAGGGCCTTTGAAATAGTCTCAGTAGCAAGAGGCGGGGGGGGGGGGAGCTAAAATGCCCACCATTAGGAAACACAGGATGACACAGGGAGAGTTAGAATAGACAAAAGAAAATATTTCTTTACCCAGCGTGTAATTCATCTGTGGAACTCCTTGCCACAGGATGTGGTGATGGCACCTGGCCTAGATGCCTTTAAAAGGGGTTTGGACAGATTCATGGAGGAAAAGACCATCACAGGTTACAAGCCATAAGCAACCTCCTGGTTTTAGAAGTGGGTTTTCTCTGTGCCAGGTGCAAGGGAGTGTCAACGGGAAACAGGTGATCTTGTTGTCTTGTGCTCCCTGAGGCATCTGGTGGGGCCACTGTGTGACATAGGAAGCTGGACTAGATGGGCCTTTGGCCTGATCCAGCAGGGCTCTTCTTATGTTCTTATGTTCTTATGACACTGACAGACCAGGCAAAACCCCACAAAAAAAGGAACAGAACACACATAAAACAGAGCAATTTTATGACAGCGATTTCATCCCAGATGAGGGTTTTGGAGTTGGCTTGCAAGGATCCAGAGGTTCTGAGCAACGTGGAGACACGGTCCAGTTCCAACACACACATGGGGTGGTTGCACCCAGGAAGAGTCACAGTTTGCTGTTCAAGATCCTCCTATATTTAAGGAGTTTTAGAGTCGCTGCTATTTGCAGCTGTGGAGATAAGCTAATTAATGCCCTGTTTTAGTTGTAGATGTGTAACTTGATGGGTAAAAAGACTGTCAGCCCAATCCTAACTAAATCCTATCCAACTTTCCAGTGCCTATGCAACCGCAATGCAGGCCTGAGGTAAGGGAACAAATGTTCTCTTACCTTGAGGAGGCCTCCGTGACTGCATCCCCCCCAGCACAGGATGCAGCCCACGCCCCGTTGGCACGGCTGCATCAGTGCTGGAAAGTTGGATAGGATCGGGCCCTGAATCCCCTACTGGCTCTGGTGTAGCTTCCATTGTATCCACAGGGGAATTTCAGCTGCTGGAGGTCTCATCGGGTAAGGGTTAGGGGATAAAGGGTTCATTTGCATGGCTCCCGGGGTAAGCTCCAGGGTCAACTCTATCGCTGGCACAAGTCCACATTGACCCATGAAGGCGGATCAGGCCCAGGAAGAGGGTCAGGATTCAGTGTGCACCACCGATGCCAAACCTGCCCCCCTCCAGGGCCTGATCCACCCTCCTCCCTGCCCCATCATCACCACTACTGCAGGAGGACGTCCCCGCTGTTTTTAGGCAGGTGAACCAACACAAACGCTTCTGGGGGATTAGAAGTGTCCAAAAATAAGGAAGAATAGGCAAAAACGGAAGGACGGGACAGGACATTCATCATCATATCTCATCTGGATTCTTTCATCAGTGACCTCATCTTTCTTTTCTTGTTCTGCTATGATGCTAATGGAGAATATTTGGGGGCTGAGGCTGATGATCGTTCTGTCCGCGTAATGGGCAAATTATGATTAACTGATTTCGGGAAGACATGGCGTTTAGTGCATGCCAATGGCATATTAAAATATAGTTGTGCTTCTCTAGTTAAATCCTGATCATCCTTTAATTTCTTTGGTGGTGGAAGTTACGCTGCAATTGCAAGCGTTTACATGACGTGTATCTGAACTGGTTACTAAACCATTTTTTAAAAGGTCACCATCGTGCCTGAACTGGAAGCGAGCTGCAGATGAGCTGAGCCCCAGATTTGGACTGGTTCCGCTCTCTGCTTGGGTTTAATCCAGCAAGGCAAACATTCTGACATTCTTATGGTTTTAATTTGCCCTGTGTTACAAAGCCTTTAATGCCCAACCTTTCATTTGAACATGTGCTTTTCGTTCCAGAGGTGCACAGTGTGTTTGGTCAAGACAGTGACTAGTACATCTGGATGAAAACCAAGCTCTCTCCCCTGTAACCCCCCCCCCCCCGGTTTAATATCATTTGAGCTGTAAATTCCTCTGATTATTAGCCTCAGTTGGAATCCAGGATACAAGGAATGGGCTAATGAGGGCTCAAGTATTTTACCCTTTTTGAAAATCAAATCGCTCTTGGATGCAGTTATCTCTGATGAGTCACGGCGCAGTCAGTTCAGGCAAGAGGAGGCCACAGATTTAAGACACTGTTCTGGGAAGAGAGCAAGAAGATGAGGCTGCTGCTGCTGCCGCCGCCTGGCTAGCTTCATGGCTTTCCAAAGCAGCCCATGGGGAACCAAAGCCAAGCAGGGTTTATGTCTGCTTTCAAGCCTTAATTCAAGCATGCTGGGATTTTGGAAGTGCTAATTGCCTTCACTTTTAACATTTTCTGATGAAAGATATGCGGCTTGGTCTGTCTGTTCCCTCTGTACTCTGTTTCCTTCTCTCCTGCTACTGTGTCTCCGAATGTGGTTTGAATTTGGCCTGTAGGAAAATCCCCCCCCCTCACATTTGTCGGCACATGTGTGTCTTGTTGGCATCCCCTTTCTGGGACTCAAATGAGAGAAATGGATGTAGTATTGGGGACAAAGCTTGCTGGCTGGAGAAGGGCGGGGCAGCTGCCGCCGCCGCCGCCGCCACCAGACGTTTCCTTTGCTCGGCTTCCTACTGGACTACTGAAAAGCGGAGTTTTTTTTTCATTCGCAAACAAAAAGTTGCTAATTATCATAGCTTGGAGACTGGGCCTCACCACACGCTACAAGCAAACGCATGTAACAGAATCCTGGTAGCCTTTATTTGTCAGGAAAGCAAAGTGGGGAGGGGTGACATTTGGAGCAGAAAAACAGGAGAGAAGACAAGGTGCTTAATTCTGCTGCTCCAAAGTCACTTTTCCCCTCCACAAGGTTCCATGTTTGAAAGGGTGAGGAGTTTTTAAGACTCAAGTGCCTTCTCTTGTATTTTCCCTGTTTTTGGTTAGCCATTGCAGTTTTCATGGATTCGATTCCTGTATTATTATTATTATTATTATTGTTGTTGTTGTTGTTGTTGTTGTTGTTGTTGTTGTTGTTGTTGTTATATATTTATACCCCGCTTTTTCCCTCATAGGGGGGACCCAAAGCGGCTTACAATAAAAACAAATAAAATACAAGATTGATACATAAAAATAAAAAAAACAGTGAATATATAATATAAAAATACTTTAAAAGACATTGATAAAATCTAAAAAACCCCAGAGAGGAATAAAACAGATTATTATTGGGTTTTAATTTTAAAATTAAAATTTAGCTCTATCGTAGAGCACATACTTTGCATGACAAACCTCCCACGTGCCACGGGATCTGGGCTGGGAAGGCAGCCTGGGCTGAAACCGCAGAAAGCCACTGCCAGTCCACCTGGGGAGCACTGAGGCCACCGGACCAATGCAGTGGCCCAAATCAGCTGCAAATGCTCTACTCAGAATCTGGAAGCTGCCTTGCAGGGGGGAGGGGAGGGGATGCAGGGTAGAAATACTCCGATAGATATAATATCGAACCACATTTGGAACCCTGCAGGGCTGACGATAGGAAATGGCTGGGGGTAATTTGGAGCAGAGAAGCGGGGGGGGGGGGAATCAAAGCCAGGGCCATCCAAAATGCTGCCCAGGAAAGAGGCATCTCCATTTGTTCAGCCTTTGAATATCGTTCTCATTCATCACCTTGGGCGGTAGGCCCCTTCATGACCTTGACGCAGGTTCTGCAGGCAGGATCCTTCATTTCTGTGATGATGTAAGACAGGGGCGGGGAACCTTTTCCCTGGCGAGGGCCGTTTTAAATATTAGAAATTTGCTTGAGGGCCGGCCATAAGGCCGGCCGCCATTTTATTTATTTAATTAATTTCTCCCCCACCCCCCATCGCCCTCCGGAGGCTCCGCACTCACCGTCCGAAGCCGCCGCCGGGTCCGCGTGTCACCTCTGGTGTACCATGCCGATGAGGGCAAGAGGGCAAGAGCTTGCCCTCATCGGCATGGTACGCATGTGCGAAATGGCCAACGGCCTGGTGAGAAGGGGACGAGGTGGCGACCGGGGAGGACATGCAAAGGCCCTCTCCTGACCTCCCGAGGTGACGCGCGGACCTGGCGGAGCCTCCAGGGGCCGGTTGGGCAGCCTCCCGGCAATCTCTCCGGGGGCCGGACTAGATGGCCTCGGGGGCCTGATCCGGCCCTGGGGCCTGAGGTTCCCCACCGCTGATGTAAGACGATAAATTTGCACTCGTGAATCTATATTTATTCATGCCATGGAAAGAATAAGCAAAGAAAAAAACATTATTTTTATTATATTATATAATATTATTATTATAGCCGGCCATAAAAATCTTAGAGACTGTTATTTTTCTTTTCATCTTATTGAAGCTCTTTAATTTTAAGAAGAATTGAAATACCACACACACACACACACACACACACACACACACACACACACACACACACACACACACACACACACACACACACACACGTTTGGTGCTGCAGGCAGACATCTAGGGTCACATGCCCCGAAATTTGGCCCTGCATTAAGCAATCCTTGTGTCTCCACTCCAAATTGCTCCCCACCCGCCTGTTTTTCTTCAAATAAAGCATGCATTGGGATTCTGTTTAAAGTTGCCCACCAACCAACAACAACAACAACAAAAGAAATGAAAGCAAGGGAAGAAGTCAGTCCCAGGGAACAAAGGGGGGGGGGCAGAAAAGAGATTTATCTGGGAAAAGGGCAAATTAAGCAATAGCCCTGAAGATGATGAACTGGGTGCAAGGGGTGAGGGAAGAAGGGAAGCGAGATTCCACACACACACACAGAACCAAGTCATAAAGGAGAGGAAGAAGAGCCACGAAGAGGAGCCACCATTGGGATCCATCAAGGAGGAAGAGGCTGGAGCTGCCACAGCCACCCATGAGGCACAGTAGACAGAGACAGGCGGGCCCAAGAACGTGACTTTCTCCGCAATCCATCCTGAGCCTGGGAAGATCCTGCCACCTTCGATTGAGGGCTGAGTGACCTGGCAGGTTAGTTGGGCCCTGCGGTACCCCCACTTGCTGAGGAGAAATTGGGGGCGCATGAGGAAGAGCCACCTCAAGGTGGAATGAAGCAACTTCCTGATGGGACACCAACTGGACCCCGAGTTTTGGAGAAGCCAACACTTTTTGTTGACTCCATTGATTTGCTTTTCTAATAAACCCCCATGAGGAGCATCAGTCATGGTGTAGGTGTAGTCATGGTGTAGCTTGAGAATATAGACTACATCCTGAGAAAACCGAGTGCGAATTGCCGTGGCCGGAAAAACCTCCCAGGCAAAGGAGCAGGCATTGGATTTGACAGAAAACTGCACAACATTTTTGTATGTTTGCCAGCTGTTTTGGAACACTGTTCCATTTTACCAGAGCAGTACATTTTGAGCCAAAGTCTAATTTGCAGCATTTGGTGACAACCTGACACTTGCGCCATAAGAGAGAAATAAAATGGAGACAGATTTGACCTGCAGCACTTGGGGAAACTCTTCAGGGGACAGGAACTGACAAGTGTTATTCCTTACCGCCTTCCTGTCAGGACTAGACCAGAACTGGACAAGACAGGAGGACAACCCCATTGCCGCTTCTGGCAGCTGTGATGGTCCAGAAAAGTCCATCGACCTCCCCTGCAAGCACCTCCTAGGAGGGTGCCCTATTCAGAGAGGCTGGAGATTTGGGGGAACTTGATGCACTCTGACGGATGTGCCCCCCACCTCCAGACCCTCTAAGTCAGTGGTGTCAAACTCGTTTCAAATAGCATTCATGGCACCTGCTGAGGGCCAGAAGTGATGTCATTAAGCAGGAACTGACATCATTAAGCAGGTGAGGACACAGAAATAAGCACTAAGTGAGCACGTTTTTCTCACTTAGGAACTCATTAGGTGCAAATGACAGAAAAGAAAAATATGCAAACCTTGACCATATTTTCAAGATCAGGGAGAGCCCAATTATCAAATCAGTCAGTCCTAAATGAAACCAACCCTGACTGTTCCCTGGAAGGACAGGTACTGAGGCTGAAGCTCAAATATTTTGGCCACCTCATGCGAAGAGAGGACTCTCTGGAGAAGACTCTGATGCTGGGAAAGATTGAAGGCAAAAGGAGAAGGGGAAGGCAAAGGATGAGATGGTTAGACAGCATCACCGATGCAACGAACATGAAAATGAGCGAACTCAGGAAGATAGTGGAGGACAGGAAGGCCTGGCGGGATGTGGTTCATGGGATCACGAAGGGTCGGACACAACGACTGAACAACAACAACCCTTTCAGCAGCACTGAGTCTGCCGAGGCATCACTTTGCAGCTCAGCAGATGAGAAGCACTCTGCAAAATGATGCCTCAGCAGAAGTGGCGCTGCTGAAAGGGCAGCTTTTTCCATGCCCAGGCAGCTGCTCTCTAGGGCTGCTCTCCCTGAACTGCTAGTATGACCTTTTGCAGCGAGGATCTTCCAATCAGCCTGTTTTCGTGAGGCACTGACGTTTTGTGCACTTTATTATTTGTTTTAAGCCCTTTGTCAAGTGCTTTGGATATGGCTTTACTATAGGAAAGTGGAAACAAATATACCAAATAATGGATGTGCGAAACTCTCTTGAGGAATGTCTCTGGTCTTACTAAAACCAATTTGGTTTCCTTTGAAATTCCTGGATATTTTGGCTGGAGAACCAACTCGGTTTCATTTTTGCTTTGGATGCAATCTAGTGTGAACCCAGAAATGTGAGAACTCTGCCCCTCTTTGAGAAACACATGACATTTTAGGTGAATTGTCCATGCCCACTCCAGCTGAGCCCAGAACACCTGCCAGTTGCAGAGCTGGGGGTTGAGAATTGTTCCTGGAAAACTCTAAGCAAAACACAGGTTCATCTTTGTTCCTTATTGGAAGCTATTCGTTCCCCTCTCTGCTGCTGTTTTGGTGTCTGGTTCTTCAGGGGGTCTTTTTTCTGGGAACTGACCCCTGGGCACTCCTAGCCAACCAGGGATCACATAGTAGATACGATGATGTCACAATGCCCTATAGCCAGTCAGATCTGGACTATGTAATGAACATCATTGATGGCAAATGGAGCTGATTGAGATTGACGGTCGTCGTGCTTCCTGGATCAGGGTTGCCTCCCTCTGGATGGACAGACCTTTAGTTTTTCCCTTTCAGAGTAACCCACAATGAGTGGCTGGTTGGTGGTGCTTTTTCTGCCAGTGTTGAATCTTTTTGTGAAAAGCACGCCCCACACACGCTTGGCTCAGCCCTAGATGAGTCGTGTGGAAGTATCCGGGAATTCTCCTTCCGCCTGATAAGCCTGGAAAGTTACTAGACACAGAGTTGAGGCATGAGGTGTTTTCTGACAAAGCTGGAGCAGTTTGTGTTGCTTTCATGAAGAAGTCAAGTGAAAAGGACTTTTCCTTCGGACCCAGGAAGGCTTTCATCTTATCTATCAAACTGTGTGCGGGTGACCGCAGAGTTTGTGTCACCCAGTGTGGGAGCTCATCGTGTCACCGTTCCGTTTGCCCAGGCCAAATATCTGCACTCACACTGGCCAGCTCATGCCTATGTAGCCATGTGGCTTCCAAACTGATGTTCTTTGGAAACGGCACTCTCCATGTTCTTAGTGGAAAAATGATCTCACTTGTAGCCAAAGCCCCTGCGGATGCCCTTAAGGAGGAGAGGCATTAAGGAAATGAAATCACAGCAAAAAAGTGGGTTTTAATCATTTAACCTAAAACAGGACTGGGGGTGGCAGGGGGAGCAGTGAACAACGTTATGGTCCTTTATCAAAGGGGTATTTATCCGCTACATGATTGCACCAAAATTGGTATTTGAAGTGGTTTCGGAATTCAGGCCCTGATCATTGCAATTTGAGGTGGGCAACAATCAACATATTTTCCATTTTGCTAATTAAGAAATGGTTGAGAGACTCCTGCAACCATTTCTTAATTAGCAAAGTGGAGCTGGATATTTAAAAAAGGGACGTGGGAGGGATTATTAAAGGGGGAGAGAGCTGAAACAGGAACACGAAAGAAAAGAATGGACTGCAGCAGAAAATAGCTGGTCACCTTTTGGGTAGGTGGGCTTCAGGAATGGGGGGCTGAGCAAGAGAGAGCTCATTGGTGCAGCTTCCCTTAAGAAACAAGGAGGGGTGGAGGGGCAGCAGGGATGCAAATGGAGAGGACATCCTAGAGTTCTCCTCTAACCAGATTCTCCATCCATGCATGCTAGGAAGAGCCCTGCTGGATCAGACAAATGGTCTACAAAGCCCAGCTTTCTCCATAGCAAAACTGCCCAGGGATAATATTGCATCCCTATTCCCAACATCTTGGACTACTTACCAGGGTTGGCAACTGCCCAGAAAAAAACTACCCAGGCCAACTTTGTGTCTTGCATGCCAGTTGCCAGAAAAGCAAGGAAGCGGTCCACCCCCCTCCCCTCCGTGTCTGTTAGGTGCACACCTGAGATGAATCAACAGCTTGCAAAACCACCTGGACCGATCAAATCCCACTCGGTTCCACTCCCAGATTCACACTGGGCTCCACCCCAAAGGCCTTATCCTCGTCGGGCCCCACATAGGACTCAAATGCTCAGTCTCTGGAGGAGTTGGCAGCCCGACCACCTCCACTAGATCATGCCTTTATGTTTCACAGTAATTGGTGGCACAATCCTATGGGGCCTTGCACCAGTGGAGGGCGCACTCTGCTGGTGCAGACTGTCGCAAAGGTGCTGTAAAGCATGTTGCAACAAGCAGCACTGGTGGGAAGGCTTGCGCCTTCCCAGTGGCAGCAGTGCAAGGAGTGGCGCAGGTGAGGTCTGAGCTAAGTGGGGCAGGAGCGGGGGGAGGCGATGGGGGCAGGGGATGGGCGCAGGCTACAGAATATCCATTGGGGAGGCCTGTTGGGTTCCCTGCCCTGCTTGTGGTTCTGCTGGCTGGCCTCTTGGGGAAGCAGAACACTGGACTGGATCGGCCTCTCTGGGTCTGATCTAGTGGGACTCTTCTTTTCTTATGCGCTGGTTCAACCTCGTTAAGACTAACAGCTCAGTCCTCCTCCCCACTGGTGCGGTCGTGATGAACAAGTGCGCACTGTATCCAGCGGGGGGGGGGAAGTGGGAGGCTTCGGAGGGGAAAGTAGATTTAAATCCCCTTTCCCCTCTGTAAGTCTCCTGCTCCTCAATGGGTCTCCTGTGCCAGCGATTTTGCTGGCACAAGTGAAAGGAGAGAAAGGGCTCTCTCTTTCTGGCGAAAGGAATGTGCCAGATCCACCCCCTCTAGCAGCCTCCCTGCCCCATTCCTCCTCCTCCCCACCTAGTTTTGCCCCCTGCCCGCCTCACCCTCCTGCCTCCCCCGCTGGCGGCCAGCGGTCTGGTGATGCGCACAGGAAGGCTCCGGTCTTCCCACCGGCACTACTAGGCGCACTACCGGAGCGCACTTTATGGCTGCTTTTCAGCAGCCAGCGCAGGCAGAACGTGCCTTCCGCCAGTGGGGCAGCCCAATAGGATTGGGCTGTAAAGGAAGAAGCAAATAGTTCACAGAGCTTTCATGGGAAGGTTTCCATCTCGCTTCCCCTGAGCTCCCCAGTGAGGTGCTGGCGACTGCCCTCCTTTGCAGCTCTCAGGAGCCAGCTGTGCGAGGGCTCTGCTGCTCCCAGGGTGTTGGATCATCGAGGGCCCTGCTGCTGCTTCTTGCCCAGATCATGGATGGAGAGACGTCAACAGGTTGAGGAAGGAGCGGCAGGCAGCACTGTGGAAGCCTCCTCCGCCCGGGCTGGCCCTGGCTTCTTGACTGGAGTGGCGAAAAGTCAGCCAAGCCATGCCCACATGTAAGCCATTAGGATCTGCTGAAAAGCCCTTTATTGTCATGCTTTGTTCTTTATTTCCTACAAATTAGATTTACTGAGGGAATATGTTTTGAGTGGGAAATTATTTTGAAAATAGCTCCTTGGGGTTTTTTAATTTCCTTTGTATTAAAGGTTTACAACCTTTTAAAGATTACCACAAAGAGAGAGAGAGAGAGAGAGAGAGAGAGAGAGAGAGAGAGAGAGAGAGAGAGAGAGAGAGAGAGAGAGAGCATGCAGGACAAAAGATGGAGGAGTGGCAACACTTTCATTCTTTTTAGGGGGAGCTCAAATGAGAATGTCGGCATTTGGGAGGGGGGGTGACTCACTATTGCAGCTACGCAAAGGGAGAAAGGCAAGTGTTCTTTTGCATCCCACATAGAGGGTTATATGTAACTTCTGTTAAAGAGACATTTTTGTCAGGCTCCAGCTTGTCAACACAAATTGCCAGTGGTGCAGCAGAGGCTGTTGTGCGGCTGCTAGTCTTGAGCTTCACGTTGGACTCCCAGCAAGTGCTGCCCCCCCCCCCCGCTGCCTGCCTGACATCAGGGTCCAAGCATAGGGAGAGAAAAGCAGGCCCCTTCCTCCTTCCGGGAGCAGCTGTCCTGGGCTGGAAGCCTATCACCCGGAGGAAAACAAGTGACGCTAAATATCCTGATAGAGTTGGGGCACTTAGGAGAGGGACTTGCTGCAGCTCAGTGCCGGCCGGGCCCCCCAGTTTGCATGCAGAAGACCCCAGCTTTGGTCCCTGGCCGTGTACAGACTGTATGGCGCTCGAGGGCCCAAGTATCTGACTCGGTAGCGGGGAGATTCCTCTGTTCATCACGTATCTGTTTTGTGTGGCCTGCTCTGCTCTGGCCACTTTTAAGGCGGAGTCCTGTAACCAAGGATTTGCTTTCAAATCAATGTCTGATCTCCAGCTTTCCTGGCAGCTTCCGCTCTCCTCTCTGGGCACTCCCAGCTGTCCTTTCGGATTCCTCCTTCTTCCCTTCCCCACTCTGGGATCCCCTTTCCTGTTTCTCTCAGCCGACTGTTTTTGCTGGGTCCTGCCTCTTCCATTCCTAGCCCCCACCCGCTGCGCCGTTTCCTCTTTTGCTTTCAGTCACTTCGACCTGTTCTGCCCAACCAAACACTGCCAGCCATCCTCCTCCTCACCACCAATACCACCCCCACACCACTGTCCAGGTGTGTTACAGTAGAGATGTGTTGTATATTGCCTGCAAATTTGTGTTCTCCTTCCAGCACATGCTAATTTCCCTGGAGACATCATCATCATCATCATCATCATCATCATCATCATCATCATCATCATCATCATCATCATCAATAGGTTCATTTTTATCTGCCCACCTTTGTGCAGGCTAGCAGTGCTTCGACCTTTCCCCATCATCAGGATGTCCTGAAAGGTTGAGTTTTATTTTCCGTGCCTCTGAACTCCCTGCAGAAGGCACTCCGCAGCATCCTTGATCATCTTGTGCTACCCACTCAGCGTATCCTCAAAGGCACACACATTCACACACAGTAATTTTCTCTGGCTGACATGAAAATCCGCTTGGTAAACAAAGACCAGCATATCTGCAACCGCCCATCCTGTAAACAATTTCCTGGTGGTAATCTTTCAAATTACTCTCCCGGGCAGACAGAAACCACTGTACAAAATTGAGCTCTGCTGCCCCTGGACAAAATCAGCACATCTTGGAACTATTAACGAATCTTCTGGTGGGGCACATTACAGCAACACCTTGTTTTTTCCCCAGTGCTGCCCTTGTCAATTGCTTCTCAAGTATCTTTTCCAAGTTGTAAAATTCAGGAGCTTTTTCATTGCTGTTTGATGCCTTATCACCATCCTTCCTAACTCAGACTTTACTAGTCCTGACTCCTTTGTTCATGCATGGCATTTACCCCCCCCCATCATTATATATACTGTATATAAAAACATGTTCGTATCCTCCTTTCTTGCTATAATAAGCGACCCAGCCATACTGCACAACAGAAGTTTCCCCTACCTGAAGTCGAGCAGCAAAGTGCTTTCCTTCTGCAATGCTTGGTTGCCACCACGTCACTGGAGATGGCATGATGTCTCTTTCTCTTCGCTTTGCCTCCTTTGCAGAAAACGTGACAAATAAGAGATAACGGAATCTCTCTCTCATGAACAGCCATATAAGGGAGTGTGAAAGGAGAGCCCTTAGCCAAACAGATACTTGCATAGCCCATACAGTGTATCCTGGACTAGCCTCCTCCTGGGCTTAGTGTGGCACAAATCCCCCTAAGGTAGCCTGGCATTTTAATTGAGTGTCATTGTAATTGTTTAATTTTATATGATCCACAGGGTGTCCTGGTTTTCATTGTCTTGTTTTTAATGCTTTGTTGTTTTATTATTGTTACGTTTTTACAGCCCGGTCCTAACGAAACTTCCCTGCGCCGATACAGTGGCGCCAGTGTGGGCTACGCTGCATCCTATGGGGGGATTTAGCAGGTGGGAGGTCTCCTCGAGGTAAGGGGACATTTGTCTCCTTGCCCCGGGGAAAGCCCCAGCCGCACAACGGGTCTACTTGGTCCATGTGCACCCGGGTTGGTGGATCAGGCCCAAGAAGGGGGTTAGGATATGGCACATGCCAGCACTGCCAATCCTGTCCCCTTCCGGCCCTGATCTGCACCCCCCGCCCCCGTCGCCACCCCCCCTGCCCCCGTGCTGCTCAATGTAGACCTTACTTGCTCCAGCATGCACCGCTAATTGCGCTGGCACCAACGGGAAGGCACAGGCCTTCCCGCCGCCAGCGCTGCTTTCTGGCACGCCGTAGCAAACTATTTTACAGCAAGTCCTCACTTAAAGTCATTTCATTCTATAAGTCATTTTGTTTTAAAGTTGCTGAGAAAAAAACACACACGATTCCCAGCCGGGGCCACTGTGGAGTTTGTCTCCTCATGTCTGCGTGGGTTTTCTTCAGCCCAGAAAGCTCACATTTATTTCAATGTTTTATATTAGAAGTGTTTTATATTAGAAGTATATTAGAAGTCATTATTTAGAAGTTTGGTGATGTTTTTGTGACCAGAAATATGCCATAAACTCTTGTTTATATACAATCGGGCCTTTTTATCCACGTTTTTTTAATCCACGGATTTGACTCAACATGGATGGCAAAAATGTGGAAGAGGGAGTCCAACCGCACTACATCACCAATTTTTTCAGCGTTGTCGCGGGCTTGCCAGCCACTTCCAGCCTCCTGCGTGTGTCCTAACCGCTGAAAAATGCAGCCAGGAGTCTCTGGCGCCATTTATAGGTTGCTTCCAGTAATGGCTTTTGTTTTTTTCAGTCAGTTTAAACAAACTCAGGCGGAGGGAAGTGGCGAAGATGCTGGAAAAAAGGTAATGTGGCACTGCTCCCAACCCCCAACCCCTGGATTTCATATAACACTGTGGTTCCAGGAACAGAACCCCAGCGGATAAAAAGGTCCGACTGTATATCAATTGGCCTATGGCAAAATTGGTTTCATTATAAGTCATTTTGCTTAAAGTTGCAGTTTCCAAGAACCTATCAACAACTTTAAGTGAGGACTCGCTGTTCTACAGTTTTGCACCAGCTAGCACCAGCAGAGCGCACGCTGCATGGGCGCTAAGGCACAATAGGATTGTGCCATAGATATAGGCGGGAGAAAACTATTTCGGTGTTAACCAAAATGAAATAGTAGAAAGCGGTGTTATGTGTTTTTATTCAATGTTTCCCATTGTTATCAATTGTAACCGCTTTAAATGTGTACTAGGTAGGTGGTATAGGTTGTACAGTGTCAGCAGATGAAGAAAGATGCAAAATTACATGGTTTTATTCCCCCCCCCCCAGATCTTTTAGCAGAAGGCGGTGTTATGTGTTTTTATTTCATTATCACCATTTTCTCCTGCCCCTAGCCATAAATCCTGTAAGCCACCTTGAGTGCCCTTACCGGGAGAAAGGTGGGTTATACATTAAATAAATAAATAAATAAATAACCTCATCCTCTCTCATGCCTGCACCAGACATGCAGACATTCAGACATGCAGTAATTCCATGAGAAAAATCCATGAGTTTCAACCCATGTGGGATTTGCAACTACACGTTCAGTCCAATATGGGAGTTCTTTGTGGCAAAAGTCACTTGTAGCCACCCCTGCCCCTTCAGAAGGCATGTGACATGGTCCCTCATCAAAGGCTCCTGAAAAAACTCCATAGTCAGGGAATAAGGGGATAGGTCCTCCTATGAATTAGGAACTGGTTGAAGCATAGGAAACAGAGAGTGGGTGTCAATGGACAATTTTCACAATGGCGAGAGGTGAAAAGCGGTGTGCCCCAAGCAGAGACGACGGGCGCCCTCCGTCGTGTAGGGGCGGGGCCTGTGCACGTGACGTCGACGCGCCCCTCGCGTGACGTCGACGCGTCCCCCGACCGAGCGTGCCCCCCTGCCCGAGCGTCTGGAGCTCCTGCTCCACGCGCTCCACCGTAGTTCCGCCGCTGGCAGCGGTGTAACTAGAGCTCTGGGCGCCCGGAGCTCGGGGGGCTGTGAGCGCCCGGAAGTAACGTTGGTGCAGCCTTTAAAGGGGGCGACTCGGAGGGGGGGGCGGCGACTGGAAGGGGGGAGGGGGAGGCGACTCGGAGGGGGGGCGGCGAATCCCGGCTTACCTTTTCTTCATAGAAGCTCGAGCTACACCGTGTCCGCGTTCCGTGCGTGTCTGATGTCCCGCCCCCAGGTCAAACAACAGGCTCTGATTGGCCGGACGTAGCGCGGACGCAGCAAAAGTCGAGGCTGCGTCCTGCCAATCATAGCCTATTGTTTGACCTGGGGGTGGGACACCAGACACGCACGGGACATGGTGGAGCTCGGTCTTCATTTTGGGCAGCTGTGGCGGTGCATCAGGGTGGCTGGTGGCGCTGCCGCCCCGGCACGAACTCTGTAAGGACTGCACATGCGTGAACTCTGTAAAACGGCGGCGCTTACAGAGTTCGCGCCAGGGGCTGCAGAGGAGCGATCTGCGCCCCTGGAAGAGATCGTCGCTGGAGGCTCCTATAATCAAGATAAGTGCAGCAAAGCATACAGGTGTCACCTGCTGTTTGCAATGATTTCCTTGGAAAATGGAACTTCCATTCGTCACCATGACTACGCTTGCCATACGTCCCAGAATGCCTGGGACCCTCCTGGACTTCGTGCTCGGGTCCCGGCATCCTGGGAGGTATGACATGATCCCAGATTGCCGCCGCCACCATTTTGAAAATTTGGTAACTTACCCGGGCGCTGGCATGTTGGCTCGCGAAATCTCACGAGATCCAAGATGTCGGCGCCCAAATCTCGTGAGGGCATCATGCCAACATGCCGGCGCCTGGGTAAGTTCCTTTAGTAATGGCGGCAGCGGCGAGTGGGTGGCCCTGGACAGTCTCTGTCCGGATCAGCAGCACGACGAGGAGCAGCACGACTCACGAGGAGCAGCATTGACGGATCAGCAGCTCGAGGAGTGGCAGCACGACGGCGACAATGGGGTAAGTAAATTTAATTAATTATTTAAGTGCATAAATAAATAAATAAAAATTGCGGTTCGTTTTTAAAAATTAAATTGATTTCTTTATTAACTTATTTAGTTCGTAGATTAAATAAATAAATATTTAAAAATTGCGGCTGCGCTTTGCGCGGCAAAAGGGGCCACTTTGCACCCCCTATATGGGAAGAAGTCTACGACTCAGGTATTGGATCATCATCCTGCTCTGAATGGGGTCGTACTCCCTCTGAAGGAGCAGGTCCGCAGCTTGGGGGTTCTCCTGGATGCGCAGCTGTTCCTGGATTCCCAGGTGGCGGCTGTGGCCAGGGGGGCTTTTGCCCAGCTTCGGCTGGTGCGCCAGCTGCGACCGTACTTGGATCGTGCAGACCTGGCCACAGTGACCCATGCCCTAGTGACATCTAGACTAGATTACTGCAATGCACTCTACATGGGGCTGCCTTTGAAGACTGTTCAGAAACTGCAACTAGTGCAGAATGCGGCGGCCCGGGTGGTTGCCGGGGCCTGTCGGTTCAACTCAGTTGGACCGTTGCTTCGGCGGCTACACTGGCTGCCGGTTCGTTTTCGGGCACAATTCAAAGTGCTAGTTTTGACTTTTAAAGCCCTATATGGATCGGGTCCAGGGTATTTGAGGGACTGCCTCCTTCCCTACAATCCAACCCGCACTCTGAGTTCATCGGGGGGGGGGGGCTGTTAACCGTGCCGCCATTGATGGAGGCGAGGGGGATGGCGGCACGGAATAGAGCCTTCTTGGCAGTGGCGCCCCAATTATGGAATTCCCTCCCCCTGGAATTAAGAACGGCTTCCTCTTTAGAGACCTTTCGGCCTTAAGACGTTTTTATTTAGGATAGCTTTTGATGTCTGACATGGTGGGCTGACTTTTTAATAAATGGCTTTTAACAAATGTAAATATAGGTGACCCACCGGGGTTGTTTGTTTTAATTGTTTTAATTATTTGTTTTTAATTATTTTAATATATATACGTATTTTAATGTTTTATTGTAAGCCGCCTTGAGTGCCCTTGCTGGGAGAAAGGTGGGGTATAAATTCTTTAAATAAATAAATATATTTTAAAATTTATCTTCTTTCTTTAATTATTTATTTCTCGGCTAAAATAAATAAATAAATAAATAGAAATTGCGGTTGCGCTTGTATTTTTCTTTGTATTTTATTTTTTTAAATTAATTGTTTAATTAATTATTCAATTATTCAATTGGTGTATGTGTGTGTGGGGGGGTTGTCCCGGTTGACGGTCGGGAAAATATGGCAAGCCTAGCCATGACCCAAAGCCATTGATAGGCCCGTCCTCCATGAATTGGACTTTTGAAACCCACTTGAGCTCGTAGTTATTCCTACCACTTCTTTAGGTAGCGGATTCCATACATGAATTGCCTCGTTGCAGTCCTGACCTTACTGCTCATCAATGGTACTGAGTGCTCAGTCATTCTAGACTAGTGACGAGCGAGGGAGGATGGCTTGATGAATCAGCACTCTTTCATCGTTCTGCAGGACTACGAAATTCTGTCACCATACCAAAGAGGGAATGGGATAATAATATTTTTTCCAGCTGGCTTTAGATTCATTACAAAAAGCCTCTGAAAAATCCAGATGAAAGGCCTCTGGGTTTATTTGGAACATATTTTGTCTGGGAAAATCCCAAGGATGTATGAATATCTTGTTTCTGCTGGTATCTTGACACTCCTTACTCTTGGATTGTTAAATCATGGCACAAAAACTTGAACTCCGTCCAAAGATCCTTGCTGAAAATGTGGCCAAGGAAGAACACACCAACTCTTACCTGTTTGGTTTCCCTGGCCTTTCTCTCTCTCTGTTTTGTTTTATCAAATGCAAAGTTGAGAGGGGCTGACGCAGAAATAACTTTGTGGCAAAGTTCTTTTTCATGTGCCAAATCAGGCCATTTCCTTGGCAATTTCCCTGGAAAACAGAGTGTGATCGAAACTGACAGACAAGCCATGCAGAGGATTTAGATGACAGAGACACTGGTCATGGTTGGCTGCTCGATTGTCTCCCCAGTTACGACTCCTGAAATTGCTGCGCAGTTGACTCCTGTAATGTGTTGCTAAAAATGGGGCTGCCCTTGTGTGAGAGCTATTACTTAGGCCCATTCCAAGTGAATCTGTCCTACAACAAGCCCAAAGGCCTCAATGAGAGGAAACTTGTGCAATTTGAAACTGAAAAAGATCGGACCCCAAACTTTTCTGCAGTGCTGCTTCATCTGTCTCCAGTTTTTTAAAAATTTTCTTAAAACTCACCTTTACTTTGAGTCAAAGTTGATTACCCCTTAGCCAAACATCCGAAATCCAGACTATTCCAAAATCCAGAAATTTGGGGGGGCTATGACTTATAAAATGATACTCAGACCGCCGGACCACCGGAAGCTCGCTCTGATGCGGTGCTTTCGGCGGCATGTTTTTGCTCCTGAGAGGCTCCTGCCTTTGGCCATGCCTCTCAGGAATGCTGAGAAGGGCCCTCCCACCTGCCCAGAGCCTCCTACCTGCATTTTCTGGTCTCCGAAAACTTGAAAACTTGGAAGTACATAAGAACATAAGAAGAGCCCTGCTGGATCAGGCCAAAAGCCCATCTAGTCCAGCTTCCTGTGTCACACAGTGGCCCCACCAGATGCCTCAGGGAGCACACGAGACAACAAGATACCTGTGTCCAGTCGCCACTCCCTTGCACCTGGCACAGAAAAAACCCACTTCTAAAAAAAAAAAAAAATGATGTCATCACCAGTCACTTCCAGTGGTATGCAGCAGGAGAGTGGTACTCGGTCAGGAAGGGGTTGAGAACCCCTGGTCTAAGGTGTATATGAGACATAAATGAATTTTGTGGTTAGACTTAGGTCCCATCTCCAAGATATCTCATTATATTTATGCAAATATTCCAAAATCCAGGCAAATTCATAAGAACATAAGAAGAGCCCTGCTGGATCAGGCCAAAGGCCCATCTAGTCCAGCTTCCTGTATCACACAGTGGCCCCACCAGATGCCTCAGGGAGCACACAAGACAACAAGATACCTGTGTCCAGTCGCCACTGCCTTGCACCTGGCACAGAGAAAACCTACTCCTACAACCAGGAGGTTGCTTTTCCCCATCATGGCTTGTAAGCTGTGATGGACTTTTCCTCCATAAATCTATCCAATCCCCTTTTAAAGGCATCCAGGCCAGGTGCCATCACCACATCCTGTGGCAAGGAGTTCCACAGATGAATTACACGCTGTGTAAAGAAATATTTTCTTTTGTCTGTTTTAATCCTCCCTCCACTCAATTTGAGTGGATGTCCCCTAGTTCTAGTGTTGTGTGAGAGGGAAAAGAACTTTTCTCTATCCACTCTCTCCATCCCATGCATAATTTTATACGTCTCAATCATGTCCCCCCTCAGGCACCTTTTTTCTGGACTGAAGAGCCAATGCTGTAGCCTTTCCTCATAAGGTAGATGCCCCAGCCCACTAATCATTTTGGTCACTTTCCTCTGTACCTTTTACAGTTCCACTATATCCTTTTTGAGGTGTGGTGACCAGAACTGGACACAATACTCCAGATGCGGCCTTACCATGGATTTGTACAACGGCATAGTAATATTGGCCGTCTTATTCTCAATCCCTTTTTTAATGATCCCAAGCATGGAATTGGCCTTCTTCACAGCCGCCGCACACTGGATCAACACTTTCATCAACCTGTCCACCAGTACCCCAAGATCTCTCTCCTGATCCATCACAGACAGCTCAGAACCCATTAGCGTGTATGTGAAGTTTTGATTTCTTGCCCCAATGTGCATCACTTTATACTTACTTACATTGAAGCGCATCTGCCATTTTGCTGCCCATTCTCCCAGTTTGGAGAGATCCTTCTGGAGCTCTTCACAATCCCTGCTGGTCTTCATCACCCGGAAAAGTTTAGTGTCATCCGCAAACTTGGCCACCTCGCTGCTTATCCCCAACTCCAGGTCATTTATGAACAAGTTGAAAAGCACCCGTCCCAAGACCGATCCTTGGGGCACACTGCTTTTCACCTCTCGCCATTCTAAAAATTGCCCATTGACTGCCACTCGCTGTTTCCTAATTTTCAACCAGTTCCTAATCCATACGAGGACCTGTCCCCTTATTCCCTGACTATGGAGTTTTTTCAGGAGACTTTCATGAGGGAACGTGTCAAACGCCTTCTGAATATCCAGGTATATAATATCCACGGGTTCTCCCACATCCACATGCCTGTTGACCTTTTCAAAGAATTCTAAAAGGTTTGTGAGGCAAGACTTCCCCTTGCAGAAGCCATGCTGAGTCTCCCTCAGCAAAGCTTGTTCTTCTATATGTTTTCCGATTTAACCTTGATGAGGCTTTCCACCATCTTCCCTGGAACAGATGTTAGGCTGTAGTTTCCCGGGTCCCCTCTCTTTCCTTGCCATCTGGGCCCGGTGACTTATTGGTCTTTAATTTGTCAATTAAGTCTAAGATGTCTTCTCTTTTAAGCTCTATTTCACTTAATTCTTTAGTCAGGAGTGGCTGTTCGGGCAGTGGTATCTGCCCAAGGTCTTCTGCCGTGAAGACAGATGCAAAGAACTCATTTAATTTCTCTGCAGTCTCCAAGTCCTCTTTTATCTCCCCTTTCCCTCCCTCACCATCCAGCGGGCCAACCGCTTCTCTGGCAGGTTTCCTGCTTCTAACATATTTGAAGAAGATTTTATTATTCCCTTTAATGTTTCTGGCCATACGCTCCTCGAAATCTTTCTTGGCCTCCCGTATCATCTTTTTACATTTCTTTTGCCATTATTTGTGTTCCTGTTTATTTTCCTCATTAGGGCAAGACTTCCATTTACGAAAAGAAGCTTCCTTGCCTTTTATAGCCTCTTTAACTGAGCTTGTCAGCCATGCCGGTACCTTCCTGGACTTAGTCGAGCCCTTCCTCCTTTGTGGGATACTCTCCCGCTGAGCCTCTGTTACTATTGTTTTAAACAGCCTCCATGCACTCTGGAGAGATGGGACTCTTTTTACCTTCCCTTTCAGCTTCTTTCTAACTAGTCTCCTCATTTTGGGGAAATCCGCCCTTCGGAACTCAAGGCTTTTCGTATCGGATTTGCTTGGCACTCTCCCCCCAACATGCATGGCGAAACAGATCGCAGCATGGTCACTGTTCCCCAATGGCTCGGTAACATTTACCTCCCTGACCAGGTCCTGAGTACCACACAATATCAAATCCAGAGTCGCCTGTCCTCTGGTCGGCTCCGTGACTAGCTGCTCTAATGCACAGCCATTTAGCATATCCAGAAATCCAGTCTCTTTTTCATGACCAGAGCTTGAATTGACCCAGTCAATATGAGGATAATTGAAATCAACCATGATCACTACCCTGTCTCTCACTGACATCTCTCTGATTTGTTTCCTCATCTCAAGGTCATTTCAAGGTCCCCTTCAGGTTTTTGATCTGGAGTACGATAACACCCCCCCCCCACTATTACATCGCTCCTTGAGCCTGGTAACTTAACCCACAGTGATTCTATGGTAGAGTTGGACCCCCCCTTCAATCTCTACTCTGCTGGATTCTACCTCTTCTTTGACATAGATGGAATCCAGACTTCCTGTCCCAAGCAGTCCAGATAAGGGATACCCGACCTTTATTACACTAAACACATCATTGCCACAGAAAATGGCAGTTACGTATCTGTCTCCACTGTAAGGTCTACTACAATTTTCCCATGCTGTGATATCACCATATTCCATGTTTTTCTATTCTTGTCCACTCCATATCCTTGGCTATTGTTGGCAAGGGAAGAGGGGGCCATACACAAAACACAGATGTGTTGCTATGTTGTGAGATGACGACGACGACGACGACGACAACAACAACAACAACAACAATAATACCGTATTGGTCTGAGTATAAGACTCACTTTTTCCCTCCTAATTTAAGTTTTTAAACTAGGGGTGCGTCTTATAATCAGGCTGTTGCAATTTAATGCCAGTGATTTGATTAAATTTTTTTAATAGCACCAAACTTTAAGGGTGCGTCTTATAATCAGGTGCGTCTTATACTCAGGACAATACGGTAAATAGTAATCATGGCTGCTTTTCTACCAATAAGGGCACCATCTATTGTGAACTTTCACTATATTTATGTCTTGCATTTGAATTTTATATAATAATGGTCACTGACTGCACCTCTTCCATCCTATATAGACCTTTGACCTTTGCAGTTCTCCCTTTTTTCTGTATCTCCATGTGTGTGCGTACACACACACACACACACACACACACACACACACACACACACACACACACACACACACGTCAACTGAGGATGACTCCTCATGCATTTGGTGAACTGAACTGCAGCAGTCTACAAAATCTGTGCTGAAAATGAATAGTTTTTTAAGGTGCAGCAAGACTCTTGTAGTTTTTACAGGTAGAGTAATCACAAATACTATAAAAACATCAATCCCAAAATGAAAACTACTTATATTTTTAATGACATGAAAACCACCTTTAATAATTTTAAGGTGTTTCATAATATTAGGGCTGTACACAAGTTAATATTAGGGCTGTACACAAGATGGGAATATCTGTATACCCAGAAATAATACTAGCTGGCTGGGCTGATACTGGTCCGTACAATTCCAGGGATTTCTCAATCATATGTGTGTGTGTGTGTGTGTGTGTGTGTGTGTGTGTGTGTGTGTGTTTCTGCTAAACTACCTGTTCCCCATCATGCAATTGAGCAAACTCCCTCAAAATCAAGGGGAGGTATATTAGGACTGTTAGAATTGGGGTGCAAAGCCTCCTGTAGGACTCTGGGGGGCAGTGTACTTTCCAGACATCTGAGGCCCTCTATGATACCTGTAGGAGGTTTGCCCCTTTCTTTGTGCAACTTCCTTCCTCTTTCTCCTATATATTCTCTCTCTCTCCCTGATCACCAAAGGAGAAGGACGCAGCCCCCTCCTGAGCTTTCTCTCTGAATGGAGGCAGCCATTGGTGCTGAGCATCCTCCTCCCACACACACAATAGAGAACAGCTATAGGGTTCTCTGGTCCATGAGTAGCAGAAGCCTCTGCTACTTCAGAAGAAGTGCATGCTTGAGAAACTGTATTGGAACCTTAAGCTTAACTGCCTCTGCAGACTAGCTGGGTGGTGGAATTTTCCATAGGAAATGGGTTCTTCTGTTGGTTACTCTGCGTGCGAGAAACCCCAGAACCCCTTTTTCCAACAAGGACATGTGTGCCATCATGTGAATGCACATGTCTTTTGTCAGGTGGGGCTGGCTGGGTAGGGAACATATTGTCCGAATCAGCCACTGCGTGCCTGAGGGCTATGCAGAGAAGCAGTGGCATGTCCCAAAACCAGTCTCTGTGAGCTCATTGCTTTTGAACACTTTTTAGTTACCATGATTTCAGAATAAATTATACCTACTGTACTTGGAGATGATGAGAGGATTTGTTCCCTGAAAAAGGTTGACACGTTGAAATGTGCCTGAGGGAGGGGGCAGGCGTTTTCTTTCTGTGGGAGCAGCTTTTGCCCTCCAGCCTGGAAAGAACATGTGCGCTGCTTTTCGTTGTGCTGGCTGTGACCCTTTACCCAGACTGCCCCGCGATGGCGTTGTGTTCTGGGGCGGGCAGGGAAAGAAAATGGCCACCACAAGCAGGAAGCCGTGCAATGGAGCTCCAGCAGGGAGCAACTTTTGACAAGGAAGAAAAACATGTTATTTTATTTAAACCAATGAAAACCAATGGAGAAATGAAAGTGAATTAAAATAAGGATGATGGGAATGAATGAAATGCACACAAAAACAAAGGAATGAAAATAACACAAGAAAACGTGCAACTCCGTTTTTTTTTCTTGCATGCCCCTATTACATGCAGTCCTTAGAGGACTGGTTTATACAGTCAGCAGGTTATACGTCTTTTCTTTGACTATGCAGCCACGCTAACGGGAGTTGCGCTGCTGGCATGGGGTAGTTTCAGGCTGCGAAGGCCTCCTCAAGGGTTAGGGTTTGGGTCTCACCCTCAAGGTAAGGGAACATTTGCTCCCTTGCCCCAGGGTAAGCCCTTGCTGCCCCACTGGGTCTACTCTGAGTGGACCCAGGAAGGTGGATTGAGGCTAGGAAGAGGGATAGGATATTGGCCGCTGCTGCCAATACCGCCTCTTCCCGGCCTCCCTCCTCCCATTCTCCACCCCATTCCTCCCCTTCCCTACCCTTTTCCACCCACCCCTGCCTTCCTCCCACCCCCTATGCTGCTGACTTAGCAGTGCTGGGGCTCCCTCCCTGTCTCCTGGTGCGCCAGAACACCTCTTGGGATTGGGCCACATGCCTGGCGTGTTGAAAATACCCCTTCACGTCCACGTCCACAGTGCAGTTCAGTAAGAGCCGCACCATAGCATGCAAATGTGCTGACTGTCCAGCTTGGCTCTCAATTCTGGGGTGATCCTTTAAGGAAGGAAAACGCAGACCAAGTATCAGGTGATGGCTAAGTGACACTGGACTGGAGTATGAGGGTGTCAGGGAGCATACTGGGAGAAAGCACGCTGACCAAGGGGAGTAGTGCCTAGTGGTTAGCGCACCCGCACCCCTTCCTGCCCCATGCTCTCCCTATTTACTGGATCAGCATATGAAGGGTCTGCTGCCACCATCTCGGGCCACAGAGACCAGGCAGTTGGGGCCATCTGGGAAATTTTACAGATGTTACGAAAGAACGTCGCCTGGACCCTCTCAACTGAACAGTCAAAGACCGACAACCAGACAGGAATCCCATATAAAAGCTGCGTAATGGTTTCTGCGTTCAAAGCCATTAATGCGGCAGGACGTACGAATTACCTCTAGCAAAATGAAAGGGAGTGATTCTCCTCACAAAACGGCCCTGATCCAAATCAGATTGCCCCACCACAACTTCTTTTTGGCAACCAAAAAGGTGCTGGGTGTTCCAGTCATGGAACACGTCTCGTCTTATGCGACTCTGTGGATATAGCATCAATTCAACGGGAGATTATAACTCTGGGTTGACTGAATCAGGATAAGGGAGTATTCTTGTGAATGTGATATGAGAAAGAATTCTCAGCACCTGCGGAAAACTACATCTCCCAGAGTTCTTGGAGGAAGTTTAAGTGTTAAATTGAATCAGTTTAAGTGTTAACACGCAGTAGAAAGGCTGCTGCTGTTAGTCCTGGAAAATGTGCAGATATCCTGTTGTAAATGAGGACTTAGTGTCCTAATTACAGCTGTGTTGAAATGGCTTCTTTTCTTTTGTTTTCCTTTTGTTTTTTAAATTGGCATGAAATACTGTTGTGATGTTGTCCCTCCCACTACATTTCCTCAAACATGCTCAAAGTAAACTTGGTAGTCCTGGGATCTTGTAGCACAATGTCATCTGAAACGACAGTGGCACAATGATGGCCACCGTGGTCTTTGTGGGGCGTGGCGCCGAAGCAAATCAAACAGCATCCTTGACACCTCTCAGTGAATTATTCTCACCAGAAATGTCAGAGCAGTTCAAATCTTCTGGTGAGCACAGAGAGAGTACAACGCTGAGCCGAAACAATGTGAAATGGGCACTACCAGCAGCTCATCACCCCTCAGAAATGGCCCGGCGAATGTTGGTGACGATGGCAGGTCAGAAGCTCCTGCCTCTTGGCCCGGGGCTCATTTTTTTCGCAACCCTTTGTAGACCCCTTGTTTGGTGATGGAGCTCCCTCCCTGCACACCAGCCAGTTCCAGCAGTGTCATCAATTAAGGCTGAAGCACACCGGCCACGTTATGCGTGTGTTCAGCCCGTTGCGGCCGACTGCATCTGTGTTCTTTCCGGCCGGAGGCAAGTCCCACTGAACGCCGAGAGCCGCTGGGTGCCGCAGAGAGGTCCATTTTCGTTTGACGCTTCCCCTGGAGAATTCTCAACTTTGGCTGCGTTTCTCGCGCAGCATGCGCCGCATGCAGAATGCGGCCGGCGTGCTTCCGCCTTTACAGTCCTCGGCATGCTCTGCCCCCTCCTCCATGAGATTTCACTGCAAGTTTTACTTCAGTGGCTGCCAGCAAACATGGTGTTCTGGCTTTCTTTGAAAAGGCTGGTCCACATATGCAGCAGAATGAGGGCCAAGCTACAGGTAACCTCAAAAGCATCCTTACAACATTTCTTAATTAAGATTGGCCATGTCACTTTCTTAACAAAAAGTAGCCACGGGGGGATCCAGATTGGGATCATGGGATACAGGGAGGGGGTGTGAACCTTTCCCCCTGTACCTCCCCCCTCCCCATAAAGCCAGCCCCAAACTGCTATTTGCTCCCAAAGCTGCTTCTTGCAGCTAAACAAAATGTTTGGCGCGCCTTCTGGTTTTCGCGTGCTTTTGATCTTCCTCAAGAGCAAGTCTGCCACGTAACAAAGTGAACATCCTGGCAGCTTGCTGCTTTTCACACCTGAGGAGGTCCACAGTTGTTGGATGAAACATTGTGTGTTACTTTGTTTTTAACATCTCTATGTGTTTTAACTTGTTTTTAACGTGGGTGTTTTTAAACATATACGGAACGTTTTTACCTGTAAACCTTATATCAATGGATATCATTGCGGGCCATGAAGGCTTTCATAAGAACATAAGAAGAGCCTTGCTGGATCAGGCCAAAGGCCCCTCTAGTCCAGCTTCCTGCATCTCACAGTGGCCCCACCAGATGCCTCCGAGAACACACAGACAACAAGATACCTGTTTCCTGTTGTCATTCCCTTGCACCTGGCACAGAGAAAACCTACTTCTAAAACCAGGAGGAGCTCAGCTGTTTGCAGGGCAATGAGCAGCTATCTGGTTTTTGAATAGCCTCCGGGCTTGTGGAAATGACTTATCTGATCTTTCCATCACCTGGGACCCACCAGAAATCAGGTCGCGACCCACAGTTTGAGAAACACTGCTCTGGAGGCTTTCACTGCACTCAGATTAATTTGTGTTCCCACCAGAAAGTTGTCCCCAACACCTTAGTGTGTGACTGTCTCCAAGATTAAGGGAGGGAGATCAGGTTAGGTCCGTGGGGCCTCACTGTGGTCCCTGACACACGGCCTTTTTCTGGAATCTTTTGGATGGAGGAGTGAGAGAAGAACTGGCCACGGGTCTCATGGACGAGCTCCTCTGAGATGGCAGCATCATCACCTCGTCAATGAGCAGCCGAAGGCTTTGAAAGGAGCAGCTGTTTTGATGGCAGCAGGAAAAGGCCTTACCCAGAGCAGTGACCTGAGGTGCCTGTGAAGATTTCACCAGGTCCGCACCACACGTTCCACTGTTCACTAATGTTTAAACCACGAGTCAAGCTTGGGGAAAAATGAACTATGGTAGGGAGGGGGAGGAGACAGAGTCCCCCCTTCTTCCACAGTCAGAGCAGCAAAAACGTAAGGGACATGGTTACAGCAGGTGGTGAGGAAGATGGAGACAGGGACATTGGGAGGGGAGGGCTTCAATTCCTCTCTGACCCCGAGAGAAACTTTCAGGGTCTAACGCTCTCCTTGCATTCTCTGCCCACCCTGAAGATTCATCGTCTGAGATGCGCTCATGTCATGTTCAGGTCCACTGTTCTTCTAGTCATAGACCACTATTTCTCACTCCAACCAGTGACAGTATTGCTCTGTAGCTCAGTTTATCAGCCCAGTTTATTGCTATCAAAAGGTACTTGTAATTTTCAAACTTCTTGCCCCAGGAGGTCAAACATTTGCATCCCTCGCTCCCCCTTTTTCTGCCTCCGATGTGCCGTCTCACTCTGCCAGTTTGATTCTGGACAGAATTTTTTTTTTTCCTACTGGAACCCATTAGCTGTGAGTGGAATGCGATGTTCACAGAGATGAAACTACCCAAGGTCCCCTTTAATGAGAAACAGTGACATTTTGACGGGATGGAATAGAGGAAACAAAAATGCAAAATTGGCACAGGGCGGGGGCTCTGCTCTGCGAGCAAGACAGGAAAATAGGGATGCTACAGGCAAAATGCTGCATCTTTATTCCATTAATGTGAAGAACAGAAGAGCCATGAGAATGGAAAGGGACAAACGGGGGTGACACTGGCGTTCAAGCTTGCAAAAGGAGGAACCAGTAACATTACAGGGCAAGGAAAACTGCGCTATAGAACAGCAAAATATAGGGAGGTTTGACGTTTGCCTTGTCTTAGGGCTTGGGGAGGTATACAGTTTTGAAACATATTTTCAAAAATATGGAAAAAGTATGGAAAAAGCTTTGGAAAAAGTGCATTTGACTCAGCCAAAGTAAACCCCCCCCCCCCGTCACCCTCACATTCACACTGTTTTCATGCTCTTCCTTCCTTCCTTCCTTCCTTCCTTCCTTCCTTCCTTCCTTCCTTCCTTCCTTCACACTGGTCCGAATAACGGTGTAAGTAAGTAAGCCATGCTGTATGTTCACAGGTGCCCATGCAGCAGTTGGCCCCGGATGCTGGCGCAAGGCCACCCTGGCGTACCTCAGGCTCAAAGAGGGAATGGACTGGGGTGGCACAGAAGAGGGACATGGGTGGGATGTGGGTGGGATGAGGAGGAGTCAGCATGTGCCATATCCTAACCCCCCTTTAGACAATGGACATGCTCCCAATGCCAAAAAAATGCTGCGCCAATGACAGAGCGGCTGCAGGAAGGAGTAAACCCATAAGGAACAATGAGGAAGGAAAACCCCCCACAAAATCTCACCCCACCCCCACCCTACTCACTTTCCTACGACAGAGCATAGGGTGCAGCCTACACAGTGCAGCCAACCACAGCCCCAGTGGCGTCACAAGCCCCGCCCCAGGGTGTGATGTCACAAGCCCCGCCCCTTTCGGCAGCAATTCGGTGGCGGTGCGCCAAAAATGTACCCTCGGCGGCCGCCGAATTGCTGCCAAATCTGGCGGCAAGTGCACCCTCCCGCGTGTGTCACCCCTGCCGCCTGGGGACCCACCGCCCCCTGCCCCCCCTAACGACGCCTCTGCACAACCCAACATATAAGCCCCTATCAGGGAGACTACAGCTCAGGTGAGAAAAAGCATGCTAGGGGGCTATAACACTCTGACCTCTCAAAGGGGAACTTTGGGGATGGGAAGCATGGTGAGAGAGCACTTGGCACACAAAGGGAGCACTTGGCAGCACAAGCAATCTCTTGTCCCTCCCGTGTACAGCAAGGAACTTCATGAACACTTCTCTGAATTCTGCTGGCTCTGCCCCAGGCTGGCTCCCAAGATCCTCCTCACCTCCCCAATAGGGGAAACAAGAACAATGAGCCTTGACACCTCTCATGTCTCTATTCCTCCCCCCCCCCCCAAATATTGATCCTCCTTCAGGATTATTGCATGTGCCTCCGCTATACACTCTGTTGTCAAACCATCCCTTCCCTTTGCAACAGCTAGTTGCTGGGGGTGTCTGCTCCCTTTTGGAGAATGCCAGAAACTCCAACCATTGCTATTGCTGGTGTCCCCACTTATGGGTCGGGGCAGGAGAAAACGGTGATAATGAAATAAAAACACATAATGCCACTATCTGCTAAAACATCTGTGGCTAGCTGGGCATTCCGCTTCAGTGGGGGCCTTGTGTCATGTGCCAGCCCAATGACACACCCAGTGCACTGCCCCCTCTGATGCTTCCCCCCAAGCTACAGCTTCCAAGCCAGACGTGTCTCCTTGTGGTGATGTGGGGTGTTCAGTGCTCTTCACCTGTTGCTCTATGTTGTCTCCCTGCCATGGGCATTTCTGACCTCTCACACAAAATGTGAGTGCCTTGCTGGGTGAGGTGAGGCCAGTCCCTTGGCCAGCTGGGACCTGTCTTGCTTGGCTCCCAGCTTGCAACTGCGCCGCCGCAGTGAGTGCTGTTGAGGCTCTCCTCTCCTTGTGACTCGTCCCAGTCCCTCCCCTGGCAAAAATGTGCCTTCTAGCTGGTTAACTCCCCCATAGGGACCAAACCCTTGACATTCTCGTGGGTTTGTTTCACCTGCCTGTCCTCTTCCAAGGGGCCTACCTTTTAACCCTTGCTCTGCTGTGGTCAAAAAGGTATGTCTTGGATTTGTGTGTTTTTGTGTGAGTGGGATAAGGGGATTTGAACTCTGGGTGCTGGCATTCCAAGGCCTGCTTGTGTGTGTGTGTGTGTGTGTGTGTGTGTGTGTGTGTGTGTGTGTGTGTTTGTGTGTGTGTGTGTGTGTGTGTGTTGCTGTGTCATAAGGCATCTCCCCATGATTGGCAGGGGTGACTATTATTGTGATACTCGTTCCTAGGGGCTGGCAGGGGATGTCCCCCCAGTGGTGTCCGCTCATTGGTCCTGTGCCTGCCTCCATCCCTACTTGGTTCACCCTGACAATGTTTCTCTGGCCACCAGCCAGAGCTGCGGTGGATGCAGTGTGTCCAATCAGAACTTGGACAGATTCAGGGAGGGAGGGAGGGAGGGAGGGGAGCCTGTCAGGCAACCCAATGGAGCCTCCAGGTTCCAGGGCACCTGGCCTCTGAATGCCAACCGCTGGGATGGCAACAGTGAGGCAGCAGCACTATTGCCTCCTTGCCCTGCTGGGGGCTTTCAAGAAATGGCTACGCTGGAACCCAGCAGGGCTCTTTCTCATGTCCTTTGGCTCTGAAAATGGCGCACAGCATTGCAGATACGAGGAGACGGTAGGTTGGTTTGCGATTGCAACAGGGCACCAGGAAGGCATCTACCTGTCTCTAAGACAAGTGCTGTATCACCACCACCACTACCATCACCACTAAACCTTAAATTTGTGCTCTGTACCTGATGGAAGGCCAGCGGGTGGCGCAGTGGGTTAAACCGCTGAACCATGAGCTGTCGATCGAAAGGTCGGCAGTTCGAATCCGCGACGGGGTGAGCGCTCGTTGCTTGGCCAGCTCCTGCCAACCTAGCCGTTCCAAAGCATGTTAATGTGAGTAGATAAATAGGTACCGCTTGCGGGAAGGTAAATAGCTCTCCGTGTTCCAGCCGCATGCTACGCGCTGCGGCAAGGAGAGTCATGTCGGCCACATGACCACGGAGGCGTCTTCGCACAATGCTGGCTCTTTGGCTTTGAAATGGGGATGAGCACCACACCCTAGAGTCGGACACGACTGGACTTAATTGTCAGGGGTCACCTTTACCTTTTTACCTGATGGTACCTGTTCATTTTCATGGCTGCTTCATGAGGTGTTGCCATTCTGGGGTGGTCATGTTGAGAAACAGGTTCTAAGGTTTGGCGGACCATTGATTGCGCCCACCTTAGCAATGGATGTGTTCATGTGACCGTGGATCTTTTTCAGGCAGCAAAAAAGACTTCTACTTTGGACAGCAGGTTTGGATTTTCAAACAACTGGGAATAGTTTCTGGTTTCTATTTTGTCCCCCTTTCTCCTGGTGGGTGTATGTGGAATGGATAAAATCCCAACCAGATGGGAGTTCACATCAACTGCTAATGTGGAAAATAGTTACACCACTGGATTTCCTACTAATATTGGGGAAAGGTGAGCATTTAAAGAGAGGTTGGCTGCAAAACAAGGAAAGAAACCATCCAGGGTGCTGCTGAGGTGGGACAGAAGCTGTGGCCAGGCATTTATGGAACAAATGGAAAAGGCTGCAAATGGGGCCCGTCCAGTTCATTTCCATTGGTTCAAAAATGAATGTGGTGGGCAATGAAAGGAGGCAAACTTGGCATATGGGAACATAAGAAACGTCCTGCTGGATCAGGCCAAAGGGGCCCCATATAGTCTGACATCCTGTTTCCCACAGTGCCCTGCCGGCTGCTGTCTCTGAGAAGTCCGCAATCAGGAGAAAAAGAAAACTGCTCCCCTGTAATGGATATTCGGAGGCAGACCTCCGCGGAACAGAACCTGCAGGTCGAGCATAGTTATCGTGACCAGGAGTCCCTGCTAGATCTGTCCTCCATGAATGCATCCAATCCCCTTTTAAAACCATCCAAGCTCACAGCAATCACTGCATCTTGTGGGAGTGACTTCCACAGACTAATGATGTGTTGTGTGAAGACATCTCCTTTTGTCCATCTTGAATTTCCTGCCCAGCAGTTTCAGTATTGTGACAGGGAGAACCACTTCGCTCTCCCCACTCGCTTCATGCCATGCAGAATTAAAGAAGACTCAGTCCTGCCCCCCTGAAATCACTTTTTTCCAAGCTAAAAAGCACCAAAGGCATTTCTTCCCTCTGAGTACTGTATTTTGGTAACCCTCTTTGCAGTGTTTCCAGCTCCACAATCTCTTGTTTGAGGTGTGGTAACCAGAACTGTACACAGTATTCCAAATATGGCAGCACCATAGATTTGTATAGAGGCATCATATATTCGCTGCCTTACACTGGCGTCACTGCAGGGAGGGCGGAGCTCTAAGTTCCGCCGCGGTCAGACCCTCCATTACACGGGAGCACGAAGCGCCCACGCCCCCTCGCCTTCTGAACCATTCAAGGCGGTGAAAACAACACACAGGGACAATATGCTTTCCCCGACTTGAATGGCTCCAAAGGCGAGGGGGCGGGGGAGCTTCGTGCTCCCGTGTAACAGAGGGTCTGACCGTGGTGGAACTTAGAGCTCCGCCCCCCCACGCCAGTACTGCCTTATTCTCAATCCCTCTCCTAATGACCCCCAGCATTGAATTTAGTCTCTTCATAGCTGCAGCACATGGTGTCTACATTTGCACTGAGCATGATAATCACCATGACCTCAAAGTCTCTTTCCTGGTTGGTCACCGACATCTCCAACCCCATCAGTGTCTTTGTGGTTGGGGGATTTTCTCCAGTGAGCATCACTCTGCACTTATTGACAATGAACCACATTTGCCATTTGGTTGCCTCTTCACCCCCTTTGGAGAGGTCCTGGCCTTTGGAGCCCTTGACAATCTGCTTTGGTTTGTCCACCCTGAATAGTTGGGTGTCATCTGCAGCCTTGGCCAATTTGCTGTTTACCTCCAACCCCAGATCATTTAGGATTCAGCAAGAGAAACAGTTCCAGTCCCAGGACAGATTCTAATCTTGGAGGACCCCACTTCTTATGTCCTGCTCTGTGACAATTGCCCATTTATTCTTACTCTCTGCTTCCTGTTCCATGTTGTTGTTGTTGTTCAGTCGTTAAGTTGTGTCCGACCCTTCGTGATCCCATGAACCATATCCCGCCAGGCCTTCCTGTCCTCCACTATCTTCCTGAGTTTGCTCATTTTCATGTTCGTTGCATCGGTGATGCTGTCTAACCATCTCATCCTTTGCCTTCCCCTTCTCCTTTTGCCTTCAATCTTTCCCAGCATCAGAGTCTTCTCCAGAGAGTCCTCTCTTCGCATTAGGTGGCCAAAATATTTGAGCTTCAGCCTCAGTACCTGTCCTTCCAGGGAACAGTCAGGGTTGATTTCATTTAGGATTGACTGATTTGACCTCCTAGCAGTCTAAGGGACTCTCAGGAGTCTTCTCCAGCACCACAGTTCGAAAGCATCTATTCTTCGGTGCTCAGCCTTCCTTATGGTCCAACTCTCGCAACCATACATTGCTACTGGGAACACCATCGCCCTGACTATGCAAACTTTGTTGGCATGGTGATATCTCTGCTTTTTATTATGCTGTCTAAGTTTGCCATAGCTTTCCTTCCAAGGAGTAAGCGTCTTTTAGTTTCATGGCTGCTGTCTCCGTCTGCAGTGATCTTGGAGCCCAGAAAAGTAAAATCTGTTACTGCTTCCATTTCTGCCCCTTCTATTTGCCAGGAATTGATGGGACCAGATGCCATGATCTTAGTTTTAATAATGTTGAGTTTCAAGCCAACTTTTGCACTCTCCTCTTTCACCCTCATCAAGAGGCTCTTTAGTTCTTCTTCACTTTCTGCCATTTAGGGTGGTATCGTCTGCATATCTGAGGTTGTTGATGTTTCTCCCGGCAATCTTGATTCCGGCTTGCGATTCATTCAGCCCTGCATTTCTCATAATGTACTCTGCATATAAGTTAAATAAGCAGGGTGATAATATACAGCCTTGCCGTACTCCCTTCCCAATTTTGAACCAGTTGGTTGTTCCATGGCCGGTTCAAACTGTTGCTTCTTGACCCGCATACAGGTTTCTCAGGAGACAGGTAAGGTGGTCTGGTAACCCCATCTCTTTAAGAATTTGCCACAGTTTGTTGTGATCCACACAATCAAAGGCTTTTGCGTAGTCAATGAAGCAGAAGTAGGTGTTTTTTTGGAACTCTCGTGCTTTCTCCATGATCCAGCGCATGTTGGCAATTTGATCTCTAGTTCCTCTGCCTCTTCGAAACCCAGCTTGTACTTCCGGTAGTTCTCGGTTCACGTACTGCTGAAGCCTAGCTTGTAGGATTTTGAGCATAACCTTGCTAGCATGTGAAATGAGTGCAATTGTGCGATAGTTTGAACACTCTTTGGCACTGCCCTTCTTTGGAATTGGAACGTAAACTGACCTTTTCCAATCCTTTGGCCACTGCTGAGTTTTCCAAATTTGTTGGCATATTGAGTGCAGCACTTTCACAGCATCATCATTTAGGATTTTAAGTAGCTCAGTTGGGATATTATCATCTCCGCTAGCTTTGTTGTTAGTAATGCTACCTAAGGCCCACTTGACTTCACTCTCTAGGATGTCCGGCTCTGGGTCAGTGACCACACCAGCGTGGTCATCAGGAACATTAAGATCTTTTCCAGTTCCATACCAGGCCATAAAAGGACCCTGTCCTCTTATTCCAGGACTGCTAAGTTTCCTCAAGAGCTGTTGATGAGGGACTTTGTCAAAAGCTTTTTGAAAGTCCAGGTATATCATGCCAACTTCACTGCTCCTCCCCACAGGCCTATTGATGCTCTCAGAGAACTCTGGAAGGTCAGTGAGGCAGAACTTCCCTGTGCAGGAACCAGGCCGATCCTCTTAATAATTTTATCTTCACTTACGCTTTTCACCAATTTACCTGAAACAGATGTTCAGCTAATTGGCCTGTAATTTCTTGGATCCCTTTTTAAATATTGGTGTTACATTGACTACCTTCCAGGCCTGTGCACTGAGTCCGTTTTAAAGGATAAGGCTCCAATCCTTTTCCAATCCTATTGTTTCCCGTTTCCTATTCCTATTTCCTGCTACCAGCACCGATGCAGCTGCACCAAAAAGGCACATGCTGCATCCTGGGGGGGGGGGGGGAGAATGGACCCTAAGGCAAACGGGAAGTAAGTAAATATATTTTACTTACCTCTGCGTAAGTCCTTGAGCCGCCTCCGGGTCTCCTCGGACATATGCCAACTATTTTGGTGGCATATGACTGAGGAGGGAAAAAGGATGGGGAGGTTTTACAAAGAGGGGAGGGAAGGCAACAGGGAATGAGGTTAGGATCTGGTGCATACTGGTGCTGCTGAGATCCACCAGATGAGGCGGGGGGGGGGGGGAACAGGAGGTGGTGGTGGCAGAAGAGGGGGTGGTGGAGGAAAAAATGAGTGTGTGACATCACTTCCGGGGCATGACATCACGAGGGCCCCGGGTACCAACTGACCCAGCTATGGCACTTAGCTATGGCACTTACTCAGTCGTATGCTGTCCTCCACCTGGTTCCGCATGTAACATGTAAAGCAAGTTGCAACAGTGTGGAGGCCAGTCCCGCTGGTGTGGAGGTCAGCATTTGCAGACCTCCACCGTCCAAGGAGCAGCACCCACCAGGGCAGGTAAGCTTCATGCTGGGTGGCAGGGAGACAGGGGGAGGGAGGCAGGGAGGGAGGGGTGTTTCAGGGCGGGAGGAGGGTGGTGAGGAGGGTGGGGAGGAGGGCGGATAAGGTCCGGGCGGGGGGCGGGCTCAGTGGAGGAGGCCTCCACCAAATCCTATCCCCCATCCCGGGCTTGAAAGCCCAACAAGGGGCTGCTCAGAACTACGTCGGCCATTTAGCTGGTACGCCTCTGAGTAGCCCTGTAGGGGCTGCTGGGGCTCAACACTGGGGAAGGGGACAATCGTCCTCTTCCCTTGAGGAGACCTCCAGCCCCACACTGGATTCAGCAGAGCCTGCCTCGGCGCCACTGCATCCGAGCGCGGGGCTTCGGATAGGCTTGGGCTGTGAGTCAGCTTACATTTCTTTTGCCAGAGTTTGTGTTCCTTTCCGCTCTCCTCATTTGGCCCAGACTTCCATTTTCTGAAGGAAACAACCTCCTTGCCTTGTACAGCTTTCTTGACTCCACTCCAGAGCCCTGGTGACATCCTCTTGGACCTGGTGGTGCCTTTCTTACTTAGTGGTAGACATTCTAGTTGAACTTCTGTTGCTGAGGTTTTCAATAACCTCCATGCACTCTAGAGAGATTTGACCCTCTCGACTTTAATTAGAAGCTTCTTTCTTATGACTTCTGCCTCCAATTCCTCCTGTTCAGCACAGTGTGGCAGTAGTGATGGATTATCCCTTAATTAGTTGTTAGAACTTGTTTCTCATGGAGAGGGCTTTCATTATTGGTTTCCTCTCATTATTTTTCCTTTTCTTTTTAAATTGCGAAATAGTGCTATGTTGCAATTTTTAAAGGGAAAAATAATAATGAGAGGAAAACAGTGATGAAGGCCCCACCTCCAATGGAAAACAAAATCTAACAACTAATTGAGGGACAATTCATTACTAATGGGGCCAAGCATTGAACAGGAAGTAGTAAGAGGCAGAAGTTTGAAGGAGAAAATGTCCAGTGAAGGCACAGGAGACTTGAAACGCTTCTATATGCCTTGTCAGTCCAAACTGGACAGGCTGGCACCGGAACTGCAATTCAATGGGGAAAAAAAAGATCACCACAAGCCAGGTGCGAAAAAAGATGGGAGAATGACACCAAAATCATTGGAATGTGACAGTTTTGTCAACAACATTGTCTCTATTCTCTGTAGAAAATGAGTGAGCAAAGGATGGCAGTTCAGGCTCAAAGGCTAGTGTGGAAACAACTGAAATTTGTAGCGCAGAAACATAAGAGCAAATGAATGCACATGACCTTTGAATGGGCTCATTCATCATTTGGAATGTCATGCACTGCACTCCACAAATGACCTCTTCGGTGGAATTGGTCTGAGCAAAAGCATATGATAAAATCCCAGGGTTAGGAAATGAATCGGTCTGACTTCATAGCGTGACAATCTACCACCCACAAAGGTTAGAAGTCCCAAATCTGGAATTAACGTGTTTCTCTGTGACTGTCGGAGTGGGTTTCTTGGTGGAATACAGAGACAAAGTGGCTTCTAGTTGAGTGCTCTTCTGATGTGTGGTCTTCTCTGGGTGCAGCCTTGACTTAGCCAAGAAAGCAAACTTATTAAAAGGGACCAACTCAGCACCAGGGACCTCTAATCATCTCCTTGGCCCACTTAGGAGAGGCTTTTACAGTGAGCATCTCTTTCAGTCTCTCATTACATTATTAAGACATTTTTGCCTCAAAGCCCAGCAACTGGTAATGGAAATGTTGCCTAGAGCCACAGGGCTATCTATCTGCCTGGATCATAAGTGTCAGTTGGATCTGCAGTGGATTGAAAGGCAACACATATTTTTAAATGCCATTGGTACAGTAATTTGTGGTAGCAGAGCCTGTAGCCTGACTTTCCAAGCACCCCCTATGAACACTCCAGAGGAATTTGCTGTGCCCAGAATCTGCCTGGAATCTGCCAACTGGTAGCCACCCCCAATGTTTTTACCTAGAAGTCCCTCTCAGAGGGATGCTGCTTTGCTGCATCATCACACATAGCAGCACCAGGAAAAAGACGCTGGTATTCACCAGGATGAACACTGTGTGGCTGGTGAATTTCTCCCTCCCCCACATTCCTGAACACTGATGTGGGTTTAGCGCCCTTTTGTCCCAAGGTGGAAGTTCTGAGCTCTAGCAAAACCATGTGGGAATCTCACCTGTGGGGCAGTGCAGGGCCCAATGCTTGGTGGTCTGTCATTGGAGCAGAAACTGACGTTACGTTTTCTTGTACAAGGCTTTTTTCAAACAACGTTTGTGCTGGGGAAATGCGTGGCTGGGAGCACAGATCTGTTCATGATTAGCTGCTGGGTTTTTAATATCCTATAGGAATGCGATGGGATGGGATTTGCCCAGGTTGTGCCTCCTCTCCTTTCAGGGAGAGCAATATCACTTGCGCTCATTTTTTGCTCATTTCTGTAAAATACAGATACTGTTTATACCACCAAGAAATTCAATTTTCAGGAACTGGAGTAAGAAACAACATTGGAGGGTAGAGTCTTGTTCAGTTTTATTCTAAAGTTGCTTCTTTTGTGGGAAGGGTTGTCTATCAAAATGCAGAGCTGAAAGCTAGGGAGCTTTGGGAATGGATGTGGAGTGAAGGGGCTTGACTGTTGACGGTGCTCCTCCGGCCTCTCTCTTCTCTGAATCCAGGGCTCGGTTTAAGACCTGAATGCAGCTACTACCAACAATGCGTTTTAATTACTAGATCGTCAGCCTGAACCGCAATGGTAAACCAAAGCAGATGCACAGCGCTACATGTGTGTGCCTGCCTGCCTGCCTGCCTGCCACTGTGTGCAGTGCATGCTGCTTCCCCATTCATCAGGAGGAACAACTTTGCCAGTTCAAAGAACTGCTGTTCCGTCACTGGAATAAGAAAGCTTATTGGCAGGACAGGGCAAATAATGTTGTTATTATGGCGGAAGGTCAAGGATTTTTTTTGTAAGGTGGCGGAGGGATGGGGAAGATGTTGCTTGCTAAAAGCCCAGGATACCTGGGTGAGGTTTCCTTAATGGGGGCTAATGGCAGTGATGGGGACTCGAGTGACTCGATGACTCGACTCGCAGGTGTGACTTAGCCACTTTTTCCCTGACTTGTACTCGTACTTGTACTCATGACCCACTGACTCACACTTGCACTTGGACTCGTGACCCACGGGACTCGTACTTGACTTGGACTCGTGGGGGTAACGACTTGCCATTTCCGAGTCATTTTCCTTTAATGGCTGGCATCAACACAGGCAGGCAGGCAGGCGCAGTGGAGACCTTGGAGGAGGAGGGCAGCAGAGAGGGAGGGTTTTCAAGGGGGTGGGAAAACAAGCCTGGCTCGGAGTCTTTCCCTTTTTTTGCCGTCTGTTCGCCATTGGGCACAACTCCGAGCGCGAGGGGTGGGGAGGAGTGAGGGAAGGTGAAGCTGCTGCAGCGGTTCCTCCTCCTTGGCCAAAACTCCAAGCCCAAGGGATGCTCAGCTTAGCAAGGGGAGGGGGCAGGGAGGGAATAATAAATGGTCTGAATGTAGACACGCTTGTTTTTCCCAAACCAGATGGGTGGTGACAAGACTGAGAGGTGAGGGGAAGGGCATAGGGGAAGCCAAGTGGGTGCTTTAAAAGCCCCAGAGGCACACAGACACACACCCCACACAGACACACACACACCCAATTTTCAGGGGGGAAAAAGCCATTTGCCCCAAAGTGACTCGACTTGTGACTCGTGGTTTTTGGCCTTACTTGCACTCGACTCGTACTCAGGGAAAAATGATGCGCACTTGACTTGTACTCGTGCACAAAAGGATCCATACTTGACTCGTACTCGCCCAAAATTTTTGGCATTGACTCGTACTTGGACTCGTACTCGTGCAAAAATGATTGTACTCGCACTCGCGACCTAGTTACTTAGATACATCCCTGGCTAATGGCCGGGAGATATTTGGAGACCTCTCTTGAAGCTTAGTCATCAGAGTTTGGGGGAGGCAGGGCCCCTCAAGCTAAAGTGGGGGGCAGGTCCTGTCTCTGGGCAGGGCCGGCTTTAAGCCTATTGGGTCAATTCGGTCCAATTCGGCCCCGTGATTTGTGGGGCCCCCGCATGCGCAGACATGGAAGTAATCCCACATCTATGCACTTCTTCACTCTGAGCCCAACTGTTGCTGCCAGGCTCGGAGGAAAGAGCTAGCTCATCATGGCGGAAGGTGCGCACCCCTGTAGCTGCCGGAGGAACCCGGAAGAGCCAGGCAGCAGCTGCAGGAGCACAAGAGGCCCGGCGTGGCGCCTCTGAACCATCCGCTCCTGCAGCTGCTGCCCAACTCTTCCGGGTTCATCTGGCCACCGTGCCGCTCCCTGCGGTGCTGCTTGGGGTCTGCTGGAGAAACCGCCACTGCGACCCTCTTCCGGATTCACGCCGGAATTCTGGATTCTCACCGTCAGACACGGGTAACTGTGCAATCCTGCGCACATTTACTCTCGGCCGGCGAGAGTAAGCGGCGCTAGCGTGGAGACCGGCGCCGCTCACTCAGTTGTCCTCCAGACCCTGCAGAGGCGGCCACAGGTGAGTCCCATGCTGGTCAGCTCAGGGGCGGGGGAGGGTGGGCAGGGGCAGCTAGGGAGGGGGGCCATTGGCTGGCCCAGGCTGGGAGGGGGTAGGGTTATTGACTCTGAGTTGCGCTGATATCCTGAGCCCTGTTGCAGCCCAGACCGGCCTTACACGGCCTCCCCGGACGCACGCCAGCTCCATAAGAAGTAATTATTACAATGAAAAACATAAGAACATAAGAAGAGCCTGGCTGCTGGATCAGGCCAAAAGCCCATCTAGTCCAGCCTCCTGTATCACACAGTGGCCCCACCAGATGCCTCAGGGTGCATACATACAGAGGTGTCGCTGGAGTGCGGCGGGAAGGGTGGACCGCCTGGGGGCGACACGCGCAATGGGTGACGCGCGGTCGCGCGCGTGCACCCACGCCTTGCGCGCAGGCGGTCCGCCCTTCCCGCCGCGCTCCAGCGACGCCTCGGAGGAGGCCTCGGAGTGTCCGCCCTCGATGGAGCTCCAAGGCCTTCTGAGGGAAGCCCGATGCGCGATGTCATATTTAGAAGGTTTAGCGCATGCACAGAGCGTTTGAGGACAAATTTGCCCGCAGAAATGTACTGCGCATGCGCGAAACCTTATAAATATGACGTCACGCATCGGGCCTCCCTCAGAAGGCCTTGGAGCTCCGCCGAGGGCGGACACTCCGAGGCCTCCTCATGCCCAAGACAGCCGGCCGGAGAGGATGTCTCCGGAGCTGCTGCTGGCTCCGGAGACATCCTCACTGGCCGGCTGTTGGGCGGCACGGGGGTCATTAGGGCGGCGCGCGCGCCCTCGCACAGGGCGGCGTGCGCCCTAGTGACGCCGCTGCATACATACATGCTGTAAGATGGGGAAGGAAATTATTAAAGGAAAGAAGCTGAGGCATTTGTCTGCGAAAACGGCACATTTTTATAGCTGGATAGGAAAAACCAGCAGGGCTCCTCAGGGATCAGTCTTGCATTTATGTATTCAAATAACCTTGAGAAGTGGGAGAGCAGTAAGGAGGGAATACAAATGAAAGGCAGATAAGGATTAAGGATTGTGGCGGTGGAGAAATTAATAGGTTGACTGACCATCTAGTCTCAGGCCCCAGCTACAGAAAAGGGCAGCCAGCATTAATTATCAAAGGAAAAGAACCTTTCCCTATGGAGGAAAGGTTAAGGTGTTTGGGGATTCTTAATTCAAGAAAGGACAACTGCAGGGTGGGGATGAGTTGATAAAATGATGTGTAGATTGGAGAAAGTCGATAAGAGAAGCTTTTCTCCCTCTCTTAGTCCCATCCTTCTAGGCCTTGTGCTGCTGGAACTTGCGCTCCAGCTGAGCAAGGCCTTTTGCAGTGGTGCAAAAGCCAGGACGCCGCCACATGCTTCTGGGCTGCTGGCGCAAATGGCCAGAGGTGCAGTCTGCACATCAGCAGCTCCCAGAGGTTCTGCCAGTGCCGGTGTTGATACGTTGGCCTGGGGTCGGAGGTTTTGGGGTATTCCAGGGTGGGGAGGGTGGATGGCAGGGAACAAGATGGAAGGGGTGGGTCTCGGTGGCAAAGGGGCATGACATGATGGATCCTATTCCCCGTTTTTCAACCCACCCCACCCCCTTCCTCTCCTCGGACATACTCCAGCAGAATAGCTGGCATGGGTCTGCCTAATGGACGGACACAGGCCAATCCCAGCAGGTGGGCTGGCTCGGAAATGTGGTCTTGCCAGGCCAAGATGATAAAGAGAAGCAATCCACCAAGCAGCCCGTCTACCTGGCCATGCTTTCTTCATGCAGTGGTGCTGATTTCAAACGGTCACAGTGAAACAGGTCAGAAGCGAGAAGGGACAGCAGCAGGCAGCAGGGAAAGGCCCTCAACAAAATCCTGGGAGCCAACTAGAGTCAGCAGTATTGAGCTGCATAGACCAAAGGTCTAACTCTCTCGAAGGGTGTAACAGCATACAGTCTATCATGACCGGCGGCCTGAGAAAACCAGCAGCATCCACACAAAGTGGTCGGCCAGGTAGCAGCCAAGGATCACCTAACAGGGAGGCCAGTCCCAAGACAGAGGGAACTGAATGCCAGCTTCTGAGGCATATGGTGACTGTAACGGGTGAGTCAACAACATTACTCAACATTGTTTTCACAAAAAGGCCAAGGGCCCTGGGCATTGTTGTGAAGAATCCAAGGAGGTTGGTTGAGAGAGCATTGGCAGAGAGTCTTGATGTGGCCAACTCTGACGACTTTGATCCAAGAAACAAAACTTCATAGGAATGCAGCCCATCACTCACTCTGTGATGCCAAAAAGAGAAATTGTCTGATTCTAGCCTTCACATCTGCTATGCCAAAATGACTGTGTGTGTGTGTGTGTGTGTGTGTGTGTGTGTGTGTGTGTGTGTGTGTGTGTGTGTGTGTGTGTGTAGGAAACAGCATTCGTCCCCATCATAAACAGAAGAATTTGTGGCAGCACATTTTCATTAAATGCCAAATTGCTCGAACATGCAACCAACCAAGAACAAGGGACTTTCAGACACTGCCCGCACTCATCGTTGATCTCCTTTATTAAATTTGGTGGTCACAGGAACGAACAGCATTAAAATGGAAATTTTTCTGTCAAACAGAAAAAGCTTGTGATCTATATTGGCTTTTTCTAACTTCCTCCTCCAGAAAAAAAAGTACAGCTTTTAAAAAGAATTATTATGAAAACAAACACCTCCGTTGCAACTTTTGCTTTGGGAATGGGCTGTGTTTCTTTTATTTCTTAAAAAATATAGTTCTCCTGGATTTTCCAAAATTCATGCAGGTTTTATGGCACCCCTTGACGTCAGCAATGAGACAATTTCCTACTTGTTGGGGTGTAACTGTTTGAGGAATCTCAGCTAAAACGATGTATAATTGTCAGCTTGTTTTTGCTGGTGATATTGAGCTTTTTCATTTTGCGGAAGAAACAATGGAGAAACTTTTTCATTTTATTAATTCTGAGGAAAAGGTTTGGCAGGTGATTTTATTACATTTTTGTCTGCATGCAATCTCTCTTCTCTGTCCCAGGTTTCTTTCCAAACAAGAACGTGACAGTAGCAGCCTCTTTCTGTGTCAGGGTTAGACAGAGACGTAGCTAAGCACACACACACACACACACACCCCCAGTGATGTCACTGCCGGAAGTGACGTTACCGGCGCCGCCACTCAACATGGATTCAGAGGTTCGTAGGGTGGGCCAAACCAATCACCCTCTCCACCGTTGCCACCCGCTCCTCATGCCAACAAAATGGCACGATTGCCGCCCCCGCTGCCAACTTTCGCACACCCCCGCATGCCGCTCGGAGCCCCCGCATACTGCCTGGAGGCCCGCTGCCCCCTCCATCCATCGCCTCTGGGGTTAGACCTTATCCATGGATCACGGTGCACAGGCGCCTTCACTGAATAGCTCCAATTTATTTATTTATTGTCATCATTTGGATTCTGCTTTTTTAATAAATTGCCCAAAGCAGTGTACACACTGAAGAACATCAAAATAACCATCCATGCTGGACCAAGCGACCACCTTGGCCAACCTCCTCCTTCCCGCCGTGGCCAACCAGATGCTTCCTAGATGTCCACTGGTGGAGCAGGAAGGCACTCAACCTCTCCCCCCTACTCTTTCCTCTCCTAGCAACTGGTATTCAGGGGCGTAGCACCCCTGAACCGGTTCCATTCCTAGCGTGCCTAACAGGAAGACTGTTCCCTGTGAGCTGCACCAGTGCATGGCTGCAGCTGTAATAGAAGCCCCATGCAGCTGAAAGAAGTTGCAGCCAGAGGCGTTCTTATGGTGGGGGCGGTACTGTAAGTTGAGCCCCGTCCTAGTCCCCGTTTACAAGCCGGCACGAGGTGGCCCCGCCCCCTCGCTGTTGGAGCCATTCCGTGCGGAGAAGGCAACAGGCAGGGACTCTCCTGCCTGTTGCCTTCTCCGCATGGAATGGCTCTGACGGTGAGGGGGTGGAGCGCCTCGTTCCGGAGAGTAAACGGAGGGTCAGAGCGGGGAGGAACTTAGCGTTCCACCCCACCTAGAGCGACGCCACTGCTTCTCCGCCAAAAACCAGGCTGAAAACCTGGAAGTAAGCGGCAATGGCAACATTGGTGCTTACTTCCAGTGCTACTTGGCGTGGTGGCGGCCATGTAGGTGGTGCACTGCGCCAAGTATGTTGAGAAGCGCTGCTGTAGTGAGTTCGGCATCCTCCCGTTTCCCACAGTGGCCAGAGACACCGCTGGCCCATCCATGAGGCCACCTGCTGTGGGCTGCATCAGCGGCAGATTGCGAGGGGTCTGGGGCTGGCGGGTTCAGAGCGAGAAGCAGACAGTTCCCTTCCTTACTGCGCTCCTTGTCCACTGCTGTCAAAGCCAGAACTGGCAGCAGCAGGTGAGAGGGACTTGCGGGTGGGACTTTAAACTGGGGGGGGGGGGACGACTTGCTGGCTTTGTGCTGCTTTTATTATCTGCTGATGTACTTTCGTTTCCTGTTTTGAAGTTGTTTGAACTACCCCCCCTCTTTCCCCGATGCTATTGGCAGATTGCGGAAGACCTACGTATCTCGAGGAGTGAGTTAGTGGTCTGCACAAATCCTTCCTGAAAGTTAGTCTGTTCTGTCATGATTGGTTGGTTAATCTCTCTAAAAGTGACGAGTCACGTTTCATTAGCATTCACACCTGTTAGTAATGATGCTTCCTTGCCCTTGTCATATCTGGAGATGTTCTGGGCACCAAGCCAAGGTTATGTGCCGGGATAAGGCCATATCTCAGGCTAGTTGCATTGTACACTTTATTCCCCTGAAGTTGTATTCAAGGGGTGTGGAAATGCCATTAGGGATGCATCTGGCATCAGTGTGGACAGCTGCAGGTGAGCCACACACAAACCTGTCCATGAGAGGAATGCATTGATAGAAGGGTTAGGGTCTGAGTCAAGTTATTGACGCTACTTCTATTTTGAGGGACGTAAGAACACTGTGCTGTACATTGTTTGTCTGGGGAATTATTGCTTGTGCAAAGCTAAAAAAAATCCAATTTCTGTCTTTTTCCGACTGGTCTGTTCCATTGCTTCCGTATCCAAAAAGAACCTTTCCCTTTTGGCAAGACACCAACCCAGGTGGCTGGGAAAAGAAAAGGGTGAAGGTTTTACTCAAGGGCACTGACAGAGGGAGCACCCAGCAGCCTCCCAGAAGTGGGAGGAGAGTGGAGCGCGTGGAGCAGCTGATCCAGGCGCAGGCGGACCTACCGGTCTCGTCGGGGCGCGGAGCAGCTGCTCCAGGCGGACCTACCGGTCTCGTTGGGGCACGCCGTTCATCCTGGCGCGGTGTTCGGCCCTCCCACCCTCCCTGGAGCCCGTACGAAATAGGTAGGAAACTGGCGGGGGGCGGTGACGCGCTGGGCACGTCACGTCACCTAGGCCCCGCCCCCTTCCTCCGGGCACCGGGAGGCCTAGCTACTCCTCTGCTCCTCTCTTGGCAGAGGGGCACACATTCAACTTCACTTAGAACAGCATTTTTCAACCGCTGTGCCACACCACATTGATATGCCGCAAACGTTCCATTCCGCAGGTGTGCCGCCGGAGTTTGGAGTACAGCGATTGAAAATCACTGAAAAACTCTTCCGGGTTCTGCGGCTCTGTTTCTAGGGCAACTGTCTGTAGTAACAAATTGTCTGTTCCTCTTCCACCGCCGGCAGAGCAGAGGAAGACAATTCGTTACTACAGACAGTTGCCCTAGAAACAGAGTCGCAGAACTCGGAAGAGTCTCCCAGAAACCGGAAGTGACATCACAAGAGGCAAAGACCATAGAGAAGTCCACCGAGGTCAGTGTGCTGTGAGAAAAGCATTGAAAATGGCTGATTTAGAAAGTGGAAGTGAAGAGCAAGCGGTGAAGGACCATCCCATGAGAAGGAGAGAGGGCAGTAGGTTTTGTTGGCACTCTCAGAAATGCAAAGGGATAGCAGTGAATGGAAAGGCAGGTTTGTTTCCCCATCCTTGACTTTCTCAGTCATAGCTGATGTGTCCCCATAAAAAGCAACACATGCCACAGAGGTCTCATCAGTGCACACCAGATGTAGCCACATGGGAGTTTAATTATTGGGGAAATGCCACAGAGGAAAAGAGGCCACAGCTGGCCAGTCCATCATGACTAGACCTTCAGCAGCCCCTCTCTCCCTCCCATCCCCAGCAAAACAGAACAAGATGTTTCCACGTTATTGAGACATTCAGTCAAGGTCCTATTTTGAGTCCTACCAGCAAACCTTTGCTTGCAGTAAGAGGATCTGTGTCAAATTAGCAATTCCCACCACTAGGAAAAGGTCTGTGTTGCACTGGCGACCTTCTGCACAATATGTTTGGGGTTATCTGGAGCTCCTGCAGGATGTCCAGGCCTAGAGGGCAGCTGCTGAATGTTGTAAATGAATAAATCATGCCAAGCCACCTGCTATAATGCCTTCATCGTGAGTATTTAAAAGCCCCCAAAGCTGCCTGTCCATCCACAAGGTTTACAACGCCCGGAAGTCATCACCTGCCTTTAAACTGAGCAATGAATTGATTACGTTTAAGTGCATCTACATGTTATTAAAATGTCAGGGCACTCGGCCTTTGGCAAGGAGGGGTAGTTCACTGAGAGTTGCACCCTAGCAAGTCTGTGAAGGATTAGAATCATAGAATGTTAGAGTTGGAGGGGATCTTAGAGGTCATCTAGTCCAGTCTCCTGCTCAGTGCAGGTTCCCAACCTTTGTCGCCAAGTGTACCACCTGTTGGTCAATTTTTTGAAAGTATGACCTGTGCCAATAAAACAAATGAACCAATCAATACAATTGATTTGTAAGTTAGGGCTACTTGTGCATTAGGTTTACTTATGTGCTACTAACGGTTACTGTCTCTTTAACTGTCTAACTCTCCTTATCTGATGTTCCAACTGCAGCCCGGCTGGCTGGGAGACTTATCTGTTAAGATGAATAAGCCTCTAACTAACATCTAAGTGAGCTATTAGCTCTGCAAGCTATTCAGTCACTGCATACACTCTCTGGGGCCTGCTTGGCTGCCTGTGAGACTCTCAGAAGAGGATCAGAAGATTGGAAAGTCAGATCATGACCAGCCTGTTGTGTACCACCGGAGGTTGTTCAAAGTACCACTGGTGGTACGCGTACCACAGGTTGGGAAACTCTGGCTTACAGCATCCCCGACAGGTGGCCACCCAGCTGCTTGAAAAATCCAACAAGGGAGCCCCCAGGCAGGTTGTTCCAGTGCTGGACAGGTTTGACCATTAGGAAATTCTTTCGCCTGTCCAGCCTAAATCAGTTTCCCTGTAGTTTCGACCCGTTGCTTCTAGTCCTGCCATCAGGAACCATAGAAAGCCAGCCCTTCCCGTTTCCTGTGTGACAGTCCTTCACATACTTGAAGATGGCTGTCATCTCCCCCCTTATGGCCGAATCCTATCCTGACGGAGTGTGCAGTATAAAAATATTGTATACTTGCCTCTCTGCAGGCCACCTGGCGGTCAATGGGTCTCCACAATCATATACCAGCTCTTTTGCTGGCATAAGTCCAAGGAACATCAGGGGGTGGGTCCTGACCAGGAAAGGAGATAGGATCCAGTGCACACTGCTGCAGCCGAGATCCACCCCTGACCGCCCCTGTCCTCCCCCCTACTGCCCCTGACCCTCTCCCGCCACCACTTTACCTGCTCTGGTGCAGCCTGGGTGGGCTGTTGGCGGGAGCACAGAGCCTTTCATGGTGCCATAACTGAACTCAGAGCAGCAGATCACGAAATGTTTTAATTATTTAATTATTTAATTAATTACTTTAATTAATTAATCACTTGTTTATACCAACCTTCCTCCGAGGAGCTCAGGGTGGTGTACATTGTTAACATAAGAACATAAGAAGAGCCTTGCTGGATCAGGCCAAAGGCCCACCTAGTCCAGCTTCCTGTATCACACAGTGGCCCCACCAGATGCCTCAGGGAACACACAGCCAACAAGATAACCTGTTTCCTGTTGTCACTCCCTTGCACCTGGCACAGAGAAAACCCACTTCTAAAACCAGGAGGTTGCTTATGGCTTGTAACCTGTGATGGTCTTTTCCTCCATGAATCTGTCCAAACCCCTTTTAAAGGCATCCAGGCCAGGTGCCATCACCACCTCCTGTGGCATTGTTCTTTCCCTTCTTTTGTCCTTACAACAACCCTGTGAGGTAGGTGAGGATGAGAAATGAGCCATTAGTCACCAGTTCTCCAGGCTAAACATAACAGGCTCTTTTAACCATTCTTCCTTGTAGCCTAAAGGTGTACACCAAATGAAACGTACATCTCTACTAAAAGAAAAAAAGGCTATAAATTTCATGCAGACTTGAATGTAAGACCTTTCATGCACAGACACCCAGGGCTGCTAAGTCCAGCGGTTCTCCACCTACATGGCTGCTGCTGCTGCTGCACTGAGTACCACCACTGGAAGTGGCGATGACATAATTGCGGCTCACTTCCGGGTTTTCAGCCTAGTTTTCAGCGAAGGACACAGGAGGCTGTGCAGGAGGCCGCTGGAGGCCGGTAAGTGTCTACAAGTGGGTGGGTGGGCTGTTTTATGCGCTTCCAAGAGGCTCGGCCAAAGGAAGGAGCCTGTGGGAAGTGAAAACATGGTGCTGAAATTGCCAAATTTTCGCAGGGTTCAGGGGGTCCTGGCGGTCTGAGTACCACCAGAGGTACCCCAAATTACTACTGGTGGTACGCCTACCACCGGCTGAGAACCCCTGGCTTAGACAAAGGAACCAAAGGCAGTCCAGGCTCCAGTGCTCGCCTGAAACAGATGCCTTCCAAGGCAGAGACTGAGCAAAACAAGGGACTAGTTGGCCTTTATACTCCCAAATCAGGAGATAAATTTATTACGGTGATGCAACGTGCTGAAAGTCAATTGGAGCTAAATGTGATGTCGCGTAGGAAAGCATTTCATCCTCTCCATAACGGAGTCCATCATCTGGTGGTACTCTCTGGGGCCACAAGTCTCCTCAGAAGCCCCTGAGGCAGAGGGGGCAGGAGAGAGAAGGCAGTGGCAGCACATTGAACGACTTGCGTCCCCATTGTCTGCTGTCCTGCAGGGCTCCAGGGCTCAACTCTGCCTCTCTGCCAGCCCATGGCTTTGTATCGCCCACCAGTCGCAGGTCCCACGATGCCCACCACTCTTCCCCTTTGTGCCTCCAGGGGGCCTTCAGGCCTGAGCTCACAGTCCTAAGAAACCCCCAGTCTCAGACTGTGAGGCTCCTGGTTCCATGTCCTGCCAAGCCACTGTTGTCTGCATGCATCCAATTACTTGCCCTGCAGGTTCAGAACTGAGTCCCCATGTTTGGATTATGAAAAGCTTGTTGGGGCATTGAATGTCCATTATCCAGCAATAATTTATAGACCCGTACTGGGTGCATGAAACAGGTTAAGGACTGGCTTAGATTTTTCCCATATCTTCTTGCAGTTGGAACATATGTTTTGCATCTTTGGCTTCATGAAACACATCGGATCAAAGATCTGACCACATTGATGCCCATAAATACAAAAAAACCTATTTTCCCCTTGGGATGGCTGGACAACACAAGGGCAATCCATTTAGTTTTTGGTCAAACGGGAAAAAAAGATCAGTCCCTTTCCCCACCCAAGTGAACAAGCAGGGGGAAAAATTACTCTGTTTACCGCAAGCAATCGGCAAAACACCATGTTTGTTGTTAGTGGAACCATTTCATCATCTTACTTCCCTAATAAGTATATGTTAGGGGAAATCAGACAAGCAAGAAGGAAAAAGATCCTTCTGGTTTCAGAAAGTGCTGGCGCAAAGTGAAATGCTGTCTTTGGAAAGGGCTGCAAACTGAAGTCGCCAGGCATCTTTTGTCTTGGGAGAAGCAGAGATGTGACTCTCTCTGTGTCCGGTTTTCACAAGCCACCCAGAGCAAGGTGTATGCTGAGGAGGGAGCCTGCAAAATCGGTCTCCTTCACACCCTCCAACTGTTCACAGATGAAAAGAAGGACTGCCTTGAAAGGCCCCGGTTCTGGTGCCATGGGGGGGGGGGGCTGCCCAAGCCAGCCGCTTCCATGTTGCTGAGGGCTCTGCTCTGCCTGCAGGGGGCGCTCCTCATTTCGTCTGCACTGCTGTCCCAAACTGCTTAAAAAGGTCCTTTGTTCTTTAGGTTAAACATACATTACAAAACAAAACATAATTACGTAATTGTCCTACAATTAAGGGGGTGGTGCCAGAAGTGGGACCTTGCAGAGCATGTGCCTGTGGGGGGGGGAGAGCTGCAGTGTCACTCTGTATTTTACTAGTGCTGCTGGTTGCAGCAGCTTGTGCAGTCCTGACAACCCACCCCTATGCTGGGTCAGCCCAGAGCGGTGGGCTGGCCAGGGACCAGGCAGCGATGGAGAGGGAAGCAAAACACTGTTTTCCTCACCTGCTCTGCTGCTGCAGCTGCTTTGTTCAGATCTGTGCCAGCTCTTTGGCCGGCGTAAATCAGAGTGGGTTCAAGAGGGCATGTTGAGCCAGGGCTGGGGGTATAGAATAGTGGGGCTCCTATTGCCACTGATATCCACCACCAGCCTGTTCTCGATATGTCCCAGCCGGTCCCGATCCCTGCCTTGATCTTCCTGCAGAATGCCCCAGAACGCCCCCCCTCCGCCGACTTTCCTGCTCTGGCAGGTGCTCCGGAGGTTGGCAGAGGCGAAACAAGGGTGGAGCGGAGGCAAGTAGTTCTGCAAGACTTCGTTACACTGGAGTCAGCGGCCCCTCCCCCTTGCTGTTGGAGCCATTCCAGCAGCAACAGGGGAGTGTCCTGCGTGTTGCCTTTGCTGCCAGAATGGCTCCAACAGCAAGGGGGAGGGGCCGCTGACTCCGGTGTAACAGAGTCTTGCAGAACTACTTGCCTCCGCTCCACCCTTGTTTCGCCTCTGCCAACAACCTCTGGAGCACCTGCCAGAGCAGGGAAGTGCTCTGCCCCCCGCAGCTGCCAGCCGATCGCAGTGACTGCCACGAAAGCCGCCTGGGCTTTGCATTGATGGAACGTGAGTTAGGATTGGGCTGCTAGTGAGGTTACTGCCAATCCCATTGGCCAGTGGAGAGGAAAGAGGCATTGTTTGTGTGCAGGAATGCCCTCACACTGCTGTCCCTATTGGTCAGTTAGGCATGGCACGCTCTCAAGCGGTGGTGGGTGCAGCAACGCCTCCTCTGTCCTCTGAGGGTGGGAGGGGAAGGGGGAAGAGGAGGACACAGAGAGTGATGGGGAGAAATTAAGAGGAGCCTGAGAGCTGGAGTAAGGAGAGGAGAGGAGGCAACCCAGTGGGCAGAGAGGAGGGAGCTGGCTGGAATCTCAAAGGAGGGGAGCTGGGCAAGGAAACTAGGAGGCAGAGAAAGAGAGACAGACGTCCCTGGGAGGGGAAAGGAGGACTTGCAAGAGCCTGGAGGGCGTCAGCCAGCCTTCCCCCAGGAGGAGGTGAGGATGTAATGAGGGGAGGCAAAGGTGAAGGCTTGAAGCTACAGGAAGGGATGGGAATAAGCTGGGAGAAAGGGGGGGGAGGCAGCAAGCCCACTATGGGGAGAAAGGAAGAAGTAGGGCCAGGCAGGCTCCACCCCCGTCCAAGCCCTGGGTGAGGGCAGATGAGGCCGAGGGCCCGTGTTGGACCCCAATCCACCTCCGGGTTGGGAGGCAGCTGCTTACGCTGGCCCCAGAGACTGATACCAGGCCAGCAAAGTAGCTGGGTCCTGCACTACCCACCCTGTCACAACGAACGCGGGAACGTCGGACTTCCACCTGAACATGACCCTTTGCCTCACCTGGAAGGAACGGCCGGATGAAGCTGCGGCTGAACTTCCTTTCGGTGACTTCTTCTTCCCCTTGCGCATTTCATTCTCATTCAATAACACACACACACACACACACACACACACACACACACACACACACACACACACACACACACACACACACCCGCAGCAACTCCAGAACCATAGCTGTGATTTGCTCCCTTCCTCTTCGTCGTCATCCCCTGCTGCTTTAGATGTCGAGTTCCTCCCATGAGATGAACCGGAGGAGGGCATGATGGCCACAGTCTGTGAACCACTCATATGAAAAAACGGGTCTACCTATTGTTGTTGTTGTTCAGTCGTTAAGTCGTTTCCGACCCTTCGTGATCCCATGAACCACATCCCGCCAGGCCTTCCTGTCCTCCACTATCTTCCTGAGTTCGCTCATTTTCATGTTCGTTGCATCGGTGATGCTGTCTAACCATCTCATCCTTTGCCTTCTCCTTTTGCCTTCAATCTTTCCCAGCATCAGAGTCTTCTCCAGAGAGTCCTCTCTTCGCATTAGGTGGCCAAAATATTTGAGCTTCAGCCTCAGTACCTGTCCTTCCAGGGAACAGTCAGGGTTGATTTCATTTAGGATTGACTGATTTGATCTCCTAGCAGTCCAAGGGACTCTCAGGAGTCTTCTCCAGCACCACAGTTTGAAAGCATCTATTCTTCGGCGCTCAGCCTTCCTTATGGTCCAACTCATAACTCATAGGGTCTACCTATGCATGTGTTTAAACGAATGAAGAGGAGGGGATGGACATAAGATCATAATCACCCCCAACATACAATTCCTTTCTTCTTCCCGTCCTCATTCCAAAATATTCCAGGCTTTTTGACTGTGGATGGAGGCACCGTTGCCATGGTCACCACTGGCACTATCACCTCTGATAAACAGAGTAATAGTTCATGTAATAGTTCAAAAATATGCAGAACCTGTTTGATCAGTGGTGACACTGAAACAAAAGAACGGAATAAAAGAACCGCAATGCCAGGCCCATGCCATTTCCCACCCTCTTTAAAATCACCCCATGTCGTATGAAGGGCTCTCACTTGAACAGATCATGAGTCTGGATGGCATCCATCTCCCAAAGGAAGGATTTCCTGAAGCCAAGGGAGGGCTGGCATTTGGGCAAAGCCCTTGGGGGGGGGGTTGCATTCTTTCCTGGAAGCAAGTTATTTCTGCAAGCCCCCCTTTTTTGGCTCTGATTTTTGAATAAATAAATGAATAAATAAAGAAAAGGGGAAGACCTTTTTCCACCTCACAGTAGGAGTCATCTCTTCATGTAGAAAAGCTCCGCATTCTACCCTAGTAGAAAAGAAACCATCAGCTAATTTTAGGATTTAGAAATAAAGGTAAGAACACAGCTTTTATTAAAAAAAGAAAAGACCTCACAAGAAATATTTCCATAAGTTGTCTTCTTTTTAAAGCTTTCTTTGGAAACCATTTTAAATTAAACATTCCTATGCTAAACTGGCCAAAATACTAGGACGGAAAAACTTTGCCATTCAGAGGGGCTATTAAAGGTAAATAAATGAAATGGACTTATTTTCCATTGTCTGAAGAAATGTGGAGCAAATGAAATAGTGGTAGCAGCAATAATCGGACTGGGAAAGTATGGATACCCAACAACCCTGGGTTGAGCACACCTTCCAGGAGAAACTTCTGTCCTTCCCTTCTGACAAGGCTGCAGCCTGGCAGGTACTGAAGAATGTGCTGCTCATGCGCCCTGTGTGAAGCATTAGAGCACTTGCTTCCTCTGGACAATGCTGGCGACACCTCAAAGTGCTGGGAGAAAAAGCTGGAGGCTCCAACCCCAGAATGACGGAGAAAGGAAGCCTCTGCGGTGCACAAGTGCAGAGGGGTCCTGCTCAGTCGGGAGAGCCGCCACCTTGCAAAGGCCGAAGATTGGCAAATGGCAAGTTTGAGACACGCCGCCGACAAAAAGCTGTGAAAAGCCTCCGTGTGGAGAGAAAAGAGCTCCCAGTTGCATCAGTCGAGTGTGGGAGGTGCCAGCCAGCAGAAAAGCCAGACTGCAAAAGGATACTACCTGGAATGTAGTTGTTCACGAAAGATTGGACATTTATATATTGTAAAACCTCTCATTAGGGGGGTTAGGAAAGCCTGCCCATGTACTCCACCTTAAATTAAAGTCGGAGGAGAAATCCAATGACCAAAAAAACCTGTATATTATTATTATTATTATTATTATTATTATTATTATTATTATTATTATTATTTTTATTTTTATTTTTATTTTTATTTTTATTTTTATTTTTATTTTTATTTTTATTATTATTAAATTCTTCCGGATGCATTTTGATTCAAAACTGCCATAGGCACCCTGTGGGTATAGGCAGGACAGCTGCAAGGTGCCCACCATATATATTCTGATTTTAATCTGGGTCAAGAGAATATTCGGTTTGTTTAAAAACCTGTTCAGGACTACTGCACAGCAGTGAGCTTGAACCTCGTCTTCCACTCAAACAGTCGACATGCTCTGGGGCGCCAATCCGGCAGTTGCTCATTCCTGGCGGCCTGGTCCTCCTCTTCGCTTTTCCGAGCATCCTGGAAAGAAGCCACTGTGTTCTCCACGAGTCCTGCAGAGCGATTTTCCTTCTTCATTTTTCCCACCTGAAGTGTACCTGCTTGTTCCCAATAGCTCCTAAATTCAACTGGGTTCATCCCTTTCCAAGTAAACATGTTTTGTATCTTGCTTCTCTCACAAGTACGAGATATCAGTTATACATATGAACTTTACAGCCGAAGTCTACCCCCCGCCACCATGCCAAAAAACCACGTGCTGCATTGTATGACCGGGGGGGGGGGGGGGAGGGTTGACCTGAAAACAAACGGGAGGTGAGTAAAAAATGATGTGTACATACCTCCTCGTAAGCCCTGGATATTGTCAGATCTGCCCACAAAACCACCCAGGGCAGGAAGATGCTCCTCTGCCATCCAAGCTGAGCTGACTTCTCTCCTGCTGTGTCTCCAGGGTGAGACTTTGCCCCCGGAGCCCAGACACCTGCCCCCCCACTGGCGTCACTGGAGCGTGGCGGGGGGGCGGGCCGCCAGGGGGTGACGCGCGTCATGGGGTGACGCGCGCTCCCCCTCGCGCGTCACCTCCGTGACGCGCGTCGCCCTCCGGACGCTCCGAGGCCGGCCCGGGAGCCGGCCTCGGAGCATGCGACCCCGTCAACGCTCCAGGGCCTTCTGAAGGCCCAGGCAGCGCGTCAATCCGGGTATTTCCCGGATTTTCGCGCATGCCCAGACCCGTTTTGAGGGCAAAAAGCCCTCAAAACGGGTCTGCGCATGCGCGAAAATCCGGAAAATACCCGGATTGACGCGCTGCCTGGGCCTTCTTTCAGAAGGCCCTGGAGCGCCGACGGGTTCGGACGCTCCGAGGCCGGCTCCCGGGCCGGCCTCAGAGCGTCCGGAGGGGGCGACGCGATGCGGGGGGGGAGCCGGGTGGCCCCCTCCCCCCGTGCCTATAACGTCGCGCCCCTAGGGGGGGTGACGCGCGTCCCCGCACTAGGGTGACGCGCGTCTAGTGACGCCCCTGTGCCCCCCCCACCACCACAGCACACAGGGATGGTATGTAACATGGGAAGCCACCATTTTGATTCAAAGGATGCTCCTTAGACCTGTGTTGATTTGAACCTCTTTCAAATTTCCACTAGATGCCAGTTGTCCTTTGGACAATGGTGGTCGCAAACATATGGATTATCTTATAAGGCGAACAGGGGAAAAATGTCTGAGACGGAAGAGGGGGACTAATGGCCCAATCCTTTCCTCAGCTGGCTCATAGTGTGCAGTGGTGCGGGCTCCGCTGCATACTAGGGCTGGCCAGGGACCATGACATGACAGAGACGTAAGTAATAGCCTAATTCTGTGGGTGATTTTGGAAGCCACTTCCATTTTGGGTGGAAAGGTAGCATATGCATTGCATGAATAAATAGACAAAAACTTCCCATATCTCTGACTCTGCCTTCCTTGACTCTTAAACTGGCAGCCCAATCCTATCGGGCTGCCCTGCTGGCAGAACTAGTATTTGGCCAGCGCTGGCTGCCATAACGCAGCCGAAAAAAACGGCACCTTCCTGTGTGTGTCGGCGCTGCATTGCCTGCCTGGCAGAGTAGGTAAGCCAGCGTGGGAGGTGAGAGGGGAAGGGGGGAGGGTGGAATGGGGCCAGGAAGGGGGTGAAACTGGGTGGGGAGGGGGGAGGAACAGTGAGCGGGGAGGCTGTGGGAGAGGGTGGATCCGGCGGTGATGGCGCATGGAAGATAGCTGGATGCATGCTATCTTTATCCGCAGCCTCCCCGCCTACTTTCTCTCCTCGGACTGGCGCCAACATCGCTGGCGCAGGTCTAAGGAGACCCATTGCAAGACGAGAGGCTTAATGAGAGGAAAGGGAATTTACGCAGAGAAACAATGTTTATGGGATTTCCAGCCATGTACAATTTTTAAGGTTGAAAATCTCCATGCCACTTTGAAAGGGAATTTCACCTCTGAATCCTCCTGCTCTGCCCCCCCCCCCCGCTGGATACAGCACGTGCCTTTTTGGCTCAGCTGCTCCGGTGGGGGGGGAGGGTAGGATTGGGCCATGAATGCCAGCCAGGCGTTTCAGGACTTTGCGCAACCTTTTGTCTTCCAGTGCCTCCGTCATGGCACATCAGTTTGTTTCCAGTGCTGGGCCTGTTAGTATCCATGTGGTGTTCAAAATACGATAAATTGTCTCTCCCATCTCTCTGGCTTAGGGGTGTGCAAGGATTTATTTTTTGTTTTGTTAGTCCATTTGTTTTTCTTACAAACGACCCTCTTCATGGCATTATTCATTTGTTAAAATAACAATCATTTCATTGTGGTTTGCTTAATTGTTTTTCCTGGTTGGTAACAACAGCAGCCTGCTGGCAGCTGCTATATTTTTACCCCAAAAGCCTGGATGTTGCACCTGTCAGGAGCATTCACCTGGTGGACATTTTTGCCCTGAATTCCCAGGAAAATGCAAGGTTTGGGTATTCTGGGTAAAAAGAAATGCAGCTGTGAAGTGGCAGCTGCCAAAATCAGCTCTGCTCCTACCTGGAGCAGGAAACCATCCCCCTTGAAATGAAATTATTTTAATCATTAAATTATTGTCAGTAAAAGTCCATTTCGTTCATTTTTTCATGTGTTCCCAAACCAGTTCCCAGCCTACTTATGGCCAAGTGTCCATCCCTAAGCAGAAAAGGGCTGCACAGGGCTGCCATTCGCAGCGGTGGGCTGGTGTTGGGTTTTCCAACCGCAGTTGCATTTCTTCCTTGTAAGGTAAGAGTTTAATTCTGCTCCTGAAAGGAATTCCTGAGAATTCCTACAGAACACAAGCACTGCCCTTATCCAGATGCTATCAGCCTTTTCCCCACATAACCTGTGGGAAAGGAGATAGGAAAAAAGATATAAGAAAGCATGTTTTCCTTTTTAATGGCATCCACCAGGTTGGCGCAAGTCAACCCACCTTTGAACACATTGTTAATTCACATATCAGGCCCTCTGTTGATGGGGGAGATAATCTTTGACTGCATTCTTTCTTTAAAAAAAAAAGAATTTGCTCTCTCTTTCTCATGAAATATATGGCTGCAGCTGCAGATGATTAGGCAGAACTAAGGGGTGCTGCACTTCCAGCGATTGCCCGCCAAATGGGCTGAATATCAAGGAAGGAAGATACTTTATCGCTTCCCACTCAGGCTGTTGCAGCATTTTGATGGATTCATGACACCATTTTGAATGCCCTCCAACATTTGGGCAAACTGGAGCCAAGGTGTCTTTGGGGCACAATTGACCCCCCCTATCCCCCTTCCCTCCCCCAAAGTGTCTCCCAACACATCTGCCTTCAATGAAAATGGAGATCTTGTGTCTCTTCAGCTTCTGGCTATATCCACATTTTTGTGAGGGATGAAGCTCTTTGGGGGTCTCTCTCCCCCCAAAAGGGTTTATTTGAATCCCAAAAACATTAAGATATAATGTCAATCAATCAAATATTAAAATTACATATCGCAAAATGATATAACATCAAAAATAACAAACTTAAGTTCAGTAACAAAGAACTGACAACGTCCAGTAATAAATAATTATACAAAAACAAGTATTTTTGTAATAGCTTTTTTCTTGTGTAACTAGAAGACAGAGGGTAAAGCCCCCTATTCCCCCCCCAACTCTCAAGCCAAACAGGGTGCAATGTTTGTTCGTTTGAATTGTTTTAATTAACATATTGTTTTATTGTATTGTATATTTTAACATGTGTTTAATCTTGTAAGCCGCCTTGATTGCCCTGTCGGGAGAAAGACGGGGTAAAAATTATTTAAATAAATTGGTTGTTCAGTTGTTAAGTCGCGTCCGACCCTTCATGAAAAAAATACATATATACCAGAAAAAAGAAACATAACTCCAACTAACATCATGTTTGCTTTGGCCCTAAAACTGCCCAGTATTCTGTGCTTGTGTCCAGTTGGTGGACCTTTGGGGTTTTAGGGAATGCTGGACCCCTGCTTTACCCCTGCTTTAAATGCTTTACCCCTGCTAACTGGGCAAGAGGCACTTTTTCAATTGGTGCTCCTCTTATATTTAGCAGGGGGAGAGTAACTGCTCCCCTTTCACCCCAGCACAGTGTCTTTTCTGGTGGCTGTTTGCTGGTGGTGTTCTGCATCTTTTTTGGATTGTGAGCCCTTTTGGAACAGGGGGCCACTTACGGTAATCATTCGGTTTTGTCTGTAAACCGCTTTGTGAACTTTTTGTTGAAAAGCGGTATATAAATACTGTTAATAATAATAATAATAATAATAATAATAATAATAATAATAATAATAATAATAATAATAATGCAGAAAACAGAACTTGCAAAGCCTGGAGTCCTTCTACCCCTGCTCTGGGCTCTCTGGAGGCATCAACAAATGTGCAAAAACACACATGGAAATCATCATTTCCCACAGATGCATCTCACCTGGATGCAAAACCCACAGGGGGTTCCATGTCTGTGAATTTTTTTTTCCACACAGAATAAGCCAAGTGCCTTTTTCACTTCTTAATCCATGAGTTTGGAGTCTTCCACATGGGTTTTGAATGATTGTCTGATATCTGTGAGCGTTGAGTCCTTGGAGAAGAAGGTGAGATGGTGCCCTAGACTGTCTCCCGGGGGGGGGGACTCTCCTCCCTTTGCCAGAGCTCATCCTCCCTTTGCGTTTAGCTTTCAAAGGCAACCATCTCCGTCCCCCGTGCTTATGGTAGCAGTGATGTAGACTTAAGTCTATTGACTCGGACTCCAGTCGGACTCAAGTCGCATCAATGACTTGACTTGGACTTGACTCGGTGATTGTAAAAGACTTGAAAGACTCAACTCGAGACTTGGAGCCTTTTACGACAAGTCCAATTTTATTCAGGTTTAAACCCGTTTTCCCCAATAAATAAATAGGAACTTGCAATTTGCAACCAAAGACTCGGGACTTGACTTGAGACTTGGACCCAGAGACTTGGGACTTGACTCGAGACTTAGAGTCAGAGGCTTGATCCACATCCCTGGTGAGTAGGAGAGAAAGACAGGAAAGTGCTTTTTGCTAGGGGAAACTGTCCGGAGGAAACTCCTGCCCCTTTTGGCTGGCAAGCGCTGCTGGGATATGTGCAGACATGGGAAGTCTGCCGAGGGGTGATTGGCAGCACCAGAGGTGGGACTAGTGCAGCTTTGCCACGAACCCCCCCCCCCCGCATTGGAGTGAACGTGACAGAGCAAGTCCCACGTGTGTGAAAATCCATAGGAAAATCCATGCCTGTGTTTTCCTATGGAATCGCTGCACGTTTGGTTGGGTCCTCAGCTGCCCATTTGCAGCCCCAGCTGTGTGCAGGAGCCAGGCCAGCTCTTGGACTGTGGTAAGCAGAGGTGTGCCGAAGCAGACCTGGCCCAGGCCAGCCTCCTTCATCCTGCTTGGAAAAATGGACACCTTAGCCCAAGTTCCTTCGTGAAAGCAGCACAATCAGTTTGTTGTTTGCACCCCAGGTGATTTCAAAGTGATTTCAGCTCGGTTGCTCAGTGGGCAGGACGACAGGCCACATTCTGCTTTGGCCACGGGAAGCAAAAAGAAAAAGACCACAAATGCGGGGCGCCAAAAATGAGCTCACAAGATGGTAAAACGCAGAACTGGTTCAAAAAGGAAAGATCTTTACTTTGCTAGCAAAGGACACACTTGACCGCACACGTTGTGTGTGGGACAATACAATTACAAGGGTTTATATACATTAGATTTGGAACTTGGTACATAGGTGAATACATTTGAATTTGTAAAGGAAACCAATAGACAGAAGGATCCAAGGAAAATGCGTGGAAATCAACCAATAAGAACCCAGATTCAAACTTTCCGCCAGTTGCAAGTGTGCATTACAGTTTGTAAAGTTAACCACTAAAAGGAGAGGTCCTAATGTTGAACCAATGGAAAAGTGTTGTGCTTGTGTGAATTATTGACCAGTGGGGTCTGGGCTGCCGATGTTGCAATGCCCCAAGTGTGATTCAATCATCCCCCTGGCCAGAGTAGCCAGGGTGGGGCAAAGCTTCCTGGGTATGAATGAGAAAGCATATGCACAGTCAGGTTTACACAATACAGCTACCGGTATTTAGATATGCATGCACAGGAATGACTTTGACAAAGACTGGTGCCCGGGTTACAATGTGGCACATGTAGAAAGGCATTTGGTTACAATGTTGCAGATGATACAGAGGGAAATGCAATAGAATGGAGATTGAATTAGGAGAAGTTGGCTGGCAGCCGGAGCTGGCCCTGAATTACTTGGCATTGTCTTTCCTGCTTCCCAGGAGACGCCAGGGTAAGGTGATGTTTGTCCCAGGAGGCAGCACAGGAAAGTTGGACAAATAGATTTTATAAGGTTATATGCATTTTAAAAGTCTCACCCAAAGCACGCCCCTGGCCATGTTCTTGCCCTAAACGAGGAGAGACTCTGAACTCTCGTCTTCTTGACACCCCCCCCCCCCGAACCGGAGGGGAGGAGTTTCCACCCTCTTCTTTTCCTTGCACCAGGGAGGGACTTTCACCCATACTTGTACCGTTGGGCCCCTTGCCCCATCGCCTGCCTTCTAGGAGTCACTCTCTGCCAGGCAGGGAGCAGCGGTGCCACTTTCCTGCCCTGGCAGGAGAATCATGTCCCTCCTGTGTTGGGACACATCTGTGGTGAGACCCCATTGATTCCTGAACAGAATCCGGGAATATAACTTTAGACAAAAAGCCAGAAATCCAGAAACAGTTCCCCAATTAGAAGGGTCAAAGACTGTTATAACCTGCTACAGTGTAAATAGAGGAAGGCATCTTCGGGGTTGAGGGTTATAAACATGAGTTTATAAATTGTAGAATTGTAAAATATAAAATTGTAAAGTCGCTGATATTTTACAATTCTACTATTTATAAACTCATGTTTATAACCCTCAACCCCGAAGATGCCTTCCTCTATTTACAGTTCCCCAGTTGACAGCCCTCCTTCGGTATTTACGTGCCTTTTCCTTTGAGAAGAACTTAGGCATTTTGAGATGGATTTGGATGGGGTAAAAAGTGGTGTGTACTATGTGCTGTGCTCTGTGTAATAAAAATATTTGACACCCCCCTCCATGCTCACAACAAGTTAGCTATTTGTTTCAAATTCTCCCTTTTATGTTTATCTGATTTCCCCTTTTAAAAGAAATGTCTTGTTTTAATTATTTGCTCATTCTTCCTGGTTTATTTTGAATATTCTCTGGCCTATAACCCCATAAAATCTTGTTGTTTGGCCATATGCTACTGTGCTATAGGAAAACATGTTTTGAATTATTACTAATAATATTGTATACCACTTTTCAACAAAAGGACAGTGCACATGTTAACCATCCATGGGTACATCTGTATCCCTGGGGACAATCTGTACCCTGGGACAGTTATAACCACATTACAGTATGTTCAACAGAGATACTATAGTCACTGTCCCCAGGTACAGCTTGACACTGAGTACACTCATTCATACATAATAGGGTGCACACGGTTCGCTAGGCTCGGACTTGAGTCAGACTCAAGTCGCATCAATGACTCAACTCGGACTTGACTCGGCGATTGTAAAAGGCTCGACTCGAAACTTGGAGCCTTTTATGACAAGTCCAATTTTTTTCAGGTTTAAACCCGTTTTCCCCATTAAATGGACAGGGACTCACAACTCGCAACCAAAGTCTTGGGACCTGGGGGCAAAGACTTGGGACTTGACTTGAGACTTGGAGTCAGAGACTTGATCCACATCCCTGCACTAGAGGGTTTCCAGATGATATCCCAGCATTGTTTGCCCATCAAAGGGCATTCCTTCATCACATTTGTCAGAGTTCACGCCAGGAAATGAGGCTCCCCTGCTCAGAGTGCCCCGGGAGCAGTGTGACCAGATACAACAAAGTGCCTGTGTGCAGTATAGAAGAGGGAGTTCTGGCAGGTGCAGTTTTTTGCACCCTTCCATGATGAGCTGCACCTGCCAAAATTCCCTCTTCTATACAATGGTTAAAAGTATAGGCACTTTGTCCTCCATTAAGAACATAAGAACATAAGAAGCACCTGGCTGCTGGATCAGGCCAAAGGACCTGGACCTAGTCCAGCTTCCTGTATCACACAGTGGCCCCACCAGATGCCTCAGGGAGCACACAGCCAACCGGATACTTGTATCCTGTCGCCACTCCCCTGCACCTGGCACAGATAAAACCTACTCCTACAACCAGGAGGTTGCTTTTCCCCATCATGGCTTGTAAGAAATCGGAATTCCTTACCTTGCCTTGTATCTGGTCACCCTGCCGGGAGGGATGCTATGGGGAGAAATGCACCACACTGGGAGTGACTACCACTGAAAGTGGACACAGGATCTTGCCCGTTACAGGGGAGGTGTGGCAGGGGCAGGGCTATCTTATTGCCCCAGCAGCAGAGAAACCTGGTGTCGGGTGTAGCTCAGGAAAGGGAGGAGCCCAGGCAGCAAGCACTGCTCTGAGGGCTGGAAAAGGCCATTTCAGATGGAACGATGATGGGGTGAGAAGGAGGCTTGGCTGAGGGCTAGGGCTTCTCAAGAATTGAAGGCCCGGGGAAGTGAACTGGAACCATCACCAGAGATCGGACTCCCTTCCCTTGAAGGGGCATCTCTGGGCTTCTCTTCCCCCCTCAGACAGCCCATGTTATGGCGGGAAGTGGACAACATTGTGTTAGTATCAACTTGCCCAGAGGGCTGTTGGAGGGCAGATTGCTGGTCAGATTGATAGGGGGCAGTCCTGGGTTGGAGGGACCAGTGGTCTGACGTGTTACAAGCCACCCTCATGGGTCTAACGAGATTTAGATAAGGCTGCTGCTGCTGCTGCTGCTAGCAAGAGACGGATCTTCTGCGACTTGAGACTTCTGTAAGAAATGCCTCTGCTGCACCATCTGTTTCCCTAAAGGCTTGCCTGCTTCTAATTTGATCATGGTTATTAACAGAGTTTCCCATTTCATGGGTCTTCCAGGGTAAAATCTTGACCCCCTAAGTCAGCAGCTGTCAGGCTTGGACTAGAACGTGACATGGACTCCGAGTTGTTCTTCTGCTGCTTAACGCACGACACAGGGAGGGAGGCGCAGTCCGCTGGAGCTGCATCATGCAGCGCAGAGTGCCAGAGCCGCCAGCAATGGCCGCCTGAGCTCCAGGAGCAGCTGCTGGGCTTCCCAGTTTGACAGCTGTGCAGAAAATGGGCGGAGGGTGTCTGCAAATGTGGCCGTTTCTGAGGCCGTTTCTGTCCTGGCTGTCATGAGAAGCCCCAGAGCTGCTAGCTGAAATGATAAAAGTTTTAATATATTCTCTCCCCATAGAGCAGTGGTTCCCAAACTGGGAGGCGTGGCTCCCGGGGGTGTGTGTGCAGAAACCAGCCAGGGGAGCCGTGGAGTGCCACTGAATCCTCTCGGAAAACAGTGCCATGCCGACTGGCAGGCATCAACATCATGTCATGGGGAGCCAATGGTCAAGGGAGGCGCAGGTTGAAAAGGTTTGGGACACACTGCCTTAGAGGATGAAACCAGTTTTTGGTCTGTGTGTTTCTTAAAGACATGAAGGGAACCTGCTGAGCTGGTAGGGATTTGGAATGTGGTGATTGCCTACGAAACCTTCCCTTCCCTTCGTGTCTCTGCCCGCCAGTGCCTTGTTTTGCTTCCTCCTATTCTCCTGCCCCATGACACAAGACCCAAGTTGCTTCTGTTTGGGCAGCCAAAGTCCTCCCAGACCATCCAGTGCCATCACAGCCAGAGGGTCTGTAGTCAGAAAATCACGATATAGCAAAATGATCCCTGCTGGGTCAGCAGCACAAAGGTCCACCTGGTCCAGCATCCTGTTTCCCGCAGTGGTTCCCCATCAGCCTCTGGGAGACCTGCGACCCGTAGAAAGTGGCTGACCCTTCCTGCTGCTGCTGCTACTGCTGAACCAAGAGGGAGTGCATAGCCATCATGGCCAGTAGCTGGGGATTAGCCTGTTCTCTGCAAATTTGTCCTGTCCCCTTTGAAGACCGTCCAAGCCAGTGGCCATCATCACACCTCGGGGTAATGAATTCCACAGCCTATGTGCTGCTGTGTGAAGAATGAAGTGCTTCCTTTTGTTTGTCCTACGGCGTCGGCCAATTACAGCCCAATCCTAACTAGGTGTTCTGCTGGTGGAACTGCCGCGGTGGTGGCGCATGTGACAAGGCTGCCAGAGCACATGACTGGCACCTGCATGCATGGACTGGTGGAGATGCCTACCAGTGCCAGTGCTGCGGCGGGTAAGTTTGGGGTGGGGAGGGGGAGGAACAGGGGAGTGCCTGGGTGAGGAGGGGGCAGGCAGGAGGCGGAATGGGAGAGGGAGAGGGTGGTTACTGGTGGCAATTGCGTGTGCTGGCATCCTAACGCCATTCCTTCCCCTGTTCCCTCTCACTCATTTTCCTCGGTTCTGTGCCAGCAAAATAGCTGGTGCAGATCTGAGGAGACCCACTGCGGTAGCGAAGGCTTGTTCCAAGGCAAGGGAACAAGGGATTACTTTGAGGGGACCTCTGGACTGGGTTTGGGGGGGCGACCTACCTTTTCACTGCCTCCTCGCCATCGCTGGGGTTGCGCACTGCTTGGAGCAGCTGACCTCTCTCCCCCCCCTTTTCTTCTCAGCGAAGAAAAAAAAAAGGTAAAAAAGGGTTGGCTGCTCTGAGTGGCGCACAACCCGAAAGTAATAGGCAGTGATGTCATCAGGTCATCGCCAATTCCTGAGTCTTCTGGTGCATCATGATTCAGCAGACCCAGCTGCGCCACTGACTAGAAGCCTTATTTTTTTTTAAAAAAAGAAACTCTGATAAACCTTTTGAATCTGAACTCTGCAACAATGTCTTCTGTCATCCTTCCTTTTGCTCTTTCAAGATCAAATGGTGGAAATTGACTCAGCTGCTAAGGAATGAGTTCAGAAGTTCTTCCACTTCCATATGAAAATGTAGCATGTTTGAAATCACCCTGGGAGGGAGGAAGGGAGGAGGGAGGGAGCCTTTTCTGTTCACCAAAGTTGGCTGAGGAACGGCTGCGAATTTCCATTGTTGTGGGGAGGGAATGGGATTGCTCCCCTCCAGGCATCTGGGCTTGTTCTGACGATGGAAGAATGCTCGCTATTTTTCATTCTGATCTCTACCATCCACTCAAAATCCGTCAGTGATCAAACCCACATTTGTTGTTTGGGATGCAACCGACTTCCTGCTTTTGGAACTTGTTTGTGGTTAGGCCAGTAGGCCTTGTGCTGTATGGACAACTTCCTGCTTCCTAGAAGGCTGGCCTTGCTTGGCTGTGTATGTAGCCCAACCTGGTTTAGTGAGGTCCTGAAAATTCATGTCAAGAGTAATGATCTCATTCTCTAACTAATGAGCCCTGTTTCTCTAACAGGTAGTACGGGTAACGCAGCCTGTTTCTCTAACTATATCTGCTGGCCATGAAAGCTTTCGAATGAAAATGATCTCATTATTTCAACAACAAATGAGATCAAACTTTGAAAGCCAGCAGTATTTTCAAGCCCCGGTCTTGGACAAGATCTTGCTGAAGGATTCAGTCAACTGTACCTGGAGAATTCTTCACCTCTCTTGTGCAACCCGAATATTCAGCAAAGCTCAGCTCTACAGTTAGTTGTTCAAACAACTTATGCATTTCGGAGAGCAGAAGGAAGCTCCACAAAGAGCATTTGTCTCTTGCTCTTCAGATGGGGCCAGGGTGCAGTTTACACGCTCGTTGCCCACATCTTGGGGTGGCTGAACTGCGTTGTATCCATCAAAACCTCTTCTGCTGTTCATGCTGGGGAAGAGGGGGGGGGGGAAGATAGCAATCAAATTACAGGGGGGCAGAGAGGACACAGCCTTGACCTTTGGGACTGTCCCCGAGCCACTGTTTTCATTTTGGATGTTGTTCATTTATTTACTATATATTATATCCCAATTTTCATTTTTTTTTTTAAACAACAACAGCAAAGTAGCTTACAAGACTGGAGTCGCTCTTTCCCTGTTGGGAGCTCCCGCTGGGAACAGGAGGAATGTTCTGCTCATGTAAGGGGTCCGGAATGCTACCTCCTAAGAACAATTTAAAAAGCATCCACCCAAACAATAAAAGCAAAACAGCAGCACAGAACAAATAAAAAAAATATATAAAATCAATGCGACACAGTATTAAGTGCATTTCTGAAACAGTAAAGTCTTTGGAATCCACCACTTCGACCATTCAAAATTCAGTCCACGAATGGCAGGTGATTTGAAATCTTCATCCCGAAGCTTCAAAACACCCATGTTCTGAACTTCTGCAGGGAGGGCTTTCGGGGTAGCCTGCTCTTGTTGCACCCCTTCTTGTTTCACTGCAGCACCACCAAAAGCCAATTCATTGAAGGAAAACACCATAGCATAGCTGCTAAACACAAGCAGCAGCCACCCCAGGCATACCTGCTGGCCCTCACACCGACCTAACCTAGTTTAAAGTGGCAGAGGGTTCCTCTGTCTCTGCTCTTTTGCAAAACCCACAATTGTTTTTACTCCCTATGCTATGGGGATCACCGCTGGGATGGGGGTGAGTGTAGCGGGGGGACGTGCATCACCTCCACTGGCGCATCACCCCCTCCGGCGCGTCACTCTGTGCGATCCGCCCCCCGCCATGCACCAGTGACGCCATTGTGTCAACGATCTTGAAAATGATGATGGTATCTGCAGCTATAATGCATCACACCCATTTCCCAGGGAATCTATCAGGATACTTTCTAAAGGAACCTGAAAAGTCTCCGTGGAGCGACATCGTGGGTCATTTCCTGTAGCTGTTCTGACAGGCTGAGCTGTTTTCCTGCCACTTTAGTGTTGGCTATTTTGTGCTGCTGCCTCGGTTTCATGTTGCTCAGATTTTATGATTTTTTAAAAATATATTTAGGAGCAATATCATGTGCCATATTTGTCATTTCCATGTTGCTAAAATATCTGTAACGAAGTATCTAGTATGATGCTAAATGTACAGCCCTTTGGGGGGGGGGGTAGAAACGCAGTCTGAAAATTTAACTATAATAATAGTATAATAATGAAACGTTGGGAGGTTGTAAGAACTTTGTTGTTATACAACTTTAGAAAAACGTTTGTTTTGGTGTTTTGCCCTTTACCTGTCTTACATGGCTTTTAAACCCGAAAACTTATATTGTCAATAGTAGTATGTATTTTTTGATTAACATGGTTTTTACTTAACAGCTGGCCTTTCTTCCCATGGCAATTCAGGGCAGCTTACAATTAATTAAAATATATAACGTGTGTGTGTGTGTGTGTGTGCGTGCGTGCGTGCGTGCGTGCGTGCGTGTGTACGTACCTTGCCTGCCTGCAATCTGAAAGAGCCTTACTGAACTGGGTTCAGGCTCCGAAGGGGTTCAAACGACTCTTGCAAAAAAGCAGGGCCACCAGGAAGAAACGAGGTTCGGGAAACTTCATCCTCGACTTTCCTACCATCCCGCCCTTTTTAAAGTAGATCCGACTTTCTTCTTGTTTTTCAGGCATCTGTTGTCAGTTTGAATTAGAGTTACAAAAAACAGAGATGTGAGAAAAAAGAGAAAGATAAAGGCACCGTTTCTGGAGGAGGATTTCTCATGGCTTAAGGTTGTCAAAAGCACATTATTTACTGGGTAACTTCATGGGCCTTCAGTGAGAGAGCCAGGCTGGAAGTGTTCTGCAAGTCATTTGGTTTTCTAGCAAAAGGCTTCTTCCCTCCTCCAAAGCAGCCAAGTGGAGGAAGGTGCAATAAACTAATCGCAACTCACTTTAAGCCTTCCATGTCAAAACTGAGTTGATCTGATCCACATTCAAGCCCCTGTTTCATGCCACTGGGTGACACAGCTCCAGAAGGAATACTGTACAGGGAATCCCACAGACTGGTTTAAAGGAGCCAGAATGCCTGGTGTAGTGGTTCAGAAGTTGGACTTAGACCTGGAAGATCCAGGTTCAAATCCCTGCTCAGCCACAAAGCTTCCTAGGTGATCTTGGGCCAGTCATTATCTCTCAGCTTCACCTACCTCACAGGATTGTTGTGAGGACAAAAGGAGAGGAAGAGGAGCTATGTACACTGCCCTGAGCTCCAGGGGTATAACGTGGGTGGGGCCTGAGGGGCAGCTGCTCCAGGCGCAAGCCCGCGGGGGGACACAACCCCACAGCCCCACCACCTAATGGCTGACCTCATGTTCAGCTCAGAATGCTCCAGCGGAATGAGAGGACAGCCATTTGCCTACGGCCTCCATGTGCCCCTGTTCTCTTCAAGAGAAGAGGGGCACGTGGAGAATGCAGGCAACCGCGTTCTGCTGAACACAAGGTCTGCCAAGTCCTCCAGCCCCAAGCGCACAGAGCTGTTTCCTGGGCTGTGGCATGGATGAGAGAGTCCTCCCCCTCATGCCGCAGCCCGGGAAACAGCGGCGCGGGCTCTATGTGCTCGAGGTCTGCCGGATCGGCAGAGCTCGAGTGCACGGAGCTGTTTCCTGGCTGTGGTGTGGACACGGGAGGACTCCCTCTCCCATCCGTGCTGCAGCCTGGGAAACAACTCCGTGCGCCACTGTTTCCCGGGCTGTGGTGCAGACAGGAGGACCCTCCCACCCGCGCCGCAGTCCGGGAAACAGGCACACATCCAAGGAGGCCCATTGGATGTTGGTTTTTAAATAAATGCTACTACTTATTTCTCTTAATTTATTCATTTTACTTTATGTATGTTTGTCTTTATGCCAATAAAGGTTTCATTCATTCATTCATTCATTCATATTCATTTTACAGTTTATAACTGTAGATTGGCCCTGGTCTTCCAGGATAAAAGTTAAAGAGAAAAAGTGATCAGTCGGGTTGCTAATTTGCCCCCCCCCTATGACCCTGTTTATCTCGCTTTTTTCTAAGGCAGACAGATGGCAAACGTTAATCAGGCCATTTTCAGTCACTGCTGGACCCCTCTCAGGCACCAGAACATTTCCATAGAATCCTGTAGATGAATGGGGCCTTCAAGGTCATCTAGTTCAACCCCCTGCTTGAAGCATTTTTTTCAAGGGTTTGGCAGTCTTGGGACATCTCAAAACTCTCAGTTTTTTGCATGCAGTCAGCCTGGCAACTCTGCTGTTCAGTAAGCTAGTCATATCAGTACAGAAATCTTACTAAGCATGATTAAAAAATATCGTCGATTACATTATTTTTAAAGTTAATTTCATTGCCTCAAAGTAACAACTTGTAGCTGACTTGCGCTAACTACAAACATTGAACCTGCTGATGGTTGAAATATCTGTTTTGTTGCTCGCATTAAGTTAATGTTTTCAAAACAGTTGACTGTTTTGGGCAATATGTTACCAGTATTTGACCAAACGCCTAACCTTATACAGGGATCCTAGTAGCAGGTGTTTGTGCACAAGAGTGCAGTCAGTTGTATAAGCGGCACTCACCTGCAGGCCAAAGTAGTGCAGGCCATACACGGCTTACTTACCACTTCCATGGGAACACAACTAAGCCCAAACTTAGAGATGCGAAATTTGCCCCTTGCTTACGTTCTCCTCCTCCTCACCTCCCCGCCTCAAATTGGAGCTGTCATTTGCCAACCATTTCTGACTGGAACAGCAATAGTAATAAAAATAAACCAGAAAAAAGCTGTGGATAGACTAGAACAGGGGTGCCAAACATCAGGACCATGGGCCGGATATACCCCTTGGAAGCTCTTTATCCGACCCAAATGACAATTGGGCTGTCCTTAGGCTTTCAGCAGCGCCTCCTCTGCCGAGGCTCTGGGAGGGAGAGACGGAGGGAGGCCTCAGAAGGCAAGGAACGCTACAGGGGAAAGGGTGGACCAGGAAGAGTGAGTGCGGGAGACGCAGCTGGGAGAGCCCAACTATCACATGGGCCACCCTTTCAGCAGTGCCGCTTCTGCTGATGCATCACTTTGCAGAGCACCTCTCAGCTGCTGAGCTGCGAAGTGACATCTTGGCAGAAGCGGCGCTGCTGAAAGGGTGGCCTGTGTGATAATTGGGCTCACTCAGCTTGATAATTGGGCTCTCCCATATTTTCTCCTGTCATTTGCCACCAATGAGTTCCTACGTGGGAACAAAGAACTTTTTTCTGGCCATCATCTGCTTAATGATGTCACTTCCTGCTTAATGATGTCGCTTCTGGCCCTCAGCAGGTGCCATGAATGCTATTTGGCCTACTGTATGAAATGAGTTTTGGCACCCCTGGACTAGGAGATCTGGTGGGTGGGTGCAAGCTGCGTGGCCTCCCCTGCCAGCTTGCTGCCTCCCACAGCCTGGAGCAAGGAGTTCCGTTGTCCTCATGGCTGGACTGCCCCAGATGAGAATGTAAAAGCTATTCAAGTCTCACACTCATAAGATGACTTTTGGTCTTCTGAATTCTCACACCGTGGTGTCAGTTTGGTTTTACCTCCTGCCGAGCCTGTGAGCAAACGGATCCCACTGCTAACACCATCATACTGCTTCCTACTCGTGGGTTGAAGAGGCAGCCATACGGGTGATATAGTTTCCCCTTAAATGAACAAGGACAACTATTACCCACCGGGGGGGGGGCAGAGCAGAGAGAGATTTACGCGCAATCCAGCTGAACATTAGGCTGGCATAGCAAGTGCTCTGCCGGCGAAGGAGTTGGAAACATGCCAGAAAGCATGTTTGTGACTCCTCAAGGAGTAAGCGGTACCAGCGCGGAGGCCGGCGCCACTCACTTCAGCACTTACCCGAACTTGCACCAGCCACCACAGGTAAGTTCCGCACTTGTTGGCACAGGGGCGGGGGGAGGGCAGGCAGGGGTGGTGAGGGAAGGGGGGGCCATTGGCTGACTCGGGCTGGGAGGGGGCAGGGATATCGGCGCTGAGTTGCGCCTATATCCTATGCCCTGTCGCAGCCTGGGCCAGCCTTACACGGCCTCCCTGGACATGCGCCAGCTCCAGAGCTGGCGTGCATCTGAGGAGACCCATTGCGTCCTCCGGGGCTTACACCGGGGGAAGGGGACAAATGTCCCCTTCTCCCGAGGTGAGCCTGGGCTTGCAATGGGCTTAGGATGCAGCGGCTGGCCCTTTAGGCTGGCCTCCGCATCTTAGGCAGGATTGGGCTGCTTGGCAGGGGCAGGTAGTTATCCTCTCTCTTAAAGGCACACAGGCACATACATTGCATGATGGATCATATACCCTCGCTGCTTTATTGCCTCATCTGGCTGCAGTATGTTGTTTATTCTTTTTACAAAGGCTCCTGGTGGATAACTGTATAAATTAGAAAATATTGCAACATAAAATGGAAATGTTAGGATATTACCCGCCGTATTGCATATAAAACAAACAAGAGATTTCAAAGATAGACTGTATCTAAAAAACCTCCACACCTTTTATATACATGTGGCTAACATGTTTTATTTAATCTCAACTGCTGAACACTTTCCCAGACTACAGAGTATTTTAGAACTCAGATGCCCAGAAAGAGCTTGTGGTACAGTCCTCATCATGGGACTGCATCACACAGGGGTGCACATTCCTGAGTGTTCTCTCACTTCAAAAACTCCCTGCAAGTGAAAAGGTAGCACCCCAGGCAGAAAGTTTCTAGCATGACCCTTTTGGAGGGACTCCTTGGCTCGGATTTGGCACATGATTAGCTCTGCCTGTGGATTTACGTTTTGGTGCTCCGTTCGTTCTACGTGGCCTGTTTCTGGAGTTCTGCTGAGGTGCCCCAATGCCCCAAGAGCTGGTTCTTTTTGCAGCCCAGTGGGCTAAAACTGAACCTGAAGAATGGGCCTGTAGTACCATCAAAATTGCAACCGAAACAAATCAAGCACATGTGATCATGGTGCAAATAAGGACACTCAATAGAAGTGATGTAGACATCCTGACATGCAGTGGATGATTGTCAAAGCGGCAAATACAACAACCAATGCAGCATAACAAAGGGCCCAATCCTATCCCCCGCCAGCCCACCCATAGCATGCAGCATTGCTGACGGAGTGTGCATTGCATGCTGGGGGGGGGCACACGCGACCAGACGGCACAGGAGAGGTAAGTAACACTTCTTCTTGACTTCCCTGTAGGCTGCCTGGCCTCCAGTGGGTCTCCTTCGACTTATACCAGCGATTTTGCTGTAAAGGGTTGGGCAGAGGTGCAATAATAATAATAATAATAATAATAATAATAATAATGATGATGATGATGATGATGATGATGATGATGATGATGATAATAATACACTAACAGCCCAGTATTATTCTGGGCCAGTCCAGAGCCTGCAATGATGCTTGCACAGCCTCCACTGTATGCTCTGGGCCAGCCAGGGACCAGGCAGCGATGGATAGAAACCTTTTTATAAGAACATAAGAACATAAGAAGAGCCCTGCTGGATCAGGCCAAAGGCCCATCTAGTCCAGCTTCCTGTATCACACAGTGGCCCCACCAGATGCCTCAGGGAGCACAAGACAACAAGATAACCTGTTTCCCGTTGACACTCCCTTGCACCTGGCACAGAGAAAACCCACTTCTAAAACCAGGAGGTTGCTTATGGCTTGTAACCTGTGATGGTCTTTTCCTCCATGAATCTGTCCAAACCCCTTTTAAAGGCATCTAGGCCAGGTGCCATCACCACATCCTGTGGCAAGGAGTTCCACAGATGAATTACATGCTGGGTAAAGAAATATTTTCTTTTGTCTGTTCCAACTCTCCCTCCACTCAATTTTAGTGCGTGTCCCCTGGTTCTGGTGTTGTGCGAGAGGGAGAAGAAGTTCCCTCTATCCACTCCATCCCATGCATAATTTTATACGTCTCAATGATGTCCCCCCCTCAGGCGCCTTTTTTCTAGACTGAAAAGCCCCAGACATAAGAACATAAGAACATAAGAAAAGCCCTGCTGGATCAGGCCAAAAGCCCATCTAGTCCAGCTTCCTGTATCACACAGTGGCCCCACCAGATGCCTCAGGGAGCACAAGACAACAAGATAACCTGTTTCCCGTTGACACTCCCTTGCACCTGGCTCAGAGAAAACCCACTTCTAAAACCTGGAGGTTGCTTATGGCTTGTAACCTGTGATGGTCTTTTCCTCCATGAATCTGTCCAAACCCCTTTTAAAGGCATCTAGGCCAGGTGCCATCACCACATCCTGTGGCAAGGAGTTCCACAGATGAATTACACGCTGGGTAAAGAAATATTTTCTTTTGTCTGTTCTAACTCTCCGTCCACTCAATTTTAGTGCATGTCCCCTGGTTCTGGTGTTGTGCGAGAGGGACAAGAATTTCCCTCTATCCACTCTCTCCATCCCATGCATAATTTTATAAGTCTCAATCATGTCCCCCCTCAGGCGCCTTTTTTCTAGGCTGAAAAGCCCCAGACGCTGTAGCCTTTCCTCATAAGGGAGGTGCTCCAGCCCACGAATCATTCTGGTCGCTCTTTCCTGCACCTTTTCCAATTCAACTATATCCTTTTTGAGGTGTGGTGACCAGAACTGGACACAATACTCCAGATGTGGCCTTACCATCGATTTGTACAATTACATCGATTTGTACCATTTCTACTTACCTACTCTGCCACTGCTTTGTCTCCAATGGGCTACTCAGATATGTGCCAACTCTTTGGATTGCAGAAATCCAAGTGGGTCCAAGGGGATTGTGTCGAGCCTGGACCAGGGGCATAGGATAGCAGAACCACCGCTGCCACCAATATCTGCCCCCAGCCCACCCTTGACACCCCCCTGGCCAGTCCCAATCCACACCCCGATCCTCCCCTGGAACACCCCCTCCACTCCCCTACCTGTTCTGACAGGGGCTCAGGGAGTCCTTGGCGCATTGCCTGCCCAGAGACACCAGCCAATGGCACGGGTGGCCTCAGCCCACGTACTATCACAGCAGCTGCCCCGACAGCAGCCCTGACAGAGCGCGAGTTCCATCAGCACAAGAGCCAGGTAGGATTGGGATAGAAGTTATTTACGACAGGGTTTTAGGCTCTTCCTTTCAGTGAGAGGCTACAGAAAAAGCTGCAGGTGGACTCAGGAGTTGGTGGATGGCAGTGGTGCAGAGACGTCTGGTCTTCGGCAGTTAATGTCATAGTCCAGGTTCCAGGCCTTAGGGAAGGGGCAGAGGGAAGAGCATCATGGATTCAGGGCCAACTGGTGGTGAAGAAGCAGCCCCCCCCCCTCTGTATCTTTCCAGTCTTCTTCTGGGTTGATCTCCCCCCCTCTGTCCTTTCCTACCCTTCCTCTCTCTTCATCTCGGCCCTTCCAATCAGATCAAGCAGAATTCCTGCATGAAGAGTTAATATTTGAGGTCAGCAAAGAACAGCGTTTTTGGAGCATTTGTTCCCCTGCCCAAAAAGTACAGTAACAATGGCTGGGATTATTTTTCTTTTAATGCCAAAGTCAAATAAATTGAAAAATGACCCATAAAAGGTAGGTTTTCATCATCTGGCTCTTCCTGTTCTTTCCACAAACAAACAAGTTGAAATAAATGTCTTGGACTGTTTGGATCCTCTAATGCTACTCCAGGGCTTACCAAATTGCTTTGCGCAGCCCCCTTTCGAAGGATCTCTCTCTCTCTCCCCGGTGCCCACCCAGCCAGGTTGAGCTCAGGTTGCCTGCTGCCGCCGCCGCCTCTTCTCTCAGTGTCCTTTTGCTGCATGTGATGCTGCTGGGTGAACAGAGGGGTGATTGGGACTTCCATTCTGGGACTTCATAGCCAAGAAGACAGAAGGGGTTGCCCAACACTAGCCAGGAGCAGAGGCTTTGGAGTGGCCCAGCCAAGGTCGCTGGCTCTGCTCCACGCTGTTTTCTGCAGCGTGCAGTGGGAATTCATGGTGGTTTGCGACCCCCTTGATGCAAGCTTCTTCTATAACCCCAAACCCAAAGTGAGTCACACAGGGATTCTCATAAAATACAATTAAATGGGATCTGTGAGTTCAGTTAAAATGGCAATATGATTCCACTTTGTGACTCCCTGCACAGCTAAAGCAGTAAATGAAGACCATAATAATGAACAATGTGCATGCATTTCAAATAAGTATCTGTTTCTTCTCTTAAAAGTCCAACACAGCAATACTCAGTACGAAGCAAATACAGAGACTGCTTTAGACTCAAGCCCAAACCTGTCAGCGCCTCGCAATGCCAGAACAAGCGTTCTGCAAGCGATTGCAACAAGCGATTGCAAAAGGCAATAGAACAAGAACAAGCTATTGCAAAAGGCAATCGCTGGAGTGTGCAGCCTGGCTGCCACTGCAAGCAGCGAGCGGCCAGCTCTGAGTGCCAGTGGACTCTAGACGCCCACGAACCCAGGCGGTGAGTATGCGAAGGGGGTGAGAGGGGGGGCGGAATGGGGTGGTGATGGGGCGGGGCGAGACCAGGAAGGGGACGGGTTTGGCAGCAGCCCTCCTCCATGACTTGTGTGGGGTGCCTTGGTCTTGCAGCCTGAGGTGCAACAGTCAAGTTGAGGTTACTGATGGGTCTTGTTGCACCTGGGGTCCAGGCAGGACACCCGGAAGAAACCCGAGGGGACAAGTGTCAGTCATCCATTCTTTGTCCTTCCTGTGAGTGAGTGTGTGCGCAACCCCCCCCCCAGCGGTTTTCTGAGCAGTGCTAAATCATAATTTTGTCGTGAAATCATAACACATAAGAGGCGTGGAGCCTCTCAGCCCTGGCCAAGGAATACAGCAAGACAACCCACGTGAGGCTCAGAAGTGATGGCAGGCAGGGGCTGGTTAGGTCATGCACGACCTGCCTGAGCCCATGGCCGCCCAGGTGCCCACGAGCCGCCCCCTGGCAGCTGGCAAGCAGGGCAGCTCAAGTTGTCCAGAGGTGCCCCTCGTCGTGTGGTCACCACTGCTTCCTCCTCCTGCCTTCCCTACCTGAAGTTGGGCTTTCTCTGAGGAAGAGGACTTTCCTTCTGAGAAAGTCCTTTGCTGGGGGGGGGGGGGAAGAGGCTGCCCCTGGATGCTCCTCCCTCAGTGCCTGCAAGGTGCGGGAAGAAGAATGCCCTCTGTTCCCTTTCCTGGTGTCCAGGCAAGCAACGGACAGCTGTCTCTGGCTGGTGCTCTTGGAGGAGAGTGCAGAAGCCTCCAACACACACACACACACACACACACACACACACACACACACACACACACACAGGGCATCCAGGGAAGGAGAAAAAAGGGCTGGGTGCTGACTGCCGCTGCCTTGGCATTTCTTGGGCACTGGGGCAGCTGCCTGGCGCCAGAGGCCGCTCTCCTGTCTCTTTCCAGATGCACCTGGGCTTCCTCAGAGGTCCTTGAGTCATCGCGGGGGTCTCTGAGGAAGCCCGTTGTGGAGGGTGGGGAGGGCGGGAGGGGCAGTGATGGGAAGAGGCTCAGGGGACCCTGGGTGGCCGCAGACCCTGCACCTGCCACCTGGCTGACCTCTGCCGCCTTGCTGGGTTCCTTGGCCAGGGCTTTGAGGCTGCGGGTGCCATGATGTTGTCATGATCAGCTGCAGCAGGAGTCATTGTTATTAAAATGTTCTTGTCTGTCTTTTATGTGCTACAAATGATAGGATGACAGCAATATATTTCCAGATCTATCAAGCACACGTGACACAAGTAAGCAAGGAAACAGTCAGCGCTTTCCCTCACTGTAGGCAGGTACGACATTAGCAAATGATGATTCTGACATACACACATTTCCAGGTCCCTGAACATTGGCTCCCTCCAAAGGGACCCTCCCAAGCAGCACAGAGGGATGCAGGAGAGGGAGGAAGGACTGGCAATCCCCTAGCCTGGTGACCAGAAGTGCCTCGTACAGGGGGGGGAGGGGCTTTGGCTCCCGCCAACATTCCAGATCATCCCAGGAAGGTCATCTGCTCTGCCACGGCTCGCACACCCAACTGAGTTTATTTCTTTATAAAATGCTATCTAAAACGGCTTCAAAGTGGCTTACAAATAAGAAAACCAAGACTGAGACAAAATGGCCCTTCTCATTTTTCTTCCCCATTTGCAGGTGGTGAAATAGGGGAAGGGCATTTGTTGGTTTTTTGGGTGGGCAAAATTCTCTGAAAAATTCAGGAAGGGGATCTTAACAGTTAGCTGTTATGTGGAGTTATTTTTCTTAATGTTTAGACTATTTTTTGGCCACTGCCTATGGTGCTGGCAATCGATGAGCTGTCGATGAGCTGTCGATCGAAAGGTCAGCAGTTCGAATCCGCGACGGGGTGAGCTCTCATTGCTTGGCCAGCTCCTGCCAACCTAGCAGTTCCAAAGCATGTTAATGTGAGTAGATAAATAGGTACCACTTGTGGGAAGGTAAACAGTGCTCCGTGTTCCAGCCGCATGCTACGCGCTGCGGCAAGGAGAGTCATGCCGGCCACATGACCACGGAGGCGTCTTCAGACAACGCTGGCTCTTTGGCTTTGAAATGGGGATGAGCACCACACCCTAGAGTTGGACACGACTTGACTTAATTGTCAGTGGTCACCTTTACCTTATGGTGCTGGCAGGCAGCTACAAGGCTCTTCTCCATCCCCCCCCCCCACACCCTGGTTGTTGCCATTTGGGGCATTCTGGGGAAAACGATGTCACAAAAAAAAATGGGGAAATCCCAGGGTATTCTGATTGAGAGAAGCGATGGCAGATGCCCAGGGGCCGACTACTGAAAGGAACTCCATTGATGCCACCTCTACAGATGGTGGCAAAAACGTTTTTGAAAACCAAGAAGAAATTCTGCACAGTTGCTACTGACACTTAGATCTCCCTGACCTATTGATCTAAGAATTCTTCTCTCCCAAATTGCCCTGGTGGTGGTGGTGGTGGTGGTAAGTGAATTTCGCGCTTCTCATTTCAAGCGAGATATTCGTTCAATTTTAAATAAATTACAATAATGCAATTAAAATCAAGATAAAGCAGTAAAACCAGCAGATAAATAGATAAATACTGTCTATAACTACTGCGGATCAAAGAGAGCTTTTATGTATGACTATTTCGGCCGATAGCATCACTGATTTGCCAGACCTTTCCTGGGAGGGACATATTTTGGCTTCCAGTGTATTAAACCCAGCCGTTTTCCCAGTAAGGGTGCTCTGCTTGGAAAATATTTTTGGCCCTAAGAGAGACCACTAAGCAGGTACGTAGTCTAAAACCAGTTCTAGCTCATTGTACAATGTAGATAGAATTTATGCTGGTATGTTGTTGTTGTTGTTGTTGTTGTTGTTGTTGTTAATTGAATGTTTACCCCACTGTTCTTTCACCAAGTGAATGCCCATGGTAGCTAACAACATTCATAAAAACAATAAGATACATATAATCACATAAAATAAATGTTACACAATAAAACCCCAAAGTGTAAAACCCCACACACATAAACAATAAAATAACAGAGGAAAAAATAAATAATAGAGAACTCAGTGGCATAAAAACACAATGAAACCATGAAATAAAAGTGCACCATAAAATAGCATCAAACCAAAGTGCAAAATGCTTTTATGCTCTCATAAAGTTCTAAGGACACAAACACATTGTAAGTCATGTACTGTCCAGCCCCACCTGCTGTTGATTAGATGTCCATGTCCCCTGATCCCCACATTGGTGCTCCATGTTCTTCAGAGTCGTCCTCTTTTTGTCATGTAGTACACTTGTGGGCAAAGAGTTTCACCAGTGCAGATGATTGTGGGTCGTTTCTAGAGCATTCAGAGCGGTGGCTTCTTTTCTCACGCCAGCTATTCTACAGCTGTCGGTGAGGAAATGGTGCAATGTGGTCTCCTCCACACTTGAACTGATGTCCCACACAGACGTTCATACAGTATAAATGTCGGAAATATATCAGGGGGCAGGGGGTAGCTATTCGTTGCTCTGTTCCCCTCTCCTCCGCTATTACTCCCCACCCACGGGCAGACTTGCTTAGATTACTTGGCTAGAGAAAACACACTAGGCATTGTTGATTGAAGTTGCAAAAGAAAGTTTACTCACGGTTTCATTCAAATGTACAGCGTCTGATTAGGATCAGAGGGTACACTAAACTTAAAGGACAGAACTCTCCTAGAGCTAGGGCTCTCTGCGTGGAGGCATGCTGGAAGATGGCCGCTGGGCTGCTGGAGGGCAGCTTGCCACGTCTTCCCTGGTCAGTGGTCAGAAGTGAAGAGAGATTAGTGAGAAGGTGAAGGAGAAGGATGGAAAATGGGTCTGGGGCCAGTGGCCACACCCCTTCCTTAGGACAAAGAGGGGTCAAAGACAAGAGGTTCACTTAGGTGATTACATGGTACATCCCCCCCCCCCCCCCGTGTCCAGCAGACGGAAGTTGCCCACTTCCAACAATAAATTCAGCTTTTGCATGTGAAAATACATGTAAATTGTAATGGTTATGGTGTCTGGTTATTATTGTGGTGCCTGGTTTTGAACGAGAACTTGGTCCATTCCTCCTTAATCAAAGACCTAGTACAGTACAAAGCTGATCTCTCTCTCTCTCTCTCCTTTGTGACATTGCATAGCGGTCTGCCTTAGGAATGTGCAATACACAAAGGAGAGGGGAAAGATCTCATCTCTTCCTGAGCCAACTTGTGTTGTAGAATATGCAAGCTTTGAAGTTTCACACAACGTCTTCATCAACCTATGGGCCTGTTACCCCATGAAGTGAGTGTGACCCCTTCAAACTCCACACTTTTGGGCCTTGTGGAGTTGCCGTAAGGGAACTGCCTGAGAAGATTCTCAGAGGACTGACAGACACTACAAGCAATTTTAAAGGTGACTGAAGACCAAGCTACTTAAGTTCAGACCTAACGGCAGCGAGGGAGTCAGGCTACAGTTTGTGTCTCTCTTTCTCTCTCTATGCTCCAGAGTGGCGCAGTCTGTCTCACTCTCCAGAATTTCTTCTTCCCTTTCCTTCCATTAACCCCTCCCCTTCTTTCAGGCCTTTCAGAATCTCTACAGGCAGCTCCACAAAGCAAAGTAGGTTGTTGCCCCCCCCCCCCAGGCATCTAGTAGGGGTCCATGCTGCTCACTCCATAGGGTTATCGTCACACCCCAAAATCTGGTTTCTCTAAAGCAGTGGTGGCCAACCCATGGCACGCCATGTGCCACATTTTATGTAGATAATCTTGAGCGTGCCACTTAAATAAATAAACAAATATATATTTCTAAGGCAACGAAAATATTTAAAGCACAGTGACAGGGCAAGAAGAATGAGGCGCAGTGGGGTGCAGAGACCACCTCCTCTAGTGCCACAGGCTTGGAAAGGCGTGCTGGGGTCGAGAAAGAGAGAGGGACTTCAGTGCTTGGCTCGAGCAAGAATGGCAGTGCGTGCCACTTCAAAAGGCTCGGCGTGCCACTAAGTGGCACCCGTGCCATGGGTTGGCCACCTATGCTCTAAAGCATGGTAGAGACAGAGCCGGCTACTACATGACTGGCAATTTTCAACTTGAAATGTGTAGCAACGTCCCCCCTCTGCATTTGGCAATCTTAGTGAAACCTTTTTATAGTCAAGGAACGTCAAGGCAGGTTTCTCCCATGCAGCTAACCTCCAAATTCACCCCAACATTTTGCCTTAGGTAATTAGGGGTGTGACTTTGTTCATTTCATGCATCCTTTCGTTTTGTTTTGGAGCCTAAAACCCTCATTTGTGTGTCAGTATTCACTCACTGTGAATGCATTCAGCTCTTCAAGAATTCCTCCCCCTCCACCAGCCTCATTCCCCATTTGTTTTCATGTTGAAGTAGGGAGTTTACTTTCTAGCATAGCCAAACAGCAGTGGGTATTTTTTGTTCTTAAACTATTTTTAAAGTGAAAGAAGCATAAGTGCGCGTGCAGTGGCGTCGCTCCGGTAGGGGCGGGGCCGTAAGTATCGCTCCGTCGTAGTCCCTTTACCAAGCGAGCAGGAGGTGGCCCCGCCCCCTCACTGTCGGAGCCATTCCCCTGCGGAGAAAGCAGCAGGCAGGAGACCCTGCCTGCTGCTTTCTCCGCAGGGGAAAGGCTCCGACAGTGAGGGGGTGGGGCCTCCTCCTGCTTGCTCAGTAAAGGGACTACGACGGAGCGATACTTACGGCCCCGCCCCTACTGGAGCGACGCCACTGTGCGCGTGCACACACAGCGACTGCCTCCCACACACACACACACACACACACACACATCCCCCAGTGATTGCCTCCTACTAGCCATAACCTTTCTGCCTTACAATGCTTGGATAGTGAATAGTGCATATGGCGGGTCTATGGCATTCTGGGAGAAAAACATGGCTGCTGCAAATAGATGCAACTCTGAGTATTCTGCGGAAAAAGCAGTTGTCACCGGGAGGTGGACACCAAAATGAACTTGCTGGTGCTGCAGTTCTGGGCAGATATAGAGCAGGGGTTCTCAAAGTGCCGGGCTAACCCAGGTAAGTCCTGCACCAGTTGGCGGGAGGGTGTGGAGAGAAAGGGCTGTGGTGGTGGGGGAGGGGAGCATTGGCTGGCCCGGCCTGGGAGGGGTGGGGATATTGGTGCTGGGTTGCGCTGATATCCCAAACACCTTCCCGGGCCGGCCGGCCTTACCCAGCCTCCCTAGAGGCCTCCCTTACCCGGCCAGCTAAAGAGCTGGTGCGCATCCGAGGAGGCCCATTGGGGCCTCCGGCACTTACACCGAGGAAAGGGGACAAATGTTCCCATCCCCTGAGGTGAGCCCCAGCCATGCTGGCACGGGCCACATCCTGACTAGGATGCAGTGGCCAACCATTTTGGCCAGCCACCACATCTTAAGCAGGATCAGACTGCCCGAGTATGTGTCCGATTCACAATTTAAGAAGGATGCAGCCAAACTGGGGGGCAGGTTCAGAGAAGAGCAACATACACAGTTAGAGGTCTGGAAAACAAGTCCTATGAGGAAAGGAGGGACTCAGTATGATTAGTTTGGAGACGAGAAGGCTGGAGTCGGGGGGGGGGTGCTGCCCTAGAGAGCTGAACTAGATCGAATGGGCTTAAGCTATAGGAGGGGAGATTTCAGTTGGATATCAGGAAAAAATTCTAAACGGTAAAAAGTGATTCAACAACAGGACCAAACAATTGCCAAAGGAAGTGGTGGGTTCTTCCTTGCTGGATGTCTTCAAGCGGAGACTCGACTGGCCCCTTTTGGAGTGGGTTTTCCTGCTTCAAGCAGGGGGTTGGACAACAAGGGCCTTGAAGGGCCCTTCCAACTCTATGAAATGCATAACTATCTAAAACAAAAATATTTCTGCAAACTGGTGGAATTTCATTTGAAAATATACCCCCTTCTCTCCAGCTACCACTAGATTTCTGGGAGCAAAATGGTCAAAAGTTTGATATTTTGATTGGTGCTGCTTGTTTGGCAACCACTATTGGATAGCCAGGAGTACATTTGGTTGTTGATACTTGACACTGGATGGTTACTGAAAGAGCCCATTCCTTAGGTTAGTTGGACTCAGGGTCTAGGGGTTTTCAAAGTTAGTTTTAAATCTTTAACAGTGAGATCCTGTCTAGACGTACACCGGTGGAGCGATTGCTCCAGGGTGTTGCAAATGTGCCATAAAGCACATTTGTGGCATCTAGAGAGTAAGTGGTGCTGGTGCTGAGGCCGGCACCGCTCTCCCGAACCCAGAACCAGAGCTGGGCCTGCCAGGGAGGGCGAGTTGTTCCCCACCGGGAGGCGGAGGGGCGTGGGGAGTGAAGAACAGGGTATTCTGGGGGTGGTGGTGTGGGATTAGTTGGCTGGGCCCGGGCTGGGGTAGGGATCGTTGGAGGCCTCCTCCGTCGTATCCTATCCCCGTTCCCGGGCCTGGCTGTGTTACGCTGTCGGCTCAAATGTGCGCTAGCAAAATAGCTGGCGCACATTCGAGTAGACCCATTGGGGCAGCTGGGGTAAAGGGGTAAAGGGACAAATGACACTTTACCCCGAGGAGGCCTCTGGTTGCACCGGGGCAGGCCCAATCCTGCTTAGCATGCAGCGGGCACCTTATTTGCCCCGCTGCGTCCTGCTAGACAAGATTGGGCAACCCAGCATCGGCTGTAAATCTGTTTTAGTGGATGGGATCAGAACACAGGAGTGAGGATGAGAATCAGGAAGAGTTTGGGGCCAGGGGAAAATTCCGTTGGAAGTTTCTCCACTGCAGCCTTTAAGAGGGGAAACGTCATATGTATTCCCCTTTTACTAGCTATCTGTTTCTTCTGGTAGTTTCAGCATTAAAAGGGGAGAGAAAGTTAACACCCACCCATAAATATGGATGGGAAGCCTGAAAAAAACAAACACAATGGCCATCTCCAAATTTCTATAGCTTAAGGCCGCACACCTATACGGAGTTCCTGGGAGTAAGCCCAATTGAGCACAGTGAGACTTACTTCTGAGTAGGGAGACTTACACAATCTGAGCATGGGATTGTGCTGGAAGTCTATGAATTGGGGTTGAATTCACACCCTCAGGGTGTATCTAGAAGAGAACATTAATCTGCTCAAGAGCTTGATCTTCTCCAAAACCCATCACTGCTTTTCCTATTTTGGAAGGTCACAAATGGAGCAGATGATGTTTAGGATCCTGAAAATCTCAGGCTTCTAAATTTACAGATTTCTGTGCCCCCCCCTTTTTGGTCAGAATGTGGACAAGACTAATTAGCGTACTCAGAAATGTGAACCTTAAGACAAATGCATACGACAGATCAGAGAAGTCTATTTCCCTTTGACTGAGACTGAGTATGCAAGACATACTTATCCAATGAAGAGAGGGGCTTTCATTCATATTTTCTGAATTTCATTTATAAATGCCTGTGGTTGCATGTGGTGTATTTCCACTGTCTCTTTCCCAAGAATCAGGGGGATTGTTGCTATTAAATCGCTCGGCTCCAGCTGCATACCGGGTCTGGTTCCGCCGTTGCTTTGTAACCCTTTTCATGAGTCACTCGAGAAGCCAACCCCGTACCTAGCTTCTCTTCTCCACCCCCACCAATGGCCGGCGATCTGGGACACCTGGAGACAAGGATGAGTCAAGTTACTCAGTGTTGGTTGCCACTCCTGTCTTGTGTTCAATAGTCAAATTCTCTGGGATGCCTCCATGTGCAAAAGGATCACGTGGCCATCCTTATGAAAGCCTTGGTAATCAGAAATTCCTTCGAAAGGACATTGCTGGCTTGAACATCTGGAGAAGCCCCAGTAAATGTCAAGTTATTAATGGCAACCAGAAGAAAAAGTTCCGGATTACACAAAATAAAAGGGACGGGGTGATTTGGCATTATTTTTAAGGCAAGCTTAAAGGGTCTGTTATTGCAGCTCTCCCAAATTTATGTAAATGTTCTCCTACTTTCTGAGATTGGGGGATGGCTTAACACTGCAACCAAGGCTCAGGCAAGATTTGACCAGATTTGTTTGACAGCTCTTAACTAAATTGCCCCATGTTATATTAAAATACTAATTTAATAAGTGAACTTTATAGGATATTTTTGATGGGTTGTATTCTAAGTTGTTTTCTGCAAGTGGAAAACACCTCTGTTTGCACAACAAGGGTGGATTTTTGCTGACCCCCCTCCCTCTGCAAACCCCTGTGCCGCTGAAAATTGGCTCCTAATGGTTGGGGGACCTTCTAAAGCAGGATGGCAAATGCAGTATGGGGGGGGGGCTGCAGCAGGAAGGGGCAGAGGATTAGTGAACATTATCCCCTTTGCTCAGACAAAACTACCTAGAATCCACCCCTATAGGCTTTAAATTGGAGTCTGGCAATTCTTGGCACAGAATGGCCAGACAAATATATGAATACATAAAATCAACATGGGGATATGCAATATTATCAGAAGCTCATGCAACACCCACCCTCCCTGCCTGCCTCATGTGTTCCAGCCATGATGTGTTCCAGCCAAGTACAATGACTTTTGCAAATTGTAGTTGTTGTCCAAAGGCATTAGAAGAACAATATGGTTGTGGTCCACCAGTAGCCTGCACTGTGAGCAGAAGACAAGCGAAAACAACTTGCTTGGCTCCCTTCTGGCCCTTCCCCTCCTGCGGTCTTTCTCACTGCCGCCACATGGAAGCTCTTTTGAAATCTGTCTCCACCAAAACCGCCCTGGACCTTATGAAATCCCGACGTGACCATCCAGCAGCTGCATCTGACACCTGTACTGGGGTTGGCTATTCGAAGCGGGGAGGGAAAACTGAAACGACCTTCAGAAACCAAGGTAGAGGAACAACAAGAACCCGTTTTACTAGAGATTTTGAAAAAGGGTTCAATAAAATATACAAGGAAGTACAATCTTAGAGCAGCTATTAAAAATCCCCCGCACAAAGAAGAGTATATGAGGACAGAAAATAAACAAGAATAAATGTATCCAGCCAAGCCCAATAGCAGGGATGGGGACCCGAGTCAAATGACTTGACTTGCAAGTGTGACTGAGTCACTTTTTTCCCTGACTCGGACTCAGGACCCACTGACTCACACTCGAACCCGCGACCCATGGGACTCGCACTTGACTCGCACTCATGGGGGTAATGACTTGCCATTCCCGAATCATTTTCCTTTGGGCATTAATTTTCCTTTAATGGCATCAACACAGGCAGGCAGGCGCAGTGGAGACCTCGGAGGAGGATGGCGACAGGGAGGGAGGGATTTCGAGGGGGAGGGAAAGCAAGTCTGGCTCGGAGTTTTTTTCCCCTTTTTTGCCATCTGTTCACCATTGGCCACAACTCCAAGTGCGAGGGGTGGGGAGGGGTGAGGGAAGGCGAAGCTGCCGCAGTGGTTCCTCCTCATTGGCCAAACTTGCGAGCCCAAGGGATGCTCAGCTCAGCAAGGGGAGGGGGCAGGGAGGGAATAATAAATGGTTTGAATTGTTAGACACAGTTGTTTTTCCCAAACCAGATGGGTGGTGACAAGATTGAGAGGTGAGGGGAAGGGCATAGGGGAAGCCAAGTGGGTGCTTTAGAAGCCTCAGAGGTCCCCACATACACCCCACACAGACACCAACCCACCCCATTTTCAGGGGGAAAAGCCATTTTCCCCAAAGTGACTCGACTCATGACTCATGACGTGGTTTTTGGCCTTACTCACACTCAACTCGCATGCATGCAAAAATGACTCGCAATTGACTTGTACTTGCGCAAAAATTTTGGAACTGACTTGCACTCGGACTCGTACTTGTGCAAAAATGACTCGCACTCGCACTCATGACCTAGTTACTTAGATACATCCCTGCCCAATAGACTGCTCCCTCTGGTAGCCTGGATCCAAATTCAATCCAGATTCAGCTTTTTCGTCCAGCCTCTTCCATTTCCAGGCATCAGCAGCTCTCTCTGGCTTTTCCTTTCCAACCTGACTTGTGCTCTGGCTCAGCCCCACCTATGACAGGAGAACACACTGACCCTTCCTGCCAGACTTTGTCCATTCAGATGGCCAATTCGAAGGTTCATTTCCCCCAAGTAGTGGTTTATTTATTTATATATTTATATACTGCCTTTCTTATCCTCAGATTGCTCTTCGGATGTTACTCAAGGTGGTTTACATAGGCAGGCTTGTCTAGATCCGATAAGGATCTCTACAATTTATATATTGTATATAACCTTACAGTTCCAGATGGTTTCTTCCACGGTGTAGTCATCTTCACTTAGCTACTGAACACAAGCCTCGAGCAGATCATGCTGAACAGGAAACATGTTTCCAGTTGTTATCGCTTTGTCACTGATATTCTCCGCATTCCAGTCTGTACTCTCACCACGGCACACAACAGCGACGCCTCTTTGCCACCGAGGGTCGTAACAGCTTATCAGTGATTTCCGGTTTTTATTTATTTATTTTTCACATTTTTATACCGCCCTTCCTCCAAGGAGCTCAGAGTGGTGTACATATTTCCTCCCCTCCTTTTTGTTCTCACAACAACCCTGTGAGGTAGGTGGGGCTGAGAGATAGTGACTGGCCCAAGGTCACCCAGGAAGCTTCGTGACTGAGCGGGGAATTGAACCTGGATCTTCCAGGTCTAAGTCCGACTCCCAAACCACTACACCATCCTGGCTCCCTTCCAACATGAATGGGCTGCTCCTGCTTACCGTCCAGCAGTCTTCAGGCAGTTCAACCTCAGGACCACACCTCCTGTTCACAGCTTACTGGTTTCAGCTTACTGTTTTCCCCAAACCCCTTTTTCACCTTTCAAACCAATACTCACAAAACATATATAATGTAACTCAAATACCAAACAGAAGAAACAGTTATGGTCCTTCCCACTTCCTAAAGGTTTAAACACACTGATGCTTCTACAACGACTGTACTTTGGAAACTGTGCAACAACTGTGGTTGTAGAATTGTTGGTAGCACTGGCATCCTCCTTTCTGTACAAGGACAGGCTGAAGTGTTTGGAGTTTTTTTTGTTAGAAAAAGATGTTGGGGCTTAGAACATAATAGAGAGTTATTTATGAATTGGTGTAAGATTTATGAATGGTGTAACTAGAGGTCAAGGAAATATTTTCTTTCATTATACTAAGATAGGGGTTCTCAATCTTTGGAGGTCCGGGTACCCCCAATGAAGGTAAAAAAATTTTGGAATATCCCCAGCTAATTTAAATAATTAGCTAATTTACATAACTTGCAGAAAAATACACAAAAATGCCAGGATCTCTTTTAAAAAACACACAGCAATAAGACACATGAACAAAATGCACAAAAATACACAAAAAACATAAATCCCAAGTACAACCCCCCCAAACTCAGCTCTTTCCCTCCCCACCCCACCCATGCAGTTTCCAAAGTAAAAAAACATAAATCCCAAGTACAAAAAACCCAAACTCAACTCTTTTCCCCCACCCTACCCATGCACAGTTTCCAAAGTAAAAAACATAAATCCCAAGTACAAAAAACCCCAAACTCAACTCTTCCCCCACCCCACCCATGCAGTTTCCAAAGTAAAAAACTTTACCAAAGATTTTGTCTATAAATGACAACTCCTGTTGTCTGTTAAGTAGTCCTTGTTGTTTCTGTTTACTTATCTCTATTGCTTCAAAATATAACCCTTGTCTTGAATTTGTCTGCTGAATTAAACTTTTTGTATCTTCAAACTTGATCATGTGTCCTGTGGTCACTGAGTGTTCAGCCAGCACTGAGTGTTCCAGATGATTTAATTTGACAGCTCTCATGTGTTCTTTAATTCTGGTGTGAATGGAACGTTTTGTTGTTCCTATGTATGTTTTCCCACACTCGCAGGGCACACTGTATACACCTGGGTGGTTGGACAATGGGGGTCTTGGATCTTTCGGGTTTCCCAGTAATTGTGATAGTTTGCTTGGAGGTTTAAAAACTGTTCTAATGTTGAAGTGTCTGAAAACCTGTGCAATCTTATCCGTGGTCCCTTTAATAAAAGGTAGCATCAGCCAGCTCTTGTCGTTTTCTTTTGTTCTTTCTGTTTCTTTTGTTCTTTCTTGTCTTTGTGCTTTCTTTCTTTGTCGTTTTCTTTTGTTCTTTCTTATCTTTGTGCTTCTTATACTGGCTGGACCAGGTTCTATTAATTTGTGTTGCACTGTACCCATTTGCCCTCAAGGATTCAGAAATAATCTGTTTCTCTTGTGAGATTGACGGAGCATCTTGTACATTGATGTCACGGTATACCAAGGCATTGATCACAGAGTTTTTCTGCGCTGGACGATGATTAGATGTTTGGTGTAAATAGCGCCTGGTATGGGTAGGTTTCCTATATATGGTGTGTGCACATGTCAGATCTTCCTTTCTGGTCACCGACACATCCAGAAAAGGATGTTTTTAACATAACATATGTTTTTAAACATAAAGGAGTATATTTTTTTATACATGGATTTTAATCCTGTAAATCCGACCTCTTTGTACACGATTTCAGAAGAGTTTGGGGGGTGATAAAAATCACCTATGAGAAAAATTGTTGAGGGAGAGACAGAAGGAAGGAACTGGCTCTGCTGAGATGAGAGAACAAACAAAAGAATAAGGGGAGGATGCTCAGGGCTGGAGTATATTTCAAATTCTTAGGTGCCAAAGACTTTGTGGGAGCAAAAGCATCAAACACTTGTAAGTTCCTGGGCCACTTTTTCAGCCTTGCATATGTTGTTAGTTTTCAGATAGCTAGAGGAATATCTGAACAAAGAGGACATGACAAGAAGCTGCAAATTTACATTTTGCATTATTTTTACGTTTGAGGTTAAACACTGGGGTGGGGGAGACGCTTGATATTAGAGTAGCTAGAAACCTGAGAATCCCATCTCCCACTGAGCGCTCAAGTTTACAAAGTGAAGTCTGAAATCTGACGACAGTGACTTCCGCAGGCAAAGAACTAAGCCGGCAAATACAGAGAAGCCCAAATTTATGATGTCACCAGATATGGTTCTGAAGAACTTCTGATGTTTCTTGTTTTCTTTGACTTTGAAGCAGCTGTAGGGAGCTCTGAGTTTTATTGGAGCAGTGATAGGTGTGTGTGTGTGTGTGTGTGTGTGTGTGTGTGTGTGTGTGTGTGTGTGTGTGTGTGTGTGTGTGTTTAGTTTCACTCTTTTCCTGTGGGCCTGCCACAAATGGCCCTCACAGTGTCTTTTCTCTCCAGCGGTGAAAAGCCACATGGATCTGATGTTTTCCCCTTTTCGAGAGAAAAACGCCTTGGGTTGGGTGTGCTGGTTTTGACTGGGAAGATGACCCACTTCCATAAACTGCTGCCTCACCCACCCACCCACCCCCTGTGTCCTTCGCTTCAAGCACAGCTGCCTCCTGGCTGGTGCCACTTTTTAAAGGCATAACTGGGATGACCTCAGGAACAGAATGGGCAAAAAGAAAATGGCCACCATCCTCCAAACATGGTGATGATCACCAGTGCCAGTGGCTACTTCTTACCCAGGAAGCCCTGGATGGTGCTGTGTCCTGGCACATCTTTGTGTTTTTGCCTCAGGTGATTTGGAGCTTCTGCCACTGCCAATGTAGGCAGCAGGTTAACATCCCAATCATCATCCTATCTAAACCTGCCCCGCCAATGCAGCCATGCCACTGAAATGCGCACTGCATCTTTCGGGCGGGGGAGGGAGAGTGCAGTCCTGGAGGTCTACATTTGTTCCCTTGCCCGGGGGTAAGGCGCTGCTGCTGTGATGGTTCTACTTGGACCTGCACCAGTGATTTTGCTGGCGCAGGTTCGAGTGGACCTGGGAAGGTGGATTGAGGCTGGCCAGGGAGGGGGATAGGATATCGGTGGCAGCAGCTCTGCTGCTATCCTAACCCTCTTCCCAACCTCAACACCCCCTCCCCACCCCAGTCTCCGCCCTGTTCCTCCCCCTCCCCACCCCATTCTGCCCAACCACTATGCCAACTTACTGGCACTGGGGCTTTCCTGGAGGCCGCTGGCATGCAGCTGTGGCCACTTGCCACTTGTGGCTGCAGCCCAGTTGCGTGGAATGGCGGGTCGTGTTTTGTGAGCACTGTAACGCATGCTGTGCTGCTAGGAATGCAAGTTCCGGCAGTGCGGCAGGCCCATAGGATTGGGCCATACACAAATGACGTGTTTTCTGTTTGCTTGTTTTGTTTTTAAAAATGGAGAGGGGAACAATAGGGACCCCAGTGGGCCCAGAAAGAGATCACAATGGGTCCTGCAGTGAAGAAATAGGAGTCCTGAAAACAAAAGAGAAAATGCGTTCCATGCATCCCTCCAGCAACCAGCTCCACCTACTCAAGGGGGCTGCTTTGTGTTGTGTTTCTCAAAGGGCCGCTCCAGCCCACCCCCTCTCAGCTACCATGCTGTATTGCAGAGCACGTTTGAAACGGAGAGAAGCTCAGAAGCAATTTGTGAAATGCGCAGCAGGGCAGGGCAGGGTCTGCTGTTGAAAGAAAAGAAACCAAACATCCCCTGGAGCATTCACAGTCCTTCAAGTGTGCTGCCTAAAACACCTCTTTGTTGGGTTTCCAGCCCCAACAAACGTCCATATCACAGGCAGTTAGGACAAGTAAGCTGAAATGACATGTCCCATTTTCTCCACCAAATTCTCAGGGGCTTAAAAGGTCCAGCAGGGGCGAGGGGGGGGGGAGGATTTTGGCAAATTTTTCAGGATGGCATTTGAAATTCTGAGAAATCCCATTGGCAGCAGCCATTTTCCGCAGAAGCCTCCTTGGGGAATGATCCTGTGTCATGACTAGTGCAGATCCCGTGTGCAGGTGATGAGAATGGGAGGGGTGTTGAGTGTTTGAGGGTGTGGGTGGAAAATGCCGCCTTGGGCATTTGCCTTGGCATAGGAAAAGGCGGGATATATACATATATATTTTAAATAAATAAATCCTCGAAGCGTTTTGGAGGAGCAGCAGCTCACCTCTGGCGTGTGGCCCCCACTGGCAGATGGATGTCCTTTGGTCTTGGTGAAGAGCTCGTTCAGCCACCCCCCCCCGCTTCGTCCTGGTGGCTGGCTCTGTCCGGCTTCTACTCCCCCCCCCCGAATGTTCTGGAAATTGTGCTGCCTTGTGATGCAGTGCAGGACTTTCCAACTGGTTCTTTCTTTGGCAAGTACCTCCTTGACCTTTCCATGTGCTGCTTCTCGCAGGGGCTGCCTGCCAGAGACAGTCATATGTTGACAGAGACCTCCTTGGGGCTTCACTCTGCGCCCCCCCTCTTTTCCTAAGCCAGGCATCTGTTGAAAGGCCACATGTTGCCTCCTGGGGGGCAACCTCCCCAGGCACTTGCAGTGGGGTCGGGCCAGGTGGGGTATTGCCACATGCTCACCGGCCACACTGTCTATGAAGTGCCTCTAGTGCTACTACGGCAGTACCAGTGGTTGAAAAGCTACCACTGAGGTAGCCTAATCCCTGGCACATTTTGGTAAAAAAGGGCACGTGGGCAGAGCCCAGGGAGGGAGGGAAGAGCTCTGCTGCTTCTGGCTCTGCTGCTGCTTGTAAAGGCATGGTGCTAATTGTACAGAAAAGAAAAATGAAATCTGCTGCTGCTGCTGTTGTATAACCCCCGTCAAATATTTTTGTTTCATAAAGCACCACCCCCGGAGCACACTGATTTTTACCCCATCTAAATCCGTCAAGAAATAGTCAAGATGATATATGCCTGCAAAGATTGCTACTTTAAAATCCAAACCTCAGCGGCACAGCATGGTTTAATTGCAGACGCGTGTCAGCCCTTTGCAGTACTGGCATTTGGGGGAGATGTTTTTGGGTTTTCTGGTTAGTGTTTTGAAGTTATATTTCCGGACTCTTCCTAAGAGTCATTGGGGTCTTACTCTGGAGGTGCCCAGCCACAGGAGGGGCACAATCTGCCCTGCCAGGGTAGGGCATAAGCAACCTGGCAGAGAGTTACTCCTGGAGGGCCAGTGACCATGCTCAGCGACAGGAAGTGGGGTGAAAGGCCCCCCCCCCAACTTGATGCAAAGGAGCAGAGGAAGTTAGAATCTCCTCATATCCGGTTCAAGAGGGGTAGAAGTGAGAGTGAAAGTCTCTCCTCGTTAGAGCAGGAGCTTGACCAGGGAGGGAGGGCTTTGGGTAAGACAGTTTATGATAAATATAACTTTAGAATATTTACTTACAACACCATCCTGTGCTGTTTCTGGGGACAAGATATCGCCTTACCCAGATGTCCCCTGGGAAGCAGGAAAAGACAATACCAGGTGATCCAGAACTATCTCCTAATGCCAGACTTTCCTACAAAAAGCCAATCTGCGTGCATTTCCTCTGCCTCCATTTACAACACTGTAACCATTCACTTGCATATCACTGTTCATTGTACTGGGATGTCCTTGTTCAATGTAACTCAACTGTCTCTATGTGCCATGAATGTAACCCAGGCACCTTTGTGTCAAGCATCTATATCTCAATCACTGCTATTGTTCTGGACCTATCTAAGCATATATGCTCCCATAATTCATACCCAGGAAGTTTGCCTCACCCTGGTCACCCGGCCAGGGGGAATAATTCAATTACCTGAACCTTGCAACACTTGCAGGGCTAACCCCATTGGACCCCAAGTCACACAAAGCACAACACTTTTCATTGGTGTAACATTAGGATCTTCTCATTTATTGGTTCATTCTGCAAACTGTTACTGTACATTGTAATTGGTGGGAAGTTTGAATCCAGATTCTTATTGGCTGTCTTACATTTACTTTCTTGGATCCTTCTGCACATTGGTTCCCCTTTCAAATGCAATCCTCTGTACAATACTATCCATGGTCCCCAATGTAATGCTTAATGTATATAAGTTCCTGTATTTTACTCTGTATTTTACACAGCTTGGGCGGTCAAGTGTGTCCTTTGCTAGCAAAGTAAAGATCTACCTTTTGAACCAGTACTGTGTGTTTTACCATCTTTGAGCTCTTTGTTTGGCGCCCTCGCGTTTTGTGAGCTTTTTCTTTGCTTCCAGTGGCCAAGGCGCACAACGTGGCCTGTCGTCCTGCCTACCGGGCAAACGAGCTGAAATCACTTGAAATCACTTGTACCCCTGGGGTACAAACAACACTGCTGACACCAAGAAGCAGCAGTCACCGGCCCCCAACACTTTGCAGAACTTCTTGCCCACCCCCCATAATTACCCTGTTTTGCCCCTCCCCATTAAATCTATTCAACATCCTCAAATCTTGCCAAAACTGCTTCAAGGGATTTTTTCTGGATCAGCGTGAAGCCTCTGACTCTGATTGGCTGAGCTGATGTGATGGTACGTAACGTTTGTGGACATTCTGACTGCTCAGGAAACAAAGCTGTTGAAATGTTTGCTGTCTACCTTCTGTGAGGGAAGGAAATGTTGTTGCTTTGATTGAGGTTAAAAACTCACAGAGGCCTAAGAGTCAGAACTAGCATTAGTTTAGGAGTGACTACTACTACTACTACTACTACTACTACTACTACTCATCAATGTACCTGGCACTTTACAATAGAAGAGAAGGCAGGTACCTGACCCCAGGGACCACAATCACAAACAGACACAAGGGAGACAACCGAGGGAGGGAGGAGACGGTGCTGCTTGCCACTGCCACGAATGATGGGGGGAAATACTCAATTAATTTGTGTACATACTCAGGTGAAGGACGCCGCAGTGGCTTAGTGGTTAAGACGCTGAAAGATGCTGCAGACCGGAAGGTAGGCAGGTCAGCAGTTCGAGACTCAAGTGCCGCATGATGGGGGGAGCTACCATCTTCGGGCCCAGCTGCTGCCAACCTAGCAGTTTGAAAGCAAGAAATTGCAAGTAGATTAATAGGTAGGGAAGGTAACAGCGTTCCGTGAGCCTTGCCGTTGAGTCATGTCGGCCGCATGACCACGGAAGCGTCTTCGGACAGTGCTGGCTCTTTGGCTTTGAAACGGAGATCTCAAAATGTCAAAAAGTGGGGGCGAACGGGGGCAGGTCGGGCAAAGTCAAGGTGTGGAAGAAAAGGTGCAGGGGAAGGAAAAGGAGACCTGAGGAAAAGGGCAGTGAGAGGAGAATGAAACCAATTTCAGTCGCCGGCATTTGGAAAGACACATGCCCTGTATGGACCACTTGCAATTGAAAATCAGACCAGAAGGAGGAAGAAGGAGAGAGATCATAATGCTTAGGGCGGAGAGCTGCCCAACAACCCTCCTAGCGAGTCCATCTTCTCCACCAAGGCTTCATTTTAAAGCAATTCTCTCCCACACCCAATCCCTTCTCACTGACTTCTGAGTCTTGATGTCTTGGCTCTCAACACGAGGGACCAGTCGCTCTTGCAACCATCCTCCGCCAAATCCCATTTCCTCAGAAACAACAGATCCTCTGTATGTGTACTCGTTGCCAGCAAGTCAGTTTACAGGAAAATCTCACATACCTTGTGTTTAAAAAGCAATGAGAGGGGCTGGATGGATCTTAGCGTCACTGTTTCCCACAAGGCATATTATTTTATAGTTTATTTGTTATTTTCCTCTTGAAGATTTAAAGTTGAGAACAACTAGCTAAGGAAATTGAAATTGTTCAGTGTGAGTGTGAAAAATTTGTTACAAAACCAGGTAAAATTTTGATTTCAGAAAAGTCAGTTGTGGGGGAGAGAGAGAGAACTTGAACTTGAGTGAAAGAAAGATTTTAAAATAATTCTTCTCGCAAAAACCTTTATTTCAACCCAAGTGTTTTAATTGAACTGATGAATGTCAATACTAAAATTCTAAATGTGGATGGTACTAAATTTCCAACTATTAATAAAGAGCCCAAATTGCTGCATTCTGACATGCTCCATAATCCAAAACAGTCTGCCAGTCTTTAGCTTTTGGAAATGTTAAAAGTGTCACCTTATTTTCCCCACTATTTCATAGGGGGTTGAAATGGAAGACTCTGAAATATTACTCCATAGCATTTCTAATCAGATTTCAGTAATACTGGTATCCAAGTTTCCTAGTGATAAATTATCAGATTTGTTCTGATACGTCCTTAATTAGATTAGTGTTTACTAGCTCTGAAAAAAATGGTTTCTGTTTAATAATTATTTTAAAATGTTTCTTCTTGTCTGCAGACATTTGGCTTTTCTCCTTTGATGTCTATTTGTATTTGTTTTCATGGATATGGAGAACATCTATTTTTGCCAACCATTTCTGGAAAACACACCATTCAGCACTGCAAGAAGACAGCACAATAAATGCCGAGAGGTCTGCTGTTGTTTTGCTCACCGGTGGGGAAAAAAAACCTCTTCTGCAGTGCAGAGATAAAGTTTGAAAAGAAATGTCCCAGGTCAGGAGCTATTAAATGAAAATTTATTAGTTGCTGTAATAGGTAGTGGCTGCAAGAAAAATAAGGGCACATGGTCTTTTTGATTTTCTTTTTTGGGCTGCTTTTGCCTCCTGCCGAGAGACACCGAGTTTGTCATATGGAATGCGGCTGAGTAAATTGAAGTGATTAAATTTCCCCTTTCTGAAATAAAGTCTCAAGGAGAGACTTGCGTTTGTGTCTGACTAATCCAGAAAGTCTGTCCGAGGTTTTACAGGGGGGGGGGCCACGGCAACTTGGGGGCAAGGGTGAAAGAGCGGCTTGTCGGCAGACACACAGTTAATTCCCTGACTCCACCCCAATAATTTGGAAGGCTTTACATTGAACCTGATTTCTTAGCCATGGCAGAAGTTCAGCCGGAGCAACGCAAAGCAGTGGTCCGGCCGGCAGAGGTGAACCCTGGTACTTTCCTAAGTGGCAAACCTTGTCCGGTTGGTTTCTTTGACGTGGGGTCTTCTTGTATTGCGCATGAAACAGGTGAGGAGGAGGAGGAGGAGGACTGCTGCTTATAAGAGCGTCTGGACCAGCTCTTGATGCTTCTTGGACACCATGGCTCTGAAGACAGACTGAACGACGACGGCTCCCTTTTTGTGACTGTCTCGTGCCAAGATCCCACTGCTGGGCTGGGATGCTGTGAACATTTTTTGTCTTTCTTTCTTTCTCTCTCTCTCTCTCTCTCTCTCTCTTTGCAAGAGCTGCTCTCTCTCTCTCTCCTTTGCTCAATCGGCATTTGGCAGCCGGAGGAACATCAGTCGCTTGGATGATCTGATTCTTTCCTTGCCCCACTTTACTCCTGGCCAGATGCAGTGGATACTTTTCCTGTTGCTGTTATTCATAAACTCCATGGAAATGCTCACACAAGCCAGGAGGAAGAAACGAGGTATGGGCTGCTGCTGCTGCTGCTGCTGCGGTCAGTTGTTTTGCCTTGATAGCTGCGAAGGCTCGGGGTCGATTCTGAGGTGGTGACATCAAGTCGATTCTTTGTCTTTCCCCAGCATGGTTGTTGGGTTGAACTGGTCTTGTGAATGCTGTGGTAGGTGTCCACATTACAGCTCACTGCTCTGGAAAGATATTTTGGTGAGTGATGCTCATGGTGTGCTTTGATCGGGACATGCGGCGAAGTGAAGGTTTTGCGCATGACTTTGGCGAAGACCCAGCAGCTGGGCCTGAATTTGAGACCTGGGTACAAATCTATTTTTTTCTGCAAAAGCTGAGGAGCTCTAAATTCCCTTCACCGCCTTCCTTCCACTTCCTTGGGACTCTTCACATTGTCCCCATAAATGCTGCTCGTTGGGAGGGAAATGATGCAGGGAGGAGTTTGGAGCCTGCCTGGGTTACACACACAGACCGCCGGTAAATCAGGACAGGGAAAGTCGGAGGCTGGGGGGGAGCACACCTGCTCCCCCCATATAAGAACGCCTCTGGGGACAGATAAGATTCTTTTCAAAGATTTAAAGGCTATTTTAGCACCTTCACCTCTCTGAAGGTGGCTCCACTCCCCTTAGCATATGCACTCAGATGCTTTCATTTTTCTTTGTCCTGCTTTTGTCTCTGATGTGACAGAGTTTGCAGGTTTCTCAAGTGTGGGAAAACCCTGCAAAATCTGTCCCGAGAAACGACGGTGGGCTAGTTGTGCACTGTCCTCCATCTCCAGCCAGGAGTTGCTGATGGGCAGCAAACCTCCCACTCTCCCAACGCCGGAGACCCAAATTCTTGGCACCTCACCCACCTCTTCTCTTCTAGCCACACATTGCGCTGCTGGGTGAAGCATTCTCAAGACCAAGTCAGCCTTTACAAATCAGTTTGCTGTCGCTTGTGACTGTGACCCTCCCCAAGTCATAAATGTGCCTGAAGTGTGTTTGTGTATGTGTGCATGCATATGCTAGCTTGTGACAGACCAGATGTGTCACTGACGTGGATATGGCAGGTGGGTTGGGCAGACCAAGAAGGGCAGCCGAGATGATTGAGGGGTTGGGGGACTTTGTCTACAAGGAAAGGCTAATGCAGTTTAGGTGTTTGGCTTCAGAAGCAGACAATTTAAGCTACCTTGATAGGAGTAGGCCTGATTCCATCATGTCCTGATTGCGGATTTCCCACAGGCTGGCCACTGCTGAAAACAGGGTGCTGGATTAGCAGCGAGATCCTTCGCCTGAGCCAGCATGGCTATCTAATGTTAACTTGCCTAGAAAGGGCATTTTACCACAGGGGCTGTTGGGAATATCTTCCTTATGCCTGGAGGAGAGTTCATATTTCTGCAGAGGTACTTGGTGTTAAATCTGGCCTGAGACTGGGCCAGGGCATCTCCATTGCCAGGTCTCTCTCTTGCCGCCATGCCCTGCAAGGGAGGTCCGAGTCGTTTCCAACATGAAGAGACTCATTCAATGCTTGCTGGGTAGTGGTGGTGGTGGATATTTATATTGGAATTAATGTGGGCAGGAAAGAAGAAGCAAAGTATTCAGCAACCATTAGGACCAGAGATAACGATGCCAGGGAAAAGAGGGATCTGAGCAACAGCATTCATGGGATGAAGGGATGATGAGAGACCTTCCCCCAGGGTTGCGAAGGGGGCTGCTGTGGTGCTTCACCAGGCGGAGCTCCCGACATGGCTACTGTGGCTCCACTGGCACAAGCCATTATCTTGAACCTCCCCCTTGTGTCCAAGTCTGTCTCCTTTACTTTCTGTGGGGCGGAGAATAGACTGCAATTGGTGCCTGCCTGCCTGCCTGCCTGCCTGCCTGCACCGACATTTGTTCAAGCTCAGTGGAGAAGGAGACAGACAGAGGCGGAGTGCACATGGGAACATGCACCTCCATGTGCAGGTGCCCGTACATGATGAGATGTGCTGACCGATGCAGGTGCCAAGATACAAACCCATTCACAATTAGCACAGACTTCGTTCACACGCTTGCACTGACCAGCCCACTCGGCTATCCTATCGTATGTATCGGTTTGTACAACTGCTTCTTCAGGAGAACTAAAAAAACAAGAACCCCACCAGGACAGAAATGGTTGGGAGGAGTCAGACTATTTTAGAGACTCTGCAGGCTTGCCTTAGAAAAGATGTGCAAGTGGGCAAAGAGCTTCCCTGTATTGCTGAGGCAGCGCAGTCCAGCCGCCCCGACCTGCCAGCATGGTGTGGGAAGAGAAGGGAGCATGACTCAGGTCTTGGCTTAGAGAACTGGGTGCTGCTCCTGCTGCCCCTTAGGGTGCTGTGCTGGGACTCGTGTCAGGCAGAGGCAGCTGCTGCTTCTTCGGCCTTTGCTTCTTTTGCGGCTGCAAACAGCCTCCGAAGCAGCGACACGAAGGAACGCTGGGGGAGATGCAGCCACCTTGTCTCCCATTCGCACCTGATTGAAGGAAACGGGAGGAAACGTCTGCAGCCCAGCAATCCTTCCACACCCACACGGGTCATCTCGTCAAAAGGTGCCTCATCAAGTGGGAACCTCTTTCTCCAAGGCCAGCTGCTTGCTTGGGTGCCAACAGTGGCGCTCACCATGTCGGTTTTGGGCATGCCTGGAGGATGCGTGAGTCTGGCTGCTGAGGCATGGAACCAGACCTGCCTTCCAGCTGTGATGCCACCTGACTGGGTCGACCAATGGCAAAACTGCCCCAAGGAAGGCACAGGGAGCCGCATCGGGGCTGAAGTGCTCCCCAGAGTAGCACTTTCTCATACTTTAGACATGGCTTTTTCAACACACTTGCCAAAACGCTTGGCCACCCACCCACCACAAATGGAAAGTGCCCTTGGGAGATGCCTTTTGCTATTTGAAAACGACTCCCCTCTCTCCTTTTTCCATTGCCCAGTTGAAACCTGTCAAGACACATATTGCAGCAGTGCATAGGAACAGATCAACGCAGCAGCCACAGAGTTAGGCATCCACTGAACGTAAGCACACGTATCCATACATTGCATTGTGGATATCTGGGAACAGCACACAGGTAGAGAATGTCATCATTTGTCCATGAACAAGTAAACAAACAGGGGGAAAAGGGAAGCAAGGCACCTGAGATGCTAGACAGCTGAAAAGATTGGGTGGCTCTTATAAAAACCAAGTGGATGTGTTATGCTGTCTCAACCATTTGCCCACGACTTGGCATTCAGCATATGGAAAAACTCATGAAAGCTTCCTAGGTGCCGTCTGCACTGTGCAGAGGGCAGGAGAAGCTCTGGGCTGGCTAACCAGCTGCTGTAGTGAATCTTGTTCACTACATCCATTCATGATCTGAATGGCTGAATGGCTGCATGGGTGGTCTGGAGCCACATCTACCATGGCTCCCCACACCCCTCCTGTGCCACAAAGGCAGAGGAAGAGCAAAGATCCCTGTTTGAAAATTTGAGAGAGAGAGAGAGAGAGAGAGAGAGAGAGAGAGAGAGAGAGAGAGAGAGAGAGAGAGAGAGAGAGAGAGAGAGATATTCCAAAAATGCTGCAAAGTCTTCATGGCTTATTGCCAAAGAACACCTATGCAAGATTGTTAACAATAATAATCATCACGTATATTGGATTTTTGAGGTATGGCTTTTAGCAGTGCACGGCTTATCATGCAAGCAGTAATGTTGTTGCTGTTGTTCAGTCGTTAAGTCATGTCTGACCCTTCGTGATCCCATGAACCACATCCCGCCAGGCCTTCCTGTCCTCCACTATCTTCCTGAGTTCGCTCATTTTCATGTTCGTTGCATCAGTGATGCTGTCTAACCATCTCATCCTTTGCCTTCCCCTTCTCCTTTTGCCTTCAATCTTTCCCAGCATCAGAGTCTTCTCCAGAGAGTCCTCTCTTCGCATTAGGTGGCCAAAATATTTGAGCTTCAGCCTCAGTACCTGTCCTTTCAGGGAATAGTCAGGGTAAGCAAGCAAGCAAGCAAGCAGTAATACAGGAGATTAAAGGAATGGCATTGGATGAGATTTTGAGGACACCTTTTCATCCGGTGGACCAGGCCACCTGTGCTGGTTTTGTGATTCATTGAGTCTGAAGTACCAATAATTTGGCAGTTATTATGAGAGGTGGCTTAGTGGTGGCTGAGTGGTTAAGACGCTGAACTGCAGAGGTAGGCAGGACAGCAGTTCGAGACCCGAGTGCCGCGTGATGGTGTGAGCTACTTTCTTTGGCTCCAGCTCCTGGCAACCTAGCAGTTCGAAAGCAAGAAATTGCAAGCAGATTATTAGGTACTGCCTCAGCGGGAAGGTAACAGCGTTCTGTGTGCCTTGGCATTGAGTCATGCCGGCCACCTGACCACGGAAGCGTCTTTGGACACTGCTGGCTCTTCGGCTTTGAAATGGAGATGAGCACTGCCCCTAGAGTCGGATACGACTGGCTGTCAAGCAAGGGGACCCTTTACCTTTTTATGAGAGTAATACAGATGCCATGTGGGTTCATCACAACGCAGTGAGGCTAAGTGAAGGTGCACATGAACGCTCGGTGCATGTAGTATGTTTTGGCACCAACTGCCTGCACATGCCACTCCCAAAAGGAGGGAAAAGTAGCACATATCAGCAGTGCTAGTCTAGCACACATGATGTGTGTGCTTTTGCAGCGCTTGAATGTACATAACAGAAAGGGCAGAATTTTTCCAGGTTCTCTTCCTTTCGATTGGAACTTTGGATGAAGACTGTTTTCCCTGTAGATTTCTGGGTGGGTGGTATTCTAGGTGTCAGGAAGCAAACATGCTCTTAATGTGCAGGTCATTGCATCCGTCCAGTCACATTACATCAATCCTCAAAGCATCCCTGGAAACTGGTCCTTAGTAGTTTTATCATTTCCTAGATGGGGAGATGAGGCTGAGAGCGGGTACTCAATAAACCAACAACTGAATTCAACCTAGATTTCCTATGTCTAACATTCAAGGTACCGGACCCCTTTCTTTGAGTGAAGTCTTCCTTTGTTCAGATCACTGAATGGGAGCTGAACTGCACTTCTGAGTGGGTTGGGTCAAAGTAGCTATGGGTTTTCAACCCTAGCAGGCTCCAGGAGCTTAAGCCAAACGTTCAGCCGTTTGCTTCTCGCGGCAACAACTCCAGACACAAATACTTTGAAGTAAAGCTCTGCTTTTCTTGAATTCCTACTGATGGGATAAAAGAGATGATGATGATGGCAGGCTGGTTTCAGGGATGGAGCGCAGGCCGAAGGCCAGAAGTCTCTGTCTGGGCTCTGCCCAGCTCCAGCTGCAAACCAAACACACCTGCTGCGGACAGCGGCTCTGTTGTGAAATGGCCTCCTGTTGCTGCTCAACTGAGGCCTTTCTGCCTACAGCTACAGTACCCATGAAGGGACTGGAGAAAGGAACAGATTAGGAGTCACTTAGAAGAGGCGCTATCATCAAGAATGCTGCATCCTGTTCTTTCCAGTAGAGGGTCTGGTGCAAAGGGCTTCTGGCCTAAAGGCTGTGGTCTTCCGACTGTCTGTGTTAAATGTCAGATCTTGCTGGATCGGCATGATTACATGTCTGCAACAACCGTGACCAGCCTCACTTTCTAGGATCCTGGGGTGATGGACAATTCTGGGATATTGGTCCCAACAACATATCTGTTGACTGGAAGCCTGCCCCGCTGTGGGATTGAAGGAAATAAATGCATACAGGTGATCACATTAATTGGCCTTTCCTCACCTGTTTCCATCTTAACTCAGAGCCCAGAGGTCGGTCCAATCTGGTTATGCTTTCAAAAGCTTTTCCAGCTTGGACTTTGGTGAGTCTGCAGTGGGAGGGGGTTCCATAACTGGGGAGACATTTCAGGGCCAAGCTACACCTGATGTGGGAGTTCTGTGATCCCAGCCATAGATAGAGGGGCAGTTTCAATGGGGACCAGAGTGCTGGAGGTGCTGAAGCTTCACTCTTTTCTCCTACGCTCTTTCCTCAACTTAAATTATTCCCCTTCCCCAGTTTATACTAACGGTAAAGGAAGAAAAACAGAGTTACCTGTATTGTACATCTCTCCCCCCCCCCCCGTAGCTGTGCTGGGCGGGACCCCTTCACCCTAATCGGGAAGCCCCTGTTTGTATGCTACCCCTGCTAACTGGGCCAGGAGGCACCTTTTAAAGTGGTCTCCTCTTACACTCAGGGAGGGAAGAACAACTGCCCTCCTCTGGATCCTTTCCAGTGGCCACTCTGGTGTCTCTTCTGCATCTTTATTATTATTATTATTATTATTATTATTATTATTATTATTATTATTATTATTATTATTATTATTGTGGGCCCTTTGGGGACAGAGAACTATTTATTGAATTAGTTAGCAATGGAAATCATGTTGTGAACTACTTTTTGTTGAAAAGCAGTATATAAATATCCATAACAATAACAACAACTTGGAGCTGACTTGCCTTAGGCAGTCAGTGCAGCTTCGCCGACCTGACTTATATAAGCTGCAGCTTCGCTGGAAAGGCTTGACCTGGGAGGTGACTTGAGAGCGTCCGAGTGGCCGACACCTGGCTTTTTTTAGAACAGTGGCCAGCAAGAAAACCCTGGCACTCTCCTGGGTTGTGCCCACATCTTCCATTGGCCAAGTCCATCCACCTGGCCATGGCTGAGGGGAGGCCCTGGCAGCTTACGTAGGATTTTCTACCAGTGGAGGAGACAATAGGAAAAAGTGACTCTTGGTATCCCTGAATCTCATAGGAGGGGGATGGCTGAATGTAGACGGCATGATGTGCTCGTTCCAGCACTTGCATTGTTCAATACTCATTGCTGACCCACAGTGCACAAGGGACCTGCAACTTGGCACATAGGACTAGCTGGGGACAAGTCAGGGTCACCTGTGTTAGGATTTTGCTTCATTTGCCTCTGATTTCAAGACTTGGTTTTGTCCAGTTTCATGTGCCTGCTTTTGAATATTTGAGCTTTGCCTAGCTTCCCCTTTTTCCTTTGAATTAACTATTCCTATTTTTGAAAACGCACCATCATGTTTCATCCAGACCAGAGCAAACAGCTCCTGCCCCTCACTCTCTTACGGTTCATTCATGACTGGCACTTGTTCCACTCCTACTTTTAGCTAATCATGGATCTCCCCTGTCAGGCATAGTTCAGCTGACGGGCACCATTTTATGAAGGAGCCAATTTAGTCGGCTCTCTGGCATGCTAGGTTTCTCAATGCAGTGACTTTGTCTTTGTGCATTCTCCCTCCATTGCGTGCATTCCCCCCCCCAGATATATCACATTCCCCCCCCTCTCTGTAGGTTCAGGAGCAGGACACACAAAACAAAGCACTTCTACACACAATGCAGAGTTAACATGTGGAATTCATTGCCACAAAATGTGATGGCTTTAAAAGGGAATGTGGCATTCATGAAGGATCACTCCTCTTGATTGAAATGCTGCTGGCAGTTGTGTGTTTGCAGTCATAGGGAGGGTCTCTCCCCACGGACGGTGCATATATGTATCAGCAACCCATGTGATTGCCTTTGGATTTAGGGAACCATTGCTGGGCTCATAACTTGTCCAGGATTGCATAAAGAGCCAGCTTTTCTAGGAGGAGAGAATTCAGGGGACGTATGGTGTTTAGGAAAGTGGTATCAGTCCCCCAAAAGCAAAGTGACTCCTGAAAAGTTGCTTCTTGCCAGTAAGATGCAAACTTTCAGGCCACTTTCTGCTTCCCACTGGAGGTCTGGAATGTCAAAAATGGTCCTGCACCTTCTTTATGCATGACACATGCTCAAACACTTGGTTATTATGGACCATCCTTGTATAATTAATTGGTAGTTACACAAAGTGTCTGTGGCCAAAGGGGCATTTGGAAAGCCACATCTGCCAGATCCACAATCAGGTATCTAGCTACTGGAGTCTCAGTGCAGGCTGGGAGTTGTTTGCTCCTGCTTCCGGCTAAATATTTAAAGTCTAACTACAGTATTTTTAGGACAGTAGATTGTCTGAGGTTCCTGTACACGGGTAGATGTGCATAGGGCATGGGGGGGGGTAGATGTGCATAGGGCATTGGGCCTTCAGTTTGTTTGTGTGAGACAAGGTCCAACCTGCTCAATATTCTTTCTGCATCCGTGGCTGACTTTCTTCGGGCCAATGTAGATGTGCTCACGCCAGCCCTTCAACTGCATTTTAAGTGATAAGGTCATCACCAGAACTTAGGTGTGAGTGTGTGTGTGTGGGGGGGGGGGAGAGATGGGAAGACAACCCAGAAAACCCTGGAATGCAACCCATTACAGCAAGTCCTCACATCACGTTGTTTCATTTAAAGTCATTTCATTTTAAAGTTGATGGGAAAATGCCACAGGAATGCCTTACGTTTATCAATTAGCCTATGGTAAAATTGGTTTCATTATAAGTCGTTTCATTATAAGAAGAACCTATATCGACAACGTTGAGGCCTTGGTGTATCTGGAGTCCTTGTAAAAATGAGATAGAGATGGAGATGAGACGGGGCTGTAGCTCTCTGGGAGAACAACCCCTGGTTTCTTTGCATGCAGAACTCTCGGATTCAATCCCTGGCTGTGACAGGCGGGACTGGGAAAGACCCAGGAAACTGAAATGCCCAAAGAAAGTCAGTGTAGAGCAGGGGTGGCCAACCTCCCACCATTACTAGGGCCTCTGTGTCCTTAAGAGTTGTGTAGAAGACAGAATCTTGGCAGCTGCAATGGCTGATGGTGCTGCTAAAGCAGCTGCACCTGCTGAAATGCCCTCACCTATACTATACTATATTAAAGGTGCAGGAGCATTCATGTTGAAAGGTTGGCCACCCCTGGTCTACACAGTCAATTATCACTAACTATCGACAACTATCACCCCTGCTAACTGGGCAAGAGGCACTTTTTCAATTGGTGCTTCTCTTTTATTTAGCAGGGGGAGAGCAACTGCTCCCCTTTCACCCCAGCACAGTCTCTTTTCTGGTGGCTGTTTGCTGGTGATGTTCTGCATCTTTTTAAGATTGTGAGCCCTTTGGGGACAGGGAGCCATTGAATCATTTGATTTTGTCTGTAAACCGCTTTGTGAACTTTTTGTTGAAAAGCGGTATATAACTATTGTTAACAACAGCAACAACTGTCGGAGAAGCACCTAGTGGTTAGTGCTCAGCACAGCCCTTCTGCTCTCCACTTCACTGCTTTGCTGAGCCAGTAGCTGGATGGGGGGCGGGCGGGAGGGATGACTGCTAGATCTCTGCTGCCATCATCCCAGTCTGAGGAGAAGGAAAGAGTGCAGGGGAGCGCAGAAACTAGCGGTTCCGTTTAAACCCAAATCATAGTAACGAGAGGTTCTAGAGACAGGATGATCCACTCAGTTACCAGCGAACATGGACTAGGCAAGCAAACTCTCAATGAGCAGCAGGCCGCCCAGGAGCCACACCCTGCCTCTCCAGCCTGGACAAGCGGGTTTAGCCCCCGGCTGGCTTGGAGTTTTTGTAAGCTTCCAAAGTTCCGCTGCTCTCTCTTTCTCTCTCTCTCTCTCTCTCTCTCTCTCTCTCTCTCTCTCTCTGCCCTCCCATCTAGGAAGCCTAAGGATGTTTCCTCCGTAAGCTGGGAGAGGGAGGGGAGCAGTTTGCCATTGATGCAACCCACTTCACCTCGCCTCATGGTAGGGCCGGCAGTGGGCAATTGCGATTCCTGTACAGATATTGCAGCCACGTACAACTCTCAGATCCTCTCACCTGTTTTGGATTCCTCAGTCTTCTGCAGCATCATGCAAAAGGGACTGGTCTGTGTTTGGAAATGTACAGTTGGCCCTTAATAGTGAGATTTCCTGATAGCCTTTAATGTTGCGATCTCCCAAGCTGGAGGCAGGTTTTAGTTTTTTTCAAGAGAGTTGGAAGCAGGTTGTGGCTTGCGGTGCAGACACTCACCCCACTCTTGCCTTCTGGTAAACAGGGGCTGCATGTTTTTGCAATGTTTTGATAATGCTGACATTATCCAGTATGGGGAGGAGGCTGTTTTATGTCTAGAGACAATTAAAACAAACCTTGCTTTTGTTTACAACAATGGTGATGTTTTCTATTTTCAGTTTTTATTTTTCGCTAGTTATACAACTGGCAAAAACTTAGCTATATAGGTACCTTTGAGCTGCAGCGGCTTATTGCTCCATCTCTCACCCTAGCTAAATTTGTAATTATTGTTTGAATAAAACTTGAGATTCTATGCATGTCTAGTCAGAAGTAAGGCCCTTTGCAGCGACTTTCAACCAATGTGCCACAAAAGTTCCGCAGGTGTACCGTGGGAGCTTGGAGCACAGTGGTTGAAAATGGGGGGGGGGGAACTCTTCCGGGTTCTAGGGCAACTCAGCAATGAATTGTCTGTTGTTGCTTCCTCTGCTGGGGGAGGAAGAGGGACAGACAATTCGTTACTACAGACAGTTGCCCTAGAAATAGAGTCGCAGAACCCGAAAGAGTCTCCCGGAAGCTGGAAGTGGCATCACAAGAGGCGGAGACCATAGAGAAGACCACAGAGGTGCCGCAGTAGCAGTGGCGTCACTGGTGCGTGGCGGGGGGGGGGGGGCGGAGCACATGGGGTGACGCACCAGGAGGCACCCGGAGGGGGTGGGTCTTCGTTCGAAGACCCAATTGGGTCTTCATTCGGCCCTTCAGGCTTCGAGCGGTGTTGTGCTCATGCGCCGTTTGAAGCCTTGCCGGCCTGTTCAGAAGCAGCCGAGGAAGATGCGGCCGGCTCCACGAGTGATGCTCTGGGATGGGGGTGAGTACGGGGGAGGGGTGACGCGGCTCTGGGTGGGTGATGTGCCTGGGGTGGGTGGGGGCTTTCTGCTCATCGTCTTTTTTTTTTTTTTTTTTGCAGCCGGAGTGACTGCAGAGCTGCAGCTGCAGAGGGTTTTCGCATTGTTTTCGGTGCTTTGGATGATTGCCCTCACTCCTGCCCTCACTCCTGCCCTCACTCTTAGAAGGCTTCAAATGAAGCCTTCCAGGAGTGCAGGGGGTGGGGCGATGACACGAAACGCATCATTGCCCGTCCCCTGCCCTAGGACACACTAGCAATGCTCCTGGTGCGCATGAGAAGAAAAATGTTGAAAATCGCTGGGCCATTGTGTTCAGGGGGGCTTACTCCCAGGAAAATGTGTGTAGGACTGCAGCTGAAAGCATTTATACTTTTAAATTTCATAAAAAATACAAAATAGCATAATTTTATGTGCTAGGACTAGGCTATACATAATGCAGTTTGTTTTTCTAGTAGAAAAGCAAGATCTTTTAAGAAAATAAAGGCCATAATACTTACGGTATACAGTAATTTCCCATAAATTTCTGTTTTTCTCTGAAAAAAAACGAAAAAAAAACCCATGCGTGTCTCTCCTCCCCCCCCCAGCTTTAGAATTTACATCTCAACTTGCACATTCTTTGGAATATGTAGTTGAACCTAAGAGAGTCTGACTTTGTCATGTACAGTAGATGTTTAAAGAGCATAAGATACTTTTGGGTCTACCACTATGTATCTGGGTGTCATTTGTGTTGCACTGGCAAATTTTTCTGTTCCAACCATGGCAAGGATAGGAAAAATGGCCTGCTCCGTCCTGCTGGCTTGCTTGCTGCAAACCGCTTCTCTCTCTGTTTCTGTGTCTCTCTCCCCTGTTTGGTTGCCTTTGACTGGGTCTTCATGCATCATAAGGCATTATAATTTGGGGCCTCTCGTTTCACAATTGCCCCTCCGGCCCTCCCGGCTCCCAGCCCTGCTGACAGTTAGACCGGCCTCAGCCAACAATGTCCAGCAAGCCTCGTTTCTAGCTGGTCGCTGGTCTTTGACTGTGCTTTGGAAGAACTGCAGTTGTCTAAGAGGTGGAACCTGCCACCCACTCATTGAATGAAGCAATGAGTGTTACCAGATTAGAGTGAGTTGCCCTCCCTGAAAGCAGCGCAGCAGGCCACCCCAGGGAGGAGGCAACAGCAGACGCTGCAGAAGAGAGGGATCCTTGTAGCCCTCCTATGCCCCCCCCCCAGACCTGTTTGGCCATGGATGAGACCAGGACCGAAGATGTAAGCCACAGGGGTGGCCAACCTGTGGCTCCTCTTTGACATATAATGTGCGGTTCTTGGAAAGATGTTGGCTGTGCTCCTTTCTACATCACAATTAATATAAAAAGGTAAATCAGAATTTTTCAAGCTTTAAAATTATTTACCAGGTATAAACTGAGAGTCCACTGGATTAAAACATAAGTTTAATATTCATGGTGAGTAAATATATTTAAGAATTTAATGCTTCTTAAATATCGTGGCTCTCAAACATCTCTCTTACGGCTCTCAAACATCTGACGTTTATCATATATGTGGCTCTTATATTAAGCAAGTTTGGCCACCCCTGACGTAAGCCATGATGGCTCCATCAGTCGGCTTCCAGATCACGGGGGGAAAGGGCGATTGTCTGTCTCCAGATACCATTATAGGGCAAGAAATTGTCCATGATTTTTAAGTACGTTTTTACCATGCTAGAGCTGGGGGTGCAATTTGGAGTTTCAAATAATCACGGACCAAAACGTCTTTGGACAGCTCTAGTCTCCACCCACACACTCCTCCCCAATGCTCCCCCCAAATGCGTCTAAGTAGGTCATGTCTTGGGATGCCAATCTTTGCATCAGTGGGTCAGCTCTCTCATCCGACCCATGGTTTTTGCGTGCCCACACAAACCTACTTCCTGCCTTTCCTTTTGATGTCCAAAGATGCGGGTGAATGCTGCAAGCCAGCCAAACAAACCCTCCGTCTTGTATCTTCTGCGCTCGGGTTGCCGCGAGCTCTTTGCACACATCTGCACCCAATCGGAAATGCAGGGAACCGGGCAAACCTCTTGCACCACATGGGCAAATGGTAGAGATGAGGCCCAGCTTTCCATCAGATTGTATGTTGTGCTCACACCAGGGCCAGTGCATGTCGCATTACCCGTCGCTTTTCTGCCGCCAGAGGGGGGCACCACTTACTTGCTTGCCACAGAGTTCTGATGCTGTTCCGGGACTACTTCAGGCAACTGCTAGTTTGGGAGGGTGAGATGGGATCTGCTGCTACTATCACGTCAAAAATAGTGGCGACGTTCTGATTTGGTTTTGCCTTTCAAGGCTGGTAGCCCTTAAGACTGAACTAAGGGGAAAAATAGGTGTGGTGGTGATGATGAATGTTTATCACTTTTCAGCAAAGCAGTTTACAGAACAAGGGCAATTTCTGGCAAGAAAACGGCACCGAGAAAAGGGGTTTGCCCTCCCTCGTGCACCATCGTTTGCATTTGGCTCAGGGCCCCCATGGCTGCTCTTTTGTATAAAGGAAACATTGCCAGACTGAAACATGCCTCTCCTCTTATGGCCCAATTCTATTCATGTGTTGCGCTGATAGACCATGCCTTCCGCGACATCTGCGCAACGTCTGCCAGCACACTGTGTGGGCCACTGGCACAGCAGCCTCCCACTGGTATGACGAGGCCCAGAAGGCCGTGCGCTGCTAACAGATCAGCCACTGACTGGTGAAGAAATACGTTTGGGGGTGTTTCAGGGGTGGGTCGGGGGCAGGACAGGAGAGGATCTCAGTGGCACTGGCACAGGCCAAACCCTGTACTCCCTCCCAGCCTGGACGTGTCCCAGAATGCTCTTCAAAGCGATGCTAGCCAAAGAGCTGGTCTAGCTTTGAGGAGGGGGACCAGGGAGTGGCAGAGGGGATGTTTTGTCCCAGCCCACCCGCAGGATTCAGCAGAGGCTACGTTGGTGGTGCTGCACCATGTGGGCTGGTCAAGGATAGGACTGGGCCATGCATGATGTGTTCTAGGTAACACGAAGTTTGGCCTGGACTGGAGAGCATTTTTATACACAAACATTGCCACAACGTGCCTGTGAAATGATGTCTCTCTTGCATTCTCTGCATGCATGCATCATTGCTCATGTGGAAGAGGAAGCCAAGAGCAGCAATTGCAATGTGCAATTGGTTCAGCAGCTCCTCTGATGCGTATGACGTTTCTGTTCACCAGAATTCTGTTCACCAGGTAGCCTCTTGGGAGGGGGGGGGAGGATGGCCAGGTAAGTCCTGAGGTCCCCGCCCCTCATCTGAGGCCACCAATAACACTGAGGGGGCTGGATGCCCCCCCCCTCGCGTTATGTAGAGGCCAGTCAAAGCTCGAAGCCCATGCTAGAGGCACAGGGTTCGGGATTCTGTTCACCAGGATATGGCTTGCAATAAAGTACTCAGAATATGGAATGGTGCTAGCTCTCACTGAGGAAGAGGATCACATTCAATAAAGATACCTGTGTTTAACTTTCCTTGAGAGGAGCAGATTGAGGCCCCAATTCTATCCCTCTGCCACCAGTGCCGACACAGCCGCACCAAAACAGTGCACGCTGCATCTTGTGTGTGTGTGTGTGGGAGGGGGGGTTTGACCCAAAGGCAAACAGGAGATAAGTAAAAATATTTTTTTCTTACCTCTGCGTAAGCCCCGGGGCTGCCTATGGATCACCTCGAACACATGCCACCTATTTTGGTGGCATATATCTGAGGAGAGAAAAGGGGTAGGGAGGTTTCTGAAAGAGGGGATAAAGATCTGGCATGCGCTGTTGCTGCAGGATCCACCCCCTCCCGTTCCCTGGTTCTTCCCCTATGGCACCCGGTTCCACCCCCTCCCTGCCCATGAACTTTCCCCCATGCTGGCTGACCTGCTCTGGAGTAGAGGTCATCATCGATTGCGCAGCAGCTCCAAAATGGCTGCTGGCGGGGTGCTGCATGGCATGGCCTGTTACGACAGCAGGGGGCCTCTGTTCCCCTGTTGTAACTCAGCGGACAGGATTGGGTCGTGAAGAATTTAATCATTGAATGGTTCAATTGCATGAAGAAATAACGGTGTGAAAAAGAGTTTCCATCCAAGTAGGGTCAATATCCGATGCAGGTTCAACCTTCAGGTTCCGGCTGTGTAAATGTGTAGGAACTTAAGGCCTCTGGCAAATTTCCCAATCTGCTAGCAGCTGCCATGTTTTCAATTCTTTTTGCAAATCCTGTTTTTGTTGTTTCTAATTATTTGTAGGATTAAACAATGGTTGTAATGTGAGTGACTCCCCTTTCACAGTGTGCTTTAGACTGTGTTTGGCTGCAGCCAGTTTGAATTTTATACACATGCGATATTACATGTGTTTTATACATAACAGGTTCTGTTATTGACGGTGGTGTGCTTTAACCATTCTCACCGATGCGGCTTTTTTATTTGTATTATACAAACAAATTGTCACCTTGTATGACTCACCCAACAACGAGTCCAGGGAGAAGCAAAGGTCTCTCATTCCTGCCTTTATCTTTCCAGACATTTGCTGTGTGCTGCATTCTACTCCACACTAATTTCAGTTTAACTAAGAGAATATCTGAAATTAATTCCAGAATTGGCACATGTGTGCTGTGCCACAGCTTTTAATACATTCAACTCATTTGCATCCCCCCCCACATTTCTGATGTAATGTGCGCATTGCATGTTGTGTAAATTGATAAAACTCTGCAAGAAAACAAGCTTGTTGTGATACGTATGGCTACCTACATCACGATTCTTTCTGAGCCGTGTTCCTTGGGCAATACGTGTTTGTTGCAATGGGAACTTGCCTGATTACAGTTTCTGCTCATGCTAGTGGATCAGGGAAGTGACAAGTTGTAAGCCTGGGTTGTTATAAAAATAATAATCTGCAGCATGGTACTTGTTCTGGAAGAATTAATCTGGAATAAAATGATGTCATCAGACAGTGGGCTCTTTTAGATAACTCTCCTGGTATTTCTGGAGATACGAACTAGCAGCAAAATTGGTCATCTGGACTCTCTGGCTGCTGTTAGTCCTGCAGTTTACCTGAGCTCACCTGATCATAACATCTATTGAATGTGTGCGTCATCTGACCTCTTTAACATACCTGAGTTCGATGCACCTTTGGATGAGGCCAAATGGGCAAAACGATCTGGATTGGCAACTGATCCAGTCTGACTTAGCTATTTATGTGTGTGTTACGTGGAGATTTTCATGACTGGATACGATTGCAATTGTATTGGGAAGTATGGGTTCCATAGCCATGTATACAATTTAATACGAAGAAATAAAATCCTTAAAACCGCAGTTGTAGTTCAATGAGTTCTTTAAAAAGGATTTTAAGGATTCCTTAGTTCCTTAAAAAGGTTTTAAGGATTTTATTTCTTCGTATTAAATTGTATACATGGCTATGGAACCCATACTTCCCAATACAATTGCATTTATGTGTGTATTTTTTGGGGGGTGTTGTGTTTTTTAACATCTTTTTAACATGTGTTTTCTTCTGTTGTAAGCCGCCATGGGTCCCTCCGCGGAGAAAGGCGGGATAGAAATATTGTAAATAATAAATAAAAATAAACTTCCAACTGACCCAGCCCACACCAGGGTGATTGTGGATGTGCCATTAGCATGTACAGAACTTGGAACTGGGTGCATATAAGTGCGCGTTAGCAGTGGCATTGCCATAACCTGCATCTTGTAGCACCTGGAAGTCAACCCTAGCCCCGCTTCTCTTCCAACTTCACATTTCTGGATAGATGTGTGTTATCAGGTCCTTGGTCTGCTCAAGGTGTAGCCCTGCCATGGGTCACTCTGCTGTTGTGTCAGCTTTATGGGTGGCCAGTTCATTTCCAGGTGCAATTCCAGATGCTGGTTCTAAAGACCTCAATGACTTAGGGCCAGGGTGCCTGAAGAACCACTTTCACAAGAACATAGGAAAAGCCCTACTAGGTCCGGCCAAAGGCCCGTCTAGTCCAGCATCCTGTGTCCCACAATGGGCCACCACAAGCAGATGCTGCTGGGAAGCCCGCAAGCAGGAGAGGGATCCTTCTTCTTTCCCACCACTGCTCCCTGCAACTGGTATTCAGAGGCAGACTGCCATGGAGATGGTCACCATGACTAGTAGTTGCTGTAGATGCTCTTCCCACCCACATCACTGCATGACTGGCCTGGCCAAGGAGAGTCTCCTGAGGGTGCTGCCCCCAGGGGAGGACCTTCTCTGTGGTGGCACCCTCTATGTGGAATCCCTGCTGGTAGAGATCCGGCTGGCTCCCTCTCTACCTTCTGGAGGCAGCTGAACACATCTTCTTTGACTTCCACGTCTAGAGCCTTCCACGTCCAGTTCTGCTGGGTTGGTTTGTTGACGTCTTTATGCCACCAGGTTTGCTTCTTTCTGTGGTGGGGCTGCCACGCACTGTCTCAGTCTTGTCTTTGTTTATGGTTTCATTGGTTTTGATGCTTTTAATGTTTTTGTAAGGTGCCACGAATGCCTCCTACTGGGGCGGGAAGGCAGGGCATTGCTATTTTAAATAAATAAATAAATAAGATGGCAGGATTGGTCGCAGTGAGTGACACCCTGTTTCCAGGGAAACATCTCTGCAACCACCCATCGTCTCCTCAAGGAATCTTCCCTAAGCTTCCAAGAAACTCCAGGAGACCCTGGAACACCAGCTCTTCAACCCCCGGTTCTGGCCCAGTTCTTGATGTTCCTCTTCCGACTCTGTTATCCCAATGAGTTGGCCTGTCTTGCACCTGTGACGTTGTCTTCTCTTTCAGTCAGTGCTGCGTTGTTTGAGAACTGCACCGGATGTGTCCTGTGCTCAGAGGACAATGGATGCACCTCCTGCCAGCAGAGGCTTTTCCTGCTCATCTGGAGGGATGGGATCCGCCAGTACGGTGCATGCGTCCATGCTTGCCCACCCGGGTACTTTGGGGTGCGAGGCCAAGAAGTCAACCGATGCATAAGTAAGTCACTGGTGACTAACTGGATTTCTGTCCCTCCCATGTGCACCTGATAAGGCACCTTGGGATTCAATGGTAATTGTTTGCCCTTTTTATATCTTCCTTCATTTGGCTCCAAAATATACCTATAGATAAAGCAGGTATGTCCCCCACCACCATGTAATTAATCTGCTGCAATCGATCACACTTCCCAAAAGCACGAGTTCCTATATTGTGTTCATGATTCCACCTTGAAGGAATTAAGTCCCAGGAGTTTAATGTCCTTAACAAGTTTTCTTTTAACACATACGAATGGTGCAGCTTGGTTCTGAAATGCTGTATTCCACTCTTCCACATTGTGAACTGTAATTTTAAGACACAGTTTTGTTCCAAGAAAGAAAGCAGAATGATTACTGAGGGGTGGGTCTCCCTCACTGGAAGACTTGACAGGCATCTTTTGGAGATGCTCTAGGGAGGATTTTCCTGCTCCTAGTGGGGGTGGACTAGATGGCCTTGAGGCACCCACCAACTCTAGAATTCTATGATTTAGTCATGAGGAGCTGGTGTACATGATCAGAACACTCATGTGATACAACCTTGCCTGGGCTGTAACCAGTTCAGACATGAGCAAGCAGGTTAACGTGAAAGGATTGAGTGTCGGTGGTTCTGTTCCTGCCTCCATTGACCGTCGGCTCTTTCTTCTCTGGCACAGAGTGCAGGTCGCCCAGCTGCGAGAGCTGCTTCAGCAAAGATTTCTGCATGAAATGCAAAGAGCAATTCTACCTGCACAAAGGGAAATGCTTCAGTACGTGTCCTCCCAACACCACGGCCCAGCCCAGCACCCGGGAATGCCAAGGTGAGCCTGCAGGGGGCCCGTGCCCTTCGGGAGCGAAAGTCCCTCCGCTGCCAGCAGCAGGACGAGAGCTGCCTGCCGCTGGGTTGACTAGGCTGGCTGGCGAGGCTGGGTTCCCGCCAGTAGTCCGCCATTTCATACGACATGGTGGAAAGAATCTCCCCCCCCCCGGGGGAGATTCGGAACATTCGGAACTAAGTCGGAACATTCGGAACTAAGTCTCTCTAGCCATGAGAGGCTAGAGAGAGCGGACAGGGAGACATTTTTATTGCTGTCTCCCGGTACTAGATCTCAGAGTTCTTAATAAAACTGACAATAACAGAGATCCAGGAAAGGCACAAGGAGCCTCTTCTCCCCACCATGAATTGTTCCTGCTGTAAGTGGGGCTTGCTGCTGTGAGACGAGGTGTGGGCCTCTAGCCTAGATGTCTTTAAAAGGCCACTAGTGCTGGGCAAGTTCACGGAGGAGAGATCTATCAGTGGCTACTAGTCATGCCTCCTTCCAGTGTCGGAGGCAACATTCCTTCTGTATTTAAAGGATTTATACCCCACCTTTCCCCGTAAATTATAGGGTGCTCGGGGGGGGGGGGTGTTACAGCAAATGGCAATTACAACAACGAAACAATAAATAGCATTTAAACAATAAAGCAGCAATGCAAAATAAAGCCACAGCAGGTAATACAGCAGCATGTCTAAAATTACCAGGCAGAAAAAAAATTAAGGAATATAAAATCCAAACAGCAGAAACTGAAAATCCAAACAGCAAAGTTGCTCAGTCATGAGGAACAAGCCAAACCAAAAAGAAAAGGCAAGTTAGAACGGATAAAAGAAAATATTTCAGAAAAATATTTCTGGGTAAAGAAATATTTTCTTTTATCCATTCTAACTCACCCTCCACTCAATTTTAGTGCATGTCCCCTGGTTCTGGTGTTGTGCGAGAGGGAGAAGAATTTCCCTCTATCCACTCTCTCCATCCCATGCATAATTTTATACGTCTCAATCATGTCCCCCCTCAGGCGCCTTTTTTCTAGACTGAAAAGCCCCAAACGCTGTAGCCTTATGTTCTTATGTTCTTACTCTGCGTAACAAAGTGGCCCCGCCCCCTCGCCATCGGAGCCATTCAGTGCGGCGAAGGCAAGGGGCAGGAGACTGAAGGGGCAAGGGGCCGCACTGAATGGCTCCAACGGCGAGGAGGCGGGGCCACCTCGTACCAGGGAGTAAACGTGGACTAGGACGGCGTGGAACGTACGGTACTGCCCCCACCGTAGCGATGCCTCTCTGACTGACTTTTGTTAAGAACTTTACTGGGACAAAGAAGGATCTGTGGCCATTGCTATACAGACGCAGAAACAAGAAGAGGGCAAAAGAAGGCAAAAGGAGGTTAATGACAGCTGGAAGAGAACAGCTGCCAAGTCTTTAAACAAGCAACCACCTCCCCCTACTGGTGGAGGCCAGCATTGACACACTTGCTGACTGCCTCGGCTCATACGCTGTCATTCTCCCTTTAATTCTGGCTGCTACTCAGATAAAGAAGTCTGAGTCCATTCATCATGACTATGGCAGTTCACTGGTCAGTGAATTAATTACTGGTAATTATAATTGCATATGAGTGAAAACAGGTGTTCTGATGAAAAAAGAAGTACACTGCCCTTGTTTTTTTTCAGTGATCCACATGTGTGTTGTAGCAGGTCTCATCTTTGAAGAGGCACCAGCCCCCCCCTCTGTCCCAGGCCCAAGAGGAACCGCCTTTTTGAAGATGGCCATTGCCATCTGAAGCACCTTTTTAGTGGATCCGAAGTGTTTTAAATGGAGGAATCGAAGCAATTCATTGATTAAATGTTGCTGCTTAGATTAGAACACAAGGCTGTGCTGACTCGATTGTGAACTTGTCTTCTTCTCTTACTCCTGCCAGAGAAATGTGAGCTGGCTCCATGGGGCAACTGGAGCCCTTGCACCAAGCAAGGGCGAATGTGTGGCAGAAGGTGGGGCTCAGCTACCAGGCTCCGCGAGGGCATCGGGAGCAGCAAAGAGGAGGCAGCAACCTGCCCGAGGCTGACCGAGATGAGGAAGTGCCGCATGGAGAAGCACTGCCCGGGAGGTGAGGCGGGGGGGGGGGGGGCTCACTCCTGCTGACTGGCAGCAAGAAAGGGCACAAGCCAGGACCTGAAAGGAGGCTCCCCCAGAAATCCTGAGCTGCTGCTCTCTTAAAATGTGTAGAGAAACAACGAGTTGAATGCTTTTGTGCAGTTTGCATTTCCCCTCTTAGTTTGTGCACATCTCAGCACAGGCCACTCACTCAGTGCTGGAGTGGTCCATTTGGAAGGGCAGACTCGCGACACCCCCATGCCCCACTGAGACTACACAACGAAAAAAAAAAAAACCCACCCTAAAATGTATTAATTCATGTGTTTTCTTCTTCTTCTATGATTTATGTGTATAAAGATCTAGCAGCTCATTTCATCCCAGAGTCTTGGACTGGGTTGCAATACTTTCAAATAAATGTATAAAAATGGACAAATGGAATTAAAAAAAATATCCCACATAAATATAAAAGGTCTCTTGAAGTGCTAGCCTTTACATGTTTATTCAGAAGTAAGCTGCATTGTGTTTAGTATTACATGGTCTTATTTTATTTTATTATTTTTCGTGGATTTTTTTTAGCAGAAAGCAGTGTTTTGTGTTTTTGCGCAGTTATCATCGTCATCAACAACAAAAAACACCACTACTTATTTACCTGTGCATCTTTCATGCCCTTGCCTTTATCATTCAGACCTGATAGGAAATTAAAAAACCTGCTGGATCAAACCAGATTCCCACACTGACCAATCAGATAACTCTGGGAAGCCCACAGACAAGGCAGGAAGATAACACTCCTTTCCCCCATTGCTCCTAAGTAACTGATACTCAGAGGTAGACTGCCTCTGGATCCGGAGGCTCCATATACCTATGATGATGATGATGATGATGAGGATGATGATGATGATGATGAATGTCCCCTGATGGATCCATCCTCTATGCATTTCTCTTCTTTCTCTTACGATTTCTCTTACAACAAAAAAAGTGTGTAGCCATCATGGCATCTTTTAGCAGTGCATTCCATAAGTCGGTTATGCATTTTATGTCTGTCCTCAATCAATTGCCAATCAATTTCATCGAGTGACCCCAGATTCTAGTATGAAGAGAAGGGAAGAACATATTCTCTCTTTTCACTGCCGCCAAGCAGAGGTGAAACAAGGGTGGAGCGAAGGCAAGTAGTTCTGCAAGACTCCGTTACGCTGGAGTCAGCGGCCCCTCCCCCTTGCTGTTGGAGCCATTCCAGCAGCAACAGGGGAGTGTCCTGCGTGTTGCCTTTGCTGCCAGAATGGCTCCAACAGCAAGGGGGAAGGGCCGCTGACTCCGGTGTAACGGAGTCTTGCAGAACTACTTGCCTCCGCTCCAGTCTAGTTACGCCTCCGCCGCCGAGGCATAATTGGATGAAAGGTATTGCTTGCATAGCGTCATCATGGCCTTTGCAAGTGCAGCAACAGGAGACTCCATTCTGATTGTAGCTTCCCCTTGCCAGGCAATTTGGAGAGCAACAGCTGTTTCATGTACATGTGGGCAGAGCGAGGGAGGCAGGCAGCTGTACTTCTGGAAGGGCAGCTGAGGAGCAAAAGTGCTTTATTCTTGTCTGGAGAGAGGTGCAGGCCTGGCAGGCAAGCAACAGGTAGAGAGCGGGATGATGAGTTCAGCCTTTCTCTTTGACCTCATACAGGACGGTGTGAATGAATTCAGCAGGAAGCCCACTGTGGGAGCCCCCTTGCTGCAGGTAGTTCATTGCCGAGGAGGGTTGAAAACCTTTTGGGGTTGGGAAAGGTTCAACAGCCTCTTCCCACCTGCTCTTCCTCCACTTACAGATCAATTCTATCCCCCGTCATTCCATAGCATGCAGCACTGCTGACAGAGTATGCACTACATGCTGGGGGGGGGGGGGGCAACCAGATGGTCCAGGAGAGGTCACTAAAAACCTTTTTTTACTTACCTCCCCGTAGGCCACCTGACCTCCAGTGGGTCTCCTCGGACCTACACTAGCTAGGAAAAGGGGGATAGGACCTTGGTGTGTGCTGCTGCTGCTGCTGCTGCTGAGACCCTCCCCCTCCTGCCTCCTCCCCCCCCCCCCGGCTCGGCCCACTCCCTGCCCTGAACCGCCCACGATCCTGCCTCATCCTCCCCCTGCTGATTGTCTGGCAGTAGCGCGGGACAGCGGAGGTTCAGCAGGCTGCTGTCGCCCATGCACTGCCTCCAGCCATTTGCCCTGGTGGTCGCAGCCCACAGAACGATGGAGCGACTTTCACACCATCATTCTGGGACTTACGCTGATGGGTCAGCATAAGCCCTGGATAGGATCAGGCTGCCTGACTGGTAGCTTGCTCCTTTTAGCAGCCTTTTCCTTTTTGGCAAGCAATAAGCATAGGAGAGTAATTAGGAATTCCATGTAATGTCTAATTTCTTTGACTCTGAGGGCAGGGGCCATAGCTTAGCAGCAGGGTACAGGCTTGGCATCTAGAAAGTCCTAAATTCAATCTTTGGCATCCTGAGTTCAAGGGTCTTGGGTAGCAGGGACAGGAAAGGCTGTTTGGGGACTTGGAGAACTGTTGGCCATCACAACAGACAATGTTGGGACTAGACTAGAGGTGAGCCAGATTCTTCTGGATGTCAGTGTCCACATTTAAATTTGGCAGGCATTTTTCTTATGGGAGAATTGTTCTCAAAGGCAAAAATGGGAAGCTATTCTGTGATTTTTTATCCCTAGCCCAAAAAGAGCTAATTGTTGCAAGGAGCTGCGCCGTTGCTCCCAAGCGTTGAATTGGGGAAACATCTTGAGGAAACCCTTTGCAGCAAACATTGCAAGTGAGCCAACAACAAGGCAACGGAAAACAGATTATTTATTTGTTAATGACGGTTACAAAAATGAAACTGCATGGATCATTTGGTTCCATCCAGACTAGCTGGCCCATTGATTTGAGTCAGCCCCTTATGACCTATAGTTTTGTTTTATGATTGCTGAGGGCATTAAATAGAATCGTGTACTCATTTGATTTTGGTTTGTTTGTTTTTTTCAGAGAAGAATGAAAACAAAAAGAAAGAGAAAAGGGACAAGAGGCAAAAGAGGAAGAAAAAGTTGGATTCTGTGATGGTCACTTAGTTGGCTTCAGAGCAAGTGGAATGTCACGGGGGGAGCAACACATGGGGCAGTCCAGCAGGGGGCGACATAGTGGATCCAGATCTCTCTGCCTCGACAAGATTCCTTCCTTGGTGTGTTTTTTCTCTCTCGGTTTTTTCCCATCCTTTCCATCCAGATCCTATTGCACAATCCCTCTCTCACTTCTTTCCAGCATGCTCAGACAAAGAAAGAGAGAAGGAGAATTGATGGCCCATGGTACATTTCCCCTCTACAGGTTCTAGTTTGTAGCATCACACATACCGCAAGATTCCTTTCTTTTTCTTCCGACTCAGCCAGCCCCATTGGGATACTGATAATAGGGTTATGCTAACAGGACAGCACTGAAAGAAACTTCATGGCTAGACGGTGGGTGTTGCTGCTGCGGACCCTGCTGTTGTCATGACTTTCATAAGAATGGAAGACACCCCAATGGGATTCACAGGAGAGCCAAGAAGACGCGGGCAGAAAGACTCTTTGGGAAAGCTGTGAATGAGAGACAACGGCGGGACATTCTAACTCGGGTAGGGCCTGGAAATGTCTCATCTAGACCTAAGACTCCCTTCCCCCTGCGCTATCTGTCTTGCTCCAATCCAAAGCAACACAGAAACGACTACTTAAGAGATTTTGCAAGTCATCACCAACTCATTTCACAGGACCAGCTGTAGATGGACAACTCCTTGACTTTTCCAAATGGAATGGACTGGCATGATTGGTTATTATCCGTATTCTTTGGGAGCAGAACAGGGTGTCCAAAAGAACTGACTTCTCTTCTGGAGGGAAGCACCTGGCTGGGATGTAGTAGACAGTGACACCTGGCATATCTCTCCATCCAAGACGAGGATGGGGAGCACGTTGAGCAGTTGCTAGGCAACCGTCCAGTGCTTCTCCCTCATCTCAGTTCCTGGCACAGGAAAGGTGCCCGGGTGAATGGCTAGAAGCATAGCTTGGAGTCATCTTGGGTTGTTGATGTCAGAGGACACGTCACGTGGGTTCCTGTGCCTGGTCTTTGTAGGCTTCACCCAGATCTCCCAGCTAGTCTTCAGGGGGGGATAGTTTAATGGCAAGGCCAAAGGCAAGGATCTAGTGTGTATATTCTCAGTGTGACTTCCCTAAGGATGTGTCTACATTTGCATTTCACCTCCCAGTTTGCTTCTGGTACTTCCTATGTAGCTATTTGCTTTGTTTGCTTGCACCAAGAGCAGTCCAGGAATTACGTAAGAGTAAGTGCCACTGACTGCTGATAGCAAACTGCAAACCCTAGGAAGCCTACTCATTGGTTTGCTGATGCGCCAACCCTCTACTCACCACTCCAGACTCGTGCCTGTACTTGCGAATGGTTCTGCTTAAGACTAAGCACTCCAGCCTGCCATTTCTAAGGGCAAGAGTGCAGAGCAGATTATTTTAATGTTGTCATATCCGGTCATGGCAAGGAACATTGAGGTTACTACCTCTTTAGCAAGACACTGACTTTCCTGTGACTAAAAACCCTGGTGGAGTCCAAATGAGGATGACTGAGGCCTAGTTCTCACTGATGCAGGGAATCTGCGTCTAGGCTGTACCATTTCATTCTGCAGATGGGACATTACAGGGTTGATATACCATGCATGTAGAGTTCTAGAGGTTAGGGAGAAGAGTTCTAGCCAGGCTTCTCCCAGATTTGCTAGTTTTCTGTGTGCAAGGAATTAGTGTGCCTGGAGTCACCCACCTACAGTCTGGTGTGTGTAGTTCAGAAGCAGGTCTATCCTCTCAGCTAGGGGTAGGTCACTGCCTGAGGTGAGATGCAGGCCATTGGTGTTGGTGCCCAGTGAGGTCAGGCAGCTGCCAGGGGCCCACCAATGTCTAGGGTCCACCAAGCCAAGCCATAGATCCCGTGCGATTCTGCACAGAGGCGTCGTTGGGGGGGCGGGCCCCCCGGGAGGCGGGGGTGACAAGTGGTGGGGGGTACACTTTGGCCGTGCCACCGCTGAAATTCGGCGGTGGCACAAAAGCAAACGCCCCTGCGTTTTTTCATCGCTTGCATTGGGAGGATTGGCCCTCCTGGGCTCCGTACGGCCTAAAAATGGCTGAAAAACCGCCAGGGGGGGTGCTTTCGTGCTGTGCCGCTGCCGAATTTCGGCAGTGGCATGGCGAAAGTGACATCACACCCCCAGGGGGTGGGGTTTGTGGCGTCATGTGGGGTGTTGCGTTGATGGCCCCCCAAGGGGGTGTAGCGACGCCTCTGTTTCTGCACCTACTACCCTCCACACTGCTCTTCCTGCCTACAGCTGCTTGGAGGCAATACTTGGTCGCCACTTACTTCCCCAGCCCACCAGCCATGAACCATATCCCGCCAGGCCTTCCTGTCCTCCACTATCTTCCTGAGTTCGCTCATTTTCATGTTCGTTGCATCGGTGATGCTGTCTAACCATCTCATCCTTTGCCTTCCCCTTCTCCTTTTGCCTTCAATCTTTCCCAGCATCAGAGTCTTCTCCAGAGAAAGGAGAGGTGCTGAAGTTCAGCGGAAGAGCTTCCTGGTCAGTCCTTGACATCTCTCGGGGGGGGGGGGGGAGATGGGAGAAAAGACCCCTGCTTTTTTTTTTTTAATACCGCCCTTCCTCTAAGGAGCTCAGAGTGGTGTACATATTTCCTCCCCTCCTTTTGTCCTCACAGCAACCCTGTGAGGTAGGTGGGGCTGAGAGATAGTGACTGGCCCAAGGTCACCCAGGAAGCTTCGTGGCTGAGCGGGGATTTGATCCTGGATCTTCCAGGTCTAAGTCCGACTCCCAAACCACTACACCATCCTGGCTCATGCTTGAAACCCTGGGGGAGCCGCTGCCAGTCAGTGTAGACAGTTCTGAGCTAGCTAGGCCAAGGGTTTGACTCAGTAGAAAACTGAGTCTTTACATTCCATTGTGTCCAAATAGTGCCCCCCCCCTGTACTGTTTCCTTCTGTTTCCTGCATTCAGAGGCCAGAGGGGAAGGTGACCAAAGGATTGAGAGGGGGGTGACCAGGGGATGTACCCAAAGTCAAAGAGTGGCAGATGCCAGTGCCAGCAAGGTCCATAGAATGGATCCTGGTTCCTGGAATGTCCTTAGACAAATCCCCAGGCCACAAAAAGCACAACCTGCGGAGAGAAGATTCTCAGTCTTCATCCTGAAGTAGGAGCTTCGCTGCGTTTCTGTCTACTACCTGCTCAGGTGCTGTTGCAGACCCTCCTAGTCAATGCCAAAGTCGAATTCGGTGCACTGCTTTTTATCTTTGTGTTTAGCCTTCTAGCCGCTCCATAGTCACAGCCCTGCCTGCTCGAAACGCCTTGATGTGAAGAGGAACCAGCACCCTGGGATTGCAGAGTCCTGGAGTGAGGGACACCTAGAGAGAATGCAGCCTGCCCCACCAGAACGCTCTCCTGCACAGACGGCATTGAAATGATGTCGAAATTAAGTTTCCACAGGAGAACTTCCTGGCGGATCAGACCTAGTACGTCTCTTCCAGGGGTACATTTCTTCAACCCCTCAGCCGGTTGCCAGTTTTGAAGAGTTTTCTGTGATTCTGGATTTTAAAAAGAAGTCCTTTTATTGTTTCTATAAATAATAAAATAAATAAATATATAAAATATAAAGAATTTATTTCTAGAATGCCAATGTATTTAAAAAAATCCCCTTCACTATATATATATTTCTTAATTTTTTTTAAATGAAGTTTTGTATTAAAAAAAAATGAGATGCATTGTAATTTGTAAGTAGCTATCTGGGTTGCAAACCTTGTCCAGACTGAAAACAAGAAAGCAAGCAAACAAAGAAAGAAAGTGAGAGAATGCAGCACGTTTCACCTGTAACCTTAACAGAAATGTCATCCAAGCAAATGTCCCAAATGCTGTGCTGTTCCATCAGCAGCCACATGAAGGTGCTAGAGAGTAGGAGACAGCTGATGCTCCTTTTCTGCTTAGGTTTAATGATTGCTTTGACACTGTTGCATGTCAGTGAGTGCAAAAGGAACCCAAAAGAAGCAGGGATGATGGTTTTGTACACTGCCTGTATCCAGGGCCGGCCCACCCATAAGGCCAGGTGAAAGGTCTGCTTCAAGCGGAGGGTTGGAGGTGGCCAACAGATGAGGTCTGCTCTACACCCTGCACTTGCCCTCTGCCTCCCCTGGCCTGCTGCCCACCTCATTTTGTGCTCCGATCCTCCTCTCGTGCTCTCTAAGCATGGAGCTGGAGAAGGGAGCAGCTGCCAGGAGGCCGTGGGCATGGGGCGACCGTTGTCCCTCCCTCCCTCCCCTTCATCTCCATCGCCTGCACCTCTTTGTTCCCTCCCAGCCACTTCTTCAAACAAACGGTTTGGACGGAGCATCCGGGAGCTAAGAAGACTCGGTTTCCAGCCGCTCTGCTCAGCCTCTTGGCTTGGAGAAGTGGCTGGATGGGAGCGTGGAGCAGAGGGAGAGGGGTGGGTGGGGCACGCCAGGGTTGCGGGACTGCAGTGCCGCGGCCCACTTCTTGCCCACCCAACTGCTTCCTTAAACAGATTGGGTGAGCATGCTTGCAGCCCAGCGTCTTCTGAAGAAAGGAGGAGGCAGAGGGTTTGGGAGGCAAAAAAAAGAAAAAGAAAAAAAACAGGGGCGGAAACTAGAGCACCATTTATTAGGTTCCCCCTCCAGCTCGGGCCAAGGCTGCCTGTATCACGTCACAAAGCAGATCAACAGTCTGGATTGTTCACTATTCAATAAAGACATTTTAAAGCGCTTTGAATTGTATGCATGATATATTTCCTTGCTCTGCTGAGGAGTACTAATTTAAGGCATAATCTGCCCAAAGTTAAGCCCCACTGAGTTCAGTGGGAGAGAGTAAAATAGGGGTTAATGCGTAGGCGTAGCTAGGGTCCCTGGCACCCAGGGCTCTAGCTGCACTATCACCCCCCAGGAGTGACACCACCCCTGGAAGTGACATCATTCCTGGGAGGTTGTTTAAAAAAAGACGCGAGCTGGTAGCTGGTAGCTGGACCCCAGTATCTGCACCCACCGAATCACAAATTACTCACTTGGGTTTGACTAGAAGTCACTTTAAATCCCATCAGAGAGGCTTGTGGAGGCCTGCGGAGGCCTCTGCAGACCTGCGCAAACGTAGAACAGACCTCCAGAGGCCTCCCTGGGTGAGTTTTCGTGGGAACTGGGGGAAGAGGCTACTGGCACCCCCCCCCCGAGGTGTGGTACCCAGGGCACAGCGCCCCCTGGCACCCCCTTAACTATGCCACTGGGTTAGTCCCTACAAAGGGATGGGGCATATGGATCAGAGCCAAGTTGGCGCTTCCAGTCCAGCATCCTGATTCTAACACTGCTGCCTCCCCAGGACGGGCACCCGCTGGCTGCCTCTGCAGAGGCGTTCCTACGGTGGGGGCAGTACTGTAAGTTGCGCCCCGTCCTAGTCCCCGTTTACAAGCCGGCACGAGGCGGCCCCGCCCCCTCGCCATTGGAGCCATTCCGTGTGGAGAAGGCAACAACATACATACAAATCAGAAGTACAGTTCACAGACGGCTGGTCAATGACTAAGACACTGATCCAAGTTTCTTATACACAAGAAAACAAGTTAACTTTTATCTTACATTGCCTTCTCCGCACGGAATGGCTCTGATGGCGCCTTGTAAACGGGGACTAGGACGGGGCGCAACTTACAGTACCGCCCCCACCGTAGGAACGCCTCTGTCTCTGGAAACGGAGGCTCTAGATCAGGGGTCAGCAACGTTTGTCTTTAAAGGGGACGGGCATTTGGTGGCGATGTCATCACGTCACCGCTGAACTTCTGGGTTGCTAAGCACCCGGAAGTGGTCTGTGTGGAGCTCGGCTTGGGCGGCTCCGCCTCCTGCCCAGTTTGCCGTGCATTGCATGGGAATGGCAGAGCCAGAAGCCTGAACGGGCAGCTCCATCCTTTCTTGTCCGCCTCCCAAGCCGAGCGCCACACAGGCCAGACTTTGGCTGGTGGGCAGAATCCGATTGCCGATCCCCGCTCTAGATAGATGCCATTAGTGATAGCCAGTGACAGGTAGCTCCTCCTCATCCACAAGTTCAACAGTGCAATCCTATGCATGTCAGAAGAAAGCCCCTTTGGGACATATTCCCAGGAAAGTGTGCATAGGATTATAGCTGAACCCCCTTTAAAAGTATCTAAACCATAGCCATCGTCACATTTTGTGCAACCAATTTTCATAAGTTAAAGAATCATGATGCAAATAAAGAAACAGGTTGCTGAGACCCATGGTGGCACTACAGGTTCGGAGACAAATTCAGAAACCTCCATGCTAGCGCAGGGCAGAAGCATCGTAAGGGCGGGTGATGGGGTGGCGGGCCCCCAGGCGGCAGGATCAGAGCCCCGGGCAACGGGCAGCTGAGGGGAGTCAGGTCGGCCGGCGGTGGCGTGACTCGCACCGTTCGTTGCCGTGGGCGAGGAGCAGCAGCGGCTGGTTTGGTCCTCCCGCCTGCCCTGCGCCTCGGTAGTGTCCTTAATGGCTGCAGTCGTTACGTCACTTCCAACACGGTTGGTGCTCCGCCACTGGCGCTGGGGTGGGCGCACTGGAGAGTGAGTCAATGGATGGGCTGCTCAACTCCCCTCCCACCGAACCCACTGAGTCTCCTCTGCCAGGACCCCTCCCTTGTTTGGGAACACATGTTTGCTGAGGTAGTGCAGAGTGCTACCCTTAGGGTGCAGTCCTATTGTTCTGTCCTTTCTGCAATCCTCCACACTGATTTGGAAGCAAGTTTCATTGAACAAAGTAATGGGATTTACTCCTTGAGTGAACATATATAGAATTGGGCTGGTAGCAGTGTGTAATGTCATATTGGCGTTTGATGGCTGACATGGTGGGCTGGCATTTTAAATCAACTGTAATTTTTAGTTGACCCATTGGCATTTGCTTGTTTTGTTTTGTTTTTATTGTTTTTATTGTTTCTGACCTATTTTAACATTGTTTTAACTGTGTAAGTCGCCCTGTCAGGAGAAAGGTGGAATATAAATTCTTTACACACACACACACACACACACACACACACATACTGTACATACATACATACATACGAATCCTGCCCTTAACCTTCAACCCGCAATCTACTTGTAATCCAGACAAGGGGCCCACTGTGGTTGTCCATCTGCTCCCTGTACCTTTCTCTTATTCCCCCCCCCCCCCGCATAAAAATGGTGATGGTGTCTCTGGTGTTTACCCATCTCAGATTAGGACTTGCACAAGTTGTGGGTTGCAACCTACCTGTCGAAGACCGGCAAATGCCTTCATCCTTCTACGTGACCTTGTCCCATAGGCTCAGCATGGACAATATTGCTCAACACAGCTGAAGTACATTTGTGAGGATTTCCTTTGCAGAATGTTCCCTAGAGGAAGGCACCCAACCCGACCACAACACATGGAGTCAACAATTGCAATCAGCAGTACATGACTGTTGATGTTTTCTCTACACTTCTTTGGAGGCTTCTTCCTTTGTTCTTTGCAACACAGCTTGAGACAGCCCAGCTCGGTGCCAGCTGTGCCCCCTTACCCCAAGTACCAGCTGGCAGTCAGCCAGGGTCAGGGTTGAGCCATGGGCAATGGTCAGGATGATTAAGTCAGGACGTGGAGCTGGAGGACATCTCTTGCCCAGGCCACGTTCAATCTAGCCCAAACAGGATGTGTGACAAATACCCTGTTTTCCCCCGCCCCCCATTTTTGGCCTGTTTCTTATTTCTGGACACTTCTAATCCTTCAGAGGCTTCCATGGTGACTCAGCATCCTAAAAGCTGCTGGAACATCCTCCTGCAACAGCCCACGACCAAACCTGCCTGTGGAGGTAAAGGGGCAGGATAGAGTGGCCTGACTCACCCAATCAGATCATGCGATGACATCATCAACTCTAGGTTTCTTAAGATCAGACACTGGGATGCCTGGGTGTGTTTTGCCAGGACTGCTGTGGGACCCGGCCTGCGGAAGCCATGCATGCTCACTCTCCAGAAACTGCAGAAGGCCAGGATTCCTGGGACAAATGAAAGTAGCTAGCAACAGGGACTGCAGTTCTAGCTAGATGCATCTAGAGAATTCATTTGGACTGTTTTGCTTGCTCTTTTCATGCCAAGCCAAACTACAAACTTCCCCAGTGTAGCAAGAAGTTTGTGTCTGTGTGCTTTGCTCTGCAGTAGCTAACTGGTTCCCTCTGCTGGGTACTAATAGTTGGTCCAGGTATCTTTCGCACCAATCCAGCCAGGTGCAGGCACTTCTCGTCAGCCTGTTTGTTGTTTCTACCCCCCTTCCTCCACTGGTGGCACGGGTACCACTGGTTGAGAACCCCTGGTCTAACAAGTTTCTTGTGGGGTTACTGCAAGGTTGTCTGAGACACACAATCGAAGCTTTTGGAGACTCACTGAGCCCTAGTCTGAGAAGGACGCTGAAGACTGACGGTTTCAGTTGCCAGATGCTGTGTGTGTTGCATTGTAGGGCCAATTCCAATTTGCATCATTATTTTGCAACAACCCTGACAAGGATTGGAAATGTGGACAATCCCTCACTGCGCAGTTCGGACTGGCAAGTAAGGCTCAGAACAGAGGACAGTGAAGTCGCAACAAGCGATGAATCTAAATGTCAAAAAAAGCCATCTTTTGTTGGATTAATCATAGGGGAGAGCTTGGCTGCAGGCATCCTGTCTCCCATAGCTGAGCTTCAAGTCAAGCGGCACACAGGAAACGTTCCCTAATCCCTTCTGGGAGGACAAATCATATCATTTACGACGTCCTCAGAGTGGGGGAAGCAAATTAGGATGCCTGGAAAAGCTTGAGAAGAACCAGGAGAGGGACAGTATTCCAAGTTCCCAGATCTACTCAACTTGGCTTCAATGCCTTTCATCCGTCGTCAGGTCCACCCAGAAGCAGGGGTCGTGAAAACACCACAGCTCTCCAGCCGGGTGAGCAGATGCCACGAAAGTGCAAGCAGGGGGGCTCCTGTGCTTAGAAGAGTTGGGTCTGTACTGCAGTCAGGCACAGTAAACGACGACCCTAGAGGAAAGCCTATAAATATGTGGCTACATATATAAACACAAGTCACTGCTGCCACTGTCCCCCTCTGAAGTACAGCGCAGTGCCATACAGAGCTGATCCAAACAGCTCCTCATGTTCACGGCCCCCCTTGCAGCAGGAGGGGGCGATTGCCTTCTTCACGTGGTCTTCGTGGAGGCGTCTCCGTGTCCACTGTGGGAAGCAGATGCTGGACTAGACGGATCGGCAGCGTCAGTAACCAGCTCTGCCCCATTCCGGACCCCAAGCCTGGCAACAGAGCATCACTTGCAGTAGCAGCAGCAGCAGCGGCACTCAGGGTTTTCTGTGCCAGCTCGTTCTTGAGCACATCCCCAAGGAGGGTGAAAGGTCCTCCCTGCAACGGAGTAAGGGGCCAAGCATAACACTGCCCTGCAGAGAGAGCCAGGGAACCAGGGACCTCCCTCTCCAGGGGGACCGAGCCGTCCCTCTCCCCACAGCACGTTCTCAAGGCCATTTCTCAAGGAAATGTGCTGGTTATGATGATGATGCTGGCACTGAGCTTGCAGACTGACATACGGCTCTCAGCGGTTTGCGTCGTCGTCTCCACTGGTCAGCAGTCTGACTGCTTATCGTCATGTGCCTCAAAAGCACCAGCTGTGTGCCTCGTGCTGTACAAAGTACATGAGCAACACACACACACCAACACCCCGAGCTAGGACTTCCCCCCAGAATCCCCTCCCTGTGCAAGGTGCAGGGGCTCCTTGGGAGGGGAGCTGGTGTGGAGGGGTTCCCTGAAAGCCAGGACACCACCTGACGGCTGCCACTGCCAAGTGTGCCTTTGGAAGGCGTGTGTGGATACGGAGGCACCAGCTGTGTGCCAGCCTCCATACCCACACACTCCTTCCCAGGCCCCCCTTGTGGTTCACATTTTGCAGTTTCAAGTCCATACGTAGAACATCCTCCGCGTCCACCTACGAGAATGTAATGCGTGAAGCAGCCAAACGTTCCAAGGCATTCCACGGTCTTTAAGGGCCTGTTCAGATCTTGCCAGAACGGCTTGGGCAGCTCCTTCCTGCCCATGCTTGCCAGTCTCTCCTGAAACGCCAGGTGATGCCCTTAACTGTTTCTCCCTGTTTCTTGACTTGCCCTGAGTTTGCTGCAAAGGAGAAAATGTCATCATAAATATGTCCAGGCTTGAACGGTACCAATGTGTGTGGGTGTCTCGACGTAGGTTTCCCATTGGCCAGGCTAAGGCGCCCCTAGGGTGCCATGCTGGGTGCAGTACCATCAGCGCACGGACGGATGTGGCCAGCTCATCCCACCCTGAGCCCGATAAAACCCAAGTCAGCCCAGCAGTCTGAGCAACTCCGAGTCGGGATGCAGATTCCCTCGACCTTTGCAGGACTGGCTCACCTGGTACTTGGTCCTAGCTCAACTTCAACCCCACCTTTCTCCTCCAGCTAGAGTGTGGTCTATCCTTCCCAGCACTTAACTGAAGCAGGACATGGAGAACTCGAAAGGCTCTTAAAGGCTGAGCTACATTACACGCGTCGCGGAGCTTCTGACATCATTTTTGAAGCAAGCGGAGCCGCTGCGACCTCCGCACTGCTGGCGTGTACCTCAAGCTGGAATCCTACTTTTGAGGGGGTGGGCTCGCAGAGCTGGGGGCGGTTCGCGGAGCTACTGCAGCCTACCAATCGTAGGAGAGGGGGGAGAGTGGCTGCATGCCAATCAGAACTACCTCCAATCACCTTCTTAAGAAGGCGGGACAACAGGAGGGACAACAGGCGGGAAGACACTCCCCGGCTCCAAGCGCGTAGGCAGAGGCAGCGGCAGCAGCAGAGCCTCTGCCTGTAATGTAGTTCAGCCCTAAGGGGACAAGGTAGGCTCTGTGCTCTCACTCGCTTTCCCCTGTCATGGGAGATGGTCTTGAAAGGCTTTGACTCCAATCTCTGGGATATTATAAACAGATCAAGAAGAGAAGGCGGCAGTTCTCATTCTCCTCCAAATGCTGCTCCTCTGAACCGTGGAGGTCACAGCTGGTACTGCTCAGGGAGGGACTTGCTGAGAAGCACCCGCCGCCCCTTAGGTCATGGAGGGGATTATTAGAAAGCAATAGCTTGGAGGATGGGGTCAGGTTCCCAACAAGTAGGAGCAGTCAAGGAAAAGCTGAAGAGCACGTGCATGTGTCCAAACACGAGGAAGCTGTGCGGAAATGCAAGCAAAGAACCAGGGCTGCTTCCTTCCGCCATAGAGGCAAGTAGGGCAGACGTCTGGGGCCATGCAACACAAGGGGGGGGGGCTTCCTCTCCCTTATTGAAAAGAGCATGTCAGTCCAGGCCTGGATCCCCAGGATAGATCTAGCCAGGGTTCGGTTTTCTTTGGAACAGATCTGCCCATCACAGTCTCCTTCGGAGCACAGGAGCCTAACAGTATTCTTCTAATCTTTGCTTTGTTGACACAGATAGAGCTTAGGCGGGGCCTGGCCAGCAGCAGACCCCAAGTCTCCCGTCAGCTCCCCAGAGACAGGTTCTCTCCAGGGTCTCTCTTCCTCCTCTGCCCAGCGCAGCTCTCCCAGCTCTGCCTCTTTCTCATCAAAACTGCCACCTGATGTTTCTTCGTGCACTCTCTGTGGCAGCAGCTCCTTCACGAAGGTAGTGGAGGGGGAATCACTCTTCCCTCCACAACACCCAAGAGTGAGAGGTCTCAAGCCGGTATTATCCGGAGCCTGTGTCCGAACAATTGGATTCTAGGAAGGGGGCATCCAGCAACCATGCTGGAACACAGGTGAGGCAAGATGCCCTCCCTCCAAGGCTGCTGGCTGCCACCCAGGGCAGCCCAAGACCTGCTGGCGCCTGGAGCAGTGAGCCGATGTGCTGCTCCCCCTTACCTGGCAATCATGTGCCAGCCTCCCGCTCCCTGGACTGGAAAAGTGAGAGGGGGGTGAGTGAGGCAGAAGAGGAAGTGTGGAGGGGAGGAATAGGATGCAGCCCTCCTTCAGTTCCACCCCCCTCTTCCTTTTCCAATCCAGGGAGTGAGTGAGAGGAGGAGCGGTGGAGGTGAATGGGCAGGTGGGGGTGATGGGCTCCCTCCCGCTGCCAATCTGCTGCCTGAAGCAACTGCCCCAGTCCACCTCATGGATGGGCCGGCCCCGTGCATAGGCAGCAAAAGGAGCAACAAGGCAGAAAGCCAGGGAGGCCTTATGGAGGAGGAGGAGGCGGCGGCGGCTCTGGGAAGCAGGTGGGTGGCTCCCAGATGTCCCCATCACAGGTACCTGGAAACATCACTCCAGTGAAAAAGCTAATCTAGGAACCAGTTTCAGCACAACTTTCACCGCCCTACCTCACCCACCCACCCCATTTTGAGCTGCATAACGTTCTCTTGGGAGAGCATGCATGCCCCAATCCTCAAATTGCAACAGAAATGGAGGCGGTCTGAGAATTATGTCTTTCACCCTCCCCTTTTCTTTATACCCGGCCATGAAAGGGGGGGGCGGGCTACTGAGGTTGATTTCCCCAAGGGCTTCCAAAACTCTGGGCCCAGAATTGCTCCTTGGACCTGGTAGGTATTGGTAATATTATATAAAATGTATAAGGGCATCTCTGTAACAGACTAGCGAGTGATACTGCTGATATCCATCTGTGCAGCATAGGCCTGGAAAGTGTGTGTATGTGTCTGTGTGTGTGTGACCTCGCATTTGAAACTTGAGCTCTTGCTGTGGGATAGGAAGAAGAGAGAGAGAAAGAGAAAAAAAAAACATTGAAGTCTCCTTTTTTTTGGCAAGCCTGGCCAACGCTGCTTCTGGAGCCAGTGTAATGCTAAAGCAAGAGCTGAGACGCTTGGGGGGCTGCTGGAAAGAGTGGAATGAAGGGGAGGAGGGACGGGGGGGGGGAGAGAGGAAGTAGTGCATTTACTGAATCTGACCGTGTTTTGGAGAGCAGAGATAGCCAGTGTGTGCCTTGCAAAGGAAAGCCGAAGACCTCCTTCCTGCACCGGGCTCTCATGTAAGCAAGTACCCCAGAACGTGGGGCCCCCGTTCTCACCGACAGCCTCTACCCTGAGAATAAAGGCTGAGGACTTGAGCCGTGTGGCCCGGTTGGCTCCCAACCATGTGGGGGGCTGGAAATCTCAGGGTTTTGGCCTTTGGGTCCTTGCTGGCCACTTTGTGGGTCGAGGGCATCCAACGGCGGGCGATAGAGGGCAGGATCCGCAGGCGATCGCACCGGGTTCAGCAGGGGCGCTGCAGTTACACCTTTGTTCTGCCGGAGGCCGACCCACCGCCCTGCCAGCTTGTCGGAGAGACCTTCAATGTCAACACGCTGCAGCGAGACGCCCCGGTTGGCCCCGCGCTAAGGAGCAACGACGAGTCTACGCAGCGAGTCAAGCAACTGGAGACGGTCTTGGAAAACAACACCCAGTGGCTGCTGAAGGTAAGGGAGGGGTCTTCTTTGGGCAGGAAGTGGTGGGCCTGGAAGTGGGGCATAGAAGGGTCCAAACCTGCCTCGGTGGTGCCACCGTCGTTCTTAGAGGCATTTGATGTCTTGAATAGGCTGTGGGTGATGGATGGCGGTGTCTCAGTCTCTCCCTTCCTCCAAGGAGCTCAGAGCAGCATCCACGGGTTACCTCTTTATCCACACAACAACCCTGTGAAGTAGGATAGGTTGAGAATGGGAGACTGGACCGAGGCCACACTGTGAGCTTCATGGCTGAGTGATGAATTCAAATTCGATGAAGTGCAAAGTGATGCACATTGGGGCAAGAAACCAAAATTTCACATATACGCTGATGGGTTCTGAGTTGTCTGTGACAGATCAAGAGAGAGATCTTGGGGTGCTGGTGGACAGGTCGATGAAAGTGTCGACCCAGTGTGCGGCGGCTGTGAAGAAGGCCAATTCCATGCTCGGGATCATTAAAAAGGGGATTGAGAATAAAACGGCCAATATCATTATGCCTTTGTACAAATCGATGGTAAGGCCACATCTGGAGTATTGTGTCCAGTTCTGGTCACCACACCTCAAAAAGGATATAGTTGAATTGGAAAAGGTGCAGAAAAGAGCGACCAGAATGATTCGTGGGCTGGAGCACCTCCCTTATGAGGAAAGGCTACAGCATCTGGGGCTTTTCAGCCTAGAAAAAAGGCGCCTGAGGGGGGACATGATTGAGACTTATAAAATTATGCATGGGATGGAGAGAGTGGATAGAGGGAAATTCTTCTCCCTCTCGCACAACACCAGAACCAGGGGACATGCACTAAAATTGAGTGGAGAGTTAGAACAGACAAAAGAAAATATTTCTTTACCCAGCGTGTAATTCATCTGTGGAACTCCTTGCCACAGGATGTGGTGATGGCATCTGGCCTAGATGCCTTTAAAAGGGGTTTGGACAGATTCATGGAGGAAAAGACCATCACAGGTTACAAGCCATAAGCAACCTCCTGGTTTTAGAAGTGGGTTTTCTCTGTGCCAGGTGCAAGGGAGTGTCAACGGGAAACAGGTTATATTGTTGTCTTGTGCTCCCTGGGGCATCTGGTGGGGCCACTGTGTGATACAGGAAGCTGGGCTAGATGGGCTTTCGGCCTGATCCAGCAGGGCTCTTCTTACATTCTTACGTTCTTATGTGAACCTAAGTCACCCCAATTGCCCTCGTCCCAGACACCAACCACTACACAATACTGCCTCTCTAAATATAGTCCTACCTCATCAAAAACGCTTCTGGGGGAGCTCTCAGACTATGGAAAAAAAGAACCATGAAGCAATAAGTGCCAACAAACAAGCTAGAACAGGAGCACCGGGGCAGGTGAAACAGCCCAGCGACGGGAATGTTCTGAACCTTGTACTGCAATTAGACAAACAACAATAGGCTGAGCGAAAATGCAGGCCAGTAAAGCTGCTTTGAACTGGTGCCGAAAGCAGCAGCAGCAGCACCCACACCGAGGGAGGGAGGGAGGGAGGGAGGTTGCGGCCGCAGAGGTGGGGTGCCATCAACGGGGGCCCATTCTCCGATCACTGACCCCAAAGCTCAGCACGGAGGGAACCTGGAGAAGGGCCCTCCCCAGATGCATGAGGGGACTGGCTGGGGTCACCCAGGGTTAAGAGAAGCCCCTCTGCTCGTGTGCAAAAGCCCTTCTGCTCAGCCTGCACAAGACGGAGAAGGAGCGCATCTCGGATATCTATGTCATACACGGACAGCCCAATCCTACCTAACTCCTTGCGCAGTGGCGATGCAGTGGCCCCGGTGCGGGTTCCGCTGCATCTCATGGGGAATTTTCGGCTGCTGGAGGTCTCCTCCGGGTAAGTAAGGGGACATTTGTCCCCTTACCCTTGGGTAAGCCCCAGCAGCTGCTATGGGGCAACTTGGACCTGCACCAGCTCAGTCGCTGGCACAAGTCTGCTGCGTTGCTCTGTGAAGGCAAATCAGGCCCGGGAAGGGGCTTGGGATTTGACATGCGCTGCTGCCGGTCCTACCCCCCCCCCGGGCCTGATCCTCCCTTCTCCCCGCCCCACCCCATTCTGCCCAACCTCTCCCCCTTTCCATCTTCCCCCGCCCCATTCAGCCCCTTCCCCACCTCCCTCTGACCCCCTGCGCGGGTTTACCTGCTCCAGCAGGTGTCCGTGGGTCCGCTGGCGCGTGGGAGGCTGCTGCGTCCTCCCCACTGGCGGGCCTGCAGTGCGTGTCGGCAGAGGCTGCTTTGCAACAGCCGTAAAGCCGTCTCCGCCGGCGCAACACTAGTTACATCAGTGGGGGAGGGGGTTAGATTTGAGCCAAAAGTCTGGCATTCAAAACTAGGTTCTGGGACTGAGCACTGAAAGCATGCAGGGATCACAGGCAAATACAGTCACCTGTGGGCTCCAGGCAAGCAGGGAGGGGGGCAGCAAGGGCCTCCTTGCCTCTCGGGACTAAGTGGGCTACTGAACGTTTTGATGGCCAACAAGTCGTCCCTTTTAACTGATGCACTGAGGGACAGGACCAGATCCCTGCCCTTGATGTCCTCCGGCATTAAAAATGAGACCTGCTCTGTTTGCATAGCCCAGGCTCTCCAGGTGATTTCTCTTTGTCATGCTGAACTGTGACAGAACACTGGGGGCTCGTGTGTGTGTGTGTGTGTGTGTGTGTGTGTGTGTGTGTGTGTGTGCGCCCGCCCGCGCGCATGTGTGTGTTTGACACAGACAGAGACAGAAAAATGCCTCTTGTAATGTTATTAGCTTGGGAAATGTAACTGGTAAATGGCAGCGAAAGCAAACTCTTCCCCCTTGCTCTTTCACAAAACTCAGTACTTCATTTCAGCTGGAGACAATTCCAGATTTGGAGTTGCACCTATTATGCATTTAAATAGCACAATGCCATTGGGCATGTGCAGAGTGCTTTTTATTCCGAGTAATCATTGATAAACTGCCTGGATGGGAGAATGTGTTTGAGTAGTCAATTTGTTTCGCCCTCGAATAAGTAACAAGGGCCAGTCCCTCCTCCTCCCCCTGCCAAGTATTTGGGATTGAGGCATGAGGTCAAAGGATGTACAGTATTTATTTAATCTGGATGTAAAGATATTTGGCAAAGATATTTGGAAATTACAAATTAGTTGCTTGGGCTCCTTTTGTTTGTGGGACATTCATTTCCATGAGGGATTTTTGCAGATCTACAGCCAGAAGTGGGAGTGTTTGCATGACTTGGGAAGCAGCTACGCGTTTCTGCAGAACAGCAGTGTCAAAAAGCAGAAATCGACATCCAAGTAATCTAATTTATGTAAAGGTATTTAACTTATTAACTTCAGTTAAATAAAAATACAAATTTAGAATGGTCCCAGGCTTGTCAGTTGTCCTAATGCTTTGCACTCCTTGGCCAGAACCCAGAAAAAGAGTTAGGGACTTAACAACGGTCTGTAACAAAGAAAAAAAAAACTGACCAGTCAAGAACTTGGCATATCTGTGAGGGGCCAGTCTCTGCCCTCCCCCCCCCCCCGGTTGATGCTGCAAGCTTGATTTGGGCATCCATCTGCCGCCAAAAGAGGAGACGGTCGCAGCAAGGAGGAGCAACGTCTCCTTTTCTCCCTCTGACCTCCTGTAGTCACCCAAGCAACGGCTGCTCACGTCAGGCCTGCAAATAGCTCTTTCCCTGATTGGCTCCAGCGAAGAGAACTGGAGAACGACTGGATTGAAACTTCCGCAGCAAAGGAAGAACAATTGGGCCCCACAGACTTCTTTTTTCCCATGTGAAATGAAACGGGGAGCTGCTACGCTATGCAAAGGGAGCCTGACAGCTTGCCCTCCACAAGCACTTTTGAATTGAGCCAACAATTTGTCATAGATCAGTCTAGCCGACCAAGTGACAAAGGCCCCAATCCTATAAACTCTGTTCTGGCAGTGCAAGGTCACCGCTGCAAACGCGCAGCAGCACGCCTCCGTTGGTGCCAGTAAGTTGTGGGCAGGGAGGAGGAAGGCAAGGGAAGTTTTGGGGAGGATCGAGGGAGGGCAGGAGGTGGGGAGGGGGAGGGAGGGGGTGGATCTCGCCAACACTGGCATGTGCCAGATTTTACCTCCTCTTTCCCAAGTCACTCCTCCCTGTTTCCCTCCTTGGACCTATGCCAGCAAAATGGCTGGCATCGGTCGGAGGAGACCCATAAGTGATAGGGCGGTACTGGAGGTACTTATTTACCTCCTGCTGGCTGTCCGACTGCTCTCCCCATTGGTTGCAGCGTGTGCTCCGCCAGTGCGGCTGCATCAGTGCCAATGGTGGGGGATAGGATTGGCCAGTAAATGTTGCAACCCTAACAAGCAGATAAGAGTCCCTGTTTTCATCTGTGAAATGTTGGGAGGCACGGAGATCTTCGGGACGCATTTCGTTTAGAAATCAGCCTCTAGAAACCATTTGCTCTGCTGGGCAAGGCTGTGATCGTAGGGGACATGCTTCTTCACACATGCCTGGTTTGTAAAGAAAAGATACGTTCCAGGGCTCCTCCTCGGAAACCCTGGTCCCTCATTGCCTTCCACCTGCACCAAGACAAGTATCTTGTTGGCTGTGTGCTCCCCGAGGCATCTGGTGGGGCCACTGTGTGATACAGGAAGCTGGACTAGATGGGCCTTTGGCCTGATCCAGCAGGGCTCTTCTTATGTTCTTATGACAAACACAGGTGGCTGTGATCATATCCTGAAAACCAAAGTCACCGTGCACATGCTCAGAGGCACGCCTCTCTTTCTGAAGAGGATTAGCAGAGCACTGCCTGTGTGAGGCTGTGCATAGCGTGAACTCCTGGAAGAGAGGACCACTCTGCTGTCCAATGGCTGAGCTGGCCCTGGATGTCCTCTCCACAGCATCCCACTGCAGAGTGGATTGCAGTCACTCTTGGAAGGGCTGCAGCCCTTGAGGCTGGGAAGGCTTCTCTCCACGTTCCTCTGGAGGAATTGCTCCAGTCTCTTTGCCATTCTACGTCCTGCTGCTCATGCGATGTGTGTGTGCACAGCTGCCTCTGAGGTTGCTACTGGGAAAGTCCTGCTGACGCAGCGGTGCTTGTGATGAACGGTCTCGGGAGCCCTGGAGTGGACAAGCAACAGGCTACTGCAGCCTTGTCCGCTACCCATCATTCACACAGACTCCATCCTCATCCCCGTCCCATCCATGGGCCATCATCGTATCTCACAGCCGACACTCTTCACTGTAGGTCATGCATGCAAAGCCTTTTGGAAACTTCGAAAAAATGTTGGCAAGCGCTGCCGTGGGCTTCTTCTTCCATGTGATTCCTCCAGGTCTGACCTTCCACCCTCAATTTCAGCAGCCGTTGTGAGCAGATCTCCAGGTCTGTTGCAGAACAGGTGTGGTTGGGGGGGGGGGCGACCAAGAGGGCCAGGGAGGAGCAGGAGGGACTGTGGCTGCCCTTGCACCTGGGTGGCAGCCATTGGAGTCCAGCAAATCTGGGCATAGCCGCCCACAAGGGCTGAGCTTGGGAACCAACGGAACTCTGGGAAGTGTAGCTTGCTTAGTGGGGTGCAGAGGGAAGGGGGAGCAAGGGACCTCAGGAAGAGGCTCCTTCCCAGCATCTCATCCCAGCAACTGGTATTCAGGGCCACTCTGCCTCTGAACGTGGAGCATCCATCTAAGCGGCATGACCAGGGCCAGCCTGGGAGAGGTAGCATGCCCTGCGCCACCTCCATTTCCCCAAGGCCGCCTCTGTGCATGTGCAGCCTCCCTGGTCCACACCACTTCTGAATGAAAGGGAAGCGAGGTGGTCTGGGTTCGCAGCCTGCATGGGGGGGGGGGGGGCTGTCTCTAGATATTGCCAAGTTCCGGTAGAGGTTTCCCAGGCAGTCCTGTATGCGAGGAAAATGCTTGTGTCAGAATTGAGCCACACAGAACGCTGTGGTACAAGCATTGCACAAATAATTTGGCATCAGAGAGAACAGGAGATAAACTGGCAAGCAAATGTCATATCATCATCATCATCATCATCATCATCATCATCATCATCATCATCATCATCATCATCATCATCATCAGTATTTATATACCGCTTTTCAACAAGACTGGAAAGGGCATTTGCTCCCTTCAACTGCTCTCTAAACTCCCGGTCCCCGTGACCCCCGTGCAACAGTGCCAGCGTCTCTTCCAAGATGGGACTGGGCTTCTTCTTTTTTTCTTCACCAGTCCAGCTGGAACCACTTAATGGGACCTGTTTTCTTTGGACTCAAGTCCAGAAAAAACAAGCAAGTAGGAGGCATAGGGGGAGGGGTGTGGGTTGAGAAAGAACTGAGCTTGCAACAAAAATAAAGTGCAAGTTCAAAATGTCTCCAAGCCGTGGTGGTGTGCCTGTCTGCTGAGGCCTTGAATTGTTCGGAAGATGAGGGAGGAACATGTGCAGAGTTCCCTTTCTTCACAACTGAGTAAGCACAACCAGTCTCCACAAATGGAGGATCCAGAAGAAGGGCTTTGAGGTCGGACGATGAGGCTTGCAGTGGTGTGTCAGCCCTGGTTAAAGGTAAAGGTATCCCCTGACAATTAAGTCCAGTCGTGTCCGACTCTAGGGTGTGGTGCTCATCCCCATTTCAAAGCCGAAGAGCCAGCGTTGTCCGAAGACGCCTCTGTGGTCATGTGGCCGACATGACTCTCCTTGCCGCAGCGCGTAGCATGCAGCTGGAACACGGAGCGCTATTTACCTTCCCGCAAGCGGTACCTATTTATCTACTCGCATTGACCTGCTTTGGAACTGCTAGGTTGGCAGGAGCTGGCCAAGCAACGAGCGCTCACCCCGTCGCAGGAATCGAACTGCCGACCTTTCGATCAACAGCTTATGGTTCAGCGGTTTAACCCGCTGCGCCACCCGCTGGCCTGTCAGCCCTGGTACCTCTCCTTTTAGAATGTTATCTAAACATTATCTAGCCTTTTTAGGTCAGGCTGCTGGCCTAAAGTTTAATCATCTTAAACTCCGCACTGACTAGATTTACCAGTTGTCCAGATCCTGGCAGGTGGGGGGGGGGGAGGGGGTGAAGCCTTGTGGCATCTGATGGAGAGAGAGGGCTGTACATGGAAAGCCAGGTGGCAATGTTTGCTGACTCCGAAATGCAGCCTAATGATGGCCGTGGGGCAGAGCTAATCAGCCATTTTGCCAGAGGACTGGAGGATAGCTAATGTCTTGCCAATCTTTAAAAAAGGAAGGAGGGGGGACCCAGGAAACTACAGGCCGGTCAGCCTAACATCTGTTCGGGGAAGATGGTGGAAAGCCTCATCAAAGATAAAAAATTTAAAAAATAAAGAAGAACAAGCTTTGCTGAGGGAGACTCAGCATGGCTTCTGCAAGGGGAAGCCTTGCCTCACAAACCTTTTAGAATTCTTTGAAAAGGTCAACAGGCATGTGGATGCAGGAGAACCCGTGGATATCATACATCTGAATTTTCAGAAGGCGTTTGACACAGTCCCTCACCCAAAACTCCACAGTCAGGGAATAAGAGGGTTTTTTAGATTATAGATCCTCTTATAGATTAGGAACTGGTTGAAGAGCAGGAAATGGATAGTGGGTGTCATAATGGCGAGAAGTAAAAAGCAGTGTGCCCCAAGGATCTCTCTTGGGACTGGTGCTGCCTGGCTTTGCAACTTGTTCATAAATGACCTGGAGTAGAGGTTAAGCAGTGAGGTGGCCAAGTTTGCAGATGACATTGACATTTCTGGATGGTGAAGACCAGAAGGGATTGAGCTCTTGCGCTCCAGAGGGATCTCTCCAAACTGGGAGAATAGGCAGCCCTGGCCTGGATGTCTTTAAAAGGAGACTGGACAGATTGATGGAGGAAAAGACCATCACAGGTTACAAGCCATGATAGGGATAAGCAACCTCCTTGTTTTAGTAGTAGGCTATCTCTGAATGCCGGATGCAAGGGAGTGGTGACAGGATGCAGGTATCTTGTTGTGTTGTGTGCTCCCTGAGGCATCTGGTGGGGTCACTGTGAGATACAGGAAGCTGGACTAGATGGGCCTTTGGCCTGATCCAGCAGCTGGGCTCTTCTTAGGCTCTTCTGTTCTTAACCAAAGGCGCAATCAAGATAGCTGAGCCCTTGGTCTTCTTAGGCCCTTCCCCTGAGCTTCATTCATTTGTTCCCATGGGAGCTCTGAGGAGGAGGCTGAGAAGAAGCATTGTGGCATCTGGTAAACCAGCACTGACTCACACTTATCCCCACTTCGACCAGCCCTTCATTTTTGTGGCTTTGTCTCTTCTGCTTGCGTTGGTCCCAAGAATGTGCAGCCGCCAAGGGGATGGATCACTCTCCTCTCTGGCATCTTCTCTTTGGAGATTTGTGTTGGCTGGATGAAGTGAGTGGAGCCCTTCAAAGAAAGAATGCATACAGCATTGGGGTGTGTGTGTGTGTGTGTGTGTGTGTGTGTGTGTGTGTGTGTGTGTGTGTGTGTGTGTGTGTGTGTGTGTGTGTGTGAATGCATTGGTATGAAGGCTGGAGACTGGGAACAGCTTTCAGAAGAATGTCATGACTCCGCTCAGATCTTGTGCCCTGCTGTCATCTTTGGTCAAATAAGACTCTGCAAGATGTCTTTGAAGAAGGGCGATAGCAAGACAAAAACACCAGAAGCAGAACATCGCAAGCAAGAGGCTCGGCAGTGGCAGCAGCCTGACTTCTCTGCGCTTCCTGGACTCTGGCAGTCGGCCCTGATTCTTCCTCCGGACCAGCACTATTTGCTCCTGCTGCTTCCGCAACCACATGATCCTTTTCCTACTAACAGGCTCTGTGGGAATCTATACAGGGAGTGTTACTAGGAGGAGGAGGACCCCATAGAAGACTCCTCCCTCCCGACAGTCCAGTGTCTCTGCCAAAAGTAGTGGATTTTGCCAATGTCCCCCTCTGTTGCGGGGGGGGGAGAGAAATGAGGGGATTCCCGGAGAGGGTCACCTGCTTTGCCTCCGACTGTCCTGGGTTTTTTTTGCCCTCCTAAGTTACAAGCCCTTGTGAAATGGCAGCTTTTGAAAGTACTCTGCCTTAAACATTCCCCCCCCCCCATCCAAAGACGGGATCAGGCCTACAGTTCCCAAAATAACCAGGAGTGCAGGACACCCTTGACCTCGTCCCTTTCTCTCACAGACACGTTTGATTTATTTATTTATTTTTCACATTTTTATACTACCCTTCCTCCAAGGAGCTCAGAGTGGTGTACATATTTCCTCCCCTCCTTTTTGTCCTCACAACAACCCTGTGAGGTAGGTGGGGCTGAGAGATAGTGACTGGCCCAAGGTCACCCAGGAAGCTTTGTGGCTGAGTGGGGATTTGAACCTGGATCTTCCAGGTCTAAGTCCGACTCCCAAACCACTACACCATCCTGTGGTTCTTCCTTTGTCTGAAATTAAAGCGCCAGGGCTGAGGCCAGCAATGCGCCGTGAACCGGCTATTCTTCGTATCTGGAGAAATTAATGTTAGTCCAAAGCAAAACTTAGAAAGGCGCTGGAGTGGGGAGTGAAACGGAGGGATTGGGGGAGGGGGGAATGAATGGGAGGGGGGTCATGTCTATGGCCTGCTTGGCAATGGGAGACGATGAAGGGCTGTCAAGAAGCAGCTGTGGGGAGAATGAATGGGGAACACCCCCCCACACACACATTCTGGATTTGATAGATATTGGCTCTTCGTTAATCCTCGCTGCACTCCCCCTCTCCTGTGAGGGGGGCACTCAAGGCAGCTAGGAACAGAAGGGAAGAGCGACGATAAAACCACCCAAAACGCAACAGAAAAGCAACGAATACTGAAAGCAGGTCGGAACTAGCAGACAGAAACACCAAACCAGCAGCAAAATCAAGAGGGGAAGAAGAAGTCTTGTGTCTGTCCTAAATCTCCTGCCAGTCAGGTTCATTGAATGACCCTGAGTTCTAGTCTTGGGGGAGAGGGAGAAAACGCTCTCTCCACTTTCTCCACAGGATGGTGTAGTGGTTCAGGAGTTGGACTTAGATCTGGAAGATCCAGGTTCAAATCCCCACTCAGCCACGAAGCTTCCTGGGTGACCTTGGACCAGTCACTATCTCTCAGCCTCACCTACCTCACAGGGTTGTTGTGAGGACAAAAGGAGGGGAGGGACTATGTACACCACCCTGAGCTGCTTGGAGGAAGAGTGATGAAAAAATAATTTGATAAGCCTCAATCAACTCCCCTCCCCCCCTATTAGTTGCCTTTTTTCCCCAAAACCAAAATGCCACTGCAGTCTCATAAAGAAGGTGCTCAGCTGTCATAAAGGCATCATGATAATAGCAGTCTTATTTTCAATTCCTTTCCTAATGACCCCTAGCATGCAATTTGCCTTCACAGCTGCCACACTCCAGGTTCTTGCCTTCATTGGGCATATACACCACAACCCCAAGCTTTGTCTCTTGGTTAGCCATCATCAGTTCAAACCCCATCGATCAGTGTATATGTGAAACTGGGTTCTCCTGTTTTTTAACAAGTCCCTGCAGGGCGGTGCTCAGATCCAGTTTGCTGCCGTGGTCTCCTCTTGTGTTGCAATCCCCTGAAAGACGCCATTGACAGGCACCTCAAGAGGCTTAATAATCCAGGCTGTCTCTGAAGGCCCCTTGAGGTGATGAGCCTTTCGCCTCTGGCCTTAAGTTCTGAGGGCTCCAGAGAATGGTGGCACTTTTTTTCTTTGTATAGTAACTGGTAACCCAACTTTCCAGCTCCATTGTGGACAAGCCTGAACGTTTGTCGATTAATCCTAAAGCAGCCATGCAAATGGCGTGTGCGCTGCATCTTGTAGTGGGGGGGGCAGTCATGGAGGCCTCCTCAAGGTAAGGAATATCTGTTCCCTTACCTCAGGGCTGCTTTGTGGCTGCATCGGCGCTGAAAAGTTGGCTCGGGCCCTTAGAGGACTGGGGTTACATGTAGACTGATAAAGTGGTCACAACTACAAATGGAGATGAAAACCAAGCTGGTGAGATGAGACACAAGACTGCAGAAAAGGTCCTGTTCCTGGGACCACCAGAGAGGTTCTAAGAATAATATATACCGTAATTTAAAAGTGATATTCTCACAGGCACCCATAATTTCTCATTCAAGACCTGAGAAATTCTGCAGCAGTCAAATTCAGTAATGAATTCCATGTCTTTAAAGTCTCCTACTAGAATGAAGAGCGGTCTTTCTCTCTTCCTGTCATCTCCCTCCCCCCCCCCCCCCGGACTTGGCTTAACATATCTTTTTACAGAAAAATCAGTGTTGAATTCATCACTGTTGAAATCAATGTTGAAGATGAAGCGTTCTATCTTTCCCCCATTTCCTGTGCTAATCCTGGGGATTTTAAATGCCGGGATGTCTCAACGAAACCTCCTTTCCCCCAGGGAGAACGACATCCTACTACTGGGTTCAGCAGGGAGACATGTTCTGTAGCAGCTGCTGCTTCCGGCTTGGTCGCCAACTTGTGCTGTAGAGTCCTTATAGAGTCCTCCCTTATAGAGTCCTCCCTTATAGAGTCCTCCCATTTTGCTCACCTTGAAATCTGAGAATCCATACACTCCGGAAGCTTTCAGTTTTGTCTTTTGGTAGAGATGTGTTGCATTCCCTTTACTGTGTGAAGGACTTTTATTGGTGGTTAAACCAACGCGCTGGAAAGAGGGAGCCATGACTCACTGTTGTCAGCCCATTAAAACACCAGCCCACCAACAGATCTCCAGCTCGGATTCATGATCTGCTGTGGTCAGAGGTTGGGTCCGTCTGGTTGTAATTCCTGCTTAGTTGTCAGGAGTAGCCTTGGGTGGGAAAGTTACTCTACAACTGAGATAGGAAAGGTAGAGCACGGCATATATCAGAAAGTGCTGCACCAATTATTAATCATTTTAGATATTTTACTGGATGTGAAGAAAAAGGGAATGTCAGTCGGATAAGGAACCGCCTTGTTTTAGAAGTAGGCCAGCGATCTCTGAATGTCACTTATTATTATCCTGTTCTGAAAACTGTGGATCTCTTCCATAATCTGCGGTGCTCTGGCTGAATCCAACTTGCATGATGTATTCTCAAGTCATTTTCACTCACAGCATTCCAGCCTCTTCTGCACAAAAACATCCGTATTCATTTTTCAATGGTTTGTTTTATTTAACTTTGAAATGCACAAGATTTTAAATTTAACAGGCCACAAAAATACAAAACATGCTGGGGTCAAGTTGATAACACTGCAAATGAATTAAATCATTTTTAATCCATATTGTATTCCCAATCATTGTTGCTCCGTTGCATGTGCTATGGATTGTGAAACAGCTTGCAGGTACAGTGACCGTATTATTCCTTTATTTTTGGTGTGGATCTGATGGCAGTATGTTTGGAACATTTATTCCCAACAGTCATTATGCAGCTTTTGCACTGAGAGCAGAGAATCATGTATATAACCCTGATTGCTGGGATGCTAAATACAAATACAAGTTAAAAAAAAAAATCCCTAGTACCTCCTGTAGCATCAGACATTATATACAAACCCACCGCTGAAGTACTAACCCTAAATATATACAGAGAGCACATGTAAATGGAAGGCCACTAGACGTTTTCGAATCAACTATATTCCGACCCATCCTCTGAGGTCATCAGGAGGGGCCCTGTTAACCATGCCCCCATTGACGGAGATGAGGGGGATGGCGGCGAGAAATAGGGCCTTCTCGGTGGTGGCACCCCGACTATGGAATTCCCTCCCCTTGGAATTAAGAACAGCTCCCTCTTTAGAAATCTTTTGGCGGGGCCTTAAGACTTTTTTTATTTAGATTGGCATTCGATTGCTGACATGGTGGGCTGGCTTTTTTAAATCAAAGGCAATCTTAGGTGACCCACTGGTGCTTGTCTTTTTTATTTGTTTTAACTGCTTTGTTTTAATTATTTTATTGCACTTTGTATTTTTAACATGTTTTAATTCTGTAAATTGCCTTGACTGCTCTGTCGGGAGAAAGGTGGTTTATAAATTCTTTAAACAAACAAACAAATTCTTAATCTGGAGAAACCTGGGACCCACTGCAGGGTATTATATAATACAGCATTGAAGTAACCCAATTTCATTCCTAAGCCTTGTCTCATTCATTGGTAGGGGTTATGTGAGCAATAACTGTTGGGCACTTTTATATCACCCGCTGCCTCTTCTTCCTGAATTGCGTCACACAACTTAGTGATCTTCCTCAGTCACTTGGGATGATGACATTACATCTGACAGCACTACTTGTCAGTTCAGAAAATCATTTGGACAACTCACCCAGTCCAATGTGGCTGTGTAGTAACATCACTCAGTGAGAGAGGACCATGTTAATGAACGAACATCTATTTTCACAAGTGCCGAAGTATCACTAAAAATGGGCATTTTTTCAACTCTGCTGAAAATGTTAATGGTAGATGGGAAGTAGTTTGGTCTCAGCTCTGATGAATTTTCATGAGCTGCAGCTTTGTCTTCCCTCTGTCCTAAGAGCTGCCGTTAATTTGCATGTTTAATTACAGACGCTTGACAATTAGCATATCACTCTTCCTGGGCGCTCAGGATGCCAAGCCGCAGCTGGTGGACATGTTAGTTCAGGGACATTCCTCTGGGCTGATTTTTCTTCCCCTCCTGCCTGTGTTTACTGTACTCAGCTCACAAATTTGTTTGTTTGCATAAATAAAACTTTTGCCTGGCAAAATCGGAAGATTGATTCTGTGACTTGGAAGGAAACTCCAGAAGAAGCCACGTGTGGCTTCATGAAATGCTTTCCAGACATGTCTCTCTCTCTCAATCATCTCTCTTCTTCCCCGTCTCATAAACGGTGTGGGGAAAGCTGAAGCCCATCATGCTCTTGGGACAGTGGTGGTGGCAGCCCATCCGTGAGGCCAAGTGGGGCAGTTCCCTCCAGTGGTGGTTTGGCAGGGGGCACCCACTGTCCAGCTGTCCATTCACCTCCTCCCACTCCCTGGAATGGAAAAGGAAGGGGGGGGCAGACTGGAAGAGGAAGTGTGGAGGAGAGGGCTTCTTCCTTTTTCAATTCAGGGAGCAGGAAAAGCAGAGACTGGCACAATGCCAGCTAGGCGGGGGCAGCATTTGAGACACTGTCGTCTCAGGCACTTGGAGGTCTAGGGCTGGCCCTTCGCTAGTAGCAAGTGTTCATGGCTGAGCTTAACATGGCTTCACTACCATCGCTTCTTTAACCAGCTGGTCGTTCACTCTTACTCATTTCTCAGCTTATTCCTGAGCCCAAGATTTCAAGCAGTTACACTTACATAGAAAGCAGGCGGTATCAACAAGTGTGCTGCTAAGGCATGAGTATAGCATTGGTAAAAGCAACGAGACCCACTCAGGGTGAATTTGTTCCGGTGGCTGTTTCCTGCAGCATCACAATACTAGGGGCCCGTTACAGAGCTATGTGATGACTTCAACCGCACAGAGGTTTAGAAAATTATGAATAGTAGGTATGGAGAGAGTGGATAGAAAGACATCTCCAACTCCCTGTCCAAGAAGGCATCATTGCTCCCCAACTGCTCTTAGGAACGTTTGCATTGAGCATGCATTTTTAACATCTGTTGATTCTCTTATATGGGGGCTGCTCCTTAGCCAAAGGGCACTGCTGGCAAGACGTTCAGGATGGGAGAATGAATCCATGGCAGAACGACAAACAGCAAGTTTGGATCCAACACTGTTGCCAAAGCTGGAGCCAGGTTGCGAGTGTGTGTGTGTGTGTGTGCGTGCGTGTGCAAAACCCTGCATGCACCACCCATGGCCCCCCATATAGCACATTGGATGCTGTCTTCAGTCTCTGGTACTGAGGGTTCAAAGGTCAGCCCGGCTGGCTGGGTGGGCCCTCTGATGGGGATGGTCCCTCAGCCCATGTCCAACCTGCTGGACACCATGGGTCACCCCATGGATTTGCCTTAATCCTTTGAAGCCAGCTATGCTAGTGTGGGCATTGCAATGCAGGGAGCTGCTCCTCGGCCCACAGGGGTTCCTAAAGGAAGTCTGTGGCATCATCTGACCCCCAAGCGAGCCTCCTGGCAAGGTCCTTGCTTCTATGCCTGCTTCCGCAGAATGGGTGCGCTTCTGCCACGTTCTGTCCCAGGGCCTGACCAGTGTGCGGCTTGAAATCCCCTTTCCTCCATCTCCCACAAGTCCTTCCAGAAAACTGAGCACCTGGAATGTATCAAATTACCCATTGGCCTAATTTATAACCTCTCCTAAAAATAGAAATGTTTTGGAAAATGCATCTCCCTGGAGGGATAAGAAAGAGGAAGCAGCATCTGTCTTTCATCTGTGTCCTAAACTCGAAGCTTCTTTCCATCTTTCGTAATGACGGCAGCGAGCGATATCGGCCGGTCGGCCAACCTGGGGCTGCTGCTTCTCCTTCACTCACAACAAGGTCCTACCAGTCTGGGGACTTCATTTATCAGCTTTTATAGCAGTGCATTTCTTTATTATACTGAAGTGATGGGGACTTCACACCACCACTACCTCCCTTAGAGCGTTCATTTATTTATTTCCAAAATTCTTATCCTGTTTCCCAGTCATAGCTCCTGAAGGAGCTCAAGCCTTCGGAAACATCTTCTCCACCTTTATTGCATTATATTGCACTTGCAGTGGTGAAGCTGCTTCCTTTGATTGGGTGCTGCTGCATGTCACCCACATTGTCGGTGTGGAGTCTGACTCAGGCTCAACATGCAGCACACAACCACACCTTCTCTTTTGTTAACCTGAGCCTGAAGCTTCCTTGCACTGATAACATGGATGAATTGATTAACTCTTGCTCGCCTGTGAAGCGCTTTAGCCAAGCATTTGGAAAAGGGAGGAAATGACATGTTTATTCAACCCTGTTTGGGCCAGCATGGCTGGATCCCAAGGGGAGACGTGTGGACATTTCCCAGCTGTCGGGTAGCGAAGGAGAGGAGAGGAGAAGTGGGAGAGGAAGGGAAGCACTGGGGATTGTCTTATTTTCCACAGTATCAGAACCTTCTGGAAAAGGGTGTGGTGGTTACACAACCAAGGGATGGTTGCAATTGGGAATGCCAACATTGCTGCTGCGGGGTCCCACCTGTTCACTATTTTTATGGACTATGTTTACTTTAGAGGCTCCATTCCTCACAAGTAGTATGGACTGAACTGTGTGTGGCCACATTTCCTGTGATTATGTGTTTGGGCAATCAGTCTTCAAGCTGTTCAGCCTTTCTTCAGGTACAAACAAGTGTGCCTGAGTGTAGGAAGCCGCGGCCGGCCTTGATGGCTCCACCCAGCCCAGTCTTGTCTCCTCTGACTGGCAGTGGTTCTTTAAAGTCAGGAGTTCTTTTCCCTCTCAGTCCTTCAGTCTGAGATAATTTTAGCTAGAGATGCTGGGAGCTGAACCCCGAGTCTTCTTCTTGTGTATGTAAAACTCAAGCAAGTGGTCCTTTTCCAAGCTCTAATTATACAGACTGGAGGAAAGGGGGGGGGGTTTAAATAGCAGGAGAAATGTCAGGGACACTTTGAGCATCCAACTTTTTCATTAGCCAATATTTCTCAGCGAGATGATTCTTTCCAAGAATGTGTGTTTTTTTTCCCAGGGGGTCGAGATCCAGGTTGCAGACTGCATAACTTGACCTCCAAATCTGGGTGGAGATGAAGCTGTTGCTTTCCTTTGGCATCATCATGCAGCAGCAAAATGCTTCCACAGCCAGGTCAACTTGCCCCCTCTGAGTCGTCTTATTCCTCAGGAGCTGCCCTAGACTTGGCACCAGTGAGGAAGAGCGGAGAGAATCCAAGGGCTGCCTCAGATGAGCTCAGCAATGACTTCATCCTATTTGGTCTCTGGATAAAATAGGTGGCAAAGGTTCTTTTCTGGAACGCCTGGGCTGTGGAGGAAGCTGGAAGCCAAGCTGGAGAAAGCAGGCTGTGGAGGAGGAGAGATCCCAAAGCATCCCTCATAACGTTTGGCTGTTTCCCCTTTAGTTGGAGAGCTACATCCAGATGAACATGAAATCGGAGATGGTGCAGATCCAGCAGAACGTGGTGCAGAACCAGACCGCCACCATGTTGGAGATCGGCACGAACCTCCTGAACCAAACAGCTGAGCAGACTCGAAAACTGACCGATGTGGAGGCGCAGGTGTAGTTTGGGGGAAGGGGGAAGGGTCGGTGTAGGCAGTCGTTCTGCATAGTGCATAGAGGGAGAAGGAAACTGGAGCAGAGGGCTGGAAAGTAAAGAGGCCCTGGGTTCGAACCCCAGTTTTTGAGCCAACTCTTCTTCTTTGAGCAGGAGACCCCTGGTGCGAAGGCATCTCCCCTTCCCATCTGCTTTAAGTCTGATCTTTGGAGTCAGCATGCAATAATAACACGTTAAGCTGCCCCAAAGCTGAGCCTCTGGGGTCCGAGGAAAACACTTTTCAAAAGAGCCCAGCAGTCTTCTGCAATCTTACTTTAAAGCCTCACAGGATTTGAACTTGGATTTGAAGTACTAAATTTGATCAACTGTACTAAATCTGTTGATTTGATCAACTGTACTAAATCTGAGCAACTAAGGCTACAATCCTAGTTGAGCAGCAGGTGATCTGGGTTAGAGTTTGCAAAGTCACTGAAATGAGGAGTCTTACAATATGGCAAAATTGAGCCAACTTCAGCGTTTTACGCTTTTTTACCATATATATTGAGGAGCACTTTCTGAGTACATGCATATAATATATACACAGATTTTGTCAGCATTTCTTTCATTGTAAAGACCCGGAAGACCTCTCCCCAAAGTGTGGTGGGTGGGTGTATTCACATAGTGGACAAAAGCACTCTGTGCATGCTCTCTGCTTCCATGACTGAGTTCCAGCACTGAAAAAAGACTCTAGAATGAAACTCTGATGGGCCCTGACTCAGATGTTGCCCTCTGCCATGCACAGGTACTCAACCAGACCTCCCGCATTGAGATCCAGCTCCTAGAGAATTCTGTGTCCACAAACAAGCTGGAGAAACAGCTGCTGACTCAGACAAATGAGATTCGTAAACTGCAGAATCGAAACAGGTAAGCTGCTCTGTTGGCCAAACAAGGTGTCAGGTGAAGGGAGGCCATGATTCCCAGGGAGCAATTTGGGTCAGAAAAATGGTGTGTGTGGAATGGATTAGACACACCCTCCTACCGCAATTGACTCAAATTACAAATTAGCAGCCTTGATTTGCTTTTCAGAGCAAGCAAAAACATCACATAAACTGACTTTCACTACAGAGGTAAATCTGTGTCAGGGCTGTACCACTTGAGACTTCAGGTGAGAATTCACATCGCTGACTGCTCCCCCCCCACCACCACCAAGAGCCCCCACACCACATACAGTAAACTAGCATGTCTGGGCGAAGGCTATGCTGTAACACGACTCCTGGAATATGTTAATTCTCTGTGTGCAGGGTTTTTGGTTTTTTTTGGGGGGGGGGTATTGGGGGGAAGGTAGAGAGGAGATTTCCATCACATGAATCCACACCTGCTGTCTGAAGTACAGACCTGCTGCAACTTGACTACTTTCATGAGAGCGAGACCCAAGTCTAGTCAGCTGTTGTAGGTATCAGGGTTCTGGTCATGAGAGGCAAAGGGGAAAGGGAAACCGTTCAAATCTTGCTCCATTTCCTGTTGGGGATGTGAGCCCAGAAACACATAGCAGACGTCTTCTAATAACGGGTAGCCCAATCCTACCTAACTCACTGCACGACGATGCAGCGGCGCCAACACAGTGTCCGCTGCATCCTACGGGGAAGTTTCGGCATGTTGAGGCCTCTCGGAGTAAGGGAACATTTGTTCCTTTGCCCCAGAGTAAGCCCCAGCAGCCGCCATGGGTAAACTCAGACCTGCGCCAGCAATATTGCTGGTGCAAGTCTACATTGATCTGTGAAGGTGGATCAGGCCCAGGAAAGGGGGTTAGGATTTGGTGGGTGCCACTGGCGCCAAACCTGCCCCCTTCCTGGGCCTGATCCTACCTCCACCCTGCCCCATCTCCTCCCTGTTCCACCCCCCCCCCACGCTCCCTCACCCCGTGGGAGTCCCTGGTCTGTTGGAGCATGGACCCTCGCTGCTTGTGGTGACGGCCAGGTTGTGCTCACTGGCATAAATCATGTTTGTGACCTGCCCTAAAGCACGTTATGCCAGTGGAACGCACATTCCGCCGACATAAGGCACCCGTAGGATTGGGCCGTTATTCAACCATTTATTGCTAACGACCAAAGCCAGCCCATCTCTATAAGACCAATTGAGGCGGTTGCCGCTGACAACAGACCAGTGGGCAGGTGCCAACCTCCATCTATAACAGCTGAATTTCTCAGGGTGTGAATTCTGAACCAAACTGTATGGCACTTGCATGGATTCGTGGTGTACACTATTTTCTACATTTTCTCCTTCTTTTGCAAGGGGAGGTCGTTACAAATTGGCATTTCATAGCATTTTGGCACGGGGACTGCCTTGTGAGAGCTGTGTAACATGGGCTGTGGTTGCAACACGGAATCATCCCCCCAAACCTTGGAAAGCAGCCGGCCAAGGTATTACAAACATCTCCTTTGGAGGGTCACAGGAACAGAAGGGAATTGCACCACCATGGAAACTAGAGTCAATTCAAAGTGCTTTCAGAAGGATTTTTAGAATGCTTTTTTGTATCGGCCCTAAAAAGGGAGGCTCTATCTTCTAGCTAGCAGACCATCACCTGATGGTATGAGCAGATATGCATTTTGTACATTACAAGAAGGCTACATATCATGTCATGTGGAATTGTATTTTCTCACATTCACCATCGGTTGCTTCTTTCATAATGTCGTTATAGGAACATGTTGTAAGCTCCTTGGGGCAGGCACCTGCTTTTCATGCTTGTGAAACTCTGGAAAGCCTTGTGCATCTTGATCATGAGCACTATCTCAGCCAGTCTTCTGATAGCTGCTCTTTGTTTTGAATCTTCTTGCATTAGTATTTTAGAAACACGAGTCCTGCAAATGGAAACGAAACATGGGAGGGAGCTGGAAGGGATCCGGACCGAGAAGGAGCAGCTTCAGCAGCTGGTGAGCCAGCAGAACAGCACCATTGAGGGCCTGCAGAAGTCCCTGAGTGCGGCCAACAGCGACACCAGCCTGCTCCAGCAACAGCAGCTGCAACTCCTGGAGTCCGTTCAGAATTTAGTCCAGCTCGTCTCCCAAGGCAAAGGTGAGCTCAGGGATGCATTTAATTCCTGTTGCATCCTGTCCTTCTCTGCCACTTAGGGGCTTCAGCTGCTGCCCACAATCACTGCGGCCATCCAGGATTTGTTCACATCCATACATGAGATCAGGGCCATGAGATTGACGGGGCAGTCAAGTGATTAGCGGCGGGGAGGGAGCCAACCTCTGCCTGCCCACTCGCCTTGGCTGCTGGATTGGGAGAGGAAGGAGGATGACAGAGCAGAGGAGGAAGATACTGTCTTCTTCTGACAAGTGCTGTCAATTCTACAAGCACTCCCTGATGTCGGTGTTGCTATTGGTTTGTTTGTTGCTGTAGCCCATCTGTGTACAAGATGCCTTGCAAGGAACGAGCAACCAAGTCTGTACCTCCAGTGACTCATCTCTGAAGCTCAAGGGGGACAGCAGAGGAGGGGGGAGGGAAGGGGGGATCAACCGAGGAAGAAAATATGGTTGCTTCAGTCATACCTACTTCGGCTTTATTACAAGCCCTTTTATTTTGGCTCTGACTGGACTTCCATTATTTAGCTGAAAGAAGCCTAGCAGTGGTGAAAACATAGAAAAGTGGTCCCTGGTATTTATTTGGAGAAGCCTCCTTCACATTATTCAAAGGTCTAAATGTTCTTGCATCTCAAAAATCTCCTTGATGGAGATTTCTGATCCCCGTTGTCCCAAACTGTGTGTGGCCTTCTCGACAGAGAACACCCTGGTTTGCTTGACGCCACGCCAGAGAGTGTTTTCTCCTTTGTCTTTCTCTTGTTAGTTCCTCTGAAGAAAGACGACCAGCGATTCCAGGACTGCTCGGAAATTGGTCAGTCGGGACTCAACCTCAGCGGGGTTTACAGCCTCCATATCAACAATCTGACTGAACCCAAAAAGGTGACAGCAAAATCAACAGAGGGGTCAGTCCTGGGGACGGATGGCGAGTTCCACTGCGCCTGCTTTGGCAGCAGCACCCATGATCCCGGCCCCCCTTGTACAGATCACAGCATCCCAAAAGAGCAGGCACCTCGTAGGCTCTCTCTCCCCTGGCCTTGCCAAGGGCTGCCTGGAAACTCCCGCTGCTCTCGGACGGACGGACGGCCCAGGCAAACCAGCACAGAGGCCTGTGCATCGCAGTGGCTTGGTGTGCATCGTCCCATGTTCTGGTTGCAGTTGGGTGTAAAATTAAGTGGCCAGGACAGGGGAAAGAAAGAGCCTTGGGATGAATGGAACATGCACGGATGCGAGAAGTGTGTGGGATCAGGAAGGAGGTGTGTTGGCGAGCGCAGGGCTGTAGCCAGCCAGCCTGCCTTCCTTGTGAGAGGCTTCCACAGTTCCAGGTGGCCTGCTGACGAGGCCTGCCGTGGCGGCCACCCTATGCGCCTGACCACTCCCTCTTCTTGCCCAGCCCAGCCTGGCCCACCCCGACCCCACAGCCGCCTCTTCTTCCCGCTCCCTAGAAATAACAGAAGGGAGAGGATATCTGTGGAGCAGATGAGCAGCGGAGAAAAAAAGTCTAGCTCCGGTTGTGATTTAGTACACCGGGAGATATGTTTCGAGGTCACCTCAAGTTGCCTCTTTTCACTGCCTGCTCTACTCATTTCCAGGAAGACCAACATTGGGTGTGTTTTCTAGGATCACTTAAGGCTGCATAAAAAGGGTGGTGATGATGATGCTGATCATGAAAAATCTGCTCTGAGAACTAGAGGGGAAATCTGGAGTGAGCAGAGCTGTGGAGGTCAGGTGGGGGGAGTTTGGAGGACTGGCGCATTTCGGGAGGGAGGACCAGCTGCCTGAGACTATTTTTTTAAAAACCTACAATAGTTCCTGTTCTTAAGTGCTTAAAATAAGCTCTAATCCTTTAACTGGAGGCTGTGATGTCATAAATGAAAAAGCCAATCCCCCCCCCCAATTTTTTTTAGGCGGGTTGAAGTAGTGCTCTAGGACGATGATGCTCCCGTTGGCTCCACCAAGCCTGGCACTTGCTGAGCCCCACTTGCTGGTCTCCAGAACTGGGAGGTTTAGAAACATGGGCCTCAGGTTGTGTGCATTCCATTTTTCGGCAACTGCATCACACAAATGCAGAATCTGGTGTTGAGCAACCTGAAAAGAACACTTTTTTTTCTTCTAAGAAGCCACATTTCAGCCCTTATGGAACCGGTTCCACTCCGGCTTTGAACCCAACTCTCTCGGGTCCAAGTAATTAGCTCCCTTGCCTGGTTCCACTGTGCTCCTATCTCCAATTTCTTCTCCTAGAACAGCCTCTGTTTCCTTCCTTGGCAGGCCTATTGTGACATGGAGACAAATGGAGGCGGGTGGACTGTGATTCAGCGCCGAATCAACGGCAGCCTCAGTTTCCAAAGGAACTGGAAGGAGTACAAGCAGGTCTGGCTCTCCTGGCATTCGTCATTCTCTGGCGTGGATCGTCTCACTCATCTTCGGGTTGGCTGAGCCGACCTGCAGCGGGCAGGAGGCTGACGGAGCCGTCCACTCACTGCTGTCGTTTCCCCCCCACAGGGCTTTGGGGATCCAGCAGGAGAGTATTGGCTGGGCAATGAAGCCGCCCACCTCTTGACCTCTCAGGCCGCCTACTCCTTGAGGGTGGAGCTTCTGGACTGGGAAGGGAACCGCGTCTATGCCCAATATGAGAAGTTCCAGCTGGGGAGCGAGCGCCAGCGCTACAGGTAGGAATGGATGCGAATGGATGCGACCTTCCTTCCCCAGCAAGAAAGGTGGCAAACTCTGTACCCGTTTTTCATCTTGATTCATCATGTTTGTGAGGAGAAAAAAAATATTAATACATTGCTTGCTGCGGTTCAACTTGGTGCTAAATGTTTGACATCACAGATGGAGGTCAAACGTTGCAGTTCCAAATCACAGCATAACATTCTGTTGATCGAAACCTGTTGGAGCTGGAACATGTCGTTCCAGTGGCGGGTGAGAGATGCAGCAGCTCTCACTGCTCCGATCTTCTCTTCTGAGAGACTGCAAGGGCGGAGACCGTTCTTCCCGTCTCGCTCACTTGGTCTTCAGGGTCCGTGGAGACTGACATAAGGCATGTTTGGTCCGTGCTTCAAGCACTGAGGCAGCAGAGCTACCCAAATGGCAATGCTTGGCACGACAAGGAGGCTTAAGAGGAATCGTAAGTCAGTGAGGCTTATTAAACTGGCTGCCCGGAGTCTGACAGGGCCTCTCCCTGGCGGACAGCCAGCCACCTAGCAAAGCACCAGCTGGATCTCCATCCGCCCTTGGGGTGAACAGTCTCCATGGGGTTTCGCGGGTATTGAAGTACTCCTTGGAGGAATTGAAGTGCTCCTTGTGACAAAGCGTCACTCTGGAGGAAGACCGCCCGGCAAATCATCTGCTCTCTCTGTCGGCAGCTCCATGTTCCTTCCAGGTCTTGCATCCAGGCGCCATGAGCCAAGCCCTGCTTAGCCTGCTGAAGCTGGGGAGCACCAGAACAGACCTCGCCAATGGCTTTGGCTTCAGCAGGCCACTGGTGCCTGCTCCTGAAGTGGGCCAGAGAACATGGCAGACCTTCCGGGCATCCAATAATCTGTCTCACCCGGTGCCCACAGAAGTGCATTTCTGTCCTTTCACTGCACTCTCTGTTCTGCGTTCCTCTTCATCTGTGCTGCATTTGATGGGCACTGCCAGGCTTGACTAGCAGCCCAATTCTAAGGGGCGGGATGTGATGACAGATCTTGCGAGCCATCATGGCATCCCACGGGCCACTGGTGCAGTAGCAGCTCCAGAGAGCTGGCACCAGCGCAAACACCTGGAGGATGTGTGCAGGCGCCAGCGGACTCCAGGTTGTCTGCCGGCTGGTCTGTTGGCAAGGGGATGATTGGGGGCGGAATGGGGTGGGGGACTGGGCTGGGCAAGGGCAGGAGAGCTGACATAGATCCGAGTAGACCCATTGGGGACTAGGGAGCAGTGGAGTAGGTAAATAAACATTTCCTTTACTTACCTCTCTGCCGCTGCTTGGGTCCCAACCCACCCACTGGAAGCAGTGGAGGCAGCATTAGGGCTGCTGCACCCTACAGGCCAGCCGAGCATAGGATTCGGCCCGAACTGCGCAATCCTGTGCAAGTCTAGGGCGGCGGAACGAGCGTTCCGCCACCCTAAGCCATAAGGCACGTTCGCGCCAACTCGAGAGCAGGGAAGGCCGGTGCAAGGCCGGCCTTCCCTGCTCCGCCGACCGAGCCCGACCGCCGGAGGACCCAGGTAAGGATCCGGCGGGCGTTTCGATGGCAAACAGCAGGGGCCGACAGAGGGGTAGCCAGGCGCCCCTGCTACTGGGGCGGAAAACTCCGACGCCCCCAAACTAATTAGCATAATTTATGCTAATTTTGTGTTTTTTCCGGTTTTTTAAAAAGCTTTTTACGGGGTTTTTTTAGCGCTAGCGGGGCTTGTAAACGTTAGTGTATGCTTTGCTGCAACTTATCTTGTTTATAGGACCCTCCCGCGACAATCAGGGTGACGCTCTCTCCAGGGGGCGCAGATCGCTCCTCTGCTCCGGGCGCGAACTCTGTAAAGCGCCCAGGAGCGCTTTGCATAGTTCACGCACGCGCAGAGCGATGATGTTTCCAATCGATGGTCTGCGCGTGCGTGAACTCTGCAAAGCGCTCGGAGCAGAGGAGCGATCTGCACCCCCTGGAGAGAGCGTCGCCCCTGATCGTCGCGGGAGGGTCCTATAAACAAGATAAGTTGCAGCAAAGCATACACTAACGTTTACAAGCCCCGCTAGCGCTAACCACCCCCCCGTAAAAAGCTTTATAAAAACCGGAAAAAGACAAAAAAAAAAAAAAAAACGAAACTCAAGGAGCCTCGCGCCCCCCCCGGAGCCCTTCCGCCCCTACGTCCTGGGGCTCACCGCCCCACCGCCCCATATCAGGCGACGCCTCTGGGGGCCGATAGGTCCAGCTGGGCCGGGAGGGGGTGGAAATCCAAGGAGGCCGATCGGCCCCAGCGCCATTTACACTCGGGGAAGGGGATGAGCGTCTCCTTCCCTGAGTAGACCTTCCACTGGGCGGGAGCCTGCCCGTGGCGGAGCACGGGATCCAGCGGGCGGCCTGGGCCACCCGGCGGATCCTTAAGCAGGATTGCGCTGTGAGTGTCTTAAAGAGGAGGAGGGACCAGGTCACACTGCTGCATAGCCAGTTTGGGCTACATGATGGCCAAAGCAGGGGCAACTGAAGGCAATCGAAAATGGAAGCAAAAGAGGGCAATGTTGTACGGGGTGAATAAGCAAAACCTCAGGCCCAAGACCTCGGGACACCTGAGGCGGCTTGCCGAATGCTGCCCCCCTTCTAACCCGAGGATGAGGTGCCAGCGTCTTTGCTCCTCCCACTCTCCAGTGTTCTAGTTCAGCACTCTCCTCCCCTCGGCATTTCCTCTTCCTCTCTGTCCCCCTTTTCCAATCCAGGGAGTAGAAGGAGCAGGTGGAGCAGTGGAGGCCCAGTAGGCGGACAGAGATGGGCGCCCCCTCCCCCCGCCTACCTGCTTCCTGTGGCGACCACTTCAGATGGCCTCATGGATGGGCCGGCCCTGCAAGTACTTTTGCAACAACAGATCATCAGAAAAGGGAGGGGTCTTTTAACAGGGTTCAACATGCTCTCAAAAAGCTGTTACTTTCCGGCCACTCATTTATTGACAAAAGTACAGGCCGAGCAGAAGTTATTGTGGGAATACAAGAAAAGGGACAGGCCCCAGAAGCCAAGCCCCCCACATCATGTCAGTTCTCCATCTCCCCCTCACCCCCCAGCAGTCTCTCCAGTCCTGAGCAGAAGAACTCTGGGCTGACTTCTTCTTCCCCTTCTTTATTCTGCCCCCTGTGCTCCAGGCTTTCTTTGAAGGGCTACCAGGGCACAGCTGGGCAGCAGAGTGGCTTGAGCCTCCAAGGGACCGACTTCAGCACGCGGGACTCCGATAACGACAACTGCATGTGCAAATGTGCCCAGATGCTCACTGGCGGTGAGTATCGTCCTGTCCGGGGAAAGAAAGAGGGCCAGCTGCAGGGCAGATCAGGATCCAGGAGCTGTGGACTGGATTATTCTTGCTTACAGTCCTCTGTATTGGGTGGTCTTGCCTTGAAAAAGCTGGTTGACTCGACAAGCCTTGCTGGGACTGGCTGGAATCAGATGGGGAATGTTCAGGAATGTTGGGAAGAGGTGCTAGCGCCATCTGTGGACATCTGGCCAGGTGTGCTAGTGTCCCGAAAGTCCCTACGTTGAATGCTTTTTAAGTAGGGGGGCTTCTGAAACTCCCCCTCCCTTCGGCTCCCTTACCTCTTCCACTGTTGTAGACCCTTGCACATATGGCAAATCCATCCCTCTGTGGAGGGAACAGTGGCTGGAGGGAGGAGGACACTATTTTAGGGGGAAAGTGATTGGCGGGTCAAGGAGACGCTCTCCCTTGCCTGGCATCCCTTCTCCGATGCCCGTCCTGCTGCGAGTTGGTGTAATGGGGTGGCAGCCATTGGACTCCTTTGCACATGGCTGTCCTGGAAGCCTTTGTTCCTAAGCCACGACAAGAAGCGACTGGGAATGCACTTGCCTATTTTGCACCATGTACCATGCTTCTGCTCATCCTTGGAGAGGATGAAGGAATTAATCCGAGCTGCCTGGCCCCCAGAGCTCCGCCTCCGGATCACCCGGAGTCCTGCTGTGTCGTTTCCCTCTGGCCGTGGTCACCCGGCTCTGTTGCCCACAGGCTTTCAGTGTTCTCTCTCCAGTCAGACGGTCTAGAGTAGACAATTGCCATTTTAAGCCAAGACCTTCAGAGTGCTGAGTTCTGCACCAGCCACATGTGTGCTATGACTATATGGTATGGTGATCACAGGCAGAGGAGGGCAGGCTCCTCTCCTTCTGAACAGCTGTGCAAACATGGACTTTTGGCAGATGCTCCTCCTCCTCCTCACCCTGCAGGGGTGAGCAAAGCTGCAGCTGCTGAAATTCCCTCTTCTTCCACACAGCTCTGACTTAGAGGGACACGATCCCTGCTGTCCCTTGAACGTGGTCACCCTACTGGTGTGTGGAATACAATCCACACAGCCTTGGAGGTTGGCAGATCTTAAAGGTTCTCTCCTTTCTTCTGGCTGCAGACTCCAGGGGTCGTCATTCGGAGCACCTGGCCCAGGCCGTCTTCTTGCCCTCCCCCTTCTGACCCCTGTCTTCACTTTCTTTCTCCCAATCCGGTCACATTCAGGGTGGTGGTTCGATGCTTGTGGACTCTCCAACCTGAACGGCATCTACTATCCAGCCCGGAACAACATCCGGAAACTGAATGGGATCCGATGGCATTACTTCCAGGGACCAGGTTACTCCTTAAAAGGCACACAGATGATGATCAGGCCTTCAAGCGACCGCGAAAGGGCCTAGCAGGCAGCAGAGCACCCCCGTGCTGTGGCTCCTCGGAGCCAAAGAGAACAATCCTTGATGCACCCTGGCCTGGGAGGGTCTTCGGCTTCTGACAGCAGGTGGCAAGAGAGCAAACTCTGTGGGCAGGCGGCCCTTCTGAAGGGAGAGAGTGGATGCCAGGAGGAGGCGGCCCCTGAGCTTCCAAAGAAGAAGCTGACGGAACTATTGTGTACAGTATGTTAAAGGCTAAATCTGACCCATGAAAATGCGACATGTTGCCTGCGTAGGGGGGGGGGGGAAGAGGGGGAGTGTTTGTTAGCAGAACGGCTTAGAAGAATTGGATAGCTCAGCTGCTCCAGCACAGACCATATTCCACAGATGCTGCACACACAAGTTCACTTGCGCTGGACAATGCTCCTTAGCGCCTTCTGAGCGCAGTTGCTGGCCACGCTCACACAGGCAGTCGACCTCAGTCTAGCAAACCCTGAACACATCACATGATGTTGTCAACATCTCCGCCACAATTCCTGCAGCTGAAAAGTGGCCTGGCACACCTGAGCAATTTGTCCGCCAAAGCCCAACACCACGTTTTGCTAGTTGTGATTGTCTGAATGGATGGATGGCTCAGAGGCAGGGAGTGGCCACTGCTCTAGTTAGGCGAAACGACCACTGGCTGGTATGTTGGGTGGGGCTGAGGGGAGACAAGGGAATGTCCACGTTTGGTTTTATCGAAAGGGGCCACAGGAGTGAAGGGACTCCCTCGTTTGCGTGGTCCCTTTCAATAAAACCGGAAGTCCTGCGATTTGGGAACATGACAGGGCTTTTTGTTTTCCCCAAGTGCCCCAAACCCAGGAGAGCATCAGGTGGTGAGGCCAACTGCGCCGCTGCTCCTGGCTAGACTGAATCTTTCTCCCTGAAATGCTAGCTTATACTAGGGTCTCTCTCTCTCTCTCTCTCTCTCTCTCTCTCTCTCTCTCTCTCTCTCTCTCTCTCTCTCTCTCTCTCACACACACACACACACACACACACACACACACACACACACACATACACACACACACAAACGAGGACTGGCCTAGAGTCTTCAGGAATCAGTGCCTAGAGCTTACCAGGGAAGATGCCAGCTCAGCCTCCTGCATTCAGATAAGCTTTCCCACCTTTCACTGCATGGTGCACGTGCCACAGACCTCAGTGGAATCAGGGCCCCTGTTAAAGGGCTACTGTACACGTTTTGCTGAACCCTCTTGGTGCTGGGAACTTGCCCTCAGTGAAATGGACCAATTTGATGGTGTGGCGCCACCTGCTGGCTTTTCTCCATAACGCACATTTTTCTGAGCAGCTTCTTGGTGGAAAGAAATCATGACCTTCCTTTGCTGCTAAGTTTGCAGCATATTCTCCAGCTCCAGGAACCAGGACCATAGCGGAGTGAATGATATTACGGGCTCTTCTGAGTAGCTTCTGTTAGCCTGCTGGCCTTAGCAATTCAGCTCCTTGGCTTCACTGCAAAGGGTTCTTTCGCTTCCCTTGGGCTAGTTTTGCAGCCTGTGTCTGTGGCCCCAGTCAAGGTTACCGACCGTTTCCTTTCTTCATCCCAATTCTTTTGCCTGCTCTGTTTCTGAACTGCCTGTGGGGTCACCTTAAAACTGTGTGGGCTGCGGTAGAGTAGGAAGGTGCAAAACAAGCCTGGGGGACAAACGAGAAGGGTGTTGGCACTTTGGGAAGGATTCAGGAGAGGGGGCAGCGTGGGGGGCTCTTCCACTAGTGCAGCGATTTTCAATGTTTTTCTTCTAATGGCACACTGATCCCTATGACTGATTTCTATGGTCTTCACCTCTTGTGAAGAGGTTTCTGGGAGACTCTTCTGGGTTCTCTGCGACTCTGTTTCTAGGGCCAGGGTTGACTTTAAGCCAATTGGACCAATTGCTCCCAATTAGGCCCCTTAGGAACCGGCAGGGTTGCATTGCATTGCACTGTGGAAATCTGCTTACTATCCTCTCGGTTGCAGATTTCCACAGAAAATGCACCTGGCCTTCAGAGCCTGTTTGTTCCCATGTGTGCTACATGTTCTTCCTCCCCTGAATGTTACATGAGTCTCAGATGCTCTCGGGTCCTTCAGTGACAGCTGTGCTGCATTATGGATTCTGTAGTCTACAACAAAGATGGCCAACTGGCGATCCTCAAGCATCTCCACTCCGCCCCCCCCCCCGCAATTTGTCTGGCCCCTCCAACACCCCCACATGGAAGTTGTGGTGGAAGGGGCTGGAAGTGTTCAGGCAAGGAGCAGCCACCTGGAGCCATCAGGGAGGCTGGAGCAATCTTCTCCCACTCCCAGGGGATGATGCTAGTGCTGGAGCTACATCTTTCCAGCAGGTGGAGAGGTGAATCCATTCTCCCCCCCCCCCAGGTTGGGAGGACCATAGCGCAGTGACGGAGCACATGCTTTGCTTGCCAGAGGCCCCAAGTTGAATCCTTGGCACCGCCAGTCAGTAGCGTACCAAGGGCAGGGTGGGGCGGGTATTCTGCCCCAGGCGCATGCTGTAAGGGGGTGCCAGTGTGCCTGTCACTTTGAATGCAGGGTAGACCTGACCTTCCCTGGGGGATCTCAAGGCAGAGGCCAGGTCTACACATGGCTTCGAGCAGCCACAGGTGGGTGCGTGGGAGCAGTCCGTTGCAGGTACCAGTGGGGCTAGCCACGCCGCTGCTGCCAGTTATCCTGTAGAAGGTGATGGGTAAGGCCCGCCTCTCTCCACCTGAGACCCTGGAGAGTAGCTGCCACTCAGTGTAAATACTGGGCTAGAGAGACCAACAGGCAGAAGGCAGGTAGGATGGAGAAACTGGCCATCCCTAGTCTTCATTATCCAACACACACTGTCCCATACAGCACGACTGGTGGTCAACTGGCAGCCTGCTGTGTGGCAGACAAGCCTGTGGAAGCCACACGCCTACGTGTGTCACCCCTGCCCTGCCCCAAATTCATCTGCCACCCTGGGGAGGAAACGGAAGGAGGAGAGAGAGGAAATTCAGATGATAAGCACAATACCAAGAATGCTGGGGGCGCCCCTGGAGATGTCTGGCATCCACCGAAGGCAGAGGAGTCTTTCCCAAGTTGTCATCTGCTCATGGCACCCGGACCTGGGCAGGGACCGTGTCACACTTTTGTTCTGTAGCGCACCAGCCCCTGAATAAATGGCACTGAATAAATGTTCACCAATAACCGTGGTATGGAGTCAGGCTTTCTAGCGGAAGCGCCAGCAGTCTTTTCTTTTTCTTGACTCAGAGAGGCTCACATCAACACAAAGGGCAACTCAGGATTTAAGTCTGCAGGAATGGCGACTTGGTCTGCTGAGTCTCACACCTGCAACCTGATGTTCCAGATTGACTAGTGCACCCTCTGCTGACCCAGTCTGGTTTTCAGTTGCCTTGTAGCAAGGAAGCGAGTGAGATCATCTGCAGAAGGGCATCTCCTCCAGAGGGCTGGCTGACCGAGGGCTGGTGCCTGGTGGTGGGTAGAAAGTTCCTCCCCACTTCCCTCCAACATTTCACATAATGAAAATCAGGGCATTTAGAGCACAATCATATTGCATGTCTACTTCGAAGTAAGCCCATTGTGTTCAATTGTGTTTACTCCCAGGAAAGTGTTATATTATTTCAGCCCATGAAGAGCCCTGCTGGATCAGACCAAAGGGCCATCAAGCCCAGCACCTTGTTTCCCCTTCCCGTATAATAATAGATGATGCACAAACGCACATGCGTACACACCCTCTGAAATGGTGCCATGAGAAGTATACAGTTGGCCCATGGGTGGTTTGAGTCCACGGTGCGGAGAGTCATGGCGCCGGAGTACCTTATGTAGACACTGAGCGGGCCCACAGCCCACTTCTCTGACTGCCCCGCACTCCGTAAATCACTCCAGTAGACTTGGAACGCTTGAACAATGCGACCGGAAAAGACTTCCGGTTGTGTGTGGGAGGTCTTCTGAGGTGTGCTGTGCTATGTATACTGAGATGCACATCTCAGAAGATCTCCCACACGTGACTGGAAGTCATTTCCGGTCACATTGTTCAAGCGCTCCAAGCCTGCTGGAGTGATTTACGGAGTGTGGGGCACCTGGAGAAATGGGCCATGATGAGCCCACGCCGCTTCTACATAAGGTACTGTGGTGCCGCAACACACACACCCCCGACTCCAATATCTGTGGGTTTTGCCATCCACAGGAGGTTTGGGAACCGATCCCCCATGGATATGGAGGGCCAACTGTACAAGCACTTCTAATCAGTCATGTTCTAGTATTGTGAGAGAGGGAGAAAAATGCCTGTCTCTCCACCGCATGCAGAAGTTTAGAAGCTTCAATCATCTCCCCTCCCCCTTGAATGCCTTTTTTCCAAGCCAAACCTTTATTTGTAAGGAAGGTGTTTCAGCCCTCTGACAATCTTGGTTGCCGTCTTTTGCACCTTTTCCAGCTCTACAATATCCTTCTTGAGGTGTGGTAACCAGATCTGGACACAGTATTCCAAATGTGGCTGCACCATAGACTTGTACAGGGGCAATGTTAGATTTATCCCCTGCTAACTGGGGAAGAGGCACCTTTTTCAATTGGTGCTCCTCTTATATTTAGCAGGGGGAGAGTAACTGCTCCCCTTTGCCCTTTCACCCCAGCAGTGTCCTTCTGGTGGCTGTTTGCTGGTGGTGTTCTGCATCTTTTTTTTAGATTGTGAGCCCTTTGGGGACAGGGAGCCATTTAATCATTTGATTTTGTCTGTAAACCGCTTTGAGAATTTTTTGTTGAAAAGCGGTATCTAAATGCTGTTAATAATAATATTATTTATTTATTTATTTCTGTATTTATATACCGCCTTTCTCGTCATCAGATTTCTCTTCAGATTTATTCAAGGAGGTTTACATAGGCAGGCTATATCCTAAACCCAACAAGGGTCTTTACAATATTGTTCTATTCATACATGGAACCTTCCCTACTCCAGATGTTTCCCTTCTGAGTGCAGCCCTCCTTCTGGCTTGTGCTCTGCCCTTCCAAGCTTCACAGTTTACTGCTGTTCGCCCTCGGACGGTTGTCAAGATGTTCTCCATCTCTGGCCGACTCCTCTGTCTGCATTCCAACCGTATTCTCCGATTAGCAGTCGTATTCTCAATCCCTTTCCAGGATAACTCTTAGCATAGAATTGGCCTTCTTCACCGCTGTTGCACGTTGGGCCACCGTTGTCACTGAGCTGACCACCACAACCCCAAGGTCTCTTTCCTGGTTCATGATGGACAGCTCAGACCTCCATCAGTGGACATGTGAGGTCAGAATTATATGCCCAATGCAGATCCCTTTACGTCTATTGACATTGATTCGAGAATTTGCGTTGGAACTGTGGTGCTGGGGGACGAGGGTGTATAACCCTTTCCCCCTGAGCCAGGTCCCCAGTCCAAGTTGCTCCCCCACAGCAGCTTTTTAGGAAGAGACCCACTTATGGAACTCCCACATCAAGTTTGGCTCGAGTCAGCTAACATTAGCTTGCAAATTGGCGACAGGATACAAGTATCTTGTTGGCTGTGTGCTCCCTGAGGCATCTGGTGGGGCCACTGTGTGATACAGGAAGCTGGACTAGAGGGGCCTTTGGCCTGATCCAGCAGGGCTCTTCTGATGTTCTTACGCTAAATTGAAGTATCAGCACTAGAGGTCGCCAGAGCTCAGTAAAAGCAATGCTTGGAAAGGAATTAATAGAGGTTTCCCCACCCAGGATTTCATTGGAAGAGAAACGGGAAGTGAATGTGTTGTGTGAAGGTGACGGAATCAGCAGCAAAACATCTGAGGAGTTACACCGTTAGTAACTAATATGATTAGTTGGAACTAAACTAACTGTTAGTTTGAGCAAGGCTAGCACAATTCTCAAGGTCAAGGAGATTTTGCATATCCCTGCAACTAGGATGTGAAGAATGGATATTTGTTGTATTCTTGACTTTTTGTGGCTTATTATGTCCTACTAGGTATATATACCCAATTTACGATTCATTTGGTTAACTTATAAATTTGTACCCCAGCCTTCCTCCAAGGAGAGCATGTGTGGTTTGTGTGTGCACCCACCCTAACCCATCTAGTCCCGTTGAGTCCTTTGTGGTACGCCCGAAACTAAATAGTTAAAAAAAATGGCTTCCCCAAATTCTCTGAAATTTGTTTTGTGGAAAGTAGACAGATGAAACTATGTTATAAAACAATTTTCAGAGTTCTAGGGTCACCCCACTGACCCCCCCCCAGAGGAGCAAAGATCACTGTTTTTAGGGAAAATGATGCCCTGGAATTGGGGGCAGCCCCCCCCCTCCTCACTGAAATTAAAAATGAAACTCTGGCTTTGTTTTCATGGCCAGGGCCCTGGCTTTTGAATCCACCTTGTTTGGAGCACCTCAGGTGCAGGGGAGCAGCTGTACACAGCTGTACACACGCGCAACATTAGGCGTACCTCAAAGGACTCAACGGGACTTTATGGGTGGCGTTGCTGAAACAACTCACTGGTCTTTTTCATGCAGAAAAAGAACTAAAGCTGCGTATTTCAAGAATTTAAAGTGCCATAAAAAACCCTTGAAGGTAGGGATTTGAAACTTGAGGTACACTTAGGTGAGACATCCCCCTAAACACCCCTAAAGCCCTGGAGCTGTGTGTTAAACACAACTATGTTTGTTTGAGCATTTTTGCGCTGAACTCACAACAAAATCTGCGTATTTCAAGAATTTAAAGGGCCATAAAAAAACCCTTGAAGGGAGGGACTTGTAACTTGGGGTACACTTAGGTGAGACATCCCCCTAAACACCCCTAAAGCCCTGGAGCTGTGTGTAAAACACAACTATGTTTGTTTGAGCACTTTCGTGCTGAACTCACAACAAAATCTGCGTATTTCAAGAATTTAAAGGGCCATTAAAAAAAAACCCTTGAAGGTAGGGACTTGTAACTTGGGGTACACTTAGGTGAGACATCCCCCTAAACACCCCTAAAGCCCTGGAGCTGTGTGTAAAACACAACTATGTTTTTGTTTGAAATCTTGTGTTGTCAGGTCCATGCTTTACATAGGAGTAAATGGACGAGTTGAGTTGACCTTAAGTCCCGTTGAGTCCCTAAAGCACCACCTGTGCACCAGGTGCAAGGTACACCTGCAAAATTTTCTGCAGGTGATTTTTTCTACATGGGGGTCCCTTACACATGTGGATCACACGGACATTTGGGAAGTCTGGGAAAATCATACCGTGGGACCAGATGGGCTAAGATGGGATCATTCAGGTCAGACTTAGATCCCAGAAATCATTTCCAGTGCCAAGACTCTCAAACACGGAAAGCAACGAAAAGAAGGAGGCTGCTTTTGATCACATGCAGATGTCAGGAAGTCGCTTTTATTTGACTGTGTGACACCAGCCTCCTCATTGGGTGTGCATCTATCAGAGTAGAGCATGTTGAAGATGCTTTGAACAGTAGGGGAGGCTGTGGAACAGCTCTGGAGCAACAGTGGCAGAAAGAGTCCTTGTGGCTTAACCTGTTGGACATGGGAGAACAAAGGCTGCTGTATACAGCAAGCCTCTTCCAAGCTCATCTGTTTATTACTAACAGCTGACTAGAAAAAGGTCCCCAGGCTTTCTATTGGTGAGCTTTTCTAGCATGTTGGTGAATAAAAGCAACTTATTTTTTAAACTAGACAAGTCTAGTTCCTCTGGATTGAGGAGAGCTCAGGCTCCTAAAGAGATCGTTCATATAAGCTCCTGTCCTCTCACATGGCCTTCAGAGCTTGCCTCTTTAAAGAGGGAGTACACAACATGATCTATGGAGGTGCAGCCCACCCATTGTACTATGCCACACACGCTAAAGCACGCCATAAGAGGGAGGAAAAGGCCAAAGCAGCAAAACTGGTTATGGACTGACAGTACAGTAACTCCTCCTATCGGTGAGCTTCCAACCTACAGATGTCTTGATAAACTGTGTTGCAAGCAGAAGTATCAGCTTGCTATAATGTGGCTAAACGAGCTTGGCCACTGGAGCCACGGCGTCGTGTGCAGGAGGCTTTGCTGTCCAGTGTCCAGCCATAAAAATCCTATCATGAATCCCATGTCCAGCAGAGTTGTCACTTCAGCTTACAACAGGAAGAAGGGGAAGGGTATTTTTTTTTTTTTACACACAATACTTTCCCCCACCATTTTGGTAGGCATTTTTGGAATGAATGAATGAATGAATGAATGAATGAATGAATAAATAAATAAATAAATAAATAAGGAAGAGGGCGCAATGGCCAATAAAATCAGACCTACGTTGCAGCTGAAATAGAAATGGATAACAACAAGGTGAAACCTGGAGAAAGTTCAGTATTTGAAATTTTGGATTGCAAAAACTCAGGAGCTGATGGTCTGGGGAGGGGGTGGAAGGGGATGTCTTGTGGCCAACCCTGACCATACAGACATCTGCGCATGTGGAAACAACACTCACATCTAGCAGAAACTGAAATCAACTCCAGAACCAGCAGATTTAAGTCCAGCGTAATAATAATAATAATAATAATAATAATAATAATAATAATAATAATAATAATAATAATAATAATAATAATAATAATATAAAAACCTCTAAACATCCCAGGTCCTTGAGAAGGACTTGATATTTAGACAACACCAGCCACCATCAGGTGGGCTGTGACTAACCATCATCATCATCATCATCATCATCATCATCATCATCATCATCATCATCATCAAGGATTTCAGCAGAGGAAGCAGGAGGAAAGGGTTTTTCTATCATTTCCCCTCCTGCCCTTGTTCCACTTCAGATGCTCACCCTTCCAGTAGCTTTTCCTCTTGCAGGATTCAAAATGTGCATAAATGTGTATTTCGAACCATGCACAGGGAAGAGCCCCATATGGGAGGGGCAACAACAGCAAATAGGGGAACGAATGTCAAACTCGTTTCATACAATGGGCCGAACAGCATTCGTGGCGCTTGCTGAGGGTTGGATGTGACATCATTAAGTAGGAAGTGATGTCATTAAGCAGATGATGGCCAGAAATAAGGACTTTGTTCTCAGGTAGGAACTCATTAGGTGCAAACGTCAGAAGCGAAAACATGAAAACCTTTATCATATTTTCAAGATATGGGAGAGCTCAATTATCACACGGGTTGCCCTTTCAGCAGCGCCGCTTCTGCCACAGTGTCACTTTGCAGCGCAGCAGCTGAGAGGTGACGCCTCGGCAGAAGCGGTGCTGCTGACAGGGTGGCCTGTGTAATAATTGGGCTCTCCCAGCACCTCAGCAGCCTCTCCCTCTCTCACCTACCTTGACCTGCCCCTTCCTCCATAGCGTTCCTTGCCTTCTGCGGCCTCCTTCCATCTCTCTCTGCCTGGCCCTCAGCAGAAGAGGTGCTGCTAAAAGGGCAGCACTGGGAGAGCCCAATTATCACATGGGCTACATAAAGAGCTTCCACGGGTCGTATCCGGCCCAGGTCTTGTGTCTGAGACTGCAACACCCCTGCTCTACAGCATCCCTGACAGGTGGCCATCCAGCCTCCAGCAAGGGAGGGGGGGGGGGAAACTTCCACCACTCCTTCTCTTATCCCTTGCCCTCCCGCACAACCAGCTTTTCTTTTTTAAAAAGGGTTGCATGTTGTTCATTTGTGGCATGCAGTCAGCCCCAGAGAGATGAAATCTTTCAGGACTCGACCTGAGCAAGTTTTGACGGCCTGAAAGCAACATCAGTAGCTTTCAGAGGTCAACCTTGCTTCAGAGGGTCCCAGTTTGCAGCCTCGGGCCAGAATTTGGCTTGGGGTTGATCACACCTTCAGGCTTAGACAACATTTGTTGAGGTTTGCTCCAGCTCCAGTCCAGGATTGGTGATTTGCAGAGACGCTCTGGGGATCCATATGGATTTTGTTTTTGTGCTTGCAGCACTGGCTGAGTGATCACGCATCCCACGGGGGCTGCTATAGCAACTGCCTCCCCCACCTCTCACTCCCGTTCTGCATGTGTACACGAGCAGCCCCCCATGCTTGAGGAGGCAAGCAGGACAAAGAGGGGGAGGCTGCCAGCTGTCCTGGAGCAATTATGCATCTTGAAAACATACAGATCATAATTGCATTCACATTAGACCCCACACCTCCTGCTGCTTGTGCCCCCCCCACCCTGACTTTCCACCCCCTGCTCAAAACACACAGCTGACTGTTGGGGGGGGGGGTGATGAAAGGGAAATGCTGATGACAGGCCAGAACTGGATCTGGAAGGACAAATGGGGGGGGGAGACCAAGCTGGGGGTCTGTCTGTCTCTTGTTTTCTTTCCTTTCAGCATGTAACCCCGACGCACTCACACAAGCAAAGTGCAGCATAGGAATATTTTGTTTTGTTTTTTAATTATTATTATTACTAATAAACCTCTTTTTCATTTAAAAAAGGTTCTCAAAGCAGCATACATAGCAAAAGGTATGAGAAGGTCAGTGCTTCCAAAGGGTCCCTCAGTCAGAAAAGATGGACCAGGGAGACACCACCAAACAGCCACTGGGGGGGGGGAGGCTACCCTAGAGTAAGTATTCGCAGCCAGGTAACATAAGAAGAGCCCTACTGGATCAGGCCAAAGGCCCATCCAGACCAGCTTCCTGAATCACACAGTGGCCCCACCAGATGCCTCAGGGAGCACACAGCCAACAAGACAAGACAACCTGTTTCCTGCTGCCACTCCCCTGCACCTGGCACAGAGAAAACCTACTTCCAAAGCCAGGAGGTTGCTTATGGCTTGTAATCTGTGACGGCCTTTTCCTCCATGAATCTATCCAAAAGGTACTCCCGCCTGCCCGGCCCCCTGGAGTCAGTTGCAGTGGCTTCATCACAGGGAGATCTCCTTGCATACAAGTGGAGAGAAGCAGGCAGCCTACGAAGCCTCCTTCATTCAACGGAGGCCAGCAACGCTCTCTCCCCCCCCCAGCCCTCCCCTCTCCCCTTCCTTAGAAAACAGCTTGTGGGGACGGGCGAGAGGGAGGGGCGGCGAAGAGCCCTTTGCCTTCTTTTTTTCCCCAGAAGCCGTTTCTGGAGGCATGATGGAAATCCTGAACCTGTTCACGGTGGGGGCGGGACCAGATTGAAAGAGAGAGGCGGGCAGGCGGGCGGGGTCCCCGGCTCAGGCTGCTTCACCCACACGAGAGTTCTTCCCGCTTCCCTGTTTCATCCCGTGAGTCACTGGAGGTACTGTATTTCTTCAATTCTAAGACGCATGTTTTTTCCCAATTAAGCATTTCAAAAAATGGGGTGCGTCTTAGAATCAAAGGTCTCCCAAAAGGACACACCCCAAAATGCTATCTTCTTACTTACTGGGGCTTGGGGGAGCTTCAGGGAGACCTGCACGACCCTCTGCAGGCCTCCCTGATCTTCAGTTCAGCAAAAAACTGATTTTCAGCCATTTCCGGTTTTCGCGAAAACCAGAAAGGGCCAAAAAATGCTGGGTTTTGCCAAACTGAAGATCAGGGAGGCCTGCAGAGGGTTGCACAGGCCTCCCTGAAGCTCCCCCAAGCCCAGGTAACGAAGGAAATGGCACTTTCTGGGGGGCCAGAAATGCTATGCAAAGGCAGTGCACTCGGTCATCCTCAGATGCAGGAGACATGCTGGGGAGAGTTGGTGCTAAGCGGGTAGATTCAATGAAGGGAGGTGAGTCTTACAATCGGTGGGGTTTTTTTCCCCTGCTGGTGGTACTGAAAGTAAAGGTGCGCCTTAGAATCGATGGCGCCTTAGACTCGAAGACATACGGTCGTTCAGATTCGGACTCATCCTTCTTTAGGAGAAGCGGGAAGCCTGCTCTGTCTGTGCAACACAGGAAACTTGGAAAACGAAACGACCCTCAGTTGTTTCATTTTGAAAACAAGACCTGGAAATCCAGAACTCTAAAATCTGGGAGGCAGCGGAGGAGCCAGCTGGGTCTTAAGCCAGTTCAGGTGCCTGTGTGCTCAAACCCCCCCCCCCCCCCGGTTCTGGCCAAAAAAGGAAAATGCAATTATTTCAACCATACATACCAGGCGTGGTGATGGGGGGGGGGCACCGCTGGTTCCAGTGCCCACCCCCTCCTTTAGCCTAATCTGCATCTATACCATGGCCAGAAGAATGGGTCGACTGCCTGGTCTCTGCCAGCACGAGGACAACCCCCGGCAGAGGAGGAAAGGCTGTCCTCGGAAATGAAGCCCCCCCCTTCCCAGTTCAGACTCAGTAGGCCGAGGCCGAGGCCGAGGAGGGCAAGGCTGAGAGAGAGAGAGACTGCGTTCAACCAACCACAGGCAGGTAAAGAGTTAAAACGTACAGAGAGTTTAAATACAGAGCTGGAGGTTTGGTAACACAAGGGGGAAAAGGAAGCAGGGCTTGGGTGTTGGCAGTGCTCCGGTGCAGACCTGAGCAAAACTCAGGCAAACAAAAGCAAAAGCGATTCCCCAACTCCTCACCTAAAAGATCTCACACTGTTCCCAAACTCACTGCACTTCGTTCAAGTTCAGCCTGAAGAGTCCAGCACCCGTTTCGGACACCAGGAGGTGGGTGAGGGCTTGGCCACATCCTGTGATGACCTCGGAGTGCAAAACGATCTTTCTGCACTGTCGCTTATTTCAGGGTCACAGGTGGGGGGGGGACTGGGAGAGGGTGCAAGGGGGGGCAAGCTCATTCATCATCACCCCGGGCAAGCAGTCTCCTAGCAGCAATAAGCCAAAGGAGGTCAACTGGTGCATCCGGACCTTCCAAGAAGTGCTTCTGGGTCAGTCTGAACAATTGGCTGCCTGGATCAAGCACGCATCAAGCACGCACCGCTAGACGTAATCCCGGTTGGGGGGGGGGGGCGTGCCTGTTGACATTCAACCTCCTCCTCATCCATCCCCAACCTCCTCTTCCCACCTTGAGATGCTCTACTATGCGGCTGCACTGGACAGAGGGACCAAGCAGGGCTGCCCCTGGATTGCAAGGGTCTGGCGCCTTGACTGCTGCCATTGCACAGGCCTGGTGCTGCTGCTCAGGCTGCGTGTGCTACAGGTGTTTCAGCCCTTGGTCTTCAGCAGCAGCAGCAGCTCGCACAAACATGCCGCTTATCCTGAGTCATGGGGGTCAACCTGGGTGCGGTGCTGGGGGAAATCTGCGAAGGTGGTTTCGTAAAATATTAATAGTAGCTGGGGGGGGGGTTGGATTTGGATTTGGAGCATGGTGCTAATTGCTCCTCCAATGTCATTGTCCTTATTAAAATTCCCCTCCCCAAGCAAAAGAAAACATACAGGCATCAATAAGAAGAGTTACGGGGAAAGGTAGGGGGCCCCTTAATAACATAGACAACCCTCACCTCCTGGCTGTAATTAATTGTATCCTAATCCTGCCTCCCCAGTAGCCTTCTAAAAATGAGGGGCATTAAAAGGGACAGAGGGTTTGTGTCCCCTCTGGCCCCACTCTAGGGGTCGAGCCTGGGACTTTTTGCCTGCAAGGCACCTGCCCCTCCACACAGCATGGTGCCCATCCCAGCCACAGTATGACCCCCCCCCCCCGCAGCCTGACAGGGTGCCAAACCATTGGTCTGCCAGAACCAACACCGTCTCGTGCCCACCCCCTTCTTTAGCCTTATTTGCATCTATTTGTGTTTTTGTGAATTGTTTTTATTGTTTTAAATGTGATTACGGTATTTTTTTGTATTGTATTGTATTCCTTTCCCATGTTGTAAGCCGCCTTGGGTCCCTTCGGGGAGAAAGGCGGGGTAAAAATACTGTAAATAAATAAATACCATAAATAAAGTCTACCCTGCCTGGCGGGAGAGTCCAGCGTCTTTCTCAGCCTCTGCTACCACAGCAGCTCACGTCCCTGAGCTGGAGTCGCTGGGAATTGAACCTAGACCTGCTTTGTGTCAAGCACATGCTCTATCCTTGAGCCAGGAGCCCTCAAATCACATCATGAATATTGTTTTGACATCTGTACACCACTTTGGTTGCATTTACAGAAAAGCGGGGGGTGGGGTGGGAATGAACTGAAATTAATAAATAAAAATGGCCAAACAAGTGGGAGTGGCAGTGGGAGAACTGGCACATCCATTTTACAGATAGGGAAACTGAGGCTAACTAGGAAGAGTGACTCTCCCTCCCCACAGTCCCTGCCCAGACGGAACCCAACTCAGGTACATTGACTTTCAGCATGTAAAACTGGATTTTCTTTAACAATCCAGAACTCCCCAAACCAGCTCAGATTCTAGCCATAAATATCTCCTAGACCAGAGGGGTTTTCCCCAGTGTAGTAATACACAAAACCACCCTGGAGAAGAAGAACACCTTTGACAAGAAATTGCCTGCAACCAGCTGCCTCCTGGAAATTCAGGATTCCTGATGGAAGAGAAGACGAGGGCTTCTGTTTTCATTCCTGATGAAGATCCACTCAGAAACTCAATCCCGAGGAAAGCAGAAGCAGGTGCTGGGAAAACTGAGCTCGGGTGGCGGCTGTCCATCCATCCATCCCACAGCTGTAGCCAAGGCGGGAGCTCTCCGATCTCTGCAGAGCAGCTGGGCATGGAGAGGAATTTTGTTTTCTTGCCAGTTTTTGGTTTTTTGCAAGTTCAGCCTTGCTGGGAGTGGGCAACAGGGGTGACAGGATTGCCTGATAGCCTGGCCCAGTGCTCCAATTACAGGGGTGGCAGAGGGGTCCTGCTGTCCCCACCCTAGTTTTTGTGAGGGTTCCCTTAGCAACTGTTTTTAGAATGCTATGGGGGGGACCCAGCGTGTAATTGGTTTGTGGAACTCCTTGCCACTGGAGGTGGTGATGGCACCTGGCCTGGATGCCTTTAAAAGGGGATTGGACAGATTTATGGAGGAAAAGTCCATCACAGCTTACAAGCCATGATGGGGATAAGCAACTTCCTGGTTGTAGGAGTAGGTTTTCTTTGTGCCAGGTGAAAGGGAGTGGCGATTGGACACAGGTCTCTTGTTGTCTTGTGTGCTCCCTGAGGCAACTGGTGGGGCCACTGTGTGATACAGGAAGCTGGACTAGATGGGCCTTTGGCCTGATCCAGCAGGGCTCTTCTGATGTTCTTATGTTCTTATGTTGGGGAAACCATGATTTTGCTGACTTTGGGGGCAAGTCCAGAGTGGGGCTTGAGAGGTTCATTAAGGGAGGTCTCCTCCCTCCCCCCAGAACTGGAGTATTGATCTGGCCTGAAGAGCAGCTTGATGTGGGGACATCAGTAGGCAATGCTTTTCACAACATGAAAACGCTTGCCATGTCTGCACTGCACTGCAGGCCTCTGCTCCGCGGAGGTGGAGTAAACCGCGTGCCCATTTACCTGCGTGCTCACAGGGGTTGTTTGGCTGACCTCCTTGGACCCCTGATCATCGAAACAGACATCTGTTTGTGGTTCAAGTGTGGTCGGTGCTATCAGTGGCCCAAAGGGAAGACTTGCAATGGGCCGGGCCGGGGTCATAAGGGGCGGATCGCCAAGGGGGCCCTCCGTCCTGCAGCCACATCTTGTTAATGAATGAGTGCTATTTTTTGCTGCGCACATCCGATTCCAGAGCCTCTGAGTGGGAGAACAGAGGATCACAGGCAGCTGCCACTATGCAGTGTCCTGGGCCCCCCGGGGACAAGCCCTGCCCCAGGCTCCCTGTGGGCCCCAAATTCCCAGCCAAACATTTGACGTTTTTCTCCCCCTCTTGTGACACCGCGGGGTCATCAGCTAGTGAGCAAGAATTGGTCGCATTTGCACAGTGCTTTGTCTTGAGTGCCCGAAGTCCTTCCTGGCAGCCCTTCTCTTGCTGCCGCCTGCAAGCCAGGGGTGTGTGACTATCCCCGTAGCGCAGTCGATGGGGGCTGAGGCAGAGGCTTGCCGAAGGCCACCTAGGGGGGATTCATGGCACAGGCAGGAGCCAGTCCAGGGCCTTTGTCATCCACTGCTCCGTCTCTTGGCTGCTGTGCAACACCAGCTGTCATCATCCGTCAGATTGATGGGCAACAGATTCAGGGCAGCCAAAAGAAAGGATGTCTTTACACCATGCATAATTCTGGGATTCGTTGCTAGAAGGCCTATCAATGGCCCTGGCCTCTCTGACTTTTGAGGGAGATGAGACACATTCCTGGAGGAGAAGAGGGCTGCCAATGGCTAAAGGAAGCCTCCATGTTCAGGGCAGTCTACCTCTGAATGCCAGGCGTTGGGAACAAACGGTGGCCTTTGTGTTCTGATGGGCTTGCCGGAAGCACCTCTTTGGGTTTCAGAGAGGCACTTCCCGACCCTTCCTGGAGATGCCAGGCATCGACCCTGAACCCTTCTGCATGGAGAGCTGCAGCTCTGCCCCGGAGCGACAGCCCCCTCCCCAGAGCCAGCAACGGGATGTCTGTGCTCAAAGGCAGCGTCTCTCTGGCTGCCAGATGCTGTTGCCTTCTGACTCTGCTCGGCACCTGCTGCTGCTGGGACGGGAGGGATGCTGGAGTCCTGACTCTGCTGCATCCGCTCTCCGCGAGCCCTTCTCTTTGAAAAGGGTGCCCTCTTTCATGCCATCGACACAGTGAACACAAACCCTTCTTCATTTCCCTAGGGAGTGGCAGCTACTCTCCGCGAAATTCAGAGAGGACCCTGATTTCCGGAGTCCAGACCAGCATTTCTTCATTCTTCTTGTGGACTGGGTCATGGTTTGGGGGCGGGGGGCGGGGGGGGGGCGCTCGCATGTGTGTGTTTAAATAAAGACTTTAGATCTGGTTTCCAAAGGGGATCAGAACTGCTTGCTAAAATAAGAACCATTGAGCCTCAGGCTCCAGACCAACAGTAAGTTGATCATCAAGGAATGCTCCCTCAGCAGCATCTTGTGGCTGTTTCGCTGCAGGGGAGCCGGATCAGGGCCAGCCTCAAGAGCAGGAGCCCTGCATCAGCACCCAGACCTGACTCCAATGCCAGCTCTGTGCAGGAGGGCAAACAACACATGCACGACCTCAGTGTTTCCCTGTTCTTCTTAGCCTTTTGTTTATTATTATTGTTTTTGTTGTTGCTGCTGCCACTGCTGTTATGATGTGAGTTTTATTGTTTTACTGACAACTTTTAATTCTTTACGGTTATTACTTTTATGATTTAATACAGCATTATTGTATCTATTGTTTTTATTGTTTATTTTTAAAATGTTCTAAGCTGCCTTGGGCGCCCAGCTGTTGGGGGGGGGGGGAGAGGCTATAGATATTTTACATGAAATAACTAAATAAATCAGCTTGGGTGGCTTTCAAAGGAGATTGGACAGGATTGGAGGACAGGTCTCTCCTGGGCTAGTAGGCATGACTGCTACGCGCTACCTCCAGGTCCAGGAGCCGTCTGCCAATCTCAATAACAGTTGGAGAGGGGGGGGGGGCTACCATTCACTCCTGCTTGTGGGCTTTCCAGAGGCAGCAGAGGTGGACCACTGTGGGAAACAGGGTGCTGGACTAGACGAGTCCCTTTGGGCTGGATCCAGCAGGGATTTTCTTATGTTTTGTTCTAACAATCTCCCAGAACCACCTACTCGGATGGCAAGCAGGCCCTCCCAAATCTCTAACTGAAATAGTCTTGAATTGGAGATACCGGACATTAAACTTGGGACTTTCTGCATGAAAAATATGTGCTCAACCACTACATTTTGACTTCTTCCCCATAAGGAACCTGCACCTTTAATACTAATACTGATCTAAGTACCCATCTGAGCTCAAGAAGTCAAGGAAAGTTTTTCCATACTCCCTAGTCTTTGGTGGCTACACAGAATGTGGCAGCCTTGAGAGCAAGTCACTCTGCACATGTTCAGAGGTACTATCAGAGGTACTATAGTTCAGAGGTACTATCTTCTTTCCAACTGTTTCTGATGAATCAGAGGTGAGCTCTGAAATAGGTCCAGGGGCTAGGTTCTGATGAGCCCAGGTTCATGTTAAGCCGTTCCTCATATCTTTTGATCCTTCAGATTGGGAAGATGAGTCATAAACGTGTTCTGAACATGCCCTGCTTCTTTTGTAAGTCAACGATAATATATGCCAAAGAGGATTCCTAGATTCTAATGTTTGTCTTTAGGTCATGGAAATGAAGGGGCAGAAGGGGCAGCCCACTAGCCCCCTTGGTTCTTAGTATCTGTCCTGACAGAACACCCTTTTACAGTATCCCCCAAGAAATGGACAGGCAGTAGAGGCAGCTGTTCCAAGTCGCCTTGGGCATTTGCCTCGGCATAGGATAAGGCGGGATATAATTTTTTTAAATAAATAAGTAAGTCGTTCCCAGGCTTTGCTCGCCTTTCAGCGCTCAAATTGCAGCTTGAGCCATACTCAGGAGCCTTGGCAGTTGGGATGAGGCAGCAGGCTAGCTGGCTACTCCTGTGCAAGTCCCAGAGAGAAGGGCAACAAAGGAATGAGCCAAAGAGCTTCTTCCAATGGCTCAGAGGATGAGGGTCACAGCTGGCTCAAGGCAAGATGACAATTCTCATGAATCCATGGGAAGTTCTCCTCCAAAAGCCCTGCTGAAATGCATTTCTTAAAAGATGTGTACACCACTTTTTCAGAGCTCAAAACTGTGTACAACCAACACACACACACACACACACACACACACACACACACACACACACACACACACACACACACACACACACACACACTATACCGTATTGTCCCGAGTATAAGACTCACTTTTTTCTCCTAATTTTAAGTTTTTAAACTAGGGGTGCATCTTATAATCAGGCTGTTGCAATTTAATGCCAGTGATTTAATTAAATTTTTTTAATAGCACCAAATTTTAAGGGTGCGTCTTATAATCAGGTGCGTCTTATACTCGGGACAATACGGTGTGTGTGTGTGTGTGTGTGTGTGTGTGTGTGTGTGTGTGTGTGTGTGTGTATAGGAGAGCTCAGCGCGTCACCCCCATGATGGACCCCAGAGGTGAATAGGGAGAAACAAGGTTGGGCTGAGCTGGGTTCTAGAAAAATGCCCGTCAGGCAGGACTATAGATTTCTACAGATTACTCCTGGTCAGTGGTGTCACTAGGGTTGGTGTCACCCGGTCTGGTAACTCATGCTGTCACCCCCTTTAACTTTATTTATTTTAATATATAACAGTACAGGTCACCCAACAAATCAGTAACCAGCTCAGCTCTTGGAACAATCAGTCTCATTGGTCTGTTTTGAGTTAAGGAAATCCACTTTTTGTTACATAAGGCACTTGTGTTTTATGTTTCCGGTTATTTGGCCATAACGTTTGATAGAATACAGATAATTCAAAACAGCTTGTTTCATTGCAGTCTTCATGAAAGTATGTATCGACGGATATATAACATGATGGTATTATTCAAAAATACAAAGTTTTCACAATTTTGGCCACTAGTGGTGTCACACAAACACACACATAAGGGTGTCACCCATGGCGGACTGCCCCCTCGCCCCCCCCCCAGTGATGCCACTGACAAGAAGCAAGAAAATCCAGACTCTTTTCAGAAAGACAATAAAGAGGAAGCATTTTTAACCTCTTCTGGGAAGAGATTCTAAAATGTAGAGGGCGCTTAATGCCCCCAAGGGTTGTCCCCTCGTCACCACTGTCCACATCTGATGCATTGACAGCAGAGCCAATGAGTCTTGCAAGTTCAATTGGCAAGTAGGTTCATATACCAGGAGAGACAGTCCCTAAGGCAGCGGCTTTCAACTGGTGTGCTGAGCTGAGGCACGTTGGTGTACTGCGAAAGGTCCGCAGGTGTGCCGAGGGAGTTTGGAGCAGAGTGGTTGAAAAAGGGGGAAAACTGTTCTGTCCGGCAGAGGAAGAGGGACAGATAATTCATTACTACAGCCAGTTGCCCTAGAAACAGAGCTGCAGAACCTGGCTGGAAGAGTCTCCCGGAAGCCGGAAGCACTGGCGTCACTGGAACGTGGCGGGGGGGGCGGGCCGCCAGGGGGTGACGCGCGTCATGGGGTGACGCGCGCACCCCCTCGCGCGTTACCTCCGTGACGCGCGTCGCCCTCCGGACACTCCGAGGCCGGCCCGGGAGCCGGCCTCGGAGCGTCCGACCCCGTCGACGCTCCAGGGCCTTCTGAAGGCCCAGGCAGCGCGTCAATCCGGGTATTTCCCGGATTTTCGCGCATGCCCAGACCCGTTTTGAGGGCAAAAAGCCCTCAAAACGGGTCTGCGCATGTACGAAAATCCGGAAAATACCCGGATTGACGCGCTGCCTGGGAGCGCCGACGGGTTCGGACGCTCCGAGGCCGGCTCCCGGGCCGGCCTCGGAGCGTCCGGAGGGGGCGACGCGATGCGGGGGGGGGGGAGCCGGGTGGCCCCCTCCCCCCGCGCCTATAATGTCGCGCCCCTGGGGGGGTGACGCGCGTCCCCGCACTAGGGTGACGCGCGTCTAGTGACGCCCCTGGCCGGAAGTGACATCACAAGAGGCGAAGACCATAGAGGACAGTGTGCTGTGAGATGAAAAATGTTGAAAGTGGCTGCCCTAAGAAAATGAGCAGGAGCTGTAAGAAAGCCTTCGTTCTGGTGGGGCTTGTTCAGGAGAACGTTTCACTGGGGTTGTGGTCTGTGGTTTACACCTGTCCGTCTGCTGCTTCCCACTCTGTCACCCTTAATGGCAGCCCAAGCCCACCACCTCACCTTGCCTGTGTATGTTGGGGGGGGGGGCTATTAGCATCACTGGTTTACACAGCAGGGTTTGGGAGACTCCTGTGAAGATCACTTCAAGTCAGACATGTGGTCATAAAGAAAAGAAAGCCTCTATTTATAAGAAGTCCACGCTTGGAGAGAGAGGGAAGGAGTGGGAGAGAGATCCTACATGCTTGTTGTCTAGTCTAGCAGGAAAGTGAGAGAGTTCTGGGAAGAAGGAGGAGGAGGAAGAGGGAGGATAGCCTGAGATTAGCTATCTGCATACCTGGAGAGAAACTCTCACATCCCACCTGGCTGACTCACTAGCTGTCCTGCCCCCTTCGGGAGCAGGACGCTTGTGCAGAGCTGTTGCAACTTCCTCCACTTCCAGCAAGGGCCACTTCTGAGCAGTCCAGAGCGTGCCCTGGGAGGGCAAGGGGGGGCTTCCTTTGCCTGAGGTGGGGAGGGCCTAAGTGGAGGGAGGGCACGTGATATGGCAGTAAGTCGCACCCACGGTCAGAAAAGGGAAGGAAGGAATCTCCTGCTCTCGGCGTTACAGCCCTCTGTGTTCTCTCCCTAGACCACCCTGTGCCCCCTTCTAGGGCCCTGAAATCTTCTCCCTTCTCTCACCAATCTCCCTTTTGGTCTGCACTCTGTGTGTAAGTCACCCCTTGTCTCTCTCTATAGGCATCTCTCTGCACTCCCCCTTCTGGGGCCCATCCCTTCCTCCACCCCACAGGTCAGTCCGCATTCCCTTCTCTAAGGGTCAGGCTAGTTGTGCTCAGAAATGAGAAATGGCATTGCCCCCTTTAATTTAAGGATCACTCTTTAAACAGCTGCAGCTGCCTGTGGGGAAGTGGGGTCTCGACTGAGACCGTGACATGGAGGGAGGGGCAGAGACCCTTTCTCCCCATCCAGTTTCCCTGATGAAAACAAACAAACAAACACGGAAGAAGCATATATAATCCACTTCACTTTTATTCGCTTTTATTCATATTTCTTCACTTCGGAGTAAATAACGGGGAGGAGGCATTTTCCTCAGAAAACCACAGGGGGAGAACTACTTCCCTACTACTTCCTCTGTCACATCTCGTTTAACCCCTTTTCTTCCTTCCCCTTTTCCTCATTATCATCCAGCCCTCTTTTCCCCGAGTTTGATGGCAACAGCGCACAAGCTTCTCAGCAATTTACACATGGATGGGAGTGTGAATGAGATGTCCCACCATCTTTTGGGAAAGTGTAAGAGTGGCCGTGGGGAGGGGGGGCTTGGGCATCAGGACTGGGGAGAGGCTGTTTAGCTCCTTCCATCCACACCACCTTCCAAATTGAAATCACATGCCCCACCCCAAGCTGCAATTCACCCCAGGTGGGAGAGAGACAGGTACCTGTATTGTGTGCCTGAGATTCTGCAATCCTTGACAGGGACGATGCATCAGGACCAGCCTACTGCTTCTGTGAGAGGAGCAGCACACCTCAGACCCCTCCAGAGAACACAACTGTTCACTGCCAAACAACTCACTGGAAAAGGTTGGTGCATACAAACTAAGCCGTGCAAAACTTATCTGTGGACTCTATTTTCTAGTGCATTTGAGCCCAGGACAATTCAGACCCCTGAGGAGCTCATCCAGGCAACTTGCACAGACTTCTGCAACAAAACTGGAACCGTTCTCGCTGTGCGCTCACATGGACTTTGCGTTCTGAAGCCTCGAGGGTTTGCCTCTGACAAAGGCAGTGCGCAGCAACACTTTGTTGTTGTTCAGTCGTTAAGTCGTGTCCGACCCTTCGTGATCCCATGAACCGTATCCCGCCAGGCCTTCCTGTCCTCCACTATCTTCCTGAGTTCGCTCATTTTCATGTTCGTTGCATCGGTGATGCTGTCTAACCATCTCATCCTTTGCCTTCCCCTTCTCCTTTTGCCTTCAATCTTTCCCAGCATCAGAGTCTTCTCCAGAGAGTCCTCTCTTCGCATTAGGTGGCCAAAATATTTGAGTTTCAGCCTTAGTACCTGTCCTTCCAGGGAACAGTCAGGCTTGATTTCATTTAGAATTGACTGATTTGATCTCCTAGCAGTCCAAGGGACTCTCAGGAGTCTTCTCCAGCACCACAGTTCAAAAGCATCTATTCTTCGGTGCTCAGCCTTCCTTATGGTCCAACTCTCGCAACCATACATTGCTACTGGGAACACCATCGCCCTGACTATACGAACTTTTGTTGGCATGGTGATATCTCTGCTTTTTATTATGCTTTCTAAGTTTGCCATAGCTTTCCTTCCAAGGAGTAAGCGTCTTTTAATTTCATGGCTGCTGTCTCCGTCTGCAGTGATCTTGGAGCCCAGAAAAGTAAAATCTGTTACTGCTTCCATTTCTGCCCCTTCTATTTGCCAGGAATTGATGGGACCCGATGCCATGATCTTAGTTTTATTAATGTTGAGTTTCAAGCCAACTTTTGCACTCTCCTCTTTCACTCTCATCAAGAGGCTCTTTAGTTCTTCTTCACTTTCTGCCATTAGGGTGGTATCGTCTGCATATCTGAGGTTGTTGATATTTCTCCCAGCAATCTTGATTCCGGCTTGTGATTCATTCAGCCCTGCATTTCTCATAATGTACTCTGCATATAAGTTAAATAAGCAGGGTGACAATATACAGCCTTGCCGTACTCCCTTCCCAATTTTGAACCAGTCAGTTGTTCCATGGCCGGTTCGAACCGTTGCTTCTTGACCCGCATACAGGTTTCTCAGGAGACAGGTAAGGTGGTCTGGTACCCCCATCTCTTTAAGAATTTGCCACAGTTTGTTGTGATCCACACAATCAAAGGCTTTTGCGTAGTCAATGAAGCAGAAGTAGGTGTTTTTTTGGAACTCTCGTGCTTTCTCCATGATCTACCGCATGTTGGCAATTTGATCTCTGGTTCCTCTGCCTCTTCGAAACCCAGCTTGTACGTCCGGTAGTTCTCGGTCCACGTACTGCTGAAGCCTAGCTTGTAGGATTTTGAGCATAACCTTGCTAGCATGTGAAATGAGTGCAATTGTACGGTAGTTTGAACACTCTTTGGCACTGCCCTTCTTTGGAATTGGAACGTAAACTGACCTTTTCCAATCCTTTGGCCACTGCTGAGTTTTCCAAATTTGTTGGCATATTGAGTGCAGCACTTTCAAAGCATCATCATTTAGGATTTTAAGTAGCTCAGCTGGGATATTATCATCTCCACTAGCTTTGTTGTTAGTAATGCTACCTAAGGCCCACTTGACTTCACTCTCTAGGATGTCCGGCTCTGGGTCAGTGACCACACCAGCGTGGTCATCAGGAACATTCAGATCTTTCTTGTATAGTTCTTCTGTGTATTCTTGCCATCTCTTCTTAATCTCTTCTGCTTCTGTTAGGTCCTTGCCTTTTTTGTCCTTTATCATGCCCATCTTTGCACAAAACGTTCCCTTGATATCTCCAATTTTCTTGAAGAGATCTCTAGTCCTCCCCATTCTGTTGTTTTCCTCGATTTCCTTGCATTGTTCATTTAAGAAGGCCTTCTTATCTCTCCTTGCTATTCTCTGGAAATCTGCATTCAGTTGTTTATATCTTTCCCTTTCACCTTTGCTTTTGGCATTCCTTCTTTCCACAGCTATTTGTAAAGCCTCATCTGACAGCCACTTTGCTTTCTTGCATTTCTTTTTCTTTGGGATGGTTTTAGTTGCTGCCTCCTGTACAATGTTACGAACTTCCGTCCATAGTTCTTCAGGCACTCTGTCTACCAGGTCTAATGCCCTAAATCTATTCTTCACCTCCACTGTATACTCATAAGGGATATGGTTTAAGTCATATCTGACTGGTCTAGTGGTGTTCCCTACATTCTTCAGTTTAAGTCTGAATTTTGCAATAAGAAGCTCATGATCTGAGCCACAGTCAGCTCCAGGTCTTGTTTTTACTGATTGTATAGAGCTTCTCCATCTTTGGCTGCAAAGCACATAATCTATCTGGTTTCGGTATTGACCATCTGGTGATGTCCATGTGTAGAGTCGCCTCTTGTGTTGTTGGAAAAGAGTGTTTGCTATGACCAGCGTGTTCTCTTGACAGAACTCCGTTAGCCTTTGCCCTGCTTCATTTTGCGCTCCAAGGCCAAACTTGCCTGTTGTTCCGTTTATTTCTTGATTTCCTACTTTAGCATTCCAGTCTCCTATGATGTAAAGGACATCTTTTTTGGGTGCTAGTTCTAGAAGGTGTTGTAGGTCTTCATAGAACCGGTCAACTTCATCTTCTTCGGCATCAGTGGTTGGGGCATACACTTGGATTACTGTAACGTTGAGTGGTTTGCCTTGGATTCGAACTGAAATCATTCTGTTGTTTTTGAGGTTGCACCCCAGTACTGCCTTTCCCACTCTTTTATTGACTATGAGGGCTACTCCATTTCTTCTAAGGGATTCATGCCCACAGTAGTAGATATGATGGTCACCTGACTTAAATTCGCCCATGCCCGTCCATTTTAGTTCGCTGATTCCCAAGATGTCAATGTTCAATCTTATCATCTCACTTTTGACCACATCCAGCTTGCCTTGATTCATAGACCTCACATTCCATGTTCCTAAGCAGTATTGCTCCTTGCAGCACTGGATTTTCCTTTCAACCTCAGACACATCCACAGCTGGACGTCCTATTGGCTTTGGCCCAGCCGCTTCACTCTTTCTGGGTCTACTTGGAATAGTCCTCCGCTCTTCCTCAGTAGCATATTGGACACCTTCCGACCTGAGGGGCTCATCTTCCGGCGTCATATCTTTTAGCCTTTTGGTACTGTTCATGGGATTTTCTTGGCAAGGTTACTGGAGTGGGTTGCCATTTCCTTCTCCAGTGGATCACTTTTAGTCAGAACTCTCTGCTACGACCTGTCCGTCTTGGGTGTCCCTGCACGGCATAGCTCATGGCTTCATTGAGTTATGCAAGCCCCTTCGCCACGACAAGGCAATGATCCATGAAGGAGTACAGCAACACTACCAAATTCTAAAAAATTTATCTCTGTCTGATCACAGCCTTGTAGAATCCACGGGCCTCCCCTTTCCAGGAGTCCTTCGGAGATCACTAAAGGAGAATGCTCTCCAGGTTCCAAGTCTAGGCAACGTTGGACTTCAAAGGAAAAGTGAGAGTGATGGGGGCATCCTTCAACACTTACTTCTCCTCATGGCTGGAGGGAAAGAGCCATCACAGTACAACCAGTTGAATTAGGTGGTTTCTGGCTGTTTTAGATCATGCCATGAAAGTGAATTATGTTGTTTGGGTTTATGATTCAGCCATGTGTAGTCTGCACACTGCTTTGGAAGAACAAAGGAAATGCAAACATTGTTCTCGCAGAATGTGTACATGAAGCATGAACATTGTTACAAGAACCATGTTAATAATCTCCATCCCTGCCCCCCCCTGAAGAAGTGGCTGAATTCCTTGACAATCCTGACAACAGAGGAGAGGGCTGCCCTCTTAAGTGACTAGTCCTCATTGTTGTAAGTACACCTTGAGAATGCTTGACGATGTATCATCAAATGATGCTGAATTTTCTGCTACTAGAGGGACAGGGTCTGAGTGAAGGGGAATGAGATGTTAGTAGGGGCACTGGCACTTAGGCAAGGGGTTAACCTCCCTCCCCTGTGCCATAGTAGCTCCAGTCCATATTGCCCCCCTGCAATCTGCTGTTTGAAAAACAGCCAGTCACAGAACTCCCACTTCATGGGTAGTTTGGCCCTCAGTGAGAAAAACAGTGAACTGGCTGGAGATGTAAATGCTGCTGCTGAATAACCACCGCGGGGGGGGGGGGAGGCATCCCCCTGCCCTCCATAAATGGCACATCTGCCCCCTGCTGAATTTGCATCCGGACAGGAGAAGTCTATCTGAAGAGCTGGAACTTTCAGCAGAAACACCCTGAAAAGTCCACAGTGCCCCCCCCACCCGGCCTTGCTTGCTGGATGCATGTATGGCACATAGAATCAGGAGCTGTCCTGCGCGAGAAATTCCTAGTTCCAGCCCTGCACCACTGTAGTGCAAAGACTCTGTCTATGGCATGGAGACTCTGCGTTGATACTGGCAGAGAAAAACAAGTGGCATGGATGCGAGTCCGAGAGACGTGGGGGTGTCACCATGTGGCTGACCCCAAAAGGGCCCGCCCCCCTTTTTAACCGGGCCCTGGCTTTGAGCAGGCACTTCTCCACCCAGCCCTCCACGGCTGTGCCTGCCCCTCACTGGGCTTCGCAATCTGCTTATTCGCTCTTTTGTTCATGTTGGCTTGGCTCTCTGCGTATTTGCCAAGAATGACGAGGGATGTTGTTACAAAACCAGCCGAGGGAAATCCTGTATTAATGTACTCAGCGCTTATTTGGAACTAGAAACGCATTAGCACTTCCGGCATCCCCCCCCCCCCCCCGCTTCTCACAAGGTCCATGACAAGCCGCAGCAGTGCAACAGCTGGGCAAGAAGAAGAAGCCTCCCCAGCCCCCCCCCCACACTCACTCACAGATCTATGATTTTGCTGAGCCCAAAGGGGCAGCTCCTTTGCAGCATAGTTGCATTACCTTACTACCTATGTAGGGAGAAAGTAGCACGAACCATCCCATATCCTTCTATTGCATTTACACCAGCTTGGCCATCGTTTTATTTTTTATTTATTTATCACATTTTTATACCGCCCTTCCTCCAAGGAGCTCAGAGTGGTGTACATATTTCCTCCCCTCCTTTTTTGTCCTCACAACAACCCTGTGAGGTAGGTGGGGCTGAGAGATAGTGACTGGCCCAAGGTCACCCAGGAAGCTTCGTGGCTGAGCGGGGATTTGAACCTGGATCTTCCAGGTCTAAGTCCGACTCCCAAACCACTACACCAGAACCTTGGGAATTGTGGTTTGGTGAGGGGGCAGAGAATTCCTTATCGTCATACATCCCTAGCACCACTCTACCTGCCCCCCCCCTTCATAGCCCAATAGTTCCCAAAGTTACCTGGACACAGGGAATGATTGCAAAACCATGTGCCAGAAGCGGCCTACAGACCTGGAACTTGGGCAACTACAAGGCCATTCGTGTTGGCCTCCCCTCCATCAGCTCTATGTACAGGTCATCTCCCACTGCACTCTCATGCATGTTGACAGAGAAGGAAGTTCCACTGAGTTCAAGGGACTTACTTGAGAGTAAGAGTTGAAAGTAAGTGCTCATAAAAAGGTGACCAAAGTACAAATGAATTTACACATCCTTTAGTCTCCACACACTTAGCAAAAGAAAATCTAGACATTATTATTATTATTCTGGCAGAAATAATCCCTCAAATCTCATTTATTCCTCAAACTAATCTTGTAAGGAGCTCTAGAGCAGCAGACCCATGTTTAACTTCACATTACTGTAGTTTGTCCAAAGAAATAAATGATGATAACAACACTCCCCAGATACTCCCCAGTGTTATACAATAAATGCAGTCATAACGTAAATATTTTGCCACAGTACTCCTATGCATGTTTATTCGGAAGTTCCTCGAGTCTAATGGATTTACTCCCCAGTGAGAGTGCAAACGATGGCTTGGAGCCTCCTTGAATTCGAGGCCTCCTCCTGGTGCTCCAAGGCAGGCCTCTCCCCACCACCTGCAACAGGGAAATGCCCTATATGACAGCTTATGATGCCCTGAGACCTGTCCCTCCCTCCCTCTTTCTGTCCTTGCTCCGAAATGAGCTCCAGCAGCCTGACCTTTACTATTAATGCAGCTCGCACAGCTGTATGCCAGGGACCCCCCCCCCCTCTTTCCCCAAACGCTGGTTTCCATCAGAGGCTGCCCAGGGCTGGATTTCAAACGGGGGGGGGGCAGGCTGGCACAGGAGGGATTAGGCGGAGGGTGAAATAGGATTTGCTCCTTAATGTGCACTTTACAGATGCCATAGGACACAGGATTCCAGGCAGATTCCAATTTCCCATAAAAGACTTGCCCAGGTCCCAAGCATCTCTTGATGGTATAAAAGAAAGAAAACGTCCTCTCCCTCCCTCCCTCCCTTTGACTGGAGCCTGAGATTTGAGTTTAGCTTCTTGGGGTTACTGCTCACTTTTCCTAGAGCTGCTGTGTGGCCAGGAATACTTTGGGAGAATCAGCTTCCTTTTGTATGGCCTCCTTGTCCTGGGACAGAGACAGACAGTAACAAACGCAGACTTCAGCCTCGTCTTTAGTAGTATGAGCGTAATAGGTTGATGTCAGCTCCAGGGCTGTCTTGATGTCTTTGCACTCAGAAAGTCCCAGGTACAATCATCAGCTAGAAAGATCAGGCAGCCAGTGTACCTGTTCTTACCAGGAGCCCTGAACGTTTGCAGGCTTCATCCATCATGGGTGGTCATTACAGGAACAGCCTGTATAATTTGAGATATTGTATTTGCAGGGAGGGCTTTTCAGTCAATTATTCACTGAGTTGCTTTATAGGAAGTAGGGAAACATAATTGGAACACCCTTTTAATGTTTGTTCGCTAGCTTTTTTGACAGCTGAACCTCAAATGGTTATTGTGCCCTTTAGGACATTTTACACTTTTTGAAACGATAATTTTGTTGTGGCCTATGGTTCAAGCAAACAAAAGCAAGAAATTGAGAAAGTAAACCCCTGTGTGAATCTAGAAACTGTGCAGGTATGGGGGAGAGGAAGATTACATGCAACTTATAGACTCCATAATTCACTGATCCAGCTCATTCTTTTAGAATCAAACTGTAAAGAATTGGCAAATGTCAACAATTTAAATACTACCCCTGAATAACACAGAGAAATCTGTATATTTGGATTTTTTTTATTTCCTCCAGGGTAGAGAGAGGTAACTATGGGGCAGTCCTCTTCTCCCCCCCCCCCAGCTCTGCCTATTCAGCCCTTTGATTTCAGATTTCAATCCCAGCTGTGTGGCCTGGTTACAGAATTGTACCCCCTCCCTCCTACAAAGAGAGTTTATTTTTATATGCAGAAGTACCCTTCCACAACAAGTCACTTCCTGTTGAGGCTGAAGTGACTTTCTGTTTCACTGAAAATGAGATAAAGAGGAGGCAGAAAGCATTCTTTACAGAACAAGACTTTAATACAAATCAGTTGGCAGGGTTTCTCCCCCCCCCCCCCCGTTAAACTGGACAAACCAGCATAAAATAAGTACAAATCTGGAAAGAACACAAAGAAACATTATAAATAGGATTAGGCATTTTAAATGCAAAAGGGGTGGGGGCTTTGAGGCTGGGGATAGAAAGAGGGAAATGAACTCAAACACAAACACGCACTCACAAAACATACACATAGAAAAAGTCTGGACTGCTCTACAGAGGTAGATGGATGCCTGCATGGCTAAACACTATGTCAAGAATCCTCCAAAGTCCTGTTATTTCGACCCTGTCATGAAACCGGCATGAATCCATCACTGATGAATGACTTTTGCACTGGAATTTGGACAATAAACATGTTGCATTTGGTTTGTTAAACTCTGGCATTTAATCACACATGATCCTTCAGGGTCTTCAAAGCCACACAGAAGGAAAGATGCAGTGATTGATTCCTTACACTTGAGGTAACCCACTTTAGTGGAAGGGATCATGGACTCTGCCTTTTTAAAAGGAAATCCTGTGACTGTCACAAAGACAAGACTTGAGACAATGACCACCAACTGCCACAGAGCAACCTGAGAGATGCTGAATGGCCCGGGTGGATCCCCACCCCACCCCCAAGTACCGTTTGCCTCTCAAATATCAAAAGGGGACTGCCTGCCACTCACTAACAAATGATCAGTTAGAAGATAACCAAATGTGAAAAAACAGACTGAGGATGGGAGGGAGGTGGGGGAAAACATCTGCTGAAAGCAGCAGCTAGGAGGAAATCATTGAACACCTCTGTGCTGAAAAAGTAAGCGGAGAGGTTCAGGGAGACAGAGGGCAACCAGCACCCTTTCTGGATTTCGGAAGAGAGGCGACACAGCTGTACAGAAGTCGGCTGCATCTTGCAAGGCTCATGCAGGTCCAAGAGGCCCCCCCCCAAAAAATACAGGGAGATTCGTTGTACCCCATTTCCCCCCTTACTGCCTGGACAGAGATGGGAGGGAAAAAAATCCTCCTTCTGTTAGCTCCATTATTCAAGCCACAGGCAAAAGCAATTTTGATTTCCTTAAATGTTCCAGAGAGGGATCAGTGGTGCCGTTTAATTGGCTGCTACATTTTGAAACCGCCTCCCAACATTTTTTAAAGGTTTTAGCAAGATGTACAAAATCAAAGCCATCTCTGGCAAGGTTTGTGACAGCCAAGGTGCCAGCCTGTTGCCGTCCTTTGTCAGCCTGTTTTGCCAGGTTAAGCACTCCAGTGGAGAATGACTGGGAAGTGGAAACAAAAGGAGGCTGTCGTGATCGGGTGAGAGACAGTGGGTGTTTGGTGGAGCGCTAACCCCCACATGCCCTGTATCACAAACAGGGAGTTTTCCATAGAGGTGGGGGAAAAGAATAGATGGGGCAAAGACTGTACACATCTGTGGCTAGCAAAACGGACCCGCAAACCTGGAGATCACAATGCATAAACATCACAGCAAGGTCCCAAAGGCTCTACCGTTCTCTCAAGGGTGATCTTCTTAGCATCCCACCGCTAAACAGAATGCGGCGGCCCGGGTGGTTGCCGGGGCCTGTCGGTTCGACTCAGTCGGACCGTTGCTTCGGTGGCTACACTGGCTGCCGGTTCGTTTCCGGGCACAATTCAAAGTGCTAGTTTTGACTTTTAAAGCCCTTAATGGCTTGGGTCCAGGGTATTTGAGGGACCACCTCCCTCCTTATAATCCGACCCGTACTCTGAGGTCATCAGGGGGGGGCCCTGTTAACCGTGCCGCCACTGACGGAGGTGAGGGGGATGGCGGCTCGGAACAGGGTCTTCTCGGCAGTGGCGCCCCAATTGTGGAATTCCCTCCCCCTGGAATTGAGAACGGCTCCCTCCTTAGCGACCTTTCGGCGGGGCCTTAAGACATTTTTATTTAGATCAGCTTTTGATGTCTGACATGGCGGGCTGGCTTTTTTAACAGATGGCTTTTAACATGTAAATGTGGATGACCCACTGGGGTTGTTTGTTTTAATTGTTTTAACTGTTTTAATTCTTGATTTTAAATGTATATATGTATTTTAATGTTTTTATTGTAAGCCGCCTTGGTTGCCCTTGTGGGAGAAAGGCGGGGTATAAATTCTATAAATAAAATAAAATAAATAAACTCACTTTCCTTTTTGACAGCTTGGGCTCATCCGCTGCAAGGCTGCCCAGTTCTGCTTCTGTTGGGAACATGCCCTGTGCAGGATGCCACTGCAGGTGGGCAGGTACTTGGCTATTTGCTGGGCAGGGAGCAGAGTAGGCATTTCCTGGGTGCATAGAAGTACAGCTGGCATTCCTGTGCCTGTCTCACAATAGGCCTGAGGTTTTTCCACCGCGCTCTCAGCCATAAGACTGCCTTTGTTATCAATCCTGCTGCTGCCTTTGCCAAAGCTTATCCCTGCCACTGAGCAAGTTCTCAGGGCATAGCTTGCAAACAGGTGTGATCACTTGTTCCTGGAAACAAGGTCCTGACTGTTTGATTGCATCTGGAGTCTGCTAGGAACAAACCCCCATATTCCTAGTGGGCTGCTCTTCCCCAAAAGCAGCCTTGCAGTCTTCACACAGCTGGATTCCCTCTCTCCACATTCACCCTTGTTCCAGAACAGAGCTCCTATTCCACCCAAAGGTCTCTCACCATCTACTATGCACAGCATCTCAATGTATCGTCTTTGCCCAGAACACTGTTCTCCACTTTATTTTTCCAGCGATAAATTTACAAGCAGGACCCGAAACGTTTTGGGAGCCTGCTCACTCCAGAACACCAGGCATTTGACAGAACGGTTTGCTATGTTGCACTTCTGGGAGGGATCACCTCTCAAAGCGATTCCATTAGCACCAAATGCTTGGCCGGAAGGAGCCCAAATACTCTTATCCGCAAGGGGATTTTCTGACCTTAAATGATAGGAAGGCCTACAGGGATTAAGGGCTGTCTCATCAGAATGACCACCCACCCAGAGACTAGATATTTCTCTCAAGGGGACACACACAAAACCATGCACAGTTTCCCCTCCAACTGTAAAAAGCAAAATGTACACAGAAACAACAGGGAAAAGTTTTTCTCTCTTTCTGCTGGAGCCCCCAGAGGTGTCGCTATACATTAGATACCTTTTGGGGCTCTCTTGCTTGTCGCAGTCCATATAGCCACTTGATCACCCTCGCGTTCCGCTCGATGATGGAGATGCCGTAAGGCATGCGCTCAGCCTGCCTCTCCTCCATGGTGATAGCGCTGCGCCGAGATCGGGTCCCCTCTGAGCTGGTGGTGCTGACACTGTGGAACTTGACGGACACAATGTCGGAGCTGGCCCGGGTGAAGCGCTCCACCTCCATGCCTCCCATGTCCTCGGGGTCCAGACCACAGTAGTTGAAGAAGCGCTCCAGGTCGGCCGTGGCTCGGGAATACCTGTCGCTCAGGTCTGATTTGGATCGGTGCAACGTGGTCTGCCGCTTAGCGCTATCTGTCCGCAGCCCCCCGCAGGGACTTGGGGAGTTCAGGGGACTAGCAGAAGGGACCTTGGTGTGGGCAGGTGAGGTGGGAACGGGAGACAGTTGGATAGTCGGAGTTACTCTTGTCCTCAGCACCCCACATGGCCGGACATCCACCCTGCGCACAGCAACAGTGCTAGGGGGCTTGGAGGAGGCGGAGCTCTGAGAGAGCTTACTCATCCCTTCCACGGGGCTCTTCTTCCGTGGGGTGGCTGGGAGACGGCCAGGCACTCTGCTGTGGGGCTCGGACACCCACTTGTGCTCCACCATGGGGCTCTTCTCGGCCTTGGGGAAGGAGAGGGGGCTATCGCAAAAGTTGATCAGGTTGTTCAGGATTTCCAAATTCAGAGACGTTTTGGTGCCGCCGCCGCCGCCACCACAGACCTCTGCCCCCCGACGCCCCCCTTGCGGGGTCTTGCGACTGGGGGTGAGCATCGCCCTCCGCACCCCCGGAGTGAAGAGCGGCTGCTTGAGGAGAAGGGGCTTCACCGGCGCCTGCTTGGTGCTGGCCACTTGCTGGCTCTTCACGTACTTGGCCTTGTCCGCCTCCAACCTTTCCACGGCGCTGGGCTTCTTGACGGCACCGGCGGCGGCTTGCTGGCGAAAGTACTCGGGGCCCTTGTTCAGGATCCGGAAGGGCATGGCCGAAGTGAACGGCGCCGTCGCGGGCACCGCTTTCATGGCGTGGCTGGCCTGGAGCGTCTCCACGGGCATGATGATGAGGATGACGCCTCCCCGCGGTACCCACACGATGCTCTACCACCGCGGTGGCCAAAGGTCACATGCCCCGGCCGGCCGGGCAGCCTTCGGCGGGGGCTGGACGACGACGACGACGAGCTGTGTCCAGGAGGAGGCTGCCTGCCGCCCGCGACCGCCGGGAGCTTTGCTGCGAAGAAGGAAAGACAGGTCAGCGCCAACCAAGCCCCTCAGCCCCGGCTTCTCCTCCTCCTCCTCCTCCCCAGCTGAGGGCTGCCCTCCCGTGCGCGTCGCCGTGCCCTGACACGGGACTCCGGAGACAAAGGCGGCAGCGCTGCGCGGCAGAGGAAGCCGAGCGCCTGGCTGGCTATTTCAAGGCAGCAGCCCTGCCTACGGCTTGCAGACGGGACTCCCTGCCCAGCCAATCAGCAGCGGGAGAGGCACTTCAAATGGGAGCCCCGACCTATCAGGACTCGGCGGGGGAAGGGAGCGAATGAATGAAAACAGCCCCGAAGGGAGCCCGCAGTGCCCGTCTGGACCGCCCGCCGGGCTCGGCCTCCGCTTCCCGCCCCTCGGCACGCTTCCTCCCCCTCCATCACCTGTGCTAGTCCCACAGGAGCGGAGTGAAAAACAAGCGGGGGGAAACCACCGACGCCCCGGCTGCTGCTGCTGCTACCCCCATACTTGTCGTTTAGCCAAAGATTCGGGGCTGTTTGGAGGTGCAGCCCATCAAGGGCCATAAAGAGCGGTAGCTCTTCCGCAAGCGGCGGCGGCGGCAGCGCTGCAAGGAAGGCTCTCTCAAAAGGCGGAACGGTCAGCTACGTCTCTGGAGTGGGGCAGAGGGGGATAAAGGGAGCCCCACGTAGAAGAGGGATGGAGGGCAGGCAGGCGGGCAGCCCCCTACCCACCCACCCACCCACCCACCCAGTACGAGTTTCAGAAGACAGAGCAGGGTGAAGGAGGCATCTTCTCACCTTCAGCATAAGTAGACCACCCTAACTAAGGAGAGAGCCCCACTGGATCTGGCCAGAGCAGATCAGCCGAGTCCAGCATTCGGTCAGCAGGTACCTAGAAGGGAAGCCCACAAGCAGGGCATGAAGGTGGCAGCCCCCCTCCCCTCTCGTTAGTGTGCGGAGCCTGGTACAGGAGGCATAATGCCTCAGAGCACGGAGGAGGTTCCATGCTCCACTTCGCCATCACAGCCAAGAGCCACTCATAAAACTCCACACAAAGTGTCTAATTTTTGTTTATTAGTCTCTAAACTAGGGGCCCTCCTAACTCCTTATGGCAGTAAATTCTATCAATTAATTACACATTGTGTGAAGAAGAACATCCTATGCATACTCTGAATCTATTGGAGGTTGTAGATATTAAAACTTTTTATACTCCGCTTTTCAACAAAATTTCATTGGGCGATTCCAAATTCTATCATGAAATGTTTTTCTCTGTTCACTTTCTGCACACCATTTAAGACCTGTAATGCCCTCTCCACTTAGTCAACTTTCAATGACCCCCCCCCAAAAAAAAACCACATTTATACTTTTCCTCCTGCTGCTTCTGATCATTTTGGCTGCCCTTCTCTAAAGAGAAGTTCACAGAGATTTACCTGGCTGTAGTCCTATTTATTTATTTACAGTATATCCCGCCTTTCTCCCCGAAGGGACCCAAGGCAGCTATGCACACTTGTTGTTGTTCAGTCGTTAAGTCATGTCCGACCCTTCATGATCCCATGAACCACATCCCGCCAGGTAACCACACTTACCCAAGGTCAACAGAGGAGACATGCATAGGATTGCATGTTTGGCTACTACATCACTAACAGTGCAATCTTATGCTTGACTACTCTGAAGTAAGCCCCAGTGAGTCCAATATAACTTATCCCCAGGTAAGCTAGGATTGCAGCCCAAGTCCCATTGAAATTAATGGAATTTAAGCTTAAACTAATCAAGATTAATGTGTTTCATTGATTTTCAGTGGCAGTTAGTCATGATGACTAACTATTCTTTGGGTACAACAGCTACAGCCTCTAGAAACCTTGTCTATACTATAGATCTTACAGCTGAACCTTCCCTGCATCCTTCTGATGGACTGAGGTGTCTCTGGATTGAGACAAAAATTGCTGTAAACTTGGTAAGAAATCTAAAACTGCCGCCACCACCTCCAGTTCCATCCTCACCATCGCTATACTACAGGTGACAATTCCAAACTGGCCACAAGGCTGGCCTGACTTCACAAGCAACCCAAGCGGTCACCTGCGGGAGTCACAGAGGGTGCGGAGGTGCTTGTCTGGAACACCATTCAGTCCTCAGAGGATCACACACAGGCACACACAACATCCCTTTCCCCGAGTCTTCCACTTGTAGAATCATAGACCTGGAAGCACCTCTAGGCCATCCCTGCCCTGATGCAAGCCCCCCCCCCCCACCAATTCCCTAATGTGTGTCACAAGCCTAGAGCGAGCACACTGCTAAGGGGAAGGAAAAGCACGTGGTTCGCCTGCAGAAGGTCTCCGGTTGAGATCTGCAGCATCTTCAGTTGCACTGACTTAAAGCAGCAGCTTGCAGGGCCCAGGGCACTGCCTGAGTCGAACCTTGTTGAGCCAGTCAAAGCAGGGCAACACCACTTGCTAGCAGCTAGACAGATCAATAGTCTGATTCGGTTTAAGGCGGCTTTATTTATTTATAGAATTTATACCCCACCTTTCTCCCACAAGGGCAACCAAGGCGGTTTATATGCTCAAAAGCTCTAAGGAACTCCAGCAAATGAGCCAATTTTTTTTTTAAAGAGCATGAATACAGCGGACTATAATCAAATGGATTTGGAAGAAAAGTCTCTCTTTAAAGACAAGGATCACGGGGATGCTGCTGGAGGAACCTAGCTGGCAGAAAAAGGGTTAAGCACTTGGGGGGGCTGGTTGGCCATGGTACCTAGCACATTTGCCTCTCATTGTTGCCATCCCCATTGCTCCAGGACAAGGGGGTGGTGGAACCACTTGAAGAGCATCGGGCTAAAGACATTTCTCTTGGAGACGTTAGAGCAGTGTTTCTCAAACGTTTTAGCACTGGGACCCACTTTTTAAAATGACGTTCTATTGGGACCCACCTAGCTTTACGAGATGCTCAAACATTTATCTCCCTATATTTACACAAGCCTGCAAACTGCAGGAGCTCAGCTGTTTGCAGGGCAATTAGCAGCTAACTGGTTTTTGAATAGCCTCAGGGCTTATGTCAATTACTTATCTGAGCTTTCCATGACCTGGGACCCACCAGAAATCAGGTCGCGACCCACCAAATGGGTCCCAACCCACAGTTTGAGAAACATTGCGTTAGAGAACCCATTCTTGGTTCCCTTTGGGCTTTAGTGCATTTCCTCTTTTCAAAACAATTAACATATCTGGCTTAAAACAGATTTTATTTATTTTTACATGTAGTTCCTATTGCATTTTTACACCGCTATTTCTTAGATAAAGCATCCGGAGATCCAGCTGGTGCTAGTGGGTGCTTCAGAAAAACCAATTAACAAGAATGATTATCCCTGTAGCTAGATTTCCCCCTCCTTGCCAACATCTCCACCTCTTTCAGGCTACCTTGCTTGCTGCAGCCCATTCTTGCTCAGAGAATGCCTGGAAAGAGATAAAAGGAGAAAAAAAAGGGATGGAGGCAGGTAGGAGATGGGTCAGGGAGAAGAAAAGAGTGGTGGTGGGCGCCTGCAGGGTTGAAGGAAGCCCCAAAGGCTAGCCCCACTTCCCACAGATGTGATAGCACCCCTCACTCCCCCCCCTCACTCCCCCCCCAACATTGCCAAGAGCAGTAGGACTCCTCCCTTCCCTACCTCCTCCCTCTTCCTAGCAGAAGAGGCATTTTTTTAACCCATTTGCAAGTGTTCCCATCCCTCATTAGCCAGGAGGATTAACAGCAGGGGGTGCTCAAATGATTCACAAGGAAACTACAATACTCTGCAAAAACCCAACCAAATGTGCACAAAGGAGTAGGAGCGTGCCCCCCCCCCACTAGGAACGGAAGGGAAATTAACAGGGAGCAAACCTCTCAAAGGTTAATCAAGGTCTAGGCATGGCATTGGGTGTGATCATACCACCCATTGATTATAGAAGAAACTGTATGACATTGCATCGATACCTCCCATGAAGCCCCACAGGACTTGCCTGGAGCAATTTATCCTATGGGTGGCCAAGAACGACCTTACTAGATCAGTTCAGGGGTTTATCCAGGTTGGCCCCCCATTTTCAACAGTAACCAGCCAGATGTCACTGGGATGCTCACAAGCAGAACATATAGACAACAGTCCTTTTGCATTGTTTGTCCCCCAGCAGCTGGCATTGGAGGTAGACTGCCTCTGAAACTGGAGGCTCTGTTTAAATAGTCATTAATAAGCTGGTTCTCCATGAATTTGTCTAAATCTTGTCATATGTCCCCAAGAGTCAGCCCAGAAACTACTAAGGAAGGGACATCCTACTAGCACTTCACTTCCTCTGTTCAGATACTACTAGCCCATCCGTGGGTTTCCCAGAGGCATCTGGGTAGCTAGCCATTGTTAAAAACAGGATGTTGGGCTGATAGACCTTTGATCTGCAGGGCTGTAAGTCTTATGCCTTGGACAGAGCGCCTCTCCCCCCCCCCCATCTTATCTCTGGCCCAGGAAACGGTCTATGGCAACATAATCAGTGAATAACACTTTTGGAAATATTGACAGGAGGGGGGGGGGAAGAATCGTGTTTCGAGAAAAGGAAAGAAAGAAAACCAAGGGGTTTTCCTTCATTTTACAACACTGGATTCTCACAAGTCTACATGTCAAACAAGAGAGAAGAACTAAGGACTTTGACCAGGGTAACTAACCTGCGGAGCAACATTGCTTTTGGGCAGAGAGAGACCAGAGAATGACAGTAGTTGAAATGAGCCAAATGATCCTCCAAGGCTACAATGCAAAGCACACTTTCCTATGTGTAAGTTGGCTATGTAGCTATGCCAGTAGATATCAACCCCAGTAGATATGCACAGGATCAGCCAATAAGGCATTCCCAGACGATTAAAAAAAAAATCCACTCTTGGGTTCACTGATGTGTATCTACTAGGGGAGTAAATCCCACTGAATTTAGCGGGAATTTCTTCTAACATGCATAGGATTGAGCAGCAGACGCTCTCATTACACTTGGCCTGTCACAGAACCAGGAGTGCAATATCCCATCCCCCCCACACACACACACATTTTGGGTGTGGGAGGATAACTCTGCTGCTAGGGAGATGGTTCCAAATTCAGATTTTACCTCTGTGAGGAACACAAACCACTCTCTCATTTACCTTGTGGGAGTAATAACGCTGGACCACCTTACAGGTTGGGGAAGCTTGTCGCTCAGTGGTGAAGCCTCTGCTTTGCATGTGCAGAAGGTCCCACGTTCAACCCCCGGTTGTATCGCCAAGCAGGGCTGCTGAGAAAGAAGAACCCCTGGCCTGAAATCCCGGAGAACTGCTGCCAGCCAGTGTTGTTGACAATACTGAGTGGAATGGACCATGAGGGAGCAGGCAGCAGCCTCCCATGTACGGGGCTGTCCTCAAGATGTCCGACCGAGGGGCCATGAACAGCCAAAATGCTCTCTGTGGAAAAGACGAGGGACTCACTGAGGGGTTACACAGTTAACACAGTTAACGAGGGACTCACTAAACCAATGTGTCTCATTTGGTTTAGCCTTTATGGAGTAGAGAATACAGTAGTGTGCAATGAATAACAATCTGTTCATTTATTCTGTTGCATCCTGTCTTTCAGCCAACAATGGCCTCCCAACATGGCTCATAGCAGTGACAAATCCATTATTTATTTTCATTCCCATCCCACTTTTCACTGGACAGTCCCAAGGGAGATGACAAACAACAATTAAAACACAATGCAAAATGCTGGGGGAGGGTGAGTGCCTGGCATTCACCTCTCCATCTCCTGTGTCCAGCAGGGTGTTGTGTAGTGGTCAGAATGTCAGGCTAGGATTGGGCTGGGCCCCAATCTCTGCTCAGCAGGTGACCATGGCCATGTCACCATCTCTCCGCCTAACCTACAACAGCCCTGTGAGGCGAGGATGTAATGGGAGGAGAGGAAGAAGCAAGTTCTCTACCCCGAGATCCTCGGAGGGGCGGAATAACAATGCCACGTAATATAACAGTATTCTCTAGTAGATTAACTACAGGATGTCTCAAAAAATGTACACACATTTTTGTTGTTGTTGTTCAGTTGTGTCCGACCCTTCGTGATCCCATGAACCATATCCCGCCAGGCCTTCCTGTCCTCCACTATCTTCCTGAGTTCGCTCATTTTCATGTTTCTTGTATCAGTGATGCTGTCTAACCATCTCATCCTTTGCCTTTCCTTCTTTTTAATGCACTCTAATTCAGACATACTTCACTGTAACTCTTGAACTTCTAGGGAAGCCATGGAAAGGGTGTGTGGCGCCATCCACAGGTTGGTGGAGGCCTGCAGATCCCTTAGGCAGCGATGGCAGCGGTGTCAGAGCATGTCGAGCACCTGGTCTAATTCATTAACCACTTAGTTAACTGGGTCAAGCAAGTGCTTCTGTGTACACCATATGCAGTATGTGCATGAACTATAGCATTATATTTATTTATTTATTTATTTATTTAAGGAATTTGTAGCCCGCCTTTCTCCCGAGGGCACTCAAGGCGGCTTACAACATATTAAAATACATAAAATACATATAAACACATTAAACACATTAAAATAATTAATTAAAACAATTTAAGTTAAAACAAACAACCCCAGTGGGTCACATTTACATATGTTAAAACCATTTGTTAAAAGGTCAGCCCACCACGTCAGACATTAAAAGCAATCCTAAAAACGTCTTAAGGCCCCGCCAAAAGGCCTCTAAAGAGGGAGTCATTCTTAATTCCAGGGGGAGGGAATTCCACAATTGGGCGCCACCGCCGAGAAGGCCCTATTCCGCGCCGCCTTCCCCCTCACTTCTGTCAAAGGCGGCACAGTTAACAGGCCCCCCCCCCGATGACCTCAGAGTACGGGTCGGATTATAAGGAAGGAGGCGGTCCCTCAAATACCTTGGACCCAAGCCGTTGAGGGCTTTAAAAGTCAAAACTAGCACTTTGAATTGTGCCCGGAAACGAACCGGCAGCCAGTGTAGCCGCCGAAGCAACGGCTCGACCGAGTCGAACCGACAAGCCCCGGCAACCACGCGGGCCGCCGCATTCTGCACTAGTTGCAGTTTCCGAACAGTCTTCAAAGGCAGCCCCACGTAGAGCACATTGCAGTAATCTAGTCTAGATGTCACTAGGGCATGGGTCACTGTGGCCAGGTCTGCACGATCCAAGTACGGACGCAGCTGGCGCACCAGCCGAAGCTGGGCAAAAGCCCCCCTGGCCACAGCTGCTACCTGGGAATCCAGGAGCAGCTGCGCATCCAGGAGAACCCCCAAGCTGCGGACCTGCTCCTTCAGAGGGAGTACAACCCCATTCAGAGCAGGACGATGATCCAGTACCTGAGTCGTAGACTTCTGGACCAGAAGAACCTCTGTCTTATCAGGATTTAATTTCAGCTTGTTAGCCCCCATCCAGCTCCCAACTGCCTCCAGACAACGATTCAGGACATCGACCGCCCCCTTGGAGTCAGGTGGAAACGAGAGAAAGAGCTGGGTGTCATCTGCATACTGATGACTCCCTACCCCAACCCCCCGGATGACCTCTCCCAGCGGCTTCATATAGATGTTAAAAAGCATGGGGGATAGAATTGACCCTTGTGGCACCCCACACCTCAAGGGCAAGGGTGCCGAACAAGCATCCCCCAGCACCACCTTCTGGGATCTATCAGCCAGGAAGGAGCGGAACCACCCCAGAACGGTGCCTCCAAGCCCCAACCCGGCCAACCGACCCAGGAGGACACCATGGTCAATGGTGTCAAAAGCCGCCGAGAGGTCCAGCAGGACCAACAGGGACGCACTCTCCCTGTCCAGTCCCCGGCGCAGGTCATCCACCAAGGCAACCAAGGCCGTCTCTGTCCCGAACCCCGGCCTGAAGCCAGAATGGAATGGATCCAGATAATCAGCTTCCTCCAAGATCCTCTGGAGCTGGGATGCCACTACCCGCTCGATCACCTTGCCCAGAAACGGGATATTCGAGACTGGCCGGAAGTTGTTCAAAATAGTGGGGTCCAGGGAGGGTTTCTTCAGGAGGGGGCGCACCACCGCCTGCTTCAGAGACAGCGGCACCACCCCCTCCCTCAGAGATGAATATAGGTTCTCAAGTTCTCACGGCTGGTACTTTTTACCGCATTCAAAATCAACTGGTCTGAGTGTTCTGGCCGTTTGTTAAGAAAGTAAAAACAGGACGTCCTGTTTTTACTTTCTTAATAAACGGCCAGAAAACTCAGACCAGTTGATTTTGAATGCGGTAATATAGTAGTATTATAGTATGTGTGTGATTGATCGCATAATAAATTTGACCCTATAAAGTGTGTGTACATTTTCTTGAGATGCCCTGTATATTATGTAGTAGATATATATTGCGGGTTTTTTTTTAAATAAAAATAAAATCACCTTGGGAAGTGGTGATGCTGCTGATTCCTGCCTCTCTTTGCCTCCTGGATGAATCAGCAACTGCACTGGGAGAGCGAGGAGCCAGCAGTGACCACAGGAGGAGGAAGCAGGAAAGGGAAACACAGGCAGAGCCTTGCTGAACTGGACCAGGCCACCACCGGGCCGCTGAGCCCAGCATCCTGCCTCAACCACTGCCCGCCAGATGCCCACCAAGGATGCCCACAAGCGGCAGGGCAGGAGGACGATACCCCTCTCCCGCTCTCGCTCCTCAGCATTCAGAGGTAGACCACCTCTGAACATGGGGGTGCCACATAGCCAGCATGACCTACTCTAGCCAGGGCTAGATCTCTCCTCCTCCCTGCATTTGCCGAGTCCCCTTTGAAAGCCGCCTAGGCCAGTGGCCTCCCCCTCCTCCTGTGGCAGCCAATTCCACAGATTCATTCTGTGTTGGGTGGAGACAGCCTCTCTCTTGCCTGCCAGGAATCCTGCCTGTCATTTTCATTGGCCGAGCCCCAAATGCGTAGGACGCCTCCCTTCAATGTATAAGTTTACAAACCTCTATCCTGTGTGTCCCCCATTTACCCAGTTGCCTTCTGTCTAAACTAAGAAGCCCCCAATGCTTGAGCCTTTCCAATCCTTAAGCCCCCTCTCCCCTTTCCAACCCTTACCCACTGGAAATGCACCAGCTGCTGCTAAGCAAGGAGTTAAACCCCTTCTCCTTTCAGCTCGGGATACAGTCTAATAAGAAAAGAATGCAGGAGTGTCATCATCATCATCAGGGTGCAGGAGGCTGAAACCAGCCAGCCCTCGGGGCACTGAAAGAAACGCGTAGGCTGCAGGTTGGGATCTTCCAGCCCTGACAGCAAGCTGGCTAGAGAGGCGTTCACAAGGTCACCCCACACTCTGTGAATCCAGTTCCAACTATTCCAACCATCAGCAGAATCAACCACTAGATGCGCCTCCCTCAGCTGCCCTCTGGTTTCTGCGCTTTTGAATTTCACTGCGGCCACGAGGACTAGAAGCTTGCTTTAGAAGAAGAGAGAAATGGGGAAAGCTGCTATTTCCCAGAAAAGTGAATTCTAGGTCGACTACCATATTTGGCACTTGTACAGAATTGTGAAATACACACCGCTCCTTGCCTGTCATGGAAGAGCTTCTCTGTGTCAGTGACAAGAGGGTGGAGAGGAGTGCGGTTAGGTGCCATGCCAGCCTTATGCCGTGACATCTGAAAGGCATTCCTTTTGGACCCTGTGGTAGTTGACCATACTGGAACAAATCAGAGAAATCCGCACCAGCAAATATGGGATTCCTTCCGGAGCCCCTGCTTTGCATGCAGAAGGCCCCGGGTTCAGTTCCTGACATCTCCAGGCAGGGCTGGAAAAGACCCTAAGTGAAATTCTTCAGAGCTGCTGCAAGTCAGAGCAGACAATACTGAGCTAAGCAAACCATTAGTCTGACTCAGCAGAAGGCAGCTTTCTGTGCTCCTAATCTGGCTTCCAGCTAACATGAAGGGAGGGGGGGGGGTTGCAGGAGACAATCCAGCCCAGGGAGGCGGAATCCTTAACCCTTCCTGCACCGGACAATTCTCCCAGCCCATTTTGCTGACACAGTGAGGCTGGCTTCTGCCAGTCTCACAGCCCTGTGGTGGTGAGCAAAACACCAGGGAGCTCACACTTCCCCAAAGCAGCAGCAGCTTAAGGAATGGAGCTGCAGCCCAAAGCAGCAGTTCTAACACAGGTCGAGTCAGCAGAGACAGGAGAGAAACTCTGCAGCTTTTTGTCACATGAAGCGGAAGCTGCCTGGTTTCAAAGGCGGCTGTTGTCCATTCTGAGAGGTTCTCACTCTCACTGCTCTCTCCCACTCCTGCAGCAGCAGTGGTGATGTTGGACAGCAAAACCGAGCCCGTCGCATGCAAAGCCTGAGCTCCTCCGACACTCAGCCAGATCCCCACTCCCTGCCCCGAGCTTTTCTCTTCTCTCTCTGCACAAAGGAGAACGGACCTCCGGAGGCCCCTCTGGGCGAGTCATTTGCAATCGGTGCTGGACCCCACTATTTGCAGCAGGGTGCACACATCTTTTTTTGCTTTTTATAGAAATAACCCCCGGGAGTGACAGCGCAGATAGGGCCCCGGGTGCCAGGGCCCCTAGCTACACTACTGACTGCGAGTGAGCATTTCCCCCCATACAGCAATGAGCATACACAACTCAAGGACTGCAGCAAAGCTACGTGATCAGCTCCTTCATGTGATGTATGATTATGAATGGCTGGGCTGCACCATTTCAGGCTGCAGGTGGGGAAACATTTGAATACTCCCATATTTATAAAAAGCGTCCTCCTTGCACACACAAGATCAGCCTGCAAGAGAGTCATAGGGGGAAAGCACTGAAACACGCAGCTTGATGCGGTCCAGCCCATCACAAGAGGTTGCTGATCCTGAGCCGTGATTCTCAGTGGATGCCTAGAATGGATCTGCGGAGGCTCTGGGTACCCTTCTTGGCCACTGCATCTTCTTCCAGCCTCACCTACTTCACAGGCCTGTTCATTGTCCGGATAAAATGAGGAGCCCAGGGGAGAGTTTCGGGAAGGACTCTAACAGCAGCTTCTTAGCATCATCAACACAAACCTACAGCTCCCGAACTCCGGGGGGGGGGGGGGAGTCATGCAGCAGGCCTGTCCCAAGATGACTTGTACCATTCCTGAAGTCTCGTTTGCATAGATCATCTGCCAGACCAAATATGGCAGAGAAAACCTCCAAAAATGGGAAGCACGGAGCCCCGTTCAAGCACAGACCGGAACAACTGAGCAACAAATATTTCTTTACCCAGCGTGTAATTCATCTGTGGAACTCCTTGCCACAGGATGTGGTGATGGCACCTGGCCTAGATGCCTTTAAAAGGGGTTTGGACAGATTCATGAAGGAAAAGACCATCACAGGTTACAAGCCATAAGCAACCTCCTGGTTTTAGAAGTGGGTTTTCTCTGTGCCAGGTGCAAGGGAGTGTCAACGGGAAACAGTTTACCTTGTTGTCTTGTGCTCCCTGAGGCATCTGGTGGGGCTACTGTGTGATACAGGAAGCTGGACTAGATGGGCTTTGGGCCTGATCCAGCAGGGCTCTTCTGATGTTCTTAACTGGCAGAATCAAGGAGAAATCCGGACAAACAACAGCACAGGCAGAATTGCCAGAGCCTCCTCCAGCCTTCCTCCAGGCCAGTGAACATGGGCATCATCATCCCTCCTTAGCGCCACTGCAGCACTGTCTTTGCAGGAGGACAGAGAACCAAGAGGTGCCGGCGATCCCAGTGCCCTCCGCTGATGCAGGCACAAGCCCTACTATGCGAGCGGATGGTAGTCGCATGGACACTATCCACATAATGGGGGGGGGAGCATGCTGGTAACCCCCACCCCCCTGCACACAGCATTTCTTTGTCTGTACTAACAAAAGCTGTACCTGGGGAGACATTCTCCCCATGACCTTGAAAGCTGGAGGTTGGCACTTGGGTGCATCTGCTCACCTGCATTCCTTGTTCCTCCTGCATGTCCTTTATCTTCCCTTCTATCAAGATATACTGTAGTTTGTAAATCCCTTTGGGCAAGCAAGGGCCTCCTTTCCCCTCTCCCAAAAGTGCTATCAAAAATATAATTATAAGATCCAGAAAGTAAGAATTGGTCTCACCATTCTTCTGCACCCACACAACCTCCCCGGAAAGCTTGAGACCTACACCCCCCCCCCCAAAAAAGTCACTTTTATCTGGTGTATGTGGCCACTGTCACAAATAGCCTCCACCTCAAGGCCTCTCAACTCGTTAGACTAGCTCCTCGTTAAACCCAGGAAGAGCTCATGCCTGGTGTTCTCCTGAAAGGAGTAATTAACTTGCAGAAATCCAGGAAGGAGGATGGGGATAGTACAGACACAGCCATCATTCATGTTGCTAATTCTTCTTCTTATGGAAAAGTATTTTATAAGATTTCCAACATCTCTGAAATTCTACAGTATCTAGACCTTGTGGATGATGTTTTTCTTATCCTTCAGAGACCGATTCTTTCTTGTGGAAATGAGAAGCTCTTTTCACAAGGCTGGGAAAGACACTCCAGAGTGTTGCTTGCTGCCAGTCGGGAAAGATAAAACAGTCCTGGTGGCAATACAGGGATCATTGACTGGACTCAAGATGAGGCTCCTGTCCTGGCCACCTCCCAAAGTTGGTGCTGCTCTTTCACAGGACACCGACAGCTAAAGATGGGACGTTAGTATGGCACAGTGTGTGTTTGTGGGTTAATTAACACAGCGTACAAGGATCTGTTAGTTTGTGCAATAAACAAACATACCGAAGACACACTTTTCCTCTGCAACAATGAGTACAGTACAGTACTAGTAACTTAATACCAGATTCTGCACTGAGGCCACATGATTTGCATCATCATGTATTTTTTAAACCCCAGACCTATATTTAGCTGAGTGTTGTTTTTAATCATCTCATAATTTCAGGATTTATTTAGCCACTTGGCTCATCCTGTTTGAAGATATGGTGTTTGCAAAAGGTCTGAGGAGGAAATCAGTCACGCCCAGTACAAATGAAGGTGCTGAACATTTAGAGACAACTTAGAGTGGATAATCAGAAACTCTCCTGCCTCCTTGCAGCAGATTTTACACCCAGTTCCTGTCCCTCTGGTCTCAGCCTCTGGAAACATACCACGAGAGAGAGAGAGAGAGAGAGAGAGAGAGAGAGAGAGAGAGAGAGAGAGAGAGAGAGAGAGAGAGACTCCTTAATTAAAAGGTGAGAAGATGGGAAGACAATGGGAAAGCAAAGTTCTCCTGGTCTTCCTGGAGAGCAGGCCTCGGGAGGAGGACGTCTATAGGTTGTAAAGGGAAGGAACCAGAGAACCCTCTGGGTTCCTATTTGTGTGTTTAACTTTAAGCTCATATCCCGCCCTATCCCAGAGACTCAGGGTGGGTAGCAAAACATCTATTATAAATACTCCAGCTGGACTTCCTCTGCAAAGCCTCCAAAGGACTTTAAGGAGTGCAAGGTCCTCAACTCCAGCTGTTACGGACTTCCTCTGCCCATCCACTGAAATCAGTGGAGAAAGAAAGCCCTTTTGTGTCTGCCACCGTCATCCCCATCCAAGGTCTGGTGTTGGTGGGGACGTGCCGCCGGGCCCCCTCTCCTGAACGTCCTGCCTCAGGAGATCTACTTAGCCCCTGACTTAATGGCACTGCACTGTGTCATCGAATGCTTTTGAGATGCATATTATTTTGGCAGGCATTTGTCCTAATCGATTAAATTTATCTGCCCTCTCCGATGTTGCCATGTTGTCTCAGCTGCTGTTTTTATGTTAGCTTTATGCAGTGTGTTTTATTTTACAGTGAGCCATACAGTGGTCCGTTCTTCTGGAGCAGAAAGGTGGCATATAAATATAGTTCTTGATACATATGTACACATATAGGGGTCAGAGACACTGATGTGCATGTGGCTAGTGCCCCACACGGTAATCTAGTGAGATGTACACAGGGGCGGCATGACCCGCAGCGCCGCCTGATGCCATCTTGGCTCTGCCACCTCTGTGCTACCCGAAAAAAATCTCAACGCCTTACTGATCTGCTTCTCGCTCAAGTGAGCGGGGCAGGTTGCATTGGCGACAGGTTGGAGGGAGGTGGCGGTGGCCGACTCAGGGCAAAAGACCCCCGAATCCGCCTCCCCCTCAGCCCCCTCACAATCTGCTGCTGCTGACCCTGCACCAGTGGCTGCATGGACAGGCCAACGGTGGATGTACGTTTGCACCCATGTCTGGGGACAGGTGGCCCTTCGCAGACAGTGGTTCCCAGGCCCCTCCTTCACGTCTGCATTCAATGGAAATCCCACCTTCTTGCCATCCTGGAACTCAGCAGGCGCCGGCGGTGCTCAGACAGCCTCCCAGGCACTGGCCATCCCCAGACCCCTTCACTTCAGCAAGGTGGCTGCTTAGTTATCTGCAGAGACCAGAGCCTGACACCAAGTCCTTAGGAAGACAGACCTCCATGGGAAGGAAGGAAGGAGACAGATTGCTGAAAGGAGGGTTGGGATTTGGGAGAGGGACAGGCAGCCCATGCGCCCAGTGAAGGGCAGAAGCAGGAAGAACAGCACATTCGTTTGAAATTGCCAACTTCAGTGAACTCAGTCTGGCTCTCTCACTCACTCACTCACACTCACTCACTCACACACACACACACACCAATGGTGGCTGGAAAACACCTTACAACGATTTGGAAAGGCTGTGGGAAGCGCCTGGAATTCTGTATGTCTGGAGCAGTCGAGAGAAAGCTCTTCTGAAAGCATTTAGCACTCAGACTGGATGCATGGATGGGATTAACAGAGCCGGGAGTCCTTTCCAGACGATCACTGGATGCAGGCAGTGGGAGCACATGGCTACCCCTGCTCCCTGTGCCCATAGGCTCCCTTGACATGCCCCCCCCGGGTGCCCCCGCATGCAGCACTCATCGGCAGGGCAAGCACTGAACATGGGGAGACTTCCCCCCCCCCCCCCGATTGGGCACTCAGTGTGATGAATGGGAATAAATAAAACACTGAATTTGAACTGGCACTCCCTGTGTTCAAATCCCCACTTGGGCATGAAGCCCACTGGGCAGCCTTGGGCAAGTCACTCTCATGTAGCCTAACCTACCTTACAGGACTGTTGTGAAGATAAAATGGGACTTGGAAAGTGGCTTTCCAACTGTGGAACTGCTGGGAAGTCCTGGGGACCCTCAAAAGCTGACCAGGGGGCCTTCAGTGAGAAGACCACCAGTGGCAGGGAAGCAGCCAGCCCTGAAAGGGCTTTAGCACATCCTATAAGGCTGGGAGGCAAACAGCATTTCTGGGGTGGGTGGGGGGCAAATCTGCTAAGAAAACCAGCACATGGAGAAACATTAAAACTCCCTACATGGCCCCAGTTGAATTCATTTCCCCTTTCAAAGAAAACATGGGACAGCCAGGCACAGATCTCCCGCCATCTTGTCTAAGTGCACCCTTAAACTAATAAATAATAATAATAATAATAATAATAATAATAAATAGCACTACATAAGAAGCTCTTTCAGTTGTACCAAGGAGGCGTCCTTCCTAAGAAATCTTAGTTTCAGTGCAGTTCTGTGCACACAACACAACACCCCAAACTGTCCCCAACCTCTACCTTAATCTTTGGCTCCTGCCCTTAAGAAGTCCCGGCCAAAGGCCTTCTGGCCGTGCTGCTCGCCAAGGACCCTGCTGCTCTCCGACATCCCTACAGAAACCTCCCAAGGCCAGAAAACAGCCACTGTCAGAAAAGCAGGTTGGTTTTTGCCCTGCTATTGTTTGATCTTCGATGGGTGCTTTATCCAGTGCTTTATCATTTGGCTGCCTTGGAGTTGTTCCTACTCCTGCTCTTTTTGTGCAAATAAAGAGAGTTCATCTGAAATCCTGTGCCAGGTGAATGCAAACTCCAACTGCCTTCAAAACAAAGGCTGTTAATCATTGACATGGATTTAGAGGTGCCCATTTTGCATCCCTCTGCTCGGTCCCAGACTCTCTTCTGAAGTTCTGGTTCTATTAATATGTATTTCTCTGGAGTGTTTTCAGTTTGGAATGTTTGGGGGGGGGGAGGAGCAGTTTGGTTCCAGAAGGAACCCTGCAAAGCTGTTGGGAGCCGAGATGGCTTCAGAAAAGGATTGGGCAGATTCGTGGAAGAGAGTTGCTACCATTGCTTTGTGCGTGACACCTCCCTGACCCTCCATGTTCAGAAACAGTGCACCTCAGAGTACCAGTTGCTGTTGCGAGATTTCCAGAAGCATCTGACTTCAGGCTCTTCTTATGTTCCTAAAAGACGAAGCACAGGCTCAGCTGAGAGAGAGAGAAACCCTCTGGGTGCTGCTGGGATTCCATTCTGCCTCTGGAACACAAGAGACCGCTGTAGGCACAGCCTGTATGTTGTCTCCCCAATCTGCGAGGAACAGGAACTTTTCTTCAAAAATTCTCAAGAAGTCAAGACGTGCACCAGATCATATCTGCCTTAGGCTGCCACCCTGAACACACTAACTAGAGTTACCTGTGTTGGACACAGTGAGACTTGCTTCTAAGTAAGCATGCACAGGATTGTGCTGTTCCATTACAGAGGATCATAGAACATTACGGTTGGTCATTGGACCACTATAAAGAATATGGAGGGCTGGGGTTGGAAGAGGAGTGGGCTGCAACTCCTGCAGGATGGGGGGGGAGGGGAAAGGAGCCTTTAGCCACCACCTATCAGAGCATCTGTGGCTTCAAGGCATCTTTGAGAATTTTTTTTTTTAGCACCGTCAAATAATAGGCATCTGTTCACATTTGATCAATCACTTGACTGGCACTTCAGCCCAAAAGAAGTTGAGGACACGACTTCCATCTTTCCCTATTTCGCCTCCTTGTCCAAGGCGGTCTCCAGGGGAAGGAGGAACATCTCAGGGTGTTGGACCAGCATCAAAGGGAGTTGCTTTGGGAGCAAGACAGTGTGGTCTAATGGTTAGAGTGCTGGACTTGGACTAGAGAGACCTGGGTTTAAATTCCTACTTGGAACCAAAAGCTCCCTTGGTGACCTCGGGCCAATCATTTTCCCTCAGCCTAACCAACCTCACAGAGCTGCTCCTTGGAAGAAGGCAAGATGATTGTGCCATTTACTGTACCTCCCCCCCCCTCCCCACACACACAGTCAGGCCCCCTCAGGAGACTTGATAACCCTATCCAAAACTGCTAGAACGTGTGTGTGTGCGCGTGTGTGTGCATGCGTGCCATGCTGTATTGCTGGTAGGCATATGTTGTGACACAAACCTGTGTGTGTTTGTGCTCAAGCAAGAGAGGCAAGACCACAAATCATGCAGGTCTGTGTGTACCTATTAGCACACCTGCCTGAATTAGCTGTCTGCTGAGGTTGCTCTTTGCAGATTCAGTGCTCATCTTCTGCCAGTGCCTTCGCATCCTCAACCCCACCCCTGAAGACTGGAGTCCTGATTGCCTCACCCATTTCAGGAAATTTTATCAGGGCTCCTGCTGGCTGCTTTGCTGTCAGCTACACAGTAATGAACTGCCAGATCATAACAGCGTTATTTAGTATCCCGATATTAACCCACCTCATGGCAGAGAATCATTGCGGTGTATCATGCCAGAACCACTTGTCCAATTTATTCTAGAAAATACTTTTAACAAAAACACAGGTGGCTCAAAGAAGTGAGCCAAGCTACATAACATGGGGCACAGTGGGGGGAAAAAAACACCAAGAAGCAAATCTGCCCACCTTCACAAAGTATCCCTTAAGCAGTCAGGAACATACAGCTACATTTTTCGATGAAAATAAAATTCAGCTTTCGCATAAAAAGCAAAAGCTGCCCAGTCAGGAAGGTGTCTCAGGTGAAGGAAAGAACGAGAACAAGTCCTGTGAACAAGTCAGTCCTGTAAGATCCACTGGCTGGTCCACCCAGCTGAGGAATTCTGCACACGCATGCCTTTTGCAAAGTACCATTCGCCATCAATTAGAATAGGAGATTCTTAAGCACCAGAATGCTTTACATTTCTAAGCATGCCATGAATACCACCTTCAGTAGTTCAAAACGGCAAATCTGCACTCAGGTGTGCTAGATACTAATTCTTTGCACGGCCAACAATAAGCTGATCACCTTGGTGCTGTCACACAACATGGAAGGTGGGAAAAAGGGTTCTGGGCAAAGCTGGTCGCTTTCCAGCAACACGATCCACAATCTTTCTTAACAGGAGAGAGGATAATGGGGGTCTTCAGCATATGAAGCTTTGCTCCCTAGCACTGAGCTACTATGGCCCCCTCCTAGTTTTCTGCTAGGTCTTGTGCCTCTCCTAGTTACAGGACAACTAGTAACATTCCACTAATCCTGTGGAATTTCTGCCTGCCATGCTACTCTTGCAGGCCTGCCAGAACAAAAGGCAGCAGCAGCAGCTAGCTTTTGGCTCCTGAGCTGAGCTCTAAAAAGCACAACCACCGGGTGTGATAAAACTGAAAGTCTGGAGAGAACGAACCCCTCACCTGCTTACCGGGTCTCTGAGTTTTCCAGTTCCAACAAAAACCTACAAACAAATTTGTCGGAGAAAACCAAACTGCTGGGATTTTACCTGTTCTTTCAGGTACAGCACTCGGATTCCAGTCTCAGCCAACTCAGCACCGCTTCCCTCGTCTTCTCCAATGACCTGCTCGCGTCTGTGCAGGCGTGTGTTAAACTTACCAGCTGACCCGAGGGCTCAGGTAACCTCCTTGCACAACTTCCTGTTTACATTCACCTGGGGAATTTTCCTTCCTGTTCTTTTGCCTGGTAGGAGGGATGGCAGCCTGGGGGAGGGGGAGAGAGAAGCAAGCAAGCATGCATGTGTTTCTCTGACACACCACAGTCAGTGGAAATCAATTAACTGTCCCCCTTTCAAGACGTCAGCAAAGGGGCAGCCCTAGATTTTATTTTATTTCCAACTGGATTTGCTCAGCCGTGATGGAAAACTCCCTCATCTTCATCACTCCGGCACGCTTGCTTGCCCGCCCTGGGGGGATGCGCCCTTGCGTCTAGTGCAGGACTTGGAGAGTCCCAGGGGGAGCCTTCGCCAGCTGATCCGCCGCGGAGCGCGCGTCCCGTTTGCGCTCCAGCTGATCTGCATTCAGACAAATGGAACATTAAAAGACAGACGGCTGCCTCTCTAGAGAGCTTTTCTTTGCCCCTGGCGGATTTCAAACCGTGACCTAGAAAGAGGAGCACGCAAGTGAGCGCAGGAGGAGGGAGAGGGGCGGGGGGGGGGGCACTGAGTCAGTGCATGGTTGTGTGTGGAATAAGGTGGTGGGGTCTCTGCAGATCACAGTCGCTTGAAGAAATGCCCTCTGACATCTCTCCCCAGGGAGCCCAACCAGACCCAGACAAGGCACCTGGTTAGATGATGATGATGGCTAATTGGGGCATGCAGCAGGCAGCAGGACAGCACTGCCAGTAGAATGCCCGCTTTTCTTGCACTTATGCCAACTTAAGGCCAGGGCACCAGGCAGGTGTAGCCCCAAGAGTCCTTTCCATATCAGGACTAGACCCAGCAGGCACAAGTAAGCTGGTGCCATGCAGAGGGTGCCAGGCAGGAGCTGGGCAGCTGCTTTGACCAGAAAGGGTTCCGGCTTTGCCTCTCAGCATCTCCAGTGGCAAGGATCTCAGACAGGACGGAGGGCTGAGAAAGGGTTCCAGCAGCCTGCGAGTCTGGAGGAGGAGAGCTGCTGCCAGCCAGAATGGGCAACCAAATGGAGCCATAGTCTGGCTCAGTGGCATAGCAATGCCTCCTGGTGCCCGGGGCGACAACTCATGACACTGTCCCCTCGGCACCAGAAACCAGAAGTGATATCACTGGAAGTGATGCCACCTGTGGTGAGCCACCGCGTGCCTCTCAGCGCGTTCGACAGCTCCCCGATGGGCGGGAACGCTTCTTTGCACCCATCAGGAAGCCGCCAAGAGCACTGTGGGCATGGCGGCTGGCACAGACTGCTGGGTTCCAGGCTGGGGCACACAGTTGACGCCCCCCTAGCCTGGAGCCCTGAGCGGGCCGCACCGGCCACCTCACGTAAACTACGTCGGTAGGTAGGACTTGCACCACTGTCCAGTTTCTTCTACAGCTTGACTTTCTGTGCTATAAGCATAACTGCTTGCTCTTTGTCTTATCGCTGTTACCCACTGTTACGGTCTTTTTTTCCCTTGGGGACGCTGAATAAACTGTTGTGCACCTGCGTTTTGACGGCGATCCGTCACATGAGGTCAGGTGTGGAACGTTCCACTTGTGGCATCATGTGGCTCCAAAAGTTTCAGACTTTGGAGCATTTTGGATTTTTGGAGTAGAGATGCTCAGCCTGGACTACTACAGATATTTATGTACCACTTTTCAACAACAACAACAACACCCCACTAAGCAGTCTGCGTAGAAAGTAAATGAAAAGATGGCTCCCTGTTTCAGTTTGATTGCATTCTGACATTCTTTACAAGTAGCAATGGCAGAGATAAAAATCTTCCCTGCTAATAATAAAATGTAACCCCAAAAGTGGGGAAACCTGGATTTACCCATGGCCATTGGAAGTGTCCTGCTCAGGGCTGGTGCCAGGCTATTTTGCACCCTATGCAAGGCGAACTGAAATAGATTTTTTTCCCATAATACTTTATTATTATATTCCACAGCACTGTTGTGAAATTTATCTTAAAATAAAAAATATAAATTGTCAGTTGCATTTTTTTTTACATGGGTTAAAAAAACTAATCTGTATAAAACTGTGCCTCAACAGGGGCAGAGCGACCGCAGGAGGGGGAGCATCCATCACGGAAGGCCCACGCCGGATCCTATCCCCTTTCCCTGCAACCTCCCCGCCCCTTTTCTCTCCTGGGATTCCAAGGAGACCCATTGCGGGCCATGAGGCTTTACACAGGAGTAAGGGAATTAATCATCCCCTTTCCCTGCAGAAGCCTCCCGGTCCTCCCCCCCCCCCCCCCCCGGATGCAGCGGCTGCCATTTTAGTCATTTTGCATCAGCAGGTGTTGGGTTTTTTTAAAGGATTGGGCTTTTTGTGTATCATTCACAACACTTTGCAGGCATGAGTCATCTTACACCAAGGAGCAAGGTAGGCCTACATTATGGGAGGGGGGGGGCTAGCTGAGGCCTAGTGGCTTGCTTAAGGCCACCCAATGTATTTATGGCCAAGGCAAATGTTGAATGGGAGTGGGAAGAGATTTCCTGGCTCTGAGCCCCAGAAGTGCACCAGCTCAGCAGAACACACAGATCTGACCGAGGCTGGGATCAATGCCCCCTCCCCCTTCAGCAGTTAGGGAAGAATCAGAAGTACGATGAGGCATTTTACGAATTTCAGTCCGATGGGTTCGAGCTCCTTACCATGTAGTTTTGGCATGCAATGAATGGTGCTTTTCAAGAAGGGACTCCCACCTGGCCTTCTTAGGAAAGTAAGTAAGTGTGTGTGTGTGTGTGTGTGTGTGTGTGTGTGTGGTGTGTTGAGGGGGGTGGGGAGAAGGGTTGCTTTCAGGAAAAAAAAACACTCTCCTTTTCTTGTAAAAGCTCACTAATCATGCCAGGCTCCATGGCACACGCCCCACAGATCTGCATTCCTGCAGCTGGCAAGGAGCCAGCCTTGGCACCAACCGTCAGACACACATCCAGCTCTCTGGCCAACAAACAAGTCCTTTGTGCAGGAAAGCAAATACAACACAACCGTTATTGTGGCAGATGCATTGTGGGTGCGCTTCTGCAACTGTGGACTGGGGAATTAGGAGTGTCTCCCTCCAGGAAATGGGCAACCTTCCACATTGCCCAAGAAGACAGGAGTTTTCGTAGTGGTCCCCACAGGAAATCATGAATTCGGCCACTCCAGTTGTGCTCACGTGAAGAAAGGCAAAGAGCATTTGGTACTTCTGAGGGGGGGGGCTCGCTCCTCCTCAGGAGGGCTTGTTCCGAAAATGCTCACAAAATCAGCTATTTTTCTCCTCTAAAAAATCAAGCGGAAGGAGTCTTAGGTCAGCAATAGTCAGACCACTTGCTTTAGACTGAGAGTCTCCAATCCAGCCCCTGGAAGCATCTCCAGTTCAAAGGATCTCAAGTAGCAGGGCTGGGGCAAGAGTTGGCCAGTCAATGCAGGGCTCTTGCACTGCCCGAAATGAGCCCTACTAGTCAACGCCGCACCCTGTCAATTATCCTTGGTCTGAGAATGGGGTGGTGGGACAAGTGTGCCCCATCTCTCTGTCAACGAAATGTTGGAGAATCTGAAAGTGCTGCAAAACCACTGAATAGGATCTTCTGAGCGGGCCGGAATACTTCCCCTTCGTCACTCTCTTTTCAGTCACACACCAAGTCTGCCTGCTCCACGACCTGGACCTTCCCCGGAGGGCCCCAAGCTGCTGACTCAAAACCTTTCCCAAACAAACAGACCTTTTTATGGGTGCTGAAACTTCAAAGCAAAAAACGGCAGTTAGCTGATAGCGATTGAGCAACAGCATGCACCCCCCACCCACCAGCCACCTAGTCCCATTGCCTTATCTTTCAACGGTCATCTATCAGGCCCCTCCTCTTCTTGTCCTAGGACTAGGCAGGTTGTCACTCCGGGCTCCTTCCTTTGCTACGTCCTTTGTGGTTCATCATCCCTTCTCCCCTGACATGATGCCTGACGCGTTGTCCCCTGGCTCTTCCCTGACGTTGTCCCCCCTCCCAGCATATACAGGATTATTGCACAATCTGCAGTCATAGGGTCTGGTGTGTATTCAGATCCTCCACGGTGTCAGTGCTGCTGTTCAAATGCAGAATGACTATAAGGTAGAGCTGAATTCTACTTTTGCTATATAGTATTTTAAAAGACAAGCAAGATTCGTGGTGGTACAGAATAAAATGCTTTGACATTCTCCATGTCATTTCTCCCCTCCCAAAAATTGTGTTTGGGCAGTTCCACATGCCTGGCACTCATAGAGCCCTGGACTGTTAAACCCATAGTACTTGGAGTTGTCTTCTCCTCCCCCCCCCCCGGCTGCCTCTGCGCCATAATATTGCACAACCATTGGCCAGACCATTCATTGGGCAGTCCAGGAGGCCCACCTAGCCAGGTTGACCCCTCTATACTGGTGATGACATTTCATCCACCACCAGTACCAGGAGTGGGACGAGCAGCATTCCATCACCAAGCCTCAGAAGGCAACGGAGTCTGCAAAAGCGTCTCTTGGAAAGGTCTTATGAGATGGACGGACCCACGTGGAGGAAGGCGGACCTCCCTTAACATACTTGCTCCCTCCCCCCCCTCCTTGATATCAGTTTTAACCTGTATGAACTACCAGATGATCAGGAGGACATTGCAAGGATGAGAAGATTTGCTGTTCCTTTGTTGTTCCTCTGGTTTGCTCTTCCCCAGGCCCCTCTCATCGGAGGAGGATTTCCAGTATTAATCTAGTATTCATGCAAAAGGAAGGCGGGACATACACACCTCAAATAAATAAATGGGCAGCCCGATCCTGTATAAGTCCTAGGGTGGCAGAGTGCACGTTCTCCTGCTCTAAGCTGTCGCAAATTGTGCCGTAAAGCATATTTGCGACAACTTTAGAGTAAGGGCCACCGGCGCAAAGGCCGGCAGCCCTTACTCCGCCGCCCTCCGGCTGCCGGTGAGGGTACATCCTGCACGCACTGGTTGGTGCAGGGGTGGGGGGAGGGTGGGCAGGGTGACAAGGAAGGGGGGCCATTGGTCGAACTGGGCTGGAAGAAGGTGGGGATATTGGTGGCGCACTCTGCCGATATCCCCGGCCCTTTCCCGACCCGGTTCAGCCTCACTTCATAGGGGCCCCGGCTGGCTTGCACCCTGGGGAAGGGGACGAACACCCCCTTCTCCTGAGGTGCTCCCAGCTGCCCCGGGGTGGCCTGGGAATGGGATAGGATGCGGCGGCCGGCCTAAATGGTCGGCCGCTGCATCTTACACAGGATTGCTAAATTCAGCAGCTGCTTGACTGGTGAACGTTAATCAGCTGCAGCTATCCCTGGCATGGGGAGGCAAGAATGGAGAAAAGCTGCATCTGCTGAATTTCTGTCTGCCATGCATTGTTAAAGACAAAGAAGTTGTAACAGGGAAAGAAACCCAGAACAGTGGTGATTCTTTAACTCCCAAGAGCTGCCCTATAGCTTCAGAACATGCCAGAGTTCTACAGTCATATTCGTCAAGGCAGGAGACAAAGTTGCAAAATCAAAAACATACACCGGAAATATGTGCAGCTTGATCTGGCTGAAGTGCGCTACCAAAGCCAAGATCAGCGAAAGCGTGCCTGGATCTGTTGCTCCAAAATAGCCTGGCCTTGTTTTGATCCTACTGGGTGCATTTCCATCTGTCAGGCAAGCAGGGTGAGCTTGTGCTGGAACTAGACACAGCTGTCCCGGCCGCAGAGGGGTGCCTTCGCTGGGGCTCCAGTTTGTCTGCTGCTCACTTCCTGGAAGGATCTGCCCCGGCATGTTTGGGGAGACAGATTGTGAGTTGTCCTTTTTGAGCGAGGAAGAGAGAAGTCATGCGATGGAGCTTCACAAAGCCTCACCCAGGCTGGTGGGAAGATCCCTGGGATGATTTAGCGGTGAAGGTGGCCAGGCCTCGACAGACAGCAACTGTGACATACGCCGGAAGAAACACACCCAGGCTGCGATGTGCTGCTGACACCCTGCTGGGCTGATCCTGGGCGGAGGAGGCAGTGGGCCAGGGAGTTTGCTTTCCTCACCTTTATAGGGTGTCCCAGTCATTCTTCTTAATTTTTTTTAGCCAATATCGTCAAACAATCAGAGGTTAATTTTCTTTAAAAGAGCAGTGCTGGGCCTGAGGCATGCCCAGAAGATGTACCTGCTGGTAGCCGATGAAACCCAGGCCCCTAGTCTCCGAAATGTGGCTGCTTAGTGAAAGATCTCTCTACCTCCAGGTAGGACTGCCCTGCCCTGCCAGTCAGAGGACTTCTGGGTTAGGTGGGCAAATCTGACCCCGCCTATAAGGCAGCTTCATCGGCTGGAGAGGGGCAATGGCTGAGTGGCGAGCAAAGGGGCCCTTCCCGGGTCACCCGCCTCCAGCATCTTCAGTTGCAAGGGTCTCCATTAGCAAGGCTGCAGCGGAGACCCCAACCACTCCAGCCCTAGATCTTGGAGGGCTGCTGCCTGGCACAGTAGATAAACCGCGAGCTGGATGGATGGACCAGTGTCTTGACTTCACAAGTTCACACTTGACGCATCCGATGGATTTGATCGTTTTTCCAGGCGCAGAATGCTCCCCGCTCCGTCTGTGTCCAAATTAGATGGTGTTACCCAGTGTCCTTTTAAAGACTTTTAAAAATGTTTGTTGCCATGAGGCTTTTTGAAATGGGTTGTGAGCAAGAATGGAACATGTGCCAGACCGGACTGTATTGTGACACAACACAAGGGCCATGCCGCGTTTGTATTCCTGCGCCATGAGCCATGCTGTAAGGATTCCCCCAAAGCCAGAAGCTGAACCACGATGAGGGAAAGAAACCCTGAGCAGCAGCCTCCATTTCGCCATGTGTCCAAGCTCTCACAGACTCTACTCCGCATTTCCCCCCCCTCACTGATATGCTAAATACAGGTGGGCCCCCATATCCACTGATTCGCTATCCATGGTTTCAGTCATCCACGGATCGTGGGGAACCCCCAGGCTTTTACTTTTTTCCCAGTAAGCTTCGTTTCTTCCTTAAAGAAACAGGAGAAGCAGCCTCTGGCTGCTTATTACAGGCAAGTAGAACGAGACTAAGTACTAGAGAGGCTCTGCAAGGTTAACAGAAATCTTGCAGAGCCTCTCTAGGACTTAGTCTTGTTCTACTTGCCTGCAATGGAGGCTGCTTCTCTGTTTTTAAGGAAGAAACAAAGCTTGCTGAAAGAAAAATAAGAGCTGGGGGGGGCAAGCATGCCTGCCTGCAGGGGAGGCAGGGTGGGGGGCCCCTCAGGAAACCATGGAGGGGGTGTTCGCTCTTATCCACGGTTTCAAATATCCACGGAGGGGCCTGGAACATATCCCCAGCAGATATGGGGGCCCACTTGTATGTTCCTGGGAGAAGAAAATACAGAGGGCCACCTGAAATGACTCATCCTTGACATTCCAGAGACTTTGCTTTGTCTCATGACTGAATCGGCCAGCTCTATAATGGCTGGACCATCAAACTGATCACCCTCCTCCCCTACTATTGTTTATGTATAGTTTTACCCTGAGGTGTATTGGAGGTCTATTCAAGGTACATTCCTTCCCATTTTCCCCTCCTCCCATTTTCCCATGTGCCTAAGGTATCCTCCTATTTTTCTTCCCCCATGTGCTCTGAGTGCCCCCAGGATATGTTTGGCCCTATCAAAAGTAGAGACAGCCTGCCAAGTCTCTCTCTTGCATTTTGTACTCTGGTGAGCTCTGTGCTCCATCCTGCTCTCTCTGCCTCCCTCCCCCTTGCACCAACCCCCCCCTTGCTTCCTTGTGCCTCAGTCAGCCACTCTGTAGGTTTCTGAACCTTGTTTGTTTTGAGCCTCAGAGCCATTTTGTATCTCCCTCCTCTCCTTGTGCTCTGCTGGTTGGAGCCCAAACCACCACTACCCCCTCCTTCTCCCCCCCCTCTCTCTCTTCAAATATCACTGCAGCCAGAGGACAACTCCTCTCTAGGAAAAGGTGACTATTACCCCCAACGCTTCAAAGGGAATCCTGCTAATGCAATAGTGTCTGTCTTTTTCCAAATGAGTTCCTAGATCTGTATGATGTGTATGATTGTACTTGTGTATGATTCTGCCTGAACTATCTAGTAAATATTGGAAAGTAACCACGTGTGTCCTCAATATTACCGTATTGTCCCGAGTATAAGACACACCTGATTATAAGACGCACCCTTAAAGTTTGGTGCTATTAAAAAAAATTAATTAAATCACTGGCATTAAATTGCAACAGCCTGATTATAAGACGCACCCCTAGTTTAAAAACTTAAATTAGGAGAAAAAAGTGAGTCTTATACTCAGACCAATACGGTATTTAAACTGAATTCTGGAAGCCCAACTCTGGTATAGCTGGTCTAAAGATCCCTGCATATACCAAATTGCCATATTTAAGCTATTCCCCTAATAACAAAGGCAATTTTGGCAACAGAGGGGAAATGGAGGAAACGATAAAGCCAACAGTTTAGTAGCGAGAGGAAACAAGTGGTGCGCACGCGGGGGGGGGGGTCATGCATTTCTTTATTAGACACATTTAAATGCTGTTCTGCAACAATATTGTTACCAGAGCAGTTTACAAACAAAAGGCACAAAACAATAACACACATACAAAACAAAGGGAGACAAGGCAGCACAAAACCATCACAACAACTCTAAAATGAGAAGGTGAAAAGGTCTGGGAAGACCGACGAAAAGTTCTTTGCCAGGTATCCAAAGGATATCAAAGCTGCAAGCAGGCACCAGGCAAACCTCCCCGAGAAGAAGATTTCACCAGCATGGTGGCACCACCACCCAGCAGGCCCTGTCACCGCCTGCCTGACTTCGGATGGTGGGGGCACTCAGAAGATTCCCTCCAGAAGGCAGAGGCAGCTGGTGGCGAGAAAGCTGCTGCCGGGGATGATCTGGTCTGCTCCTGCGTCTTCAGCAACCGGCCTAGAGTTGCCAACCTCCAAGATGGGCCTGGAGTCTCCTGGAATCAGCATCGATCCCCTAGAGATGCCTGCCTGGCTAAATGACACGACATCATGTTGGGACAAAGAATCTGCAGGATTAGCTTCAGTCAGGGTCTGCAATCCCAGATTGCAGGCAGGCATGAGCTGGTGCTGCTTTTACAGCAGGGCCGGCCGGGGGATTACAATGGCCACTTGCTAATGCCAGCAGATCAGGCTTCTGGAAAAGAGATGTGCTGGTAAAAAGAGGGGGGCGGGCGGGCTGGTTAACAGAGGCTAAGGCAGGAGAACTCCAGTGAAAAGGGGAGGAATAGCTGTGAGGTAGTTTCGGAAAAGCCTTGGCTGAAGTTGGGGAGGGCCTGAAGGATTAGAGGAGGGGCTTTTCTGAGCAGGCTGTTCTACGTTTTGGAGCCAGGGGGGGCTGCCAACTATTTGACTGACCCCTGCTGCTCCTATTTACCTTCAGCAGCAGCTGGATCTGCAGAATTTGCAGGCAGTCAGTCATGCTTATTTGCATGCCACGGAAAGTTTCACTTGTTGAAACTTGTAAATAAACTTTCCTTATTATCCCAGGCGTGGATGTGTGAGGAAACACTCTCTGCACATGTTTAGAGATGCACCTTTCTTTCTAGTATGAATGATTAATCATGCTCCTAGGAATGAGCCCTAGACTGACAACAGATTGAGACTTTAAATCCCAGGTTTAGCCCTAGTGAGTCACGGTGATGACTATGGAGGTTAAGCCTTGGAAAGTGGGGGAGATTAGAAGAGAGCGATTGGTGAGCCCGAAACAAGGAGAGATTGAAAATAAGGACTAGATGTTTGAAATAGCTCCATTGTGCTCCAGTGGGGAAACAACCAACTACTAAAAGGTCACACAAGCTTTGAAAAACTCGGATTCAGGCAAAAAAAAAGTTAAGCAAAAAGTGGGAGAGAAGCTGCACAAGTGTAGAAGCAAATAACCCGTCTTGACGATTTGTAAAAAGGAACCTGGGCACAGTTCTTCCTTCGCACAGAGGTGTGTGCTGCCTGGGTACAACATAGTGCGTGGGGCGGGGGGGCGCCTTCAGAAGTCCCTCCCAGTTGCTGCAAAACGGCCTTTATTTCTTCTTTCTCCACACAGATAAGAGAGGCAGCTATTGGTGAAAATCAACTCTTTGGCCTTTCTGTGATATCCGAGAAGTTCTGTTTGTTCATTTTATCCTGATTAGTCCTTTGAAGGTCTCCCTGCTTCAAAAAATAAAAAAAGACCTGGCCTCTTCTCAGAACTGAGGCCATAAAGAAAGGTCACTCAGCACTATCAGCAGGGACTATAGAAACCACCAACGGTAAATGGGGGGGGGGGATTTATTGTCCTGCTAGAGTCCAGCCTGAACCAGTGTCAGACTAGTGAACTTCACAGTTCTCCCCGCTGCCTTCCTTCCATTCATCTTATCTGGGTGTTAATGCCCGAGACAGTTTCTATAGGTAGAGCCCTTCTTGGTTAACCCTTTCATTGCCTCTCTTTTATATGAAGTGCTTGGACTACCAGCCCCCCAGTGACATGAACGATTGCTGGGCATCTCGAAATAAAATTCAAAACGGCAGCAGCATTGTCACATCATTATGAAGCCTGACTGACAGCCGGAAAGTAGTGTGCTAGCGTTGGAGTTTAACAGAATCCTTCCTCAGGCTGGAGGTAACAAAAGAGGGGAGAGAATATGGCTGAAGAAGATACAAGGCGGCATGTCAGCAGGCAGATGTGACAGTCTTGAAATGGTGATTGAGGAGGCCTTCTGCAATCCTGGGCATGCTTACGTGGGAGTAAGTCCTATTGAAGTCGGTGGGAGTTACTTCTGAGTAGACATGCCTAGCTCATGCTCCATGGCTGGTGGCAAATGCAGTGATAGGCTTGTTTGTTTTCCCAGAGGTGTGTAGGCAGCTTGTGTTTCCAGCATTCACAATTTGCCCCCTTTGTTAATTTTTTCTTTGAAATAGGTCACTAGGATTGTGGTTCTTCTGTCATTCTGCCCTCCAAGTCCCTCGAAACGGCAGAGTGGGCACAGGATGCACGGTCTCACTCTGTTATCAATGTACACGCACACATTTTGCATGCGTGCTGAAGCCGCTACAAGAGACTTGGCATTGCTGATAACCTGTTGTTGTTAGGACCATTATGTTTTCCTAGTATGTCTTTAACCAAAAGGACAGGACAAGCATCCTCTTAGCTTTTTAATTGATGGCAGAAAGGCAGTCATCATGTTGTTGTTCAGTCGTTAAGTCGTGTCCGACCCTTCGTGATCCCATGAACCATATCCCGCCAGGCCTTCCTGTCCTCCACTATCTTCCTGAGTTCGCTCATTTTCATGTTCGTTGCATCGGTGATGCTGTCTAACCATCTCATCCTTTGCCTTCCCCTTCTCCTTTTGTCTTCAATCTTTCCCAGCATCAGAGTCTTCTCCAGAGAGTCCTCTCTTCGCATTAGGTGGCCAAAAGATTTGAGTTTCAGCCTCAGTACCTGTCCTTCCAGGGAACAGCCAGGGTTGATTTCCTTTAGGATTGACTGATTTGATCTCCTAGCAGTCCAAGGGACTCTCAGGAGTCTTCTCCAGCACCACAGTTCAAAAGCATCTATTCTTGGGCGCTCAGCCTTCCTTATGGTCCAACTCTCGCAACCATACATTGCTACTGGGAACACCATGACTGTATAAATACAGCACACAAAAGACAGAGTCCAGCCTTCAGCAAAGTGTAACTATGAGGTGTGTGTGTGTGTGTGTGTGTGTGTGTGTGTGTGCGTGCGTGCATGCGTGCACAGTATGGTATTCTTGGTATGAGACTTTGGGTGTTGCAAGCATCTCCCTGGCTGTTTTTGTCTGTGAAGTGCTGGGAGGGTATGAAAAGATCTCTGGTGGCCCCAAAGCATTCTGGAGAAGGAAGCGATGGATGGCCATTTCCAAATGGAAAAGTGAGCAGTTATTCAGAGCAGAGGCACATCCCACCCAGATCCGTGCTGGCCTGCATATTTCCAAAGGGAGAAATGGCCATTGTGCTTCAACCAGATCTCTTTGGCAGGCTCTTGGCATCAACTGACTTACTTAGGTGGTGGCAACCCTATGTATGCTTACTCAGGAGCAAATCAGTCCCACTGAACTAAGTGGGGTTTATATTTCTGAATAGACACTCTTCCCCCTTCTGCACTAATTGCAGCTTCCGAACCGTCTTCAAGGGCAGCTCTTCCCCCTTCCTGGTCTCGATCCGTCTTCTGTGGTCCACATGGACTTGCACCAGCTATATAGCTAGCGCAGCAGATCTGAATAAACCCATTTATTTATTTATTTATTTAAAAAAAAATTATATCCCGCCTTTTCCTATGCCAAAGGCAAATGCCCAAGGTGGCGAACAACAGATTAAAATACATAATTTAAAATACATAAAATACATAACAATACTTAAACAAATTTAAAAAACAATAAAAACACTGGGGGGGCAACATTATGGAGCAGAGAAGCAGCATGGCAGAGCATCTTGAGATACAGGAGGCAGACCACAACCCATCACCCAAACGCTAGACGAAACAAAAACGTTTTGAGCCCTCGCCGAAAAGTCATGAGGGAGGGGGTGGTTCTCAGATCCCCTGGCAGGGAGTTCCACAGTTGTGGTGCCACAGCAGAGAAGGCTCACCCACGTGTTGCCACTCCCCTAACTTGCGATAGAGGTGGCACCCGCAGCAGAGCCCCCAAGGCAAATGCCCCACGTAGAGCGCATTACAGTAATCCAGTCTTGAAGTCACTAAGGCGTGGACCACCATGGTCAGGTCCGATCGACTCAAGTACGGCCGCAGCTGGCGCACCAGCCGAAGCTGGGCAAACGCACCCCTGGCCACAGCTGCCACCTGGCTTTCCAGGGAGAGCTGAGAATCCAGAAGTACTCCCAAGCTGCGCACCCGTTCCTGCAAGGGGAGTGCAACCCCATTCAGAACGGGCAGATGACTCAGTACCTGCATCAAAGCTTTCCTGACCAGTAGGACCTCTGTCTTTTCTGGATTCAATCTCAACCTATTAGCCCTCATCCAGACCCCAACTGCCTCCAGACAGCGCTCCAGGACTTCCACAGCCTCCCTGGAGCGAGATGGCAAGGAGAGATAAAGCTGGGTGTCATCAGCATATTGGTGACACCCAACTCCAAATCCCCGGATGATCTCCCCCAACGGCTTCATGTAGATGTTAAAAAGCATGGGAGACAGAATAGAACCCTGCAGCACCCCACACTGTAAAGGGCAGGGCGCCGAACAGGCGTCTCCCAGCATCACCATCTGGGACCTGTCAGCCAAGTAGGACCGGAACCACTGCAACGCAGTGCCCCCTAGTCCCAACTTGGCCAGCTGACCCAGAAGGATATCATGGTTGATGGTATCGAAAGCCGCCGAGAGGTCCAAAAGGACCAGCAGGGATGCACTCCCCCTATCCAGTCCTCAGCAAAGATCATCCAACAGGGCGACCAAGGCTGTCTCCGTCCCAAAGCCCCGCCTGAAGCCAGACTGAAAAGGATCCAGATACATTCAGGTGGTAAGGCTCACAAATGTTCCCTTCTGGGCTTGAAACTCCCCCACAGGATACAGCCTGCGCCCTGTTGGCACAGCTGCATCACTGCATGGGGAGTTACATAGGATTGGGCTGTGAATGTTCTTCCATAAAAGGGGGGGGGGGAGAGCTTGCTCTGCAATTACAGCCAACACAACAGGGAGAACTTAGACTCATTTGGGTCCCTCCTCACAGGTCAGTTTCTCTTTGGAGGTCGTGGTTGCCTGTGGAGGAGCATTCCTTCAGGGGAATGCTCAATGTAAGTAATGTGCTTCAATGTGCTTCAATGTAAGTAAGTGCAAAGTGATGCACATTGGGGCAAGAAACCAACATTTCACATATACGCTCATGGGTTCTGAGCTGTCTGTGACGGATCAGGAGAGAGATCTTGGGGTGCTGGTGGACAGGTCGATGAAAGTGTCGACCCAGTGTGCGGCGGCTGTGAAGAAGGCCAATTCCATGCTCGGGATCATTAAAAAAGGGATTGAGAATAAAACGGCCAATATCATTATGCCATTATTATACAAATTGATGGTAAGTTCTTATGAGTGCGCCCCCTCTGGCAGTCTTGAGTGGTGCAGCCAGCCCCAGGCACAGGCAGCCTTCCTCAAAGAGAAGAACAAGTCGGAGCCCTCATCATCATCATCATCATCACCCCTTTGCTTCTGACAGCATTTCGTCCCTGGACCTTTTAGCAGTCGCATGACAGGCAGGAATCCCAGAGGTGCAATTTGGAGGTGCTGGGACAGAAGGGAAGCAGTACCGGTTGAACTTCTGTCTGCTGCTCAGGATTGATGCTCCCTTCCATGCCCCTCCTTTTATTTACTTTTCTCCTTTAATTTGATTTATGTTTTAAAATTAATGGTTAAGAACTATTTATTTTATCTTTGGATCATCAAACTATGTGTGAGGTGTGACTGAGCTTCTGGTGTCTTTCTTTTTAAAAAATCATTTGTGGGGGGGCATTTTGGATCAGGGTCATGGAGGGGAGAGGGAGAGGAGGGGTCAGCGCTTTGCCCCTGCACCATTTCCCCCAATTAAACCATCACCCCCTGCCTCCCTGAAGTGCAGGAGGAAAGGGCTATTCCCACCTCCCCTGCTGAGCCAGGATCCAAATCATTCCCCCCTCCCCCACGGTTGCTTTTTGAAAAAGAAAAGGAAGCAAGGAATTCTGAGCACAGGACTTTCTAATCACATCTGTGTCTGTGTCTGTGTGTTTGTGTGTGTGTGTGTGTGTGTGTGTGTGTGTGTGTTGGGGGGGAGATATAATGATGGAGAATGGGCAGATGATTGGATAGGGGCCAGTGGCATCACTGGGGGGGGCTTGGGGGAGGACCGCAGCAGGTAACACCCTCAAGGGGGGGTGACGCCACTAATGGTCAACATTGTGAAAACTTTGTATTTATGGCTAATACCATCATGTTATATTTCATTTGATGTGTAAGTTCAGGAAGAATGTGATGAAACAAACTGTTTTGAAGTATCTGTTTTCTATCAAACGTTATGACCAAATAACTGGAAACATAAAACACAACTGCCTTATATAACAAAAAGTGGATTTCCTAAACTCAAAACAGACCAAGGAGACTGATTGTTCTGAGAGCCGAGTTGGTTACTGATTTGTTGGGTGACCTGTACTGTTATATATTAAAATCGTTAAAGTTAATGGGGGTGACACCAACTCCTATTGACTCCACTGACCAGGAGTAGGTCTGTAGAAATGCACAGTCCTGCCTGATGGGCATCTTTTGTAGAACCCAGATCTGCCCAACCTTGTTGCTCCGTATTCGCCTCTGGGGTCCATCATGGGGGTGACGCGCTGAGCCCTTGCACCGGGCGACAGAAACCCTAGTGACCCACCTAGCATGTGGAGCAGCTGCTCCAGGCGGCGGGCACGGGGGGCGCAGTCAGCGTTGGGGGGGGGTTACTTACCCGCGCAATGTCTCGGCCCTCCCACCCTCCCTGGAGCTCATTCGGCTCCAAAACGGTGCCGAAACTGAGGGGGGGGCGTGTTCGGAGTCGCGCTGGGCGCGACATCACGTCACTTAGGCCCCACCCCCTTGGCCCAGGCGCCTGGAGGGCTAGTGGCCCTGCCATGCCACTGTTGAAGGGCCAGAGTCCTGCTAGAAAAAAAATGATGGCAATCTTATATGTTATAGGCGCAGAAAATGTCAGGGGAAAAAAACAGCAAGGCAACTCTAAGTTCAAAACAAACTGGGAAAAAGCCTCTCTACACAGCACACCTTCATCTGTGGAACTCTCTGCTGCTAGAAATAGAAACAGGCAGCTATTTTGCAGAAGCAAAATGAAAGGCTAGAAATTTAATTGTAAATCAGACTTCTCAACATTCCTCAGTAAAATGCTTAGGGCAGTCACTTAATCTTGAGGTTGTCTCTCCTACTCAGAACAGCCAGAGGCTGGGATTTTGGTGTGTTTACTACCACCATAGCATTGGAGACATGCACGTTCCGCAGGATTAGAAGCGGGCTGGAAGGAGAATCACCCACCCACCCACTAAATAAGGGTTTGGGTTTGGAATGTGCGGCTCAGTCAGCGCGGAATATTGGTCTGAAATTGCAGGCAGACTTACCACAATCCCTTCTCGCTTCAGGTAATGCCTGTAATGCCCATTTCCTAAAGTCAACATTTCAGGACAGTCACTTCCGAAAACATCCTAGTGTTTTGAGTGCTTTGACTCATTCTGTACTTGCTATTCTCACAATATTTTAGCCTCTTCCCACACAAACCCATCCTCCGAGTCTTGTCTATTCTGCCAATAAGCCTCTTAAGCCAGAACCTGTCTAAAATATGCTAAGCATTTAGCCCTCTGGTTCTTTATTTATGTTCTGTATGTGCAAGATCTGTAGTGGATTTTCATCTCCCATAGTTTTAAGACAACAGGCCCCATGATGCAGTGCATAGGTGAGGCGATGATGCACCTATGATGCAGTGCATACGTGAGGGGAAAATACCCACAAACACTCAGAGCCTTTAATTGAAGTGGGCAATTGAAGGCCTATAAAATGGAGAGGCAGGATATAACTAGAATGAATAAATGCCTACATTTTATTTATTGTGGGATTGGTTGGGGTACCACATTTTTTGCAGACGTAGCCCTGGTACATTGCTTCTTTCAGTTTAGAAAAGGGAGTGGAAAGGACCATCTTCGAGTGCACGTACCTCCAAGGATTTATGGTTGTCTTTCTTTGTTTCATGGTCTCCTGGTTTCATTTTTTTTGGCACACTTTGCTGGTAGAATTGTGGGCCTTTGTGCTGAGAGACAGCCTAGAGATGAAGAGATAAAGAATTACAGTACTTAACCTGTGCATAGCTTGACTTGGATAAGGTACAAGTTCAGAATTATAAGGTGGCAACACTACAATAGTTTTGCCCATTTGAAATTGCCATAGACACTGTCTAATCATGTATTGTTAATTGCTCCCGGGCTCTTTGCTCCGGTCTATGTACGGACTGTCCTTTCCAAAGCAAAACTTGGGAAAAGAGTGCCAGAGATTGCTATCTTGTGAAGTGGTTACCTGCAAGGAGCCGTGTGCCGTTTGAACAGAAATGAAGAAGACAGATGATGGTTGAGACGTCAAGTTAGTAATATGGCTGTAGAGTTGTAGCCTGTAAAACTGCTTCTTAATATTTGTAAGAAGAAAGTGTACATGAGGGAGTGTCTGTGACCCTTGCTAGTAGCCCCTTCATTAAAGCTTCTGCTGAAATACATTTGTGAAATCAGGATTATGGTGCAACAACAAGGCTCTTTTGGGCCTTTGCTGCTACCTACCAGGCCTGGCCCAAGGCGAACTGGTTCCTGAAGTGGCGGCGCCCATGTTTCTGACCCGCTTTTTGGGAGCACACACCAGTCCTCCTCCAAATCCTACCTTCCCTCCTCTGCCACCTCCTTCCGCAGCAGTGCCCCCCCACGCCTTCAAAGCAGGCTGAGCAGGGGGTGCTGGGGGGGGGGCAAAAGAAGAGGCCCTGTTCTGCTCCCTCCTGGCTCCCTCCCACCCTGATTGTCTAGGTAGGATATGTGGCAGCAGCAACAGAGGTGGTGGCAATGGTAAGCGGGGGGACGGGACACAGGCCAATTGCTGAGAGGAGGGTCGCAGAGGCCCCCTTGATTTCTCACTCATGGAAGTGTCACTGGAGGAAGAGGAGGGTCACTGCTGCTGCCCCCCTTCTGACCTTCTGGCTCGCTCTCCATTCCTTGTGGAAATCAGAGCGGGGAAGAAGACTGGGGCAGTGGGCAGGGGAGGGAGGGAGGGAGCGGGCAGGCCGGCAGCCAGAGGGGAGGTGCGGGGCATCCACTGCCGCTTTTGCCACCTCCCCCGCCTGCTGCTCAAAGGGGCCACGTCACTGGCCTCGTGGCTGGGCTTCCACAGAGTAACATGGCAACCCCTCTGCAGTAGCGTAGCTAGGTCTTCTAATGCCCGGGGTGGTGACTCGTGAAGTCATCATTGCCCAGTTCCAGAAGACCCGGAAGGAATTGGCAGTGACCTGATGACATCACCGCCAATTATTTCTGGGTTGTGCGCTGCTCTGAGCAGCTGACCCCTTTCCCCCCTTTTTTTTCCTTCTTCACATGCAAAAAAAAGGGGAAAGGAGGGGCGCTCAGAGCAGCTCGCAACCCAAGCAATGGCGGAGGCGGCGGGGAGGTGACGGCGGTGGTGGCAAAAAGGTACGTCATCGCCCCCCAGCCCCCTGTTGCCCCCCCACCTCAATTTGCCCCTCATCAAAGCACTAATCTAGTGCCCAACAGCTGGTCAATCAGCACCAATCAGCTGCTGAGCGCTACATTCGCGCTTTGATGTATAGCTTTGATCAGCGCTAGAGTAGAGGGGGGAGACTTGAGCTGGGGGGCAACGGGGGTTGGGGCACCTCAGGCAGTGGAGCCCGAAGCGGTTGCTACACTACTGCCCCTCTGGAAGCTGTTCGCTTAATCCTGGCAACGTAAAGGGGAAAAAGTAGACAGTTGCACAAGCACCTCAAGGTGTCTCATAACAACAGGAAGATTAAAACAATGAAACCACATAAGAAAAAAGCAGCAGATTAAACAAAAGTAACATCAAGTCAGTCAAATCCAGGGGGCCATTAAGAAAGGCATTCATTTTCAACAGGTGGAACAAATGTTATAAAAGGCAATCAGGTACCAGGTAAAACCTGAGTGAAGAGGATGGGCTTTGCTCTGCGTCCAGAGGAGTGTAATGAAGAAGGTGCCAAATGAACAAGCATTTCAAAGGAGGGGATTCCATAGCTTGGATGCCACCACTGAGAAGGCCCTGTTTCCAATCTTATTATTGTTAAAAAAAAAAAGTAAGCAGAAATCCACCTGAAATTTTGTGAGTCAGATGAACTGGACAGGAAAATAGGCTCCTCAGAAAACAGATATTCCTCTTGTGGGTTTCATGGAATTCTTGGATAAGAGTCCCACGCAAACTTGAGAGAATCCCTGTGGGTGAATGAAGGCACATTCTTTGCCATAAATTATCCAAAAATACCATGATAGTAGTATGAAAAAACTCCATATCAAACCCAACCCCCCTCCCCCGATTAAAAAAGGTCATCATGAAGTTGGCCTGGCAAGCAAACCGCAGCCAGCCTGACCTTTTCCATGTCTTATACCCAGAAATGACAAACAGCCACTGCAGGCTCTACGCAGCACACAAGACGTCATGGAAGCTGCTATCTTGTGCTCCAGGAATGTAACTGCTTGGAAATCACACAGAGAAGTTTCTGGTACAGCTGGCAGTGATGCCACCTTTGAAAAAAAAATGCAAACTGTCTGCAATGGTTGCAGCAAATTTCTATATTAATTGGCAAAGCAGCTTTGATGTTCACTGGTGTCAGATCCCCAGGTTTTTTTCAGAAGGCCCCTAGGATAATTACTTCCGCACATCACATGTGTTTGGACTGTTGTTTTGCTCTACACCTGCAGGCTTTGTGGAGAGAACAGGGCCTCTGGGCATGCGCAAAGTGCCAGCGTTCACTATGGGTACGCTTCTCATTAAGTTCCCTGTATGATCTACCCCAGGAGGATCTGGAGAATCTTCAGGCTGTATTTACAAGAGACATGTGCAGCCCCCCCCCCCAGCTCTATGCGCATGGTTACTTAGCCAACACTTACTGATGAGTGTTTACTGATCAGTTTCCTGATGAGTTCAGTAGGGTTTCTTCTTCAGTAAGTTGCACGGAAGTTGCTCGGCCTTACATTGGTTTTTGTGTCTTCACATTGCCATAATGCCACACTGAACGTAGTAAATTTACAGCGCAATCCTGTGCAAGTCGAAACTGGTGGAGCGACTGCTCTGCCAGTGTGTCGCAAACGTGCCGAAGGCACTTTGCATCGTCACCCGAAGAGTAAGTGGCACCGGCAAAGAGGCCTGCGCTGCTCCTCCGGTGCCGCAGGACGGAGCGCTGCCGCCGTAGAGAGGTGAGTCCCCCGCTGGGCGGTGGACAGAATGGGCCATTTTGGGGTTGGGGGGGATTGGTCGGCCGGGCCCAGGAAGGGAGAAAAGGGGGCCTGGCCACCATTACACACGGCTCTTGATCTTGAATGTACACCAGCAAAATAGCTTGTGCACATCTGAGTAGCCCCATCAAAGTGGCTGGTGTGTTACTCGGGGTAACGGGACAAATGTCCCTTTACGTGCCATAAAGGCATTTGGCTGCGCTAGGGCAGGCCCAACTCTGAATAGTATGTGGAGGGGGCGTTTATCTTATATGTAGCGCCAGGTCCTGCTCGAGAGCCTTAGGCTGCCCATTAATGAAGCCATGTTAAAAATCCATGTTCCCTTTCACGTCTTTCCTATCAATGCCTTTGCCCCTGATCTGTGGGATCTCTGCCTTCAAGTCCCCTTCCCACTGCTGAACTGGGGGAGGACAGACACACAAGCACACACACCCCAACCCAAGGCACACAGACACACAAACCACGCGCCGCCTCCAAGCAAGCAGGGGCCGCAAAGCTTCCGCGCCCCCTGGCAGATCCAGCCAGAATGGGGGATGAGCTGCCTGCTCCAGAGCCGGCTCTGCTTATTAGACCCCACAGACGGGAGGCACACTTGCCGGGTCAAGGGTCAAGGTCTGGGCCGGGTCGTCGGGTGACCACGGTGTGCCGGCTTCATGACAGATGGAGATTTACCATCGGGTTGGAGGGTGGGGTCCAGGGTTCCCCCTGGGTCCGGCTCCTTTGTCTCCATTTGACGACTGTCGCAGTGGATTTGTTCATTAGAAAAGCACACTTCCCTCCCCCCCCATTCATTTCACCCCCCAGATGGCTGAATGGCTGCTGACAGTTGGAGCTGGAAAAAAAACCTCTCTTTGGTTTAGAAGCAAGCGGAGGCGCTCAACATGGCAGGGGCAGGCCAGCCCTCGGGGGACCGGCTCCTTTTGTCCTCCTCTAACCCTGCTTGGCTGGCAGACACAAGTCTTTCAACTTTCAACTTGACCTGCTCTATTTGCATGGAAATCAGATGCAAATCGTGCTGGCTGTTGAGGGAGGCTGAGGGTGAAACAGACGAGAATGACATGCACAGGCCTCAGTCTTCTGAGATCTGCCAACATTTGTGAGTTGCTCATCATTTCCAAAATCCATACTACCTCTGCAACATCAGAGAACATCACAGTCATATCGCCTGCTGCTGCGGGTAGGGCTGCCATGATGAGTGACCCACCAGCGCACGGAAACAGATTAGAGGGAACATCATTGTTGAGTTCGTTTTACTGTATCCATACCTGCTCCTTAGCTTATAGGTACCTCATTTTAAGCTAAATTTCCCTTCTGTCTTGAAAGCTGTTCTTGCTTACTAGATTAAAGGGGGAAAGCTCAGTTATCTTGTAAGTGGTGCAAGCTTTGCATTTCACTAGTGAGATCACAATTACGTATGCACTGCGAGTGAGTTTATCTGGGGTGCCAAGAGCTTCGATATGAACTACTTGCCAGCTTAAGATTTGTAAAGTTTCATGATCTCCCTAAGTATTACATTTATGGTGCAATCCTGACTAGAGCTTTGACTGGCGGAGCACCGCTCTGCCGGTCTTGCATGTCGCAAACACGCCATAAAGCACATTTGTGGCATCCAGCGAGTAAGGCAGCACTGGTGCTGAGGCTGGCGCCATTCCCCCACCAGGAACCCTCCAGCTGTTCTGGTGCTGAGTCCTATCTGGCTAGGCTGCAGCGAGGGCTCTACGTCCGTGCCACAGCCCAGCTAGACAGGATTGGGCTGTTCTTTAGTTACCCTGCAGTCTGCCTTTCCCCCAAAGAGCACAGAGCAGCGTTCTCAGCTTCACCGCAGCCCCCTGAGGTAGGATCAGCTGAGAAAGGTAGTGATTTGCTCAAGGTGGCCCGATTCTATCTAACTCCCTGCGCAGCAATGCAGTGGTGTCGGTGCGGCCTCTGCTGCAACCTGCAGGGAAGTTTCAACCCGCAGAGGCCTCCTTGGGGTTAGGAGAACATTTGTTCCCTTCCCCTGGGGTAAGCCCCTGTGGGCCCAGTGGGTCGATAGCTGCCACAAGTCCAAGTTGATCAGTGAAGGCACATCAGGCCCAAGAAGGGGATTATTTATTTATTTATTTATTTATAGAATTTTTACCCCGCCTTTCTCCCACCAGGGCAACCAAGGCGGCTTACAACAAAAATATTAAAATACATGAATACATTTAAAATCAAGAATTAAAATAATTAAAAACAATTAAAACAAACAGCCCCAGTGGGTCATCCACATTTAAATTTGTTAAAAGCGATCTGTTAAAAAGCCAGCCCACCATTAGGATTCAGTGTGCACTGCTGTTGCCGAACCCACCTTCCTCCCGGGCCTGATCTGTCCTCCTCTCCGCCCCTGTCACTGCCCCATTCCACCCCACCCCTCCCCATTCCACCCTCCCCTGTTCCACCCTCTGCACGGCCTTACCTCCTCCAGTAGGCGTCCCCGGTCCGTCAGAGTGCAGATTCAGCTGCTCACCGCTTATGACAGCGGCCAGGCCCCACGCACTGGCCTAGTCGCAATTGCAATGGCCATAAAGCGGTTGACGCCAGTGGAACACATGTTCTGCCAGTGTAAACCATCATTCAGGCTGGGCTGTCAATGAACTTGTAGCCAAACAAGAATGTGAACCTGAGGATCTCGCAGTCCCAGCATTCTGGCCAAGCCCATTCTGCGGCACGGGCTCCACGTTCAGTACCACAAGGGGCTGCAGAGGTGGCTCCTTTTTCAGTGTCCTCTTCAACAGATGCAGCTTCTTAAACGTTTGTCTGTTTTCTTCACCTGCATTCTTTTATGAATTGTGGAGACAAACACTTAGAGCCAAGGTCGGCAAGCTATGACCCACGGGCTGGATTTGGCCTGCCACCCAAAGTCATCCTGCCCGCTCAGAGCTCGGCCTGGGAGGTAAAGCCTCCTGCCTAATTTGTCGCGTGCTGGACACGGAATGGCAGAGCTTGTGGAGACAAACTGGGCAGGAGGCTTTGCCTCCCAAGCCGAGGTCCACATAGCTGCTTCCGGGAGCTCGGTAACCGGGACGTTCGGCGATGATGTCATCACCAAACATCCAGCCTCTTTGCCCAAAAATATTGCCAACCTCTGACCGAGAGGCTTCAAGACCAGGAAAAGAAATCTCTGTTGACCTCTCTCTCTCTCTCTCTCTCTCTCTCTCTCTCTCTCTCTCTCTCTCTCTCTCTCTCTGGACTTTTCCAAAGCTAGCTGATCCAGTCTCCTCCCTGACCATCTGAGGAAATGAGATTCCAAGAAGTCCGTTTTCCAAGCTGTGTTTATTTAACCACAAATCCCCAATTCCAGTAATGTCTGGAGGCTGAATGGGGCGGGGTGGTGACTGGTGGTGGTGTGGTAGACCTTTGCCCAAAGATAACCAAAGCCGTTGCGAAGGATCTGGTGATACTTTCCTCTGTCCCGGAAAGTACCAACTGGTGCTTGGGCAGCTGATCCAAACGTCAGTGGAATTTGGTTGCTGCATGTACATCTAGACTGCCAGCAAAAGGCCTCAGTACAAAGGCAGCAAGGAAGACTGAGAACCAGCCTCTGCCTCAGTGCTGCACACTGACTTCTTTAGACTCCGAGTACAGTCCCCTTTGTCGCCCAAATCGAGCCAAAACAATTCGAAGTGGTATCATATTGAACAGGCAAATCTTAAAGGCACAGACACCCTAAGCCTTAGCGAGGCCCCCAAAGGCAGAGAGTGGTGACTGGCGCGTGTCAACGATCCACCTCCAAAATCAACACCACAGTCACAGCTTACGTGTCCTGGATGGGGAAGGGCTGCAGACAACACCTATCCCAATGGCACATACTTTCTACTTTCTAGTTGGGCTGTGTTAAGGTCGAGCACCTGCCTTGCAGGCAGAAGTTCTCAGGCTCAGCCCCCAGAGTCTCCAGCTCAGGCTTGGATAAACCCGTCTATCAAATCACAAGGGGTGGCAGCTCCACGTTACTCTGCACCGGTCCGGCCTCACATACCTAGAGTTCTGCGTCCAATTCCGGACACAACCAACCTGGAGCACTTCAAAGAAGGACAATAAAGAAAGACGGTCAGAGGTCTGGAAAACGAGTTGTTGGAGGACAGGTGGGGGGAACTGAGGGCCCAATCCTGCCCACCTTTCCAGCGCTGATGCAGCCGTGCCAACGGGACATGCGCTGCATCTTGTGGTTTGGGGGCAGTCACAGACGCCTCCTCAAGGTAAAGGAACATTTGCTCCCTTCCCTCAGGGCTGCATTGCGGCTGCATTGGCGCTGGCGTTGAATAGGATTGGGCCCTCATTTGTTTAGCCTGGAGAAGAGGAAGCTGAGGAGGGACAGGATCATGCTCTTCAAATACCTGAAGCAAGGGCTTTTAAGGCTGATCTACACCCACCCCTGTTGCGTTGCGCTTGCGTTGGGAGGTGCGCGAGTGTAGGGGACAGGACGCCCCGCCCGAAACGCTGCCCTGGGCTCCACCAGTTTCTTCTACACGCTTGTCCCTCCTGATTGTCCCGCCTTGTAATAAAGCTGAACGTTACTGGCTGAAACACGTGCGCTCCGATTGGCTGAAAACCCCCTCTCATCTCATTGGTCAAGCAATTTGCTCCGTGTCCCGCCCTCTCTAAATAATGAGCATGGTCCACAGCCGATCGCAACGGAACTTGGGACAGCGCAGCTCTCCCGCGTTCCATGGTAATCAGGTAAAAAAGAAGCCACACCACTCCGCACAAGCTGCACAAAGTGCGGTGTAGATCAGCCTTTACAATGTAAAGGCTGATCTACACCGCACTTTGTGCAGCTTGTGCGGACAAGGAAGAGGCAAAAGCTTTGTTCTCTGCTGCCTCAGAGAGCTGAACTAGATCTAATAGGCTTAAGCTGCAGGAGGGGAGATTTTGGTTAGATATCAGGAAAAATGTCTTAACGGTAAAAGTGGTTTGACAATAGGACCAAATACCGAGGGAAGTGGAGGGTTCTCCCTTGATGGAGGCCTTCAAGCAGGGGTTCGACAGGAACCTTCTGGAGATGAGCAGGGGTGTCATATGCGTTTCATATAGAGGGCCCAATAGCATTCATGGCACCTGCTGAGGGCCAGAAGTGACATCAGGAAGCAGCCACTGGAGCGTGGTGGGGGGCGGGCCGCCAGGGGGTGACGCGCGCCACGGGGGTGACGCGCGCACACCCTCAGAACGGTCTCTTCGCATGCACGAAAATTCTAAAAATACCCGTATTAACGCGCTGCATGGGCCTTCAGAAGGCCCTGGAGTGCCAGCGGACGCTCCAAGGCCGGCTCCCGGGCCGGCCTCGGAATGTCCGGAGGGCGACGCGGGAGCGTCGCTAGGGCGACGCGCGCGCCCCTGCCTCGGGGTGTCGCGCGTCCTAGTGACGCTTCTGGGAAGCAGGAAGTGACATGTTTAAACAAGTGATGACCAGAAAGAAGCACTTTGTTCTCACCTAGTAACTCATTAGCTGCAAATGACAGAAGAGAAAATGTGCAAATCCTGATCCTATTTTCAAGATATGACTGACAGCGGCTAGAGTCACAGAATTGGAGGGGGCCTCCAAGTTGCTTGTCAGAGGTGTCAGATCATGTTCAGCAGGACAGCTGTGTGGCTAGGAATGACATTGCACAGTGTGCATACACAGCCCAGCCCAGCTTCAAGAGAAGCCCAATGAGATCCCCACCATCACCTTCTGTCCTTGTGCCCTTTGGTCTGGGATTCTGCACAAAAGGAGAAATGATGGAAGGAGGAGAGACAAGAAAATGGGCAGAACCACAGGAGGGCAGGCAGGGCAAAGGTGAAGGGGGGGGGTTATAAAGGAGGTGCAAGGGTGCAGTGGGAGCTGCGGACAGCACAGATGAGGTGATGCTCCGGTGGTTCAGGTGAGATGTGGCTTTTCTGGAATGCTTTGATGAAATCTTTTGCAATAATGCTTCCTTGTGCCTCTTGCTGGTTGGCGGCAAATTAGTGCCAGGTGTTTCCATATTGCGTGAAGAATCCCAGCAGTTCTGCTTGGCCCCCAGATCCAGCCGCCTTTGCCAGAACAGGCGGAATCTTTTTGTAAAAGGTCTGAACAGAACAGGATTTGGGCTTGACAGGTAGTATAATACAGTGCAAATAGAATACTGTATAGGAATGTAACAGACATAGGCAAAAGTTATGACATCTTAAAGTTAAGAAATGTATTTTTGAGAGCAATGAAAGATGCATGTTGAAGATGATGACGCTTCCAAACTTTTTGCTGGGGTGTGTCAACTGCCAGAACTTCTGAACTCAAGAAAGCATCTCATTCATCTTCCTAGGACTTATCATGAATGTTGCCCTAGTTCATCTGCAAAGGATATTGCAGCCTTTAATTCTGTTTGCTCTCATAAAACACCTGGCAGGCAAGGAGGAGGCCACAGTCGCATCCGTTTTATAGACACACAGGCCTGAGGCTGCTGCAATCTTATATACACTTACCTGAGAGTAAGTCCCTTGAACTCAATGGGACTTACTTCTAAGTAAACAAGAATAGGATTGTGCTTTGAGGGATTGAGAAAGAGAGATTTGCCAAGGCCACACTATAAACCCATGGCACTTAGAGAGTGGCAGAGAACTGACTGGATGTCTCCGAAAAGAAGCCCCCCCCCCTCCTCTCTCTCAGCATTGCAATGTTCATTAATTTTTCAAAAGAAGAAAAAACTTGTATGCGTAAAGCATCCATATTTATCAGTGGTTGTTTCAGTGCCAGGTCAAATTGAAAAAGAGAGTGGATTGCAAACATGGGAGTTTGTTTGGGGGAATGAGCAATCTGGGAATGAGCGACTCGGTCATGTCGTCTCCCGTCCAGGCACTGCTGTGTGCTAAAATTTGCACTTGTCCTCCAAATAGAACTAAGCGGTTGGAAGGAGATCAGTTTCCATGCTCAGCTTCCGTACGAGATTGACCAGTTTTGCATAAGCTAGCAGCACTACTTGTCTATAATTTAGAGGTTACACAGCAGAAGACGTGCATGGAACTTACAGCAGACGACCCCCCATGTTCTGTGGCAAAGACAAGGTTCCCAACTTCATGTTTGGAAGAAATGACTGGAGTGGGGGAATTTTCACAGGACAACAGGAGGGTGTGGGAAAGGTAAAGCACCCCATTTCCCTGCAAATCCAGCCTCCCATCCCACATTCCTGCCAAGGCAGCAAATGCCCCCCCTCTCTCTACCTACCTACCTACCTACCTACCTACCTACCTACCTACACACACACACACACACACACACACACACACACACACACACACACCCCTCCCAGCAGCTGAGGTGGTGTGCCACATGCTGCCCCTCCTCCTCCTTCTTCTCAGCGCCTGTTCCTTCTCCTCCCTGAAAAGAGGAGGGATGGAGAGTGGTCGGTCTGCTAGAGCATCTTAGCCCCCCCCCTCCAGACTTTCTCTTTCACTGGAGTAGGAGGTGCAGGAGGTGAGTGGATGGATGGAAGTGGCCCCCCTGACCCTCCTCCGTCAGTCTCATGGAGGGAGTCAAAAAGTGCAAAAGAAAAGGCAAGAAGACAGGAAATCCCAATAATGCAAGAATAAAAAAGCAGAAGCCGCTTTAAAGCATGAGACTGAAAAAGCAGCGGTAAAATCCAGTGACGTAAAAATGCCCCAAGCAGCCATGAAGCAGCCTCTTCACTGTTTCATGAAAAGCTCCTCAAGGAGAAAAGGCTTCTGGTTTTCACTCGAACTCCTCCGCCATGCTGGACTGGTGCCACTGCCAGACCAGCCGTCCTGCTGCTGCTGCCCCCCCCCCCCGGGAGGCCTTGACGGCCACAGACAGACAGGGCACCAGAGGAGGCCTCTTCTTCAGTCACCCCTGAAGGGGGGGGCACCTGTGGAAGGTCCTCTCTCTGCCCTCAGACCTGGTACAGGTGCTTTCTGAGGGAGGGAAGTGTTGGATTGGGACCACGGTAACCTTTGGCCTCCCTCCCATGCTGATTCCCCAAGTTGACTTGCGCCTTGAAGTTGCTCTTTCTTTAAGGGCACAGGTGATGCCAGCCTGCAGGATTCAGAATGATTCCCTCCTCCCCGTGGCTAATGATGGCGGGCATGATCTGGATCAAGCCCACAGCAAGGGGAAGAAGAGGGGTCCATAATGCTCCCCACCCTGAATCCAAATCGCGGCCTCCCCCAACGAGGCTGCTTTGGGGAAACAGAGGTGTGGGCCGGGCCCACGCCTCCAGGCCGCCTCCTCGTCGCACGTGGTTGGCCCTCCGGCGCAGAAGGCCTTTCTCGGACGGACACCAAGCAGCAGGCCCCCACGGCAACGTAACACTGCTGCCCTGGCTGCTTCGTCTGACGTACGGCAAGGGCACAGGGTTTTCACCTGGCACATGGTGAAGCCTGATGCGCCCAAGAGGAAGGCGACCCCCTCGCCCCCTCCTCAGCCCCGGGTGACTCAGCCTGAAGCCAGCAGAGGGTCAGCTCCCAGATCCTCCTCCTCCTCAGCTGCCAAATGTTGCTCTCCTGTGTTGGGGGATTTTGCTCACATCTGTTCCAGGTTCAACTGGGGCAATGATGAGGCCTTGACAGGCTGGTCCTCCGTCCTTCCACCTCCCCACCCCCACCCCGATCTGTGGGCTGACATCATCTCAGCTGCTGCAGATCATTTGGGGTGGACAGGGGGCGGAGGAGGGCAGACATTTCATGCTGCTTCGCGCAGGCACTGCAGGCGGCACGTGTCACGAGGAGGCCGGCGAGGAGTGCGAGGCCTTTCTGGGTGCGGATTAGCTTTCCCTTTTGTCCACCTCTTGTCCCCCATGCCCAGCAGCCAAATTGATTTGGACATCGCCTTCCTGCTGACTGACTGCCCAGCAACAGCCCCTTTTGTGTTCCTTGGCCTCGGAAATGGAGCTCCCTCCGTCCGGCCAGACCGAGGCAGCCGCCGCTCGCCTCCTCCCACCTCCCAGGCCAGGGCTCTCTGCTCTCAGCAACCAAAATAAACTCATGCTGTGAACACAGGAGACTAGACGGAGGAGCGAGCAGGACAAAGAGAGACCTGGGAGTCATTACCAGACGGTTGCTCCGGTGCTAAGCCCCTGGTCCCGGCAGCAGGGAAAATGTTCTGCACTGTAGTAAGAACATCAGAGTGGTCTGGCTAGATCAGGCTGAAACCCATCACGTCTGGCACTCTTTTCAGCCAGCTACATGCCTCAAGAAATCCCCAAGGAAGGCATGAAGACAACCAATTTCTGCATTTTTTTTTTAAAAAATCATTATCTAGTACAGAAAGGTATAGTGCCACTGAACATGGAGGTTCTATTCAGTTATCGTGGCTCATAGCTGCTAACAGATCTAGCCCCCACAACCATGGCTAATTCCTTTTTAAAGCCATCACAGCTAGCAGCCATCACTGCACTTTGTGAATGTTCTCTTACAGCAGTTCTTAAAGTTCTCTCCATGAGTAGGGGAAGCTGTAAGTACTTGCAAGGGCGGGCCAACGTCCCGCGATTTTCCTGCAGTGGTGGGACCCCCAAAGTGCCGTCGCCGCACGTCGCCGCACGTCGCCGCACGTCGCCGCACATCGCCGCACGTCACCATGCCCCTCAAGGGGGTAGCGACTGCTTCCATTTTTCATGGTGGGTCGCGACCCACCACTTTCTGGGAGAACTTTGAGGGTCGTGTCACTTTGAGGGAGACCGCAAAGTGACACGAACCCTCCCCCCCACTCTGGTCTTATGCGCTACGTCCTGGACTCCAGCTCTGCCTACGGAAGCGCCCCCCCCCCCCCCCGCTCCAGTCCTGCTCTGTTGCAATACTGCCGGCCCGGCCGTTTCTCATGCTTATTTACATCTTTTTCTTTGCTTACTTTTTCCCCACTGCATGAGACTGAACTGGAGAAATGATGATTGAGAATGTGGAACATTTATAGAATGTCTCCTATTTTCCTGTTCTGCTGTTGTTGCATCCTGCTTCTTGGAGATAATCAAGTTTACATTCATGTTGAGAAATTCAATGACAAAAGATAAATGTCCAATCTTTCATGAACGGCTACATTCCAGGTGGTGTCCTTTTAATAGTCTGGCATTTTCCCACTGGCCGTCACCTCCCACACTCGACCGACGCAGCCGGGAGCTCTTATCTCTCCTCCAGGAGGCTTTCACAGCTTTTTGTCGGCGACGTGTCTCGAACTTGTCATATCACCGATCTTCGGCTCTCCCGACTGAGCCAGACCCCTCTGCCTCGGTAGATGATGCCTCGGTAGAAGCAGTGCTGCTGGAAGGGCGGCCTGCGTGATAACTGGGCTCCCCCAGCACCTCAGCAGCTTCTCCCTTTCTCACCCCTCTTAGTCTGCTTCTTCTGTCCTACCGCTCCTTGCCTGCTGAGGCCTCCCTCCTCCCAGCGCCTTGGCAAAAGCAGTGCTGCTGAAAGGGCTGCTCTGGGACAGCCCAATTATCACGCAGCAGGCCAACCTTTCAGCAGTGACATCTCAACAGAAGCAGTGCTGCTGAAAAGGTGGCCTGCATGACAAGTGGGCTCTCCCAGTGCTGCCCTTTCAGCAGTGCCGTTTCTGCCAACATTGCAGCTCAGCAGCTGATGGTGGTGCTGAGAGCCCAATTATCACAGGGGCTGGATAAAGAGCTTCTGTGGGCTGGATCCGGCTTGCAGGCCTTATGTTTTGACACCTCTGCTGTAGCCTTTTCTCGTAAGGGAGATGCCCCAGCCCACTAATCATTTTGGTTACTCTCTTCTGCACCTTTTCCACTTCCACTATATTTTATCTGTGGCAAACAGGACACAATACTCCAGATGCGGCCTTACCATCGATTTGTACAACGGCATAATAATATTGGCCGCTTTATTCTCAATCCCTTTTTTAATGATCCTGAGCATGGAATTGGCCTTCTTCACAGCCGGCGCTTCCCACACTTGACCGACACAGCTGGGAGCTCTTCTCTCTCCTCACGGAGGCTTTTCACAGCATTTTGTCGGCGGTGTGTCTCAAACTTGCCATTTGCTGATCTTCGGGCTTTGCAAGGCGGTGGCTCTACCGACTGAGCCAGACCCCTCTGCCCTCATAATACCACAGCGTGTGGCAGCTGTGAATAGGCAAGTTCTGCTTTTCAGGTTTTTTTTTTTTTTTGAGTACCTCTATATAACGTATAGTTTGGCCTCCAATCAGGACAAAAGTAATGACTGAACTAGACAAATAAGCCACATCTGCGTATCTGAGTAGCTGTCTTTGCCTGGGATACCGATACAAAAACAACTGGTACTTAAAACCAAGTCCAATGAGATTAAGATGTAACTAACCGCTGAACCGTGAGCTGTCGATCGAAAGGTCGGCAGTTCGAATCCGCGAGGGGGTGAGCTCTCGTTGCTTGGCCAGCTCCTGCCAACCTAGCAGTTCCAAAGCATGTCAATGCGAGTAGATAAATAGGTACCGCTTGCGGGAAGGTAAACAGTGCTCAGTGTTCCAGCCGCATGCTACGCGCTGCGGCAAGGAGAGTCATGCCGGCCACATGACCACGGAGGCGTCTTCGGACAACGCTGGCTCTTCGGCTTTGAAATGGGGATGAGCACCACACCCTAGAGTCGGACACGACTGGACTTAAATGTCAGGGGTCACCTTTACCTTAACCGCCAATAATTACAGTATCTAACTCCCCACGTGGCAATGGAGCTGTGCCAACTGAGTGCATGTTGCATCCAGTGGGGTGGCTTCGGGCGGTGAAGGCCACCTCGAGGTAAAGTAACATTAGTTCCTTTGCCCCGGGATAAGCCCTTGCCACCCCGCTGGGTCTACTCAGACCTGCACCAGCGGTATATAGCTGGTGCAAAGCCAAGTGGATCTGAGAAGGCAAATCAGGGCCGGGAAGGGGGATAGGGTATCAGTGGCGCCACTGCTGCCGCCCCCTTCCCAACCTCAAGTCGCCTTCCTCCCTGCCCCAAACTCCAACCCATTCCTCCCCACCCCATTCAGACCACCCCCACCTCCCTCTCCCCCCCCCCCCCCCGCCGACTTACTGGTGCTGTGGCTCCTTCCCCCTGTCTGCTGGTGTGCAGATCTGGCTGCTTGGCACTTGCAGAGTCGGTCAGGCTGCACTGAATGGTGTGTCAAACTTTGTGACAACCGTTAAGGACCTACGGTAACGAACGTTCGTCCTGGCAGCATAAGTCCCGATTAGGATTGGGCCATACGACTGCAATCCTATACACACATACCTGGGAGAAATTCCCACTGAACTCAGTGGGACTCACTTCTGAGTAGACACAGTGGCGTCACTAAGGAGGTGCGGGGGGAGGGGTTGCGGACTAAATCGGTGACACCAAAACTGTGGAAATCTTTTGGAAAATTTGTATTTAAGAATAATACCATAGCATAATATATCATTGGAAAAGTAATTTAATGCAGAATGTAATGCAACAAAATGGGGGCAGGGAAGACACACACCACTAGTGGCTAAAATTTTGGAAACCTTGTATTTATGAATAATACCATCAAACTATATCATTGGAAAGGTAATTTAATGCCTGCCTGTTGAATTATCTGTATTCTATCAAACGTTATGGCCAAATAACCAGAAAAAGAAAACACAACTGTCTTAAGTAACAAAAAGTGGATTTCCTAAGCTCAAAACTGACCAATGAGACTGATTGTTCCAAGAGCCAATGAGACGTTATTATGACACAACATGGAACCAATAAGGTGGTAGCAGGAGTCAGCTTTCATTTCTATGTCTCAAGAGCTAATACAGTACTAGAACTCTTACTCAGTCGCGTGAGTGTCAGCAAGTTGGCCCCTGGCTTTTTGTTGGTTACTGATTTGTTGGGTGACCTGTACTGTTATATATCAAAACAAATAAAGTTAATGGGAGTGACACCATGAGTTACCGCACCGGGTGACACCAACCCCTACATAGGATTGCAGTGTAAGCTGCATATGTGTAACTGAAACAAGCTCCTGTCTGACCTCCCTCGACTGCCTCCAGCACCTTCCCTCCTTGAGTCAGTTTCTAGCTTGTAGGCTCCCCAGGGCAGAAGGCTGTGTTTTGTTTTGTTTTTAATCGATGCAAAGCACCAGACATATGGATGATGCTAGATCACTAATAAAACAATAATTTAAAAACATTTATGTTACTCAAGGGCTACTCTGTGGCATTCAAATATACAAAACATTCACAAGCCATTATATTTATACTCTCGTAATAAAATATATTATTTTTATAATATAAATATATATGTTCTAAATATATATTATTGGGCATTTACTTTGGCATGGGATAAGGCGGGGTATAATTTTTTAAAATTAAATAAATAAATAGATAAATAAATAAATATGTATTATTGAGACTCTTGTATAAAATAACTTTCCAGGGAAATTGTTCTAGTAGTAATAACAACACACACACACACACACACACACACACACACACACACACACACTTTGCTTCTTTAAATATGAAACCAATTCAAACCTTCTGATTTGAAAATTGGGGACAACAATATTTTTATTTATTTATTTTCCACATTTTTATACTGCCCTTCCTCCAAAGAGCTCAGAGTGGTGTACATATTTCCTCCCCTCCTTTTTGTCCTCACAACAACCCTGTGAGGTAGGTGGGGCTGAGAGATAGTGACTGGCCCAAGGTCACCCAGGAAGCTTCGTGGCTGAGCAGGGATTTGAACCTGGATCTTCCAGGTCCAAGTCCGACTCCCAAACCACTACACCATCCTGGCTAAACCAACGTCCACATATTTGACTTCAAGCGTATGACTGTAACCATCCTCATTTACGCATTTATTGTTACTGTAAATGGAAAGATGTCTTGTGGTGATGCTTGAGGGTCGGCACGGCCACCAGCGCAGCCTGGTTCAAGGAGCACCCGGCCCATTTCTTTTCCGAGCTCTCTCCATGATGTCCACAAGATGGCGCCCCTTGCTCAGCTCACAGAGTTTGCCACTCACTCCACCCCTGCCAATTAAGCATCCATGAGGCTCCCTTCTCCTCAGCCAGACCATTGGCCCAGTACTGGTGCTACTGGACTCGCAGTACTGGACACGCCCACCTGGACATTTAGCCCCTTCAGGTGGCAAATCATAGGAAGAATTCCTCTGCCAGAAGCCGTGCCAGAGGGTTCTGCCCCCCTGGCCAAAGAAAGCATGCAGTGGTAGCCGCAGTGGTGCCCGAGACCACCGCTTGGTGCCGCCCCACTCTGATCACGCTCCGATCATGCTCCAGTCACGCTCTTTGGAGCTGAATTTCTCTTACTGAAACAGTATTTTAGTGCAATTCCATTCACAGAACAAAATGATACTTAAAAGATTTATGCATGCTGTTATGATTGTTAAATTCGAGGTTGAACTAGTATCTAATGCCATTTTATTCAGCTACCACAGGGATTCAAAATACTATTCAAAAATCTTAAAATCCTTAGGAATGTGATGACTGATCTGCAAAGGCTGCAATCCCAGGCATGCTGACCTGGAAGTCAGGGCCCAATCCACCGTAACTCCCTGCACGGTGATGCAGCGGCACCAGCACGGCCTTCGCTGCATCCTGCGGGAGCGTTTTGGCCTCCAGATGTCTCCTCAGGGTAAGGGAACATTTGGTCCCTTGCCCCAGGGTAAGCCCCTGCGGGCCCAGTGGCCCAAGCTGGACCTGCACCAGCATGATAGCTGGTGCAAGTCTGAGTTGATCCGTGAAGGCGGATCAGGCCCAGGAAGGAAGGGGGTAAGGATTCAGCATGCACTGTTGTCATTCACCACTCCCCTCCCGGGCCTGATCCTGAAACTGCTCCCCTCCCGGGCCTGATCCACCCTCCTCCACGCCCCTATTCCGCCCACCCTCTGCCTTCCCGTTCCGCCCCATGTGCAGTGCAGCCTTCCCTATTCCAGTGGGTCTTTGGCCATCCACTGGTGCGCGGAAGGCCACCCCCCCTCCCCGCTCGTGGTCTAGCAGTGCATGACGGTGGAAGCTGCTCTGCGGCTGCTGTAAAGCAGGCGCCACTGGTGTAATGTGCACTGCAGCAGCACCCAGCCCAGTTAGTCCCATAAAACACAGTGATGCTTCTTTTTGAATAAACATGCAGGACTGCACTGAAAGACTAGACAACATCATTTGCTCTGAGATGCGGATGAAATGCTGTTTGAAGGAAAAGTGAATTCCCAAACTGAGCGTCTAAAAGCAGAATGCAGAGGTTGGACCAAATGATCTGCCTGCCTGGCCCAAGAGACCTCCCTTCGCTCCCCCCTTCCTTCCCTCCCTCTCCCATGAAGCAGTTGACCCTTGCCATCTTGGCAGTGATTCCCAAACCTTTTAGTACCGGGACCCACTTTTTAAACGGACACTCTGTCGGGACCCACCTAGCGTTATTGAGGCATTAAAAAAAGGTGATCTAGAAAGAAATAATATTTTATTTATTTATTTACAAGCAATGTTTTATGAATTTATTTGCAAAAAAACACAATCCATTTCTCGTAATGAGGCAACCCTAATGAATAACCTCAAGACTTGAGGGGCTTCACCTGCCCCCACTACCTGTCATTGACAAACTTGGGGGGGGGGTAACACCAGAAAAAAATGCTCAAACATTTATTTCCCTATAGTTATACAAGCTTGCAAACTGCAGGAGCTCAGCTCTTTGAAGGGCAATTAGCAGTTATCTGGTTTTTGAATAGCCTCAGGGCTTGAGGCAATTACTTACCTGATCTTTCCATCACCTGATCTTTCCATCTCTGATCGTCCCCTCTCTGCCCAGGTATGGCTGCAAACAAATTCTCCAGGTTTGGCCCTCCAGAAATCAGCCTCAATCTCCAGGTGACTGGAGGTGAAGCAAACCGAGAGATTTCATGAGGGCCTCAAGGAATGTCTACATCATGCTGGGGGGTGGGGCTGGGGAAACGTCCAGGAACAGCTTCCAGCACAGTTGGCAGCCCTCCTTACAAGGCGCATCAAGACAACCCTCCCCAGGCACCTCCCTGACTTCCCACACACAGGTGCTTAGTTCCTGATTCTCCCCCGCTGAATGTCAACTGGCCCATACTTACATCTAAGATGATAGATGCAGAACACAAACACCAGTGCAGAACACACTTTCAAAACAAACCAACCCCGCCCTCCACAGCTTCCTCATATCTCCTGCAGGGCAGGAGAGTGCCCTCAAATTACCACCCCGCCCACCTCAACTTTTGAGGCCCCGGGCCCTGGGCCCGATCAACCTCCCCCGCCCCCACACTACTCGGCTGACCTGCTGCTGGGAGAAGCCCTGCCAGGTGGTGAAACAGAGGCAGCTGCAGCAGGTGGTTTCATGCTTTCCTTCCTGCACATCTTGCCTGGCTCTTCTGCAGGCACACACACTTCAGGCGGGCACAACAGGATACCTCACAGATGAACAAGCAGGAAATCCTGGTTCCCGTCAGCAGGCAGGAGTCGCTCTGTACTGTATGTAAATGATGATGACAGCAGGGTAAACTTGGTCCTTGTTTTGGAAAGAGATAACAAAACAAGGACCAAATTGATTTGATCATCAAAATGATGCAAGGTGTTACATTTAACTTAAGCACATTACAGTGCAGTCCTACGCATGTCTGCTCAGAGGTAAGTAAATCCCCTTGAGCAGATTGGGACTTGTGCCCAGGTGAGTGTGTATATAGGGTTGCAGCCTCATTCTGGGGCACTTCACCCTTGGCGTAGATGAGAGTTTGGCCTTTAAGTGCGGTTGCGATAGAAAAGTGTGTGTTGCAATGATGAGCAACTGGGGAAGCTCCAAACAGCCTCTCAGTTCAAGCATGATGAACAACAGAAGTGGCAGATTTGGCATTCAGGGAAAAAGGAGTACTGTAGTATATGGAAAAAGAAAGACATTAAAACCTACTCTTGATTTCAGAAAAGCTGGAGCTGGTGTCTCTGTTCCATCCTCACTTTGGTCATAATTTCGCTCCCACTACGTTGGCACAGGTAGAGGGATAAGCTTCCAGAACGGGGTTGGTTTTGTACTTTGTTTTACCAATGGTTCTCTTGAGATAGTGTAGAAGAATGATTATTGGAAATTCTTTCAAAATGTCGTTAAGATTTTTTTTCTTAATAAACTAAGAATATTATTAGAAAAACAAAAAAAAGGCAGGCAGGCAGGCAACCGCAACAGACACGCTCTGCTTCTTTCCATGATTTGATGGCTGCTGGTTTTAATTGTTTGCCTGTTACCTGCCTTGAGTGCCTCTCCCAAGTGGGAGGGGAAAGTGCAAGATAAGAATACTTAAAAGAAACAAAAACACAGACAGTGGCTCTCTGCTTGCTGCTCCGAGGCTCTGCCCATCCCTGCCTCATCCTCACAACTCATTCCTCTTGCACAGCCGCTGCGCTGCGTGAGGAGATCCACTTTGCCAGAGCACTCTATCCATTCTCCAGCTGGATCCGAACTGAGATTTGCTGCCCCCCTCCAGCAGCAGGACTCCACTGCTGGCCGTCAAGCAGGGGGCCTTTTCCAGCCTCGCCTGTGGACTGGATCTGAGGCCTCCCCCATTCTGCGTGCAGAGAAGCAAGTGTGCCTCCCTGGAGTCTGATGGATGCTAGCTCCGAAGGCTCACTCGCAGTCTGGGACAATGCCGAGGGGGCGGCCAAGTTGGAGGGAGCAAACCTAAAAAAGAAGAGGAAGGGACAGGGTGATTCCCAACACCCCCAGCAGCAGGTAGTGCACACGTAAGGACTTGTGATGGCAGGAATCCATGCCATCATCATCATCGCCATCCTGCTGGAAATCAGGAGGCAGGTTCCCTCTTTGCCCGCACCCGGGTGCTTCAAACACATTGATTCAGGCAGGCTTTGAGCAGTGATGGCTGCTCTGCACAAGAGACTGTTGTTAAGGGGGGGACACACCCCAGTTCCCCAAGCAGGGAGCCGGTCCAGGGGTGCAGCACACCTTGAATTCTGTCTTCTTTTGAAGGAGAGGCTTCTGGTGTCTTTGCAATATTTGCTTTGGTGACACAAATATACATGCTCAACATTAGATGAAAGCAAATAGCAGAGCACCCCCTACTGGCTTTCAACTCTCTCGTTCAGCCTGTCTCACCCATCCTCAGCCTGCTCAAGCAGCCTCTACACAGGTGTGTGTGTGTGTGTGTGTGTGTGTGTGTGTGTGTGTGTGTGTGTGTGTGTGTGTGTGTGTGTGTGTGTCTGATGGCTTCTACTACCTTCTAGAGAAGTCTGGATATCTTCCATTAAGGAGGCACCTTAAATCATTATCAGCGATTGCAGATCTACCTAACAAAAGAATTGCAGCCCTTTTGTAATTTTCACATTATTATTTGATGATGCATGACTTGGACTCTGTGTGGATATCTTTTATATTTAATTACTTGTGTGACTTGGATATGTGGAAGATTTAAAACAAACTCTTTTGTTGGCTACTTTGCATATGGTCTTCATAGGAGAGTGGGGTTCGGAGGTATTAATAAACACCAGGAATGCATGCCCCTTTTGATAGTCAATCAAACTTGCACCATGAATGGGACAGACACGTTACGATGAAACAAATCTGGCTGCCATGCCCACCTCTAATTTATTTATTATTTATTTATTTAAAAAAATTATATCCCGCCTTATCCTATGCCGAGGCAAATGCCCAAGGCGGCTTACAACAAAAATTAAAAAACATAGTTTAAAATACAGAAATAAGTTTAAAACAATACATACTTAATTTAAAAACAATAAAATCCACTGGGGGGGCAACAGTATGGAGCACAAAAGCAGCATGGCAGAGCATCTTGAGACACAGGAGGCAGACCACAACCCATCACCCAAACGCTAGACGAAACAAAAACGTTTTGAGCCCTCACCGAAAAGTCATGAGGGAGGGGGTGGTTCTCAGATCCCCTGGCAGGGAGTTCCACAGTTGTTGCGCCACAGCAGAGAAGGCTCGCCCACGTGTTGTCTTCAGTGGGTATCGCCAGGGATGTAGTCTGTTCAGAGGAATAAATAGTGTGTGCCCTGAAATGAAGGACCTTGAAGACACATACCCCCCCCCCCCCCTGACACTTTTGTCTCCCGGCTCCCCTTTCACTCCCCTGTGAAGAATGAAAGAGCAACTGCTGAATGAAAGTGCTAGTTTTGACTTTTAAAGGCCATTACGGCTTGGGATCAGGGTATTTGAAGGACTGTCTCCTTCCTTATAATCCGACCCGTACTCTGAGATCATCAGGGAGCCCCCTGTTAACCGTGCCGCCATTGACGGAGGTGAGGGGGACGTCGGCGAGGAATAGGGCCTTCTCAGCTGTGGCACCCCAACTATGAAATTCCCTTCCCCTGGAATTCCCTCCCCCTGGAATTAAGAACATCTCCCTCCTTGCAGACCTTTCGGCGAGACCTGAAGACGTTTTTATTCAGGTGGGCGTTCGATGGCTGACATGGTGGGTTGGCTTTTTAATAAATGTAACCATAAGGTGACCCACTGGGGTTTGTTTGTTTTAATTGTTTTAAATACCTGTTTTAATTGTTTTTAGTGTATTGTATTTTATAATGTATTTTAACATGTTTTAATTGTAAGCCGCCTTGATTGCCCTTATCGGGAGAAAGGCGGGGTAAAAATTCTTTAAATAACAACAACAACAACAACAACAACAACTTCTAATCTAATCTTGCAGGCAGAAACAACTCAGTCATTCAGCTTCTCTTCAGTGAGGCTCATGGCTGTGCAGAGATTTGGAGCTGGGTCTTCCAGAGCAGGTTGCCACTTCTTATGGACAGAGGCTCCACTGCTAGTCAAGCAACTGCCTCAATGACAGGCGCAGGTTCCCCCCCCCCCCCCCAACGCTGATGGAGAAGCTGACATGGTCATTTCTGCCTGTCGTGCAGCTGCTCCAGACGCAGCAGCCTCTCTGTCCCTGGCAAGGTTGCAGTCCTGTTTTCCGCAGCCAAGGGAGAGCAGCAGCCCGACGGCCACAGATGTGCTCCATCCATCCTGCTCCATCGTTCAGAGGTCATCTCCTTGAGGCCTGGCATTGAGAAGACACCACAGTTGCCATCTTGGCGTGGTATCACCTCCATCAGCAGCAGGGTCAGATTGCAGGTTAGATTAACTGGCCTACTTGTTCTGCAACTTTGGTGTTTAGGGATTTGCCCCAGTGAGGAAATCCTATGCAAAAGGCAGGCATTTGGGCTTCTGGAGTGCCAGTTTCAAGGTGGAGCTCAGCTGCTCATAATTACTCCGATATTCAAAATGAATTCCCTGAACAGGGCCCAGCTTCCGTGGGTGTTTGCCTTTCTTACTTACTAGGGCGCCTTTTGGATTCTGTGGCACTCTCTGTTTGCTTGCAGATAAGCCCAGGCTGCCTGTAGGAGGCCAGGCCCAGGGGTTCGGTTCCTTTCCCTGCTGGGAGGGAAAAGGGAAAGGAGGAGGAGGATTGTACTACTGCGGATCTTCAGGAGAGAAGGTGAGAGAGAGAGAGAGAGAGAGAGAGCAAAGTCGCCATCCAGCCAGGTGTGGTGCTTAATTCCAGACCCTTCAGCGCAGGCAGCACAGAAGGGTGTCAGAATTGCCCCAAGGCCAAGGCCTGTGTCATTCCTCCTGAGATCAGCAACAGGGACTGTCAGGGAGGTGGGTTCCCCCCCCCCCATTACACCCTTTCAGAGGAGTGGGAAATGTGGGACGAAAAATACTGGGGATGCTGTGCTTTGAAGGGAGACGATGCCCTTTCTGTAAGATCCGGGTTGGAAATATCTTTCCTGCCTGCAGGATCCAGATTGGAGGGGAGTGTGATAACCGGTGATCTTGTTGGCTGTGTGCTCTCGGAGGCGTCTGGTGGGGCCACCGTGAGATACAGGAAGCTGGACTAGATGGGCCTTTGGCCTGATCCAGCAGGGCTCTTCTGATGTTCTTATGTGAAATGGTTGGAAGCAGATGGAGAAGCCAGAGGAATAAAGCTGGCAAGTTAGGCGCCAGTGTGGGGAGTTGCCTGCTCTGGGAACCAACCAAAAGTGAGTAACCCACCAGGTGGCCTGTTGTCTGATGAGCGGGGGGAGGGGAGGGGTCTGCAAGGACAGAGACCAGGGGCTGCCCATTCGGAGTGATGCCAGGTACCGGAGAATTAGGAGCGATGTGGGGCAGCAACAGAGGGGCAGATCATGATGACAGAATTAAGGCTGAGTGGTCTGGACCAGAAAGGGCATTAGCTATATAACTGGGACAGGTGAGCTCATCATGCTTTGTGGTTTGTGGCTGGAGTGCAGTGGGATGCTCTGCCTGTTTGAACACTGACCCTGCATGGCGGGACTCTGAGAATTTCGTCACGTAGTAAGGTGGTTGTTTTCTGCTGCCTTTAAAATGTCTCCCGCTCACTGTTTGGAACCCTCCCCTTAGAGCCCCAGCATGCGGGGTGGAGGGCTTACTTACTAACATGGAAAAGCTTTAATAAACCTTTAAAGCAAATTGCTGGAGTGTGTGCTTATTGGTTGACCAGAGGGAATTGGGCTACCCTGAGGAACCATTGGAAAGTTTGGGTAAAAATCTGAAGACCCAGTGATCCCCCTCCTTCTGCCTGCGGCTGGAGGAGCCCTGGGGGTGGAGAGGCGCAGGCAGGCAGGGGATGTAGGCTGGCTGGGCGGCTGGCTGGGCAGACGACCTTGTCAGGTGGTGGGGTTCAGGCGCATAAGCCGCTTGAGAGCTGTACATCTGCAGTCCCCGTTGCCCAGAAGACCCTGGAGGCCCATGGTCCCTTAGAGCAAACAACGTTAGCGTGGGGGAATTTCGATGGCCGGGGAAACGGGCAAGCTGTGCCTTTCCTGGCCGCGCTGCTTGTGGTGGGCCAGGCCATTCCTGCCTGACTCATGGCCAGGCTTGGCACACAAGGCAGGCAGGCGATGCCAGACTGCAAGCACTCTGTGCTCCTCTCCCAGCTACTGCAGCAAGCAGAGAACGGCCTTCTCCTGGCCTCTCCAGTGCGCAGGGCGGACGGAGCACGCGTGCTCTGACCTGAGTGCAGAACTTAGCAGGAAACGAGGCACACCAGCGCCCCTTCCTCTGTACCGCAAGACTGGTAGGGCACCAGATGGCCACGTCGAGGGTCCGGTGCTGCCCCCCCTTCGGCGTCCCTGCCTTAAAGAAGAAGGCTTTCCCCATCCGCAGAGCCTTGCTGGGTGACACACCTCAGGTTCGCCTTGTTCAGGGGTTCTTAACCTGTGGGGCCTGCACCCCTAGGGGTTGCGTGAGAGTGGTCCAGGGTGTGTGTGAAGGAGTGCTCCCAAAATTAAGAAAAGCTTTGCCTTGATTCATATGTTTTTCAATAGATGAGAACATTTTTTTTCCAAACATTTAATTTGGTTTGAATTCATCCCTTAATGATGGCCCAGCAAAAGCCAATAAGGTATTTTCTTATTGGCCACAATATTTAATTGTTTCGGGGGGGGGGGGGTGTAAGTATTTACAAATAAAATTGAAAATATCTCTAGATAGCTGTAGATAAAGAAATAGGAATCTGGATTTTCAGTATCGCTTGTCGTCAAGACAAAGGTTGGAACTGGTTGGATCCGAGGCCTGGAATCCATCTAGCTTTATGAAAAACGGTTCCATGAACCAACCTTCTGACTCAGAGGAATCAGGAGCAGAATTCTTAGGGAGTGAAAAAAAATCTCTTTCTATGATTTGAAATTTAATGTTGGTTATTGAAGTTCCATTTTTTTTTTTGCCATACATGTGCAGTGCGATTTCATGAAAGCAGCAGCAGCAGCAGCAGCAGTAACAATGATATAATAATAATAGAAATAAAATGAATTTTAAAAATCATGAGGGAGTTGCGTGAACAGCTTGGGGTACAGGAGGTGCAAAGGTTAAAAACCTCTGATCTAGACCAACATCGCATCTCCCAGTAGACTGCCCCTGGACATGGAGGTAGCATATAGCCATCATGACTAGTAGCCCTTGACAAATTGTTGTTTTGATTTAGGGACCACCATCTTGGGGTGGCCTTCTTAGGCCTATCCCGATGACTAAATAAAAGCAGGTTTTATTCTTAATACTGATATCACACTAGTCCAAAAAATCCGGGCCCAAGCATGGTGGGAAGAAGGAGGACCAGGAAGCTTCAGCTTAGCTTGCAAGATCATTACTATCAGGGAAAAATGGGGCTCAATCGTGGGTGGGGCTTGAGGTCACCTTTGCGGAGGCAAACCGATTTCCCTGTATTTCAATGGAGCGTCCGATCCTGTGAGCTTTGCTGAAGCAGCGTTAGAACAGAACACACCTGAACAGGGAGCTGCTGGCTGGCCCAGCTCTCGTTTGGAACACAGAAAGCAAAGAACCAGTGGCTGTTGCCTGATGCTGCCTGACGCATTTGTTTGCATGTGTAGGTGGCGCTGGGCGCATGCCAGCAGACCGTCACCCAGGACAGTCTTGTGGCATTTATTTTATTTTATTTTATTTCTGTATTTATATACCGCCTTTCTTATCCTCAGATTGCTCTTCAGATGTTATTCAAGGCGGTTTACATAGGCAGGCTTATCTAGATCCGATAAGGATCTTTACAATATTGTTCTGTATAGAACCCCACAATTCCAGCTGGTTTCCTCCACGGTGTAGTCATCTTCACTAGCTGCTGAACACTTCTGTTGGACCGATGGCAAGAGGCTTCAGGTCCCACAGACCTCAAGGAAGGCCAACACTTTGATTTGTCAGAGCAGCGTCCCATCCCCGTACACACACACCCTTCCTCCTGTGTCTTACTTTGGGGAAAATCCCAGGACCAGCCATGACTTGCCTGCACGGCAGATTTGAACCTGTCAACAAAATCCACATCCGAGCAGCTTCCTGCCTTGGAGTAAACACAAGTTAAGGTCCCCAGCCCCAGCTTTGCTCGCCAACTCCATGGCCAAACCGCATCCAGAGTTGTTGCCTTCTGACTTTCTGCACTGGCCTCCAGAGCCAGTCAAGGGTCGGTTGAAGCACCCTTGACAGGCACTCAACTCGATCCGGGGATGGACCGTCCTTGAGGAGTTCACCCCACAAGGGCCTCTATGCTTCCCTAGGGGGACTGAAGGAAGGTATAAAAAGCTGCTGCTGCTGGGTCATGTCACCTCGTAAGCCAGAGCTGCCCGCCATCGCCTGTGCTCACGAACTGCTCGGAGACCCGTTCTAATGATTTGCTGTTGCTGGCAGTTACGTTGTGGGTCGGTGGTTATACTGACGTAGCTAGCAACTCCTCGCTGCCTAAGAGCTGCTGTGCCAGCTGGGCAGGCCGCTCTCTTCCTTTCCAGCCTTTCTCCCCTCTTCCCTGCTTCCTTCCGCTGCTGAGCACTAGCGCAAGCTGCAGCTTCAGCACCCAGTGAGAGAGCCGCCTTCCCTTGTGTAAGCCACTGCTCCTCCAGCACGTGCTCAGCTGCCCCTCCCTCAAGAACCCCCTTCCCCCTGGAAAAGCTCTCTCTCTCTCTCTCTCTCTCTCTCTCTCTCTCTCTCTCTCTCTCTCTCTCTCTCTCTCTCTCTCGGCTTCCTTGCCTTGCTTTCCTCCTAAAACTAGCTACGGCTACTACTACTAGTCCGTCATGAGGGTACCTTTTTCTGTCTTTCTCCCTGCCTTTGCAACTGGAGATCTCTGTGTCCTGGCACCCCAGCTAGCCCCACAACCCCTGCCACCCTTCAAAGCAAATATGAGTGGGTAACAGAGGCCTTTGGCCACCCTGGCCACTGGGCCACAGATCCCCCTCTGTCTTCTGTGTCTCTCATACACAGCCAAACTGATGGCATGCTTGCTGTTCTATCCAGGGGGAAGCGGCCCAAGGGGGAAGTGGTCAGAGGACCGAGGGGGCTTTTCACGCCCAGTCTGCTGCCACCTCCCTGAAACCCACCATGGACAGAGCCACTCCGATCCACTAAAAGTGAGCAGGACGTGAATTAGAAGGCAGCAAGCCTGCCTCCTCCCCCCTTACCTTTCGCTTCTTCATGTGGCCCCCTTTAAACCAAAGAGGACGTGTGGAACTCTGGGACGGTTAGGGGCTTGGAGGCAGGCTCGCTGTCTTCCATACGCGGGAGCGGGGGGGCTGCATGACGGTGGCGTCAGGTCACTTTCGGCCAGTCAGGTTCTATCCTTGCCCATGTGTGTGCGTGTGCGTGCGCGCGGGTGTGCAGGTGGGCGCATCTAGGATTCCTTATTCTATTTCTAAACAGTTTAGGGGAGGCCCAAAGATTATCCCCAGGCCTCCTTTTCAGGTGGGCACCGTCAACTGTCACAGCAGCAACTTGCAAGTACTGAAGCAGCTGGGCCGCTTGGTCGCAGGAAGAGCACCTGCCTTGCTGCTTAAGACGAGGAACCACCTGGGAGGAGAGACTGGCCTCGCCTTCATCCCAACCCCAGGGGGGTGAAGCAATTTCACTGCCTCCTTCCTTGTCTCGAGCCCAGGATTAGTCTTTAGAGAACTGCACCTGAGCCACAGTTTTTCACTGCTGTTGGAAACGTGGAGGCCTTCAAAGAACTAAAGAAAGTGTACTTTAAAAAACACACAAAACAGTTGCTAAAATAGCAGGGCCCTGCTGCAACTACTGCCTAGGAGGACTCACAATGGCATTTGCTTGCTGCAATCTGAGAGAAGAATTCTGTGTTCCCCAGGGAGGAGACATTCTGCTACAGCCTCCTTTCATAAACCTCTCAACCCAATGACATCAGGAGCTGAGAAAATAGTAAAAATAAATGCATATTAGAGGAATGATGGGAATTTGTATTTTTGCAACATATGCTTCAAGCTAGGAGATTTTGCTTGAGGACACCCCCCCCCCCTTCAGCTTCATGGCTCTCTGGATGTTAAACCGAGGACGTAAAGCTGGCAGCCTTGTTCCCCTGCAACTCACTCCTCTGTCTTCTTTCACAGGAATTAGGCTCCTCTTCCTGAGCCACTGAGAACGATGGCGCTGCTCATTCACCTGCTGTCCTTACTCTTTGGGACCTGTTCTTGGATGGCCATCAACGGAGCCTGGGTAGAGCTTCCCCTGCTGGTGAATGAACTACCTGAAGGCTGGTACCTCCCTTCCTACATTATGATCATCCTCCAGTTAGCCAATATCGGGCCCCTCTTCGTCGCCCTGATGCACAAACTGAAGCCTGGCATGCTGAACGAGGTGCCCGTCAACTATGCTATCATCATCATAGGAGCCCTGGCCTGCTTCCTCTTGGCCTTCCTGTGGCACTATACCACCCGTGTGGCTGGGGCAGAGCACAGCACAGCCTTCTTTGTGCTGATGTTCTTTCTGTCGCTGGTGGACTGCACCTCTTCCATCACCTTCCTGCCGTTCATGGCGCGCTTCCACCCCCGCTACGTGACCACCTTCTTCGTGGGGGCTGGCCTCAGTGGCTTGATCCCGTCCCTCGTGGCTCTGGCCCAAGGCTCAGGAATTGCTAGCTGTGTCAATGTCACAACGGTGACCCACAACAGCACAGCCTTTGGCAACGGGACTGCTGTAGATATCCATTTTCATGTCAAAACCCGTTACTCCCCCGCCAACTTCTCCACTCTGGTCTTCTTCCTCATCATGGCAATCATGAGTGTTTCCTGCCTGATGGCCTTCTTCTACTTCAACCGGCTACCCAAGGTGTGGGAGCTTTCAGAGCAGAAACTCTGTGCCAGTGACATCACCCTCAGCTCAGTCCAGAAGATTCCTGTGGATGGAAAGGCACCGCTGGGAATAGGGGACTTCACAAAAAACTATCCTGTGGATGGAAAGTCAGAAAGCTCTAGCAAAGGCGCTGATGCTGTTGATCCAGACAAGTTCACCTTCTCTCGAACCAAGCTTGTCTTCATCTACTTCCTTCTTGCCTGGACGAACATGGTCAACAGTGGTGCCCTGCCCTCTGTGCAAAGTTACTCGTGCTTGCCGTACAGCAACATGGCCTTCCACCTGGCGGTCACCCTGAGCAACTTGGCCAACCCTCTGGCATGCACCATTGCTTTTTTTCTGCCCAGCAGGTATGCCTTCTCCCACCCCCATGGTTTTTGAAAAACACTTTTCAAAACTCTTTAAGCAAATCTGCTCCCCAAATGTGTATTTGTTTTATATTCATTGAACTGTCATGGCTTTCCTCATGGCAATCGAAAGGTCGGCAGTTCGAATCCGCGACGGGGTGAGCTCTCGTTGCTTGACCAGCTCCTGCCAACCTAGCAGTTCCAAAGCATGTCAATGCGAGTAGATAAATAGGTACCGCTTGCGGGAAGGTAAACAGCGCTCCGTGTTCCAGCTGCATGCTACGCGCTGCGGCAAGGAGAGTCATGCCGGCCACATGACCACGGAGGCGTCTTCGGACAACGCTGGCTCTTCGGCCTTGAAATGGGGATGAGCACCACACCCTAGAGTCGGACACGACTGGACTTAATTGTCAGGGGTCACCTTTACCTTTTTATACCTGGGGCAGCATAATGCCAGGTCTAGGGCCTTTCCCCAGCGCCTTTGAGAGAAGAACTGCTCCTGAATGTTCTCCACGGCGGAACAAGCAGTGCTTCATTAGGCTGAAGGCTGATTGTGCCCTTCATTGGTTAACGGTACCAACTAATGAGTGAAAACTTGTGGCTCTGAGTTTCAGTGTTTTGTGATCAGGCTTAGCGCATGGTCTCTATGCTGAAACCTCGGTCTTCAAGATTCTGGTTGGTTGGTCTCCATTTGGGGGCCTAGTGCCCCTTGAAATATGCCCCCTCAAAAAAAAATGACTCACTCACCAGTCTTGATGCTTTGCTTCCTTCCTTTCCTTCTCTTGCACAGATCCCTCCCAATCCTGGGAGTGCTGTCAGTCATCGGGACAGCGTTTGGAGCCTACATCATGGGCATGGCAGCGATGAGCCCCTGTCCCCTGCTGCACAGCTCACTCTGGGGGGACGCAATCATGGTAAGCAGTGGGTCCAAGAGCCCCCAACAGCTCCAGGACTCCCTTTGTGATTCTCTGTGTGACAACAGGGCAGATGTGGGGAGCAGGTGTCGTGTAATGGAGCCTTCAAACAAGGGCTCAACAGGTGAACTGGCCCCCCATGTTGTTTCACTCACCTACTTGTTTGTGACCCCAAACAGCCAACGTTGGCAAGAGGTTCCATGCTAGGTTGCCTAAGGACAATTCATTGATACTCATGACGAGTTGGGTGTCATTAGTTATGGGTGACGCACCCAGCTCTGTTCCTCATTTCCACCTGATGATAGGGTGAGCTGTGCTGCATTGTAGTTTGAGGTCAGTAATGGGCTGGATGAGGCAAGCAAGTTGCAGCAGTTCAAACCAGAGAAGCCAAAGCGAGGAAGTTTGGGATCCAGGCTACGGATGATCAGCCTGTTCTGGAAGAGGTTGGGCTCCCCGTGAAAGAGGGCGGCTTGCTGCCGGGCAGTGCTCCAGTCCTTAGTTTCTCCTGAATGCCAGCTGCTGGCCAGGGCTCAGGCTGCTGCTTTCCCCCCTCTTCGGCTGGTGTAGCAGCAGCAGCAGCCTTTCCTGGGACAAGCAAACTTAACTACGATTGTCCATGCATTTGTGACACCTCAGTTGGATTATTTGCTTATTTTTCACATGTTTAGACCGCCCTTCCTCCAAGGAGCTCAGGGTGGTGGTGTATATGGTTCCTCCCCCCTTTTGTCCTCATAACAACCCTGTGAGGTAGGTGAGGCTGAGAGACAGTGACTGACCCAGGAAGGTCACCCAGGAAGCTTCATGGCTGAGCGGGGATTTGAACCGGGATCTTCCAGGTCTAAATCCAACACCACAACCGCTACACCATCCTGGCTCTCAATGCAACGTATGACTGCAATGCACCCTATGTGAGGCTGCCCTTGAAGACCATTTGGAAACATCAACTTGTGCAGAATGCAGTGCGCTTGTGTCTGTGTTACTCCAACTTCCTGGTTGCCAGTACAGTTCTGAGTGCAATTCAAGGTGTGGTTTTAACCCTTAGAGCCCTTGATGGCTTGAAAGCAGCATATTTAAAGGACTGCCTCCTCCCACATGAACCTACCCACCCCCTGAGATCTTGTGTCCATCTGTCGGCAACACGTGAAAGGGCTTTCTCTGTGGTGGTGCCCATATTTTGCAACTCCCTTCCACAGGAGATGAGGTTGGCGCTCACCTTAGTTCTCTTCCAGCACTGGCTGAAAACCCCATTGTATTTCACGGCCCAATCCTACTCACATCTGGTGCCAGCAGAACGCATGTTCTGCTGGTGCAGGCTGCCACAAAGCAGGCCGTAAAGTACTTTCATCAGAAACAAATACAACTCTAGTTGTGTACAGGAGACCTGCTAGTAAGTCTTGGGCTAGGAAGGTCACCCAGACCCTGAGACTTACACACCCATATGCCTTTTCTGTGCCAACAGGTCATCTCGTGGATCCTCTTCACTGGGTCGCTCAGTTATGTCCAGTTGATGTTGGGGGTAATCCTTCGAAGTCACAGCCACAGCGCCCTCGTGTGGTATGGAGCAGTGCAGCAGCTGGGCACTATGGTTGGAGCTATGATCATGTTCCCCTTGGTCAATGTCTACGATCTCTTCAAATCAGCTGACTTTTGCAATTTCCGGTGCCCAGCATAACCTGGGGAGGAGAAAGAAGCTGCTGAGCAAAGTCGCCATAGCAAAGCTGCCATGCTGTGGGAACGTTCACCTCTAATGGATGCAGTAGCTACCTCTCATGAGAAGGAAGTCAAGGTGGTGTTGTGTTGACCTTGGCAGGTCAGTAGAGGGGTGTGTGTGTGTGTGTGTGTGTGTGTGTGTGTGTGTGTGTGTGTGTGTGTGTGTGTGTGTGTGTGTTAGGGTCAAGCCTCCAAAGGCAAATGTACACAAGGGAATAAGCAAGCTTACTGTTGACTCTGTGTTTGATCCCCGTTGGTCATTTTGGCAACAAGAGGCAGCCCACCCCAGCGTGCCTAGCAGAGAGGGAGACCTGCATGGAGGAGGTTGGAGAGGGAAGATTCTGTTCAGAGCAAGTGACACGAGAGAACTGGGTCATGGTAAGTACGTTAGGTGTCACCGTGGCCCAAAGAGGAAAAAAGGAGCAACGTCCTTGAGCACAGAGCCCCAGCGAGGCTTCCAGTGGCAATGCTTACGGTAGATCTTCCCTGCCTGACAGCAACTCATTGTGATCCTGGCTGGTGGCACAACATCCAGCTAAGAGCCACGGGAGACATCCTGGGAGGGAGAGGAGTTTCCCTATTCCTCTGGGACCAGAGATGGCCCAAGACATCCCCATGCCTGAGGTAGAAATCCAAATGGCATCCCCAATGGTGCCAAACGTTATATGCAGTGAGCGAGGTGGTCTTCTGTGCCTGCCCCCAAATCTGCCACCCTAAAGAACATGTTGTGCTGGAATGTCCCCATGTTTCACTTGCTTTGGACCATTCAGCACCCCAGGCCTCAGTCTGTGATGCCGCCCTCAGCATCCTGAAGGGGCTGCCGAGTCATTCAAAGCCAGGAATGACGTTTGTCCGTGTGGTGGTGGTGGTGGTGGTGATTGTTCCACCGTCGTCTTCTTTCCCAACTGACCAATACACAAAGAACTTGGGCTTTAAGCCAGTTCATTGGACCATGCAGCCCACCTGGTTTCCAAAAGTGAGACGTTCAGGAACTCGGGTGGACCCCTTGCCCCATTCCCAATTCCACAAATGAAGCCTGTGAATGGCCACAGGTTATAAAAGCTGTGATAAAATGCACTTCCTGGAAGATTTGCCCAGGTTCAACATCAGAAACATCTGATGCTTCGGGGGCCTCACCTTGCTGCAGGTGTGGATGCCTAGAGCAGGACACACTGGAACCACACGGATCTGTCAGGGTCGGGGAGGACAGGTACCCAGGGAAATCACATCCGAGTTGCTGCTTTATTTGCTGCCGGCTGCATTTTCACCTCCTTGCCAACCTGAAACAAACGCCCTTTTCTCCTTGGCTAGTTGATCGGTGCCCTTGTTTTTCATTTTGTGTCTCTTCTCCTCCATTGTGTTTGATTTCGAATAAACTTCTTTTAAGTTTACTGTTTACCTGCCTGGTTTCGGTGCACTTTGAGAGGGAGCAGGTTGCCACATCGACCAACCTGCCCATGTTTCACTGTTGGTTAGTTGAAGCTGGATGGGAGGGGGGGGCATTAGAAATAAATGCCCCCTCCCTTTGGGGAGAAAGGCGGGATAGAAATATTGTAAATAAAATAAATAAATAAATACATAACCTGGGAGGAAGGTTTTTCTCAGGGCAGACTTCTTCTCTCTGGGTTTGGGGTAGTAGCAGTGAAAGCCACCTTTCCTTAGTGCAGAACGCTGAAGTGGGGAGCCGGGAGGTGGGTTCCCTCCTTCACCATGGGGGCTGCTTCCCTCCCCATTGCCCTGACACCAGGGGCTCCCTGGCTCTGAGCTCCCAGGCTTTGCTTATGTTCTTGAGTTGTGGGAAGCCGGGGGGGGGGGGGGGCTGCACAGCCTGAGCGACATGACCGAATCGCAACCTGCAGGTGTCCTTTAGTATCCCTGTAGAAGACACATAGAGACGTGATTCATATCACATCAGTGCAGTGCCGAACGACGAAGTTGCATTGCATTCGGGAACTTGTAGGACGACATTGGCACAATGTTAAGGCAGTTTGGATTTTGCGATTTCCTCATGTAAGGAAGCAAGTTCTCGTTTCATCCCACCCTTCCTCCAGGAAATCAGGGGTATCCTGCCCGGCTTTTCTCTTCCCCTGGATCTTCACCACATCTCTGGGAGAAGAGACGTCTCTGGCCCAAGGTCACCCAGTGGGCATCATGGCCAAGTGAGAATTTGAACACAGGTCTCCCCCCTCTTAGCCTGGTCACCACAATGTGCTGCTTCTTGATTAGCTCACTTGCCAGTTTCCTTTGGATACAGCCTGATTGTTATAGAGCAGCAGAGTACTTCAACTTTTTAAAAATGTTCTTGAAAATAAAGCAAATCATCAGAACTATAACACCAATATATCATTGGTACATGTAAAATCAGCTTTACCAAAAACAAAATAATGAAAGATGAGAGATGTCTTTGGCAATACCAGTGTCAGGAGCCCCAAGGGGGGGATGTCTTGGGCTCCTGCCCATCACCAGGGTCCGCACATGTATAGGGGCAGCAGCCTATGTTGGGCCTCCCAGGCCACACCCACCTGGCTTAGCTCTTCTGGGCTATCTTCCTCTCCCTCCCCTACCTGCCAGATGGTGAAGTACTGTACCACCAGTGGTCTGTGCAATATTGGTTGTAAAGCACTGCTGGGTACATATTCCCACTACTACTACTACTACTACTACTACTACTACTACTACTACTAATAATAATAATAATAATAATAATAATAATAATAATTGGTTTGTGGAATTCCTTGCCACAGGAGGTGGTGATGGCACCTGGCCTGGATGCCTTTAAAAGGGGATTGGACAGATTTATTTTTTTATTTTTATTTTTTTATTTTTCACATTTTTATACTGCCCTTCCTCCAAGGAGCTCAGAGTGATGTACATATTTCCTCCCCTCCTTTTGTCCTCACAACAACCCTGTGAGGTAGGTGGGGCTGAGAGATAGTGACTGGCCCAAGGACACCCAGGAAGCTTCGTGGCTGGGCGGGGATTTGAACCTGGATCTTCCAGGTCTAAGTCCGACTCCCAAACCACTACACCATCCTGGCTTTTGTTGTGAGCACCCAGGGGTGCAAGTGATTTCAGCTCGTTTTGGTCCAGTGAGCAGACACCCAGCTCCGAGGCAGGAAGCAGCAAAATGGGGGAGAAATCCGCGATTGCGGAGGCGCCAAAAATGAGCTCTGAAGTACCAGCGCTGGGAAAAATAGATCTTTACTTTGCTAGCAAAGGACACAAGTTGACAGCAACAAAATTCATGGAGGAAAATCACAGCTTACAAGCCATGATGGGGATAAGCAACCTCCTGGTTGTAGGAGTAGGTTTTCTTTGTGCCAGGTGCAAGGGAGTGGCGACAGGATACAAGTATCTTGTTGGCTGTGTGCTCCCTGAGGCATCTGGTGGTGCCACTGTGTGATACAGGAAGCTGGACTAGATGGGCCTTTGGCCTGATCCAGCAGGGCTTATGTTCTTATGTTTTTATGTTAATACATATACAGTATTTATATACTGTATATTTCTTGGTCTTTCTTTCCAATCCTTTCTTGATCTTTGGATTTCTCCTCCGACTTTAATCCAAGGCGGTGTACATGGGCAGGCTTTCCTAACCCCCCTAATGGTTTTGGGTTTTTTTACAATATATACAGTAAATGTCCAATCTTGCGTGAACAACTACATTCCAGGTGGTCTCCTTTTGCAGCCTGGCTTTTCTGCTGGCTGGTGCCTCCCACACTTGACCGACACAGCTGGGAGCTCTTATCTCTCCTCATGGAGGCTTTTCACAGCTTCTTGTCGGCGCCGTGCCTCGAACTTGCCATTTGCCGAACTTCGGGCTTTGCAAGGCGGCGGCTCTACCGACTGAGCCAGACCCCTTTGCCCATATCCATTTGGCGAGGATGAAGAATTCAGGAGATGGCAGGTGAAGACACCCAAATATGCACAATGATTGGGTATCTATCTATCATCCTACGACAACCAAGCATTTACTTCTTTGCATGATTCTCCAAAACCAAAGAGCTGAGAATTCAGTGCATGCAAAGCAGCTGGACTCCACCAGATGGCGATGCAACTCTAGAGAACTCTGTTCCCTTATTATCACACATCCCTCACAGCACAGGGAAGGGGAGCTGTGCTGGCCAAAGTAGGAGCGGGCTCACTAGGGCACCTTGCCAAACCCCCCCCCCCAGCCTAGAGCTGGAATTTTCCAACTTTCGAGCTTCAGGGAACCCATCCATACCACATTGTCTGCCACATGGCATTGGAAAGACAAGCAGCAGTGCAGGCAAACAGCCTTTGAGAGAAACTGGTCTGCTATGAACTCTGCTGATCTTATTGTTGTGCTATTTTTGATCTTTTTTATATTGATTTTATTTATCGTTTATTTTAAACTTTGATTGATTGTTGGCCATCTTGGTTCCCTAGAAAGCCGGGATATAAACGTTTTAAAATAAAATAAACCCCTTCTTGGGAATTTTCACAATTTGACAACCTCTACCCTGGTTCCCTTGGCTATCTTGTGTATCCATTAGGGCCAGCTGCAGTTTGAGGGGGACCTGGGCGGGGTGTCCCTAACGGATCTGCTCTACAGTAGTGGGTGGGTGTGCCCCCCCCATGTGGTGCCTTAAGGGATAAGAGCATGAGACACTTTGAACACTGAAGATGTTTTTATAGGCATGGGTTTTGCATTGCCCACATCCGCAGCTCAAATGTAAGACTTCCATTGACTAGAGTGGACGTGAGATATTTGATTTAAAATAAGTAGGTAAAGGTAAAGGTATCCCCTGACAATTAAGTCCAGTCGTGTCCGACTCTAGGGTGTGGTGCTCATCTCCATTTCAAAGCCGAAGAGCCAGCGTTGTCCGAAGACGCCTCTGTGGTCATGTGGCCGGCATGACTCTCCTTGCCGCAGCGCGTAGCATGCGGCTGGAACACGGAGCGCTGTTTACCTTCCCGCAAGCGGTACCTATTTATCTACTCGCATTGACATGCTTTGGAACTGCTAGGTTGGCAGGAGCTGGCCAAGCAACGAGTGCTCACCCCGTCGCGGGAATCGAACTGCCGACCATTCGATCAACAGCTCATGGTTCAGCAGTTTAACCCGCTGAGCCACCTGCTGGCCTTTAAAATAAGTACCCTCCTGCTTTCTTTCCTGCATCGTAACATTAATGAGGGGACACTGCAACTGAAGGATGCAAACCTCTGCACCTCGGCACAGTGGGACCTTCTGACGAAGCCAGGGGTCAGCAACCTTTTGGGGCAAAGGGGCCCGGCGTTTGGCGATGACATCATCACGTCATTGCCGAACTTCCGGGGTGCCGAGCTCCCAACTTCCAGGGTTGCTGACCCCTGGACTGGAGCTTATGCATAAGCTTGTGCTGCAAGACAATTAATGTATCGTGTCACTCTGAAAAATAAAGTGAAAAGGCCAACGTCACTTCTCCAGCAGGAATTGCCACCACCTCGTGGGCTCCATCCCAAAGGAACTCCTCTCTTTCCCACCGAGTGACCCTCTGACAGCAGTGAGGTCTCTTCAGGTGACCTCCGAGATCAGGCTGGCCCAGGTGGGTCTCCAGGTGGTTTTCAAGGATAGCCCTGCATGCAGCACTTTTCAGGAATGCATCCTTGATCAGTCACGTGTGAACCTCGCACCCTCTCCCTTTCTCCGTCCTGGAATTGCCAGCATTCTGTTTCCATCTTTGCAGATGAGAAGGAGGAGGGAGGGAGTTCCTGTTAGCCCCCTTTTTTAATTCACTGGCAGCCCCTTCCTGAGAAAGGGACCTGGGGGGGCTCCCCGTTTTCCATGCCCATGTTGCAGCTGCTGCTAGCCATTTCCCCCATCTGCTAAAGTTGTTCTTTAAGGAGGCCCAGAAGATGTGTGCAGCAGTCATCCCTTTTTTTGCCTGTCTTGCACTTCATCACAATTAGGCAGTGGGTGTCAGCTTCATTGTCCAGCTCATCCATCAGAAAGGGACAGCCAGCAGGGGTGGGCAATGAACGGCGTGATGGGGTGACCCACTTCCCATCCAGGCAGCTTGTCAGGTCAGGGAGCTGCCAGCAGCCTGGATGCACCCAAGGATGAGCACCACTCCATCCTTCCCCAGGTGGTGGAGAGCCCGAAGGAAGCCAGCCCAGGAGCAGAGGAGGAAGAGGAAACCTGACAGCAGGGCAAGCTGGAAGTGACAAGCTGGCTGGCACCACAGCGCCCTTCCTCTTCAGCCTTTCAGCTGCTGGGGATTTCTCAAAGTACAGCACCTGGCACATGGAGTCGCTGTTTCCGTGTCCTGATCAAGAGCAGCTATTAGCCACAATGGCTGATCAGAACCTCCATGTTCAGAAGCATGATACTTGTGAATACCAGTTGCTGGGGCCAAACAAGGGATTTGATGGGTTAATTCAAAGTGCTTCATAATGAAACTCATCCCCCTCTTTGGATTCCATCCACACCTCTTTATTCCTTGCCTGCCATACAATCCCTGGACCTCCTCAACTCCCTGACCATTTCCTTCCTGCCAACAAACTAGAGCAGGGGTTCTTAACCTACGCATACCCCTCCGCTTCCTTCTGCCGCCTAATGGACCGACCAGGCCCCACAGTTTTGGGAAGGTGCTGCCCCAAGAGCCCCCTTCGCCTTTCTCCTCCCTTCTTCTGTCTCCAAACCTGCACATGCTGCTCTTGGGCCGCTCCTTCGATTCGCAGGGCAGCTGACGATTCATAATACGCAGCGCAATAGCACATCAAAACAGCAAATGCGCACATTCAAAGAGCAGGCAAGGGTGAAGCAAAGCAGTGACAGAAGAAAAGCCGTTTTCAAACGCCTGCTGGGATGGCAGAAAGGCAGGTGAGGGGATGCCCAGGCGGCAGGGACCGCAGGCAGAGCGGGGCCCTCCCCAGCTGCCTCTGAGGAGGACCTCAGGACCCAGGCATTGCGACCTGCTCAGCCCACGTCCAGGGGAGGCACTGGCCACATCCTGGCTTCCTCTGGAGGAGAGGGCGCTGGAGGTGAAGGGCTGAGCAATGGCTGGGTGCAGCAGGCGACAGCTGAGCACCCCAGAGGAGGCCCTTCTGCGCTTGAGCCCAGCTCCTGCTTCCAGGCTCCATTTCCAGATCTCGGTCTTCGTTTCTGTCTCTGGTCAAACCAAGTGCTCTTCTCTGTCTGCCTGTCCTAAGTTGCTAGAAAAGGCTTCCTTTGTTCCACTGACCAGGTGTGTGTGGGGGGGGGGGATGGGTCACCTTACAGCTCAACCCCTCCCATCAGGTGACACCCTGCAATCTTACCAAGTGCCCATGGAGCCTGCCACGTTTTCAGGAGGCTTCCCATGAAGAAAGCACCCTGGGGGCTGCTGGGCCATTACACCTGGTCGCCAACGCTGCCCAGGCATGCTGGGCAGCAGGCAGCGTTGCCCATCGCAGAGCATCAGATGCGTGTAACAGGATGAAGCCGCAGGCCAGGGCAGGGCCACCTTGCCCACTCCCCTGTCTTGTCCACCACTCAGACAAGCACTGTCCTGCTCCTCGAGATCTCTTCTTCTGGATGTGCCAGCGGGGCCGAAGCCTTGCGCCTTCGTTCCGCATGACACGCTCAGCCAGGGCTCCCTCATCGACGCTGCTTTAATGCAGGCTCAGACCTTGGGGCCATCACGCCCAGTACTGACCTCTCCCCTGACCGGCAGCAGTTAATCAGGATAGGGCCTTTCCCAGCACACCCTACCGGAGGTGCTGGGCACTATTTGCATCGCAGCTGCTTGATGGCCCTTCCTTAATTCACTATGGCCCTGAAGATGTGTGTGTGGGGGGGGGGGGAAGTATATCTGTAAAAGTATGCGGTCCATTGACATTCTGAATGGATGGTGGGCCATATTCTTTGCAAATCAGGGGATCCAAAGTTGATGCCAAACTTAGTAGCCCAAATTCAAGGGCACAGAGTTCTGCAAGCTCTCTTTCAGTGCAACTGACAATAAAAAAGCACCTCATCTCTATCTGGAAGCACTATATATTGGGGGGAGGGTATGACTGCGTGCTAGTAATTTGTGGACTCCCCCATTTCAATTCTGCCTCCAGCCACCATGTGTGTGTGTGTGTGTGTGTGTGTGTGTGTGTGTGTGTGTGTGTGTGTGTGTGTGTGTGAGAGAGAGAGAGAGAGAGAGAGAGAGAGAGAGAGAGAGAGAGAGAGAGAGAGAGAGAGAGAGAGAGAGAGATATGGGGAGGGGGATAATTAACTCAGAGCTAATAAAATGCCAATTTGGCTTTCTTTGTGCTGCCACAGAAGGCAGCATTGAGATGCAAAGTATTTCATGTCCGAGCTCTGTGGCAGCCAGGAACCCTTCCTTCCCTGGCTGCAGCTGGTCAGAAATGGCCAGCTGTACTTGCCAGATCTGAGGATGCAGCTCTGTAGCCGCAGCAGAGGGTCTCTCAGTTTGTTTTTATATTTAGCTATGTATTGTTTAAACTTATTTTATGTATTATTTTAAATTATGTATTTTAATTTTTGTTGTAAGCCGCCTTGGGCATTTGCCTTCGGCACAGGATAAGGCGGGATATAAATTTTTAAAACAAACAAAAACAAACAAACAAACAAATGAGGACAGCTTTTCCCTCCCCGCTTTCAAACTGCTCATTCCATCCACAGCTCTGCTGCCTCTGTAACAGGTGTGACCAACTTCTGTCCTGTTGGGGGCCATCCGGGAGGTCAGATCAATCCGTTCACTTCAAGGACGGTCAGATTCTGCGTAATAAGGTTGGCATTGTGTCAACTGTAAGAGCTTCACAGGTCTGGAACGCATAGATTAGGGGCCCAATCCTATCTAACTTTCCAGCCCCGATGCAGCTACAATGCAGCCCCGAGGTAAGGGAACAAAATTCCCTTACCTTGAGGAGGCCTCCATGACTGCCCCCCCACCACCACAGGATGCAGCGCACGCCTCGTTGGCATGGCTGCATCAGCGCTGGAAAGTTGGATAGGATTGGGCCCTAGGTCACTGACTGGGAGGGGTGCACTGAGGAACCCATGTGATTCCTGAAAGATCTCCCCACATGGCAGATCAGCAGTGGACAAAAAGCACATGGTAACAAAAAGCACAGTAAGGAGGAGGATGCATAAAATTGCGTGTGTGCATGGAAACCAGTCCATTTTGCTTCCCATGGCTCCAGGTGGGGTACTGTAGGAAGCAGCACCCCCTGCTGGATGGTTCCTTGGCCAGGGCCAAAGGCAATTCTGCTGTGCTGACACTAGGCCAGCGGTTCTCAAATAGTGGGGCGCGCCCCCCAGGGGGGGCGCGAGGCTCCGTAAAGGGGGGCTCGGGCTTGCAATAGTTAGTGTATGCTTTGCGCCACTTAACTAGATTGTAGGAGCCTCCAGCGACAATCTACTTCGCCGACGATCTCTTCCGGGGAGCAGATCGTTCCTCTGCTCCCCGGCGTGAACTCTGTAACGTGCCTAGGAGCGCTTTGCAGAGTTCACGCATGCGCAAGACGACGATGTTGCCAATCGTCGTCTTGCGCATGCTTGATTCACAGCGTGAACTCTGCAGAGCGCTCCTAGGCACGTTACAGAGTTCGCGCCGGGGAGCAGAGGAACAATCTGCTCCCCGGAAGAGATCGTCGGTGAAGTAGATCGTCGCTGGAGGCTCCTACAATCTAGTTAAGTGGCGCAAAGCATACACTAACTATTGCAAGCCCCGCGCTAGTGCTAAAAAACCTTTTAAAAATTTAAATATTTAAATAAAAATTTAAATATTTACAGTCGCGCGGGGGCGCGAAATCTTTTCTTCTTCCTAGGGGGGGCGTGACAGAAAATAATTGAGAAGCACTGCACTAGGCCAATGGCAATTTATGACTGTGGTTATAAAACAAAGGTACCCAGCCTGTGTATGCTCATAATAATTAAGGTACCCTGTGTATGCTCAGAGACACACTCTTTACTTTCCAGGACTGCATTAGACACATGGGACTCAAAAGCTTTCTGGTATACCCCTGTTAACTGGGCAAGAGGCACTTTTTCAATGGGTGCTCCTCTTATATTTAGCAGGGGGAGAGTAACTGCCCCCCTTTCACCCCAGCACAGTCTCTTTTCTGGTGGCTGTTTGCTGGAGGTGTTCTGCATCTTTTTTAGATTGTGAGCCCTTTTGGGACAGGGAGCCATTTGGTCATTTGATTTTGTCTGTAAACCGCTTTGTGAACTTTTTTGAAAAGTGGTATATAAATACTGTTAATAATAATTAATAATAATACCGTACTCGCCCCTGTTGGACGGGAGATCCTGAGCTACACGGATCATTGATCCCACCACCCAATCCAGCTCCTTTGCCACTCCCCCGCTTTCATCCCTGCATTGATCAGGCCAATCTTCTCTGCTGCGCACTCTCCTTGCCATGCTTCGAGAGGTTCGGCGGCAAAGAATTAGCTCCAAATCCTCCTTAATTCTTTTTCCGTGACCACAGGCTCCAGGCAGGCAGTTCTGCCCATCCACCCTCATGTTCACGTCCACATTTCTTCCCCCTCAGATCTCTTTAACCAATCCAGCAAGAACTCAGAGAACAGGGAAAAACTGTCTCCTTTCCGAGAGGCTGGGGGGGACCTTGGTTCCAAGGAGGGGCTGCTCAGACTCGCTCCCTCACTGCCAGTGGGTGACGGGACTTCACAGCTCTCAGAGGGGCTCTCACTCACCCCTTGCCTGCTGTAGCCCTTGGTTCAGGCTGCAGGGAATCGCTCTCCAGCCACAGCCTCTTGCTGGGGCGGCACAAACGCCAGGGAACGTTCTCTCTGCTGCCTTGGCCAACTCCCCATCTTTCCTCCCTGTTCCCTCCTTCTCTACTGAGCCCCCATCTTCCTGACCAGTGGTGTCACTGGGATTGGTGTCACCCAGTGTGTGAAGCTCGGCAACCCGGAAGTTTGGTGGTGATGTGATGACGTCAAGATGTCACCGCCAAACTTCTGGGTTGTCAAGCTTTTGAAAAGCCCACCTCCTGCGCCTCTGCTGGGCTGTCTTTGGCCTCCTCTGGACCTCGTCGCTTCCTGTTCTCACTGACGAGCGACGGAAATAGGAAGTGATGAGGCCTAGAGTGGGCCGAAGACCACCGAGCAAAGGCTCATCGGGCGCTGAGCTCGACAAAGTCCTTTTGGGGTCACCCCCCCTGGTGGTGTGGTCGCAACCCCCTCTGACAGCAGGTCTCTCGAATTTCCCGAAGTCCTTTCTTCTCTCCCCCCCCCCCCCCGACACATTTGCACTCTTTTTTCTTCTAGGAATTCCTTCCTCCTCCCTTCTTGTCTCTCATGGCTACCTGTACATAAGAACGTAAGAACATAAGAAGAGCCCTGCTGGATCAGGCCAAAGGCCCATCTAGTCCAGCTTTCTGTATCACACAGTGGCCCCACCAGATGCCTCAGGGAGCACACAAGACAACAGGATACTTGTATCCTGTCGCCACTCCCTTGCACCTGGCACCTTTCACCCTCCCTCCGCCCCCTCCGCCGAACCACTGAGCTCTACCATTGGCTGCCACACAGGATCCCGGCACCCGAATTAGTGAATGTTAACATGTGGTTATAAACACGCCTGGCAACAGTGTCGAACCGTTGTCAGTTCTGCTGTGTTGGTTGTTTCGAGGGATTGGGATCGTTGTTGCTGTTTTGTCATTTATCACATGATTAGGGGATTGTTTTAATGATGTGCGCTGTTGTCTGCTTGGAGTTTCCGAGGAAAGAAAAATGGGACAGAAAAGTTGAGAGCAAACCAATGGTCCCAGTGGCAGGGCAGGGGCCACTCACTCTGTATTGTGGGGGGGGGGGAGGAGGCTAGGTTCAGAGCTGCTGCAAGCCCTCCACCTCTCACTGGAGGCTGATGACACGGTAATGAGGAGTAAGGGGGCTCTTTCCATACTTGGAAGGAATAGGAAATTAACCAGTGCCCAGAGATTCCGCTCTGTTTGCACTCTCCAAGCTCCCGTCTCCCAGACAAATTGAGGAAGCAGCATGGAGTGTCATAAACAGCTCAATCCAATCCCGGGCCCAAGCGAGGAGGACCCTCAAGTGCGTGCAAGGCAGCGATCAGCACGATCACATCTGTTTCTGTGCCAGTCGAAGGGCTCTGCATGATGAGGCGGATAATTCCGTGCTAGCTGCCTTCTCAGCCTGGGATATATTGAGCTATTGATCTTAGACCCCACTGTGAGACAAACTATCTGCTACGCAAAAAGGGTAAAAATGGATTTCAGAGCAAGCCTCAAGGAATATAGCCACAGGAAGAGCTATTAGCTATGATAGCAACATAGAGCCTCCAAGTTCAGGAGCAGTATACCTCCATGTACCCAACACTGGGGGCAAACAACAGCAGAGGGGCATTGCATTCATGCCCTATTTGTGAGCTTCCAGAGGCATCTGGCTGACTGCTGTGGTCCCAGTCCTTGTTGGCACTTATGCCTTAAAAAGGAACGGATTTATTTTCCACTCTAACTTACAGTGCAAAGCATTTGGATTTTCACCACGTTCAGGCTGTGTGCCTCTCTAGTATTTTTTCTATCTCTGTGAGCTAAAGTGGTGCGCAGCAATTTTAACCTGTTTTTAATACAGCGTTCTGTGTAACTGGACTCATTTTCTTGTTGTGTTGTTGCTATTATCATTATTATTTCTATTTTGCCATTGGTTTGACATGGTGCTTTACAGAGTAATATAAACAGCAGCAAAGGCAGGCTCTGCCCTCAAGGAGCTTCCACTCTAAACCCTGTCAGTAGAGGAAATGTGTTTTTCTTTTTGCAAGTTCAACAGATGAAGCATCCTCATATGGACTCACAGCGCAATCCTGGGCAAGTACGTGAAGAAACCACCCTAAAGGGCCGGCCACTGCATCCTGCGAGGATTGCGGGCCACGCCGGCACGGGCTCACCTTGGGAGTAGGGGACATTAGTCCCTTTCCCCTAGTGTAAGCGGGGCAGGGCCCAATGGGCCTTCTCGGATGCACGCCAGCTCCAGAGCTGGCGTGCGTCCATGGAGGCCAGGTAAGGCCAGTCTGGGCTACGACGGGGTGCTGGATATTGGCGCAGATATCCATGCCCCCTCCCAGGCCAGGCCGGCCGGCCAATGGCCACCCCCCCTTGCTGCCCCTGCCCGCCCTCCCCAGCCCCTGCGCGGGACTCACTTTTATCTGCCAGCACACGTCTGGGTCTGAGTGAGTAATGCCGGTCTCCGGTCTGCTTTATGGCACGTTTGCGACTCCTTCGGCTGGCCCTGAGCTGGCCTAAGTGACGCTGGATTGAGCTGTCAGAGACCAAGTTGGGTCCATGATCCGGCCCAGGACTGCTGACCGTCGCTGGCTGGCCAAGGCACATCACTTTCGGAGAGGCACCCCCTTCCCTCTCACCTAGGAGGGAATACTTCTAAGATAGTGCTGCTAACCATCATCTGCAGGTTTTATACGTAGCTGTATTTAAAATAACTTTTTTTAAATCCACTAATTTAATCAGGGGCTACTTTCTAGCTGCTAAATATTGTTAATCAATTGATTGACTGCCTCATCCTATCCCCCACCACTGGTGCCGATGTAGCTGCACTGGTGGAGCATGAGCTGCATCCAATGGGGGGGAGCAAGCAGGACTCCTGCTGCCAAAGGTAAGAAAAATCTGGTTTACCTACCTCTGCATCATGTAACATAGGTTATCAGGGGCCCTATATATGTATGTGTCTCCCAAGACCCACACCGGATATATAGCTGGAGTAAGTCCAAGGGTGGAACAGGCCAAAAATGGAGGATAGGATCTGGCATGCGTGTTTGACGTTGCGACCCTCCTCCTCCTCCGGCCCATTCCTTGTCCCCTGCTCTCCCTCTCCCCACCCTAGAATGCCCCCAAACCTTCCCCTCCCTGCCCCCAACTGACTGGTGCCTGCAGAACTTCCTGGATCTGTTGCCGTGTGCACTGCGCCTCTCCCCGTTTGTGGCAGTGGCCCAGCAGTGTGCGACAGTGGCCCAGCTTTTGTGCTGCAGTGAAGGGCCTTGCGCTGTCAGAACACGAGTTCTGGCAGCAGCAGCAGCAGCGCAAGACCATCATCATTGGGGCCTAAGGCTGCCATCTTAGGGACACTTACTGGGAAGTGTAAAGCCCATTGAACTTCGGGTTCATAGCGCTGCACTGTATGTGTTTTCCAATTGTCTATCGTTTCTTTCTCATGTTGTCACCATGTACCTCCATGGCACAACCGTTTCCTACATGTCTCCCTCCATGGCAGTCTTTCCAAAGACACTGCTAGGGAACCCAACATCATGGTCAAAGCCAGAGCATGGCATGCACTAGAGAGACCCGCCAGTGGGAGAGGCGGCGGCAGCAGCAGCAGCAGCAGCATCCGGCTGAGCCTGACTGGGGGGGGGGGGGGGCTGCCTGTTGTAGTGCCTTCTTGTTCAGACCCAGCCCTGCTGCTGTCTGTCACCCCCTGGGAAGGCGGGGCTTCTCCTGTCCTTCTGCAGTCCGCATCCCTTCTCCACAAGTGGAACCCTTTTCAATTTACGCCACAAAGGAGCACCTTTTATTGTTGGCCCTTTTGACGAGCAGCACATCGAAGATCAAATTAACTTTTGCACACTTCATTATACCTCCCTCCCCCCCTGCCCCCTGCCTGCCCGCACATGGCAGCCTGATCTCACACTCCAGTTCTCTGGGCAATTAATCTTCGCACCTCCACCAGCCAACTGGCTATTGTGCATCCATGAATGGGGTGGGGGGCAGGCAGCCACAGGCTCGGGCCTGTTCACGATGATAAGGGGAAAAAAGACAAACTGCCAAGGCTGCGAGGCAGATAGCCTTCCCCTTTGTGAGGGTTCAGAGAAAATGCATACTCTCCCCCCAGCCCCCCAGCCCGGCACACTCCTCCTTGGCCATCGCACTCCCCTCTCCCTCCCCCCTTTCGCCTTCCATCCATCTGTTTGCACAGGACTATTCCCCAAGGGGGAGGGGGAAGGAAGGGGGAAAGAGCGAATTGATCTATGGCTTTTGTATGGCGTTGTTGTCGCTGCATGAAAGCATAATTATTTGGAAAGGGAGGGGCAGTGGGTGGGCTGCAAATTCAGTGTTTTGCAGCTGAACTTGGCATCCAGATCATAAAGTTAACGGACAGGGACCATCCAACGGCTCAGAAGTTCTCTCCCAGCAGTGGAGGTCCTGAGGCTTCAATCCAGGTCAAGATTTCGTGGCATGCGCCGCCTGCCCCTTCACGGATAATAGACAGCACAATCCACAGGAGCGCAGATACCCCGCCTTGCACCAACTCCAGGGCACAAGAGGAGTTCACGTTCATTTCAATCCAACTGGTATAGGAGAACTGTTCTGTGTGCATAAGAAACCCCTGGCTGGATCAGGCCCAAAGCCCAGTTGCTCAACAAGTAGTAACTCTGCTCCAACCTTCCCTCATTTTAGCCAATGACTGCAAGGTCACCAGGATGATTGACAAGCACTTAGCATTTACCACTCACACAGCACTATCCCTCTGCAGGATGCTTTACATAAGGAGAGCCTTGCTGGGTCAGACCAGAGGCTCAACTCGTCCAGCATCCTGTTTCCCACAGTGATTCACGACAATCAGATGCTGCTGAGAAACCCACAAGCAGGACGCCAGTACAGTCACCCACTCCTGCTTTTGACCCCCCCCCCCCCCAGGTACGTATGTATGCCACTCCGAGTTCCTTGGAAGAATTAGTGGGCTGGAGCATCTCCCTTAGGAGGAAAGGCTGCAGCGTTTGGGGCTCTTTAGTCTAGAAAAAAGGCGCCTGAGGGGTGACATGATGGAGACGTATAAAATTATGCATGGGATGGAGAGAGTGGATAGAGGGAAATTCTTCTCCCTCTCGCACAACACCAGAACCAGGGGACATGCACTAAAATTGAGTGGTTGTTGTTGTTCAGTCGTTAAGTCGTGTCCGACCCTTCGTGATCCCATGAACCATATCCCGCCAGGCCTTCCTGTCCTCCACTATCTTCCTGAGTTCGCTCATTTTCATGTTTGTTGCAGCGGTGATGCTGTCTAACCATCTCATCCTTGGCCTTCCCCTTCTCCTTTTGCCTTCAATTTTTTCCCAGCATCAGAGTCTTCTCCAGAGAGTCCTCTCTTCGCATTAGGTGGCCAAAATATTTGAGTTTCAGCCTTAGTACCTGTCCTTCCAGGGAACAGTCAGGCTTGATTTCATTTAGAATTGACTGATTTGATCTCCTAGCAGTCCAAGGGACTCTCAGGAGTCTTCTCCAGCACCACAGTTCAAAAGCATCTATTCTTCGGCGCTCAGCCTTCCTTATGGTCCAACTCTCGCAACCATACATTGCTACTGGGAACACCATCGCCCTGACTATACGAACTTTTGTTGGCATGGTGATATCTCTGCTTTTTATTATGCTGTCTAAGTTTGCCATAGCTTTCCTTCCAAGGAGTAAGTGTCTTTTAATTTCATGGCTGCTGTCTCCGTCTGCAGTGATCTTGGAGCCCAGAAAAGTAAAATCTGTTACTGCTTCCATTTCTGCCCCTTCTATTTGCCAGGAATTGATGGGCCCAGATGCCATGATCTTAGTTTTATTAATGTTGAGTTTCAAGCCAACTTTTGCACTCTCCTCTTTCACTCTCATCAAGAGGCTCTTTAGTTCTTCTTCACTTTCTGCCATTAGGGTGGTATCGTCTGCATATCTGAGGTTGTTGATATTTCTCCCGGCAATCTTGATTCCGGCTTGCGATTCATTCAGCCCTGCATTTCTCATAATGTACTCTGCATATAAGTTAAATAAGCAGGGTGACAATATACAGCCTTGCCGTACTCCCTTCCCAATTTTGAACCAATCAGTTGTTCCATGGCCGGTTCGAACTGTTGCTTCTTGACCCGCATACAGGTTTCTCAGGAGACAGGTAAGGTGGTCTGGTACCCCCATCTCTTTAAGAATTTGCCACAGTTTGTTGTGATCCACACAATCAAAGGCTTTTGTGTAGTCAATGAAGCAGAAGTAGGTGTTTTTTTGGAACTCTCGTGCTTTCTCCATGATCCAGCGCATGTTGGCAATTTGATCTCTAGTTCCTCTGCCTCTTCGAAACCCAGCTTGTACGTCCGGTAGTTCTCGGTCCACGTACTGCTGAAGCCTAGCTTGTAGGATTTTGAGCATAACCTTGCTAGCATGTGAAATGAGTGCAATTGTGCGGTAGTTTGAGCACTCTTTGGCACTGCCCTTCTTTGGAATTGGAACGTAAACTGACCTTTTCCAATCCTTTGGCCACTGCTGAGTTTTCCAAATTTGTTGGCATATTGAGTGCAGCACTTTCACAGCATCATCATTTAGGATTTTAAGTAGCTCAGCTGGGATATTATCATCTCCACTAGCTTTGTTGTTAGTAATGCTACCTAAGGCCCACTTGACTTCACTCTCTAGGATGTCCGGCTCTGGGTCAGTGACCACACCAGCGTGGTCATCAGGAACATTCAGATCTTTCTTGTATAGTTCTTCTGTGTATTCTTGCCATCTCTTCTTAATCTCTTCTGCTTCTGTTAGGTCCTTGCCTTTTTTGTCCTTTATCATGCCCATCTTTGCACAAAACGTTCCCTTGATATCTCCAATTTTCTTGAAGAGATCTCTAGTCCTCCCCATTCTGTTGTTTTCCTCGATTTCCTTGCATTGTTCATTTAAGAAGGCCTTCTTATCTCTCCTTGCTATTCTCTGGAACTCTGCATTCAGTTGTTTATATCTTTCCCTTTCACCCTTGCTTTTTGCATTCCTTCTTTCCACAGCTATTTGTAAAGCCTCATCTGACAGCCACTTTGCTTTCTTGCATTTCTTTTTCTTTGGGATGGTTTTAGTTGCTGCCTCCTGTACAATGTTACGAACTTCCGTCCATAGTTCTTCAGGCACTCTGTCTACCAGGTCTAATGCCCTAAATCTATTCTTCACCTCCACTGTATACTCATAAGGGATATGGTTTAGGTCATATCTGACTGGTCTAGTGGTGTTCCCTACATTCTTCAGTTTAAGTCTGAATTTTGCAATAAGAAGCTCATGATCTGAGCCACAGTCAGCTCCAGGTCTTGTTTTTACTGATTGTATAGAGCTTCTCCATCTTTGGCTGCAAAGCACATAATCTATCTGGTTTCGGTATTGACCATCTGGTGATGTCCATGTGTAGAGTCGCCTCTTGTGTTGTTGGAAAAGAGTGTTTGCTATGACCAGCGTGTTCTCTTGACAGAACTCCGTTAGCCTTTGCCCTGCTTCATTTTGCACTCCAAGGCCAAACTTGCCTGTTGTTCCGTTTATTTCTTGATTCCCTACTTTAGCATTCCAGTCTCCTATGATGTAAAGGACATCTTTTTTGGGTGCTAGTTCTAGAAGGTGTTGTAGGTCTTCATAGAACCGGTCAACTTCATCTTCTTCGGCACCAGTGGTTGGGGCATACACTTGGATTACTGTAATGTTGAATGGTTTGCCTTGGATTCGAACTGAAATCATTCTGTCGTTTTTGAGGTTGCACCCCAGTACTGCCTTTCCCACTCTTTTATTGACTATGAGGGCTACTCCATTTCTTCTAAGGGATTCATGCCCACAGTAGTAGATATGATGGTCACCTGACTTAAATTCGCCCATGCCCGTCCATTTTAGTTCGCTGATTCCCAAGATGTCAATGTTCAATCTTATCATCTCATTTTTGACCACATCCAGCTTGCCTTGGTTCATAGACCTCACATTCCATGTTCCTAAGCAGTATTGCTCCTTGCAGCATTGGATTTTCCTTTCAACCTCAGACACATCCACAGCTGGACGTCCTATTGGCTTTGGCCCAGCCGCTTCACTCTTTCTGGGTCTACTTGGAATAGTCCTCCGCTCTTCCTCAGTAGCATATTGGACACCTTCCGACCTGAGGGGCTCATCTTCCGGCGTCATATCTTTTAGCCTTTTGGTACTGTTCATGGGATTTTCTTGGCAAGGTTACTGGAGTGGGTTGCCATTTCCTTCTCCAGTGGATCACTTTTAGTCAGAACTCTCTGCTACGACCTGTCCGTCTTGGGTGTCCCTGCACGGCATAGCTCATGGCTTCATTGAGTTACGCAAGCCCCTTCGCCACGACAAGGCAATGATCCATGAGGGGAAAATTGAGTGGAGGGAGTATTAAAACAGACAAAAGAAAATATTTCTTTACCCAGCGTGTAATTGGTTTGTGGAACTCCTTGCCACAGTAGGTGGTGATGGCACCTGGCCTGGATGCCTTTAAAAGGAGATTGGACAGATTTATGGAGGAAAAGTCCATCACAGCTTACAAGCCATGATGGGGATAAGCAACCTCCTGGTTGTAGGAGTAGGTTTTCTTTGTGCCAGGTGCAAAGGAATGGCGGCAGGATACAGGTATCTTGTTGTCTTGTGCTCCCTGAGGCATCTGGTGGGGCCACTGTGAGATACAGGGTCCATCTGGACTAGATGGACCCTTGACCTGATCCAGCAGCCAGGCTCTTCTGATGTTCTGATGTTCTAAGGCAGATAATAAAAATGTTGTGAATAAAATGTTCAGTGGTTGGAGATGCGGCTTCAGTGTCCTTTTCCCTCTCAGTACTAGCAAACACAAGCAATGTTCCGCGGAAAAAGAGCAATTATACAAAGTTGCTCCATTTGCATCCTATCAACCGGCTGCAGCATCAGACTTTTCTTGACGAAACACTGGGCTCGCTTACCTGAGTGCATCGTGTGGCCTTTGTTTAGCTACATGGAGCCCACGGCAACCTCATCTCTCTGCTTGCTCTTATCAGCCCAAGTTGCTTCTGGAAGTAGCCAAGCAGAGACAAGCGGAAGGGCGGATGGGAGAAGGGTTGCAACTGTTCTTCTTCCTTTTGCTTTTGCATGACAAGGGCTCCGAGGAACAAATCTGAGCAGGAGAAGCTACAGCCAAGAACGTGATTGATCACAATAATAATCCAGTTAATTAAGATGGGGATCTGGGAAGAGCACAGAGGCTGTTGGAAAGTCTTCCCTGCACTGGTACCCTACGAGGAGCTCAATTAAGGGCAGAAATCTCTGGCAGTACAAGGCAGGCCTTCCTCTCTCTCCCCCAGCTAGCCTTCTTCTCCCTTTGAGGCAGGAGGAGGCCTGAAAGCCTGCCCTTTGGGGAACCCACAGGAAGAGGGCTCCGCTGTTTACTCCGGCTTGTTTCAGAAACACTTTGCCTTTTGCAGGAGCTCTTCACTCAGCAACAATCCGTTTGCAGCCCCCAGAAAACAAGCATCTGGCAGAACTGACCTACGTTGTCCATGTAACATGATGATGCCTCTTCTTCATTTGGTCACATCGTGTGTTCCAGTGGCCAATTTCTCAATTTTCCCCAAAGATAGTGTGACATGCATAAGACTGGCCTATGCTGTGCACCTCCAGAGATCTACACTTGGGCCTTGAAAAATGAAGCCCCCATGCTCATGGGAAGGGGGCAGAGCTCTGGGGCACCCAGAGCTCTATGACCTTCACCCATAGAAGGTCCCAAGTTGGCCAGTAGGGATTTATGCCAGCAAAAGAGCTGGTGGAGATCCGAGTAAGCCCACTGGGGAACAGGGAGAGGCAGAGTAGGGAAGCATTTTTTTCTTTACTTACCTTTCTGCTGCGACCTGGTTCTCATTCAGCCCACGAGATACAGGCTTGACAAGGAGGAGTGTTGGGTCTGGGCTGGGGACGCAGGAACTTGGCAGCCGCTGCTGCCTCCGAGATCCTCCCCCTCCCCCTCCTGGCCCACTCCCAAACTTCCCTTGACCCGGCCCACTCCCCGCACTGTACCAACAGCCCCCCCTCCCCCAGCTAACCAGCACGGCAGACAATTGGGAGTCCACTGGTGTCCACGCACTCACTTCCTCCAGGCAGGGGTGTCTCTGGAGCTGCCCACTGGATGTGATAACAGGTCATGAGATCCATCATTGCATCCTGCCCATAGGATTGAGCGGAAAGTTTGGGAAACATTAGGTAAAGGTGAAGGTGACCCCTGACAATTAAGTCCAGTCGTGTCCGACTCTAGGGTGTGGTGCTCATCCCCATTTCAAAGCCGAAGAGCCAGCGTTGTCCGAAGACGCCTCCGTGGTCATGTGGCCGGCATGACTCTCCTTGCCGCAGTGCGTAGCATGCGGCTGGAACACGGAGCGCTGTTTACCTTCCCGCAAGCGGTACCTCTTTATCTACTCGCATTGACCTGTTTTGGAACTGCTAGGTTGGCAGGAGCCGGCCAAGCAACGAGAGCTCACCCCCTCGCGGATTCGAACTGCCGGCCTTTCGATCGACAGCTCCTGGTTCAGTGGTTTAACCCACTGCGCCATTACACAGGTCAAAATCCCTGGTTTCCCCCTATATTTTGGGATCTTTCTAACCAACTGCACCCGGAAGCTGCTGTGATGCTTCAGCATCCTCAAAGCAGCGAAGGCATCTTCCTTCCTGCAGTATGTAAGCCTTGTTGTCTTGAATCCAGCAGGGCCCCAGGACATCCCAGACAAGTGGATTTGCTGCCATCCTGACTGCCTGCGCCGCCTTCCCAGAGTCAAAGGCTACCAGTTGACCCTCTCATGCAGAGATGGTGCAGACAAGCCCACCTGGCTAGGTAGGTACAGGGGTGGAATGGCAGGCCCCGCCCAGATGACCCCCACTCCTCCAATCGGCTGACCCTATGACATTTGCAAACCTAGGTTTTTAAAGGCACACACAAAGCAGCTCTTTGTGGTTGCCTCTTGTCTTGTTTGTTGCAATGTGCTGTGTGGCGGTGGAAAGCTTGCCCACCCCTCATCCAGTTGCAGGAACTCACTGGACCCGTTCTCCTTCTCTTGGACAGTGTGAGTAGCTAACGTTAGGAAACTATCTAGCAACGCCCATTCAGGGGTTTTATTTTCTGCTAGTCTTTTAAGCTCTGGGCCAACTTTGCCAAGACAACCCTGCTTTCTTTTACCCTGTCTCTCTTTGATTATCTCTCTCTCTCTCTTTTTTGTTTTGTTTTGCCTTGTGCATCCAACCGTTTTGAATAAACTCCTTTTTATTGCCTTCCTGATCTCAGTTCCTTAGACTGTGGATTCCTATGCTTTCCCAGATGGCTTTGTTGTTGTTCAGTCGTTAAGTCGTGTCCGACCCTTCGTGATCCCATGAACCATATCCCGCCAGGCCTTCCTGTCCTCCACTATCTTCCTGAGTTCGCTCATTTTCATGTCTGTTGCATCGGTGATGCTGTCTAACCATCTCATCCTTTGCCTTCCCCTTCTCCTTTTGCCTTCCATCTTTCCCAGCATCAGAGTCTTCTCCAGAGAGTCCTCTCTTCGCATTAGGTGGCCAAAATATTTGAGTTTCAGCCTTAGTACCTGTCCTTCCAGGGAACAGTCAGGCTTGATTTCCTTTAGGATTGACTGATTTGATCTCCTAGCAGTCCAAGGGACTCTCAGGAGTCTTCTCCAGCACCACAGTTCAAAAGCATCTATTCTTTGGCGCTCAGCCTTCCTTATGGTCCAACTCTCGCAACCAGATGGCTTAGCCCTTGCTATTGTTTGATTGTTACAGAAGTGGGAAGCCTCCAGATTTTGGGAACCCCTTCATAGATCAGGGAGGAGGCGGTTTCCAACACGGCTTCTCTCTGGCTAATTTTTCCCCATGTTGATGGTGGTGGTGGAGACCGGTCAAAATTCCCCCAATCTCTCACCCCCCCCCATCAACCAGTTAGGAGATGGGAGCAGTCACTAATGGCTAGGCATTGCGCCTGTTTTGCCCACTACCTGCATTGTCTGTCTGCCCCTCTTCCACCACAAGTACCCAGCTAGAGTAGACTATTGATTGAAATTTGAGTCTCCAGACTCCAAGCCTATGCACACTCAGGAATCCCTTTGAACTCCTTGAGGTTTACTTGTGCCTAGATCAGGGCAGTTTGAGAGCTACTTCAAGCACAATAGCATCCTACATGGAAAGTAAGAACAATATTCCACTTCTTCTTTTTTTTGGTACTAGCACTGCAATTGCCTGCAGCTTAGTATGCAAAAGACACACAGGTGCAATTTTGGCATGACCAACACAAATTGCATGCCATTTTGTGAGCCAGGATGGTGTAGTGGTTGTGGTGTTGGACTTGGACCTGGAAGATCCAGGTTCAAATCCCCATTCAGCCATGAAGCTTTCTGGGTGATCTTTGGACTGTCTCTCCGCCTAACCTACCTCACAGGGCTGTTGTGAGAACAAAAGGAGTGAAGGAGCCATGTACACCATCCTGAGCTCCTTGGAGGAAGGGTGGTATCAAAATGTGAAAAATAAACAATAAATAATGTCCTACATGGAGCGGAGGTCATTTCTGTGCAGCAGTGGTATCATATTTGAACTGACTCTGCATCAGCTCAAACCCCATGTGATCCAACTGCTGGCGTGGGATGTGGACCAATCAGCTTGATGACGGGATGCTGCCAGAGACCAGCCTGTGACCTTTCAACGTGGAAGGTCAAGCTGGGTGGGCTCAATGTTTCCAACCTGTGGTGGGGAACAGAGACCTCCAAACAGTGGTGGGTCTCACTGAGATGTAATCAAGAGGGTCTGGAGGGGGACCCGGCAGAACTCCTTTGCGAGTAATGGGCAGCGAGAGGATTAAAGCTTTATTAGAGAAAGAGACCAGAAACATTCCTCTCATTGCTGGCGGCCATGTAAGTCAGTACTCCTGTGATCTTTCAGGTTGCCTTGTTAATTCCAAAATATATATTTTTACATAACAGAGTCACATTTACTATCTCAAAGCAGCAAGACAGGCTCATCACATCCAATTTAGAGAATCAAACTCTGAGTCTATGGAATAGAACATTTCTACTTCAAACATTTCTACTTCATTTCTACTACTAACTATTCTTACAGGATTCTGTTCATGCCTTACAGTGGGGATGATACGGTCAGTCTTGCAGTTGTCAACATGTGCAATAAGTGGTCATATTCAGTGATGACAGTTTAATGTACTGTAATTCAAGAGAACTCAAAGATAGATAGCTGTATACTCATCCTCTCTTGAATGACATCCCGTTTCCCAAAAGTTTCTTTTAAAAATTAGAGGCTTGCATATAATTCTGTAGTACAGAGCATCATGCATCTTTAAAAACTTCTTGCTTGACCTCCAATAATGTGACTTTGTCTCAATCGAGTATGAATGATCTCCATGGTTCTAAGAGATGATGATGGTCTACACCAGGGGTTCTCAAACTTTGGAAGCCCGGGTACCCCTTATCATGGTCCAATTTTATGAAGTACCCCCTGCTAATTAACTGCTAATTAATTGGATTAATCAATTAATTAATTAGGTAATTAATCATTAAATTAAAGTACTAAAACAATTTTAAATATGAAAAAATGTCTTATTTAACTGTGTGTGGGGACACACACACACACACACACACACACACACATGCAAGGATCTCTTTCATCCTCCAAGTCACACTTCCCAAAATCAGCTCCTCCCTCCCCCACCCCACCAAAGTACATTTTCCAAAGTACAAAAATAAGCCCAAAACCAAAATCAGAGAGACAGAAGGGCTCCGAAAATAATTACAATTTAAAATCCATGTTAATTAACAATGGGCTTGGAGTACCCCCAGCAAGAGGTCCGCATACCCCTAGGGGTACCCGTACCACAGGTTGAGAACCTCTGGTCTACACTACAGTCCAGTCCCAGGGCCTTAGAAAGTGCCACATTTTAGTCAGTCACAATGTTTGCCATGCACTACATCTCCAGCTCTCTTGGGTCAGTCAGTAGCATGTTTTTCTCAGTTCTGGACAACCAGCATGCATACATAACCAAATGTTAGTGTTTCTTTCTTATGGAAGTATCCTTTTTTTAAAAAAAAAAATCATTCCAGAGGTCACAAATCTGTTCATAACCAGTGTTGTTATCTTTAAAATGGTTATCACAACTCTCCCCAAATCATTTACAAGCCTGCATGGCCACCACATGTGTCTGAATTTCCCAAAGGGTTTAACACACAACCTTATCACAGATTGCTTTTACACACTCCACACAGAGCTAGGACCAATGAATACTAACACCCTGGAAGTGTCTCTTCAGAAATGGCTTGCTCTAAAAGCGCACAACAGTTGTGTTGAGTGTGGTTAGTTGTACATTGCACGCTTTAAATGTGCAAACTAATTTGCTCAGCCTCACACTTGCACAGTGTATGACAGGGGTGAGCAGCCAAAGGGCCGGATGTGGCCCTGGGGCCCCACAATGCCCAGGTCTGGTGTATGAGACAATCCCCATATTGCAGCAGGCTGAAGGACTAAGGCTTCCTGAACTGGGTTCGTTCGTGTAGCCAGTTCTCCTGCATTCACAGGCTGCCTGTTCAATCCACAGGCCTTTTGTGAGGTCTTCACTAGCAAAAAGGGCGTTTCACTTCCCTCATAGAAATTGTGTTGCTTGTCAGCTTTCACGTTGTACACAACTATTAACATTAACTGTTCACATTGCATTTGCAGATGAGAAAAAGGGGAGGGGAGGTAAGAGACAGGAGAGGCTGGTGGCTGGAGCTCCTCAGTGGTTTTGGATGCAGCAAGTTCCAGGCTAAATCCCGGGCAGCAGCATCTCCAATTAAAGGGTCGAGCAGCAGGTCATGAGAGAGAGAGAGAGAGAGAGAGAGAGAGAGAGAGAGAGAGAGAGAGAGAGAGAGAGAGAGCTGCTGCCAGTCCGAGTCAGCAGGACTGGCCTAGACGATCCAATGTGCAGCACAAGGCGGCAGCTCCGTATTTCCATGCGACTGGAGAGCCAGGATAGGAGTTCACAGTGTTGGTCCTTTTCCTCAGGCACAGGTTGGGAGGGAGCTGCCAATTTGATGGGGAAAAGGACATGGCACCCTTTCCCGGTGCCGTTTTCCCCATATACATCTTCATCCTCCTCACCCCCAAGCTGCTTTTAGTCCCAGGTGGTGAAAAAAATACAGACCCGTCGTTTGAGTGACAGGAAAGACAGTCATGGCTGTCCTGCATCACAGGCGATCATCTGCCTCCCCCCCCCCCCCCGAGAATCCAGAGCCCTTCTGACAAGTCCCAGCCAGGCAGCTGGCATTAGAAGCAGGGTGTGCTGTGCAGGACAGAGCAGCTTCCGAGCCCAGTCCAGTGACTTACAACCCTCGAGCTCTGAAGCGGGGGACCATTTCCCCTGCTGCCTGCCGCTGTCCTCAGCTGTCCCGCCAGCCAGCCAGCCCAGCAAGGAGGCCCTGCCTGCATTCATTCCTTGCCTCATCTTTTCTGGGAGAGCTTTCTCATTGCAATGCCGCCACTCCAGCTGGATGCTTTATGTGGGAAAGCTCCACCCTTACGCCATGCCATGCCCCTCTCCAGAGGTCTTAAATCAAGCAGCCAGACTGGCACAGAGAGAACTGGCAATGGGAGCCAGGTGTGCCCAAGAGAACAGAAAGATGTCGGGGGTGTTGTTAATGTGCCACCTGTGCGCTCCGGCCCCAGCCCACCAGGCGACCAAGGAGGGGCCCGCCCGACGTCTGAACCTTTTCGGAAGTGATTCATGGCAGCCAAGAGAGGAGGCGCCAGAGAAAAGCAAGCAGGTGTCTCATGGCAATGTCTGTGCAAAGCATGTTCACCCCAAAACGCCCCTGCCAGCCCTGGCCCTTCCGCTTGATTCAGACGGACCCATCCAAACGATGCTTCCCTGAAGCAACCTTGAGGCCCCCATCGTATGGTCGTCCTGCATGGCTGGAACTCGCATCTTGGCAGAGCAGCACAGGGCACTTTCCGGCAGCATGAAAGTCGGGACGCTGCCGGACCTCGGCTGCAAATGTGCAGCTGTGCAGTGCGCTCAGCAGTGGCTCCATCAGCGCCGGAAGGTTGATGGCAGAGGTGCATCATGGGCGGAGAGGGAGGGAGCGAGGGGTGGATCCCAGTGGCAGCAACTTGCGCCAGGAGCCGACTCCCTCTTTTTGAACCGTCCCTGCCCCATTTTTCTCCTCGGATCGATGCCAGCAAAACGGCTGGCAGAGGTCCGAGGAGACCCACAGATGATCAGGCAGCCTTCTGGGCGTAAGTAAAATATATATTTAAAAATATTTGTACTTGCCTCCTGCAGGCTGTCCCATTGCCCCCATCCCCACCATGGCATGCAGCACAGCTTCCGTCGGCGCAGTTGCATGCGATAACATTGCTGGAGATAGGATTGATACAGGTAGGGGGAACACAGGGGGTCACGATGTCACAAGAGGGCTATGTACTACTAGATGTTAAAAATCAAAAACAGTGTAAAACTACAGCAGCCAGAGAGCTATTTTTTTAAAAAAAACACCACCTGAAAGCCCGTTAAAAGAGAACTGCCTTTGCTATTCCATGCAAGATGAGCAGCGATGGGCAGGCAGGCTTCCTCCCTCCCAGGCCAGGCACTGCAGCAGGGTATTCCACTGCCTCAGTGCCACCACAGAAAAGGCCCTGCTCTCATGCTCACCCACAGTACTTCAGGGGGTAAAGCAGGGACCTTCCAATGGTGGGGTGGACAGAAACTAGATCAGTGTCAAAGCACTCGATGATTTGCAGACGTTTGGCAAAAGCTCATGACTGTCAATTGTTTGGGACCAGCAACAATGAAAATGTTTCCCTCCACTATGAGAGATACATCAGTCACTTGGGTCATGGGGCTTTCCCTAACAATGATGGCATAGCAATGGGGGATCTGGCCCATGGAAGCCCCTATTCCCTACTGCTCAGGGAATGTGTGAATGGATCCTAATAAGCAGGATAGTGATGCTGTTAGGAACGGCATCGGCAGTCCCCGGTCCTCGGATCTGGATCGCACTTCCTAGGAGACACATGCTTTAAGCTTCTTGTCTCTCTCCCTGTTGGAATGGAGACTGTGAGCTCCACAGGTCAGGGATGTATTTTATTTTTTCTTGGCTAATGTTCCTCTGCAAAGTCCTGGGAATGCTGATGATAGCAACCATTACAATTAGATTCTTGTTCTGATGCTTCCTCTTCTCTTCTCTTGCTGTCCCTGAATCAAGCCCTCTCTGAACGTGATGTGGGGCCTCATCTCGCTCTTCCTCCTCAAGGACTCACCTTTTCTGTGAATGCTTTGGCTCCCCTCCCAGGCCCATATACCGTATTGGTCTGAGTATAAGACTCACTTTTTTCTCCTAATTTAAGTTTTTAAACTAGGGGTGCGTCTTATAATCAGGCTGTTGCAATTTAATGCCAGTGATTTAATTAAATTTTTTTAATAGCACCAAACTTTAAGGGTGCGTCTTATAATCAGGTGCATCTTATACTCGGGACAATACGGTACGTAGGCCAAGCTCGACTGTGTGTGTAGCTGCCGCCTTGCTACCCACATTCCTCGCTTGCTCCCTTTGCTTTGCCCCTCCTGTTCCGTTCTCCCTCTTGCTCTGCTCTCTCTCCTCTGAGAGTGGAGAGGGACCTGTCTTCTCCATCATCAAGCAAGCAAGCACTATGTGTAGGTAGGCAGATAACATTGTAGCCATGTCTTGCCTTCTCTTTGGAAGTACTATTCTATATGCTGCCTGCCATTTCAGTTGAAAAATTCTCAGAGCAACTCATAGAATCATAAAACACATTCCAAAATGCTAAGAAATGGTGTATTATTAATGTTGATGACTACTCTGTATACCCCTCTCTTCTATACATTAATTCAAATAATTATTCTCAGGACGTGTGATGCATTGCACCCCCTAAATGCTCACAGGAAAATGTGGGCTATGTCACGCGCATACAATAGCCACCACCACAACTTCTGGAATAGCCACCTTCCTTCCTCTCTCAAATGTGGCCCAACCTGAATTAGGCCACTATTGTACCTGTTCTGTTCATCCTGGATACAGTAGGCTCCTCTCAACTCCTTCTCTCCCGCCCCCCAACTTGGGGCCCAGAGTGAGGAAGATTATTTCCATACAGCTGTCCAGAAAGCCACGAATTTTAAGATCATTGTGGTGGGGAGGGGGCTTCTAGCCTAGAAGAAAAGGCTGGCATTCTTCTTCTTCATGTGCTTTCCCCTCTGTCTTTTTCTGTGACTGGAGAGGGGGGCTCTTTGTGTGTATTGGGGTGGGGGTTGCACACAGGGGCTTATTGCAGTCAGCAGTATTAACACCATTCGGTAGCTCTGATTGCCGGTTATTAGCATATATTATCTCAGTCCCCTGCCTCTGAAAGGAGAGGAGGGCCTATTCTTTTTCCCCTCCTCAACCCTCCCTCCCACCCCACCCCCACCTTGTCTTTTACACTTAATTACTTCACTTATTACACTGCAGTGAGGGGGGGGGAGACAAATATCACAGGACAGTGGGCAACTGGGCCTGGCACAAATAGGGCATGAGTAATCACCTATTCTGCTATTGTGCCTTCAAGGAAGAAAAAGAGACCATGTTCACATATTAATAAATAAGGGGAGAGGGCTTCCCCCCTCCCTCCAAGGTCTTGGAAAAAGGAATCTTCCAAGCATGCAGCAAAGGAACGGTGAGGAGACCACAGGGGCTTGGTGACATGCTGAATGCTGACCAGAAGCATTTCATTCAGAGATGCCTTTTGGAAAGGTGTGTAGTAGAGGTGACTTCTGTTTGCTCCAGTGGAACCAGTACCCTTGAACTTGTAAAGTGAGTGATGTCACGACTCCTTGCTGGGGAGACAGATGGGATATGATGTCATAAAGAGCTCAGATTGTTCTCGTTGGCCATGTGTTGTGATGGGAGCGGGGGGGGGGTGATTTGGAGGTGGCAGCCATGAATGAGAGAGAACAGACTGGACAAAACACAAGCTGGATATTTGGTGAGATCCTTTGTGAATTCAGATCAGCACCCTGGTCACTATTTGAGGAAGGGTGATATGAAATGTCTTGCCCCTGCTGCATATTCAAGCTCTCTTGCAAAAGTTGCTTTAGGACGTCAGACTAGCCTTAAAATGAATCAAGGATAAAACCATATGAAGCTGGCTTATACAGTGGCAGGTCACTAATGTCTAGTCTGACTGACAGCAGCAGGAACCCTGTCCTGCCCCTCCCTGATACCTGAGATCCATGCAGGGAACTTCAGCCTGGGACCCTCTCCATGCAAAACCTGCATTCCTCCAGTGAGCTACTGACCAGACCCCAGACCGTTTGAAGAAAGAGTAACATCTCACACAAACAATCCCTTATAGGGGAATGAACTCATTCATTCCCGATTGTTTTCTGTCTAACAATGAACTTATATCTTTAGTACGCAGCTTAAACATAGACATGGTAGGCAGCCAGTTGAGAATCTTTTTAATTTAATCAAAGGACGTTGCCATAAAGATTGGCTTGGGTGCTTGGACCTGAAAACTCAGACAGAGTTCAAACGAGAAGGCAGTGAAAAATGTTCCAGCAAGACTGCCGGAGCAAAAGGTGCCAGGAGCCCACTGAATATTCACTATGTAAATAAAGCATGTAAACATCTACGGTATATTTCTTTATGAAATTGTATGTAATTATATTGTCTCTATGTACATATAAGATGTCAACAAATTAAAGTCCACTTCCACAGTGGCTTAGCTATATGCTAACTGTTTCAAGGACAGTCGGAAGAAGATATACCATTATACGGATTCTGGAAAAGACAAACTCGGGGTCAAGTGACGTGCTCCACCTGTCAGGCAGGCATGTCGAACATTGGAAGCACCTTTTCACAGAAAAGCAGCTACAGAGAGGGAGAGCAGGAGGGGAGGGGGAGGTTACTTCTCCTCTCCAGAACCTTTTTGTTGTTGATGATGATGAAAATCATTCCCACCCCAAGCTGCTGTGTGCCTTATTTACAACAGTTGCTTCAGAGACAAATAGCAGCTGGAGGTTGTGCCTGTTTTGATGGTTGGTTTGTGTTGTTGTTGTGGGAAAACAGCATGCAGGGAAAGAGTTAACTGGGCCCCGTTGGCTGTTTCTTGTGAACACACAGAAACATACTTCTTAAAAACACATTTAAACAAATGTGTAGTTTGTTGCCTAGGTGGTCTCCAGGAGAAGGATCGCTCAGGGAAAAGCCATATGAAACTGATGTCCAGGGTCAGATTGTTGTCCCAGCATTGTCTTCTCTGACTCTGTAGGGACATGGGCGGAGGTTTTCTCAGAGCTATTATTTGAGCTGTTTGGGGAGAAACCCCACAATTGAACCTAGGACCTTGTACTGACATGTGCTCTGCTACTATGTTACAACACTTTAGGCATGCCTTTCCATGTGCCCCCACAATAGGCCACAACAAGAGGAACAAAAGCTGTTCTGTTTTTTGTTTCCCTTCCAGTGGCAATACAATTAATTCTCCAGCGATGTGCAAGACAGAATTTATTTCATTGCTGGCCTGGCAACACTGCATGGATTTCAGAAAGAGCCATTCCAACAGCAGTTTGGCCCAGTGTGACATAAACTGACAGCAAGCCAAGCATCACTCAAACTTGGGGGCCAAGTTCTGAAGAAGTCACCTCCAGGTGGACTTTAGTGGGATCATTGCCTGATAGGGTGGCAGCATGACAGCCCCCCCCTTTACCCCAAAGGAACTGAAAACTGTCAAGGTCAGAAAACAGGGGGAAGAGAATTCTCCCCCCCCCCATATGCATGCAACCTGCTGGGCTTCAGTTGCAAGAGTGAAATCTGCATAGACCCTCCGGGTCCTACAGATGAGACTACTTCAAATCCCCACCCCCTCTTTTTGTGGGGTGATAATTTTGGCCTGTGACTGGTCAGGGTGACAATAAGGCCAACAGACCCAGAAAGAGGTTGAACATGCAGAGCACAAACCACTCTTGTGCATTTCCTACTCATTACAATGGGGATTGTGCAGGAGAATTTCACCACGGATTGTGTCCCATGTTAATCAGTGAGCATATGGACAGGTTGCCACTTGGACTGTATGCCCCCCCCCAGACAATAAAATAACTTCAGCTGACCTGGAAAAAGGAACAACTGGGCTATGAACTAGACTGTGGCCGGGCGGCCCTTTTGCACTCTTGATTCTGCAAAGGTCAATGTTTATTCCCCACCTTTTGTTGAACTGGGAAATCAAATGTAGAAGGATCCCCTCCCCCAACCCCCTGAATCCAGGCTCAGTAATAATTTGCTGGGTCTTAAACCACCCTGGGTTTGCACCAAGACAAAGGAATGAGAGAGTGGTGGGGGGAGAGAATATTTTTCCCTTTCCCTCTCTCTCCCCATTCTTTCTCCCCCTCCTCTTCCTCAGACACGTGTCTTCATTGTTCTGTCTTTGGCTGGACACAAGGAAGGGGAGGGGAGGCAAGAGTTAATCAATCCTCAGAGTGGAGAAAGATGATTGTTGAAGACTCAGTTTTACTCAAATGGGGAGAAATAGAGGAGTGAGAAGGAAGGGGGGATTCCCTGCATGGCTAGGAATTTTGTAGCTCAGATTAGAAAATGCTGCTGGAGAGGGGAAGAAGGAGGAGTTGGATAGAACTGCTAATCTATTATTTGAGGAGGATCTCTCTCTCTCTCTCTCTCTCTCTCTCTCTCTCTCTCTCTCTCTCTCTCTCTCTCTCTCTCTCTCTCTCTCTCTCCCCCCCCCCCCTTATGTCTGTCTGTCTGTCTGTGTGTGTGTATTACATGCATCTCTTCTGCACTTGCCTTCCACCTCCTCTGCCCACTGTCTCCAATTCCCGTGTTACTTTTCCGGTGTGTGTACGTGCACCCGTGTGTTTGCACACACACACACACACACACACACACACACACACACACACACACACACACACACACACACACACACACACACACACACACACACAAAAGTTATTATGTGTCGATTTTTGAACAGGTTACAGTGAGGACGGGCCTCTCCTTTCTTTCCGTCGGATATACTTTGTTATGCCAACAAATTCTCTTCGCGCTGAAATTGCCTCGCATGTGGGGGTTATACGATGGAGTGGGGGGTGGATAATGGGAGGGAGTGTTGATGGGCTCAGACCGTGGACTCTAATCATGTGTGTTGCAGTGTTAACCAGATGGGCCGTGGAATACCCCCTCCTTCTCCTCCCCCCCCCACTGCCAAACCAATTACTCTTGTCTGCTTCTCCCCCACATTCTCACTTTCTCTCTCCCTCCCTCCATCGTCCCCACCCCATCTCCCATTCCCTGCCTCTCACAAGCTTCCCTTATCCCCCCCCCCATCTTTTAGCAGTGCCTGTTCATTGCTCACGTGCTGATAGTCCTGGGGGACACAGTTGATGGATTAAAGGGCTGAACCGCTCCACCTGATCTCCCTCCACCCACCCCTCCTCCGTCATCCTGTGTCCCATATAAAGACAGGGGGGTGGAGAGTGTGCTGCTGACCTCAGCGATTCTTTGGCAGCCCCCCCCCCTTCTCTCCCTCCTCCTCCTCGCCCTCTCCCGCACTCCTCCCCATTCCCTTCTCCGCCTCCCTCTTGCTCGTACTGGGGAGAGGGGGAGAGCGCGCAAGCGAGGAGCTGTCCAAAGTGCTGATCGCGGCTCGGGAGGCGGCAGCGGCGCCGGCAGCAGCAGCAGCAGCAGCAGCAGCAGCAGCAGCAGCAGCTGCATCTCCGGTCCGCCCGCACCATGCCTCGCTCCTTCCTGGTCAAGAAGGTCAAAGCGGACGCTTTCCAACCCAGCCCCATCCCGGCGCCCACTTACCACCCCCTGGAAACTTCGTATAATGAGCTGGCTGGACCCCTGGGGGGCAGAGACCCCGGGGTGGAGAATGGTAAGCGAGGCGCCCAGGGGCTCCCAAGAAGGTCCGAGGGACCGGTGCGGGGAGGAGGATTTCGTGTGCGTGCCTGCGGATAACAGAAGGACATGCCAGGGAGGGAGGGAGGGAGGGATGCTCACACAGGGTGAGCCTGCGGAGGGGAGACGAGAGAGAGGGCGGCAGACGGTCAATGTTACTGTTCCTCATATGATGGTTTGTTTCTGAAAAGTGGTGGGACTGGATCTCTTTCTTTCCCCTCTCCGCCCACAGATCTAGACAGCCCCAACGTCTCTGGGAAGGGGGGATCGAATAGGTGACATAATCCTTCGACTCCGGCTAGCACGTTCCAAGAAGGGACGATCTCTAGTTGTACCCCTCGCAAAGACATTGTCAGAGGGATAGTGGTGTGCGTGCGGTTAGGACTGGTTCGTGCGAATGCGCTCCGTGGAGAAGGATGTGCTGGAAAAGGGAGCTGGGTTACTTTATGACCTTCGAAGTTCTGGTTGGTGAAGGTGTTGAAAGTGGAACTCGAAGGGGGGGGGGGGGGGAGAGAGAGAGAGAGAGAGAGAGAGAGAGAGAGAGAGAGAGAGAGAGAGAGAGAGAGAGAGAGCAGTACAGGAGACAGTCCTACTGAGAGAGAGACTTGTTTAAGGGCCAGGTCACCAAATGAGCCCATGGCAAAGGTGGGGTGACCTAGAAATCCCCAGCTCCGAGTCACCTCTATTGACTGGAACACAGTCTCTCTAGCCTCTTTGAAGCTCTCAACACCACCCAACTCATCATACCCCCTGCCACGTGCTCATCCCAGCCAGTCAGCCAGGAACAGCTTTTTTGCCCTGCCACCTACTTCTCTGGGCACTTCTCTGACCGCAAGCAACAATATCTTCCCTTCTTTGGTCCCCATGCTCTGGGCCTGTTTAACTCCACTTTCATGTGCCTAGCCTAGGAAGTCGGGTGCCTGACTTTGGGGTGTCATTCTTATTACTTCCTTGCAAGAAGGATATGCTATGTCTCTGTTATGTGGGATTTGGGAGAGATATTTGTCATGTGCCTCTGTGTTTCCATGTTCTTTGATACAAAGAGAAAGTATACTGCTGGGGTTGAATTCGTGTGTAGTGAAGATGAACGTCTGTCGAGAAATCTGTGCCTCAGTGTATCCTGGCGTGTCTGCAGGAGAATGTCATTCATTGCTCCCTTGTTCTTTGAGATTCAGAGCTGTTGTCCAATGCTTACAATTGTTTTGTTGAGCACAGATATTATTATGCCCCCCCTCCTTTCATTTCAAAGTCTTTCAGGGTGGTTTACAATCCAAAATAAAGCAAGGACACATACATTAAAACCATTCTGTCTAAGAAACGATACAAGGCAGTAACAGGATCATGTGCTGGGCATGTGTAGCATGCCACAGTCTAAGCAAGTGTATGTCTAGCCTTTTTGTTGGGTTATATGTTCTTTTTTTTTTAATGCTACACCAAGGAGAGAAAGCTCAACTCCTATGATCAGAATGAGCTAGAAGAATTTAGCAAATTTCCCTCCTTTCCTTTATATTTAGAAAAGGTGTTGTGTGCAAAGAGAACTGGGCTTGAAGAAAACTGAAAGTTTCTCACAGACACTGGGAAATAGAAGGTCAAAAAAAAAAAATCTGAAATCTGGGACCATTGACTAAAGTGGCAGGAGGCAGGAGACAGGAGGGAGAGGAGGGAGCTGCAGGGGGGGGGCATTTAAGCCCCACCTCCTGGTGACGGGAAGAGACCTGCTTCATCTCCCTCTGACATCTGAGAGATCACAGCCCTTGTGTTGTCAAGCATTTCTTTTTCAGCCGTGTATGTGCATGATGAGAGTGTGAGCGAATGAGAGAGCGAGATTCAGGGTTGAGGGAGCGCTTGGCCAAGAGACCACCAGTGGGTCTCCTTAATCAGTAAGGGGAGGAGGTGGGTTCAACAACAACTCTCCAGAGTCCTCTGCCCTAATGACTCAGGCAAGCAAGTCAAACTATAATTTTTGTTTAACCGCCTTCCAGCTGTCCATGATTAGAGGGCCACGGTTAGAGGGAGAATAGAGGGCCAGTGTCTCCCTCCTCTCTGCTGACCCACACCCTGCAATCCCCTGGACACTTACACACGTAGTCAGCGCAGTTGGCCCTAAAGGGACAACACCGGCCATGTGGTGCCTTCAGCTGAAGGTTTTCACCCAGCTTCCTTCCTGGAGAGAGTCATCGTTCTGCATTCCTTCCCTCTGTGGAAGGGGCTGCCTGTCACCCAACAGTGGCTCATGTGCTTTGCTGAAGCTCGGAAAGTTTGGAGAGCTGCTGCCAGGGGGAGCAGGTGAACCCATGGCCTGCCTCTGTAGAAGGCAGCCCCTGGTAAGAGGGGCCACAGCTCAGTGGGAGCACACCTGCCTTGTTTGCAGAGAGCCCCAGGATCAAGCCCAGCATGAACCATCAAAGGACCTTGGGCAACAGCTAGGCTAGGAAGAAGCGCCCGCCTGAGACCTTGGCAAGCCCCCTCCAGTTAGAGCAGCCCGTGTTGCTGGGCTAGATGGGAGGACCAACGTCTGACTTGGTATAAGGCAGCTTGAGCTTCCTGCAGGTAGAGGTTCCCAGGTTCAGTGGCAGGCAGGCAGGCAGGCAGGCAGCCTCTCCAGGTCAGGCTGAGCAAGATCCATGCCCGAAGCCCCAGGGAGCAGCTGACAGCCAACATGACCAAGCAACAAGATGGACCCAGGCTAGAAGACAGGTGACTGTGGAAGGCAGTTGCATTTGTGTCACCTGGGGGCCTCTGGCTGCCAGCCATGCTCAGGTGCCAGGTTAACTTGGCATTGCTTGCAGACCACAGACGTACAGAAAGTCTCACTCCTACTTTCAGGCCAGCGTAGGGCATCTGAGGGTGTTTAAACTGCAATGTTGCAACATATGTGAAGTCTATGGTAGGCACATGGTGCTGTTCCATTGCTTTTTCTGGCAGGCATCCTCAAGCATTGTCGTCCCAAGATTCTTACTGGGCATATTCCACTGAGATGGTGTCCTGCACAGCTCCAATGCATTTCCCTGGTGATTGTGCAGGACACCGTCCCAGGAAGACAAAACGAGAGCTGACTCTCCCCAGTGGAACCACAGGAAAACAAAGACCAGCGGACAGACAAGAGCTCTTTCTCTTGTCTCAGGCAGGGGGACCCAGCAGCAGATCAATGGGAAAAGAAAGCAGCAAGAGCATATGGATTGCTTTCCTCAGGGGAAAGTGCCTGGGGAACAATGATCAACCCTGCAAAAAAGCAGCGCATGTCTCCGTTGGCCCACCACACTCTCAGCCACAAGCATCCAGGCATGCAACTGCATTGTGCTCAACTGAACGAGGACAGTGAAATGTTGGCTCCGGTCCAGTTGTCACTTGGGGGTACAGGGCTTTCATGTGTACCTAGACCTTCCCCATTCATTCCAGGGGCTGGGAGGTTTTGCATGTGCAAAGGGCTGTGCATGCAGAACTATTGTACACTCTCCATTGAAGTGAATGGGAAGACATTTCCACACAGTGGAATTCTGTGTGTGAGGCAGAGTACTGCATGAGAGATCTGCTTCCAGGTCTAATCCAGACAGGCATGTCGGTCTTTTAGTGGGGCAAATTAGTTGAATTGAATTGAACTAGTTTAGTTGGCAAATTAATCAGCTCGTTTAAGGAGGGCCTGTAGCTCAGTGGAAGAGCGTTGGCTGTGCATGTGGGAGGCCCCAGGTTCAATTCCTGGCAGCATCTCCAAGTTGGACTGAGAAACATTCATCTCTGAAACCTTAGAGAGCTGCTGCTGCCAGTCAGTGTTGATGATCTTGAGCTAGATGGATGAGTGGCCTGACTCAGTATCAGGAAGCTTCCTATGGATTGGATTAATTAGGATGGGAGCCCACTGTAATCAATGTGTCTCTGTGTTAAACAAAACTCTTGTACTATAATAAGTGGGAATTATGAAGAAAATACGAAATGTGACCTTTCCTGCTAACTATGACGGGCAGCTTTTGCTTATTGTAATTGTCAACTACCTTGCACTTCCTTCAGTGTTAGTGCACTTATTTATTACACTTTTATGCCTCCCTTCTCCAGGGGTCTCAGGGCAACATATGCATTTGCCTCTGTTATCCTCACAACAACAGCCCTCTGATGTCAGTTGAGAGCCTGTCTGGTTCACGGTCCCCCGGCTCACTATGGCTAAGCAAGGGATTTGAACCTGGGTCTCTGACCACTACACCAGCTCCCACAAGAGCTCACAAAGACAGCAATATTGTGGTTCTGAAACTGCCTTATACTGATCAGACTGTGAGTCCACTGGCAGCAGGGAGTCTCTGGGGTGTTTTCCATCACCTGCTGAACCTTTAGCTGGAGACTGAACCGGGGACCTTACGCATGCATGCAGATGCTGATGCGCTACCACTGAGCTGTGGTCCTGCCTTGCTCATATTGCTGCTATGATTGCAGGCGCCAACCTCCACGGGGGGGGGGGGGAGCTCTCAGGATGCTCCACCCCAGAGGCCTATGGATCCAGATGGATTTGTGATGGCTCAGCCTCTGGGCAATGATGGCATGTGCCCTGCACTGCCCCTCAGTGCTCCCTTGTGCATACTGGTGCACGCCATCCTCGCTGTGGATGAGGGGGTCGGGAGGGTGGGTGGGTGGGTGAGCAAATGGGCAGGTGGACGCTGGCCATGGTAGCTTCCCCCCCTTCTCCCTCCAGCCCTGGGGAGGGTCATCTATGGTCTAGAGTCAGTACAGTGTCATCTTCAGTAAGCGGGTGGCTTCCTGTTGTTTCTATCTGTCCCATCTGCAGCTGGAGAGGTTGTGGAAGTCCTCAACTGTTGCCTGGAGCTGGTGAAGGGTTGAATGAGGGCAAAAGCTGAAATTAAATCCAGATAAGACAGAGGTTCTCCTGCCAGGAGATAATCTGCTGAAACGGTGATAGCATGTGAAGCTCTTCTTGGTGTGGTTGGTTGTACTCCCCTGAAAGATCAGGGGCACAACTTGAGAATACTCCTGGACCCAGCTTTGCTCCTATGGCCAGGGGGGCATCTGCCCAGCACTTGCCCGTCTGGTGTGCCTGCTGCACCCGTTTCTGTCTCAGATCGACCAAGCCATGGTGACCCACACCCTATGTGTGGTGACCCACACCAAGCCATAGTGACCCACACCCTAGTAACTGCACATCCCTTATGGCACATATTACTACTGCAATATGCACCTTAAGGGACTGCCCATGAAGACCATTTGGAAGCTTCAGCTGGTGCAAAATGTAGTTGCCCGGGTGCTGAATGTGCCCAGTTACATTATCATATGACACCTTTGTTGATGCATGTGCGTGGTTGCCAATATGTTTCCAAATGCGATTCAAAGGTGTAGATTATTACCTTAAAAGTCCACATGGCTTAAGAATAAACTACTGTAAGGCAGTGATGTAGACTTGAGTCTATTGACTCAGACTCAAGTCACTTCAATGACTCGACTCAGACTTGACTCGGCGATTGTAAAAGACTTGAAAGATTCGACTCGAGACTTGGAGCCTTTTACGACAAATCGAATTTTCTTCAGGTTTAAACCTGATTTCCCCATTAAATAGGTAGGGACTCGGAACTCATAACCAAAGACTCGGGACTTGGGGGCAAAGACATGGGACTTGACTTGAGACATGGACCCACAGACTTAGGACTTAACTTGAGACTTGGAGTCAGAGACTTGATCCACATCCCTGACTTAAGGACCAGCTCTCTCCATATGCCCATCCCACACTGCCCATCCAGTAAGGTCTTTCAGCTCTTGTGGGTCCTACCATTGTTTTAATTGCAGATGGCAGTGGGCACAATCCAATCCTACTTAGGCCGCCATTGTAACCAGTGGCCCAGCGAAAACGGGAGGTCCCAGAATGAAAAGGGGATTCAAATATCCTCCAAAAGGGGAATTCAAAGGGGATTTGAATCCTCTTTCCGTTCTGGGTCCTCCCGTTTTCGCTGGGCCGCTGGTTACAACAGCGGCCTAGGTAGGATTGGATTGCGCCCAGTGACTCACAAGTGGTCATTGTGGTGGCCCCGCCCTGCCCCATGTAACTCCCTGCCCTATGAGGTGCAGTTGGCCCCCTTGTTATCAGTTTTTTTGCCACCAACTGAAAGCTTGGTTCTTTCCACTGGCCTTTGTTGGATAATAAGTTTTGTTTTTGTGTCTTCTGAAACTGTGCCTTTTTTTTTTTTTTGCATCTTTTGTTGTCATTGAAAAAAAATATAGATTATGCTATTGTTTTAATGTTTGTATATTGTCAGCTGCCCTAGATCCACAAAGAGAAGGGCAGGGTCTACATTTTAAATATAAATAAATAATATGCATGTTTGTTTTCATGTAATCAATTGATTAATGGGCTCAAGGCAATTCAGCAATCGACTAATACCTCTTTCATTAGTCATCAGCTCTAACCAGGGGAGGTGTGACCCGGAGCAGGTGCCCCATGTCAACGCTGTAGCTGTCACCCCTGCTGCGGCACCATAGGAAGGGGGGGAGAGCTCCTTCCTGCGCTTCTCACAAGCTTCATCAAACCTGGAAGTGTGAGGCTTCCGGTTTTATTTAAAGAGATTGCCCATGCTGCCCTTGTAAGTAAAGCCAGAAGTTCTGCACTTCCGGCTTTAAAGAAACTGCACAGAGAGCAAGGTCAGGAGAGGGGTCGATCTGCTTCTCACTTGGGCATGCAGGAATTGTGGCTTGTGTCAGCAGAGGGGAGGAGGGAGGTGGTGGCAGACTCAGGTTGAAGCACACCCTGAGTCCACTGCCCCCCGGTCCCTCACAATCCACCGCTGGTGCACCCCACTTCACCTCACCTCATGGTTGGGCCGGTCGTGGCTCAACAGCACATGATCTGAGAGTCACAGCCCAAGACCCCTTGATAATAGCACAGAGAATACCCCACTTACGTTGTAAACAGTAGAGCACACCACTGGGTGGCAGGCCAAACACCTTAAGGCATATCTTCCTTGTGTGATTTTTCCCCCTGGGGTGTAGCCACCCACCCATGGAAATGGGGACTTTCCGTGTGATCTTTTCTGCTTCACAACCAGCGCTGTTGGATTCTTTTGGGGTGAAAACGACTCCCTGGACATTGTTGCCTTTCCTGATGATGATGACGGCATCTACACATGGATGTCATTTCACTCCAGGCACAAGTTGCTCCTTTAGGATCCTGGTTTGCCTGTTTCTGCAGCAGTGCAGAACGTTCTTCAGGGCAATGTTGCATCCTTGATGACAAATCAGAGCAGTTTCTGAGAAGGTCTTTTTCCCCCCTGCAAGGAAAATAGAAAGGAATAGAGGAGCAGGGGGGAGGAATTAAGCTGCCCTGGGTTGAGTGAGAGGACAATCTGTCAAAAGCTTTATGCTTCAAAGTCTTGACAGGCCTCTGGCCAGCACTTTCTGTTCAGGGAGACAGGAGAAGTTCTGAATCTTGGAACTGCTGCTGCATGTGTGCTGCTGTCTTTTTATGCCAGTTCCTTGAGATCTTGGAACTACAGCTTTAGTAGCTAAATGGAGAGGAAGTGGTGCAATGGCGAGCGTGTTGAGTTTGACCCCAGCTCAGCTGTACAGCTTGTTTGGTGACCTTGAATATACAAGGCCCAGAAGTGGTCCTGGTGCTTGTCCAAAAGGCCAATAGTTGGGGCCAGCAGCAGTAGGGCCCCGGGTCAAATTTAACCCTCTAATCTAAAAGGTTCTGTCTTGCTCTCCCTCCCCCAGTTGTCAACCAAGAAGGACAAAGTGCCCCCCCTGTGACAAAAGAGCATTCTGGAACCCCCCCTTTCTGGGGTGAGGGTTACAGGTTCTGGGCCAGCATTTTTCACTCCCTTCTCAGTAGCCCTTAGGAAGGCCGGCCAGCTGCTGACGAGGGGCCAACAGTCTGCAAGAGCTGTGAAGCAGGGAACTGAGGAGACTGCGGGGCCAAGAGTGGGGAGCACTTTACACAGTCAAGGTCTTGTAATAAGTGTACATGTTAAAATGTAATGTCTGAACGTAACAAATGGACATACGGAAATGTATGTCTCATAAAGTAGTGTAAAAAAGGCACACTTGCCAAGAGCTGGGTTTGGCTGAATGCCAAGTGTTGCAGTGGTGGCAAACCCAGATTTGTCGCTGCATGTGTGAAATGTACTGATTGGTGCAGATGGAGTAGAGGAGTGTCAGAGAAGGCAGTGAAGGGAAACTTGGGAGAGAAGAGGGAGGGAGGCAGCCTGGCCCATGGGGAGGCCGTACTGGGAACAGGGAAAAGCACAAAGAAAGAGGGAAAGGGTGTGGCTCCGAAGCTCATGAGAGATGGAGGCAGCCAGGGAGGGGTGCTACGAATGGAGATGTCAGGAGAAAGAGAGGCTATATCCACTGTCTTTCTTTGGGGTAAACCAGAGATGAGTGAATGATGACTGTTTCTGTTCTTAGGAAGGCTTGTGCCTTACATGGGATCACATTCAGTACTCGATGAATTCATAACTGCCACTCATTAAATTCCGCACTTATCACTGTTTGGAAGTGACAAAAGGCGACATGCGGTGGTCAATAGTGTATACGTGGCTTTATGAAATGATTTGAGACATTCATGGAGGAAGATACTTCGATCAGCCATTCTTAGCTGGGATAGCTAAACGAGACTCCGTGTTTCTGAAGACCAGTTGCTGTGGGACCAACTGAGGAAAGACTATTACGCCCCCTGGCTGAGGAGCATCTTGAAGCCACACAACTGGCCACTCCAGAAAAGGACATCCTGGTCTCCATCCACCAGGGTTTTTCTTCTGTCCTTATATGGAGCCTCACTCATTCATTGCATTCACATGCCTGAAAGACCCAGGTGGGGGGGGGGGGGGAGAGGAGAGATCTAGTTCTAATCCTCTGCAGGTTTACTCAAAACCAGATGCCACTGAGGGCTCCATGAGACTTACTCCTAAGTAAGTGCATGTAGGCTTGCAGCTTCGCAGTGCAATCCTATGCATGTTTACTCAGAAGTAAGTCCCATAGGATTCAGTGGGGCTTATTTCCAGGCATTTATGCATAGGACAGTTATGCTCCTAGCAGCCAAATCCTATCTTTTCTGCCCCCCCCCCATGCAGTGGTACCAAAATGTCTACTGCTGCATCCTGCTGGGGGGGGGGGGATTCACGGAGGTCATCTCTGGGTGAGCCTCCAAAGCACGGAGGGGTGTACTCGGACCTGCGCTAGCAAAATCACTGGTGCAGGTCCGCATGGACACATGCCGTGGGATCGGGTCCAGGAAGGGGGCTAGGATTTGGCAGCCACCGCTGCCACTGAACCCGCCCCCTTCCTGGAGCTGATCCGCCCTTCCCCCACCACTGCCCATTCTGCCCTCCCCTGTCCCTGCCTCGTTCCATCCTTCCCTGGCTTGTTCCACCCCATCCTGCCTCCCCCACCGGCCTACCTTCGTTGGTGGGCCACAATGTGTGACCCAGCATGTGAGAGGCCACTCCAACCTGTCCGCTGGTGCTCCTCCAGTGCGCGACTTTAAGCACTGCTGGAGTGGTTTTTACGCCGGCAGAATGCGCGTCCTGCCAGTGTACAGCCCCAATAGGATTGGGCTGGAAGTGTCTTCTATTACCTAATGCACTACTAAGGGCTAACCAGTGTCAACCGATCTTGTGTAGGGACTCTAGGGGTACCGGGGGACATACGGGCATAAGATTGAATTCACTGTTGCTTGAGCACTCCCTCCCTCCTTCCTCCCCACTCCCTCCCCCTTCTCCCTTCATTCACAAATACCTGCCTGGGGCTTTGAGACCCCTTTTCCACAGCTTGAAAAGCTGACCGAAGCAGAAAATGCTGGCTGGCGTGTTCTTTGTTGAAGGCAACATGGGTGCCCTTGGGAAGCTCAAGCTTATGAGGAGACCAATAAAAATAGATTTGAATCACTCTCTGACGGAGTGCAGGCAGGGCTGGCCCTGCCCCATGAGGCAAGGTGAGATGGTCGCCCCCACTGACAGGTGGGAGAACAGCTGAGCTGAAACTGGGTTGGGAGGGAGGGAGGGGGCAGTTTCCATAAACATTTTCATGCACCTCCCAAAAGCAACTCTTTTTGATGACTGGTGGGGGCAAGCAGATTTGCATAGTTGGGGGGTTGGGAGCACAGAAGGTGGCCCCATGCAGCGGTAATTAAGCCGACTCCCCACATTGCTGCCCTAGCATAGTGAAGCAAGACCGTAAGCACCAACCCAGTTGCCTAGGCATCAGGGACACATTCCCTCCCCCCCCCCCCACAGGCACTACAACTTCATTTGCCCTCAGTGATACCACACCATGTATTCACATTTTAGTGGCTAATTGGTGCCATTATGTAATTCTGTTCACGACAGGATCCCTGATCACCACCGTCCTAATCTCATTCTATACAGGGGAGAGCAGGATCCGGATGGCAGGCCTGCCATGCCCCCTAGCAGCACAGTTCTATTGGACAGCTAGCCCTGTTCACACAACACATCCCACATGCACACAACCTGCAGACAGCGTACACGTCGGTCTGTATGCGCATATACAACCAGTGCACCTGCAGGCTGCAGCAGGGTGTACTTCATAATACGGTAGAACTAACACAACACTGGGGAGAGGCCTATAGCAGGTTGGCAAATGCCTGTCAAAAGAGGCAGGTGGGTCTTCAGTTGGTGCCAAAGGGGTGGCAAAGAGGGCACCAACAGCACCATACGTGGGATAGAGCTCCACGTTGTGGGGTCCTCCTCTGAGAAGCCTCCTCCGTGAGCTGCCGCCGCCATCCAAGCCTCTGAAGGCAACAAAGCCTACCAGGGGGCCTCTCGGAAGGACCTGGGGGGGGCAGGCAGGCTCACGCAGGAGAACGATGCCCATCAGAGAGGAGGGAGTCCTTCTGGATAAGATCCTTACCACCACCTGTAGGAAAAATGAGCATTACAAGTCATCCCTTATTATAGCTGGCGGGGGGGGGGGGCGGAGCTGAAGCTGAGAAGTATTGGGGTTATTTCGTTTTTGTTCCCCCTTACACCCAGGCAGACTGCTATACTTAGCTAAATAAACATACGAGGCATAGGCTGAGTGAAGTTGCAAAAGAAGAAATAGGTTACTCACGGTTCAGTTCATATATACAGCATCTGGTTAAGACCAGAGGTTACTCTAACTTAGGATGGTGTGCCCCTACAGCTGGCACGCCCTGCATGCGGTGTGCTGGAAGATGGCCGTTGGGCAGGAGAGCTCAGCATGGCACATCTGCCCTCGTTGGCAGTCAGAAGAAGAGGAGAGTGAGAAGAAGGGTAGGAGAAGGAGGAAATAGAGTCAGGGAGCCGCGCCCCTTCCTTGGAACACAGAGAGGTCAAGGTAAAAGGTCTCTCAGGTGACCAGACGACACACTGCCCCCCAGTGTCCAGCAGCCGAACGCTGCCCATCTCCAACAAGAAGGAGTGGCTTGCCACAGGTCTCTTCTGAGCATGTCTGCAGCGGCTCACTGTCCGTTTCTGCTCCGCCCCTTCCGGAATCTCCTCGCTCACCCTGCTGCGACTCAGACAGGCACCTCCTGTCAGTCAGGGAGGTGCACTTGTGGGTCTTGAGGGCCCCTGATGAAGGCTTCTTCCTCTCAAGGAGGCTCTTGGGCCATTATCCTTCTCCTGTCTGTCTGTTGTTCCAGGCAACCAGCTCAACATTGCCCCCCCCCCCGGGCCCGGCTATAGTGCCAGGCAGGCTCACTCACAACACCCAAATGGAGTCTCACAACAATAGTGCCAGAATGGCACTAAGCAGCAGAGAAGGGGCACCGACGAGCGGGGGGTGCAGTCCACCAAGTTCAGGGTGCACAATTTGGAAGCTGCCTCAGTACTCAGTTGGAGTCAGAGGTGTGTGGTGTAGAGGCTTCACCTTGTGCTGTCACTCCAGCGTGAGTCCTTATGAATATCTGAGAAGGATGTGTCTGAAATACTCCCCCCCCCGTTTTACGGCCCTGTTTGGGGTTGGCAAGGTTGGTGGCATTTTGGCAGTTTGGGAGGGGAGCAAACTGACTGGCGCCAGAGGTGCTCTTTGGGCAGCTGGAGTTCCTGTTTCCAGAAGTCCCCTTGGAACGAGGCTGCATGATGACATAGCAGAAACTGGACACAGGGCCGGCCGGCCGCTGCCAGCAGCTCCGAGGAGCGCTGCAGAACGGACCCTGGCAGCCAAAAAGGTGAGCGGCGAGGAGCCGGGCTGGCTTGGGGCGACGTTTGCTCCCCTCCCTTCCTCACAGGTTTCATGCTGGCAGTTTTCACAGGAGGCTGCTCAGCTCAGCTCCAGCACCCCCCGCCTCAAGGTCAAGTGGGGCCCCGTGTCTGTCTCTGCCAAGGCAGGTTTGACAATGCCTATTACTAGCCAAGAATGGGATCTAATCTCTATGTTCAGCGAGGCTGTGTGTACCCCTGAAGATCAGGCGTTGAGGCTAATCAAAACCAGGGCGGCCTTCCTGTCCTGTGCATGAGCTTCCGAGGCATCCAGCGGGCGGCTGCTGAAGAGAGAGAGCAGAGGGATCCCGACCGAGGTGGCCCTACCAGTGGCATCGCCGCCACCGAATGGATTGCATGGGGCAGCTCAGGTAGGCAGCTCCCCACCTGAGCGCTGGGGGAGCTCTTGCCAGTCAGAACTGAGCAAGGTGGCTCAATATGCCCCGATTGGCTGCAAGGCAGCCAGTGTGGGGTAGCAGTTCAGTGCCTGAAGGACTGGGAAGTCCTGGGTTCAAGATCTCGTTCCGCTATGTAGAGCACTGTAGACCAGCCGCAATTGCTCAGCCTAAAACCTACCTCACATGGTCAGAACAGGGATGAGGTGAGCCAAGCAAGAACCTATGTGCTGCCATGAGGGTCTTATAGGAAGGGTAGGATAAAAATGGAATGATGGAAATAAACTTAATGCACCTTTGAGCACCTACAGAGCGCATTCCACACACACTTCAATCTTGCCGCACCTGCACACCTGAGCCCCAGCACCTCTCATTTGACGAGTTAAAGCACTCCCCTACATGCTCCAGTGCATGAAAGGAAAGTGTATCTTCTGGCAATTGGAGGTGAGGGAGGTCAGCGAGAAACAGAGGCTGCCTCCCAGAAAGATTGTCCCTCCCTGCTTCTTCCTTTCCATCCTCACAGTGGAAGCAGCTTTGTGTGAAAGAGAGACAGTCCTTTGCAAGCTTGCGGGTGCGAAGGGGAAGGCTGACAGCAGACAGCGAGGCAGGGGCGTCGCTGTGGTTCTCCTCCTGGCAATAACCTTGCTGTGTGTTCCGGAGAAAGTGTGAAAAATTGCTGAGCGGTGCATTTTTCCGCCCAGAGTGTGTGACTGCACTTGGTAAACAAGGAGAAGAAAGAGGAGGAGGGGAGGAGGAGGAGGAGAGGGGGGATCTGCACAGCGTGGCAACAGGAAGAGACTGAGAGCCAGGCTGGGGAGATGTCAGCGGCACCCTCTGAATTTCAGATATGCCACAAGAAGGAAAGGGCTTCTGCAAAAAATGCCACCCCCAAGAGTGGACCGCGTCTCTCCCTAGTCTTGACAGAATTACCAAGGAAGAGAATGAAAGGAGAGTTCTGCTCATTCTGGGCTCTAAAAGAAGTAAATGCATACATTTTTTAAAAAATCAATAATCTAGCAGGAAAATGAGGGGGCTGGGGGGGTGTCTGTCATTCTGTAGTGACCTCTGGTGCTGAGCTTTCAAATGGGAGGGAGCAGCGGGTTTTCTGTCCTCAGCAAACTCAGCCCGCCTGGAGGAGAGTCAGTCCAGGGCTCTTCTTTCTCGTCAAAGTCAAGATGCCTGACTGTGACTCCCCCAGAGGAGAATCTCCCCGTTTGTCTGCACAGAAAAGTCTTTCCACTGGTGCCCAGTGTCATTCACACTGGGCTGGGATCCCCCCCCCCCCAGGAGATGTTGGCTGCTATAAGCCAATCTCACTTGTTCAGCTTCCCCCACCCCACTGGAGCTAGCTAGGCCACACCAGATGTGGAGTTCTGTGGACCTTCTCCATGATGATGTGTCTTAAAATGACAAGCAGCCACTGGGTGCTGCATTTGGAAGAAGCGTGGGGCGCGAGGGTTAGGGGGGTGACCCTTCCCCTGATGGCTGTTTTTCCTCTCAAAATTGCCTGCCTCAAACTGCATTTCTCTCTGTAAAGGAAATATTTTCCTGTGGAGGGAAAAGCAGCTGATGGGGGGGGGGGAATTTTGAGAGGAAAAAGAGCCAGCAGGGAAAGGGTTAAGAACTCACTCTCTTTCCCCCTCCCCCCTTCTTTTGCTTCTAGCTGAAGATGGGAGTCTGGTGGAACTTGAGCCTTGTTTTGTATAGTTGGGCCCTGAGCCCTTGTCTGCCACTGTCGGCCTTATGCTCTGGCTTCTCTCTCAGCCTCTTTGTTCCTCATCTGTAAAATCGGAATATTAATTGGTTGCCTGTGATCAGGTTATTGTGCAGCTCTGCTGGCCGGCGTTGCCGTTTCATGTTAGACTCCCAGTGGCTCAGATGCAAAGATTTGTACAGTATTTGTAAAATATACAGTAGTTGGGGTCATCTCAGTGTGTCGCTGCTTAGCAGGAGGCAGTTGGCACCACCACCTCCCCTTTTGCATCTGGCACCACCAGTTGGTGGATCTCAGTGTGGGTCTAATAGTGAAAAATCAGAGTCAATCCTACAAGTGCGGGGGGGTGGGTGGGTTGTCCCTTCCTCCCCCTCCCTCCCGCTGTCACCTACCGCTGAGGCCTGATGCCTCAAGAAGAGCAAGGGGGGGGGGCCCTCCTTTTTCAAACCTGTCCCCACCCACAGGATCAGCCCTAGACCCCCTGGCACCTGAAGCACTGTGCCAAATGCAGCTGCCCCTTCTTACCTGGTGCTGTGCTGCCAGCCTCTGCTCCTCCCACTCCCTGGACTGGAAAGGAAGAGAATGACGGAGAGGAAGAGGAAGTGTGGAGGAGAGGAGAGATGCTCTAGCCCACCACCCTCTTCCCCCCCCACACACACACACACGCTGCTGCCTGAGGTGACTGCGATTGTTGAGGAGGTCAGGAAATTCCTCCACTGCTGTTCTGTTCTACACACACACACACACACACACACACACACACACACACACACACACACACACACACACACACACACACACACACACTACAAACTGGGAGGAGCATTGGAAGCTTGTTGCCTCTTCCTGAAGCTGCTTTCTGGGGGGGGGGGCTGGGGGTCTTTCTCCCTGTGGTGTCCCTGTTGTTAGCAGTTGGACCATCTAGGGTTAGAGGGCAGGTTTGCCCCATCCCTGCAACTGCTGCTCCCCTCTGAGTGAGAACCACTGGGAAGACAAAAAGAGCCCTGCTGGATCAGACTCAAAATCCGGATTTTGTTTCCTCCCTTGCTGGCCATATGGCCATGCCTTTCCCCCGATAGTATTCATTCTCAACTAGCCACTGATATTCAGAGGTACACTGCCTCTGAAGCTGGAGGTTCCATTATTTAGGTCTATTGCAACTAATAGCTGCTGAAGCTGATTGACTTCAACTCCCCCTCCCCTTCCATCCATCTGCTGAACCCCCTTTGAAAGCCGCCTAAGCCTGTGGTCATCACCACATTTTGTGGTGGCCAATTCCGTTAATTAAGCATCTATGCATTCATTAATTGGGAGAACCAAACTAGCCTCTCTTGGCAAAGCTCTGCCCTGGCTCCTTTTCCTGATCAGACTACAGTGTGACAGAATGTTGGAAACTGGCTGAGAGAGAGAGAGAGAGAGAGAGAGAGAGAGAGAGAGAGAGAGAGAGAGAGAGAGAGAGAGAGAGAGAGAGAGAGAGAGATATGTTCATAGGGTTATTATGATCTGATTTCACTGCTGTGACACAAAAGCCAGAGCTAGTTGCAGCAATTGTCTACAACTCTTTTGATTTTATAGCAGAAAGAAAGTTTTACTTATTTGCCAGCACTGGAAGAAGTATGGCAGAAAGGTGGCCCACAAACTCTGATGTAAATCCAACAAATGAAACGGAGACACTCCATAAACGATGTGCCAAGTTCACGCCATGGAGAGAAGGGATCTACGGCCCAATCCTATCCCCCAGTTGTTACCCCCCCAAAGGCCCTGCAAGGGCACATGGAGTGCAGGCCACTGGGCCAGTCCAAACTGCTGCCGCAAAGCAGCGGCAGCATCAGAGCTGCGCTGCTGCAGACCTCAGACCACGCCAGGGCATGTTAGTTGGCGGGGGAGGGTTGTGGGCAGGGAGGGGAAGAGCCAGGGGTAGATAGGGGGAGGTCAGGGGTGGGGAGCAGGCTGAAGGGGTGGATCTCAGTGGCAAACATGCACGCCAGATCCTGTCCCCCACTTTCCGCTTGCTTTTCTCCCTTTCTCTCCTTGGGCCTAGCCGGTCTGAGGAGACCCATTGAGCCATCAGGGGACCTACGCAGAGGTAATGGGAAAATATTTTCTGATTTCCCCACACACACACACGCACTCACACAGTATGCAGCACACGCCTCCATGGCTTCAGCAGCATGGATAGGATCGGGCAGTTAGAAGCCCTGTCCTCTGTACCACTTTGTGCAGGCCCATAACCTGCACATGGCCAAGTGCCATTTCTTCAGCATGCGGCTGAAGTTGACTTCCATATGCCCCACAGCAGCGCCAGGCTGTTGAAGCATCACACAGGTCCAAGCACAAGCGACAGCAACTGCTGGCTTGAAGCACGGCCTCTTCCGCAACGAGCAGCAGGTCTTCTGACTGAGGGGTTGTGGCAAGAACTGCACTTTCCTATGGGCAGGAATCAATCAGAAGCCAGCCAGGGGTCGGGATGAATGTGCAGCACCATTCTGCATTTGGTAGTTAGGAAGTTCTTGCCAAGACTAACCTACATCTCTTATCTGCCCTGGGCCCCCTAAGATTGTTGTTGTTCAGTCGTTAAGTCGTGTCCGACCCTTCGTGATCCCATGAACCATATCCCGCCAGGCCTTCCTGTCCTCCACTATCTTCCTGAGTTCGCTCATTTTCATGTTTGTTGCATCGGTGATGCTGTCTAACCATCTCATCCTTGGCCTTCCCCTTCTCCTTTTGCCTTCAATTTTTCCCAGCATCAGAGTCTTCTCCAGAGAGTCCTCTCTTCGCATTAGGTGGCCAAAATATTTGAGTTTCAGCCTTAGTACCTGTCCTTCTAGGGAGCAGTCAGGCTTGATTTCATTTAGAATTGACTGATTTGATCTCCTAGCAGTCCAAGGGACTCTCAGGAGTCTTCTCCAGCACCACAGTTCAAAAGCATCTATTCTTCGGCGCTCAGCCTTCCTTATGGTCCAACTCTCGCAACCATACATTGCTACTGGGAACACCATCGCCCTGACTATACGAACTTTTGTTGGCATGGTGATATCTCTGCTTTTTATTATGCTGTCTAAGTTTACCATAGCTTTCCTTCCAAGGAGTAAGCGTCTTTTAATTTCATGGCTGCTGTCTCCGTCTGCAGTGATCTTGGAGCCCAGAAAAGTAAAATCTGTTACTGCTTCCATTTCTGCCCCTTCTATTTGCCAGGAATTGATGGGACCAGATGCCATGATCTTAGTTTTATTAATGTTGAGTTTCAAGCCAACTTTTGCACTCTCCTCTTTCACTCTCATCAAGAGGCTCTTTAGTTCTTCTTCACTTTCTGCCATTAGGGTGGTATCGTCTGCATATCTGAGGTTGTTGATATTTCTCCCGGCAATCTTGATTCCGGCTTGTGATTCATTCAGCCCTGCATTTCTCATAATGTACTCTGCATATAAGTTAAATAAGCAGGGTGACAATATACAGCCTTGCCGTACTCCCTTCCCAATTTTGAACCAATCAGTTGTTCCATGGCCGGTTCGAACTGTTGCTTCTTGACCCGCATACAGGTTTCTCAGGAGACAGGTAAGGTGGTCTGGTACCCCCATCTCTTTAAGAATTTGCCACAGTTTGTTGTGATCCACACAATCAAAGGCTTTTGTGTAGTCAATGAAGCAGAAGTAGGTGTTTTTTTGGAACTCTCGTGCTTTCTCCATGATCCACCGCATGTTGGCAATTTGATCTCTAGTTCCTCTGCCTCTTCGAAACCCAGCTTGTACGTCCGGTAGTTCTCGGTCCACGTACTGCTGAAGCCTAGCTTGTAGGATTTTGAGCATAACCTTGCTAGCATGTGAAATGAGTGCAATTGTGCGGTAGTTTGAGCACTCTTTGGCACTGCCCTTCTTTGGAATTGGAACGTAAACTGACCTTTTCCAATCCTTTGGCCACTGCTGAGTTTTCCAAATTTGTTGGCATATTGAGTGCAGCACTTTCACAGCATCATCATTTAGGATTTTAAGTAGTTCAGCTGGGATATTATCATCTCCGCTAGCTTTGTTGTTAGTAATGCTACCTAAGGCCCACTTGACTTCACTCTCTAGGATGTCCGGCTCTGGGTCAGTGACCACACCAGCGTGGTCATCAGGAACATTCAGATCTTTCTTGTATAGTTCTTCTGTGTATTCTTGCCATCTCTTCTTAATCTCTTCTGCTTCTGTTAGGTCCTTGCCTTTTTTGTCCTTTATCATGCCCATCTTTGCACAAAACGTTCCCTTGATATCTCCAATTTTCTTGAAGAGATCTCTAGTCCTCCCCATTCTGTTGTTTTCCTCGATTTCCTTGCATTGTTCATTTAAGAAGGCCTTCTTATCTCTCCTTGCTATTCTCTGGAACTCTGCATTCAGTTGTTTATATCTTTCCCTTTCACCCTTGCTTTTTGCATTCCTTCTTTCCACAGCTATTTGTAAAGCCTCATCTGACAGCCACTTTGCTTTCTTGCATTTCTTTTTCTTTGGGATGGTTTTAGTTGCTGCCTCCTGTACAATGTTACGAACTTCCGTCCATAGTTCTTCTGGCACTCTGTCTACCAGGTCTAATGCCCTAAATCTATTCTTCACCTCCACTGTATACTCATAAGGGATATGGTTTAGGTCATATCTGACTGGTCTAGTGGTGTTCCCTACATTCTTCAGTTTAAGTCTGAATTTTGCAATAAGAAGCTCATGATCTGAGCCACAGTCAGCTCCAGGTCTTGTTTTTACTGATTGTATAGAGCTTCTCCATCTTTGGCTGCAAAGCACATAATCTATCTGGTTTCGGTATTGACCATCTGGTGATGTCCATGTGTAGAGTCGCCTCTTGTGTTGTTGGAAAAGAGTGTTTGCTATGACCAGCGTGTTCTCTTGACAGAACTCCGTTAGCCTTTGCCCTGCTTCATTTTGCGCTCCAAGGCCAAACTTGCCTGTTGTTCCGTTTATTTCTTGATTCCCTACTTTAGCATTCCAGTCTCCTATGATGTAAAGGACATCTTTTTTGGGTGCTAGTTCTAGAAGGTGTTGTAGGTCTTCATAGAACCGGTCAACTTCATCTTCTTCGGCATCAGTGGTTGGGGCATACACTTGGATTACTGTAATGTTGAATGGTTTGCCTTGGATTCGAACTGAAATCATTCTGTCGTTTTTGAGGTTGCACCCCAGTACTGCCTTTCCCACTCTTTTATTGACTATGAGAGCTACTCCATTTCTTCTAAGGGATTCATGCCCACAGTAGTAGATATGATGGTCACCTGACTTAAATTCGCCCATGCCCGTCCATTTTAGTTCGCTGATTCCCAAGATGTCAATGTTCAATCTTATCATCTCATTTTTGACCACATCCAGCTTGCCTTGATTCATAGACCTCACATTCCATGTTCCTAAGCAGTATTGCTCCTTGCAGCATTGGATTTTCCTTTCAACCTCAGACACATCCACAGCTGGACGTCCTATTGGCTTTGGCCCAGCCGCTTCACTCTTTCTGGGTCTACTTGGAATAGTCCTCCGCTCTTCCTCAGTAGCATATTGGACACCTTCCGACCTGAGGGGCTCATCTTCCGGCGTCATATCTTTTAGCCTTTTGGTACTGTTCATGGGATTTTCTTGGCAAGGTTACTGGAGTGGGTTGCCATTTCCTTCTCCAGTGGATCACTTTTAGTCAGAACTCTCTGCTACGACCTGTCCGTCTTGGGTGTCCCTGCACGGCATAGCTCATGGCTTCATTGAGTTACGCAAGCCCCTTCGCCACGACAAGGCAATGATCCATGAAGGAGATATCCCCTAAGATAGGGTAGGGCAAAAATCCAGATACACAAATCTCCCCATTGACATCTCCCCATTTGGCTGTTTACAAAAATGCAATTTATTTGGGGGATCAAATCCCTCATGCCAAAACGAACACCAGCTGTAGCTGCACGGCACCAAATGGGAGAAATCCCTTCTGATTCTCCGCCATAAGGCGCAGGCGCTGGGACAAATGGTTGGTTTTGGAACAGTCCCTCAAAAGGCACAAATAGATTTCCTAAAATCATTTTGAGCTAAGCACATGACTGGAGCCTGTTGCACTTCTCTGCCGAATGCAATTCCACACTGAATCGACTTCCACAACGAACAGACAAAAGAAAATATTTCTTTACCCAGCGTGTAATTCATCTGTGGAACTCCTTGCCACAGGAGGTGGTGATGGCATCTGGCCTAGATGCCTTTAAAAGGGGTTTGGACAGATTCATGGAGGAAAAGACCATCACGGGTTACAAGCCATAAGCAACCTCCTGGCTTTAGAAGTGGGTTTTCTCTGTGCCAGGTGCAGGGGAGTGGCGACAAGAAACAGGTTATCTGTGCCAGGTGCAGGGGAGTGGCAGTAGGAAACAGGTTATCTTGTTGGCTCTGTGCTCCCTGAGGCATCTGGTGGGGCCATTGTGAGATACAGGAAGCTGGACTAGATGGGCCTTTGGCCTGATCCAGCAGGGCTCTTCTTATGTTCTTATGTTCTTATGACGTTATCTGGCAGGCCACGTTATTGTCATGCGGATTTTAGCCATGATTTTAACTCAGGGCCACTCAATGAATTCACTGACAGCAGATTCAGGCCAGACAAAAGAAAGTGCGTCTTTGCACGAAGCATAGTTCACTTATGGAATTCACTGCCACAAGATGGAATGGCCTGCTAGCGGAACAGTGGCCACTGGGAGGTTTCCCCCCCTCCTCCTCCCAGTGAGAACGCCAGCAAGGAGGAAATCAGCTTGGCCCCAACATTTGGCGAGAGAACCAGGAGGTGCCGGAGGGAGGCTCCTTCTTCCCCTTCCTTTCTAAAGCCGGACGTTGCCGCAGTGAGTCCTCCTGGGGTTGCGGAGCGGAGCGGAAGGGTACTCTGGACCTTCTGGGTCAGCCTAACTGGGTCTGATGGCTGCTGCCACCACAAGGAAGGGGAAGACTGCGGCTTAGGGTGCTGGTTGCTAATGTTAACTGTTATTTTAGAACGGAAGCTTTCATGGCCAGCGATTATCTTACTTGTTCCTGGTAGTATGGGTAATGATGCCATGTCAATAACAGAGAAGCCTGGATAGAAATAGTTTCTTGCACCGATCGCGGGTCTCCAAATGCTGGCAGCCACAAGCGGGAAAAATATTTAAAATCCGAGGTTTGCAAAAGTCCAACGTTTCGTTCCAATAACCTGGAACTTTTTCAAAGGAAACAATCCTGGGGGGGATTGCAGATGAAATGATCAGGATGTTTCATCTGCAATTCCCGCCCCCCCCCCCAGGATTGTTTCCTTTGAAAAAGTTCCAGGTTATTGGAACGAAACGTTGGACTTTTGCAAACCTCGGATTTTAAATATTTTTCCCGCTCGTGGCTGCCAGCATTTGGAGACCCACGATCGGCGCAAGAAACTACAGGTGGGCCCCCATATCCACTGGGGATATGTTCCAGGCCCCTCTGTGGATACTTGAAACTGTGGATAAGAGCGAACACCCCCTCCATGGTTTCCTGAGGGGCCCCCCCACCCTGCCTCCCCTGCAGGCAGGCATGCTTTCCCCCCCCCCAGCTCTTATTTTTCTTTCAGCAAGCTTTGTTTCTTCCTTAAAACAAACAGAGAAGCAGCCTCCAGTGCAGGCAAGTAGAACGAGACTAAGTCCTAGAGAGGCTCTGCAAGGTTTCTGTTAACCTTGCAGAGCCTCTCTAGGACTTAGTCTCGTTCTACATGCCTGTAATAAGCAGCCAGAGGCTGCTTCTCCTGTTTCTTTAAGGAAGAAACAAAGCTTACTGGGAAAAAAGTAAAAGCCTGGGGGGGGGGTCCCCATGATCCGTGGATAACTGAAACCGTGGATACCAGGCTTCTCTGTTATTGACATGGCATCATTACCCGTACTACCAGGAACAAGTAATGTTAAGTATTTGTGCAAACCGCCTCAGAGCCTGCCTTAGGAATAACGTGGGGTATCAATCAATGTGAATGAATGATCAGGATGTGAGGACGGCTGTTGGCTTTGACAGCTTTAAAGGGGGATGAGACCAATTCAGGGAGGATGAGCAGTTGCTTGGTGGGTCCTCCTGGCTCGCGTTGGAGGCAATGGCCCTTTGCTCGCTAGAAGCTGGGGACAGCAAGACAGCAAGGGGCTGCTGCCTCCATCTGCGTGACCTGCTGGTGAGCATCCTGGAGGCAACTAGCTGGCCATTGTTGGGAAGAAGATCCATCCTCGCCTAGCTGCAGTTGATCCAGCAGGCATTGAACCATCACCCTGAGCTAACAAAGGGGGTTGAGGGAAGGGCCGCCAGGCTGGGGGTCTCTCTTTGCGGTTCCAAAGCGGATTCATACTGCTGTTCAGAAATAGGTACCAGCAAGATGGCAGGTCTGGCGTGTCGCTCTCTTTTCTCAGATCTTTCTGCAGCACGTTGAGGGCCATTTGTGTGGGACGGCTCCCTTTCCTAAGTAAGGCAAATTAGCACAGGGAAAATATCCACTGCAGCTGAATCCATCACTGTGGCAACAACCCACCTTAGAGTCCTGAGAGGAAAAGCCCTGGGGTGGCAGTGGTGTGTGTGTGTGTGTGTGTGTGTGTGTGTGTGTGTGTGTGTGTGTGTGAGAGAGAGAGAGAGAGAGAGAGAGAGAGAGAGAGCTGTTTCGGCAAGCAGGTCTTCCTTATCCCAGGCATCCTTTGCAGAAAGGCTCCACCTTCTGGTTGATTTCTAAAAGTACAATTGAAAATGGCCTCAGAGGACACACCACTCTCACAGATCTCTGCGCAATGATGTTGACACTGTCTCTAGAAGGTTGTCACTGGCTTGTTGACACTGTCTCTAGAAGGTTGTCACCCCAGCAGGGTTGTTCTTTTCTGCTTGAGGAATCACACTCCCTGTTACACACATGCAGAGTTCTAGAGTGCTCCCCATCCTCCCCCCACAAGCTGCTTCTCAACCCACCAGAGGTCACTCCGCGCCTGCAGTTTCCAGGCTCGCGTAGGGTGAAGAAAGACAGCAGAAAGTCAAGAGTGCCCCACCTTGTTAGGGGTTCTTGACTGGCTTGGGAGTCGCATGCTCTAGGCTTGGGCTGTTAATCACGTAAAAACAAGGACTGTGCAGTATAAAACATGAATTTACAGTGACAAAATCCTGCCACAGGGTTGGTTGTTGTTGTTGTTGTTCAGTCGTCAAGTCGTGTCCGACCCTTCGTGATCCCATGAACCACATCCCGCCAGGCCTTCCTGTCCTCCACTATCTTCCTGAGTTCGCTCATTTTCATGTTCGTTGCATCGGTGATGATGCTGTCTAACCATCTCATCCTTTGCCTTCCCCTTCTCCTTTTTACAACCTAAATAAATATGACACTTCAGGTGAGTGCCTGTTTTTCCATTTCTGTTCATTGTCACGTGTAAATCTGCCCGATTTAACAATTATTTGCTACCTTTCCTTTTAAATATCACTCCATTTTTAGAGAGCTAAAAATGAATACCGGGAATGGGGGTTGGTGACGTCACAAGCCCCTGGCAATCAGCACTGCACAGCTGGCTTCTATCCCAAACATGCACACCTAGTTTTCTCTGAGCTCAGTCCTGGAGAGAAGGTTGTAGCAATCAACAAGCCGCGTGAAGCACACTTTCACAGCAGCTCCACTGCTCAAAGGATGTGTATTTGAACGCACTGTCCAATGGTGTCCTTTCCATTCCTCAAGAACGTGGCTTTGACCGATTTCCATTTTACTGACTCTGAGGCCATTTGACAGCTGTCAATATTTAATCCCTTTTTATTGCACAGAGGCAGCAGGCAAGGGTGGGTAATGAGGTGACCTACCTCGCCTCGCCTCGCCTCTGCCTTTCCCTTCGTCAATCAGGAGGAAATTGGACAAGACAGAGGGAAAGGCCTGAAAAAGAGGTCGCCTCCTTTCCACTTCAGTTCCTCTTATTTCCCCGGGGAAAATAGAGCAGCCACATCCATCCATAGACTCTCACTCTGGAGCTGCACGCATGATGCTCCTTTGTTTGCCGAGCGAGTTCCTTCCAAGTCACATCCTCCTCCTCTTCCCACACCGATAGAACTGGCTGCCCTCAACGGCTTTCCTGGAAAAGGAATTTGCCTTGAGAGCGGGCAAATTCTTTTCCTTTCATTCAACATGTGAGGCGCATGCAGCATTTATTTTGATTTTATCACCACTTGTGATGCAGCATGGCAGCTACATGATGCACACACGTTGATCTACTAGTAAGCGCAGTGATTGCACAAGGCAAGAGTGGTTGTGCTCCCGGCTGCCCAGAGCTAAGGGCCAAACTGGATGAGCCGTTGGAGTCGGACACTTTCTTTGCACCTGTAGGTCTTGTTTTCTTTTTTTGCTAAAGACCAGCTGCGGGGGTCCTGATATGGAATGGGGCTGTGGCATGGGGAGAGGGGGTCTTTAACCCTTTGTCCCCATCATGTCTGGATCTGGATCTGTTTCCTCCCTTGACTGCTCTTTCCTCTAAGGAGGAGGTGGTAGTAGCATCATTTGGGGGGGGGGTGCGGGGGGGGGGAAGGGGAAATCACTGCCAGGGAAAGCACCACCACTGTGAAACAGATGGGGGTGAAACAAGATGAGCTGGGGACAGCTCCTCTCCCTGCTGTCACTCCAAACCCCTCCCAAATTCAGAGCAGTGAACGTTTGGCTGCTCTGCCTCTGGGCTGATGGCCATTGCTGCCCCACAAAACTCCGTGTTACATGCCAGGAGCCTCCAGGGTGGGAACAGCGCCAAATGTTCTAATGTGCATCATCCATTTCTAATGTTGAACTAAGAACATTCATTAAACTAATTCAATTAAACGATTTGCCACCTTAGGGTACCTCCAGACCTGCCTCCCGGCTTCTGGCTACAAGGCTGAAAAGAAGCCAGGCCTCCACGTGGCCTCCCCTGACCCAGCTTATGCGCCCAGCCACGAGGACTACAGTGACCCTGAGAGCCCCCAGTCCAGTCTCTCGGCCCACTATTTCAATGGCGAAGCCGCGGTCACAGAGAGCTACTCGATGGATGCGTTCTTCATCACTGACGGGCGGTCACGGCGGCGCAGCGAGGGCCAGCGTCGCGGCAGCCATCGCCACTCCTGCAACGAATGCGGCAAGAGCTACGCCACGTCCTCCAACCTCAGCCGGCACAAGCAGACCCACCGCAGCCTGGACAGCAAGATGGCCCGGAAGTGCCCGACCTGCAGCAAGGCCTATGTCTCCATGCCGGCCTTGGCCATGCACGTCCTGACTCACAACCTCAAACACAAGTGCGACGTGTGTGGCAAGGCCTTCAGCCGGCCGTGGCTCTTGCAAGGGCACATGCGCTCCCACACGGGCGAGAAGCCCTTTGGCTGTTCCCACTGCGGGAAGGCGTTTGCTGACCGCTCCAACCTGCGGGCCCACATGCAGACTCACTCGGCCTTCAAGCACTACAAGTGCAAACAATGCGAGAAGACCTTTGCCCTCAAGTCGTACCTCAACAAGCACTACGAATCGGCCTGCTTCAAGGGCTCGGAGCACACCTGTGAAATACAAAACTGAGCCGCAGCCTCCGACAAACACCCACCGTGCGGGCGGGCGTGGGGGGAAGGAAGGGCGAAGGAGATCAGAAGCTCCCACATTCAGGGATCAGAGGTAAACCCCTGGAGGCAAAGGGGGCTTCTGCAACATGCGACAAGACATTTTCATTCCAGGAGGATGTCCTTGGGCAGACTCTTGTGGGAACTCTGGGAGTTCCTGACATGGAACATTGCAAGGTCTCAACAGAGGACTGCAAGGCTCTGCTTCCTTTGAAGCGATCTTCTTCTCCTTCCTTCTCCAAATGAGCACTGAAGCAATAACTTCTGTCTTATTTATTTATTTATTTATTTATTTATTTATTTATTTAAATGAGTCCTCTTTTCCCACTTTTCCCTCTGCATAATCGTAGCGCTCAAGTCCTGCTGTTGAGACACCGCCTTTGAATGTTCTTCCGAGCAGGCTGAGCTCCGGACATTTCTTCAGGATCCTGAGAGAGAGAAAGAGGGGGAGCCCCCCCCCTCTCCCTTTCGGAGAACTTGGGAGGGTCCGGGTTTATTATTTATTATTTAATTTATTACATTATTTATTTAGTGCAGATAAATAATGTGTGGCCCACGCTGCGCCCTATGCAGGGAAGGGCCCCCTGCTGGAGGTCTACTTGGGGGAAGTGGACATTTGTCCGCTTACCCTGGATAAACCCCCAGCCACCTCAATGGGGCTACTTGGTCTCCGGCGGCTCTTTAGTCAGCGGAGAATCAAGCAGCCCTGCGTCGGCTACAAGGGCCTGGGACGGGGGGGGGGGGATAGGATACGGTGCGCCGCGATGCACCAATCCCTCCCCTCCGAGGCCTGACACGCCCACCCTATTACACCCCTCCCAGCCCTCCCCCAGCCCCCGTGCCCACTGGCAGTCACCTTACTAGCCCCACGGCGCTGGTGGCTGAATTCGGGGACAGCGTAGGCCACCTACTAGTCATGGCAAATGTGCTTTACGGCACGTTTGCAACAATCACGGCCAGCACTGAAGCCCAGTGCTGGACACTGACCAACAGGATTGCGCCATCAGTCATAGAACTGCAGTTTTCCTTGGCACAGAAAATGGGTTATCTGTGGGCATAGAAGTCTCTCTGCTAGGTGGCCTCACCCTAGAAGCGCTGGAAGTGTCCTGAGGAAAGGCAGGTTCCCAGGATATCCCTCTGTGCAGTTCAGGGAGCTGGTGGGCTGCACAGCCCGTTACTCCCAGGCCAGTTCCTGGCTGTCCTCTTGGTCAATAGCAACCAAGTCTGGTCTGAAATAACCTCGAACTGCAGGGTTTGCAAGCGTGGGAACAGAATACCTGACGGCCTTTGAAATGAGGGCTGCAGGGGTGTGCCTGTGAAAAGGAGACGTTAGGAACATCCCCCTGGCCTTCAGGGGCCCTCCCTCTCCACATCAGTTGACTGTTATTTATTTATTTATTTATTTATTTACAATATTTTCACCCCACCTTTCTCCCCAAAGGGACCCTAGGCGGCTTTCCTCCTGTACCTCTGCCACAGAATTCCTCCACATAGGGGAGGATTCCAGCATATGGCTAAGGTGGTATCAGGGTTATTATAAGTCCTCCTGGGGTGTTGATCAAGTCTTAGGGGCATCCCGTGCAACTGTGCATCGTGGGGAAAGCTGGCTCATGATGGCCCACTGCAGGCTGTCTTTTTGGAAGGTCTCTTGACCTCCATTATTACTGATCCCCTTCAGGAAACCCAGGTGCACCTCAGTCCAAGGAACCCGTCTGTTCCCCTGAACACAGCCAGAAAACCACAGTCTTGTGCTGCAAATCCTTTCATTCTTCTGCCACAGCGACAGCAGAGGAGCAGAGCATCTTTTGGTGAAGGCCTCAAAAGGGAAACAAGAGGACCACATGTACTGTCGGTGCTAGTACCTTGTGGCCCTGTCTTTTGCACTTCCATGTTGGTTCACAATGAGCGTTAAATGGCACATCACATCAGTAGCTATATCAGATACCTCGACCACCCCTGTTCCTGCTGGACCTACACATTTAACGTGGTGCCCCATTTCCCCTGCATTTCAGTTAGGCAGGAAGCCTCTCTCTCTCTCACCCTTAGTGGCCCACTAGGGGCGCAGGATGAGGGCTGGCCACTTTTGGGGGGGAATGGTTGAGTTTCTTAGCAGTCCATCTATTTGTTTTGACTTTTCTGGCTTTTGGAGTCAACAAGAATGGCAACTGCTGCCCTAAACTTAGGAGTCTCTTTTTAAAAGTTCTAATTTATCCTGTTTGTGCTATTTCTTGTTTGCCTGTTCATAAGGGGGGGGATGGGTGGGTACAAATGTATTTTCCTTGCATGCACCCTAGCAAGTGAGGAGTGGGTTGGGAGTCGAAGCAGGCTGCAGAACCACGTCACAGCGACTGGAGGCAGGGGACAGCAGGCGTTTTCTCCCCCAAGAGCTGAAGGTGGTTTGAAAGAGGGATCCTTCATCACTGTGCACACACATGCATCCCACCTCCACCTCCGCCAAACAGGCTTTTGAGTTGCTTCGGTGACCCGTTTGGCCAGAATGTCTGAAGCTGCCTAGTTGTAGGGAGGCAGCTCATTGGGCTTTCTAGCCCAGCACCATCACTCTCTAGTCTCCAGGGTCCCAGGCAGGGCAGGGCAGGAGCTTTTTCCCAGTCCTGCTGCTGCTACCCTTGAATTGACAATGCTGCTGGGGATTGCACATGAGGACCTCCTGTGTGCAAGGCATGTGTGGCAGAAGCGTCACTAGGGTCTGCATCACCCGGTGTGAGTGCCCCATCGCGTCACCCCAGTGGTGTTGCTAGGGTTGGTGTCACCCGGTGCGGAAAATAACTTTATTTATTTGAATATCTAACAGTACAGGTCACCCACAAATCCGTAACCAACAAAAAACCAGTGGCCAACTTGATGACACTCACACAACTGAATCAGAGTTCTAGTATTAGCTCTGAGACCTAGAAATGAGACCTGACTCATACTAACACCTTATTGGTTCCGTGCTGTGTCATAATAACACCTCATTGGCTCTCAGAACAATCAGTCTCATCGGTCAGTTTTGAGTGAAGGAATTCCACTTTTTGTTACTTAAGGCAGTTGTGTTTTCCTTTTCCAGTTATTTGGCCATAACATTTGATAGAATACAGATAACACTGGTCTACCAAAAAACAACAACAACATTTTTTTTCTGGCCTGGACTTTTGCAGCTGTTTTAGACTAATTTCAGGGTGCTGATTCCAAATCTGGCATCAGTTTTTGTCTATCACATCAGGTTTTTGAGATATCAAATATTGCATTTGATAATATCAATGAAAAACAGCAAATTTACACTGGTCTACCAAACAAAACAAAACATTTTTTCTGGCCTGGACCTTTGCAGCTATTTTAGACTACTTTCAGGGTGCTGATTCCAAATTTGGCATCCGTTTTTGTCTATCACATAAGGTGTTTGAGATATCAAATATTGCATTTTATAAAATCAATAAGAACAGCAAATTTACACTGGTCTACAAAAACATTTTTTTCTGGCCTGGAATTTTGCAGCTGTTTTATACTAATTTCAGGGTGCTGGTTCCAAATCTGATCTCAGATTTGCTCTATCACATCTCGTTTTTATGCTATCGGCATACCCCATTTTCATTGATTTTACCCGAAATTAACTCTTTGTCACTTATGATTGCAAGATCCTTGCATCTCTCTCTCTCTCTTTCTCTCACTCTCTCTCTCTCTCTCACACACACACACACATACATACATACATAGTTAAATAAGATATTTTTTCACATTTAAAATTGTGTTAGTACTTTTTTACTTAACGATTAATTACCTAAGTAATTAATTGATTAATCCAATTAATTAGCAGTTAATTAGCAGGGGGTACTTCAGAAAATTGAACCGTGATAAGGGGGTACCCGGTCAACACACGTTTTCTGGCATAAGGTACTCCAATGGTTTTAAGGTAATTTTGGGGCGCTGATTCCAAATCTGGCATCAGGTTTGGCATCATGAAAATGGGGTATGCCAATAGCATAAAAACAAGATGTGATAGAGCAAATCTGAGATCAGATTTGGAATCAGTACCCTGAAATTAGTCTAAAACAGCTGCAAAAGTCCAGGCCAGAAAAAAAAATTGTAGACCAGTGTAAATTTGCTGTTTTTCATTGATTTTATCAAATGCAATATTTGATATCTCAAAAACCTGATGTGATAGACAAAAACTGATGCCAGATTTGGAATCAGTGCCTCAAAATTACCTTAAAACCATTGGAATACCTTATGCCCCAAAAAGGTGTGTTGACCAGTGTAATTCAAAATGGTTTAGTTTCATTACATTCTGCATTACATTGCCTTTCCAATGATATATAACTTTATGGTATTATTCATAAATACAAATTTTCTACAATTTTGGCCACCAAGGGTGTCAACCGCCCCCCCCCCGAGGGTGTCACCTGGTGCGGTCCACACACTGGTGTGCACTACCACCCAGCTATCGTCCCTTCTGTAAGTAGCTGCCTTATACCAAACCAGATCTAGGGCCCACCCAGCCCGGTACGTCTACTCTGAATGGCGGGACCATACCAGGGTCTCCAGCAGAAGTCTTTCCATGTACCTGGGATCCTTTTAAGCTGAGGACCCAGTGAATTGAGCCTGAAGCATTCTGCATGCTCAGCACATGCTTTTCCACAGAGCTATGGCTCTCGTCTTGTTCTCCCCATATTGCAGAAGGGAGGTGGAGAGCCTAGGCGAGGTGGTCAGTTCATGAGGACAGAGGCAAGATCAAACCACCCACGCCTGCCCGATTTGGAACTCAGACTCTTAGCCATGAAGCTAAGTCAGCTTCCTTGAACCAAGAGCAGGACAGTGTGTGTGCGTGCGCATGCGTGCACGCATGCACGTAGCAAGAGCACCAAAGTTTCTTTCAAACCACTTTCAATTCTCTTTGTAGCTACTGTCACCTCACGCAGGAAAAAGTCGGCTCCTTTGCAGTTCCCCACAGCTGCAGTTCCAGGCAAAGGGAAGCCTCTCTCTGTCTCTCGCCATTTCTATGCAACTCTCCAAATGAACTTTGCGTCTCCTGCCTCCCTCCTGGTGCAGTTTTACGTCTGCTGCTCAAACGTCTCAATGCCAGCAACAGCGGCCTGGTCTTTGGACAAATGCGTCATGGCTTCCAGACTTGCACGTAAACCTCTAGAAAAGGAGCCAAGCTTACAGCGCCTTGTGACCCTACTACAGCGTGGGGGCATCTTCTTCTCTAGGACACCTCTGATTTTCTACCTCGGACCCAACAGCCTATCTTGCAGGATGATGGACTCAGCAGTCCCCCTGGTGGTTTTTTGTCACCCCGGCTCAGAGAGCAACACACCCACACCTCTGGGCTTCTCCTACCTATACACAAGGACAACGTCACTCATGGCGACACACACAAGGGACAGGCACATCTTGCATAGGAATGAAAGCATCTTCCACTGCTTTCATTCACCTGCCTCCTTCTGACCAGGAGTCCTGGCTGCTCCCATCGTCCCAGGCATGACTGACGCAGCGCTACTGAGCGGCTGAGGCGTGAGAGGCCATCCGTACTCTTTCATGCTGAAAAAGTCAACCTTTGGGAGACAAGGGCTGCTTCCCACTTCGGCAAAGACATGATGATGCACCTTGGTGACCAGGAGTTTGGGAAAGACTGTTCTGGGGAGGACCCTCCCTGCCTTGAGACAGGGGGGTGGATACAGTTTCTCTTCCATTTCATATCTGTGATTGTTCCTGAGGACATTGCCCATCGCAACTCAAATCACATGTGAGGGCCACTTTTCATCTTGTCAGGAGCCAAAGAAGACATGCAGGAAGGCATGTTTGCGACTCCATCCGTCTGTTCTTTCCAACCGATGCTTTGCTAACACCCTTTTTCTGCTGCCTGCTTGTCCCCCATAGCATGCTTTCTTCCCTGAGCCACAGGTCTCCCTCGGAGTCCCCATTTCTGTTGACCCCCTTCCTTCACTCTCGGCACCTTACAGCACACTCTCAAATCTCTTGGCAGGACCACAGCACTGCAGCCCCTTCTCCAGGTTCTGTTTCTGCACATTGTCTGTTGCCCCCTTGCACCCCATAACACTTTGACTCTCCCCTACTGCTGTCACCTCCGATTCCTCTATTTCCCCACCGCATATTTTTGCACCCCCTTTCTTCCCTGAGCCCCCTCATGCTCCCTCTCTTCTCTTTGCACTTCCTCTCTGTGATGATGAAGCTTTCCTCACCCACAGGTCTGGGTCACCTTTTCTCTTCACTCCCTCTTTTTGGGTTATGCTTTCCCCTCCTTCCCTCTTTCTACTCCCCTTCCTGAGTTCAGTGGCTCAAGGCTTTCAGTCTCCCAGCAACTCCCACACTGAGAGAATCTCTGGTCACAGGTGAGCAGTGCAGCTGGCTTGGCAGGTTGACTCCAGGCGGCACCGGCTTTGACTGGAAACGCTGCCAGCCACTCTGTCACACAAAGACACACAGGCACCTCCGATCCCACGTTGTTGAGGGTGCCACGGTTGTGCTTTCAGAATTTTGCACATGCCTTCCACATTTAAACAGCATCTCTTTCACACACACACACTCAGCATCACATATCGTGGCTATTATGTCTCTGCTCAGCTTTTCTTCCTAGCTGGTATCATTTTGTTACAAAAGAATTTGCATCCCTCAAGATGGGCAAGGAATGGGAGAGGGATTGTCTTCCTTTGAATGAGGGCTCCTGGTTGCTCGCCTGCCTGTTTCTGTCCTGGGGAAAGTAACAGCAACCCAGTTCCTTGTTGGTGTTTATACTGTAAATAAGAAATACTACAGCAATAATTTTTCTGTGCATGATCAAGCATTTCTTTCCTGCCAGGTTTTGAACTGGACAGATCACGAGGAGAAGCAAATTATCTCCCCAAGATGATGAAACTACCTGCAGTATTATTATAATGCAATTCAGGGATAATAAAGGGCCTTCCTTCTGCTACAGAACTGTGTCACCTGTGTTTGAATGGATTGGGGGGGGGAACAGGGGACAAGCCAAAGTCACAGAGGCTGCATCCACACCCACCCTTTCGCCTTTAACTAGGCCTACCATATCGCCAACCGGGACGCTCCGTTTTGCCCTTAAGGGGCGGGGCGGGGCGCGCTCTGGCTCCCTTCCCCCCGCCCCTTAAGGGCAAAACGGAGCGTCCCGGTCGGCGATATGGTAAGCCTACCTTTAACTAAACGTCTCCTCCTTGTAAGGTAAAGGTAAAGGTGACCCCTGACAATTAAGTCCAGTCGTGTCCGACTCTAGGGTGTGGTGCTCATCCCCATTTCAAAGCCGAAGAGCCAGCGTTGTCCAAAGACGCCTCCGTGGTCATGTGGCCGGCATGACTCTCCTTGCCGCAGCGCGTAGCATGCGGCTGGAACACAGAGCGCTGTTTACCTTCCCGCAAGCGGTACCTATTTATCTACTCACATTAACATGCTTTGGAACTGCTAGGTTGGCAGGAGCTGGCCAAGCAACGAGAGCTCACCCCCTCGCAGATTCGAACTGCCGACCTTTCGATCGACAGCTCATGGTTCAGCGGTTTAACCCACTGCGCCACCCGCTGTAGGTGTCACTGATTTTTGCTTTGTTTGTTTTGTTGTCTTTATAGCAGCACAGCACTATTTAGCTATACAATGAAGAAGAGATATCATGCCAGTGAGTTAAGCCCTTATCCCCATCATCTGAGGAACAGAAGCTGACTAACAGCACAATCCTATGCATGCCTAGGATTGTAGCATCCTATACACTTCCCTGAGAGTAAGTCCCACTGAGCACAATGGGATTACAATACTTACTTCTGAGTAAACTGGCATCGGGCTGTGCTGTTATTCAGGGGCACGTCAGCACTTATCCCCAGCAATGCTGGACAGACAGCAACAACAGCAGCAGCAGCAGGATACTGCAAGGAGAAAACTTTTCATTGGCTTTGCATGGGACCTTATGAATAAGCATCATGGAAGGATCTTGGCAGGGAAGAAGAGCACTGCTGAATAACATAGTGACATGTACAGATCCTGCATCATCTGCATATACATGATGATAAATAATAGCAACATACCTGAAACACAAAACCAAACATTTTAATCTTGACACACAGCGAGATCATACAAGAAGTCACTTTGTGTTGCTGCTCCACGACAGCACTCAGAGCCGGGGGGGGGGGGGGCGCCACTGCTGGCTAAAGGAGGGAGGAAGAGGTCCGTTTACTTGAGAGTGAAGGCACTGAAGGGTCCTCTTGTGCCCCCCCCCGCAACAAGGAGGAACCTCCCCCCCGCCCCCACCCCATTCCCCACATCCCACTCCCAGCATCTTTACCACATCTTTACCACACTCAAGTGAACAAGCTGAAGCTCCTCCTCTCTCGAATTTGAAATGGCCACGCTGTGCAGCCGAGGCCAGTTCCAAGCCCCAGGCCGTGCTGACTGCAGCAGCCAATCATCTTGAGCGATTTGGCCTCACTGCCAAATCACGTGAGATTTGCAAATCTCGAGGCCGGGCCTTGATGCGATCCCTGCCTGGCAAGTCGAGCCATGCGCAGCAGGGATCAGGAAAAAAAAAAGTGGACCCCCACTTGGAGTCACCTGACCCTTGGGACTCATCCCCCCCCCATGGACTCCAATGGTGCAGGGCGCACTCCAATGGTACATTCCCCACACTGACCAAGCGACACCAGTGGATGAAATGGCCCCTATGCAATCTCGGCTGGGTCGCAGTGTCCGATCTCTCGGGCAATGAAATGACAGAACCCGGGCAAGGGTACAATTGAGTGCCTACTCTGCTGCGGCAGTGATGGTGGCAAAGGTTTTCTTCTCGGCCGCCATCACTGCTGCAGAATGTCGTCCAGCGGAGCTGTTCTGCATTGTGCAGGGCATGGGAGATTTGGGGAGATCCTCGCAGTGCCCGCTGGGGTGCTTTCACAAGGCTCTTTGCATATAAAGTCCCTCAGATTCGACTCAGTTTGGACTCCACATTGACAGAGTCTATAGATGTCCCTCAGGCAACTGTCTGTCCAGTTATTTGGGATTCTTTTCAGTGTACACGGCCTGTGGATGTGGACAGGATTCTCTGGTTGCCTTCTTGATCCTTGCCCAGCCTGGTTATTACGAACTGCCAGGGGGGGAGGGGCTGCCGGGGGGGGGAGTTGGCTGAATGGGCGGGGAGGATAGCTACTGCCCAAATCCTTAAGGTGTTTGTGGTTCACCCTCTTCTGAAGAAACCCTCTGCAGAGTGCAGACCCAATGGTCTTGGATAATTTCTGACCTGTGTCCAACGTCCCATTTTTGGTCAAGATGATCAAACGAGTGGGGCAGTTGACCCTGGGTGTCAAATGTGCCACTGAGCAGCCAGTAGTCCTGGTTTCCGCGGGGGGGGGGGGACACCTCAAGGTAGAGGCCAGGTGTACCTTTGGGTTCAAGCATCCAGTCCCAGGTGTCAAATACCCCCTAGGTACGTAACGTAGGCCACTGCTTTGAACATGGAGGTTCCATGGCTATCATGGCTACAAGCCATTCCCACAAGCATGGGTTGCATAACTGATTTGCATAATCCTTTTAAAAGGCTATGTGTTTCTTCAGCAGGAAAGGATATGTGTTTTGTTTTGTAGATTGTGTAAGCACCAGTAAGTGTAGTTGGGCTAGTCTTGACTAATCGTGAAAGCCTGACTGCACTTCTGCAACAGCGCTCTCTCTCTCTCTCTCTGTGCCTAAAGGAAGAGGAAGGTACCAGCAGAGCCATGTTATGAAAAGGAACAGCCTGTGTTTGCTCAACCTCAGGTTTATTCTTTGTAAAGAAGTTAAAACATGACATTTGGCCATTGAATAGTCTCAAAATTAAAAAAAATAGGAAGCACCACCTGAGGACAGAAGCTTTGGGAGAGAGGGAGACATTGAAAAGCTCAAAACCTCATAGGTTTCACACTACAGATGGAGGCAAAAATTCGTGCATGAAGATATGCGGGGGCCGAGGGGGAATTTAAGAGCCAGACAGATTTGCTAGGACCCCCCAAATGGGGAAGCAGTGGATTTAGATTATTGCTTTATATCATCTTCTGTGGTTTTGTCTAAGTTCATTTAGTGGCATCACCGGCAGCAGTAAATCCCGTAAATTGTGTGACATGTTTCATTCTGTCTCTCCTGAATCTACTGCTGATCACCTTCCAGGGGGGAAACTTGGATTGTAGGATTCTGTGGGAGAGAAAAACCTTCTCTCTACCCACTTTCTCCACACTATAAGACTATGTCTTACAACAAACCTCTCTCATCATGTTCCTCCCTTACAGTGCAACCCTACACATATGCAGGCAGGCCACAGTCCATACACACCTACTTGAGAGTAAGCCCTGTGGAAGTCAGAGAGTAAGCTTATTTATTCTTATGCATAGAACGGGCTGCCTGTCTCCTCCTTTTCCCCAAAACACTTTTGTCAGGTGCCCCTGGCTGCACGGGTGGTTTTCTAGCTTGATTTTTAATGGCAGCTTTCTTTGGCGTTTTCTTGGTTTCGTGTGTTGCACCAAAGGAAAGGTGGCCACTTTGCCACCTTTTTGGCTGAGAAAACAGGCTATAATTCTCGTCAACACAGACCATTTTATATCCGTCTAGGTCTCCTGCTGTAACTAGGCCTAGTAGTTACTACAGGTCATGTAACTCTCTTCCATCCATGATGACGACCTCCTCGCTCCTCCTTCCCTGTTCGAATGCAAGTCCCTCCAGGCAGAGATGACCGGATTTCGTACTTTGGCGCTGTTGTTGTTATCCCAAACACGTATATGGGAATCTCTGCCCCCTAGTCTCTCCCTTTCTTATGCCCCCTTGCTCGCCCCACTCCCATTTCCCTGAGACTGACTGACCCCGTCCCCCTGGGGCCCGGCCGGCTGGCCGGGCAGCGCTCCGGACGCTCTTCCTGCTGCCTCCCCGTGAAGGCTGATCTACACGACAGCGGAGGGGCTCCGCCGTCGGGCGGAGGTCCGGCGGCTCCGCCGGATTACAAAAACGCTCCGCGACGCTGTCGTGTAGATCAGCCTTGAGACTCAGCAAAACCGAGGAGGAAGGAGACGCGCCGCGAGCGTCAGTTCGGCCCAGGAAACTCGCTTGCACACGAGCGTGTGTGAGTCACCCACCCGGGCACCTTCCACAGCAATTGAAGGGGGGGGGCGGGACCGAGGGGGTCAGTGGGCACCCTCCTCTCCAAGCCGGCAGGCTGCGACAGCTTCAGAGCCCGAAGCTGGTCTCTGCAGCAGGTGGGTCTGCAACGCATCCCAAGGTCGGGCAGCGGTGGGCGCCGTGGCGGGGCCAATCTGTCACCCGCTCCTCCCCCGGGCCTAGCAATGGTGCCTTCCAGGGCAGGAGGAGGCACTCCTCCCGACGGGTTTATACGGGGCGCGAACAACCCGCGGGATGTGGCGACTGGCGAGATCGAGAGTTGGCAGGTGGAGGCTTGGAGGAGGGACACTGTGGGGCGATCGAGGAAAAAGGCAGGGACTCCGCGGGGTCATGGAGGAGGAGGGAGGGAGCCGGAGTATCCACTCGGACAGCATCGCCACGATCCACAACGTGCCCCTGCGGGTGATCATCAGACCCATACCGCCCGTCCTGGACGAGAGCAAAGTGGAGAGCCTCGCACGGACCATCCAGGTACCGGGACGGGACGGGACGGGGACGGGACGGGACGGGACGGGACGGGGAGAAGGCGACCGGTCCCGGCGGCAGCTCGACTGTCTCGAGCGGTTCTGATGCCCCAGCCAGGGGGCGTGCGGAGCGATCGTGATCGTTTGGGTGGCCGGCAGTTCTGAGCCAGCCCGTCTGCAATGGGGGGAGGGGGGTAATACGTCGCTGCTGACACACCTTACAGGGTTGTTGTTGTTGTAAAGATTATAGCCAGGTAAAGCACTAGCAGAGCTTTAGAAATGCGAAGTACTTGAGAGCCTCTGACCAGGCGCTCACTGCTGCCATCACCATCGTGGGGCAAGAGGGGGCGGGGCGGTGAAACAACCCTGCCTCTCCCAGTTAGGGAACGAGAGTCTTCTCTCCCCTTTTAACTACAACACTGTCTGTCAGTGTGCAATCGCATTCTATGCATGTCTACTCAGAAAGAAGTCCCACTGTGGTCAATGGAGCTTGTTCCCAGGAAAGTGTGCACAGAATTGCAGCCTGTATCTCTTATTCTAGTCACAGTGGTCTTCAAACTCTCTTTCGCACGACCCAGTGCAATATTATCGCATGCCCTCACGACCCTATTTCTGTGCTTAGTTAATTGAGTAAAGACATGATTGTAAACAGTATTATGGTGACAAAGTGTGCCAGTAATGACAGAAACTTGAATTCCAATCCTTGTGTACTTTGCGAATTACACACACACACACACACACACACACACACACACACACACACACACACACCTTGTGACCCAGTGAAAAGCATCTCACGAGCCAGTACTGGGTCACCTTCTGAAGAAGGTACTTTGAAGAAGACTGTCTTATTCTAAACATAATAATACATAATATGCTGGGTTTGCACAGTAAGGAAAACAGAATGAAATTGGGGAGGGGTTAAACCGCTGAACCATGAGCTGTCGATTAAGGTCGGCAGTTCGAATCCACGAGGGGGTGAGCTCTCGTTGCTTGGCCAGCTCCTGCCAACCTAGCAGTTCCAAAGCATGTTAATGCGAGTAGATAAATAGGTACCGCTTGCGGGAAGGTAAACAGCGCTCCGTATTCCAGCCGCATGCTACATGCTGCGGCAAGGAGAGTCATGCCGGCTACATGACCACGGAGGCGTCTTCGGACAACGCTGGCTCTTCGGCTTTGAAATGGGGATGAGTACCACACCCTAGAGTCGGACATGACTGGACTTAATTGTCAGGGGTCACCTGTTCCTTACCTACATGATACTGAGGTTTCAGCACTGGTGAAAGTCCAAACCAAGAGAGACACACGGTGATACTTAGTGTTAAAGAACGAGCTGGGAACTAGCTTTGTGTGGATATGTGGGAATGTGACCCGGGAATTCAACACCACACTGACTAGCTGCAAAACCACTTTTCATGTTTCTTACAAACCCTGAATTGGCAAAAAGCAGCAGGTGCCAGGTGAGGTGAGGCCGAGGGCAGAATAGGACGAAGGTTCTGCAAAACACTGGTCCACGGAACGTTTTCCAGGACTGGCAGTGCTGTGAGGTGCCACCTCTGCTGCTAGTTTTGCATGCTACCAATTTTCCTGGTTATTTTAAAAGTATGCCTAGCATCTGTAGAGTGTGCAAAAGCACTTCACGCCTGTTACCTGGGTCGCATCCTTTCAACACCCCTATAACAAGGTAAGAATTCTTAGCCCTGTTTTGCAGGTGGGGAGTGGCTTGCCGAAGGGCACCTAGTGAGAATTCATGGCAGAGGGGAGATCTCAGGAAGTTCGTGCTCACGCACACATGTCGTGGGCATCCTGTGGTGTCGAGCACACGTTTCACAATGGGAGCACACTCCTATACTAGGAGCCTAGAATGGGAACCTTGTACAAAAGCTCACTGGCTCAGAAGCCTTGCCCCACCCACAGATGTCGGCATGGAAATGCTCTTGAAATCTCTGTGATGTTTTCATCCCCTTTCCTCTCCCTTTTTTAGGAGGAGGCTGACCGGGTGCCCCCGATAGATGTCCTCTGGATCAAAGGCAGCCAAGGAGGTGACTATTTCTACTCCTTTGGAGGGTGTCACCGTTACGCAGCATACAAGCACTTGAACAAGGAGACCATCCCAGCCAAAATCATTCGGTCTACCATCAGTGACTTGCGCACGTACTTGGGCTCCTCCTTGCCTGATTTGCAGTAGGGCCTGCTGTTGAGACCTCCTCCATAGGAGACATTATGTGGCAACCTCAGGCAGGCTAGAAGAACATAAGAAGAGCCTTGCTGGTTCGGGCCAAAGGCCCATCTAGTCCAGCTTCCTGTATCTCACAGTGGCCCCACCAGATGCCTCAGGGAGCACAAGACAACAAGATAACCTGTTTCCTGCTGCCACTCCCCTGCACCTGGCACAGAAAAAAACTACTTCTAAAACCAGGAGGTTGCTTATGGCTTGTAACCTGTGACGGTCTTTTCCTCCAAGAATCTATCCAAACCCCTTTTAAAGGCATCTAGGCCAGGTGCCATCACCACATCCTGTGACAATGAGTTCCACAGATGAATTACATGCTGGATGAAAAAAAAATTTCTTTTGTCTGTTCTCTCTCTCTCTCTCTCTCTCTCTCCCTCCCTCAATTTTAGTGCATGTCCCCTGGTTCTGATGTTTTGTGAGAGGGAAAAGAACTTCTGTCTATCCACTCTCTCCATCCCATGCTTAATTTTATACATCTCAATCATATCCCCCCTCAGGCACCTTTTTTTGAGACTGAAAAGCCCCAAATGCTGTAGCCTTTCCTCATAAGGGAGGTGCTCCAGCCCACGAATCAATCCGGTCGCTCTTTTCTGCACCTTTTCCAATTCAACTATATCTTTTTTGAGGTGTGGTGACCAGAACTGGACACAATACTCCAGATGTGGCCTTACAACATTGAGCCTTGAGCCTGTTCAGGTTCAGGCTATTCTCCCATCTCTTATGAGAAGCTGTTGTCTGGAGCCACCTCCTCTGCAATGCTGCGGCGCATGGCGCATGATGCTCTACAATGCTCTGCTGTCTTCGAGGGCTGCTTTGTGTAAGGAAGCAATGGGCCCTGATCCTCGCTGGACAGAAGAGGCCAGGCAGCTGGCAGTTTTTTTTTTCCTGGGTTGAGCTTGAGATGTGACATGGGACTGCAAAAAAGATAGCTTGGATGAAAACTCTGTGGTGTTTGCAGGTGAGCAAATAATGCCTGAGCATTAAAATGGGGAACAACTGTTGAATGAGGAATGTTTGGGGTCATCAGTGAGGTATGGTGTGAGCTGCTGGCAGAAAGATGGGAGCAATGGGGAAAGAGGTGGGGTGCTCCAGATATCACCCACCCATCAAGGGCTCTTTTTAGGCCAAAGAAAGAAGATGTTGCTGCTTCATCCAACTTCTCCTCTTCCTCTTGAGAGCCTCACATCTGGCTGCCTAGAGGTCCCGAGGTTCCTTCTCACAAGGCCTACCTCCTCCCCACAACAGCACAGTCCCCTCTGTTCTCACAGATCTCTGCAGCACGGCTAGATAAGGCCACCTGTCTGTCTTGACTGGTTGGTGAAGCTGCAGGAGGAAGATGGCGACTGCGGAGCAGAGCCTCCTCGGCTGTGGCCCTAATACTGTGACCTCTCTCTCCTACTTGGGCCCCAGTCAGTGACTTTGAGAAAAACCTTTGGGGAGTTATAACAGAAAAGGATGCAGTCTTAGATTGTTTCATCCTTTCTTTTGGTTCGTGTAATCTAGATCTGATGCACTTAAAATATGTTATGTTTTAATAATTTTAATAAGTTTATTTTTACACGATATTTTGGAGAGTGTTTTGGCAAAGAAACATTATAAATTAATAAAACAAAATGTGTTTAAACCATATTTTGTAATCATTCTATTATGTTAAATCTTTTTGTTCAATATCCAGCCTGAAGAAGGGTTCTGTGACACTCGGAAGCTTGCTCACAACTTTGTGACATTTTAGTTGGTCCTCCTAATAAAGGGGTTGCCCTTCTGTGGCTTTAGGGGTTGTTGTTGTTATTTTCTTAATGGGCTAGCATGGCTAGTTGCTACCTACAAGATTTGTGTGATAGGGGAAGAGAAACTCCACAGCATTAGAGAGGAACTAGGTGGCGAGGGGAGGGAGGAAGCTCAGAGAGGCCTTGAACAAGGGCCTTCCTTCACCTGTTTGTGGATAGAGGCTTACTGTCTTGGTTTGCCGCTGTGGCGGTAAGTGTGCTTGTCCTGCACGGAGTGTGTGGAGCACTGATTTTTGACCACCTGGAGATGTTAATATGGCACTAGCTATAGAATGGGGGATGGTGGTGATGGCACCTGGCCTGGATGCCTTTAAAAGGGGATTGGACAGATTTATGGAGGAAAAGTCCATCACAGCTTACAAGCCATGATGGGGATAAGCAACCTCCTGGTTGTAGGAGTAGGTTTTCTCTGTGCCAGGTGCAAGGGAGTGGCGACTGGACACAGGTATCTTGTTGTCTTGTGTGCCCCCTGAGGCATCTGGTGGGGCCACTGTGTGATACAGGAAGCTGGACTAGATGGGCCTTTGGCCTGATCCAGCAGCTGGGCTCTTATGTTTCGACCTTGATGTGCTGTCTGTCGAATTGCCTTTGTATGAGCCTGTCTGGGATGTGGAGGAAGCTCCTCACCAAAGCAGCCAGCAGCTGGCGCTGCTAACCTTCCCAGGAAATGGTGAGTGAGATCCCTCCCCAAATTGCACTTTTGAAAAAGCCACCCCTGAGGAGCCTGAAGCTGTGCCCTCATAAAGATACTTGGCACTAGTGTAGCACATTTTTGAGGGTGCAAAGCACTTCACGTCTGTTGACGTAACCCTTAAGGCTGATCTACACCGCACGAATTCTGGCGCGTCCATTTTTAAGTCCGTTCCACACTACACGAATTCCGGCGAGGAGGCCTCTGCCTCCGTGCGCAGAGCTGGTCGGGAGGAGTGTCTTCCCGCCTGTTGTCCCGCCTTCTTAGAAAGCGCAGCAGTGATTGGTTAAGCACAAATGCGGTCCGATACACGAGAGAAGAGAGAGAGGGGCAGGAAGGAGAGAAAACTAACATGACAATTTGTCCCAGGAATAGAATTCATCTTGCTAACTTTTGTGAGAAGGAGAAATGGATCCATGAGAAATCGGAGACTCGAGTGAGTTCCGATTGATTGACAGCCCCTTTCATCCCGCCCTCTCATCCGATTGGTTGGCTGCAGTAGCTCCACGAACCCGCCCCTCAAAAGATGGGTTTCCAGCTTTATGTACGCGCCGGAAATCGGGAGATCGCAGCTGCTCCGCTTGCTTCCTCAATGGTGACAGAGAGCTCCGCACATCTCCGTAACGCGCCGGGATTCGTGTAGTGTGGAACGGGCTTAACTGATTGCCATGGAACGCAGAAGAGCGCCGCTCTGCCGAGTTCCAGCGCGTTCAGACATCATGCTGATGTCTGGCCGCGTGGGCAGGACATAGAGCGACATGTTTCACCAATGGGAGGAGAGGGGGGGCTTTCAGCCAATCAGAGTACACTTGTTTGGAGCACACCCAATCAGAAGGGCCAGCAAGCGACCAATCAGGAGGGACACACAGGGACACTACAAGGGGAAAATATCTGGTGGAGCCAGGGCAGCGTCTCAGGGCAGGGCATCCAATCCCCTACGCTCACGACCCACCCACCCACCCAACCCGAAGGCAAATGGATTTGGTGTAGTTCTGGCCTTACAACAAAGTAAATAAGCAAGACCAACCCCAGGGGGCAGCCGAGGCCGAGAGAGTTTCTGGCGGAGGTGAGAATCAAGCCAGGGACGTCCTGATGTTTGTGCAGCTGAGTCTTCTACCACAACGCTACACCGGCTCTCTGTGACCATCCCTACTGGTGACCATTTTGGAGGGCCTTGAGAAGTGGATAATCAAAGCTTCCTCCACTCCCTCCCAAACCTCACGGTAAAGTCGGAGCTACACCGCATGCGGCACGCACGCGGCACGGCCAGCGCCGTCCACGTGCGTCCGGTGTGTTGTCTCGGTGCCTGACGGCGTTGGCCCGTCGGAGACTCGTGTTCCGTCCCATGCCAAGTAGAGACAGGCTCCACTTTGCCCGTTTCAGCACGTCATCTACTCTTGGAACGTGCCGGAACGCGAACGCGTGTGGTGTAGCTCCGGCTTTAGCCTGTTCCTCATCCTTGAGAAAGAGGACAGCTCTTTCCATGGCAGGCCAAAAATGTTTTGCTGCCACAAATGGCTGCACCACCTGATGCAAGAGCCCCTGCAGTCTCAGAGAGCCCGCCACGCTGGCCTGCAGTTCTGCCAGATGGACCTTGTGCTCTGAAGGCTGATTGATTCACACTACGCACCTGGATTCCTGTAGTGTGAATCAGGCTTGAGAGTTGCCATCGCTTTCCGTGGCATTGCAAGGGTTCCTGGTCAGACCTTAAGGCTGCTTTGTTTGCCCCTGTAAAATGAGTTCCTCTTGAAGCAGCCGCCTGAGAGAGAGAACTGGGAATACCTCTATAAAGATGCTGTTTGTGGTGTTTAGAAATACGCAGAATGTTTTGAAAGATTAAAATCTGCTAGCTGGTTAATTGGATGCACCGTTTTAGTCGGTTAAAATGTTTTAACTGGGTCTCTTTCCAGCCCAACCACTTTCCACGTGGCTGCGACTGGCGCCAGCATTGCAGAGCATGGATGGAGGGTGGGGGGGTTGTGATGCCGCCTTCTGCTCTTGTGCTTTTGGTGCCACTGGGCCCGGGTTCCACAAGGCTGGAGCAACTTTCTTGGACTGTGTAGAAAAGGCCAAGTTACACTTGAGGAGGGAGCAGCATGCCTGGAACGCTCTCTTTTTCCTTTTCAGAAAGTGTTGGGGAAAACGACACATTGTAGTTTGAGACCCTGGGGGTGGGGTGGGGGGGTTAACCCTTTACCCCCTCAGTGATCCAAATCTCACCCCCTGAAGCTGATATTGATTGTGGGGGGGGGGGAGGCACAAATTGTAAGTTGTCTTCTGCACCGTCAATGAGAGGTTGCAGGGAAGGCAAGACACCAGCAGGTGGCGATCCACCAGTACAGGAGCTGTTGGATGAGGATGCTGGACCTGCAAGGCAGCCCAATGCGAGGAAGGAGGAGGAGGAGGACTGGGGAGGGTTGCAGGAGCCCAGCAGCAGAGCAATGAGCCGTTTTCATCTTCCTGGAACCTTCTGTCCAATTCACGCAAACAGCAGATGAAGTGGTAAGTCTGGTTTTGGACCGTAAAAAAATCCTGCATGTAGAAAATGCAGGTGTCAGGGAAAAGAGTTCTAATTCAGCCGTCTTCATCACATCCTAGTTTTTGCTAGGCAGGGATTTTTTTTCCCCAAATGGAAGCATTTAGGCATTCCTCACCTGTAATTTTAAGTGGGTTAGTCCCAAAATAGCTTTGACTGTGAGTCTGCCTTGAGTATTATTTTAGAAAGGCGAATCCTGCATTTTAAGGACATCACATTTTAAATGCAAGAATGAATAGAGGATGGATCTGTCAACAGTTACCAGCCATGAGATCTAAATGGATCCTCCATGTCAAATGGCAGTATACCAGGAAATACCAGGTGTTGGGACAATCAGGAGAAAGCTGTTGCCTTTATGTCCTGCTTTGCTGGCTTGCAAGAGGCATCTGGCTGGCTAGGGCTTGAAACCGAACACTGGGTTAGACGAATCTTCAGTCTGATTCAGCAGAGCCCTCAGTCCGCTGTTATGAATGAATGAAATCCTAAACAGGAAGCCTTCGAGGAGGAGACGATGCATGAATCCGGGTGCAGTGGTCTCTCGCAGCCTAGAAGGACCAGCTCCTGCCTGGCCAGCGGGCAATCCATTTCCTCAAGCAGCCACCAGAGAGGAAGAGGAGGAGGTGAGACGGGTTGGCTCCTTCCCTTGAAGAGCAGAGGCTGGCCGGCCTCGCAGCATCAAAGCCTCCCCCGGGCCCGGAGGAAGCCGTGTGGGCATTTGTGGAGGGAAAGGCCCTGGACAGCCGCTCCCTGAAGGCTTATAAATTTGACTAAAGAATTGTGGCGTGCTAAAAAGTTTCCTCTTAGGAAGATCAGGCATGGGGAGGGGTCTCCATCGGGGGCTGCAAACGGAACTTCGTGCAGAGGATTTCTTGTGGCAGATGCACTCTCTCCGGCCGTCCTCAAGAACAGGCAACTGCTGTCATCACCAGCCAGGGGAAAACAGGCATTTCCAGAATCTCCGGGATGAACTCTTGCCATTTCCACTTCTGGAAGTGAAGGATGGGCCCTTCTTGGCAGCTGTCCAATTCATAAATGTGTCTGAGGATTCTTGAAGGGTGTGTTGTTCAGGTGGCCTTTTGCTCGGAGAGCACCCCAGATCACATGGTCAGCCCACCAGGAGGCTGTCCTATACAACCCGACGTACTCTGGTGCCCAGTTCAAAAGTCAGCCTGTGTGCATGACACTGGTGGTGACCCCATTTCCCTCTCTGGCAACTCAAATCAGAGCCTGAGCAATTCCCCACCACCCCCAAATCATCTCAGGATTGCCCCAGCTGATCAGCTCTACTGCTGGACCCAATCAGGGTAGTAGGTCCATCTAGTCCAGCATCCTGTTTCCCATCGCAGCTCACCAGATGCTTCCAGGAAGTCCACAAATAGGGCTTGTTGGCAATCGCCCTTCCATAGGAAGCTGCTTTATCTTGAGTCAGACCATTGGGCCATCTAGGGCAGCACTGACTGGCAGCAGCTCTCCAGGGTTTCAGACAGGATTTTTTCTGGCCTTACCTAGAGATGCTGCCAGGGATTGAAACAGGGATCTTCTGCATGCAAAGCAGACGCCCTCCCACTGCCCCATGGCCCCTCCCACTGTTGCTTTTCAGCAACTGCCACTTGCCAGTATCTGACCAGGGGGGTTCCATTTAGCTGTCATGGGTTTTGATAGACCCATCGTGCTCCTCTGAGAACTTGTCCAATCCCCTTTTAAAACCATCCAAGCTAGCATTGGTCGCCATATCATGTGGCAGGGAAGTCAATTATCATGTATTGTGTGAAGAAGAAGTCCTTTTGTTCTTTCAGAAGGATGGGCCAGGGTTATTTATCTCCCTTTGCTCTGTCTGTCAGTCCATCCATCTGCTCACCTGTCTCCCTTCTCTCTGCCTGACCTGCAGGGCTCCTAGGAACACAGCCTGACAAACGACCTCCTCAGCTGCCTCCAATCCATTTGTTCCAGGAGAGGAACAAAGGCTCTTTGTGGGAGCTCCTCTCTTTCTCAATCTTGCATGGCTCGCCAGCATCCCTGGGTCCGGAACTAGGAGAGACTTCCTCAAAAGACAGGCGTGTAATGCTTTCCAGGTTTGCTCCTCCATCCTAGGACAGGCCGGCCGGACCAGCTTGCAGCAATGGGATCGGGGGAGGGCTCAGAAAGAGCTCTGTTTCAGACAGGTGTGGAGAGCTGCATAGGGCTCTGGGTGAACTAGAGGGGTGATCTTTTCCTTTGCAAAGCAAATGTCGGCAAAGCAAGACGAGAGAACTAGTTTTTCCTGCACTTGTCTGTTGGTTTTTCTATCCAGTTCTCTTATTTGCATGTTCAGCAGAATCAAGGACTAAAGTATTTCTTGTGCTGGAACATTGCAGCTGCGTACAGGGAGGGGAGCTTACCTGTCTGAATGCTCTTCCAAGAAAACAAAAAGAGTCTCTCTAGCATATTCTGGAAGGGGGTTCAGCTTAGCCTTCCACACGCCATGTTCTATTTCCAAGTGCAGGGAGTTTGGATGTGTGTGTGTCTTGTAATAACCACCCCCCACAGGCAGGCGGAAATGCTGCAGTCTAGGAAATGCTGCTTTGCTTGAGTCAATGTCTTACTTGACTGAAGTTTCCCAAGTCTTGAGTTGTTTAGCTAAATGAAGATAGGATGGGGTGGTTTTGTAGGAGCAGATTTCTGTTCTGGCCCTGGCCAAAGGTCACCCAGTCCACCCCACTGTAAGAAGAAAGGGCCCACACAGCCCAGCGGTAGAGCTGAGCATATGCTTTGCATGCAGAACTCGGCCCCCGATTAGGATGACCAAAAGGGACAGGGTGCCTATAACCATTGGACTTTGGGCAGGTGCAGCTCATCATGGAAGGGTGCCACAAGCTACACCTGCCCAAATTTCCTCTTCTTACAATGGTTAAAGGTATAGGCACCCTGTCCATTTTTGGATATGGTCAGCCTACCTCAGATTCATTCTCTGGCATCTCCAGGGAAAAGGGAGGAGGTGATGGGAATGACTTTTTCCTAGTTCAAGGGGGGGGGGAGTGATGGGCCAGTCAGTGTCCAGCAGGGTCCACTGAGCTCTGGATTAGCAGCTCTGCAGCCTGTTGAAAGGTGCATCGACCTCCATTTATATATATTCTCTGTCTATACCTGTAAATAAAGTAAATTTCATGCATCCTGTACACCTGCAATAAAACTCCTGGAAATGAATTGCTAAGAAGCAGCCATCAGGGTTTAACTAATACATGTTTGCGTGAAACATTTCATCTTTTGGCCCCAGTTGCAATACATCTTCTGGACTGTGTCTGGTTTCAAACAGGTGTCTGCAGATGTTAAATGTTGAAAGAGACGTTCAAAGCGAGCGGCCCGGCCAGGCAAGAAAGCCCTGCCATCCCACAGCGTAATCCCACTTTTGGAATGAGTTTGGTGCTTCTTCCGGTTTCTGAGCTGGGATCTGGTTTCCAACTGAAAGCAGGCGCAGAGCTGGGTTACGCCGCACATTGCCCAGGTGCACTTTTACAGCCCTATCAAGTGGCGCGGTGAGAACGGCGGCAGCCACGCGCCTCCCAGGAGAAGAGAGGAGCAGACACTCGGCCCCTTTTGTTTTCCAGGCATTCGAAACAGACCCTCTTCAGCACAGGCTAGAAACCAGACAAGTTAATCGCCACGTCTGTGCTCCCACCCACCCACCCCCCAAGCATTTGGGCCCCCCTGACTAGACAGGGCAAAGGAAGGCGTTATGCTGCGCCAGACTCTCGCTTCATCTTTTCCGCCTCCATTGTGAACCAGTTGCTGTGCTTGTGATTGCACCACTCTGGAGTTCAGGCCACAGACTAGCAGCCCACTCCAGGACAGACATCGGACCAAAGGCCAGGGAGGACTCTCAAAAGGAGTGGACCGCTCTTTGTTTGTGGCTGTCTGCAAGGAATGAACCCCAAACCACCTGCTGTGCAGTTTGTCAAGACCATTCTGCTTCCCTAGTCTTGTTTTCAAGCGGTGTTCTTGGCAAACTGGCAACGAGGACCAAGAACCCCAGGCAGAGGAAGCACACCAAAAAAAAAAAAAAAAAAAGGCAGGCGAAGCTCAGAGAATTATTCACACAACCAGGTACTTTTGGTTTGGTTTGTTTGTTTATCTCTAGCAGAATTCAGCAGCTTTCCCCCAAAAGGTCACAATTGTGTGAAAGCAACAACACATTTCATTTGCCCCTCAGTGTGGTGACTGAGGGAGGCGGCATCAGAGGGCGAGTGCTGGTCGAGGGAGGATTGGAGGGTGTGGGTGGCCTGGTCATTCTAGTAGTTAAGTCAGACTGGCCACTGCCCATTTTAAGATGACGGTGGTTAACTGCTCTGCACAGTCGGGGAAAAAAAGAGAGCGAACACTGCTCGGCAGAAGCAGAGCTGCTGAAAGGGTGTCCTGCACTGAGGGAGCAGGGGGCGGACCACCCCCGGGTGACATGTTGGGGGTGCAACGGCAGCAAATTTGGTAGCGGGGCGGCAGCAGCAATAAAAAGGGACCTTTTGCGGCATGGTGGCGGGAAAGGATTCACCCGCCCACCCGGGCCCCAGTAGCCTTTTTCCGGTGGAAAAAATGCTGGGAGCATTTTTTTTTCATCACAACACTGATGTCAGGGGTGGGGCGGGGCTTGGGACATTACGGGGGGTGTCCCGGGGGTGCCGCCCCCTCCCGCAGAGGCTAGCTACGCCTCTGGCATCGAGCATGATAATTAGGCTCTCCCATACCTTGAAAATATGATCAAGATTTGCATATTTTCTCTTCTGTCATTTGCAGCTAATGAGTTCCTAGGTGAGAACAAAGTGCTTATTTCTGGTCATCACCTGCTTAATGACATCACTTCTTGCTTAATGATGTCACTGACTGCCGGCCCGCAGCAGGAGCCATGGATACTAATTTCGGCCCACTGTATGAAACAAGCTTGACACCCCTATTCTAGACCATATGACTTCTAATGCGCAAGCAGTCATCTGATCATTTGCTAATGTCAAAACTGGACTTACTATCACAGAGAATGACCTCCGACTTCCAGGCCCTCATTTGGTTATTCCACATTCTCCTCATGCCATTGAGTTGGCTCATGAAGATCACTTTATTTTTTTAAGATGTAACTTCGATGGTTGGATTCTGTGTGATGTAGTCACAAAATTGCTGAGCACACTTAGACTTGGTGATAAGCAACGTCCCTCGTGCTGTCGCCTTTCAAGTCCCGCCTTTTGGCAACGAAGACCCGGCCGGCACCCCCTGTTCCAGAGGACCCTGGCAGGAAAGGTTGGAGGGCCCTGCGGCTTGAAGAGGTCTTGCCCCTACTGTGGTGTTAATCCCTGACATGGGCCATCAAAGGCTTTCTGGAGAGCAGCCCAAAGGGCAAAGAGGGCCTTGTAAATGAGGCCGCCGTGTTGGAGGAAAAGGGAGTCCTTGCTCCCGGGACCGTTGGTGCTCCTTTCATAAGGTTCAAGGAGGTCAGGCCAGCGGTATCCTGGTGGCCACATGTGGCCGAAGTTGAATGCAGCCGAGTCTGGAATCCATTTGCCTCGGCTGCCAGAGGGGTGATGGTGCCCTAGGGAGATGGGAATAGCAGCCAGGCCTGTCCCTGCCATCTGCTCCCTGTTTATTTACTTACACTTAAGAATCACCTTCTGGCTAAAAGGTCCCCATGTGGAGGGTGCAAAGTGGGTGGGGTGGGGGGGGTCATGCTCCACTGTTTACATTGGAGATCCCATTCACTGGTGTTTCAAGCTACTGTTTGTGTATCCGATCCCAGGGGCCCCCCCCCAACTTTTGACAGGGGAAAAACAGGGATAGAAGAGGAATGTGAAAGGATCAAGGCCCAACCAGAAGCTCTTGTGACACGATGACCCACCAAAAGATGTAGTATGCAGTTGTCCTAGCAAATATTACCTGGCTAGCTATGGCAAACTTAGACAGCATAATAAAAAGCAGAGATATCACCATGCCAACAAAAGTTCGCATAGTCAGGGCGATGGTGTTCCCAGTAGCAATGTATGGTTGCGAGAGTTGGACCATAAGGAAGGCTGAGCGCCGAAGAATAGATGCTTTCGAACTGTGGTGCTGGAGAAGACTCCTGAGAGTCCCTTGGACTGCTAGGAGATCAAATCAGTCAATCCTAAATGAAATCAACCCTGACTGTTCCCTGGAAGGACAGGTACTGAGGCTGAAGCTCAAATATTTTGGCCACCTAATGCGAAGAGAGGACTCTCTGGAGAAGACTCTGATGCTGGGAAAAACTGAAGGCAAAAGGAGAAGGGGAAGGCAAAGGATGAGATGGTTAGACAGCATCAACAATGCAACAAACATGAAAATGAGCAAACTCAGGAAGATAGTGGAGGACAGGAAGGCCTGGCGGGATATGGTTCATGGGATCACGAAGGGTTGGACACGACTTAACAACTGAACAACAAAGCTACCTGGGAGCTGGTGGTCTGCTCATTTTAGGCATATAAAATACATATATAAAACACATAGGCTCTGACTCCCATTTAAGGCAGCCCTCATTATCTTGTTCCTAGTCCTAATAAATTACTGTCCCTATTTTGCCTTTGGGGGAGATTGGGGGGGTCCCTCTAAACAAAGTTGTGAGTGTGATAACATGCTAGCTTCTGTTCCACCACCACCCCAAAGCCCAGTATTTGCTTATCTAGGTAGTAACTGTTGTGAAAAATGTTTGAGTCACAACTATAATAGCTGAGGTATTCCATAAAAGGTATAAGCAGATGAAAAGGTGTAAGAAACAACCTCAAGTGTTTTAAAAAGAGATGTGATCAGTTTGTTTAGTAACACACCTCTTTTCATAAACCAGTACCAAGACAGCTATGAATGCAATAGGTATACAGTACAGCAGAGGGTGTGATGAGGGTCCTTCAGGAATGTATTCTGGGGCAGGAAGGCGGAAAGAATACTGACAACAGCTCAATCCTAATGCTGGGGCCTTGCGTTGCTGTAACGAGTTGCTAGCAGCGCAAGGTTCCGTTACGCTGCCTGTGCTGCCAGCAACGCAAGGTCTTTCGCAGCTGTCGCAAAAAGCAACATGTCATTTTGCGCAGCCAGGCCACTGCCGCGAGTGCCCATGGCGGTGCAACAGTGGTCCATCCATGACCCCCGGCGCTGGTAAGTCTGTGCAGGGGGTGGGAGGGAGCAGAACAGGGCTGAGACTGGAGCAGGGAGGAGGGCGGGTCAAGGCCAGGAATGGGGCGGTTTCTGCGGCTGCGGCACTGCCAATGTCCTATCCCCCTTCCCAGTCTTGAGCCTCCTTCCCGGGTCCACTCGGTCTTGCACCAGCTATATAGCTGGTGCAGGTCTGAGTAGACCCAGTGGGGCAGTGAGGGCTTACCCCCAAGTAAGGGGACAAATGTTCCCTTACTCTGAGATCTTTGGAACTGCCCCCCCCAGGATGCGGCGTGCACTCCGGTGGCGCAACTATATCGGTGGGAGGGGAGTTTCGGTAGGATTGGGCTGTTACTGAAGGGCCCAAGAGTGGCCCTGTTTTCACCTGTAAAATGCTGACGAGTGTGAAAGCGTTGCACTCTTCTTCTTGTTTAGGGTTCATTTGGATTGTTAAACAAGAATCATCTGCCACTTTTCTGCATAAGCCACAGTTTCTTAAGCCACAGACCCAATGCTCCTTTCTCCAGTCCGGTTTTCTCACGCAAGCAGGCAGGCAGCAAAAGTGGACCCTGCCATGGCACCAGACCCCCCCCCCCATTTTTCAAAGGTCGGCTGTTTTGTGACATCGCCTGACCCCACCTCAGAAAAGGCACAGGAGCAGGGCTGCCAAAAAGGTGGCAACACTGGCTCTCCCTCCTCTGCCCTTTTGCCTCCTCTTCCTCCCTGACGTGTCCATCAAAAGAGAAGCCACTCTGGGAAGGAAGTGAGTGAGCCACCTGTGTGCCCAGGATCCAGCGCTTGGCTTGGCTGGAGGGTCACAGGGAGGAAGAGGGTGTGTGGGGGGCCAGCCAGGGTCCCCCCCTCACTCCCAAGAGGGGGTGATATCAGGGCCACACAGATATCTCACCAGGCACAGACACCCTCCTGCCCTGTGGCGGCAAATGAGGGGGCTGCATAGGGTGCCTCTGTAGGGCAGACTTTCTCCTTGGGCTGCCAGTTGCTGATCTGCAAGCCAGCCTATGTGTAGCTGCCCTCCAGCTTCCAAAGTGATGGGGAGGTCTGGTGACCTACACAAGCAGAGGGATTCAGGGCCAAGCCGGATGTGACAGGGAGCCTGACGACGGTTAGATGCAAACCAGCCTCCCCCCATCCCATCGACAGACTGGGCTAGGAGGGACCCAACCCGGAAAGCAAAATGGGACCACAAGTGAGAAGAGGGGAATCCCCACCACCACCCACAGGTTATCCACCCAGCCCCTGCCTGTTCTGCCAGCTGAGGCCCTGTTAGTGGAAGTCCCTTGTCAGGCTGGGGGGAACGTGCTTCAGAAGAGTGGCTGCAGGAGGTAAGCCGTGAGATGAGGAGTCAGCTTCTGCACCCCTGACTTGCTCACCACACACACACACACACACACACACACACACACACACACACACGACTACCTTCCTGCGTACTTTGGCCCGGAAAAGAGGTGGGCTTGTTTGACGAGATCCCGCAGCGAGCGGCCTGCCAAGGGACCCTCTGTGGCCCATGCTGGCTCTCGGTCTCTTTCTCCTCCGGTGGCACCCACATGCTCTGGAGGAAAACTAACTGCACCTGAATACACAGTCCCAGCTTATCCGTCTTGCTGGCTGTCATGAACCTCAGCCCCCTTCCTAGCTTGGCCAAGCCGGGGCCCAGCAGGGTGCCTGTGTTTAAGAGACACCTTAGAAAACAAGAGTGGAGAGAGAAGGGGGGGCTGAGCAGGGGGGGGGTTGGCTGGTGCAGAAGACCAAGGCTGGGCCACAAAACTCTCCAGTCACAGGAAGCTTCAGAAGAATTAGTGTCAAACTACATGTTCCGTGAATGATGTCCATCATGGCCCCCCTGACATATTTAGCTTTTCTGGGCTAAATGGCAGCTGGAAAGGGGGGGCTCTCTGACCCTTTGCCCCTGCAGCAATCTTGGACTGGCCCCCCACCCCAGCTATTTCCCCCACCTCCACTTTGCCACTCAAAATCACAGCAACTTGAAAAAAGTAAACTGGGACATTGATACTAGGGACGTGTTCTGGCCCCGCCCGCCCCCCCCCCCCCCGAAATGCTGGTGGGGTCTTTGGCTTCTAACTCCGGCCTAAGCAACCCAGCTTCAGCCTGCGCCCCTTGTCCCAGCGAAGTGTGTGTGTGGGGGGGATTCCATCTGGCGAGAGCGCAGCCAAGACCAGCAGCAGCAGCAGTCGTCGTCGCCAGGCTCTCTCTCCACTCTGCTGCCGCGTCTCCTTACGCCCTGCAGGGAGGAGGACGGAGGAGGAGCAGCAGCTCCTTAACCCCCAGCCAGCCACCTCGGCTCGGCCCCGGCTCGGCCAGCACGACGCGGAGCCTCTCCCTGCTGCTTGCCTTGAGGTGGCCACTTTGCAAACCGCAGGGCAGGCAGGCGGGGCTTCTTCGGAAGGCTGGCGGAGCGTTTGTGCAGGGGTAATGGGCCTTGAACGCACATGCGGGTCATCGGGGGGGGGGGGGACCGGAGGCGGAACATCATCCAGGTGCAGCAGGGAGGGCACACAGAGATGCGGCACTCCGTCGAGGCAACTGCTGCGGGCGGCCCGCCCGCCTCTGCGTCTCTCCACCTGGTTTCTGAAGGGTGCAGCTTTGGCAGGGCCGGGCGAGTCAGACAGCCAAGGGCCCCCACCCATCAGAGAGCCCACCTGACCCGGCTGACCCCAAAACTCTCATGCACAATCAGGGGGGGCCATGCATAGGGGGCTCTGCCCCAAGGCCCCTAGAAACCCAGTGCTCTACTGCTCTTATGATGTCCCCTAATAAACCAGAAGTCCCTGATCTCACAGCCTCTTGTGCAAGAAGCTGCATCAGGATGTGGCCCTTTGCAGAGGAGAAGTTGCAGCAGGTGGGGGTCCCTCCCTCCCCCACCACTATAACTCCCTCCTCCAGCAGGGGAAAGGTTAAGAATCCTCCAGAGATCCATGATCAGATCTTCCATCTCTGTAAACCTTAGCAAATGGCACCGATGAGATGTGAATTGGGACAGTGTTGGGGGGAGGTTAACTCCCCAAATGCTGTTTTCCTGATGAAAATGCCCCCCCTCAAGCTGCCCCTCAAGCTGCTCTTTGATCTGATATGGGAAACTTGTGCATATTGCCTGTCACATGTAAGTTTGAAACATGTAAGTTTCCCCCTAAGTAGCCTCAGAGAAGGGCTGGTTTTCAGCAGGAAAATGGTGCTGGGGAAAACCAGGGCTCTGCCTCCTGCTCAGGGGAGGGGCCAGAATCCAGGGGGCAGAAAGAGACTCTTTTCCACCAGGCCTGCTCTGAGGTCACACGGTACAGCTGCCCCCCCCCCCAGCAGACCTTGCTGTGGTTGGTGTCTGAAGGAAGGGGAGATCCTAGGATCTGGGTATCTCCAGAAGTTTGCTGTTTGCTGCCTTCCTAACAGTTTTGTGATTTTGCATGAAGTGAAGTTTGCTTCACTTGTAAAGTGCCTGGAGAAACCTGTTGAAAGTTTCTATAGGAATATGCTACAATAAACAACATAACTAATAATAAATACTAATAAATTTGAGCTCCATGATGAAAGAAAAGTGAGACCAGAATGATTCGTGGGCTGGAGCACCTCCCTTATGAGGAAAGGCTACAGCGTCTGGGGCTTTTCAGCCTAGAAAAAAGGCGCCTGAGGGGGGACATGATTGAGACGTATAAAATTATGCATGGGATGGAGAGAGTGGATAGAGGGAAATTCTTCTCCCTCTCGCACACAACACCAGAACCAGGGGACATGCACTAAAATTGAGTGGAGGGAGAGTTAGAACGGATAAAAGAAAATATTTATTTAGAACGGATAAAAGAAAATATTAAAAATATTTATTATTAAAAGAAAATATATATAATTACCCAGCGTGTAATTCATCTGTGGAACTCCTTGCCACAGGATGTGGTGATGGTACCTGGCCTAGATGCCTTTAAAAGGGGTTTGGACAGATTCATGGAGGAAAAGAAGACCATCACAGGTTACAAGCCATAAGCAACCTCCTGTTTTTAGAAGTAGGTTTTCTCTGTGCCAGGTGCAGGGGAGTGGCAGCAGGTAACAGATTATCTTGTTGGCTGTGTACTCCTTGAGGCATCTGGTGGGGCCACTGTGTGATACAGGAAGCTGGACTAGATGGGCCTTTGGCAGGGCTCTTCTTATGTGCTTATGTTCTGATCTATCTGGACTAATAAGGAAAGGGTTTGTGCTTGGCAGAAGGAAAGGTTAGCAGGCAGCACCCCCTTCAATCGCTGCTGCAACCGACTTCCTCCCAGGTTTGCTTTGCAGAGAACGAAGGGCCTGCTGGGGTTACGTGATGATGTGGTTGCAGTCCATCACCTGGCCTTGAGTTGCTTGCCAAGAGTACAAGTTGCAATGTTTTCCCGCACCGTGAATCTTCCATGGTGGCAAACGTGCTGACTGGGCTGGAGAATCCGTAGCTGCTATGAAGTTTCCAGTGCTGCAAGTGGAGTGTTAGAAGAACGCTATAAAAAACAGGGACTCTCCTCCTCGTTTAGATTGCCTGCAATAAGTAGTGCATGATGATGAATACATTTTTTTTTCTTTCCACGGGAGAAAGGTATTTTTTCTCCTTTTTTGCACGCCAGCGCTGGGAAAAGCACATTCTTGTCTTGCAAGGAGGGAACGGCTGAGGCCCTCTGACTGCACTTGGGGTCCACCGGATTCATTCCAGCCGGAGCAGGGGAGCAACTCACCAGCTGGGGCGCTTACCTACGGCTTGGAAAGGTCAAGGCAGCTCCTTCAGCTTCCACACAGAGGGAGGGTTTGCCCGTTTCGGGCTTCCTGAGATGATGAGTTATTGCTGAGAGATTTCCTTTCCTGTCTGTGCCTCTTTACCGGTGGAGATATTTACTCCTCTCTCACTCTCGCTTTCTCACCTCAGCCCCGGCTTCTCTCCCCCAGGACGCCAAGCTGTGCGCCCCTGAAGAGGGCAGGCAGGCGGCCAAAGAAAGCAGGCAGAAATCTCCTTGCTGTTTCCTTCCTCGGGGCTCGGTAACTCAGCGCATGTGACACACTGTGACCTGGCCAGCCCGATGCCGGAAAGTGGTGAGCTCCCTCCAAACATTGCAGCCGAAGGAAGGAACGAAGCAAGGTGTGACTGAAATGGTTCCACTGGTTCTAAACACAGCAGCTGGGGGTGGGGAGGTGGTCTGGTGCAGGCCCTTTGGCTTGTGTGGCTCCAGTGGGGTTCCAGCGACACGTCTCCCCAAGAGGGCTGATGCAAAACAGCCCCCTCCGACCGCAGCCTGCCTTTCAGGCTGCAGAAGTGAGGGCGTTGGGTGTTTGGAGGGGGTGAAGGCTGGATGCAAAACTGACCCTGTGGACGGCAGTGCAGCAGCAGTAACAACAACCCCCCCCCCGCCATATTTTCCACCTTGGAGTGATGCCACCATGTCATCACGTAGCGTTATTTTAAGAAGGGCTCTGGGAAAGAACGGACAGGTGCCAGAACGGACAGGGCTGCCCTGTTTGGCCAGACATTCCTCCCCAGAATGATGCTATGTGCTGCTGATGCAATTCCACGAGGGACTTGTGGGGAGAAAATGGCAGCCAGGAGGACCCCTGGGATAAGCGCTGCTGGTTGCAGCCACAGTTGGCGGCAAAGAATATGAAAGGGATCAGTCGATTCCATTCCTACCCTGCTGCCCATCTATTATTTCTCCCAGGAAGTCAGAAGAGGATCGTGGCCCTCAGTGGTGCGGCAGGCTGGAGAGGGCGGTGGGTAGGCAGGCCGGGGGCTCGTCCGTCCGCTGCCCCTCCAAGGCTGCTGCGCCACATGACTCTTACAGGTCACCTCATGGCAAGGCTGGCTCTGGCCTCATTTGACCCTTCGCCTTCATGGCTCTCAATGGTCTGGAACCAGGGTACCTTCAGGGCCATCCAATCTACTGGGAAACTGTTCAACAAGAGAGAAGCCCTGTTGATAGTGCTCCGACGGTTGGCTATGGAGGGTGGGGACAATATGCCTTCCCCAAGGCTGTTTGCATAACCACCGCACCAGTCTGGCTTTGTAGGACAGGTTTGGGGCTGTCGTCATAACGCGGTCTGTTGTAGCTGTTGTTGTTTTGCTTTGTGGTTGTTTTTCCTGTGTTATTGATTAGATTTTTTTAAAAATGCTTTTGTAAACCATCTCAAGCATTTTCCCATGAAAAAGGGCAAGATTTAAATATTTTAATAACAAACAAGTGAATTAAGTAAAGAAAATGCCAGGAAGAAGGACATGGATATTTTCTTGTAGATTTGAAAGGATGCTCCAAACAAATGGATGCTTTAGAAGTACTCTGGTGTCTCTGGGTTTCAGAGTCTGAACTCACGGACGTCGGCCCTTTTGCACAGGTGCAGTCCGTCCATTCTGGTGCTTCCGTGCAGGCGCAATAACACTGAGCTGGCGAGAGCAGGCTGTTTCGACTTCTGTATGTTCCAACTTCGGGACAAACCTCCAGAAGGGAACCAGGATGTCACTTGGGGACTGACAGCCCAATCCTATCCAGGATTTGGGTTGTACTGCGGAAGCATCTGTGACAGTGGACCAGAGTTCCGCTGTTGCAAAATGGCCACCAAGTGTGCAGATTCCACCATTGGCAGCCATTTTTGGGAGTGCTACCGCACAAGGACCCTCTGCTGCGGCTGCCGGAGCAGGTAAGGCAGCAGTGGGGGTGGAGAGGGGGCGAAACTGGGCAGGGAGGAACAAGGAGCAGGGAGGCTGCGGGAGGGGGTGGATCTGGCAGTGGTGGCTTGTGCCTCACCCTCTCCCCTTCATCAGGAGCCTTCTGGCCCCCTTTTTCTCCTTGGACTTGTGCCAGCTAAAGAGCTGACACAGATCCAAAGAGACCCATTGTAGAGCCAGAAGCTTACAAAGGGGAAAGGGGGTAGAGGTCGTGTGATGCTGTCTATAAAGGGCTGGACTGAGAGATGGGACAGAAAACGTTTAGCATGTGTAGCTTTTTCCTGGCACGGAGATAAAGTAGCTGCAAAAGACCAGTGGAACTAAAAGCTAATGCGCCACAGTGGCAGATACCAACATCCGGATGGTCACTGTGTGTTGTTGTTAGAGACAAAGCACTTGGGAGGGCAGCAATTTGGAGTGGAGAAGCAGCAGAGGCTGGGCTGTTGCTTCGCCTTTTCCTCCGCCATCATTATTCCATCTTCCAGCTGCTTCTCCCCGAACCCCACATGGTTCCAGACGCAGGTTTTCAAGGGGCATCATGTCTCTGGGATCCTACAGCAGTTGAGCAGAGCTGCAGAAAAGAGGTGGTAGGTGGGAAAAGGGTTAGCAATCATGCACACGTCCGCACACACCACTAATTCTTTATTCGCTTGTCTGTTGGTCACATATTGCTTGTGGCCTGTTTTTCTATGAGAAATATCCAAAGCAGTGTGAGAACAAAACACACCATTAAAACAAATGCGTTAAAATGATACAGCAATACTTCAGCCAATAAGCAAAATTAAAAAGGCAGCAGCAAAACAGCGGAAGTGGTAAACTCGGACTCCATGTTCTTGCAGAAATAAAAAGGCCCCTAAAGACAGGAAAAGAGGGGAGCGTGCTGGATCTCACAAGGGAGGGCATGCCACCCTTGTGGAGTGGAGCCACCACCCAAAAGGCCCCTGTCTCTGGTGCCTGCCAACAGGACAAGTGGTGGCTGGCCCGAGAGCCGGGTCTCTGGCCCAATCAAAGGGCTGAGGCCCTGTGGGTGAAGGTGGAGCCACCACCCTTTGATCCTTTGATCCAGTCGCCCCTTCCAAGAGTTACTGCTGTTCCCTAGAAAAGCAGGCGTTGAGTTGCTTGTGACTGTGTGCACGATGTAGTCCTTCTCTTCGTTTCTCTATCCCAGGCCGCTGTATGAGGCACAGATGCAGAAAACGAGGAGGGACCTTCCTTCAAGGATGGCAGCAGAGCTCCCTGTGATTTGTTTCCTTCACTTGTCTCTCTCTCTCTTTGGGAAGTGCAGACTCGGAGCAGCTTCCTTGGGGCCTGCATTGCAACAGAGCCGGGTCCAGCTTCATTTAGACACTTTTCCTGTGTGTGTGTGTGTGTGTGTGCCCCCCCCCCCCCGGACTGTTCTTTGGGCTCCGCTGTATGATGGAGCTGAGCCGTATGTTCTGCCTGCATCTGGCATCCTCTGTAAAGCGAGCTGTGTCCTCGGCAGCTCCCCCGGAGGTGACTGTAACTTTGATCCATGCTAAGGCCCCCCCCCCCTGATGGCGAGGCATGCAGCCTGCCCTGGATTCCTTCCCACTGGCTGCCCCTGCAGGGATCTCTCTTTGCAAGGTGTCTGGCCTCCAGCAATCTCCCCTTCCTCTCCTCCTGTCATCCGCCGGCTACATCCTCATAAAAATACAGACACAGATACACAAAGCAGAGCCTGCTGCTGCCTGCAGCTTTGGTTCTCAGATGGCTTTCACTTTCAGAGGCCGGAGCAATCTTGCCGCCTCATTGGCCGGAGGCACAGATGTGGAGCCCCCCATTGGCTGGCTGGGATTCTGTTCCCGGCTCCTTGCCCCTCCCAGAACCTTATATACACATGGCTCCTTTGCCAGTCCACCAGAGCTTTGCTCCCTGACACAGGAGTCGAGGCGGCCGAGGAACAGCTGGGAAGGCGTGGAGCGTTTTCTTCTGCTGGAAAGAGCCGGAGGTGTGGGAGGGCTGCTGCTGCTGCTGTCCATCTGCTCCATGCACTCCCAGCCTCGCTGCAAAGCTTTCTTGTTGAGGTGCAAGGGGGCTGCTGTCTGCAACCTGGCTCCTTGTCTCTAAAAGAGCCCTAGGCCGGGCCTTGTGGGGGTGCCGCCGTCGTCATCGCCATGGCGTTTGCAATGCTGAGACCCATGGCCGCCCACGTGCTCTACCCAGACCTCAGCCTGCTGTCAGAAGAGGACGAGGAGAACCGCAGCGAGAGCGAGGCTTCCGACCAGTCGTATGGCTGCTGCGAAGGCCGGCACAAGAGGGCCAGGAAGCCGGGGCAGGTGGTCGTGGTGAAGCAGCGGCAGGCAGCCAATGCCCGCGAGAGGGACCGGACCCAGAGTGTCAACACCGCCTTCACCGCCCTCCGGACCCTCATCCCCACGGAACCCGTGGACCGGAAGCTCTCCAAGATTGAGACCTTGCGCCTGGCCTCCAGCTACATCTCCCACTTGGCCAACGTGCTGCTCCTGGGAGAGGGCTGTGAGGATGGGCAGCCCTGCTTCAGTGCCATCTATGGCTCCAAGGGGGAGGCGGAGGCCAAGCAGCCCCGCAGCATCTGCACCTTTTGTCTCAGCAACCAAAGGAAGGGGGTAAGTCCGTCTCTTCGCCTGTCAGCTCCACAAAGGGAGCCAGCCTGCCTCCCAGGGGGCAACATGGCTCAGTGCTCAAGCACCGGCTTGACCTGCAGGAGGCGCCAGGCTCAATCTGTGGGCTCTCCAAGTAGGGCTGGGAGGCGCCCACCCCTGCCTGAAACCCTGCAGGAGAGCCCCCCCCCCCGCCAGTCAGGGTCGTGTGCAGCAGGCAGCACTGCTGACCCACAAGTCAGATGCACCTGTTTTAGGAGTCGGGCCACCCTGCGCTGCCGCCACCGCCGCCTCGATCGTCCTGTGGGGGCTCCGTGCAGTTGCTCAGTGGTGAGGGGTAGCTGTGCTCCTTCACGACTGCTGTCTGTCGCCTGTGATCGGGTTCCCGAGGTCAAGCCTAACCGCAAACAAGTTGCTCATTTTAGTTGTGCAGGTCACTTATGGGTGCTCTGAAAACCTTGGATAGGGTGGTTGCCTATAGGGTGACGCTGGGCTTCCTAGTGGAGTGGAGGAGAGCCTGCACAGAGGCGGGCTAGCAAAGCTGGTGTTGGTTTTCAGTATTCATATTACCACTCAGCTCCTGGGCCGGTCGGTTCCGATGATCCTTGCCAAACTGGGCCTTTTGGCACTGTGCGTGCTCTGGGAGGGCGCCCAGGACACTCACTTCCTGGCCCACAGAGGTTTTTTTCCTCGCTTCATAGCATTGTGGGGGTGGGGATCGTCCAAACCGCATTTCAAGTAGTATTACCAGTGAGTGCAATGTGTGGTTAAGCCAAAGAACTCCAGAGTGCCGGGAAGTGAAAGGAGCGACTCATTGCTGCTGCTCGCTCAGATCACTGCTGTCTGTGCTCCTGGTCCTTGCGTGGTGGTGGTGATGGGGCAACTTTCTCGGGGGCCCATGCAAGTAAGGGGGAGCCCGTGGAGGGGCCCGGAAGCCTGGAGCCAGCCCTGGTTGAGAGAGCAGGGAATTCTTAGCAATCTTGGCTGCACAGAGCAAAGACTGCAAGGGGTATTCTGTGGTGTGTGGCAGTTCCAGGCTGACGAGCGGAGGATGGCAATGGCACGGGCAGACAACTGGCACAGAGAGCAGGCCACTGGGGCGCATATGGATAGCTCTTTTAGGAACATGAGTTTGCAAGGCTCAGGAGCATGGCTGGAGCAGGGACCTTTTTCTCCCCCTCTCATCAGCTCTAGAACTCCCAGTCATCTAATACAGTTATTTGGCATTCGGATTAGGAAGAGCCGGTAAACGAGAGTATGTCTTCATGCAATGCAGAACCCACTTGTGGAATTCATTGGCACATCGTGTGATGGTGGACGTGGACTGAGGTGGCTTTTAAAAAGGATTAGGCACATTTGTGGAGTAGGAAAGGCCCATCAGTGGCTCTCAGCAAATGGAACCTCCATGTTCAGAGACAGTATATCTCTGAATACCAGGTGCTGGAAGACAAATCATGGGGGGGGGAGTGTCAGAATAATAGAAATATCAGAGTTGGAAGGGAGCATGGAGATCATCTAGCCCTAACCCTTACCTACTCAGTGCAGACATTGTTTCCTCCATACCCTCCTTGTGCGCTTTCCACAGGCTTGTGGCTGGTCCCTGTTGGAAACAGGATGCTGGACCAGACAGACCTTCTTCAGTCAGATCTAGCTGGATTCTTCTTATATTGTCAGGTTAGAGTCCCCCTCAGGTCCATGCTTGGTGTAAGTGGCCGTATTAGGATGTCTTTCTACATGACAAAATCCGTGCATGGCTTTGCAGGAGTCGCCATGTTCCATGACGGAATTAGTATGAAGTCCTCTGTGTTGATCGCCACATGGGATAATTGTGCAAGCTGTGGTTTTCACTGCATGCACACCGGCAAGTAAAGAGAGTGTGCATTATATGGGGATTTCATGCATGCATGCATACATGGACGTACCTGCTGTGAACACATTTTGTAACATGGGAAGTGGGATGAGCCCTATATAAGGTATGCTGATTTCTTTTCCTGGACTGCTTTCCATTGGTGTAGGAATTTGCAAGCTTTTGAGGTATGCATAGCGCTTCTTCAGATGGAAAGGGAAATGTGCTTAATTCTCTTAGCTCTGCACACACAGAGCTCCAGGATCGGTGCATGGGCTGCAGCGGAACAAGAAACTGTGCTTAGTTTGAAGACTGTTATAACCCACAACATCTTCTTGCCTACTTAGGCTCTTTTTTTAGCATTTGAAAAAGTTTACAGATTGGTAAACGAAACGTCATGCCCTTGCAGTTTTTAAATGTCTTTATTGTATTTTACTCAGTGATCTTAAAGTATTTGTTACATGAGGTTTTAGCATTATATGCTTACTTTGTGTTTTTACTGATTTTTGCTGATGTATTTTACATTTTGATATTTTATAAATTGAAGTTTTATAACCCAAATCCCGAGATGTTTCGCTCAATGTACACTGTGCTTAGTTTCCCAAAAAAGAAGTACTAGAGTGAGATCGAACTGTCCTCCACCCTAGAAGACCTGACCGTCCAAGATGGCTGGGGAAGGCACTTTGTACGTACTCACACGCAGCCTTTCACTTTATTTTATTTCAGGAATTCCACATAGTAGCACTGAGGATTGGTTCTGAGTTGTAGATGTGATGCGCAATTATTTATTTCACCTGTTTATCATGTTTGACCCATGCTTGGCCTCAAACTGACTTGCATTTAAAATCCTCCACACAAAGGAACAGTAGAGTTCAGACTCTGCTGGTGTGTGTGCAGACAGACAACCGCTTCTGTCCTCCTAGCAGCAATCCAGGTTCCCGGCAGAGGACAACAGAAGGAGCTGCAGAGGGACTCGGGGGCTGACTTGAGGGGTAGAATAGGCATGAGTCAGAGGAGCAGCCCCTGTGTTGCTCTGAAGAGGCTTCTGGTTCCTGGCAGGAGACGCCTTCCTCCAGCCCAGGCTCTCCCCTCCAGAGGCAGAGAGAGCTGTCGGTGTATTCAGGGGCAGGCTGGTTCTCCTGACGCCCACCCACAGAAGCAGCCCTCCCCTTGATCAGGAGTCGAAATACTAAACCATGGCAAAAAACCTCATCCCTTTCCCTTCTTCCTCGCTACAGCAAGCTGCGTGAAGGGGTAAGAAGGGATTTTTTTCTCAGCCACCTTTGCTAAGACAGACTTCCTTGCTCTGGGGTCGAGTCGTGGGCTCAGCCAGGTGCCGGTTTGGGCCACGCATCATCACCGCCATAGTGTGGTTTCTTGAGGTGTTGCAAGAGGTGGGAGACGCTGTCAGGCTCGGCCAGCCCCAAGTCGAGAGGAGTCCCCCAACCTGTTTGAAGCAGCAGGTGCCGCCAGGCTCCCTGTGGCCGCATCTGGAGCACCGGCATGCAGAAGGTCCCAGCGAGTGCCTGAGTTTCCCAGCGAGGGAGTTTCCCAGAGTTTCCCAGCGAGAGAAATGCGTGCCTGAGAAGACCCTGCAGGAGGAGCACTGCCAGTCCGGGCTGACAGGACTGAGCCAGACGGACCAATAGCCTGACTCGGTGCAAGTAAGGCAGCTTCCAATACCTGTTTAGCCACAGACTCTGGTGGGGACGACGACCTCCCTGCACAAACTGACGTGTGCTGTGGAATCGTTCCTGTAGAGATCTTGGGGACACTCATTTCTCACAGTGGTGCCTTTGGGTGAAGAAAAAAAAAGTCCTCTTGCCAGCCCAGGGTCAAACTCTGCTGCTCAAGGTTTTTGAACCCGTAAATATTTTGCAGCTGGGCCACTAACCTCTTGAAGAGACTACACATGTTTGCACCAAGAAGAGAGCTATTACTTCCCCAGGCTTATGGCCCACACCTTACGGTGCTGGAACCAGCATTCTGGCAGCGTAAGATGATGATTATTAACCGTATTTATATACCGCTTTTCAACAAAAAACGTTCACAAAGCGGTTTACAGACAAAATCAAATGATTAAATGGTTCCCTGTCCCAAAAGGGCTCACAATCTAAGATCCTTTATCACTGTCGCAAAACGTAACACACTGTTTCGGGCAGCCGGGCTTCTGCAGCCACAGCGGCACGTCACCCCGGCCCCAGTAAGTCAATGCAGGAGGTGGGGGGGTGGGCGTGACGTGGCGGAGAGGGGGAGAAATAGGGCAGAGACGGGGTGGGGGCAGGGCTGAATCTAGGCCGGGAAGGGGCGGTATTGGCTGCAGCAGCACCCCCAATATCCTATTCCCCTTCCTGGCCTCAATCTACCAACCTGGGCCCACTCGGACTGGCACAGGTCCAAGTCGACCCAGTGGGGCTGCAAGGGCGTACCTTACATCAAAGAGGCCTCTGTGGGTCGAAACTCCCCCGCAGAATGCAGTACACATCATGTTGGCGCAACTGCTCCATTGCGCAAGGAATTAGGTTGGGTTGGGCTGTTAGTTACACTAACATTGGGGTGGGAGCTTTGAGTCAACCGCTGCAAGATTAGCTGGCACTTACATTCAGTTTACATCTAGAACAGAAATGAAAATTCATAGACATTTTGGAATTAGATTTGAATTGGAAATTCTAACCCATTTTAAATGTTCCTTTTGAAAATTGACTTTAAGGGAAACTTTTAAATTATGTGTACCTTTGTGTGTAGATTTTAAGACAAAAACTTCATGCATCAAGTACCAGCTCCACTTCACGTAAGTTCATTACATTTGCGCATCATTGTGCTTAAAATCCCTAAATGCAACTGGATGCATAATTGGCAAAGTTGTAAAATTCTATTAAGAGAATAGGAATTTGAATTTGCAAGGCAATTCAAGTGAGGAGAATAGGTCTGAGAATTTGATCATTTTCTTCCCCTGCCCCCAAATCATTTCCTCTTTCCTGCATGGATGTTATGATGGCAAATTATATAGTGAAGCTAGTCCCCAGCACTCTTCACATACATTCCTGATACATGTTGCAATCCTTGTAACACCCCTGCAAGGTAGGTCAATACTGTGATCAAAAAGGAGCAAAACTCCCAACAGGTGCCAGGAACTAGTTTGTTTATGAATGTAATGTAGATTTAAATCCCAATGCATTTCGAGTTCGAAGCTCCTCAGCAAGAGACAGAACAAACTAACATCTGGGAGTTTGTTGTCCCTAGTGGAAACTAGCTCCAAAAACAGCTTCTGTGGTATTGCAGATGGAGGACTTAGGCTGTGAGAAAACAGCTTGTCTAAGGCCATGTGCTGAGTTCTTGGCAGAGGCAAGATTTGAACTATGGGCATCCTAATTCATAACTCAGAGCACAATCCCATGTATGTCTTCTCAGAAGTAAGCTCTATATTGTGTTCAGTGGGGCTTTGTTGTTGTTCAGTCGTTAAGTCGTGTCCGACCCTTCGTGATCCCATGAACCATATCCCGCCAGGCCTTCCTGTCCTCCACTATCTTCCTGAGTTCGCTCATTTTCATGTTCGTTGCAGCGGTGATGCTGTCTAACCATCTCATCCTTGGCCTTCCCCTTCTCCTTTTGCCTTCAATTTTTTCCCAGCATCAGAGTCTTCTCCAGAGAGTCCTCTCTTCGCATTAGGTGGCCAAAATATTTGAGTTTCAGCCTTAGTACCTGTCCTTCCAGGGAACAGTCAGGGTTGATTTCATTTAGGATTGACTGATTTGATCTCCTAGCAGTCCAAGGGACTCTCAGGAGTCTTCTCCAGCACCACAGTTCGAAAGCATCTATTCTTCGGCGCTCAGCCTTCCTTATGGTCCAACTCTCGCAACCATACATTGCTACTGGGAACACCATTGCCCTGACTATGCGAACTTTTGTTGGCATGGTGATATCTCTGCTTTTTATTATGCTGTCTAAGTTTGCCATAGCTTTCCTTCCAAGGAGTAAACGTCTTTTAATTTCATGGCTGCTGTCTCCGTCTGCAGTGATCTTGGAGCCTAGAAAAGTAAAATCTGTTACTGCTTCCATTTCTGCCCCTTCTATTTGCCAGGAATTGATGGGACCAGATGCCATTATCTTAGTTTTATTAATGTGGGGCTTACTCCCAGGAAAGTGTATATAGGATTACAGCCTCACAGCGCAATCCTGTGTAACCTTGCATCGGTGTAACAGTAGATGCACCAGTGTAAGTAGTGCACTTATGCCAGTGTAACTGCACTTACGCCGGTGCATCTGCTGTTACACCGGTGCAAGGTTACACAGGATTGTGCTGTCAGTCTCTTTGCCATTAGACCAAGTTGTCAGACTGCGTGCTTCCAAAAACTGCCTCTCGGAGTCTACTCCTCCTCTAAGCTTCTTCTTCTGTTCCTTCTCTCTTGCACACAAACCTTACACCAGCCCTTCCCCTTAGCTTGGGGGTCATCTCTTTCAAGCTCTGGTGAATTTCCACCTTCCACAGCAATCACTTGTCCAGAGATTCCCATTATGAAGGAACTTCTACTGACCATTAAGGACCAAACTACGGTACATGCTGCGATGAAAGAGTAACATGACCTTGTTTATTGGGGGGGGGGGGGTTGTACATAGCATGCCCAAGGATGGTTCCCCAAACAGATCAAAATCCTGGCGGGGTCAGAAGGGCCTGGAGCACTTTGCTCTGCCCTGGTTTTGGTCCTTCTTTTGCTTCTGCCCTGTGCTATTTTGGGGGGTGGGGTGGGGATTCCACTGAAAACCAGTGGGGAAGCTGCTTTTGGTGGCCATGCATCTAGATCTGTGGTTTAGTCTAGGCCCGGGTTGTGTGATACACAGCCAGCCCTGGGCATGTTTACTCACAAGTAGATCAGCCTGCGTTCAGTGAGACTTGCTTCCCAGAAGGGTGCTGAAGATTGCAGCTGTTGCTTGCCTCTCCTTCGCCTGGAGCACATCCATGCATGTGTTACATGCAGCATAAGGGTCCCAGCCAGGTTCCATTCCCAGCATCTCAGTCGACACCATCTCCAGTCGCTGGTCTGGAAAAGTCGTCTTTGCCAGTCGTGGTAGAGAATGGATGCTGAGGTCTAGATTGATCGACCGATGGCCTGAGTCAGCATAAAGCACCGTCACAGGGTTATTACCCTAAGAACAAACCATTGGGGTAGTGGCAGAATTTCTGGCGTGTGTGGCGTGTGTGGCTGAATCTCCTGAACCATGGCAGCTTCAGTTTCCAAAGTGGATCGGGGGGGGGGGGGAGCGGGAAGCCCATAACGTGTTCATACATTAATTTTTTTAAAAAGAACTGGACAGATTGAAAAGTTTGCTATGTTCTTTGCAAATGGGGGCAGGAACCAGACTTGTTGATTTTGAAAGCTCTTGGAGAAGAAACTTGATCTGGGGCTCAGCATGGGATCCGGCTGCCATTTCTGACTGCTCCGGCTTCCGATGTTTCCCCAGCTGATGATGACATCATGACCTTTGCTATGGCAACCTTCTGTGAGGCCATAAGCAAAGCAGCCGCCTGGGAGAAGGCTCCGAAAGGGCTACGGGGGGCTCTTGGGTCCCCTCAGGCTACTGGGACGGCTGCCACTGTCAGGCCTCAGGGTCTTCACAGATGAAAACCGGGACATGCTTGCAAAAGAAAAATGTCCCTCCCTGCAAGGAGCTACAGGCAACATATGTGCTTCTCTCCACTACCCTTTTATCCTCACAACAACCTTGTGAGGCAGGCTGAAAGAGAGTGACTGGCTCACGGTCACCCAGTGAGGGGGATTTAAAGGTACGCCCTGCTCAACTAACTTGAAGTGCAAGGACTGGTCAGCTTCTCTCCAAGTTTGCTTTATTCCTCCCAAGATATATTTATTTGCTACTGATTTATTTTATACAGTACATGTGCCCAAATATGCCTGCTGCGTTTTCTAACGTTTTTTTATTTCTAATTATTCCCATTTCTTTCCTCTATATATTTATTTATTCATTGATATTGTAAGTTACATCCCATTCAAGAAGGTTATTTAGTTTAATATGTAAGAAAACGCTTCTAAAAAAAAAAAAAAATTCAAAATGAGCTCTTTTTTTGCAATTGGTACCCTTTCTTTGTGATAACCTGATCTTTGCTTACTGTAGCTTGTGGTCATATGAGTTATGTTATGAATGGTGTAATTGCAAGCAGAAGCTTGGACCAAATGCAACCCTCAGGTGGGTACTGTGTCCCCCGCAGTTGCCATACCAAGGAGGCCAGAGAGCTGATGTGAACAAGCTTGGCCAGACGCTGTGCATGATGCGTGTGCTCACAGTGCTGAGCACAAGTTACAAGCACAGGTTACAAGTCATAAGCAACCCCCTGGTTTTAGAAGTAGGTTTTCTCTGTGCCAGGTGCAGGGGAGTGGCAGTATGTGCACTATCCAGTTAAAGCGACACTCTGGCCAAGAAAATATTTCTTTACCCAGCGTGTAATTCATCTGTGGAACTCCTTGCCACAGGATGTGGTGATGGCACCTGGCCTAGATGCCTTTAAAAGGGGTTTGGACAGATTCATGGAGGAAAAGACCATCACAGGTTACAAGCCATAAGCAACCTCCTGGTTTTAGAAGTGGGTTTTCTCTGTGCCAGGTGCAAGGGAATGTCAAAGGGAAACAGGTTATCTTGTTGGCTGTGTGCTCCCTGAGGCATCTGGTGGGGCCACTGTGTGATACATAGGCTTACCAGATCTCCAACCGGGACAGAGTGCTAGACCTTTAGGAGAAGGAATGTGGGCAGGTGTAGCTTGTTAAGTCCTAGAGCACAATCCTAGGCATGTCTACTCAAAAGCAAGCCCCACTGAACACAATGGGGCTTGCTTCCAAGTAGACATGCCTAGGATTGTGCTGTAAGGTTTAACAAGCTACACCTGCCCACATTCCTTCTCCTAAAGGTCTAGCACTCTGTCCCGGTTGGAGATCTGGTAAGCCTAGTGATACAGGAAGCTGGACTAGATGGGCCTTTGGCCTGATCCAGCAGCCGGGCTCTTCTTATGTTCTTATGGTCAGGCTAGAAATGGTTGGCTTCCAGCTGTCTGTCATGCCCTCAAAGAATCCTTTCTGCTTTGAACTGTCTCAGGGAATCCCTTGCATGTGGCCGAACATTCATTGTAGAATATATAGGGCACATGACCACGGTCACCGTTGGGCCCAGATGTCGCCCTACAAATAGAAGGCCAAACGAGAAGTTTTGTTACTTTAATGCAACATATGATTGTCTTTCTGTTTTTTTTCTTTTTAAATAGCATCTGAGGGGAGGGGAGAGAGCTGGTCATAACTGGGACCATGGTAGGGAGGCATTGGCTATCCCCTGTCTCCTTCAGATGTATTTTGTGTTAGAAAAACAGTGTGGAGGAAAGAGGTAAACACCCTCCCATCTTGGTTCCAATCTTGATCTTGCCCCTCTCCTGCTTCAGCTGCTATTTAAAAAAAAAAATGTGGAAACTCAATCCTAAACACATTTACCTGGAAGTAATTAAACTCAAAGGATTTACTTCTGAGTAGACATGCCTAGGGTTAGGGTTAGACGTAACATATCTAGTCAGTGGCGTCTTCAGCCCTCCTGCCGCCTGGGGCTAGGAGGGCGGGGGCTGGCCAAGCGCCCCCCGGACGTCACGTGACGTGTGACGTCACGTGACGTGTGACGTCACGTGACGTCAAACGCCGCTGTCGCTCCAAAGCTGGAGCGTGGCGCCCGCCCGCAGCTATAACGGGCAGGCGGCGCGCCAGCTTTGGGGTCTGAGGAGAGCGTCCTCGTCGTCTAGGCAACGCGCACAGTGCGCGCCCGCAGCCACAGGGTCTGGGCGCGCGCTGCGCGTTGCCTAGACGACGCAGTTGCTCACCTCGGACTCGAAAGCTGGAGCGCCACCCACGGCACTCCAGCCTTTGAGTCCGAGGTGAGCAACAGCGTTGTCGTCTAGGCAATGTGCAGCGCGCGCCCAGACCCTGTGGCTGCGGGCGCGCGCTGTGCGCGTTGCCTAGACGACGAGGACGCTCTCCTCGGACCCCAAAGCTGGAGCGCCGCCTGCCTGTTATGGCTGCGGGCGGGCGCCGCGCTCCAGCTTCGAGTCTGGGGTGAGCACCCCCCGGAGGCTCGGTGCCTGGGGTCCTGTATATCAGGGCCCCAGGCGTTACTACGCCACTGTATCTAGTTTAGACGTGGCTGAATATGCCCTCATCATTTGTACCCAATACTTTCCTTGTGGCCAAGTACTGTGGGAAAGAGTGAGGCCACCAGCTGCCCTTCACAGGATCGGGGCTGTCTTAACCATCTTCACATCCAGAAACACTTGAAATGCTTTCGAAAAAGCACAGTGCTCCTAGGAGGGCTTGAGAATGTACCAGACTAGAGATGCAATTCTGTATTCACGTTCCTGGGAGTAAGCCCTAACCAGAGGCGTGGAAAGACTGGAGCGAGCGGAGCAGCGGCTCCAGGCGGCACCTCGGCCCCGGGCGGCTCTGCTCGCTCCAGTCTTTCCATGGAGCGAGCGTGCCCGCCAGGTGACGCGGGCGGGCGCTCCGAGGCCTTCTCCCCCGGCCTCAGAGCTAGAGAAAGCCCCGGAGCGTCCACCTCAACCGGTGGCCGGGGCTTTCTGAAGGCCGACTGCCGCGCCGCGCCATTTATCTTTGTTTTGCACATGCGCAAAACGTCGCACATGCGCAAAACGCTTTCTCCGGCACCGAGGCCGGGTGAGAAGGCCTCGGAGCACCCGCGGAAGCCAGGTCATCCCCCGGGAGCGGCGGCGCCCCCCCCGGAGCGCCCCCCGGAACGGCGGCACCCCCCCGGAGCGGCGCCACCACCCCTTCGGGGCGGCGCAGCAGCGAGTGCTCCAGGCAGCACTCGCTGCTGCTACGCCTCTGGCCCTAACTATTGAACACGGCACAAATGGTGCTTACTTCTGAGTAGACATGCATAGCGTTGCAACGTAGAAGGCCTTCTGGCCTGTCCAAATTTTATGATGGCAAATTAGCAAGAATGTTGTAGCAATGGCTATGATTCCCTCCCTGACAGCGCACTCCACCATAAAGATCCATGCTGGATCCCATCCCCGTTCCGGGCCAATCATGATCAGCCCAGAGGTCTCCTCGGACTGAACCTTCCCCCGGTGTAGCGCAGGGAGGCCCCAATGGGCCTCCTTGGATTTCCACCAGCTGATGAGTTGACGTAAGTCCGAGGAGGCCGTGTAATGGCCACGCCGGCCTGGGGACGGGGATGCGGCGGCCGCCATCCCCACCACCTCCGGGCCCGGCTCAGCCAACCACCACCCTCCCTCGCTGACTGGTCCACCCCTGCTCCCGCTGGTGGGAGCCTTACCTTCCTCCGCCAGCGGCTGGGTCGATCTGGCAGCAGGGTAAGGGATGCTGGCCTACAGTTCAGAATAAATGGTTCAGTAATCAGGCGCTCAATTTTCCACAGTACTGTATATGGATGATGTTTTATTTTTCAGAGTTTTTTTATTGATATATATTGATTATGAAAGCCTTTAAAATGAATATATTTTCTCAAAGTACATAATTATTGTATTCATTTTATAGAGTTGCACTACAAGCAAATGCATTTGATATTATTCTGCATGAATATGTGTAAATCGGTCCAAAGTGTCTGAACTTGTTACTCAAAGTTAGTGTCCGAACAGGCAGTTCTGGACTGGAGAGTTAAAAAAGCGTCCTGATGAACCTGAATTCGAACTGAGCCCACATTTTTAATGCCCGGGCTCCTTAAACAATGATGATGGAAAAGGCTGATCAAGCATTGTGTGGCCAATATTTTCTCCATCTTTTTTATAGGGCAGCCGGCGGGAACACGGTGGAAGTAACTGCTTGAAGGCCAGAGGAGTGACCCACCTGAAGGTGCTGCGGAGATGAGCGGAGGTTGATTTCAGGGACCGCCGTCCGTCGGAGAAGCCAGGCCAAGGTGGGAGGGGTTCATGCCTTGGACAACTGAGCCTGATGTGCCAGACTGGGGGCAGGGGGGTGGGGGTCATGGAAGCCAGGAGTGCCTGGTGCTTATGGGTCAAAAACCCCAAAAGGAAAGGAATCCCCGTCTTAAGGACTTGGAGGAGGAGATGTAATGGGGTTGGAGTTGCCCCGGGAAGAATCAGACTATGGTGGAGCAAGTCATGACAGATGCAAAGGAGAAAACGCAACTGTTCCCTGGAGATCTGTTCAGCCTTCAGGAAACACACAGACACACACACAGACACACACGCCTGCCCCAGTAGGGGAATGGGCATGAGAACTTGGGGATTGTAGGGGTGGCATGGGTGCCCATGCAGATGGCATAGACCTAGCCTACTTTTCAAAGGACAATGTTGCAATAGAGCTTTATCAAGATTGAGCTTCTTGCTGGTCTGTATGGTCAGTGTTGTCAGAATTATTATTATTATTATTATTTCCTTATTCAGCAGGCTTGAAAATAAAGATATTTTTCTCATCCCTGGGTGGCTCGCTCCCTTTTCTCTAGGCCTGGTTTATTCTGCAAAAAGACCACTTCCCCAGGAGCAAGAGCACTCAGCATGGTGTTGTCTCCGTATCACAGTGGGGACAAGAAGAAGTTGGACAAAGGTAGACTAGCTCCAGGGAGATGGCAGGTGGCAAAACCCTCCACGTTGGAGTGGGGCTGATTGGCATACAGCTGGCAATGCCATGGACATGCCCATAAGCCACAGTGGAGTGGTGAACATACCCTATGATCTGGAGCTGCAACCCCTTGTAGATTTCAGACTTTCAAAATTCCAGAGTTTAAATAGTATTTAAAGATAAATAGTATTTTTTCACAGACAACAGGAGCTGAACTTCCATCATTCTCCACTAATCCTGTACACCCTAGGGAGCAGGTCTGGCACATGTTCGACTTCGGGAGAGCATTGCGTTTCTGTACAGAGCGAATGCGCTCAATCCGCGAGACAGAGGCATTGTTTGTATCACCACAAGGTAAAAAAGCATGGGTTCAGAGGTTACCAGACCCACACTTCCTAAGTGGCATACGATTAGCGTATCAGTCCATGGGAACTGAACCGCCCCAGGGCATAGTCGCTCACTCGCTGGGAAGTGCCGCCATTTCAGCGGCCTTTGATGGAGTGGTGTCATGATGCTTCTAAGGCAGCTATGCGGACTTCAGGGCAAGCTTTTACTAAGCACTTCAGAATAGACAAGGCAATTCAGCTCATGCCTCCTTTGGGGCACGAGTATTACAAAAGGTGCTGGTTCCAGCATAGACCGGTTCTACTTATTTGCCCACCCTATAGTCAGAGGTACTGCTTTGGCACATCCCATGTAGTCCAGGAATGCCCCTTACTCTACCAGGGAAAAACGGAATTTTCTTACTGGTGAATTCCTGTTCCTGGTAGAGGAAGGGGCATTCCGCCCACCACTTCCTCAGGTTTGGTGCCTTCCTTTCAGTCAGCTTGCAGGATTGATTTGAACATCAGGTCTTGTAGGCCATTCGGTGGGAGTAGTATTGTTGGGTAGACGTCTGCCTTGTCTACGATACTACCCTTCTCGATTCTCCTCCATGCTTTGTGCACTATCCAGTTAAAGCGACACTCTGGCCAAGATATCTGTGTTTTTAGACACTTTTACAACAGTTTTCTCCAGGAGTTTGTATCAGCTTTGGTACGAAATCTGGGGAGTCGGGAGCCCTCGGCATGGGGGAGAGGCACGTGACTTCAAAGCTAACCCTACCTACAGCTGGCGCAAGGGCTAATCTAAGTCCAACGGGAACCACACAAGGACGAAACTATTGTGTGCTTCTTTTCCCCCATAAGTCCCAGCCATAGGCACAGGGAGCGGACCTGGACTGGAACCATGGCATGGCAGGGGGTTCTCGCAGTGGCCACAGTCCTGAGCCAGACCAGGGGGGGGGCGCTCTGGCAGTTGCTCTTTGTCCTAGGAGGGAAGCTCCTTTTGGCATCAATGGGAACTCCGCTCCTTGTGCAAAGAACAGCCACAGGTCTCCGAAGGCTTAGAGCCCCTCTGCCCCCCCCCATGCATGCTGCAGGCCTGATCCAGACCACCCCTCCCTCCAGGACTGCTGTTTAGTGAGAAAAATCCAATTGACAAGCATGTGTTTGCCATAACATGTAGTTTGAGGTGACCCAATAAAAAGGTTTGGCCAAAGTTTCAGATGGATGGACAGCCCAATCCGACTTAACTCCCCGTGTGGCGATGTAGCTGTGCCAACATGGCGCCCGCCGAATCCCAGGGGGGGGGTTCAGCCTCTGGAGGCCTCCTGGAGGTAAGGGAACAGTTGTTCCCTTGCCCCAGGCTAAGCCTGCACCGGCCTGCTGGGTCTACTCAGACCTGTGCCAGCTTTATAGCTGGTGCAAGTCTGCGTGGACCTGGCTTGGGGGATTGAGACAAGGAAGAGGGTTGCACTGCTACTGCTGATACTGCCTGGCCCCGATCTGCCCTCCTCCCCACCCCATCTCTTCCCCGTTCCTCCTCCTACCCACCCTGTTCTGCCCCCTCCCCGACTCCCTCCAATCCCCTGTGCTAACTTACTTTTGCGACAGTCGTAAAGGGCCTTACACCACTGGAAAGAGCGTTTTGGTGGCCGAATGGGGCCAAAAAGGAAGCATCTCTCTTCCAACATAGCGTAATGGAATTCTCTGCCACATATTTGAGTATTATTATTTATTGGATCTCAATCCCACTTTCTCCCACCATAGGGAGGACTCAAAGCGGCTTACAACAATAAAATACATATAAATATATAATATAAAACTCTTAAAACCTGAATATAATCCATTAATATAACATTAAAAACATTGCTCAAAAAGAGGATTCGGCAAGTTCATGGAAGAGGAGAGGTGCAGCCTTGGCTGTTTTCCAGACTGGTCCACAGGCATCGTGCTAATGCAGGGTTTTTCAAACTTTTTTTGCCTGATGTGCCACTCTCATGTTCGAATTACCTTAAGTACCACCAATAAAGGTGACCCCTGACAATTAAGTCCAGTCGTGTCCGACTCTAGGGTGTGGTGCTCATCTCCATTTCAAAGCTGAAGAGCCAGCGTTGTCCGAAGACGCCTCCGTGGTCATGTGGCCGGCATGACTCTCCTTGCCGCAGCGCGTAGCATGCAGCTGGAACACGGAGCGCTGTTTACCTTCCCGCAAGCGGTACCTATTTATCTACTCGCATTGACATGCTTTGGAACTGCTAGGTTGGCAGGAGCTGGCCAAACAACGAGCGCTCACCCTGTCGCGGGAATCGAACTGCCGACCTTTCGATCAACAGCTTATGGTTCAGCGGTTTAACCCGCTGCACCACCCGCTGGCCTTCTAAGTACCACCAATACCTATAATTAAAAAAAAATAACAATAAAAACGCTTTTAAAGTATGAATCATATTGTGAAAATAATATATTCATGCTTAATGACTAAGTAAGTTATACATATTTTGCCCTCTCCGCCTCCCTTGATGAGACCCGCCCCTGGGAGATCTTCCTTGGTCCTATGATATGCTCCAGTCCGCTGAGGATCTCTTGGGCCGCCTGCAAACAGCGAGCCCCAGAGTGCCTTGCGAGGAACTTCCAGGTTCTCGGGCAGCCGGCTGGGCCTGTGCTTCTCGTCCCGCAGAGATATTCTGCTCACCAGGCTCAGGAGAAAGGAGGGGACCGTTGGAGGAGTCGTACAGACTCATTGTAAGAATGGGGGAGGGCGACAGAAAGAGTTTCCATACCACCAGGCAACACCTCAAGTACCACTGGTTGAAAAACACTGTGTAGTGCATGCCAGGAGCTGGGACCAGCTATCATGGAGAGCATTAGCCTTCGTCCCTTGCTTATGGGCTTCCCAGTGAGTGTGACACGTCACACATCTAGCTGGCCACTGTTGGAAACAGGATGCTAGATTAGATGAATCTTTTCTCTAATTCGGTTGGGCAGTCTTTTCATTGTGCTCTTGAATCTGTTTTAAAAATAAAGATTTGAAAGTGTTTTGCAAGCAGATTTGAACTAGGAGAATTTGCTTGAGAACCCCCCTAGCACACGCACGCACGCACACCACACACACACACACACACACACACACACACACACACACACACACACACACACACACTTACTTTATTTTGGTTGTCATACTGTCTATTACACTTCTACTCTTTCACAGGAGGCTACGGCCAACAGGTCTTGGAGCTACTGCCCTGTGGGGTAATATTGAAGCCGCCTGAGGCCCAAGTGGCCACACAGGCTACAGCTACATCTTCTGCAGATCTCTTCTGCTCTTTGATACTGCCTCTCAAACACTAATTTTAAAAAAATCAATTGCAGGGAAACAAACTGCCAGTGGCGTCGCGATGACGCGCGTCATCCCAGAGCGGGGGCGCGCGTCGCCCTTAAGGGGGAGGCTCCGCCCCCACGCGTGACGTCACGCGCAGGAGCGGAGCGCCCTCCCCGCTCCATTTTCGGCTCATTTTGGAGCCAAACGGAGACGAGGGCGGGCGGGCGGACTCACGTGCAGCGCAAAATTGTAAGTAAGGGGCATCGCGCGTCACCCCTATACGCGCGACGCCCCCCGGCGGTCCGCCCCCCCCGCTTCCCCCCGTCGACGCCAGTGCAAACTGCCAGCCTTTGCAGCCACATATCCTTGGATTTATATTTGCAGGTGACTCCAAAGGCAACAGTCTCAATTCTTTCTCAGATTAGTGCAATGACAGCATTTGGGGCCAATGTAGCAAAGAGCCGGTCAGATGATCCTCATGGGAAAGGTGCAGGGAGGTGAGGATAACTCGGTGGCCCTGGATGACTCAGAGGCCGTGGAGCCCAGCTGCGGAGCCAGGAAGCTTGGGATTCATTTCCTAATAAACAAGCACAATTCCCTTTTATAGGCTGTAGACCTCCAGAGTCCAGCTAGGGAATCTTCCCTCCCAGTCTCCTAAATAGATCTCTACCAAAGGAGCCAAGGAGGCAGGCAGGGTCTAGTAGTCCTCAGGGCTGGCTCTACAAAATAGCAGGGTCAAGCAATTGCTGGGTGGGGGGAAGACTTGCAAGGAGTGCCGTGCTCAAACATAGCGCATATTATAGAGCACGCAAGAGGGTAGCAGCATGTGAGGACTCTTAGTGGTGAGAATTCTTGGTTTGCATATCTTGAAACTTTCAGGAGGTCCACCAAGGATGCCTCGTTCAAGGACTCCCCAAAACAGAGCATTGCTGGTCAGTATGGGGTTAAGTAGCATGTCTGCTGATGCATTCCACAACCCATCTGCATATTCTTCTCTCCACTCTGCTACTCCTGTGGGGATTTGAAGGTGCTCGCATTAAGTATCCTCTGTGCATGGATTTCTTCTAGGATGTCAGCTGATTGAAGGATCTGGACAGCCCAATCCTGTAAGGTCCCAGCCAGCCTAAAGGACCGGCCGCAGTATCCTTTGGTCGTCCCAGGCTGCCCCAGGGCAGCCCGGGAGGACCACAGGAGAAGGGGACGCTTGTCCCCTTCCCCACGTGCAAACCAGCCTAGGCCCTATGGGTCTCCTCGAATGTACGCCAGCTCCAAAGCTGTCCAAAGCGTTGCTCCAAAGCATTGACAAAATGTACATTCAAGCCGGGGGAGGTAGTCTGAACCGGGCCAGGAGAGGGTCCGGGATATCGGTGGAGTGTGCCGCCAATATCCCCGCCCTCTCCCTGCCTGGTTTGGCCAATGGCTGTCCTCCCTCACCACCTGGTCCGCCTTCCCCACGCCCCTGTACTGGCCGGTGCAGGGCTTACCTTCTTCTGCGGGCGCAGGGACAGTCCCCCGGTGGAGTGAGCATTGCCGGCCTTTGTGCTGGAAGTCCTTACTCCAAAGTAGTCGCAAACGCGCTCCGCCGCTCTAGACTTACCCAGGATCGCGTTGACAGTTGACTAATCCACTGCCTTTTTAATCAATTCAGTTCAAACACATTTATATGTAAGAAGTATTTGAGAATACATGTCTGTTAGATATCTTGAAGAATTTTGAGATAACATACCATGCAGCAATATTAGAAGGAACACCACCTTTAATAGAACTGAGCTGAAACAGCAGCGTGTTTCAAAAAAAACAAAACAAAAAAAACCCACACCTTTGTCTAAAGAGCTATCATATGGAAAAAGGAACACATTTGTTCTCAGCTGCCTCTGAGAATAGAACTACCGGTACATCAAATGGATACAAACTGCAAGAGAAGAGATTCCGGTTGGATATCAGGAATTCTTAACGGTAAGGGTGGTTCGACAGTGGAACAGATTGCTGAGGGAAGCGATGGATTTGACCTCACTGGCAATCTTCAAGCAGAGGCTTGACAGGCACCTGCTGGAGGTGCTCTCGGAGGATTTCTTGCTACAGGCAGGGGGTTGGACTAGATGACCTTGTGGATCCCTTCCAACTATGATTCTGTGATTCTATGAAATGTACCCCCCATTTCAGCAGTTATTTGCAGGGTATGTATGTTGTAAAACAAGGTAGAATTGTTCACATGTTCAGGGAAGCATTGGCCTCACAAACAAGCTCCCCCCCCCCCAAACAAACAAAAGTCCTAGGAGTTCCCAAATGAGTAAGAAGAAACAAGACGTATTGGGGTTGGGGGGATGATTGGCTGTTGTCACTTGTTTGCAAGTAAAAGGTTGCAAGGCAAACAGTACAAAGCACAAGCCCCCAGTATGCTGACAGCCCTTGAATAGCGCCCATGATGCGGGAGTACAATGTAGCATGAAGAGGAGGGTCTGCTGTTCAAACCAAGCCACTGAGCATGTCTAAAGTAACGTTGGATCCTGGCCCCTGCTGCATCTTCTGCTGCAGTCATGCAACACTATGATCCAATCCTTTTTCCTTGCACCACAGGCTGACCCTAAACCACTAGACCACATGGTGCTCCAGCAAGGCGCATCCTTGGACAGACAATACGTTTTCATGCATGGGTCGTCTGGAAACCTGTATTTATTCATACCATGTATAAGCACAGTTTTTTCCTCTAATGTTATAGAATCTTGTTCATGTTAAGAGTAACTGAAATGCCTGGTGCCCCCTCTCCACGCACTGTGTCCCAGGAGACCACTTGGGTTGCCTACCTCGAAGTCCAGCCCTCCCCCCCCCCATCTGACAGTTAGTTTTGCCACTCACTGCAACTTCAGCAAGGCAGTTGGATCGATCTCAAAAAGTTCAAACCTGGAAAACATCTGTAAACCTGGAAACTAGGTGGTTTGTCAAGTTTTTATTTCAAAAATACCCTCTGCATGGGGGCAGGGGAGACATCTTGGGCAAACGGACCAGGGCAGATCCTGGTGGCCTGGAGCAAAGTCAATGCCAGTGTGGTGTAGCAGCTGGAGGCAAAGACCAGGAAGACCTGGGTTCAAATCCCTGCTCAGCCATAAAGTTCACTCGGTGGTTGCAGGCCAGTTACTCCCAATCCAGCCTACCTCAAAGGATTGTTGTGAGGATAAAATGGGCAGAGGGCACTCCTGTATAACACCTGGAGAACCTCGGAGGAAGGATGGGATGGGATAGAACTGGAATTAAACAAGAGTCTAGTCTAGAGGAAAGTGGTGAGGAAGGGTGCAGACAGAATTGAACCTTGAGAGAAACAGGACGGAGGACACATAGAAGAATCTGGTGAGCTGGAGAGGGCCAGTGTAGTAGAATCTGGAAACTTATAGGCAAAGTCTGAAATTGATAGACTTAGTACATCCCCCAGACTGGTTACCTGACAGAAAATAGTTTTACTGGTAAAATATTGGCTGGCTGACAATCTTAGTGGAAACCCGGTATGACTATCATAAAAACAGTTTAAGATCCATGATTTCCTGGCTTTGAACCAGGGCAAAGTGTAGTCAGGAGTGCCAAGCCCATTTCTCTTCACAAAAGACTGATCGGGAGGGGAGGCAGGTTTCCGGAGCACCGACCTGGAGAAGGGTAACACATCCTACATTTACTCTTAAGAACGACTCCCCTTGAGATGACAAGGGCTGTGGATGTTTCTCAAATAAGCTTCGTGGCAAAAATGTCTGAAGTCACCAAATTATGAACCCTGGGATTCTTGAGCATCGTGGCTATGATGCTCAACCCATTTTCTTGGGTGACCCTGAGTCCTTCTAGTTAGTATTAGTGAGAGAGGAAGAAGAAAAATGCATCCATTTGACATCGTCGAGATGTTCTGGAACCAACACAGCAGCCTTTGTGTCTTGACTTTGTGCCCACGTGCAAAACCCACCACAGACCAAGCTGCGTCCCAAGCCGTGTGGAACGGAGCCACAACATCCCGGCTCTTCCCTGTCGAGAAGCAGAAGGCACTTTTTTCCCTTGCTCTTCAGCGGAGCACCCTTGATCTTGAAGGATCCCAGTTCCCTGCCCCCAACTCCCCCTCCGGGGTTTGATTTATGGAGCTGCCAGCTCTGTGCAGCTGTGAGCGAAAGTCCCAGGTGGGGTTGGGTGGGTGGGGAGCAGTTAGTTCTCAGCGTGTCTAATCTGTCCCAGATCCCAATAAACAGCCGTGAGAGTCTTAAAAACACCAAATTCCAGCCACTGGACTTTACTGGGGAGATTGGGAATGACTGTTGTGTTCTGCAAATATCCCAGGGTTTTCGAGAGCAGGACTTGCTTTCTCACCAAGAACAGAAGCCTTGTAATGGGGACACTGCTTTTGCTAAGGGAATCACAGCTGCTGCTACTCATCACCGCCTGCAAGTCCTAAGAAGTTTCTCAAGGAAGGCATTTGAAGCGGCACTACAGAAGTGCTTGCCTTCTGCCGGCACCCAGATCCAGCACTGCTGCATTTGCAACTCATTGAAGAGGATGCAAATATATTCAGAATGGTAGCAAAGGGTCCTTCTTTCCCAGTTCATGGAAGGGGAAGGGTCCGTGAAGCGTGAACTGTTTCTTTTGGCCTGCTATGCTCAGTTTGCTTTGGCCCCTTTTTAATTTCTCTTTTTACCAAAAGTGGAGCCAACATGACTGGAGAACTAACAAGTTTGTTTCCAGTGGTGAAAGCCAGGGGCCAATGGCCTCCTAGGTTCCAAGTGGAAATAGTCTCCATTTTTCACTGATGATGGGGCAATTGCGCCCCCTCCCAGGGCAGGGGAACTGCGCGATCCTGCTTGACTGGTCGTCCTCAAGTATCTCTAAATAAATAGGTGGTGTTGGAGCCGATTCTGTACCATTGTATCCGCGGCGCCCATTGCTCTCTCTCCCTAGATTACTCCTTGACTTACAGCACGCTCCCCCAGCGCAGGGTGTCGTAAACGCGCCGTAAAGCGTGTTTACGAAAGGCCGCCGGCACAGAGGCCAGCAGCCCTTCCCCCGGCTCCTTCCCGGCCCCATGCCCACTGGAGCAGGTAAGCCCTACACCGGCCAGGGCAGGGGTGGGGGGAGGGCAGACCGGGTGGTGAGGGAGGGTGGCCATAGGCCGCAGTGGGCATGGAAAGGGCGGGGATAGCAGCGGCGAGATACGCCAATATCCAAAGCCCTCTCCAGGTCCGGCCCGGCCTTACACGGAAGATGAGAAAATGTACGTAAGCTCCGGAGCTCGCGTACATTCGAGGAGGCCCATTGGGCCTCCAGCCGCTTACACCCAGGGAAGGGAACGATCGTCCCCTTGAGGTGCACCTGGGCTGCCCTGGGGCAGCCTGGGACCTGCATAGCCTAGGATACGGCAGCCGGCCCTTTAGTCCGGCTACCATATCTTAGGTTTGTGGAACTCCTTGCCACAGGAGGTGGTGATGGCACCTGGCCTAGATGCCTTTAAAAGGGGATTGTACAGATTCATGGAGGAAAAGACTATCACAGGTTACAAGCCATAAGCAACCTCCTGGTTTTAGAAGTAGGTTTTCTCTGTGCCAGGTGCAAGGGAGTGACAGCAGGAAACAGGTTATCTTGTTGGCTGTGTGCTCCCTGAGGCATCTGGTGGGGCCACTGTGTGATGTAGGAAGCTGGACTAGATGGGCTTTTGGCCTGATCCAGCAGGGCTCTTCTTATGTTCTTATGTTCTTACAGGATTGGGCTGCCCAATGAGACAGGAAAGTGTCTGACTGGGGGATCTGAATTGGATCTGAATTGTGTTTTTTTGTATGTATTTTTTTCTGTTGTAAGCCGCCTTGGGTCCCTTCGGGGAGAAAGGCGAGATAAAAATACTGTAAATAAAATAAATAAATAAATAAATCTCTGTTGCCTGTGCACACGACATCTGGTGGGAGGGGCCACAGCTCCTCCGTGCATGTTGTGCATGTTGTGCATGCTGAAGATCCCGTGTTCAAACCCTGGCATTGCCAGCAAAAACCATCAGGGAGCTGGTGATGGGGAAATGCCACTGCCAGGTAGGGCAGGCAGGATTGGAGGCATGCCGGCCTTGGGTGAACTTTGAGTCAGGCCACACACAGCTAGGGGAGTCCAGATGCAGGACAGGGGGTCAAAGAAGGCAGCCCGAGCCTGATCATCCCTGTCTGTAGCTCTCCCTTCCTTACACACTGCGAAAGGCTCTTGTCTGTTGACTACATGCTGTAACTGTAGACACCGAGTTTGCAACTGCCTGCCCTGCAACGACCTCAGAGGTAGGCAGCTGGGTCCACAAACTGGCCATAACCATGTTTAGTGGTTAAGAAATGTCACATCCTGGATTGCATGTGTGTTTATTCAGAAATAAGTGTGCATAGGGATTGCAGCCTCCCCTTTTATCCCAGAGTTGCAATCTTATGCACATTTACTCTGGAGTAAGCCCAGTGAACTCTGACTTCTCTCAAAAGGCAAAAATGGGGGGGGGGCAAATGCATACACTGGTGTCTGGGACAGGTACCAGGAAAAAGGGGCTCCCTTTGGTCATCATAGGGCCAGCTGGTGTGTATCTGCACGAAGCCATATTCCTCCACCACCCGGGCAAATAGTATGCACAGGAGGTCCAATCTGGAGGGGAGAGCCCCCCTCACCATCCCTACCACAGTCTCATCCCCCCATGTGCTATTTACATAAGAAAAAGTAAGTGCACCAGGGACCATACTGGTGATTAAAATCACATCTAGTTTGGCCAGACATAGCTTTAAAAGAATCAGTTGGGCCTTCTGTGTTATTTTTGGAAATAGCAGCTGTGTACGTGTGAATTCGGATCAGGACCATGATGATGATGGGGGGAAGGGTTAACACACCTCTCCCCTTATGCTGCAGTTCCTCTCCCCTGATGCTGCACTGGGGGCCCCTGTGGCTGCTGTTTACCACCCCCCTAAAACCCCCAAATTAAGGACATGTCTTGTTCAGCTCTTAGGTCTGTGCTCTTCCATATGCCCCCCCCCCGCCTTCTCTCTCTCTCTTCCTGCTCTCAAAAACCTTTGGAACAACTCTTGGCTGCCTTCTCTGAGACAGGAAGGTGTCCCCAAGTCTCAGGAAGGAAAAACACTTCGTGCTGAACCCACAAAGACAGTCTCCGTGGGGCTGGAGTTGGCAGAGCTTCAAGCCTGACATCACCTGGGAACTGGAACCCGAACCGCAGCTGTGTACTTCTTCATCTCTCTCTCTCTCTCTCTCTCTCTCTCTCTCTCTCTCTCTCTCTCTCTCTCTCTCTCTCTCTCTCTCATTTCAGTGGTGTTTTTCAGCATTCTTTTTATAGCTCTTTCTCCTCCCAAATATTTCAGGCTCTTGAAATGTTTAACCCCAAAATATCTAGGACTCACTCCCAACTGGAAAAGAACATGAAAAATGGTTTGGTTCCCTCCCTACGAGAAACTCATCAAGACAAACACTTCCTTACTCCCCGTTTCATTGTATGGAGAAGGGTGTCAGATATTATTTGCCCATTTCCAGCATCTAGCAAATTCCTGAAATCCCAGTGGATTTGATTTCAACATTGTATTTATGTATTTCTGGAGGCAACCTAGTAACATTTCCAAATCCTAAATGTTGATTTACAGCACAAGCTTATGCATGTCTACCCAAAAGTAGGTCCTACTGTGTTCAGTGAGACTTTCTCCTGGGAAAGCATGTTCAGAACCTATTGGCCCTTTTACTCCATACTATGCTGGTTGGGTTTATGGTAGGATTGCAAGCTTTGTTAATCAATAGATATCTGGAGAGCTCTCTCAAGTCAGCCATCAGAGCTTGGACAAGGCGGCCGGTCCCCAAACTGACAGCTGACAGCATGATGGCAAGTTTGGGACAGCGTGATAGCAGGACAGAGAGAGAGAGAGAGAGAGAGAGAGAGAGAGAGAGAGAGAGAGAGAGAGAGAAAACGAGAACGGAAGGCACCTTAGGAAGTAGAGCTTTTCTCTGCAGGTCTCATGCAAGGTGGCAGGTGGGGTGCTGATTGATCGATCGATTGATTTAAAATATTTCTCAACCACCTTTGGTCTCACTGAAGGGGCCACCAAGGCAGCTTACAACATTAGCTTACTACAGAGTGGCACGGAGTGAGCATGGGACCCGGAGGGCAGCCCCCACTGGATAGTTATGTAAGATTGGGCTGCCTGTCTGTCTCTCCAGGTGGGTATGGAAATATTGGTAGCACTCACTGGGAACTGTTGTTCAACCAACTTGAATCCATCTAACAGTAGTACCACCTAGCCCTCATTTAACCATTTTATCCACAAGGATATCATAGGATACTTTGTCAAATGCTGTGCTTAAAGTTAGGTACACTCGATTTCAACCCACAGCCTGCCAGACTGGCCACTCGATCCAAAAGGAGATGAGATGAGTCTGGCACAACATGTTCTTGACAACCCCCTGCTGGCTCCTAGAAATCCCCCCTTCTCTTCTAAGTGCTCACAGACATTCCACTTACTAATCCCTTCCAGGATCTTTTCAGATACTGTCAAGCTGATTGGTCTGCAGTTTCCTGGATCATCGTTTTTCCTATTTTTTTTAAATTAATTTTTTTAATTTTTGTGAGAGAAAAAAAAAGACAGGGGCAACATCTGCTCACCTCCAGGTCTCCGCACACCCCACCCATTCTCCATTCTCCACGATTATAGACAGTGGCTCTCTGAGATCACATTCAGAAGGTCCTTCTGTATCTTGGTGTGTGGTGCATCTGGTCCCAGAGACTTAAAAATGTAGTATTTAAAGGTGTTCCAGCCTCCCCATCTCTTGACCTGTTTTCAAAGGTGATCCCTCCCCACCCACCCCTCCCCACCCCACCCCATTCCTCATGAGTGCAACTGTTGTGAAGTCGCACCTTTCCCTGGGGAGAAAAGACAGATGCAAAAGGAGACTGGAGCAGCTCTGCCTTCTCTCCATCACCTATGACCACTTCACCACCTTCTCCATGCAACAGGCCTACGGCTTCTTTTGCCGTTCTCTTCTTTCAGACATAGCCAAAATTAACCTCACAAAACCCTTTTTTGTTCTTTTTCGTATCCCTCACCAACTTCAGCTCATTCTGTGCTTTCGTCTTCCAGACATCATCCCTGTAGGTGTCGGCTATATACACTTTCTGCAGTTCTTTTGCTAACTGGCCCTCCTTCCATTTCTTGTACATGCTCTTCTTGCTTCTTCACTTGTTTTCGGAAAGCCCTTGGTGCAGCCACACTGGTTTCTTTCGATGCCTCCCACCTTTTCTTCTCATGGGAACTGGTTGCAACGGTGTCTTCAGCATTTCACTTTTCAAAACATCCCGATATCTCATCCCTCTTGGACTCTTTTTCTCCGTTAGAAGTTCTCACCATGGGTGACAACTTGATTTTCTTCTAAACCCATGATGAAAATAAGCTCTCCTGAAATCCTGGGTAGTTACACTTCCTTTCCCTTGACATTGAGAATTCCAAGATGGTGTGGTCGCTTTCACCCCAAATCCCAGCCATTTCCTCTACCAATTCTTCCCTTTTGGTAAAGATTTGGTCCAGGCAGGGCTGGCTAACGCCATTGGGCTGTCTGAGACAGTCCAATAACGTCACCCTCTGGGTTGATTCCCTCTCTAAACCACTGTTCCACACTCATTCACCAACATGTACACTTGGATTGTTGTTGTTCAGTCTTTAAGTCGTGTCCGACCCTTCGTGATCCCATGAACCATATCCTGCCAGGCCTTCCTGTCCTCTACTATCTTCCTGAGTTCGCTCATTTTCATGTTCGTTGCCTCGGTGAGGCTGTCTAACCATCTCATCCTTTGCCTTCCCATTCTCCTTTTGCCTTCAATCTTTCCCAGCATCAGAGTCTTCTCCAGAGAGTCCTCTCTTTGCATTAGGTGGCCAAAATATTTGAGCTTCAGCCTCAGTACCTGTCCTTCCAGGGAACAGTCAGGGTTGATTTCATTTAGGGTTAGGGTTAGGGTTAGGGTTATTTCATTTAGGATTGACTGATTTGATCTCCTAGCAGTCCAAGGAACTCTCAGGAGTCTTCTCCAGCACCACAGTTCGAAAGCATCTATTCTTCAGCGCTCAGCCTTCCTTATGGTCCAACTCTCGCAACCATACATTGCTACTGGGAACACCATTGCCCTGACTATACGAACTTTTGTTGGCATGGTGATATCTCTGCTTTTTATTATGCTATCTTACAAAGCTACTAATGGGCACCATTCACAACATCCTGTTTCTGTGACTGCTGTGATCCACTGTTTTCTTTTATCAGACTTAAGGTTAATTACAAATCAATGTTCCTGGCAGATATGATGACCATCCCTGGCTGCTCCCCAGTCTAGAAACTGCTCAAGTCAAACTATTTTCATAGAATCAGACTTGGAAGGGGCCTTCAAGGCCATCTAGTCCAACCCCTTGAGTCTCTGCTTGAAGAGCCCCAGTGAGGGAGAACCTACCCCCTTGGTTATCAGTTCCATTGTTAAACTGCTTTTACCATTAGGAATTTCTTCCTGACATCCAACCAAAATCTCCTCTCCTGCAGCTTAAGCCCATTAGGTCTAGAAATTTTCCGTTTGAGAATTTTCTAGTAATAAAAGTGTCTTGGGCTCAGTGTGTCCACACTGAATTTCTTCTTTCTATCTGTCATAGAAGTCCTTTATCACTGAAATATATTCATCAATTACGAACGCATCAGAGAGACCAATTAGAATGAGGCAGGTAGATATTATTTTTCATTTATTTTGATTAAAAATGTATATCCCACCCTTCCAGCTAACAACAATAATAATTAAAAACAAATTAAGAAAGCATAGACAGGAGCAGCAAATAAAATAAACTGAAAGCCAATAAGAGCAAAACAACAACAACAATATTTCAGAATTGTTGTTCAGAATTCAGAAGTGTGCCAGAATCAAAGATTTTTCAGCTGGTGCTACTAGAGCACCAATTGGAAGGAGGTCAGATGGAATTCCCGGGGCAGGGAGTTCCACAGCCTGGGTGCTCCACCACCAGCGAAGGTCCCTTTGTGTGTAGCCCCCCAGCGACACTTCAGATGGGATGCGCAAAACAGTTTCTCATGCTGGATGAAGTGGAATTGGGTGGGTGGGGAATAGATAGATAATGAATTAAATCATGGATTAAAAAATTTCTATATATTGGTGTGTCCCCATCCCTGCCAACTCCTCCTTCGTATTGACTGTTTTCCTCGCTCGCTCTCGCTCTCCTACTGCCGATCTCCTCCTCCTCCTTCCCTCCCCACTCCTCTCTCAATCCCCAGTAGGGACAGGGTGTGAAACCTACTGCTGGGGTGAAAAGCAGGTTAATTTCCAGCCGTAGCTTCCCTCTGAAAACAATAGGACAATACCCTGCCGGGGGCTGCCTGCGTAAACCAACCCCAAGGAGGGGAAGTTGTAATATTTGTATTTAGCGCTCAGTACATTAGAAACGGAGAAAAGAAAAATGGAGAGGCAATTAGAGTGCTTGTTGGCTGGATCCCTCCCAAAGCTGTCCAGGGCCGTCTCTGGGGGCTCTTCAGCCCCGGTTTGAAGGTCACCTGGACGACACTTATTAAAAACAGCAACAACTCCCTCCGTGCAGAAGCAAGAAAACAAGGGCAGCAGCAGCAGCAGCAGCAGCAGCAGGATCATCCGTGTCTTGGGTGGGTCTCGCCCCTCACATGCTCTTTTCCCCTCTTCCTGGCTGGCCAGCACAGGAAAGACTGAGATGCTGCTGCTGCTGCTGCTGCTGCTGCTGGGCTTGTGAATCAGATCAGTGCAGAAGATAACAAGGGAAGCAACATTTCGGAATCATGTGAACGGTGCTCCTTAGAAATGGGGTTATATATTACTGTATTACGTTGAACAGACAGAGAAGAACTGTGTGCGTTCTCAGATGCTGCTGCTGCTGCTGTTGTGAATGGGCCACTGTGCTTTTCTGGTGTGAATTTGAGCTTTGCATTGCCATGTTACTGATTTTATGCATGTACAATTGTACATCACGTGGAGAAGGTAGTCAGGGCAAAGTCCCCGTCGTCCCCCCACCCCACCCCCTTCATAACCCTAGAACTCAGACTCATCCAACAAAATGGACTGCAGGAGATTCAGGACAGGAAAGAGAAAGAATCTTTGGACCATGCACAATCAATGCATTTGCGGCCACAAGATCACCCTTTTCAGATCTTCAGTCTGAGTAAACTGAGTGTGTGTGAAGAGGAGTAAGATCATGACAACAGGCAATGCCCCACCACCACACACATGTCCAGTCTATGATCTGAATAGACCCTCATTCCTTGTCCCCATAATAAACCACTTTGTGAAAGTAGTCTAAGAATAATACACAGACAAACGACATATGCAGGCTTCCCTGCAGAGTCAGCAGTGCTGAGCTCAGTCATCAAATTGCGACGGACCGGCCGGGCTGCTGTCCACACACACAAGAAACACACAAGACAGGGCTCTCCTTGTCTCACACACACACAAGGAATTGTTAGATAGAACTGCTGCAGTGCAGGCTCCTCCACAGGGGCAAATGGGGCTTGGGCGCTTGCTTGGCCCCTCCAAGAAAAAAAAAGGGAAGGAAAAAATGCATTTACAGCCCAAACCTATGCAACTCCCCATGCAGCAAAGTAGCTGCGCCAACATGGTGCCCACTGAATCCTGCAGGGGAGTTTCGGCCTCTGGAGGTCTCCACGGGCTAAGGGAATCTCGCGCCAGCCCACTGAGTCTACTCGGACCTGCATCAGCTCTATAGCTGGCACAAGTCCACATGGACCTGGGTTGAGGAATCGAGGCTGGGAAGGGGATGATAGGATATTGGCGTGCACCGCTGCCTCCAATACTGCCGCCTTCCCAGCCTTGATTGCCCTCCTCCCTACCCCACCCCATTCCTCCCCCTCCCATATTCTTGCCCACATTTTGTACTGTGACTATTCAAAGAGTGTCAGCGTGCTTGAGAGTCCAGAACGTAGACATTTTTGGACTGTCCACAACCAATCACAAGCGTTAGGAGTCTTTGCTTGAGAATTTTGGCCTCAACATTTTTGTTTCATCTCTTGTGAAGGCTGCCTATCTATCCCTCGTGAACCAGCAAACGAGTTTGAGAGCCCAAAGTAGTGTAAAGAATGACTCACAAACAGGAGGCTGTATTCTGATGAGAACAGAGTGACCCACCACGTGTTTTCCATTAAGTGGCACAGGAGGAATGTGGAAGAGAAGAGGGAGCATGGCCGACCTGCCCTGGTGGACTGATGACTAGACATAACACTTCTTCCTCTGCCCCTTGTGTTTTGAGGACAGGATATCCTACCAATTTGAAATGTAGTCATTTGCCACTTTGCTCTACAGGGAATGTCTGGAAGAATGGTCAGTGTACATATAATAAGCTACGAACTTAACATGGGGACTAGGGACATATGCGTTTCTTACAGCCCGAACCTATCCAGGATTGGGCTGCCGGCCAGAGAGCGTTGCAATAGCAGAAGACACTTCCGCTGTCGCAAAATGGCTGCCGACAGCACGTGGAGTGCTCCGTCGGTGGCTATTTTGGGAGTGCGGCTGCAAAAGGAGGCAGCGCTCCATGGCCATTGCAGGTTCCTGTGCGACAGGGGTGGGTGGGGAGGGAAGGGGTGAAACTAGGTGGGGAGGGGGAGGAACGGGTGTGGAAAGGCTGTGGGAGGGGGTGGATCTGGTGGCCCTCTTTTCACAGCATCCCTGTCCCTTTCTTCTCCTCGGACCTGCGCCAGCTACAGAGCTGGGGCAGGTCTGAGGAGACCCATTGTGGAACAGGAAACTTATGGTGGGGTAAAGGGCTCATTTTTGGCACTGTTGCATCAGTGAGGGGGCGGATAGGATTGGACCCTTAATGAAGCTTTTATGAATACACAAAACCATATGAATAAACTTTGCGTAATTAATCAACAGCCAACAATGACTGACAACAGTTCATCAATTTGACATCGTATAGTCAGGGCGATGGTGTTTCCAGTAGCAATGTATGATTGCGAGAGTTGGACCATAAGGAAGACTGAGCGCCGAAGAATAGATGCTTTCAAACTGTGGTGCTGGAGAAGACTCCTGAGAGTCCCTTGGTCTGCTAGGAGATCAAATCAGTCAATCCTAAATGAAATCAACCCTGACTGTTCCCTGGAAGGACAGGTACTAAGGCTGAAGCTCAAATATTTTGGCCACCTAATGCGAAGAGAGGACTCTCTGGAGAAGACTCTGATGCTGGGAAAGATGGAAGGCAAAAGGAGAAGGGGAAGGCAAAGGATGAGATGGTTAGACAGCATCACCGATGCAACGAACATGAAAATGAGCGAACTCAGGAAGATAGTGGAGGACAGGAAGGCCTGGCAGGATATGGTTCATGGGATCACGAAGGGTCGGACACGACTTAACGACTGAACAACAACAACAAAACAGGTTGGTGGCCAGTTTTCACCCCATGTCCTGGCCTTAGGGCATGTTCACCACTCCCAAGGTGAACACAGCTCAGTTGTCGTCAGCCTCAGAGATGAGAACCATAAAGCGAAGCACTTGTACATCTTCTGCATTGTTGTATCGGTGCCAAGGGCAGCCCCAGAAAGAAATGAATGTTTAGGGACTCTGGTGGCAGAATGGCAACAGCAGCAGCAGCCCAGTTGTACTCAAGATATCCATATTTCTCCACACATGTCCAGCTGGGGTTGGGATGTCTGGACTTCAGGGCTGTCACTCGACTGAAGAAAACTTAGTTGATTACGATTAGTCATATACATAAGCATACACATGCACACATATACATGCATCACAAGTCTGCTTTCGCCCCTGAAAACTATTGCTTTATTCATATGCAAAAATATACACACGTAGCCACTTGCTCTTCTGGGTTCTTCCTGCCCTCAGCACGGGCCGCTGAGCACCAGCAAGTCTTGGGCAAAGGCGGACTCCTGGGCATGTCCCAATGGCCTGAATCCATCCACTACTTGGCACCATTGCAACAGCTCCTGCTCAGAAAGATTGCTGTATTCATTCAAGGTTATTCACCACAATTCCTAAACCAAATGTTCTTTAAAACATAACCAGTCTCATTTGTTCAAAGAGCTAAACAATTTTTTAAAAATGATCATTCTCCATGGCAAGGTGGTTACCTGTGCACTACAGCCAGGTGCTTCTACTCTCCACTCCGAGCTTGAAGTGCTGGAGACGAGAGATATAGCGAAGGTCACCAGGCTCGTGCCTAGAAATGAGATGAGAGGCTCGTAATACAGTACTCACCTTGAAAAAGAGGTGAACATGAAAAGCCGCCCAAATCTTGTTGTCTCAGATGAAAATCCAAGCTGGAGAAGAATTCCCAATTTCCTTGACCCCGCAATCCACTCTCCCCTCCCAATTTACCAACCCCTTCCCCTCTTTCATTTAACACTTAACAGGCCTGGGTAGGACATTCTGCTTTAGGCTGTGAGAGGAGGGGAGGGATTTGATCAATTCCCCCCTCCTCCACTGCATTACTAGCCCATCACATGAAAATGGAGGCCAGTAGCCCTTGGGAAAGGTAGTTTTCTTAAGGGCAATATGCCCTGGGCAAGGGCCACTGATATGCTAGTAGCACACAAGGGGGGGGGGGGAGAGACATGGGATAAGAACATAAGAACATAAGAACATAAGAAGAGCCCTGCTGGATCAGGTCAAAAGCCCATCTAGTCCAGCTTCCTGTATCACACAGTGGCCCCACCAGATGCCTCAGGGAGCACACAGCCAACAAGATAACCTGTTTCCTGTTGTCACTCCCTTGCACCTGGCACAGAGAAAACCCACTTCTAAAGCCAGGAGGTTGCTTATGGCTTGTAACCTGTGATGGTCTTTTCCTCCATGAATCTGTCCAAACCCCTTTTAAAGGCATCTAGGCCAGGTGCCATCACCACATCCTGTGGCAAGGAGTTCCACAGATGAATTACACGCTGGGTAAAGAAATATTTTCTTTTGTCCGTTCCAACTCTCCCTCCACTCAATTTTAGCGCATGTCCCCTGGTTCTGGTGTTGTGCGAGAGGGAGAAGAAGTTCCCTCTATCCACTCTCTCCATCCCATGCATAATTTTATATGTCTCAATCATGTCCCCCCTCAGGCGCCTTTTTTCTAGGCTGAAAAGCCCCAGACGCTGGAGCCTTTCCTCATAAGGGAGGTGCTCCAGCCTACGAATCATTCTGGTCGCTCTTTTCTGCACCTTTTCCAATTCAACTATGGGATCTCCCTCCTTCTTTCTTCTAGCACCCAGAACAGAGCTTCACTGCTGCTTACCTGCCTGATAAATGTTCACAGGAAAGGAGAGAGGTGGGGGGGGGGGAATCAGAGGCTGGGGAGGGGGGCCAGGTCTAATTTGGACTGGCTTGAAAAAAGAAGCCAAACTAGTTCCATTTATGTTGCTGCAGGTAGGTCGATTTCCAGTCCAATCCAAAATGAACATGGGTGAAGGCAGAGGGGAGGTTGGAACTGGCCCCTCTCTGCAAGAGGAAGTGAGTTGAACCCCCCTGAAGACCGACGGGACGGCATGGCAAGCCATTCGCACTCGCATCCTTTGTAAAAGGCAAAGCTGGGATGATGATGAGCCCAGACTAGGGAGTGGGGACCTTCCCTGGTGGGTAGGGGGACCACTGGAGTGTGAGCCTTCGGGGTTTGTCCTATGTGGCCCTCTTGAATGCTGAAGAATTCTCCTCACTGACCGGGTCGCTGAGGAGGTCACTCCCAGTGGGCTCCTGTTGGGACCCCACCTGCTTCTCTAGCTTTGGCCCACGTCAAGACTTCAACTGAGGTGTCAGAACAATCACTTGATAACAAGGCCTATTTTTAGAGCGAGGATACAGCCAGGACTCTGACAATGGGGGGAAGGGGGCTGGGTTTCCCCCCCAGTGACCACTCGGCAACAGAGAGGCCTAAAAGATTTCCTCGATGACTTGGAGCCATACAATGCAAGGAAAATAGAGCAAAGAGAGACACAGGGACTGCTGCAAGCCAAAGATTATCTGCTCCTTTACCCAAAGCCGATGACCCTGGGAGAGGGCAGGAAAGCCTGTGCTGCTGCCGTCAGTTGGAGGGTGAGGCTTGTGCAGAAACTGGAAAACAAGGTGAAACGCTTGCGCTCGCCCGGGGACTCAGCTTTTCCACTGGGCCGATCCAAAACCACCTGGCAGGGTGGCGGACTCCTGTTTGGCCGAGCACTAACCCTTGGTCAGCTATGTTCCATGGAGGATTCCAAAGATACCGTTGTCGACCCAGAACGAAGCCAGGAAGTACACAGGTCAGCTAGCTAGCTGTGACAGCACGGCCCAGGCCACTGTCCCCATCCATCGCCCTTCCGCACAGCCCCATCCTAGTGCTGTCAGGCCACGTCCAGAAGAGGGATGTGCAAACCCTGTGTGTCGAATTCTGTTTTCAGTTTAGTCCCAGTCCCAGGACTTCTGTGGAAAATCCAGCTGGCTCTTTGTATTTCAGCCAAGCTTGTATGGCTGCCATTGCTTCAGTAGTGGAGATGGCCTTCTTCAATGAAGCTCTGGGTGTTTGGCTTGTGATTGCACCACATCCATATAGACCAAGTGTCCCTCTGTGCTAGAGATAGTCCCAATTTTCTGGTACCTGTCTCTGGTAAAACTGTATTTTCACGCTTTCCCCCCCCCCTCCTTTTTTGCCTTTTGGTGTACATTTCTAGCCTTGTGATTCTTCTGGGTTGGGTTCTGCTCCCAGGGTCTCTCAAAGCTAAATCTTGGACTGGGAGGGAAGCAGGGGCATTGCTTGTATTTCTTCACCCAGTGTGTAATTCATCTGTGGAACTCCTTGCCATAGGATGTGGTGATGGCACCTGGCCTAGATGCCTTTAAAAGGGGTTTGGACAGATTCATGGAGGAAAAGACCATCATAGGTTACAAGCCATAAGCAACCTCCTGGTTTTAGAAATAGGTTTTCTCTGTGCCAGGTGCAGGGCAGTGGCAGCAGGAAACGTGTTGGCTGTGTACTCCCTGAGGCATCTGGTGGGGCCACTGTGTGATACAGTAAGCTGGACTAGAGGGGCCTTTGGCCTGATCCAGCAGGGCTCTTCTTATGTTCTTATGCCTGCGCATGACCACTACGGCAACATGCGGTGTGTGCAGCCTGCCAATTCCAAGACTGAAGCTGCTGAAAAATATTTGGATGTGTTGATATCACAGCTTGCTACAACTATATTGTTCTAGTGTGTGTCTTTCTTTTCCTAAAAGAACACACACTGTCATGGCATTTTAGGTAGTTAAGAACAGGCAACGGCAGAGTCCATGAAATCAGCCTGCCGAAGGGGTTCTGCTTGTGGGCTTCCTGGAGGGTTCTGGCTGGCAGATAGGAGGATGCTGGACGGAGCAGCCATTTGGTCGGGTCCAGCAGGGCTCTCCTCATGTGCATGACGGCAGGGTAATAAAAATACGTATAGTGCCTTTGTGTGTTCAAATAACTTCACGTGTATTGTCTTCTTGTAATCTTTGCAATAACCCCCCTAAGGCCACTTACGGCCCAATCCTATGAGGGCCTTGCGCTGTCAGAACTAGTGTTCTGGCAGCGCAAGGTCCTTTACGGCTGTTGCAAAATGCAACAAGCCAACAACTCCCAGCACTGGTAAGTCAGCACGGGGGGCAGGAGGGAGGCAGGGGGGGGTGGAATGGGGCAGGCAGGGGGAGGAACAGAGAAGAGACCGGGGTGGGGAGGGGGGACGGATCAAGGCTGGAAGGGGGTGGTGTTGGCAACAGCAATGCCTTGATCTGCCTTTCTGGATCCACACAGACTCGCACCAGATATAGGTCCGAGGTAGCAGACGCTTCAGTGGTACAGCTGCATCAGTGGGGTTTTTTCATTAGGATTGGGCTGTTAGGGAAGATTAAGGCAAAGGTGAGATTTGAACTGGGTCAGTCTCTACTCTACACCAGCCCTGTAGCAGCATTAAAAAAGGGTTTAACAGTGATGATCCCTGACAAAGGGATTGGACGGCCGGCCATTCAGGACACCTATGAAATGTTGCAACTTTAAAGTCTGAGACAGAAGCACACAGAAATATGGCAACAGAAACTGGAGAGTTGGGAGACTCAGCTGCAAACCGGGACTTCCCTGGCTGAAACCAACCCCTTGTCCTGGACTTGCTAGATGGCCTTAGACAAGCTGCTTCTTCCCGCCTCCAATTTGGGGATGATCATCACAGTTACTCACCTTACAGGGTTGTTGTAAGGTCAACATCAAAAGAATGCGTGACGTGCTTTGCGCACTCCGAAAGCTCCATGTAAAGTCTAAATATTATTACTGCTTCAACTTAGAAACTGAGACCTGCATATCTGAGACCTCACAGTTAGATGACTTCAATCCGCTAGAGCCGAGGTTCCCAAACTTTTTAGCACCGGGACTCACTTCTTAAAATGACACTCTATCGGGACCCACCTAGCTTTATGAGACTTAAAAAGGTGATCTTGAAAGAAATAATATATTATTTATTTTAGGCTTACCAGATCGTAAGTATATATATATTATTTATTTTATAAATAATAATAAATAATATATTATTTATTTTAGGCTTACCCCACGCCCCGCCTCCTTAAGGGGAGAACGCTCCGTCCCGGTCGACGATCTGGTAAGCCTAATTTATTTACAAGTAATAATTGTTTGTTTGTTTGTTTGCAAAAAACTCAATCTATTTCTCATAATAAGGTAGCCTTAACGAATAGCCTCAAGGCTTGAGGGACTTAGTTATGTGACTCAGCCTTCACCTGCCCCCACCTGTCATTGACAGACTTGGGAAAAAAAACCCCAGAAAAAAGCCGCTCAGATATTTATCTCCCTATATTTACACAAGCTTGCAAACTGCAGCAGCTCAACTGTTTGCGGGGCAATTAGTTCTCTGATTTTTGAATAGCCTCAGAACTTGAGGCAAGTACCGTAGTTATCTGATCGTTCCATCACCTGTGTTTTCATTGGAGGCTCTGTGGGACCCACCAGAAATCAGGTTGCGACCCTCCAAGTGGGTCCCGATCCACAGTTTGAGAAACACTGTGCTAGAGAGCATGTGCCTGTATACAGCTGCCTCCTCAGAGTCCAACCATTGGACCTCCTAGCCCAACATAAGAACATAAGAACATAAGAAGAGCCCTGCTGGATCAGGCCAAAAGCCCATCTAGTCCAGCTTCCTGTGTCACACAGTGGCCCCACCAGATGCCTCAGGGAGCACACGAGACAACAAGATACCTGTGTCCAGTCGCCACTCCCTTGCACCTGGCACAGAGAAAACCCACTTCTAAAAACCAGGAGGTTGCTTAACCTGTGATGGTCTTTTCCTCCATGAATCTGTCCAAACCCCTTTTAAAGGCATCTAGGCCAGGTGCCATCACCACATCCTGTGGCAAGGAGTTCCACAGATGAATTACACGCTGGGTAAAGAAATATTTTCTTTTGTCCGTTCTAACTCTCCCTCCATTCAATTTTAGTGTATGTCCCCTGGTTCTGGTGTTGTGCGAGAGGGAGAAGAATTTCCCTCTATCCACTCTCTCCATTCCACGCATAATTGTATAAGTCTCAATCATGTCCCCCCTCAGGCGCCTTTTTTCTAGGCTGAAAAGCCCCAGACGCTGTAGCCTTTCCTCGTTTCCTCGCTGTAGCCCAAGACTGCCTAATCTCCCAGGCAGCCCTGCTCCAAGGTCTCAGGCACAAGCAACCTGATCCTTCAATGGGGACTGAGCCAAGGAACCTTCTGCACCCACAGCAAGTGCTCCTCAGCCACTCTTCCCTTTTCACTCCCTAGGGTCAGAGTTTGTGTTGCTGCAGACCTCAGATTCACACGAGCAAGACCCTGTGCAGAACCTGTGTTGTTATAGGTGTGAGCATTCCTGTTCAGGACCAATGGAAACAGACGACGGGCCCCAATTCATACCCATTTCAATTCATCCCAAAATTAGTTTGCCCAGAACAAATTCCTGAATGGCAAATGAATGGGTGCCTGCTTTTTAAACCCCTATTTTAAAGAAAAGAAACTGTATCTTACTTTTAACAGCAGCTCCAAGGCACAACTGCCTCCTTGTGGTGACCATTTTGAACTACTCAAGCGCCCAGGAATAGGAAAAGGTGGTACCGTGATTAGACAGTGATATTCTTACCATGATAGAGTTGGGGGCTGAGAAGCAACTCAATGAGTCCACACCTGAGATTCAGCTTAACCTGGAGATCCCCTGGCTTGTTTATTTACTGCATTTCTATCCCACCCTTCACCCAAGGAGCTCAGAGCAGTCTATGTTGTTCTCTCTTTTGTACCCTCTCTATAGCCCTGGCCCTGTACCGAGGAAGAGGCTGACAGAAAGTGACGGGCTGAGTGGGGATTTGAACCCAGGTCTCCTTGGTTCTCTTCTGACATTCTAACCCTGACTACAAGTAGGGTAAACAGAACACCAAAGAATTATGTGGCACTTTAAAGAGTAAGAGTGGCACCTGGAATACGAAACACTCCTTCCATTTTCAGAGTGCGCCTCTATTCACCAATGTGACTCCCAAACATATTCATTACAGCCTAAGAAGCTTTCATGGGCTGGAGCAAACTTGGTCAAATGCACAAAGGCTCCTTTCCAACAAGGACTCTTTATTTTTTCTGGCGTCCGGAATTTTATTCTAGTACGGTGTTCATGCGGCATGTCAGCAGCCCCTAACCTTGCACCAGTACTGTAGCCTTTTCAGTAACAGGCTGAAGATCATTAACAGCCCAATCCTGTGTAACTCTTGCACTGGTGTAACAGTAGATCCACCGGTGTAAGTGCACTTATGCCAGTGTAACTTGCTGTACGCTGATGGACGCAGGACGGACACTGGCGTAACCCCCCTCGGACGCCGCGCATGCGCACTTTGGACGTGGGACAGATGCCGCTGCAACTCCGCTGGCGCTGGGGGCATTCCGGGGGAGTTCGGAATAAGACTTCTTTTCAAACAGCGTTTGCCTTGTTGCACGCATGCAGGTTGCTGTCGGGCAGCAGCTACATCAACGTTGCTCCGAGATTTTTTATTTAAAGAAAGAAGCCCAAGGTGCATAATGGAAAGAATTAGCAGAAATCTCACTAATAACATGCTGGCGTGCAAGCACAGCCTTTCAACTGACACATTTGGGGAGTGGTGCCATGTTCTCTCGCTCTTTTGGTTAGTGCCCTCTTGTGGCGAACGCTCCTCTAACAATGAGTGCCGTCGCTGCTTCATCTTCAGTGGCAGCACTGGGAACAAATGAGGGGGGCAAACAAGGGGCAGCAGCAGGCATTCCTGGGAGAAGGGGGGCTGAGCGAGCTTCACCCCACACGTTCGATTCCTGATGTGTCACGTTTTCATATGCTTAGAAAATGATCAGGATAGTAGGATCATTAAATCTTTTTTCTTTGAGGTTTTGATTTTGATTTGGATAGAGTTAAGAGAGAGAGAGAGAGAGAGAGAGAGAGAGAGAGAGAGAGAGAGAGAGAATGTGTATATGTACACATATACTGTACATTTATTGTATACATAGGCTTACCAGATCTCCAACCGGGACAGAGTGCTAGACCTTTAAGAGAAGGAATGTGGGCAGGTGTAGCTTGTTAAGTCCTAGAGCACAATCCTAGGCATATCTACTCAGAAGCAAGTCCCATTGTGTTCAGTGAGGCTTGCTTCTGAGTAGACATGCCTAGGATTGTGCTCTAGGACTTAACAAGCTACACCTGCCCACATTCCTTCTCCTAAAGGTCTAAAGGTCTGGGTTCCAAGATCACTGCAGACGGAGACAGCAGCCATGAAATTAAAAGACGCTTACTCCTTGGAAGGAAAGCTATGGCAAACTTAGACAGCATAATAAAAAGCAGAGATATCACCATGCCAACAAAAGTTCGTATAGTCAGGGCGATGGTGTTCCCAGTAGCAATGTATGGTTGCGAGAGTTGGACCATAAGGAAGGCTGAGCGCCGAAGAATAGATGCTTTTGAACTGTGGTGCTGGAGAAGACTCCTGAGAGTCCCTTGGACTGCTAGGAGATCAAATCAGTCAATTCTAAATGAAATCAAGCCTGACTGTTCCCTGGAAGGACAGGTACTAAGGCTGAAACTCAAATATTTTGGCCACCTAATGCGAAGAGAGGACTCTCTGGAGAAGACTCTGATGCTGGGAAAGATTGAAGGCAAAAGGAGAAGGGGAAGGCCAAGGATGAGATGGTTAGACAGCATCACCGATGCAACAAACATGAAAATGAGCGAACTCAGGAAGATAGTGGAGGACAGGAAGGCCTGGCGGGATATGGTTCATGGGATCACGAAGGGTCGGACACGACTTAACGACTGAACAACAACAAAAGGTCTAGCACTCTGTCCCGGTTGGAGATCTGGTAAGCCTATGTATACAGTATATATAGGCACTCTGGGTATGGGACACTATCTGTCTTAATTGGTCACTGGATGTAGCTGTGACATCGATTTATTTTTAATTGAAGTCAGTGAGTGTGAAGTTGGAGGAGGAGGAGGAGAGAGAATACTCAAGTCATGCCGGAGGATCCATCCGTCCCAAGTGGAAAATGCCTTAACATGGAACACTGCAAACACAGACAGGACAGGCTAAACGGAATGCCACAGGGCAGTTGGCTGGAACTTCAAGTGTTTTCATTCAGTCACACTGCATTCCAATTCCATTCACATGCAAGATAAGAAGAAAAGCCCGGCTGCTAGATCAGGGCAAATGCAGCCTGCTGCAGCTCACAGGGGCCCACCAGTTCCTCCCCCCCCCCCCCCAGAGAAGCTCACCAGCTTCTTGCCTGCCACTGCTTCCCGGCAACTGCAGCACCACTGCTGAACCTGAAGGCAGTGCAAAGCCATCAGGATAAAGAGCCATTGACAAAGCTCCTCCATGAATTTACCCCCCCCCCCTTTTCAAGCCATCCAAGCTAGTGGCCATTATCGCATCTTGTAACAAGGAATTCCACAGACTAATTATGGATGACCCCTGGTTCTAATGTCATGAGGGCAGGGGAGAAACTCTCCATCCACCCTCTTCACACCATTTTATTTTATAAGACTTACAGTCCGACCAATCCTATCAACTACCACCCTGCCAATGCAGTGGCGTCAAAATGGTGACCGCTGCATCCTATGGTGGGGGGGGCAGTTGCAGTGGTCTCCTCTGGAATACCCGGGCTTAAGCTGTAGCACGGGGGGGGGGAGGTGTCTACTTGGGCCTGCAATAGCTAAATAGCTGGTGCAGGTCCGCGTGGACCAGCACTGTGGGATTGGGTCCAGGAAGGGGGAAAGGATTCATCGGCCACTGCTGCTGCCCAATCCACCCCCATCCCGGGCCCAATCCACTCACCTCCCACCCCATCGCCACTTACTTCCAGGTTTTCAGCGCAGGAGGCCAGTAAGAGGTTCTGCGTGGGTGGCTGGGCTGTTTTCTTCGCTCCTGAGAGGCTCAACAAAAGTCTCGGGAGTGAAAACACAGTGCCAAAAGAGACACATTTTCACGGGGGGTTGGGTGTCCTGGCGGGGTTCAGTTGGCCTGGCAGTCCGAGTACCACCAGAGGTACCAAAAAGTGCCACTGGTGGTACACATACCACTGGTTGAGAACCCCTGATCTAGAACACAATACACCCGTTACAAATCAAGTTTGGATCATTGATATTGCAATCCCAGAAGACAGTACAATTGAAGATAAAGAATGTGAAATCACATGATATCAAGACCTGTGAGTAGAACTTTGGCATCTCTGGGAGAAGGTCAATATTGTGCCAATTGTCATTGGAGCAGTGCCTAGAAGTCTGAAGAAAGACCTTGGGCCCAATCCTATCCAACTTTCCAGCACCAATGCAGTTGTAATGCAGTCCCAAGGTAAGGGAACAAACATTCTCTTACCTGGAGGAGACCTCTGTGAATGCCCCCCCCCCTGCAGGATGCAGCACATGCCCTGTTGGCACAGTTGCATAGGCACTGGAAAATTGGATAGGATTGGGACCCTCGACATTCTTGGCCTTGAGCAAATTACACCATCTCAGCTCCAGAAAACAACATTGCTTGGAAGGAACACCACAAATCTTACAAAAAGATATCTCTGCAGTTGTGATGTCGTCACAGCATAGGTTGTGATGTTGTATAGTATAATAGTAATATAATAATAGTTCCTCTCATGAACCTCAGGGGGGCTACAAGAGAGGACACACATGGTTGGAGGAAGACACTCTGCGAGAACCCACTGGAGTGTGAGGCTTTGGTTTGGATGAATGAGATTCCAACAGAAAACTTCCAGGTGACAGCTCACGCTTTCAACCACCACTTAATAATAAATAAATAATATTGAAAGTACTGCAGTGCATACTTCTAACAAAAACAACTGCAACTAACCCCCCCCTCCTTTTTCAATTATCTGCATAAAACTAACCCTTATACTTTTTAGATCGAGCCTCTAGGGGACAGAGAACCATTTTTCATTTCCTTTGGTTTGTAAGCCATTCCATTAACTTTTTGTTGTTGTTGCTGAAAAGAGGCATATACGGTAATATATATTCTTCATTATCGTCATATTTCATTCTGTAGCACGACAAATACTGTACAATTCTCGTTGAGTTCAATGAGACTTGTGCGCAACATTGCTCACCTACTTGCCATAAAAAATTAGCACTTATATGAGTGTGATATATCCCAATCCTCCTCCTCTCCCCATGTGCATATTAACAAGTCTTATTCTGCCGTTCACAACGGGCCGCCTGTTCATTCTGTTAATGATGTCTACTCTCAACCAACTACAACTCCCAGGAGGCAAGGCTGGCGAAAGCAATGAACGCATGCGCAGGACTCGGAGCTCCACCTTGTCGTTCGTGAGGAGGATGCGCTTAGAGACCTCTCGAATGAGCAGAGAGACTGAAGAGCTAGAGGGGCTGCCGGAGTGTAGCGTGGAGAGGGGAGACTCTCTTCCGTTTCCGGCTAGCCTCGCTCTGGTCCCTGCGGCTGGCGGCCGAGCCTTGTGTCTCCGCCATATTGTCTGTGTGAGGCCGGTGAGTGAGAGAGGGAGAGAGAGAGAGGCAGGAAGGCAGGCGAGGGAGGCGCGGCGGCCGCCTCAGGTAACCACGAGAAGCGGGTGACCGGGGAGCGAAATTGAGCGGGGGGGGGGGTCTTTCCCCTCTCAGACTGGGGGAGGAAAAGGAAAGAAGGTGGGGGTGGGGCTTTTTCGCCCCCCACCCATCCAACGAACTGTAGCCTCAGGGGGAGCGGGGGGGGTCGCCTTGAACGCATCTGTGTGAAGGGGGTGCGCGCTTTTCACCTGGTGGAGGTGGGGCTTCTCTGCGCCCCCTCCGTTTCTTTGCCCCTCCCCCTCTGGCCAGCTGCATAGTCGAGCACTCCTTTTGCAGAATATGGGGGTGGGGAGAGGCTGGCTTTCCTGGGTGGGTGGGGCTCGTGTTGGATGCCTTTGGGGGCTGCCCGAATGCATGAGGAATGCCGCCCTCGAGCAGTATTGGGAGCCCCCTCTCTCTTGCTGCAAGGTAGTGAAGTGGGGGGGAGTGCCTCCATTATTATGGGGGGGTTGAAGTGGGAGAATGACCCAATACGAATATTCATCATGAATATTGGATGAAAGGTGCTCCCCCCCCACCCCCAGGTCTCCATACTTCTGATAAAGGGTCTCTTCAGTTTTCTCTCCCTTCCCCAATATGTATTGGAGCATTTCCTGTTGCACTTGGAATTACAGTAGGGGTAGAGGTTTATAATGGGGAAGAAGGAGATTCTGCTGCTAATAGGATCTGCCATGCTTCTTCTGAGCAGTATGTTGGGGGCAATCCATTGCAAAGAAGGAGAGGGTGGCTCCTTATCATGGTGTGCCAGAGGAGAGCTTGAGAATGCCTTCCCTTGCTGAGAATCTCCCCCCCCCCCCGCTTGCATGTGGGGCATCTTTACTTGTTAGTGGGTAGAGGGCATATCACATACTCTGTAGGTTTGCCAGTGCTTGAGGTTGAACATTTTCTAGAGGGATTATAACATTGTTACATCTGGGTAAATGTTGAGTGATTATAAGTCTGCATTTTGTTTTGTTTAAGCAAGTTTTTTTCTAAAGTGGCCGTTTGCTTGAGGCTTTTGTGAATTGAGCAGTCTGTCAATCTCTAGTACATAGGTGGCCAATCCACGGCATGGGTGCCACTTAGTGGCACGCCGAGCCTTTTGAAGTGGCACGCGCCACCGTTTCTGCCCTAGCTGAGCGCTGAAGTCCCTCTCTCTCTCTCCTGACCCCAGTGCACCTTTCCATGCCTGTTGCACTAGAGGAGGTCTCTGTACCCCACTGCACCTCATTCTTCGTGCACTGTCACTGTGCTTTAAATATTTTCATTACCTTAGAAATATTGTGTCAGCTTAAGATTATCTACATAAAACATGGCACATGGCGTGCCACGGGTTGGCCACCACTGCTCTAGTACATAGCTTTTTCCTGTACTGTGAGGAAGAATTTGTAGGCGCCTTCCTATCCATATGAAAACCATAATAATTTCCTTGCTGGATCAGACCAAGGCCTAGCCATAGCCAACAGTGGACACACAAATTAAACCGTGGCCCTGGTCCACCTCCTGAAGTGAAGGGTGTCTCTATCTATAGATAGGGTTTCTCCCTATTCCTATCCATCTATTGGCACATTTCCTCTTATTTTTATGTGGGCTCTTCATTCTGAAAATAGCTGTGTATGAGGGCCAAACTACGACAAGACAAGCAGGATACAGGTATCTTGTTGTCTTGTGTGTTCCCTGAGGCATCTGGTGGAGCCACTGTGAGATGCAGGAAGGTGGACTACATGGGCCTTTGGCCTGATCCAGCAGGGCTCTTCTTATGTTCTTAGGTCCTATCTGCCTAGGATCTGGTCATATTATGTCTGCCTCGTTTACATGGAAACTGGGCAATAGAGAGGACTTCTGTATTTTCACATGTGGTGGAACACATGAGGGGAACAACCAGTCTTACCTTGCTGCCCTTCATTGCTTTAGCCCTACACTCTTCTGATGCCAACATATGTGAATGGGATAGGTATGTGAATGGATATGTCATCGTGTCTAGTTTGGCCTTGAGAATTCTCCCTCCCCCTTTAGTACCCTGAGGGGGATGATTCTGCTGAATAATGAATGGTTACATAGTTGTCAGGGAACTCCCAGCTGCATATGTAAGACTGTTTGCAGGGACAGGAAACATGCCAGGTATGCATCAGCAATTCTGTGCCCCCCCCCAATGAAGATATTGTACTGAAACATTTTATTGTTGAGCATTTTCCACCCTGTTCATTGTCCTAGACTTGCAGTTACTGTATGGGAATGTCTTTTACTTTATACTTGATTTCACTATATGCATGAAGTGTCTCCTCCCTGCCCCTCTCCCTGTAATCATTGTGGACGATGTGAGAAGCAGTATGGGAAAACATTTCCAAATCTTGGGCATTAGAATCAGATGTGCAAACCCTCTGCCAATGGTTTAGGTACCATCCCTTCAAAGAGCTGGGTAGAGAGGAACATATCCCAATAGGTAGAGCCAGGTATTGAGGTTCTTGGAGTTTCTTCAGTTGTCGGGTATGATGAGTGCCTATTCCAGGCCTCTATCTCTTCCTGGGTTGGTTTCATACTATGTGTGAGATTATTTTCCTTCCACCCAATGAAGTAGTGTATGTCACCTCAGTTTGGCTACATGTTGGGCGATCTTCATTTATTTAAATAATTTGTATCCTGCCTTTCCCTCTGAATAAACATAGCAGTGTTGGGTTTGAGGGAGCAGGAGCAGAAAACATCCTTTCTCCTCCCCATTATTGTATAGCTGTCAATGCAGCTTGTGTAGCAGAGCTTTTTATCTTTCTTTCCTTGGGGAAACCTTCCCCTTCCCCAGCATATGAGGTTACTTTTCATGTTTAGTTTTCAGTCTCTACAGAAGGATCATTCCTCTGACCAGGGATACTTCTCCCCCAACTGTTTGAGGGGTGCTTCCCATAACTAGCTGCATATGGAAATGTCCATTTGTAGTTAGGAGGTGATCTTCCTCTTGTCATGGTGAGGTGGGTATAGAGGCTCCTGGTTTTTCTGGTCTTCAGCTGCTTCCTGAATACTAGATTTTTCATCTTATTCTTGTGGTAGATTGACTTGCTCTGTTTTGAGTTATTAGTGCTAGTTTAATTAACTAAGACCCTGAAGCTGGGAAAGATTGAAGGCAAAAGAAACAGGGGTTGGCAAAGGATGAGATGGTTAGATAGTGTTATTGAGGCAATGAACATGAAATTGAGCACACTTCGCAGGATGGTGGAAGACCGGAGGGGGTGTGATGTGGTCCACGGGGTGGTGAAGAGTCGGACCCGACTGTGCGACTGAACAGTCAACTACAATTTTAGTTAGTTGATCAAGAGGGGCAGTTTTAAGCAGTGAGAGCACATTTTAAGCTGCAAGGATGAGAATTCAGGACTCTTTAATGTAGACTATTTTGGTTCTGTTACGTTGTGAAAATGTCTTTTCCTTTTCTAACATTGAGTTGTAGCTTATTAAATTGTAGCTTATTAAATTGTAACGTCCCCTGCCTCATTTAGTATTTCAAAAGGCCCCTATAATGAGGGGTTTCATGCACAGATTTGTTTAATTAAAATTGTATGTAAATATTTATATCCAACTTCTTCTCTAATGCACAACCTAGGTCCCTGTTCTGCCCAGAGCTGCTTACACCACCAGTTAAAAAAAAAAGCAAGATAACAGGAGGCAGCAATTAGTTAGAATACCAGTTAGAGTACCAGAAGTCATAGAGAGTCAAACTCATAGTGAGGCACCCTCTTGGAACAAAAAGGTTTTTGGCTTCTTACACAGTGTCAGTAAAGGAGGGGGTCATATGGATTTCCCAGGACAGGGAGTTCCATGATCTGAGTGTGGCCACAGTGAAGGCCTCAGATCACATGTCCCTGCCGGCCAGACTTACAGCGCAATCCTGCCCAGCTTTGGGGCAGCGGAGTGAGCTCTCTGCCGCCCTGAGCCGTTGCAAACGTGCCATAAGGCCCCTATAAAGGCTCAATTTTGCTTTCCATAGGGCTCAATATATTTTCCTTGTCAGCTTGGAGGGAGGGGACTTCCTTCTTGAGAGTTTGTTGGGGCCTGTGTTCATCGGATCAGGACCATTCTGGTGGTGTTGCGTTCCTCTTGACCTGCCCTTCGAAATGGACCACGGTACGGTCACCTACTCATGAGTAAATGCACAGTGCTGCTCTTTCAGTTTCCATAGGGCTCAATACATTTTCCTTGTCAGTTATCAGCTTGTCAATTTCACGGCCCACCAAAAATCAGGTCACAACCCACTTGTTGCCTCCCAATCCACAGTTTGAGGATCGCTGGTCTATGAGGAATGGGTGTTGGCTTTTACCTTTCCTTCCCTCTGTGCAACTGAATTTTCCTTGACCACTTTGGAGTGTTCACATCTTGCTTTCTAGGTCACTCCATCTTGAAGAGAGGCAGAGTTAGTCAGAGCACATAAATTCCTTCATCTCACTAACCTCCCCTTTTTACAAAGTGGGGGAACTAGAAAAAGAATGAAACTCTCATTTCAAACTTGGGAATTAATTTCTGGATTTAAATATCACTGGTTTATTGTAACTAACCAGTTATACACATGCCATTTGCTAATACCCAATGAACAGATTATGTATCACAGGTCTTAAGCAGGACAGTTTCCTCCTTTTCAAGTTATATATATGTATCCTCTTTGCTTCTTATTAAGGGAGAAGTGCTTTGGGGGAAATCCTTGGTTTCAGGTGTGTGCCTTTAGTTGCTCTCCATAAAATGAACAGAAGCAAAATTGTGCAAAATAGGCAAATTTCAGATATGCTTGTTCAGATTGCAGAATTTAGACTACAGAATCTTGGCAATTGCCTGTAAAACTCACAGCAGGATCTTCATGTATTCTAAGTGTGTACCTTTGACCTGTGCAACCAATCAGAGGAAAGTTGATTGCCCTAGGAATAGTAGGTGTTCTGTGTATTATATGACTGTATTTGTATGGTAGAGGCTTATACCATGAGGAGCTCTCCCTTTCTTTGCTGCTGGTGGACATTAGCTTTCAAATTCTTGATTAGAATAATCAGGCACTGCCACAAAACAATATCTGCTTCAAAATCCTTCCATATAGACAAAATCATGCTTGAACTAAGCTGGTAGTGTGTTGCACCCAATATGGGACAGTGTCCACTAATAAGCATGGGAAGCTTGTGTGCTGATCAAGCTTTAAATTGGAGATTGGATAGTTTTGAGGCCATTGTGATCCCTCACGTCTGCAGAACGTAGTCGGCACTCCCTTTTCCCAGACGTCCTGCCCCCTGCAGAGCCTAAGGCATGATGGTACAGGGGGCCCCCGTATCCACTGATTCCTCATCCACGGTTTCAGTTATCCACGGATGAGGAATTTCCCCCCCCCCCCCGCACTTACTTTTAGGAGAAACCTCGGTTTTTTTCTTCAAAAGTCCCGAGTTTGCAGCTTCTTTGCAGGGACTTTTGAAGAAAAAAACGGAGGTTTCTCTTCTAAACATAAGTGCCTGGGGCTGTGGAAGGTGTGGGGAGTCGCATTCACCCCCACACACACACACACACTTACCTTTAGCTGGAGAAACCTCCGTGTTTTTCTTCAAAAGTTACGAGGCTGTAGCTGCTTTACAGACTTGACCAACAAGACTTAGGTGATAGCTAGAATCTCAAGACTCTAGCTATCACCTAAGTCTTGTTGGTCAGGCCTTGCAAAGCAGCTACAGCCTCGTGAAGAAAAACACAGAGGTTTCTCAGTTAAAACATAAGTGCTTGGGGGGGTCCGCGCAGGCCTGCGGGGGGTCCGCGCAGGCCTGCGGGGGGTCCGCGCAGGCCTGCGGGGGGGTCGCCCCCCCTGAAAACCACGGAAATGGGCGTTCGCCCATTTCCGCGGTTTCAGCTATCCACGGTGGGGGCTGGAACGTATCCCCTGCGGATACGGCGGCCCCCCTGTACTATACAAACATGTTGTGCTTGGTTGCATGTTGGATGTTGTGGTGAACACAGTGACGAGCATTTCATCAAAATGGAGGTGTCGCTTTATTAAGCGTATTGCAAATGAAAATTGCTTACGGTATTTTGGTTAATTGTTTGCTTGAGGATCTGCCTTTTCTCTTCCCTTTGGTTATAACACAAATGTATCCATGATGTACAGTTGACACCTCAATTTAATAATCTTGTAATAAAATGGTTGCATATTTTTTTTCCAGTTACTGGAGATACTTGTATATTAGTCGATCTCTTAGATAAGCCAAGGGCAAGTTCTGAACCAAAAATCACAGAATTTGCTATGACCCATGGATATGTTGAATGTAAAACTAAGGGACGGTCATTCACGCACGTTAAACGACTTACCAGTAATTGGTAAGAACTAAGAACTTAAGGTATTTACCAGTAGTTGTCACCTAAGAACTCTACAGTTGAATGTATTGAATTATGGCTGCCCAGGTAGCCTAAAAGGGACTCCACCCCGCTTTATTCTTTCCCCTTGCCTCCCGCCCGTCTGCCCTGCCCCGCCTGCAATCCGCTGGGTGTGCGGATCCCTTGTGGCGGGATCGTCCACTCGGCTTCGCACCACAGTGCCAGGGCGATGACACTGCCTCTTTGACCGCCTGGCATCAGGGGTTGCAGCAGCATGGTGCAACCAGCCTACTTGGCAGCTGCGCCAGCCAGGGAACGCCCCAGCGGGCAGTGCCAGCACAGTTTACTTGGGTCCATTGACCCATGGATAAATCAACCCAGGTTTTCAAGATACATTTTAAGACCTAAATTTCTCAATGTATACAATGTATCTATGGTAAGTGCTCAGATGCCCCTGCAGACATGCACATTATAGGATACATGGGCAAAGTTTTCTAGAGCACAAGATAGTTTGATTGGTCTTGTGAGTTGGTGACCAGGAAGTAATTGCTAATCATCCCTACTAAGGAGTGAACTTCAAGTCGGTGGCTTGGACAGCGCGATCTCTGTCTACAAATCCATATTGTGCACTAGGAACTTCAAATGCTGTGGTTAGTAAATCATACAGATGAACTTTGTATAGGTTTACTTAGTCCTGCTTCCTTCTAAAATTGAGCATTTTAAAACTTGGGTGAACCACAGGCAACAATACTGGGGCAGCCAAGTGTGAAGAAGGCAGGAGGTCCACCCTCAGTATAATCATTGTCAGCCCTTTTCAGAGCTCTCTTCTGCGCCCATGCATGCATTTCGATGCTGAGATTCTCAGGAAACTCAGTTCTGCAAGACTAGATTCCGTGTGGACTGCTCACACTTACACTTAAGACATTGGCTCCTATTTGTCTTTTCTGGTTTGCTCTATTCATACGCTGTTAGTTCTTGCATTTAATTAAAAAAAAATAAGCCTGCCTGCTGGGCTCTCAACAAGCATGCCTAAATTATTTGCCACTGCAGATCATAAAGTGTGAAAATTAGGGTGAGTGAAAAATACCCTACAGAGAGGAGTCAAGACAGTTTGCATCTGTCCTGGAGATGCTGTTCACACTATCTGGGGAGGTGGGGAGATGACACAGCATCATCTTTGCATCTGCTTATTATGGTACCAATTCAGAAAGCTGCTCCTGAAGTAATGGTTAGAAATGCATTTTCTAAATAAGAATAATAGCTTGAGCATTTTTATATTTAGTTGGGTTTCTCACCTCTTGCATTCCAAATGGGTAGCAATATATTAAGACTTGCATGCCAGATACATCAAATATTTTAATATTTGAGTACAGCCGGTTGGCACTATAATAATAATCGCTGTTTGTGAAAGCTTTCGTGTAGGCTCATTTTAAGATAATCTATTGTAGAGTCTAGAATCTAATCTAGACCATTAGCCTTCAGCCGGTGGGTTGGAATTGACAAGTGGGTTGCATTCTGATCCAAGATGCAGTGTGCCAGTGGATTCAGTTCCAATTACATATCCTGCCATGTTCGCAGATTATGGTTAGGAAAGCATTTGACTTGTTCTGAACCAGAACCAGAAATTGATACATTCTTCCCCTTCTACATGAAGGAGTAAGGAGTGTGCGAGCCAAGGCTCAGCCCAATCCTATCCTCCCCCAGGGAAAGGGGATCTCTTTTCCTTTTGAAAGCCTCCCATTCTGCCCTCCCCCACTGGCTGCACCAGTGGGAGAGAAGGATAGGATTGGGCTGTAAGTGTTTTTGCTTATTTGTGGTGGTTCAGGTTGAGTATCTCTTATCCGGATTGCTTGGGATAGGAAGCTGTCTGGATTTTGGAATATTTAAGAACATAAGAAGAGCCCTGTTTGATCAGGGCCAAAGACCCAACTAGTCCAGCTTCCTGTATCACACAGTGGCCCCACCAGTTGCCTCAGGGAGCACACAAGACAACAAGAGACCTGTGTTCAGTCGCCACTCCCTGAGGTTGATTATCCCCATCATGGCTTGTAAGCTGTGATGGACTTTTCCTCCATAAATCTGTCCAATCTCCTTTTAAAGGCATCCAGGCCAGGTGCCATCACCACATCCTGTGCCAAGGAGTTCCACAGATGAATTACACGCTGGGTGAAGAAATATTTTCTTTTGTCTGTTTTAATCCTCCCTCCACTCAATTTGAGTGGATGTCCCCTAGTTCTAGTGTTGTGTGAGAGGGAAAAGAACTTCACTCTATCCACTCTCTCCATCCCATGCATAATTTTATACATCTCAATCATGTCCCCCCCCCCCTCAGGCGCCTTTTTTCTAGAATGAAGAGCCCCAAATGCTGTAGCCTTTCCTCATAAAGGAGTTGCCCCAGCCCACTAATCATTTTGGTCACTCTCTTCTGCACCTTTTCCAGTTCCACTATATCCTTTTTGAGATGTGGTGACCAGAACTGGACGCAATACTCCAGATGCGGCCTTACCATCGATTTGTACAACGGCAAACGATTTGTATTGGCCGTTTTATTCTCAATCCCTTTTTTAATGATCCCAAGCATGGAATTGTCCTTCTTCACAGCCATCGCACACTGGGTCGACGCTTTTATCGACCTGTCCACCAGTACCCCAAGATCTCTCTCCTGATCCATCTCAGACAGCTCAGAACCCATTAGCGCAAACCCATTTGAATAAATATAATTAGACTTGGGTCAAGTCTAAACACAAAATTAATTTGTCTCATATACTCATACAAACAGCCTGAATGTAGGGAGTGAGTGAGCCAGGATGGTGTAGTGGTTCTTGTGTTGGATTTAGAAGATCCAGGTTCAAATCCCTGCTCAGCCGTGAAACTTTCTGGATAACCTTGGGCCAGTCACTATCTCTCAGCCTCGCCTGCCTCACAGGGTTGTTGTGAGGACAAAAGGAGGGGAGGAACCATGTACACCACCCTGAGCTCCTTGGAGGAAGGGAGATACATAAAAATATAATGGATGAATAAATAAATAGGTAATGAAGAAAAATTCAAATAGCTGTGTGCCCAATTCATGGTTAGGGCCCTTTTTCCTTTGCACTGATGCTCATCTCTTGCTCCTGGTGAATGTTGGAGTTCCAGACCTGGCTGCCATATTTCCTAATACCAATGCATGCATGGGAATGAATGTACTATAAAGAAACAAGACAGCTTAGATCAGGGGTTCCCAATCTTGGTGCAGCCAGGACCCACCTTGTTCCCTGCCAGTGGTGTCACAACTCTCCTCCTGCAGCTGCTCCTGGCACAGCATCCAGAGGCCTCGGAGAGGCCTCCTGATGTGACTGGAAGTCGTGCCGGCGAAACCGGAAGTGATGCGGAAGTCGCTTCTGGAGGCCTTCTGAGGCCCGCAGAGGCCTCTGGAGGCCATGCTGTCCCGGGAGTAGCTGCAGGAGGTGAGTCACGACCTGGGAGTGGCTTCAGGTTGCTTCCGTTTGGTTCCAGTTTGGAGCCAAATGGAGGCAAGTGTGGGTGGGCCCAACTCATGACCCACTTCCGCATCAGGTTGTGACCCACCGTTTGATAAGCCCTGGTATCGAGCCTTTGAGCAAGGATAAGCTTGCCAGAATGAGCCACATGCGAATATGCCACTAATTGGACATGAGTAGCTTCTTTAGTTCCATAAAAGGTTCACCACCATGATGGACAAGTTGAAGGTTGTCTTTCTGTGGTTTTCATCATCGGCATCTCTCATTTCAGGTGGCCAGGCTCCAGAAGCCGTCCTGGCCTCTTTATCTGCCTGGTTTGGAGAACGTTCCCTAACGAACTGAGCTGCAGAAAGGTCTAGGTGGCGCTGGTCCTATATTGGTGTTTTCTGAATGGTCTGCTTCTGTCTTCCTGGAATGTTCCAGACTTGCTGTACATTAGAAGGGTGCACTCCTGCCCACCTCTTGTGGAGGACCCTGCTTAGAGCCGTCATCCTACCCCTGTCTTGTTATAGCTCCCCAGGGAAGATCCCTTTACTAATTTGCCAGCGCTCTAACTTTGCCTCTAGACTCAACATGTTTTCTTCTTTAAGTGAGGTTGGAAATGAGGCAGATGCATAGCAACATTAGAGAGAGGAGGTCTCCAAATCACACCTCTTGTTTAGTTTCTAGGGTGATTCTGGGAGAGAAGTAATCCTTAGCTTTGTAAAGGGTTATCCTTTAAATGGGTACTGGGTGAACATTTACGTTTCACTTTGGGCTGGAAACATTCCAGTAGCTGGGTTGTCTGGGTGACTAAATCTTTGATGCTGGTGATTAGGAATTCTAAGTATTTCTTTAGCCCTGGTTTATCACTTGGGCTTTTGGCTCACTAGGAGTCATTTGACAGGAATTAGAATTAAGATATCAAGGAAGAAATTTCTGCGTTGTTGGGAGGCAAGGACAGTTTTTACTACTAAATTTTCCGGCCAGTTAGTGACTGATACTCAAGTTCCTGATTGTTGGTTACAAAGGCTGGAACAGGTTTGTAAAGTCATGTTTTTTAAAGTCAAAATCGTGTGTGAATTTTTCCTGGGGGGAAAACCAGGCAGCCTTAAATACGGTTTCTGTAGCATACACAACATCACTTCATTTGTTGGGTATGTATTCAAGTGTTGCTTTCCCCTTCCCTTTCCAGAAAGTCCTGAGATTGATGTGAAATGCAATGTGAAACTGTGACTGGCACGATATAATGAAGAGGGTGAATGTGATGAACCTACATATACCACAGGATGTGGATAAATATTCTGGATGCTTCTTTTTGAAGATCTGATGCCTTGTCGTGGCTGAGAGACACTGGGCTGCCAATCCGGACTTCCCTGGTTTGCAGCTTCCCTCTGCCATGGACTCGCTCAGCGGCCTGCCTTAGGCAAGCTGCTCCCTCTCCGCCTCAGTCTTCCCCAAATGGCAGCATGGAGGGAGTGGGTTTTACGTACCTTCAGAGGCGTCGTCAGGAAGGGGGCGTTGGGGCCCCCGGATGGCAGGATCAGGCCCCAGGCGGGCGGGGGTGTGCGTCACGGCGGTCGACGGAGGCGCGAATCGTCCCGTTTGTGGTTCGAGCGAGGAGCATTGGCGGCATGTTTGGCCCTCCCACCCACCCTGCACTTCGGTATGGTGCATAACAGCTGCAGCTGTTACGTCACTTCCGGCGCGGGGGGGGGCAGTTGTGGAATCACCACTGCGTACCTTACAGGGTCATGGTAAGGGCTGCGTTATGATAAAGCATATAAAGTACTTTGCATGTTCATTTGGTGTTATACAAATGCGAAGCATTAGCATTTTGTGGTTCACGTTAATTAAAATTCTCTGCCAACTCTTCTTTCCCCAGTTTAAGTCAGTGTTTATTAGATCACTATCAAAACGAAGGTTTTATCAAAATCTGATGTCCCCCATGTAGTCATATGATAGCCTAGCAATCTAGTAACTGAGGTCTACAAAACTTGATCAGCTGCAGCCATGGTAGCCCGCTAAAATTTTGTTCTGACCAAACTTGCCATCCCCTGAATCAGAGTAGGGGTGGCACCTCATACAGTAGAACATCATGTCAGTAACTCGTATTTTTTGTTTTTAAAAAAACCTTTTTTTATCCTGCTTTAAAGCTTGGGGGTTTCTCAAGGGGGATAACAATTGAACTGGTTAAAAACAAACAATTAAAATGATTAAATAGCTAAAAACAAAAATGAAGTCCAGCCATCTTAATAACAAAAAACAAGCCAGGGTGATGCAATTATAAAGCAGCTTAGAAGATGCAATCAGTGAGTTTTGCATACATGTGCATGCTACACTGCTACACAGTCTTGTAGTTGTGGTAGCTTTGTCCTCTTGAAGAGCTGGATAAGAATTTGGGCTATTGACTGTGCTTAAGTATGGTTAACTTTGTTGGAAAACAGAGATTGTTTGAAGTGATTGTTCCTTGATTGGCATGTTAGATAGTTTTACTAGTGGACTGTAGTTCATGAAAGCTTATGCTGAAATCTATTATTCTTTAAGAAGGTACTGCAATACTTTGTTTTTATAAAACATTAGTACCAGTAAATGGTTGTGAAACGTACAGTTAACTGTACTATTAGGTTATTTAAAGTGATGATAATTTAAGGTTTCAATAAATGTGAGCAGTTCCTTGATTTTTATCCTGAAACAGCAGGACCAGCCTTTCGTTGCAAAACTAGTACTGTACTCCTTGGGTTCTGCCAGGAGCAAGATGGGTGGTCTTAGACAGGGACCTTTGTCCTGGATGACTGCTGGTGTTTCTGTTCTGAACTGGAGAGGCCTGTAGTTATTGCAAGTGACCAGTAGTTGGAGCTTGGAGACTACTATCCTTGACTGCTGCAGGGCTGGGGGGCTAGTAGGCCTCACTTCTGCCCTTGCTAACCAGGGACACTATCGTGAAATTGAAAGTAAACTGCCACACCTACATAACATTCTTAGTTCCATGGGATATTTGAATCTTTGACTCTAGTCAAATAATAGAATATCCGTTAACAATGTTTTTGACCAGTCATGTTGTGCCAACTTTATCCTGTCATCTAAGCTTGTCTTGACAAAGGCAAGATTTCCAAAGAAATGCTTCTGGGTGCCATAAAAATCCTGACAGTCCTGTTGTCTTCTGTGAGGCTTCTGCCTTTGGCTGAGCCCCTGGGAACACTGAGAAGGGCCCTCCCACCCACCCAGAGCTCCTACCTGCGTTCTCTGGCCTCCGAAAACCTGGAAGTAACTGGCAATGATGTCATCGCCAGTCACTTCCAGTGGTATGCAGCAGGAAAGTGGCCCCGGAGGTGGTACTCGGCCGGGAAGGGGTTTAGAACCCCTATTCTAAAGCACAGTTCTATGGAATGTGGAAGTCATTTATTTCTGGGTAAAATTGCAATCTCATGAGTCAAACTAGGGTATGAAAATCCAGCACAAGCCATTCTAATTCCAAAAGGTTTACAAAAAAGTTAATATTTGTTTCCTGTAATCTGTCTCTCAAAGACAGTGTGTGCTGTTAACATCTTCACTGTAGTTGTGAGTCTGACATTACCTTCCTGATTCTGTAGCAAAATAGTATGCGGGGTGGTGTAATACTGGAGTTGAGCTTCGCATCTTGCATGTAATTTTTTTTAAAGAAAGTTGAGAATTTGAAGGCAAACTTCCATGCGAGTTCTGTAGAAAATGAGTCCATCAAGCAGCAGACTGGAGGAGGCCCCATAGGCAACAAGGAAAGTTGCGAGGGGCTACTTTAGTGTGGGGGTAGAAATATATATCCCAGATTCCCAGCATGATATCTAAGTCAGTGGCCCCCAGGCTCTCCCCCACCATGACTCGCCTGGTTCTCCCGTGCTGGGCCTGGGACATACTGAACACTTCCAGCAGTGACTGGAAGTCACTTCTGCAAAACCGGAAGTGATTTCCAGTTGCTTCCAGAGGCGTTCAGAGACCCAGAGAGCGTGTCCCAGGCCTGTAGCAAAATGGGAGCAGCCTCCAATTGCGTCTGGAGGGCTTCAATTTGGAGCCAACCGGGCAGGGGGTGGGTGGGCCCAACGACCCCCATTGCACATTGGGCCGTGACCCACCAAGTGGGCCATGACCCACAATTTGGGAAAGCGCTGCCTTAAGTTTTAGCACCTGCATGAAGCTGAATAAAATATCAAATTCCTAGCTTCCAGTATTACATGTCTAGGTGCCAAGGAATTTAGGTTGGGGAACCTAGCTTTGTGATGGTATGTACAGTATTTAGGATCCTTTTCTTATCTAGTGTGTAAAGAATAGAGATTTCTCACATCTGCCTCTGATAAGGAGGCAGTAAGAAGTCTCTGATTGGGCAGGAGCCTGGCCAGTCAACCTGTCAAATGTAGCCAGTTGATCTGCGAAACTGCAAAAGAAGGTAAAATGGCGCCCCCTACCCCCACCCAACTGCAGACATTGTTAATGAATATGTCTTTGTCAAACCTGTTGATGATTAGTCTTTTTTCGGTAGTTACACTAGGGTGCAATCCTGTCTGGCGCTAGGCTGGCATCTGAAAGAAGCAACTCTGTCTGTACCCATGAAACGTCCACTCTTTCTTCTCTTGAAATTACCTGCTTCAGTTTGATGAACTGTGCTCACTGCTCTGTTAATTGGCTTAATACATTTTTTTCAACCTTCACATTGTTTCTTTGTGTGTGTTTTTTTACAGCTGGAAAACTCCCAAGTTCTGTCTGAGGTCCACCCCCTCAGATTGCATTGCATTTGAAAGCAACACAAACACCGGATCCTTAGCCTAACTCAGCCTGCCAATCTGTCCGATATGTCGGGACCTGTGCCAAGCAGGGCCAGAGTTTACACAGATGTAAATACGCACAGACCCCGAGAATACTGGGATTATGAATCGCATGTTGTTGAATGGGGGTAAGTGTGTCTCTTCCTTTGAGTGACAAAGTGCGGGATGTGCTGGACTGGGACCCATAGTGCCTCACTCTGGTAGCTTCCAGTATTGCAGAATGATGTCACCTCTGCGGAGGCAATTCAGTATACAACTACACTGTTTTGCTGTGGCAACGAGGACCTGGAGGCTGTGTTCCTCAAAGTCGGCCCCTCCTGTTCCGTCTGGGTCTGGTCCTTAGAGTCTGTCAGAGATGGGGTTGTAGCTCAGTGATGGAGCAGGCGCTTTTCATGCAGAAAGTCTTAGGTTCAGTCCTTTGCACCACCAGTTTGTAATCTCAGGTTATGGGGGAGACTTCTTTGTCTGTGACCTGTCACAACAGTGAGCACTGGTCTAGGTGGGTTAGTGTTCTGACTTGTTACAGAGCAGCTTGGAATTATTGGATAATAATTTTACTGGCTTGATGGTTGGTGGGATGGCGAGAGGAGGCCTCTGTGCTGGAATGCAGCCAGAAGGACCTCCCCCTCGGTTTTCACAGCCAATAGCCAGCTGACAAGTCATGCCTGGGGGTGGAACCAGACAATGAAACCTTCATACCTTATGCATGGAAGAAGCAATGTTACTGTTGCATTATTATTGTGCAGTAGTTTAAGGGAAAACATAGGTACTTGCCTTGAGGATCTTGCCATCTAACAACTTTGGCAGTGGGAGAGGCGAGGATAAACAAGGGATGCAGTATGTGCAGCACAGTCCTATGCCTGTTTACTCAAAAGTAAGTTCCACTGTGTTCAGTGAGGTCTATTATTCCCAAGTCAGTTTGCATAGAATTATAGCCTAAGTTGCCACTTAGAATGTTGTGTTACCTTCAGTGCGATATTCAGTCACTCACCCCCCAAAAGTAGGCAAAAAGTATAAAAGAGGTTGGATGTGCCCTTGCCAGGAGAAGCCCTCCAGTGACATTATTAAGTGGACCTCCCGTTGCAGATATTCTGACTGGTCTTAGAGTTTTACTCCCATGGGAGTTGTTTTGGAATGGCACATAATTTCATTTTTTTTTCTTGCATGATATAATGCCCAGGTTGGCTTTGTCTTTTCAGTAATCAAGACGACTACCAACTAGTCCGGAAATTGGGTCGGGGCAAATACAGTGAAGTCTTTGAAGCCATCAATATCACAAATAATGAAAAAGTAGTTGTTAAAATCCTGAAGGTGAGCTTTCATATCCCATGAAAGGGGAGAGGCATTTTGTAATATATCCGAGTTGCTTCTTGGCTGTGGAAAAACCCAAAGTGGTCTGAATCTTTGACAGTCCTAGAAGAGCTGGTTTGCAAGGTCTTCTGTGCTCTGAATCTTGAGGACAGGGGGGCTTAACATTTGGGTGCCTTCAGAAGGCTGGGGGTGGGCTGCTGAATAACCTCTGTCCTGACACATCTGTTGGGACACCGTTGGCTGCTTGATGGCCAGCAGTTTTCTGCTGCTGGACAAGCGCTGTGTGGATGGGGAAGTGGTTGCTTCTATTCTCCTTGCTCAGTTTTTTCTTCAGCCTAGTACAGTTCACAGGCTTGCTTTGCCATGTGCTCATCGGGTGTTACCCACTTGACCATTGTGAGCATGCTCAGAGCATTTTCTGAATTGGTCTCAACTCGCTGTTGCTCTCCATCTCCCAAGTCCATCCAGTTGTAAAGTTTGGTTTTGTTAGTAGAATACCCTGGGTGTCTGCCCTTCTGCTACTTTCTTGCTTCCTACCCCTTACTACCCGGTGCTGTTCTCCTTTCTTTAGGTAATAAACTCCCCACCACCACCACCACCTTCTTTAAAGTACATTTTTTATTTCCTCATTGGAGGCAGTGAACTTGCTTAATGCTGGTGAATGACTAGCCTTACCCTTCTTCTGCCACTTAAATTGTAGAACCTGGTTTTGTGTTTCTATCTTGGCAGCAAATCTGGTTTTGTTCATAAAATATCACTGGCAAACTTATGCCAGCACTACTCTGCATTGGTGGATCCCAACCTCTCAGGGTTCGTGTACATGACATACATGGAAATGTAGAGATACTGCTCGAATTGCCCATGTGCAGTCCCCTCAGACCAGTAATTTGCAGAAGTGCAAGAAGAAGGTTGATTATTTACTTTGCGTGCTGAACATGGACCAAAAAGCAACTGGTTCAAACCTCAGGGTTGAACTTGAGGAAGACGTGCAACCATGGTTGAGGAATAATGGAGTAAGGGAGAGCATAAAATCTCCTTCCACTGAGACAGGTTTAATGAAGATAAGCAGTCGGGCAGAAAGGTTCCAGACTTAACTGTTCTGAATGCAGGATTTGCAGGTGGAGGCTTTGTGTCTGAGCCTGGGCCGCCTTGATTGCCAGCAGTCAGGCACTGCTGGGGAAGAGGCTACCTAGTGTGTGGCTTTCTGAGATCTTGGGGTTGACCCATGCTAAGGCAGATGGTGAAACAGGTGGCCTGGCTTAATTTCCCCCAGACACAACAGCTGCCCCCAGAAGGGGTTTGACTCTTACCATGTAGACGACCAGGTCTCTACATATGTTTGTGGCGAGTCCCAGCACAGGATGTTTTGATTGAGTTTGCCAGCTTGAAAAGGGATATAGAAGAACTTGAAATGGACAAACAAAATAACCAGGCACTGAACCGTAGGCTTCTGAAGAAACACTAAACTATTTGGCCTCCTGAGTTCAGAAAATACTTGTTTTTCATAATTCACACAATCCGTAGTTATAGTTCTATAATAACTGTCATTGACCAAGGTCTAAGGAGCCTTGTTAGAGGCTGCCCATAGCTTGGTCGTGCCCAGTGGGATCTTGACTTGTTTTTCTTCTGAACAGCAGATCTCTGTGCCACGTCTCCCTTTTGACTGCAGAGGAGTTTGCTGTTAGCAGAGGATGGGATTCTGCTATTCAAAACAAACAAGCCCAAAGCCCCCTTGGGGAGAAAGGAGAATCTTGAACCAGCACTGAGACCAAATGGGCTGGTCATTCTATTCCATAACTTTCTTGATTGTGTAGTTCATCCCTCTCTGAGATAAGTGTGTGTGTGGGGGGGGGGGGGGGTGCGCCTAGATCAGGGGTGGCCAATCCACAGCGTGCCACATGCCACTTGTAGAGAATCTTGAATGTGCCACTCCACCTTGGTGTAATAACTCCCCCATGGTTGCCAGAAATGATACCTTGAAAGAAGACAATACTGTTTTAGTCGAAACAAGCCAATACTATATGACCAAACACTAATCTTTAAACACTTATGTAGTTGTTGAAAAATATAAACATTTGATGAATAGTCTTTCAAGAACTAATACAGTATATTAAAAAAAATGCTGAGGCAACGTGATGCCTCAGTCCGGACTGGATAGGTGAGGCTGGTTTGGGCAGGGGTCAGCTGGCCTGGGTCTGGGGCGCAGCTGGTGCCACTGAGACTGGCCCCAGCGCCACCAGTCCTGCAGTCTCCTGGCCGCTGCTCCAGACTAGTGTGCAGCCTCCCTCCCTCCAGTGGCGTGTCTGCACTTATCGACCTTGGCCCCTCTCCCCGGCTTTGCAGGGCTGTTTGAAGAGCCTCCTTGGCAGCCAATCGGGGCTCTTTGTGTGTTCGGCTTGTTCCAAGACTTGTCAGGCCAGTCCTCAATTCCGTGTTGCAGCCTGAGCATCCTTTTGGGGATCCTTGGCCCACTCGGGGCCTCGTTGCATCAGTTCAAGGCCGCTCACTCTTGCAGGCGGTCTCCAATGATGCGTCTCTGGTCTCGTGTCAGCTGGAACGGTGGCACGGGCCTCATAGCGTGCTATTTAGAAAGTGTCTATGCGCCAGGCACGTGTGCTGCAGGTTGGCCACCCTTGGGCTAGATAGATCATGTGTCTAATTCAGCACAACAGTCTTGGGCTTGCTTGTTTTTCATATGTTTGGCGTACCTTTGCCCACAGAGCAGGTTCTCAAGATGGCATTCAAAGTTTAAAATAAAATTTCAGAATTCTGCAGTAAGTCAAAATAAAAAAAAACAAGTTTGCTTTGAATCCATCTAATCAATGAAAAGAGCCAGTCATTCCAGCCAGTGGCACCAGCACTCTGAAGCTGCTGTGTTTTCCATTGGCTTTGCTTAATTTGGTAACCTTGCATTTCTGTTTATCAGCCAGTGAAAAAGAAGAAAATCAAGCGAGAAATCAAAATCTTGGAGAACTTACGAGGTGGCCCCAATATCATCACCCTTGCAGATATAGTGAAAGATCCTGTGGTGAGTAGTTTGTGGACTAGCTCCAGCATAGTGGGGTGAGGGAGAAGCTGGGGAGCAAAACCCATCATAGCTTGGTTTTAAAAGGGTTAAACTAATTCCATGTTGTATTGATGGTTATGAGCCCTGTGTGATTGGGGCAAAACGTAAGATTTTGTTTTTATCTTAAGAACATAAGAAGAGCCCTGCTGGATCAGGCCAAAGGCCCATCTAGTCCAGCTTCCTGTATCACACAGTGGCCCCACCAGATGCCTCCGAGAGCACACAGACAACAAGATAACTTGTTTCCTGTCGCCACTCCCTTGCACCTGGCACAGAGAAAACCTACTCCTACAACCAGGAGGTTGCTTATCCCCATCATGGCTTGTAAGCTGTGATGGACTTTTCCTCCATAAATCTGTCCAATCCCCTTTTAAAGGCATCCAGGCCAGGTGCCATCACCACATGCTGTGGCAAAGAGTTCCACAAACCAATTACACGCTGGGTAAAGAAATATTTTCTTTTGTCTGTTTTAATCCTCCCTCCACTCAATTTGAGTGGATGTCCCCTCGTTCTAGTGTTGTGTGAGGGAAAAGACAACTGCAGGTTTCAATATGTCCTTTTTCACCAGCTCCTTGGGCTTTGGATCATGTGTCTTGTTACCAATGTTTCCCAAGGCAGTCCTAGGCCTCAAGCCCAGCTTGGCAGCAACAGCCCCCCGCTTGCTGGCTGCCATTACAGGTTTCGTTTTGTTCTCCACGTTGACCTTTGGGTTCCTGTTGTTGATTCGCAAAGCCATGACACAGCCTCGATTCCTGCAGCACTAGCTCCTCACAACCGGCCTTCCACACCTCGAGCGGCTCCCTTCTCGTTCAAGCCCAAGAGACGACCGATTGCTACAGCTCACGAGTCCAATATGTTAGTGTCTTGTTAGTGGACCATGGCCAGAAGACCCATTGAAAACATTTTTAGCAATAAAGTATTTGCCGGCTCTGAAAGCCTAAATTCCCGTCATGAGTGATCTTTGCTAAACGGACTGACTTTGTGCAAGGAGGTTCTAGCTGAGGAGGGAGAGGGGGGTTGACCATCCCATCCTGCCCTGCTGGTGAGGTTCCTGGAGACATCTAGTTGGCTTCTGCTGGAAGCGGAAGGCCAGGCTAGCTGGACTGTGGCCTGGTCAAGCAGTGCAGTTTTCAGGTTCTTTGAAGATGCAAAGAAACAGGTTTGGTTTTAAATATAGGCAAGGCAGGATCTCTTAGGGCAGCTTCCCGAAAATTCCTCTGGCACAGCTGACTTTCTTGGTGTGCTCAGCTTCACATGTATGGATGGTGCAGATTTGTTTTGGAAACACATCCCTAAATGATGCACAGCTTCAGTGCCATGCTTGTAGCAAAATGTGAATTCTGAGGAGACATGTATGAGTCTGCCCCAGTTGGTTGGAGGAGCAGGCAGACTTGTGAATGCCAAAGACCTGAATGCTCACCTGTAGAGAGTAGGAGCGAAGGAGGGCAGAACGCTCGTTTCCTGTCAAGCTGCCTTCATTGCTTCAAATGATGACATAACAGCAAAGTATCTGACAGGACCCCTTGGCATTTGGGTAACCTGTTTATGGGATACAGAAGCTATAATCCTATCATCTTCTCTCCAAGGAATCTCCTCCTCCTCCTTCCACCAGAAATTTCTTCTAGATTTTGCAGAAATGACATCACCTGTACTAATTTGTTTGGCAAATACAGATGCTCCCTGGGAGGTTTTTATACTGGGTTGGATGGAGGTTGACAGGAGGTCTGTAAGCAGCCACTGTGGCGAGGAGGAGACCCAACACAAGGCTTACCTTTTTTGTTTCCTTTTTGCAGTCTCGAACCCCAGCCTTGGTTTTCGAACATGTAAACAATACAGACTTTAAGGTATGGCTTGTCACCCATCGGGGTGCTGTCAAGCTTTCTGCTGCCTGTATCTGTGCATGCATAGATGGGGGGGGGGAGAGTGACAATGAATGGAGTGAGTTGTGGGCAAGGGGGGAAGAGCCGTCAGATCTTCTTGTGCTGCTTGTTTTCATTTGAGACGCGGGTGGGTGACGTGCATACAAAATAGGTAGACTGATAGGACATTTGAAACACAAGTTATTTCCCTATAGAGTGTTCAAGTTAACCTGAGCTCGCGACCTTCTCTGGATATAAAAGGTGGTTTATTCCTTTCAGTGACAATGACGCCAACTTGTTAGAGATGCGACAAGTAGGGCCACTTCACACACTGCATGTTTTTAAGTGTACACTTCATACATCTTTGGTGCACTCAGGCTTTGTTTTCTGATGTATATTTGTTTAGTGGTTTGCACACCATTTAGCACTTGCCAAGTATCCTTGTCAAGCAGGCACATTTGGCTGCAGCTTCCCATTTGGGGTGTGTACACTTTGCACATAATAAGGGTGGGAAGAGTTTTGGAGGTGGTGGTAGCGATCCACTAAGGGGTGCACATGCATTTAATATTTTGACACATTCTTTGGACTGTATCACACATTGCATAATGCACATTGCATAATGTGTGAAACAGTCCAAAGAATGTGTCAAAATATTAAATGCATGTGCACCCCTTAGTGCAGAGGTGGGGAACCTCCGGCCCCCGAGGCCATGCGGTCCGGCCCCCGGAGAGATTGCCAGGAGGCCACCCAACTGGCCCCTGGAGGCTGCGCCGGGTCCGCGCGTCACCTCCGGAGGCCGGGAGAGGGCCTCCGCACGTCCTCCCCGGCCGCTGCCTCTTGCCTTCTTGCCCTCATCGGCATGGTACACATGTGCAAAATGGTCGACGACGGTCTGGTGAGAAGGGGTTGAGGCGGCGGCCGGGGAGGATGTGCAGAGGCCCTCTCCCGGTCTCCGGAGGTGACGTGCGGACCCGGCGGCGGCTTCGGACGGTGAGCGCGGAGCCTCCGGAGGCCGATGGGGGGGCGGGGGCAAAAATTAAATAAATAAATAAAAATGGCGCCCGCTCTTACAGCCGGCCCCCAAGCAAATTTCTAATATTTAAAACTGCCCTCGCCAGGGAAAAGGTTCCCCACCCCTGCCTTAGTGGATCGCTAGCACCACCTCCAAAACCCTTTCCATGACACTTATGTGAATTGGAGACTGGAGGGCTACTGTGACTTAACACTGATGCTGTTGCGTTGATCTTCCACAGCAATTATACCAAACGTTAACAGACTATGACATTCGGTTCTACATGTATGAAATTTTGAAGGTGAGTTCGCATTCGCCACTCGCTCTATCATTTGTTACATGAGGTGATGTATAAATGCAAGGATCACTGGGTGCCGGGAGCAGCTGCCTTGCAGAGCCGGAGTACTAATATTTAGTGTTCTTACCTGTTTTTGGTGACTGTTAGTTTTTTACTCCAACTGTCACATGTCGTTAAACTACTATGCAGGAAGTGTTTAAAGCAGGACTATCAGAAATAGACTTGAGGCCTTTATCAGGCCTGTTGAGGTGCCCAGTGTCGCTCACATCACGCCAACTATACATTGCACTCCATTTTTAAAATACCTTGAGGACTAGAAAGGTGATCAAGTGTAGATCAAAGGAGCTGGCTTGGCAATGGCTGCTGCTGAACACTTGAGCCTCTTCCACCATTTGATTTAAATAACAGGACTGTCAAGGAATGTGGTGCCCATGGGGGAGTGCCATGCGTGCACTGGAGCAGAGCAAAGTGTTGTAATTGGCTGGCATTTGTCGCCAGAGAAGAAAGATACAGTGGGGGTGGGTGGGTGGGTGATAAGGTGGTTTGTGCTGAAAGATGGAGTTGGTGTTGGGAGCTGCGGGGCTTAGTTGGATTCCGTGTGCAAGGGAGCTCATATAGACCAGCAGCAGGAGTGGTGACCCTTGCTCTTGTCAGTCTTCTCTTTCCTCATGCAATTCCCCCCCCCCAACCAGTGCTATTTTCAGTGAAAGCGTATGACTCCCAGATGTGATCTTAAGCCCTCCAAACTCATGAATTAAGCTGGGTGTGACCTCCAAACTCATATGAATTTGAGCCCCAATATTAAAGGATACCACAGTGAACTTGTTGTCACAATGCATTGTGTGCTATTAGGTGATACAGTGGTTGGAGCTTGGAGGCTAGCAGGCGTTCAGAGCAGTGCGCAGACAAAGTCGCGGGGATGATTGGAAAGGTTTGGGATCTTAGAGATGTTGCTTGTGAGTAGCAGAGATCTAGGGAATCCTTCCTTTGTCAACTGCTGGTATTTAACTTTACACTCTGAAACTACAATTTCCAATAATGTGCATTGCCCTAATTTGATGCTGACAGTCTGAGGCAGGAAGGAATAAAGAATAGCTCTGATGCTCTTGTGTATGTTTGTGGCGTTTTTCTCCAGGCCCTGGATTATTGTCATAGTATGGGGATCATGCACAGAGATGTCAAACCTCACAATGTTATGATCGACCACGAGCACAGAAAGGTAAGGGCAAGTGGACCTGGGAAGTCTGCTGCTTCTTCCTCGCAGCTGTCACTCTCCAGTTCTTCTGTAGACTTGTTTTGCTGTGAAGTCTACACCTGTCTGTAGCAGCACTGAACAACAAGGTCTTGCTTACATAGATGAGCAAGGAAGGTAGGAGTGAGACCTGGCATTCTGCTGGTGCAGAAACTCCCTAATCGGTGGGTTTTAGGCATTCTGCCTTCAGGGAGAGCGGTCCATATCGGCTGTTCTTCCTGGGAATGCTCGTCTCCATCACTCTGCATTTTCCCCCTCGACAGCACCAATGCTCCATGCCACTAGTGTAGCAGACTTGCAGGGGGAAGAGTGTGTGGGGGGGTGTCATGGGGTGGGCATGCAGGTGTTCATCATTGTTTTATCCCGTTCTTCAGCCAAGAGGAGCTCCCCAAGTGACTTATAACTGAAACTCTTCAAAGATACAATGGAAGATGTTCAACGCACATGTCGGGGGGGGGGAGGGGGGATGTTTGCAGCTCTTCTAGCTTCAGGCTGAGTTTTCCGTTTCCTCCATTTTGTGTTGCTTGTGCCATAGCGTAGTTGCTGTTTCATCCTTCTGGGCATTTTGAAGCAAAGCCAACTGCTTCAACTTCTCTCTGGTTCTCTGGAATCCTTTGGGTTCCCTGAAGCCCTGATTTAGGTGGTTTAACTCGTGTATCCCAGGTTTGGGTTTGGCTGCTCCTCTAGAACAGAGTGGTTGAATCTGTCGTCCTGTTTTCAGCAGCACATGAGTTCAGCTGCACGGTTTGTGCCACTGACCGTTTTGCATAGCAGTTGCTATCAGTTGTTTCTGCATTACCGCTCAGTTTAACTTTGTATCACTTACATAATTATTTCTGATGCTGTTCTTTGCTGTTCTTTCCTGTGGCATACAGTCTGCAAAGTCATTGGAAGTGCAGACCATGGAAGAGTGGGTTTCCCCCCCCCTCCCTTAATCTCTCACTCTTCTGTTTTTAGCTGCGGCTAATAGATTGGGGTTTAGCTGAATTCTATCATCCTGGCCAAGAGTACAACGTTCGAGTGGCTTCCAGATACTTCAAAGGCCCGGAGCTCCTTGTAGATTATCAGGTAACTGTCTGTGATCCAGTGGCAAAACATCGGTATCCTGGATGAGCAGGTTGCTGAGAACCAGCAGTAGCTGCAGCTTCGGCAGAGTTCTTGAGCATGAAGAAAGCAGCCAAGAATGGAAAGAGGAGGACCTTTCGCCCTCGTGTGCTGGGGAGCCTGTGGTGAATTGGCCCTGCCTGACCTTCAAAATAGAGGAGAGCCAGAGTTTTTGGTTTGGAGTTTGTAAGAGATACCGTTTTTAAGCTTTGCTTTAACAATTCAGGATGTTCATCCCATCTTGATGCTTAAGTTTGGGGTCTACACACCTCCACCCACCCCTTCTGGCCATCTCTTGTGGTTATGACTCTCTCTCTCACACACACACACACACACACACACACACCACCCACCCACCCACCCACCCACGGCAGGCATGGGCAGGATCCAAAAACCCTTTCATGATTGGGTGATGTTCCTAGTGGGGAAGGGGATATTTTTCCTCAGAGTGGCTTTGAGATACGTGGCAGGGGGTGTCGAAAGGGGAAAGGTCCACAATTTCAGTGCCTTGGCATACACCTAACATAGGTCTGTGCATTTGATTTGCCTTTTCCCTTCAGATTGTTGAAAAGGACGACAGGTGTCGGTCCATTATATTTTTCTCTAAACTCTGCCTTGAGCATTATGCCACAGCGCCATAGAAACAAACCCCATGTTCTGAAGCCTCTTATAGCGACTCATGCGAGGGACCTGGGAGGTGCAGTTCCTTGGCAGTGTCGCTTCTTCAATGCTACCGCTGGGGAGGGTCTGGTGTGGAGAAACGTTTCGTCTTGGGCATTACGCCTCAGAACGTTAAACTCCTTGGATTCTCTTTCCCCCGGCCCCTTCCCCTTCAGTTATGACCATACTTCCAACTTCCTCTCCCTTGAGTGATATCTGCATCCTTGCTGGTCTGGCTTTCAGTTTCGGCATAGAATCAAAGAATGAATGAGACAGTAAGATTTTGTATGTGGCAACGGCTGCAAAAGTCTTAGCAGATGCAAGAAGCAACTTCTCTATTTGGGTTTTGTTTCTTGACGCAACCACAGAAATCCTCCCGTTGAACACTGAGTTACCGTATGAGAGCACCACAGAAGAATTACTGGAACTTTTCTTCATGCGGTGCCTTTTCCCTGTGAAAACTGATTCTGTCAATTCACTGTGAGAACAATTTATTTTTTGACCAACCATAGTGGATTAATCTGAAAGCGAGCTGACCTAACAGACCAAATTGGTTTCCCTGCAGATGTATGACTACAGTCTGGATATGTGGAGCTTGGGTTGCATGCTAGCTAGCATGATCTTCCGAAAGGAGCCTTTTTTCCACGGTCACGACAACTATGATCAGGTGAGATTGTAGCTGGTATGGTGCCTTCTGCTCGCTGTGTTCAGCAAGTTTTTATCCCTTGCAAAAGGACGGTGACAAAGGTCAGAGTCCACAGAACCAGTTCTGCACATGCTTGTTTCTGACTGGATCACTGCACCACCAAGAGGTGAATGTGTAAATGAGCCGCCTCTGGTCAGGCACCACAGACAGAACGCCCATTTTATCCTCAAACTTAAGGACTCAGTTTCCATTTGAGGCGTTTCAGATGCAAGCAGTGAAGTTGTGATATCAGTGTTATGTGTGAACCAGCCTTGTATCATCCTAGGTAAGGTTGCTCCCTGGCCAGATGACACCTTGAATACTTCCTCTGCAAATTCACTCTGGAAAAATGCAGAGCAGCTCTCCGGCGTTACTGGCGTACATAGCTGCCAGGGTGTATCGGGAGTCCTCTTAAACGCCTGGAGACATTTAGGAAGGAGATTACCTTCTAATGAGGACACCTCCGATCACTCTCGCCTGTTTCCTTAAACAGAGCATGGTTCTCCAGGGGGCTTTACCAGTGATTCTGCTTTATATAATACCTGTATTTTAAAAAGTGGGTCTTATGTGCCACAAAACACATTCTGTGGTTGGCACTCCTCCTTCGTGCAAGTTTGTACAGCCAAATGCCAATTTTCACTCTTTCTGTTGGTAGCTGGTGAGAATAGCCAAGGTGCTAGGGACAGAAGATCTGTACGACTACATTGACAAATACAACATTGAACTCGACCCCCGTTTCAATGACATCTTGGGCAGGTAAGTTAATACGCATTTGTAAAGCAGTTTGGAGTGTTCAGAGTTTTTCCCATGACCTGCCTTGTGACCTTACAGGGTTATTGTAAGGATAAGTACTGTACCTAGTATTGTCTCCATATTGTCGATGGGGAAGACTGAGGCTGAGGAGTGGCTTGCACTTCATGTGTTCATGATGGACAGATTTGAACCAGAGAATTGCTTATTCATAGTCTCTTAGCCGCTGTGCTGCTTAAACCAAGTTAGAGTTACTTGGAATTATCAGACTCTGGTCACTTGGTGCTTGGTAGGGGAAACCCAGGAGGTGTTCCAGAAATTGGAGGTGTGTGAAATGGGCGCTCTGTTTGCTGTGATCCATTCTTTAGTTTGTATTGCAAACTGTCCCTGCAGATGGAAGCAAGGAGCAGGGAGGGCTGTAGGCAGCCAGCACTACTGACTCGAGAAACGCAAGGGGGGTTGAGTCCCGCCAGAGGGATGTGGCCCTTGGCAAAGCTCACATAAAGAAGGGTCCATAGCTCTAGCAGAGCAGCATCTGCTTTGCATGCAGAATGGTCCAGGGTTAATCACTGACCCCACCAGATAGGACTGCAAAAGGAAGTCCCTCATCTGAACCCCCAGGGAGCTGCTACCAGTTCATGGTGGAGATGTGAGGTGAGACGGGGCCTTTTCAGTGGCAGCTCCTTAAATACAAAATTCCCTTCCTCTTGAAGCCCTGCTGACCCCTACACTGCCTGCCTTCAAGTCCTTCAGGTTTCAGATGGCTTTCTTTTGAGTTCTCTGGGTTTTAGTGCCTCTGTTTGCCCACTATTATTGGTATATAGACTTTAATTGTGCTAAATGGAACAGTGGTCCCACTCTGTATTGGACAGTTTCATGTGTTGAAAAGGGTAGTTTCAGATTTGGCAGCAGTTCCCTTTTCCTCTGGGTTGGTTCACGTTCCCTTCAGTCTGGCAAAGGCTTGTATGTCTCTTGCTCTTGCAGAACAGCCCGATGTAGAAACCAACCCTTCAAGGTGCCTGGCACAAGACACATGCCCACGAATGATAGGCACCCTTGCACTGAGCTAGTAGTGTGAATTCCTCCTCCTCCTCCTCCTCCTCCTTGGGTTCCTTCCTCCTTTAAATTAAAGTGCAGGAGTGACTTGCAGATGTTCTGGTTTACTGGTAAGGTGGCAAGAGGCCAGTGCAAGATTCCTTTGGCCTTCTTCTCCCGGCAGGCACTCCCGTAAGCGATGGGAACGCTTTGTTCACAGCGAGAACCAGCACTTGGTCAGTCCCGAGGCCCTGGACTTCTTAGACAAGTTGCTGCGATACGATCACCAATCCCGGCTCACAGCAAGAGAAGCAATGGAGCACCCTTACTTCTGTGAGTCTGATGCCAAACACCCCGCCCCAGCCTCTGAGCACTGGGGGGCTTTGCAGCAGGTGTCTCCCTTGGCCATGAGGGCTAGGAATAACTATGTGTGGGGCGTTTGCTTTCCCTTCCCCACTGGAAAATGTCTTGTGTAATGAAATGTGTACTAGGTCCTGCTTAGAGTTCCGCTGGTGGGAGTTCTGGTGGGCAACCCCAGTGAGGCATGCTGGTGGTATTTCTTGCTGGGCAGACAACTTGCCCCTCATTCCATCCATTCAGGTCACCTCTAATTCTGAGATGGGCACATTCAACCCTGCAGTTGACACTAATTCTGCAACCTGCAGGAACTTCACAAATAGGAAAACGATCATTCTGCGTGTGCCCCACTTGATCTCCCTCAGCCGCCTCTCCGGTGGTTTCTCGCCACGTGTGATTTCACCAGACATGTCCACCCATTTTTCTGATTCCCACCACATCCATACTACAAATTCATTGTGTGTGTGTGTGTGGGGGGGGGGGGGGTTGTTTGTGGAATATGTTCATTCCTTTTGTAATTTTGTATGGGTGTGTGTGTGCTCCCTGAGGCATCTGGTGGGGCCACTGTGTGATACAGGAAGCTGGACTAGATGGGCTTTTGGCCTGATCCAGCAGCTGGGCTCTACTTATGTTCGTATGTATTTTTGCAGACCCCATAGTGAAGGACCAGGCTCGGATGGGCTCAGCCAGCATGCCGGGTAGCAGCACTCCAGTCAGCAGCGCCAGTATGTTGTCGGGTGAGTCGATTGGCTTGCTGTGCTCATGTCTGCAAATGTCAGGCCCGTGGAAAGGTGGAGGATTTGGGAGGGGGGAGGAATTTGGCACAGGAAATTCATCTGCTACCCCATGCTGGAGATATGTGTGAAGAGGACAGAATGGGCCTGGCTTACCCAAGCAAATGAATTGGAACATAATTCCTGGACAGGGGCTGCATGATCCAGCCCTTCTCCACTCTCTGCACATAGGAAACTGGGTGTTGGAGGGAAGAGTTCTACATTTCCATGGGGAAACATGCAGCCATGTAACTCACATCTGCAGCCTGACATGTTACAGTTTGTGTGCACTAGGCTGAAGCCAGGGGGTCATCGGGCTGCTAGCGGCTGACTTCATGCCTCTGTCCAGAACGCAGAGGGGTGGGGCCTTCGAGTTGTGGTTCTCCCTCTTGTGAACCAGCTCCAAGAATGCGACTTTATTCCCATAGTAACTGACCCCAAACGCTGAGAACCAGCGGCTGGAGGGAACGTGCTCCTCGGTCATCTCCAGAAAGAGCTGTGTTGTAACTGCCAGTTGCAGGAGGGCCCTCTGGGGCCACCGAGCGTTTGCACCACTTCTACATTAGCAGGATCAGCAGAATCGAAATGCCTCCGTCACCATTCATGGCTTCATTCTGGCATTCTCCAGCGGATCGGGTCTCTTTCCCTCCCTGCCCCTGCTGGACACTTGGGTCTCCTGTCTTTGTAGTGGGCAGAGCCACTTCTGGAGGAACGTGAGCTGCTTTGGGAGGCTGTGTTTGCCTCCAAATGGGTGGGAAAGACCAGCAGCGAGATGCTTTGGATGAAGCAGGCCCCTCCTCATGTCTCCCTCTTGTGCCCCCCACTTGTAGGTATTTCATCCGTGCCAACGTCTTCGTCCCTTGGACCTCTTGCAGGCTCCCCTGTGATTGCTGCTGCCAACACCCTCGGGATGCCAGTTCCAGCTGCTGCGGGCGCCCAGCAGTAGAGGACGGTCTCCCAGGTGCCTGACCAGAGCCAGGTTGGGGCCACGGTCCTCTCTCCACCCCTGCTCCAGGACAACTGCAGCCACTCGTGCCCTGTGTTGGGGGAGGGGAGGGGAGGCAATGCTTTGGAGGAGCTGTGTCTGAACAGTTGCTTGTGGATTTATAGTAGTTCAGTCATAAAAAAAACAAATTATAGGCCGAATTTTTTTTCCTTTTTTTACTTGAACTTTTCATAACTCAGGGGAATCCCTGACAAAACCCGCAGATGGAGTATGTTGTGGACAATTCTTCCTCACCCCATTCGCCACCACCATTTTATCACGAAAGATCTGGGCCGAGATAAGTCCATGGCCAGGCTCTTCCCTCTTGCTGGCGAGCTTGTCTCGTCTCTCCTGCCCCTCTGAGCGGCTGATGCCACGTCGGGGCAGGTGGGGGGGGGCACTTATGCTTTCCCCTTCGGAGGCCTGCTGCAAGGAGGCCTGAGGTGTTCCGAGCAGCAGTCGAGTTCACCCCACCATTTTCTGCCTTGTAACTTAGCTGGTGGGTGCAGTGGGCGGAGAGTCCATTTGCAGAGGGACACACACACACACACACACACACACACACACACACGGTCAGCAGAGACCTGTGAATCAGTAGCTGTCTTGTGGGAATTGGGTCTGGATGGCCCCTTCCTCTTTTGCATGTGTCCTTAGCCAGGTCTCCAGGTTACTGATCCACCCGAAGGAAGCCCACTCACTCATTCTCTTCATGGAAGGTGTTCTGGCACAGGGCAAACGAAGATGGCATAGTCCTGTCAGTTTCTCTCTCTCTCTCTCTCTCTCTCTCTCTTCCCAATCCAGCTGATAGCTGTCTTCTTGCCTTGGGATTCTGGAAATGTCCTTGTCACCAGGTCTCTTAAAAGTAACTTCAGCTCCTGGCCGGGTGGTTCCTTCCTCCCAAGGTGGACCATACAAAAGCGATGTGGGGCGTTCACCTGCCCACCCACCCACTTTCCACCATGTGCCGTGTGGTGAGAGATGCTGTTGTGCGTTGGTTTTTTTAAAAAAATTTCACAGCCTTGTAAATAGACACAGAGGAAGGAGCGAGCAGCCTGTGACTTTCAGCAAACAAAATGGTAGACTATAACATATTAACTGTGGAGAACATCTGCTCACCCCTGTGTATGTGTATATAACCCTTGTCCTTCCTATGCTGAAAGATTCAGTGCTGGATTTCTTTGCTGTAAATAAACTGTTGGGTTGTGTTTTTTATTTATCAAAGGTTAGGTTTGCGTGGTCTGCGCAGAGGTTCTCCCTGGGCCAGTGTTGCACACAGACCGTTTCAGCCTCTAAGCCACAGCTTCTGACTCGGGCTGCTTTTTGTTCATGTCTGCGCCTTGCACAGGTCGGTTGTCGTAGCAGCAGGCAGTGCTGATCATAAGCCTTACAAGGAGCATCTCGCAAGCCAAAGCGCATCGCCTGGAACGGCAAAGGGTGGTTCGGCCTGCTGTCTCCACTGCACCGAGGCTGCTGCGCTGGGGGTGGAGGATGGGGTGGGTGGGTAGGTAGGTAGGGACAGCTCCCTGGTTACTTTGCATGTTGCTGTTCTCTGGATTTGAACCACTGACAGGGGCAGAGACTGGAAGCACATCTGCTGCCCCCTCACTTCAGGATTACCTCCTCGTTCAACCGCAGCCAGAGGTGGGAGCCTCATGAGCTTGTCTTGGGAGCATTCATCACTTGATTTTAATATATCTCCAGATATATATGCAACTCTTTGGGTTGGGGTTAGGTAACCATAAATTCTTTGTGTTCTTAAAATTCCTTTTTGAGGGCAGGAATGAGGAGCGCAAGACCCTGAGCCATGGTCTCTCTCCCCCACCCACCCCACCCCAGTAGTTTTGGAAGTGGGAAATGACTTGTGAGTTCACACAATTAGTAGCTTTACTCCTGGTTTACCAATGGAAATTCCTAGGGATGGATGGTTGTGGCACCGCCGCGGACGCTGGACCACACAGGCCCCTCCTCAGTCAGTAGTTGTGAAAGCACAGCATGCAGCAGAAGTGTGTCTACGTTTGCACGGACATGGAACCTACACAGGACTCCGCCGCAGGTGACAAATTCCCCTCCTGTTTGAAATTTGGCAAGTGGAGCGAAAGGGGCTCAAGTCCTCGGCTGCCTTGCTACGGCAAGGGTAGGGACAGCGCGAGCCCAGCAATGGCTGTGGCGGCCACCCCAGCAACGATCAGACCTTAAAGGGAAAGAGTGGGGGGCTCTGGAAGGGGTGCCAACCACTCCTCTTTCCCGTACCAAGTGCTTATGCCAGTTTTTGCTGCCCAAGTGGGCAGGAGGAAATTGCAGATCGTAACAACATCTGTGTTGTAAATTACCTCATCTGTATACCTTGTATCGGAACACTTTTTTTAATTTCTCAGCACTTCCTGTTTTTTCTGCGTTGTGTTAGATGGCGGGAAAATAAAATGCCAATATAATAGTCCGTTGGCAATTTAACTTTAAAAAAAAAGTTTTTTAAAAAAGGTTTTTTAAATCTTGTTTGAAGTGAGCCTTTTTGTTGAAATTTAGATTTTTGGTTCTTTTCCTTTTGAATTTATTGGTTGTAATTGTATTGTAATTGTTAAAAACTAACCCTGAACTGTGCTGGGAAGAAGTTGTGCCATGGAGGTCTTTAATTTTTTTTAATAAAATCATTGAAACAAAAGCATAGCCCACCATAGTCAATTAATACTTCAAAAAGGAAAGAAGAAAAGCTTGGATGTCATGTGAGGAAAGAGCGGGATGCACTGCAGGGGGATGTGGTGGCTCTCTGCAGGTCTGCTTAGTAGTTAACAGATGGGTGAAGAGGACTAGGGCTGTAACATTCAATGAAGCTACGTTTTTAAAAATGGATTCAAGCCTTATGGGAAAAACGGCAAAAGCAAGCCCTGTCTTAAGAGGCATTCCTCCGTTTCTCTCAGGAGAAGGAATGCCTCTTCGAAAACAATGTCTGCTGTGATGCATGTGTGTCATCTCAAAAAAAAAAAAGATGCTGATGGGTTCAGGCTTCTGTTTTACCCATTTGCAAATTTAATCTGACTCGCAGCGCAATCCGACTTAACTTTTGTGCTGGTGTAACCAGCGGTGCAGCAAGAACGGGAGGCCCCAGAACGGAAAAGGGATTCAAATCCCCTCCAAAAGAGGAATTCAAAGGGGATTTGAATCCCTTTTCCGTTCTGGGGCCTCCCGTTCTCGCTGCGCCGCTGGTTACACTGGCACAAAAGTTAAGTCGGATTGTGCTGTCATTCATATGATTTAATTGACTTAACTAGCAACAGCTCTAGTGAGGACCTATTGCCATGATCCCAAGAGCTTTTTGGTTCACTTTTGACAAGTGGAAGGTCTCTGTTACTAATCCTTTGAATGTAGAAATACTTCCACGTGTGATTATTTAAGGGTGGATTGTAAAACCACTGCAAGAGTTTAAACTGCTGTAGGATCCAAAGGCTTTAATGTGGCAGGAGCAACACACAGCTGGCTGTAGTGATCAACTTCTGAGGGTTGTGGTGCTGAGGGTTGTGGTGCTGAAATATCTGGCCATGACGACCCTCACTGGCTCTCGAGTTCAGCAGCACCTTGGTTTACCCTTGGGACCAGCCACAAGTGGTCTCTCTCCCCCCCCCCCCCCAGACCTGGCTCTTGCGTGTGCTTCAATAATAGGGTAATGTGAGGGTGCAAGAAGAAGCTGGTGTCCTGTTGTCCTCTCTGAAGTCCTTCAGACACATCCTGAGGTTTCCAATTCACCTTCACGATAAATTCTACTTTTGAATTAATGTTTTGGACGCTACATGAGTTCCAATGTACAATTGCCACTTGGCTGTGTTACCACTAATGTTTTTTGACCCACACAGCCCTGGGACATCCCCATGCAAACATGGCAGTGGCCATTTTTTTTTACCTGTGCTGTCCTAAGGTGACTGATGCATCCTGGGGCATAGCGGTTTTTTAAAAAATGGCTAGTGGCAGTAGCCAGCCTTGCATTAGAGCTCCCACTGATGATATGGGTGGTGACAATGGCGCTCCAGGATTTAAGGCAGAGAAAGGCCTTTTCTGGCCCTTTCTGAAGATGCTGCCAGGGATTGAACCTGGGACCTTCTGCATGTGCCCTTCTGCTGCGCAAGGGCTTGCTTGAAGTGCTCCAAAGTGCACCGGTGCTAGGCAGGGGCTTGTCACTGCTATACTGTGATAGGAGGTCCATGTGCCATGAGAAGAAAATTGATGACATATAGGAATAGAACTGGTCTCCAGAGCAGGAAGAGCTGCAAAGCAGGGGTTCTCAAACTTTGTTACTGTGACCCCCCAAAAAAACATACATAAACTTGTGATTTCCCCCCCCCCCCCCAATTACACACATTTCATTAGGATTAGGTAGTCTGGTGGGAGATGAAGCACACTGGGTGGATTGGTTCACACTGCATGGGGAGGGGGGCATGGGACACACAGCTGTGACAGCCGCTAGGTGCGCAGGCAGTTTGCTTGCGTTCACGTTTAGCGCTTCAGAGCTTTGTGACCTTCCAAGTGGCTTATGATCCACCCTGGGGGGTGTGACTCACACTTTGAGAACCCCACTGCAAGGGGTTCCCCCAATGCATGCTAAGGCTTTTGGAACCTCTGTTACACAGCTACAGTACGTTTCAGGGTCTTCATAATAAGCCTCCCTGCTGTAGCTTTTGTCCCTTCCCACACCGAAAATCAGCTTTTGACACCCGAATGGCAACCAATCGAAAAGACCATAGATCAGAACTGTAACTGAAGTGCATCAAGTGGTTTATTGATTTATGGGAGAGAGATACAGTAGCAAGACACGTGATGATGGAGCAAATAAAGACACTGGGACAATGATCAAGCTACACAACACAGCATAACCAAATGATACTATTTTGCAAAGCCTAAGAAGCACTCGTCGTTTTCCTTTTGTTGGTATACCATTTTTATACCCCATTGTTTCAACTTCACACCCCATTTCATTTTATGTGTATTTTGTAGCCATATTTAAGTCTAGTACAAATTTCATATTGTGTGCTTACAGCGCATGGCCCCTTTTAGAAACAATTTGTCCTTCATGGTGTCCCCTTCGTTTCCAGTATCATTTTAAGCCTGGTATCAGCTATGTCTGGTTTCCTCCAGGTGCCTAATCTGTAAAGCTGAGCTATTCAATTCTCCACTGCCTGGACACTTCCATTGTTCAAGGTGAAACCACTAGCTGTGTTTTCCTCCTTACAGTCAGTTCAGGCAGCCTCATTTGAGCCAACTTCAGCTCTTCTTAGCTGAGAAAACAAAACCATCCAGTCGGAGGAAGCCTCTGGTTCCCACCTCTGCTCACCTTTAAGGCACAAGATGACACGCACACAGTCTTGCCAGGACCAGACTAACCCGCACCATCTTGAAGCAAAATGGAGATAACTAAGCTGTATACATAATGCACTTTTTGAACTATTGGACATACTGAACATAAAAAAAAACAGGGATAACCATCCCATTGCCTCCCTTCAAGGCTCCTTAAAGATTGCCAAGATTGAGCTGCTTTTGACCCCTGAAATGCTACATCTACTACTACAGGCCTCCACTGAAGTTCAATTTGGCTGCTTCTGCCCACTGATGACTCCGATCATTCAAAAAACAAGGAAATGTTAGGATGAGAGAACCCTTCAGTTCGAACCAACAGTTAGGCTACATACATAGCCACTGAAGCTCAAAAAGTCATAGTTAAGGGCCAAACTAACATCATCTTCAGGTGCATAACTAGACCTGAGGTACTTTCATTGGACTTGGAAACCAACAGCCGGGGTGGGGCCACTGTGGCGGCCATTTCTGTGGCCAGGTGGCAGGAGCCACAGGCATTGGGCAAGAAGCTCAGCAACCTGCCTTCATGCTGGCTGCGGCTCCCACGCGACTCTGGCTGCTGCATTCCTTCCTCATTCTCAGGAAAAGGTACAGGAAGAAGAGAGCAGCCGCAGCCTTGCCCACGAAGAGACCGGCCCAGAGACTGGAGAACACCCAACGACCTGGAAGGGAAAGGCAGAGGCAGCTCAGCTCACGTCTTTCGACCTGTGTGGTCTGCTCCACCCAGAACATGTAAGGTGGTCAAGATCATAATGTGTAGTATTGCACTTACTGGACCCCTCTAATCCCGCCCTGCTTCTGACTGGTACAAGCTGCTGCCAATAGGAGTGTTACGCAGCGGCCCCAGTCCCAGCTTTGATAGAGAGCCAGGAGCAATGAGGCATCTGTGGAACGTGGCACAAGAAAGGCAAGGAATCTTCTATCTACTGCATGTGTGGAACGTTCCCTGATGTCAACTGAAAGGGGATGGGGGAACCTCTCTCAGCCCAGAACTTGTTGCTCTCTGTGGAGCTCTGAAATGTAAAACTATTGGCTGTGAAACCAGTTCCTGGGGGGGGGAGGTTTCCTGGGGGGGGGTAGATTTTCTGCACGTCTCATTGCTGACCTGACTGGGCTGCCTCTCTGGCGGAAGGTCCTATGCTCGGAGAGGCATCACAGGGTCCTGTTTCAGTGGGCAGATTAGGCAGCTCTCCAGCCTGATCACCACCTTATCCTTCTCAAACAGACCAGGTGCTTACCTGACCCTGAGAAATGGGGGTTTCCATCTTCCCCAGGCTGCGCTCCAACTCTCAGCATCCAATCTACGTTCACCAATGGTCGGGCATTCTGCCGAAGCTGGCACGTGAACACTGACAGGCTCCTCTGCTTGGTCACCACCACCTCCAGGGCACTCTTGAGGGCAAATGTCTGGTCCCGGTTCTGGGTTGCGGAGTCAGCCTTTCCTGGATTGGTTTCCCTGCCATTCTCCAACCAGACCAGGCTTATGTCATTGGGATAAAATCCGTCCACGCTGCAGGTGATCGTCACAGACTCATTCAAGTGGACCGGGGAACTTGGGTTGGTTTCAATTCGCACTTTAGGAACAGCTGAGCAAAGAAAACCAAGCAGTCCAGCATTAAGAGTCCGTTTTTATCCCCTGTTAAGGAAGGAGAGCTGCAGACAAGACAGTAGTTGTTCCTAGTGGTTAGCGCTCAAATATAAGAACATAAGAACATAAGAAGAGCCCTGCTGGATCAGGCCAAAAGCCCATCTAGTCCAGCTTCCTGTGTCACACAGTGGCCCCACCAGATGCCTCAGGGAGCACACAGACAACAAGATAACCTGTTTCCCGTTGTCACTCCCTTGCACCTGGCACAGAGAAAACCCACTTCTAAAACCAGGAGGTTGCTTATGGCTTGTAACCTGTGATGGTCTTTTCCTCCATGAATCTGTCCAAACCCCTTTTAAAGGCATCTAGGCCAGGTGCCATCACCACATCCTGCGGCAAGGAGTTCCACAGATGAATTACACGCTGGGTAAAGAAATATTTTCTTTTGTCCGTTATAACTCTCCCTCCACTCAATTTTAGTACATGTCCCCTGGTTCTGGTGTTGTGCGAGAGGGAGAAGAATTTCCCTCTATCCACTCTCTCCATCCCATGCATAATTTTATAAGTCTCAATCATGTCCCCCCTCAGGCGCCTTTTTTCTAGGCTGAAAAGCCCAGACGCTGTAGCCTTTCCTCATAAGGGAGGTGCTCCAGCCCACGAATCATTCTGGTTGCTCTTTTCTGCACCTTTTCCAATTCAACTATATCCTTTTTGAGGTGTGGTGACCAGAACTGGACACAATACTCCAGATGTGGCCTTACCATCAATTTGTACAAAGGCAATAACCTTTCCTGCTCTCTGCTTTGCCTTTTTTCTGGGTCAGCAGCTGAACAGGAGGATTTTTTTTTAATCTATCCGCTGTCACCACTTAGGGAACCAATTAGATGGGGTCCATCTGGGAAAAGCCACCCCTTCCAGGGCAGCATAGAACCCCAAGAGCCCTTATTTAAAATTTAATTGCAGCAGTAGCGACTGTGTGTGGTCAGACATGAGTCACAACCCACGGAATTACCTGTGAACACAGACTAGGCAGGCAACGAGTCAAAATATAACCGGCTTATTAAAAAAAAAGAGAAGGAGGAATTAAACAAAATGGGGGAAAGAGGGCAGAAAAGTATAGCAAGCAGGTTGGTGTAAAATGCCTGCACTTGGCTGGATGGACACAAGACATAGCTTGGCCAAACTGGATGCAATACCAGCAGTGCCCAGCAGAGAGAGCCGGGACACAACACAAGAACAAAGCACACAAAACCGGAATGTCCCTAAATGCATGCAGAGTCCCTATTGCTTGCTACTTATGTTGTCCCAGGAATCCCGGTCCTTGCACTTACTGGAGAGTGTGGGTTCCAACAGCAGACCTGGCAAAACATTTCCAAACATCTTTGTGCTTGAACTTAAGTAACCCAGCGTTGATGATATCATTCAGTTACCTGACTGGAGGACTTTTTTCTCCCACCCCCCACCCCACCCCCAAAGCAAGGGGACAAGCAATCCCAGACAGGGGGGTGATTGGTAAAGTCTGCCCCACCACCAGCCAATAGAGATGACCTGCCTCCCACGCAGTTAAATGCTTGCTATGACGTGTTCCTGCATAGTAAATGGCCATCTGTGTTTGCAGATTGAGGCTGCAAGACCTCTGGCTGGCCCCTGCTTCTGCACCTGGCTGTATGTTTGCCCCTCCCTCCCCAGGTACTCCCCACCCCCAGTCAGGAATAGCTTCTCTCTTTTGCTGCTGCTGCAGGAACCCTTCAGGCCAGCCTGTGGAGAATCATTCTTAGCAGGTATATAGAGCTGCTTGCAAGAAGGGTGGAGGCGGAGCAATACAAACTGAGCCACACACCTCAGGCAGGATCCCATCAGAATATAGACCAGGTTTGATAGTGTGTTGCCACAAACTGAGGTGGTGATCAGCAGTCCTGGCCTGTGGGGAACAGAGGTGATAATCTCCTGTTCCTACATCAAACAGGGGGGGCTCTGTTCCCCTACCTCCTCTGGTCTCTCTTCACATCCACTCTGGTGATGCAAGAGGGTAATCGGGCTAAACCTTGGTTTTCACTGAGTCCAGCTCTATCGCAAAACTACAATTCCCAGGATTCCTCCACTTGTAAAGCCGAGGCTGTCTGGGGCTCCCTGCTGTACTAATAGACAGTCCTTTAGGTATTGGCAGAATGCAGCCCATCTCTTGGCAGAGTGCTGAAAGTGCTCACGTTGGCACAGCAGAAACACTGAGGCTGTGATCCTGTCCTATGCACTCATCTGACTGCATCCCATGGATTGCATTGGTACTCGCCGTGAAGCTGGGTTTGCAGCCAAAATGTTGGGTTTTTTTATTTATTCAAAATACTTCTAGGCTGTGTAAAGGGACTATCAAGCCAGGTGGCTTACAGTCAGGGGCATAACAAGAGTGGGGCTGGAGGGGGAGCTGCCCCGGGTGCAACACCGGGGGGGGGGGGCGCAACCTCTTTCTTTTTTTACCTCTGCTCTATCACTCCAGACAACATATGAGACGTTCTCTGCAGCACCTTCTTCGTCGCAACCCCGTGATGATGGGGTGTCCTTGCCTGGCAGGCCCAGCGGCTCCAGCACTGCCCACTTCCCAGTGGACTGTGGAACCGTTTGGGCTTCCATTGGTCTCCTCCTGACTTGCGTTGCTGTTTGGCTACTTGCGCTGTTCCCTGGCCTCTTTTCATTATGGAGGTTGTTTTGGCAGCTGCTTTTTAAATAGATTGTGATGACATCCTTATTGTAAGCAGGAGCATCACATAAGCTCCCATAACAAGCATAACAAGAAGCCTGGGGCACGGGAGCTTGCTGCGCCCCGGGAGTGATGTCACGTGATGTCACATCACTTCTGGGTCCAGGCGCTATTGGAAGCATTTCAGCTACCTGGCCTTGCAGTTCTCACCTGGTCTCAATGCTCCATGTTACTGAGATCCCGCCACATCATATGCAGGGGAGGTGTCCTTGGCTGCAAAGCCCTTCCCTAGCTATTTCCTTCTCCTTTCACCTTGTGCACAGTCAAACTGACAGCACCGTTTGGGGTTTATTACCCTGTTATGCAACTTGTCCCTTAAAATGGCCAAAGTGCCAGAGGACTGGAGGATAGCTAATGTCACACCAATCTTTATAACGGGAGGGAGAGGAGACCCAGGAAACTACAAGTGGGTCAGCTTGACTTCTGTTCCAAGTAAGGTGGTAGAAAGCCTAAGCAAGGGTGAAAATATTGAAACCTATATAGAAGAACAAGCTTTGCTGAGGGAGAATCCACAAGGCTTCTGTAAGGGCAAGTCTTGCCTGTAGAATCTTTTAGAATTCTCTGAAAAGGTCAACAAACATGTGGGTGAACCTGTTGTTATTATATATCTGGAATTTCAGAAGGCACATGACACAGTCCCTCACCAAAGGCTCCTGAGAAAACTCAACAGCCAGGGAAGAAGATGGCAGGTCTTTTTTTATGGATTAGGAACTGGCTGGAGCACAGGAAACAGAGAGTTGGGACTAAAGGGGCAATTTTCACAATGGAGAGAGGTGCAAATTGGCTGCCTGGCAGAAGAGTCAGAACAGACAAAACGAAATATTTATTTACCTAGTGTATTAAACTGTGGAACTCCTTGCCACAGGATGTTGCCACAGACCAGGCAGGGTGAATTGCAGCTGTGGCAGCATCTGCCGTATCCCAACCCCCTGTCCCGGCCTGGCTCAGAGATGCTCCCAGCAGCCTCCTCAGAGCTACGCCAGCAAAAGTGCTGGCATAGATCTGAGGAGTACCACCATCAGGGTGGGACCATATGGCGACCAGCTGCCTGGTCCCTGATCAACTTGCAGGATGCAGCGGACCCTGCACTGGGGGCCCTGCATTGGGAAGCCCAGCAGGGGATAGGATTGGGCCGTAAGATACTGATCACTTTTTAAATTGCTGCTCCTGTCTTTAATTGCATTTTAATCTTGACTTCTTCTCCCTCTTTTTGTGCCGTTATCCCCCCCACACCAATACTACTGTGCTTGCGCCCATTTCTCTGCCAAGTTCCACTGAGGTCTGCCATGTGCTTATGGATACGATCCCTGCACATCTGTTTGTTCCCCAACATGCACGTTATATTATACATGTTCTAGATTAACACATCTGCTAACAAGTGACTGATTGGTCAGAAAAGCTGCCTCCTCCGTTGCTCTTCCTCCTGCTCTGTCTGGGATCCTGTCAGGAGCCCAACCACTGACCTCCGACAGCAAGCAGGCCATGGGGCACCTTTCCAAACTACCTTTAGCAAAGCAGAGGGTGAAATGATGAGGTCAAGGATGCAGGCAGGCTGCTGCACCTGGTGGCATGAGATGCTGCTGTCCCAAGAAGGGGAGTCTGCGCCGACGGGGCCCAAGGGACAGCTCAAGAGAAGCCCAACTCTCGCTTTGTTTGCACTCACATCTCACGGCCACCTCCGTTCCAGGCCCACTTAGCCAGCCTTGGTCACCTGGCTTTCTCTGCTTGACACAGTAGTAGGTCCCAGCATCCTCAGGAACAACGTTATGGATGGAGATGGTGAAATCTTTGTTGGAGCCTGGCTCAGCCCTTGTGACCCTGTCAGACGATGTGGTGTCTGAATAGATGAGCTTCCGGGTGAGGCCTTTTCCCAGGAACCATTTCACAGGTCCAGCAGGATTAAATATAGTAGAAGACACCCGACATTCCAACGTAAGATTCTCCCCTCTCAGTACTGAGATGGAGCTCTGTGGCTGCAGCAGCTCCTGGCCTTCAGCGCCTGGAAAGAAAGACACCAAACTGTTGGTACAGCTTCTTCAAGCTCACCTGCGTTGTTCTGATTGGTTTGGGCATTGGTTTGGGTTTCAGATTCTTAGACTGTGGTCAACAAACCACTGGTGGTCTAGACTGTGGTGCATTTGTGAGTTAATGAGCCCATGTTGAAAATAGTCAAGAAAAATGCTGAAGGCCGTTTCCAGAACAGGGACAATTGAAAAATGAAAACAGCTGGTTCTGTACTCCAGTGCAACAGTCCTGAAGCTCTTTTCCTAACAAATATCACAGTGACTTTGGGTGCATGTACAAACCTAGCAATTTCTGCCCCTTCTCCTCTCCCCCCCTTACACATTTGCTATAGCTGCATAGCAGTGTAGAAGTTTTGCGGCCCAATCCTATCCAGAATTGGGCTGGTGCGCAGAGGGGTTTACAACAGTGGGAAAGAGTTCCGCTGTCGTAAAATGACTTCCTGCAGTGCGCACAGCAGCCATTTTGCACACACACTGTCGCAACCAGCAGCAGTGCTGGAGGCCCGCCACCCACCTGGGAAAGGTGAGTCCGACAGCAGTGGGGGCAGAACGGGGTGGGGAGGAACGAGAGTATACCTGGCTGAGGCAGAGGGCGGAGGGGAGGCGGACCAGGGACTAGATCAGCGGCACTCACGGGTACTGATATCCTACCTAACCCCTTCCATCTCCCTTTTGGCCGCCATTACACACCTCAGAATTATGTCTGCTAAATAGCAGGTATAGATGCAAGGAGCTCCATATCAGTGGTGGAGCCATTCCCCAGGGTCAGTGAACAAAAGTTCATTTACCCCAAGGAGACCTTTCCAACTTCCTCAATGAAGCGCATGCTTCATTGGCACAGCTGTATCGGCGGGGGGTGGGGGTGGTGTTAGGTAGGAGTGGGTTGCTAATCCAAAGCTTTGAAGTGGCTTCTGAAGCAGAGGGCACAATGCAAGAAAAGGGGGTGGTTTCCAAAGGACAAGCAGCCCAGAACCCACCATCGGGTTTAAGCGTTGCTGCTTGAGGCTGTGGCCTGGCCACACCAGCCTTCTTTGCCTCTTTTGCCAAATCACACTCTGCTATGTCCCTGGTTGTCTCTCCTGGTGCGACCTTGTTTTTTGCACTTCTTCCTCACATATTCTGGACTGCTTTTTGCAGCGCCTCTTTTGGCACTTGAAGAGTGATGTCTTGACACCCAAACTTGCCAATGACCTGGAGTAAACCTAGCAGCGTGTCCCCCTTTTCCTTATCCCATATATTTTCTGTGTAGAACAAGCTGAGGTTTGTAATTATTACAAAGCTTTTCAAGTGGTCTCCAAAGTGGAAGACAGGAGGTCGCGATATACGGAACTGAGATGATGATGATGATGATGACGACAACAACAACAACAACAACAACAACAACAACAACAACAACAACAACAACAACAACAACAACAACAACAACAACAACAACAACAACAACAACAACAACAACAACAACAACAACAATAATAATAAAAAGAAGAAGAAGAAGAAGAAGAGAGTTTGTATCCAAAGGCTTAGCTCATGCAACGGAAAGCCTGGACTAACTTGAAGACTCACAAGAGAGCATGTGATATTCCTCTTAAAACGGCTTTGCTTCAGAAGCTAATGAAAGTCTAGAAAGCATCAAGGCAAAGAACACGAGTTGTTCGCACAACCGCCCCTCTTGCTGCTTCCTTCAGCGACGGTCATGAGGACAGAGGGCTCAAGCACATCAGGTCCCCATCTAAATGAAACCACTGGGAGAGGTCACCAGGAGGTGTGGAGTTGGGTGTCACCAATATGTGGCTGACACTCAGTTTTATCTCTCTGGGGAGAAGCAGTGGAAGTCCCAGATTGCTACTGGACAACATTGGTAAGGGGCTGGACGAGGTGGAAATTAAATCTGGATAAAACTAGAGAGGTACAGATGATGATCCAGAAACCTGCAGCGCAGGCATTGCACTGGCAGCCTGTTCTGGGAGGGGTTGTACTCCTCCTGCACCCATTTTTGAGTCAGTCCGACTTGGCCATCGTGGTCCACACATTGGTAAAATCAAACTCGGACTACTGTAATGCAATCTGCATGGGCCTGCCCTTGAAGGCCACCTGGAAACTGCAACTGCTGCAAAATGCAACTGCACGTGTTGTGACAGGAGCCAGACAGTTTGACTCTCGTAGCCCATGGCTATTCCATGGGCTGCCAGTCTGGTGCCAGGAGCAATGGAAGGTGCTGGTGTTGACCTTTAAAGCCCCACACAATTTAGGGCCGAGGTACCGAGGGGCCACCTCCTCCCATATGAGATAGACTTACCAGATCTCCAACCAGAACAGAGTGCTAGACATTTAGGAGAAGGAATGTGGGCAGGTGTAGCTTGTTAAACCTTAGAGCACAATCCTAGCCCCATGTCTAGGATTGTGCTCTAAGGTTTAACAAGCTACACCTGCCCACATTCCTTCTCCTAAAGGTCTAGCACTCTGTCCCGGTTGGAGATCTGGTAAGCCTAATATGAGATGACCTGCCCTCTGCTGAAGTCAATTGGGGGGGCCCTCCTTCCTGGGCTGCCAGAGGCTGGCGGTAACGGGGGAGGAGGGGTTTCCCTGGCGCAGTGCCACAGCTTTGGAACTCCCCATTGAGCTCAGAACTGCACCCTCCCTGCTCGCCTACTGGCCGGGATTGAAGACTTTTCCATTTTGCATCCCTTTTCTTTTTAGTTATTGCTGAGCTTCTCTTGCTATTGTTATTTGTATTGGTATTGATTTTGTGCTGCTGTTATTTTATCGTAGCCTTTTATGCTTTTAATTTTTTGATTGTATTGCTTTTAATATTATGTTGTCGACGACCTAAGGCACCTTGAATGTAAGGGCAAAGGCAGGGCATGCTTATTTTAAATAATAAATTGTTGTTCAGTCGTTAAGTCGTGTCCGACCCTTCGTGATCCCATGAACCATATCCCGCCAGGCCTTCCTGTCCTCCACTATTTTCCTGAGTTCGCTCATTTTCATGTTCGTTGCATCGGTGATGCTGTCTAACCATCTCATCCTTGGCCTTCCCCTTCTCCTTTTGCCTTCAATCTTTCCCAGCATCAGAGTCTTCTCCAGAGAGTCCTCTCTTCGCATTAGGTGGCCAAAATATTTGAGTTTCAGCCTTGGAAGGAATCTGTCCTTCCAGGGAACAGTCAGGGTTGATTTCATTTAGGATTGACTGATTTGATCTCCTAGCAGTCCAAGGGACTCTCAGGAGTCTTCTCCAGCACCACAGTTCAAAAGCATCTATTCTTCGGCGCTCAGCCTTCCTTATGGTCCAACTCTCGCAACCATACATTGCTACTGGGAACACCATCGCCCTGACTATGCGAACTTTTGTTGGCATGGTGATATCTCTGCTTTTTATTATGCTGTCTAAGTTTGCCATAGCTTTCCTTCCAAGGAGTAAGCGTCTTTTAATTTCATGGCTGCTGTCTCCGTCTGCAGTGATCTTGGAGCCCAGAAAAGTAAAATCTGTTACTGCTTCCATTTCTGCCCCTTCTATTTGCCAGGAATTGATGGGCCCAGATGCCATGATCTTAGTTTTATTAATGTTGAGTTTCAAGCCAACTTTTGCACTCTCCTCTTTCACCCTCATCAAGAGGCTCTTTAGTTCTTCTTCACTTTCTGCCATTAGGGTGGTATCGTCTGCATATCTGAGGTTGTTGATATTTCTCCCGGCAATCTTGATTCCAGCTTGCGATTCATTCAGCCCTGCATTTCTCATAATGTACTCTGCATATAAGTTAAATAGGCAGGGTGACAATATACAGCCTTGCCGTACTCCCTTCCCAATTTTGAACCAGTCGGTTGTTCCATGGCCGGTCCGAACTGTTGCTTCTTGACCCGCATACAGGTTTCTCAGGAGACAGGTAAGGTGGTCTGGTACCCCCATCTCTTTAAGAATTTGCCACAGTTTGTTGTGATCCACACAATCAAAGGCTTTTGCGTAGTCAATGAAGCAGAAGTAGGTGTTTTTGGCAACCCACTCCAGTAACCTTGCCAAGAAAATCCCATGAACAGTACCAAAATAATAAATGCTTCTTTCTAATTTTGACATGACTGTATGTTTTTCACTTTTATCATGAGCTCCCTTGGATCGAATAGGAGAAAGTCAGAACAGAAATCTTTTGAATAAAGAAAGACTAGGAGGACAGTAATGGAGGAAGGAGAGCTGAGCCATGGAGGAGATGGGAAGTTAAGCTCTATGCCCCCCCCCCCAACTACGGAGCACAGCTCCCCTCCCTTTGGATGTAGAAAAGCAGGTCCACGCTGCTCTGTGTGGAGCTGCTGGGGTGGAGGAGCTATAATGACACTCACTGCTGCAGGAGACCATTTAACAAACCCCGGCCCTAAGAATGTTAAAAAGCCCTGCAGGCCAGCCCTGGTCTTGCTAATCCGTAGAAGAGCACACCAATCCCTCCTTCCTGTCTCCCCAAATCAGTTCCTTCCTTCCCCTTGCAAGGGCCTTCAGCACTGAAAGAGAGGGTCCTGAGCACTCCAGGTGGGCTACGCTCACTATTCAAAACTCACCTGGGATTCCTAGGAGAAGGAGGAGAAGCAGAATCAGATAAGGCCGTCTAGAGCCAGGACGTGATGCAGCCATGAAGGTGATGATGATAGACTCACTGGAGAGGATTCTGTGCTGCTGCTTGAAATATCTCTTCCTAGTTGAAGAAAACCTATTTTGCAATCATCACTTCTGCTTCTGCACTTGTGCAAGTTAATTTAGCATCTCTTATTAGTAATACTGAATGTCTCAGGGAAGCCATTTTCCTGTTGAAGCTTATAGTGAGGCTCTTTTTAAAGGAAACATCTGCGTATAAGAAGGGGAGCTACAGTCACCCAAACCCTCACCAGCAATTCCCAGGAGGAGGAGGAAGAGGAGGAGATGGTGCAAGAGAGATGACAGGCTCAGGACAATCATCTCGTGGGCTTCCATAGGCATTGCCTGGGTCCTCAGGAGTTCTTCATTCCCATGAAAGGAGGAAGTGGCGGCGGCTGCTGCTGGGAAATTGGGGAGCATTATTAGCCTACACTGAGGTCATCACAACCCAGCAGGACAGACAGACAGACAGGGATACGAGTGGCTGTGGTTTCAACAGCCTCCTCTTTGGCTTTCGATTCTGACGTGGTGTTTGGTTTTCCCCTCCCTCCACACATGCTTTGCTCTGATGATCTCACTCTTCACTTGCTTCAGACAGAGAATGAGGTGGCCAAAATTCATGGGACCCCCTTTGCAGACAAGCAAAATTCCGTCTTTCAGAAACAACCACTACCTTTGCCTGCTCTCATAAGAACATAAGAAGAGCCCTGCTGGATCAGGCCAAAGGCCCATCTAGTCCAGCTTCCTGTATCACACAGTAGCCCCACCAGATGCCTCTGGGAGCACCCAGCCAACAAGATAACCTGTTTCCTGCTGCCACTCCCCTGCACCTGGCACAGAGAAAACCTACTTCTAAAACCAGGAGGTTGCTTATGGCTTGTAACCTGTCATGGTCTTTTCCTCCATGAATCTGTCCAAACCCCTTTTAAAGGCATCTAGGCCAGGTGCCATCACCACATCCTGTGGCAAGGAGTTCCACAGATGAATTACACGCTGGGTAAAGAAATATTTTCTTTTGTCCATTCTAACTCTCCCTCGACTCAATTTTCGTGGTTCTGGTGTTGTGCGAGAGGGAGAATTTCCCTCTATCCACTCCCTCCATCCCATGCATAATTTTATAAGTCTCAATCATGTCCCCCCTCAGGCGCCTTTTTTCTAGGCTGAAAAGCCCCAGACGCTGTAGCCTTTCCTCTTAAGGGAGGTGCTCCAGCCCACGAATCATTCTGGTCGCTCGTTTCTGCACCTTTTCCAATTCAACCATATCCTTTTTTGAGGTGTGGCGACCAGAACTGGACACAATACTCCAGATGTGGCCTTACCATCGATTTGTACAAAGGCATATTGGCCGTTTTATTCTCAATCCCCTATTTAATGATCCCGAGCATGGAATTGGCCTTCTTCACAGCCGCCGCACACTGGGTCGACACTTTCATCGACCTGTCCACCAGCACCCCAAGATCTCTCTCTTGATCCGTCACAGACAACTCAGAACCCATTAGCGTATATGTGAAATTTTGGTTTCTTGCCCCAATGTGCATCACTTTGCACTTACTTCCATTGAAGCGCATCTGCCATTTTGCTGCCCATTCTCCCAGTTTGGAGAGATCCTTCTGGAGCTCTCACACGGTATTCCTCTCACACGGAATGCGCTTCCCATAAGTCATGGGAACAGAAGGGATTTCCACAAGCAGAGTTGAGCAATGAGAAACGTTATGTTGGTGCTTATTGTGCAATGCTATTTCTGAGAAAGACACACACACACCCTCCTTCCAGATACAGCGATCCAAATACTGCTCTCTCATGCTGCATGCCATGTAACAGATTTTTACAAGTAAATCCTTTTTGTGTAATTACAGGTTAATACAAATTAGCAGCTCTAGGAGGATTTTGTTACCAGTAGGTAATTATTGCTGTTGTGACTTGACATTGTGCTTCTCTTATATACAGTTAACCTTTACACAGAATTGTCATACATGACATACAATTTTTCATGACCATTTGGCTCCACTATTTACACTTTCTAATGTGAATGATACAAATGGACTAAAAATGGCCACCATCTAATGAATGCTAGGTATTCTGCTAAAATGGTAAGACTCTCTGAAAACACAGATTTAGAGCCCAATCCTGTGTAGGATATGGCGGCCGGCCTAAAGGGCCGGCCGCTGTATCCTATCGAGTTCCCGGGCTGCCCCGGGACAGCCCGGGAACAACTCGGGAGAAGGGGATGATCATCCCCTTCCCCTGGTGTAAGCAGTGGGAGACCCAATGGATCTCCTCCAATGCGCGTGAGCTCTGGAGCTCACGCACATTTGCGTCGCTCGGGTAAGGATCTTGCCACCATTATCCCTGCCCTTTCCAGGCGTCACCATTATCCCTCCCTCTCGAATGGCCACCCTCCCTGCCCGCCCTCCCCCTGCTCCTGCCCCATGTGGTGCTGGACTTACCTGGTCCGGCAGGCGCGGTTGGGGGAGAGAGGGCTGCCGGCCTCTGCGCCAGCGGCCCTTACTCTCCGGGTGCCGTAAACGTGCTTTACAGCTTGTTTACGAAACCCTGTGCTGGGGGAGCACGTGCTCCCCCGGTGCAACTCTGCGCAGGATTGCACCCTAACAGCCCTATCCTATCCTTTTGCAGTGTAGGCCGTGTAGTGTGGCCCATGCTCCCTATCTGGGGAAGCAGCTGGAGGTCTACTCAGGGTAAGTAGACATTTGTATTCAACGTGTCTTACTCCCAGAAAAGTGTGTATAGCATTGCAGCTTGTCTGCCCCTCTTCTTCCGCTGGCTCTGCCAGAGGAGGAAGAGGGACAGACAATTCTTTGCTACAGACAGTTGCCCTAAAATAAAAACAGAGCCGCAGAACCTGGAAGAGTCTCCCGGAAGCTGGAAGTGACATCACAAGAGACAGAGACCATAGAGAAGACCATAGAGGTCACACTGTGCCATGAGAAGAAAAACGTTGAACATCGCCGATTTAATGCAACACCTTGTAATCGTTTTGATGACTGCTTAATAATAATCAAAATGTTAGGAGGAACAACAAGGAAAAGCCACAAGTCAAAGAACATACCCCACAGCATTGTTTTAAGGAAGGATCAGAGCAACATCAGGCCAGCGGGTGGCGCAGTGGGTTGAACCGCTGAACTATAAGCTGTCGATCGAAAGGTCGGCAGTTCGATTCCCGCGACGGGGTGAGCGCTCGTTGCTTGGCCGGCTCCTGCCAACCTAGCAGTTCCAAAGCATGTCAATGTGAGTAGATAAATAGGTACCGCTTGCGGGAAGGTAAACAGCGCTCCGTGTTCCAGCTGCATGCTACGCGCTGCGGCAAGGAGAGTCATGCCGGCCACATGACCACGGAGGCGTCTTTGGACAATGCTGGCTCTTCGGCTTTGAAATGGGGATGAGCACCACACCCTAGAGTCGGACACGACTGGACTTAATTGTCAGGGGTCACCTTTACCTTTACCAGAGCAACATCAGGTGAAGCTTTCTGAACAGTGTTTTATAAGTGCTCAATTATTTGAGTGCAAAGTTGTACACTTGTCTTACACAAGATCAACATCTGTTCAGATGGACCTCTTAGAAAGAAACCCACAAGGAGGCAGGAATCCTTCACTCTGGCTTTGTGGGCCAGACACGGGTTTGGTAAACAACGGTTTTCTTTGACGAGCCCACATTGTATCAAACCCAGGCTGCTCCTCGCCTGTCTCCGTCGTCGTTCTGTCTAAACCTTATTGTCTCTTCATAGCTGAAATGCTCCACATGCTTTTTATCTATTCCTTGAAGGTTGCATCAGAGTCAATGAACATGTTTTCCTGAGCTCGATTCCGGATTCTAGTATAGCACCAAGATTCCTGCTCGGACCGCTACGCATCCTAGTCGCAAGAGGGATAGCGCTTGGCTCTGCCTGGGTGGGATCTGTCAATTTAACCACTAGAGGGCATAGCAGCTCTATCTAATGTTTCCCTCTGCAAAGGAATTCATTGGGAAGATCAGCTGGGCACCAGCAGTTATTAAGCAGCCCTTCCTATCAATCATCCTAGCTCCCGTTTGCATAAATAATGCGCCATTGCTCTTTGGTCCACTCAACAAGTACTCCTCCTTGCGAAACCCTGTCTGTTCCCTCCCTCCATCTAATGCTGATTGTAAGTCCTCTGTGGCAGAAACCAGAGCAGCCATATTATGTACATTGCCTTGCACATTGAGTGCAGATTGTACATGCACTTCCTTCCACAGAAAATAACCCAGCACTTCCAGTGCAGCCCTGGAGCCCTGCAAATGCGGGAAGCCGGCTGAGCTCAAGGGACCTGCTCTACTGGGCAGGGCTTTGTTTCCAAAGCCTGAATTCCGGCTGCCTTCATTCTGTGAAGGTGGGTGGGTGGGTGGGTGGCTGGCTGCTGCTGTGCACCTTGCAAGGCAAGCGCTGGCTGGGTGTCCTGAATCTGTGCCCCAGGGTGCTCCTTTCTCTTAACCCTACGCGTGTGTGGATGAAGGTGCCTTGTGATGTTCAGGCATCTCAGATGCTGCTGTCTTTGGATGTGTGTGGATCGTATGTGTGAGAAGGCAGGGTGATGCAGTGGTTTGAGCCCTGGGTGCGGATGTGGCAAGCTCAGATCCAAATGCTGCTTAGCTACGAAGCTCACCACCGGTTGGCCTTGGACAAGGAGTTCCCCTTCCGTCTATCTATCCTGCCCTCAGCCGCCCCTTTAACAGTCACTCCCGGCGCTTTGCTGGTGTGTGTACTACCAGCTGATCTCAGATGATGGCCCTACTACTTGCAGGGAACGGACCCTTTCAAAACGAATTGTACTGTGTGCCTAGTAACGTCCCCAGTGGCACATCAGGGGGCGGCTGGAGGTCCATTACCTGGAGGGTGTCCACTATTACCCGGGATCGTGCTGAAGGTCGGAGCCATTAATGCAACTCTTGTTTGCACTGCCACCCACCTCCTCCTCTTCCCCCCGCCAGCTTCCTGCCATTTCAAAAACTGAGAGGACAGGAAGTGGGAAGAGAAGCCACTCTAGGCTGCCAGTCTCCTCCCTCCCTCCACTTTCTTTCCTCCCGCCCTTATTTGAAGAGGAAGGAGAAGAGTAGAGGCAGCAGGAGGGAGGGAGGGGCTCTAGGGCAGGAGGGGAATGAATGATCAGGGGGGGGGGTGATGGTGATCCAAGGTCCCCATTCAAGGGCAAGAAGGTGATGATCTGGGGGTCGAAGCTGATCTGGAGCAAGAGGAGCAACATGGGGGCTGGCAGGGATAGGAGATGGTGTTCTGGTGTTTGGTGGGGGTCTGGGACAGGAGGTGGTCAGTGGGTTGCAAGAGGCAAGGGGGCAATTGGGAGCAGGGTGGAGCAATCTGGGGGATAGTGCTCCGTGGGGATCAGTTGTGTGATTCAGGGGCTGGTGAAGGACAGGAGGGGCAATCTGGTGGTGGTGATACAGGGGCAGGAGGGGAAACACTTTGTGCAGTGGGGGGGCAGGCAGCACCAGACACTAGAGGTCTCAGGCACTAGAGGGGCACGGGCCAAGCCTGTGGACAACACGATAGATTAAAAAATGCTTGTCAATGTCCCACTCCTCCTCCAGCCCTTCTTAGGGGCTGCTACCAGCTGCCCAGCCCTCTTGTCAGCTGACTGATGCCAGCTGTGGGGCTGGCAGGGATTCCCTGCCCAACAGCACCGGGTGATGACATCATTCCCAGGTGCTGTTGGAGCGAGCCGACTTCTGTGGCTCGCTTGGCTCCCTCTGCCACGCCTCGGCGGCACAGTGCAGCCCACACAGATACCGGTCCACCCTTAAGAGGAGAATTCTGCTAGAAAAAGGAACATTGCTTGTTATTCCTAGGAATGCTAATAGTTGCCTCTTCCCCAGGGGACACAAACCTACGATTATTAGGGGCAGGAGAAAATGCTGATAAAATAAAAACACATAACACCGCTTACTTCTAAAATTTTTGTTGCTAAAAAATAAAAAAAGTAAAACAAAACCTTGTCATTTTGCATCACTCTTCATCTGCTGACACTGTACAGGTGAGCCCCCGTATCCGCTGGGGATATGTTCCAGGCCCCTCCGTGGATACTTGAAACCGTGGATAAGAGCGAACACCCCCTCCATGGTTTCCTGAGGGCCCCCCCACCCTGCCTCCCCTGCAGGCAGGCATGCTTCCCCCCCCCCCGCTCTTATTTTTCTTTCAGTAAGCTTTGTTTCCCAGTAAGCTTTGTTTCTTCCTTAAAACAAACAGAGAAGCAAGCCTCCATTGCAGGCAAGTAGAATGAGACTATGTCCTAGAGAGGCTCTGCAAGGTTTCTGTTAACCTTGCAGAGCCTCTCTAGTACTTAGTCTCGTTCTACTTGCCTGTAATAAGGCTGCTTCTCCTGTTTCTTTAAGGAAGAAACGAAGCTTACTGGGAAAAAAGCAAAAGCCTGGGGGGGTCCCCACAATCCGTGGATAACTGAAACCGTGGATAGCGAATCAGTGGATATGGGGGCCTACCTGTACAATCTATATCCCCCCCGCCTAGTACACTTTTAAAGCAATTACAATTGAATTTGGAATGAAAACACAACACTGCTTTCTGCTATTTCATTTTGGTTAAACGCCAAAATCTGCAAAAAATTAAAACCGTTTTCCCTCACCTCTACCTATGATTCACTGTTTTAAAGTGGCTAAATATCAATTGGTGCAAACAAACATAGCATCAACTAAGGGTGAAGGGGGGGGACCCCAAACAATTTCCTGCGTTTAGGCCTCTGCTGCACACTGAAGTACAATACTGAATAAGAGTGGATCCATTTCTTAAGAAAACAGAAGCCCAGAGTACAAGTCTGCAAAGAAAGTATCTGCCCCAGCATGCTGGTGAACAAAGATTTGGGCTGCAAACCTACAACCTGGGAGTAAGCACAATTGAACACAATGAGACTTACTTCCAAGTAGATATAGTATTGCCATTGGCAGGGACTACTACTAGGGCAAAGATTAGAACCTGTGGGAGCCAGCAGCCCCCACCCACCCCCTACAAGAAAGCTTAGCTTCTCTAAATTGCAAACAACGACTTCAACATTCAGTTCAAAACCAGCATGCAGGAGGAGGTGTGATTTTTACGGTGGGAACCAGCCTGGGCAGGGGCAGGCAGAGAGCTAGCCTCTGCCATGATGGTTTTGCACCAGTTTGGGCCCTTCCAGGTTCTGGGGGCCCGGCTGGGGGCCAAAAAAATAGACGACACGTCAAACCAGGGATGTAGCCTTGCCAGACTGCAGCAGAGCACAGCCCCGTCACTTCTGGTGCACGGAGTAATGACGTCGTCACCTTTTTGGGTTAAGGTGGTTCTGGGTCACCTTGGCTGAGAATCTTTAAAGGACAGCCTGCAATTTCCCCAGTCACCACTAGGTGCCGCCCACACTCAACCGGGATCCGAGCCGACTCAGCACACCTCGGACCGTCCCAGCTAGCGGAGAGCAGCGGCGTAGGTAGGAGATCGTGGGACGGGACGGCGCTTGTCAAGGCCGGGCGGCCCCACGCGCCTGGATGCCGGCGCTTATCTTGTGCTTCTCACGCCGCTGCCCTCCGCGTCCTGCCTCTGCCGGGCGAGCAGCCGCCCTCCCGCAGCACCCCGTTTTCTCTGAAAGTGATCCCAAGCGAACAGCGCTAGAAGGGGGGGGGCAGCAGCTGCAGCAGGGAGGCGACGAGGCGCCTGGCGGGTGGAGGAGACGTTTCTCGGAAAGGCAGGCTGGCTGGAGCAGTGAGTGGTGGGCTGGCGAGGGGCCGGCCTCCCTGACCTCCTGGACTGCAGCAGAACTGAAATCAGGCATGATTGCTGCCCTAACTGCGTGTGATCCCAGGAGGAGGAAGATGAAACCTGTATATTTGCGGAGTATTTGCGCGCTCCCGATGCTACGCCGTGTGCACTGCGTCAAACATGGTTCCGACGGGGGTAGCTTCGCCGAACGCTATGCAGTCACCAATCGGATGAGAGGGGGGGAGGAGAGTGCCAATCACAGCTGCGCTTTACACAGGAAGGCGGGACTGTGTAAAGCGCAGCTGTGAGTGGCACTCTCCTCCCCCCCCTCATCCGATTGGTGAATGCATAGCGTTCGGCGAAGCTACCCCCGTCGGAACCATGTTTGACGCAGTGCACACGGCGTAGCATCGGGAGCGCGCGCGCAAATACTACGCAAGACTACGCAAAGCGTCCGCAAAGCACTGCAACAATTACAGCACCAAATCCATGATCCAGCGCATGTTGGCAATTTGATCTCTAGTTCCTCTGCCTCTTCGAAACCCAGCTTGTACTTCCGGTAGTTCTCGGTCCACATACTGCTGAAGCCTAGCTTGTAGGGTTTTGAGCATAACCTTGCTAGCATGTGAAGTGAGTGCAATTGTGCGATAGTTTGAGCACTCTTTGGCACTGCCCTTCTTTGGAATTGGAACGTAAACTGACCTTTTCCAATCCTTTGGCCACTGCTGAGTTTTCCAAATTTGTTGGCATATTGAGTGCAGCACTTTCACAGCATCATCATTTAGGATTTTAAGTAGCTCAGCTGGGATATTATCATCTCCACTAGCTTTGTTGTTAGTAATGCTACCTAAGGCCCACTTGACTTCACTCTCTAGGATGTCCGGCTCTGGGTCAGTGACCACACCAGCGTGGTCATCAGGAACATTAAGATCTTTCTTGTATACTAGTTCTTCTGTGTATTCTTGCCATCTCTTCTTAATCTCTTCTGCTTCTGTCAGGTCCCTGCCTTTTGTGTCCTTTATCATGCCCATCTTTGCACAAAACGTTCCCTTGATATCTCCAATTTTCTTGAAGAGATCTCTAGTCCTCCCCATTCTGTTGTTTTCCTCGATTTCCTTGCATTGTTCATTTAAGAAGGCCTTCTTATCTCTCCTTGCTATTCTCTGGAAATCTGCATTCAGTTGCTTATATCTTTCCCTTTCACCTTTGCTTTTCGCATTCCTTCTTTCCACAGCTATTTGTAAAGCCTCATCTGACAGCCACTTTGCCTTCTTGCATGTCTTTTTCTTTAGGATGGTTTTAGTTGCTGCCTCCTGTACAATGTTATGAACCTCCGTCCATAGTTCTTCAGGCACTTACTTGGGAGTAAGCCCCATTAAACCTAGTGTGACTTCATAGTCTGCTTTGGAACACTTGAGGTAAATAAGGAAACGGCGCCTTTGACCGTGTGCAGAGTACCTTTTATATGCGGTTATTATAGGATGATTGATGTAATGGGTTATTGCAAATGCACATTGCGAGTGGACAACAACATCTTCTGGATGGCACCCAGCCCAGCCCAGAGGCCCACCTTGTTTACCATCCTGTCCCCCACAGCAGCCAATCAGATGCACCTTGGAAGCCCCCAAACAAGGCATGAAGACAACGGCCTCCCTTCCCACTGTTGTCTCCAAACAGCTGGATTTCAGAGGTGTCTACTGTCTTTTAAAAAATAAATTGGAAAGCCCCCTGGTGCAACCTCCCTCCTCCTCCACCCAAGCCCTGGCACTTACATTCTTTGTAAGTACGCAAGAGCGTCCCCAATTTCATCTGTGAACTGTTGGAGGGTGAGGGAGTGGGGCAGAAGTGGGGAAATGGGGACCGCTGTGGGTCAGAGCCTGGCTGCATTGCTGCAAAAGAGGAGGAGGAAGCCTGCTGCACCACAGAGCTCTTTGGCCCCCTCCTGGTGGCTTCCCTCCCTGGGCAAACAGGCCCCCCTTCTGCGCCAATAGATACTGTCAGTGTTGGAAAAGGCTCAAGGCTTAATTCACACCCAAGCCCAGTTCACTATCGTAGCTGCGCTTATGCTAAACTCCAGAAAACAATTTCTCTCCCTGTTAATGACGAGTGGGAAGCTAAATTGCATTAATATGAGACTGTGGCATAGAGGACTAATTACATTATACTAAAACAAAGAAGACAAAACGACAACAGATTTCTGCAAAAATGAAAATTCTTTAATGACTTTTAGCAAAACAAGGCACACTCCTCAAAAGATGTGGATCACTGGTTTAATATTTAGCAACATCGATTTTCTTTGTTAAATGAACTATACGTTTTACTTGAAAAATGGAACACACATCTAACTAACAAAATGAGATGTATTCATCCATCAAGTAAGGGGGGGGGGGCAGGGTGTAGCCACAGCCAGCTCACACAGCCAGGCATGGAGTCTTCCAGAGGGTGCCATGTGTAGCATTGCTGTTGTAGCAAAAGCAACAAAGAGAGGCTTGCAGCACCTTCAGGACAAACCCACTTGTTTCAGCATAAGCTTTTAAAAACTGCGGTTCGCCGCCCCATCAGGGTCTGGTTTCCAATGCATTCAGCCACAGCACCCCCTGCTGGACAGACTCTATTGGAATCGACCTAAGAAGTTCCCCTTCAGTGTCAGAGCATTATGTTCTCGGGGGCAGTGAAGCAGCAAAGTCTGGCACGAGAAGCGCTGGCCTGCCGTGCAGCAGCAAGCATTCCTGCAGGGGGCGGCAGACAGCCCATGTCCAGGGCTAGTGTGCATGTGTGCATCAGAGCCCGTGCATGCGCAGTGGTGGAGGCCACTCTTCCCGCCTGGTAGGGTTCTAAACTGCCCTGGGCCTTGGCGAGTGCCCGTCGTCGCTGCTGAAAAGGATTGGCGATGCCAGTGCACTCAGCCGTGGGCTGCTGTGCACATGCCACAGGGTGGATAATGATCGTGATGCTGCGAGTGGATACTGTCTAGCTGCTGCATATCTTACTGGTTGTCTTACTTTGAACTCACTCGACCAACTCACACGAGACAGAAAAATGGACAATCAGCATGATGTGACGTTCTTTCAAGTGTGCAGCAGCTTCACTGGCTTCCATCCACTGGGGGAAGAAGAGCTTTAAGCCACTGTTAGCAGCACACCAGTCACCCCCCCCCCCAACCTCTCTTTAAATCTCATAACTTGAAGAACAGCATGGGGGGGGGGGGTTGAAGACAGGCACATGAACAAGATAACAGGCATGGATACAGACTGTGAAAGTTTGAGTCAGTATATAAGATAACAGGCAGCTTACGGCGCAATCCTGCGCAAAGTTAGGCCGGCAGAGCACGTGCTCCGTCAGCCTAAGGAGTCACAAACGTGCTGTAAAGTCAGCATGTTTGTGGACCCCTCAGAGTAAGTGGCACTCGCGCAGAGGCCGGCACCACTCACTCCACCGCCAAGCCGGACCGTTGTTATGCTGTTGTACAAATCGATGGTAAGGCCGCATCTGGAGTATTGCGTCCAGTTCTGGTCACCGCATCTCAAAAAGGATACAGTGGAACTGGAAAAGGTGCAGAAAAGAGTGACCAAAATGATTAGTGCGCTGGGGCATCTCCCGTATGAGGAAAGGCTACAGCGTTTGGGGCTCTTCAGTCTAGAAAAAAGGCGGTTGAATGGGGACATGATGGAGACGTATAAAATTATGCATGGGATGGAGAGAGTGGAGAGAGAGAAGTTCTTTTCCCTGTCACACAACACTAGAACTAGGGGACATCCACTCAAATTGAGTGGAGGGATTATTAAAACAGACAAAAGAAAATATTTCTTTACCCAGCGTGTAATTCATCTGTGGAACTCCTTACCACAGGATGTGGTGATGGCACCTGGCCTGGATGCCTTTAAAAGGGGATTGGACAGATTTATGGAGGAAAAGTCCATCACAGCTTACAAGCCATGATGGGGATAAGCAACCTCCTGGTTGTAGGAGTATGTTTTCTTTGTGCCAGGTGCAAGGGAGTGGCGACTGGACATAGGTATCTTGTTGTCTTGTGTGCTCCCTGAGGCATCTGGTGGGGCCACTGTGTGATACAGGAAGTTGGACTAGATTGGCCTGATCCAGCAGGGCTCTTCTTATGTTCTTATGGACCTGCGCCAGCCGACGCAGGTAAAGCCCATGCCGGTTGGTGAAGGGGCATGGGGAGGGCGGGCAGGGGTGGCAAGGGAGGGGGCCGTTGGCCAGCCCGGCCTGGGAGGGGGCGGGGATATCAGCGCTTGGTTGCGCCGATATCCAGCGCCCCAGGCCAGGCCGGACTTACATGGCCTCCCCAGACATGCGCCAGCTCCAGAGCACTTGAGGAGGACCATCGGGTCCCGCAGCGCTTACACCAGGGGAAGGGGATGAGGGTGAGCCTGGGCCACGCTGGCACAGCAGCCCGCATTCTGCCTAGGATGCCCTTTAGGCCAGCCGCTGCATCTTAGGCAGGATCGAGCTGCCAGTCACTGTCCTCTTTGATGCCTTGTAGTTTTGTCCTAAATGAATGAAGACTCTGGAAGGGGAGCCGTATTCTAGAGCGCATCATCGAGAGCATCAGTCATTGAATAGGGTTTGACTCTCTGAGCAAGTGTTACACAATGAAGAGACTTTGTCCTTCCCAAGGTTCAGGGAGTTGCTGGGAAGAGGAGAGAGAAAATGCCAGGAAGAGAGGGAAGGACCCCCTTGCTTGCTCACCCCTCATCATGTCCTCTTCCCCCCCTCTCATTCTACCAACCAATTGGAAAGCATGGAATAAAACGAGAAGGCGGGCCTAGCAGTGGAGGGGAGGGATACCCCTCCCCGAGGTCTCCCGTTGTTTTTGCTCCTCTACACTAGCTGTCATCCCATGATACATGGGAAATTTATCAGCATTGAGATCACCTTTTGTCTTCTTGGCGATTTAAATGATGCTTTCCATTGCCTTGATTCATGTCACTCCACTTTGCTTGGCATAGTTCTTAATCCGTGAGATAGCAGGAGGAGGATATCAACGCTGCAAATTCCGTCCGTACACCAGGCCTGCTGCCGAACACAGAACGGATCGCGCTGCATATGATCGACTGACTTCCATTTCCAGCCATAAACAGCAACAGGAACAGGAGGTGCAGCTCGTTCCTCTTCCAAACTCCGCCCTGGCTGCTCAGAGTTGCGCATTCCCAAGTGATTTGGCTTTTGATATTTTGGAGATTTAATACATCCATTTTCTCATTTTCACTCCTTAAAATACATCAAGACTTTCCAATGCTGGCGCAGTGACTTAACTCTGGCTGCCTACATTCAACTGGGAAATTAATATTTTGTGTTGCATTTTTTTTTCAGGAAAAGGTACAGGAGGAAGATAAAACCTGTAGTCTTGGATAACAGAAGTCCAATCCAGAGACTGAGGTTAGACAGCAACCATTGACCTGTAAGGAAAAGGGGACATAATATTAGTCCACAGGCAGGAACCAGCAAGGAGAGCAACTACTCAGTAGCCTGGTGGTCCAGAAACGTTTTTCAGCCATTTTCAACCAGTGTGCTCCAAACGCCCATGGCACACCTGCGGACCTTTCACGGCACACCGGTGGAATATATATAACAAATAAAGAATAAATGGAACATAAATATAAGGAATAATTTGTTTTCTAAAGAATAAATGGACAATTTTCACAGCAGAGGGAATACGTGGAGTCCCCAAGGAACTGTCCTAGAATTGGTGTTTTTTAACTTGTTCATAAATGAACAAGAGTTGGGGTAAACAATGAGGTGGCCATGTTTGCAGATGACACCAAACTATTCAGGGTGATAAAAAATAAAAGTAGATTATAATGAGCTCCAGAAGGAGCTCTCCAAACTCGGTGAATGGCCAACCAAACGGCAAATGCAGTTCAATGTCAAAAAGTGTCAAGTTATGCATTTGGGAACAAAAAAATCTCTACTTCGCATATACGTTTATGACAGCGGTACTCAACCTTTTCGGCCCTTGTACCACCTATGTGGATCTCCGGACGACTGCGTACCACCAGAAGAAAGTGCCGATGACGTAATCGGCACTTTCTTACGGGCCTGTGGCTGCACCGGAGCTTGGAAAAGGCAGGTAAAATGCAGGGGAGGGCAGGAGGGTCAGCCCCAGCCCCTGCAACCTGTGCACTCAAGCTCTGCCACCTCGACACAGCTCGAGACACTGCTTTTGGGGCTCCAACACGGCGCCACGCAGCCGAGATGGCAGCTGCTATCTTGGCTGCCAGCGGCCCATGTACCACCAGCCTGTGGTCTGCATACCACCAGTGGTATGGGTACCACAGGTTGGGAACCTCTGGCTTATGAGATCTGAGCTGTTGGTGATTATCCAGGAAAGATCTTGGGGTCATGGTGGACTGCTCAGTGAAAAGGTCGAAGCAGCAGTGGAGAAGGCAAATTCCATGCTAGGGTTCATTAGAAAATTGATTGAAAACAAAACTGCTAATATTATAATGGCCTTATCCAGATTCATGGTGCAGTTGCACTGGGAAGCCGTGTATTGAACCCACAACCTCCTGCATTCACTTTCAAGCCTTCCTTCCATCCTCCACACACATGCACACTCTTCGCACGCACACACCTATCCACCCAGGTTGCGGTGAAAACCCCAGAGTTTCCCTTTACAGGTGCATGCACACACACACATGCGCACACACATGCACACACACGCTCTGCCATCCTCTGCAGTCCCCACCATCGCCGTCCCTGTTGGCAGAGCTGAGGGATGACAGCAATCTCTCACACACAGCAAAACTGACTTAAGAGTTTTACTTGAAGAATGAAAGAGCTGCAGCATTGCCCCACGCAGGCAGAAGCAACAAGATGGGAAAAGACGTCAAACCAGAGGTCTGGTGCCAGTAGGAGAGAGCAACCCACAAGACTTTCAAGAAAGGACTGACTCCCCCTACTGGTGGAAGCCAACCACCAGTTGAACACGGCCACTGTTACTGTATTGCTCACATGCAGTCACCTCTCCCTCCAGAAGTCAGCACAGCGCCTCCTCCACTCAGCACACTGTTCTTGGAAGCTCTGCTTGGCTCAGCACACACATGGGCTTTTTTTTTGCGTGGGGGGAGGGGAGGAAGAAGCAGAGAAGGACGTGTGGGTGAGAGGAGAGGGAGGCCCTTCTCCTTCTGCCCTCCACAGAAGCCCGTGAAGCTGGGCAGGGAACGGAGGGTTGGGCAGCAATGGCAAGTGGGCAGGGAGGTGCCACCAGACATGCGCCCACAGGCACTGCCTTGGAGACCCTGCGGACGGTACAATTCTGGTCACATCTCAGAAAGGGTTGTCCTGGCCGATCACTCGCAGCAGGCGCTACTGTGACTTGACTGTAAAGAACCCCTGGGGTACTGTGCTCTCCTGGGAGGCATCGTCTTTCCCAGGTGCCCCCCCCCCCCGCCTGGTCTCCTTTGTTTGGGATGGTGGCAGCAAATAGATCTATCAGCTCCCCCCCCCCCGCATCTAGGTATTTGCAGGGAAAGTGAGGAGCAGGAAGGGATGCATGCGCACTAACCACAAGGCAGCACTCTCCTTGGCCTGCAGCCTTCTCGGGTTCCTTCTTTGAAGCATGCACTCTTGGGAAATAGGCTTACCCGTTTCACATGAGCAATTTGTGATGTTTAATATTGTGGATTTGCTCAACAAAGGCTGGAAATTGTTCATGACCGTGCAGGAAAACACAGACAGGTTTCTCTGTTCGGTTGCCGTCACTTCCAAGGAACTCTCAAGGGAGAACGTCCCGTTCAGATTCGGAGTCACCGGGACAGGCATATCGAGACTGATTTTCTTCCAGTTTTCCTGCCAAACCAGGCTGGTGTCATTGCGATAAAAACCTTCCACAATGCAGGTGATGGTCACAGTGTCATCCAGCTGGATGGGTGGTGCTGGGTCCATTTTGAGCCACAGCTTGGGTGGAACTGAGAAAATGAAGCAAAACATTACGGTTGGGGTTTTATGTAGTCTGTGCTTTTAAGACAATCAACATTGTGTACCAAAGGGAACCAAATTCTGTGCCAAAAAAGGCTGCACTCTGACCCATGTAAATCATGCAAATGTACTGTACATGATTTCTCTGCATTTTTTATTCTGCATTTATTCTAAATTTATTTTACCATTTTGCACTTTTATTCTATTTTTGTTTGGCTGGGTGAAGGAGTGAGATCAATATAGGTCACTAAACTCCCACTAGAACCTTTTCCAGCAGTCCTCTCCGACTCCTGAGATGAATCCTTATTTTATTTATTCCGGGGCATCCTGTCTCTAATCATGGACATTCCATTGAACTATCATGGCCAATAACCACTGACAGAGCGCTCTCTCTCTCTCTCTCTCTCTCTCTCTCTCTCTCTCTTCCTCCTCCTCCTCCTCCACGGTTGTGGCGAATCCTCTTTTCAGGTCACTTGAGCTAGAGGCCATCATCACATCTTGTGGCAATTAGTTTTAAATAACTTTTGCATCAATGGGGTCAAACCTCTCAAAATCAAATGCAGTCATTTTGCTTCAGCTGCAACTTCTTGATCTTCTTGCACATGCAGCAGAAATGCACTATGACGAGCTCATGGTAGAATTCAGTTCAAGTTCCAAAGTCAACATTTCGTTGTTCAATGGATTCGCGGCACCAGTCGTTTGGAGAAGGACACTCAGAGAGGCCCCATCATCTGCAGCGAATAGCTTCTGCCAGCCCAGCCCCATGTCTCGAAGCTCAAAGACCAGCCAGCCTGTGCATCACCCTTCCCAGGAAGGATTGCCCTGCACCAAGGCCCAAAATGCCTTACCTCGCAGGGCACTTCCAAGGCCGAGAGTCTGGTTCAGAGGCTCCTGTATGGAACCACTGGCTGTGCGGTTGAGACTTTTTTCTAGGCGCCTTTTTTCTAGGCTGAAAAGCCCCAGACGCTGTAGCCTTTCCTCATAAGGGAGGTGCTCCAGCCCACGAATCATTCTGGTCGCTCTTTTCTGCACCTTTTATAATTCTTCTTTGAATATCATTGCTGGCCATGAGAGTTGAGATTGTTTTTAGAGCTGCAACATTTATTGCACCATGATCCGACACATGTTTACTTAGAAGTAAGTCTCACTCTGTTCAGGTGTCTTATTCCCAAGAAAGTATGCATAGGATTGCAACCTTAATCAATCAGTTAGATCAACCAATTCACATGTTTTGGTTGAATAAGGCCAATTCCATGCTCGGGATCATTAAAAAAGGGATTGAGAATAAAACTGCCAATATCCTTATGCCTTTGTACAAATCGATGGTAAGGCCACATCTGGAGTATTGTGTCCAGTTCTGGTCACCACACCTCAAAAAGGATATAGTTGAATTGGAAAAGGTGCAGAAAAGAGCAACCAGAATGATTCGTGGGCTGGAGCATCTCCCTTATGAGGAAAGGCTACAGCGTCTGGGGCTTTTCAGCCTAGAAAAAAGGCGCCTGAGGGGGGACATGATTGAGACTTATAACATTATGCATGGGACGGAGAGAGTGGATAGAGGGAAATTCTTCTCCCTCTCGCACAACACCAGAACCAGGGGACATGCACTAAAATTGAGTGGAGGGAGAGTTAGAACAGACAAAAGAAAATATTTCTTCACCCAGCGTGTGATTCATCTGTGGAACTCCTTGCCACAGGATGTGGTGATGGCACCTGGCCTAGATGCCTTTAAAAGGGGTTTGGACAAATTCATGGAGGAAAAGACCATCACAGGTTACAAGCCATAAGCAACCTCCTGGTTTTAGAAGTAGGTTTTCTCTGTGCCAGGTGCAGGGGAGTGGCAGCAGGAAACAGGTTATCTTGTTGTCTTGTGCTCCCTGAGGCATCTGGTGGGGCCACTGTGTGATACAGGAAGCTGGACTAGATGGGCTTTTGGCCTGATCCAGCAGGGCTCTTCTTATGTTCTTATGTTAATAATCAAACATTTTGACTAAATTGACTAAATTAGCCAGCAGATGGTTAAAATGTCAGATTAGTTTATTAAAAGTCCTTCTAAAAAGGTGAGATGTGCAGAAACCCCACTGAGAAATGGAACTTGTCTTACAGAAACCTGTTTGACTGCCCTTGAACATTCTGAGATGTTTCTGCCAATCCTTACATTGGCTTCCAATGGCGCTTTTTTGATGCCAACTCTAAAAACCTCTGCAGATGCCCAGGTCCTTCTTAGAAGAGGCATGCCCACCTGTGCGAGCGAGAAGGGGTGAGTTGGTGCCAACTGCAAGTTATGCAGGCTTTTTCTCTGGAGAAGGATTATTTTCTTGTATTTAAACAATGAATCAATTGATTACAAATTCACATGATTAACTGACTAACAGCCCAATTCTGTGTAACTTTGAGACCGACGGAACTTTGAGATTGGGTGTCGCAAAAGTGCCGTAAGGCCTATTTGAGTCACGCGGCGAGGAAGTTGCGTCAGCGAGGAGGCCGGCGCCGATTCCTGGGTCTAGCTGCTGTTACACGTTTTCAGTCACGAGATGCCAGAGTTCTACATCCCATAAGTAAAGGAAGCTGCAGAATCCTCCATACGCATCTCTCAAAGCTCTCAAAACCAGCAATGATATTCTGAATCACAAATACAGAAGCTGGGAGCAAAGGATTCTGGTAACATACTTCATTCCACAGACCACATCTATGGGCTTCCCCCCTACTTTTTATGAAACATGAAGCTGTAATTGACAGCTGGATGAAATGCAACATGCCAGATTGGTCTCTGGAGCCAGTTCTCTGGAGCCGAGCTGTACTGGAGCAGCAGATGTGTGATTGCCATTAGCAAATCTGCATCACAATGTGTGTCAAAAACTATCTGGGTGATTAAGACAACATTAGAGATGTCCTTTACATTAAAGGGACACATCTCTCAGGCACACATTATTCACAGACAGACATACAAAATGGGAGAGTTGTGCAGTGTTTAGAAGAACAATCTTATGTTCTTAAATGTGCTAATTGGTTAACACTCATTGAGCGAATCAATTAATAATCACCTAAATCCTTCAGTGTCAAATGTGTTCTCTGTTCCACTTGAAGAGCATCAAAAAAGGAAGTTTTTGGTGAGTGGAACGTTTTCTGAATTCTTGGGGTAGCATCTAGAGCCTGCTGTAGCTCATGTTCCAGAGAGCAACCTGCTGTCCTTGGAAAGAATATGATCCTTGTGGCTATTTGCATGCATCGATTCAAGGCAAAGAGAACCAAGGAGGGCCTACTTTAAAAAAAAAAATCAATATTGTGGGCTCCCCCTCCCAGGCCATTTAGCATGTAGGCAATCGCATATTATCTCCCTTGACGCATGGAAAATTTGCTGACACTCGCCAGCATTCAAAACAACCATAGTGGCCTTTCCCTGTTGATGTTGTCTTTCTAGAAATACATTCTGGTAATCGTACAATAACCATAAATCGTACAGTATCCACAGCCTGCTGTATTTCAGTGGCTCAGCCCTCAAAAGAATCTTTTTGCTGCGGAAGCTACAGCAGTCTCATATTAGGATGCCAGGATGGTGTAGTGGTTTGGGAGTTGGACTTAGACCTGGAAGATCCAGGTTCAAATCCCCGCTCAGCCACGAAGCTTCCTGGGTGACTTTGGGCCAGTCACTATCTCTTAGCCCCACCTACCTCACAGGGTTGTTGTGAGGACAAAAAGGAGGGGAGGAAATATGTACACCACTCTGAGCTCCTTGGAGGAAGGGCGGTATAAAAATGTGAATAAATAAATAAATAAATAAAATATTATGGGCTCCCGTGGCCTGTGAGCCCCTAGTCCGGCAGCCCCTGCGCTTTCCCCTTCGTCCACGAAGCTCCTGCATGGCACTCACCAGTCACAGAAACCACAGAGCCCCTTCCCCATTTCTTGTGTCTTCTTAGCCAGACCCTCCAGCTCTTCTGACAGTAATAGGTCCCGGCATCCTGGGGCGTGATGTCAGCGATGAGGATGGAGAAGTCCGTGAAAGAGCCAGGAACGACCCTTCTTGCTCGGTGGCCAGTTCCTGCATCACTGTAAACCAGATTTCGGGAACCCTTGTACCATCTGAGGCTACCTCGTCGTCTCAGATCAATCCCGGTCAGCATGCATTTCAATGTGAGGTTCTCTCCTACTGATACAGACACAAAAGCTGGCGTCTGCAGCACCCTCCCTTGGGCGGCACCTGCAAGAAGATCACAGTGCTCTGTTTTCGGTGCAGAGTGGCGTTCGTGATCTTATTTCTTTCCATTATTTTTTAACCTGTTTTTATTAAACTGAAACAATCTTCACAGCAGTGAACAAACTCCATTTGAAGTATGGAAACAAGAACAATCAACAATTAGCAACAAAACCCCAAAACAAAGACAAGGGAGCTCTACTCAATTTGATTCAGGATTCAGCTTGGAGAATCAAGGTGGTTTGCCTGCCCCAAAGCAGAAAATGGTAGTGGGGGGGGGGGAAATACTGCAGAACCATTCTGAAAAACATTACTTGTCTCCTAGAAACTGGTTTGACTTCCCTCAAAAATCCTCAGCTGTTTCCCTTGAGAGGAACCCTGAAATTTGCTTTGAATGTCGCTGTTTTTGAAATTTCAGTGCGAAGTCTAGTTTTTTCCTAGCCCAACTTCGAACTCAGAAACCTCTCCCTCCACAAGATAGGTTCAGTGTAAGTATATTTTAAATTCCCAAAGGCATTGTTAGGAGTGTTATAGGATCCACGCACCTCCCTGCAGCACTCCCAGCCCTGCTCCATGAGTCCCCCCGGCCTTCTCTTACCTTGCAGGCTGGCTGGGCCCCCTCACCCTTCATGGTGACCCTAGAACCACCAACAGTTCAGTGAGGAGGAGAAAAAGAAGCCAGAGGTTTGCGACTCCACACACACACACACACACACACACACACACACACACACACACACACACACACACACACACACACCTTTTTCTATTGTAATGATTTTTCCATTGATTAGTTTTGGGGGTTTTGTAAGTCGCATGGGGAGCTTTGGCAGCAGCGGAAGAGCAGGGGCACAAATGCTTCACAGAAGAAGTAAATAAACAAAGAAAAGCTCCGTTCTATACAACGAAGCCAGTGAGATCCCCTTCAATGCAACAATATTAATGAATGCTCCCTTTCCAAAGAGAAAATAGTCAATATTAGATCTTAGACAGACAGTGGATCTGAGGAACTTCCTGATGCTGCTGGATACAGGACTGCTAGATCTTGGTATTTAACCCAGCCTTTCAGAATGTTAGCCTCAAACTCAGGGTCTCTCAGAAAAGGAGGTGACTCTCTGAGGCAGGAGGAAGGCGTGAGGGAGCAAGCAATTTCATCCAGGGGTCATTCCCAGCCTTCTTCACGCATTTCTTGCTTGCATGGCGTGTGTCGAAATGTCTTTGTCGTCCTATGGTGGACCCACCCATCCTATGGCCCATGAGGACGGAGCAGGCCCATCCTTCTGACTCAGCAGAGGCCACCAGGCTTTGGCTTGGCCCGGCCACCTCTAAGCCCTTGGGTTCTGCACTCCACCTCCACCCACCCGGCCCCTTGTATTTCAGTGTGTGATCGCTGGTGTCTGGTAGCTGAATCTCACTACTGAAGACGTTGACTGCTGCTCTATGGAGGCCAGGCTGCCCTTTTGCTCGGAAACCTACTTCTTGCAGCCAACAAGAGGTCACAAACAATCCCCTCCCAAGAGACTGGTTTCACTGGTCTTCATTCCCAGAAATCTGGGCTCGAGCCATTTGATGGGTTTCGATGTTCTACGTTCAACACTCACCAGGGATTCCCAGGAGAAGGAGCAGCAGTGGAATCGCCGGATGAGTCAACACAGGTCCAGAGCGGAGTGCAGCCATCAGGCGGGCAGAGAGAAAAGCTTTCTCTGTGCCACTTCCTACAACCTCTCATTCAGTCCAGCTGCTGACGGAGGGGATCTCTGCATTTGTCACTTCCCCCTTCACAGCACTCGCCCAGATGGAATTAGCCTTGCTGGTCATGACATTAGTTTACACCGATTGCGAAAGTTTATTTTGCTTCCATTGTCGTCTTGATATAAATATTGCTTACTAGAGTTATGCAAGAGGCCGGAGGTGGGCTTAATGCCCCCGTCGCTGCTGGGGCTCAGTCTGTCTGAAAACACAGCATTCCTGGCCCAGAAGCCAGTCACCGAATGTCTGATGTGTGGTGACAGTGTCCACTTGCTCAGTGGCAAGGGGAATACGCTCTGCACCTGCTCAGAGGCCCTTTCACCTCTTTTTACGTCATGTTCCAAGGTGGTGCTGAAAAACAAAGGCCTAGCATAAGCTCACCTCTGTCCCAAGGGGACAAGCAACCTCCTGGTTGTAGGAGTAGGTTTTCTTTGTGCCAGGTGCAAGGGAGTGGCGACAGGATACAGGTATCTTGTTGTCTTGTGCTCCCTGAGGCATCTGGTGGGGCCACTGTGAGATACAGGAAGCTGGACTAGATGGGCCTTTGGCCTGATCCAGCAGGGCTCTTCTGATGTTCTTATGTTCTTATGCCCCAAGGGGCAGGTGGGTGGAGGACTGGGCTGGGCTCTTATTTGACAGTATTAATGTCTGTCGACTTATTCATGTCCCTCCCAGTCTCAAGAAGCCTTCCTGGGATGAATGTGCAAGGGAGAGCGGCGGTGCCATGTCAGAAGAAACACACCACACCGCCCTTCAGATGCCAGCACAACTCCGCCAGCAGAGAGGCCAAAACAGGGAGGAGATTGGGGTGTGGTGTTGGAGGGACAGGGAGGAGCCAATGCACACCAGACCCTAACTCTCCTTCAGACAACAGATCCTCCCCCGACACCAGGAAAATGCTACGCCAATGACAGAGCTGGCGTAGGTCAAAGGAACCCCATATAAAGAACCATGAGGAAGGGAGAAACAGCCGAAAACGGCACCTCCTGCCGCCCCCTCCACAGCCCACTGTCCTGCGACAGAGCATAGGACACGGGCTACATTTGGCAGCCAAATCCCAGCACACAAACCCCAGTACTAAAGCAAGGGAGACTGCAGCTCAGAGGAGGAGACAGGCGGCACGTGGGGCGATACCTCTCTGGCCTCCAAGGGGAACTTTGGTGACGGGAACCCTGGTGAGAGGGCACCTGACCTGGTGCACAAAGAGAACATGTTGCACAAACCACCTCACGTCCCTCACCATGTGTGTAGCAAGACATTATCTTCTCGGAATTCTTGGTGCAGGTTCTGCCCAGGAGGTCTCCACACAGAAGCACCCAACTGGAACGTCTACTTCACCACTCCAACAGGGGAAGCAAGGACATCGCCCCCCCCAAAAAAATAAGCAAAGGGGGGGAAGAGGGCATGCCTTGCTGCAATGTATGATGCTGCATCTCCCCCTCGGTCTGCCCCTCCCCCTTCTGACCCTCCAGGATTATCAAATGGGCCTCCATGACCTGCTGTGTTCCCTGACCGTCCCTCCCTTTCTCAACCGCTAAGAGCAGGGAGTGTCTGTCTGCTCCCTGCTTTGGGGGGATTCCAGGGACTCTGGCTATTTGTACTGCTGGCCAAACACTCTGCAGAAGCCCCCCCCCTTGATTTTTCAGGACTGTACCGCTGGGGTTGAACAGGGGTCCTCTGCAGTGTTTTACTGCAGCCCCCAACCCCCAGGAGAGGGGAAGGTGAGCCAGCCTGGCCTCGCCCCACCCTCAGGGCACACCTGCCTGCACACTCTGGTGACACTCTCCGCTTCACAAACACCGAGCATGCCTCTCAAGCCAGAGAAGGGGTGTGGCTGATGCTGTGGACTCTCACTTGTTACTCTCTCTGGAACTGCAGCAGGAGGGAGGAGTGATGCTGGGGCATCCTTGTCTCATGTTTTGCGTGTGTGTTTTGGCCCAATCCTAAAGGCACCGAGTGCAGCTGGAACGCTTTACAGTAGGTGCTTTCCAGCTGTTGCAAAAGGCGACACGTTGGAGCACATGGCCTGGCCCCCGCTGCAAGCAGCGAGCAGCCAGTTCCACGCACCAACAGACTCCAGACACCCGCTGGTGAGTACGCCCAGAGGGTGGGGCAGAGGCGGGGCGTGGGCGGAACGGGGCAGGGAGGAGGGCGGATTGGGACCAGGAAGGGGGCGTCTGCCAAATCCTAATCCCCTTCCCAGGCCTGATCTGCATTCACAGGTCCACTCGGACAAATGTCCCCTTGCCCTGAGGAGGCCTCCGGAGACCAACCAACCCCCCCCCCCCGTAGGCTGCAGCGGATGCCCCGTTGGCACCAAATCCTAACCCCCTTCCCTTGGCTTTTTTTCTTTGTTTCCTGGCAAGCAGGCTAGTATGGCAGCTGCCTCCATTTGGGACTCTGGAAACGATCACCATTCATGGCCTTAGCGTCGCAGTTTCCCTCCCACTCACCTTCCCATCACATGTTCTGGTGCTCAGACTTTATGTGCCCTGGCTGGAGAATTATGTAGCAGAAGTTCATGACCCCTCTTTACATAAGAGCAAAATCCCTTCTCTCATATGCACCTCACAAGTTCAAACATGCGCAGTCAGTCACTTCACAAACAAGAGGAATAATAAGGACTGTATTACATAAATTGCAGAAGTTGCTAAAGTGATTTCGAAGAGCAGAAAAACAAACACTTTGCTTTGGTATCTGTTTTGCAGGTTTTTGTTGTTTCTGAGATAGATCCATCATCCATGCCTCCCAATTGTGTCTGTAGACGGCATCTATTTCTCACACGCATTTTGCAAGCATAATCCGGACTTTGTACCAAATACTAGAACTTCTTCAGTTATCTTACTTATCCTTGGCCTTTACTTATCCAGTTTGGGCTGTTGTTTTTTTCCCTTGAAAATGACTCACCACCTTGCCTGGCTGTGCTAGATTTTGAAATTCTAACAGGGTTTAGCTGGGGAGAGTGAAAATTGTCATCTGTCTGTCACTCTTTCTAATACTGAACTTGGGCAGTCCCACGCCTAGCAGTTTGGAGATGAAACAGAACCACCCCAAAATGAGGAAGTGGCTTCTGCATACACAGCAGACTCCCTGGATACACAACAGTCTTTTAGTGTTTAAGTTCAAAGAAAAAGACATTGTGAAGGGGGGACTGAGAAGTGACCTTTTTGACCTACAGGATGTTGAGTCATGGAATGATGAGGGCGTCCGTTGTGCGGTGGGCAAGGGGACGAGGAGGAGGTTGCTCGGGCCAATGCACGAGGAGGTTGAAAGGGCCAATGCACGTCACCCAGCTAAGCTAAATCTCAGCAGCCACCCTTTCCAAATTCTCCCCTAAAGTTCACCTTCCTCTTACTGGCCCATTAGGGTTCCCACCCCAGGGTGGGCTGGTGGGGAGGCGACTCCTAGCCCTCTGCACTGGCCGCGTAGGATTCCCAAAGCAGTAGGAAGTACTTTGCGAGGAGGTACTACTGCCTGCCTGCCTGCCTGCCTGCCTGCCTGCCTGCCTGCCTTCTCTCTCTCTCTCTCTCTCTCCCCCCCCCCTTCTGAAGAGAAGACACGTAGCTAGGTAGCTAGCTGCAGGCTCCATTTCCACCCTGTCAAAAAGTTGGGTTTTTCCCTTCTAATATTCTTCTTTTGACTTTTGGGGGGTGTAAGTTGCTTAACTCTATCTTGAGTATTAGTTAAGGGGGTGACCCCTCCTTGAACGTTCAGAACTAAACTTTGAAGTGCATCTGGGACATGTTGGGGTCTCAACATCCTCAATTTGAAGTAAGTCAGAAATGATAGCAGTCCTGGCCCCAGTTATCTGTGGGTTTTGTGAGAGGAGGGGAGTAGAGGCAGCTGTGTTCTTCTGTGATGGCAAGCACCGAGGTGTGAAGACCTGGGAGACTGTAGGCAGAGGTGTCACTGGGGGGGACGGGACCACACAAGGTGACACCCCAGGGAGGGGTGATACCAACATTAAGCACATTTGTTACCGGTGTAGTGGTAGAAGATGGATTGAAAATTACCAGTGGTGAGAAAACACACCAGTGGTAGAAGGTGGGGTTTTTAATGGTTCGGATTGTGTTTAATGGTTCGGATTGTGATTTAAGGAAAGGGACCCTACTTGTTGGTATGCACAAGGTTCCAGATGCCTCCTCTGGCATCTCCAGCTGCAAATCTCTGGATCTCAGGTAGCTGCAGTGGGAAAGACCATTGCAGTAGGCAAAGTTATTTCCCTTGTAGGAATTCTCTGCATGCCCCCTGACATGTTTTGTAGTCATGTTTCCTGGGAGTAGGAGCCTGCTGCCAGAAGATTACTCAACAGATGCTGTAATCTGTTGTTGGATAAGGCAGGAGTGCAGGCGCTGGGATTGAGAAGGCAAGAGGTCTGATTTTTTTTTGGGGGGGGGGTTGCAGTAGGGCTTCTGTTCCTTCTGTCTGCTGCAGTCTAGCTAGGCAGTGATCGGTTTGGTGGCTGCTCAATGTTATTGCCCCACACTGAATGCTGGGATTTCTTTGGGGGTTGATGGGGTTGATGTCACTACTATTGCCATTACCTTCAGTGATATACAGGCATTACGATTTACAAGTAACAGTTCAAAAAACATTACTAAGGATTCTGTATGGCCTGGTATGGGAGAAGGTCTGCCGGGGTGACCCCATGAGATCTTGCCCCGGGTGCATCTGGCTGACCCTAGTGACGCCTCTGGGCAGAGGTACGAGTCAGCAGAATTAGAGGTTTTTATGATTGGGTCCCATCAATTCCTGGCAAATAGAAGGGGCAGAAATGGAAGCAGTAACAGATTTTACTTTTCTGGGCTCCAAGATCACTGCAGACGGAGACAGCAGCCATGAAATTAAAAGACGCTTACTCCTTGGAAGGAAAGCTATGGCAAACTTAGACAGCATAATAAAAAGCAGAGATATCACCATGCCAACAAAAGTTCGTATAGTCAGGGCGATGGTGTTCCCAGTAGCAATGTATGGTTGCGAGAGTTGGACCATAAGGAAGGCTGAGCGCCGAAGAATAGATGCTTTTGAACTGTGGTGCTGGAGAAGACTCCTGAGAGTCCCTTGGACTGCTAGGAGATCAAATCAGTCAATTCTAAATGAAATCAACCCTGACTGTTCCCTGGAAGGACAGGTACTAAGGCTGAAACTCAAATACTTTGGCCACCTAATGCGAAGAGAGGACTCTCTGGAGAAGACTCTGATGCTGGGAAAGATTGAAGGCAAAAGGAGAAGGGGAAGGCCAAGGATGAGATGGTTAGACAGCATCACCGATGCAACGAACATGAAAATGAGCGAACTCAGGAAGATAGTGGAGGACAGGAAGGCCTGGCGGGATATGGTTCATGGGATCACGAAGGGTCGGACACGACTTAACGACTGAACAACAACAACAACAACATGATTGGGTCATCAAACTATCAATTGCTGGGCCGCAATCACAGGGGGACACCCTGCCTGACCAAACATCCATATCCCTCCACAGCTGGAACTTAGAGCTGAACAATGAAGTATGTTAGATATCTAGTTAGTCTTTATTGTTTTCTTGTTATTCCAAAATGCTTGTACCCTTGATTTACTTTTCTGAGGCTTTCCCCCTTTTTTGTGGGGGTGTTGTCCTGGTTGAACACCGGGAAAATCTGGTAAGCCTATATTAAGCTCTCTAGCTAGCCAGCCTCAGCAAGCGGTTGAAAAAATTAACCCTTAAGTTCCAGCCCCAGGACGCTGTGGAAACTATCCTGCAGCTTGAAATTGAGCTTGCCACTTAAGAGAGTGCTATATCTTGCTCCTGCACAGGGGAGTTCCTAGGGTTTGCGTCACCCGGTGCGAGAGGTCAGTGCGTCACCCCCATGATGAACCTTCTCCCATGCAGTGGGTGGGGAAATGCATCATCGCCCCACCCCCATGCCATTGCCCCACCTCCCACTTAATCAAAATTACACCTTTAAATTTACAATATTATACGCACAGCCTAATGTATGTTTGCAGCCTAAACAGAGGCATCACAAGGGTTTGCGTCACCCAGTATGAGAGCATAAACTTTATTTTTTTAATATATAACAGTACAGGTAACAGTAACAGTAACCAACTTGGCTCTCAGAACAATCTCAGTCTCATTGGTCTGTTTTGAGTTAAGGAAATCCACTTTTTGTTACACAAGGAAGTTGTGTTTTCTGTTTTTTGATAGGATACAGATATATTGAGACGGATTGTTTCATTGCATTCTACAAGAGATTATGCATCGAATGATATACAACATGATAGTATAATTCTTAAAGACAAAGGTTTTCACAATTTTGGCCACTAGTGATGTCACCCCCCTGAGGATGTCACATGGTGCAGTCCACACACACACACACACACACACACAACACACACACACACACACACACCGTACCAGTGTAGGGATGCCACTGCTCCTGCATAGGCTTACCATATCCAAAGGGGGACAGAGTGTCTACCTTTAACCATTGGAATTTGGGCAGGTGCAGCTCATCATCATGGAAGGGTGCAACAAGCTGCACCTGCCCAAATTCCAAAGGTTATAGGTAGGCACTCTGTCCCCCTTTGGATCTGGGAAGGCTACTTATACTAGGGTACCCAGATTCAATAAGGGACAGGGTGCCTATGCCTTTAACTGTAGTAAAGCTGTACTGTTTTACTGTTCTACTAATGTGTATATTAAGTTAAAAAAAAAAGTTAAAACTTAATTTTTTTAAAAATAGCACCAAACTTTAAGGGTGTGGCTTATAATCAGGAGCGGCTTATACTCGGGACAATACGGGTATATTTTATATTCCCACGGTCTCACAGGAGGTCACCCCAGTCAGTGGTTGTAGCAGTCCTCGGCGGGACTTTCCTCCTGCCCCTTTTCTTGGGCACTCACAGTTGTGTGTCTCCGATTCACCAGGCCAGATTCTTTTCTCAGGAAAAGGTATAAGAGGAGAGAAGCAACTATAATTTTGTCCAGGACAAGTCCAATGCAGAGATAGGGGTTGGGCAAGAGCCATTGGCCTGTAAAGAAAAGACAGCAGAGCATTCGGTGAGTGGGAAGGCTGGCCGGCCTCAACACAACGGCAGGAGAGCTTGCCTGACGTGGGCTGGGGTCCTGACGTGGGGAACGTGGGCTGGGGTCCTGACGTGGGCTGGGGTCCTGACGTGGGCTGGGGTCCAGAGACCCCAGCCCACGTCAGGAACTCAGGCATGCAGGTGGACCGAAGCGTGTAAGAAGAGCCTGGCTGCTGGATCACAGCAAGGGGGCTCCACCTTGCCCAGCATTTTGTCTCCCACAGAGGACAAACAGAGGCTTCCAGGAAGCCTCAAGTGGGCATGAACACAAGAGTCCTCCCCTGCCGTTGCTCCCCAGTAAACGATATTCAGGACTGCTGAACATGGAGGCGTTACTACCCAGCCTGGCTAAGAGTGGCTATCAATGGCTAGACCTCTCCTCCTCCATTCATGTGAATAGTCCCCTGCACCTGAGCTTCTGGCCATCACCAACATCCTGTGGCACTGATTTCCACAACTCAGTTGTGCATGTGTGGAAAGGTCCTTGGAGTTGAGTGGCTGTCCGATTCATTTAATGTTGCTCCTGTTGTTCAGGCTGACTGTTTTATTGTGGAAGTGTGTTTTAAAAGTCTGTTGCTTCTAGGTGTGTGTTGTTTGTAAGCCACTGTGACAGCCTATTGGATGTGTAAATAGAATAGTGGATATGTAAATAGGAGCCCTCCGGTGGTGCCTGTTGGGCACTGCAGGCAGCCACCTCCGAGGACCTTCTCTGTTCGGGCTGCCAGTGCATGACCAGGAGTGACAAAACCGGTCTCTGTCTTGAAGGGGCTCCGATTAACACAAGGGAGACCACAGAGGGAGAGCAGGGCTGGAGGCAAGATGGAGGCCTCCTGGACTGACTTCCTTGTTCCGGAAGAATCAAAGACAATGGGGTTGTGGGGGTTTCTCCCTCAAACTCACCTATCACAGTCACCATGGTGCCCTTTCCCAATTTGTATTCCTTTTCTGGGGTTCCTGCCCCAGATCTGAAATGCAGCTGCCCCATTTCTTGTCATCGTCCCCCACCCCCCAGACATAAGTGCTTTTCATCAAAGTATAGCAGGAGACACATCTGCCCATCGCTTTGGATTGAGAGGAGGGGGAAGAAGAGAAAACGAACCCTGGGAAAGTGGTAACGCAACTGCACCTTTACCTTCACCAAGTGACCGGAAACTATCGTTTTCTTCAGACGGCACCCCCACTTCCAGGGTTAGCTCTTCAGTAACTGGAGGCTGGGAATTATGCGCAACCTGGCAGGTGAACACGGTCTTGTTCTTCTGCTCAGTGGCATTCACCTCCAAGGAGTTCTTGAGGGAGAACGTCCCGGCTGAGTTCTGGGTCACGGGGCCGGCCTTTCCTGGTCCCGTCTCTCTGCCATTCTCCAGCCAGACCAGGCTGGTGTCATTGGGATAAAATCCTTCCACACTGCAGGTGATCGTCACAGAGTCATTCAGTGGGACGGGAAGCGGTGGAGTGGTTTCCAGTCGCACTTTGGGTGGAACTGAGCAAACAAAACAAATCAAATAAGCAGCAAGACCTTGATGCACATTAGGAGGACCCTCTTTACTGGAGTCCATGCAGGTTGGAACAACATCTCTCTCTCTCTCTCTTTGGTAGGCCAGACCTTGTTCAGAGCAACACCCTAAGCTCATCAACACAAATGTTGTCCGGCTTAGACAATATTGTGCACAGGTATCTTAATAGTTTGCTTAGTTTATTCTCTTTGCAGCAATGAGGTTTATCTAGAGAGTTTGGCGTACTTTCTGGCCAGGAAAAAAGCACAAGGCAGGGAGGGTGCTGTGTTCCCTCAGGCTGACGTCCCTTGAAGAGCTCTGATGAGAGGCAACGTTCAGGAAGTACGATTCTGCTTGTCACTGCAGCGCAGCGACGGGAGAGGTTGTCCTGTGGAATGTCTACCTTCCTCTGAGCCCTTGAAAACCTCCGGTTGGGAGGAATGGCTGGCTGACAGCTCTGTCGGTTGCTCTACACCGACAGAGCACGTCTGATGGACTTAATTGCTCTACCCCTGGATTAAAAGGGTGTGCGATGAGATAAACCACACATCTTCGGATCGCTCCCATTACTTTCTCAGAGAGCGTAGGCTTTTCGAGTTTGTTTTGGTTTGAGCGTGGAAGAGAGGATCAACACCGAGCTCAAAAAATCAGCCGGAATGTAAGCCAAGCCCTCTCCCGCTTATACTTTTGCTTTGCTTCTGCAAGTGGCAAGGAACTGCAGTAAGAATTGAAGAAACAAGCTAAGATAACAAGTTAATTTAAGAATAGAAGATTTGTTGTGAAAAGGATATAATTTGGAAGAAAGACAAGATACTACAGTGAAAATATTAAGTGACAACATTAAGTAATTTGTTGGTACTTAACGGAAGATTGAATTAGCGAAGAAACATTTGGGGGAGATATCTATTAACTGTTGTAACGAGAGAAAGAGACTTGTTTTGATTTTGAATTGTTTGTTTGGAATTCCTGTGGTTTGAAAATAGAACAAACAATCCCTTCCGGTTTGAAGGTCACCATTGAAAAAATAATTATGTTGGTTGATATTTGCCGCCTGCACATATTTTAAGAAGTTGAGTCTTTATGGTTTTTGGTTTCTAAAGAGAAGGAAAAGAACTTGAATTGAACAAGTGAAAAAGTGCAATTTGATGAACTTATAAATATGGCCACAAGAAAAAGAGGCAATACATTAGAAAAAAAATCTCCTCCAAGGTCATCTGGACAAGAAAAACCAGTGGAACAACTGGAAGAATGCTTCAAAAGATGGGAACTTAAAATTGATGCCAAATTTGATAAATTTGATGCCAAATTGGGAACTTTGCAGGAAGAAATTCAAAAGATGAAGGTAGAGATGACGCAGGAATTACGTCAGTTGGATGTTGCTGTAAAAGAAATGAAAGGTGGTTTTCAAGAGATAAATACCAAGATGAAAATACAAGAAGATAAAGTGAAGAATCTTGAAATGGAGAGCTGTAAGATTCAGGGTATGCTGGCGTTGGCTGAACAAGAGAGAAAACAGAGTTTCTTACGGTTTCGTGCAATTCCAGAACAGCAAGCAGAAGATATAAGAGAATGTTACACATTCTGTCAAAATTCCTACAAATAGATCGAGACGAAATGGATCTGGAGTTGGATAAGGCATATAGAATTAATACAAGATATGCAGCAGTTAAGAAAGTGCCAAGAGATATCTTGGTGCATTTTGTGAGGCAACAAACAAGAGATAAAGTTCTACAGCAACATGCTAAATCGAGACTCAAGGTAGAAGGAGTGCACATTATTGTGCTAAAGGAGATTCCGCTGAGAATTTTGCAGAAAAGGAAAACTTACGCTTTCCTAGTCGAAGTGCTGAAGAAACAGAAGATTGTTTTTAGGTGGGGAAAATTAGAAGGTGTGATTTTTAAACTTCAGGGGAAAACCTACAGATTGGATACAATTCAGAAAGCAAAAGAATTCCTGGAAAGATTCAAGGATGGAAGAAGAAGATGATGATGATGGGATGGACGGTGCAGTGGCAAGCAGTGAATAGTAAAGATGGATTACAAATTTTTATCATGGAATATCAATGGAGCTAATGCTCCGCAAAAAAGAAAAAGAGTATTCCATTATTTGAAAAAACTTAATCAAGATGTGATTTGCCTTCAAGAAACCCATATAAAAAGGGAGATACAAAATTTTTGATTCAGAAAAATTTGGGAGAAGAATTTTTGTCAACAAACATTAAGAAGAAGAATGGGGTGGTTTTTTAAAACAGTTGAAATTTATGTTAAATGTTAATATCAAAGAAAATATGTATAAAATGATGTATAGATGGTATATAACCCCAGGGGTACCCAGCCGATTTGGCGTGTGGGGCCGGGTCCTCGCCGCCCCCCATAAAACTAATTAGCATAATTTATGCTAATTAGTTTTTCCCGCTTTTTTCGCCGATTTTCGGCAATTTTAAGCCTAAAACTGGGGTTTTTAGTAAGTATGTCTGCTTTTACCGGCACTTTAGTGATATTGGACGCTCCCTCGACGATTAATAGCCTTCTCCCAGGCCCGCAGCTTCTCCGTGCACCCGGCCCGGGTCTCTGTACAATCTTCGTAGTTTGCGCATGCGCAAACCCACGGAGTCTCCAGGGACGTTCTGGGCATGCGCAAACTGCTCCCTGGAGCGTCCCTGGAGACTCCGTGGGTTTGCGCATGCGCAAACTACGAAGATTGTACAGAGACCCGGGCCGGGTGCACGGAGAAGCTGCGGGCCCGGGAGAAGGCTATTAATCGTCGAGGGAGCGTCCAATATCACTAAAGTGCCGGTAAAAGCAGACATACTTACTAAAAACCCCAGTTTTAGGCTTAAAATCGCCGAAAATCGGCGAAAAAAGCGGGAAAAATTCAAATTTTTCCCGCTCTTCCCCAGAGCCTCCCGCCCCCCCAGGAGCCTCTGCGCCCTTGCGCCCTGGGGCCCACCGCCCCAGGGCCCCCCATCTGGGGACGCCTATGACCCCAAGCAAATTAGCAAAAATGTATGAGAAGGTGACGAATAGATGTTGGAAATGTAAAAATCAAGAAGGAACTTTTTACCATATGTGGTGGACATGCTCCCAAGCAAAGAAGTACTGGACTCAGATTCATAAACAGATTGAGTTGATTTTAAAGATTAAGATTCAAATGAAACCGGAAACTTTTTTGTTGGGTATGTGGGATGATCATGTAGGCGAAAAATTTCAAACTTTGTTTTTGTATATGATAGCTGCGTCAAGAATTTTATATGCAAAATATTGGAAGAATTCAGAGATACCTTCGTTGGAAGATTGGTGGCTGAAAGTTTTGGATTATGCCGAAATGGACAAACTTACAATTTTAATTAAGGAAAAGTCAGTTAACCTTTTCGTGAATAATTGGAAACCATTTATAGATTTTTTAAGAGAGAGAGAGAGAGAGGAACGATGTGATGATATGTGGATTTAATGAATAGATTGTGGGTGTTATTTTGGCTAAGTTGGAAATTATATATAGAAAATAGTGAATAGTATGCTAGTAGGATGTGACGCTTTGTGCTTGCTATAATTTTATGAATTATGTATTGTTTTTATGTTATTATATCAATAAAATATAAATATACTAAAAAAGAAAAAGAAAACCAGAGGCTCTGTCCCAGGGCCACAGAAGGAGTACAGGCCTCCTTTAGGGACACCTCCCTCAAAAAAGCAGTACACAGAAGAACTGGACCATTGCTCGGGCCTAGAATGTGTCCCTTCCGGAACAAGGCACATGCCATTTCTGAGGGAGGTGCGCAAGTCGCCGTGTGCTTTGGGAAAGGTGCCTGGGAAGCAGTGGGGCCCAGGCCGTAGTAGCACACAAAAAGAAGACTTTCCTGCCAAGCCATCCTCTCCTTTGTGCTGGGATGGGGGCCTGCCAATTTCATCACCTAGCAGAGCCACCCTCTATGATCAGGTTGCGTGCCTGCGTGTAAGAGAGGAAATGATGCGTCACTGAAGGTGCCCAGCAGCAAGGCAGGTTTGCCAAGGAGAGCCTGCCTTTTGGACAGAAGTCGTTGGGCATCGCTGGCATAGACGGTTTGCACAATCCATAAGGCTACGTCCAGAAAACTCTTAGGCTGATGCATGTGGACAGGGGAGGCGGGATCTGGCCTGGTTCATCGACTGTGTGTGGTGTGTCTTACTTCCATTTTAATACGTTTATTATTTCTTCTGACTCGAAAGACAAACTGCATGTTACCAGCAAATAAATGCTTTCAACTATAGCTGGATGGTCTACTACTTCTTTCAGGGCCTGACCACCCGTGCAGCTGGGTGAAATGGCTGCTTTGGAGTTGTGGAGTAGGAGAAGCAGCGAACTGATGGACCCCACACCTGTCTGCTGCTTCGCCAGACCACTGCACCTGCCTGGCCACTCCACCCTGCCGCCTGCCCCATCCATCCCCTTCTCACTTGCTTTCCTTGGAGACTGAGTGAGAAAAGGAGGGGTGTGGCTTCCCTTCCCCTAGAACGCTGCTGCTGAATATTGTGGCAACGGAGCTGGAGGAGAGAGTGGAGCTCCCAGGAGAGTGTCAAGAGGAGAGAGTGGAGCTCCCAGGAGAGTGTCAAGAGGAGAGAGTGGAGCTCCCAGGAGAGTGTCAAGAGCTGCTGCCACTGCCTCCCTCCGCCACTTCTTCTAAATGGGTTGGGCAGGGAGGGTGCTGGGAGTGGTTGAGGTTCTGAGCCCAGATGGTGGCGGAGAATGAAAGGCCAGAAGTGGTAATGATGGGGGAGGGCACGCACGCATGAGATCAGAGTTTCTTGGAGGCAGAATTTGGGCACTGCTTTGGTTTGGAACAGTCTGATTTCTTTGCTGGGTAAGTCATTGAGATGGGAGCAATGGAAGAAGAGGGGAACATGCCCCTCCGCCCCGCAAGAAGAGGCCTTCCTAGCAAAACCCCCAGAATGCTGCCATGTTTGAGTGTATTGTTTAGTGTGGCTCTAAATTGCCAGCAATCCCTAACAGAAAAGGGTAGTTTCTGTGTACTACAAACCCAGAGAAGAGCTTTGACAGCATCCATCAAAAGGGCCCCCAAATTATTCACAGTCTGACCCTTTACCCCACTCTACTCCACGGAGCAATCAAGCAAGAGACTTTGACACACCAGGTGATCCCATTCATCCCAGAAATGTTCCAAGTTGTACTTGAATTTACTGTATTTCTCATTCTCAGACCCACTGAAAAAGAGAAATCAAGCTAGACAAGTCCAGATGTGATGCTGAACCTCTGTCTTGCCCCGTCATGCCTCACTCTTTTAACACTACATCTGTCCGAAGTCATCCTGGAGCATTCGCCACTCGGAAGAGCACAAGAATTTGCTTTTTGCTCAGATTGGCTCCCTCAACACAGTGGCCCCAGAAAGCTTCTGGTTGGCATAATGGAGAGAGCCCCCCCATACCCCCCCGCCGTTCTTTGTTCCCCTCATTCAAGAGCCCCAGCCTCCTTCTTCCTCTCGCTGCAGTGATCTCCCTCCTGATCACAACGAAAGCCCCGCCAGCCCCATACGCACCTCGTAGGACATCTCCCAGTCTAAACACTTGCTGCAGGGGACCCGCTAGGGTGCTGTGCCTGATCCGGCAGGTGAGCTGGGACTTCACATCCTTGTCTGTGAGCAGAACGTCCACAGAGCTGGAGGCCTGGTAGGAGGTGCTCTCTCCTTCCGGCAGAACGAGAGCAGGCGAGGTGTGGATTCGGCTCCCATCCTTGAACCACATGACAGAGATGTCTCGGGGGGCAAATCCATCAGAGGTGCAGTTGAAGGTTGCAGAAGCCCCTGATGTCACTCTGCTCAAGGGGCCGCTGATCGAGGGCTGAGATGGTGTAGCTGCAGGAGGAAGTGTTGACATATGAACACTTGGTGGTTGCCGGGGCCTGTCGGTTCGACTCAGTCAGACCGTTGCTTCGGCGGCTACACTGGCTGCCGGTTCGTTTCCGGGCACAATTCAAAGTGCTAGTTTTGACTTTTAAAGCCCTTAACGGCTCGGGTCCAGGGTATTTGAGGGACCGCCTCCTTCCTTATAATCCGACCCGTACTCTGAGGTCATCAGGGGGGGCCCTGTTAATCGTGCCACCACTGACAGAGGTGAGGGGGATGGCGGCGCGGAACAGGGCCTTCTCGGCAGTGGCGCCCCAACTGTGGAATTCCCTCCCCCTGGAATTGAGAACGGCTCCCTCTTTAGAGACCTTTCGGCGGGGCCTTAAGACATTTTTATTTAGATCAGCTTTTGATGTCTGACATGGCGGGCTGGCTTTTTTAACAGATGGCTTTGTAACAGATGGCTTTTAACATGTAAATGTGGATGACCCACTGGGGTTGTTTGTTTTAATTGTTTTAACTGTTTTAATTCTTTTTAAATGTATATATGTATTTTAATGTTTTATTGTAAGCCGCCTTGGTTGCCCTCGTGGGAGAAAGGCGGGGTAGAAATTCAATAAATAATAAAATAATAATAATCATATGAACAGGCACCCCAAACTGGGTAAGGGCCCTCTTGCAAGCCCCCGGCCCTTCTTCCGACAGAGTAGAGCTCAGAGGAACGTTTGGTTGGTTGGTTTGCTCCAAATCGGAAGTACTTTGGAAGCTCCAAATTGCCCTGAATCCATTACTAAAATGTTCATGATTGGGGCCTGGAAAGAACAGATCCAAATGGGATGCCTGAAGCTTTCAAGCCTGCACACCCCTCCTGGTATCAACCCCACTGTTACCTCTGCCTTTCCTCAAACAGGAAGATCTGATCCTGGTTTCAGGAGTGCCTAGCCAGATGCCCTCAGGAGGCCCCCAGCAGGGCATGGACACAACAATCTTTTCCTCCCTCCCTCTGCTGAATGCCCCCAGCATTGGGTATTCAGAGGAACACTCAGCGTTCTGTGTCTGGAGGTTCTATTTCTCATTTAATAGAACCTGGAAGTCCTATTTATGAAAGCTAAGCCGATTTTACCTGACACTATAAAGGGTCAGAGAGCCCAATCCTCCAGAAGCCCAATCCACAATTGCTCTGGGAGATCCTGATTGATTTCTAGGAATCCAGAAGTTGAATCCATCAAATTTATCTGGACCAGTTAGGACTCTGCTGCTGGGGAAGTGGCTATACCATTGAAAAGGAAGCTGCGTACTTCTAAGGCAAGATTTAAACATTTTTGGACCTTAAGTACGACGTCCAGTAAACGGGCAGCTTATGGGTAGAGGTAGGAGAAAATAGTTTTATTTTCCCACCGATTTTGGTGTTTAACCAAAATGAAATAGCACAAAGCAGTATTACATATTTTTATTCCACCACCACCCCCATTTTTATCAATTGTAACAACTTTAAAAATGTACTAGGTAGGTGGTATAGATTGTACAGTGTCAGCAGATGAGGCATGATGCAAAATTACATGGCTTTATTTTATTTATTTATTTATTTAGCAGATAATTATTTGCAACCAGAGCAGATAAGGACCTCTGGTGGTGTAGTCTGAACTGAAGTTCTTCCCTCCAATCAGGCGCGTCGCTGGCCTGCGGCGGGGAGGGCGGGCCGCCGGGGGTGCCGCGCGACCCCCTGGGGAGAGCGGGGAGAGCCGACACTTACATTGCACAAAGTTCCGTCGATGTAAGACAGCTCCGTTGATCTCCTTTCGGCCTGCCCTCCCTCCCCTGCGTCCGTTTGGCTCCAAAATGAGCTGAAAATGGAGCGGGGAGAGTGCTCTGCTCCTGCGCGTGACGTCACGCGCGGGGGTGGAGCCTCTCCCTTAAAGGTGATGCACGCCCCTGCTCTGGGGTGACGCGCGTCCTAGCGACGCGACTGCCTCCAATCAACAGAATCCTCCTCACTCTCTACAGACTCTGAGGGGCAAAGTATGCAACAAAGTCCAAGACTTCCTTGTAATGATGAAAAGCAGCCTTTTGATCTCTGCAGGTGGGGGGGGGGGGAGAGAGAGAGAGGAGGTTTCAAGTGCAAAATGGCTGATGTGATGGGGAAAGGATTAAGTACCCTTCTGCCACCCCTCCATGCAAAACCTGTTCCCCAAGGGTGCTTTTCATTTGAAGGATAAAACGCAGTCTGGGCTTACAGGCATTCACATGTAACATGTACTTAGTCTCCACGTTTCTGGGACAAAAGGGGCAGATTCCCCTCCTCGACACAGAGCCTGGATTATTTATTTATTTTTTCACATTTTTTTTTAATACAGCCCTTCCTCCAAGGAGCTCAGAGTGGTGTACATATTTCCTCCCCTCCTTTTTGTTCTCACACAACAACCCTGTGAGGTAGGTGGGGCTGAGAGATAGTGACTGGCCCAAGGTCACCCAGGAAGCTTCGTGGCTGAGCGGGGATTTGAACCTGGATCTTCCAGGTCTAAGTCCGACTCCCAAACCACGACACTCACCTATCACAGTCACCACGGTGCCCTTTCCCGATCTGTATTCCTTTTCTGGGGTTCCTGCCCTGAACTTCACACAGTAATAGGTCCCGGCATCCTCAGGTCGGATGTTGGCGATACGGATGCTGAAGTCGTCACCCGCTCCAGGAACGACTCTTATCACCCGCGGAGAGTGTGTTCCTTTGTCACTATAAATGGGCTGTTGGCTTCTGTCTGGGCCCTTGTACCACCTCACACCTCCGGCTATACTGATTCCCGTCAACGTACAGTTCAGAGTGAGGGTCTCTCCTGCTGACAGCGACAAGGGTCCTGGAGTCTGCAGCACTTCCAGGTCCTGACCCCTGGCACCTGCAACAGAAGTGGAATATCATAGTTATTTGTTTTCTCCATAAAGTGGTTTCTGTTACGTTGAATTTCACCCAGTGCAATGCTTCCTTAGAGAAATCTATAAGGCATCAGTATTAGATAATGTCAGGGAGGTCTCCCCCCATGTCATTCTCCCCCCCCCCGTTAAATCCTTTCAGAGGAGTGGGAAATGTGGGAAGAAAATACTGGGGGGTGCTGTGCTTTGAAGGGAGATGATGCCTTTTCTGTAAGATCCGGGTTGTATTGAAGTGGAAGTGTCCTTCCTGCAGGATCCAGATTGGAGGGGAGTGTGAGAACAGGTTATCTTGTTGGCTGTGTGCTCTCAGAGGCATCTGGTGGGGCCACTGTGAGTCCAGGAAGCTGGACTAGATGGGCCTTTGGCCTGATCCAGCAGCTGGGCTCTTCTTATGTTCTTATGTGAAATTGTTGAAAGCAGGTGGGGAAGCCAGAGGACTGCCCAGCCAGAGGAATAAAGCTGGCAAGTTAGGTGTCAGTGTGGAGAGTTACTGCTCTGGGAACCAAAGGGGAGTAACCCGCCAGGTGGCCCATTATCTAATGAGCAGGGGGGTCTGCAAGGACAGAGACCAGGGGCTGCCCATTCGGAGTGATGCCAGGTACCGGAGAATTAGGAGCTATGTGGGGTAGCAAGTAGTTAGGAGGGGCAGATCATGACTTGGCAGATTTATGGATAAGCTTACCATTCGTCCCAGAATTTCTGGGACAGTCCCGGAAACCGGCTTCGGGTCCTGGAACGGTCCCGGAATGATTCCGGGCTGGTTGGTAAGCCTCCGCACCGGCACCATTTTTAAAATGTAAAATTAACTTACCCAGGCGCCGGCATCTTGGCTCACAAAATCTCGCGAGATCCAAGATGTCAGCGCCCAAATCTCATGAGGGCATGGGAGATTTTGCGAGCCAAGATGCCATGCCGGCGCCCGGGTAAGTTAATTTTACATTTCAAAAATGGTGCCGGCGGCAGCGAGCTGACCAGGCCGGGTGAGCCTCAGCCAGACTGGGGCTTGCCAGCAACGACGAGGACGAGGACGGCAACAACGACAGGGCTCGCGAGAGCCTTGGCCGGGCCGGGCCTTGCTCGGCCCAGGCCAATGACGACAACAAGGCTCGCGCGGCCTAGTTAGACAATATTGGCCGAGCCAGCCTATTGGCCGAGCCAGCCTGGGAGGGGGCGGGAATGTCAGCCATGCCATCCCCATCCCGTTCCAGGGCTCGGCGGCTCTTTCCCCGCTGCCGCGGATGTACGTTGGCTTGAGAGCTGGCGAACATCTGTGGAGGCCCATTGGGGCCAGGCAGCCCTACACTAGGGGAAGGGGATGAACATCCCCTTGCCCCGAGGAGACCTCGGGCCATGCTGGAGCGGCCCAGGAAGGGTGTAGGATCCTGCTGCCGGCCCTATGGTCTGGCCGCGGATTGTTACGCAGGATTGGGTTGCCCGTCATGTAGTAAGTAGATAGTTTGTTGTTTTCTGTTGTCTTTAAAATGTATGTATCTCACTCACTGATTGAAACCCTCCTTTTAGTGCCCCAGTATGTGGGGTGGAGGGATTTTCTCTTACTGGAAAAACTTTAATAAACTTTTTAAGTACATTTCTGGAGTGTGTGCTTGTTGATTGACCAGAGGGAATTGGGCTACCCTGAGGAACCATTGGAAGGTTTGGGTAAAATATCTGAAGAGCGAGTGATCCTCCTCCTTCTGCCTGTGGCTGGAGCCCTGGGGGTGGAGGGAGGGGGGACGCGTTCAGCAGATTGCAGAGCGGACAACATTTCAAGGAAGTGGGGGTTTGGACATGTCAGCTTGGGGAGCTGTTTAAACTGCAGTCCCTGCTGTCGGGGGACCCTGGATGCCCTTCACCCCTTGGGGCAACAATGTTACAGAGAAGATTAAGTAGTAGTAGTAGTAGTAGTAGTAGTAGTAGTAGTTCTCCCAAATGGCAATTTTACCATTTAAATGTTTAATGTGAAATATTTAATTTGAATATCGAACGGGAAATTTTACCTCAGAATTACAAATATGAGTAATTTAGACTTGGCATATTTTGATCATTCTTTTTTTTAATTAATAAAAAAAATGACAAACAAGTCTCAAATAAGAGAAACGGTTAACTGTCAAATATTTTCAAATGCTACATGCTTCTGCATGCCCTATTAAATTAATTGAGAAACAGTGAGTGCTATTATGGATCGGCTATAAATTGGGTCAAGTGTCATATATGAAAATAAACATTATCAAATTCTAAATACAGTCCAGGGAAAAGTCAATTTGAAAATTGACAGAGTATAACTTTTAGGATAACCTGAGGGAACGACAGTTTTTTAGCTCCTCCAGACATCGTCCTGTAGCCTGGATATTTGTCTGAAAGTCGCCTCTGTGACTCCATGTCAGGAGTCCGTGACATCTCCACCCTACCCCACCCCGCGCAGATTGTGCCCTGCACATGCAGCTACTACAGGGTGGCCAGGAAGATCTTTCCCATATTTGTAGGGATGTTCATAGCAGTGTATTGAGCATTAAGGTCCCGTGTGCTCACTCTCCACTCAGAAAGCTGTTGTTGCAACAGAGCGCTCCAAAGGTCCGAGCCAGTTTGGACGTGTGTGAATGGAAAAGGGATAGGAGGGGCCATGAAACCAGCAGCATCGGTGAAGGTCTCCAAGGCCAGCCAGCCTTGCTGGGGAGTTCCCTGGGGCCCTGACCTGGGACTGGGAGGGATGTTGAGAAGGAAGCCGTCGGCACCGCACAGCGAAGTCTTCAAGACAGCATCGCTGCCACTCCTCTGTGCTCCCAAAGGTGCATCCCTTTGCCGCTAGCAGCCAGTACCATTTTTCAAAGCCACCTCTTCTCCCAGGCCAGTAAAATAACTGGGCCAGAGGAGGCAAAGTGCATTATTAGGAAGTAATACCGCAGTAATGGGAAGTAATGCAGTAATGGGAAGAGATAGGGATGAGGGAGGGAGGGAGGAGCACCAGTAGACCCATGAAAGCAAAGGGTGGGGAGAGAAATGTGGGGGAGAGAGAGGAGAAGGAGAGGAAAGAGAGCCAGGGCTCTCCTTGGTGGGCTGGGCCTGAGTTACAAACACACACACACACACACACACACACACACACACCCCTGATACCGGAAGATGCATGTATCTCCTAACCTATGGGTTTATTTTACCATGGCTGGAAATCTGGGCAATGCAGCTGGGCTAATTGTGACGTTTAACACTCACCAAGAATTTGCAGGACAAGGAGCAGCAGCACCCAGAACACAGGGAGCGATTCAGGGATGGGCCTCGAGGCAGCCATTGGGACAGCAGAGAGAGGGGGGGGGGACACCCTTCCGGGCTGTTTTTAATTTTGCATCAACATTTTCCTCATCAGAGCTTCCTTCCCTTTTGTCGAAGAAGGAACTTTTTTTGAGACTCTCTTCCCCTGTCTATATCTGTCGTCCACAAGTCGTGACAGCAGGCTTGTCTTTGGGTTGCTTTGTGTCACCGGCTCTCTGAGTGGCAGAAAGTTCCAAGGTAACATGCTGAGATCTGTTTCTTTGCAAGGAGTGAGTGCTGGAGCCCGTTGATGGGTCGGGCCAGTGTTTCCCCAAATGTTTTTCGACCTGCGGCTCCCTTGACCCTTGGCGACCCTTGGCCGTGGCTTCCCATTACATTATGTTGATGCCTGCCAGTTGGAATGGCACTGCTTTCCGAGAGCATTCCGTGGCACTCTGTGGCTCCCCTGGCTGGTTTCCATGGCTCCCCTGGGAGCCACGCCTCCCAGTTTGAGAACCACTGGGTTGGGCATTGGCCATACCTGCTCCTATCACCAAAATCCAACAAGAAACATATTAACAACAACAATTGTATACTACCATCCATATACATGGCACTTTACAAAGAATGGGAAACAGGTCCCTGCCCCAAATAAATAAAAGTTATTTATTTTAAATACCGTATTTCTTCGAATCTAAGGCGCCATCGATTCTAAGGCGCACCTTTACTTTCAGTACCACCAGCAGGGGAAAAAAAAATCCATCGATTGTAAGACTCACCTCCCTTCATTGAATCTACCCGCTTAGCACCAACTCTCCCCAGCATGTCTCCTGCAGCTGAGGATGACTGAGTGTACTGCCTTTGCATAGCATTTCTGGCCCCGCCGGAAAGTGCCATTTCCTTCGTTACCTGGGCTTGGGGGAGCTTCAGGGAGGCCTGCGCAACCCTCTGCAGGCCTCCCTAATCTTCAGTTCGGTGAAAAACAGCGATTTTTGGCCATTTCTGGTTTTCGCGCAGGTCTCCCTGAAGCTCCCCCAAGCCCCAGTAAGTAAGAAGATAGCATTTTGGGGTGCTTTTTGGAGACCTTTGATTCTAAGACGCACCCCATTTTTTGAAATGCTTAATTGGGAAAAAACATGCGTCTTAGAATTGAAGAAATACAGTAAACAACACCTGTAACCTCCTTCTCAGCAGCAAATTATGACTTGTGAAGCATCGTTTCCATGCAGAGATCCCAGGTCTTGAATCCCCAGTGGGAGAAGACGCTCTGTGTGTCATTTCCTTCCTTTGGGGCCTCTCCTGTGTCTTTGTTGGGATCCCTTTCCCCCCTGCTCCCGCCCCCAAAGCAAGGCTTTTTTCCTGGAGAAGGAGGGGGGCTGGAGGGGAGGGCAGGGAGCAATGCATGACTCTAAATGGGGCTAACTAGTGGGGGGAGAACTAGTGTAATTCATCTGTGGAACTCCTTGCCACAGGATGTGGTGATGGCACCCAGAGGCGTCGCTCCGGTAGGGGCGGGGCTGTAAGTTTTGCTCGGTCGGAGTCCCGTTTACCGAACGAGCAGGAGGCGGCCCCGCCCCCCCCACTGTCAGAGCCATTCCCCTGCGGAGAAAGCAGCAGGCAGGGTCTCTTGCCTGCTGCTTTCTCCGCAGGGGAATGGCTCTGACAGTGAGGGGGCGGGGCCGCCTCCTGCTCGTTCGGTAAACGGGACTCCGACCGGGCAAAACTTACAGCCCCGCCCCTACCGGAGCGACGCCTCTGATGGCACCTGGCCTAGATGCCTTTAAAAGGGGTTTGGACAGATTCATGGAGGAAAAGACCATCACAGGTTACAAGCCATAAGCAACCTCCTGCTTTTAGAAGTGGGTTTTCTCTGTGCCAGGTGCAAGGGAGTGGCGACAGGAAACAAGTTATCTTGTTGTCTGTGTGCTCTCGGAGGCATCTGGTGGGGCCACTGTGTGATACAGGAAGCTGGACTAGATGGGCTTTTGGCCTGATCCAGCAGGGCTCTTCTTATGTTCTTATGGGGCTTGAATGCTCAACCCACCCACCCCCAATTTGAAGACACAGCCCTTCTTTGCTCAGCTTCAGTCAGATTCCTGCATTATTATGAGTCTTAGTACTGAGTCTTTGTCTGCTTGACTTGTACACTCTTTTCCCTCTTTATACATTCCTCATCTGTTCGTGAAAACAGTCCTTCTAGTGAAAATCCAGATGAATCTAATTGTTACATTAATTTCAATGGGAAAAATTCTAACTCATTCCAAAGCCATTCCGGGTTCCCCCCAAAATCACCCTAAATGCCTAAAGCATATGGGGAAAGTGTGATAAAATAGAATGAACAGCATTTATTAACCACATTAGACAGCATCCATCAAGTGTTAGACATTCTACCTGTTCCAATATATCAGTGAATAGTGTTAGGCGAAGGAAGGATGGGAAGCGGGAGGGGGGGGTGAGGGAGGCTGCTGGACACGAATGATGACCAGTGAGGGAGATTGATTGTGAATTCCATGTTCCCCGAGATCTAGGATGGTGTCGTGGTTTGGGAGTCGGACTTAGATCTGGAAGATCCAGGTTCAAATCCCCGCTCAGCCATGAAGCTTCCTGGGTGACCTTGGGCCAGTCACTATCTCTCAGCCCCACCTACCTCACAGGGTTGTTGTGAGGAAAAAAAGGAGGGGAGGAAATATGTGCACCACTCTGAGCTCCTTGGAGGAAGGGCGGTATAAAAATGTGAAAATAAATAAATAAACTGGCCTCATCACGGAGAGCAAAAGACAGAGGCTGGGCCAACCGGGAGGCCAGGTCTACCAAATGGGTAGATCTGGGTGCCATATCGGGAAATGTGGTAGACCTGAGCTCCGGAGTCTTTTCCAGCCGCTGTCCTCCCCCTGCCCTGTTTGGCCCCCTCGCCTTTTGAGAAGGGGCCCAAAAGAAACTTTGTACCTCCTAATAAAATTCCTCTCAGAAGCCCTGAGCTCAATGCATCACTTAGCAACTCAAGTACCTTCTTCAAACTGAAATAGCATTCAGATGCCTTGTGCTGTTATTTCTCTTATTTGCCAGCAGGAGGCGCTACTGCTTTACCTAACTCTTTCTGTCTTGGACCTTATAGAATGGATAAGGAAGCACGGTCTTAATATGGATAAGTGAACATCCGTATAGCGAACGTATGGATAGTGGGGGAAGAGTGTACAGATAACATTATTGTCATCCTTAATTGAGGTTCAAAACTAGTCCAGCACCATGAATGCTCATAAAAACCCCTCCACTTTTTTGTCATTCCATCTAGCGTTTATACAGAAGGGGACTTTGAATGTTTTGCTCACCCCAGATCCATAATGGCTTTTACACAAAAGGGCTATATACTCAAATCCCCCTCTGAGCATATAGCCAGCGTGTGGAGGGGGATCACACCCTCTAGCCTGCCCCCCCCAGCAGCTGCAATCCTGCAAGTTCCACCCCTGACCTTGGTGGCAAAAGAGGGTTCCCAGTTGCACTGAAGAGGAGCAGGGTGGGTCGTCCCACCCCCCGAGGTCTGAGGCGCCATCAAAGGAAGAAAGGTATTTGCCGTAGAGCAGGCGCATGACCAGGTAGGCGCCTCCTTCTTGCTTCTTGTGTCCATCACTCTCTTCTCCATCGGGCTGAAGCTCTGGCTGTTCTCAGCTCTGGCTGAGTCCCAAGTTCTTTGGATTGTCCTGGGTCTATCCCTGGACCACTTTCATCAGGTGCAAGATGTTTCAGTTACGTTGCATTCAGTATTGGGCTCTCAGCCTATCAGTGATGATGAGTTACATTAGCATTTAACCCCAGAGACTATTGAAATGACTATAAAGATGCTGAGGTCTTTGGAGAAGCAAAGCAGCGAAGGCGTGATAGTGCAGTGAAATGGCAGGGCGCACAGAGACAGATCATGCCTGAGAATGCAGAAAAGAAGACACACATGTCACAAGGAAGCCAGGCAGTTATTCACTCAAGCAAGACCCCATAAATAGATACGCAGCTACTCAATATCACATCTGTTTTGGCAGCAGCGTAGCTGGCACCATGCCAGCCACCCCCTCGTGACGCTGACGTCACTCACCTCACCCCCGAGTGACATCAGTCGGAGCCAAACATCCCTCGGGGGCTAGGTGGGAGGGCGGGGACCAAAACAAACGCGGCTCGGAGGCTTCCGCAGGCTCCTCCAAGCCGTTCCGCCGCCTGGATCACCGCTGCTTGGATCGCCGCCGCCCCTGGTTTGATGCCCCCCACCACTGCAGGTTTGATGCCCCCCACCTGCTGCCCAGGGGCAACCCACCCCCCACCCTGCCCCATCCCATCCCATTCTACCCCTCTGTGTTTTGACCCTAAGATATTGTGCCTAGGGAAACGTCAGAATGGGGAATAAGACTGGAGACAGACCCTGTGGAAAACGGCTCTCCTCTAGACTTCTCACTCCTTATCCTGAGATAGAACGCCTTCTCCCAGAGATCTTGAGGACTAGGCGAAAACCCTAAGACTTTGGGTCAGATCCAAAATGTGGCAACCCTAGCCCCAAAACCATCTAAAAGCTCTGAGCATCCAGCACTTGTTCAAATCAAGGAGCTTTTCTATATTGGATATCAAGAGGTGGAGCCATTTATAGCAGCCTTCTCAACTAACATCCAATATAAACCGTGGAAAAGGAAACTACCCAACATGTAAAGACAAGGGGGTGGTGGTGGTGTAAAATGACCCGGAAACAGACAAGGTCCCTTGGATGGCAGACATGCTCCTCATTACACCATGAGCTCTCAAAAGGGTTGTTCTGGATTGAGGCTTATTATAAGACAAAGCTAAGAGCCTGGCTTCACTCTTTGGTCGACAACCCAGCCGTTAGGATTCAGCAGAACTGGGGAAATCAATTACTGTATTTCTTCAATTCTAAGACGCATGTTTTTTCCCAATTAAGCATTTCAAAAAATGGGGTGCGTCTTAGAATCAAAGGTCTCCAAAAAGCACCCCAAAATGCTATCTTCTTACTTACTGGGGCTTGGGGGAGCTTCAGGGAGACCTGCACGACCCTCTGCAGGCCTCCCCAATCTTCAGTTCGGCAAAAACCGGTGATTTTCAGCCATTTCCGGTTTTCGTGAAAACCAAAAATGGCCAAAAATCGCTGTTTTTCGCCGAACTGAAGATCAGGGAGGCCTGCAGAGGGTTGCGCAGGCCTCCCTGAAGCTCCCCCAAGCCCAGGTAACGAAGGAAATGGCACTTTCTGGCGGGGCCAGAAATGCTACGCAAAGGCAGTGCACTCAGTCATCCTCAGCTGCAGGAGACATGCTGGGGAGAGTTGGTGCTGAGAAGGTAGATTCAATGAAGGGAGGTGAGTCTTACAATCGATGTATTTTTTTTCCCCTGCTGGTGGTACTGAAAGTAAAGGTGTGCCTTAGAATCGATGGCGCCTTAGACTTGAAGAAATACGGTAAATGGCCTCCCTACATACATTCTGAGACAGATTGATTACATATTTCATAGAAAGGATAGACGTCCTATGCATTCTTTTGGAATATTATGTACTGTAAATGTTGGATAAGCTTTTTTTTTCTTTTCATTCTAATGTTGTGTTATATTATCATTTAATTACTTCTCATTACAACTTTGGATCAATGTGTCGTATTATGTGTATTCACTCGATAAATAAATAAATTATACACAACACATCCCCGCTCACACGCCAAACTCATACATTGTTCAAACTCATACCACCCTTTGTCCTGCATCTATTACAAAAGGCCACCCACAATTCTGTGCTGAGAGCATTAAATCTGTATTAACTGATATGCACCATCCATGAACATTTTCTCTTTTTCCAACCGTGATAAAAGTGGCACCGCAGACAATGGTTACATGACAGTGAAGTTTGGTTTCCTGTTGCCGCTTCCTATTTCTTCTTTGTGGGCTGGTTCCACCCTTCAAGGCAAAAGTGCCCTGACGGAGTCTTCCAGTGTTGTGCTGACACCACAATGCATTGGCTAATCCTCTTTCACTGCCGTCGGTGGAGGTGGGGCGGAAAGCTGCAGAACTTAGCTTTCCGCCCCACCTCCAGTGACACCAATGTCCTCTTTGCAGTGGCACAGGAGTCTTGGCAGTTCAGACGAAGATGGGGGGCAACAGCTCCCTGCTGACTCTGCTTTTGGGTGTGGTAGCGAGTCTCTTTTCAGCAGGAACCAGAGGTGAGTAAAAGCCGCGGTTACACAAAGTTGCAGGCAGCCTTTTCCCAGCTTCACCAAAATAAATCAGCCCCAGGAGGCTGTGAGGGAGGGGAAGAGCAGCAGGGCCTGGGAGAGGCTGCACACAAGGGGGCCCCCAGATCTTGACTTGGGGGGGAGACGCAGCTGGAGGAGGAAAAACAGCTGGAAGGACCTGATTGCAGTCCTTTGCAGCTGCATTCTGTGGAGGAAAATGGTTGAAGGAAAATTAGATGTGTGTAATATGTATTTCACATGCTAGCAAGGTTATGCTCAAAATCCTACAAGCTAGGCTTCAGCAGTACGTGGACCGAGAACTACCGGACGTACAAGCTGGGTTTCGAAGAGGCAGAGGAACTAGAGATCAGATTGCCAACATGCACTGGATCATGGAGAAAGCATGAGAGTTCCAAAAAAAACACACCTACTTCTGCTTCATTGACTACGCAAAAGCCTTTGATTGTGTGGATCACAACAAACTGTGGCAAATTCTTAAAGAGATGGGGGTACCAGACCACCTTACCTGTCTCCTGAGAAACCTGTATGTGGGTCAAGAAGCAACAGTTCAAACCAGCCATGGAACAACCGATTGGTTCAAAACTGGGAAGGCAGTATGGCAAGGCTGTATATTGTCACCCTGCTTATTTAACTTATATGCAGAGTACATTATGAGAAATGCAGGGCTGAATGAATCGCAAGCCGGAATCAAGATTGCCCGGAGAAATATCAACAACCTCAGATATGCAGACGATACCACCCTAATGGCAGAAAGTGAAGAAGAACTAAAGAGCCTCTTGATGAGGGTGAAAGAAGAGAGTGCAAAAGTTGGCTTGAAACTCAACATTAATAAAACTAAGATCATGGCATCTGGTCCCATCAATTCCTGGCAAATAGAAGGGGTAGAAATGGAAGCAGTAACAGATTTTACTTTTCTGGGCTCCAAGATCACTGCAGACGGAGACAGCAGCCATGAAATTAAAAGACGCTTACTCCTTGGAAGGAAAGCTATGGCAAACTTAGACAGCATAATAAAAAGCAGAGATATCACCATGCCAACAAAAGTTCGCATAGTCAGGGCGATGGTGTTCCCAGTAGCAATGTATGGTTGCGAGAGTTGGACCATAAGGAAGGCTGAGCGCCGAAGAATAGATGCTTTTGAACTGTGGTGCTGGAGAAGACTCCTGAGAGTCCCTTGGACTGCTAGGAGATCAAATCAGTCAATCCTAAATGAAATCAACCCTGACTGTTCCCTGGAAGGACAGGTACTGAGGCTGAAGCTCAAATATTTTGGCCACCTAATGCGAAGAGAGGACTTTCTGGAGAAGACTCTGATGCTGGGAAATATTGAAGGCAAAAGGAGAAGGGGAAGGCAAAGGATGAGATGGTTAGACAGCATCATCGATGCAACGAACATGAAAATGAGCGAACTCAGGAAGATAGTGGAGGACAGGAAGGCCTGGCGGGATGTGGTTCATGGGATTACAAAGGGTCGGACACGTCTTAACGACTGAACAACAACATACATTAAAAACAGTGACACCTGCAGGTTGTCGTCAGTATTCCAAACTTAAAAGACTTCCTTTTGGATTGAATGGTTCTCCTTTTCCATGCATAAATTATATAAATAAATTTTATATAACTTATTCTGGGAGACCAATTTTAACTATTTTGTGTCAGTTTTTGGTGGGTGCACAGCATCCATCAGTTCAAGATCCCGATAAATGTGCATGTTCCAGTCCATGCATGGTGTACTTATATCTATTCTGGAGCATCATTCTGTGACACCTCATAATAAGGCAACAAAGCTCCATCACATCCTCCTCCATCGCTTTCAGAAACTACGCTCTGTCTTGAGCTTCAGCCTAGGACGGATGTGACCATCCTGCTCTCTTCCCTATTGCTTGAAAAGAGGAACCTTCAAGCCCTCCCACACCGTCCCTCTCCTGATGTGAGTCTCAGGAGTCATTAGCGGCTTTTTGAAACATGAGACAGAATTACGTGTCTCCCTTGCCATGCATGTGTTTCTTGCGTCTTGGATGCTTCTGAACCTGTTCTGAAATGTGTCTTGTCTGGTGTTTTTCCAATATTCCCATTTACGTACGTAGAGTATTTCTTGTCTAGATGTCCAACTAGTAGAACCAGCCTGTTTTTCATGGTTGTTTAAGTTATCCACCATTCAGTCACATGGAGAAGTAATTGAGGAGAGCCAGATATTTTGGCCACCTAATGTGAAGAGAGGACTCTCTGGAGAAGACTCTGATGCTGGGAAAGATTGAAGGCAAAAGGAGAAGGGGAAGGCAAAGGATGAGATGGTTAGACAGCATCACCGATGCAACGAACAAGAAAATAATGAGCGAACTCAGGAAGACAGCGGCCTGGTGGGATATGGTTCATGGGATCACAAAGGGTCGGACATGACTTAACGACTGAACAACAACAACAAAAATATGTACAGTATTTGGTCCTTAATGGCATGTGAACGATGACCTAGCAGGGAGGAGAACCTGGATTGCTTATACCCAGGGATTTCAAAAAGCTGCTGCTGCTGCCCCTCCATGGCTGTGTGTGACCCGCAGGCAGCTATTCTTCTCCTTTGCTCAATTTGAACAGAAATATCCCCGCACAGTTCAAAGACACTTTAGGATCATGACATGAAGATTTCCTGAAAGGTGAATGTGTTCCTTTTGCAAGGGTTTCTACTGCCTCGCTCAATACAAACCTGACAGATGTTTCAGTAGGTGAGGAAGGGTAGGACAGGACCTTGGACTCCTCCTCCTTGTGCAAAAATAGTGTGCTAGGAGAACAGTGGTCTGTGTGCTAAAAGCAGCCCATAATATGCAAGGAGGAACTTCAGGTTCCCAACCTGTGGTATGCAGACCACAGGCTGGTGGTACGTGGGCTGTTGGCAGCCACCATCTTGGCTGCATGGCACCACATCCACGCCCGAAAAGCAGCACTTTGAGCTCTGATGAGCCATCAGAGCCTGAACGCGCAGGCTGAAAGCGTTGGGGGGCTGTCGCTGTTGGAAATAATGGGCAAATTCCGTATGCTGGACACTGGGGGGTGCATGCATGTTATTTGCTCACCTAGGTAGACCCTCTTGTCTTTGACCCCTCATTGTCTTAAGGAAGGGGTGTGGCCCCATACCCAGTTTCCTTCTTCTTCACCCTTCTCTCAATCTCTTCTGCATCTGACCACTGACCAGGGAAGACGTGGCAAGCTGCCCTCCTGCAGCCCAGCGCCATCTTTCCAGCATGCTTCCATGCAGAGAGCCCTAGCTTTAGGAGGGTTCTGTCCTTTCAAGTTTAGTGTATCCTCTGATGTGAATCAGACGTTGTATATATGAATGAAAACTGTAAGTAAACTTCTTTTTGCAACTTCAATCAACTATACCTAGTGTGTTTTCTCTAGCCAAGTAAAGCTAAGCAAGTCTGCCACGTGGGTGTGGAGTAAAACAGAGTAAGGGAGAGGGGAATGGAGCGACAAATAGCTACCCCCCCCCAGGGAATTCCAACAGGTTATGCGGCCCAGTTAACGCAGACGCTGCTGCGTGAAGAGAATCAGCTCTATTCAGAGAAAGAGAGAGAGAGAGTTTTTTCCCCCCACACCAATTGTTTTTGGTCAGACTTGCTAGAGGCTAGAGACAATGGCTACAGCCAGCCTATTAGCAGCAGATATCCCAACAATGAAATTGGACCCCAAGGCATTCAGGGTCTGGAAGAGGATGATGGAAGGTGAATTGAGAATGAAAAAGGTTTATTTTGTGCTGAGTGAGGATCGCCCAGGAGAAGGGAGCTCTGAGGAAGAGAAGGAGAGGTGGAGTTTTGCTGATTATGCAGCACAACATCTCATTTTTCGTACATTAGACGATGAAGCAAGACCCTATGCAGAAGAAGCAAAAAGTGCAAAAGAAATGTGGGATTGTCTCAGACAACGTTATGAAAATGTGGCTGAAAAGAGTCAATGTATTTTGATTGATAACCTGTGTAAACTCAAACTGCGGAGCAAAGAAGGCTATGAGTCCCACTGCAGCAAGCTAACGCAGATTTTTAACGATTTAGCCACAACAGGTTTAAAATTTGATGAGGAACAAAAAGTTGCATTTTTGGGGGGTTCATTAGAAGATAAAATATTCTCCCCATTCAAAAGTTCAGTTCGAGGAAGGGAGAACAAACAATACTCGAAAGTTTTAATAGAACTAGCCAATGAATGTATTTCTTCAAGAGAGCACGTTGAGACAAATTTCAGAGTGGAAAGCAGCTCCCGAGACAGACGAGACAGAGGAAGCCCTGTCACTTGCTTCAGATGTGGATTGGAGAATCACATTGCTAAACACTGTCAATCAGATAAGAACCATTCACACCTCTCCCAAGCTAGCCCTGCCGAAAACAAGAGATTATAAGGAAGGGGGAAGGGGCCCAAAGCATTCCTCAGGAGAGAGTCACAGACAAGGAAAGAGTTTCAATATGTACCTGGTAGAAAAGCAAAAAGCCATGTTTTCACATCAAAATCAGAACTCAAGTTCGCGCTGGATTCTGGACTCTGGTTGTACATCACACATGAGTCCGAATGTTCAGTTTTTCCAAGAGCTAAACCGAGATTTTTCAGGTGAAATAACAGTGGCAAATGGTGAAAAATTGCGCATATGTGGAAGAGGTAAAGTAAAACTACAATGCTTTGCAAATGGTAAAATAAATGAACTCATAGCAAACGATGTGACTTATGTCCCAGAGATACAACATAACATGTTAAGCGTCTCAACTATGACCAGAAAAGGATTAACCGTTGAATTTGAGGGGGACAGATGTAATATTTTGAAAAATACTGAATTAATTGCGCAAGGATCTATGCAGGATGGAGTTTATTTTCTAGATATGCCAAAACAGCATGGAGAGCGCCTGATGTCTGCCCAACAACGACAATGCACAAATGAATGTGCTCACCTGTATCACAGAAAATGTGGACACACAGACATCAGTGGCATACTGGACCTGCAGAGAAGAGACCTGGCAGAAGGACCACAGGTAAAGCGCTGCAGCAACCATCCAGAAAAGTGTATGGTATGTATGAAAACAAAAGACATAAAACTTTCTATTCCACAGAAAGTTGAGAAGTGCAGTACCAGCAGTGTGTTAGAACTTATTCACACTGAATTATATGGCCCAATTAAAATGCCATCTGTTGGTGGGAACAGATTCATATTGACTTTTACTGATGACTTTTTCAAATTATAGTATGATTTACTTACTGAAGGACAAAAGTGAAATTCTTGGCAAGATCAAGCAATATGTGGCAGCTGTGAGCAACAGGTTTGGAAAGAAGCCTCAACAGCTGAGGACTAGCAACGGTAATCAGCGTGGTGAGCACATGTCAAACCAGACACGCAAATACCTTGACCAACAAGGTATAACTCACACACCAACAGCTCCATGTAGCTCACAACAGAGTGGGGTGGCAGAGAGAAAGAACAGAAGTCTTTTAGAGATGACCAGAGCAATGCTTGCAGATGCAGAGCTACCTACTAAGTTTCGGGGTGACGCTATAGATACAGCTAACTATATGCAGAACAGACTGCCCACCAAAGATGCAGGAAAGACCCCATATGAACTGTGGCATGGGAAAGCACCAAGCATTTCAGAGTTTTTGGGTGCAAGGTTTATGCTTATGTGCCAAAAGAAAAGAGATCCAAACTAGATCTCAGAGCACAAGAAGGGATCTTTATTGGCTACCCAAAAGGATCCACTGGCTATAAAATAATGGACTTAAAGACTGGACAGGTGTCAGTTCGTCATGGGCTCTACTTTGAAGAACATAAAAAGACTAACAAGAGCCAAAGCTTCATAGAGAAATCACTAGTGATAAATGATGAACTAATGTATGTGCAAGATTACTACCCAGAGATCAGTACGCCAGCAGAAGGGGACACAGCTGAGGACGAGCTGCCGGAGCCAGACGTCGCCAGTGATGCAGACCAGGTTCCAGATCAGCACCTCAGACGTTCACCCAGAGAGAACAAAGGCGTACCACCTGCACAATTTGAAGTGTGCAACCTCGCAAGGTCGTCGTTGCAGCGAGAGTCAAGTAAGTGGAAAGACACTGCACAACACAAAACAGAAGGGGCCCGAGAGCACCAGAACCATGAAGAATCTTCTAGCAAAAACTGAATCCAGAGTCTGCGAGCAAAGATGAATATCGCGGACTCCAGCATCCAAAATTTGAGAAGGGGTGTTGGAAATAATGGGCAAATTCCGTATGCTGGAGACTGGGCGGTGTATGCATGTTATTTGCTCACCTAGGTAGACCCTCTTGTCTTTGACCCCTCATTGTCTTAAGGAAGGGGCGTGGCCCCAGACCCAGTTTCCTTCTTCTTCACCCTTCTCTCAATCTCTTCTGCATCTGACCACTGACCAGGGAAGACGTGGCAAGCTGCCCTCCAGCAGCCCAGCGCCATCTTTCCAGCATGCTTCCATGCAGAGAGTCCTAGCTTTAGGAGGGTTCTGTCCTTTCAAGTTTAGTGTATCCTCTGATGTGAATCAGACGTTGTATATATGAATGAAAACTGTAAGTAAACTTCTTTTTGCAACTTCAATCAACTATGCCTAGTGTGTTTTCTCTAGCCAAGTAAAGCTAAGCAAGTCTGCCATGTGGGTGGGGAGTAAAACAGAGTAAGGGAGAGGGGAACGGAGCGACGAATAGCTACCCCCCCAAGGAAATTCCAACAGTCGCTCCCACCCTCCCCTGCGTCTTACCTTGCGTTTCTGTCCTTTTCAGAGCTCCAGCATGCCGTGAACTCAGAAGAAAGTGCCGATGACGTCACTGGCACTTTCTTCTGGTGGTAAGCAGCTGGCTGGAGGCCAGCGTAGGTGGTACGTGGGCCGAAAAGTTTGAGAAACGCTGCGTAAATATATGGGAGGAAGAAAAGGGGAGAAACTGCTAGGTTTGTGCATGCCCCAAAATTACAGAGATATTTGTCAAGGCAACAGTATTCAGGGATTTCAGTACCACTGCACAGGGGTGTCTTAATTTTGCATTTGTCACTGCTCTGGAAAAGGTCTTCAGCATTTTTTTTTAACTACGTACTTTCAACATGGCCTCATTCAAGAGCAGAGCACCACTACACCCCCCCCAGAGGTTTGCTCACCAGTCACTGCCCAAACCAATCAGAACAACGAAGGTGAGCTTGAAGAAGCTGTACCAACAGTTTGGTGTCTTTCTTTCCAGGCGCTGAAGGCCAGGAGCTGCTGCAGCCACAGGGCTCCGTGTCAGTACTGAGAGGGGAGAATCTTACGCTGGAATGTTGGGTGTCTCCTACTATATTTAATCCTGCTGGACCTGTGAAATGGTTCCTGGGAAAAGGCCGCACCCGGAAGCTCATCTATTCAGACACCACATCGTCTGACAGGGTCACAAGGGCCGAGCCAGGCTCCAACACAAATTTCACCATCTCCATCCATAACGTTGTTCCTGAGGATGCTGGGACCTACTACTGTGTCAAGCAGAGAATGCCAGGTGACCAAGACTGGCTAAGTGGGCCTGGAAATGAGGTGGCCGTGAGACGTGAGTGCAAACGAAGCGAGAGTTGGGCTTCTTGTCAGCTGTCCCTTGGCCCTGTGGGATCAGGTTCCAGCAGTTCCTCCTCCATGTGACAGGCAGCCCCTGCCATCCACCTGCATGCGTGGCCTCATCATCTCACCCACCGCTTCAGTGCAAGACCGTTTGGGAAGGTGCCCCATGGTCTGGGGTTCGACCCCCAACATGATCACTGAGGTTTTGGGGTCAGGCAGGAAGAAGCAGAACAGAGGCAGCTATTTTCACAAAATAGTCGCCACAGCTCTCAACTGCTCTGCTCTGGCTCAAAGGCTCAACGGCTTTGAAAAAGTATCTTCCACTCACTCCGGCAGTCATTGAGAGCGCAATCCTGCGTAACTATAGAGCGGCTGAGCGAGCGCTCCGCTGCTCTAAGCCGTCGCGAACGTGCTTTACGATCAACCCTAGGATCGATCCTGCTGCTGCGGCTCCTGCCAGCGAGAGCAGGGGTGGGCCAGGCGGCGAGGGAGGATGGCGTTTGGCTGAGCTGGCCCGGGAGGGGGCGGGGATGGTGGCTGCTGCATCCCCGTCCCATTCCCAGGCTGGCGCGGCCATTACACGGCCTCCTCAGATATACAGCAGCTCAACTGGGGCCTCCCCGCACTACACCAGGGAAAGGGGAGTCTCCTGCACGTTGCCTTCGCCCCACTGAATGGCTCCGAAGGCAAGGGGGCGGGGCCGCCTCGTGCCGGTGAGTAACGGAGGTCAGCGCAGTGCGGAACTTAGCGTTCTGCCCACCTCCAGCGATGCCACTGCCTGGAGGGTTGGCAGCCTGAGTTGCTCCCTCTCTTTCAACCCCCACCATCATTCTGGGCTTTGCCCTCTGGTTCTGTCAAGGCCCTGGAATATTTGCTATCAATGGTCCCCACCTTTCAGCCTTACCCTGCAATGCTTGTTCTTAGCTTCCCAAGACGATGACAATCTTCCCAAGATGACAGCAATTCCAGTCGCTGCTGGGACCGGCTGCAGCCTCCTTCTCCTCGCTGTCTTGTTCTCTGCAGCTCTTTACTTCTACATCAAAAAGAAAAGAGGTGAGTGGATGTGGAGTTCTGTCACTCTTCAAGCAAGTCAGTAGGATGTTGTCAGAGCGTCAGGCTAGGACTACGGAAACCTGTGTTCAAATCCCCACCCACTGGGGGACCCTGGGCCAGTCACACTGTCTTAGGCTTCCTCACAGAGTCAGACCAGGAGTGAGGAGCAGAAAGTCCCATTCAGCCATGCAGCTCACTGGCCTAACCTACCTCACAGGGTTGTTGTGAGGATACAATGGCAGGGTGGGGAGGAATAACCATGAATGCTGCCTGGAGTTCCTTGGAAGAAGGAGGGTGGAGTGTAATTGTTCCAGGCCCCCAAACGCTGCCCTTTACTAATCCTGTCCTTTCTTCTTCTCCTGTGTGTGTATCCAGGCAAGAAGCCCAGTCCCTCAAGGTCTGTATATAGATATCACTTCACTGGCTTTTCACAATGTTTGGGTGTGTGTGTGTGTGTGTGTGTGTGTGTGTGTGTGTGTGTGTGTGTGTGTGTGTGTGGCAAGCAGCCTTCGGACTACAGTGTTGTCCCAGCAACTGGCCCCTTGTATCCCGTGCCGGCTTGCTCTGGGATCTGCAGTGTTCAAAGGCGGGAGAACTCACACATTCTCCTCCTAGGCACACCTGAGCCCTGAGCTCGAGCAGCTCTTTCCCAGCTCAGCGCATAAAATAAAAAAATCAAAGTTCCTCCGAGAAGCCAAATTCTGTGCCAAGAAATGCTGAATCCCACAATGTGCATAAATGGATAACTTTGCTTCTTTGCATATAGCTTTATTTCGCTTCTATCACAACCAGACGCTGCGCAATGTGGAAGATCCGTGAGCTGATCTCTGCAGGGAGCTCTCAGTCTGATCAGTGGCACTCAGGGAGGGAGTTCAACTTTCAACCCTTTGCCCCACTTTCCCAATCTAAATTTCTGCCTGTCCCCCAACACTAAAAGCAGCTACTATAACTAATAGCTATAAGTTATTAGGGATCTTTTTTCTGATATGGAGCCAATAGTGTTGGGAGATAGAGCAATTTAGAATAGGGAAGTTTAGATGGGGGCATACTGGGAAGGAGTTATAAGCCCCACCATGTGCCAATGATCCCATCAAATTCAGACACCTTCCCCAGCGACTTTAAATTAAACTACAAATGAAAATGTTGTGCATAACTGAAGCTGCCTTAGACTAGAGAATATATCATTCCTGTATCTATCTAGCACACAATTGTCTACTTGGATTGGCAGCAGTTCTCCAGAGTCTCAGAGAAAGGTCTTTTGCCAGCCCTCCTGGGAGCCTTTTTGGCTAGAGATGCCAAGGGTCACAGATCTGGCTTTTAGTCCCATGGAGGGAGCAAGCCAATAAGATATCATCGACATATCATCGACATACTTTCAAGCTTAAAGTCTGAGGTCTAGCCCTAAAGCCTAGGCACTCGTGTGTGTGTGTGTTTGTGTGTGTGTGTGTGTGCACGTGTACGTGCACGCATGTGTGCATGGGAGAAAGAGAGAGAGAGAGAGAGAGAGAGAGATTCCAAATTTTGCCTTTAGGACTACACAAAGCCCTTTGCACAGGGTTTTATATTGTAAAAATATGACTTAAGTTGCAAAATAGTGATGTTTTATTATTGGCTGATTTACATGTTTAGCCTACCGGATTGCAAAGCTCCAGGCAAATAACAATACACTAAGCTACTTGTAAAATAACAAATTGGAGAGATAAACTTACCAAATATTAAGCATCACACACACACCGCCATCTTGGTTCTCGCGAGATTTCGTGAGATCCAAGATGGCTGCCGCCAGGAAAGAGGTAAGTTTTAAAATTTTAAAAGCCCCAAAAGTGGATGCGGCAGCTGCGGAGGCTTTCACCGGCCCGGAAACATTCCAGGACAAATCAGGGACCCGAGCTCGGGTTCCGGGACCTTCCCGGAATTTCAGGAACGAATGGTAAGCCTATGTTCAGGGGTCATTTCAGTGTGGGCGTCTCAATTATAGAATTTATACAGAAATCAGACTGGGTCCTTCTCTTCCTGTTTTTAAATGGAGACAGATGACTTTCCTGTTTAGAAGCCTTTTTGTGCTGCAGTTTATTGTGCAAAAACATTAATGGAAAACTAAGTATATTTGTATGCATTTTTATTGCTGTTTGGGGCACAAATCTCATGTGGAGTTTTCCACGCATGGGCCCTGAGCATCCATGCTGAAGCACATGGCTTTGGTGAGACGTGGAGAGAGAGGATAGTTCAGCCACAAACAGCCCAGGCCCTGAATATTGTTATTGAGAGGCAATAAACCAGGGTATGGATGGACTTCTCATGTGTGTGCTCTGCGCTTCTTCCCCAGGCCTGAAAGCTCCTTGCCGGAGAACCCAAGGACTCCTCATCAGGTAGGGTCAACCTTTTCTCCTGGCAGTTGCCTTGTAAAGAGAGATCAGTGAAGACAGGCACTGCGATTCTGAGCATGTTTATTCAGAAGGAAGCCCAACTGATGCCATGAGGACTTTCCTCCTTAGTGTGTAAAGGCTTGAAACCTCAAAGTGCTTTTGTACAGTAGAGTTAGTTTATTTGTAAACATACAACTTGAGCCGCCGAGAACACAGACACCCCGGCAGGGATCATGTTTAAAGAAGCATCAATGGTCCCCTACAAATCAGAGAGAGAGAGAGAGAGAGAGAGAGAGAGAGAGAGAGAGAGAGAGAGCATGCCTTGGAGCCGCCCCTCCCTCCACTTCTTGCCAGTGAGTTGCAAAACACTCCAACGTCCTTATTTTGGCTACATTCAACTGCGTCTTTGAGCAATGCCACCCACACCAGGTCGCTTGTGCCTCCTCCAGCCATCACAGGCCGGCAAGCGCTTTCAGCCATGTAATGCCTGCAGGCTTTGAAGGAGCCTTCAGAGTCTCTGCGGCATACGCTGTTTGCTGTGGATAAATGATGCTGTTTTAAAGACTCGGGTTGTGTCTGCCGTTTCCTCCTACCTGGCCAGTGATGAAAATTGAGTGCTGCATGAAACAGTGCTATAGGAGACGTACCGTAGTTGAACTAGGCTGCAGGAAACTGGTGCTGTCGGCCTCGTGCTACCCAGAAATGCACTGCTCCCATTGACTACAATAGCTGTCAATCACAGCCAGGGCAAAGAGGGCTGGAGGTATTACTGTGTTGAAGAAATTTAAATTCTGCACCAAGGAAAGCTAAATGATATACTCTGTAGTCTAAATGATGCACATTTCCTCTGTCTTTTGCATACTCGATTCTGCCTCAGTGTTTCCATTCCGCATCATTCTGGTTGTGCAGGAGGTGAGGCAGGGAGGGTCCAAGCTCTGCTCTTGTTCCACTTTCCCCCCCTTCCTTCTGAAATGTCAACAGGCCAAGCTATTCCATCACTTTCAAGCACACACCTCTGCAATCTTAAGCAAAGCATTAGAAACTAGATGTTTTAGTGGAAGCTGCTATACAGTACTCTGCACCCAACAACACCACATTCTGCAAGTTTTCTGAGTTCCTGTGGAATGACAGCGTAATACACAGCCTGGCTCTTTGTGTACAGAAAAAAGAGGTCACGGTTTCTTCTCTTTCAGGCCCCGGCTGACAAAGAGATTGTCTACGTGGACGTGAAGCTCCAAAATGGTGCCCAGAGGCCCAAGCATAGCAAGCCGGAAGAGCAGTCCACATACGCCACCATCCGGTGAAGAGATCGCCGGCTGCTGTTTTGCCGAGGTTCACACAGCCTGGACTGAAACCACGGAAGAGACTATTTGACACATGAGAACAAGAGCTGCAGATGTTTTGTCTAATAACGATGGAGTAATTGCTTGCAACTCGTTAGACAATCTGGATTGGTGGGAAAAACAAGCGTGGCTTATCCAAGGATGGCCTCCAGAGTCTAGTCTTGCTGGGTTTAGGACAGTCCCACCCCGCCGAGGAGATTCTACAGGCCCAACTACTCACACAGGCTTCTGCCATCATTTAAACTGAAACAGCTTCCTCAGATCTCTCACATGGCCTTTCACACCCTGAGGCCCTCTGGGCTCGGCTTGTAAAGAGGCCACAGACAACAGTGGCTGGGTTGGTTTCGTCAAGGCTGGGGTTGGTCTAGAAGACACTGGGATGTGCTTATCAGAGCATGACTGGGTGGGTCACTCGCAGACACACCACGTTAAACGAAAGGCAAATGCACTTTAGGGGTCTATGGCCAGACTTTCTATAGGAACTTTGACCACAGACTAACAAAGAGTCTGTTGTGGGATGAGCTCATGCTGGACCAAGACAGCTCTTGATGGGTTTTCTATTGCCGTCCCTGGTGGACATGGTCCAGAATAGGACCGTGTCCTATTATTGTGTCAGCCCTTCAGAAAGGCATGACTGGGTGTACCTTCATTGCTCAGACCACCAGTGTCCTGATTAACATAATAAGGCTCTTGAGCTGCAGTGCTATGCATGCTTTCCTAGGAGTAAATACAATTCTGAGAAGACACGTACAGGATTGTGCTGCTGATTGAGTGTTCAGTGAGCTTGGTGAGTGGAAGCCAGGGGCCAAAGGCACTTCATAAATGATGCCCCTGTTTCTCTTAAAGCCAGGAAGCTCCCAGGACTGTGGCATCGTTTGCATGTCTGAATATGGTGGCAGAGCAAAGTGTAGCTGCTGCTGGTGGAATGTTCCAAACAGACCTCTCTCTCACAAGCCAGTGAGGAGGGTGTGTGTGTGTGTGTGTGTGTGTGTGTGTGAGAGAGAGAGAGAGAGAGAGAGAGAGAGAGAGAGAGAGAGAGAGAGTGCACAGGTGACAGGAGAGGAAGTGTCTAGTGTGTGTGTGTGTGTGTGTGTGTGTGTGTGTGTGTGTGTGTGTGTGTGTGTGTGTGTGTGTGTGTGTGATGTCTCCTTTGACGAACTCTAGCTGGCTTTTTCTCCAAAGGCCTTTGGGGTCTGGTGCTTCCGATCCCATAGGCAGCCAGCTTCCAATCCCGAGCAAAAGCAACAACGCAAGACTGGCCTGCCTCAGGCTTGCCTAGAATGCATCCAGCACCACAGATATGTTGGACAACACTGCTCAGTATAGAACTACCTCTTGGCCTTGGAAAAAGGACGGGAAGAACAGAAGAGCTCCAAGCATGTCTCATTTCTGCACCAAATGTTTGTTTTTCTTCACCAGAAAGGAAATTCTGCAAGCTGCAACTGATTCTATTGTGCACATTTTAAAATGCCATGCACACTTCCTTGCTTCTGGCTGCTGCTGTGATTGCATCTTGCCATCAGACTTTTTTTTTGCAAGAAGTTTGAAAGAGGCAGGAGGGGGGGCAAGGGAGCCTGGGGGACAGGCTGAGCATCCTCCCTGCATTTTCTCTTGCCCCAAGGCCTGCCACCACCACCGCTCCAGTCACTACATGACTTACACATGTACAGAACAGAGTGACGCACCACCAGTTTAGGCCACGCCAAACGACTTCATCTGGAGCTAATTAATGTGATTCTGAAGCAAGCCAAGCCCCCTCATGGGAGGGTTTCTCTAGGAGGCTGGTGAGGAAGAGACATATTTCAGGAGCCAGTGATGTGAACAGGATGACGCATCCTTGCAGAGGCAGCTCTGGCAGAAGTGAGAGCCAGTGAATAGCAAAGCGATGCTTCGGAGTTCTTCCCGTTGACAGCAAGCGGGGCTGTGCCTTGCATCATGGTGGGGAACATGCTGGTGGCAAGCAGGACAGGACTGCAGCCTGCCTGCCCTTCCTCTCTCCGCCATGCACTTTGATAGACTGTACTGTAGTAGTTGCAAATGTTTGATACATCTCCAGACAGATTCTCTTAAAAATGAATCAGCAGCAGCACAGCCGCCTCCATGGCAGTTCTGGTCACAAGCTCTCACGATACAAGCACAGGATGGAGCAGAGCCAAGTCTGTGGGGCTGGTGTGCTGCAGTTGCTCTGAGGCAGTTACAGCCTTTCATGAACGGGCAAAAGCCGCCTTTGGATGCCGTTCAGTTGGTGAGCACAGCGCCAAGGCAGCGGGCTTCCTTCGCCTGCCGAGGCCCGGCTCTAAAGCCTCCACCGCCCGCCTGCCTTCGCAGCGTCTTCTCGGAGCAGGGGCTCTTTGCTTTCTTAATTGCATTAAAACTGTCCTTGTGTAACACAGCCGTGCAAGCTGCCGCTCTCGCCGGGAGCTTCTCATCACACTCCCAGCCAGCCAGAGCAATCCGCTTGTGAGCTGTTCTCGTTTCAAGGCAGTAGCTGGCAAGGGAGCCCCTGTGCTCATTCGGGCAGCACTTTCCACTTGCAAAGGGGTTGGGAGGAGGGAGGAAAAAGGTCACCTCTGACTCCACATCTTACCCCCCTGCCTGCCCTAGTCTGCCCCAAAGGCAGAGCCCAACCATGCACCACCTTCCTCCAACACACACACACACCCTCAGCCACACACATATATCACATATGCAGTTAAGGAGGCACAACATGTTGTTGTTCTACCACCAGAAGGGAGGAGCAAGTGCGTTGCAAAGAGAGCAACCGGACGGCCTCCTCCGCCCATGTGAGCCTGACCCCCTTCTCGTACCAGGGCGGGAGGGGCAGCATCGCTCAATGGCAGAGCACATGTCGTGCATGCAGAAGGTCCCAGGTTCAATTCCTGCGGCGGGGGCAGCATCAGGGGTCAGCCAGGGCCCATCAGGGGTGCCCATCCGAGGGCCCGCCCAACCAGGCCAACCCCCTGAACACTCAAGTACCACTGCGGCAGTGATGGCGCAGCATGAGCCAGTAACAGGCTCGCACCCTGTCAACAACCAATGGAAGCATCTCTCATAGGCCGGTAGAGAGGGAGGAGCTGCAACTGCCAAAGAAAGATCCCCCCCATTCACCAAGAGGGAGGGTGGGAGCAGTGGAGGTGTGGGGGGGGGACACACGTGACATTTTGATGGCTTGGCTGTTGTCATGTGTTCTGAAAGTTTGGTGTTTGTTTACTGCTTATTTTTATTGTTTTAATATGGTTGTATCCCAGCCTGGCAGTATTAACACAGAAGGGTGGGGCATTTTTAAGGTGAAGAAATGCGTTGTGTTGGGGGTCCTGCTCCATTGTTGCCTGCTTCACACAGTTGGTGAATCTTGCACCCCCTCCATTTCCTTTTGATCACCACCCCAATAAGGACTTCTCACTGGTGTCGCTGCAGGGGGTCTGTGGTCATTAGAGGGGGAGCACGAAGAGGCCCCACCCCCTCGCCTTCGGAACCATTCAAGGCGGCGAAAGCAGCGCTTCGTGCTCCGGTGTAACGGAGGGTCGGAGCCTCGGCGGAACTTAGAGCTCCGCCCCCCCTGCAGCGACGCCAACTTCAGCACTTGACTCCATCCCATTTTGGCATAAGATGAGCCTGCACTTTTTGAAAATAAAAGTTTGATGAATGCTCAGATCAGGGCTCCAGGAGCAATTTTTCCTTGGTCTGGTTATTTCCCACAAGGGTTCCGCAGCAAAAGCACTGCAATTGCTTCCTGACGCTTGCTCCATCCAGAAGGGGTTCGGGAGGGGAGGGGGGGGCCTCTGGTCAAAGTCTAGTTTCTTTCCCTCACACACTATAATGAGAAGCAAACACTGCTGTGTGTACCTTGTCTCTTGTTTTGTGCACATAGATCCAGCACTAGAAAAGCCTGGCAAGGGTTCAGCCCACTAAGCAAAGCCCACATCGGTTGCTTTGAATTTTTGAGTTTTCCATGAAAAAAGGGGTCTGTGGTCGTTAGAGGGGGAGGCGCAGGGTGCAGCGCCTGGTGGCAACCAGCAGCCCCTTCCAGCCCCAAACTGGGTTGACACTGGGACAGTCATTCTTGCTGCCACCGCTCAAGGCCACCGTCCCGCTTGCTGCCACCGCTCATTGGGGGGACATGATTGAGACTTATAAAAGTATGCATGGGATGGAGAGAGTGGATAGAGGGAAATTCTTCTCCCTCTCGCACAACACCAGAACCAGGGGACATGTACTAAAATTGAGTGGAGGGAGAGTTAGAACGGACAAAAGAAAATATTTCTTTACCCAGCGTGTAATTCATCTGTGGAACTCCTTGCCACAGGATGAGGTGATGGCACCTGGCCTAGATGCCTTTAAAAGGGGTTTGGATAGATGCATGGAGGAAAAGACCATCACAGGTTACAATCCATAAGCAACCTCCTGGTTTTAGAAGTGGGTTTTCTTTGTGCCAGGTGCAAGGGAGTGTCAACGGGAAACAGGTTGTCTTGTTGTCTTGTGCTCCCTGAGGCATCTGGTGGGGCCACTGTGTGACACAGGAAGCTGGACTAGATGGGCTTTTGGCCTGATCCAGCAGGGCTCTTCTTATGTTCTTATGTTAAGGCCAAAGGAAACCAGACTGAAGGAGGCTGCTGCCTTGAGGACGCCTCCTTCCCAGGAGACTGAGAGCCCCCAGATCCCTTCAAGTCAGACGGTAGCGAAGGCTGGCAGCCTGGGAAGGTGGGGCAACCCACTGCCTCCTGAGCGAACTGAGGCCAGGCAGGTGAAACAGTAGAATCGTGAAGGTTGATTAAAAGAAGCTGAGCGTCAAAAGAAGAAGGCAAAGATAAGGCACTTGAGGAATCATGGAAAGGCAGAGGAAGGTTTAGGTGGCTGGGCGGGGCAAGGGAGCATAAGGGGTTAAAATGCAAGCTGAAAGTAAGGAGACCACAAAGGGACTAAGCACCACCTTCCCTGGGCACTGTCCCTACGTTTGCACAGTCTTTGCACCCACGCCTAGCCAGGCAGGTGAGCCCCCATGAAGCATTCGATGCTCCCAGTGTTGGACCAGGACAAATGTGCAAAGGAGAGCGTGCACAATCCACTTGTATAACCTTGGCTACTAGAGGATCACTTGAGCTCAAGTCATGATATTGTGTGATTCTGGGCAAATTTTCTTCAGTTCTGGAATTAATTTTTAAAGGTTCTCCAATGGTCAAACTAACTACACATCCTGAGGAATGTGTATGTTGGCCTGTTTTGGTTTTCTTTGTTTCTAAAACTGGAATCGTGATCAAAACCGCAACAGGAGTGTAGGATGTGGTGTGGAGTCTGGCTGTGCAGGGCAGCCATTGGATGGGACTGCCAAGACCCCACCCCCCAGGTGGTGATGTCACTTCCGGATGGGGAAGTCTCACGAGACTTGGCCAGCAATGCAGCCAGCCGAAGCATTGTGGATTGGAGGCAGGGAGGTTCAAGAGGGACAGGGATGGACAGGCAAGGGGGGAGGGAAGAGATGCAGGCAGGCAGGCAAGAAATGGAGGAGCAGAGGAAGAAGACAAAGTGAAGGATAAGGAGGGAGAGGAGAGCAAGAGAGGTAAAAACGGGGCTGGTGACTGGACTGAAGGCATAGCTGGGGGAGAGGCAGACGGGCGAGTTGGCAAGAGGTGGAGAACTGGGGAAACGGAGAAAGAGGAAAGGCTTGGAAGAAAGGCAGGAAAAATGGAGCAAGCTGGGGGAGGAAGAAAGAAGGAGGAACTCAGGCTAGAAGAAGGGGAGCCCACCATCCTCAAGTCAAGGATTCCTCTAGAGCAGCGGTTCTCAAAGTTCTCCCCATGAGAACCATGAGTCCGTGGGGGGGGGGGGCGGGCGACGGCGCGCTCCCGGGATCACTCCACCGTTGGGAGAAAAAGGGTAATTTTTAACTTACTGAGGGTCGTGCCGGCCCTCCGGAGGGTGCGAGGAGGCCCATGCATGCCCCCCTCTGCGGGCCTTCCCATGGTTCAGATCGGCTCTCCATGGCAATTGCAACCCACTTCTGGTTTCAGACAAAAACTGGACGTAGGTCGCAATCGCTGTGGAAAGCCGATCTGAAGCACAGGGAGGGGACTGCGGGCCTTCCCACACCCTCCAGAGGGCCGTCACGTCCCTCAATAAGTTAAAAATATCCCTTTCCTCCCCCCAGCGGTGGTGCGATCCTGGAAGTGCCATCACCGTTGTTGCCACGCCCCTTAAGGGGCTGGCGGCCACTTCTGGTTCTCCTGGTGGGTCACAACCCACCAGTTTGAGAACTGCTGCCCTAGAGGAGTTGCCGCCCTATCCCCCATAGCGTGAATCCAACCCCCACTTGGACTTCACCCGGCCACTAGGGACATGGCAGCCGTCCCCTTCCAGGGCAGCTTGGGCTGTAGGGTCAGGAGCCTGCGAAGGGCAACCATGTGAACCTCCTGGAGATCCAGTGGGAATCTAGACCCATGAGACTGAATGGCTGCCTGACAGGTGGGTAAGCAGAATGCAAGCCTCCCATGCCAACCCTTCCTTTTCTCTTCTGTGCCCTGAAAATAAACCTCAAATAGCAGCAAGATACGCTTTTGTGTCTCCTTGAAGCCTCCTATGCCAAGCCATGTCATTCCCCTCACCTTTCGACATGGAACTACCCCATGGAACAAGCAGAAGAGGGGTGAAGATCCCACGGGGGAGGGGGGAAGGGGCTTTAGCACTTTGTCCCAACTGTGCTCCTGATCCCACTGGCATTCGTATTGTGCACTACAGTTGACCCTCAGTATCCGTGGGAGTTCCATTCCCGGAACTCCCGCGGATACTGAAATCCATGGATACTGGGGCCAACTGTAAAACCTTTTTTAAAAAAAAACTGTTAAAAAGCAGTTTTAGCTGCAAACCACTGCATGTTCTTCCTTGCAGAAGCTTGCAATGCATTCTGGAGCTATTTTGGAAAAGGGAGGGGTGACCCGAAAGAGGCTTCTGGAGTGCGATTTCAGTTTCTGCAAGCAAGAACACGCAGTGATTTGCATCTAAAAGGTAAGGAAACCACATTTTAACCATTTTTCTTTCCCCCTCTTTTTTTAACATTTTACAATGGACCCCCATATCCGCATTGAGAGAAATCTGTGGATGCTGGATCTGCGGATAGTGGGGGTCCACTGTATTTTAATTAGAAAAAAGTCCATTGAGAGCTATTGGAAGGTTTCTAATTAAAATAGTGTAGAGGGGGGCGTGATCAGGATTGGAACCATGATAGGGGCAAAATGCTAAGGCCCCCCCCCCGCCCCATTGTAATTTTGACCCATTTTGTGCCCTCCTCCGGACTGAAGGACGAAGACCTATCGTTACTTAACGGTTACTGAAGCAGGCATTCTTCTGCATTTCCCTCCCAACCTGCCAGCGACAGGTAATCATGGCGAGGCAGGAGTGGTGAAACCTGGATTTCCAGTCTACCTCGATGGAAGTTGTATAAGTCGTTGCAGAAGAGAAGGGGACCGCTAGAAGGGACCGTCTCATTTAGCTTCCATTTCTGTGGAAGAACATAGATCCTACATTTCAAATCTACAGATTTCCTGATCAGAAAAACTATCACCAACAGAAAATCAAGGTAGCCTCCAGGTAAAACAGGATTACTGATTCGGCTATTTCTCAGGTATATGCTGTGCAAAAGTCCTGCTTGGAGTTGGAACCAACCAAGGCTGGGAAATATTGGAATTCTTACAAAAACATCAACTTGAATTTTGTGACATTCTTTTTGGTGCACCGAGGAGGTTCTCGATGATGCCTGAAATTATGCAGGAGGTGTCCCTCTGAAGATCTGGAGGCTGCCTTCCCTCCCTTCCTTTCCGTGTTTTTAGGCTACAGTGGCTTTTGAACACCATTTCCATCTGTCGGTATTCACCAGGCAGACACAGAATCAATAAAGATGTTATTACCCTGGGGACGGTCATAGAAGGGCTGGGGAAGCCATGATGAAAATTGCAACTGAAAAGGAGAGAGGACGTTTCTTCCTGGTTAGATGGTGTGGCAGAAGGAAGGAGAAAGAAGTGTGACATGTGCACAACACTGAAAGGGCCCCAGACCCCCAAAGCGAATATAACATGCAGGAACTCAACTCACAACCTGAAAGGTCAAATCATCAGCACATCTTCAGCACATTGAGACAATTGTGCGTAGTAGGAGATGGTGCCTGCCAGAGGAGCGAGACACACAAAGAAGAAAGCAGGCCAGCTCCAGAGAGTTGGACATTTGCACATCTATCCAAATGGCCCAAGAAGCAACTCCATTGAGTTCAATGGGATTTGCTCCAGAGTAAGTGTCCATAAAATTATAGTCATCATGACGGCTTATCCCAGGGAAGAAAGAGGAGCATGACAACACCTCCTGTGTTACCAAAGGCTGCACTCCTGACTGAGCATACTTGCCTCTGAGTAACCATGCATTGGATCAGGCTACAAGAGTGTATTCTTTTTTTAACGTTATTAACATTGTTTTCAAAACAACAAAAACAAAACAAACTTTGCAACCCGTGTTGGGGGAACAGCAAGGGGGCGCTGTGGCGCAGGGTTACATCAGGGTTGGCGAGGCAGTGTTTAGACTCTACCATGGTCCCAATGACATCATTTGCATCATAATCAGGTTATTAATTTGGGATTGGACTTGGGGGGGGGGATGAGCTATTTTAGGATTTTTTATTAAGTCCAATTTAGAATTGATGGGCTCACCCATCACTAGTTATAATGTAGTTCCCATCTGTTTAGTTGTGGCTGAACATAACATGGCAGCAGCTGTGAGGCTCCTAAGCCACCTTTGATCAGAAAGAAAAGGGACACGACGAGGAGAGGGAGGGAGCTGCAGAGAGGAAGCACCCCAAAGGCCCAAAAGGAATCAAGGGTAATCCTGCAGAATCTTGGAAGAGATTCAGAGTTGTGACATGATATACACAGAATCAGCAGCTATAGTGAGCAGAATAAAAATAAGCAGATTCTAACCCTATTTTCTATTCCTGTTTTTCTGCGTCTCTATTCTCGAACATTGCAGGACCTGAAAAACAGCTGACATTGTAACAGTGGGCAACTAAGCCAAGCTGGTGGAACAAAGTTTAATATAGTTCTGCAGAAGTTGGAAGGATTTTGTGTGCCGAATAAAACATTTGAAAGATTTTGATTTCACAAGAGGAAAAAAACAGGGCTGAGCCAAAATGCTCCCAAAAGGACCAAAGTGCACCTGTGACCGTGGAAGCAAAACACGTGGGGGCCCTTAACGTTTGGGGGCCTATGACATGTACCCTGGTTCAGCGGCGTCACTGGGTGGTGCGTTACCCCTGGCGGGAGGTCGGCACATCACCCCCCTGCTTGCCGCCGCATCACCCACCACCACCACCACTGCTGCCACGTCACCCACTGTTGTAGCCGCGTAACCCCTGAACCCCCTGCTGCCACCCGGCCCCGGTACGAGCCGGGAGAGGGTGATGATGCGTCTTCTTTGGCCAGCAGCTCGGCTGCTTCTGACTAGGCCAAAAGTGGCATTTTCGCACATGCGCACAACGCCACTTGAAGCCTCTTGCCCTCAGTGGCGTTGTGCGCATGTGCGAAAATGCCGCTTTTGGCCTAGTCAGAAGCAGTCGAGCTGCCGGCCAAAGAAGATGCATCGTCACCCTCTCCCGGCTCGTACTGGGTGGCAGCAGGGGGTGACGGCAAGGCGGGCGAGTGGTTCGCACGGGCCGGGGGTGTGACATGCAATGCGAAATCAGGCGCATCACCCTCGGCACGTCACCCGTCCCGCCGTGTAACCCCCCGGCAGCCTGCCCCCCCGCCACGCATCAGTGATGCCACTGCCCTGGTTTACAGCAGAATCCTAACCAACATTCCACAACCAGTGTAGCCGTGCCAACAGGGCGCACACTGCATTTTGCAGTGCAGGGGCAGTCCTGGAGGCCTCTTCAAGGTGAGAGAACATTTGTTCCCTTACCTCCGGGCTGCATTGGGGCTGCACCGACCCTGGAAAGTTGGTTAGGATTGCGCTGTTAGTCTGGTTCCAGAAAAGAGGGGCCGTCTCTGGTACGTCATGACTGCTGGAGCTTATTATGAGAACCGTCTCTGGGTCCGGAGAGGACTATCCAGGGGCTGCTGACATTCTCTGAACAGCGGGCACCAGAGGCTTGTGTTGCAACCACTGGCCTGGTTAGGCACAGCCCTGTTTTCATTCACTTGCAAATGTTGGCAGGTCTGTATTTTTCCAGCTTCAGCTGTCTGATGTAGCCATTGACTATCAGCCAGAAAAAGATCTGGTAGTAGCAGATGCATTATCCAGAGCATTAGATGGTAGAACATTACAAGGACTGTGATATTATTATTCATACAATAAACCTAATAAAAGGTTTTCAGCCTGAGTGACAAAAAGCGGCAGGACTTTGCAGCTGCCATATTAGAGGAGGGCACAGGGACTGCAGCGAGTCGTCAGCGAGAAGAAGGGAGGAAGGAAGGCGGCTTGGTCTCTCTGCAGATGACCTGCTCCAGGCTTGCAGGTTGGGACTACTGTGGACCTGTCTGGAATTGGCGGGGTTTTCTTCCAGGGCCACGGACTGGGCCTGAATGATCACTGCAAAACATGAAGGGCATCTGGAAAGATGGGGAAAGAGAACCCCAGCTGTGCTCTATGGGGGCCGCAGATCAATCTGCAGATACAGCAGCAGATGGTTAAAAAATGCATACCTGTGAAAAGTACCTACCTGCTGTGGTAAAAGGAAGATCCCCAGGGCCACACCTGTCAGCAGAAACCAAACTGTGGGATGTGGTGGCCCTTTTCTGGGGTCCGGAAAAAAGCTCTCTCTCTTCCAGCTGTCTGGCTATTTTATAAGGGTGGGGGAATAAGTTGGGTGGGGTCAACTAACTGGGTGGGAAGCACAATTTGTGGGGGGGAAAAATGCAAGATGGCCACCATCCAACAGTTCTGTAATTTAAACACATCTCCTTAAAGAAGTCCAAATAGGGATATATTATATTTGTGGTCAAGGAACCCATTTCTGTCAACGGTGTGAGGCTGAGCAGGAGTTTGTCCCTCTGCAGGTAAGAATTTCAGGGGGGCGGGCAATTTGGTTCAGGCCAGGTCACAGTTGGGGGAAATTATAGAACCCCTCCCTATTCCCCCACGGACCCCCCCCCACTTGGCAGCATTTTGAAAGCGGATTGGCCCGTTCTTGCCATCACAGCAGCCCCCGACATCACGCCCAGTTGGCGTGTCCCGTCCCGTCTAACCAGCGGAGCCTTGGCAAGAACCAGGGGGCTGAAGGCTGGCCGTGGGTGTGGGGCGGGGCGCTACAAGAAAGCCCGCTGCTCGCATCCGAGGAGGCAGCCCTCCGTTTTCTCTGTCCCACAGCAAAAAATAATACTAATATAATACACACACACACACACACACACACACGTGGTGCCTGTTGCTGGCGGATGTGTGTCCACGCGCGCGTCCAGCATGCATGACACGAGCAGCACCTGATTTGCCATTCAGCGCGGCGACAGCAAGCGCTCCTCGCTCGGCTGGTTTAGCCCCCCCCTCCCCAAAAGGGGGGATTGAAATGAGACAGCGTGAGAAATGTATAAGTGGAGGCTTAATCACGATTCTCATGACCACCACGAGGGAGGGAGGGGAAGGAGGAGAGCACAGCAACAGGCAGAGAGGAAGAAGAAGAGAGAAAATGTTTCCCAGATCTGGCGGAAAGAATCGTGGGTGGAGAGAGGTCACCCTGTTTCTCCACTTCCTACAGAAAATGCACACAGGGAGCTGGCACAGCAGCAGCATAATTTGATGAGGCTGCTGAAAAATCTCTGTTGCAGCAGAACCCCTCGTCCCCACACAGCACCATTGTTCCCAAAGCTGGGGGGGGGTCAGGGAGCCTCCATTTACTCTCACTCTCTCCCCCCCCCCCCCCAGCAATCCCTGTAAAGTGATGTTGCCATCCGCACACAGCATCATTCCGGCCGGCTTGAAAGGAAAAGGCAACTGACAGCCACCAGGGGGCGCTCCAGGTGCAACAAGTGAGTCGCCCTGCCAAAGGCTGGTGCTCCTCCTCCTGTCCCTGAACGTTGCTGAGGTTTCTCTCCTTGGCTGCCCCCCAATTCAAGCTGAGAGAGCTGCATGCATGTGGGGAGAAGTTTTGTCTCAGCCCCAGCAAGAGTCTGCTGAAAGCAGGAAGCACCTTGTGGGGTGCAGGATTACGAGTCTCTGGGGTTCAAATGTAGAGCGCTGATCTGCTGCCTGGCAGGAGCGGGCAAACTGCCGGCCGACCCCCCCCCCATTTATGCTCTTTTTAAATAAAGCAGACATTGCAAAAATGCCATCAATCTCCAGTGCGCGCTCTCGCTCCCCCCCCCCCCCAAAAAAGGAAAACAAACCCAGGTCACACTCCAGCCCCTGGAACTGCTTACCACTTGGGAAGCAGAAACATGCAACTCCAATCTAAGTGGCCTGGCTGGCTGGGGGAAAATATAAATGGTTGCATTATGCTGCCTGTACATTTTTCTCCCAGTGGGGCCAGTAATAGCTTGGGGGAGATGATTGATGGTAGATGGGGATATGGCGTGTGCGTGCGTGCGTGCGTGCGTGCGTGCGTGTGCGTGTGTGTGTGTGTGTGTGTTAAGCTTCAGCACTCCCTCCCTAAATGCAGCTGCCCTGGTGGGGGGGGGATAAAGCCTCCTCCACCACTGTCTTAGTGCTTTGTTTTGTTTAAAAGCTCAGGTGATCCAATCATGGATCTCTTGCATCAGCTGTGTTGTGGCCCTTCAAGACAAAAGGGACCATCCACAGACCACAGCAGCTCATTATCAATATCCAGATGAGCCTAATGATACTGGCAGTGGCAGGCCTCTTGGGCAGCAGGAGGAATGTCTAACCGGAGGCTGAATCATGATTCTCATGACCAAGAGAGGCGGGGAAAGAGGAAGAGAGAGAGAGAGATGGTTTCCAAGATCTGTTGGGATGGTGGGTGGGAGGTCATTGTGCTATGCAGCTATCTACAGAACACACACACACACACACACACACACACACACACACACACACACACACACAGAGAGAGGGAGAGAGAGAGAGAGAGAGAGAGAGAGAGAGAGAGAGAGAGAGAGGCTGCTAGTGCTTTGTTATGCTGCTGAGCCATCCTGACAAGTTCCATATTCAACAGTAGCTGCAAAACATCACCTTTGTGCTTTGTAGGGGTCTTCCGATCAAGAATATCAGGCTGCAGGGGGAGCTAGTTCACTCTTGCTGCCATTCTCAGCAGCCCGTCAATCTTTGGAAAACAGAAAAACAAAGGGCAGGACGTGGAGGGAGCAAGACACCCCAAGGGGAGAGAGAGAGAGAGAGAGAGAGAGAGAGAGAGAGAGAGAGAGAGAGAGACTTAAAACTGACATCTTTGTATCTTCCTGTCAGAGACATGCTCTGAACATTGGAAAGGGTTAGTGCAAGACTGAGAAAGCCCATTTTAACAGGGGACATCAACTGAAGCCTCACCTACACAACCTTCCTTAACGGATACAGCCGAGCAGCATCATGAGAGCTTTTGCAAGGCCATCTACTGCCGGTGAAAAAATTGGCAAGCTTTCGTGCAATACAGAACACTTCCTCATTGGGAAGAAATGAACTTTGGCTTTGAATAAATCAAGGTCAATTTGAATAATCAATTTGAATAAATCAATCACTTGCAGATGTTAATATTTTTATCTCAGAATATTTTATTTCAGACTGGCATAATCACAAAAGTCGTTACAGTGAGTATATTTTTGCAATAGCTCCTTACCAACAGAGACACTTACACTGGATACAGAATCCTATTGCTCGTTTAAAACAAAATCAAAAGTACAACGTTCTAATCCCTCATGCTGTGAAGATAGAGACCTGAGGACATCTCAGAAGCCAGGCGCCGACTGGGATTTACTGGAGAAGGAAGGATTTAACTCCTTCCGCAGTTCTGTGCTTCTCCCTATGACGAAATTCAATAGGAATTACGCAGAAGAAATTAGGCAGAGAAACACAGATTTGATTGATTTACATAATGTAATGTAAATTCTGCAATCTGACTACCTTGTTGCAGAATTTTGTTTTTAAAGGCATAATCCCCACAGATCTGCTGGTTATTATATAGCTGCACATCATCTTGTAAACAAAACACCTGAAGCCAGGTCTGAATTCTCTGCCCTTGGAAACTGAATGTGTGAACTGACTCATCTGGAAAGCATTGAGGTGGGCTGAGATGTGACAGTTTTCTCTGTGGAGGTATATCTGTGGTCAGCCACTCACTGTTGCAGTCATCAAGTGACAAACATGTATGTCTATGTATGTAGTATGTAGAGGGGCAGAAGGAATGGAAGAAAGAACTCGGGAGTCTGAGCTGCAACATTTGCTGAGGGGGGCCAGGCAGTCACAGCGTCTCCTACTGTCACCATGTGTCAACTTAGGGGTCCTGTAACCATCTTCTCCTCTAGTTACAGATGATGCCTCTCCTTTTTTGTATTCTCGTGTGTGATCTCTCTCTTTCTGTCTCCCCCGCAATTTGACGGAGCAATGGCATCTTCACTGCATCGCCTCCCCCAAGAACACGGCCTTCCTGAGTCTGCATTGCAACAGACCTGTATGCAGGTTAAATGTCACATTAAGTTAATCCATGATTGAAGAGTCAGCAGGGAACCTGATACTGAATGCAGTGTGACAGAAACATCTCCCATCTGATTAAAAAAAAAAGGTCTGTAGGGTTAAAACCAAAGAGAAAGAAACAAGGAAAGCAAATACGCATTTCATGTTATTTATGGTCCAATCCTATGTAGTGCAACCGCTGCCGGAACCGCCGTTCCACTGACAGAATGTGCATCATGAACACCATTCTGGAAGTGGGCATAGCTGCGCACTTCCTGGCTGCTGCAGTAGACAAAAAAAAAAAAAACACCCAAGCACAGCGGCAGTAAGGAGAGGCCCCACCGACACTGGTAAGTCGGCGGGGCAGGAGGGTGGGAGGATCCGGGAGGAAGGGGGCATGTCAGAGGCGTGAGGGGTGGCACCTGGCATGAGTGACATGCACCAGACGCTATCTCCTCCGGAGTCAGCTAACATGCCCCCTTTGTCTCCCCAGACTTGAGCCAGCTAAAGAGCTGGTGCAGATCTGAGGAGACCCACTGGCGATCAAGGGGCTTACAGAGGGGTAAGGGAAAATATTGCCATGGCTGGGAAAAGGATAGGATTGGGCTTTTATTTATATAGTGCCTTCAAGGTGTCTGGAGCTTTGCAACAGAACAGGAGACAGATCCCTGCCCTGAGGAACTCACAATCAGACACAGGGACGTCACTGTAGCGTGGCAGGCGGGGCGGAGCGCCCCAGGGTGACGCGCGCAGAAGGGTGACGCGCGCACCCCTGCACGCGTCACCTCCGAGGCGCGCGTCACCTCATTGACGCGCGTCGGCCTCCGGACGCTCCAAGGCCGGGAGCCGGCCTCGGGCAGGCCCTTGCCCTCAGAAGCGGTCTCTGCACATGCGCGAAAACTGTAAAAGTTCACGTATTGACGCATTGGGCTTGGGCCTTCTTTCAGAAGGCCCTGGAGCGCCGGCCGGGCCAGACGCTCCGAGGCCGGCTCCCGGCCTCGGAGCATCCGGAGGCCGACGGGGGCATCCGGGGCAGGGTGCAGGCGGGTCGCCCCCCCCCCCCAAAAAAAGTGGCAAGTGGACAATAAAGTTTGTTATATTAAGAACTCTGATCTCGATGCTCACTGACGAATGAAGGAACCCGAGTCTCACATCATACCTCTGAAACAAGGAAAGAAGAATACATGTCATCTCCAGGCAGCTTATACAATGGGCAGAAAGAATCAAGCTTTTCCTGGACTGGTCCACTTCAGCTTGCAGGTAGAGAAGGGAGTTGCCTTCCTATCCTTCCTGGGCAAAGAACAACTTCTTGTACACTAGAGAAGGGCATGCTAGTTTTCTACGCACTAAGAGGTTTTGGAGGGAGCACTTAACATGCAGCTTTCCACTAGGGTTGCCAACTGGTTCATCAGCTCCTCATTGTCCTGTTCTTTTTACCAACGGATTAATGGGCAACCTGTCCTCATCCCTCCCCACCCACATTTGTGGTTTGAGTAACCCTCTCAAACATTTGAGATCAGCCTTCCAAATTGGTATGTCTAGCAACAGCAGTTTTTCTGTAGCAAAGAAAAACAAATTAATCCATATCTGACTTGCCCACAACTCTCTGCTTAACCCAATCCTCTACTACAGCCCAATCCTATCCAAGAAGGAACTGTGGAAAGAAGTGCACATGAGGGAGGGAGGGGTGTCTGTGAGGGAAGACCTTCTGCACCCCCTGAGGCATCTGGTGGGGCCACTGTGTGATACAGGAAGCTGGACTAGATGGGTTTTTGGCCTGATCCAGCAGGGCTCTTCTTATGTTCTTATGTATGTTCTTAACTTTCCAGCACTGGTGCAGCCATGCCAACGGGGTGCGCACTGCATCCTGCAGTGGGGGGGCAGTCACAGGGAACTCCTCAAGGTAAGGGAACGTCGGTTTGTGACTGCATCAGTGCAGTCGGTTGCATTGTGACTGCATCAGTGCTAGAAAGTTGGATCGGATTGGGCCCTCAGTGGCCGAGCGATGAACAAAACCCAAAGCCTTTCACTTTCTGTGTCAGACGTTGTTCGATTTCTTCCCAGTACACATGAAGTAGAGTGAAATTCTCTTTCTGGTGTCAAAAAAGTCGAATTGAAATGGTAAGGTGGCTTTTCTCAAGAGAAGATGGTGGGAATGATTTCATGCAAAAAAAAAATTTGAAAGAACAAGCCCAGTTTTTTCACAGCAGAAAAGAGAAATGAAACTGAATTGAGAAAAAAGAAGAGGAAGGAGCCTGGTTCCGGAGATTTTGAGGGCTTCAAACGTGCAGCCTGATGTAAACGTGAAACCTCTGGAACAGCAGGTACCTGCTGGAGACAACAAGTGTTCTGCAGCGTATTAGCCACTCAGGGAGGGGGATTTGCTGGTTATTGTGGGAAAATCCTTTAAGCCACCGGCGGAGAGTGCCGTGACAGCAAGAACACAAACAAGCAGCCCAGCCAGCCTCTATCTATCAGCGCAAGGTAAGCACACAAAACACAGTGCAGGGATGTGGCTTCGTGGTGAGATGCTGTGGTCTGTTCAGCCAGGGGATGAGAGGTGTCTTCTGTTTCCTGTGGTTTTGAGGCGAGGCTGAAAAAGGAAAGGGTTGGTCTGAAAGGGGGCGTGTGGACTGGACAGGAGTCGGTCGGTGGGAGAGAAAATGGCCAGGAGGTGGTGGAGGGAACTGTGGAAAGAAGTGCACATGAGGGGGGAGGGGTGTCTGTGAGGGAAGACCTTCTGCACCCCAAAAAGGAGCTTGCACTCTAACTCGGGGGGAGGGGCTTTCCCACAGATTTCACAGTGCAGGTGCACAGTGGCAGCTGGCACTACTGCTCCACTTCTTTTCCATGTGATATCTTCGAGGAGACACTCGCAGGGTATGGCTTGTACAGACCATGTCTGGAATCCGTGGAGCACTGTGTGCGTGGAGAGCTGTAGCTGTGCAATTGCATCACACACACACACCGCTCTATGTGGTGATTCATTCTGAAAGGGTTGTTCCCTCCCTGCCCTCGTTAAAAGCATGGAGCTCAGAATGCAGAGGAGGTCCTGGGCAGACAGCAGTCTGGAGTAGGCACTTGCTGGAACTTGCACCTCTCTCCTCTAGCCAAACTGAAAAGAAATCCAGCCTGTGCTCATTGGTATGTTCATTCCCTGAAATTCATGCAGTTAAAAGATCATTAGTATAATGGTGTTGAGTTGAAGAAAAGAGCAGGTGGTTTAAAAAAAATGGATGTGATTTTCAAGTGACTTACAGCACAATCCTGTCTACTGAAAGACTGGTGGAGTGCGCACTCCATTGGTCTAGGGTGTCACAAACATGCCGTAAGGCACATTTGCGGCACCCAGTGGGTAGGTGGCGCCGGCGCCAAGGCCAACACCACTCTACTCACCCCAGATCTGGAGCTGCACCCGCCAGGGGAAGGAGAATTCCCCACCAGGCAACAGAAGGGCGTGGGGAGGGTAGAATGGGGTGTTCCGGAATGGTGGTGGGAATGGTCGGCCGGGCCCCAGGCAAGAGGAGAAATTGTTGGAGGCCTCCTCCGCTGTATCCTATCCCCCCTCCCGGGTGTGGCCACCATTACACGGGGCTCTCGAATGTGCACCAACAAAATAGCTAGGGCACTTTCGAGTAGACCCATCGGGGAGGCTGCCTTCCCCCGAGGAGAGCTCCAGCCATGCCGGCACTGGGTCCTATCTAGATGTTCTACACCTGCGATGCAGCCTAGTTAGACAGGATTGGGCTGTCCGTTAGCAAATCTTGGGGTACTGCTCCAGAGTGAATAGTACAGGACAGTATCGGAAACTTTTTTCTCCTGGGGGGAAGGGATATCATTATTATAGATTTCTTGCAGTTGTCTGTAATAGAGATCTCCTTTATGTTCCAGGGAGACACTGTGCTCTAGGTAGGATAAGGCCCCTCCATTGCTTTCTATGGCACTATGACGTTTTTAATGAGAATCCTTCATCATGTGACCATCGTCGGGGTCTAGAATAAGAGACCGTCATTGGGTCTCTGGAGTACTGGTGTTCTAGAATGAAGAACCAACACTGTGTTTCATGGAATAGTAATTTTCTAGAAGAAGTCATGGAAGTAAAACATTATGTTCTAAAAATGAGAAACGCCTGTTATGTTAGCTATGATGCTGTAGTATAAGGTTCTTCCACTGCATGCTACGAAACTATTTATAGGTGACCCTTTTTATATTCTATGGAGCTGTGACATTTTAATGACCACTTCTATTATTTTCTGTGGGACATGATCTTCTGGAGCTTTATTGTGGTCTGTGGAGTAGTGACATGGTGCGGGGTGCTGTCGTGGTCCCACCCGGCAGGAGCTCCCCCTCTCTGTGTCACCCCTGGGGCTAAGCAACATCAGGATCGTTGATAGCGGTGTATGATAGAAGGAAGTATGTGTGAATTAGAACTCATTAAAATGTGTGTACATTGTGTTTGCATGTGTCCATGTACACACATACATATACATGTATGTATATGTTCTCAAAGCGGTTTACAGAGAAAATCCAACATACATTTAATATAATAAATATATTATATTGAATATATCTATAGAAATAGGTTTATATAAATACATATATAATCTGATTTTATTGTTCTGTTAATAGCATTGTTAACCTCCTTGTGGGAGCTGATTGAGAAAGGCAGGATATTAATGATTTGAAATAAATACAATCATGGGCAGCCCAATCCTACCCCCCCCTTTCTGCTGCCAAAAGTGACTTTCTACTGGTGAGCACAACGAGGCCATCAGCATAATGGTTGGCAGCCGTGTGTGGGCTGGCAGAGAGGCCACTGTCCACCGGCGCTGGTGAGTTGGCAGTGCAGGTGGGCAGTGGGCGGAATAGGGCAGGGAGGGGGAGGAGCAGAGGAGTTTCTGATCAGGGAGGGAGCAGGGATGGGGTTATGTCGAGAGGGGAAGAATGGGTGCAACACAGGGGACGCAGTGGTGTTATTGGCTGGGCAGCGGCTCCGCCGTATCCTATCCCCCTTCCTGGCTTCGATCCACCTCCCCAGGTTTATTCGCGCCAACAAAATAGCTCGCATAGGAGACCCATTGGGGCAGCAGATACTTGCCCCAGGGTAAGGGAACATTTGTTCCCTTACCTCGAGGAGGCCTCTGGAACTACCTCCCCCCCCTCCCTGTGGGATGCAGCGTATGCTCCATTGGTGAGGCTGCATTGGGGGGGGGGGAATGACAGGTTGGATTGGGCTGTTAATCGAGAAAATGTAGCTTGATGTGAACTTAGCAAATGTGCAGTAGTGATGCTTACAGAGGAGGAAATGCAGGGCAGCGCAACAGTGCTGGTGGGGGTGCAGGTGGTGCACAAGCAAAATGCCACCTGTCATATAGAACCTCATTTGGCTTCCTCAGGAGGAACCCAGACATTTCCCCATGATTTTCATTTTTGGGGGAAGTTGCCACAAATTGGCATGCAACCCGTTCCGAAAGGACTCCAGCATTTTGGAAAATCAAATGAGGCATGCCACGCAAAGTATGCTTGATTATGAAACTTCATATTTCAACCAAGAATGCAAATTAAATGGCATCTCTTTCCAGCTGTAGCAGAGACTTTTTGATTCCCAGGCATTCCCCCCCCCTTGGTTTAAAAAGCTAAGCACCAATCAACACATCTTGGACAAAGGGAGATATATCAGCCTCAAGACATTATTAAAAAAACTGGACTTCTTTGCATTAATGAGACCCCAATGACCAGAAGTACATGGAACAGTCACTGGTGCCCTGAACAGACCCTTGTTTGTGTTGTGACTTTTGAAAAACAGCAGCTCTGAAAGCCAATCTTGGGGGTGAGCTAGAGAAGCTGTGATGGAAAGGCACCACTGCCAGGGTGTTAATAATTCAGAGCACTGTAACCAGCTGAACCCTGAGAGATGAGAACCAGCTAGAGAGGCACCCGGCCCAAAAATGGACCTTTCTGGAGAAGCGTTGGCTTAGAATAGGCGATTGCGCAGCGCGAGTTGCAAAAGGAAAGTGTCAGTAGCACAGGACAATGAATTCAGAGAAGGCGCTTGTTGTTTCATTAGGCGGGTGAAGAGGGGCATCCTGTTTTAAGAACAAGCACAGGTGGCCCCTTCATCCACGGTGCCTCACAGGTTTTGCAACTTGTATATATATACCAGCAAGTTGTTATAAACTGGACAGGCCTTCACATGTGTCAGAAGAAAGTGGTAAAGAGCAACTGTGGAAGAATACAACTTCTGAATGCTTATCACCTGAAAATACTCCCTGCAAGAGAACACTAGTCTATCAGGGGAAAAGGCTTTACTGCACCCGTTTGCCTGCTCCGAGGTCTTAATTTTCTTTGTTTTTCTTTTGCAAGGAGTTTTTAATGTAGCGGAGCCTTAAAAAGGGGATCTTACACCTGAAGGCAGTCAGTTCTCCCACCTTAGCATTCTTAGCCCTCATTCAGGCTTGTGTAGATCAGGTCTCAGTCTCCGATCGGTAGCTCAGATCCATCTCAGGCGGTCTGGCCACCATTTATGTGCTTTCAGCCTTCACCCTGCAAAAAACCTTGACAAATGCTTTTAAAATACCGAAAAGTCCTTCTGAGGATTGAAGGCAAGAGTTTGTTGGCGATGTAATGGATGCCAACCAATTCGCACTCTCCACAGCTGGCTTTTCAAGCTGAACCATGGTGGAAATCTGCAGAACTGGGATGGGGGAGGTAGAGATTGCCCCTGGATTTTAAAAAATCTGCATTTGGAGAGCAACGGAACTATCTCCACCATTCTAAAAATGTTATATTGGTCTTCATCCTTAGTTATGGCCATAGCAACCAGATGCAGGGAAGGGCAAACTCTGGACACTTGTAATAGCTACTCTTCAATTTGTGGGTCATGACTCATCACTGGGTAGTAGCAGCTCTGGTTATTAACATATGAAGCTGCCTTTTACTGAGTTTGGCTGTTGATCCATTGTTAGGACTCATCCATGATTGGGCAGATTTATGGAGGAAAAGTTCATCACAGGTTACAAGTCATGATGGCTGTATGCAACCTCCGGGTTTTAGAGGTAGGCTGTCTCTGAATGCCAGATGCAAGGGAGTGGCAGCAGGATACAGGTATCTTGTTGTCTCTGAGGCATCTGTTGGGTGACTGTGAGATACAGGAAGCTGGACTAGGTGAGTCCCTGGTCTGATCCAGCAGGGCTCTTCTAACGTTCTTATGTTTCCCCAATTGCATCCTTAGGCCACTGAGCTATTGAGGGATCCAACACCCCCAAGCTGGATCCCTACCCCAGCTTTTGGACTCTCAATCATGATCCCTATGACCCTGTGATGTATGTGGGGCTGGGCCTTAAGCCCAACCCACACCGCACGAGTTCCGGTGCGTCCCAGACGTGTGCGAAGCTGTGCGGAGCTGTGTGGTCACCATTTTGAGAAAGAGCAGCTGAACGCGGGAGAGCTGGGCTCTCCCGAGTTCCGGGGCGAGCAGAATAGTTTCATGCCCATGATTTTGAGGGGGCGGGGATGCGGAGCTACTGTTGTAACCAATCGGATGAGAGGGCAGGATGAAAGGCGTTGTCAGTCAATCGGAACTCACTTGAGTCCCACTTGAGATTTCTCTTGGATCCATTTCTCCTCCGAAAAGGCACACATCTTCTATTCCCGGCACAAATTGCTTTGTTAGTTTTCTCTCCTTTCTGGGCCCCCCCCCTCTCTCTCTCGTGTTTCAAAACACCCGCTCTCACAGTGAGGCTGCAAGCTTTCGGCAAATCGGACCACACTTGTGCTTAGCCAATCACCGCTGCGCTTTCTTAAGAAGGCGGGACAACAGGAGGGACTATTTGCAAGAAGACACTTGTGGAGATGAGGTCAGCGCTGGGAGGCGGGCGTCCAGGCACCTACGCTCACTCGCCTCCGCGCCAGATGTTGTGCGGTGTGGGTCGGGCTTTATGCCCCAAGGGGCAAAGAGGCGTTGAAGGGGTTCAGATGACTCATATCAGGAGGGTCGACGGCGGGAAGGGTTCTTGGCTTGGAGCCACTTTCTGTCCCCCTACCCTCCCTGCCCCAAAGGAAGAAAGCAGAGGACTCAAGGTTGATGCTGCAGGAAGAGAAGGGTTTGTTCACAGTCCATCTTGTTACACTCCACAGGCAGCTGCAAGTTCAATCCAGATGGTCCCCAGGCAGGGCTCTGATGCCTGAGGTCTTCATCTTTCTTAGATCCAGGGAGAGGTTGGCCAGTCGTAAACCCAGTCTGGAGGCTGTCCAGGCTGGGGGGGAGGGGTAGCTAAGGCCAAGAAGGGAGCAGGCCCTGCTTCCAAGAAGGGGCTTTGTTCCATAGTGCAGACTTGGCCCGAAGGGAGGCCCTGAGGGGCCTGGGCAAGGGGGAGCCGAGAGGCCAAGCAGTAGCGGCCCCGTCCCGCTGGCCGGGCTGGGCTATCTGGCAGCCTCGGGGCCAGGGGCCAGAGTCTCCAGGTGGCAGGCACCGGCAGACGTGGGGTGGAGGGATTGGGGCAAGCGGAGGCCCAGTTGGGCTGGTGGTGCAGCCTTTGTAGGTCGGGCGGCCCTCTCTTCCAGCGTGCCGCCATCTTGGAGGCTCTCTGTTCTCGCAAGATCGGGCGAGACCTGGCACACCCATTTAGCCACCTGAGGCCTCCGTTCCATCAGCCCTGATCCAGAGAGGAGGAAATGCCTGCTCTGGATCGGGGCCAAGCTAAAATCCAAGAAGGCGCAGGCAGCTCCCCAGTCTCTACCTGTTAACTTCCTGATATCTTCCTGTTAACTGCTTTAAAAATGCAACTGCCATGTGGGGGCGCTCTCTTGCCCAGCCTTGCAATCCAGCCCAGCTCTCGCTAACCAGCCTCTCCTGGACAGCTCCCCTGGCTGAGTTCCTGTTGGACAGATCCCCAGCAGGCCACTGAGATTGAATCCAGAAAAGACAGAGGTCCTACTGGATGCAGGTACTGAGTCATCTGCCTGTTCTGAATGGGGTTGCACTCCCCCTGCAGGAATGGGTGCGCAGTTTGGGAGTACTGTACTTCTGGACTCACAGCTCTCCCTGGAAAGCCAGGTGGCAGCTGTGGCCAGGGGTGCGTTTGCCCAGGTTTGGCTGGTGCGCCAGCTGCGGCCGTGCTTGAGTCGATTGGACCTGACCACGGTGGTCCACGCCTTAGTGACTTTCAGACTGGACTACTGTAATGCGCTCTACGTGGGGCTGCCCTTGAAGATGGTTCGGAAGCTGCAACTAGTGCAGAATGCGGCGGCCCGGGTCGTCGCTGGAGCTAGGCGGTTTGACTCTGTTGAACCGCTGCTTCAGCGGCTGCACTGGCTGCCCATTCGTTTCCGAGCCCAATTCAAGGTGCTGGTAATGACCTTTAAAGCCCTTCATGGTTTGGGTCCAGGATATCTGAGGGACCACCCTCTCCCATACATTCTGGCCCGCTCTCTTAGGTCATCTGAGGAGGCTCTCTTGCGAGTGCCACCTCTGTCTCAAGTTAGGGGAATGGCAACTCGTGGGTGAGCCTTCTCTGCAGTGGCGCCACAATGGTGGAACTCCTTGCCAGGGGATTTGAGAACAACCCCCTCCCTCATGACGTTTCGGCAGGGGCTCAAAACGTTTCTGTTTCGTCTTGCGTTTGGGTGATGGGTTGTTGTCCAACTCCAGTGTCTCAATATGTTCTGCCTTGTTGTTCTGCTCTACATTGTCACCGCCCAGTGGATTTTACTGGTTTTTAATTTACTTTATGTATTGTTATTTATTTATTTATTTATTTACAGTATTTTTATCCCACCTTTCTCCCCGAAGGGACCCAAGCCGGCTTACAGCAGAAAAAAAAATACATACAAAAATACAATATAAAAATAAATAAATACATAAATTATGTATTTTAACTTGTTGTAAGCCGCCTTGGGCATTTGCCTTGGCATAGGAAAAGGCGGGGTATAAATTTCTTAAATAAATAAATAAATAAATAAATGTCCTCTCACACTGACATTTTTGTTGGGCAAAAATGGACACATCCATCCACTTGGTATAGAGCTGTCTGCTCCGACTGGTAGCAGGTCTCCAGGGTCGCCAGGGAGTCTTTTTCCACTCCCCTGCTTGAAAGCTTTTTTTTTTTTTAGCTGGTGATAGCAGGGAGTAAACCTGCATTTTGCATGCAAATCATAACTCAGTGTTAGAGCATCCCCTACCTGTCTGTTTTTTAGGTTCTCTTTTTTTAGTTGAACACGCAAAAGACAAAGAGGAAAATAGGGAGGGAGGGAGGGAACTGCAGAAAGAAAGGAAAACAATGGACATATAGGGTTGCTTCATATATGTGTGCGATCGTTTGGTGATTTGCTGCTAAACATGGAAGCTGACCCTATTGCAAAGCATTGTGCTTGGATTGATGTTGGGTGATATGAAGCTTTTATCTGTGCTTTCCCATCTGTGAGAGCCCATTCACACATGGAAGTCATCCCTTGATGTTGTTGCTGCAGTCAAACAGTGTGATTTGGATCAGCAGACGACCTGAGAAGGGGGTCTGAAGTGGCAAGTTGGAGTTAAAAGTAGGTTTGCATTGCAGCTGAAACCTTGGAAGACCACTGGAGTGGAACAGAGAATGTTGGCAGGTGGGCTGGTTGCAGACAGAGAGAAAAGTCACCTCCGCCACCAAGCAGTCTGCCAGACCACTGCCAAGCGTACAGGGCTCCTGGTTCTCTTTGCATGGGGGCTGACTTTAGTTCTACTTATTTTATTCATGTAGAAAAATGTATACTGCAGTTCAGTTAAGAATGACCAAACGTTTTTCCAAACATTAAAACACAACAGGCAACAGACTGATTGAGTGTACCTGGCTCAGGAAATGTAGTTTTACGTCCCCTGATTTCTTGGGAGGTTTGACTACTTCCCTCAGGGGAAAAGTGCTATTCCTGGAGAACGCTTTGAATGGCATGACCTTCAAGGGCTACAGGGCGTGCTGGTACTCAGGGTAGGTCAGGGTGCAAGGCTACACTCAGGGTGAGAAGCCTTTGCTTTATTCTCCGTCCTGGTCCCAATTCACACAACAGAAGGGTGCTTGAGTTGATCACAGCATGTTTGCCATGTGAAGGGGGTAGTGAGGCACCACCCCACACCGAGATAGCAACTATTAGGGGAGCAACACTGCTGCTGCTCCCCCGCCATAGGCACTCCCCATGCATGCCCCATGGATGGTCGCCTTTGAAACTTGAATTTAACATGAAAAGGCTGACCACAAGAGTCCTTCTTCCCCACACCTTCATCCACTGCTGATGGTCTTCACGATCAACTTGTTGTATCCATTTGAAACAACCAGTTTACCTGGCATGCCTTAGTTTCCCCAAAGAATTCTTTGTGAGGGTGCTAAGAAGTCTCTGTGTTATGCTGAGCCCCACGTCCCTTCACAGAATGACAGTTCTCAAAGCTCCTCCATCAGGGAGACAGGATGGCTATTTTAAAAGCCTATAGTTGTTGCTATTCTGCCCAAAGGCAACTGAAAGGTGAATTGTCTGCTCCTAGCAGCAGATGGGGCTCTGGGCCCACCTGTCTTTCAGTCTGGATTGTGTAGATAGACAATATAACAGGGTGTTGGAATACTGGGAGCTCACACAGAGAAGCAAACAGCATTTGCTTTTATGTCTGCATACATCGTGGAGTCCCAGGTAGCACACATCGTGTTCCCTGGTGGTCTCCCATCCAGGCACTCACCAAACCCCCACCTGTTTAGCTTTCTGAAGGTTGCTGCTTCATGTCCAGGGCATAGTCCAGGTATCCTATGAAGAGCTCCCAAGTAGCCTTTGTGGAGTTCAGCAGGGGTTGAGTAAAGGCCACCCAACAGCCAGGACAGCCAACAACAAAGGTGTGTTTGTGTCTGTGTGGTGTGTGCAGAAAAGTGGGCTTTGCCGAATGCTGTGCCTTCCACACTTCTAGATCCTCCCTTAGCCCTGGTGGTGACCTTCTCCAATGTCACGTGGGATCATGACTACTAGGGCAAGACTGTCCCAGGGAGGATGGAGTGAGTATAACGTTTGAATTCTCCATGAAGTGCAACGTTGACTCTGCAAGATCATCAGTGAGAGGCTAAAGTTGAAATTCCCCAGAATTCCTTGCTCATGTAAACAATGAGCAAGGAATATTCAGATACCTATCTGAATCCTGGATAAAAATTCTGGATTTTCATGGTGTCAGCAAACATTCAAGACATTTAATATGTGAGTAAATGCATGGAGGAGCCCACAGTCTCATCCTGTGATTTCAAGGCCAGAGATATAGTCCACAGCAGCTTGTTAAAAAATGATGAGATATAAACCCAGGTGACACTGGCTGGCCCATTATGGCCTGCTCTTGTGTGGATTAATTGCCTAATAAAACCTCTGATAATTGCAGTAATTAAGTAGGGTGTAAAAAGTAGGGGTATCATTGTTGGAGTTGGGCAGTGTTCGTCTGCTGAGCACTGGGGGGGGGCGATGTGTCATCCAGTCACCTGAAAGGATCTGTTACCTGAGTCCTCTGTGTTCCAAAGGAAAGGGCGTGGCCCCAGACCCCATTTCCTCTTTCTCCTTCTCCCATGCGTTCTTTTTTCTTCTTCTCCCGATGCCGAGAGGACGTGGCCTGCCTGAGCTCTGATGAATGGCGGCCATGATCCAAGCACACTACCATGCAGGAAGCCCCAGCTGTAGGGGGAGCTTCATCCTTTAAGTTAGAATAACCTCTGATCTTAATCAGATGCTGTATATGAGCTGAACCGTGAGTAAACTTTCTCTTTTTGCAACTTAACTCAGCATATGCCTCCTGTGTTTATTTAGCTAATAGCAGTCTGCCTGGGTGTAAGAGGGAACAAACTCTGCTAAGAATCTCCTAGATAACCTCCCAAATAGAGGTTATCCCAATAATCATCATGCAAGGGAGAAAAAAGAAGAGGAAAAATTGGCTAGTACCAACAGCAGGTCTTGAACCGGAGTACCATGCAGATGTCATGATTTGTGTTTGGACAGGACCTGGCACACTGCCAGCATTCAACGACGGTAGAAAAATAGAAGATACCATGATCCCTGGGGCTGTTGAGCCTGGACTGAGAGACTGCAGGCACTGACCAGCAACCCCTGATTAACCACTATGGGCAGCTCTTGATGGGACCGGTTATAATCTGCTGTATGGTTTCCTAGTTCATTTTGTTCATTCAGGTCCATGAACCCAAATGGTTCCTGTCTTGCTGACGATCACAACATCATCCATCGTCCAGACTCCCTCCCACCTTCTGCTTATCTTTCTCCTAGTCCTATTTTTCATTATAGTAAGCTGTCATCACCTGCCCATTACTGTGTACTGACAATCATTGGTTAATGGACTAATCCTACGACAGCCTTGCACTGCCGGAACTAGCATTCTGGCAGTGCAAGGTCTTTTACGGATAGCGCAAAAGGCAACACACCATTTTGTGCAGCCACCACAAGTGGCAAGTGGCTGCTGCCCCCACTCTAGCAGCCCGTCCATGACCTCCAGCACCAGTAAGTCAGCACAGGGGGACGGCAGGAGTGGATGGAGCAGGGCAGGAAGGGGGAGGAACGGGGCAGAGATTGGGGTGAGGAGGAGGGAGGATCGAGGCCTGGAAGGGGCAGTATCGGTGGCAGCAGAGCTGCTGATATCCTATCCCCCTTCCTGACCTCGATCAACCTTCCCGGGTCCACTCAAACTTGCACCAAATCATTGGTGCAGGTGCGAGTAGACCCAGTGAGGTAGCGAGGGCTTACCCCCAGGACTGCGCCCCCACAGGATGCAGTGCACACTCCGTTGGCACAGCTGCATCCACGGGGGGGGGGGGTTGATAGGATTGCGCTGTGAGTTGATGGCATGGAACATTCCTAAATATTCCAGCTTCTGAGGGTGAAGATATGAGGGAATATTGACCAAAAGTGCAGTTCCTGTAACAACGGGAAGGCAGAGGTCAATATTATCTGACCAAGACAAACCTTATGGAGCATCTATAGTCAGGAGGAGTTCTGTGCTGTTGGCAGGTAAGGGGCATGTATCCCATTGTGCACTCCATTCAGCATCTGATGTGCTTGTCTGTGTGTCTGCATTGCCTGAAGTTTGCTCAGAGCAGAACCCTCTCAGTAGCTGTGCCAACATGATAGAACGTCTTCCCCAGGAAGGCCCACCTGACTGCAACACCCACTGTCTGCCTTCAGATGCCAGACAGAAGCTGGATCTTTAGGAAAGGGTCAGTTTATTCAGCCACCCCTTTGTTTTATCCTGTCTCTAATCCACATTCCTTCTGCTGGCCATTGCTGGGTGGTTGTGGTTTTTGTACATGCTGAAAAGAGCATATTATCTTTTTTATTCTGTTCTGTTGCTGTATGCTTTTGTTTTGGTTTTGATATTTTATTGATCGTGTTTTTGGGCCCTTTGAGTTATTTACAAGATAGCATAGAAAATTTAACAAGATAGCATAGAAAATTTAAAAATAAACAATATAACAGAAAGGAATGGCTGGGCAACAGACAGGGAGGCTGAAGGCTGAGATGCTAAATGATAAGGCGATCGAGGGATGAGGATCGAAAGGAAAAAGGGACCGAGCAGGCAGTAAGGTGCACAAAGGTGACGGGATCTGGCAGCAATGCAGAGTGGGTGGGTGGGTGGGTGGAAGAGGCCTGGAGAGCAAAGGGGCCCAGGGGCAGTTGGGCGCGACTGGCAGACTGAGCGTCTTGGCAAAGGCATCACAGACCTACGTAAATATTAAATACCTGGAGAGAAAATCTTCAGCTCCAGCAAGTGATGCTGCTGCAGTTGCCGTATCAATTCAGGAGGCTCCAGATGCTGGCTGGAAATGCTGCCCCTGGAGAAACGAGATGGAAAGGGCAGACTGTGTGGAAAACAGACAATGAGAAATCTATTTGAGAGCACGCCAAGGGCGGATGATGAGAAGCTCCGCGGCCTGGGCTGAGCCTCCTCCTCTCGCTCCCTCCTGGATTGATGCGTGTTCAAGGCGAGTGGGCGATTCACGGAGAGGAGCAGCTCCGACCCAGAAGGGAGGCAGCGCCCTCCCTATCACTGGGTCTCAAGGGGGAAAGGTAGCTGTTCCGGATGCTGGTTGTGGGTCATGTGGAGGATATGGGGAAACCAGAGGATAATGATGAACAGGGGAAAGAGACACCACTGTAGGCACTTCTCTTAATAGGCTCTATCTTTACCTATTTGGACTTCAGCACAAGTGCTCTCCGGACAGCTAACAGAGACTCGAAAATGAAAACAGTCACACCCGCTCAACCACCAATGAAACCAGTAATGCAGTCAGTAAAAAAAACCACACTGGCAGCCAAGTAAACTCAGGGTCAACCACAAATGTAAAAGGCCCTGTAAGACGGAAACGGTACTTGCCGGCACCGAAAAGGCACGAGAGAGTCTCCTGCATGCAGTCTGCAGTTAATGTATGGAATGTGGCCTTGAGCTCAGGCAACTTGGAAAGGGGAGAAGACAAATTCATGGAGCAGGAGGGCGATTAGTCATGAAGGCTGTGTGGAACCCCATGTTCGAGGCAGGGTGCCACTGCTGAATGCCAATGGCTGGGGGGGGCAAAGAATGGGGGAGGGGGGCAAGCCCTGCCGCCTGGAGGTATCTGAGCAGCCACTGATACTAAGCAGGAAGCTGAGACTAACTGGACCAGACAGAGCTTGGGCCTGATCCAGCAGGGCTTTTCTTTTCATTACTGCCAGAGCCACCCCCTCCTGCAGTGTCCCCACCCCATTCCTCCTCCATCCCTGCCCAATTCTGCCCCTCCCCACCCCGTTTCTAGCCTCCCCCGCCTCCTCTTACCTGCCTCAGCAAGTCCTTCTGGGAAGGTTCCGGCCTTCCCGCTGGCGCTCGGGCAGTGCAATACTCAGTGCACTTTCCAGCTGCTTTTCAGCAGCCGCTCCCAGTGGCTGAGCCCGACAGAATTGGGCTGTTAATCTCAGAAGCTGGGAGCACCTGGAGAAGGCCCTCCAAAGCTTACCTTCAGAGCACAAGCAGGTTCGTGTGCTACGTGGCTCCCAAGCTGCAGAGGGCTTTCAAGGGAAGCACCGGCACTTTGAACTGTGAGTAGAAGCCACGACAGAGGCGAGCAGTGATGCCAGCAGTGCCAGGTCTGTGGATGCCTGGCAGCCTTATTTGTGGCCACAGTCCGTGTCGGACCAAAGCGCCTTTTCCTGGCTGCTTCCTCCCTGCTAAGAGCACACAGCCTCTCCTGTCCATAGTCCCTGCAAGAGGTTGTACCACAGTCAGTGTGTGGCTGGACTCCAGCCTAGCAAGCTACTCTGCGGCAGCATGCCGAACTGTCCCCCTGACCAGCCTCTGCTCCTCCCACTCTCCAGTGCTCTAGCTCAGCATTCTCCTCCCCTCCACACTTCCTCTTCCTTTTCCAACTCAGGGGTGGAAGGAGGAGCAATGGAGGCAAGCAGGTGGACAGAGATGGGCGCCCCCCCCCATCTGCTGCCTGAGGTAACCACTTCAGCAGGGGTGTCACTATGGTTGGTGACACCCGGGGCGAGATCTCATGGAGTCACACCCATGGACCTCCTCCCATACCAGACCACACGATGTAGAGGCCTCCTGGGAAATGCGATCCCCGCGCGAGTCGTGGCGGGGATCAGGAAAAATTGAAAACCCATTTTCTACCAGTGGTGCGTTTCGCACCGCTGGTAACAAACAGAATAGAAATTCATTTTGGTGTCAGCCCTCCCTGGGGTGACACCCAGGGCGGTCTGCCCCCCACCCCCTAGTGATGCCCCTGCCACTTCAGTTGGCCTCCTAGATGGGCCAGCCCTGCTCCTACTAAGGATGGCATTAGGTGAGGTTGGGCACTGGCTGAAGGCTCCTGCCCATCAGAGGGCACACCTGGTCAGGTCAGTGTCTGAACTCTCAGTACTAGCAGCACTGGCAGAGCCCAAAGCTCCATCAGAAGATGGATGGAGCTGGGCTGGGCCCTGGACAACCCCCACCAACCTCTCACTGGCAGTGAAACTTCACTTGTGAAACCCTGGAGAGTATGCCAGCTTTTGCCTGATTGGCAGGGCAGAACATTCTGTTTCCTTCCCCAGTTGCCACTGCAAGCAGCTGCCCTCTGGACCCTGAGCAGTAGATGCCAGATCTAGTGTTGGGTACCTCTGCACACAGCCCATCCTGGCCATGCCATGCCGAGCCACTTGCTTCTCTGGTCCCATGCTTCCTTCCGCCACCATCTTTCTTCAACTCCTTCCTACTCCATTCCACATCCTTTAGCTGGAACGGTGTGGTGTGTGTGTGTGTGTGTGTGTGTGTGTGTGTGTGTGTGTGTGTGTGTGTGTGTGTGTGTGTGTGTGTGTGTGTGTCAAAGAGACCTCTTCCTGACCGAAACAGGCAGGGGTAGAGGGAGGCTTGCCACTGAGCATGCCCAGGGTCTCCAGAAAGGCTGAGTCCAAACCTCCTTCAGCCCCTAGAATTTGGCTTCTTCTCCTGGATTCAGCACAACCTTCCCTTGGCCTTTGCTTTGTAAGGGCCAGTGCCCCTTCTCCCCCCTCTTTTTATTCCTTTGCCTGCTCTTCTGTTCTCAGAGGCAGCCCGGCTGACACCTCTTTGATATTCCTACCCCGTGCTTGACTGAGGATCCATTTTCATCTCCTTTTATTGTGCTGCTCATCTCTCAGCAACGGCGCCTCCAACCACTTGCGTAAAAGGCGCTGTCCTCAGAACAAAACAAGGAGGGGAAAATTGTCGTCCTTGCATTTGACTGCGAAGCACAGCTGGGCATGGAGGAGTGCAGCATACTGAAGAACGGGGATGGAAAAAGCAGCCCAATCCACTCCTTTGCTCTCCCTCCATCCTAGCAAATTGGCACCCTTGATATATCCGGAAGAATAGGGAATCGAGAGGTCAGCTGTCAATCAAATGCCAGTATAGCTACCACTGTGTCCTTAGAGCCCACAAAGAGACACCGACAAACCAATCTGTGCAGGGTCTGTCAAGCAGCAATGCCAGCCTCTGCAGGGAGACAGACTCCCCACCCCAACTGAAACGAAAGCTACATGCTGGGGCATTTGCTCAAATCTACTCCCTTCGCCCTGACCTTTCCTTTTCGGTTGGCTCTACTGTGCCAAAACGTAGATTGAACATAGGAAGCTGTTATAGCCAGAGTCTGACCAGTGGTCCATCTGGCTCCGTTTTGTCAACACTGGCAGCAGGCAGGGGCTTTCCAGGGTTTTCAGGCACAGAAGGGTTTTTCCCCGCCCTACCCGCCAAAGAGGCTTCCAGGATCGAGCCGGGGTCATTCTGCCTGCTCCGCAGAGGCTCTGCCACCGATGGTCTCTCCCCAGAAATGTATGGCTGCCCATCATTGGCCCATCTCGTTCACCAAAGGAGAAAAAACCCACAAGCAAACTTTACTTTCATTATTGGAAGTGTTGTAGGGGTTTTTCCCATTTCTTCATGCCACACACATACAGTATGTATACAAACACATGTACAATGTGCACGTACTTAGGATCAATGCGCACCTTCTGTGTGCTGGCCTCACAATCTTGTTAGTGAACAAGTTACTTGGCTCCGTTGCCTGAAACGCTGCATTTCAGAGTGCTGAGCTGACCTGACCCTGCACAGAGCAGACACGATGATTAAAGAGCACAACTTCGGGCTGCCCAGCAATCTTGCACAGCATGAGAAAGAACAGCTTTCAGCACTGTCAGGGGAACCCGGAGGTCTTGGCTTGACTCTGTGTGGCCAGAACAGGCTGTGAAACTGGCTCCTCTGATTCCAGCACACAGGGAAGTCAATCAATGCCACAATGGGTGGCGCCAGCCAGCCAGGCAGACTTGAAACAGGGGCTCTGCCCTGGCAGTCAAGCTCAGGCACCCTGTGCCATCCCAGTCGCTCGCTGGAAGAGGCAACATTGGCACCACCACAGCAGCAGGCCAACAAGTGTACTGCAGCTTCTTTCCACATGATAGGGAACAGGTGACCTGAGGAGTGTGTGGGATTTTATTGGGCATACATGAGATATGGCCTGGTTGGTTCTGGCCTGGATCCTCAATCGGAGGAGTTAGTCAACTGAGCTGAGCTGCTCCAGCTCCTTGAAGTCTCTGCTTGAACCAATGAAGCAATTGGCCTCCCCTCCTCCCTGCTGCCTGGTTGGCTAACTGCCAGACAACCAGTCCTGACACAGGGATAGTCTAGGTGTTATGATGTGTAGGCTTACCAGATCTCCAACCGGGACAGAGTTCTAGACCTTTAGGAGAAGGCATGTGGGCAGGTGTAGCTTGTTAAACTTTGGAGCACAATCCTAGGAGAAGGAATGTGGGTAGGTGTAGCTTGCTAAACCTTAGAGCACAATCCTAGGCATGTCTACTTAGAAGCAAGCCCCACTGAACACAATGGGGCTTGCTTCTGAGTAGACATGCCTAGGATTATGCTCTAAGGTTTAGCAAGCTACACCTGCCCACATGCCTTCTCCTAAAGGTCTAGCACTCTGTCCCGGTTGGAGATCTGGTGGTAACCCTAATGATGTGTGCAAATATACTAGTAATTTAGCAAATACTTTGCATTACTTTAACAGCCGGATCCTCTCTAGGACTGGGCTGGCATGCGCAAGGATTTACGACAGCGGGACACAGTTCCGCTGCCGCAGGACGGAGGCAGCAGTGCTCCCCGACCGTCACCAGACTGTCCAGCACTTGCTGGAGCAGGAAAGGGCAGCAGTGGGGTTGGGGAGGAGAGAAATGGGGCAGAGAGGGGACAGGGAGGGTGTGGATCCGGCAACGATGCCACACACCAGATCCTATCCCCTCTTTTTCAAGCTTCTTCACCTCATTGTCTCGTCGGACTTCCACCAGCGAAATTGCTGGCGCAGGTCCGAGGAGACCCATTGCAGAGCGGGAGGTTTACAGAGGGATAAGGAGATAAATCCCCTTTCCCCTCTGAAGCCTCCCGATTCTGTTTTTGGCACCGCTGGACCAGCGGGGGGGGGGGGGAAGGATAGGATTGGGCTTTTAATTTCACAAACTCTGGTAGCTGAGTGGGGCCAGTGCTTGCTTGCTTGCTTGCTTGCTTGCTTATCTATCTATCTATCTATCTATCTATCTATCTATCTATCTATCTATCTATCTATCTATCTATCTATCTATCTATCTACCGCCTTTCTTATCCTCAGATTGCTGTTCAGATGTTATTCAAGGTGGTTTACATAGGCAGGCTTATCTAGATCCGATAAGGATCTTGACAATATTGTTCTGTATAGAACCCTACAATTCCAGCTGGTTTCCTCCACGGTGTAGTCATCTTCACTAGCTGCTGAACACAAGCCTCGAGCTCTCTGCAGGACGCCACTGATCATGCTGAACAGGGAAACTTTTTTTTCCAGTTGTCATCGCTCTGTCACTGACATTCTCAGCATTCCAGTCTGTTCTCTCACCACAGCACGCAACAGCGACTCCTCTCTGCCACCGAGGGTCATGACAGCTTATCAGTGACTTCCTGGTCTCCCTTCCAGCATGAAAACTGACTGTTTCTGCTTAGCATCCGGCAGTCTTCAGGCAGTTCAACCTCGGGACCACACCTCCTGCTTCTCCCCAGGACCTGGTATTCAGAGGTAGACTCCCTTTGACAAGGAGGTTCCATTTGGGCATTGTGGCTAAAGGTCTCCCTCATCGAAGCTCTGCTATCCAGCCACTGTCCCCCGTCCCCCGTCCCCCGTTCAGGACTGGTGGATAGGACCAGGCACCGCCACTTTCGAAGACCCAGCAGGGACCTGAGGCCACCGAGGAGCTGAATGGGAAGCCGGCGCCGAGAGGCGTTTCCTGCCCTGTCCTCGGCTGCTGCTGACACTGCGCAGCTATTCGCGGCCCACCTTCAAATGCTCCAACCTGCAAAAACTGCCTCTAGGGTTGAAGTCTCCTCTCCTCCTCGCCAGCTGTCTTTGTATTTTTTCCTGGCCACATGATGACAGGTACAAAGGCTTTCTACTCCTTCTAACTTATTCTGCCCCACAGGCCAAAATTCAGCTCTTGTTTAAGAAATCATTCAAAGGGCATCGCGCCAGCAGCTCTGCCTGCCGTGAGGTCAGCCGCTTTCCTGAGCTTTTGATATTTGTAGGCAGGATGGAGTTCTGTGTGTGCGCATGTTTAGCTGGGGGCTTCAGCTCCTCGCCATGCACCCCCCCCCCTTAACACAAATACAAAAACCTCCTGAAAGGTGTTCAAGTCACTGTCAGTGCCCCATAGCAGCAGGCAAGGAAAAGAAGCCAGAGTTATTTCAAGATGCCATTTCAATGGGCTGCTTCAGTTTTGACCTGGAAACAGCCGACTGGCCTGGAGGAAGAACTGCAAGACAACTTCCTGTATTTGTGGGACACACATGACATGATACTTTTCTGGAACACAACAGTGTCCAAGCAGAGGTGGTCAGATGTTGAAGCCAAATAAACCAGGCCTCAGCAGGCAGATTTCGAGGAGCCCTTGTGGCGGCTGGCTGGGAGACTTCCATCCGGAAGGTCTCCGATACAACGATACAAGCCTTGTGCAGTTCCTTTCAATGAGGCTTGTGCAGGAAAACTTCCCAACTGATCGTGCTTTCACACACACACACACACGCCCCAATTTCACTGCCCTCTTCCAACCCATTTAACTGCCTGCCAGCAAGTTGGGGCCATGAGCATTTGTGGGGGGAATCAGAAGTCTTCAAGGTGGCTTCAAACAACTCACATCCCTCTCTCTCTCTCTCTCTCTCTCTCTCTCTCTCTCTCTCTCTCTCTCTCTCTCTCTCTCCCAAGATGCCCACTGCTCTCTCTACACACACAGATCCCTTACATCGATCAGCCCCCTCCCCTTAGCTGGGGTGCCGGTGGAGTTGTCTTCCTCCTCATGCTCTGATGGGCATCTCCTTCACACACAAGGAAGAGATTCCCACCCATTTCCAGACCATTAGCTCCCATCAGCTGCTTGTTTGGGGCTATTAAACAGCAATCTGGCTAACAACAGACTGATGAGCCAGCAGTGTAACACTGCAGTGGTGTGGGAGGGGAGCCAATCTCCTGTGGTTTTGTCCTATGCTGAAATCATGCTTGCAAGAAAATACATGACCAGGACAAATCACATGGTTTCTTCTTCCCCCAGCTAAACGCCTCCTGGCTGGGAGGGCAATGGTCTGGTGGGGAGGGTCCATGAGACCGGCCTGCCCTGTGGCTCTGACTTCCACACCATCCTACAGCTCCTGCACTGCTACAGTAACACGTGAAAAGCTCCACAGCCTGTTGGCAATATCTAGTGAAACGTTGGGTGCTGAGAGAGGGTGGCTGAAGGGGGTTTCCAGGATGAAAGGGCTTTCATTGCTTCCTGTTGGCGGCAGAAGCAGAATCAATTATGCAAAATATCATGCAACCTGTAACAGATTGCAGAACGCAGTGGTTCTTGGTACAGAATTGTCATTTCTATTTGCAGAGAGTATACATGCTCCTCCTCTCCCCATGAATAGGGCTGCCACCAAGAAGACCTTTCTGCGTTCCGATTGTCCAGCCCTGGTAGGAGCCAGGCAGGGCAATGGTTTGCATGCCAGACTAGGGGCAGAGAGACACAGGTTCAAACCCTCCTCAGCCATGGAGCGCCCCCAACGTCTCTGCATTCCTTGTCATTCTCACTTGGCCTAACCAAGCTCAACTCCAACTGGGTTGTTGTGAGGACAAAGTGGGAGGGGATAACCTTGTAAGTTGCCCTGAGCTCCTTGAAGGATGGAGTTGAAATGTCACTCAGACACTCAAGTAAGCATCCTTGGCTACCTATTGATTACATACGCTGAAAACGTCACACCCATGTCACATTCTCCCGTGATCCTTCGTCACATGTAGGACTCATGATGTTGCAGGCTTCTCCGTCCCTGCTCCACTGGCTGCCATTTACGTACCTCGTTTCCTCCAAGTGCTGCCATGGGGCGACCCCTGAAGACACTCCGGCAGGGCAGCTTCTGTTGGTTCAGAATGTGACTGCCAGTTGGTTGGCATGATGTGATCCAGCCCTTTACCCTCGACCTGGGCACAGCTTCAGGGGTGGGTTTTTACTCCTGGAGTTGAGTCACCACCACATGCTTGAGCACCGTGTGCCCAAGAACAGCACCCTGCATAGAATACAGAGTCCTGGATGTGCCAAGAATTGAACTTGGGTCCATCTACATGCACAGCAGGTACATTACCTCTCAGCCACGGCCCTTGGACTCTGGCTGGGAATTAGCCAACATGGTGAGATCCCAAAATGGTGTTTTGCCACTGTGACCTTTAGCCCTTCTAGAAGAAAGTCCTTCTTGAAGGAGGCACCAGTGGCTCTTCTTCCCCGCCCGCTTCCTCTGCTTTAAGCAGCTAGGAAGGGCCAGAGTCAAATACACAGGTGGTCAACCTCGCACCGCCAAGGATCATTCTTGTGCACATGTTCAGGGTGCACAAATTGAGGAGTTATCCATCATAACAAGTCAGGGAGCTTCCAGTCATTGATTTGGCACTAAATGTGGTCCTCAAGTTGAAATAGATGTGAGCACCTCCATGCCCTGCATGCAGAGTTCCCAGAACTGGCTGCTGTTGCAAGATGGACCTTTGATCTAATCTAGTAGGGCTTGTCTTCGTTTCTTTATAAAAAGCAGAGACAGACTGCTCACAAGGCAGGTGAGTGAGGAAAGTTGGAGTGTGTGTGTGTGTGTGTGTGTGTGTGTGAGAGAGAGAGAGAGAGAGAGAGAGAGAGAGAGAGAGAGAGAGAGAGAGAGAGAGAGTGCACAGGTGACAGGAGAGGAAGTGTCTAGCAATTCTGAACTATATTAGGCGGCTTTTGGTATGCAGCTCCTACAACCTTCCAATCCGCCTCTCCCTTGGAATAGCAGTTTTCAAATTTGCAGCTCCAGCTGGAATATTCATTTACTCATAATGAATATTCAAATCTACAACTGCAGCAAAACTTCAACAATCTGAATTAATTTAAAGAACCAAGCCTATCTGAATCAAATTTAAATTGAGTTAAATGAATTAAAATTAACATCGTTGATAATGTATTACTTTGGTTAATTAATTTTAATTATTGTATACCTATCATGAGGAACACTTCAGAAAATTTAGCCAGAAGGGACATGGAGGGGAATGTCACTTTGAAAACTCTGCCTGTATGTTTTGTTGGTACTTAAGAGGGAGGTTAATCTTTCTGAATTATTTCACAAGAAATCTGTATGTCTTGTACGATGATTGTAGCAATAGGATCGGATGAATAGAGCATTGGATTTGGGTCTAAGAAGCCTGATTTGAAATCTCATTCCTCCCATTTTCTGCCATGTGCCACAGTGCCAGACCTCCTTAGATCTGTTTGTGAAGGAACCTGTCCTCGCACCTGCAGTGGTTTGACAACTCACCATTGCTGCCACCCCCCTTCTGTGTGCGCACTACTAGCAGAACTGAGCAATGGCAGCAGCCCCCCCCCCCCACACACACACACAGACACACAGAGTAAAACTGACTTTCAGCCCAATCCTATATGCAGGGCTTGTGCTGCTGGAATGCTCATTCCACCGCTGTAAGGCCCTTTACGGCTGTCGCAAAAAGCAACAAGCCATTCAGCGTGACTTGGTCACTGCCGTGAGCAGCGAGCAGCCAGGTCCACGTGCCAACAGACCAGGGACGTCCACTGGCACCAGCAAGTTGGCACAGGGGGGTTGGAGGGAGGTGGGGAGGGAGTGGAACAGGACGGGGAGGGCAAGGAGAGGGGTATGAGGGGGCAGGAAGGCGGGAGGATCAGAACTGGGAAGGGAACGGTATCAGCAGCAGCGGCACACGCCAATATCCTAACCCCCTTCTCAGCCTCTATTTGCCTTCCTGGGTCCATGCAGACTTGTGCCAGTGATATTGCTGACACAGGTCCGAGTAGACCTGGCGGCCCAGCAAGGGCGCAAAGGTTCCCTTCCCTCACAGAGACCTCTGGAGGCTGAAACTCCCCTGCAGGATTCAGTGGACACCATGTTGGCGCAGCTGCATCGCTGCATGGGGAGTTTAGGATTGGGCTGCTAGCTAAGAGCTTTGCTTGAACATCGTGAGCCCTGTAGCCGTTGCTACACATAGGCAGAAAACAACAAGACAAGAACAGGCCTTGAAACGAAGCAAGAAACTCCCCCTACTGGTGGAGGCCAACACGTCCACACCCAGTGCTCTTCTTCAAGGCGAGCTGGCACGCTGCTGCTCTGCCAACCTGCACAGCCCTCTCCTCCGGCCTTCACGCGGCTGCCACCCTCCTCCTCCTCCTCCTCCACCCCGAGTCCTGAAAAAGGCAGAGGAAGCCAGAAGAGGAAGTGTGTGGAGGAGAGGAGAAGGAGGACCCCAGAGTGTTCCTGGGAGCTGTTATCGGCCATCGGCCTGAAGCAGTTTGGCGCCGCTGCCTTTTTCAAAGGGCCGGAGTGGGGGAAGGGGTAGGAGGGGGAGCAGCTGTGGCTGTGGCGGGCACAAGATCAGACCGCCTCAGGCAATGGCGTGGGCAGGCAGGGTGGAGGCCCTGCAGAGCTGGCAGGCATGGAGTGGGCAAACAGCATCCATGGGCACCCAAACCTCCGCCTGAGGTAGCTGATTCATTCCCCCAGATGACAGGCCCTGATAGCCGAATGGGACCTCCATGCCCGGGCCAGAGACAGTCTGCCGCTGAATACCAGGTGCTGGAAGAACCCGCGGGGGACGGCCATCCTCTTCATGCCCTACTTGTGAGCAGCCTAAGGTGTCTTGCTGGCTTCTGTTGGAAGCAGAATGCTGCAGTAAATAGAACTCTGGTGTGATCTAGCAAGAGCCCATTCTTATGCAGACTTTTCTCAGCTGTGATATTTAGAGCTGCTTTCGCTGGGAAATTTAGAGCACAGCTCCACTGTAAATGTAAGTCCGTTTCCAGCCGTTTAAACACCAAAGAATCTTGGGAGTCGCCATTTTGTGAGGGCCCTCCTAGCCATTCTCCACTGAAGTTTTGTTTCCCTTTCTTTTGAAAGAAATATACAGTAATTCCCACTACTCGCCGCTTACTCCAAAGGTGCTAACAAAAGTGCTTTCTGGCACTTTCGCGATACCTTAGACTGGCCGAGTGTTTGCTCTGCCAGCCTTTCACTGCGCAGGATTGCGCTCTGCCTGAGGCAAGTGCCTCATCTGGTCTAATGGATGGGCCGGCTGTGATGGGTCAGCCATTGTATTCAGTTGTATCCAAACATATACAGTATAACTCTCAAAATAAAGTGTTGCCATTTTAGAACATCATGATGCTCACAGACAGACACATTTTCTCCTACAGAGATTGTCTCTGTGTAAGGGAAAAACGGTTATGGGTGAAGTGGTTGGAGCATCAGTGCAATTCCCCCCACCCCCTCAGTTTTACAGACCGTAGAGAGAGACCCTTGTCTCTTGCCTACTTGCACAGCCCCTCCCCCCCCCCGCTTACGGCCAGGATCACTGTCGGAGCGCCTTCTCCACTCTGACACATGGCTGAAGGGTCTTCTCTGCTCGCAGTATGTATACGGTGCTCATTTATTCTGAAATACTTGCTGCTGCTGTACTGATTTAAAAACAATGATAGTGTTTGTTCTTTTGGTTAAAGATATACTAGAAAACTATAACTGCCCTAGCATATGTTCTGAACAACTGAAAAAGAATCTCCCGGTAGCTGCCATGTGTGAAATGGGCTGGCTGGCTGTGCACTCTGCGCTGCCAAGTCAGAAGTGACCCCCCCTCCCAGCCAGCTTGAAACAAGCTGAACTTCTGAACCCCCCCCCCCCCCCCGCATCAGAAAAATAGCTTATCTTATTTCCAAGCCAGTCCAACACAGTACAATGATTCCCAATAGTAGCCCTTGGCAGTGGCGTGGCCTCCGAGGGGGGGGGTATCATTTCAGCCTCTGGCCCCCAGTAGGGGAGCCTTGCTACGCCCCTGGCCCTTGGGGAAAACCAGATTTCCCAGGGACTATTTATGCCTGTTGCACTACATAACAGCATGCTAGGTACAAAAGACCCCCCCCTCCCTCCCCCCCCCCACTTGCAGTTGCTGGAGGACCAGCAGCAGCAACCAGGTAACTGCGATGGGAGGGAGAGAAGGGTAGAGGATTTGGTGGGTGGGAGGGAGGGAGTTGAATTCTCCTGACTTGGTTTAAAATCCAAGGTGTAGAAAAATGGAGGCAGTAGCAGCAGCAGGCATCATCCCTTCCTCCTCCTTCTTGCAATGAGCATAGGAAATACACATTTTGGCAACTGCACAAATGGCCCCGAGGAGGGAGAGGCTGTCGTTGAGTGGTCGAGAGCCCCTGCTTGGCACAACACGCCGATGGGTCCAGGTTCGATCCCTGGTAGCATTTCTGAGGAGGGCAGACAGAGAAGAATTCCTGTCTGAGACCTTGGAATGCCGCTGCCAATTCTGAGTGGGAGAAATCAGGAGTCTGACTCAGCAGACGGTAGGGTCCTGCCGCTGCGTGTGTGCCGGAGAGAAGGTGCAGCCAAGCTCCCCCACACAGATATGAATGTCCAGCAGAGACCAAGGGGAAGAGGCGACCAGCACAAGCCTATGCAGGATTACTGAGAGGAAGTATGCCTTCCTTCCTATTGTGTCCAGTGGAAATTACTCCCAGGTAAGAGTGCATCGGATTGCAGCCGAAGACCTAAAGAATGACAGCTGCAGAACTCACACGAAGAATGTTTTCACAGGCACTCCACAAAAATCAAAACAGGACGAGCAACTTAGCAGGGATACATCCATACATACATGGAAACCCGGCCTCTGCCTGGTCAAGAGAGGACCATTAATCCATATGGACTCGGAAACTGTCTTCAAAATATACACTTAGCGTTAGCCTCAGGGGAGTTGTGACTCTTGGAAACTAAGAGTCTGAAACTACCATGAATCTCCCCTGTTTATTATGGGGAAAGAGTTTCAATTAAGCAGAAGCCTCCAGCAACATCAGAGCAGGGGGAAGCCTGAGTCAGGAGTTTGCTATTGATCTACCTTAGACTCTATATTCTCTCGGGATGAGCCAGAGGCTAATTGCGAACAGCACCTGGCACACATTTGGCCAAAGAAACTCCACCCCGCCGTCCAGGGCCTCTGAGAGGAATTTTATCAGGGGGTACAAAGTTTCTTTTGGGCCCCTTCTCAAAGGGGAAGGGGGCAAAAAAAAGGTGGAGGGAGGGCAGCAATAGCCAAAAATGTCTCTGGAGCCAGGTCTACCAGGCTTCCTGATGCGGTGCCCAGGTCTATCCACCTGGTAGACCTGGCCCAGCCACCGTCCATGAGGCCAGCTGAGATCCCAGGACATTTCTGGGGGCCCTCCTTTGGCTCCTGGGCCCGTTCTTTTTGCCGCTGCCACTTGTCTTCTGGAGGGAGGGGGTGCTTCTCCGCACAGCACCAGCAGGGCCCTACTTTTGCCCACCACCATTTTTAACTCCCCCCCAAGTCCCCGCTGCCCAGTGCACAATTGTCACAGAGTGTCACTCCACGGGGACCTGTGGATAAAAAAAAGCACAGGAACCAGTCGCCAAGGGGAATGCTGCTTCTATCAGTAAGCCCTCCCTCTTCATCCCCCCCCCCAAATAATCCAAATTCCCCTCCCATCGATTTTGCCACCTGTGAATGGGGTGGAGGAACTGGGGGAGCCTTCAGTCCGAACATTTATTAAAAGCCTTTTCTCAGTTTTGCCATGGTTTGCTGCAAGTTTTGATGAAAGAGGATAACTGGGTTTGGGGATTTGGGGTTGTCATAGGAACCATTTCCTGACAGTAACTCTCTGGCTCCCAATAGTAGGTGTTTCTGAGTTTGGTTCTACGCCGGTGATTTGAGTGAAAAAGAAAAAGGCTGGTTTGTCCCCCGTACAAAGGAAGTGTTTCTTCTTTCCCCCAGCCACATAAGTGTGGTTGGTGTGATTAAAAGAGCCATTATTGGAAGGAGGCAAACAAACGGCTGCTTCTCACATTTTTACAAGGATGTCCTGATGCTATAAATGTCTGCTTGTTGGGGGGGAACCACGCATGGCTGGGTTTCCATTTCAAGGGCTGGGAGCTCAGTGCGGTGCAGCCGTCAGCAGAAATGTCTAACTAAATTTCTCTTGTAAAACATAATTAGGCTTGGGAGGTGGAAAGTACTAACAGGCCAAGCAGTGGCTGCTGCAGTGGGAATAATACACGGTGGGGCAGAGCAGGTGCCTTGTGTGTCCTACGTACTTGTGCATCCACATGGGGGATAGAAGCCACACTGCGACTCGGCCCGTGGTGGCGTGGCGTTGCCCGGCTCTTGGTTGGGATGCTGATCATCTGATCATCATCATCATAACCAGGGGGCTGCTTGCTAAAGGCATCCAGGAGGAAGGAGATGGAGAGCAGGAAGGAAGAGTAAGGGTGGGAGCTCCACAAACGGCTTGCCTGGGCCTGCAGTGTGGTGATAGCTGTATACACAATAGGGCCACTAGGTGGCACTGTGTGAGGAGGTTCGTCCTTGGATGGTGGGCAGTACACGCGAGCTCCACTGCCTTGAGTACAGTACTGTACTCCCCTGCAGAGAAAAAGCATGGATTCCAGCTCCCCAAAAGATGGAACTCATCACAGGGCTGCACTGGCAGATCTTAAGGCTCTCCTTCAGTCACTGTTTGAACACGGACCTCACTGAGGGTGCCAAAAACTGAAAGTCAGCTAAGAATGTGGCCTGTGGGTTCTAGGCTCAAGTTAAAGGAGCCAGAACCAACACCAAACAGGCCATGTCTGCAGGGTACAGCAAAGAGTCTTGTGGCACCTTCAAGACCATCGTTTATTTCAGCATAAGCTTTTGTGGACTGCAGTCCACTTTGCCAGATGCATGATGTGAAATCTCGAGTAGGCTGGCAGGTGCGTGCGCATGAACACACACACACACACACACACACACACACACACACAGAGAGAGAGAGAGAGAGAGAGAGAGAGAGAGAGAGAGAGAGAGAGAGAGAGAGCGCTTTTCAAAAAGACAGAGTCAATTGCAAGAAGAAACGAAACAAGGCTGATCTTGTAAGAAGCTTAAATGTGCTGTACTGTATACACAATTGGTGATTAACGCATAGCAATGCTCAGTTAATGTGACGTTGTAATGTGATAATAAAAAGCCCCTGCCCTGATTCAGTTCTGCACGATGGGCGGAAGAAAACTCAGGACTGGCAGACAGATTCACTATGGCTCGGGCAAAGGCCAAGCCTGGCCTGAAAGCTTTCATAGCCCTAGCAGATCAATGGGTGCCCAAAAGTGCCTGGCTGGGCGGGATCACTTGGCAGCCTGAAGGACAGCAGAGCCTGGGGAAGCCAGCCACCACGTAGGGCAGCGGAGCAGAGCTCCAGGGTCCCTCCCCAGCAGCACTTGACAGCCATTGCTGCAAAGAGACGTGGTCTTCAGGTTATACAGCATCATCACTGCCCGCCAAAGTAGGCTTACCATCCGTCCTGGAAAAACCGGGAGTGCCCTGGTTTCCGGAGCCAGGTCCCAGCCAGCCGGGCCTGGAACCAGGTCAATCCCGATTTTCCAGGTCTGCCACCACACCACCGTCGCCACTTCCACAATTTTAATTTTTTTTTCCGCCACCATCTTGGATCTCGCAAGATCCAAGATGGCAGCGCCCAACTCGGGCTCCGGCATCTTGGATCTTGCGAGATTTCGCGAGATCTAAGATGGCGGTGCCGAAAAAATTTAAATCGTGGAAGCGGTGGCAGCTTGAGGGGGCAGTCGGAGTCCTGGCCGGCCCGAATGCAGCCGGCCAGGAGAGAAGGCGGCGGGAAGGAGGACAGCAACAGCAAGGCAAGTGGCCACAGCAAAATGGACATTTTCGGGGCCATAAATAAATACATAAATTAAAATTAAAAGGTGTCCTGCCTGGAAACAGGGCTGGGCTGTGGCTGCATGGTGCAAGCCCCAGGCCTGAGCGGGTAGTAGCTCCACTGCTAGCCAATGGCGTCCCTGGCCAGTGCCCGGTGCCCCTAGTGGAGGCAGACATTCTCCTGACACGCCAGCTGCACTGTGCAGTCTAATGCACAGACTGCCCAGTCTCAGAAAGGCCCCCAGCCTCCAAACTGCCACTCAGCAGGAGTGGTTGAGTCAGTGATGCTTTCAACATGTGTTCTCCCCCATGCATTGCCATGTTGTTGCCATGCAGCAGACCCCGAAAATTTAAAAGCCAGCTGAAATGTCTCTTATGAGAGACCCTCATGGATGTGGCTTAAAAAAAATCCTACCTGCCTGGGCCGGGCAGCGTTGCTCTGATTCAGCTCAGAGTGGGAATGAGTCGAAGTGACTGAATTGGGAGCCTGGTTGCCAGCTGGAGTGGCTTCTATTTACTGTCACCAGCTGACTTGAGCAGCAGACTCCTACTGGCGGGCAGCTTTGGCGCTTGCATCCTGCCACCATATGGATGCCGCCGCCTCACTTTCCACACTGACGGCTCTTCTGCCAGCGACTTGTGCCGTTCTGCACATAGCTAGGAATTCCATGTGAGTGTTGTTCACAATGCACACCTAAAACCACGTGCGTCCTGCATGATCCGCCACTCACAGATGGCATGATGTCCTGAAAACCCGTGCAGAGCTAGGAGAAAAACAGCATTTCTTCTCCCCTGTTGGAAGCTGGGGCCAGACTTGATGTGATGCTGGAGACCCATGAACAGTCTCCCTCCCTCCCTCCCTCCCTCTCTCTCTCTCTCTCTCTCTCTCTCTCAAATGCAGCTATAGGAAGGGGGTGCTTAAGTTTCCCCTGTGGATCATTTTTCCAATCAAAATTGCCCCTCTCCAAGCTGCTTTTTACCCCCACAAAGAAAAGACTATAGAGCATAAGAACATAAGAAGAGCCCGGCTGCTGGATCAGGCCAAAGGCCCATCTAGTCCAGCTCCCTGTGTCTCACAATGGTCCCACCAGATGCCTCTCTGGGAGCACACAGGATACCTGTATCCTGTCACCACTCCCTTGCACCTGGCATTAAGAGATAGACTACTGCCAAAACCAGGAGGTTGCATAGCCCCATCATCATGGCTATAGGGACCTTATCTTATTACCCTTGCATGTAAGCAGCTGGGGGGGAGGGAGAGAGTTGCTCAGAAAAATGGCCACAGGGAAAGTGTGCATGCATGCACGCATTGCGCTGGTCAAATCTGAGCTCCCCCAGTTGCATTTGGGTTGGAACAATGCTCCGGGGACATGCTGTCTGTTTTTAGGGAAACCGATGCTGCTTTAAAGACAGTACTGGATGTCTGGGTTCTTGAGAGCCCCGCTATGTTCAGCTTGTGTATTTGGGAATAAATTGGCATTACAAAAGCATCACAGGAGTGTAAAAACAATATGAAGCTTGACAGCGACCCCTGTAATTTGCCTTGACCTTTCAGTTCTATTAGTCTAAAAATAAATGTGAGGCTGGAAAGGTGAACTAGAACCCAAGCAAAGATTTTCTCCCTCTTTTACAGCTGAATCCTGATCGTTTTCACTGTTTTCACTGGGATTTACTTTCAAGAAAACAAGTGTAGAATTGTAGTCAAATGCTGCAGTCTGATGCAGACTTCCTTGGGCGCAAGCCTCATGGAACAACACAGAACTTTACTTCTGAGTAAACTTGCAGGGGCTTGGACTGTAAAAAATTTGACCTCTGCTTAATTTCTAAAGGAAAAGGTATTGGGAGACACAAATTTGCCCGCAGAAAGGTTCTGCGCATGCGCAAAAAGGAATAAAAGGAGCATCGACGCGTCGGACCGTCTCAGAAGGCCCTGACCGCCGAACTGGGCGGTCGCTCTCAGGAGGGCTTGTCTCCCCAGCCTTGGAGCGGAGCCTCTGCAAGCCGGGGACGCGCCGAGTGGGCGCGCTGCTTCTGGGGGGTGCGCCAGCGGGCTCCGGTGCCGCGCCGTGCTGTGCAGCCCCGAGCGCGGCTGCTGCGCCCCCGGAAGCACCGCACCCAATCGGCGCCTGGGGTGGAGCACACCAGCTCCCCCCATGAAAGATCACCACTGGTTGTAGCATTTAATCACACTGTGCTGGATAATTTCCTGTCAGTATCAAACCCCCCCCCCTTTTCTGGGCAAGCTAACCAAGCAGAACTGGCGTCACTGCAGGGGGGCGGAGCTCTAAGTTCCGCTGAGGCTCCGACCCTCCGTTACACCGGAGCACGAGCCCAGCTTTGCCATGTGGGCATACCTGGTTACAGTGGTTCCATGCCTTGGTGACATCTCAGTTAGACTACTGTAACATGTTGTACATGGTGCTGTCCCTGAAGACAGCCTGGAAACCGCAACTAGTGCAGAATGTGGCGGTTCGTGTGGTCTCTGGGGTTTGGCAGTTCGACTTTGTCTGGCTGCTCTGGCTGCTAATTCATTTCTGGACCAAACTTGATGGCCTGAGATTGGGGTATCTGAGGGAATGGCTGCTTTGATATAGTCTGGCCCATCCTGACTAAAATCATCTGATAGGCCCCTGCTGCTATCAGAAGTTGGGGGTGGGGTGGCAGTGAGGCCCTTTCAGTAGTGGCACCCTAGTTGTGGAACTCCCTCCCTTATGATTTAAGAACTGTCCCCTCCTTGGAGATATTCCAGATATTTTATTCCAGATATTGTAGTGTAGGGTTTGGGTGGTTGGGTGGCTCTTACTCTCTGCTTACTGCTTCTTTTATGTGATACTTGTATTGCTGCTTTTGGGCTGTTTTTATTTGTGCCCTTTTTATTTAAGGAATAATGTCTAGGCTACTGCTTATAGATCTGAATGTGTTGCTCCAGTGGGCTGATGGTTGGGCTCTGTACTGATGTGTAGGGAACTCTTATCAGATTAATATTGGAGTAATGCTACTGTATTTTAAAACTTGTGGCTTTATCGGTTTTTGTACAGTATAATGTTTATTTATTGTGCTGTATCGTTAGCCGTCTTGTGCATCTTTTTGGGCAGGGGGAGTTGGGATTAAAATAAATAAATATTTGTGACAGGCAGGCCAATGTCCAACCTAATAAGTCTCGGGTTTAATCACGATGGTAGAGGAGAACAATTTCCAAACCAATGAGAAAAACGAATGTTTTTGTAATCAAATTTCCATAAACTCTCTCAGGAAGGTTTCTCACAGCTACTGGTGTAAGTGTACTGGCTTCTTTGAAATACTCCTGGGAGTAAAGAAGCGTCCTGGGTTAAAGAGAGAGTTGTTTGGGTAAATTTACACAAGATATTTTTGATCGTTCTTTTGGTACCTTGGGGGCTTTCCGCACGATCTTCTTTATATGCAATAAATGTGGATGTTGCTCATTTATGGTTTGCCATCCAGACACCTTCCCTCAAGGCAGCGCTTTTATTGCATTTCCCCAGCATTCAAACCATAATATTGCAATGGCGGCGCGGCTGGGAGATCATCCTTCCTTAGGCTGGTGGCTGGCAATAGATCAGAACGACTGGTTGGTGTTTCATCAATGATATCTACAGATGGGAGTTATTCTCCGGACAGCTGGGCGTCTTCCTACCCCGCCTTTGAAATGTTGGGACACACTTTCAGAGTTTAGGTGGGGTGGGGCAGCAGAAATGTTTTGGGCCAGGTTTGCAGACTGACTGAATATTATTATATTTAGGACTGACTGAGATGAAATGCCCCTCCCAAATTTTTCTCTCCTTGAATGGTGAAATGGTGGGGGGAGGCATTTCAGAGATTTGGAGGGCCACAAAATGTAAGGAATCAAAACTCGGTGGCTCAGTAGAACTCCCAGCACCTGGCAGCCATCAGGGTTTTACGCAGAAGTCCCTTAAGAACGAGCAATGCTACTACATCTTTTCCTCGATGGAGGTGAAGTGAATGGCAGCCTCCTAGTGCCCACGAGGGGTGATTGCTTTGGGCTTTTACACAAGATTTGGGGTGATTGCTTTGGGCTTTTTTAGCTGGAAACTCCCACCAGAGTGACACTGCTGCATCACCCCAGAGGAGAAGTCCACCACATGTCATGACCAACGAGTTTCACTCCTCCACGACTGAAACGAACAAGGGCTTCTAGCCCCCTTTCACCCTGATCCTCCACAGAGTTCCAGGCAAAAGCTCTTAGCTGAGAACTTTCATCATCTCTGTCCTATTTATTAAAATATTTGTAACTTGCCTAGAAAACCCCAAGGCAGCTTACAGTGAAAGGCGCCAAATGCCTATGAAATACTGTGCTTAGAATCAAAAGGCAACAAAGAAACAGCAACGACAACTAGCAGCAAGAAAACACAGTTCTGATGTACCAGCTCCGATGGCCCCAAATACCGTATTGGTCTGAGTATAAGACTCACTTTTTTCTCCTAATTTAAGTTTTTTAACTAGGGGTGCGTCTTATAATCAGGCATAAATTTAATGCCAGTGATTTAATTAATTTTTTTTAAATAGCACCAAACTTTAAGGGTGCGTCTTATAATCGGGTGCATCTTATACTCGGGACAATACGGTAAATAAAATAGACTTAACTTTCTGCTGGAAAGCCTGAAGCGAGAGAGGGGGCAGCAGGACACAAATGTCTCCGGGAGGAGTTCGGAAGCCTTGAAGCCACTGTGGAAAAGGCTGGCCGAGTCCGGTGTACCTTCCCCCCCTCCCCCCGAAGAAGCTTCAAATGGTGAGAGAATTTGAAGCAGAGCCTCTAAGCACTGAGACAAAGAAAGCCAGGAAAGTTGTGAGCTGGCTGGAGCTGAATCCCCTTGGCAGGCAGGGGGCTCAGTCTCTCTGGCAGGATTAACCCCCGGCTTGTGGGAGTGCACTTGCCCCTGTGATGCTCTGCTTGTCTGCTAGTAGAATGGAACAGAGAGTAAAGAAAGGACCTATATTACAAAGGCATCATAAGTCTCTCCAGTGCTCTCTTACCTTGAAAAAAACTATACTGTACCTAGGAGTCTGGCTCCTGGAACTTCTCAGCACTCCACAAAGTACAGAGCACACAACACTGTCATCAGGAACAGATGTGATTCTTCTTCCTGCCAGCCTGTCTTGTGCTCTAGAAACAGCTTGGGTAGATTATGGTTGTGTGAAACATTGGTCTGTGTATTAGTTGGAGCCTGTGATGACTCAGACCCCAATCCTATGGGAGTCGTGCGCTACCGGAACTAGGGTTCTGGCAGCGCAAGGTCCTTTGCAGCTGTCCCAAAAGATGCTGTTTTGTGCACAAGCAGTCAGAAGCCACAGCTGCACACCAGCAGCCCATCAACAACCCCCTGGTGCCGGTAAGTCAGCATGGGGGGCCGGAGGGAGGAGAGGAGTGGGAGGAACAGGGCGGGGAGGAGAAGACCAGAGTGGGGAGGAGGTGGATTGAGACTGAGAAGGAGGCGGTATCGGCACCAGCAGCGCCACTGACACCAGCACTATCCTATCCCCCTCCCTGCCTGGCCTTGATCCGCTTTTTGGGTCCACTTGGTCTTGCACTAGCTAAATCATTGGTGCAGGTCTGATGAATAGACCCAGCGGGGGGGGGGGGGCTTACCCCCAGGCAAAGGAACAAATGTTCCCCTACCCAGAGGGGACCTCCGGGACTGCCCCCTCCCCCGCAGGATGCAATGTTTGGACGGCTGCAATGCACTCTACCTGGAACTGCCCCAAAGGCACTTTGGAAACTCCAACTGATACAAAGCAACTGCAAAAATATTAACGGGAGCAAAGATCGGCGCAGTTGCATTGGTGGCCAGCTTGCTTTTGGATGCAATTCAAAATGCTAGTTATTATTCTAACCTTTAAAGACTTCAGTGGCTTGTGGTCTGGAGAGCTGAATGCCCACCTTCTTTCATATGTGTCAGGGAAGGAGAGCCACACTGAGGGGAGTCGTGTCTAGTGCAGGGGGGTTCTCAACCTTTGGAGGCCCGAGTACCCCCTATCACAGTCCAATTTTCAGAAGTACCCCTTGCTAATTAACTGCTAATTAATTTGATTAATTAATCAATTAATTAAGACTAATCGTTAAAAAGTACTAAAACAATTTTAAATGTGAAAACTGTCTTATTTAACTGTGCGTGTGTGTGTGTGTGTGTGTGTGTGTGTGTGTGAGAGAGAGAGAGAGAGAGAGAGAGAGAGAGAGAGAGAGAGAGATGCAAGGATCTCTTGTTTTCTCCAAGTCACACTTCCCAAAATCAGCTCCTCCCTCCCCCACCCCACCCAAGTACATTTTCCAAAGTACAAAAATAAGCCCAAAACCAAAATCAGAGAGAGAGAAAAGAGCTCTGAAAATAATTACAATTTAAAATCCATGTTAATCAACACTTAATTACCTGCTGATGGGGCAGATAAGGGGCAGGGCTTGGCGTACCCCCAGCAAGAGGTCCGCGTACCCCTAGGGGTACCCGTACCACAGGTTGAGAACCCCTGGTATAGTGGTTAGTGTGTGCTTATGCACCACTTCTCCGCTTTTCCTTTCTACTGGGTCAGCAACTGAATGGGGAGATGACAACTGGTAGTTCTGTCTGCTGCCTCCATTCCAAACTAAGGAGACCAGGCAGAAGAGGCCTGGCGGAAATACCACCCCTTCCAGGAGAGTATGATATCCTAGGTCTCCTTGTTTAAAATCCAATCGCAGTAGCGCCTGTGAGCTGTCAGATGTGACAACCCACTTAATTACCTGTGAACACGGACTAGGCAGGCAAGGAGTCAAAATATAACCAGTTTATTTAAAAAAAAAAACCAAGAGAAAGAAGGAGGAATTCATAATCCTATTGCTGGTGAATGCGAAGAGATGCCCTTCGCATTCGCTCAGGAGTTAGACGGTCCAGGTGAATGTTAGGGATAAGTAAGTCTAGGGAGCTTCGCTTTATTGTTTTAGCATTGTGTGTGTGTGTGTGTGTGTGTGTGTGTGTGTGTGTGTGTGTTGTATTTATTGATACAAATCTTTTCAAATAAACGCATAAATTCCATTGGGAGGCTGTGCACCCACCCACCCCCGCCACTTCCTCTGCCAACACTGTGAACAAATGTTGCCAATATTCCACGTCAGTAGTGTCACTACCAAAGACCAGGGGGGGCACCGCCCCAGGTGGCATGCACAGTCTCCACGACTGTGTGTGTGGGGGTGCCACATCACCCAGTCCTGGGCAGCGGGGGGGGGGAGCTAGCGACGCCACTACTCCACCTCTCCCCCGTGAAAGAGCCTTGTCAATTTCCTTCTCTACTTTGGATATTTTTTCTCTGTGCAAGGGAGTGACAACAGGAAACAGGTTATCTTGTTAGCTGTGTGCTCTGGGAGGCATCTGGTGGGGCCACTGTGAGATACAGGAAGTTGGACTAGGTGGGCCTTTGGCCTGATCCAGCAAGGCTCTTCTGATGTTCTTATGGATAGCAGAATGAAATTTCTGAAGCAGAAGTGAAATGTTGCCAATACTCCACCTTGCCCTGTGAAAGAGCCTTGTCAATTTCCTTGTCCACTTTGGACAGCAGAAGTGAAATTGGTCAAGCACATTCACACCTGTTCAGATACAGAGCCTTCAGAGCAGAAGACAAAAGCCCCATTCCTTCCAGTGCTATACAACAGCTGTTTTTATACAATATGGGGGGGGGAATAAGGCATAAGAGCTCTCCCCCCTCCCCCTTCCAAAGCATGGCTGCCTCCACTGGTGGAAGTCACACACACACACACACACACACACACACACACACACACACACACACACACACACACACACAGAGTGTCTAATCTGTATCCTCATCTTCTTGCATAACGAGGGAATCCTTGAAGAACTTTGCAAAGGAAAAGATGTGGTTGGAATGTGCATTACTGAATTGTGTGAATGAGCCTTATTCACTACCTAACACAATGGATGGCCAGCTGAGCCAGCTGAGTAGGTCAGTTGAGTCAGGGGCACAGATGTGGAGTCGCTAGGTCTGGGTCCGAACACTGAGCCCCAAACCAAGAACACCTTGACCCTTAGTCCCCCAAACCAGGACCTCCCGGGAACCGCAGCCCCCATGTTGGAGTCCACTAAGGGTCAGCATCCATCCTCCTCTCCAAGGGCCTCCTGCCTGAATTGCATCACCGTCAATTACTTCCGGGTCGCCGAGTGATGGATCATGGATGAGCGGCTGCACTGGGGTGACACCCAGGTAAGTGACGCCACTGGCAAGTACCAATAATGGCTGGCTGTTGAGCCAAGCCGAAATCTGTGGATGCCGGAGGGTAAATGTGTCAGTCAGTCACAGGCAAGGATGCCTCTACCATCCTATCACTTTCACCACTGTTTTTTTACAACGCAAACATGATTGTCTGTCTGCAGCCAGACTGTCTTGATACTTCAGAGATTACTGCTTTCTGCTTGCTAAGTGAAGGGACAAGAGAACTCAGAAGGGCAGTAAATTCCGATACATCAAGAGCTGCAGAACTTAAACCAGGAAGCCTGTGGCAGCAGGTCCTGGCTCCCTGCAGCACTGGGATGGCTCATTGGAGGAGATTTCAGCGAAAAGATTGTCCACCATCCTCCTGGCCTGGAAAATCAGGTGATGTTGGAAGACCAATCCGGTGCTCCTGAGGGATACAAAGGCTGAGAGACTGGCTGACTTCCGTCTGGGAAACTTGTTTCTGGGACGGCCATCCAGGCCTCTCTGCACACCACAACGTCTATTTTGGCTTGAGAACATAGGAAGCGACTTTATATGGAGCCTGACACTTGGTCCAACTACTAGGCAGCAGTCCATCATTGGCTACTCTGGCTGGCAGCAGCTCTCCAGACGCTCAGAAAAGTGCCTCTCCCATCACCTGCTACCTGCTCCTTTTCACTGGAAATGGCAGAGATTGCACCCGGGGCCTTGTGCAGGCTGCTAAGCCGGCTCAACCACTGAGCTCTAGCCTCTCTCACAGGGGCCTGGCCCGAGCTTATCTCCAGCCTGCTTCCTTCCTGCCTCTCTCCAGCCTGTCATCTGCCTTGAGCCCACCTTCGGCCTGAGCACCTGGGCTGGCCCAATAGTACGTAGCAGCAGCCCCAGCCAGGCCAATGAAGGTGAGCCATGAGGTTCAAATCAGGACCCTCCCTTCTCTTCTCTTCTCTTCTCTTCTCTGGGGATTGGGAACTCAGATTAGGCTGGCTTTCCCTCCTCCGCACGCTAATGCTGGGAGATGGCTGAGTTCACCTCCGGACTTGAAACTTGAGAAATTTTACATCACGCCTAAACCTATCCATCCTGCTAGGACAGGAGATTTCTTCAAGGCACCTGTGACTGACTCTGCTGTTTCCATCCTGATCAGCGAAGAGAGATGGTGGGTTAATATCAGCTGTGGGGAGAAAAGAAACCCTTATCTTCATCGGAAATGACAAATTGCTCACTGAGGCAGTACGAGGCTGAGAATACGCCGCCAACTTCAGAGCTGCCTTCCGGTTGACATCGAGATAAAAGGCTGAGTGGGAAACGATGAAATGCATATTCACATCGCTGTCTTCTGTGTCTAATGCACAAGTCCATCACTGTAATCAAACTGATTAGTATGTATATGGACCTAACAAAGATGCAAAACCATCTCTCTGGTGTGGGGTGAAAGGCTGTGGACTGACCAACCAAGCATCTCCATCTGCTTTGCCCCACCCCATTGGCGTTGCTACCGTGAGGCGTCACCTCTCCTGCGCGCTGCCCTTTTCCCTCAGGAACGATCTGCGCATGCGCTAAAAAACATTATAAATAACGTTCGCGCAGCGGGCCTTCCTCAGAAGGCCCCGGACAGCCGGCCGGGGAAGATGTCCCTGAGCTGGTTGCAACAATTAAGGGGGCACCCGGGCCAGCGGCCCGGAGCGGCAGCCCATCGGGCGCCCGGAGCGACGCCTCGTCGGGCGCCCTCCCAAATCGCGATGCGGCCTATGGCTGCGCCGAAAATTTGTAAGAGGGGGAGTATAGGGTGGAGGCATCACTTGGGTGACACGCGCGCCCCGCTATGGGGCCGCGCGCACCCTAGTGACGCCATTGCCCCACCCTGGGATGTTTTGTCCAGGAGGAGCTGCTGCCTTGAAGGGGCACTGCCAAAACGAAGCAATCCTTGGGGGGGGGGGTCCTTTGGAGTGGGGTCTGCAGCCAAAGCGACCCAGAACTCTATTCAGCTGCTTGGGGGTGGTGGTCTGGGGTTTATCAACTTTTGTTTGAAGTAACTGTAGTTTATCACCTAAAGGGTGGTTTGAGCTTCCAAACGTACAGAGTAAACTATGGTTTTGTAGAGAGAGGAGCACAACCCCCTGAGAAACTTTACTTCTCTTCTAGAAACTCATTTGACCTTCCTTGAAACGTTTCTCCTTGGGGGAGCCCTGAAATTCAGTTTGAATGTCTTTTAAAAAACAAATTCAGTGCCAACTCGGGGGCGGAGATGCGTCTCTGCTTTTGTGTTCCATCTGTGCAGCCTCCTGTCTCTAGTCCGCAAGTCCAGGGTGTCGCAAATGTGCCGTAAAGCACGTAAAGTTTGCGACGGCTTAGACTAGCGACGGAGCGCACACTCTGCCGCTCTAAGCTTTAGTGAGGATTGCGCTGTAAGTGTGTCACGGTATTTTTACTCAAGGGTGTAGATACGCAACAGGAGTTAAATGTGTACACCTGTGGGCTGGGAGGCAATCTGAAAGAGCCAAAGGGCACGTTTCTTGGTCTTGTGGTGTTACTGTGGTGTCAAGCTCAACCACCAGCATCAGCAGTGGCAGCTTCATGGTCAAATGATAGAACCTACCTCTCCCTCTTTGAGGCTTCCAGAGGTTAGCACAGCTGTGCCTTTGGAAATATCTCACAGTCACACCTATCACTTTCAGCTCTAAACAGCTTGGGAATCCTGGATACCGTGGGAGAAATTAAAGTTTTGTTTTATGCAGGTATTACTTGACCAGTTTTTCAGCTTCCATCTTTGTTTTCAGTCTCCATCTTGGCTCTCTGCTCTAGCGCGTAGCTGTTGTGGAAGAAGAAGATGATTTCTTGTTTCTCTGTCTGACAGATGCTATACTGAGAGTTGGTGTCAGTAAGGCACTACTGAAGCACCTGCAATTCAAGGCCAGTGGCTGGGAAGAGAGCCCACTTACTGATGTGTTTGGAGTCGGCAGAAGAAGTGCTCGTCTATATAGCTGTTGTTCTTTTAATGGATAAATCCAACTGTTCTCCTGTTGTCTTTTTCTGAATATAGCCACTATCCTGTATTCTGGCAGCCAAATTCATGTCTTTCCAACTCATTGTACCTGATCTATGTTTTCCCATTGACATTATTGCAAGCAGGTCATGTGAATTAGATTTGTGTGGGAATACAATGTGTTTCTCATAACCATTGTATGTCTCTGACTGGTTCAGCCCCTCAGACCCTCAACATATAAAAGTCATATGTTCTGCATGTGTCAGGGTCAGACTTCCCTCTTACAGGGGAACTCTGTCCAGAACCAAGAGCACTCTTAATACGCAGATCAATTTTCTTTCTTCAGCCTCTCGTTAATTACATTATCCTACAAAACCTTAAGGATGCTGGCTTCTGTACGTTCCCATCCATATGCTCCATTCACTGAAATATGGCAGGTGGTCAAAGTGTCAGGGCCTTTTCAGTTGTGGCACCAGCCTGGTGTAACACCCTCCCCAAGAAAGGACAGGACTAAGCAGACTTACATGTATTGCATCAGCTGGCTAAGGCACCGCTCTTCCAGGAGGCCTTTGGAGGAGGCTAATTGCCAGTGGGTTGCCACCCTTTTCCTGGCCTCTGTTCCTGGCTATTACCTTGTTTCTCGTGTGTGCACGCACATGTGTGTGTGTGTGTGTGTGTGTGCGTGCGTGTGTGTGTGTGTGTGTGTGTGTGTGTGTGTGTGTGTCTTTTTTATTGATGCTTCTGACTCTCTTTGTTAGCTTAATTGTTAGCTGTTTTGGATTTCTGGAAGAAAAGCAGGATGTACGTTTTTAAAAAAATAAAACAAAGCAACATCATGTTGGCTCCTGAGTATGCAGCTCTTACAAGTGGTTTTCTCTGTACTGCCTTGGAGGGGTGTTGCCTATCAGTAGAGCAAAGTGCCATTTTGTACAGAAGACTCTGCCACAACATTCTCACCCCAGAGGTTTTGCTTTGGTTTTTCCTTGTTTCCCTTTGAGAAAAAGAAAGAAAGAAACCCAAGGCAAGCTCTTTGGAAGGAAGGAGGCTCTGTGATGATGTCTCTTTGTGCGCAGCAGAACATCACAGCATGGTTCTTCCAGCAGCTATTAGAGCGGATCCATATGGAGCCTCCTTAAAAGTTTGCTCTCCTTGGCCACTTGCCGTAGGAAGTTGGCAGCCTCCGCCAGGCAGTCACAGCTACCCTTCTGATGAGACACACAAGAGAACGGGAAAAAGAAATATTTGGAGAACTGAAAGCAAGGAAAAAAATATCCAGAGGTTGGGGGAAGAAGCCAGGCACAGTGTTGCAAGCAGCCATTTCTGAGTACAGACAGAGCAACTCTGCCTTTGTTGGACTCTGAATGTCCACCAAATGTACTTGGCACAAAGCGAAAGACAACGCTGGTATCCGGGCTTCATGCTTCTCTTGGGCACCTGGCAGACATCACTCTCTGGCTGAGCAGCCATGCAAACTCTCCAGAGAAGTGGAGGAAGGGACAGAAGATGGGCGCATATGAGAAGAGGAAGAGGAGGAGGACGAAGAAGAACAGCAACTGGGCTTTACTGATGGGTCAAACTTTGGGAGACCACACAGTTCACCGGGGCAGTTTTGCAGTGGCGACAGCTTGCGATGACTGTGCTGTGCCTTCCCACTACAACTGCGATGTTGTGCAGTGGAGGGGGTGTGTGTGTGTGTGACAACATTCCAAGGAAATTGTTCTGACTTGAATTTGGTTGCAAGAAGGTTTTTATTTTGGGGGGGGGGGGAGTTTGACATGTTTTCAATTATGAAAGCTGCTATATTTAGGAGATGTAAAGTCGTGCATCTTGACAGGAGGAATTGGGCTGTGTGGATAAATGTCTACGGCACAGAAAAGGCTGTTGCAGTAGAAGCGCATGTGATGTGGGGGCTGAATCCCTGCTGAATGGCGATGCTGCAGACACTACCACTTGGTTGTGCTGGAGGCAGGGCTGTCCCCAGAGGAGGGCCAGCAACACCCAGCAGCACAGGCTCATTCACTGGTCATTCATCCCCCCCCCCCCCGCTGCTTACCGCTCCCCAAGCATGGTAGCTGAACTGTCTCATTTATTACTTGTATCCTGCTTTTCCTTCCCAAGGGAAGTGAAGGCTTGGCATGCAAGCCTCCTCCCCAAAGGGGGGGCACAAGCACAATCCCCCCCCCTTGACACCTCTTCCTCCTCCACCACAATTTCTTCTAACTGGCAAGGCAGGGAGGGAGGATCCACAATAGAGCCTCCCTTCCCCACCCAGTTTTCTCTTTAGAAGAAGTCTCAAAACACAAAAGGGGGGGGGGTTGGACAGGATCTCTGCCACAGCTCCCTCCTCCTCCAGCTTCACCACCACAACCTTTGACAATGGCACTGGGAAAAGCCCCCCCCCCCCGTCAGCTCGCCCACCAACTACCCCATCCTTCCTTCTTCTCCTCTTTCCTCCTCCTTACCCAGCTGCTCTGTGTTTTGAAATTGCGTAGCAGGGAGGAGTGGGGAAGCAGCAGGCACCCCACTTCTTCCAGCAAAGGAGGGGTTCCCCTGTTTGGAAGTGGGGCGCTGTCTCTCCCCGCTTCCTTGCTCTGGTCCAATTCGGATGCTCTGTTTCAAATCGCAGAGCAGCAGCAGAGCAAGGAGGAAGAGGTACGGGAGCAGATGGGGCGTGGTGAGGTGGCTGCAGAGATAGCCGATGGGCACAGAGTGCCGCCTGTGTGCCCAATTCACCACTCAAAGTAGCTGCTTCACCTCGCCCCATGGGTGGGCCAACCCTGGGGAAGCGCAAAGCTGCAGCCAGCAATACCACCAAGGGAAAAAACCCAATTAGTACAAAAAGCAGAATGATAAATAATCCAATAGAACAAAGCATAACAGTATTTGAGAGTCAAAATATAAATCCAAACCCGTTTCTATTAAGGCCATACCAGCAATACTGCAAATATTTTAAATGCATACCACTGAATTACCTAACAATTCCAAACAGCAGTACAATTTCGTTTAACAGCCAGTCATCCGAAAAACATTTCAGAATCAGTTACAAAATACACACTGCTACTATTTCAAAGCCACTAAGAATTGCGTTCACCGTATAGCCCAGACCTGCCCTCTGCCGTGCCCCATCACTACGCAATGCCCAGGCTTTGATATTATTGGCAGAAGAAGCCCCCTCCCCACAGTTACCACTCTGTGGCAGCAACTAGCCAGTGCACCCAAGCCCCCCACCCGCTTGTGCCCCCACTGCGTGTCCCTGGTCCTTATAACAAGCAGGAAAGTGACTTTTAAGACAAAGATACAAACAGCCAGAAGTCCCTTGTGTCCTGAGAAAGGACTTTCGAAAGGGGAAGGAACCAGGAGCCTCGATTTCTTGGCAAGTCCTGAATGCAGGGCCATTGTGTGCCTGGTTACTCTTCCAATCCAGTTGGAGCCACCGTGAATCATCTGACCAGCTCCCTGTGTGGGCATTATTATGTGGGATAATAATCTAGCATTTGAGGCTGTCCTGAGCACTTTGAAGAAAGAGTGGATACTAGATAAAGAACACGGTTCTTGAAAAACAAAAATTTGCATTATATAAATATACATCTCCAATTGACCTCAAAATGGCTTCTAGTAACAAGAAGTTTACAATTTTAAATGCTTTTTAACAGATGTCGATTATGATTTTTTTTAATTAACTGTAAGCCACCTTGACATCTTCCACTTGTGGGAGGAAAGGTGGGATACAAGTCTCTTAAATGAATGCATAAAATGGAATTATAATAGACCCATCACAGAAAAGGACCATAAGAGCAACAGATCAAGCAATAAAACCAGCCAATAAAAGTGGAAGTAAAACATCAATAAACAGCAGGAAGGCCATTTAAAGAAGCGCAGGAATCATTTCAAGGCAGGAGAGAACAGGCAGGAATTTGGGCGGTGGTCAAAAGGCAGCAAAAGAGCTCCGCCAGGTATCCTGAGCAGCTGCTTGGAGTCCGCTGTGGGGCGGATGAGGGCTCCAGAGGGGACAGTTCTGCAATCGAAACAAGGCTAGACTGGAGCGGAGGCAAGTAGTTCTGCAAGACTCCGTTACACCGGAGTCAGCGGCCCTTCCCCCTTGCTGTTGGAGCCATTCTGGCGGCAACGGCAACACGCAGGACATTCCCCTGTCGCTGCTGGAATGGCTCCAACAGCAAAGGGGAGGGGCCGCTGACTCCGGTGTAACGGAGTCTTGCAGAACTACTTGCCTCCGCTCCAGTCTAGTTACACCACTTAGGATCCAAGATGGCACAGTCAACATCTTGCCTGTATTCGGGGCCGGCCGACCCATCCGTGAGACTGACAGGCGGTTGCCTCAGATTGGCAGGGGAACACCCACCCCTCGCCTCTCCTCCACAGTTCCTCCTCTGCCTTCCCCCTCTTCCTTTTTCCTACTCCGTGAATCGGGGGACAGAAGCTGGCACATCACAGAGGAGGGGGGGGCAGCATTTGGCCTGCTATCTCAGGCACCAGGAGGTCGTGCCGGCCCTCCCTTTCTGGAGTGGTTCAGGGCCCCCCCCCCGCAGGTTCACAGCTGCTTGAGCTGGCTTCACTGTCCATCAGTGCTGTCCATGCAGCTGCCGCATCACGTGTGCCTCTCCTTGGAGAACGGTGACCTCGACACCGCCATCCCTGGCCTGGTGCGTTCGGGCTACGTTAGAGCAAGGCATTATACGAATGTGGGGCTACCATTGAAGAGCCCACGGAAAGGAGAGCTGGGTGGGTCAGAGGGCAGCAGCCAGGTTGCCAGCGGCCACCGGGCGTGAGACCCACTGGAGACCTGAGCTGAATGGAAATGTCCATTTCAGCCAAAAGTGGGGTGGGTCAAGATGGGGGGGCGCCCTGAAATGAAATGGGGGGCATTTTTTATTTGAACTCTCTTGCCGGTAGTACAGGCAGTGGCAGCCGTGGAAATCCTCCCAGTGGCCACTACTGGTAGCCCCCACTCCCCCCCCCATGCTCCAAATGCAGCATCACTCTGTACCATTCTGGGAAACAATGGTGGTTGCCACAAAAAAAGGAAGCTGCTGGGGGGGGAGGGGGATCATCTCTGTTGCTAGGGGTGAAACATCAGCCCCCTGTTGGACAAGGCAGTTTCTCTGAGACCATGCCATTGGTCTCATGCCATGACCAATGGCATGAATATATTTCACACCTAACTACTTCCTGTGCCGCCTATGTGAGACCAGACCAGTTCCTTATGGGCCAGAAATGAATTCATTCTTCTTAAAGTAACACTGCATTGTTAAAGAAGAGAGATTATTTGTTTTCCTCTTAAAAGGCTATTCTTCACATCCACACCAGAAGATTTGCTTCTTGTTTCCACATGCCAGGGAATTTTGACTCGAGGGCATTCTTAAACAAGCAATTCCCTACTCCCATGCATTCTGAAGTGGTACAATCACTCAGAGGACTGTACCACATGCCTACCTGCACACTGAACAGCTCACATAGTCCAGGGGCTTCTCGGTCGCAGCTCTCAGATGAAGGGACACACACACACACACACACACACACACACACACACACACACAAGCTTGCTGCCCAGTCAACCCACTCGTGGTCAATGTTTGGTCGCCTAATTAAAGGCTTACGCAGGCATTTGGCTGAGTTCTTCCCTAAGTTGGTTGACGTTCCCGTGCACTCAGTTTCTTTAGCTATTTGCTTCTTTCATTTTGTTTTACTGATTTACTGACGCATTGTAATCTCTCCAAACTGGGAGAATGGGCAGCAAAATGGCAGATGCGCTTCAATGTAAGTAAGTGCAAAGTGATGCACATTGGGGCAAGAAACCAAAATTTCACATATAAGCTAATGGGTTCTGAGTTGTCTGTGACGGATCAAGAGAGAGATCTTGGGGTGCTGGTGGACAGGTCGATGAAAGTGTCGACCCAGTGTGCGGCGGCTGTGAAGAAGGCCAATTCCATGCTCGGGATCATTAAAAAAGGGATTGAGAATAAAACGGCCAATATCATTATGCCTTTGTACAAATCGATGGTAAGGCCACATCTGGAGTATTGTGTCCAGTTCTGGTCACCACACCTCAAAAAGGATATAGTTGAATTGGAAAAGGGGCAGAAAAGAGCGACCAGAATGATTCGTGGGCTGGAGCACCTCCCTTATGAGGAAAGGCTACAGCGTCTGGGGCTTTTCAGCCTAGAAAAAAGGCGCCTGAGGGGGGACATGATTGAGACGTATAAAATTATGCATGGGATGGAGAGAGTGGATAAAGGGAAATTCTTCTCCCTCTCGCACAACACCAGAACCAGGGGACATGCACTAAAATTGAGTTAGGCTTACCATCCGTACCGGTTTTTCTGGGACAGTCCCGGGAATCGGCCACGATTCCCGGTTCTGTCCTGGCCCGGTTTGGATGGCCGCCGCCGCCATCTTCTTCTTCTTTTTTAAACTTACCCAGGCGCCGGCAGCAGCTTGGATCACGATTCATGATTCACGAAATCTCACGTGATCCAAGATGTCGGCACCCAAATCTCGTGAGGGCATGATGCCCTTTACAAACTTATTCTACATGTCTTTCTTATATTACTTTTATACTTTGCTATTTTCTATTACTAATTATATTAATGTGGGGGGGGGGTGTCCCAGTTGGGGTTTATGAAATTATGGTAAGCCTACATGAACTGATAAAAGGACCTGCTTCTGTGATGCCTGTTACTCCAGCGCTTCAACTTGGGCCCAGTCCTAGAAAGCTGCCTGCATCTGAGACATATCCACAGCATTTCTGCTCCACCCCCTATAACAAGATTAATTACAAATACGCAAACCTTGGCAGATGTTGAGCCAATCTATTTTGTCGGGCTTCCAAGACTGGAAAATCCACAACCTCCCTTGGTAACTCGTTAAAACGTCCATCTGTTCCAACCATTAGGCATCGTATGCACTGGTGGCTCACTGATTTGAGGTTTCTGCTTTGAGGTTTTTGTAGAGCAGCATTTGCTCTAAGCATATCTGAAACCTGTGCTACCATCAAGGATTGATCTGAGATAGGGTTCTGCTCCAAATCCATTCTAACAATGTCAGGGCCTGATTCTATACTCCCTTAATCTGTGTGTGCCTCTGGACATGTGCAGAGACAGTGCTTCCTCATCAGGGTCTTCATGACTCTGCTCCGCCTTATTTTTCCATACTCCTATCCCCCAATACACCGCTGCCTGTGATCTCCAGCTTCATCACCAGCAGCAGCCACTCAAAGTATTCCTGCTTCCTCTGTGGGCGGTTTGGGGGAGGAGCCAGGGAAGGGAGTGGGGAGGGGAGGACAGGGGCAGGAAGGGGTGAATCTCAGCTGCAGCAGCTGTGCACTCTGGGATCCTTTGCCCCCTTTCCAGCCCAGCCCAGACCCCTAACTCTCCTCATGCCAGCATGACTTGGGTTCAAGGAGACCCATTGGTGGCCAGGCGGCCTATGGAGTGGTAAGTGTAAATATTCTTTCTTTACCTCCCCTGGCTGGGCCGTCTAGTCACCCTCCCCCCATTGGATGCAGCATGTGCTCCGTGGCTGCATCGCGTAGGATGGTAGGGGGCAGGATCGGGGCCGGAGCCTAAGTACCTGACACTGAACGTATTCCTCTTCCTTCCGTTCCCCCTGCTGGCTGCCTCCCTCCACCTTCCTCCCCTAGGTCAGATTTCATTTCATAAGCTTCTTGGAGCAGGCTACAAAATAAGGTGGCATTTCAGCCATATTTTTTGAGGAGTGCAGGGTAATGAGGCAACGGGTGAGGAAACTACCATTTCCCCCACATAATGCCCATGGGAATGATGCTACTTGAGAGTGTAACATTGTTCACAGGGGCATCCTGGGGGTGGGAAATGAATGGCTGCCAGCCAGGGGGACAGAGTGCTGTTGTGGCCACAAAGCTGACAGTGGCAGCAAAAAGGGGGAACATCTAGGAATGAGGAAGAGGGCCGTGGCAAGAAAGAGGGTGCCTGCTGGCGCTGCTACTCTCCCAAGCAAGCCAAAGAGAGGAGCTACCATGTTGGAAGTTGGGGTGCAACCGCCGTGCATGTGTGGCTCTAGAGGGCAGAGCAATGTGCAGTTACCTGAGACCACCTGTCCGTCCGTCCCCCCTCTCTCCCCCAGTGGTCCTGTTGGGGGCGTGACCCCTCCCTGACTCTACTTCCTCCCTGCCTGCCTCCTCCCACATGTGCCTCTCTTGCTCTCCAGGCCTCAAGGGGCACGGCGGACCTGCCTGCCTGCTGAAGCTCCCATGCTCTTTCCGCGCACATGCGCTCAAGAGAGACTGCTCTAGGGTCTCTTGTTCCTAAGTTAGACTAAAGCCTCGGTTCAACTCAGAAGATGTACATATCATGCAACTGCAATCTGTGAGTAAACTATTTCTTGGAACCCTTTGACCAGCCTCTGCCTCTGTGTGCCCTTTATATTGATCGCAGCTAGCCGTGGGCAGTTAGGACAATCCTTTCTACCATAGGAGGTGGCTCTTCCGCTGGTAATTGGTACTCTGCTACATTCCCCCTCCCCAACACACAGGACCCTGAGCCTGATAAAGCTGAGGTCTTCACAGCCAGCACAGCCCTGAGGAGGGCAGCCCTAGCTGTGGTCTCACTCTGGCTGCTCTCCAGGCCTTGCGCCCCCCCCCCCCCCGGTGGCCTTTCTCCTTGGTTTGCTTGCGAAGCCAAACAGGCAGCCAAACTCCTGCCACATTCCTCCTCCTCCCCAGTAACTGCTGTCACCGCTGTGGGCAGACTCAACCACATCCTGAAGCCCTGAGTCCAAAGCAAGAAGTTGAATGAACCCCATAATAACCAGCTTTTTTTTTAGTACACCAGAACTGAAGCCAAACTAAGCAGCTCCTGGTTGTTTTGAGTCTGAATTGATTGAAACCAAACTCGCACATTGGTGTACTGCAAATGGACCGCAGATCAGATGTGCCACGGGAGTTTGGGGGAGGGTCATTTATTAGTATGTATATTAGTATTCTGTGACCTTTCCTAGAAAAAGAACATGCACATGTTTTGACCCATGTGGCTTCTTTGCCTCACCGTGTTATTTCCAAACGCCAGGTGGCTCAGCAGCGCCAAGCTTCCTGTGCAAACAGGGAGAGGTGGGGCTATTTAATATATACTAACCGAAGTCAGGAAATGAATGAGTGGTAGCCAAGCAGACCAATCAGCAACCTCGAAGAGGCAGCTTTTGGGAAGCAGTTGGTTACATTGGGAGACAGGACTAAAACCTTGTCAGTTTAATTCTACGAAGTTTGTCACTGATGAGTAAAAAAATATGGGAAAAGTATTTTCAATATTGCCGAGTATTTCCCATCACTTGATGTATCTTCCTTGGACTGAGTGAGAGATCCATTGGTATTAGGTGTGTGCGAGTCAGCAGAATTCCCTGTTGTGCTGCCCAATCCGGCCTAACTTTATGCCCTGTGATGCAGTGAGGCCGGTGCAGCCAACGCTGCATCCAGGGAGGTGGGCTGGAGGCCACCTCGGGGGAAAGGAACATTTCTTCCCTTACCCCAGGTAAAGCCCCAGCCTCCCAAACGGGTCTCCTCGGATCCATGCTAGCTATTTTGCTGGCATAAGTGTGGGGGGCCTGAGTTGGGAGAAATGGGCCTGGGAGGGGGATAGGATACAGCGCACGCAACCACCGCCAATCCCACTCCTCCCGGGCCCAATCCACCCACCTCCACCCCAAAAAACGCCCCCAGAACACCCCCCCACCCCTGCGCTGCATGGCCCAGCGTGGCTTACCTGCGCCGCACACTGTCCCGATCCAGTCCGCAGGGGTCGGCATAGACTTCTGCACCAACCTGGGACTGGCGCAACTGCCTTATGGCAGCTTTTGCAACAGTCCTGGCCCGGCACAGTCATCCTACGCCAGCCTAGCGGCCGGATAAGATTGCACCCGCAGAAGAAGATGAGCTGACAGAAATCAGAAATAGAGGACTGAAACTGAAACATTCATCAGCACAATGATTAAATGTGTAGTTATTGAACTTTAAGCACAATCTTAATACTCAATTTTTAAATGATAAAATATTTCCTTAAAAAACCGATGGTGTGCCTTGCCAATTTAGCACCTTGTCAGTGTGCTCTGAGATGAAAAAGGTTGAAAATCGCTGCTCTAACCACAGAACGTGATATAACTGGTTCACACTAACTGGCTCAGTCATCAGGGACTCAAACTTCCATTACATGACTAATGTCTCATTTTCCTGTTGTTGTTGTATTTTATCCTATTGCATAGATTTAAAAAAAAATAAACAGTTTTAAAAATATTCTCAAGTTTAAAGAGTTGTCACATTGATTTTGTACAGTTTCATTGCAAGCAAAATAATGTGATATTCTGCATGAAATGCATTTTTAAAAAAATGGTTCAAGATGTCTGAATAAATTTCACCAGGCTAGTTTTTAAAGTTAGCAGCTGAACTGCAGCTGAACCAGAGAGTTATAAAATGACAAATCTGAACCAGAACAGAATCGAAAATGTCCAATGGTTTGTGTCTTGCTCTAATTTTCTGCAGCTGAGAGTTGCACATTTTCTCAAACCTGGGGCCCTGATCCAACTAGTTAGCTGCACTTGAGTCTTACTGACTTGTGACTAACTTGTCCCATTCAGTTCAATGAGACTGAGGCTGAAATCTATAAATGGTTTCCTGGGAGTAAACCCCATTGAATTCTGTGGGACTTACTTCCAAGGAAATATGGTTAGGAGTGCACTGTTGTGCATGACTAATGGAATTTATTTATTTATTTAAATGTTTATTTGCCACTTTCCAGTCTACAAAGCAGCTCACAAGAACAGAATTAAGAATGACATAGAAACTCCTAAACATCACATTAAACAAATAATGAATTGGGGGGGGGGGAGCAAATGAACAGCAATGAGAACAAGAACAAATTAAGGGTCACACAGCAAATCAGAAAACAGCATTAAAAGTTAGTTTGGGTTAGTTAACATACATGAACAAGCATTCTGTATCCATGCAGTCATGTTTGGCTAGATGCTATTATGTCACGGTTGTCAGACAACGCTTCTAAGCTATGCCATCAATCACTCAAAAGGGACTAGCAGGGCAGGGCTGTAGCAGAGCACCCTGTTTTGTCTGCAGGAGGTTCCAGGTTCATCTCCAACTAGGGCTGGGAAAGAAAGACATCAACCCCCCCCCCCCCGCCTAAAAACCTAAGAGCTGCTGCCAGTCAGTGCAGGAAATACTGAGGTAGATGGACGAAAGGTCTGACTCAAGATAAAGCAGCTTTCGTCCCCAGTGATGTAATCAGCTAACTGTGATTATGATTGGCTACATGACAACCTCACTTCTTCTAGGGGGCTGATTTAAAAACCGACAATGCTGCCAATGGAGCAGCTGCATAAGGCTGGGAATACCAGTGAACCAACTCAGAAAGTGCACGAAGAATGCGTTCAGGACACTTTCTCTCCCAAATCCTGGTTTTGAGGCCAAAATTTGAACCCAAGTCAGTTTGGCACTGCAGTAAGTCTAAGCAAGAAATGATTCCATGTCAGCCCCAAAGCATTCTCCAGACACCGCTCTTTGGTTCACTTCCAAAAATAACACTCAAAAATTACAAAAACAACAGAAATGATGTTTGTGTGTGTGTGTGTGTGTGTGTGTGTGTGTGTGTGTGTGTTTCCTGCCCCTAAAAAAATTCCTCCAAGGATAAACAGCCAGATTTTGAGATCCTTGCATATGTACACACCACCTTTTTCAACGATAACATTTGGCTACAACATTCCAAAATAAATTCATACACATATATACATTGCAACCAAATGTTACATTAACAGGGAGGGAGGGAAGAAAGGAAAGAAAAGAAGGGGGGCATATAAACAACTTGCTCTTTTCAATAATTGCTTCTGACAGATTCATTTCTTCCACAAGGTTCAAGCATAATTTTGTAATGGTATTGGTAACTATAGCAACGCCTTAAAAAAATAACGTATCCTGGAGCAAAGGAAAATCTCAGTAAACAGCTCTCATTCTGATGAGCACAAAACAGAAAGTAAAGGGCGGTGGATCTGGCTGACATAGCCGAGCTGTGGAGCTGGCAGCAACATAATGACCATCCTCAGGTGATCTGCCAAAGACTTGCTCGCCACGCCAGCGCTTTGTAGGTTCGCAAAGACCAGCATGCCACCTTTCCTGGGCTCTGCGTTCGGTCTCAGCCAGAGTTGCATCCTGGACTCGGCTGAGTGGTCCATCAAGGGCAACTAGACGAAGCATGAAGATAAGCAGAGCCCGGCTGGATCACCCCATCGCTCCATCATGTCCAGTTTCCCACAGTGACCAATCAAATGCCTCCAGGAAGCCCCCCCCCTTGCTGTCACTCCCCATCTCCCCCCAGCAAATGGGATTCTTCATGCCCTGGGAGGAAAGGAGAAAATGAGACTCCCAGGCCAAGAAGGTCATCAGATCCTAAAGACCATCAGGTGGGACAGGTGTTGGGGCCGCTCATCCCCTACCTTCCCAGAGGGTCCTGAAAAGACCTGTGTGCCCTGAGGGGAAGGCTGAAAAGGAGTTGGTCGGGCCATGTCAGGCAGCTCATGCCATGAAAACGTCTTGGCAGAAAGGCAGTATACAAATGCTACGCAGGAAGGTTGGTTGGTTGGTTGGTTGGTTGGTTGGTTGGTTGGTTGGTTGCCTTTGCACTGGGAAGTTCCGTGTGGCCATCATAACTAGTGGCTGTCGAGAGCTGTATCCTCCAGGAATACGTCCAATTTCCTTAAACCATCTGAGCTGGTGGCCATTGCCACATCTTGCAGCAGCAAATTCTGTAAGTCAACAATGCTTTGCATGAAGAATTCGGGTTATTTGCTAGATGACCCCAAGTTCTAATATGATGACAGAAGGACAAAATCTCTCTCTCTCTCTCTCTCTCTCTCTCTCTCTCTCTCTCTCTCTCTCTCTCTCTCTCTCTCCATATCATGCAACGTTTTACAAATGTCTATCATGTCCTCCCCTCCACGTAGTTGCCAATTTTCTAAGCTAAAAAGCCCCAAATGTTTCTGCCTTTCCGCCTAGGGAAGGTGCTCCAGTCCCCGTGATCGTTTTGCTTGTCCATTTCTAGCTGTGCAGTATCCTTTTTGCAACGGGGCAAGCAGGACTGTGCGCTATTCCAAGCACATGGCCACTCCATAGACCTGTACGTGGGCAATACGATAACGGCAGTTCTGTGTTCAATCCCTGGAGATGCCAGGACTCCTGGGACCATCTGCAGGCCCAGCATGTGCTCTGCACCACCGAGTGCTATGGCACAGCCTGTCACACAGAAGCCACGTATGGTGCCCCCCCCGGCCTTGAGAAACTTGTTTTCTGCTATCCACCTGAGACTGCAAAAAGAAGATGCTCTCAAACTCCTGTCAAGCCACCATGCATGGCTTCAACACTGCAGTGCATTTACCTGACAGGGTCGCAAGGTGTGCAGATCAAATTGCTTGAAGCCAATCTGAGCAGCGCGCTGTGTCTGCATGGCTGTCAGGGATCAGCAAGGACAGGCAGGTGCAAAAGCCCAGACCTACCACAGACTGAGACCACCACCCAGCTCCGCCACCTCCACTCTCCCTAGGCACGAGGGCTCTACAGCCATTGGAAAGGGGGCATTGAGGCGCCCCCCTCTCTCCAACATCTCCAGGCCCTGCACTGACAACGAGCAAAGTCAGTGCTACTGCAAGAGGGATTCTTCCCCAGCAGAACCACTTCCTTTGTTATATCCAATCTTCCTCTAAACTTGGACCACAGGGTCCCGTCCTTCCCCCGGCTATTTTAGCCCTACAACAATCCGGCGTGATGGGTTGAGCTGAGAGAGAGGCCCTGGCCCATGGACATGCAGATAGTTTCCTAGCTGAGTGGTCTCCTCAGTCCCCATCTGATACTCTAACCATTACACCAATCTACCTTTGCCTTGACATCTTCTTCAGAGGTCCTGCTCTGTGTGTCTCTGGCAGGTGGCGGTAAGTGGCACTTTTCTGTTGCAGTGCCCCGGTTGTGAAATTCTCCCCCCCCCCAAGACCACGCTGACCCCTAACCTGCTCACCTCTAGGTGGCGCCATCTCAAACACAATGGCCTTGGTCTCCCCAGCCTTGAATGGACATCTCAGGTGCCTCTTCCGCTTTCACTGTTTCCCCATCATCTCCACTGTTGCTGTTGCTCTCCTTGTATCCTTCAGCTCTTACGGCCATTGTTCTGCTGCTGTGTTGTTTTGGTTTGTTATTCGCTCATCATTGTAATTTTATGTTTTTAGCTCTAATTAGTTTTAACTCTAATTAGTTCTAACTTTTTGCTGTTGCTTCATTTCTTCAGCTGTTGGTAAACCTCCAGATTGAAAGGCAGGATAAACACTCTATTAAATAAATAAATAAATAAATAAATAAACAACCCACACCCGCTTCTTTCCCACACATCACCAGGCAACTGTGCCTCTGCTCAAGGCCGGCTGACGCTACGGGGCTGCCTGACGTGCCACCCTCCTGTTGCCACTGCCAAGACCCCCCCCCGACACCTGAGCAGGTCAGGGGCAGGTCTGCTGCATTCTGATCCTTGGAGCGCAGCAATCTGGCCCCCTGCCCTCTCACCTCGCTCCTTCCTCTGCACGAGCCCTTTAAACAAAGCAGGAAGTGCAGAGCATGCTGGGAGTGCATCATTTCCTGCTTTGTTAAAAGTGCCCACGTGGAGGGAGGGAGGAGGTAAGGGGGCTGGCTCTGTTGGTGGCGGACTGAAGGGGGCAACAGGTGTCTGTTCATCACTCCCCCCAATCTGCGAACATCATCATTTTTCCATCATGGATGGGCCTCTGCTTCCTCCCACCTCCATTCACCACTGAGAAGCCCATCTAGGCCAGGTTGCCCAGAGGCCCCTGAACAGCTGGTTAACCCTATGCCATCAGCTTGGTGGATTACAAACTCCACAGGGCCAGGCTGACCTGCCACCCCCACCCCACCCTCCAGGGCTATCTCTCCACTTGCGTCGTTGTTGATCTCAGTGGCTGCTGTTGACCCCGTCCTGGTCAGAGAAACAGGAGATGCTTCCGAAGTTCTTCTAACTCAGATTTCTCCCTGGATTCTGGAATTCCAAAGTACCTGATACCAAGTTCCAAGTACCAGTTCCAAGACAACTGGAATTCTTGACTGTCCTCTTTCTTTTTTAATTTTCAGTTTTTTGTACAAAGTGCTGGGCTAGCATAGTTGCCACAGTTCCTTCCTCTCATTTGTGTCTCTTTTTGCTATCTACATTCAGGGCAAAATTTTAAAAAATATATTGTACTGTTAGATTGTATGCACAATTGCATGAAGGTTCTTTTTGTGCACTGTTTTAATGAATGCTGTTATGTGCGTTGATTAAAACACTGTAAAAACAAACCTGGTGTGATTATTATACATGTTGCATCAAAAGTCCTTTTCGTGTGATGTTATATTTATTTATTTATTTATTTATTTATTTATTTATTTATTTATTTATTTTTTCACATTTTTATACCGCCCTTCCTCCAAGGAGCTCAGAGTGGTGTACATATTTCCTACCCTCCGTTTTGTCCTCACAACAACCCTGTGAGGTAGGTGGGGCTGAAAGATAGTGACTGGCCCAAGGTCACCCAGGAAGCTTCGTGGCTGAGCGGGGATATACCAATACCCAGTAGTGCATGTCTGCATCTACTGTATAAACCCCTCCACAAAAAGGTATCATGATGCAACACAATCACATAGATATGCCTGGTTGTTGTTTGTTTGCTTGTGTGTGCGTGTGTGTGCGGCAGTGCATAATCAATGCACATGTGTACATCAGTAGCACGGAGGGGGAAATATGCAAGTGAACAGAAGGAACTGAAAGCTGTAGCCAACTGAGCATGCTCCAATTCCAAAAGGACAGAGATTCAGGTGGAGTGGAAGACAGGGCAGAGTGAACTACTACTAGAGAAACAGTCAAGGCACAGGACAGGGGGAAATCAACCCTAGTTTCTGCACGTCCGCTTTCCTTGAGATACTGGGTAAGAAAAGCTCTGCAAAGGCACAAATGTATTCTTAATAATTACACACAAATTCTTCCAGCAGCTTTCTCTGAAAGGAATCTGTAGAAGGGAGGAAGCAAACCCACCGGTAAACGGCCCTGCCATGCCTCTTGGGAAGAAGACCAACACACCAATGATGTCGCCTTCATCATCAACTAGTTAACGCTGCAGTGGTTCTCACCCCATGGCCTCCTTAGCTGGAGTTTTCAACCATGTCTATGAATGATGTCCGCCCAATTAACTACATGCTAACTCCACGTAGCCTGGAGGATTAGCAAATGAAATCATCATTGGCTTAACGTGAGTCACTGTTGCAGAACATAAGTAGTTAACCCCATTAATTAGTCATTGCTTGAATCCTAACCCAAATAGCAACTCTCACAACAGTGAAGCCAGCAACAAAATGTCAGGGCTCTCAGGCAGAAGGAGAAGGGAGAGAGAGAGAGAGAGAGCTGCCAGGGATGGGCCGCCCTGCGCAGCCACTGCCGGCATCTTAAGGGCTTTTCCAGGAAGCCACAGAAGCCTCACTGGGGCCTCGTATTTCAATAAGTTCAGTCTGTTGATTCATTAAATAAAGCTGTTGTTGAATAACTGGCGGAGAGAACTATGAATCAACTGAGAGGTCAAATTGAAGGGGGGGGGGCTGAGATTTTATTTATTTCCATTTTTATCTACCCTTTATAGAGCTCAGAGTAGCGTGGATGGTTCTTTCCACTCCCATTGTCTTCACAATGACCCTGCGAGGTAGATTAGGCTGTGGAAGAATGGATGACTCTTGCAACAGACCAAAAGACATGCTTGTTTCTCTTCCTCTGGGCTACATAGGAAGTTGCCTTACAGCCCAATTCTACTTAACTCCCCATGCGGCGATGCAGCAGTAGCGACGTGGTGTCCCCTGCATCTTGCGAGTGAGTTTTGGCCTCCGGAGGCCTCCTTGGGGGAAGGGAACATTTGTTCCCTTCCCCCGGTGTAAGCCCCGCTGCCCCCATGTGGGTCAACTCAGACCTGCACCAGTGATATCAGTGGCACAAGTCCATGTGGATCCATGAAGGCAGGTCAAGCCCAGGAGGGGGGTTAGAATTTGGTGGGTGTCACTGCCGCCGAACCCACCCCCTTCCTGGGCCCGATCAACCCTTCTCCCCGCCTCATCACCTCCCTGTTCCGCCCACCCCCACCCTGTTCCACCCCCTCTCCGCCTTCCTCCCGCCCCCTTCATGATCTTACCTGTGGCAGTGGGTGTCCCTGGTCCATTGCCACGTGGACCCCGGGCCGTTCACTGCTTCCGGTGGTGGTGTGTCGTGTTTGCAACGACTCATGTTTCAGCATGTCGTGTTTGCAACAGCCGGGAAACACATTACGCTGCTGGAATGCGCGTTCCAGGGGTGTAGCCAGTGCTTAGGATTGGCCCACTCTATTGTCTCAGATCACTGGTCCAGCTAGCTGGGTGAATTTGACTTGACAGCAGCTTTCAGACAGGTCTTTCCCAGGCCTACCTGGAGATATTGGGTACTGCAACAGGGATCTTCAGCATGGAAGTCATGCGTTCTGGCTGCCACTGAGCTATGGTCCCTCCCCCTGTTCCTGTTGCAAAAAATGATTTAGAAAAAGCAGTATTGGAGACAGCTGTGCAGAGCTTTGTGGCTAGTTGTGCAGCCCTGGGTCAGAGACATCAGCCGATTGGTCCCCCCCTTAATTGAGCAGCAGCTCTGCTGCCTTGACATCTTCTTCAGAGGTGCGAGACAGCTCTGTTTTCTCATTAAAGTCGATCCGGTTTCCTCTTCACCTACCAACCTTCCTCCTTCTAGGAGCTGATTGGAATATCTTTCATTAGTTCATGCTTGTATTAATTAAAAACTAAAGATCAACCGTGTATTGAATGGTTTGCTTTCAAGTGTCTCAGACAGAAATATCATCTTCCCTGGCTGGTTGATGGAGTTTGGGAGTTGTGCTCAGCCTCCCAAAATACCCACTGAACAGTACGGCGCCCGTCTTTCTACTCTGCCTGCCTCTTCCTCTTCTATTCAACTATGAAGGATACAGGAGCCATCAATAGCATCCGTTCCCCTTGACTCCTGTGCAGCACCTCTCTTCCTACAAATTAATGACTTCTAACACCTGTGAAGTCAAGACCTTTCAGTAACAGCCCTGTGCCTGACAGCCAGCGATGCGCATTTTATTCTTTCCATCCCTTCCCAGTGTACGGGCTTAATAGACACACGACCTGTTTTGTCGCTCTGTGAACCAGTTCCAGACATGGGGATGGTCTGGGATGACCAGTTCTGAAGCATGGCTGAAGTTACGCAGGGTGTGGTCCTGACCTGTGCCTGGACGGGACACAATCCGGAGACCTACACAGGCCACTCTGAGCTTTCTGAAAGGGAGGAGGGGGCTATATATACCGTATTGTCCCGAGTATAAGACGCACCTGATTATAAGACGCACCCTTAAAGTTTGGTGCTATTAAAAAAATGTAATTAAATCACTGGCATTAAATTGCAACAGCCTGATTATAAGACGCACCCCTAGTTTAAAAACTTAACTTAGGAGAAAAAAGTGAGTCTTATACTCAGACCAATACGGTATTTATTCAACATCAGAGGTCTTGTGCCAGGTGCCTCTGCAGGGTGGGGTGCCATGTCTGTGGGGTGCTCCTCACCGGCTGGTCCAGCAGACCCCAGTGCCGTAAGCCTGCAGATACCAATCCAAAACCTGGCTCTTCCGAAAGGCAGTGGCGTTGATTTAACACTGTTTTTGTTGGGCTTTGCTGTTGTTAATTTTGTGGATTTCACCTTTGCTGTTTTGCTACCGTTGCTTTTGATATCACCAGATTTAGTGTCACTACTTGTTACGTTTGATGCTTGTTTTACGTTTGCTGCTGTTGTTAGTCACCTTGATGTTGTCTCCACAAACATATGGTGGAATACAGTCCTTTCAAAATAAATGCAACCTTTCATTACAATTATGACTTGCCAGTGATGTGGACTCGAGTCTTGCAACTGCCCACGAGTCTGACTTAAGTTGCAGCAGTGACTTGACTCGGACTTGACTCGTGGATCATCAGCAACTTGCCCAACTCGACTCGGACTCGAGCCCTTTTGGGATGAGTCGTATTTCAAGGGGGATTTTCAAGGGGGCAGAGGTCAACGGGATGATATAGGGAAGAAGGCAAGGCCTGTTGCTTCAGCGGTTACCATTTTAGGAGCAAACATGAGGGAGGGCTGGACAAGGGGTGGGGGAAAGGGGGAACAACTACCGTCAGTTCTCTCTGTTTTATTTGCTATCCTGCCATTGGTTAGTTTTGTTCTCGCTCGTCCTCTCATTTGCAGCCTTCCTTGCACTGTGCTTTGCAGCACCTTTCGGTCTGGTTGTCTTTGTTTCTCTGCTGCCCCATCAGTGGTGTCCGTTTCACGATGCACCTTGGAATGTTTCTGTGAAGCAAACCAGAGAGTACCGTACTTACTTCCTCTCCTTCTGTTTGAGATGTGCTAACAGTGCTGTGTCAGGTCTTTGGCCACATCAAGACTTAACACACACTCCAACTAGGGGGGGGTAACAAACACATACTCTGAATTTCAGGGTGGAGTCTGCTAGGGCAGCATTTCTCAAACTGTGGACCCACTTGGTGGGTCGTGAAACTGACAAGCTAACTGACAAGGAAAATGTATTGAGCCCTATCACTGGCGTGGCTACCACGTGGTGGGGGGACAGGAAGCTGGGGGTGACACGCCTGGAGGCGGCGGGAGGTGGTGACGCGCCAGGACTCCACAAGGCCGAGCCGTGTCTTCCTCAGCGGCTCGGCTGCTTCTAAGTAGGCCAGGCAAGGCTTTGAGCGGCATGCGCACAACGCTGCTTGAAGCCTTGCCCTCAGGAGGGCTGGACAAAGACCCAATCATTGTGCGCATGTGCCGCTCGAAGACTTGCTCGGCCTACTTAGAAGCAGCTAAGCCACCAAAGAAGATGCGGCTCAGCCTGCCGGCGCACCACCCTCTCCTGGTGGTACTGGGGTGGTGGTGACGTGGAAGTGGGGGGGGGGTTGATGCGGCTGGGGGGTGGGGTAATGGCTCGAGCCAGGCGACCTCTCACCCGGGGTGACGCGCCGGCTCGTGATGCTGTTGAGCCCTATGGAAACCGAAACAGAGCTGCACTGCACATTTACTTATGAGTGGGTGACAGTACCTTGGTCCATTTCAAAGGGCAGGTTGAGAGGAATGTAATGCCACCAGAATGGTCCCAGTCTGATGAACATGGAGCTCAACAAACACTCCAGAAGGTTCTCTCTCTCTCTCTCTCTCTCTCTCTCACACACACACACACACACACACACACACACACACACACACACACACACCCTTTTCTGTTAAAATGAGCCTGTTTTAGAGACTTGAAAGGCGACTCGAGAGTCAAGCTCGAAAATTTGGGCAAAGATTTGGAGTTGACTCGAAACTCGATGTCAGACTCGAAACTTGACTCAAGACTCGAGGCCAAAGACTTGGACACATCACTGTTACTTACATTTCTATTCTTCCCTCCCTTCAGGGAGCCCCAGACGGCTTGCAAAATTCTCCCCTTTGCTTTATTCTCACCACAACGAGGTAGGTTGCTACCTGGTGAACACTCACTAACCTAGTCTCTCAAAGCCTAGTCTAACACTCTCGCCCCTATACCACACTCCAAATCCAGTACGAGACAGGTAAAAGAGAGTTCATGTTGTTGTTGTTGTTCAGTCGTTAAGTTGTGTCCGTCCGACCCTTCGTGATCCCATGAACCACATCCCGCCAGGCCTTCCTGTCCTCCACTATCTTCCTGAGTTCGCTCATTTTCATGTTCGTTGCATCGGTGATGCTGTCTAACCATCTCATCCTTTGCCTTCCCCTTCTCCTTTTGCCTTCAATCTTTCCCAGCATCAGAGTCTTCTCCAGAGAGTCCTCTCTTCGCATTAGGTGGCCAAAATATTTGAGCTTCAGCCTCAGTACCTGTCCTTCCAGGGAACAGTCAGGGTTGATTTCATTTAGGATTGTCTGATTTGATCTCCTAGCAGTCCAAGGGACTCTCAGGACTGGAGTCTTCTCCAGCACCACAGTTCAAAAGCATCTTGAACTGTATCTACACTGTACTGTATATTTATAATGAAACATCGTAAGTCTTCAACGCTCTGTCCTCAGATGGAACGTTCCCTATTCAAGGTTGCTCTAAAACTGCCTTTTGGTCAGGGAAACTGTACTGTATTTCAATGAGCAAGCTCAAGAAGCAAACCACCTGCAGGCAGACAGCCCTGCTTGATAATTGTTCAAGAACTGCAATAACTTGGAGACATGAAGTTCCTAACAGTTTGCAGAATGCACAGAAATAGCACTTTGCAGAAGTTTCAGTCCAAGGTTGCCTCCAGAACCTATTGCATTGATGCTTCCAGTCAGAGAGTTTCCTGAGTGTTGATCCTGACATCCACAACCCACACGGAGATGGGACAGAACCTTCTCTCAATTGCTTCTCATCTAAACTGACTGACTAATAATTTCAACATGAGAGGTCCAGGAATGGTGGTACTGGACACACGAACACACACGCATGCACACATACACACACACAACCTCTGCTAATGACACACCTCTGATCTACTTCCTGCACTACATCCTGTTTCCTGGGGAAAGCGGTGTGGGAAGCACCCTGACACAGCACAAATGTTCACTTCATAAACGGTTACTCAGCATCTCATTCACTTTCCAAATATCCACGCTTTCAGAAATTCAACGGTAAGAACATGCTAGCAAAGTAGGCAAGATCCACTTCTGCTGCTGCAGGTCTCTGCTGTTTTAGCCTCTATCTATGCTATTTACAGTGCAACCGCTGCGTAAATGCCTGCTCAAACACAGCACGCAGGGCCTGCCGGGCTCAAAGAGTCCTACAGTGCGAGAGGCAACGCTTCTTGCTCTTGCTTGAGGCCATGTTGCTTCTTTCCCATTCTGGGTACTCTCAGCCCAGCCCGAAAGGGACATGATGCCTATGAAATGCAGTGAGCAAGTAGTTCCACTGTGAGGTACAAATGCAGCAAAATAGAAGGGGCAGAAATGGAAGCAGGTTTTACTTTTTTGGGTTCCAAGATCACTGCAGACGGAGACAGCAGCCATGAAATTAAAAGACGCTTACTCCTTGGAAGGAAAGCTATGGCAAATTTAGATAGCATCATAAAAAGCAGAGATATCACCATGCCAACAAAAGTTCGTATAGTCAGGGCCATGGTGTTCCCAGTAGCAATGTATGGTTGCGAGAGTTGGACCATAAGGAAGGCGGAGCGCCGAAGAATAGATGGAGAAGACTCTCTGGAGAAGACTCTGATGCTGGGAAAGATTGAAGGCAAAAGGAGAAGGGGAAGGCAAAGGATGAGATGGGTAGACAGCATCACCGATGCAACGAGCATGAAAATGAGCGAACTCAGGAAGATAGTGGAGGACAGGAAGGCCTGGCGGGATATGGTTCATGGGATCACGAAGGGTCGGACACGACTTAACGACTGAACAACAAAATTGATACAGTGTTCAGTTATGCATATACAATACACGTTGAGCCAGCAATACAAATGTTGTCATCGTCCTCCAGAGCAACTATCTGTGCCACCCCCCCAGGGGTGCTTCTTGCCCACAAGCTGCAAAAACTTGAATGTATGTCTTTCTCTTTCTTTTGGTGGAATCCAGTCCACCAAAGTGCTTCTTCCATCCCTCATGCAGGCATATAGGACGCAACACAGATCATACATGGAGTGCCAGCTGTACAAAAACAAAAAAACCCTGTGCAGAGAGAGTCATTTTGCATTAAAAAGAGCATGCTTGCAACTGGTATTACACTGAATTTGCATGCAAACAAACATTTTCCCTGTGGAAATGCATTCCTGAGGAATGCAAACATGCCCTGACCGCGCCCCCTGGCTTCCTGCTTTCACCCCTGTTCACCAGTAATTCTTTTGTGCTGTTTTTTACAGGGACTTCTTCACACTCGCTATGTGATCCCAGCCAGACAGTCATATACCACATAGACATAGTCAGTATGATGATGCCACAAAACCAGAGCTCAGAGAGAGAGAGCGAGAGCGAGAGCGAGAGCGAGAGCGAGAGCGAGAGCGAGAGAGAGAGAGAGAGAGAGAGAGAGAGAGAGAGAGAGAGAGAGAGAGAGAGAGAGAGTTGCAATGCTTTCTGCCCTCTTTCTGACTGAACAAAGATCACAGTTGATAGAAAACTTGGCAAGAAAAAAATCCCCTTGACATCCTCCTGTATCGACATCCTTACAGGTCTGTACAACATGCAACCCAGCAAGCCAAGTGCCCCCCCCCGTCAGCTTTTTCTAGCAGCCCACCAGTACAGTATCTGGGTAAACCACCTGCTGGTTTTGCTGCTTTGCTGGAGACGGCAAAACTAGGTGTGTGTGCCAAGTGTTTGGAAGGCCACCGTGCCTGACTGACAGTCAGTGAGCTGCCCTCCTCCTCCTCCTCAGCCTGGCAGAGCGCAATGTGCCAGGTCCAATTCCGCAGAGTGGCACGTATATAATGCAGACCAAGGAGGCGTTTTATTTCAGCCCCAAATCGACGGGCAGAAAACCTCAGTGGCCTTTGACCGTATTCACCTTTGAGCAGCCCCTGTTCCTTCTTCCTACCTGAGGCGTAGTGGCTCCTCTGCCAGTCCCCCCCCCCCCCCCAACACGAAATCTTTACTTTGGTGAAGGGGCAGGAGACTCGTGTCGTGGGGAAAGCAGCGGGGTGGTGTGGGGTGGGGAGGAGTGCCATTCCCTGCGGGAGAACTTGGGGTTTGCAAACCCCACCAATCCAGCCCCACTTGCAAGCCAAGCTGGCTGTGCCCGGCTGAATTGGGCTGATGCCAACAAGCAGGAGCCTCTTGCTCGGCGAGTCAAAGAATTGCTCCCGCTCTGCTTCAGGCCAAAGAGAAGCTGCTGGTCCCTCCTCCTCCTCCTCCTTCTTCTCACCTGCGGGTGGTTCCAACAAGCCAGCCAGTCGGACCCCTCACCTCCCACCCCGCTTCCCGTCGCTGTGCCGCGACCTCGCTGCCCCCCCCCCCCCGATGCCTGGACTGTGTGCCAGCCTGCGCGCGGCTTGGGAGCGCGGCACTAGCAGATGTGTGTGTGCGCGCGTGGGGGGGGGGGTATTTTGTGTGGGGGGCACAGAGCGGGGAATAATCGCTTGATATTAATAATGCCCCACACGCGTGCGTTTGAGAGGGAAAATCCGCTCGTCGGGTGTTCGTGTTTTTTTTCTTTAAGAGGATTTTGGCCCACAAGAACACAGGGGCTTTACGGTGTTGCTCCAGCTGTTGTTGGGGGCACAGACAGAAATCATCCGGTGTGAATGTGCCTGACTTTGTGGCGGTTCACTAGGAGAGCTGCTGCTGCTCCAGCCCTGTTCCACGTTGGTCCGCCACAGAGAGGCCTCCTGCACGGGTGGGTGAGTGTCTGGCTCCAACACAGCGCTCTGCCCGGTGTCATCTGCTGATGACTGGCTGGCTGTGTCATGGCTGGTCGTGCAGAGGAGGAGGAGGAGGCATGCGGGGGGGGGGGCTCACGCCAGCCACCACCTCCCCGACTGAGCACATATGCTGAGAGAGAGAGAGAGAGAGAGAGAGAGAGAGAGAGAGAGAGAGAGAGAGAGAGAGAGAGAGAGAGAGAGAGAGAGAGAGAGAGAGAGAGCGAGCGCAGGGGGAACTGCATCTGCCGCAGATCATCGAGATCTTCCGTTTGATCATCCCAGGGGGATCTGACAGCCTGCCGACCGAGCGCTCCGTGCCACGAACAAGCGCTCGGCTGTCACTTTGGCTGCTTCCGCGGAGACGCCCCCCCCCCCAGTTCCTGCGCAATGGCGTTTGTTCGAGCGAGGCGGAGGCTGAGCAGCAGCAGCAGCAGCAGCAGCAGCGACGTCTGTCGTAGCTGTTCTCTCCGCTCGTCCCCCGCGAATAGCACGACTCACTCGGCACTACTGCTTTGGAAGGAACACTCTCCCTGTGTCTGCCAACCCCGGCTTCGCGTTTGGCGACACCTCGGTGGAAGCTAGACAGGAAACGAGGCCGGCTCTGAGTCTGGGTGACGGTCCTAGTCTGGGTTAGAATTCAGCCCCACAGAATTCAGCCCCCCAGACCTCCAGCGCTGGTTCCTAGAGATGCTGTCGCTCTAGCCCACCACTCTCCTTTCCTTCCACTTCCTTCCTCCCCCTCTTTCTTATTGAGTCGAGGTAGTGAAGGCCAATAGGCAGAAGGAGGAGGTGGGTGCCCAGCCCTCCACCAATCTCCCACCCCAGTCAGCCTTGTGCATTTGGCCACCCTCAGCGAGGCAGCGTAAAGGGGTTGGAGCAGGAGACTCTTCTTCCTCTCTTTGATCCGGTTCCTCCCCACCAGCCACAGACAGACAACATCTATTGGGGTCTCCACAGGTGGCTCCCAGTGATCGCACCTGCTCAAGCGTGGGAACAATGCGCATCATGCGCTTGCACTTTCCCCGTGAGTGACTCCATCTCCATGCCAGGAAAAGGTGGTGAGGTGAGCTGCTGTAAAAGGCACAGAATCTGTTAAAGGCCACAGCAAATGTGGCAGCTCTGAGTGTCTGGGGAGCGACAACGTTTCTTATGCTGGAAATACTCTGTTGTTTGAACAGCTGGATAAAAGGTTGCCACACAGCGCAGAAGTCCCAGAACAGCCACTTGGGGACAAGTAATTTCGCCACTCACAGTTGTGTCATGAACCAATCAACAGCTGTCATCTGGAGACCCAAGCTGCGGCCTTTCAGAAAAATATCCTAAAGAAAAGAATTATCTTTCCCAGAGTTCTCCCTGCTGCCTACCACGAAGAACAGAACACTTCCATGAACAGGAGGTGATGGGACTCCGATAATTTCATATGATAAGTGCCCAGCAACAACAGCAGCAATGACAGTCGATTTGGGAATCAGCTGCAACGAGTACACAAACCTCATAACCAAAACCTGGTATGAAGAAGCTGAAAGCAGCCAAGCCAGGGGAGCTAGAAAAGGCAGGTTCCTTCTCTGCAAAGTTGAGAATGGAAGCACTTTCGAGATCACACTTTGAAATTCAAGGAAGGAGCCAGCTCTGGGAGAGGAAGAAAGAATCAAGGTGTTGTTGCACACACACACAGGACGGATGGTCTGGGCTGCCCTTAATGCAGCTCCAGCTTGCAGCTGAATGGAAACGGTGTAATCCAAGGAATTCTAAGTAGCTGCCCCGTGCAGGCAGCAGCATCCCAGGGTTGCCGGGGGTGCTAATGAATGGGCAAAGCAGCTCCGGCTAGGAAGTTAACCACCGGAGAGACCATCAAACAGTAGGAGGCTGGAAGCGAGTTGGGAGGCAGGCAGGCACTCTCCTTCGGCTTACTTACGCAGCAGTCAAATGTCAGGGGTTATTCTGAAATAATGATACCTTGTGTCTGCTCCATGATGCCAGAACGTTTCGGCCATGCTTTTGTGCTGCTGATCATCTTGCCCCTATCAGAAATAATAACCATAGGCTATAGCAATAAATAAATAATAAATAGCAATCATCCCACATTGGTATATGTTTTCCCTTTTCCCTTGCAGTACTATCACTGAGAAATGGCCTTCCAATCCGCCTGACATCTGACTCTCTTCCCTTTACATTTAAGAACTCTTTAAAGACCAGCCACGTATCCATCCCAGCTTTGAGCTCATCTGACCCCCCCCCCTTTCCTTTGACTTTCCTCCCTAGCGTTTTTTTTCTTTTCTTTTTAAATTCGCAGACTGCAAGCCTGCAGGCTGGACCTATGTTTTTGCTTTTCATTTTTGCATAGACAGACCTAGACATTTTAGGTGTTGATGATAATTGTGTGCATGAGGTTTGCAACTCAAAAGGAGCTCCCTGCCCCAAAGCAGCTAGCAGTCTTACAGCCCAATCCTCTCCCCCTCCATGCTATAGCATGCCTGCCGTCACACCAACAGGGTGCACGCTGCATGCTATGGTGGGAGGGGGACGAGAAGGCCAACCAGAGGTAAGTACTTACCCCTGAATAGGCCTTCTTGCTGCCGTGCCAGTTATTTTGCTGGCCTACCTCCAAGGAGAGGACGGGGGCAGGGAGGGCTAGAAAGTCAGGGATAAGGTCTGGCGTGCAGCTTTGCCACTGAGATCCACCCCCTCCAGCCTGCTCCCCACCCCTGAACCTCCCCCATCCACCCTGGAATGCCCCCAACCCCCCCCATACCACCCCTACCTTACTGACACTAGAGCAGCCTCTGAGAGCCGCCAGTGTGCATGCTGCACCTCTGGCCATTTGCACGAGTGGCCTGGAAGCGCACAACGGTGTCCTGGCTTTTATGCTGCCGGAGCGCCAGTTCCAGCAGCGCAAGGCCCAGATGGAATTATTAGGCCATTAATTTAGGGGGAGGGGGCAACAGTGAGGGGGAGGAAAGGAACGGACAAGCAAGAGATTAATGCAATGAAATGATTCCCCCCCCCCCCCATGAACTATTAGCTGCTGCTTCGTGAAACTTTGGTTTAAAAAATGGGATAAAAATCTTTTAAATTTTTGAATGAATTAGATGAAGTTCTCTGCAGAAGTGGGTGGAGAATGTTCCTCAAGTATGGGAATATTTGATGTTCAACTTGGACATTTAACATCCACGGATGTTTAAGTAGCGGTCAACACTTGACAGTAACTGACAACTGACACAGAGCAGCAGGCAAGCTGCCTGTCATACAGCCCGACAACAACTGATGCGCAGTAGCAGAGTCAGGGCGATTGGCCGTCAAGCAGGCCAGCCAGAGGGGGAGTCCAGTGGCTGCCCACACTGACAGCGCAATCCTGCTTAACTGATGCGCCGGGTGGCCCAGGCTGCCCGCCGGATCAAGATCCGCTGCGGGCAGGCACCCCACGGCGGAAAGTCTAGTCAGGGAAGGGGACACTTGTCCCCTTGCCCAGGTGTAACTGAGGCTGGGGCCGATAGGCCTCCTCGGAATTCCGCCAGCGAAGTCGGAGGAGGCCGTGTAATGGCTCAGCCGATCGGCAGGGGTCAGGATACGGCCGAGGACATCCCCCGCCCCCTCCCCGATCAGCTGGGCCTATGGCCGGCCTCCATTCCCAGCCGAACCTTCCTCACTCCGCTGGATCCTTACCTGGGTCCAGCGGCAGTCCTTTGGGCGCTTGGTTGGCGGAGCAGTGGAGGCCGGCCTTGTGCCGGGCTCCGTGCTCACGAGTCATTGCAAAAGTGCCTTATGGCACTTTTGCGACGTCTTCAGCCGGCGGACTGCTCGGTTTGCCATCCCAAAGTTAAGGAGGATTGGGCTGCCCGGGTGGGAGTGCAGCCGACTCGGAGCTGCAGAGCAGGCAGGGGAAAAGAGATGTCTTTCTGGGATCACCTGTTTTCCAGAATCAAGGGGATTCCAGCCCACAGCATTTGCGTCCAACTCCTGGTTTGCACTGCCTGCAGTTTCAGCCTCCAAGCGCAGTCCAGATGCTGCACACAGGGAGCAGGAACGAAGTGCCTGATTGAGCCTTTCTGTAGCATTTGATAAGTGACTCATAAAAGAAGTTGCAGGGCAGGTTGTTCATATTGTTTGTTGCGTTGCGTGTCAATGTATGAGAAAATTCTTCTAAGATACTCTTCTTTTCAGGGATAAAAGTCCACTACTCCTAAGAAATGGTATGAAATAGATGGCACAATTGATGACAAATGTTGGGAAACCTGAAAAGAAGAGGGTAATTATTTCCACATGTGGCTGACTTGTGATCATCCAGATACGCAGGAAGAAAATAAGAACTGGGTTTGAAAAGGGAACCCATAGAAACATAGGCCTGCTTATTAAACTCTCCTAAAATATACAAATAACGGCCAGGCTTCAACAGCCGACCTCCTTGCCTGTGGCCAGGTTGGAGGGGCTCTTCTGGCAAGTGAATAGTCTGTTCCCTGCTGCTGCTGCTGCTGCTGCTGCTGCTGCTGCTGCTGCTGCTGCTGCTGGATGGGAGTTGCAAAACCCAGGGCTAGATATTTTTTTTTTTGAACCCCATTCCAGCCCTTGTTTCATCCCCCCCTCCCCCTCTCCACCCTGTTCTGCCCACTCACTGCTTTCCTCCTGCCCCCTGTGCTGACTTACTGGAGTGTTAAGGTAAAGGGTTCCCTTGACATTGAAGTCCAGTCATGTCCGACTCGAGGGTGTGGTGCCGAAGCCTGCTGTCTGAAGATGCTTCTGTGGTCATGTGGCCGGCATGACTCTCCTTGCTGCAGCGCTGAACACAGAACTTGCTGGATGCAGAACTTGCTGGATGCAGGACAGGACTCTCCTTGCTGCAGCTGGACACAGAACGCTGTTACCTTCCCGCAAGTGGTACCTATTTATCTACTTGCAAACATGCTTTCGAACTGCTAGGTTGGCAGGAGCTCGGCTGAGCAGCGAATGCTCACCCCATTGAGCAGATTCGAACTGCCGACCTTTCGATCTACAGCTCATGGTTCAGAGGTTTAACCCACTGCGCCACCCTGCAGCCCTTTACTGGAGTGTTACTGGTGTGGAAAAGCAGTTTCATACCTGAAGAGCTGCTAGATGAGAAAGATATATCCACCTGGCCCATTGTGGTCCTAAAAAGAATTCAAGCATGAAATTCTCTCTCTGTGAGGCTTACAGTGTAAGCAGACCAAGGGCAGAAGCTGCCCTTCTTTGAGCATTATTCTCTGTCTGCGCATGTGTCTCTCTGTGCTGTGCTGGTCTCTTTTTTCTTAGTTCTATGGCCTAATCAGGAGGTTTGTGCATGTGTATCATATGCGCATGCGTTCTTATTTTTGACGGACCCAATGTTTCGTCGATGTTTCGTCATTTCTCGGCTGGTCGTGCACATCCTGAGAATATGCTATGCAAAATCTTGGAAAATGCCTTCCATACCTATGTTGGGAGAACAGGAAAATACAGTATTTAATATATGAATATGCTGTTATGCTTGAACTAACTTACTATATTACAGTGGTTCCCAAACATTTTAGCACCGGGACCCACTTTTTAAAATGACATTCTATCAGGACCCACCTAGCTTTACGAGACTTAAAAAAAGGTGATCTAGAAAGAAATTATTTATTTATTTATTTATTTACAAGCCATATTTTATTTATTTATTTGCAAAAATATCCATTTCTTGTAACGAGGCAGCCCTAATGAATAGCCTCAAGGCTTGAGGGGCTTAGTTATGTGACCCAGCCTTTATCTGCTCCCACTACCTGTAATTGACAGACTTGAGGGGAAAAAACCCACCATAAAAAGATGCTCAAACATTTATCTCCCTATATTTACACAAGCTTGCAAACTGCAGGAGCTCAGCTCTTTGCAGGGCAATTAGCAACTATCTGATTTTTGAATAGCCTCAGGGCTTGAGGCAATTACTTATCTGATCTTTCCATCACCTATCATTGGAGGCTGTGTGGGACCCACCAGAAATCAGGTCGTGGACCCACAGTTTGAGAAATACTGCTATATTAGAATCAAAGAAGGAAAAGTGTTACAATACATTTTTTTTGTTTGTCTGAAATTGTTAATTAAATGTTGGCAAAACAGGACACATTCTTCTACAAGATGTTACGCATCTGCTGGAAAAAGAAAACATTTGATATTGCTGGTGATTTCATCTTGGTATAATTTTTTTGAATGATGCGTTTTATTTTTAAATTCTGTTTATACCCCCCAAAAAGAGGAAGCTGCTGCAGCTGGTTTATGTATACTCAGGACTCAGTGCAGCCCTAATGTGAAGTCTGGGAGGAACTAGAAGGGCAAAGTGCTCTGTACCAGTTCACAACCCACACGGCTACCATCACACATCTCCACGCTGTCTCTGAGGGACCGCACGTCTCCCCTCCCTCCTCCCTCCCTCTCCAGTGGACATGGCGTTGAGGCGGGTCTCAGCTGCAACTGCGGCAGCGCGATCATGATAAATGTGTCAGGCGTCAGTGGCAGTACAGCCGCGCTCTTATTAGCACCTGTAAAACAAAGGATGGCGACGTGACGGGACTGAAGATGTGCTGTCTGGCTGCATGTCGTGGCTCCAGCTGGGTCTGTGGGAAGAGAGAGGGGCGAACCCTGCAATGGTCACTGGGTTACTCTTTTCGTGAAAACAATTCTGCTCTTTCAGTTGTAGCACGTTTATTGATTGTGTGTTTATCAGAGTCTCTATCTCGATTCTCTTCTAAATCAAAACCAGCTTTGGATAATCAACTAGGGCGCAGCTAAGGTCTTAGAGAGACAAATGAAATGAGGTATCATCAGATTAGAGAACATGGAGATTTGCCACAAAATAGTGGTTTTCCAGACTAACTCCACAAAAGGGAAGAAATTTACAACAGCCCTGAAGTACTTTCAGCTGCAGTGTTTGAAATCCCTATTGTTATTGGCTGAGAGAGAGGCTATGGAATCTTTAGGAACATTCCAACTCCTTAGGAGTTATTGGGGGGGGAAAACTCTAGTAAACAACAAGGCCCCTGATCAGATGAGACTGTTGGAAGGATGGGAGCAGAGAAACCTCCTCCTCTCAGGTTTTCTGAGACTACCTCTCAGTTTTTAGGAGGGCTTTAAAAACCTACTTATTATTCCACCATGTATTGGGATGAATGGGGGGGGGGGGAAGCTCCTTAGTTTTGACTTCTGCTGTTAGTCTGTGGTTGTTGTATTTGCGTTTAATATTACTGTTTTATTTATTTATTGTTTTGAATTGTTGCTAACCTTTGGGAGAGGGGGGTTAACTGAAAAACAGTACGTACACACACACACACACACACACACACACACACACACACGGAACAAAAGTTCCCTTGCCTTGAGGAGGTCTCTGGGACTGCTCCCCACCCCCGTTGGCATCAGTGAGGGGGGATGTAGTTCAGATTGGGCTGTAAGTCTAGGAAGGTTAAAACAGAGAAAAATGGGGGGGGGGTTCACTAGTCATGAAGGTGTAACTTTGGCAGAGCATTCAATCAAGGGAGCCCCTGCTAGCAGTCTGAAATGGTACAGTCCAGGCACAGACTGACCACTTCAGTGCAAACTAGGCCCTGGTTGCCTGATAAGAATTGCCTCCGAGTCCAGACAGTCAAACAGGGTAGTTTCATTTCTTTTAGGTATCAGGCGACAAACGTAGGTATATGGAAGCAAGCAAGCTAGTCACCTTTTTTGCAAGCTAGTCACTTCTCTGGCTTTTATTTGCAAAGTTAGGGTAAAATGCACCAGTGGCCTGATGCTACAGCTACGGATATGGAGTACCGGTATGTCAAGGAGCTGGTGAGTGATCAGAGGCAAGGAGGAAAAGGTCCTTGGGCATTGGGGGGCGGGGGGGTCACAGTTGGTGCAATTTGTTATACAGGGCTAGGACCTGCTGTAATGTGATCATGCATGATCAAGAAGAACTTACTCATGAAATGGGAGCCCAGGACCTCACTGAAAAGGTTTCACCTTTTCTGTGCATGTGGTGTTATAGTATAGCACACCCTCCCTCGCTCCCTCCACAGCCTGGGCAGGTGCTGAACTGTCATGCTGCCCTTGCACACGCCATGTCTGAGCACCCAGAGCAGATGTGATGCCAGGCCGTACCTCTTTCCTGCCCAGCCTCATCTTCAAACTGGAGCCTGGAATCTCCTTGTAAACCCGATTAAAGGAGAGAACCATCATTCCTTAGACTGAGGCAGAGAACGTGCTTTGCATGTGGAAGGGTCTCTCTTTCCTTAGCAGCTACAGTTAAAAGGAGCTGGGGCCAAATGATGCATGAAGCCTTAGCCAAAAGCATCACTAGCCCTGATCGGCACAGCTTTTCTTTCTTCAATATCAGCTGCAGACGAGAGGGCTGATCCAGATTGGGGCTGCAGGAAGGAAGGGCAAAAGTCTTGCCTCCCACAACATGGTCCCAGTCTGGATCATTCCCCCTAGCGCTACTGACTAAAGCGGTCCTGACACATTCAAGATCACCTGAGCTGCAGCTCTCAGGAGTGGGGCTGGGGAAAGATCAGAGACCCTGGAGCGTTTCTGCTTGTCGGTAAACAGCCCTGAGGTCAGGAGTCGGTGGTCTTGGCTCCCAAGCCAGACTGTTGTTGCATCCAGACCAGTGCTGCCTGTGCCTGGTCCGGCAGGCTGGCAGGTGCAGAATCTCAAGCAGAGACCTTTGGCAGCCTGGAAGCACCAGGGCTGGAAGTGCTGGCTGGGGCCTTCCGTCCGTCTGCGTGTACGCTGCTGCCAGCCAGTGATGGTCCTTCCCCAAAGCTTCGCACATTTGCCTGGCCTGAGTTCCAGAACATTTCAAAGCCTGGACAAGAGACAGAGGGCTAAGTTTTAATGGACTCTTCTTACCCAGGCAGCAGCATCATAGTGAGGGGTGGGGAGGAGGGGGAGGAGGATATTGGCTAGCCAAGGTGGTGGGGAGGGAAGAAACAGGAGGAAACATAAGCAATTAACCAGGCCCTGAACTGGAGGGTGAAACACACAGCCACAAAGGAGCTGCCTTATGTATTGTCGGTACTCATGACTCTCTTTTCTTCTACCCAAGTGATGTGCAAACAGAAATAGGAAGCATTGGGCAGTGTGTCACAATGACGTGATGCAGTTGCTTGGGAGCCACAGGGAGAGGACTGTCGCCTTCTTGCTGGGCTTGTGGGCTTCCTAGAGGCATCTGTTGGAAGCAGGAGGCTGGACTTGGTGGACCTTTTGGACTGATCCAACAGGGCTCTTCCTATGTTCTTCACAATGATGGTTAGGAATGGAACCTCCATATTCAGAAGCAGTATATCTTTGAATACCAGATGCTGGAAGAGGACTCTTCTTCTATTCTGACATAAATATATAATGGCATCTTAGATAATTTGTAACAGCGTTCCATGCGCCTCGGTGTTGAGTCATGCCGGCCACATGACCATGGAAACGTCTTTGGACAGCGCTGGCTCTTCGGCTTTGAAACGGAGATGAGCACCGCTCCCTAGAGTTGGACACGACTGGACTTAATTGTCAAGGGATACCTTTACCTTTAATGTACCCCCCAAATCTGCACACTGGTGATTTTCTCTGTACCTCTAATTCCACCATTGAATTGAGAGATGAGACATTCACAGCTTCTTCCTCCAATTCCACCCTCCCCCCAGTCTTCTCTGCCACTGCTGCAGCAAACATGATGTTGGATTAAGGCAGGGGGAAGGAGTGGGTGGCGGGGAGGGGAGGCTGCTAATATCTCCTGAGCTAGTTGCAGATTACAGGTCCAAAGGATAGTTCTGGGTTACAACCTGTCAACCCTCCAAGAGCCCCAGCACACCTGGGGTTGGAGGTTGGAGCACTGGGCCTTGTCTTTTTACTTTTTTTAAAAAAAAGTACCTCTTCCCCAAGAGGTAGGCTTACCAGATCTCCAACCTGGACAGAGTGCTAGACCTTTAGGAGAAGTGAATGTGGGCAGGTGTAGCTTGTTAAGCCTTGGAGCACAATTGTGTTCAGTGGGGCTTGCTTCTGAGTAAACATGCCTAGGATTGTGCTCCAAGGCTTAACAAGCTACACCTGCCCACATTCCTTCTCCTAAAGGTCTAGCACTCTGTCCCGGTTGGAGATCTGGTAAGCCTACCAAGAGGGAAAGGGAGGGAATCTGCTGCTTTTACACCAAAATCTGTCTTTGAAAACTAGGCCTGTGTGACGCACCAGGTCCATCACTTCCACAGGAATATTCTGTAATGCATCTTTATGGAGCACAAGCCAAGGGGGCTCCTCATCATGCAAGGAGAGGTGAATGAATGCAAGTCTCCCTGTGGATTGAACAGCCTCAACTGAAACGGCAAAGTACAGTCTACCGTTTCATGGCTCCCACACTTCCCCGAATGGCAGAGGCTTGGGGGGTCCTTCCTTCTACAGTGTCACCTTCCTAGAGATGATTGCCCTGGAGGCGCCGGTGTTTTTTTGCAATACCCAATATATTATACATGTTGAAAGAAGAGGGAGCAGGCAAGCAAGCACCATGCCTGGCAATGTAATGCTAGTTCTGTGGATCGGGGCAGGAAGCGTAGAGCAAGTCTACTGTGCTACCCGGGCTGAGGAGGGGCATCTTTGAAGCGGTGCCTCCCTTCAGCTGTGCAGGGTGAAGAGCAACTACCTTTATTATTCTCCCCCCCCCCCCCGCCCAGCATTGTGTCTTTTCTCAGTGGCAGTTTGCAGATGTCTCTTTTGCACCTTGTTTAAGATTCCAATTCCTTTGAGACAGGGAACCACCTTTTCATTTCTTTTGCTAAGTAAGCCACTTTGTGAGCGATGTTGTTGAAAAGCGGTATATTATATAACTATGTTGAATACTAGTGACCATTACAGCAAGCTTTCTTCTGCAGCTAGGCTTTGGGAGAGCTGTCTCCATGAATGAGCTGCCCAGGAGCATCAAGCTGGTCACTGTTGCGGACAGACAAGTGAGCTGAGAGTGTCGGGGGGGGGGGGTAAAGGAGGAGGAGCTACAACTCCACGGTAGGGTACATGGTTCAGTCGTCAGTTAACAAGGATCAGATAGAAGGTGATGGGAAAGACCCTCTACCCGAGACCCTGGAGAAGGGCTGCCAGTCAGAGCAGGCAGTGCCGAGCTAGATGGACCAAGGGTCTGACTCTGCAGATGGAGGCTTCAGATGCGTCTGTCCATCTGTTCTGCTCTACCACGGAAACAGTTCTGCCTGGATGCTCTTCCTCACGTCTGCCTTCCTCAATAAGCAGCCAGTAGCAGCCTTGCATCTGGCTCTCTTCCATACCAAGCCCAGCAGGCAGCCTCATGGCTTCCAGGCCGAAGTGTGCCTTGGTGGCATGCCAGGAGTCACCCAACAGGCCGGATCAGCTGGCGTGTGCTGACGGGCAGGCACTGACATGCTCCCCAGCCGATCCCCGTCTCCTGCCACTTCCTTGCTGTCAACTGAGACGTCGTGTATCATAGTTCAGCATTTGTGCAGGGAGAGCAAATCCTGCCACCATCCTGCCACGGTCGGTTCAGGATCTTAGCAGTGTTTCTATAGATCTTTCCAGGCGCCCTCCTCTCTGCCTCTTCCCAGCTCACCCAGCTTCCAAGGAGAAAGCAAAGCTTGCAGCAGCTGCTGCAACAGAAATGCAGTCCAGTCAATGCCAACACAGCCCACCGAGGCATCGGGAGGGAGCAATTAAGAGCTGTTTTATGGAACACACACAGGGCCTGGGAGAGGAGAGAGGGGCTCGAAAGCACTCCTGGCAAGTTCATTTGTCGGAGCCTGTTCATCTCAGAGGTGCTGAGTTGCTGCCGGCGGCAGCAGTCGTGAGGTTTAACATCTGCCAAGGGCACTGCAACCTTCCTCCCCCTGTGTGAGAGAAATGGGTTTTCCTGCTCGACTTTAGGGTCCCTCCAGAGTATCTTCCTCATCCCTGGGGTCGGCCTTACCATGAGGCAATCTTCATTTGCTCGCTTCAGGCAGCAGATTCCTGAGCCGCTGCCATTGCCTTGCCTTCAATCCAGCCCCAATTGATGTGCGTCATTATTTTATAACGTGAGCAGAGAAGCAGATAATGTTGACGCTGGTGATTAGGTGCAAATATGTCTAAGGCAGATCCTGCCCTTCCCTGAGCTTTATGTCTCTCTCTCTCTCTCTGTGTGTGTGTGTGAGAGAGAGAGAGAGAGAGAGAGAGAGAGAGAGAGAGAGAGTGAGAGTAAGGGAGGCGACGGTGATGTCAGTAACATGGAGATGTCAATACCCTTTTCCCTGGAGTAGATGGCAATCAGGCTTCTGCAGAAAGGGGCAACCAAAATGATGCAGGGGGTGGAAGCCTCCCTAGAAGAAAAGAAAAGCAGAAGCATTTGGGGCTTCTGCATTTCAGGAAAAGGCAACTGGCTGGGGCAGGGGGAACAGACATAACACATGACAGAGCTGTATAAAAGTCTGCATGGTGTGGCGAAAGCCAAGAGAGAAAAGTTTTCCTCCCACTCTTACAGTACTAGAACTTGGGGCTCATCCAAGGAAACCGACTGACAGTAGATTCACAATGCAATCCTGTGCATGTCTACACAGAAGTCCCACTGTGTTCAGTGGGACTTAGGCTGCAATCCTATCCACGCTTACCTGGGAGAAAGCCCCATTGACTATAACAGGACTTACTTATGAGTAGACCTGGATAGGCTTGAGCTGTTACTCCCAGGAAGGGGTGTCTAGAACTGCAGCCTCAGACTGGGCAAAGGAGAGCGCTACACTACTCACCATCATGGGTTTATGCCACCAGTGGCTATGGCCGCTGGCATTGATGGCCTTAAAGGGGATGGGGCAGATTCATGGAGCAGGAGAGGACTGGTGACTAGCCATTAGGCATGATGGCTATGTGGACCCTTCAGATTCAGAGGCAGGCTGCCACTGAATGCCCATTGCTGGAGATTTGCAGTAGAGGAGAGCTGTTGCCTCCTCCATGCCCAAACTGATGGATTCTTCATGTAAGGCTATGCTTATGTTCTGTCACCTATGACCACACTTGGGAGGAAGGACTTTTTCCCCAGAACAGGTTGGCAGGTGACTGTCTCCCATCATCTTCTTCGTGCACCTTGGCTTGCTTATTTGAGTCACCTTAAAATCTGTGCTCTATAACCACCTTGCCTCACCGCTCAGTCTCTCTGCATGTGGGACATGATGCGGTCCATATTGTTTAGGTCAGTGGTTCCCAAACGTTTTAGCACCAGGACCCACTTTTTAAAATGACACACTATCGGGACCCACCTAGCTTTACGAGACTCAAAAAAGGCGATCTAGAAAGAAATTATATATTTATTTATTTACAAGTGATATTTTATTTTACTTGCAATTAGTTGCTACTGTATCTGATTTTTTAATAGCCTGAGGGCTTGAGGCAATTATCTGATCTTTCCATCACCTATGTTTTCATTGGAGGCTCTGTGGGACCCACCAGAAATCAGGTCGCAACCCACCAAGTGGGCCCTGGCCCACAGTTTGAGAAATACTGGTTTAGGTAGACTTGGAGAGTGGCTGGTGAGTGAATCGTCACAGCAGGGGTGCTCAACCAGGTGGTCTCTAACGTTTTTCTAAATCCGTTGGTCGAGACTTCTGACTTGCCTTCCTGGAGGGGGGAGCTAGACATGATGACGTTTTCTAGCACATCCTGAATTTTGAAATTCTGAACATTAGTATTTTGGAAGTGAGACATGACAATAAGAATGTGCTAATTTATGACAATCTAAATGTGAAAATGGGCTTTTTATGGGCTGCAGGGGAATGGAAGAAGCATTTGGCTGGCTCGCCCGCTTATTGCACAGTAAAACTTTTTGGTAACTGAACATGAACTGCACACCTATTTTCCATACAGCGACAGCCTACAAGCTGCAACTGTCCCTTTGCCTTTAAATCTGATGTTGAACTGGAAGCCACACCGAGGGCCACACTAGAGAATCTCTGGGATTGGCACTCCTAATATCTTTTTTCAGAAATCAGTTGGGGGTGGGATTTGGAGGGGGGACTTCTCTTCCCTTGCCAATTCTCTGACTTAAACTGCCCCACCTTGAAGCTGCTACGGTATTACAGGAAACTGTATGTATGGGCACACTATTGCCTCTTCTTGAGGACACAGTCATTTCATCATAACCTGACGTTTGGCCCTGTGTTACTAACTGATGCAGCTAACAAGATCTGTTTAAAAACAATATAAAATCATATCAAAAAATTTCAACATTTCCAAACACCCGATAAATGCTAATTGCAGCAACATGGATCATAGTAGCAGAAATAAGAAAAGGAGCTCCTCAAAGCAACCCGAAAGCCCTGGGGAACAAAGCTGTCTTGTCTTGTCTCAAAGCCAGTGAGGAAGGACTGAGGCCAAGATCTGACTAGCGGTTGGCTTTTGTTGCTCTCCAATGGGGAAACATCCTTCCCTCTTTATCCCAGCAGCCCTTGTGCCACCTGAAATCTGTTTTGCACCCGTCAGTCTAATTGAATTAAGTCTGCTGAATACCTCTTGCACTCTGTCTTTGACTGTTTTTAATCCTAAGACTGTTTAGAACAAAAACCCTGTAGAATTTGGGGGCTTCGAAATGATATACCCGGCCTTATCTACCCTCACCCTTCTTTTTTGTTTCACATCTAAGCAGAAGAGGAGTCCTGGAAAACCCAAGAGCTGGCCCATGGTGACCTTGTGCTACAGTAATTGACCCTTATAGAGACACTACTCTGCTGTGGCATTTAGGCTTTCCCAGGGGATGGAATGCCATCGTTTTGGGGGCCCTGCAGAGAAGGCACTGTCAAGAGACAGCACAAGGTAGGCTTACCATCTTCCCGGAAATGGCCGGGAAAGTCCCGGCAACGGCCCTTTGTCCCCCTGTCCCCCCCGAACTATGTTTTAATCCTGGCACCGGCCCGCCGGCTGCATCGCGGCAGGCCGGAGCTCTTCTGAGACTCTCCGGAACAGCCCGAGTGAACTCGGGCTGTTCCGGAGAGCTCCCAGGCTCGTCGCGTATTTGCGCGACGCTGGGAGCTCTCCCAGAACAGCCCGAGTGAACTCGGGCTGTTCTGGAGAGCTCCCAGGCTCGTCGTGTATTTGTAGTTTACTCGGGCTGTTCCGGAGAGCTCCCAGCCTCGAGGGAGGAAGTCCCCGCCCTCGGCCACGCCCCCGGCCACACCCCCAGTCCCGGCCGAGTGCCGGGGAATCTGGTAGGCACAAGGCAACAGCAACTGCAAAACAAATTTCAACGTAACGTTATTTAAGGAGTGGCCCATCCATTAGGTGAGGCGATGCGGGTTGCATCAGCAGCAGTTTGTGGGGGGGGGTGAGAGGGCAGCAGATTTGGGGTGCCCTTCACCCCATGTCTGCTGCCACCACTGCCTCCCTCCAGCCTGCCATGGATGTAACAACCTGCGCTGATCCACTTTCCACACCCTAAGAGTGAGTGCCAAGTGGATCACCCGCTTCCTTACCTTGCTCCAGGCAGGTTCTTCAAACACAGAAGTGCAGGACTTCCGGTTTGATTTACTGTATAGGGAGTGTGGGACAGTAGCCTGCCTACACCCCTCCCCGTGGGGGGCCGCCGCAGCGACACCCCCATGGGACACCATACGCCCACCATGGACGCCACACGCCCCAGCCCTGGGGGGCGTGATGTCACCAACGCGCACAGTGGCGGTGCGGAAACAGCCCTGGCGCTTTTCGGCTCCTTTTTGGAGCCAAATGGTCCTCGGGAGGGTGGGAGGGTCAAACTTGCAGGCACGAGAAGGAGCTGGGGGGGGCAACGGATCCGACAGCAGGTACACCTCCCCGTGACCCGCCGCTTGGGGGCCACCGCCCCCACCGTAACGACGCCTCTGGCGTGGGAACAAAGGAGCTCTTTCATTCTCATGGTACCTTCAAATCAAACAGGAAGTCCTGAGCTTCTGCAATTGAAGGCAGAGGCTTGAGGCAGCACTGGGCAGCGTGCTGCTGGGATGCCAGGATGGTGTAGTGGTTTGGGAGTCGGACTTAGACCTGGAAGATCCAGGTTCAAATCCCCGCTCAGCCACGAAGCTTCCTGGGTGACCTTGGGCCAGTCACGATCTCTCAGCCCCACCCACCTCACAGGGTTGTTGTGAGGATAAAAAGGAGGGGAGGAAATACGTACACCACTCTGAGCTCCTTGGAGGAAGGGTGGTATAAAAATGTGAAAAATAAATACCACGGCGCCACTGAGCTATTTCCAAACTTGAGAATACAATGCTAGCTCATGCATTTTTACTCAGAAGTAAGTGTCATTGTGTTCATTAGCTTACTCCTAGGTAATTTTGCGTGGGATTGTAGCCTTACTGTAGCCTGAGCTATACAGTCTCCTAGATAGCCCTTGGAAAGACAATGGCCCGCCCTCCTAGACATTAATATTAGATGGCCCGAAGCAAATGTCTCAGCTTGGATTCCAGCTGCCGAGGTTGGTGCTTCTTCCCAGCTCAGCCCCTTCAGAAAACGTGTCAAAGGCTGAACCTGCGCACTACACCTGCTGCTGCTCCTGATGTGGAAGTCCCAGAGTGCCACACCCACCCGCTCCACGACATCGCTGTGTTGATTGCAGTGTGTCATCCCACAACTCTTTTGAGGAGCTCAAGGTGGCCCCGGTGTCAGCTCCATGGGTTGGGCGGGGAGTTGAGGACACATTTCCTTGGTCCTAGTCTGATGTCCTGACTACCCCTTGTTGCCAAACAGCCCCAGGTGCAAAAGGCACCTTTCAGTCTTTGAGCAAAAGCAATCAAGGGCCCACCTACTGTATGTTTAGATTCCAGACAGAGAGCAAACACAGTTATTTGCTTTGCAAATGAGAACAAATGCTATGTCCTCCCCCGGTCCCCCCCTTGACTTTGGTGCCCCCACCAACATCTGCTCCCCCTTCCTGTCAGAGCAGCCATGTCAAAGGCATACATGCCTCCACAGCTCAGCCAAGCTCCCTTTCTCCTCCTTCCCGCTTATCAATGGTATCTGCTTATCAAATGGTATCTTCACTGCTGGTATCAAATGGTATCTTCCATCCCTCTCCTGCTTGCTCTAGGCCTGTGTTTGTCCCCAAACCCTTGGAATCCCAGGAGATCCAGCACTCTGTCTATGTGCTACGCCACTGAGGCCACACACCCCACAGATGCTGTGCTCCCCCATCTAATTTCAGCTCCACACCAGTTTCCTAGTCAATTTGGGTTATTAGGACTGGGTGGCTTTACATTCCTTACTGTTGTAAATAATCCCTTCGTACACCATGTATAGGTAGGTCACCTGCAGTTTAGGTTCCAGAGGTCTGTTCTTAAGTTGAAACGTTTGAAACATGATTTATGCAATGCAATGCAACTTTCTGTAGTGATTGAAAAACTCTTGTGTGTCTGTGTCTGTGTGTGTGTCTGTGTGTATAATTGTGTAATGTACAAAATGGGCCTTAGAGCAGCTTAGATGGGCAGGGCTGCATTTGTATTAGTTGCATTTTACACTTTACAACAATGGCATCACTAACCTGGGTGTTACCTGGTGCGACCGCCATCCATCGCTCGGTGACCCCGATGCGATGTGATGCGATGATGTCATCGCATCACCAATTACTTCCAGGTTGCCGGAAGTACCAATTCCTTCTGGTTTGCCAAGACACAATGTGGGACATGAAGAAACGAGTTGGCCGGGCTCAGAACCTCCGAGCCCGGCCGACCCGGAGCAAGCCAGGCTTGGAGTCTTTGAGCCCGGCGGAGTCACCTCTTCCTGTTCTTGCAAGCATAGCAAGCCCAAGATGGCTGACACTGAGCAAGCGGGGTGACACCTCCCTGTGGGGTGTCCCCCTTGCTCAGCGGTCTTCCACTGTTCAAAGCCAAGTCGCTTTTGCTCGTGAGAACCGGAAGACGCAACTCGGCTTTGCGTGGCTGAAGATCGCGGAGCCTGGGAAGCACAGCAGGCTGCGGTGGGCTTCTCCGCCATGGTGTCACCCCCTCAATGGTGTCACCCGGTGCGGCCCGCCCCCGCGCCCCCGCTTCACAACACTCCTTGCTTTACAACATGCTACAATTTGTATTTGTATTAGTTGGAGAAGAACACAAGAACAGGTCTATTCAGTACAGTCCTGTCCTGGCTCTCCTTTACCCACTGCTTCTGTGTCTTCAAAGTGCATCGCCTCTCTCTCCCTCTCACAAACCAGCGAAAATGTTGGAGCGGACAGACTGCACCTGTGTGAAAGCACAACACAGCTGTCCTTACGTTGGGATGTCTGTCACTTAGGTGTTCTTCAGTCAGGGATTAGTTGTGTTTGTTTCAGCTACATTTAAACCCTGACTCCCTTTTTCTTTGCTACCAGGCTGCGAGGTGGTTGTGCCACAGCCAATGGTCAAAGGTCACCTAACGTGCTGGTTGCAGGTGCATATTTGTGTATCATCAACATGCATGTTCCAGTGCAATTAGGGAAACACACAGCACACCAAATTCCCCCTGCAGTGCAGAACTAGCGGATTCAGAAAGAGAGTTACGGAGGGAGGCGGCTTTGGTGCCAGGTCGTCGACATTGTGAGGATTGTTCATGGGATCCACCCAGCTCAGAAGCCGAGAAAGCAGGCCACCAAGGCAGCATACAAGGTATAGGAAGCGCGGCTGCTAAGTCAAGCTGAGACTCTTTCAAAAAGTTATAGGAGTGGCAGGCTCTGACCTGCAGGCATAAATGCATAAGAACATCAGAAGAGCCCGGCTGCTGGATCTAGTCCCATCTAGGCCCATCTAGTCCAGCTTCCTGTATCACACAGTGGCCCCACCAGATGCCTCAGGGAGCACCAGACAACAAGATAACCTGTTTCCCGTTGACACTCCCTTGCACCTGGCACAGAGAAAACCTACTCCTCCAACCAGGAGGTTGCTTATCCCCATCATGCTCGGGGGTCGTATAACTAGAGAAACATAACATAATGCAGGGAAATCCCCCTCTCCTGCTGCCCACTGGGACCCACTGGCTAATATGGACCCGTCCCTCACACATCACCATCCAGCCACCATCATCCAGCCCAGAACCGTCCACTCTGACTGGCAGCAGCTGTCCAGGGTGGAGCGGGGAGGGGGCTCTCAGGGAGAGTCTTTCCCAAGCCTGCCACCTGAGATCTTTTTAGCTGGAAATACGGGAGACGATTGGACTTGGGATATTTTGAATGCAACACATGTCCTCGCCCACTGAGCTGTGCTGCGCCACCTAATCTGCAGAAAGCCTTGGCACCTACACAGTGCCGCCACTCAAACTGCGGGGATAGAAAGGCCGACACGACAAATACACTCCTTAGCCAGCAGCTGTGAAAGGGTCGTCAGCCCCAGGGCCGAGTGCCACAGTGGCAACGGCAGCCAGGTTGCATGCGCAGCGCAGGCAGGAGTGGGGGAAGCTGCCGCCGCCGCGGCATCTGTGGAGAGAGAGAGGCCCCGAGTCACTGCTTCTCAGGAGTTCAGCAGGAACGTCTGAGGAACAGAAAGGCAGCCAGAGGAGACAGAAGGGCTTGCTGCACGGAGAACCCCCAAGAAAGCCTTCGCTTCCTCGCTCTTCTCCTGGCAAGAGGCTTCCCCCTTCCCGATCTTCATGTGGTCTCCTGTTTATTTTCCCAGAGTGTTTACCGTACCCGCCTTCCCTGGCATGTGCAGGCTGGGACAGAACAGATTGCTGGAAGGAGCTCTGGACAGGATATGGCCACCTTTCCTGCGCTGACGTAGGCTGAGCGGAATTCCCCAGAAGGAAACGAATGCGTGTGAGTTAAGGCAGTACAGCTGAAATGTGAAGCTTCACCTCCCTGCAGTCGGGGCCACACACTTGGCAGGAGGAGACTCCGCAGCGGGTCAGGAAGCGGGGGGGGGGCGCCACCTCTTTTATTGGCTCTGCTCCTGTGCCTTTAACAGCAGCCTGACGCACAAAAAGTTAACAAGCAAAGTTTTTGCTAGCATGGAAATTGAGTGGAAAGGAAATAAGAATTGCCCTGCTGAATCACGCCCCGGGTCCATCTGCCTCTGGCCAAGAAGCCCACAAGCAGCCCCCCCTCCTCGAAGGCTCTGCCACTGGCATTGAGCACCTCTGCATTTGGAGGGTCCTTTGAGCAAACTAACATGGCCACTGACAGACCCTAATCCCCTGTTAAAGCCATCACCGCATCCTGTGGCAGTGAGTTCCATACATTAGTTGTGCATTGTGTGAAGATTGCGTCTGTCTGTCCAAGTTCATTGGAGTTCTGTTATGAGAGAGGAAGAAAGACTTCTCTCAGTCCACCTTGTGTGTCAGCTGCTGTATGCAGCAAAGGAGCAGGACTGTGGAGCGGTGCCCCCCCCCTCCATCTGCCTGGCTAACTGGTCCAAACTTGGTAGTTTGCACATCTGGCTCACCGTGGGCAGGAAGTCTCCAGTATTCCCAGGATGCTTTCTGTGCATCAGGATAAGCCCTAAAAAGCCAGGCCAGAGTACATAGAAAGTTGTCGTCTAGAGTTGCCACCTTTCTTTCTAGCAGGGCTCCTGCACTTTCACCAGCAACAGAACAGGCAGAACTGCAATGGCTACAACTTTTCCTATCGTCATATATCCATGTTGTGGGAACTACGCCTATTGAATTGCTGCCTGTAGCATGGCTGTTCAAGGCACAGGAGCGCCATCAGAAAGAAGGTGGCATCTGTACTGCTCTCAAGATGAGTCAAAAGTAACAGCCCTTCAGTGTAAGGTTGCCAACTTCTCAATTGCTCACTGTATCTGTGTAGGGTGTCCAAAAAGGGTGCCTATACCTTTAACCATTGGACTTTGGGCAGGTGCATCTCATCATGGAGGGGTGCAACAAGCTACACCTGCCCAAATTCCCTCTTCTTACAGTGGTAAAAGACATAGGCACCCTGTCCCTTTTTGGATATGGACACCCTATATCTGTGCCTCTAGCAGTGGCTTAATGTACAGACATTTGCTAGGTAATCATGTTTATCCCCATCATGCATCATCACTTGCTGATTCTGCTGCGTCAAACTGCTATTATTTATAAACTGAAAATATTTCCACTCCATCTTTCAGTCAGGAGTAGACACTGATTGGCAGCCGCTCTCCACAGTTTGGGGGGGGGGGGGGATTTCCCAGCCCTATCTAGAAGTGCCAGGAGTTGAACTTTCTGCATGCAAAGCAGATGCTCCACTATCAACCTCCAGACTCTCTTTGCAGGTCCGGCTTTAAGTCAATTGGACCAATTGCTCCCAATTGGGCTCCACTAGGGCCATCTACTCTAGTCTTGTCAAATGCACAAAACACCTATTTTTACTAAATCAATCCACAGTCACTAAAACAAGTGGTTTTGTAACTAGCGGTATTTACTTTTCAAAGGTAATCTACACATTACTTGTAGGCTTACATGTATGCTATTTTATATTAAAATGTGCTTAGATCCATCTGGTCCATTAAGGCATTTTTGCCCAAGGGTGTATATACATATCTGGAGTTAAATGTGTACACCTGTGGACTGGGCGGAAATTTAACATGCATGCACTTTTTAAGCACACATTTTGATTCCTTTCCATTTCACCATAGATATATTAAGTGTATAATGAATTTTATTTATATCTCGACGATTCCACAGACCTTGACTGTGAACCTGGCAGGGATGGGGACTCGAGTCAAATGACTCAACTCGCAAGTGTGACTTAGCCACTTTTCCCCTGACTCGTACTCATACTCGTGACCGACTGACTTGCACTCGCACTCGTACTTGTGACCCACGGGACTTGCACTTGACTCGCACTCGTGGGGGTAACGACTTGCCATTTCCAAGTCATTTTCCAAGTCATAGGGGAAGCCAAGTGGGTGCTTTAAAAGCGTCAGAGGTCCCACACACACACACACACACACACACACACACACACACACACACACCATTTTCAGGGGAAAAAGCCATTTTCCCCAAAGTGACTCGACTCGTGACTTGTGACTCGTGGTTTCTAGCCTTACTCGTACTCGACTCGCACTCGTGCAAAAATGACTCGCACTTGACTCGTACTTGCCCAAAAATTTTGGCACTGACTTGCACTCGGACTCGCACTCGTGCAAAAATGACTCGTACTTGCACTCGCACTCGTGACCTAGTTACTTAGATACATCCCTGGAACCTGGGCCCCCGCAAAAAGTGTTTCCAATTGGGCCCCACAGCTCCTAAGGCCGGCTCTGTCTCCTTGGGAGGATGTTGCACAAGTTAGCACAAAACCTACTTCTAAAACCAGGAGGTAGCTTATGGCTTGTGGTCGACGTGGACTTAAGAACAAAACAACTTACAAACAGACCCCTGGAACCTAACTTGTAGGGGAGCTTCTGTAGCCTCCCCCCCATTAGTGTTTTAAATCTTCTTGTTTCCTGATGTTTTAACTATTTATAGTATGTCGCCTTGAATCCATTTGATGACGATGGCTTATAAATCTTTTAAATAAAGAATAAAGAAATGCATTTGGGGCAGGGGGAAAGTCACACATGCTCTGAACATCTAGGAAGCTGCCTCATCAGGTCATCATTGGGCAACACAGTCTTGCCTATTTTGACTGGCAGTTGTTCTCTCCAGGGACTTGGAGGATGGCAGGAGATCTGCGACTGGAACCTCTTAGGGTTTTTTTGGAGAAGTTAAAAGCAACAGCAGTGGCGGCGGCGGGGGGGGAGTGTAATTTGGATCAGGGCTCTCTGCAGAAGGGTGGGGGCAGGGCAAACCCTTCCCCCCTGCACCATTTTCCTGATGCAAATGAAGTGGCCTCTGCTGCTCATTGTTCTGCGCTGGCCCTGCAAAACATACTTGTATCATTGTATTCGGCCCCCAAACCTGTCCTTTTAGAGAAATAAAACAGCACCTTCAGATGTTTGTTTCTTAACACACAACTTCTAGGGCTGCTTTAAGTTATTATGGACAGAGACTCTGGCATGTATTGCTGCAGAGAATCCAAGGGAAACTCTTCTGCATTGTCAGTCCGCTCCACCAACTGCCTTCCTTCATGAACTTTGGCATGTGTACCTAGTTGACAGTATCTAAGAGCTTCCCTCTTCTAAATCTCTTCTTTCCATTTGAGGGTCAGATTAGGCCTTGGCCAACCAGGTAGGTTCAAATGTGGGTGTTGGTTTTCCACCACCCTTCAAAGTTCGGAGGTCAGGTTGCCAACTTTTTTGCTGCCCCAGGCTGACATCCAGACATGTCCTCAGTTTAGAGATAAAGCCAGGAGAAAAACTCTAGCTATATTTCAGTTAAAGGTACAGGAGCAGGGCATAAAAACGTTGGCAGCCCTGTTCACAGAGGTTATCTCAGGCTTGCTATTCCAGGGTCAACAGCACTTCCACCATTCAGAGGCTGTCTCAAGTCGACATGAAAACCTTCTGAAAGCCATTGTTTGAATCTACAAGCCCCAGACTTTGAGGGACCCAACTTGTCCCCACTAATCGCCCTCTTCTTTTGCTTCCTAGAGTTGCTGCCTTTTTTACTGGCCCTGCTCCTGTGCACACAGAAAACTAACACACTGAAGCTTTCCCATCTGCTATATTTCCATGTATCAGGCTGCTGTTAAAAGCACAGGAATAATCCCAGAAGAAAAGAGTTGGTGGCCCCCTAAGTGCAGCTTGAGTCCCTCCTGCCCCTTCCTCAAAATACAGCACACCTTGTACTTCCAATGTATACATTACCTTTTTCAAGGACATGGGAAAGGACCTCCAAAAAGGAATTTCATAAGGGGAAGGTGCTGGCCTGTTACATTGCTCTGCTGCTGCAGCAGCTCCTCATCTGTAAATATTGAAAGAGGAAGACCAGCAATAAAATTCCCTATCAGGAGAACACCATAAAAAAGCCCTTTGTGTGGGAAAAGTCATCATCAAACCGATCCGATGCTTTGCCTGGAGGCTCCAGCAGAGCTGTCTTAGTGCCTTTAATAAGCAGGTGAGGGTTCAGGGTTGTATTTGACAAGAGGTCTCATCTCCTGCACTTAGTTAACCTTATAGGGCTGCTGATATTGTTGGCCATAAATAGATGCCCCTTCTGGGGTGAGTTAAGCAGAGGTTGGGATGTTGTGCTAAGGTCTGTGAAGCTTGGTGCTGGCTGGCTGATTTGTTAAAGAAAGCAAAGCAAGTGTGATAAACAGAAGCTGTTTCTATTTGTGGCTGTGCTGAGAAAGTTTCTGGTGCAGGGTTTTGTACCTGGGGCTGTTATGTTTTATTGGAGATTGGAGGAGTGCTAGACTTATTAAAGAAGAGGTGCTGAGGCTTCTTGGGCTTGTGTGGTGGGAAGGTATGACTCCTGATAAGAATGATTGATTGGCAGAGTAACCCTGGATGTTTAGGGATAGGCTGCCCTTAATCAGAGATGTGGGAAAGAAACTTCATGTGCCCGGAGAGGTAACCTCTCTTCCAACCAACCTATAAGGGAGCACAGTGTGGAATGGCTTATGGAAAGGGCTGATCCCTGTAGCTGTGAACCAGGATTTTTAGGTGCTGAGTTCTGTCTCAAATTAAGCCCTGGGTGAAGGATTTTGCATCTCTCTCTCTGGGTGTGTTTTCTCTTGTAAGCTTGGCTGGGAGAGAACTTTGAGTGTGAAAGGAAGCAGTATGAAAATTGGCTGCCCAACTCCTTGCTGCAATGAAAAATTATTTGTTTGTTACTAAGCTTGCTGCCCCCCCAACACACACACACACTACGTGCATGTACAAGAGCTTGTTGTGCAGTTGTTAAAGGTGCCTGCTCCCTGAAAAAGTTAGCAACTGCAGGCATGTAACACTAGAACTAGGGAACATCCACTCAAATTGAGTGGAGGGAGGATTAAAACAGACAAAAGAAAATATTTCTTTACCCAGCGTGTAATTGGTTTGTGGAACTCCTTGCCACAGGAGGTGGTGATGGCACCTGGCCTGGATGCCTTTAAAAGGGGATTGGACAGAGTTATGGAGGAAAAGTCCATCACAGCTTACAAGCCATGATGGGGATAAGCAACCTCCTGGTTGTAGGAGTAGGTTTTCTTTGTGCCAGGTGCAAGGGAGTGGCAACAGGATACAAGTATCTTGTTGTCTTGTGCTCCCTGAGGCATCTGGTGGGGCCACTGTGTGATACAGGAAGCTGGACTAGAGGGGCCTTTGGCCTGATCCAGCAGCTGGGTTCTTCATATGTAATGGAGCTGGGAAATACTGTACTGTACTACCTTTTTGTTTTTTAATCCGATTGTGATGACAAAATGGCCGTTTCTGACACACCTGAAAGTAAAAATGGTCTTCCTGGGATGTAGGATAGTTACCTTGATTAAATTTCTAGGTGCGTTCTAACCCATGTAGGCCTTTGCAGCAGCTTATGAACAATAAAACATGGTTCCAATTGTACAAAACCTAAACAATGTAATAAAGTTAAAACAGCAGACAAACTCACACATGCACCAGAAACTAGGCTTGCCAACTTAGCAGTCTGGCTTGCTCCTGTGCTTTGAACAATGGCTTGTTGTACAGAAATCAGCAGATGACTTTCTTTCACTGTACTGTGATGATGACCAGCCCATGTCTGTACATCCCAGATGAGACTTGGCTACAGAGGCTGCTGAAACATTGGCAGACCTAGAAATAAGGAGATCCATGTAGCATGATGAATGGACAGGGAGGGGCTATAGCCTGGTGATCTTTGCATGCAGAAGATCCCAGGTTCAATTCCTGGTACAGTATCTCCAATTAAACGATTGTGAGAAGCTGGCCTGGTTAAGGCCTTCTTTCTGTAACCTTGGAAAGTTGTTTTCAGTGTGGGCAACAGACCTATGGTCTCTTTATAATAAAGACATCTTCATGCATTGTAGGTTGAGATATTCCTGCCTGTTGAATTTCTGTCTTACCTGAGAGTTAGAAGTTACCCCTGTCTAACCTGAGAGTTGGCAGTTTCCAGTAGAGCACTCGATGCTTGCTGGAATTCTTGCAAAGAGTGCTGGGTAAGCTGGCTCTTGGCTGAATCTTTCAAAGCACTTCCGAGGGTCTTAAATAAGAGCTGATATCGGAATTGCTTCTTGCAACTGCTTACTTATGCTTTGAAGGTTAGAAGAGCCTGAATGTTCACTCTGGTTTTGTAACTAACACATCAATAATAAAGCACAAGACTTCAGGGGAGTGGTCTGTGCAAGACTGAAATCTATCTACTCCAAAATAGCTGTTAAAAAAGGCAGATCCTTTGCCAGGGAGAAGAGATCCTTATATGCTGGAGTCCGTATACAGAACTCTCTGACGGATCAGATCCGACATTTAAGGGTGCACAGAGCTCATTTAGTTTATTATTGGCTATTGTACAAATGAATCCTTTGCTCATGTAGTAGCAGGAGATGAGGGCACCTGTTTTTCTGCTGTCACTATTATAGCAGAGAGCACGGGACTCCCACCGCCTTGCAAGAGAGTCGATTCCAGTGATGAATTGAATTTTCCCTGCCAGTTAGTTAGTCTGCTGCCTTATTGCTAACCAGACCACAGAGAGAATTTTCACATAATCTCCTTTAACAGCACATAAATAACTTCCTATATGGATTAAGTAAAAGAGATTGAGGGTTAATTTATGCAGAGGGAGGGCAAGAATTCAACTCCAACAGTTGAAGGACCAAACATCCCATCCACGAAATGCCCAGAGACTGCATCCAAATCTTTTCACTAATTTTTTTGCTAGATTTGATAGAGGACGGTGTGAGATCTGTAGTTTAATTTCTACAAATGGCGCCTTGTTGCCCAATCCAATCAATGGCGTCACTAGAGGGTGCGGGGGGAGTGAGGACTGCACCGGGTGACACCTTTTTGGGGGGGTACCCATTCCACAATTTTTAGTGTGTAAAATTGTGGAATCATTGTATTTATGATTAATACCATCAAGTTATATATCACTGGAAAGGTAATTTAATGCAGAATATAATGAAACAAACCTGTATTCTCTAAAAGGTTATGACCAAATAATTGGAAAAAGAAAAGACATTGGTTCTCAAAGTGGTGGGTTGCGACCCACCATTGGAACCAAAAGCTGACCCCTTAAGGGGTGGGGACAGCATGGCGACGACGGCAATCATCACAAAAATGTTTTAAAATGAAATTTCCAGACTTACTGGAGGTCCTGGAGCCCTCCGGAGGGTTTGGGGAGGCCTGTACTACCCTTCGCAGCCCCCCTCCAAGCTTCAGATCTCCACTATGCGGCGATTTACGACCACTTCCAGTTTTCCTCCTCCTCCCCCCCCCCCGGGGCCTGAGCAGTCCTCTGCAGCCTTCACCATCTAAGCCCCCGACCTGTTGCTTCCTCTCCAAAGTACCCCATCAATCTGGCTAGCAGCTTAAATGTGCCTGTATACAAATCTGCACCGACACCCAGCATCCAATTCCACTCCTATGATGAGCTGTGTTGATCCATCCTGCCCCTGGTTGTAGGTCATTGTCGTCGTCGTCGTCGTCCCCAGCATCTGGTAATCTGAGGCAGACTGCCTCTGAACATGGGGGCTTCATTCCTACCTACCCTGGTTGATAAGAACAGAAGACCAGCCCTGATGGGCCAGGTCAGGTCCATCTAGTCTCACTGTGGGAAACATTCTGCTTCCCACAGTGGCCAACTGGATGCCTGGGGGGGGGGGGGGAATAGGGTCACCTGCTGCCATGCTGTTGTTCCCTGCAACTGGTGTCTGGTGGTAACCTGCCTCTGAACATGGAGGTTCCATTTAGCAATCATGACTAATACTCTTCACTCTTCCTGTAAGTATGGGAGAAAACTGAATTCTACTCTGTTCCAAAATCGTGCCTTTTCCAATATGTTCTGCACTCCAACACCTTCACTGCTAACTTTAAGGGAAACCATGGAAGAGGCTGATCCTGAGCATGTAGTTTTCACCGTCATGGAGGGGGCAGCAGAATTCTGCTTGTTCTCCCTCCCCCATCTGGGACTTGGAGGCTAAACCTCCATCTTCAAAGGCAATGCTGAGATATAAGCAGTTGCGAGACCACCCTTCAAATTTGTCTGATCAGCCTTGTATTGGCTGCCGTCGCACATTTGCAAAGTGGTTAGAGAATAAAAGGGTGGATCATCTCTGCCTCTGTGGTGAATGGACCCTTCACCCTAACAAACATGAGTGTGAGTAACATGGGGCGAATGCGTCGGCTTGTGCAGCTTCTCCATTCTGACGTCGGGGACTTGAATGTCCACCAGAAAGGTTTAATCTCGGATGTGCATTGGCTGGGCCTAGTTTAGGTGAAACAAGGGACCAGGGAGGAAATGGCCAGCAGCACGCTCCTGGGTTTTGCTCACTCCCGTCCATTGGTCAAGGCCATTCACATGCCCATGACTAAGGAGAGATTCAAGGGGTTGACCCCAGGGTTCCTGCCTTTGGATTAACCAGTTGGAAGGGGAAAATATGAATCTCCCCAAATCCCATGAAAAGGAGCTGGCTAGTTGTGAAAGACAAGGCCTTTTGCCTGACTCCATTTTAGTTGCCTGACTCCATTTTGAAAGCCTGAGTAGAAAGTCAGAGCTTTGACGTCTCGAAAACAACTTGAACAGTTTCGCTGCTGGGAAGCTAGCTAATTAGTGCAAGCCTGAGAGCAGGACCCATTATCTCGGACTGATAAGTCTGGCCAGTTTCTCATTCCGTGCTGGTGGATCCTGGTACTCATCAAGGACAACCTAACTGCAAACTATTTGCACCTGTGGTTTCCAGTTGGGAGGGGGAACTTGGAGCGACCATGATGTAAGGGCCTAGAAGCTTCGGTTCGTTGAAGCCTCTGATTGGCTATTCCCCAGTCACCAGGTATAAGGGAGCCAAAGTTTGCCTAGAGATAGAGAGTTCAGTTTTCAAGATCCGGGGGCGGGACTGGGACTGGGACTTCAGACAGTTTTGGACCTCCAGTATGGAGCCATGTCCCTTTCACGCTTATTGGGACGCTTAACATCTACACCTTGTCCGTGCTATGAGAGCTAATTGGGTGAGTGTTAGGACCAGTAAGTTTTAGGAGAATAGTTTTCTTGTTTTATGTCTGTCTGTCTTGCATACCATGCCTATAAAGCCTTACAAATAATCATATGTCTTCTTATATGTAATCTTTAATTTACTTTAATAAACAAAATATATTTTACAGGCTCGTGTGTCTGTGGTTGAGTACAAGGGAACGGAATTCTACCCAGCCTACCTAACTGCTTGGTTCACTACTACCAGTGCTACCAGTAATAACATTTTGAAGACTCTGAGGCTTGAGTCTGGTTCTCCTGTGTGACGGAGGGGCCAGCCTTGCAAGCACTGAGACTTGGCCTAGAGACCCCAGCTTTCCCTGGAGCTGTGGGACTGGTGTACCATGGTGGTGGCAGCTTATCCTACCCTTGGGTTGTTGCCCAGGCTAAGAATATTCTATTCCTCTGATTTGGTCAGTCCTGTTGGAACTAAGTCAGGTGGAACTGAATAGGTAAACTTGTACTTATTGATGTGGTTTGATTTGGTAAAGAACCCAGGGTTCCCTTTCTCTGGTGTGATTGTGCCCTGAGAACTAGAACCCCGGACAATAACAGTGGGGTCTTTTTCCACACTTGAGCAGAGGCCAGTCTGGAATACGTTTCCCTGCGTAAAACCTCTAAGAATTACAGGCCTGCTTGTTGTGAGTATCAATACATCTTAACAGGCTGGGCTTGTGAGTAAATCAGAAGGCTGAGGCTGCCTTGGTGCTCTGGTGGGCTGAAGTTGACCAGGGGGGCGCTTAGCCAGTAACTAGACGGTGGGGTTGCAGGGGTGAGCCCTTGGTCCCTGCCGCCTATGTCACTAGTTTGAATTGATTGAGGCACATTAAGAACATAAGAAGAGCCCTGCTGCTGAATCAGGCCAAAGGCCCCTCTAGTCCAGCTTCCTGTATCTCACAGTGGCCCCACCAGATGCCTCGGGGAGCACACAAGACAACAAGATACCTGTATCCTGTCGCCATTCCCTCGCACCTGGCACAGAGAAAACCTACAACCAGGAGGTTTGTACATTTTGTTCCAGCACTTGCAGATGCTACCTGCGGACCACCCCTCTGGAGGTGAACAAGAAAACTTCCTAGGCAGGGCTTCTGGCCAGGTACTCGCATGTGGTCGCAGCATCTACTTCTCTTTGGGGACAGTTCCTAGCAGCCCAGGAGATAGCCGAGGGTGTGTGGGAAGGGCAAGTGCAGGAGTTGTGTGCCTTGCTTTCCCCCCCTTCCTTGCAAGGGCTGCAGCAGTCTCACCACCAGACACCACAACCTCTTCAGAACACTTCTGTAGTGGAAGTGAGAGTATCAGGTGAGCTGGTGTGGGTTGTGCTCCAGTTGTGAGCTGACTAGGTAGCCCTGAGAAGGCACTATTCTTGTACTGCCCATCTGCAATATGGGGCTAATGATCTGGACCTACACAACAGGATTGTTGCAAGGGTCGCTATTCTATCCATGCAGAATATAAGATCCACTCTCTGGTCATTGTGAATATGCAAGCATGAGGTGGTAATTATTCTAGCTTAATTAGCATGGAGTGGTCGTGTGTAGGTGGTACCCGAAAGGTGCCCAAACCCTCCCTCCTTCTGTAAATGACACTCTCCTTAACTGGAGGCTCCGTCATAATTGGCATCTCTCTCCTCTTTCTAAATCTGGCAGAAGGGCAATTTTTCTCATCAAGTAACATATTGTTTGGTACGCACTCCTGTCGCATCAACTAATTTAAGCTCTGTACCTTCTGTACATCCCGGGTGTCTTGGTAGAGTTTGGCACATTACCTCCTGAGGTGGGGGGCATGCTTTTAGGGAGCTGTGATTGTATGCGCAAACAGTTGCCACGTGGAATAATTTAAAGCGGTTTCCACGTAGGTTTCCACGTAGCAGTTCTATCTCTGTGCAACAGCAATAGAGCAATTGGTGGCATATATGACGTTGCCTTGTACTGAGTCAAACCTTTGATTCCTCTAGCCCAGTATGGTTGGCAGTGGCTCTCCAGGGTTTTGGTTGCATAGCCTTCCCAGGGGTTTAACGGGGTGCAAAGCAGGTGTGCAATCAGTGAGCTATGGCCACTCTCCAATCTGTGGGCTACTGGAGAAAACTAATATAGACCCATTGGTTTAGGGCAGTGGTGGCCAACCTTTCAACTTGAACGCTGGCCCTTTAAATGGTTGCATAGATGCTAGCATTTCAGCAGGTGCCGCTGCTTTAGCAACACCATCAGCACTTGCAGCTGCCAAGATTCCGTCTTCTACACAACTCTTAAGAACACAGTAGCCCTAATGGTGGAAGGTTGGCCACCCCTGGTTTAGGGAGAATGCGAATTGAGTGCACCTAGTCTGAATACTCTGAGCACAGTTTGCAGCTCAGCTGGCTACCACTTGTGTTTGACCTTCCAAGCCCTTAATAGTCTACGACCAAGAACCTCCTACTCCTGTATGAACCTGTCCATGCCTTAAGATAAACTTTGAGGCCCTGCTCTCTGTCCCATCACTGTTAGGGTTTTTTTTGGTGGTGGCACCAAAACTGTGCTATACTCTCCCTAGAGCAGGGGTTCTCAACCTTTGGAGGCCCGGGTACCCCCTATCACAGTCCAATTTTCTGAAGTACCCCCTGCTAATTAACTGCTAATTAATTGGATTAATCAATTAATTAATTTGGTAATTAATTGTTAAATAAAAAGTACTAAAACAATTTTAAATGTGAAAAAAGTACTAAAACAATTTTAAATGTGAAAAAATGTCTTATTTAACACTCTGTCTCTGAGTGTGAGTGAGAGAGAGAGATGCAAGGATCTCTTTTTTTCTCCCAAGTCACACTTCCCAAAATCAGCTCCTCCCTCCCCATCTCACCATAGTACATTTTCCAAAGTACAAAAATAAGCCCAAAACCAAAATCAGAGAGACAGAAGGGCTCCGAAAATAAAAAAATTAAAATCCATGTTAATTAACACTTAATTACCTGCTGATGGGGCAGATAAGGAGCAGGGCTTGGCGTACCCCCAGCAAGAGGTCCGCGTACCCCTAGGGGTACCACAGGTTGAGAACCTCTGCCCTAGAGAGATCCATTAGACAACCCCACCCACCCCTTGTTTTTGAGTGGGCACTCATGATTTACCTGTCTATGTAGTCTTTTGGCTGTCAGTGATAGGTGCTGCTTAATGCCTGTCAGTGATAGGCGCTGCTTAAATGTTGTGTTAATCTGGTTTACTCTGAGGCTCTTTCTGTGATATTTTAATTCGCTTGCTCCAAGGCCCAACGCATTATTTATGTACCATGTAGCTTGGCACTAATTCTGCAGTCTTGGTATGCCAGCACAGAGAAACTAGTACTGAGTACTGATTTTAGCATCCTGAAAATCTGCAGCTTCCATTTATTTTTTCCCTTTTTAAAAAGCCCAGTTTCTGTCCCTTACAGCGCAATCCTGTCCAACTTACACCACCAGTGTAACCAGGGTGCAGCGAGAACGGGAGGCCCCAGAACGGAAAGGGGATTCAAATGGATTCAAAGGGGTTTTAAATCTCCCCTCCAAAGCCTCCCGCCCTGCCCTGCCCCGCTGGTTACACTGGTGGTGTAAGTTGGATAGGATTGCGCTGTTAATGTTGTACAGATAGACTTAAAAACAAGTGGGCAATGCCTAGCAGTTATGCAATGTTATTTCAGTGCATGGGGGGGGGGAGAGAAGGACTATACATGCGCACTGTTGCTGCTCCTCTTGGCATCTGTGCAGTCCACCGAAGATCTGCACAGAGTCCACCTGGAGCTCTCCACATAAGAGGCTTGTTTTCTTCCAGGGTTCAGGACAGTCTGGAAAGAGTCTTCTGCATATGCACCACTGAAATCTTCAGCTGAGTGAGTGGCGATCTGGAGCAGGAAGAACAGTGTGACTGTCCCATTTCTCTCTTCTCCTCCCCACATTGCTAGACTGTCTGTAACCGGCCTTCCTCTCAGTCAAATTAGAGGGCAAAGCAGCAGCCGCCTTGTAACCCTTAGAGGAGGCGCATTAGCATCAGCCATGTGCATAGCCTCTGGCATTCCGGACATAGACATACTACATTTGCATAATGCCCATTTGTTTAATTTGCCTAAATGTTCATGGGTCACCAAATTCCGCTTTTTCTTTGAGTTACAGAGTTTGGATTATAAGCGTACAGTAAAATCAGTCTTGCTTGGGGGGGGGGGATAATGCTTAATTTTGTGAGAAGGAAAAAGAGTGACAACTATGGCGAGGGAGGGATTGGAATGGTTCCATTTGTAGGGGCACTTTTACCGCATTGATGGTGCTAAAACTCTTCCTGAAATGATTCAACTCAGTCGTGCTGGGTGAGAATTGAAAGCTTCCAGTAGCCCTGTGCCATTTACAATCTTTCTCTGTGTTTTAATGTACGCTCTCGTAACAAGCTGAGGCCGGTATTTTCCTGGCTCTTTGAACTCCCTGATGTCAGAACCGATGATGATGATAAAAAGCCCACTTCAAAGTCTGAGACTTAAAATTCTCACTCCAACTGAATTTATGTTTGTGGTTGTCTGAACTGTATTTGGCTCATCTTCGCAACGAAATGAGAACGTAGATGGGTTACCAAAATGAGGTACTGTACTGTAGTCCTCTGCCCTCCTGAGCAGCAGAATTTGGCTGCCATTGAAGATGAAGCTACAGCTTGAACAGTGATCCCACCAAGGGTCTTCACCGCTCTTTTTTTGGCCAGATGTACAAACTTCCAAACTGAATAAAAAATTCCAAACTGAATCGAGAGCAACCAGTTCTTCTGCATTTCCAGAGAAGCTGACAGCACGTAGTCCTGACTATTACAAGGGCCAAACAATTTTTTAAAAAAACCAAACACATCTCCCCATCAGGCTGTGCAGGATGCTGGTTGGCTGGCCCTTGTGGCAACCGCAAAGCCACTTCACACTCTCGCAGAGCAAAAAAATTCAGTTAAAAAAAATCTGCTGATCTTAATTGATCAGTCAGTCAGCCAAATGTTTTCTTTTTGGCTATGCAGGTTCCTATGAAGCAGCCTTATGCTGAGTAAGAAGTTCAGTGGTGGCCCTAGCAGCTATGTAGGGTTCCCAAGAGTCTGGTCCACACCTCGGTCTGATCTGCTCCTGTGCTTCCTAACAGCAGTTTGATCTGCAGAATTCAGAAGGTGAAGCTTTTGGTAAGGCCATATCTGGAGTATTGCGTCCAGTTCTGTTCACCACACCTCAAGAAGGATATCGTTGAATTGGAAAAGGTGCAGAAAAGAACAACCAAAATGATTCGTGGGCTGCTGGAACACCTCTCTTATGAGGAAAGGCTACAATGTTTGGGGCTTTTCAGTCTAGAAAAAAGGCGCCTGAGGGGGGACATGATTGAGACGTATAAAATTATGCATGGGATGGAGTGGAGAGAGTGGATAGAGGGAAATTCTTCTCCCTCTCGCACAACACCAGAACCAGGGGACATGCACTAAAATTGAGTGGAGGGAGAGTTAGAACGGACAAAAGAAAATAGTTCTTCACCCAGCGTGTAATTCATCTGTGGAACTCCTTGCCACAGGATGTGGTGATGGCACCTGGCTTAGATGCCTTTAAAAGGGGTTTGGATAGATTCCAATTTTCATTTAGAAGTGATGTGAAGGCAGGAAGACGCGATTGGGATGAAAACGTCAGCAGGGATAAACTATTTTTAAAAAAAACCCTACCTCCAATAAAGGTAGGGAAGGCAACAGCGTTCTGTTAGTCACGCCGGCCACATGACCACGGAAGCATCTTTGGACAGCGCTGGCTCTTCGGCCTTAGAAACGGAAATGGGCACCGCACCCTAGAGTCGGACACGACTGGCTTTCGAGCAGGGGAGACCTTGACCTTTTTTACCCCCAATGTGGTTTTGCCCCATTTCTTGGGGGAGGGACCATTTCCTACTTAGCCCTAAGCAAACTGCACAATTAAATGCACGTCTAAGTAGACATCCTTAGAAATTTCCTGTACAATCTTTCTCCAAGCTGGACTGGCAGCTTGCAATTTGGAGTGTTGCTTGTTCTGATTCTGATTGGCTCCAGCAAATCTTGCAAGATCTGGGCACCCCACATAGATTCATGGAAATATATTTGCGTAAACCTCCTCCAGCATGAATCTACAGTTGCACCTCGCTTTTTTTCCTGACGAAAATGGGCTTGCAGTCCAAGCTGTGGCCCCTTGGGCCTGGCTGAAGGGTCCCTTTCCCAGTGCCCTGCCATACTCGGGGGGGGGGGGGGCTCTGCCAAAGCAGACTTGATGCAGCATGTGTGATCTGTGCATAGAATCTCCCACTTTTGTGTGTAGGTGTTTCATTGAAAAGTGTGGAAGGGATTCAGATTGGGACCACACAGAAGTACGTTGACCCTTTTTCTGTACCGTTTTCCTGAGAGACGTTTCCATTGTGCATGTGCGCACACTTGCATGCAAGGATTTTTAATCCTTTGATTACTGCCTATTTGAAACAACCTTACCTTTTGTTGTTATAGAAGAATGAATTTAGTTCAAGGTGTTTTGTAATTAATTTTTCTCTATTGAGCTCAACTTCCAGAGCACCTTCACAAACTCTTCTGCTGAGGTCTTCCTTGTAAGGAAAAAAGTGTTATTTCCTTGTAGTGTTTTTTTTTCCTTCAACTTGCATGTTGGAAACAGGGATATAGGAGTTTAGTTTGGTTATGAGGAAATTGGTTGTTCTAAAAAAAAAAATTGGACCTTCATCTTGTGAATAAATTGGGCTTGAACCTGGGAATCCCTGCATGCAAAGCATGTCTTCTGCCATTCAGTGATGGTCCCTCCCCTTTGTACATGCACTATTCCTCCCTGCTCTCTTTCTTCGGAGGAAAATTATTCTTCCTTCCTTCCCCCCCTCCCCCCTGCTGGGTTAGGAGAATTCAGAATACTAAATTTGCCATAGCAAAGAACAGCGTACAAGGTAAATGATACTCTCTTTGTGTTGTAGTAACAAATGCTACTGCCTTGTTCTCTGTTTTAGGAGCAAGTGCTCTATTTAGACCATTGTCAATTTTGGGAGATCACAAATCTGCCCGCATAGCAAATCTAACCCCCAGAATCCACAGGGTCAGGAGGGTTCAGCACATGTTGATTACCCTCCCCATCACGTTGCTGATGGGGGGGGGGGTCTTCTGCATTCTGCACTGCTGGCTTATTGGTGTGCGATCATATATGGGTGACAAAGTGCCTGTCTACTTTCTCCGCTCCCATTGGGTCATGTGAACCTGCCCTTACAACATAGGCAGCCAACTCACGGCACGGGTGCCACTTAGTGGCACGCCGGCCTTTTGAAGTGGCATGCGCCACCGTTTCTGCCTGAGCTGATTGCTGAAGTCCCCCCCCCTCTCTTGAACCCAGTGCACCTTTCCAAGCCTGTGGCACTAGAGGAGGTCTCTGTACCCCACTGCGCCTCATTCTTCTTGCGCTGTCACTGTGCTTTAAATATTTTCATTACGTTAGAAATATTTGTTTATTTAAGTGGCACGCTTAAGATTATCTACATAAAACGTGGCACATGGCGTGCCACGGGTTGGCCACCACAGCCTTACAATGAGGAGCAAAGCTGTGTACGTTTGGGAAGCTCCCACATAAAACTACATTGCAAAAAGGGGCTGCTGTTCCTCGGTGTACAATAGTCGTTAATCTGGAACCAGCTCCTTGGTTTCCAGTAGTCTTGACAAAGGCCTGATAGAATAAGTAGGGTTGAAATGGGAGGGGAGCCCAAGGTCACCCGGTGTCTTGATTTTTCCAACTTACTTGGCCAGGTGCTCCTCAGACCTCCCACGGGAGGTGTTGCTGTTGGTGTGGGTGTCCCAAAATGCAACGGAATTCTGGTCCTGCCTCCAAGAGCTGCTTGATCTCCCAGGCCAGGGAGTGCAAATGATTGGGGCTGGTGCTTAAAAACAAAGAAGGCACCTGATTTTACACACTCTCTCTCTAAATAATGCAACTCAAGTCTGCTTGCTTCATGCAGTCTTGACTGGCCAATAATAGTACTTAATGTCTGGCAGTGTGAACCCACCCTGACGAGGAGGAGCACAAGCACAAGCTGCCTGCTAGCTGTGGGTGTTTGATTCCTGAGGGAAGCTACTAATTACGGCATTATAGTTCCTGAAAGACGCCACACTCTCTCGGGTGCAGCACCAAGGAGAAGTGACGAGCGCCGGCTTTCATCTTGAACTGCTTATTAACACTGGGCAAAAAAGCCTCTGGAAGAAATGCTTCTTGCGTTCTGCCTCCCCCCCCCCCCCCGTGGCAAGGTGGGAGGAACTGCAGCTGATTGGGCAAAGGGCTGGTTGGGCCAACGGTGGCCTTTGGATGAATGCCGCCTGTGGAGTCCTGTATATTTTGCTTGCCTGTCCCGTCCCCCCAGATGTATAATTTGTCTCCCAGTGTTCTGTCTCCTACACCTTCCTATGCTCCAGCTGTTCTTCTTTTCTGCCCCGGCATGAGAGAAGACGTTGGAGGGTTTTCCTTTTTGTTTGTTGTAATTACTGGTGTGTGTGCTTGGCAGTGCTTGCACTTTGCGCGCCAAAGGTCCCCCCTTCAATCCCTGGCACCCTCTGCTAGAGGATCGGGTAGCAGGTGATGGAACAAGGCTAGAGCCTGAGAGCTGAAGGGCTGCTGCCCGTCAGAATAGGCAATGCTGAGCTAGGTCGACAACTGGTCTGACTCCGTACAGTACAACAGAGGTGGCCAACCGCCCACCATTAGGGCCTCTGTGTTCTTGTGTAGACGGCAGGATCTTGGCAGCTGCATGTGCTGATGGTGCTGCTAAAGCAGCTGCACCTGCTGAAATGCCCTCACCTAGACAACCATTAAAGGGCCAGCATTCATGTTGAAAGGTTGGCCACCACTGCAGTACAGCTTCAGGTCTTGGCGTCCTCATCCTCTGCATGGAGGACTGATGCGTTGTAACATTATGCTGCATGTGTGTGAATGCACGCATGTGGCCTCAAGCTGCCAGTGTGTTTCTTTTCCATCCCCCTCCACCCAGCCCCATAATTGCCAGTCTCCCACTACCATCAGGAGCAGGACAAGGTGCATTTCCTGCAAGAACTGGGATGGCTATAATTGCTTCCTCGCTCTGTGGCAGTGCTGGCCTTCACTGTCTGCCTTCTGTGCTTGCGAATTTCCTTTCAGAGGAGACCAGGCTGTGCGGTGGGGTCAGTTGCCTTCCCCTGGTCTGGCTCAGTTTGTTCCCTCATGACTAGCTCATCCAAAGAGGATCCACCAAGGTGCAAATGGAGAGCATGTTTGATCACAGAAGACTTGCAAGGTCTGTGCTGCCTCCCTGGAATTTGTCATCCAATGAATTTGACAGATGATTTAGGACAGGGGAAAATTATTACTTTGCACAATGCACCGTTCATTAATGGGATTTGCTGCTACAGGCTGTGGTGATGGCTACTTAGATGGCCTTTAGACAACTTTATCAAAGGCTGCTAGTCGTCATGCAGCCTTTGATGTTCTGGGATGTATGCCGTTGAATTTCAGTTGCTGGGGAGCAACAGCAGGAAATGACTCTCGTCTCCATGCCCTGCTTATGGGCTTCCCAGAGGCATCTGGTTGGCCACTCTAGCAACTAAGATGCAGCTAGCAGTGGTGTAACTAGAGTGGAGCGGAGGCAAGTAGTTCTGCAAGACTCCGTTACACCGGAGTCAGCGGCCCCTCCCCCTTGCTGTTGGAGCCATTCTGACAGCAACAGCAACATGCAGGACACTCCCCTGTCGCTGCCGGAATGGCTCCAACAGCAAAGGGGAGGGGCCGCTGACTCCGGTGTAACGGAGTCTTGCAGAACTACTTGCCTCCGCTCCACTCTAGTTACACCACTGGCAGCTAGACTAAATGGACTCGCCCTTGGTCTGGTCCTACCAGCAGAACTCTCCTTGTGTTAGTTTCCAGGGGATGGGAGGATACAGTATAATGTATGGAAATCATGAGACGTCCCTCTCCCAAACTAAGTTAGGCCCCAAACAACAAAACTCTTTGGCAAAATTAAAAGCAAAGAAATCTTCCATTGCCTTGAAAGTGTGTTCAGACTTGACTTTTTATCAAGTCTCTTGGGAAAACAGACTTCCTTCTATGGCTTGGGAGCCTCCACCAGCAACCCTTCTGTAAGCACTCTTGCTGGGTGCAGCAGGAATAATAATGTGTGTTGGAAGACACCCTCTCTAGCAGTTTAACAAGGGTTTTGGTTTTTTTTTAAGGAGAAGCAGCATTAGGATGGATTGCTTCTGACCCTGCTTTGAACTGAACGAGGGTTTTAATTGCATGTGATGGAGGACAGGTTGTTGCTGCCGATATGGATCCTCCCCCATATGTCTCCCGACTAATATTGGGTAAAAAAAACTAATAATAATAATGCTTGTGTCATTGTGTTCCGCATCTCCTCTACCCCCTGCAAGTGGCAGCTAATGAACTGGGGTGGAAAACATTAAAATGCCGTGTTGGGACCTTGTGCTTCCTTCAGGACATGAGTCCAGCTAGCTTGGTATTCCCTACAGTGGCTGGCAGCAGAGTCTCACCTGGGTTTCGGGCAGAAAAGGATCTTTCCCAGTCTGACCTGCAGATGCCAAGTGAAAGTTCAGTTCTTTTTACAACCCAACGAAATAAAGCAGAACCATGAGAAAAGACCACACCTGTAACCGAAATGCATCCAGCAGCTTATTGATTTAGGGAAGAGCTAGCAAGGCACATGTGATTATGGAGCAAATAAAAATGCGAAATAAAAGAGAAATTGACAAAGCAACGCAACCAACACATAATCGTAAAATGCAATATATATGAGGATCGTGATTGAACGTGGGAGACTAATCAAAACAAATGTAGATCAAACAATGCAATATCGTGCAACCAAATACTGTACTTTTTGCAAATGCACACCTAAACTCTTCCTGCCCTCTGTACTTCAGGCCAAACGCCTGCTAGCTTAGTTCCAGGCTACAATGACAAATGCATCCCGCAGAAAACAAACCTCACCAAATACAATGAGATTTGGCTGTTAACAATCCTGCACAGGACTGTACTAGAAGTTTCCTAATTTACAGCCTGATTCTGCTTAAGATGCGGCAGCCGACGGCTGCACTCTAGGTAGGATGCAGCCCGTGCTAGCATGGCCGGGGCTCACCTCGGAGGAAGGGGACATTTGTCCCTGTCCCTCCATGGGGACATTTGTCCCTGTCCCTCCATGTAAGCCCCAGATGCCCCAATGGGGCTACACGACCCTGAGCTCTTTGGAGGAAGGGTGGTATAAAAATTCCACAGAAAACCCAAGAAGATAAAACATTAACGGCCCAATCCTATCACACACACACCTTGCTGGTGCAGTCACACCACCGAAGTATGCACTGCATCCTGACCGGGGGGGGGGGGGGAGCTGCCTTCCTGGGTCCACTCAGACTTGTGCCAGCTGAATTGCTGGCGCAGGTCTTCGTAGACCTATGGCCTCCTAACTCTACACTGAAGGGACAGAGACCTCAGGGCAGCTCCGGAACGAGGAGAGGATCCTGCAGGCGGCCCTAGGGCTGCCCGCAGATCTTTATTTATTATTTATTTATTTTCTACATTTTTATACCGCCCTTCCTCCAAAGAGCTCAGAGTGGTGTACATATTTCCTCCCCTCTGTTTTGTCCTCACAACAACCCTGTGAGGTAGGTGGGGCTGAGAGATAGTGACTGGCCCAAGGTCACCCAGGAAGCTTCGCGGCTGAGCGGGGATTTGAACCTGGATCTTCCAGGTCTACGTCCGACTCCCAAACCACTACACCATCCTGGCAGGAATCAGGATTGCACTGTGCCTCAGTGCTTCAAAATCAGTTTAAAAAACTGTCACTGAGAGACCTGAACCACAAGGAAACTTTCTTTCTTTCTTTCTTTCTTTCTTTCTTTCTTTCGTGCCACAGGACTCTGTTGTTAATTGGTTTTGTACCATCTCGTATCTTCTCCATGCCCCCTTTTAGGTTTTCTGCTCAGATGTGCTTTTTAATACAAATATTTCTCTGCCCCCTTCCTGTGATTTTTCCATGAGGTGAGAGAGCAGGAAGGAGGTATTCCCAAGAACTCCCCCACCCCGCCGCAATATTCCTGCTTCCGCTCCTTCTCTCCACTTTCTAATTGCCTCGAAACAGGTTGTCGAACACCTTCGTGTGGCATGCCGGGAACAGCCCAGGCATGCCGAAAATCAAACAGGCCTCCAGGAATTCTCCCTCCCTCTCCCCTCCCTTTTTATAAATAACCGCAGAGGACTGAAGACAGCTGGTGTTCTGCAAAATTGAATACATGTATAACTTTGGACCAAACTAGATGTGGGAGATCATGACTGGATTATTATTTTTCTGTTTAAAAGCGGTTCTGGAGGAGGGGGGAACTTGGATTGGGCTGCACTGCTGGGGGGAAGGGTGGCCAGAGCCCACTGTTCCGGAGAGTCACTGGCCAGCATCAATTCGCCCATTTCTGGGCAAGGTGATTGAGCAGATAGTGGCATTTCAGCTCCAGAGGGTGCTCGATCAAATGGAGTGTTTGGATTCCTTTCAGTATGGCTTCAGGACAAAGGCCTTGGTCACCCTGGGGGATGATCTGTGTGTGTCAGGGGCTGGATGGGGGCGAACAGTCCTGTTGGTCCTGCTGGACCTCTGAGCGGCTTGTGACACCAATGGCCATTGTCTGGGGCAGTCGGTTGAGTTGGGCTTGGAGACTCTGTTTTGCTCCGTCCTGGCTAACTGGTCCCAGAAGGTGGTGCTAGGGACACCTGCTTGGCAATCTAGCCATTGGTGTGCAGGGGCCAGAGGGGTCTATCTTGTCCCCCATGCTGTTTAACATCTACATGAAACCACCGGGAGAGGACATCCAGGGATTTGGAGTTGGGTGTCGCACTGGTGACACTCGGCTCTGTCTCTTTTTTCCATCAAATCCGAAGGGGGCTCTCAAGGTCCTGGAGTGCTGCCTGGAGGTGGTTGGGAATTGGATGTGGGTTAACAGTCTAGCACCCGAGTCACAGATTTCTGGACTAGAAGGACCTCTGGTTTGTCTGAATTTAATTTCAACCTATCTTCCCATTCTGAATGGGGTTGCACTCCCTCTGCAGGAACAGGTGTGCAGCTCTTTGAGTCATCCTGGACATAGAGCTTCTCCTGGATCTCCAGGTGGCAGCTAGCTGTGGCCAGGGGGGCTTATGCCCAGTTTTGGCTGGTGCGCTAGTTGCAGCCATACCTAAATCAGTTGGACCTGACCATGGTGGTCCATGCCTTAGTGACATCTCGATTAGACTCCTGTGATGCTCGCTATGCGGAGCTGTCCTTGAAGATGGTTTGAAAACTGCAACTAGTGCAGAATGAGGTTGCTGCTCCGGTGACTGCACTGGCTGCTGATTCCTTTACGGGCCCAATTCAAGGTGCTGGTTTTGACCTTTGCAGCTTTAAAGCCCTCAACTGCCTGGGGCCAGGGTACCGCGGAGATAGTCTGCTTCCATATATTCTCATATGGGGGGGGGGCTACTCCATGTGCCACTGTTAGTAGTAGTTAGAGGGGTGGTGGCAAGAAGCACGGCCTTTTCTGTGGTGGCACCGCAGCTGTTGAACTCCCTCTCTTATGAGTTAAGAACAGCCAGGTCATTAAAGGTATTCCAATGGGGGCTGAAGACATTTTTATTTCAGAGAGCTGTGTTATCCTTGCCACTGCTGGTGTCGTTTTATAATGGTTTTAATGCTGCTTTCCATTGTCTTGGAGCAAGCTCTTAGTAGTTTCTACCGTATTGTTGTTCGTTTGTATTCTGCCCCATGCCGCTATAGTGATTGATGGGGTAGTAGGCGCTGATGATTGTGGAATGTTGTCGATTGATTTTTGTATTTTATTGCGTATCATCATGACTATTGGTGTTTTATCAATTATGAATGTTGGCTGCCTTGAGTTCTGGAAAGGCGGGATATAAATCTTTTAGATAGATAAAATAACTCTGTTCCTCTCTGTGGCTAATAACTGTGGACAGATTCCCCACATGTAGGGAATACAGGAAGTGTTCCCCTACCCCTCTGCAGCTAATATCGGTTTGGCGTGTGTCTGTGTGATTTAAATCGGGGATTCTCTCATGCATAGAATCTTAATGTTGGACAGCATGCAGAGGATCCAGTAGGTTGTGGCCCCCTGTAAAAGGCAGATGGGGTGAGCTTAGCTGGCTAGGTTGATGTGGTGAAGGCTTGAGCAGGAGGGAGGCTGAAGGTCTGCTGCCAGGATCGCTCCTCCCATCCACCTGCTGGTGGCTATATAAGCACAACCAGGGAGGCCGTATAAGGCTGGCCAGGCCCGGGAAGGGGGTCAGGATATTGGCACAGCACAGCGCCGATATCCCTGCCCCCTCCCAGGCCTCGCTGGCCAATGGCCCCCTCCCCCCTGGCCCGCTCTCCCCACGCCCTCCCACCACCTAGCACAAGGACATACCTGTATCTGGCGGCACGGGTGTCGGGCAATAGCTGAGTGAGCGGCAACAGCCTCCGCACCGGCGCCGCTTACTCACTCGGTGCCGCAAAAGTGCTTTACAGCACCTTTGCAACACCAAAGGCTGGTGGAGTGCGCTCTCCGCTGGCCTAACTTTAGGCTAGATTGTGCCCTTGGCTAGTACGGTAACTATCTTTGCACCGCACGAGCTTCTCAATTTTGCTGTGACTAGAGGTTGTACATGCGCATCGACACACCTTGTAGAAGCTGTACAGGATCAGCAATATGGCCAAAGGTGCCCTTGAGCCTAAAGGCTCTCTAGAATCAAGAGGGAACCCACAGAAAACTGTAGTAGTAATACTTGGCATTTGTATACTACTCTTGTGTGTGCCAAAAATACTTCATGAGACCCAACTTGTTAGCCTTACAACAGCCCTGTAAGGTAGGCAAGAATTATTATCCCCCATATTGCAGCTGAGGCTGAGAATGAGTGATTTGCCCAAGATCACCTATTGAGTGATGGCAGTGGTAAGAGTCAAGCCAGTTCTCAATCTCTAAAGTTACATGCATAAGCCCAAATGATACATAACCTTCTGTAACCATTGAACCTGGTCTTCCCAAATCTGAAATGCCGCCAGCTTGCTTTCAAGAAAACTTTTGTCCTTTCTTCAGTTGCATCCCATTAAATTAATGTAGGTTGGAATCCTATACACAATTACCAGAGAGTAAGTTCCATTAAACTCCGTGGGGCTGACTTCTGAACAGACATGTATAGGATTGTACCATTAGACTATTCAACCTTCATGGTCTGCTAGGTTTTTACATAAGTTGCAGGGCTCCAGTGCACAAGCAATACTGGTGAAATATTGTTCTTCTGCAGTGGGTTGGAAATTGAATTAAACCAGCCAAACACATGGCATGTAATATAGTGTTATGCAGGCTAGGCAGCGCCAGCGCTGTACCAGATCCTGCTATAATGTTAATAATGACTTAAGGTTTATATATTTGACAGTTGGAGAGCAACTCTCCCTGTTTACCCCAGCATGGTGTCTTTTCCAAGGGCTATTCTTTCTAGATTGTGAGCCCCTTTGGGACAGGTAAACTAAATTTTCATTTAGTTTGCTACGTAAACTGCTTTGAACTCTTTTGTTGAAAAGCAGTACATAGACCTCTTTAATAGTCAGAAGTCGGTCCTGCTTCTTCACAAAGTCCCTTAGAAGATTCTCCCTTTTCCACTGAACAATTACAGGGGAACAACAACACAGCATTACTTAATAATCAATTCCATCATTGGCCAGTCCCTGCTCTGGAGGTGTGTGTGTTGTCGTGTATCTCTAACTCCTGCTTTCCTCTCTTTAAAAAAACCACCAAAAGCGTCGGGGGGGGGGGGGGGGAGGCAGCCCAGCACTTCTACGTTCCTGTCCTGTAAGAGGCTGGCGATAGTGTCCTCTGGATTCTCTGTTTAAAACCAAGACAATGGAACAAAGGACGGCAGTTCCAGAATAAGTGGCTTGTGTGTGGAAGCAGCCCAATCTACATTTCACAACTCCACATTCCCTTTCAAACCAGGCCCCATTAAATCTTTGGGTTAGCCTCATTATACTAGACTGTGCTAGGAGTATCCTGAAGAATGCAGGATAATTTTCTTCTTATACATTATATAATGACTTCAGAGTTTTTGAATAACAATAACACTGAATTGCAAAAAATGAAAATGGGGGGGGAGGGGAGGCTGCTGTGGGAAAGAAGCAAAAATCACTGAAATATAGAGAATATCTCCAGGACTTACAGTTCTACCCATACAGAGGATTTTTTTCTTTCTACAATAGACTGTTGAGATGTTAAGTTAGTAATATAGTCTTCCCCCTATAGGCTCTAACATTATTTTGAGCATACTGTATTTGCTTTGTGGGAGACTTTGCAGATACTCCTGGGCTGAGCCGTACAGCTCAATCTCTCCTCCTTTAGCATTATTACCCCTTCTTTCTTTTGGCCAGGGCTCTTCATTGAAAGAAACAAGTACAGTATTGTAAACTGCTTTGTGAACTACATTTTGCTGAAAAGCGGTATATAATATTCTCTCATCAACAGTCAACAGAGTACTTCTGACCATGCACAGAGTGCCCTTTCCTCCCCACTGAGCAACTGTACCCTGTCCACTACGCGCTTACAATAAAGGGGATGAAGCTACCATGCAGGGTCAATGAGGTCGATTCCATGCGCTGCCTCCTCTCTGTTTTCAAAGTCTGAACTGTGTTCTCACAATGCTGCAAGCAAAACCAAAAACTAAACAGTTGTGCGGCTACCGAACCACCATTCAATCTCAAGCCAATGTAGCTGACCCTGCCAGCACAGCTGCTCCCTCGGAGACAGGATGACCAGGCATCATCTTGAGGCTCAGACCTGGACAACTGGGAGCTCAAAGGTGGAGCTTCTTGGAAGAAGGGGTGGAGCTTGCTTGGCACTCTTGAAAAAGATCTCTGACTTCTCCTTCCTCACGGCTCTCCAGTGAATGATTTGTACTGGTGGCAGCAACCTCTCCATCATAATCCTTCGCTGAAAGAAAGATCTGAAGGCACAGCAGCGGCCGGGGGCAGGGACATCGCATGACTGAGTCATAAAACAATGGCCACCATCCATGCTCCAGGCTGCTGCTAGTCCTAACAGTAGTGGGCTTGCTCTCAGTGGAGGTTTCCAAGCAGCGGAGTGTGCTGTCATGGCTGTATGTCGGGGTGCTGACATACAGCTGTATGTTGGGGTGCTGTCGTGGCCTGCACCCAGCAGGGGGTTGGACTCGATGACCTCTGAAGTACCTTCCAGCTCTAACATCCTATGATTCTCCTACTTCCCTGTTCTTAGATGGTAAACAGTTGATAGCAAGGTATTCCTCGGTCCCCTCTTATCCCCAGTTTTTTCCCCCCAGTAGAACAAGCCCATTTTGCAATCAATTACTGTTTGTTTTTTCCTCTCCGTGTCTTTGTTATGATGACCTATGGTTTTCAGAGCGGAAAAAAATCAAAATAGATTATTAAAAGCATCATGAGTAAATATTAATAATCCCTCTCACCGCTGAATGCTGAACAACCTCCTATTAGCAGTGAAGAATTCTTGATGCAACCCTGTCCCTTCTTTTTTTGCACAAGGAACGATGCTGGATTCTGCTGCAGAGGCCAGAAACTGCCTGTAGAAAACCCCGGAGGCAAGTCAGGACTTCATTTGAAGAGTGTCGCCAATGGGCAGAATGGCAACAGTGTTGCTCCCAAACAACTGTGCAAAGGGGCTGGCCTGAACGCCCAACTGCTACTGTACTTGATAAATGAAGCCAGATCAGAACTCTGCTTAATTCTTGGAACAGAGGGGGGCCCTGTGGGGAAGCCCCAGCTCTTGGCCAGCAGGACTAATCCCAAGCATGAGAGAGCTGACTCTGAATGCTCAGTGCTTGGGAGGGAGAATGTTCTTTGCACATGCTCAGGTGCACTCTTCTTTACTACCTGACATCCCAGGGGCTGAGAGTTCAGCCATTCCTCGAGCAGGTACTTGGACTGAACTCAGTCCAAAGCGAGGGTAGATCTGCGATCGTCATCCATCCCCTAAGTTCTTTGGCATCCCCCTCCCTGCTCTTTGGGCAATCAATAACTGCTTCTATCTCCACTTCCCTTGCTTTCCCTTGGGCAGCTGCATTCTATGTTTATCTCGTTGCTGGTCACGTGACCTACAGGTAAAGCGGGGACTGCGGGTCTCCAGACATGTCCCTCGGAGCCTCCTAAAGTGGCTGCCTGCCGTTGCCTGTTCAATTAATTGATTTGCTGGCCGTTTCTTTTCCGGAGTTGGATCCATGACCAACCCCTTGTTTGCAGCTCCTTTATCGCAAAAGGCCAGGAATAGAGCTTGCAAGTGTTTCTTTGTCCTTCCTCCCAAGAGGGACCTGCTGTGTCTGGATGGAAGCACATCAGTATGCCAGTCAGAGACGGAGAAGTCCCCTGGTGCAGCAGTCAGTCTGGTGCCCAGAAAGAATCTTAGCACTGCTTATATGGAAGAAGGCATAAGGAAAGGGAGAAGGAGAAGGAGCTCTTTCCCCTGCAACACCTGGATTCCTCCTCAGCCGCTTCTGTCCTTCATTCGTCACATCCCCCCCCTTCAGCTGCATCTAGGCGACAAAAGTAAAACTGGATCTCTCTAGCCCATTTGATAGCTGTGGCTTTTGGTCTACGACGTCATAGGGAGGCTCCTTCTAGCAGTGCCTAGAAATGAGGGTTCCAGTGGAGCTGGCTGCAGCCTTCCTCCTTCCAGAGCATGTAGGCAGATGGCCCCTATCCTGGCTGTAAAATGAACTGTACACCTGGTGGGTAAATACCTGAGCAACCTCTGGTGACCGCAGGCAACTTGCTCCAGCTTTGGTTGTTGCAATAGGCTCCCTCCTACAAGGTCATTTCCCCCTCCCCCTCCCTGGACAGTCGTGATAAATATCACGTATGTACTATTGAGGATGCTCTACTGGGGAAAATCTCCTCCCTTATTCCTTTGCTTGTCCTCTGGAAGACAAAGATGCCCTCTCATCCCTCCATAACCAAGGAGGGAGTTGGTACCACCCAGCAAACAAACCCCTATTAAGGGCACGTGTTGCCAGATGAGCTCAAGTTGTGTTGACAGGATGAATGACGAGAGTGATGTGCATTTTTGCATCTGGAAACGCAGAAATGCCCAGATTGTTTTTCTGCTGACTGTGTTTCCTGGTACTGAAACAGGAACGGTATGTCTGATAACTCTGAAATTGTGGCTTAGAGGGAAATGTAATGTTGGTAGCAGCATGGTAATGATTAGATCAGTGACCTTCAACCAGAAAGGTCCGCAGGTGTGCCGCTGGAGTTTGGAGCACAGCGGTTTAAAATGGCTGAAAAACTCTTCCGGGTTCTGCGGCTCTGTTTCGAGGGCAACTGTCTGTAGGAAAGAATTGTCTGTCCCTCTTCCTCTGCCAGTGGACAGTTGCCCTAGTTTAGAAACAGAGCCGCAGAACCCGGAAGAGTCTCCCGGAAGCTGGAAGTGACATCACAAGAGGCAAAGACCATAGAAGTCAGTGTGCCGTGAGAAGACAAACATTGGCAATCTAATCCAGCAATTTTCAGAGCAGAGCTGGGGGAAAAAACCTGGTTTTGAATCCTTGTGCAGCCATGATGTTTGCTGGCTGACCTTGAGTCGGTCACTATCTCTTGGCCTATCCTACCTTGCAGAGTTGTTGTGAGGACTACATATTCTGCCCTGAGGTTCTTGGAGGAAGGATGGGATAAAGACAGAATAAATGGTGCTAGAAGCAGGATGGGTGGGCCTGTGATAAGTTATGCCTCTAGGCCCTAGAGGCTGTTCAAAATGGTGTTTGCAAAAGGTGAATTTTAGTGTTTTCCAAAACAAAATTGCTGAAAGTGGTGTTGTGTTTTTATTCCATTTTTATAAATTATAATTGCTTTAAAAGTGTACTAGATAGGTGATTTAGGTGGTATATAGTGTCAGCAGATGCAGCCACAGTCATTTTTTCTGCAGATTTTGGGGTGCAGAAAGGGGTGTTACGTGTTTTTATTTCATTGTTACCAAAAAAGACTGCCCCTAGTTCTGCCTCCTGCTCGAAGGCCTCTGATACACCAGTCCAGCACTTACCTGGCAGTGGCTGCTGCCTGTTACAGGACCTTGCTTCCAGTGGGGTGGGTCTTGAGCTGGTGTCTGTGGGGCAGGAGAAGTCTGTCAGCAGGAGATTCCGCCTAAGCGCCACCTCTTGTCGGAGAGAGGAACTGTGGAACAGGCCAGTTACCTCAGCCAAAGAAGGAGCATTGGCTTCGCTGATGCTCCCGACCCTTAGAAAAGTTGCTTACTGACAGAAGTGTCGGTGGGGGGGGTGGCCCCCCAGACAACAAGGGGGGGACAAAGGGGCACAGGGGTGACAACTGCGCTGTTTCGGCAGTAGGAACAGCGGGCGGCGGAGACCTGTTTGGCCCACCCTCCCGCCTTGCGCCTCCGAAGGGATTTGCAGCGGCGGTGGTGGTGCGTCACTTCCAGTGGTGATGTCACGGGGGGGCGCATCACGACGCCAGTGCTTATTGGTCAGACTAGCTTTCTGGTTTGAGCAATTAGAGGCCGCCCTTCACCTTGGCCTCAGTTTCACAGCAGCAGAGTTTAAAAAGCTGGTCTTTCATCAGTGTACACAGCATGCTGCAGGGGGAAGCCTTAGGCCCCAACACTGTTGCTCATGTGCCCCATTAACGCGGTAGTGAAATTGCATCTGAGGGGTGGTTAGGGTGCCCCCCCGTCCCATGTGATTATGCAAATCAAAGTGATGTGTTGGATTGCTTGCTTGGGCCGCCGCTCGTGGGTTGGGGGCAGTACTCTCTGAACCAGCCCTTGTCAAAACCTTGAGACAGGTGGTGACTCCGCAGCTGTGCTGTTCCTGACCTTGGCGAAGTCGCGTTTGGCTGAAGAGATGAGGAGGGACTGAGGTGGGAATCCTTAGCCATCCCTGCTCCCAGCTTTGAGCTGAAGGCAGTGGGGTCAGAGAGGGAGGGGGAGAGAAGGAAGTGATGTCAGCCCCCCCCCCGGCCCAGAATCCAGTGTCACAGGCCCAGGGTGATAGTAGAGGTGTTCACTGGCCCAACGGCTTTGGAGCAGTAATGCGCTTTCAAAAGGAGCAGTTGCCACAACTCCAAAAGCTTGCAAAGGTGCCAGAAAGCAGGGGAGGGGGGTTGTGTTTGGGAGGTGCTTAACCCCTTCCCCTCGGGCTGCTTTTCCAATCAAAATGGGGGAAGCTGTTTTTCCACCTGCATTGGAAAAGATACAAGGACCCCATTTACCAGGGGTAGGTGCAACACCTAGAGGAGACTAAAGGAGCAGTCTCTCGTTCTGTTTCCTTTCCACAGCTGCCTGATTTCTCTCATCCTGCCCTTCCGCCTCCAATATATAAGGTACTTGAAGTGACTCACAGCAGATCCACATAGTTTGCTATTTAGTTTGCTAATTAACACAGCAGCCAGAAAGCCAGACTAGTACTGCAGAGCCAGGGCAGAACTGGGTGAGGAGCAGCTCTGATTCTGGCTGCAGTATTAAAAAGCAAACACAAGCGCTCTCCGAAAGCAGCAGCAGCAGCAGCAGCTTCCCCCCCCCTTTCTTTTGGAATTTCATCTTGGCTATATCCAAGAAACGCCCTTTGACCTTTGCAGTGAGTCCTGCAGGCTCTAGTCATGATGAAGAGCATTTGTGAAAAGCAATAACACTTGGGAACAACATCCCATCATCACAAGGATGTTGTGCAGCCTATTGAATTCATAGGCTAGTTACTGTTTTAATAATTAGACCCTTCTAGGTGTAAAACAGATTTCAGGCAGTGCTGAGGAATGCTGGGACAAAAGAACAATAACAATGGCAGAGAGAGAGAGAGAGAATGAATGAATGAATGAATGAATGAAGAGTGTCATCGCGGGTGTCTGGCTGGGATTGGGAAAGTCTCCTAGCTGGAGCCCTTGGAGAGCCGCTGCTAGTCAGAGTAAACGCTATACTAGACTTGTTGAACAGTTGTCTGGCTTTGTATCTACTCTCTTTCTGTTTGTTCAGTCGAGATCGTAAATAATACCGGTAATATCCGTTTTTCCCTCTGTTCTTCTGTCCTCTCTGCCCCGAAATCCTTCCTCACGTTTGTGTCTCCTGTTGACTTCCTTCCTGCCATCATCTTCCCTCCTTCCTCCATCCCTCGCCTACCAACCGGTCCCATCCTCTTCCCCCCCCCCCAACAGACTTCCAGTGATTTCACTGAAGCTTTTATCAGCTGTGTGCGTTTTTTTCCTTGGGGAAGGTCTGAGTGATAGAGGGAAGGAAGGAAGTGGCAGGCGCGCTTGCAGAAGGTCCGCGTTGGGCTTCGTCTCCAAACTCAACCCCCGGACCCCGCGCTCAGACTCTTGGCTGGAGATCACAACGGGAGAAACCAAGAGGTGCAGAGACGGATTTCCTCCCTGTACAGTGTAAGGGAAGGGCGAGGAAGGAGGGAAGAAACTGAATTCCGCCAGCCCACCTTAAGAAAAACAATGTGTGACTGAATCGAGGCAGGCAGGGGTGACCTTACAAAAACAAGTTGGCTTGGAGCGGGGCGGGCGGCAGCAGCAGTAGTAGTAGTGGTGGTGCGTCCCCCGCCCCCCCGCCCCGATCTCCTCTAGCCAGCTCTCTTGCTTTTCATAGCTGAAACCAGGCAGGGCTTGGGTGAGCAGTTCCCAAAAGCTAGGGGAGGGAGGAGGGAAGGGAATTAGATTCTTACTCTCCCCCCCCCCCTTTCTCCTCCTCTTCGTTCTCCTTTTCCCTCTTTTTTTTTTCTTTCGCCTGAACTAGTACATTGTTGAAAGCTGAGCCCCGTCAATGCTAGGCAACCGGGGGGGGGGGGATTGCTGAACCGGCAGCGGCACAGAGAGAGAGAGAGAGAGAGAGAGAGAGAGAGAGAGAGCTGCAGCGAGACACAGCCAGACTGACAAGCGCGGCCGAAGGGGGCGCACACATACTCCCCCCCCCCCGCACGGGCTGCAAAGGTGAAAAGCAGCGTGCCCCTTGCTGGCTGCAGAGGGCCAGACAAACAGCCGCCTTCAGGTCGCGCTCCTGCAGATGCTGCGGTGGTGGCGCCGCTGCCGCCGCTGCCGCCGCTCTCCTTGCGTGCCTTTGGACCGACCCCGGCATTTGCTCGGCCAGTCGCCCCTTCTGCTTTCTGGCCACTCGCTCGGGCTCGCCTAGCGCTGCTGCTGCTGCAGGAAAGGCCGGGAGCGGGAGGAGGGGTGGTGGGCACAGCAGCTTTTGCAGAGTGGCCACCGAGAACTAGCGCGGAGGGGCGCTGCAGAGAGAGCTGCTCCGCCAGGTGAGTCGAGATCGCGCGTGGACGTGTTTGTGGACGTGCTGGGCGGGCCGGGCATCCCGGCGGAGGGTGCAGATTAGGGGGGGGGGGCTCAGTGGCGCCGCTGCCCTCCCAGCCGCCTCTTGTGCGTGCGCGGGATTGAGTGCTTGGTTTTTCTCGCAATGCCACTCTCTGTCGTGACTGGAACGGGGGGAGAGATGGGCAGCAGAACTTCTGATTCATCTGCTCTTAAAAATAGGTTGAGGTCGGCTTGCTCGGCCCGGCTTCCTCTTTTGGGGGGACGGCGCGACGTGTGGTTTTTCCTTGAGTGCCCATCTTTCAGCAGAAAAGGCCTCCTCTCCCCTCCCTCCCTCCCTCCCTGGGGTTGGGCCCCCCTCCCTCCCTCCCTCCTGTTTTTCTTCTTCATGACACACTTCTTCTCCTGTTCTGTCCCTTCCAGTGGCAGCAAATGACCATCACGCAACCTCGGAGCATGGAGTCCAGTCTAGGGCTGCTGACCTGCCTGCTGCTGCTTTCTCGATGGCCAGGTAAGCCCATCTACCTGCTTTCTCTTCTGCTTCCTTCTGTCGATGACATGTTCTGGAAAGAACAAGCCTTGTCTTCTGACTTTGATCCGTACCCCCTTACAAAACCAGTTCTCTTAGGAAAATCCTGCACACGCCATCCAGAAATATCGGCGTCCTGTTGGGTCGCTGCAGCTCTTCCACAGATCTTGGTTTAATAAGGAGCAAAAAGGTGGAGCAGCCGCGAGTTCCTACAGGGCTCGTTAGATGGGGTCTGACCCCCTTCCTTTCTTGTAAGATTTTCCTTCTCGAACACACGCCTACGTACTGTTTCTAGGTAGATGGCTGTGACTTGCAGCAACATGTTAAAAGAAATGTTTTGTAACTGCTGGAGCAGCGCAGAGGATTATTGCGACTCTGTAGAGGTGCTGCGTCTGTGGTGGTTATGGGGTGGTAGTAGTAGTTGTTGTTGTTGGAGGTATTAGTGCTGTAGATTTATTTGGCTGGTGTACAAGATGGGGGTGGGGGCTGTTGACCCAGTAAGGGGGCAGAGAGAAGGCAACAGAGGGAAGAGAGGAGATTCCTGTCTTGTAACTGGATGCTGGCTTGAGACATGGCTGTTTCTGTAGCATTTGAGAGGGTAGGAAACACTTTGCAAGTGGCCCTCTTGAAACGTGGCTTTGAAACGTGGCTATAGTACGTGGCCTGTTGGCAACAGGGTGTCCTGCAGTCTTCCTGATACCACAGGTGGGAAGTGGTCTTCCAAGTTCACCACAACCATCAGACTTGCGGGGGGGGGGCATCGAGAGTGGCTTGACCCACCAGGAAAGCTCATGGAGAGGGGTTCTGGTGGCTTTGCCCTAGCAGTGGAACGCCTTTTCCTGGAGGGTCGTGTGTGTGTGTGTGTTTCTTTCCAGAGTTGTGGCTGTTTCAGCAGACACTGAATGATTTGGAGTGTGCGGAGCTCTCTTCCCTCTAGGTATCCAGGCATTTGTATCCCATAATATTTCTGGATTGTTACTCCCTTTGGCTTCAGGGATAGGGCAGTTTATAAATGGCAAGCGATGACACATTGGTCTCCAACTTGCACCGTCCTTCCTTCTCACCAGTGCTCCTTGGAGCATGGATGCTTGGCTCTTTCCATTTTACAGATGGAGGCCTGGAAATGACAAGAACTCCCTTTCACAGGGCTCCCAAATGAGGTTTTGGCTGAACTGTGTCTGAACCTGCATCTCTTGGATCCAATGTAGTGTCTTTGAGCCCTATAGACACTAACGGATGTTTAAAAGCTTTCCATTTCAGGGCCAAACGACACGTTTATGTTAATCAAATAGACTGACAGCGCAATCCTACGTAAGGATCCGGCCGGCGGCCCAGGGCCGCCCACCGGATCCTGTGCACCGGCAGCCAGGCTGCTGATGGGCTGGAGCTCTACTCGGGGAAGGGGATGCTCGTTCCCTTCCCCGAGTGTAAATGCTGGCCGGCCCGACCGGCCTCCTCGGATTTCCGCCAGTGAAATCGCTGGCAGAAGTAGGAGGCTGTGTAACGGTCCAGCCGCCCGGCGGGAACTGGGATATGGCCGAGGCCATCCCCTGCCCCCTCCTGGGCTGGCTGGGCCAATGGTCCCCCTCCCTTGCCCGGCGAACTGCCCCCCCGCCTGCTGGATCCTGACTTACCTGGTCCGGCGGCTGCATGGGCTCTCCATCGACGGAGCAGGGGAGGCCGGCCGCTGCGCTGGCCTTACCTGCTCTCAAGTCGTCACAAACATGCTTTACGGCATGTTTGTGACAACTTCCGGCGACGGAACGCTTGTTCCGTCGCCGCCCCTTCTGGTAGGATTGCGTTGGGAGCGTGTGTGCACTTGGTTTTGTTTGTTGGTTTGTTTGTTTGTTTGTAACCCGGAGAAGGGAGAATCAGGACCATGGTGGGGAAGGGGACCTTTAACCCTTCCCCCACCACCACAGTCTCAGTCTGGATTAAGGCCCTACACAGGTTCTATTTTCTCCAAAGGAAACTTCCATTGGCACCAAGATTCTGATCATTAAAGATTATTTAAAACAGGGACCTGTGTCTTTTTGACACATCCCTGTTGAATTATTTGGTAATTAAAGAAGGAAATTCAGTTGTTCACACAACCAAACATAGGTGAAGTATTTCCAAGCCTCAGTTCCTCATCTGTTCAATGGGAATATACTACTGGCATTTCTGTTTTACACGGCAGTTGTGATGACACATTAACTGTAGAATTGGATAGGATCCAGCTGGCCACAGTCTCCGACAATTGCCTGAAAGCAAGAGGATATTGTATACATGCCCAGTAAGTCCTTTTTCTTGAAAACTTTCCAGCCATCCTCGCTTCTTGATAGGTGCCCATCCAGCCTTAACTGGTTGCCATTGTAGGCAGCTTGTTCTTTGGCTTAAATTCCTTGTCAGGTGTAACTGTAGGAGGAGGAAATTTTCCCTGTTGTGTTAAGGGCATCTCCATATGCTATAATCACTGCAGGAAATATCAGCGTTAAGCTGGTGTTTCCCACAACAAATATGTGGGCATTGCACACCAGTGTCCTAGAAAACCTTATTGGGCCAAGTCTCCCAGACAGGAGTGTTAAATATACATTAGGTGATAAATATACATTATGTTCATATGTGACGTCCACTGTATATCCCACGCTGATCATAATGCATGGAGCAGCAAAGAGTTGACATGGGGAGGTAGGACGTCTGGTTCAGAAAATAAGCCAAGCTGTTGACTGGAAGTAGCTTGTGAGCATGGGGTGAGGATTTGCCCCGTTAGTGGCATCAGTAGGGTGGTGGGTGGACCGCACCGGGTGACACCCTCGGGCTGTGTGTGACACCACTAGTGGCCAAAATTGTGGAAACTTACTTGGAAGGAAAGCTATGGCAAATTTAGATAGCATAATAAAAAGCAGAGATATCACCATGCCAACAAAAGTACGTATAGTCAGGGCGATGGTGTTCCCAGTAGCAATGTATGGTTGCGAGAGTTGGACCATAAGGAAGGCTGAGCGCCGAAGAATAGATGCTTTCGAACTGTGGTGCTGGAGAAGACTCCTGAGAGTCCCTTGGACTGCTAGGAGATCAAATCAGTCAATCCTAAATGAAATCAACCCTGACTGTTCCCTGGAAGGACAGGTACTGAGGCTGAAGCTCAAATATTTTGGCCACCTAATGCGAAGAGAGGACTCTCAGGAGAAGACTCTGATGCTGGGAAAGATTGAAGGCAAAAGGAGAAGGGGAAGGCAAAGGATGAGATGGTTAGACAGCCTCACCCATGCAACGAACATGAAAATGAGCGAACTCAGGAAGATAGTGGAGGACAGGAAGGCCTGGCGGGATATGGTTCATGGGATCACGAAGGGTCGGACACGACAACAACTGAACAACAACAAATTTATGAATAATACCATCATGTTATACAATCAATCAATCAATCAATCAATCAGTGGAAAGGTAATTTAATGCAGAACGTAATGAAACAAACCGTTTTGAATTATATGTATTCTGTCAAACGGTATGACCAAATAACTAGGGGGAAAACCATAATTGCCTGAAGTAACAAAAAGTGGAATTCCTTCACTCAAAACCAATGAGACTGATTGTTCTGAGAGCCAATGAGGTGTTATTATGACACAGCACGGAACCAATAAGGTGTTAGTAGGAGTCAGCTCTCATTTCTAGGTCTCAGAGCTAATACTAGAACTCTGATTCAGTTGTGTGAGTGTCATCAAGTTGGCCACTGTTTTTTTGTTGGTTACGGATTTGTGGGTGACCTGTACTGTTAGATATTCAAATAAATAAAGTTATAATGGGGGTGACACCATGAGTTACTGCACCAGGTGAGACCAACCCTACTGGCATCACTGGGGTGCCGCCTCTTGTTGCCCATTGCTAGTTTTCAGCCGCAGTTGTAATGTGTAATAATAGACTGATGTTTAGAGAGTCTTCCCAGTGTTGAGAGCACTTTGTGAACCAGTTGTCATCCTTGTACGTTAGGTCAGTATTACCACTGTTTTGCAAATAGGGGCAGCAGCGCTGAGTCTGAGGGGCTTTCCTAAGGCCACAGGTCGTGAGCTCCTGTGGCTCACAAGAAGCAAGGGGTGGGCAGTGCTCAACTCTGTCTCTTGACTACTGCATCCTGTGGTTGTTGTGTAGAGCTGGTGCTTTTTGTCTTCTCCTGGATGGATGACGGTCCTCTGCCCCCTTCCTCCTTCAGAATGTTCTTCTAAGTCGCTAAAACCTGCCAGCCCCGATCTCCCTTAGTCTGGTTTTCCTGCACAGCCACGTCCTCTGCTTGCATGTATGGTAATTTGCTTTGCCATTGGCGCAGCAGGGCTGGTTCACACATGCTCCCGACTGAATGTGTGAGCTGACTCCCCTGAAAAGCATTGCAGGCAAAGTGAAGGGCTTGATTTGGATGCCTCAGTCAGTGATTGCGTGGTGCGTGCGAAATCCGCCCACAGTCATTTTTATTAGTTATGTTTGTATCCTGCCTTCCTTCCATTCTGGCATTCAAGGCAGCAGCCGTAGGCTTCCCAGGCACTGGTCTCCCATCCAGGCACTGACCTGGCTGGAACCTGCTTAACTTCAGCAAGGTGGCTGCATCAGGTGGCCTCGAGCCATGTCCTGAGACTGGAATTTGCCTCTCTGCAGTGCTCACTGGGGAGCCTGGTTATGAACCTCCTTGAAGCAGTACCCAATAGGACCTGTTCCAGGTGCCTCCCTTGGATGGAGTAAGGCTGGCCTCTAACAAGAGCTAGGCCTTGTCTGTGGTGGCACACTGTCTGTGGGATGCTCCTATTGTTGCATCCCTTCTGGCCTTTAGAAAACTTGTGTGTGTGTGTGTGTGTGTGTGTGTGTGTGTGTGTGTGTGTATGTGTTGCCGCCAGGCCTTTTCTAGATGAAGTTTTTGGTTTTTTGCTGTTATGTGTATTTTAGAACTGCCTTTAAATGGTATTTGTATGGTTGGGGTTTTTCCGGATATGTACTTTGCCTGGAAACTCCATTAGGTGAAAAGCAGTTTGGAAGTAGACTTTAGCAGATAAATGGTAGGTGGGGAAAAGTATAAACACCCCCCCTTGTAGCCCAAGACGTGTGCTGGTTTGGATAATTGTTTTTATTGCCCACCTGATTAAGGATGTGCATGCTGATGTGGTGCACCTATCCTAGCTCCTTGCCTCGCCTCTGGGTGAATGTTCTTAACTGAGGGGCGGAGTTTGTTGGAACACGCTGCCAGCACTAGTAGTCAAAAGTAAAGAGTACTAGTCATAGAACAGTATTAGCAGTGTGTATAGAGGTCCGTGGAGATGAACTGGATCCTCCCCCTACAGTTAGAAGACTAACCTAGATGTGAGGGGCGGGGCCTGGATTTGAGCATGCATGTGCCCTTAATTGTATGGCGCTGGCAATTGTTGTCCAAACCAGCCCATTGCTTATGGAACTGCAACTTTTGGTAGAGGCAAAGTGGTAGCCAGAGTGTAAGCATCTAGCTTGGCGTTTGCTGGGCAAGTGGTTATCTGCCTCACTGTTGAGTTTGTTAATTTGGGAGGGGGTAGGATACTCTTTAGCAAAGGTCTTGCGCCTAGTTCCTGCAGATGAGGGCTAAACTTGTGCCTGGGCTGTACTGCTACAGATGTGGTAGTTATGGAGAATGTTGCAGGATGAAATGCTCTTCTGAACAAGAAAAAAAAATTCCTACAAATCCAGCATGTCAGGAAGAAGGCTAGGCAAGAATATCCTTCCTTGCTTGCTAGTTTTCTGTATGCAGGGATTATTATTTTTTTGGTAGTAAGCAGGAGCGTTCCACAATGTGAACCCCCCACTGCAGTGTGAAGTGGTACAGTCCAGGTACAGGTTGTCCACCCAGTCTTCTGTCTTGTCAGAACTGCCTAGTAGGGTGAAGGCTTGAAAGGGAAGCATTGTCACTTCCTGTTCTGGTATCTCCCTTCTCTTCTTTTTTTTCTCTCCCCCCCCCCCGCCCATAATAGTGAGAAAAAACCCACATATTGTTGCATAACAGCATTTACTGTGAGACATTTGTAACATTTTCCTTCTCACCACACCATCCTTTGCATGCAGTGCTGGAATTCAGACTTTATTTCTAAGGAATCGCTCCCTTGTATATACAGGTGTCCCCCCCCTTAATGACGGATCGCTTAATGACGATCCGCATATATGACGGAGGTTCCCAAAGTGTAAACAAAGAATTAAAGCTACAATACTGTATTTTAAATGCAAAAAAAAATGTCTTTAACTCTCTGTGTTTGTGTGTGTGTGTGTTTCTACCTCCATTGACAGGTAGAAATCTTGTTGAGCTTTGTGTTACTCATAATGTACACTGTGTTTACCATTCATTCCCTATTACAACTCCATTGTGTTACATTGAGGACTCGCTTAATGACGGTTTCACTATATGACGGGTTTTCCAGAATGTATCCCCATCGCTAAGCGGGGGATACCAGTACTAAATTGTTGGCCTGACTGGCTTTTGTGAGTGTCTGTCTTTTTAGTACATGGTCTGTGTGTCTGCACTGCCAGCTTGTTTACGGTGGCGGCAGCAGGAGGCATCTTGGAAAGGCTTTTTGGTGCCTGCGTGTGCAGCTCTTTCAGTGAGAATGCTGCCCACTGTCCCCTGGTAAAAGAGGGCTACTGCCTTTGTGCCCTGCTTGTAAACGTCCCAGAATCACCTTGCTGCCCACTGGGGGAAATGAACTGCAGAATCAGATGGACAGATCCTGATCGCCAGGGCTAACATGAGCAAGTGAGCACAATCCTTCCCTCCCACAAAAACTGTCTACTCCAGGTTTTTGTGCCAGCCCAGCCCTTCAAAGCTGCTCAGCCCTTTGGAGGGTTCTCTTCCCCCCCCCTTGTCTTCAATCACCCTTGAGAAAACAATACTGAGGGAGTTGATACAAAATGTGGCTTTCCCCCCCTCCCTTTCTGGGGTGGGAAACTTTGCTGCACAGAACCCAGTTCTCTCACCGCAAGGCAGAAGTTCCCATCCCCAAGAAAAGCCCTGTGCACTCGGTTCATGGAGCTTTTTCTGGAAGTGTGTTGGCCACTTGCTTTCGTTTTGTGCATTTTCTCTGGTGTGCATTTGGAGTGGGAGTGGAGGAGGGAGATTCGGGGTGCCCAACAACACCAAGGAGGGAGGGGAAAGGGCGAGGAGGAGCCCTTGGCTTCCGACCTGCTTGCATGGATCCTGGGAGCAACCTTCCTGCTGAGTGGCTGAGGCAGCACAAGCAAGAGACGGAGGGTTGTCCGGGCCCACGCCAGAGATGGAGAGTCTTGGTGCTCAAATGACGCAGGGGCTGATGGGAAGACGCATGGCCTGCGCATGCACACACACCAGTGGAGCAAAAGCCCCTAGTCCTGCTGGGGGAGAGAAGCCCCTCCCCAAGTGGCCTGTGAAGGAGGGGAGAGGCAGCTTCTCTTTCCTTCTGACTAGGCTTTTGCAGGAGAACAGACTCGTTCCCTTACCCCCCCCCACCCCCCCACCCCAAAAAAAACCCTAGCCCTGGGTTTTGCAACTCCTATCCAGCAGCAGCAGCAGCAGCAGCAGCAGCAGCAGCAGCAGCAGCAGCAGGGAACGGACCTTTCACTTGCCAGAAGAGCCCCTCCAACCTGGCCACAGGTGACCCAGTTTGTTGGCGCCGCCTGTGTTTTGATGCCCTTCGGCTTCCCAGGCTCTTATTCCCAGTGGACCCGGCACTCTCGTCTCCCCAGCTGTGCTTGCATGTTGCCAGTGGGCTGCAGGAGGGAATTGCTGCAAGTTCTGCCAACATGGGTCATCCTTCCTGCCTCTGCTGCCTACTTCCTTCCTCAGCCTACAGAATACGGATCCTTCTCCTTCCAGGAAATTACGGCTGTGTATGTATAATGTGTGTCGTTTGCAGTCACACTCTTTTTTCTCCCCCCCCCCCCCGCTGCGGCACTGATGCTTTTTAATTTTGTGTGCTAGTATGAAACGATGATGCATCAGCCCAGCTTACCGAATTCATTTGGAGCCACCTGCGAGAGCAGAGGTCTGTGCTGTGGTGATTCTATTCTGAGCCGTCTCGTGACTGTGTGGAACGGAGCTGGTGGAGCTGTCTGCCAAGGATGGAGGGTGGCGTCTTAAAGAACGCTGCTGCCAGCCTGGAAAAGCAGGGAGAATTGTAGAAGCGACAAGGCAGAATCCTTGAACAGTCCCTGTTTTCAGTGATCTGAAATCCACTGCTGCTTCCCCTCTGCTGTACCGTGTGTGCATCGTGTTCCGGAAAAGAGATCTGGATTCATCTGTCATATTCTTTAGCAGAGCGAATGTGGAGAGTGAGAGTTTGGTGGGGGGAGTAGGTAACGATAGGGTAGCTGGGAAAGAGGCGTACAGAATTGTGCATGGTGTGGGGAATGCCAGGATGGTGTTGTGGTTTGGGAGTCGGACTTCGACCTGGAAGATCCAGGTTCAAATCCCCGCTCAGCCACGAAGCTTCCTGGGTGACCTTGGGCCAGTCACTATCTCTCAGCCCCACCTACCTCACAGGGTTGTTGTGAGGACAAAACAGAGGGGAGGAAATATGTACACCACTCTGAGTGTAGTACCGCCACTTGGAGGAAGGGCGGTATAAAAATGTGAAAAATAAATAAATGTGGATAGAGAAGTTTTTCCTTCTTGGAATACTAGCACTTGGGGCCACTCAGTACAACTAATGGGCAGTAGGGTCAAGGCAGACAAAAGGACTACCTCTGCTGGCATAGTAGTCAGCCTTTTGGAATTCACTGCCACATGATGACCCCTGGCGTGGATGCCTTTACAAAGGGATTGTACAATTGCATGGGGGGAGCATAGGTCTTTTAGTGGCAAACGAAAATGCCATATTCAGGGCTAGTGTGCTGCTGAATGTTGGTCGCTGTGGGACAGGGTGTGTGTGGCTTGATGCTCCACTTGTACTTATAGGTTCCCCAGAAGCATCTGGTTGGCCAGTGTGGGGAACAGATGGATCTTTGGGCTCTTCTGTGTTCACCTCCCCCATGTGTTCATGGGTCTCCTGCCCAGGGCCTATGCACAGAGGGCCCACAGATGCGTCATAGGCTTGCCCTGCCCTCACCCTTCCAAGACAATCCATGCAGGATGAATAGGTGGGTGGGGAGAGGGGTCACTGAGGCAGGCCCCTCCATCCACATGTATTCTACAGACTGTGCGAACAGATCCTATGTGTGTGTATAAGCAGCTGTATGCACCTAGGATGCGCCACCCAATTGGGGGAGCTGTCTTTTCAGACGTCACAATTGCTTGTGCTTGCATGGAGTCTGTTCCCCCAGCCTACTAAAAGAGAGAGTGGCAGTGCAATCCTGTGTAATTTTGCACCGGTGTAACAGCAGATGCACCGGCATAAGTGCACTTACACCGGTGCATCTACTGTTACACCGGTGCAAAGTTGCACAGGAGTGGGTTGGGTTGGGTTCCAGCCCTTCTGGTGTCTGCTGCATCAGGTTGCTGGGGGCTCAGTCCTGTGCTGGGCCGGCCCCCATGGTCCTGCACATTGAGTGCTATAGGTACTAAGGGGTCAAGGGTCGGCCTGGCTGGGCGGGCCTTCTGATAGATAGGTGTGGCCAAACTGGCCGATCCCTGAGGCCAGCCCTGCTGCCCTCCTTCCCAGGAGCGTGGCAGAGTGTGACCTGAGGTCACACAGTGAACTTTGGGGCAGAGGGGGACCTTAATCTGCATTTCCCCATGTCCAAACCTAGTAGTCTAGCCACTACTTGACACTGCCTCTCAAAAGCTGAAGAACTGAGGGGAATTGTAATTTGCTTTTATCTGTATGATCATCCATCACATTTATTGCCAACAGGTCGGGCAGTAATGGCCAGCTGGTCAATAATGGCCAAACAGGCCAACTGGTCAGGACCAGAAAAAGATCAATTGCAATGCTTTCCAGAAAAAAAAAATGCCTTCAGTAAAACTGACCTGCCTCATACTAATCACTGAAGCAGTCCATCACATGATAGTATTTTTAAGAATCTGACTTTTTTTTTTTGTCTGCAGCGGTAGCAAAGACGGAAGCTGCTCCATCTGCTTCTGTTAACACCAGCTGAGCTGACAGAAATGTCCCTTTTCTGCTGGGACGGCCGGCAGAGGTCTTGGGACACCAACAGAGTTAGGTGCTCCCTCCTGGTGTGGGCCCTTTAAACAGAGCAGCTGAAGAAGTGGGGAGGTCTCTCGCTTTCCTTCACAGATGCAGTGCAAAGCGGAGCCCCCCATGGCTTTCCACCTGGGACAAATGGCAGTGGGGCGCGCGCGTGTGCGTGCGTGTGGGGTTTCACCTAGAAAATGGCGCATGGAAAAGGGCTTGAAAACGTCTTTTCCCCACCCCATACTGTTGTTCCGATCTGTAGCAAGACTCTTGCAGCTGCTCTTAAAGCTGACATGCAACGATCTATTTCTTGTTTCATCTAGTTCTGCCCAAAGGCTGTGATCTGAAACACTCGCTAGTAAGTAAGAGCCATTGAACACAGTGGGATTTACCTCTGAGTAAATGCATAGGACTACACTGTACACCTGGCTTCCTGTATGATTGATAGCTGGTATCTGAGACAGTAAGGGGCTCCCCTGAGAGGAAATCAAAACTGTATTGGTTTGTAGGAGAAAGTTCTGAAAATTATCTTGCTAAACCAAAGGGCCATTTTGAGATTGGCATTCCTCCCAGCCCACAGGTATACACATTTAACTCCTGTTGCGTATATACAACCTTGGGTAAAAATGCCCTAATGTAAACTTACTGACCCCCCCTCCCCCTATGCCATGCAAATTCAGCTGAGCCACTTTGTGGTCCACTGGATTAAGGGGTTAGGCTGAATTCTGGGTTCAAAACTCAGCTCACCCAATAAATCAGAGTCCATGGGAATGTCACTATTTCTTCTGGCCTCTGTTTTCCTCATCTGTAAAATGTGAGTAATTGTAACATTTTTGCTTGATAATCTTAAAATGGTGAACACAAATGGCTTTACGATGACTCTTGCAAGTGACTTGCCCACATTGAGTGACCTGACAGAAACTTGAACTGGAGTCTCTTGCCTATAGAAGGATTAGATGAATTCATGGAAGATTATGTCAGTGGCTATTAGCCATGATAACTGAATGGAACCTCCATGTTCAGAGACTGCCTACCTTTAAATACTAGATGGTGGGGGCAAACGTTTGCCTTCATGTTCTCTTTGTGGACTTTTGATAGCAACAGGATGCCAGACTAGATAGGACATTCGGAATCTGCCTTGCACTGAAACAGACTGTTGTTTCCTCTGGCTCAGTATTGTCAACACTGACTGGCAGGCATCTTTCCTCCAGGGTCCCTGACAGGAGTCTTTCTCCGTTCTAGCTGGAGTTTCGGGGACAGAACCCTTCTGCATGCAAAGCAGGTGCTCTCCCCGAGAGCAACGGCCCCTCTCACTTTTGGTCTGATTCAGCAAGGAGGGCTCTCTGTATGTAAGACAGGCCTGACTGTATCAGTTTATCTTTGCCTTCTCTTAGTACTATCTGCACAGGCTGATAAAAAGACTTCTTTCCATCCTTCCTGAGACTCTACCACTTTAGAATGAAGGTGGATGACTGCATATTTGTGTGCTCTCTACCATGTCTAACAATGCATGGAAATCTAGGCTGTTGGGGAGCAGTTGTTGTTCCCCAACATACACAAAGAACCAGTATGGGGAGTGTTGGATGTCGGGGAGAATTTTAATTTGGTTTCCTCATCGGTAGTGATACGGCCCAAGAAGGGCGGAACCCATTGCTGTTTCTGCATTGGCTCTGAACTCTAGCTTGGAATCCTGGAAGAAGCCAGAACCAGATCAGGTCTCTAGTTACACAACCTTTCTGAGATGAGACCAGCCAGTTTGCACCCCCGGCATTTCAGTTGCCCACCTTTGTTAATTGCCATCCTGGGCTTTTTATTCCATTTCTGGCCTGCTTGGCAACATGTTTACACTTTACAAAGGTTTTCAGCCTAGTTTTTATGCCAGTTTAACAGTTGGCGCTTCCCCCAGAGAATCCTGGGAATTATAGTCTGCTGAGGAGGATGTCTCTATTACAGGTCCCCACAGAACTATAGTTCCCAGGGAGGTACTAGCAACTAGTCGCTTTTCTCTGTAGTGTAGACTTGATGCATTTTCTATTGTTTAACCTAAATCTGTCTTCCTGTCATTCCAAGCCATTTCTTTCTTCCTTGCCTTGTTCCCCATATTCACCAAGGACAGTCATATTTTTCTCTCTACTCTGACGGCCTTTTGCATATTTGAAATCTGACAGCAAACGGTCCTCTTTTTCATCTTGTTTTCTCTGGGCCAGACACATCCTGTTTTTCTTCAGGATTTTCTCCTGCATGTTTGACTGCTGGATATTTTGGGTGCTTATCGTGTTCCTCTAAACAACTCCAGGCTTGTCAGCAGCCTTGAAATGGGGTCCCCAGTTCAGTGTTCCCAATGAACGCTTCGTAACGGGCCTTGTGCTGATCCTTTTGGCTTCTGGGTAGAAATGTTGTTTCTTCCTCTCCCCAGCATGACTTGAATTGTATAACTACCTATCTTTTTTTCTACCTTGTTTGGAGTCTGCTGCTGCTTCCACTTTCCTGAATTAGTCACAGGTGCGTGGACTTAACGGCGCAATCCTTCTTAGCTATGGGCCGGAGGAGCATGTGCTCCACCAGCCCAAGGAGTTGCAAATGTGCCCTAAAGCACGTTTACGGCTCCTCCAGTGTAAGCGGCGCTGGCGCGGAGGCCGACATTGCTCGCACCACCGCCGGACCGACTCCGCACTGGCCAGCGCAGGTAAGGCCCACGCTGGTCAACGGGAGGGAGGGCCGGGGTGTCAGGGGAGGGGGCCATTGGTCAGCCAGGCCCGTGAGGGGGGTGGGGATATCGGCGGCTATATCTGTGTCCCCCCTCCCAGGCCGGGCCGGCCTTACACAGCCTCCGCAAATGTGCATCCGCTCCAGAGCTGGTGCGCTTCCGAGGAGGCCCATTGGGACCTGTGGCGCTTACACCGGGGGAAGGGACAGACGTCCCCTTCCCCCAAGGTGAGCCCGGGCCATGCCGGCATGACCCGCAATCAGTCGGCCTAGGATGCCCCCAGCTGCCACATCTTAGGCAGGGTCAGGTTGTTACTGCTCCTCGCACACCTGTTTCCCCCCAAGGTTTTACTTTTGCCACCTCAAACCAGAATGGGCATACATTTGGCACAGCCCAAGCGTAACAAGTCATTTCTCGTACACTTATTCTGACCATCCCTACAATAGCCCTGTAAGGTAGGCCATTATTCTTATGTGACCCCTTTATGTCACTAGCATCCCAGTAATCAGTGAAGGAGCGAGAGGTGCGAGCTTCATACAAGTGGAGTCATCCATCCTTATGTGCTTTGCATGAGCATTTGGTGCCTTAGTCCCCAGAGTCCGGTCTGCTCGTCTATGTGCTAATAGGAAGCCCTTGTTCTTGCCTCCGTACTGAGGTCATTGACTCCGCATCGCCAGCAAGGCTGCTCTGCTCTGGCTGTGGGGAATGAGCAGTTGCTGACTGTACCTCTTCGATTCCAGAGCCCTTTCACCTCACCTTTCACCAGGCTTTGCTCTCTCTTCCTCCCCATGTGTGTGTGCAGTTTTTTACGCATACACACCCCTGCCATACAGCTGATGAAGTGGACCGTAGTCCACAAAACTGAAGAAAGTTGTTTAGTCTCAGAGGTGGTACAAGAGTCTTTGTCTTTTCTGTGTCTCTACTAGTAGCTGAGGGAGAAAGAAGACCCCAGGCAACTGACACCCATCAGAAGGGACAGCTGGTCCTAATTTTAAGGGTAATATGTTTCTATTTTGACATTGGGAGTTGAGCTCATGAGAATAATGGTTTGCCTAAAGCCGTCTCCTGAGCTCACGGCTAAAGTGAGATTTGAACTGGGGACTTAAAGGCTTGCACGCTTAGCCCCCTGCACTACACCAGCCTTTGAAAATAGCATGAGCGCTACCCAGAGTATCACATTGTTTGGGTCCCGCGTATTGTTCCTTAATGGCTGTTTATGGAGCAGCAAACCCAAGGCTGCCACAGAGTGCATACTTCACAGGGCACTGCACCTGATCCCAGCTCTCTCACTTATGAGAACTTGCTTGAAAGCACTTTGTCATATGCACACATAACGCATAGCATGTGGCTAGCGTGTGCAGATAATGGCCAGCGTGTGCATTTTGGTTCTCAGTTTGTCTGTGTTGACTTTTTGGAACATGCACCTTGTGGCAAAGGCAGCTCTCTGGTGTTTGGGGTGGTCCTCTGGTCACACGCCTTCCTTATTGTCCTACAAAGGCCAAGCTAGATGCAATGGAGGCTGCTTTGTTTCTTTGTTTGTTCTTCAGGTGTCTAGTCTCTCTCTGGCCCTTTTCTCTCCAGCTCAGCTCACTTCTGGTGTCTGAGTTGGACTGGGAGCAAAGGCAAGAAAGGGTGACCTTTCCTCCCCCTTCTGACCCCAGGTCAGCTTCAGGTCTGAGGGGGGGGGTCCTCGACCGTCAAGGTGCCCTCCAGTGCCCTCTCCTTAGCCTTGGTGTCGGGTGTTGGCAGCGCGTCAGCTTTTTAGTTCTGCTGCTGCAACTGCAAAGGAGAGGTGACGATGACATCTTTGCTGGCAGGTGCGCACGATGCCCCCACCCACCTTCTCCTTGAATGAGCCAGGGGTGTGAATATACCAGCATGGCTGCCTCCATCCTGCACAGTTTGGCCTTGTGGGAGAGCCAAGCTTGCCGAAAGGAGGCCTTCCTTCAGACCTGCAGAGCAGTCAAAAGAGCTGTTCCACGCAATACCGTAGAAGTGCTCGGAGACAACAAAGGGGTTCAGGAGCCCCAAGAGAACTGGGGTGGAGAGGGAAGGACCTTCCTGGGGGTAGGTGGAAATGAGCCGAGCTTCCAGGTGATTGCTGTGTTTCACTTCAAATGCAATGCATTGAGAGCCAGGGTACAGGCTGTGTTATAATGACCCCAGATTACATGTCTTTGAAATGAGAAAAAACATTCTGGGACTGCTAGGCAGCAATTTGTGGAAATCAACACCCCCCAAAAAATTGCTTTTGCAAATGAGACTCGGGTCCCTTTAAACTAAAGCGATGAAATGGGTTTCCTTCCTTTTTCATTCCCTGATGGCAAGTTCTGACAGCAGAAGAGGTACATGCCTTTTTTATTTTTTAACTACAGAGAAGTCAGTCCAGTAGGACATCTGCCTTCGACCGGTGGTTAGGATCCATAAATATCTTGTGTTCTGATCTAAATTGGTCTCACCTCTGTAGTCCATGGTCCTTTTCCTCTTTCAGTCTTTGGGATATTTTAAGAGGAGAACATAGGATTGCGGGAGGGGGGGGGGAGTGAGCACACGAAGCTGCTGCCTGATCCTGAACCAGACCACTGGTCCATCTAGGACAGGTCCACCTTGTCTGTGCTGACTGGCAGCTGCTCTCCGGGGTGGTCTTGGGCGTCTTTCCCAGCTGTATCTGGAGATGCCAGGGACCGAACCTGGGACCAACAGCAGGTCCACCACTATACCGCTCCCCAAATGAGGGCCTGTAGCCACTGCAGGGCTTACCTGGCCAACCCTGGAGGCAATGGTAGTGCCCAGTGCACCATCAGAGGGGGTGGGGGCTCCATTGCAGGGCCCTGCCCCAGGGCAAAGTTTGTGTCAGCGCTGTCTGTACAGTAAAATGTTAAAGGAAGGTCCCATTGCAGAGTGGAGACGAACAAGGCTGCCTTGTCGTGATGAGCCAGACCCCTTCCTCTTTCTTGCCCAGCGCTGTCCACTACTCGGACTGGTGGCAGCGCCAGACGTTTCTCCCAGCCCTACTATGTGACAGCACAATCCGATGCACATTCAGTGGGACTTGCTCCCAAGAGAGCATGCAGAGGATTGCAGCCTTGACTGGGGATCTCAGGGCCTGAAGCTCCATACCAGGCATGAAATGTGGCCCAAACTCTGCTATAATTGTCGTGGTGCCTCTTTATTATCTGCAGATGTGTGAGAGATTTTTTTCCCAACCTGTTGACAGAGATGAGGGAGAACATCCCTGACTAGGGAGGCCAAGTAGGAGAACTAGCAACTTTGAATTTCTCTTTCTCCATCTACCCAAGGATGATCTGTGTGTGTGTGTGTGTGTGTGTGTATGTATATGAGAGAGAGAGAGGGGGGGGGGGTTTCAGGATATCAGTGTTTAAGTTACTGATTTTATCTGTTTTAAAAATGCAAACATTTCAGAATTGTTTGTTTTTAAATGCTATCTTTGACCTGGGTGGCTGCAGTTTGTGTGTTTAAATCTAAACAAGAATGCAAAAAATATATTCTCTTGTTTGGCCCCAAGAGTCTCTTAGCTGAGCTCCTTTGGCAGCGTCTTCCCTTGAGGTGGGCCCTGGGTCTGAAGAGGTGGGAGGCTGCTGCAGGAGAACATGTTGGTTTCCAGCTGTTGGGTTGAACCCTTGACCAAGCCAAAATAGTGCCACAGTCAAACTTTTGGAGAGGGAAGGAAAAGCAAAGCTGAGGCCCTCTCCATGCAATGCACAAAACACGGCCCAAACTCTGCTAGGATTGTTGTAAATGCCAGGATGGTGTAGTGGTTTGGGAGTCAGACTTAGACCTGGAAGATCCAGGTTCAAATCCCCGCTCAGCCACGAAGCTTCCTGGGTGACCTTGGGCCAGTCACTATCTCTCAGCCCCACCTACCTCACGGGGTTGTTGTGAGGACAAAAGGAGGGGAGGAAATATGTACACCACTCTGAGCTCCTTGGAGGAAGGGTGGTATAAAAATGTGAAAAATAAATAAAATAAATAAATAAATCATAAATATGATGTAGTCATTCATAAATAAGCAAAGCCAGGCCAAAGGCTGCCCGCTGAGAATTTTGGACAAACGGAGAAGTGCGGGTGAAATTGGCCCTTCCTCCTTCAGCCCTCTGCCACCACTGCCTGTCTTGCAACAATGGTGGCAGCACCAGCAGATTCCATCTTTTTTTCCCACAGAATCCCCTTGGAATGATGCCGTGTTATGATGTGGTGTTGTGATGAGGGCAGTTTGGGGTGGGGGGCAATGCTGACTGCCAGGAGGAGCCGCCATGGTCGGCAGCTCGTTCTTTTGAAGTCTCCCTGAAATGCGTTGCCACCTGTGAATGGCACAAACAGGGAGACCGCTTTGCCATCGCCATATAAAAACGGGAAGGAAATGGGGGTCTAGTGGTGCCGGCTGGGGGAAAGGTGGGTCCTGGGAAAACTAGCAGGTGATGGCAGCAGACGATGAATGCCCTCCTTTCTCTTTCCCGCTGTGTTCTTTGCGCTGCAGCAAGGGATTCTTGGTTTAATCCTTTTTTCCAGTCCCCAAATCCTTGCCAAATGATTCAAAATTAAAATGAGAGCTGGGTTTTAGAACGGATTCAATTAGGCAGAATAAGGGAACATATGAGCTAACTGCATGTCCATGCAAGTTCCAAATTCTGTAAGCAGATTGCGTTTTCTTCATGCAGAATTTGGGGAGGAGGGGAGAGGTTCATTGTAATGTGATAGCGGATTTCACGTGCACAGAGAGGCCGTCGCTCAATAGAAGCACAGGCACTTTGCACACAGAAGATCCTAGGTCCAGTCCCTGGTGTCCCTACTTGAAAGGATATTGGGGCAGTAGCAGGACTGGGAGAGTTCCATGCCTGAGAGCCGCTGCCAGTCAGAGTGGGCAACTTTGGTCGAGATGGACCAATGGCTTGACCCAGTGTCAGGCAGCTTCGTGCTTGGAGGCCTCCAGAGGCTGCCAGCTAGCGAGATCTGTCGTCTGTGGCAGCAGATCACCCACCCGCCCCGGCTTTTTAGCTAGAAAGGGTTGCTCTGGGTGGTTGACCCTCCTCGAACCAGTTTGTCATCTCCTGCCAAGTGATACTGAGGCTTGTCTCCACCTTCGACCCTTAATTTTTAATAGTACAGCCCCGGTAACCATCCCACTGACTGCATGACAACTTGAAGCCGCTTCATGTGCGGTCCGACCAATGCTGTCTCTCTTGACGCAGTGGTGGCTCTCCAGGGCCTCAGGCAGAGAGAGCTCCATCCGTCCCGTTACGTCCCGTCCCGACTTCTCACTGGAGTCGCTGCTGATTGAGCCTGAAATGTTCTGCATGCCAAGCCTGTGCTCTGCCCCGCCCCACCCTCACCAGCCCTGCAAGGATGGAAGGCGCACTTCCTAGCAAAGACTGCAATGCCTTCTCTTCCAAAGTTTGGACTGCTGGTGCTGGCTTGCTGCAGGATTCTGGGCCCAACCCAGAGGGCAGAGCTGGATGACTAGAAGTGCCACTGCCTTTGCCCGTTAGGGAGGGGGCAGTTTGGAATCAGGATTCCAGGTGTGCAGGAAGGGGCCTGGGCTGGACGCTCCGTTCCGCTGTCACGCTCCGTTTCGCTGCCGGATCCAAATAGAGGGCATGCACAGAAGCAGTCACTTACACACAGGCTTGTAGCTGCCACTAGCTGTAGGAAGAAAAACATATGAGAACTATTGTCGTGCCAGTAAGTTCCCCTCCTCACCCACCCACCTGTCTGCTGTTAGCTTTGTAGGGGAGAGTATATGAGAGAAGAAAAGGGGGCGATGATGGGCCTGTAGCTCAGTGGTACTGGAGCCCTTTCTTCGCATGCAGAAGGCTTAGTCCCTGGCATCTCACACTGAAAGCCCCCTGCCTAAAACTCTGGAGAGTTGCTGCCAATCATAGATGATGCAGAGCTAGATGGGCCAGTATTCTGATGCTGTAGGAGGCAGCTGAGAGAGAGAGAGAGAGAGAGAGAGAGAGGAATTTGGGCTATGCCTGCCAGGGAGAAGAAAGGCTAGCCACATACCACTGCAGCCCCCATCCAAATTGCCCCCTCCCCTCCACTGTCACTTGACGAGTCACAGAACTCCCCCATGACATCTAGTTTAGCCCTTAGGGGCTCTCAAGGATGGAGCCCTACTTCAAGATCTTCAAGATCGCACCATTTCCTCTGTCGCATTGCGATCTCTGTGGTCTGTCTTGCAAAGAAAAGCTCTCTTTCCTTCTCTTTTTGAACACAATCTGCATGATTCTTGCAATTAACTGTTTGTAATCAATTCAATTGCCTGAAGAAATTAAATCAGGGAGGTCTGGAATTCCATGCATGCGCATCTCAGTGCAGAGAGGAGGATACATTCTGCAGTCCTCATAAGTTGCATAAGATTTGCATAACAGCAGGGTGATTTGTTGTTTTTCTTCAAAAGGACTTCTTCACTGCTGCAAACAATGCAAACAAGAAGCCACATATAAGGCCATGTGCTTGGGAACTTCCCAGCAGAAGCCTCACTGAAATGAACACAGTTTGTACAAATCTCTGCTCATTTCAGTGGGGGGCTCATGTGCAAGATTGCCCCCTCCCTTGAGGGGAGGTATGGGCATGAGAATAAGCTCTGAGATGTGGAGAGATGTTGCATGAATCCCTCCACCAACACACACAGATGGGGGGGGGGGAGAGAATCTCTTTTTCTGAGCTTTTAGGGATGAAGTCCTGTATTTCTATTCCCAAATGTTTTCTACACACTGGGAACTAGAAGCTTGCTTTATTAAAGCAAGGGAAACTGAAGAAGTTGGATTCTTTGTGTGATCACAACTGAACTTTCATCAGACATCCATCTCTGTGCCCTATTTAAAAGATGTGGATTTTCAACAAATGTGGTGCTTTCATTTTCTTTAGGAATGACTCCACTGGAAACGCATCCAGCACTGCTACGGCCTTGTAGAAAAAGCAGAATAAAAAGGGGTGTGGGGAGGGGAGCGGTGCTCTGGCCCTTTTCTTACCGTAGGAGTGGTGATGTCGTTGGCAGGGAGCACACAGGTGCTGCCTTTGACACCTGAGAAGATGCATCAGGCTCAGCAGGAGACAAGCTGAGAAATTTGCCTAGGGGCATAAGCTAATGCCTAGGGGCACAAGCTAATGTAGGCCAGTGGGTGGCGCAGTGGGTTAAACCACTGAACCATGAGCTGTCGATTGAAAGGTCGGCAGTTTGAATCCGCGACGGGGTGAGCTCTCGTTGCTTGGCCAGCTCCTGCCAACCTAGCAGTTCCAAAGCATGTTAATGCGAGTAGATAAATAGGTACCACTTGCGGGAAGGTAAACAGCGCTCCGTGTTCCAGCCGCACGCTACGTGCTGCGGCAAGGAGAGTCATGCCGGCCACATGACCACGGAGGCGTCTTCGGACAACGCTGGCTCTTCGGCTTTGAAATGGGGACGAGCACCACACCCTAGAGTCGGACACGACCTTTTTATAAGCTAATGTATCTAGGCCAGTGGTTTTAGTTAGGGTTGGCCCCAAAGGCTATAATCCTATGCAGGTTTCTCTAAGAGTAAGTCCTATTCCTCCCAGCCCACAGGTGTAGGCATTGAACTCCTGTTGCGTATATACACCCTTGGGTAAAAATGCCTTAAGCACAGTGGAACTTACTTGTAAGAGAACTGCATGGGCTGGTACTGTAATATACCTTTTATATTTTACAGGAGATTTCATATAAATAAAAATCCAATTTTTCAGTTTTTATACTTGGCTTTTAAAACTATTGAAACCCACCCCAAGAGTCTGGGATAAATGAGCGAGATCTTTAGTAGGCACAAGTGGCAGGAGAAGAAAACTCTCGAAGAGATGCAAAGATGAGTAGTTGTTGTATAGTTTGCCCTTGTTATCCGTGGGGAGTCCCCCGTGGATAACAAGATCTGAGGGTAATGAAACCTGCGGAGGGGGGGGGGAAATTCCCAAAAACTAGAAGTGCCCTTCAGAAGCCCCCAATAGGTCTTCTGAGATGTGGGGAGGTTGCGTGTGGCCTCTCGGGGGATTCTGAAAGGCACTTCCGGTTTCTCGGGAAAACTGGAAGTCTTTTTTTCTGTGGGTTCAGAACCTGTGGTTAGTCAAATCTGCAGGTTCCAAATCTGTGGGGGAAAAAAGAGGCCACTGTAGTCTTAATGGGGCATGGCTACATGCGGTGTCATGATGAGCTCTTGTATTTAATTTTGCCCCCACGCTACTGAATATAAATAATGGCGCTCCAACGGGTTGCTAGGGAGGGGTTGGGGGGAGGCCACTCCCCTCTGGTCCAACGAAGTCAGTCGTTGAAAAGCACTTGTAGAGAATCTTCTCCTTTTCCTTGCAACTCTGCATCTCAAGTCAGAACTTGGAAGGCCACAACATGTCGACTGAGACCCACTTGTAGAAGCCTCTGATTGCCAAGCTGTTCTGAGGAAACCTGGGGGGGTGGGGTTCTTGGACACGCTTCTCAGGGATTCCCCAGTGATGGTTAACAAGCTGTCTTGTCCACAGTTATCAGCCTTTCCCCTGCAGTGTGCAGCTTTGGAGCACTGAAGGGCTAGGGGGGGCGCATGGTCTGTTTTCATGGAGCGACAGCTGGGCCTGGGCAGCGCTTGATGTGCCGCGCAATGTGTGACCGCCCTCCTTCACTGGTACGCGGGAGTTTCCCAGCAGTCAGGGCAATGAAAGGGGTGCCATGAGACGCGACAAGAAGCTGTGAAAACACTAGTTGCTGCCTCAGTGTTTTGTGTAGCCACTTGGGAGATCATTTTATTCACAAAAAATGGATTAGTTGGTTTTTATAAGACTTAAAAGAAAGTTTTACATTCTTTAGCTATTCTTCTCTCGGTTTAAACAGAATTCCCATGTGCTTCTTCCATGTAATAACTTTTGCATCCCTTTTTCTCTTCCAACAATGTGGCAAAGATTTTCCTTGGTTTTCCCATATTCAAGAAAGACTTATTTGTATGGCAGGTTGGACTTTCTGTCTTGCAAAGATCCAATAACAATTCAATTTTCACTCTGTCCCATTTTTTGCTTTTTTTCATGAGATGCACCTTATATTCTTCTAACTACAGTAGTCTATTTTTTATTAAACTCTTTCTGTCTTTCTCTTTTCCTGTGCTGCTACTGATTATCATCCACCCTCTTATCCAGAAAGTCTTCCATATTGTTTATATGCACCCATTTCCAGGATCTGCCTTATCTGAAGAAAAGGTCTCAATATCCTGTTTAGGTTGTGTTTGAGTTCCTGTTTTACTTAGTAAAAGATTACCCATTTGCCATCTTTTATCTTTAAACACCTCTTTCCCTGCAAATGTCAACACAACTAGCATGTGATTTGCGTAGAATAGATCTTCATCATCATTCCAGTTGTAACATCCTACACCTTAAGAAGCAAAGATGTAATCAGTCCTGAATATGCCCCATGTCTCTCTGTCAAATAAATGTATTTTTTTCCAGATTACCTAATCTCCAGACATCCTCCTAAATATTCGAAGTATTCTACCGTGTTCCAAGCTCTAGCTAGAGGAATTAATAATGATCATTGACAGCGTTAAGGTCTCCTCCTAGGATCCTATCTCCAATTTTGTAGGCCTTCAATAGTTTTCTCATAATACTGTCTCTGGACATTATTAGGGACATCTATTGATCCAATAGTGATAACTTCATTTTCCATCTCTCCCTCTTAAAACATGTATCAACCATCTGAATCTTGTAATACACTTTTTGTTAAAAAAAAAGCAGTTTATGCTGTACCCCTGTATGACACCCTTTTCTCTTTGCCTAGCTGCAACATCAGAAATCTGCCCATTGATAAATATTTTTCATGATCTTTTCAAATTGTGTTTCCTATATACATAATATTTCTGGCAGTTGTTCTTCAAATCCTGCTATTTTAAACATATTATTTAACCCTGCCAGTTTAGCATAAGCATTTTTACTTCATTAGCCATTATACATTCTAAAATAATGAGATAGAGATGCAAAAATAAAAGTTCAGCCAACAACGTCACATTCTCAATGCATGAGTCAGAGCTTATTGCTCCTTACACCTTATTGAGGTGTGTTTCTAAATATTTGTGATTGCGTCTTTTGTTCTGTCATTTTTCCTACTCTAGTTTCCGTTCCAGCTCTTCGTTTGTTCAAATAAGTCTTGAAATTCCTGCCTCCTGCTTATAGCCGTTTTGGAGGAGGTTTTCAAAGGGCTGTCTTACCATTGCAACTTTACTTGGCTTCAAAATTAAGGCTGGAGGTAGAATTATTTTGGAAGCATTTGGCATCTTAAGCTGTCCAAGTTGCTAAATGCTTACAAGTGGGTACAGTTTCAGTAAAAACTCCAGCCAACTTACCTGCAGCGATCAAATGATCAAATGGAATTGGATGTGGTACCCTGGCCTAGAGAGACTGGCAGACGTGGTTCCATGTCTGGTGAGATCCCCAGCCAATGAGAAGCTTTCTCACCTTTCAGCAGTCAGTTAGTTGACATACACACTGCTGGGGTTGTCACCCACGAATCATCTTAATTCGACAAGGAGGGGTTAATTTGTGGTTTTTACCCATGAAAGGAAGAACAAAGTACCAGTTAGTTCACTCCCGTGTGGAACTGACTCCCTCTGTACAGGAGTGCCTCTGAAACCAGTAAACTGTTTCATTTTGATGTTGCATGCAGATTTTCATGGCTGTGGGTAACTGACAAGGTTCTTAACTGTATGGGTTCTGCAGCCATGTCAATATAAAAATAAAGAAATAAAATCCTTTACCGCGTTTGTCGTTTGTGTAGATTTCTTTATATTGTGTTGGTTTCACATACACAAGAGAGGTTTTCTTACAACAACAACACGGGATCTTACTTCTCCAAGCCGACGTTTCACTCCATTCACGGAGCTTTCTCAAGGCAATTTCGCAGTAAAAAAACTGCTGGATGAAAAATTTTACTGCGAAATTGCCTTGAGAAAGCTCCGTGAATGGAGTGAAACGTCGGCTTGGAGAAGTAAGATCCCGTGGTGGTGTTGTAAGAAAACCTTTCTTGTGTATGTGAAACCAACACAATATAAAGAAATCTACACAAACGACAAACGCGGTAAAGGATTTTATTTCTTTATTTTTACATTGACATGGCTGCAGAACCATACAGTTAAGAACCTTGTCTGTTTCATTTTGGCCCAATGAAGACCAAACACAATTTAATCTCTTCTTTTGTGTTCCTGACTCTGGTTCTTGGAATTTCTCCTTAAATGTTAATCTACTGACCATTAATATTGTCTTGTAACCTTAGACCATTTTCTTAGCATGGCAATTTAAGGCTGCTGCAATTTCATGCATGCTTACTTGAGAGTAAGTCATTTTGAACTCCGTAGGACTTACGACTGAGAAGACATGCCTGGGTTTGCACTGGGATTTTATGCCTTCAATCATTCTGGATTATTGTAAGACCTTTTCAGACCTTTGGAAAGTGCATATAACAAACACTTGGTGGGAGAGTGGGGCGCGGCCTGCTTTCCTGCCCCAGATCTCCAGGCAGCGGTGTAGCAACGCCCTGCATGAGGAGGGGCAGCACCAAAATATGTCGTCGTCCCCCCCCCCCCCGTGGCTGGAAGTGACGTCCCCGCCCCTCCCCTGGTAACGTTGCCACCGCCGTAAACAGGTAACTGGGGGCTGGGCAGGTGGGAGGGGACATTCTTACTCACCGCAAGGAAGCTCCTGCCCTTCGCTTACCTTTTCCCTTGCCGCCGCTGCTGCGGCAGATTTGTGTCGTCGTCCCCGCTTGTTGCCCGAGGGTGGACTGCACCCCCCATTCCGACACCACTGTGTCCAGGTGTGGATTGGCTCTGGCTCCATGTACACAATCAAAATGGTGGTTGGTGTGGGACAGCAGGCAGAATCTTCCATATGTGTGGTTGCGCTTAGCGCTTTTCCGAGGGCCGTGGTCCTCGTCTTCCTTGCCTTAAGGTTTATTGTGCTCTATCAGTTGCAACTTTTTGTAACCCCTTTGCAGGCCCAGCCTAAGCTGAACTGACTCATAAAGCAGTGCCAAATTTTTCCACCTCCCTCCTCTTGTGTTGTATACATTAATACATCCTGCGTATGCGCGCGCGCGCACATACACGCCGCCTCTTTCTTCTGCTGCAGCCCCACTTCCCAGCCCTTTTCTCAAATAGGCTGGATGGGCACAGCTTGGACCGGGGGGGGGGGGAGGCTTCCATTCCATCTATTTGAGAAAAAGATGGGATTTGCTCCCGGTGCTGCCTCAAATCTGTTCCCAGTTGTCCCTCGCTCCCACAAAGGAAGGAGACTGATCAAAAGTAGGGGTGTGGCCACGGCCTCTTCCAGCGCCAGTCTTGCCGCCACAACCCCTTTTCTTGCTGGGTCTCTGCGCTGGTAACGGCAGAGCTGGAGACAGAGAAGGAGGTGGGCGGCCACTGCAGCCAACGTCTTGCTCACTCTCCTTTCTCTGTGGAAGGGCAGCAAGTGGGAAGAGGATCAGGCATGGGCAGGGCCCAGGGGAGCAGCAGGGGGGGCTTTGCCCCCACCACCCCTGAGCCTGCTGCTCAGAGCAGCCACTTCATCCAGCCTCCTAAGTGAGTCAGTCCTGCTTCCAGAAACACCCACCATTCGTTGACACTGTGGTGTGTGTGTGTGTGTGTGTGTGGTGGGTTGTTTCAACATACAATCTGCAAACGTCATTAAATCCTAAATGAATCCTGCTGGACTGACTTAGAACAGCTTACCGTACTGGCTGTTGTTTTAATCGGGCTCCCTGTACGTTTGAGGAGCCTGTCAAAGGTCCGAAGCAACATGATATGATTGCCACCTTAGAGAGAGAGAGAGGGGTGGGTGGGGTGCGGATATGGAGATAACACATTTTGTATCGACTCAAAAAAGTACAGTATATATTTTGGAGGGTTGATGCGAAGTACAGTATATCACTTCTGTGCCACCAGCTTTAAAATTGAACAGAATGTTTAATATCTTAATTCCTCAAGATTTTTGTGCAACTCTAAAAGCTTGCACTTTTCTGCACTAAAAAGTGGTTTGTGTTCTGGTGGATCACAAATGCTGCTGGTGGATCTCAGATTATCTTAGTAGCAGAGGAAGTTGGCCTTCACTCTGTCCCTGGAGAAGAGCAAAAATCTCTGAACTTGTATGGCTGGCTTGGATGAAAGGAGGGATCTGGAGAGTCTTCTGGTTCTTATTAATGTTCTCATGGCTGAGAGTTCATTTTTGGAGACAGTTTGTACATCTGTGTGTGGGGACAGTACAGTACTTATGATAATATTTAGCTGGGGGGGGGGAAGGAAGCAACTTTGGGGCAAGGGGAGCCATCTCTGGCCCAAACAGCATTTTGTGTGGAGGTCCATGACGAGGGAACGACGGGGGACGGACGGGACGTTCCAATCATGAACTCCCACACAGCATGCTTTTTAGCCTCTCGAATTTTTCCAGCTTCTAAAATAAACCTTTGGAAACTCCAATACTGGGTTCTCAAATTTGTGAGCATCTGAGTTGGGTGTAAGTTTGATTTTGAGAAGTTGTAATTCTGTTTAGAAGACTTGAACTTCAGCAGGGCATTGACAAGCCAACTGACCTGTAGGTTTCTGTGAGACTTGGGCCATGCTGAGACAAGACTGTGGTCTTGCCCAAGATTTCCCTTGACTGTTCTTCATTTTTAGTTCTGCTAAATGACGAGGAACTAGTTTTTCTTCATGTTTAGATCTGCTGACTAATGAAACATGGGGCAGGCGTTATTTCCAAAATCCCCATTTGTCTCTCTTTACCAGGAGCCTGACCCCTTCTGCTGGTGGTGGACCGTCATTCCTATGACACTCCAGGCTGCAATAAAGCCATTTTTTGCAGACTGCATATTTCGAAATAGTTACACTTCTCAAACTCATCTTCCTTTCTATAGGAGAAATCTCCTGAATGTACATCCAGGAAGTACTTCTTGGTATGTAAAAATGACAAGCTGTAAACATAATTTTTTACTGAATTGGTGGTGTATATCAGATGCCTTCAGACTATCCAGATGAGCTAGCTTCCCCCCACTTAGTGACTGAAAAACCAATTGTTTACCGTGTGTGTATGGGGGGGAGCTGTAGGGAGAAATAGTTGTCCGATGCTTTTTATTTTTTTAAAGGGAACATCTAAGAAAATTTGGAGCAGAGAGGCTCAGTGCCCATCTAATGCATGTTGAAATCCACACACATGCATGCCAGTCTTCGATGCACATTTGCACTCTGTTAGTTCCTAGACACAGCAGACTGAGACCGTTGTAAAGGTTCCCCCTTGCTCGAACGCCAGTTGGTACCAATTGTAGGGGCGGTGCTCATCCCTGTTTCAAAGCCGAAGAGCCAGCATTGTTCAAAGATGCTTCCGTGGTCATGTGGCCGGCATGACTCAACGCCAAGGCACGCGGAACGCTGTTACCTTCCCGCCGAGGCGGCACCTATTGATCTACTTGCAATTTCTTGCTTTCAAACTGCTAGGTTGGCAGGAGCTGGAGCTGAAGACTGTAGTTCACACCGTTTTGCGGGATTTGGGTCTTGAACGTTCCGGTCTGCAGTTCAGCGTCTTAACCACGAAGCCACCACAGCACCTTTCTGGCTCCCTAAGGAAGGGCCACCAGTGGGAATTTTAAAAGCTGTACAGTACTTGGTTTCATTTGGAGGCAACTCTCCCAGGTGGATCACCCAGGAAGGGGGCTGAGCACGTCTTGCATGCAGGAGATCTCGGCTTCAGCACTTGCCCCTCTGGTGAAAAGGACGTGGAGCACCAGGCCTGGGGTGACCTTTGTTGGGTCTTGGAGAGCTGCTGCCAGCCGGAGTAAAGAACACTGGACTAAAGGCCTGACTTGGTCTTAGGCAACTTTGAACGTTTGGTGGCCCAATCCTATCCTCCCCCCCCCGCCACTGGGGCAGCTGCGCCAAAAAGGCACGCGATGTATCCCATGGGGTGGTGGTGGAGCAGGAGGCTTTGGAAGGGGATTTAACTTTCCTTTCCCCTCCATATGCCTCTCGCCACACAGTGGGTCTCCTTGGAACTGCAGCAGCTCTTTCGCTGGTGCAACTCTGGGGAGAGAAAGGGGGTGGGGAGGCTGCCCGCAGAGGGGATAGGATCAGGCGCACGCCATTGCTGCCAGATCCACCCTCTTCCACAGCCTCCCCGGCCCATGCTCCTTGCCCCTCCCTGCCCAGCTTTGCCCTCCCCATACCCCCTCCTGCAGTGTTTCCCAAACGTTTTCGACCTGCGGCTCCCTTGACCATTGGTGACCATTGACTGCGGCTCCCCTTTCCATTATGTTGATACCTGCCAATTGGCATTGCACTGTTTTCCAGATGATTCCATAGCACTCCGCGGCCCTCCTAGCTGGTTTCTGCGGCTCCCCTGGGAGCCGTGCCTCCCAGTTTGGGAACCACTGCCCTCCTGCCCCTCCCACAGCTCCGGCGGGTGGCCAGCGCTCCAACGACACAGGCAGGGAAGGCTCCAGCCTCCTTCCCACTGATGCTCCTGCAGTGCGTGCTGCTAGTTCCGCCGGTGAGGCAGCGCCACGGGATTGAGCTGTTGGGTCAGGCTAGGATTTTTTTGCCTCTGCAAAATTTACAGCTGACTTTAGGCCTTTGCCTTTATGGCCTGTGCCCTTGCCTTCGGCGTGCCTGCTGCCTGTCTGTCAGCTCTTCCCTCCCTGTGTCCCAGGCACCCTTTGAACTGGCCTCTCAACTTTGAACCCCACTAGCAAACAGCTCAGTCTTGGGCATCACCTTGAGCCTCAGCTCCGTGGCAACGCGATCTCCCTGGCAACAGTGGCTCTGCAGTTACCCTTGGCTGCTTCTGACCTGGCCTCTCTCCCTGGAGATGTGACCTCCAGGCTGTTTTCCCCATGAAAATGCACCACTAGGAAAAATGTATAGCTACTGTATGATCTCTCAAGCTGTGGCTGTGCTACTTCTTTCATCTATGGATGCAAAAATAAGAGTAAAGAGGGGGGGAAAATGCTGAGAAATCACAGCTGCGACTAGACACAAATAAACAAACAAACATTGACCCCCCCCCCTCCCAGGAAACAAGGGTGTGAAGCTGTTTGTTCACAGGCATGCTGTGATTCTGCATTGGCTCCTTTATGAAATGGAAGCTCTATCCAGGGCATTGACCCCTCGGCAGCTGCAACAAGGCATCTGCCTGACCTGCGGTGGGACGTGTGTGATGCCAACTGGACCGGACAACAATGGGGTGACTCATCCTAGCGACGCACAACACCCTCACCCAGACAGCAGTGTGGCTCCTGACACAGAGCAAGCATGCGACCGAGCCAGACAGTGTGTGATGGCAGACCAACAGCTTGTCGAGAGACAGGCTTGGAGCTTCAAGGAGCTTCAAGATTGCCTTAATCTATAATGCAATCTTCTGCAATAATCTTTTGTGCATCTTTGATTATTTGGCTGGAAGACATCGAACATAAGGCCTCTGTCAAAGACACAGCATGCACGGAGTCTGATGAAACTGCTATTGAAAAGTCAGCCCATTGGTCCCTCCTGCTCAACTGCCTCCTGGGACTGGCAGCCGCTCTCCCGAGAAGACTCCAGGCAGAGCAGAGGGTCTTTCCTTCACAACCCTGCGACTTGAGATCCTTTCAGTTCTGTAATGAGAAAATTGGAGCCTCCCTACAAGAGAACTGATGGACCTCTTTCTTTCAAGGCATCAATTGAGCAATTTGCTTTTTATTGTTACGTTGTATATACTACACAAGAAACATACATGATCCAACAGCATTACTTTATTTCAACATTTATAGATTTTTGTGTCATATAGCAAAACAGTTTTTCCTTAATAGAGGGAACCAAATGCAGCCCTCATGAGATTCATTCTTCTTCTGTTAATCTTTTGTATGCTGTCTGCTCAAATGCAAATACTTGTACACATTTTGATCCTCAGTAATATGTAGAGGTGCAACTGTTGCTTAGTTTGGTTATCCAAGGAATCGTCAGTGACATGAGACTCAAAATAAATGCAGCATGCTTTGCTGAAGCTGCTGCACATTGCATCACCTCTGCGTAATCACTTGCCAACAGAAAATCTGTTTATGGCCCGATCCTAACATCTGGGCCTTCCCCTGTTGGAACACATGTTCCGTCAGTGGAATGCCTGGGCCTTCGCCAGCACGAATGGTTGGTGACCGTGATCGTTTCGCCACTGGAGCACCCAGCCACTGCTGGTGCGGGCAAGTTAGTGAGTGGGCTGTGGGTGGGGAGGGAAGGCTCAGTGTGGGGATCGGGGCCAGCCAGTGGCATGTCAGGAGAGGACATGGGCAGATATCAGCCGCAATGGTAATGGCAATGCCTATATCCAGTGCCCCCTTCCAGACCTCAACACATCGCCTTGGGCCCACTCAGACTTGCGCCAGCCAAAGGGCTGGCACAGACCTGAGTAGGCCCATCGGGGACCATGGTGGAGCAGAGTAGGTGAGTAAAAAAAGATTTTTTTACTTGCCTACTCTGCTGCACCATGGTCCCCAATCCGTCGCGTCCTGGTCCCCAGCTGGCCCACAGCATGCAGAACTGCTGCTGGCAGGTCGAATATAGGATTGGGCTGTCGGTTACTTTTTGCAGGTGGACAAATAGTCTTGACTCTTTAGTAAGGGGGGGGGGGAGATATTTGCATGATGCAGCAGAATGCCTTTGTTGTACTTACGGCCCAATCATCATCCTATGGGCCCACAGCATCGGTGGAACTCATGTTCCGGCACCACAATGTGCTTAATGGCGATCACAAAACACGACACACTGTAGACTAGTGAGCGCACCCTGACCACTGCCGCAAACAGTGAGCAGCAGCGCCCTCTGCAGGAGTCCCAGCACCGGAACGTTGTCATAGGGGGCAGGCCGAATGGGGCCAGGACCGAGGCAGGGATGGGGGGGTGTCCAGGGCGGGAAGGGGGCAGATATCAGAGCCAGCAGCTCCGCTGATATCCTACCCCCTTCCCGGCCTCAATCCATCTACACACGTCCACTCAGAGTTGTACCAGCAATTGCTGGCACAGGTCCAGGTAGTCCCATCATGGCAGTAGAGGTTTATCCCCGGGCAAGGAAAGTAATGTTTGCTTTCCTGGAGGAGACCTTGGGGGATTGCCTCCCCTCGCAGGATGCCCTCCAGTGCGGGAGGGGGGGGTAGGGTTAGGATTGAGCTGTTGGTGCTTTTTTTTCCCCCTTAACTCTATTCAAATCATCCAAATGTTTTTTCCCAGCTGTATTGATACCTTGATCGCGGCTATGTTTGTATCTGACATGTTAGCAAAGGTCCTGCCGGTGGAACAGTGGACACAAACTACGATGGTCAGTCTTGCACAATCCCGCACAATGGTTTACTGTGGGAAGTGACTACACAGTGGTGTCTCAGTCTGTTTTGTTAGCCACTTCCAAACACTGGCTTGTCCACTCACACAGCACACCAGACCAGAGTTAACCATGTTTTGGTATGGTGTAGGAACTGAGTCACTGTACTGATTTTAAGACTGACACACAATGTATGGTTGCCCCGCTGGAGAAAAGTAACAAGTGTGATGCCCCTACATTTTTTCCTCTAGCTGCCTCTAGGGCAGTTGGGGTGGTGGTTCTTAATTGAGGAAAACAGTGCAGGGGAGAAGGCATTAACTCTTTTCTCCCAGCAATATGGCCTCAAATTCCCATCTCTTTTGTGTGCGTGCACGCGCGTGCCGCGGTTTAACCACAAAAACACAGGTGGATGTGGTCACAACCCTCTCAACATCCTATCTAGCTGGGCCTGCACAAGTTGTAACCTTACAATTCAAAAGCATCCCACCAACTATGTTTTGGCCCCCTAAGGGCTTGAGAAATCTCTTGTCTTGGTCTCCTGCTGGGGCTCCTTGAAAGGCAGGAGGGCTCTGAGTCCTTGACAAGCACCCATACGTGGCTAGGAGGCTGCCTTTCAGGGTGGTGGGTTGCAAACTGTACAGGGCGCCTCGCTGGAGCTGGTGGGATTGTCCCTCTTTATCCCTGGACTGTGGCTCAGCTCTTGACTCACCAGGGTTGGCCAGAAGCACAAGGAGCTGAGCTTGTCTTCCCCCCCCCCCTTGGTTGTAGGAGAAGGAGCAAAGAATCTCTCATTCTTCTCCTACCTTCCTTATGAGTAGCTTCGCAAGTGACGCTTAACCTTTTTGCCTCTCTTACAGCGCTTCTGAATGACGCTAATGTGGCGCATCATGCACTAGAGACTGACTTTAATCGATCAAGGGCTTGAAAATGGTTTTAAAATTCAGATTTAATGCTTGACATGGTGTTCCAGTCACCTGTGAACGGATATGATCATGAGCAGATGCGTTAGCATCGAGATTGAAAAATTGAAGCATCTGGACTCGGGGGGGGGGAGGGGGAAAGCGCATCTCCTGACAGCTCTTTTTCGCTTGAGTCAGGTGACAGGTGTGCCTCTTGGAAGGGCGGGCACAGGCCAGGCCGGAGAGGAGACGGGACTTGTGCTTTCAGCTGGCTGTAAGGGGAAGTGTCCGAGCCGCATTGATTGCCTTCGCACCTGCGAGCTTGAAAGAATAGGGTTGTCAAAATGTCTCAAGTTCACATCTGTGACTAAATGGAAACGTGGTGTTCTCAAATTGTCAGTTTTAAAGGGGGAGGACAGATTCTTAGTTTGTCATGGGCACAGAAACGTCTAGAGGTAACGTGATGACGGGTGGCAAGAGGGGGAACGAGAAGCTGGGAAAGCACTGCAGCGTGAATGTTTGTAATGCAGGTGTTTGTGGCATCATCAGGAAAGCGCATGAAACTTAAACGGTAATTTGTACATCAGCTGTTGACATCTCTCCTATGTGACTTTAACGCTGCACTGTTTGAGTTCTTGGCTCGGTGAAAAGGGTAGCAAAAACAACCCTCTCTGCGATTTCCAAAGCCTTCCCAAAGCTACACTGCTCTGTCTCCTCTGTCCCCCCCCCCCCCCAATATGGCCAAGGCCGTCAGTGACGGCCAAAATATGGCCATTTCTCATTTGTATGCAGGAAACAGTTTTCATCGACCGTCTCTTTCAGCCCTTTTGTGTACACATCTTGCCCAGGTGCTCTGCTTGATTACTAATGGGAAAGAGAAGTCAGGTAACCCCCCTTCAAGGCCGTGGTAACCTCTCTAACAGCGGTATCCTATCCAACTTACACCACCGTTGTAACCAACAGTGCAGCGAGAACGGGAGGCCCCAGAAAGGAGGAGATTCAAATCCCCTCCAAAGGGGGATTCAAAGGGGATTTGAATCCCTTTTCCATTCTGGGGCCTCCCGTTCTCGCTGCACGGCTGGTTACACCGGTGGTGTAAGTTGGATAGGATTGCGCTGTAAGACTTTTCCTATGTCACACGTCACATAAGACGGCACCTTTGTACCCTACAGTAATTAATCCCCCAAATCAGTCACTTGTTTCTGTATGCCAGGCCTTACCTGGGTTCCAAAGCAAGCAATGGGGCCTTTGGGGCCTGCAGAAACTCCCTGAGAATTTTCACTCGTCGCGTAGAAACTCACTTGGCTTCTCTGGAGAATTCTCCAGACATTTCACCTTGGGAAGAAGCCTGGCATTCACATCACATTTCACTGTTTGGAATGTGGATGACGCCAACCCGAGTTTGGCTCAGGTTCCAGGGGGGTGGATGCAGCTGACCGCGCGAGGCCAGGCAGACGTTGAGGTCCAGGGTAGCAAAGGAAGAACTGGAAAGGGGGAAAGCTTGGTCCCCAACGTGGCAGTCCAGGGTGGGGTGGGGGAAGTGAGAAGAAGCAAAACACAGCAGGCTTTGTTACTCAGAGTGACAGGTTGTCGGAATGAGGAGCCAAATCTAAAGCGATCAGGTGTATATGGCCGCCCAGGGCCCTTTTGGTTCTCGGAGTCGCTGGGCTGATGAGCTGCAATACCTTCTCTTACCTTCGGGGTGGCGCTGCAGCACAGCAAAGAGCTCCCTCTACCTGAGAGCTGCCTCAGTGGCACCAAGGGAGTGCTTAGAAGCTTTGGACCCCCCACCGTCCCACCCCCCACACATCACTTCGGACTGCAAGTGGGGGCTGATGTGACTGAATGCTTCCCTATACAAACTAATTCACATGCTCCCTGAAAACAAGCATGTCTGGGACATGCGAGGCTTGGAACCCTTTTCTCTCGCATAAACATACCAGGGACAACAAAGACATGCGTAAGAGAACATGTAGCTCAGCTTCTGGGGGTGGCGGCACTGTGGGGTCTTGTTAAAACAGTTGTGCTTGCAGGGCAGAGCTATACCCCAGGCAGGCAGGCAGCACCAGGTTGCTTGGGGACCAGGGACCAAGCCCAGCATTGGACTCTCCCCCATTATAGCACCCCCTGCTGCCCACTCCTGACAGTGTACTGGGTGCTACCGCTGCCACCAGTACGGAGGGTTGAAGGGCAGCCTGGCCAAGTGGGTTCTCTGAGGGGCGGGACCACTAAGCCAGTGCCCACTTGGCCACCCCGACGTTACTCGAGTCGAAAGGGTTGTGTATGTTGTGTAAAGCCCTGGTTTTTCACGCCTTTATTTTGCCAGATTTTTAATCTGGTTTGGACCTTCCTGTTGCCCCAGAGGCTCTTGCGAGGCCTCGGCATCCTGAGAAAGCTGTTGCGTGATTTGGCTGCAGGAGTCACGTTTGCTCTGTTGCTGCTGCTGTTTATTGTTTGTCGTCCTCCTTTTCCTTCTCCAACTGGCCAGTAAACCAGGAAACTGGCTTTGAGCCAGGTGACTGGACGATGGAGCCCGCCCGATGCCCAAGAGCGAGAAAGTGGAGTATTGGGATCATGTGCAAGCACACACCCTGTGCACACTTGCCCTGGTCCAGTGTCTGGTGCCTGCCTGCCCGGCTAGAGGTGGGTGTAAGCAGGGCTTCTGAGAAGAATTTGATCAGGGGGTACCAAGTTTCTTTGGGGCCCCTTCCCTTCTTCATTAGTCGTTCTGTTTTTATCCAGGAAATTTCCGCCTCCTCTCCTTTGACTCCCAGGCCCCCTATTTGACCAGGTACGATGTACCCCCTGCACCTCCCTCTCAGAGGCCCTGGGTGTAAGGACTGAGGTTCTGGACCGTGTTGGTGGTTTGCCTCTTTGAACCTCGGTGCCAGCCTCTGCCTGCCCAACCCATTCCACCTAAAGCCGCCTCCTTCTGTCTGGGCCCAGAACTGCCATCCTAGCTTAAACTCCGCTACAAGAGGGGCTGGGAGCGAGGGCTGGTTGCTCGGCCCGACACCAGTCCGTTGTCTTACACACCTTTCTTTGCTCTCTGCTCCAAGTATGCCAGGAATGTTAAGAAGTATGTGTCCAGCAACGCTGCGGAGTGTGTCCCTTTGGCGTACTCGGGGTCTAAATGCGTGTACAGCTGCCACAAAAGAACAGGAGTTAATTATAACCTCAGTGCTACAGTTTCTGCCTAAGGAGTCTGAGTTGCCAGCACCCTGAAGGCTTTGCACGTTCCCCACTCTTCCCTTCCCTATTGCTATGCAGTCTTTGCCTCCCTGAGCGGTCGACAGATGGAGAGGAGGAAGCCAGGAAGGCTACCCTGCTCTGCAATCCATTACACACTGTACACACTTTGCCTAGCCTACACACGCTTGCTGCCTGGAGAGACTGATGCATGCGAGAGAGCTGTCTCTCGGGGAGTACTGTACATCCTCAAAACATGTTAAGAGTTTGAAGGCAGGAGGGAGTTGCTTTTTGCCAATTTTTTCCTTCCCTTCTGGCTCATTTGGGATAATGATGGACCCCGTTCTGTTTTCTGGCAAAAGTTATTTAATTAATTGCTTCCATTTAGAGACGCGATGTAGAGGGCACCCTACCCTTCCAGTGAACTTCTGTAGGCGAAATGCAAAAATGTGGGCAGTGAGTCTTGTTGTTACTAAACTCCGTGTACTCTAGAGTGTTTGAAGGAAAAACAAACAGTGCTTTTTCAAATCCACAGATCAGATCCAAACACCTGTTTCTTACTTAGATGAATATTTGCAGCTACAGGCAGTGTTGACATAGGAATTCAAATTAACTTGGAATTTTTTTGCTTTGTGCAAAGTAAATCAAAATTTTAAATACTTAGAAGCTGAATTACCTGGATTTGGAAATAATTAGTGAACTCCCTACTTGACCAATCAAGTGACGTCCCCTGCAGCATAATAGGAGAGACACTTGCAAATTTCATAAATAATGGGAGGAAATTAAGCTTAAAAAGCACATGCAGCAAATTTCAAATTCATGAATTCTCAGTAAGCAAAATTAAATCAGCCTGCATGTTTTCAGCTTTGAAATGTGTGTGTGTGTGTGTGTGTGTGTGTGTGTGTGTGTGCTCGTGTGCAGGCTAATGTGAGTTTGCACCTTTTCAAAGCTATTATGCTTTTGAAAATGTGAATATGCAAATATCCTTTGCTTTAAACTATTGCCAAAACGAATGTTCAAGGCTCGAAGTGGAGTGATGATGCCCTATATTCACAAGAGGCTTCCCTCCTCCTCCTAACGCTGGCAAGGCTTCTCTTGGAGACTTTCTGAAATCTTTGCCCAGATGCATCTTGCAAAACTGGAGTCGTGCTGGGGCTGTAATTTCCAAAAGAAGAGGCTCTGGGCCTAGAGGATGCCTGGTAGCCACATCCTAAATGCTGTGTTGTGCCCCAGATGTGTGGGAAAGAGGTTGTGGCGATTCTGTGATTAGGCAAATTCATTCTGCATGTTCTCGGGGTGGGTCGGGGGAACACACATTATTTTTTCCTCCCAGAACCAGTATAATCTAAAAAATGTGTGCTTGACCGAGATTTGGATTTGGATTTCTGCTTAGCCGTGTGCTCGTGAGGCGGTAGTGGATGTATTGCTATCTTGACCTCTGTTTCCCCATCTGTAAAGTGGGAATAAAAGGGCTGTTGGAAACCGGCAAGGCAAAGCTGTTAAATACTTTGCAGATTTTAAAACACTGTTATTGCCTCACCATTCCAGGAGCGAGTCCTCTTGGGGCTCAACTGCCCCGTTAGAGCACCTGCATGGCAGACGGGACCTCCCAGATTCAGACCCTGGCACTTCGGGTTAAAGGGTCTTGGGCCACGGGCCTGGAACGGTCCTTCTCCCGAGACCCTGGGTTGGTATTCTGCTGTCAATGTGGAGATGGCGCAATCATCTGTCTCAGTACAAGGCAGCCTTGCATGTCCTTGCGCCACAGTTTGGTAACAGGAGCACTCGTACGAGCAAGGGCTGCTTAATTTTCGTTGACTCTCGACTCCGTTCCCACGAATGGAGCGGTTTTCTCATTACTCCCAGGCGATTTCCCCTCCAGACACCTTACAGGGCCAAGTCTGTAGCTTCAGCAGTTTGTGCCCGTGGATGCTGCACATGTGAACGCTGACTTGCGGCGCAATCCAGTGTAACGGCGCGTTTACGACACCCTGCGCGTACATTCGAGGAGGCCCATGGGCCTCCTGCCGCTTACACCCAGAGAAGGTGCGCTTACATCCCTCAAGGTGCACCAGGGCTGTCCCGGGGCAGCTCGGAACCTGCATAGGATACGACGGCCGGCCCTTTAGACCGGCCACCGTATCTTATACAGGATTGGGCTACCCGTGGTGAAGAGACTGAATTGCAAACTGGCAAGTCCCTGATTTCTGTCCCACTTTTTCCTTGAACTTGCCAGGTGGCCTCAGGCAAGTCACAGGCTCTGTGCTTCCAGCTCCCCCTTGCAGTAATCGACCCACCTGCAAGGATAACACGAAGTGCCTTATGGGTTGAGAAGTCTTTGAAATCTTGAAGTTGGTAGACAAATCACTGCCTTGAGGAACCTGCAGATTCAGGGATAGTATACCAGCAGTTGCTGACCAAGAAAAGCAAGAGACGGCTTTTGCCCTCACCTCCTACTCGTGGGGACCCCAGAGGCATCCGGTTGGTGCTGATGGACCTTCAGTCGGATACAGCAGGGCTCCACTTGTCTTTGAGTACTGTATTTCTTCGATTCTAAGACGCATGTTTTTTCCCAGTTAAGCATTTCAAAAAATGGGGTGCGTCTTAGAATCGAATATCTCCAAAAAGCACCCCAAAATGCCATTTCCTTACTTACCGGGACTTGGGGGAGCTTCAGGGAGGTCTGCGCGACCCTCTGCAGGCCTCCCCGATCTTCAATTCAGCGAAAAACTGCGATTTTCAGCCATTTCTGGTTTTCGCGAAAACCGGAAATGGCCGAAAATCACTGTTTTTCACCAAACTGAAGATCGGGGAGGCCTGTAGAGGGTCGCGCAGACCTCCCTGAAGCTCCCCCAAGCCCCGGTAAGTAAGGAAATGGCATTTTCTGGCGGACCGCAAAGGCACTGCTCAAAGGCAGTGAGGAGATCGTCAGCTGCAGCGCGGGGCATGCTGCGGCGAACTCTCAGGTTCAGGAAGAGAGAGCTCGCTGCTGAGCAGAGGTGGCAAAATGGCACGGTAAAAATCAGATCGCCGTGGCAGGCAAGCTGGGGAGAGTTGGTGCTGAGCAGACAAGTTGAAGGAAGGTGGTGCGCCTTGCAATCGATGGTTGTTTTTTTTTCTGCTGGTATTCCTGGAATTAAGATGCGCCTTAGAATCGATGGCGCCTTCGACTCGAAGAAATACGGTAAATCAGACGGTCACATTTCCATCCATCACTCCTGCTGGTTTTGTATGGAACAGTGAATCTAGGAGAGCCTGCTTCTCTCTGGCGAACCTTCTCATGTGGCCGTGTCGGCTGGGGACTCGGGGCTCCAGCCATTGTCGCTTCGGGATGTTAAATCTTCTGGCTTCTTCAGTGGCCCCGAGGCTACGGAGCCACACCCTTCGGGACGGAGCCACACCCTTCGGGACGGAGCCACACCCTTCGGGACGGAGGCCTCTAGAATCGCCACTCTGTGTGGCTGCATTGGCGACGGCTCTCCCTCAGGATCTGGGCCGCTCCCTCCCCTCTCTCGGCCACCACCCTCCCCACTGCCTGCTTTGGGTGACATGTTCCCTGGGGGTAGAGAGTTGTCTGGAATTTGCTTGTGTATAAAACTCGGGCAGGCGCCATCTACACTTTCGGTGCTGTATAAATAACAAAGCTGTTTACAAAAGCGTTTAATCTTTCACTCCTTCTGTTCTGTTCTTGGCTTTGTTCTTTTAATGAAGTATTTTAATCTGTTTGTTTTAATGGTGGGGTTGGTGTATGCAATGATGGTACAGTGACCGTGTGTATGGGTAGAAGAATGATCCGTACACATTAAATGTATGTGTGGCAAGCCGCAGTACCCACTGGGGCACAGTGGAGCAACAGTAGGGAGGGGCTATTGTGGTGGGCTTCCCTTGAGGGCACCTGATTGGCCACTTTGTGAAAGAGGCTGCTGGACTTAGGTCTGATCCAGTGGGGCTCTTCTGATGCTCCTGCGTTAATGGGATGACGGCTGAGCTTGTTCCAGAAAGGTAATGCACCTACCTAGGTAATTATCCTGTGCAGGGCCAAATGAATATGAATGTAAAATCTATACTGCTTTTCTGTCATTACCTCGATTTAAAATGAATGCAGCAAATCAAATTGGTGCTACAGCAACCATGGGCATAAAATGTGCTGTGTGCATGCACATGTGCGCACAGCCGTACTCGTCATGTAGGTGCTGATTGGTACAAAGCACCATCAGCACACATTGCACTTTCAGCTAGCATAGGAAGGAGAAAAGAGTCCTTGCCTCTGTTGTATTCAGTCTCTTCAAGTGCCATGCCTAGAAGGCCTCAGGAGGAGTTGGGCCATGTGAGAGAAGTGGGCAAGCAGTTGCATTTTGCAATCTGAGCCTCTCTGGTCATCTCAGGGGTCTGAACAATCCTTGTCCTGAGATAGACTCGAGACAGGCAGCAAATGAGTCGTGCTTGTGTGTTTTCTACCAAGTCTCATGCACTTGGATTTTCTAGTCAGTTGCGAGCAATAAATGGTGTTGTTGTCAGAACTGCTGGTCTTCTGTAGCAAGGAGCCTGCAATCATTGGGTGACACTACAGAGGGCGGGGCAGAAGAAGCAAGGGGATGACCGCTGGGGGAGTGTGGTGGTGGTGGTTACGTGTGCTGTAGGTTTCATGTGCACCTTTCCAATCTGTGGCTAGGACTTCTTTTGTTCCTTGCCCTGTTTCAAATGCTGCCGTTGGGCCAAGGCAGGGTGACCTGCATACCCTACCCCCCTGAGCAGGTGGCCTGCCCCAGGATTCCAATCTATCCTGCTGCTTTGTCTGTCAACTGCTATATCCTCTCTGGGCAGGGCCAGAGGGTGGAGCCAGGGCAGCCCTTCAGACATCAAGGGTGGGAACTTGCAGGAGCCTCAGGCTGCAATCCTATTCACACTTACCTGGAAGTAAGCCCCACTGACTATAATGGGACTTACTTCTGAGTAGACATGCATAGGCTTATGCTGTCAGTCTAGGCAGCGCCTGGGCAAAAACCTGATGACTAATTTTCATTTATAAAGTTGTTTTACTGCTTTGCCTCTCGACTGTGTAAATTTCCAGGTGATTTACCAAATTTAAGAAACAGTAAAATCTCAAACTACAGTACAGTCCATAAGAACAAGATAACAGCAGAAAAAAAAAACCAGAAGCAATAATAGAGTCAGATGCTGAAACTTCTCAGATGTTTGAAAAGCCTGGGAAAATGGAAAGGGTTCGCCTGGCACTGAAAAGACAGCAAGGCTGGTATCTGGTGAGCCTTCTTGAAAAAAGACTTCTATAGTTGGGGCATCACAGCACAGAAAACCCTTTACTGAATCACCCCCTTGCCTCCCCTGAGGAAGTTATGGGTGAAATCTGGCTGAATCTGGAGTTGAATAGCTTGTCCATCCGCTGTACAGGTTACCATATGGGTTATTGGCAAAAACACTGTGGCCTGGTTCAGATGTCGCACACAATCATGGTGTAGCATGATGACTGTTAGTCTACACCAAATCCCAGGGGCCAGTCCTATCAAACTTTCCAGCGCTGATGCAGCCGCAATGCAGCCCCAAGGTATGGGGGAAAACGTTCCCTGACCTTGAGGAGGCCTCCATGACTGCCCCCCTACCCATTGGCACGGCGGCATCAGCACTGGAACGTTGGACAGGATTGGGGCCCCCAGCTTCACGTCCTGCCTTGTTCATAGACTGTAGTTGGAACAAGTTGGGATTTGCTGGGTTCAGATGTCATGATAAATCCTGGCTTGTTCTAAACCCCCAATGGAAAATTGAGGTCACCCACTCATGTGCAAAGTGAAGAGTTGAGAGGTTTCACTCAACAGCTGAATTGGGCCTGTTTGTCCTGACTGGAGCATGAAAAGAAACGACTGGCTGGCTGTCCGGGCCAAGACGTGGCCCTGCAGTCGCCGCATTCATTCCCCGTAGCCCCATCCACTTTTTCTGATCTGCAGAAATATGGAAAATCTCATTTATGTTCAAAACAGAAGCTTCTTTCCTGATATCCCTGAACGTTCCTGGAACTAGGGAACAGCTGTGCTAGCAAATTAGACTTGTTTTCACAGCCTATGGCGTGCCGTCTGCCAAGGCCCAAAATTAATATTTAATTTTTATGTAATCACCGCGCACCCGTTGCTATGGCTCTTAGGCACATGGCGTACACTGAAAGCCCGACGCTCCGTTGTCTCCACCCCTTGCGTGCCCTTCGCGACTTGACCCTCCAAGCAGAGTCCGCTTGTGTGGCTTGGCGAGAGAGGAGACGGCTGGCAGCCGGCCTTCCCTTGTGGGCCTTTCGGAACTTGGTTCTTGAGCTGGGAACTCTCCACCGAGAAAGAAAGCGCTTGATCTCAGCAGCTCCGCTGGCAACAAATGCAGGTGAAACCAGTTTGGGATAGCTACCTTGGCTTAGAGCCTTTGGTTCACCTCCCCCCCCCCCCCCGGAATGTGTCTCAGCCCCATTCAAAGCCATTTAAGCCAACAGACATCCATCACATTTTGTGAACACACATTGTGTGAAGCAGGACTTTTTTCCCCCTGACCTGAATCTCCTGCCGTTTGATTTCATTTGATGATGTCCTCCCACAAGCTCTAGTATTAATCAGAGTGGGTGAAAGAGAGAATTATTTTCTCCACACCATGCATAATGCTATAAATCTCTTTCATGCCCCAGGTGCCCTTTTTCTAAATGAAAGCGTCTCCCATGCTTAGCCATTCCTCGTAGGGAAAGGGCTCTCCCTTCCCGATCCTTGGGTGGTCCTTGTCTATAGGTTTCCCAGCTCTGCAACATCTCTTTTTGCAAGCAAATTACCACCAATCCTCTATGCAGGGCACTAAGGCAGCAGCACTCAAAGCTGCTTCCTTCAGGGAATGCGTTCTGCATCTGTCAGTCTGAGCTTGCCAAGGATCGCATGAATCTTTGCCACAGAGCAGCGGTGTAGCAAGCAGGGGGCGGATCACACCAGGTACTATCCTGGAGCGGCATGGAGGGGGTGCCACTGAGGCTGCCCAGCCAAGATGGCGGTGGCGGGCAAGTTGCTTCCCTGATGGCAGCGAGCAGCGGGCAAGCCACCACCACCGCCATTGCCATCCCCTCCTTGTGCTGGCGGCGGCGGCAGCTGCTTGGTCCTCTTGCTGCTGCACCTTCTCCCTTGGAGGCTTGAAGGAGAATGGAGGTGGGCGGCAACAAGATCGCGAAGAAGAGGAGGAGGAGGGGGCGATGGCCATCACTGTCGCCTTCTCTTCCGGTGAGAGGCCGGAAGTGATGTTGCAATGCAACGTCATGTGACGTCAACCTGTTACCGCCCCGGGTGCCGCTGCCACAAAGCCCTTGTACTTGGCTTATGTGAGGCACCAGCCAGGGCCACTCTACACAAATTGAGAACGTGCCCTAGAACAACATCCTCCTCCTCATCATCATCATCATCATTAATAATAATAATAATAATAATATAATTAATTAATTAATAAACCAGTATTTACCGGTATATACCGCCTTTCCTTTGGTCATCAGATTTCTCCTCCGACTTTAATTCAAAGGCAGTTTACATGGGCAGGCTTTCTAAACCCCAAGGGTTTTTTACAATACAATAATAATGTTCTAATCTTTCGTAGAACCCTTCATTCTAGATGTTGCTTTCACAGTCCAGCGCGCTCTCTCTCTCTCTCTCTCTCTCTCTCTGGCGTTCACCTCACCACGCTTCAGCTGACAGGCAACCTTGACTCTCACTCAAGTGCAGCTGCAGTTCCACTCCCCCACAGAAGCTCTGCAACTTATCAGCTCAGCATGCTGGCAGCTCTCCAACAGACACTTCCGGCCGTCTTGAACTGCCGTCCTTCAGATCTTCAGGCATATATGAGACGGTCACTCTACCAACTGAGCCAGACGTCCATACTCAAAGTTCCTTTGCAGGAGAAGATCAGAACTGGTCTTCAAGCTTGTCTTCCGGGGAAGTCAGTTGCCTGGACCAGCAGAAGCCAAAGGAAGTGTGGGACCCAAGGCTAAGGGCCATTGGGAGGTTGCATCCCCTTCCTCCCACCAGGAAAAAAACATCATGGCAGCTTGGCCTCAGCCATTGGTCAGAGGAACGGCAGCTGCAAGGAGCTGCTTCCCCCTCCCCTCCCATACAAGGAAAGGCTGCTCTGCTTCAATTGTCAGTTGTCTGAGCCATTAAATGCAAAGGGAAATGGCTTTTGGCTTCTGCTATTGGCTAGGACTGAGGACTGCTAAGTTGCGTATGTGTGTGGGGAGAAATTATTACTGCAATTCAGTATTTGCTGCCTTGAGACAGTATAAATCCTCAGCATCTCTGTCCACCTTTGCTGCTTTTTCATTTGAAGAACCCCAGAAAGGCTTCCAAGGTGCCCCAGGGTTTTCCAGAATGTAGTTTTAAAAACTGATGCACTACAGTATTTACTATTTATTTGCCTCACAGAAAGAAGTGTGCCTTCGTATGTGACAGGCGCCCTCCAGAGCGACTCGTCTCAAAGTTCCTGGGTTCTCTGCACAGGCAGGAAGAGCCAACAAGGTCTGTGGGCGGAAGAGGGGAGCAAGTGCCATGAAATGGTCATAGGGAGCCAGTGCCACTGGTACAGACCCCAGAGTCTGGCCTCTGGTCTCCAGAATACGTGGAAAACTGGCACTAAACTGGAAACCAGGGAGCAGTATCAGCACCAGAAAGGCATTTGTTGCTGTGTACAACAGTATGACTGAGAGAGAGAGAGAGAGAGAGAGAGAGAGAGAGACCTGTCATCGCTCCATGACTGGGCAGACATGCAAACCAGGCAGCCAGCAATGAAAGGAGTCTCAACAGCGTGACTGAAACAGCGAAATAACACCAAATCAGTCCTCAGTTTTCGAAATGGACAAAGCCGAGAAGGGGGGGGGGAGGAGGAAGTCAGAGAAAGGTGACCATGTTGCACGTTTATACACTGCATGTTTAGACCAGAGAAGTGGTGCTAGGGTGCCGAGCTCAAGTACTCCAGACAGGTTCTGGAGCTGAGCTGAGCCCTGGGGAGCTTAGTTCACAGTCAGGCCTCTCCTGCATATACACAACAATCATGCAGCCCTTTTAAAGCTAAGAAGGTACCTGAAGTAAATAGAGTTGCATTAGCTGCCTTGATTCAGCTGGGAGAGGTTTTGCAAATTATTCATGATCTTGCAATTAATAAGAGCCCGGGAGTGGATGGTTTCTCAAAGAGTTTTATAAAACCTTCTCTCATCCTGGCTGGACCACTTTCCTTTAATTATGAAGGACTGTCTGGAAGAGAGTCAGCGACATCTCGGAGAGAAGCAAGGATCTGCTTCCTGAGAGCGAAAGACTGCTCAGGCCCAGCTCTGGTTCTGTCCAGCTGCCTGATAGCCGTACTTAGCCAAGATCTTGAAGTCAAAGCTCAGTCTTGACAAAGAGAAGTTTAATTTTTGGTCTCCCAAAAGTAATTAAAAATAGCCTCCCAAGGGAGATGTACCTGACCCCACCATCTCTGCCAGGTTGTAGCCGGGGGGGGGGGGGGTAAAGACCATTCTTGTTTCAGTGCTCTTTTTTGGAATGGGTTAATGCTGTACTGTGAATTTGCTGCTGCTGTTGTCTTGACTAGTAGGTGTCTTTGTTCTTGGAACAACTACCGGTAGTTGGATTTTCTTTTCTGTTTTAAGATTTGGTTGTATTTTATTTTGTTTAACTGTGTTTGATATCATGTTTCTATTATTGTAAGCTGCTTGAATATTCCTGTAATAAGGTGGGCTAGAAATTGATTGATAAGAATGGATTTTACTTTGCCTGTTACGTTAATGTGTCACCTTTTGTACAATGTGTTCAAGGTGGTTCACACTTTAAACTAATGGTTGATAACATGATGATACAAACAAGAAAAGGATTTTTAATAGTTTTGTTAGTAGGGACCACGCTAGATTCATAAAGGGTTGGGACCAGGGAACCTAAAGACTGATACTGTTTTTGTGTTCTTTTCTGGAATATGTGTTATATTACCGATATGTGTTTTTATGTTGCCTGCTGTTTCTTTAAATTTGACTGTAAGTTGCCTTGGGTACCCCCACTTTAGAAGAGAAAGATGGGATAAAAATATTTTACCTTTAAAAGGAGGGACTCCCCATATTTTGTGTTTTCTGTTGTGGAGCTACCTCACCCCCCCTGCTGCAACCAAAACACTCTCTTGGCAATGCTGTTGACAGACGACTTACTTATCAGCCAATTGAACACTGATTAAAACTGCAGTACTAAACATACTCACTATGACAGCGATTTTCAACTGATACGCCACAGCACATTGGAGTACCGCGAAAGGTCCGTAGGTGTGCTGTGGGGGTTTGGAGCACAGTGGCTGAAAATCACTGAAAATCTCTTCTGAGTTCTGCGGCTCTGTTTTAGGGCAACTGTCTGTAGCAGGGGTGGCCAAACTTGCTTAACAAACTTCAGATGTTTGAGAGCTACAAGAGAGATGTTTGAGAGCCATAATACTTAAGAAGCATTTACATTATTAAATATATTTACTCACCATGAACATTAAACTTATGTTTTAATTCAGTGGACTCTCAGTTTATACCTGTAAATAATTATAAAGTTTGAACATTTCTTATTTACCTTTTATATTAATTGTGATGCAAAAAGAAGCTCAGCCAACATGTTTCCGAGAGCCACACATTAAGAGCTGCATGTGGCTCGCGAGCCACGCTTTGGCCACCCCTGCTCTATAGTAACAAATTGTCTGTCCCTCTTCCTCTGCTGGCTCTGCTGGCAGAGGAAGAGGAGCAGACAATTCCTTACTACAGACAGTTGCCCTAGAAACAGAACTGCAGAACCCGGAAGAGTCTCCTGGAAGCTAGAAGTGACCAAAGACCTTAGAGGTCAGTGTGCCGTGAGAAGGAAAAAGTTAAAAATCGCTATGCTAGGGAGTGAGCCCCGTTAAGCACAGTGAGACTTCCAAGTAAGCATGAATAGGACTGTACTGTGGGTCTTTGTTGCATGGCTTCTATGCTTCAGGTGGGCTGTCTGTGTTTTGTTGTTAAAGTGCGACTGTGACTTGCACATTTGCTCGGTTTAACATTTTCTTTGGTGCCTTGTTGGTTACTCGGAGTTTAGAAGAATTGGAACAACTGGGAAGGTGCGGAATTGTGTGTGTTTTACACCTCAACCCCACCCCACACATATATACACACACACAGTCCGCCTGTCAGCACAGTGCACAGCACAGCAGGGTTCTGTCCCAAACCAGAGAACTGGTTTATCCTGGGAAGAAACTGGATGTATGACCCACAGTCGGTGAGGGTACTGCGACAACAGCTTCACCACTCCAAGTTTATACATTTGAACACACTCTGATTTAATCATCAAGACAATGGAAACTCCCCTAAGCCATCCTTTAATTGCAGAGCAGGCATTCCATACAATGGATGGGTGGTGGTGTTCTATCGAAAATTGGTTTTGGCCAGGATTTTATTTACCCGGTATGTGGCTTCTCATGATTTAGGAAAACCTTTCTGCTAAGATTGGAGTACGTGTTTTTTTTAATCTAGGAAATTGAGTGCCGAAAAGGGGCACTGCAGAGGAATGCCCAGCAGTAAGTTATTGCCAGTTCTTTTTCTTGCTCTGTTTATTTAGGTTAAAATGAGAAGGAATGGCAATGTTAAAAATACACCTTGCAGGAATATGCACAAAATTGTACGCAGATGGCTTAATGGCATCTATTATACAACCATTTACATTTTTATTTGAATTTAAGAAATTACTAGTAGAGATTAGCCAAGTCTCCAGATACAAGGTTAATGATAGCAGAACAGAATGGATGATTGTAAATATTATCCAGGTCTAAAAGACAGGGAGAACTTATTTAAGCTAGAATGGAAGGTTAGGCCTATAAATTGCTTGGGTATCTGTATACCCTTTGATAGATTAGTGGTTTAATTTTAACTTTTGAACTAGTGATTACCCAAGTTAGTAAGGATTTGACAGTATGAAGGAAAATACAAATTCGCTCGGTTTAGAAGAATAGCTTTATTAAAGATGCATCCACTTTCAGAAGCATTACTGCGAAATTGGAATTTGCCCTCAGTCAGTGCCCAATCTGAGAGTGAATAAAAAGGGGTTAACAACTGTTAATAGTCGGTCCTCGGAGAGTTCCCTGAAAGAAGAGGCCGCTCAGAGTTTGGTATGAACACAAGCAACCTCAACCTGAGAGGAGGGGCTGAGGTTGATGCTCCCCCACTCCCCCTTGGGTCGTTAGTGTGGGGAGAATGAAAGAAAACAGCGACGGCCTGGTGGTTTGTGGGTGAGCCAGAGACTGGATTTGACCTGAAAAGACAACTAAAATGGAGGTGCTGGGGAGAGCGAGCCAGGAAATGGGACACCTTGGGCCCTGAAGCAGCTAGCTGGGGATGTAGCCTGATGTTGCCTGCAGGGATATTCTGCTATCTCCCTCCATCCAAATGCTCAGCCTTGTGTTATGTGTTAAGAAAGCACTGCAGACATTATTAGGTAAAGGTAAAGGTGACCCCTGACAATTAAGTCCAGTCGTGTCCGACTCTAGGGTGTGGTGCTCATCCCCATTTCAAAGCCGAAGAGCCAGCGTTGTCCGAAGACTCCTCCGTGGTCATGTGGCCGGCATGACTCTCCTTGCCGCGTAGCATGCGGCTGGAACACGGAGCGCTGTTTACCTGCCCACAAGCGGTACCTATTTATCTACTCGCATTAACATGCTTTGGAACTGCTAGGTTGGCAGGAGCTGGCCAAGCAACGAGAGCTCACCCCGTCGCGGATTCGAACTGCCGACCTTTCGATCGACAGCTCATGGTTCAGCGGTTTAACCCACTGCGCCAAAACCAAAACACAATAAGCCTCCAGTGATCTCTCTTCCAAGGAAGCCAGGACCCAGCAAGGAAGCTACACCCTTGTAATGCTTCATTGCTCAAGGAATGGTGCACAATAAGCATGTAATGGGACTTTTCCTATTGTTTGTTGCTGCCAATTCTTAGTACCTAAGAGAGCGATTGCGGAAGCTGCAAAACTCTTTGATGAATTTTTATGGGGAGGGGAGGAAAAAAAGGAAAGAATCCAAAGTTTTAGAAGAACAGAAGACGATCTGGCAGAAAAGGACAGAATATATGTTGTTGTGATGTATCTCAGTTGACATGTCTGATAGATGTGAAATCAAAGGGCGGATGGTTGGTTTAACTTGGAGCAAGACTCTGATAAATATCCATTGCATTTTCCCCCTTAGAGTAGTAAGATGTTAAGAAGCACAAAAGCAATGGAAATACAGCAATAGTCTCTCTAGCAAACGTTTGGAATAGGTTAAATCCAAATTAAATCCTAGAATTTTACCCCTAGAATCATTTTAAAATCGACAAGATTGAACCATTGTGGGACCTGTGCAGCCTGATGTAAGGGAACTGTGTGATAGGGGTGCTGAGCGAACGTCTGTTGTGCCTGCCCAGTCATTTTTTAGAGCTGATGCCATTTATATTGGTAGAGGGATTGTAGAATCAAGATCAAACTATTTGACTTCCTTGATCAAGGCATGTAAAGAATCTTTACCCAGAACCTATGTAGCAATATTGGAATGGTTTAAAAATGGGGGGGGGGGGGGAGAGAAGCTAGCTGGCAGGAAGTCCTGGGATATGAATGTAAGAAAGCACAACTATCCTGTTGTAGTGAGAAATCATTGAAAAATATTGTCTAGATAGTATTTTGATGCCTGGGAGGGGAGGCTGAGGCTACAGTCCTAAGCACACTTACTGGAGAGTAACAACCCAATCCTAACTACACTCCCCTGCAATGCAGCCACGCCAACGGACCGCGCACTGCATTCTGCAGGGGATGGACAGTCGCGGAGGTCTCCTGGAAGTAAGGGAACATTTGGGGCAAACCTCCGCTGCCCAAGTGGATCTCCTCAGATCTGTGCCAGCCATTTTACTGGTGCAGGTCTAGGGAGAGGGAAGGGGAGAGGGAAGTGGCTTAGGATCTGCTGCAAGTTGCTGCCGCCCGGTTTGGAAATAAAGAAATAACTGTATTTCCTTTTGTCCGTTCTAACTCTCCCGCCACTACGTTTTAGTGGATGTCCCCTAGTTCTGGTGTTGTGCAAGAGGGGAAAGAACACCCCCCTATCCACTCTCTCCATCCCGTGCCTAATTTTATATAATCCTGTCAGGCTGGCATGTTCTTTCTAGACTGAAGAGCCCCAATAGGCTCCTTGGCATTGTGGGTTTGAGACTCCTGTTGTGTATTTGGGGTCTACCGTTTGCATACCTGTTCATATTTCTGTTCTATACTGCAGCAAGTCTATGCCTTGGCAAGGTACAAGAACAACTTTCCTGAATTCCCAAAACTGTTTGTTATCACGCCAGCTTCTGGACTGTGTTGTAGTTTTGCTTTTATAGCATATTTACAGCCCGATCCTCTCTAACTTTAGAGTGGCAGAACACGCACTCTGCTGCTCTAAAGTGTTGCAAACATGCTGTAAAGCGCGTTTGCGATGACTCGGGAGTAAGGGCCGCTGGCACAGAGGCCGGCAGCCCTCACTTCCCCGGCGGATGGTCCCTGTACCCGCCCATACAGGTACGCCCTTCACCAGCGTACCTGTACCCATACAGGTACACCCTTGCTTCACCAATAGCAAGGGCAGGGGGAGGGCAGACCAGACGGTGAGGGAGTGAGTCCATTGGCCGAACCGGGCGAAAAGAGGGCAGGGATATCAGCGGTGCGCTCCGCCTATTTCAGCTTAACCCCGCCGCTTCAGATGTACATTAGCTTCAGAGTTAGTGTACATCCAGGGAGGCCCATAGGCTCCTGGCAGCCCTACACTCGGGGAAGGGAACAAATGTCCCCTTCTCCTGAGGTGTTCCCGTGCCGTGCGGGTGCGGGTACCCGGTGCGGCCCGGGTACGGGCTCAGGATTCCGTGGCCGGCCCTTTAGACCAGCCACAGAAAGTTGGGTAGGATTGTACTGTTTGTATGTTTTGCTGTGTAGTAGTTTTTGCTGCGTTCCCACTGCAGCCAGTGGCACAGTTCATTCCTGGCTCTGGAGACTCCCAGACCCCTTCCCCATTTTGCACCACGTCTGCGTCGTTACAGCTGTCAGTTGGGTGGGGGCTGGAGCAGAGCACCATTCCAGCACCAGCCAGCACGGCCCTTAAAACTGTAACCTTGAGCTATAACATCAATATAAATCTTCCTCAGTTCAGATTCAATAATACTATTGGTGTGACAAGGTTGACAGGTCATGCCAAAATTAATACATCAAGTGAGCCTGGGTCTGAACTTCGGTGTTTTCTCTGTTTTTCAAATGACAACACATGTTGCTTTTGTTGTGTTTTCTTACGATGCCTTGAATGCCATTTTTTGCTTCCTTTTAAGATCATTTTTTGGCTCTGCCTTCACCTATTATCTTGGCGCCACAGCTTGGCAGCGTCGACTCCGTCATTGTGGACCTGTGACCCTGCCGTGTACGGGATGGAGGGCTGGGTCATCCAGACTGGCGTGGTCTCTTCTGGCTAGCAACACTTCTCCAGGCCTCTGGCATCTTTCTTTTAACCTGCTACTTCATTCTTGAGCATGAGATTGAACCCCGGACTTCCTGCATGCTGAGCACACACTCCACCACTGCACTGGAACCTCCTCCCTGCTCCATTGAGCAGCCTCAGTGTTGATCGAGAATTGTTGCAGGACCGGCTTAAAATGGAATTTCAATAACATTTGCATGGTCTCCCTTTCTTTCATGCAGTGATGGAAAGGAAAAGTGATGTGAAACTTCAGATTGGTTGATTGTCTCTGTGGACAGTAAAGTTCTTTAGGTCATTAATAATGACGACTTCAGCCAGGCTTAATTGATTTATTAATAATGAATCAACACACAGCCTAGTCTACGCTACAGTCTTGGAAAAAGCGATATCTCAGCAAGTCTGCTCTAAGACCCTCTAGAAGAGACAAATGAACAGAATTTCCTTGTAGTTTTATAGTGCTCAAAAGAACTGTCAAAACAGAGAGCGTTTTTATTATTTAAAGGGCCTTTTCACACATTATACAGCAACAAATTAGAGTTTGCTGCTGAGTATATACTACTCCGCTGCCAGCCATAGGCAATCCTGGCTCTCTGATTTACTTGTGCGATGCTTGTGTTTTGAAAACACCCGTTTGCCGCATTCACACTTCATATATATATTTTAGGGGTGCACTTAAAAGGAAAAAAAATGTAATGTTTGGAGAGAACTACAAATGCACATAAAAGCTACTCATGGAAAAAAGACTTTTTCACCATTCCTTTTCCTTCTCTATATTTAGCGACTTTGAACAATAATTAGAAGTGTCAAGTATTCCACTTCTGTTCTAGTCTCTCACGATTTGTTATTTACATTGTCTTTCCTCTGAGGTGCTCAGGGCAACTTACATGGTTGTCCTGCCACCGCCCCACCGCCCCCATAACCCTCGCAACAAGCGGGTAGGGTAGGCTGAGAGAGCGTGACAAGCCCAAGGTCACACAGTAGGCTTTGTGGCTGAGTGTGGGTTGGACCCCCCCCCCACCTCCTCCTCGGCCTCCTGCCTGTTTACACTGCAGTAAGTCCCGCTGATTTCAGTGGTGCTGACTGCTGACTCCCCATTACCGCACTGACACCCTCCTTGCTCTTGTGGCATCTCGGCTGTGTGCTACTTTTGGTTTAAGTCAAAATAAGGGGTGGGTGGGGGTGTTACATTCTGAGATTAGCATTCACCATGTAAATAGTGCCAAGACTGCTCTTAAGCATACAGTCTGTTGGGGTATCTCCTGCGCCAATGGAGACTGTGTGTTCAGGTGCTGCAAACTGGGCTGGTGGTGGTGGTAGTAGTCATGTTAGGAAAATACATAGGAAGTGGCCTGAAACCTGTGACACTCTGTCTGCACAGTGGCATGGTATGGCGGCAAGCGGTGCGAAGAGTGCAGTGTGTCTGGCCATCTCATACCTCACGCGGCAACGCATGAGAGCTGCTTTGCCAGGCGAGAGGAGATGAAAAAATTGAACTTCACCCAATCAGAAGGCGCTTTCACTGCTGTGAGGCAGGACGCGAAAGGAAGCAAACAGCCAATCAGAATCGAGTCTGAAAAGATGCAATTCTGATTGGCTGGCGGGGGGCAGGGAAGGACATCTTCTGCTTCTCTCTGCGGCTTCCTTCTCTCTCTTCTCTCCTCTCCTCTGTACTCAGCCAGTATAGGCAGGAAGCGGCATGGTGCGAAGCAAAGGCCGACTCCCCTTTGTCTTGCTTTGTGCTGCGCCACTGTGCGGACAGCGTGTCACAGGCTTTGTTCTGAGACAGACCATCAGGCCATCTTAGATGGTCGACATGGGCAGGCAGCAGCTCTACATAAGAACATAAGAAGAGCCCGGCTGCTGGATCAGGCCAAAGGCCCATCTAGTCCAGCTTCCTGTATCTCACAGTGACCCCACCAGATGCCTCAGGGAGCACTCAAGACAACAAGATAACCTGTGTCCAGTCGCCACTCCCTTGCACCTGGCACAGAGAGAACCTACTCCTACAACCAAGAGGTTGCTTTTCCCCATCATGGCTTGTAAGCTGTGATGGACTTCATGTCCTGCGTTTCAAAGAGAATCTTTCTCTGCTGTACCTGTAGAACAGGGGTGGCCAACCTCCCACCATGAGGGCTTTTGTGTTCTTAAGAGTTGTGTAGAAGACAGAACCTTGGCAGCTGCACGTGCTGATGGTGCTGCTGAAGCAGCTGCACCTGCTGAAATGCCTTCCCCTATGCAACCATTTAAAGGGCCAGAAGCATTCGTGTTGAAATGTCGGCCACCCCTGCTGAAGAAGCTGCTGGGGATTGAACTGGGGGGGGGGGCTCCTAAGGCCTCTCTCTCTGACAGCATTGTGGGGACAGCATTGTGGGGGTAGATCCAGGAACAGACTGGAAGTGACTGGACACTGCAACATTGAAGAGGTGTGAAGTGTGTATCTAGTAAACGTGCATGATATGCAAATTAGGCCCCCTGGACTTGGGGAACTGGCATATGGCAACCTGCGATGGGGAAGACCAACTGCTACACACACCACCTGACTTTGTGTTTTGCGGGAGGGGGGGGGTTGAACATCAATCAAGCTCATCCTTTTGTTGTCTTACAAGCATATGGAACTTGAAGACAATAATCTGGAACTGTTTGTTTGTTCACAGAAAGTGTCGTTCTCTTCCAGCCAAGCTACCATGGGGTGGATTGCAGTCTCTCCCACAGGCTGAGCCAAGGGTGCCTCTTCACCACCAGCACCCCAGTCACACGTCACACTTCCTCTCATCCTGTCATTTCCGTCCCCCAGCTGAGAGAGCAACTGGGGGCCGGAGCAGTACAGGAAGTCCTCACTTAAAGTTGTCAATAAGTTCTTCTTGGAAACTGCAACTTTAAGTGAAATGACTTATAATGAAACTGATTTTACCATAGGCTAATTGATAAATGTAAACGTTCCCATGGCATTTTCCCATCAACTTTAATCGAAACAACTTTAAATGAGGACTTCCTGTGTTTTTAATGTTTGCAGAGAATTGGTGAGCTAATCAAACCCTCGTCCTTACAGAGGCAGAGAGAAAGTGCAGTTTTCACTTTCACAAAGGCCAGTTTTCAGCTCATCACATTGTGCTTCCTGATTGCTGAGATTCTTACCAAGAACGCTAGTTGGGGAAGACCTTGAACTGATCCAGCAAGGGACTTCTCATGTTGGCTTGCTTGCTGGCTGGCTGGCTTGTTTCTTTTAAGCAAGAGCACAAACCTGGGGAAATGTCATTTGCTCCGCTACATTTACAGAAACTGCCTTTTTGCCAATGCACTTGGACAGTTCACAGTTTTTAAAAAGAGCTTTCATTTAATGCATGTAATGCAGCAATTTTCAACCAGTGCACCGTGCCACATTGGTGTGCCGCGAAAGGTCCGCAGGTGTGCCTCCTGAGTTTGGAGCACAGTGGTTGAAAATGGCTGAAAAACTCGTCCGGGTTCTGCGGCTGTATTTCTAGGGCAACTGTCTGTAGTAACGAATTGTCTGTCCCTCTTCCTCCGCTGGCAGAGCAGAGGAACTGTCTGTCTGTTACTACAGGCAGTTGCCCTAGAAACAGAGCTGCAGAACCTGGAAGAATCTCCCAGAACCTGGAAGTGACTTAAGAGGTGAAGACCCTAGAGGTCATTGTGCCGTTAGAAGAAAAACGTTGACAAACTGAATTTGACATTGTACAGTGTGACATTGTAAGGTTTACATGTACATGATCCAAAAGGGATGGGGAGAGAAGAGGAAAATACCGTATTTTACGCTCCATAGGACGCATCGGTCCATAGGACGCATGCATCCTATGGAGCATAAAATACAGAAAAAAATATTTTTACTTACCTGGGCTTGGGGGCGCTTCAGGGAGGCCTGTGGGGGCTTCGGGGAGGCCTGTGCGAGCCTCTTGCAGGCCTCCCCGATGTTCAGGTCGGCCGAAAATAGCGATTTTCGGCCATTTCTGGAAATGGCCAAAAATCGCTATTTTCGGCCGAACTAAACATCGGGGAGGCCTACAGAGGCTCGCGCAGGCCTCCCCGAAGCCCCCACAGGCCTCCCCGAAGCACCCCCAACCCTAGGCTTCGCACCATAGGACGCACGCTTTTTTCCCCCTATGTTTTTTTGGGGGAAAAGTGCGTCTTATAGTGCGAAAAATACGGTAAGTAGGATTCCATGGCCACCAGATGCCATGCATGAAACAGTTCTGGGAAGGAAGCGCCATTGGCCCCAGCCAGACTGTTGGTGCAATCCTGCTCTCTGTCAGTGCCGGCGCTGCGACGTAAAGCACTTTGAGACAACCTGGGAGTAAGGCATGCCAGTAGGAAGGCCTGCACTGTCCCACCAGAGGCACATCATGATAGAGCGCCCAATGGTGTCGGGCAAGGTACCGCAGGGCAGGGGGGAGGGTGGAACCGGGGCGGGTAGGGGGTGTAATGGGTGGGGGGAGGGAGGGAGGGAGGGAGGGGGAGGCATGCCGAATCCTAATCCCCCGGGCTTGAAAGCCTGACACAGGGCTTCATGGTTCTGTGCCAACGACTTAGCTTGCGCAGATCTGAGCAGCTACTCCTTGCTGGGATAGGATGCCGCATGGGCCGTGCAGCTCAGTTATGATTGGACTGTGATATTGGGGACCTTGCGGTCTCACCTCTCCTTGTGATGCTGTCACTGTTGGGATGTCCCAAGTAAGCGCTCTCTTGGTTTGGAATGGGAGAACGTGGTGGTGACCCACGGGGGCTCTAGTTTAAAAAAGACAAGACCACACAAGCATCTCATTGGCCTGTTCAGGCTTTCTTAGAGCAATGAAAAGTTTAATGCTGACAAGCTTTTAACAGCTTGTGGTCTTAGATATATATTAAAGCCAAAATGTAAAACTGCTTCATATTGCTATTTTATTTTATTTTATGAGAGAGAGAGAGAGAGAGAGAGAAATGTGTACTGAATGCTTTTTGTTCTGCTTTTAAGTGCTAATCTTCTGACGAAGCTTATCTTGTTTATCTTAATTAAACACACGGAGCTCTTGCAAGGCCTTTGGTTTGATCTAGCAGCTCAGCGCTTGCAATACTTAATTGCCAATTAGTGTTTGGGAAAACCTCCGAGTAGAAAAGAAATACTTGGCAGCACTTGAGATGAAAACAAAAAGCAAAGAAGGAGGTGGAAGATCAGTCCCGAACAGTATTGGCACTCTTTGCAAGATTGGCAAGCATCACTTTGCTTGGCGGTATACTACAGTACATTCTGCTCTTCAGTCATGCTTTATACAGTATATAGACTAGAAACAGCCCACGACCAGCTGGTCTGCAAGCCTTTTCTCCCTTTCCCAATCAGATGTGGTGTCATGGAATATTCACAAACATTTTCAAGTCAAAATCCTAATGTAGGTAAGAGCCAAACATGCTATGCATGGGTGCATGGTGGGAAGCAGAACTGGGGAACACCAACTGCTGACTTTGAGATCTATTGTGGTCATCCACAAGATTACATAATGTTTAATATTCTGCACTTGAGGGCTCATTCCAACCCAACTTGGAACTATTCTGGCCTAAGTTTGGCCTAAGTTAGGCCTAAGCTAGGCCGCTGCTATACCTGAGTTAGGCAGGACGGAATATCTGTGGCCCAGCACCAGCCCAGGATCAAGGCAAAACTTACCTCTGAGGCAGGCAGGCTCCCGCGGCTCGGCGTCCGCCTCGCGCATGCAAACCACCCTTCCGGCACTTGTCAGTGTAAAGCGGCTGCAGCTGCTTCAGCGTCGGGCGCGACCCGGCTGCTAAGGGCCCGGGCGCAGGCACCGGCTGCCGGTCCACATCCGTAGCAGCCCGGTTGCTAGGGGCGCGGCCTCCGGCGCCGGCTGCAGGCTCCTGTGACTTGACGTCCGTCTTGCGCATGCGCCGAACCCCTCTCGCGCCCATCAGTGTTCAGCGGCTGCAGCTGCCTCGGCGTCCGTAGCAGCCCGGTTGCTAGGGACTCGCGTGCAGGCGCCGGCTGCTGGCCCGTGTCCTTAGCAGCCTGGTCGCCGACTGCCGGCGCCTGCGCACGAGTCCCTAGCAACCGGGCTGCTACGGACGCCGAGGCAGCTGCAGTCTATCAGCGGCGCCAGGCACCAGAGGGGTGTGTCGCATGCGCGAGATGGATGCCGAGCCGCGGGAGCCTGCCTGCTTCCCAAGTGTTTATCGGCATAACAGTCGTACGGCGGTCGTGACGAGTGTGCCAAGTGCCACCGGACACACAATGGCGCCTGGGTGCTGAACGGGTGTAACACGGCTGCGGCGGCCGTGAGCGGTCCCGCTACGGGCGCCATAGTGGCTTTCACTGTTTGCCTGCCTGGGGGCCACCCAACTCTCCCCCCTCCGTGACTTGGAGGTCTGGCTGCCCCCCTGCTGTGTTCTCCTTGGGAAGGTATTGGCAGTCCCTGGATGGGATTCGTGCAGGGGCTTGACTGGTGGGGGCTGTCTATGTGTGTGTGGCAATGCTTGTGTAACGTTGTGCGCATGTGTCTCAAGGGGGGCTCTGTCCGAGGGACGTTTTTATTGTTCTGGAACCAAAGCAGAATTGCCCAGGCGAGGCTGCCATGGGTAGTCACAGGTCCAGCAGCCGATCTGAAAGCAGCAGCGGCAAAAGCAGCCCAGGGACCTGGAGGCTCGGGCTCTTCCCCTGTGGAACCGCAGCCTGCACAATAGAAAGAGGAGGAGCACCAAGTAGGAGAGCCAGGGAGGTGGAGCAGCAGCAGCAGCAGCAGCAGCAGCTGAGGAAGGTTGCAGGGCTGTGTCCTTGGCCTCTGGCAGCATCGAGGCAGGCGAACGTGGGGCTCCCTCCCTGCAGCCCCTGGGGTGCTCCCAGGAAGGTAGGTGGCCGAAGATGTTCCGGGGGAGACAAAACACAAGGGGGAGTTACATGTCAGCTGGTGTCTGGTTGCAATAGCCTTGGAGAACAAACCACTGCGTAGGTAGCAAAAGCCTGCAAGGAGAGAACAGAAAAAACAGCTGTTAAGGGTGACACTCATGGCACGTGTGAGATGCTTACCTGGATGTAAGATGATCCTGCATGATCCTGCAAAGAACAAAGGTCAAGGAGAGAGAAAACAGCACAACTGTTGGGTTATAAACATGGCAAGCCAATCAACACTCACCTGTAGTAGACCCTGTGGGGGCAAGGGTGAGAGAGAGAGAGTGAAAAAGCTGTTGTCTACAGGCAAGTCACATTTACACAAACAGAGTTTTCTGCTCACATGGCAACAGGCAGAAATCAGAGAACACATTGCAGGCAGGAATTAGATAACACATTGGTAAGCAGGCAGCTATCATACTGTATATATATGCAAACAGGCAGAAGTCAGAACACATGTCAGCACAGACCCTGCTCTTACCTGCTCTTACCTGCTGGTGTTGTGGCCACAGCCAGGTGTTGCCTGTGGGGTGGGGGGGAGGAGCTGGGAGAAAGACATGGGTTAGCAAGAACTTGCATACAGACAGATGCCCAGGCACAGCTGTTAACAGTTTGGCCGCAGCCAGAGAAGCAGAGAAGAGAGAAGTGAGGTGTTTGTGAATTTTGGAGCCAAGTGCTCCCCTCCACCACCAAAGTCCCACTTTGTGGCTGTGGGGGGACAGAGCCCCACGCCACGTGCTCAAAGAGAGAGGGAGAATGGAGGTCTGGGGCTGGGCTTTTGTGGGAAAGAGGCTGGGTGCTGATTGGGTGCCCATCTTCGGCCGTATCCAGACCTTGCTGCTGCTATTCTGTCCTAACTCTGGCCCAACTGGGGAGTGGGGTGTTTGCAATTTTCGGGAGAGGGCTGGAGTGGGTAAGGTAAACTGGCGCCTATGGGTCTCCTCGAATTTAGAACCACCTTTTTGGTCGTCCTAAATTTTAGGTCCGTCTCGGAGCTCGAGGGGGCGTGTCGGAGCTTGCCAGTGTCTGGAAACGGACCCAAATTCAGAACCGCCCCGTTACGCCCACGTTACCCCCCTGACACGCCCACTCTTAGGCCGAACTTAGGACGGAATAGCTCGCGGCGCCCGTTGTGCGCATGCGTGACGCATTTGGGCCACCCGTCCTAAACTCGTCCTACGTCCGTCCCAAACTCGGCCTAAAATTGGCCTAAATGGCGCTATTCCGTCCTAAATCGCCTTAGGCCAAATTTAGGACGGAATAGCGCCGTTTAGGCCAGAATAACACTTGAGTTGGAACGGGCTGTGAGTTTCCTGTTGCATCATTTTATTAAATCTGTAGTAGTCAGCATTACATGGATGCACCGCAGATGGAACGCTTTGGTTCCTACCAAAGTGTTTTGTGTGTGCATCCATGCAATATTTGCTGCTGCTGCTGCTGCTTCAAACTTTTTATAAAATGACAAACTCACTTTACAACAGGAAATTCATGCGGAACAAGCTTTATGTAATACTGTACTGTGGAACCCTTGCCACAACAGATCTGAAAGTAATGACTGCTGTAATATTTTTGAGGTCTATAAATGTAGACAATAGGAAGGGAGGGACTTGAATTTGCAGAGTGATTCAACCATTCATATAGCCATATTCTGTTCTGACAGCCCCATGCGACCTTAGGGCACAGCTACAAATTACCAATTTCTAGGAAGGGTCTGACAAGCATCCCATCTAAAGGACAGCTCTAAAGTACTAACTACCATAAAAGCTGCTGCTGTTCTCTGCTGCCTGCTGGTGTTCCCCAAATGGCTTCCCTCCACGCACAAACCTTCTTCTTGTGGAATGCTTCCTGCTATCATAACAGAGATGGCCAACAACTGAGTGTTTGCAAAAGGTGCCACTTTTTGAAGGAAAGGTAAATTTAGTCAGGGAAAGCCTCCCATAGGGCCAAGGGGCTTGGTAAACTGGGAGGGGATGCAAGGGCTTGGAAGCCGAGTGGGAGGAGGGCTTAAAGAAGAAGAGATGGAGAACTTGGACATGCTAGCTTGAAGGAAGGGTTTGCAAAAGTAGGAACCTGGGAAAGCCATGAGTGAAGGAGGCAGAGGCCAGGGGATGGGTGAAAAGAGAGTGGTCCAGGAAGGAAGCTCTGGACCATGGAGGCCAAATTGTGATGGGAAGTGAAGGGATGCATTTTCTGCATGGGTTGGAGCTGGACAGGCAACTCCTTCAGCTCGGGGTAGCTTGTTAGACAACAATTGAAAGCTAAGGCAATACCCCCAAAATCGCACATCTTTGAGGCTCCTTGGGACTGCTCAAGTCGTAAGTGGGTTTGTATATTAGCGTTGCTCTTCAGGGCTAATGGCAGGATTTTTCTAGCAATTTTGGAATGCAGCCTGCAGTGTTGGCTTAATTGAAATTCCATTCTAGGCGCACCGATTCTGTCACTTTTAAAAATAGCTCCCGTACTTTCCTACTATAGCCTCTTGATGATTCTCGGTTCCTGAGCAGGTGTACCAAATGGAGCAGGAAATGCATTTGTGCTAATTGCCGGTCTGAAGGGCTCTAGCCCTCCTCTGATGAAAAATTCATAACCGTCAGAAAGAACTAAGAATCCATAGAGTCCAACCCTTTGCTCTGACCTGAGTCCCTCCTTCTGAGATGGATCTCTGTAACTCGGACTGCACCGTGTCACGAAAAGGAAGCTGCAGAACCAATAGCCAGAAATCTGGAATGGGAGCTTAGGGTACAGAAAATGGGAGTTGCACCCCAAAGGTGCTGGAAAATGTGTGTTTCGTTTTTTTAAAAAAACATTCCAGTTACGTAATTGGATGTTAGACATTTTGAATAAAAGTCCCTTTCCCTTGGAGGCAAAGGGAATTCTCTCTCTCTCTCTCTCTCTCTCTCTCTCTCTCTCTCTCTCTCTCTCTCTCCTGGGATGTTCTTCTGTCCTTTGGGAAAAACCTGCTCAGACGCACAACACAGGTTTCCCACATGGAAGGTCCCTGGTTCAATCTCCAGTTAGAAGGGGGGGAGCTTTGCCTGAGGCCTTTGGAGAGCTGCTTCCAGTGAGTAGGTAATACTTTTGGATTTGATGGTCCACTGGTCTGACTCCGAATAAAGCAACTTCGTATAATCTTCATAATTAAATATGAAAGAGCAAATACCATTTCAATTATTTAAAATATGTATATCCTACTTTTCTTTTTAAAGGATCCAAATTGAAGCAAACTACACACAAAAAAAATCAAAATACAAGTAGTATACATTGGCTAGAAATGATTGAATTAAAAAATGTATTAAAAATTTATTTTTATTTTTAAAGCGAAGTGCAGGTTCGGGGCAGGTTTACTTCTTACTGAGTCAGAATGAATCTTTTTTGTGTTTAATCTTAAAACCTTGCATGTAAAAGCCCTGGAGTCTGTTGAAAATCTGGGGAAACTGAAGGGGCCGCTTGGAAGATCCATGAAGCGGCCTGGACTCCCTCGTCATCTAGAACTCTCGCAAGTAGCAAATGGGCAGCCTGGAGAAAGCGAATGTCGAAGGAGGCCGTTCTTCACCCGCCGCATAATTAACCTTTGGAATTCAGAGGCGGCGATAGCCACTCGTTTACATGGATTTTAAAAGCGGGTTGGACAAACTCAGGGAGGATAAGCCTATCGTTGCTGGCTGGCTACTAGTCATGGTGGCCTTGTGTCACCTTTGGGCCCACCTCTGAATGCAGTTGCAGGGAAACAGTTGTGGGAGAGAGGTCTGCCTTCCTCTCCCGCTTATGGGCTTCCCAGAGGCAGGGGGTGAGTGAGCCCCTGTGGATGCTGGAGTTGATAGGTCTTTGGTTGGATCCAGCAGGGATGTCTGTCTGAGGGCCCAATCCTATTCAACTTGCCAGCGCCAATGCAGCCGCAATGCAGCCCCGAGGTTCCCTTACCTTGAGGAGGTGTCTGTGACTGCCCCCAAACCACACGATGCAGCGCATGTCCCGTTGGCACGGCTGCATCAGTGCTGGAAAGGTGGGCAGGATTGGGCCCTCAGCCAGTATGCAAAGTCTCAGGAGGAGGCCACAAATGCAGACTACTAACATGGCAGTCAGTCAGTTCACAAGTGCAAAATGCCATGTTCCATGGCTTCCCATTTGTTTGGGCATTTGAAAGAGTCCACAAATATCAGCTTGGCTTCCTAGCCAAACATTGATCTGTCCCCAACTTCCCCCCCCCCCCATGCACTCCAAACCCACACACAGCATCTGCTCCCCAGGCATCCTCCCGACACACACACTTGGGGGTCCACAGCTGTGAAATCCAGTCCCACCATAATACTACTGCAACAATATTATATGCATTTTCCAAACAGATATTGAGTTTGATGATACTCAGTGAAGTTATGTATTAACTCTGGCTATATCTAGGTTTTGGATTTCTTTTATTGTTACTCCCAGTCGTTGCCTTTATAGCTTTTGATTGTTTTTGTTCTTCAATATTATACAACTTTTACTTATTCTGGTGTAAACACCCAGGATATGTGGAAAGAGTGCATTTTGGCCTGTGAAGCGTTTGTTTACATTCTCTGCCCAAGAAATGTTGTTACAAAAGTAAAGAATGGCATTTTTTTTCTTTTTCAAAAAGCAGAAGTCCTGTAGCACCCAGAAGTCTATCAGAGACCCGAGCTCTCTCATCATGAGTAGCTAGTGTCTATCTGTCAGAGGCAGTTTTTCCAAACTAGAACACCTGAAACTCTCTGCCTACAAGGTTTAGGAAAAGCGATACTCGCCGGTTTTATTTTTATTTTTATTTATGGTGAAACAAGTAAGATTTGCCTGTAAGATTCTTTCTTACTTACTTAAGATTCTTACTTTGCCTGTAAGATTCTTCCATTATGGCTCTCAGAATGGACCAAAAAGTTCTATCAAATGTTGAGTAAAGGTTTAAAGGGAGGAGAAGAATCTGCTGTGTTCCAATTATTGTATTTTCTACTGACCCTTACTTCCAACTTGGACTCAGGATATTTTTCTAATTTTGCAGTCCTGTGCACACTTCCCTGGGAGTAAGCTTTGTTGAAATCAGTAGTACTTACTTTTGAGTAAACATGCATAGCCATAAAACAGAGATGTGCTTAACAGCCTTACTTTTTCTACAGACTAATTCTGAGCTAGAAACTCAGTCCCAAAAAGAAACAAACTGGAGAGATGGAGTCAGTCCTACCCTGCATGATTCTCTCTGCCCAGCTCCTGCCTTTTCGAATCTGCAAATGTTTCCGAACACGGAGCCACGCTCTGTGCGAAAGCCAAGAAGAGTGGCAACTGCGTATACGAGTTCTTGGGCATTTCTATCAGCGTTGGAGCTCCTAGAGTGGCAACTTGGAGTATCAGAGGCATACAGTGGATTCTCTGTATCCACAGATCTGCCATCTGTGGATTTGTCTCAACGCAGATCCCAGATCCGCAGAGGTCCACTGTAGAAACACTTTAAAAAGTGGGGAAAAAACACCCAAGTCGCTGTTCCTACCTTCGTGTGGGCAAACCGTGTCGTTTCCAAGGCTCTTAAGGACTTTTTGCAGCCGAAAAGACCCACTTCTGGAGCGAAGGCTTCTGGCTTGCCCCAGAATGCATCACTCAAAGGTAGGAACAGCTATTGGGGGGCTTTTTTCATTTTTTAAAGCATTTCTGCAATGGACCCCCGTATTTGCAGGCGGACCCCTGTATCCACAGATTTTTGGTATCCGCCGGGGGGGGGGGTCCGGAACAGAACCCCCGTGGATACCGAGGTCTGACTGTAGTTGGCAGAAGAGTTTTCGTGTCTCCTGCTCAAAGGTTGCTTTTTTAAAAAAAACTTACTGTGTTTCTGTTCGTACTCTATGGAATTGGCCGCTTTCCAAGCCTGTGGTGGTAGTAATAGGGAGACAGCTGTGAACTATTTTTTATAAAATTTTGGTAGCATACAAGGAATAGTGTCATATAAAGGAATGCTCAAGCAATTACACTTTCAGTGGGTAAACTGCTCATTTGCAGCTCCTTCACCTAGTGTGACCCCAATGATGTTAGTCGTGTAAATGTTGACAAAGAAAGCATCGTCCTCCAGATGTGGGAACCCTTCTCCAGTGTTTTAGGGGCCTGCTGCTAGTGTTGCCTTTCGTTTTTCATTGCAGCGTACAAAACAGAGCACAAAAATATGGGACAAGTATTGCACAGAAAATATATTCAGATAAAGATTATGATGATGTGAGAGAAACAACAACAACAACAAAAACCTGTTGAAAGTTCAGTCCAAAATTATTATCCTGAATGATTGTTTGTTTGTACCAAAACTGAGTTGCAGCACAATCCTACTCTCCATTGGCGCCCACACTTCAACCTCCGCACCGGCGCTGACTGTTGCAAACGTGCCGTAAAGCACATTGCAACACCTGGAGAGCAAGCAGTGCCGGCGGAAAGGCCTACGCAGTCCCGCTGGCACTGTACCCAGCTAGACAGCGCAAAAGCAGGTAGGAGCTGCTCTGAGCAGTGCGGGGGTTAGGGGAGGGCGGAGTCAGGGGCAGTTCAGGCCTGGGACAGGGGCAAGATCGGAAGCACTGGCGCACATAGAATCCTATGCCCCTTCCCAGGCTTGGAAGCCCGACACAAGGCTTCTCGGTTCTGCACCAGCAATTTAGCAGGCGCAGATCCGAGTAGTCCCGTTGTGTAGGCTGGGATGAATGTCCCCTTACCTCGAGGAGATCTCTAGACTGCTCCTTGCTAGGATGGGATGCAATGTGGGCTGTGTGGCCCCACTGCATCACACCTGGTTAGGATTGGGGTGCCCGTCATGTATTAAAAGGAGCAGCTTCCTGACTGCAGAGGTCATTTGCCGATCTAGCTTTCATAGGCTGCTAAGGTTCTAATAAATTCCAGATTCTGTTCAACTATTTGGGTTTACCAATTTGGTTATAGCCTTCCAGCGCTTAGTATTCACACTGATACATCTGAGACTGTTGTCTAAAGAAAGTTGCTGTAATCTGCTCAGATGCCAGCCTCAAACATACAGGTGTGAATCCTGCGCTAAACCGGTAAGATATTTCTTTCCTAAGCACTACTGATGTTGTTTCCAGCCTTCATCTCAGAAAGGTGAGAATACATGTTGCATTAGCAAAACCCATGTGACTTCTTTTAAAAGATGTATTTTTAAAAGGCCTAATTGTGGAATATGAACATCCATTACACAGTGAGAAAACAGGCTGCTTAAAGTGTTAGACAGTAAAATTGTACACTTACCTGCAATTAAGGTGTATGAAACTTTTGTGCAAAACAATATACCCAGAACAATTTGTATGTGTTCTGCTCAGAGCAGTTGCCTTCATCTCCATTTGTGTGTGTATGTTCTGACCCTGGGGAGTAAAGGAAACCGTACTCCGAAATGAGCAAAGTCAGTAATGTTTTCTGTATGTACATTCTTGTCGTCACAATGTGTTTATATGCGTTTATTTCTATACTATTTGATAAAAATTAAGCAAAGGCTATAGAGGGGCAGAATGTCGTATGTGCAATAACCAACCCTTCGCTTGCAAAGGAATTTACAGGTTGCAACTAGATTAGGCTGTAACTAGAGCTGTGCTGAAATCTTGACCGGTGAGACTTCCAATTTACTACTACTGCTACTTTGGAAGAAGGAGACACTTCTACTGAAGTGCCCAGCCAACCTCTTTTGGTTCTCTCTGCAACTTCGGATGTGATTATACCCATCTGTAAAGAACTCTTATTAAAACACACACTCACACTCTCAGTTTTATTTTTAAGGTGCATTAAAAACCAATGTTGTCCCAGTTCTGCAAGGACTTTGTGGCGGCTGAATGGATTGTATTTCTGAACATCTCAACAGCAGAAGGAAGACTCTCAGTGGCTTCAGCTCCGTTCTAACAGGAATCGGGGCAGATTCAGATGACCCCTGCAACCATGGATGGCTGCACTCACCGGAAGCCGCTGCAACTGTGTGCAGAGAGCTAGTCATTTGTCGTGCCCAGCGGTCATCCAGTGAGGCAAACGGTGCCTCTGCTTCTGCCACGACCAGCCCACTACGGAGGTGCAGGGAGGCAGCAGCTTGGCAGGAAGTGGCAGAGGCGAGACACTCTAGGCGAGCGCTCTTATTTCTTCATGCATTTCCTCTTCTGCTTCCCTCTGCCTTTTTTAGATCGAGAGGAGGAGGTGGCAGTGGAAGGGAGAAGAGGTGGAGCGCTGGAAGGGCAAGGTGCCCTGTGCTGCCTCAGGCATGGCGGGGGGGGGGGTTGGCGGCGCAGGGCTGGCCCTGGCTTCTGCAACTGATTTGTAGCAACAGCCAAACTAGATGTGCTGATTTAATATATAAATTAAACATAGGGGCCCCAGGCTCAGGGGAACTTGGAACTTCAGAAGGAGGGGAATTAGCCCTTCATGGTTTTCCTGGTGAAAATCCCACCACCACTCCCGCCTAGGAAAAAAAAGCATATTTCTCCCAGAAGAGACAGCATACGGGCACATCACACAGCTGGGGGAGGCAATTTTCAAGAGGCAAATGGCTCAAGGAGAAAGGGCTAACACCCCCCTGTACTGTACTATGGCCCAGATCCAGGATCAGAATACCTACAGATTTCTTTGAATGTCATATTGTTTGGCCCAAGAGGTAAACTGATGCCTTGCCATGTGCCTGGGTGCTACAAATGGAAAACTCTGCACTCAGAGATGGTTGTGATGTACCAAGTGCTTTATTCTTTTCTTTATTTAGTTTTTTAGTATGGCCACTATCTATGGTGCATAATATGTTTACCTGACTCTGCTCCGTGTCCTGACATCTAGGGTGCCTCTACATGAGCTTCCTGTTTTCTTGCATGACTGACCACTTTGGCAGTAAGCCAAGAATGCAAGGGGGAACCCCCCCCCAAAAGTAGCAGCAGTCCTGCATCACATGACTAGTCAGTCAGACATGTGCTCTCCTCCCCCTGTTTGTATGGGCTCCATTCAGTCACTCCACCATTCAGTGGATGGTGGAAGTTTGGCACATGTTAAATGAGCATCTGGCTCTCCAGGAGTGACCTGGGCAGATGTGTCTCCTGCTATACTTCTGTCTTGGGGGGAGGGACAAGGAATGGGGCAGCTGCATTTCATGCTACTTGCCACGATAAAAAGAAACTCTGAAGACAACCTAGAATTAATGGTATTCCACTTTTGTTGCAGGTGCCAGGGGTCAGGACCTGGAAGTGCTGCAGACTCCAGGACCCTTGTCGCTGTCAGCAGGAGAGACCCTCACTCTGAACTGTACATTGACGGGAATCAGTATAGCCGGAGGTGTGAGGTGGTACAAGGGCCCAGACAGAAGCCAACAGCCCGTTTATAGTGACAAAGGAACACACTCTCCGCGGGTGATAAGAGTCGTTCCTGGAGCGGGTGACGACTTCAGCATCCGTATCGCCAACATCCGACCTGAGGATGCCGGGACCTATTACTGTGTGAAGTTCAGGGCAGGAACCCCAGAAAAGGAATACAGATCGGGAAAGGGCACCGTGGTGACTGTGATAGGTGAGTGTAGTGGTTTGGGAGTCGGACTTAGACCTGGAAGATCCAGGTTCAAATCCCCGCTCAGCCACGAAGCTTCCTGGGTGACCTTGGGCCAGTCACTATCTCTCAGCCCCACCTACCTCACAGGGTTGTTGTGAGGACAAAAAGGAGGGGAGGAAATATGTACACCACTCTGAGCTCCTTGGAGGAAGGGCTGTATTAAAAAAAAATGTGAAAAAATAAATAAATAATCCAGGCTCTGTGTCGAGGAGGGGAATCTGCCCCTTTTGTCCCAGAAACTTGGAGTACATGTTACATGTGAATGCCTGTAACCCCAGACCACGTTGTATCTTTCACATGAAAAGCACCCTTGGGGAACAAGTTTTACATGGAGGGGTGGCAGAAGGGTACTTAATCCTTTCCCCATCAGCCATTTTGCACTTGAAACCTCCTCTCTCTTCCCCCCCCCCCACCTGCAGAGATCAAAAGGCTGCTTTTCATCATTACAAGGAAGTCTGGATTTTGTTGCATACTTTGCCCCTCAGAGTCTGTAGGGAGTGAGGAGGATTCTGTTGATTGGAGGGAAGAACTTCAGTTCAGACTACACCACCAGAGGTCCTTGTCTGCTGTGGTTGCAAATAATTCCGGTTTGGGAGAAACCTTGCAGCTCCCTTTACCTGAGAGCCCCTTGCTCCAGATTCGATCTCGCCACCAGACATTCCCAACTGGCCTGAGTTGCTGTGATGGGATCCATCCTGTGCTGTACTAAAGCCCCTTACAGCGCAATCCTTTCTACCTCTAAGACTGGCAGAGTGTGTCTAGGGTGTCGCAAATGTGCCATAAGGCACATTCATGTCACCCGGCAAGGAGGTTGCGCCAGCGAAGAGGCCGGTGCTGTTCTCCCCGCCCCAGGTCCTGTGGAGTGCAGAGGAGCAGGGGGAGGGCGGAACAAATGTTCCCTCCCCCGAGGTGACCTCCTGGCTGCCTGCTTTGCACCCTGGATGCGGCGGAGGCTGCACCAGCCTCGCTGCATCGCAGGGCGCAGTTAGACAGGATTGGGCTGCCCATTTTATTTTCCTAGCACAATAAACTACATATTCATTCAACGGCACTCCCCAAAACCTCTGTCATCTAATTGTAGACTTAACCCGCAGCAAAATGACAGGTCAGGGTCTGGCTAAATGTTGAGTGCAGTCCCAGGTCAGATTTCCGTCAAGCAGCCAAAAGCAACAGGAAGGTGAAATCTGGAGGAGAGAGATGCTGAACGTTCCCTGCCAGTGGCTGCTTCCCTCTCCCCTAAGCTACTTCCCCCTGAGCTGCGGTTTCCTGGTATGTGCATGTGCACACATGCACGCTAGAGAAAGAGCATGTACAGAGTGGCAATGGTTGTGCAAACGTTTCAGCACACGCTCCTCCCCCAACCATTGCTTCTCCTCTCCAAACTGGGCTCTTCTCCTGTTGTCTTTTGACTTTTGGGCAATTGGTGTTGACCCAGGTTCCCAGACTCAGGTTTGCCACTGAACACCTATGCCAAAAAGCAAAGAAATGCAACTTGCATCTTCAGTGGCCAACACAGCAGCCTCGAGACCTAAAAGAACAGAGTCCCATAAGTAGGGGCAGGAGAAAATGGTGATAACCAAATAAAAACACATAACACCGCTTTCTGCTAAAAAAAATCTGCTAAATAAATAAATAAAATAAAGCCATGTAATTTTGCATCATGCCTCATCCGCTGACACTGTACAATCTATACCACCTACCTAGTACATTTTTAAAGTTGTTACAGTTGATAAAAATGGGGGGTGGTGGAAAAAAAATATGTAACTCTGCTTTGTGCTATTTCATTTTGGTTAAACACCAAAATCGGTGGGAAAATAAAACTATTTTCTCCTACCTCTACCCATAAGCTGCCCGTTTACTAGACGTCGTACTTAAGGTCCAAAAATGTTTAAATCTTGCCTTAGAAGTACGCAGCTTCCTTTTCAATCTCTTCTCCCACCCTCGTCCAGCATCAGTTGTTACCAGCATGAATATTGGCCTACAAGTGTAAAAGGATATGAATAATATCATTTTGTCCAAAAATGCTGTCCCCATGTGCCTCATCGTTAGGTGGACGTCTAACATCCCAGTCCTATGCATGTCACCTCAGAAGCAAGTTCCATTGAGTTCAATAGGGCTTACTCCCAGGAAAGTGTGCATAGGATTGCAGTCCTGGTCATGTCAAGGCCTCGCCTGATACTGCAGCACAGAGTTCGGGCTGCTGGGCTGGTTGCTGGAAGGAGCTTCTCTGTCTTGGGCCTTTGCTTGTGTTTTGGCACCGAAATCGGCCCGTCCTCCTCTTGTCCCTCTGCCCATCGCAGGCCGCTTCCCACTGACTCTCCTCCTGGATTTTGAGGTGTCCTATGATAATTCCAGCCACGTTCTGCAAGTGGGTGACTGCTGTCAAATAGGGGGCGTTGATCCTGGACTGCAGCGTGTTGCCAGCTGAGGCATTCCTCCTCCTTCGCTCCCCCATCCCTTCCATGACGCCCCTTCCTCTTTTCCCCCTTTCCAGTCTCGCCCCGTCCCATTTTCCCTTCGGAAAGCGCCTTTGCAGCTGTTCTTTAAGAAGCTGCCCTCAAGAGCAGATGTCTGAACTTGTCCATATTAAGTGTGGGCTGGTATAGCCACTTCCCCAGCAGCAGAGTCCTAACTGGTCCAGATAAATTTGATGGATTCAACTTCTGGATTCCTAGAAATCAATCAGGATCTCCCAGAGCAATTGTGGATTGGGCTTCTGGAGGATTGGGCTCTCTGACCCTTTATAGTGTCAGGTAGAATCAGCTTAGCTTTCATAAATAGGACTTCCAGGTTCTATTAAATGAGAAATAGAACCTCCAGACACAGAACGCTGAGTGTTCCTCTGAATACCCAATGCTGGGGGCATTCGGCAGAGGGAGGGAGGAAAAGATTGTTGTGTCCATGCCCTGCTGGGGGCCTCCTGAGGGCATCTGGCTAGGCACTCCTGAAACCAGGATCGGCCACCAGGATCAGATCTTCCTGTTTGAGGAAAGGCAGAGGTAACAGTGGGGTTGATACCAGGAGGGATGTGCAGGCTTGAAAGCTTCAGGCATCCCATTTGGATCTGTTCTTTCCAGGCCCCAATCATGAACATTTTAGTAATGGATTCAGGGCAACTTGGAGCTTCCAAAGTATTTCCGATTTGGAGCAAACCAACCAACCAAACGTTCCTCTGAGCTCTACTCTGTCGGAAGAAGGGCCGGGGGCTTGCAAGAGGACCCTTACCCAGTTTGGGGTGCCTGTTCATATTATTATTATTATTTTTATTATTTATTGAATTTCTACCCCGCCTTTCTCCCACGAGGGCAACCAAGGCGGCTTACAATAAAACATTAAAATACATATATACATTTAAAAAGAATTAAAACAGTTAAAACAATTAAAACAAACAACCCCAGTGGGTCATCCACATTTACATGTTAAAAGCCATCTGTTAAAAAGCCATCTGTTAAAAAAGCCAGCCCGCCATGTCAGACATCAAAAGCTGATCTAAATAAAAATGTCTTAAGGCCCCGCCGAAAGGTCTCTAAAGAGGGAGCCGTTCTCAATTCCAGGGGGAGGGAATTCCACAGTTGGGGCGCCACTGCCAAGAAGGCCCTGTTCCGCGCCGCCATCCCCCTCACCTCTGTCAGTGGCGGCACGGTTAACAGGGGCCCCCCTGATTACCTCAGAGTACGGGTCGGATTATAAGGAAGGAGGCGGTCCCTCAAATACCCTGGACCCGAGCCGTTAAGGGCTTTAAAAGTCAAAACCAGCACTTTGAATTGTGCCCGGAAACGAACCGGCAGCCAGTGTAGCCGCCGAAGCAACGGTCCGATTGAGTCGAAACAACAGGCCCCGGCAACCACCAAGTGTTCATATGTCAACACTTCCTCCTGCAGCTACACCATCTCAGCCCTCGATCAGCGGCCCCTTGAGCAGAGTGACATCAGGGGCTTCTGCAACCTTCAACTGCACCTCTGATGGATTTGCCCCCCGAGACATCTCCGTCATGTGGTTCAAGGATGGGAGCCGAATCCACACCTCGCCTGCTCTCGTTCTGCCGGAAGGAGAGAGCACCTCCTACCAGGCCTCCAGCCCTGTGGACGTTCTGCTCACAGACAAGGATGTGAAGTCCCAGCTCACCTGCCGGATCAGGCACAGCACCCTAGCGGGTCCCCTGCAGCAAGTGTTTAGACTGGGAGATGTCCTACGAGGTGCGTATGGGGCTGGCGGGGCTTTCGTTGTGATCAGGAGTGAGATCACTGCAGCGAGAGGAAGAAGGAGGCTGGGGCTCTCGAATGAGGGGAACAAAGAACGGCGGGGGGGTATGGGGGGGCTCTCTCCATTATGCCAACCAGAAGCTTTCTGGGGCCACTGTGTTGAGGGAGCCGGTCTGAGCAAAAACCAAATTCTTGTGCTCTTCCGAGTGGCGAATGCTCCAGGATGACTTCGGACAGATGTAGTGTTAAAAGAGTGAGGCATGACGGGGCAAGACAGAGGTTCAGCATCACATCTGGACTTGTCTAGCTTGATTTCTCTTTTTCAGTGGGTCTGAGAATGAGAAATACAGTAAATTCAAGTACAACTTGGAACATTTCTGGGATGAATGGGATCACCTGGTGTGTCAAAGTCTCTTGCTTGATTGCTCCGTGGAGTAGAGTGGGGTAAAGGGTCAGACTGTGAATAATTTGGGGGCCCTTTTGATGGATGCTGTCAAAGCTCTTCTCTGGGTTTGTAGTACACAGAAACTACCCTTTTCTGTTAGGGATTGCTGGCAATTTAGAGCCACACTAAACAGTACACTCAAACATGGCAGCGTTCTGGGGGTTTTGCTAGGAAGGCCTCTTCTTGGGGGGGGAGGGGCAAGTTCCCCTCTTCTTCCATTGCTCCTGTCTCAATGACTTACCCAGCAAAGAAATCAGACTGTTCCAAACCAAAGCAGTGCCCAAATTCTGCCTCCAAGAAACTCTGATCTCATGCGTGCGTGCCCTCCCCCATCATCACCACTGCTGGCCTTTCATCCTCCGCCACCATCTGGGCTCAGAACCTCGACCACTCCCAGCACCCTCCCTGCCCAACCCATTTAGAAGAAGTGGCGGAGGGAGGCAGTGGCAGCAGCTCTTGACACTCTCCTGGGAGCTCCACTCTCTCCTCTTGACACTCTCCTGGGAGCTCCACTCTCTCCTCTTGACACTCTCCTGGGAGCTCCACTCTCTCCTCCAGCTCTGTTGCCACAATATTCAACAGCAGCGTTCTAGGGGAAGGGAAGCCACACCCATCCTTTTCTCAGTCTCCAAGGAAAGCAAGTGAGAAGGGGATGGATGGGGCAGGCGGCAGGGTGGAGTGGCCAGGCAGGTGCAGTGGTCTGGCGAAGCAGCAGACAGGTGTGGGGTCCATCAGTTTGCTGCTTCTCCTACTCCACAACTCCAAAGCAGCCATTTCACCCCGCTGCACGGATGGTCAGGCCCTGAAAGAAGTAGTAGACCATCAAGCTATAGTTGCAAGCATTTATTTGCTGGTAACATGCAGTTTGTCTTTCGAGTCATTCAGAAGAAATACCGTATTGGTCTGAGTATAAGACTCACTTTTTTCTCCTAATTTAAGTTTTTAAACTAGGGGTGCGTCTTATAATCAGGCTGTTGCAATTTAATGCCAGTGATTTAAAAAATTTTAATAGCGCCAAACTTTAAGGGTGCGTCTTATAATCGGGTGTGTCTTATACTTGGGACAATACGGTAATAAACCTATTAAAATGGAAGTAAGACACACCACACACAGTCGATGAACCAGGCCAGATCCCGCCTCCCCTGTCCACATACATCAGCCTAAGAGCCTTATGGATTGTGCAAACCGTCTATGCCAGCGATGCCCAACGACTTCTGTCCAAAAGGCAGGCTCTCCTTGGCAAACCTGCCTTGCTGCTGGGCACCTTCAGTGACGCATCATTTCCTCTCTTACACGCAGGCACGCAACCTGATCATAGAGGGTGGCTCTGCTAGGTGATGAAATTGGCAGGCCCCCATCCCAGCACAAAGGAGAGGATGGCTTGGCAGGAAAGTCTTCTTTTTGTGTGCTACTACGGCCTGGGCCCCACTGCTTCCCAGGCACCTTTCCCAAAGCACACGGCGACTTGTGCACCTCCCTCAGAAATGGCATGCGCCTTGTTCCGGAAGGGACACATTCTAGGCCAGAGCAATGGTCCAGTTCTTCTGTGTACTGCTTTTTTGAGGGAGGTGTCCCTAAAGGAGGCCTGTACTCCTTCTGTGGCCCTGGGACAGAGCCTCTGGTTTTCAAGGGCTCGGAGGAAGGCAGACATTCCACAGGACAACCTCTCCTGTCGCTGCGCTGCAGTGACAAGCAGAATCGTACTTGCTGAACGTTGCCTCGCATCAGAGCTCTTCAGGGGACGACAGCCTGAGGGAACACAGCACCCTCCCTGCCTTGTGCTTTTTTCCTGGCCAGAAAGTACGCCAAACTCTCTAGATAAACCTCAATGCTGCAAAGAGAATAAACTAAGCAAATTATTAAGATACCTGTGCACAATATTGTCTAAGCCGGACAACATTTGTGTTAATGAGCTTAGGGTGTTGCTCTGAACAAGGTCTGGCCTACCAAAGAGAGAGAGAGAGAGATGTTATTCCAACCTGCATGGACTCCAGTAAAGAGGGTCCTCCTAATGTGCATCAAGGTCTTGCTGCTTATTTGATTTGTTTTGTTTGCTCAGTTCCACCCAAAGTGCGACTGGAAACCACTCCACCGCTTCCCGTCCCACTGAATGACTCTGTGACGATCACCTGCAGCGTGGAAGGATTTTATCCCAATGACACCAGCCTGGTCTGGCTGGAGAATGGCAGAGAGACGGGACCAGGAAAGGCCGGCCCCGTGACCCAGAACTCAGCCGGGACGTTCTCCCTCCAGAACTCCTTGGAGGTGAATGCCACTGAGCAGAAGAACAAGACCGTGTTCACCTGCCAGGTTGCGCATAATTCCCAGCCTCCAGTTACTGAAGAGCTAACCCTGGAAGTGGGGGTGCCGTCTGAAGAAAACGATAGTTTCCGGTCACTTGGTGAAGGTAAAGGTGCAGTTGCGTTACCACTTTCCCAGGGTTTGTTTTCTCTTCTTCCCCCTCCTCTCAATCCAAAGAGACTTTTAGCAGAGGGATTGGTCAACTTGCATTGTATAAGTGTGACTGATGCTGGTCTTTTGACTAGGTCCAACCTGTCCAGAGATTGTCGTCTGGCCTGGTTAGCCTTTCAGTTGAATCCAAACATGACGCGGTCTGGATTCACTCAACTCTCCTCCTTTGAATGCTAATTTGACTGTGTGAATTGACCCCGTCTATCCTATGTGTAGCAAACCCTCTTTGCTGCAAGCGAGTGATGCAGAAGCCTCTGCCTGGAAGCTGTTTGCTTGATAGCTGTAATGCATGCAGTGGCTCACCACATACCGTATTTTACGATCCATAGGACGCATCGGTCCATAGGACGCATGCATCCTATGGAGCATAAAATAGAGAAAAAAAGTTTGTACTTACCTGGGCTTGGGGGCGCTTCGGGGAGGCCTGTGGGGGCTTTGGGGAGGCCTGCGCGAGCCTCTGCAGACCTCCCCGATGTTTACTTCGGCCCCAAACAGCGATTTTCGGCCATTTCCGGAATGGCCGAAAATCGCTGTTGGGGCCGATGGGAGGCCTGCAGAGGCTCACGCAGGCCTGTGCGAGCCTCTGCAGGCCTCCCATCGGCCCCAACAGCGATTTTCGGCCATTCCGGAAATGGCCGAAAATCGCTGTTTTCTCCCGAACTGAACATCGGGGAGGCCTGTGGGGGCTTCGGGGAGGCCTGCGCAAGCCTCTGCAGGCCTCCCCGAAGCGCCCCCAAGCCCAGGCTTCGCACCATAGGACGCACGCTTTTCCCCCCTATGTTTTTTTTTGGGGAAAGTGCGTCTTATAGTGCGAAAAATACAGTAAATAGTGCCGATTTGCAGACAGAGTTTCCATACCCGTACAAGGAATGGCTACTTTTGATGTGGAAACTTTTCCTGTCATGGGATGATCTCCGGGTGCATTTCTGCACCCATTACAGCTGCTTTGTGGATCAGCGGGAGTGTTTTCAACTACCTAGCAACCAATGCAGGTTGACCTAAGAAGAATGGTGTTTATATAAGGCTGACGTGAAGCCCCATTCCTCCTCTTCACTGTCCTCTCTGGAGGTAGCCATTTTGGCTGTTGTGGGACATGGAGGTGTGAAATGGGCGGGGGGGGGGGGGGGTAAAATGTACCAGTGCTCCTCCTGGCTGGTGGCTGCCATTTTGGTTTCCCAGTGTGCCTGGAGTGATGCTGTACCATGACATCCCATCATTCCAAGGGATATTTGGAGAAGTAAGATGGTGGTCAGCAGCCAAGGAGGGCCAGAGGGAGTGCCTGTGAGATTTGCCTCCTCAACTCCGAAATTCACCACCCACCCCTAAAATAAGCAAGAGGGGTGGCAGTTCCACCACCACCCCTACTTATAGCACTCTTTCCCTTCGCCCAGTTTGGCCAAAAGCATTCAGCCCAGCCATGATTGACATCCTCCCACCTGGCGACGTATTTCTGTTGTGGCACTCTGTGACGCCCTGGAGCCTGCAGAAACCCCCCCCCCCAAAGTGTACTTTCCTAAACTTCAGTGGACCACAGCTGAGGCACCAGAATAAAATCCATGTGATGCTGGTCCATCTAAGCCCATTGCTGTCGACTGCTACTGGCAGTCAGGTCTTCTTCTCTGCTACAGGTCTTGAATCTGGAACCTGGAGCACTCTGCACATAAAACACAAGTTGTGATTGCCTTTGGTGTGATCATCATGACACTTTTCTAGTAGAAGCTGGAACTTTTCACTTTTTGTCTCCAATCTGTAACAGGGGATCTCTTTGCAGGTGACAAAACAATATTCATTGTCGTTGCACTGGTCAGCGCACTTCTAGTTGTCTTGGTGATTGCTGTCATCTACCTCATCAAAGCAAGGCAGAACAAAGGTAAAGAAACGTTGTTGTCTGGTCGAGCATGAGAGATCACGGGAGCACTGAATGTATGAACTGGTGCCTTCATGTGGGGCTGCTGCACGCAGTTACCGCAGTCGGCATAATTGCAGGGTGCAGGGAGGGTGGAGCTAGAGGACGTACCAAGATAGGCATCAGAGCCAGGACGGGGAGTGTTGGGTTGTCCAGATAAAGTCCCAGCCAAAGCAGGAAGTGTCTAAACTAAGTGGGCAGCCCGAGAACGCTTTGCCACCCAGGAACGTATTTCAATCCACAGTCCTGGTGGCTGACCACACTGTGAGCAGCCATACATATAGCCCAGCGCATGGTTGCATCGGTGGGGTGGGAATAGGATTGGGCTCCATGAGGGCTGATGGGCCTTGTTTTTAACTTAGCAAATCACAACCAGATCAGGACCCCCCCCCCCCAAACTGTGACCACAGGAGGGTTGTAATCCTACCACCCACTATGAACTTGATCCATACTGTAAACACTAGCTGCTTTGAGGAAAGACTGAGAAGCCACAGTTGTGTCTGTGTGGAGTGTGGCCGTTTGTTCTGACCCAGCCTTGGCTGGAGCTGGTTCTGGGACTACAGGACGACTGCCAGGCTCCTGGCCCTCGAGTCTTTGGGCGAGGGGGAGAGTTCAGGCTTCCCTTTCCCGGAGACCTGCAGTGGTCTCTCCTCACCGCCCCACTCCCAAATCAGCAGCAGAGTCTGTATATGTTGCAAGTAGCCCAGGAAAACGGATATTCTAACTGTCTTTTTCCCCTTCTCTGTAGGCAAAGACTCCACATCTGTAAGGTAAGTCTGGGCTGCTGCTTTGATTGGTAAAGTAGTAAGTAGTAGAGAGGCAGCCTGACACAATGGTTAGAGTTTGGAGGCTTGGCTTGGATGTCTTGTTGGCTATGTCTGCTTATTTCATTCAGCAAACGTTCAACTGGCTGTTTCACAATCGAGGGTCCTCCTCTTCTTTTCAGAAAACAGCATTAGATTCATTGGGGTGTATTGAGTGCATAATGTACAATTGCACAGATCCTTTTGTTGAGAAGGGGACGAACAGCGAAATCCTGGTAAGTTTCCGACGCCGAAGCAAGCGCTCCGGTGTAGAAAACTGTTGCAAAGTACTTTGCGCCTACTTTGGAGTAAGGGAGGCTGGCGCAAGGCCGACCTCCCTCACTCCACTGCCGGGACAAGCATGCGGCCGCCGGACGCAGGTAAGGCTCCCACCGGCAGCCGCATAGGTGGTCCAGGCAGCAAGGGAGGCAACCCGGGAGGGGGTGGGGATGGCGTCCGCCATATCCCCGTCGGGCCGGCTCGGCTTGGCCGTTACACAGCCTCCTCCTACTTCTGCCAGCTATTTATCTGGTGGAAATCCAAGGAGGCCGATAGGGCCTGCCCCGGTTTACACCTGGGGAGGGGGACGAATTCCCCCAGTAGACCTCCAGCCCGCCACATAGTAGTCCGGAGCGGGGATGGGATCCGGCGGGCGGCCCTAGGCCGCCGGCTGGATCTTTAGTTAGGATTTATGTAAATATATTTATGGGATTATATGATTTATGTAAATGTAAAGTTAGGATATCTGTAAATGAGGCCACGATCCCAGAAAGAGGGAGAGTACATAAGTGTGGGAAATGTGCTCTTCCAAGCTACTCAGGTGTGCAAGTTTTAAAAAGACCATGTTGTGGTCCCATTTCCTAGTCAGCTGCTGTCCTGTAGCTTTGCTGTTACACACCAGCGTGTGAACTTTGGCAGAACCAAGAGATGGGGACAGCCCGTTCCCCCCCAGCCAACGATGGAGATATTACAGAGGATGCTGATACAGCTGATCAGGCTTTAAGCAAGGGGCACCTTTTGGAAGACAAGGAGAGTTCATCTCGAAAGACTTGCAACTTTTTAAAAGACAATTAAAGTTTTTAGTGGCTTATTGCTCAGATGGATCCCTTTTATAAACCTTACTAAGAATGTAAATCCCCTTACACCTCTGTAAGCCTCCTGCTTTACAATGGGTCTCCTTGGACCTGTGACAGTGAAATCGCTGGCGCAAGTCTGAGGAGAGAAAGGGGGCAGGGAGGCTGCAGATAAGAGGGATAGGATCTGGTCGCCAGTTTCATCCCCTTCCACCACCACCCTGCTCCCATTCCTCCTCCCCGCCCCTGCTGCTGCCTTACCTGCTCTGGTGGGTGGCTGGCAATCTGCTGGTGGGCCTTGCATGGCAGCAGCACTCCCAGTCTAACACACACACACACACACACACACACACACACACACACACACACCCCTCTAAAATGCTCACGGTAAAATGTTGCCTTGTTACATTTTTATCCCATTCTTCCTGCAAGGGGCTTGCAGTAGTGAATATAATTTCTTTCCCCAATCCATGCTCATTTTCTACTTCTAACCACCCTCTAACTGACAGATCGCAGCTGGCCCAAGTGGGCTTGGTGGCTTTGTACGGGATTAGAACCCGTCTTCCCCAAACAAAGTACAGGGCACTATGAAAAGATCATGAAAGGATCCAGAATGAGATAAGGGATCGGGGCAGAGGCATTTAAAAATACTGAATTTCACAACACCTGCTGCCACAGGGGCCCTTCAAGGACCAACTTTCAGATGATGTGTAGATGGTATTGGTGTAGATGTGTAGACAGGCAGGGGGTGTGGTATAGTGGTTGAGCTGCCACCTTGCCTTAAGATCAACTAGGACGCGATCGGTTCGAGACAACCGGAAGCTGCCAACTGCTGTGATATCTCAGCTGAGAAGCTGAGATCGACTGCACTGACCCTCTGTGGGAGAGAGTCGCCGCTGTCGGACAAGCTCGAGCTCGGAGCCGTGTGCGGCTACTGAGATACCACACCATTGAAAGGAAACAACTGGAGAAGACAGGTTCTATGTAAATAGAACTTTAATTGTCGAATTAAAAATTCGCATGTTGCCAGGAAAACTCCATCATATTAAGAACAATTTATTTCAATAAATAAACTTCACAGATGTTAGATCATATTTTGACGTTTCGCACACGTACACTCGTGGCATCATCAGAAATCCCCCATAACCCACTTGAGACAACTTAAAAGACCATGGAAATCAAAAAAAACCCCATGGATTTTATTGTTTTTAAAATTTGTTTATGTAACGTTTATGTATTGCTTAAACTTATTTTATGTATTTTAAATTATGTATTTTAATTTGTTGTAAGCCGCCTTGGGCATTTGCCTTCGGCATAGGAAAAGGCGGGGTATAATTTTTTAAAATAAATAAATAAAATAAACCCGGATGTAAACATCTCCCGTGTCTAGAGGGGGCAATCAGCGACCAGCTGATCAGAGCAAAACACCAACAAAGCCGTAGCTTGTAAGCACTGATTAATAGGTTCCGAACAGAACACAGCGCCAGCTAAAATCACTCACATCGTACAACACACGGAAAGCCTGCAAGTAACTAAAACGAAATGAACCAGTAAAAACCAGCAATGTAGAATAATTGACATGCATGCCTAGAAATATCAGGGAACGTTAGAAACACACAAAGGGGATAACTGTTAAAATGAAAGAACGCTCTAGCGGACATTTTTAAACATAAAGAGCCGGCCTATTAAAATGAGCAAGCATTCATATATAAAAAGAATGAACTAATAAAAGAGGAAATAACCACAGGTTATGGTTAGAAATAAAATAATACAAGGAATTAAAAATATAAAACCAACTATAACTAAGAAGGGGTATACAGCATTCAGACACACTGAGAATCACTACACGTACGGTATATCACTACCTACTCTCCAAGGAAACCAGAGATGATGACTAATCCTCCCACTATCTCAGTTAACCCTAAACAAAATTATACAAGCTAGAGCACTTTGACAACAGAGGACAGACTGCTCTTGTCTGTCCTCTGTTATGCTCTTGTTACGGGGGATTTCTGATGATGCCACGAGTGTACGTGTGCGAAACGTCAAAATATGTTCTAACATCTGTGAAGTTAGAGAAACAGATAGTACGGGTAACGCAGCCATATCTATGTAAAAAGCAAGCAATCCGACCAAAGTTTAAAAACAATGACGATTTTATCTGGGTTTAACGATGTATTCCCGGACAAACAGAAATTATTAAGAAACCACGGCTGGACAAGTGAGCCCAACGTTTCGTGTCCTAATCTGGACACATCTTCTGGGGCAATCCAAAAAGGAATGAAAGATCTGTGAAGTATATTTATTGAAATAAATTGTTCTGTGAAGTTTATTTATTGAAATAAATTGTTCTTAATACAACGGAGTTTTCCTGGCAACATGCCAATTTTTAATTCAACAACCTGGTCACGTCGTGACAATCTACGAGAACATTTATTGTAAAAAAAAAAAAAAAAACCTACCGGGGGGGGGAGGAGCCTGCCTGTGTAAATTGCCTTGAATAAAGTTTGAGGAGAAATCTGACGACAGAAAGGTGGTATATAAATACAGATGTTACTGTTATTGTTGTTATTATTAACTGACAAAAATTAGACGCTGGAGTGAAGTTGCAGGAGCACAAACACAACCTTCCTCATTGCAACCTGGAAAGCAGCCTTCAGAGTTGCCCTTCTGCAGTTGCCTGCTCTCTGAGTCCCGTTGATCTCAACGCCACCAGTTTGGTTCTCCTTCCCATCTCCCTCATATGCCACATGGTGGGATTTGAAGCCCATCTGGTTACATGCATTGCAAGATGCAGGATATCCTCTTGGGAAGGGAAACATAACTGAATAACAGGGGTTACTTGTCAGTATCGCACATGCCCTGTGTGAAGCCGAGAGTGTAACAGTGTACAGTTAACAAGCAACTTGTGCCAGAATGCAGAAAAAGAGGCCAGGGTCTTAGGGTTGCTTTTACTCTCTGATTATTCTTTTTTCTTATCTCTTCTTCTTTAGGCTACATGAATCTGAGAAGACTTCCGGAGGAACAAATCAGGTATGTCTGCTAAATTTCTTTGGAGTAACGAATTAGCAGATTGTAAGAGCAGGTTAAACCGCTGAACCATAAGCTGTCAATCGAAAGGTCGGCAGTTCGATTCCTGCGACGGGGTGAGCGCTCGTTGCTTGGCCAGCTCCTGCCAACCTAGCAGTTCCAAAGCATGTTAATGCGATTAGATAAATAGGTACCGCTTGCGGGAAGGTAAACAGCGCTCCGTGTTCCAGCTGCATGCTACGCGGTGCGGCAAGGAGAGTCATGCCGGCCACATGACCACGGAGGCGTCTTCGGACAACGCTGGCTCTTCGGCTTTGAAATGGAGATGAGCACCACACCCTAGCGTCGGACACGACTGGACTTAATTGTCAGGGGATACCTTTACCTTAAGAGCTCGTTTACGGAGTCTGAAGTACCCAACTGTGGATTCATCTTGGCTCCCCAATACTCATGCACAGGGAGAGAGAGCAAATATCTGGTGACTGAGGGTCAGTCAGTGTTTACAGAAGACTCTGAGCCTTGCCCCCTTTTGTCCATCTAAGATCAAGAAAATCCAGGTTGTTGCACAAATGGAGATGTATAGACGTGTAGTTATAAAAACAAGCACATAATGTTGCCTTCTGCTCTGTCTGGCAGCAGTGAAGGTCTCAGGCAGTCAGTCTTTCTAAGCACCTACTACCTTAAATTATTTTCATTTAAGATGCTGGAGATTGAGGGCGCAATCCGTTCTAACATTAAAACGGTGGAGCGAGCGCTCTGCCGTTCCAAGCCTTCGCGAACGTACCGCAAAGCACGTTCGCGATGACTTTCGAGTAAGGGCACTCACTTCGCCACCAGATTATCCTTGCGGCCACCGGAGAAGGTAAGTGCAGCACCAGCGGGCGCAGGAGAGGTCTGGGAAGAGAGGGAGGGAGACCATTGGCCAAGCCAGCCCAGGGGGGGCGGGGATAGCAGCCGCCATATCCCTGTCCCCTTCCCGGGCCGGCGCGGCCATTACACAACCTCCTCGGATTTGCGGCAACTAAATAGCTGGCAGAAATCCGAGAAGGCCCATTGGAGCCTCCCTGCGTTACACTGGGCGAAGGGGATGAACGTTCCCTTCCCCCGAGTTCAGGCTGCTCCCGGTACAGGGATAGGATCCAGCAGGCGGCCAGTATTGTGCTGCCCACCTTGGATCTTCTGCTAGCAAAGCATACCTTGGTGTGCTGTCCCACTGAGCCGCGAGTCCTCCCAGAAGCACGTTGTAGCTTTTGAAGAAGTGTGTTCTGGGGCACACGCACCAGGGCAAGAGGTCAGATCAACAGGCTTGCCTGGTGAACCAAGAGCCCCTGGAATGCTCTGCCACTTGCAGGAGTTCGGTGTGGATGTGAAAATGTTCCCTGAAGGTATTTTAATGCCACTTTCCCAAAAACTCAAAAGGCGATTTACAGAGAAGAAGACATGGATTCAAACACAAATACATTCAAGTACAAATCCACAGACCTAGGAAGACACCCAACTACCTGCAATGACAAAGTGCAGCCAGTGTGTGCCAGGGCCAAGCATGAGCTGAAAGTGAGCAGGGCTGCCAACCTTTTGAAAAGCGGGGAGAGAAGAGCAGGGCCTGTGGTTTGGTGGTAGAGCATGTGCTCTGCATGCAGAACAGGCTGCAGCTAACTGGGTCTCACAGTGCAGCGCTGGGATAGAGGGGCTGCCAGTCAGAGCAGACCGCTTTGGCTAAATGGACCACTAGTCTGAAGGCTGCTTCAGACCACACACATCTCGGCTCGTCCCGGATCTTAGCGGATCTTAGCTGAGGCGTGCTTGGGTGTCTGGTTAACACAGCGGAAGCGAGCGGTCTCCCGATTGCTGGCATGCTCGAACATCCCCTGGGCCATGTTTTCAGGGGGATGCACAGCGACGCTACTGGAGCCACCAATCAGAAGAGAGGGGGAGGAGTGTTAGCCAATCACCGTGGAGGTTTCTTCCAAGAAGGCGGGACAAAAGGAGGGACTATTTGCAGGGAGACACTCCTACAGACAGGCAGGTCGGTGGCCAGCCTCTCGCGCTCGCTTGTCTTCGTCCGCTTCCGCAAGCGGTCTGAATCCGCTCTGACTTGGAATAAGGCCCACCAGATGCTCATAAAGGCACCACCTGACTTCAGCGCATTGTGAGTCATGCCCACTGGCAGGCTGGGGCAACACATCTGAGCATGCCTGGTCCTTCTCTGTTGCAAACTGTGGTGTGTGCTTAGTGCCCCTGCCTCCTCCCCCCCCCCCCCCCCGCGACTGAAAGGCTGCTGCATTAATGTCCTCAGAAGTTTCTCCCTTAACAACAAGGGCTAGAATCATGCTTTGATCATGATTGAGTCTTTTTCTCAGGATTGTAAGAAATGCGAAGAGGAGGATGGAAGAAGGTTTGCCCTTTAGATAAGAACGCTGGCTGCAACAACAAAAATGTATTTCTTTCCCTCACAAAATAATCACAAAACGTAGCTTGCTTATGAAAAGGCCCAGCTGCACAGTAGCCTAGTACAGTTTTATTTTTAGAGGTTCCCTTTTGTGTGGCGCAATTGTGTGATTTTGCTGAGCAAACCAGGCTCTCTCCACCCTCTGCGTGGCTGTTTTCTTGCAGCCCTCGTAGCGACTCACGTATAGACGCAGCTGCTCTTGAATTGGGAAGATGTCATCCCTCTGGGACAATAGAGGAGTGAGATGTAGTTTCATCTCTGCTGCCAAGAGCTTAGTACGATGATTCCACTGCTTTATGTATGTGATGAATTCATACCCTCCAAGGGGCTTTCTTCTCTGTTCCTTTCAGCCAGTTTTGCTCCAACAGATCCAGGGGTGGCAAGACCTGGAACACCGCCTGCCACACCGGGGAGCAAAAGTCCCTTACCTTGCTTCTCGCGCAGTTTTCGCAAACCCAGACGTGCAGGACTTTCAGTTTTATCTAATGGGACCACGTAAACAAAGGAGCTTTTTTGTTCACATGGACCCTGCACTTCTGGGTTTGCGAAAACCACCAAACGGAGCACGGGAAACAGGCAGATGGTCCGCTTCTCGTTCAAGCGTGCGGGAAGTGGATCCATGCAGCTCACGTCCACGGTGGGCTGGAGGGAGGCAGCAGTAGACTCGGGGTGAAGGGCACCCCAAATCCACCCCCACCCCCCGCCATCTGGCACTGACAATGGTATATGGTAGCATTGTTCTGGACTGGGCCACTCCAGCCTGCAGACCTTGAGGGGGTTGCATGTTTCAGTGGTCCATGTAGGAGAAGTTGGACTCCCTGCAGGACACCCACATTTGTAATAGTGTTTACAAATTGAGTACCATCAGTGTGCTTGATGCTTTTCCAAAGTATAAGGAGACAGGTTTTTGCCCCAGGGAGCTTGCAGTCTAAAGGAAGACTACAAAGGAAGTATTGTTTCACATAAATTCAGAAATGGCATATATGAAATTCACGGCCAGAAGATATGCCAATTTGACCACGGGCTTTGGAAAGGCGTTTAGCTATCAGCCGTGAATCCAATTTCCACATTGTAGAGGAAACAGATCACTGACTTGTTGCAGGAGAACAGTGGGAGAGGGCTGTTGCCTCCAGGCCTTAGTGGAGGACGTCCCAGAAGCATCTCGGTGGCTGCCGTGGGAAACAAGATGCTGGGCCGGAGGGACTCCTGATCTGAGCTGGGCTGCTCTTGTGTTCTCTGATTCACGTTTTCTTTCTTTCTTTCTGCCTTTCTTTCTGCCTTTCTTTCTGCCTTTCTTTCTTTCCTGCTTAGGACCCTGATCCCAACAACGTCACATATGCAGACTTAAACTTTGACAAAGCTCCCAAGAAGAGCCCTCGCCAAGTCGTCGAGGTCAGCCAGCAGTCTGAATATGCCAGCATCCAGACTGGTCAGCCAGTTGCCAATGACGACAACGTCACCTATGCAGATCTGGACATGGTGCACCTAAGCAAAGCCCCCAAAAGACCTGCCCCAAAGCCAGAGGAAGTCAGCTCAGAATACGCCAGCGTACAGGTACAGAGCAAGTGATTTCTGTGGTCGGCTCTCTGTGGCTCGCTGGCCCTTCTTGCAGGGAGGCCCTGATGCTGCCTCCTTGCTGGGCTTGGATTCTTGGCCTTGGCCGAACTCTGGGTTTCCATGGAGGCACAGTGGGATTTGCCTGCCAAGCTGTGGTTCCTGCAGTTTCTTCAAGTGGAACTTGATGTACGAAGCCAAGGTCAAGGAGGAAGCTAAATGGTGCTACACACAGTTGCATCCTGGTCTTTTGGCTAGTTCATGGTGCCTCTTTTCCCGCTACCAAGTGGATGAGAGAGGCCTAGACCACCGGAGGATCAACACCACTTATCACTGGAACAATAGCTCTGTTCTCTTAATTCAGCCACACAACACACACAGTGAGAGGCGTATGATGGCATTTGGGGTAGTTGCTTTTAAGCAGGCGGACCATTCTTGTCAGCACTTCTTGCTGGGCCTTCCCTCCGCTTCTCTTCAAGGCAGCCAGGACTTGTCTCAGGTGCCACCTTGAGACGCCTTTCCCGGAGCAAAGAAACTTGGCTTCCACAGTTAAAGAAGCTATTCGACACTTTCACGATCAAGACTCTTAACTGGCCTTGGCGGAATGTGGGAAAAAGAATCTCCCACTTTCCCAGGGGCCTCTGGGAGGAGGGAGCCTTTTTATCTTGACCACGATGGTGTCTGTTCCACTTTGCATTGCTATAACCCACAGATTTCGTCTCCCCTGGCAACAGGTCTCGGGACAGTCAGTGCCTCTTTGAGATGCAGCAGCCTGTACTAGGCCCGGATTTCCCCTTGGCCGTCTCACCTAGTCCGTGGGCCTCTCTCTGGCAAAGCCAAATGTGTAGACAGCCTTTCAATGTGGTGTTCTCCTTTAAAAACAACACTTTTTTTATTTCATCCCAAGGTGTCTCTGCTGTTGCAGGCCTTGGATATCCATTGCAGCCTGTATGATGGCCTTGGGCCATAGAAAATTAGGGACCGTGTTGAAGAATCTCGCTGGTTCCTAGCCCTCCCACTTTCCTCTTCATAATCCCCTCCCCAATCTGATTGGCTCACTGGGGCTGCAGACACTTCAGCAACAGAACTAAGACCTGTGGAGTGCGAGTGCTCTGTGCTTGTGCATCATGCAACAGGCATTTCGCCAGACCTCCAACTGAAGAGGGTTTGCACATGTCCAGAAAAAATAACCTTTCCAAGGTCAATCGCACAGCCAAGCATGTCCACCCATCTCTGTCTATAACTTGGTCAAGCAGGGAAGCTCCACCCTTTGGCCTGTCTCATTATGGAGCATCCGTCATTTTGCTTTCATAGGTGGTGGCCACTTTGTGTTTTAACATGGATCATGAATGTGCACTGCCCCAAGGCAGTGTGGCCAAGACTAGAGAGGACTGGGCTGGTGGTCGCAGGAATAGCAACAGAGGAGGGGAGGGGGAGCGGGCAAGATGACAGAATGACTCCGCAGGCCTGATGTCCCAGGTCTTGACTTCTAGAGAAAGGGGAATGTACTTGGAGGAGAAACATCTCTGTATGGGACCCAAGCGAGAGGCAGTCCGTGGCCCTTTAGGAAGCCCAGGCCATGCCTCCCACAAAGGCCAACTTTTTGCCTGTCAGTAATTCCTCCTTGGCCACATCCATGTGGTTTCCTCCTCCTCCTCTTCCTCCTGGCCGCCTCGTTCGTTTTTCATTCCAGAAATGCAGAGTGAGAGAGAGGAGCACCAGAGCTAATGAGTAGTAGCACCATTCTGCCCACCTGGGTCGAGCTCCCCGAAAGGCACCATTGTACCACCAGTATTGACTGTTCAGCATTATAACCGTTTACTCCGTTAGAACTAAAAATACCAATATTTGTGTGTGTTCTTTGTAAGTGGGTGTAGTACTGTGTACTTAGCACTAGTGTGGAAAAAAAAGCACAAAAGCAAAGCAAGAAATAGAGTGCTGGGGAAGAAATAAATCTTAACTGTCCACTTCCCACAACCAAGACATCATAACCAATCCTCGGTGATTTTTGCTGCCAGTAACCAAACTTCCAGTTTTTGTTTTTGTGTTTTGGTGGCTCTGTGTGTGTTCCTTTTATTATAACGCGACTTAGGAACTAACTGGCATTTTGCAAACACAAAAGGGAGCAGCAAAGCAGGAACGAGTGATGTTGCAGAAGTGGCGGCATCCCGGTTTTCTTCCAGAAATGATCCGACATTGGCCCAAGACCTTTCAGGGTCCAGAATGGAGAAGGTCAAATCATGGCAGGTTTTTGCAGGTCGAATCTTGAATGGTTTCACATGACATTTCAAAGAAGCGGGTTGGCTTGCACCGGTAATTTTCATGTCTCAAAATGTTCCGGCTTCCTAAGCTGTGCGTAGCTGGCTCCTTGCCAAACCTGTGAACAGATCAGCCCATGTTCACACTGCTCAGGACGATTTTACCACTGTATTCCACTCTCTAGGAAGACCTACCCATGGTGTTGGATCCACTGGGGCTGCTCATCCTTGGGTCTCCAAATTGTAGTGGGGGGGAGGTGAAAAAAGCATTTGGGGCCCCTTGAGATGTTGCATTCCCTTGTTTGCATTTTTTAGATTCTGTAGGGAAGATATTCACACACACAGGCTTGTGTATGAGAAAGGGGACACAGGAATACAGTCCTGGAAGCCTTGCGAGATGGAACGTCCCTGGACTGGCATTTCAGTAGGAACAAGCTGTGTCTGCCCAAAATGAGTGCCACTTGTGGAGTTTTTGGACTTGCCCTCTGTAAAGTCTCGTACAACTTACGTCCAGACATCAGAGTGTTCTGTGTTTCCCCACCCCCACACCACATCATTTGCTGTCAGGAAAATGTGGAACTTGCGCAACATTAGGAAACTGGTAAGCTTGCTAGGAGTTACAGAGGGGGGGGAAGGGCACTAGACACTCTGTTGCCGTTTTTGGCCTCAGCTCTGTGTGTTTACCCAGACATCCTTAGTCAAGGCATGAGTTTAATACCAGCTGCTCAAATTCTTTATTACCACAGGCCCCATCGCTGCCTTCCTTCTCCCCAGTGGTGTTAGATGGGAATGTATGGAAGTCCAATGGTACCATTGCTTGAAAGAGAACTTGAGCTGATCAGAGCCAGCCTAAAGTGGGGTGTTGGAGACCACCCCACCTAGCTTGTGCTGGAAGGAACACAGGACCAGGAGGGGAAAAAAATGAAGCGGTTGGGATGTATTTGTTGCAGATCAAAAATGTATTGGATGACTGTTTGTACAAATTGCACCTTAAGTTTGTTCTTTTGTTTTTTGTTTTCGCTTGCAAGATATTTTTGTAATAAAAAGTTCAAAGTTCTGCATCAGTGGTGTGTTTGTATGAGTGATAACAGACCTGGCCTTAGATGACTTCGCCTGCTGGGCAACGTGTTAAATGTCACCTGCTTCCTGATAGGAAAAACCGAGAGGTTAGAACTGGAGGAAGGTCCAGTCTCGAGAGTCCACCCAAATATTTGAAGGCAGCAATTAAACATGAAAATAGCTTGTGTTGCAAAAATCTATCCGTTCATAAACCAATAATTATCAAAAGAGGCAATCTACAATTACAGAGAACTGTGATTATGAATAGAAAGACCCAGTTCCAGTTTGCTCTTCATTCTGAAGGAGAACAATTGTTCTAATTATTATTGTATGGACTTCAGCTACAGCTGTTGAGAGCATCGTGTAGTAATTGGGCTATCAGCCGTAGCTGTCTTGGGAAGCAGACTGGATTGGATGGGAGCCTTTCAATTCCCCAGCCACAGAAATGTGATTTTGAGTCGAGTCTTTCTGAGAAGCACTTGTATAAACAACTTTATGTAATTGTGGATTGTATCAATTTTAATAATTATTATTACTGGTTTGTGAACAGAGACTATTTTTTTTTGCAATGCAACCTATTTTCTTTATCTGTACAGTGACAGCAATAGAGACAATTGTATGGCATAATATCCCTGTTCAACATATCCCTGTTCAGCATGATCTGTGGCGTCCTGCGGAGAGCTCGAGGCTTGTGTTCAGCAGCTAGTGAAGATGACTACACCGTGGAGGAAACCAGCTGGAATTGTAGGGTTCTATACAGAACAATATTGTAAAGATCCTTATCGGATCTAGATAAGCCTGCCTATGTAAACCGCCTTGAATATCATCTGAAGAGCAATCTGAGGATAAGAAAGGCAGTATATAAATACAGAAATAAATAAGTGAGAAGAGTTGGGTCCATGCCTCGCGGATATTACAGTCTAAATTTTCACAGTGCGGAGACCACAAATGGAAGGCAGGCAAGAGTAACAAGGCAAGGGTGTGTGACCCAGTGACGTTACACATAGGTACTTCAGTGTGGTTATGAGGGTCAATGGGGGTGAAGGAAAATGGAAACGATGACTTTGAGGAAGGGGAGGTGAGATGTTCTGGGCGAAAAAGAAGAGATGATGGATAGCAGCATCACTTAAGCAAGCTGGAGACTTGTTCTGGCAGCAGATTCAGAATGGACCAAATGGAAAACTACACAACTTGCAGTGTGTTACTGGCTCTGCTTTTGAAAACATGGGTAACAGGTATACATGAGGGAGGAAGCAATTGTGTGTAGGGTTCCTATGTGGAAGTAAATGGCCTGTCCATATAATTCGGCAAATGGAAGTGCAGGTGGAAGATGCACAAAAGACTTATTTTAGTGCCCCCAACTCAACAAGGGGGATTCACCTGGGGAAAATGCAAACTAAAATAACTTCTTTACTCTAGACAGGGGGAAGCTGCCGCTAACAGTCAACTGCAACCGCAACCGAGCCCTAAAGAAAACACTGGGAAGGTGGGAAGAAGAGGAGGGGGGAGGAGCGCAGAACTCCTTTGGAAGTGGAGGGGGCAGAGCAGAGTGGAGGAAAGGGGGGGCAGAAGGGACGTCAGTAGGTGAGTAGACCTCCGGAGGAACCCAGGAAAAGAAAGGGGAGGTTTGGGGGTAGGGAAGGGGAAAGGGGGGGGGAGTTAGGAGATTAGCAGGGATGAAAGGAGGAAGTTCCAGGCGGTTCAGACTGTGGCAGGGGTGGGGAGGGCCGTCTGCAGCCTGAACGGAGGGCTGCAGGCCAGGGGTGAGCCTGGAAACGGGCTGTCATGCTGCTGCCTGATGCGCTTCTTGACCCACTTGTGGCGGGGAAGCTTGTCCCTCCCGCGGCCCACCAATCGGGGGGGGGTGAGGAGGACCGTTGGAGGTCTAAGGTCCTTTGACTTACAAAAGTTCTTCTTCCCAAACTCAGGAGTCTATGAAAGTGCTAAAGTCACAAAGCATCAAATATGCTGATCTAGCTGGATTTAGGGCTGAAGAGCTTCATTGGAACTTTGGAGGCATGAAAACCCCATTAGCATTGAAGACGTAAATGAGCTCCATTCAAATTTGGAGCATTGAACTCCTTGGATCAATTAAAGGAAAAGTGGGGGGAGGTGTTTACATGACCTGTGGATCTGTGGCCTGGAACCAGTCGTGTTGCCGGTCTGGCCCTTTGCTCTCCAGGCAGCACCTAGCACCAAACACGCAGCACCTAGCACCATTTGTTGTTCAGTCGTTAAGTCGTGTCCGACCCTTCGTGATGCCATGAACCATATCCCGCCAGGCCTTCCTGTCCTCCACTATCTTCCTGAGTTCGCTCATTTTCATGTTCGTTGCATCGGTGATGCTGTCTAACCATCTCATCCTTTGCCTTCCCCTTCTCCTTTTGCCTTCAATTTTTCCCAGCATCAGAGTCTTCTCCAGAGAGTCCTCTCTTCGCATTAGGTGGCCAAAATATTTGAGTTTCAGCCTTAGTATCTGTCCTTCCAGGGAACAGTCAGGGTTGATTTCATTTAGGATTAGCACCTGACACCATACACGCGTGTTAAAATGTGTGTCTCCTGCATGCCTTGAATTACAAGAAATAAACAGGAATAAAATCTTGACCATGTAACAGGTGAATGTATCAAGTTCACTGCCACAAGCTTGAGTGGCTTTAAAAGGGGCTTAGAAGAAGACAATCTCATGGAGAAGGGCTCTATCAGTGTCTATTGGCCAGGACGGCTGGAAGGCCTCTCCCTGTAGCTCTGCTGCATTCCAGGGACAAATCGGGGGGAGGCAGGTCTGGCCCAAGTTGAAATGGTGCCAGAGCAGCGCCCTCATTCCCCCCCCTCTGTTTTGTGCTCACTGCCCACCCCCCTCCTTGCCCACCCCCTCCTTGCCTGTCCAGCCATTTCTTTCACGGGCTTTGGTCGTGCTGTTTACGGAAGCAGCTGGGCAGGCAAGGCGAGAGCGCCACTGTGCTCCCGGAGCAGAGCAGCCTGACCCCGGGCATTGAGCTCTGCCACCTGCCTGTGCCCACCCAGCAGTCACATCTCCGTCACACAGAAACAGGCTGGGCAGTCTGCTTATTTAAAGATGGGGACAGGTGGGGAACAGAGGCTGCAGGGCGGCGCAAGGCAAGGAGGGTGCGGGAGTCGCTCCACCATCTCCTCCCTCCCGGAAAGGGTCATTGCTGCAGCCCTGGCGAAAGAGGTGAGTGAGCTGCTGCAGCCACCTCGACCCTCCCCTCCCTGGCTCTCAGCGAGAGAGGAGGAGATTGGACCGCCGGGCGAAGTGGCTGCTGGGCGGCAGGTGCTGCTGGTGCGGGGGCCCCCTCGTCACTCTGCCCCTCCTCCAGCCCATGGCTGGCCCAGCCCTGCTGGTGAGCTTCCCAAGAGCAACTGGTCGGCATGCTGTGGCGACTCTCCTGACTACTGGGGTGCAGTGGCTCTTTGGACCCAACGATCAAAGGGGGTGCTGGCGAGGGAGTTGGCTCTCCCACGCCCACCTGTGGCCAAAGGGGGGAACTGCAGGGAGACTGGGCCAGGGAAGCCTCCTCCTCCTCCTCCTCCTCCTCCTCCCACTGGACCAGTGCAGGAGCAGGTCAATCAAGTGATAGTCCCAGTCAGTCCCTGTAGAAGCTTCCAGGTCTGCTGGCTACAGGCAGCCACCCTGCAGCCCCACCCCAGCTTCCTGTGGCAGCCAAGGTTTGGGGACCCCCCCCCCCCGCTCTACGACAATGACCAGCGAATTATCTATTTATTGAAAGGCCGTGGGTATCCCGCCTTTCCAGACCAGACCAGACAGCGGAATCCTTGCCTAATGAGCAGCCCATGGGCTGCCTTGGCGGAAGGTGTTCAACTGTAAGCAGGGACCAGGCCAGGGTGGCAGAGCAGAGGCTCTGCATGCCAAAGTCCTGCTGCTGCCTTTGTTTCAGCCCCTCCCTGGCAGCTCCAGGTCAAGGGTTTGCAGGCCGAAGGACCAGGCCGAAGCAGCTTTGGAGAGCTGCTGCCTGCCAGCCAGCCAGCCAGCCAGCCAGAATGGGCGGTCTGGGCCACTGGGCCATGGGCCGCCTGGCCTCCCCGCCTGGCCCTGGCCATATCCCTTCCAGCTGTTTGGCTTCTACCCCGCTGCCACCCTCTCTTTCTCTGGGCCTTTGGGCCTCTCTGGGGCTCAACCTGCTGCCTGCCAGGTTCCAGCAGATGGTGTCCCTGTGGCCGAGGCGCCCACCTCGTTATGGGCACGCCAGCCTGCCTGTGAAACTGTGCCCTACTAGAAGTGTGAATTATTCCACCTGGAAAAACAGGATGCCACCCTCCAGGCTGCCGAGAGAAGCGTCATCATTTTACAAAACCTCCAGGGCTCACGTTACTACCCAAAGCATTTGGAGCAAGAAGACAGCTTTTCCTCGGAGCAGGTAATAGTATCTTTTGATTCCCTGTGTGTACAATTCTTCTGTCCTCCTCAAGGAAACCAGCTGCCGGCTTTTGTGTGAGCAGCGCCACTCCATGTCGCACAAACATGTTCAGGCGGCTCCATCCCGCGGTTGCTTACAGCTTCCCCCTTTCGGTTGCTGGCAGCCCCTGAAATGCAGCGAGCGAGCGAGCGAGCGACTGCCTGTTGTTGCCATTTGAATAGTTTGGACCCTCTTGTCTTGTTGCTTCAGGTGAGAATATGCTCCAGTCCGGCTGGCCTGCAAACTGGGCAGCAGCAGGGGGGAGGGAGGGTTGGTCTACTGGCGGGGTGGTCGTGTGTGATGATATCACGGCCTCAAGCCCTGCAGTTTGCTTTCCTTCTAGAGAGGAATTGTTTGGGTGACTGATTGGAGGGCTCTCTCTCTCTCTCTCTCTCTCTCTCTCTCTCTCTCTCTCTCTCTCTCTCTCTCTCTCTCTCTCTCCCAGGTTTCCCACAAAAAGTACCTCTTAAGCCCCCACCAGTCACAGTGTCGCGCTGTTCAGGAGGAAAAGGTTGGACAGACCGAGTGACAGAGCAGAGGTGCAGATCTGGAAATCCGGACCTTAGAAACCAACGTTTTCATGTTTCCGTAGGTGTGTCTGCAGTCAATATTCTCACCACTAGGCGGAGCTCATGCACTAACTATGACAAGGGAGAGAGAGAGAGTCAGTACACACCCTCCTCACCTCCTTGAATGAATAGTGTCCCCGCCAGACACCCCAACCACAAAGGTCTGTTACTTACACATGGATCAGCCTGGTAGTACAACTGGTACAGCCCAGACACTGGCTTGCCATCTCAGTGAGAAGGTAGCCTCAGCTATTTGCTACTGGAGGTCGGGCTGTTTTCCTGTGCAAAGTCTGCTATCACGAGCGAGGCACTAATCCTTGGCACCGCCTTCCCTGATGAGTTGGTTTGGGTGTTGTGTTATGTTGATACTGTGAATTCAGTATACAATGGACTACAGCAACCCCCCCCCCCCCCCCCACACACACACACACACACTAGGTTGCACTACTGACAACACCGCTTCTTGCTGTCCATTGAATCTTGAGTATTTGATTCAGGGTCCACGCAGGTATTGGTGACAGTACAATCCCAAACACGTGGTGGAGTGAGCCCCCCTGAATGCAGTGGGACATGCTTCTGGGTGAGCACGTGGAGCCTGAATTCAGTAGAAAGAGCCTGCTCCCCGTGAAGCATCATCTGTCATTCTGGCAAGGCAAGTGCCCATCTTGGCCACCAGAGGGCCAAATAGGACAGCTCCTGGCCCCTGTAGGTGGGAAGAGTCTGCCACGCAGCCAGGCCTTAAAGAGACACCCCCTGCCCCTGGGCAACATTCCGGGTGGGGTTAGCAGATGTCCCTACCGCAGTACACTCGATGGGGAACTTAACTGCATTTTGCCCTGTGTTGGCTCTGTTTTAAAACTGTCTGTGCCTTATTTGCTCCTGGCTCTAACCCAGCATTCCATGCATGTGATGTGTGTCTTGTGTCTTGGATGCTTCTGAACCTGGTCTGAAATGTGTCTTGTCTGGTGTTTTTCCAATATTCCCATTTACGTACGTAAAGTATTTCTTGTCTAGATGTCCAACTAGTAGAACCAGCCTGTTTTTCATGGTTGTTTAAGTTATCCACCATTCAGTCACATGGAGAAACAATTGAGGAGAGCCAGCCATGGGCTGTCCCTCTGCAATATTGATCTGGGAGGCAATATGGTGAAAATCCCTAATTCTTCCCTGTTTTTTGCTGATTTCCCCCTATTTTTGGATCCTTCCAGCCTGTCAGAGGCTCTTGTGATGTCTCAGCCTCCTAAAAAGCTGCTGAGACATTCAGTCATTGTGGAAAGGCCACATGGCAGGGCAAACAAGATGAGTCTGGGGGTTGCTTATCTTCCTGTCTACCTAAGACAGTCGCTCCTAGCCAAGCCCCTGCTGGGACTGGCATGCAACAGCCAGTCCAAGCCCAGGTGGCTGTTGTAAACCCTCCAATCAGATGACACCATGACATCACTGACCATTGTTAAGGCCACACACAAGCATGCCCAGATGTGGCTGCTCAGGTCCGTCACTGGGGAACAGCTGCTGTTTAGCAGAAGGGGCTCAACCACTCCCCTGGCTGCGTTGTGAGAATGGAGCAGGATCTCAGAAGAGCATCAGGGACTGGAATAGGGACAATCTTCCTTTAGCCATGTAAGGAAATGGATTGATTTTTCTGCTTGTGCTTTAATCTCCTTGCCAACCTTTGCCCCCCCAAAACTCTTCGGTCAGTATTTATGCACTTTTTGCTATGTGTCCTACTTTGATCCTTTCCACCACCACCCCATTGCTGTGTTCTCCAGCCTTGTAATAAAGTCTTTATATGTTTTGCTGATTTATCTGCCTAATCCAAGTTCACTCCGGAGGAAGGGAGTTTTCCATGCCCCTTTTGATCACTTCAGTCCCACTACTGTTTGTCTTCGAAGAGGAGCCCTTGCAATGTTCCCTGCTTCACCACTCAGCTCACAGAAATAACTATGTTCTCACCAGTGAGCAATGCCCTCTGTGTGCTGACATGTCTACAAGAATTTCGTCACCCACTTCTGTGTTCCAGTGAATTCTGGACTCCACCTACTTTCCCACACTTACGAAAAAAAGTGCTACACAGTCTTTCACACATTCAGTGTGTGGTTTGCTACCACCAAATGGTGTTGGTCACTAGGTTGGATTTTTTTTTTACAAGGAGTAAAGCAATGAATGGGAAGTCTGTTGATGGCCATAAGTCATGAGAGCTAAAGAGAACTTCCATGGTTGGAAGCAATATGACTCTGAATACCAGTTGCTGGGAAGCACACAAAGGGAGTGGGTGGACTGTTGCCTTCACGCCTTGTTTTTGGATATTCTGGAGCAGCAATTTTCAACTGGTGTGCTGTGGCACATTGGTGTGTCGCGAAAGGTCTGCAGGTGGGTTGCGGGAGTTTGGAGCACAGCAGTTGAAAATGGCTGAAAAACTCTCCTGAGTTCTGCGGCTCTGTTTCTAGGGCAACTGTCTGTAGTAACGAATTGTCTGTCCCTCTTCCTCCACCGGCTCTGCCGGCGGAGGAAGAGGGACAAACAAATTCATTACTATTTATTTATTTATTTAAAGAATTTATATCCCGCCTTTCTCCCGAGGGCACTCAAGGCGGCTTACAACACATTAAAATACAGATATACACATTAAAATAATTACCATATTGGTCTGAGTATAAGACTCACTTTTTTCTCCTAATTTAAGTTTTTAAACTAGGGGTGTGTCTTATAATCAGGCTGTTGCGATTTAATGCCAGTGATTTAATTAAAAAATTTTAATAGCACCAAACTTTAAGGGTGTGTCTTATAATCAGGTGCGTCTTATACTCAGGACAATACGGTAATTAATTATAGACAGTTGCCCTAGAAACTCAGCTGCAGAACCCGGAAAAGTCTCCTGGAAGCCAAAAGTGACATCACAAGAGGCGAAGACCATAGAGGTCATTGTGCCGCGAGAAGAAAAAAGTTGAAAGTCTCTGTCCTGGAGGCATCCGGTTGACCACTACTGGGCCAGCGGTGTAGCTAGGGCATCTGGCAGTGGCACCCGATGCCCATCTGGCACCCGATGCAACATCCCCCGGCCTCGTTGATGGGGATATAGGGGTGTGGGTGTTACAAATGTATGTGCCCCTGGGGCCAGGCGGGGTGTCCTGAGGCTTTCTGAGGCTCAGGGAGCCCATGTGCGGCTTCCCCGGGCCTCCGAAGGCCTCCGAAAGGCACTTCCTGTTTTCGGAGGAAACCGAAAGTGCCTTTCAGAGGCCTCCAGGACACCCCCTAGAGGCATGGTACCCGGGGCCGAGAACCCCTGCCCCCCGTTTAGCTACGCCAGTGCTACTAGGCACAGGACACTGAGCCAGATGGACCTTTGCTCTCAGCCAGCGGGGCTCTTCTGTGTAGAAGGATGCTCAGCGATTCTCACCCTCCGTGACCTGTCCAAATTCCCCCCACCCGCTGCTTCGCCATTGAAGGCACATGGGTGCATTGACTCACCCTGATCCCATGGCTAAAGAGGAAGTGTATGAGCTCCAAGTCCCTCCAAGTCTGGCATCTGCTCATTCCACCTTTTGGGTTCTCCACCTGCTGCAAATTAACATTCAGCAGTCACCATAGTAACTGTTTGTTGTTTGCATGCTGTTGTTTCTAAGGTTATCAGGAGAGGGGAGGCATGAATCCTTCCCCAGAATGAGACTGACCTTGAGGCAAGCTTCTGTGTGCTCTTGTCGTATGTGTGTATCAAAAATAACTTCCGAGGAGTAGTAACCATAACTACCAGCCCGCCGCAAGCCGCTGCATTCGGACCCTGGCTCTTGACGGATGGAGGGTGGACCTCCCCTCAAAGAGGACCTCCCCCAGAAGAGGAAGGTAGAGAAGGGAAATATCTGGGTCTCTTTTAGTTCTCTTTGCTGCAGTGCTGCGAGGTGGGGCCATAGCTGGGGGGGGGGGGCTGTGCACTGTCTTGCTGAGCGGCACCGCCAACCGCAGCTTGGCCTGGCCCTACACTGCTCCTAGTCTTAAGCAGGGTTGCCAACTGACCTGAAAAATTAACCTGACCTGCTCATGCCTTTAACAGCAGTGTGAGATGCAGAAGTCAGCAAGCAAAGTTTTCCATGGTGTGAAAATTGAGTACTATCACGGTATCACCTGCTAATGTCTGCAGACTCAGAGGCGTCTTCAAGGGGGGGCCTGGGGCCCAGGGTGCAGGGCGCTGAGGCAGGGGAAGGGGCGCAGGACCCCTTAAGTTTCGTTTTTGTTTTAGGCTTTTTTTGGTTTTTTTCCGGGGGGGGGGAGGTTTCTGGCTGCCGGCCCCGCTGCTTCCCAGCTGCTTTCTGCATCGTTTGCCCCCCCCAGGGCTTGTGTGTGCTTTTGGGGTACTTATCTTTTATCAGAGGAGGGGCACAAGTAGCATATTCTTGCTCCGGGCGCCGCCATCTTGAATTGACCAATGAGAGGGAGAGATATTCTTTTGTTTTCACTGTTCTGTCCCACTTAGCATTCAGTGCATGAAGGTGAAGGTGATATGGGGCACCCCCCAAATGTTTGTTTTTCACCCTAAAAACCCTCAGAACCCCCCCAAAAAACCGCTTTATTAAAACGAAACCTAATTTTGACAGTTTTATGACCGGGGTTATGACAGTTTTATGGGGGGGAGGAAAGGTTGGGCCCCCGGTCGAAAAATGTCTGGGTCCTTCTCTGTGCAGACTCTGTGGCTGTTAAAGACAGAGAAGCAAGTGCTGCTTCAGTAAGCTGGCAACCCCAACCTTAAGACCAAGTCACACTTGCTGCTGCTGCTGCCCATCTTGACTGGTGTTCCAGCAGCATTTCCCCTGGTGATCCATGTCAATTCAATTTCAATTTGCCTTTATTGGTGATCATGTCATGTGTGTCCTGAAACACTGTGAGGCATGGAGCAGGGCGTGGGTGGAGACCGATGGGCCGTGAGTCCTTGGTCCAGATCCGCTGCGTTTTTAGACGCTGTCTCCCCTCCACACTTTCAGGCTGCAGTGCTAAACTAAACACACTTACTAAAGAGGAAGTTCAATTCAAATACAGCGGAGCTTAGGTAAAGGTATCCCCTGACAATTAAGTCCAGTCGTGTCCAACTCTAGGGTGTGATGCTCATCCCCATTTCAAAGCCGAAGAGCCAGCGTTGTCCGAAGACGCCTCCGTGGTCATGTGGCCGGCATGACTCTCCTTGCCGCAGCGCGTAGCATGCGGCTGGAACACGGAGCGCTGTTTACCTTCCCGCAAGCGGTACCTATTTATCTACTCGCATTAACATGCTTTGGAACTGCTAGGTTGGCAGGAGCTGGCCAAGCAACGAGAGCTCACCCCGTCGTGGATTCGAACTGCCGACCTTTTGATCGACAGCTCATGGTTCAGCGGTTTAACCCGCTGCGCCTACCTATGTATATATACCTAAAATATATACCTATGTTTTGAATTTGAAAAAATCATATTTTATTTTTCAAATTAAGAAGGGTTCAATAAATGTGCATATGAAACTGGTGGGGTTCAGTACCTCCAACAAGGTTAAGAACCGCTGCGTTAGAGTGTAAATATCATAGTAGTGGATCTCTCTCCCTCCTGGATCTCTGTGATTAGACCTGCAGCCGTGCCTGCAACAACCAGGGGTTAAGTCCTCTTTGCAGAGCTGAGTTCTACCTAGGGCCATCGTCGCCCAATTAAGCAACCTGTCAATTAATCATAGGACTTTTACCAGATTCACTTGCTAATTAACACTAAACACATGTGAGTCAAAACAGCCATCCTGTAACTGTGCATGTTTTTATATGGTGCAGATGTGAGTTATTATCGCAGCAGGAGGAGCCCCCTTGGAATGGGAGAGGCTGCATTTCAGTGAGCTGGGAAAGGTGCGGAAGATCTCCTGCTCCTCCAAGGAGACGGGGGAGTACTGCTGGGCTGCTCAATGGCCTAGCGCCACATGATGATGAGTATCGCAGCTCCATGTGCTCCATGTGCTCAGGGAAGAGGCACTCCCTCTTGTGTGCGAGAGGAAGGGGGATGCCTCTTTTAAGATGGCTCTGGCTGCCTGTGTTTGGGGTAGTCTATCTAACCCCAAACACAGGCAGCCATTTCTATCTACTGTATAAGCAGATAACTGTAAATCTGCTGCTTAATGAATAAATCCACTGCATCATATCATAAAATGGCTTTCTATCAATTTATCTAACTACAGATTAATTGACTGAAGATTCAGCCCTAGCTCTGATGCGCCAGCCTAATACCTAACCTCATTATTGCTGAGCCAGTGGAGAATTTGAATGGAACTTGGATTTGAGCCTTGTTAATCTATAAAGCAAACTTCCCTGTGAGAATCCCTCCTTCCCCACTCCTCTTCCCCCAGAGATAGATGCACTTAACAAACGGTGTTATGTCCCAGTTCTTGCAGCTGGGGAATGATGACGCATGGGGCGAGGGGGGGGGGGAGGTTAAGTGGCTTTGCTCAGGTTATTGTGGGGTGAAATTCATCCCCATGGAAATGTCTCAGGGGGCTCAGGGGCCCTGCGTAGGCCAGCCTTTTGCAGAGTGCGAGTTTTGCATGCAGTGAGTCAGTGGCAGGGTTGGGAACAGAAGCTGGAGGGCACCCTCCCCCTCCAGTTCTCTGTCCATGTACTGCTCATATCTACTCCTGTTTCGGAAAAATTCCTCCCTTTCTCTTGCCAGGCCTTTCTAAGAAAAGGAGTTTGGAGGCTCCCCCTCTGGCTTGGCCAAGTGGAACGTTTTCCAGGAGCTTTTGGAACACTGGTTGTAATGCATCTGTGGAACTCCTTGCCACAGGATGTGGTGATGGCATCTGGCCTAGATGTCTTTAAAAGGGGTTTGGACAGATTCATGGAGGAAAAGACCATCACAGGTTACAAGCCATAAGCAACCTCCTGGTTTTAGAAATAGGTTTTCTCTGTGCCAGGTGCAGGGGAGTGGCAGCAGGAAACAGGTTATCTTGTTGTCTTGTGCTCCCTGAGGCATCTGGTGGGGCCACTGTGTGACACAGGAAGCTGGACTAGATGGGCTTTTGGCCTGATCCAGCAGGGCTCTTCTTATGTTCTTATGTTCTTATGAATTCTTTGCTGGTTCTGTTAAAAAAAACACCAAACACCTTGAAACAGAGAGCAACCAAATAGCTCCGGAGTAGCTTGGAGCTGGGCACCGCAGTGGCTTCTTAGTGATTAAGACGCTGAAATGTAGACCGGAAGGTAGGCAGAACAGCAGTTCAAGACCCACCCGAGTACCGCGCATGACAGCGTGAGCTACCATCTTCAGCCCTAGCTCCTGCCAACCTAGCAGTTCGAAAGCAAGGAATTGCAAATAGATTAATAGGTACCGCCTCAGCGGGAAGGTAACAGCATTCCGTGCTCCTCGTCGCCGAGTCATGCTGGCCACATGACCACGGAAGCGTCTTCGGACATCGCTGGCTCTTCGGCTTTGAAACGGAGATGAGCACCGCACCCTAGAGACGGTCACGACTGGCTTCCAAGCAAGGGGAACCTTTGTCTTTAGCTTGAAGCTGCCAAGCAGTAAGGAGGCTTTTGGGGTGCATCACGAGGCACACACACTGCCCAATCCTATCTGTGGACTGCGCTGCCAGAACCTGTGTCCTGGCAGCGCAGGGCACATTCTGGTGGCGCAAAGGCCACTGTTGCGTATTGCCAGGCCACTGCCACAGGTGGCAAGCAGAGCTGTGTGCCTGGCAGCAGCTCCCCAAGCAGCAGTAAATTGGCATGGGGAGTGGGCAGAGAGGGGGAGGGGCAGAGCAGGGGTCAGGCATGGATTGGGGTCGCCTGCCAGGGGGCATGTCGGGGGCAGACAGGAGGAGGATATCGGCAGCAATGGTGCAGATATGCCCTCCGCCCAGGCGTATCTGCCACACCCTCTTGGGTCCACTTGGACTTGTGCCAGCCAAAGAGCTGGTGCAGATCCGAGTAGACCCATCGGGGACCATGGCGCAGCAGAGTTAGTAAGTAAAAAAAATTGCTTACCTCTTTGTCATGCTATGGTTCCCGGCCAGCCCACAGGAGGCAATGGAGGCTGTGTCACGTCAGTGTGCCACTGCAGCCTGCAGGCCGGCCAAGGATAGAATTGGGGCCGTCATATGCTAAAATGTGTGTGTGCGTGCATGCGTGCGTGCGTGCGTGCGTGCGTGTGTGTGTGTGTGTGCCCTCAGCCACTCCTTGGAAGTCGGCTCTGCAATCCATAAGGGAGGCGGATAAAGTCAGACTCTAGCTAGACACCTGAAGCTCTCTTTTGCAGGGCCCATCTAGCTCTGTGTTCCTGGAGGTGGAGGGAACCGGCGAAACCCCATGATTGACTCTGCTTTCCCATGGGGAAAAGAAATCCTGAGCATACAAAACTAGCAGATTGGAGAAGGCTAGGCCAGCATGTCTCTCTCAAATCTCATGTCCTGTTTATGTCCCGGGAGGCTTTAATTTCTAGGAGGATGACATTGTATTATTCTTCCACCTACAGCCTAAAATGGGACAACCTAGGAACAGTGTCTCTGCCTCACCTGCTTGTGTGAAATAGGTCTGTGTGCCCCATGCATGACATGGCAGCCTGGAGTGCTGACCCAAAAGCAGCTCCTACTATACCTGGCAGACATGTTCTGCACATACAGCAATAGTTCCGTGTTTTAGTGGCTGCAGGGTCGGCTCCTGAGTGCGCTGAGGGCAAGTCCTTGCCAGGCCCTGAGACCAGAAGAGTCAACCACCCAACTTTGCATGGAGCGACCGAGAGAGTAAAAGACACAACGAGAGGCTTCCTCGTTTGCATGCCAGCCCCTCCCAGGTTCAGGGAGCCCAAGAGCAGCTGTTCAAGAGCTGCATGTCGGAGAGCAGCCAACCCAAATCCTGGAACCAGCACTGAGGCCCCTCGAAGATTCCCAGTATGTCGGGGGAGGGCTGTGCTCATTCTCAGTGGAGACACAACAGCTGGTCTGTGCTCATTTCTTTTATTTATCATAGACAAGAGGGACAACAGGTAAAGCCAACCTGGTTGCTGGGCACACTTTATTGATCCTTGAAAACGTGGGAGCAAAAACTACCCAGACAGAATCCAAAGCAACCAGTACACATAAGAATGACACCGGCCGGGACTAGGAGAGGTGGCGGGAACAGTGCTGAGCCAAGCGGTGCATTTTGGCCCCAGTCCGATCGCTGCAGGTAGCAGCAGCAGCAGCAGAGTCAAGCTCAGGTTCATCTTCCAATTCCGTCCATCCCTGATCTTGCTGGCATGAAATTTGAGTTTATTTTCTCCTGGATTTAAATCTGTTTCAGCATTTCCAGTGATGGATGGCGGATGCTATTGGCTTTAAAGGTGGGGTGTTTTTTTTAGGGGGGGGAGTGTAAAAGTTCTACGTTTAGCAGGTCAAGTTATTGCGGTCTTAAAATGAAGAATTTTGGATATTCAACCTATACCTTAAAAAGCTCTAAGTGAAATTTGAAAAAAAAATGTCATTCAAAATGCAAATCATGACATTTTGCTGAATTTGTGTGAAATTTTGTTCAAGCTCTCTTGCAGGACCTATTTTCAGTGTCCTCTCTCTCTCTCTCTCTCTCTCTCTCTCTCTCTCTCTCTCTCTCTCTCTCTCTCTCTGGCCACCCAATGAACAGACAAAAACAGTACTCACACAACACACGCTTATCTTATGGAATTTGCAACCATAAGATTTGGTGATGGACCCTAGCTTAGAGTTGGCTTTACTTCTAAAAGGATTAGACTAATTCACTGGGGAGAGGGTCTATCCACAACTTATAAGCCATGATAGGGGAAAAGCAACCTCCTGGTTGTAAGAGTAGGTTTTCTCTGTGCCAGGTGCAAGGGAGTGGTGACAGGAAACAGGTCTCTTGTTGTCTTGTGTGCTCCCTGAGGCATCTGGTGGGGCCACTGTGTGATACAGGAAGCTGGACTAGATGGGCCTTTGGCCTGATCCAGCAGGACTCTTCTTATGTTCTTATAACTATCAGCTAAGATAGCTAAATGGAACCTCCATATTCTGAGGCACTGTACCTTTGAATCCTGGGGAAAGCTATACTACTGTAATACCCTACTTAGGAGTTCCCTGGAAACATCTGTCTGGTTAGGGTTGAAAACAGACTACTAGTTTAGATGGACCCTAGAAGGGTTCTTGTTAGGTAACTGCATCTATCTTCAAGTCAGTGACTGACTGTTAACTAAGCCAATGAAATGTGTGCAGAAATGGAAGTCGATTTCATGGGAATGATTCTGCATCTTTAAACTGATCGCTGGGAAGGTATCCAGCCAGGTTTGAAGATCTGGTGTGCTGTTTTTCCTAAGGATCAGTTGTCGGTGGTGGATTGGAGGTTTCCAGCAGGGGCTGCCTGAAGCCGAGCATCTCGACTCTGCCACAACTGAAAATGAAATCAGCGCTTGCAGAGGGAAATAATTAAGTAATTGGAAAAAATTCAGCAGCAAAGTGACATGAAAATTACAAAAAAAATTAAAAAAATCTGGAGGGGGGGGAAAGTAGAGGGGTGGGTGGGTCCCAGTTTGGGCAGGGCACTTCAGCATCTGGTAAGCCTATGCATATGGCCCCATGCAGAAAAGGTGTGAGTGAGCTAAGGATGGGAACCAGAAGGTTTGTAGATGGCAGCTTTGGAGGCTCTATGACCATCAGCTGCTTGGGAGGTAGCCAGGGAGGACAATGGGCAATGAACTGGGGGAGGAGGGGGAGGAGGAGGAGGAGGAGGAGGAGGGCTCCTGAGCATGTCCAAGAATGGCAGCTTTGGAAGCTCTGAATATGGTTGACCTGCACCTTCCAGCTTAGAGGAACTGCCGGCGCCTGTCATCTGACGATTCTCTCAGTGAATGAAAATAGAGGCTGGACTGTTAGATCTTTCCATACATTCTGCTGTGGCAAACCCAAGGGGGCGGCTGCTGCAGGTATACCTGGCAAGGAGCTACACCCAGCCTTGACTCCGTAGGTTATGTCACATGTCTGCAAACACAAATTTGCTCCCACTAGTTATTCACACTTTGCATTTTCAAATGCACACCGAAAACATCTTCAGTGTACACTTTGAAAAACAGTGTGTAAATCTGCCCCTGAAAGGACTGTGGCAGTGAGTATAAAATTCCAAGATCGTTGTGGGGGGAGCAGCAGGGCCCCTGCACTGAATACGTGATGCACAGGAACCAAAGCGTGAGCTTACTTTTGTCTGGGCCAGTATAGTAGGCAGACTTCTGAGTGGCACCACATTCTTCATCCGGCTGGGTCCAAAGGGCAACACATTCTTCTCAGCTCTGTGCTGGACAACATTTACTGCAACCACACAAGTATTCTTCAGCAGGTCTGAGAAAGGATAAACTAAGCAGAACACTTGGTTCCTTTCCAAAATGCACACCCCTCCCACATGCAGAAGAGAGAGGGGATCAAACTGCACCTGCAGACCTCATGGGGAAAGATATCAACGCCCGAATGGCTGCCGATAAAGTACAGCTTGCTTCAAGATCACTTCAGCCAGGAAGGGGTGAGACTGCGATTTCACTGCTTCGTTAATGTGCCTTATTTTCCGTGCTGCAAAGGGTCAGAGCTGTAATTTAGCTTGAATAAAAGCACGCGGTGTGTAATGCTCTTCTGCCAAGACACTCCATTATGGGGGGGGGGGTGAATAAAAGAGGTGGGGATGGAATAACAAGGGGGGGCAGTGCTGAGTTGCAAAAGGTGGCTTGAATAGGGAGGAGGTGAGACATTATGCGTCCCCTTTGTTAGGCTTTGCATCTCAGCGGCAGCTGAGAGTAGTGTCTATGACCTATCTCAGCACAAGAGAGCCCACTTCTGCGAAAACAGCTCATTTAGCCTGCAAATGAGCAAAATGGGGTTTAACTGCTAGAGGTGCCCATTCTGGAGTTGATTTCCCAGAAGACCTGTGGGAAGAAAGAGCCCAAACGGCTCAAGTCCTGATCCAGGAAAACTGATCCCCCTAGAAGAGGTCAATGCAACTAAAAGCTCAAGAAGAACCTTGCTGGGTGGTTGTCGGACCAAAGAGCCACCTGGTCCAGCCTCCTGCTTCCTCCATGGCCAACCAGAGGCCCAAGAGAGGCCCAGACGTTTGATGGCAACAGCGTTTTTCCTGTTCCCAATGAGCTCCTCAGCAACTGGTGTTCAGTGGCATACTGCCTCTGAACATGGAGGCTCCACATAGCTATCCTGGCTCCATTGCTAGGACTCTCCTCCCTCCATGAATGTCTCTAATCTTTTTGAAAGCCATCTAGGCTGGAGGCCACGGCTACATCTGCACTGCAAAGACTAGCATTGGCTAGATAAATCTCTTGATGCAGATGGAGATATTAATTCCCATCCAGGGTAATTAGTTCTTCCACAGGGCTAGTTGTACACAAGTAGAACTGGGTCATCCTTATCCCAGTATATGATGCTCATCTTGTGCTTTCTATACTGGTTCCTCCATTATGACCCTGAAGGGAAAGCTTGCCAAATGTACTTTTTTCTGGACAACTAAGAGGGGACGAGAAAAGGGTTTCCAAACTAAAACAGATAATGCAGCACAAGTCCCCCCTAGCAGATTATCCTAATAGCAATGGCCAGCAAAACTTTGTGCAAAACTAAACATATATCCATTTATCTAGATCTCGACAGAATGGCTGGTTGAAGTCTCTGCATGGGAGCTTTTCATTAGGAGATAGTCTCTCAATACCTGGCAAGTTCTTGAGTGTTTTGAAGGACCTAGAACTCAGAGGTTGGGGATGATTTCTTCATTAAGAGGGGGGGTGTATGTGTGTGTGTGTGTGTGAGAGAGAGAGAGAGAGAGAGAGAGAGAGAGAGAGAGAGAGAGAGAGAACAAGCAGTTTGGAACAGGGAGAGATGCAAATTAACCTGAGGTTGGGATGCAAGACCCTCTCTGGGAAGCTGATATCATATGAGGTACCAGAACTTCTGGCCAGTAGGAATGTGCATGTTGTTTGCCTCCATTGATGATCTGCTTGTGCATTTGTAAATGAAGCAAAGATGCTATGAGTCTCTGGTGGAAACCACAGCCAGGGAGCAGCACTACCCTGAACTCTCTCCCTGCTTTGATGTAGCAATACGGTACTTGGATCCTTCCAGGCTGTTTTCTATTCTCATGGCCAAGTCTTTATGAAATGGGCAAACTGACCAGCCCCTGATGGAGCAGTGAAAGCAGCAGTAGCTGGACTAATGAAGTATTAATTGTGGGTCCCTGATACTATTTTTTTCATTCTGGCATGGCTCCGTCCTGTGCCCTTTTCAGTTGCATGTCCAGGGGGTGGGGGTCAGCTCTGCAGATGAAGTTCTGCAGAGTCCGGGGCGGGGGGGAATCAGCATGTCCAGGGGGGTCAGCTCTGCAGACCCAGCCAACCCTTGCTCCCAAGCAAAGCCCTTCTGGATGCATGTCCCTCCAGCAAACAAGCCTTTGCTTTGGAGAAACTTGCCCCTTCAAATCCAGCTGCTCTTGGTGTAAACAAGTGGCAGTCTGCTACGGAGTAGAAGATCTGTGTGATCTTCCCAACCCAGGAGCAGAAGGACAAGGGTGAGCACAGCTCCACTGCAAACAGGGCCAAAGGAACTGTTTTAGCCGTGCCTGAAAGAACTATCGCATGCTAGTTCTGGCCTCTGAAAAGACTTCTACCTCTAGCAGACAGTTCCACACTGGGGTATCTCAGGTCCTGAACCCTAAATCCATAGCAAACCCATCATCATGTCAATCCCTCCCCTCCCCTTACAGAGCTGCAGGTAGTCCCTGCACAGCTTGGCTGAGCACTGGGCTTAGAAGTTGGGGGTTGGTGTGATCCAGGCAGTTCGTAGTTGGAAACATCTTGGCTGGACAAGAACCACTTGGTTTCCGCCGCGTGTTTTCTCTAGAGGTCAGAGAGCTCCCCTGAATAGGCGCTGGGCTCTTCCTCTGACCTCGTAGTCACCTTGAACTGGCGCCGCAGAAAGCCCCCGTAGCGCTTCTGATTGTCCCATTTGAGCTTGGGGCGGATCCTGCGCATGAAGCCCCCGTAGCGTTTGTGCAGGTCCTCCAGGTCTTGCCCTGCATCCTCCTCGGCAGCTGCTCTTTCGGAGCCTCTCTTGGGGTATTTTCGGAGGAAGCCCCCGTAACGTTTCATCTCATCCTTGAGGGGCCCCGTCTCGGAGTCTTCCTCACTGTAGCCTAGATCTCCCATCTCCAGTGTGTCTGGGTCATCCTCCTCTGCCCCCAACTCCGAGGCGGCCCTCTCCCCTATCTTGCGGAAGAACCCCCCGTACTTCTTGCTCAGGCCGCCCTTGGTGTGGGCGTTCTCATGAAACAAAGAAAAGATCTTGTTCTTGTCCAGTTTCTTCATGAAGCCGCCATAGCGCTTGACCAGCCTGGCCTGCAGCTCCCAGGGACTGAGGGTCTCTTCCTTGTCAGCTTTCTCCTCTTCACCCACCACCCGGGACAGGCTCTTGGATTCCCCCTCCATCAGGAAGGGGGTGAAGACAGACAATGCCTTCTGGCACTTCTCCCACTCTGCACTGGACAGCAAGGCGCCCTGGCACTCCAGAGAACAGATCTGCAAGAAACCAAGACAAAGAAGACCCTTCATGCCAGGCCAGCTGATGCCCCACGATCTTCTGCCAGAACTGCAAAAGAGCCTGAGAGACCAGCAGGAGGCCTCCTTAGCCCAGATTGCATGTCCTGTTGACGATGAGAAGGCATTCAAGTACAAGGTGGCTGGGGCCGGGGGGGGGGGGCTTGACTGGGGGCTTTTTCAAAAAAACGTCTTCAGTGCAAATGAAAATTGTGTTTATTTTAATCCCAGCTGCCTTGCAAAACTGGATGTGCCTGATCACAGCATTAACATAAGAACATAAGAAGAGCCCTGCTGGATCAGGCCAAAGGCCCCTCTAGTCCAGCTTCCTGTATCACACAGTGGCCCCACCAGATGCCTCAGGGAGCACACAGCCAACAAGATATTTGTATCCTGTCGCCACTCCCTTGCACCTGGCACAAAGAAAACCTACTCCTACAACCAGGAGGTTGCTTATCCCCATCATGGCTTGCAAGCTGTGATGGACTTTTCCTCCATTAGAGATATGTGGTGCATGGGACACACATTCATCAGTGTGGTGATTTCCAGAACTCCTGCCTGGATTCTCAAATGGCCAGGAGCCTCTTCCTGGGGAAGGATCAAAGAGTTCTGGTTCTCAGAGCAGATAAGGAAGGAACAGAGAGGCATAAAGGAAGAGGGAATTCCAGTGAGGGGCAGTTTGGGTTCCATTCTAAGATGTCTGCTTGTCTGACCTTCATTCTACATGGTGTCAGTCAGTAGTGTGATAAATTTGTTTTCCTTTTAAAACAGTTATGCCTCACCTTGCAGCTCACCTATAAGGCAACCTGAGGCAACTTACAATGAGAACAGAATATGACCATCCAAAGTAATTAAAACAGGGCTGGCCAACCTTTCGACATGAATGCTCCTGGCCCTTCAATGGTGAGGGCATTTCAGCAGGTGCAGCTGTTTTAGCAACACCATCAGCAATTGCAGATGCCAAGATTCTGTCTGCTACACAAGAACACAGAGGCCCTGATGGAGGAAGGTTAGCCACCCCTGAATTAAAACTATCCTTACCAGATTTCCCCGGACGCAAGGGGGGGCGGCAGTGACATCACCGGGGGGGCGGGGTCCGAGAACGTGACATCACCATGGGCGGGGTCTGGGAACGTGACATCACCAGGGGCGGGGACTTAGCCTCGCGCGCCTGCATGGGGCTGGAAACACTCAGAAAGCATCTGAGTAAACTTGGACGCTTTCCAAGTGCTTCTAGCTTCGTGCAAGTGTTCGTGAGGCTGGAAGGTCTCAGAAAGTGCTTCTAGCCTCGCACAAGTGCACGTGAGGCTGGAACAAAGAAGATGAAGGTGCAACAGCACAGCGGGGGGGGGCAGTCCTGGATGGCTGGGACAAACAGGAGACTGGCCAGGAGCCCGGGATTTGGGCTCCCGAACTGGGATTGTCCCAGCTGGGATCCAGGACTATGGTAAGCCTACCCGTAACATCACAATTTTGAACAGCATGCTATGGGGAAGGGGTTGTCAGGAGCGAAGCCATGGACACCCAGGAGCAAGCTTCTGCCTCCTCCCCCCACAGCTGCAGCCAAAGTGGCCACCATGGCCACCACCATCACCAGAAAATCTTGGGGGGAAGCCATGGGGGGGGGGGAAGAAAGCCATGAAGGACCCTTGGCCTTAGCGTGGTTTACATGCTGAGGGGTTAAAAAGCCCAACAAATGGTGGGAAGGTGTGAGGGGAGAAAGAAAGTTAGGGGTGGCCGAAGCAGTCTCAGGCACCAAAAGGGCATGGCCCAGACCCAATGCCCTTGTAGGGGAGTCCCGGGGGCTGTCTATGTTTCCATTTTGAAATGGCTGCTTGTCTTTCCCCCCTCACAGCACAGCTCAGAGCTGCAGGTAACAGCAGAGGTGTTGCTGTCTAGTCTCATCGTATGGAGCCTGGTACCCAATAAGGGCCACTCTTAACTTCTCATTGGCCACCATCCATGACTGTGTCAGGTTGCATAAAATGGTGTTCGATATAGGTGTCCCATCCACTTCCATGCACACAGGTGAGCTGGGTCACAATTGGGTTGATCAACAGCACCCCAGATGCGATACGGGTCCATGCTGTGTCCACTCAGGTAGCCTGGGAGAGCCAGCCCTTGAGGAGCTGCATCACTTACTAAGGGGCTGATGGGCTTCTCCAGGTCCTGGCCATGAAGCGCACAGGTGGAACACTGCATGGCACAGTCTGCAGAGGCTGTGGCAGCCAAGCCCAGGCACAGAGCCAATCTCAGAAGAAGTCGCCACTCCATCCTCCCCACAGGCACCTGAAGGGGTGGGAAGAGAGGGGAACAAGTCAGAGATGCAGAGAAGGCAATGGTGGCTTATCGGAATTGCCAGCACTGTTGGGATTCAGCCCCCAAACCCGTCTGATAGCCAGGATCACCTCCCTCAGAGTTTCCACAGCCAGAAGCAGAGTTTGGAAGGGAACTCTCCCCAGAAGAGGAGGCAGAGGTCCAGGGCCTGGCAGTTCAGAACTTGCAAGTGAAGAGTAGGAGGGTGGAGGGAGCTAATATGCCAGGATGGTGTAGGGGTTTGGGAGTCGGACTTAGACCTGGAAGATCCAGGTTCAAATCCCCGCTCAGCCACGAAGCTTCCTGGGTGACCTTGGGCCAGTCACTATCTCTCAGCCCCACCTACCTCACAGGGTTGTTGTGAGGACAAAAAGAACGGGAGGAAATATGTACACCACCCTGAGCTCCTTGGAGGAAGGGCGGTATAAAAATGTGAAAAATAAGTAAATAAATAATATTAAAAGAGACGCTAAAAGGCAAGCAGAAAGTAACACAAAGTGAGCAAACAAGCCCCAAGAAAGCATCAGATTTCTTACTCTGCAGTGAGGGGGGGGGAGTGAGCCGCTATCTTGGGTGTGGCCATCCAGCCAACCTCCCAGAAATCGCTTCGCGGCCCCCTTGGGGTTCCCAACCCCCAAGTTGGGAACCGCTGTCATAGGGCAAAGGCTGCAGTCTCAGGGAGCTCTCCATGGTGCTGCAGAACCTGCCACTCTCCTGCTCTCTGGGAAGCTGCCCTCAGATACCTGCTCCTTCTTGCTGCCATTATTCCACTATCCTGTTCCAGATCAGAAATGGACAGACACACAGTACTGACTCCCTGTCATGATTTAAACATTCTAATTTCAAGGTTTGTTTAAAGCTCTCTGTCCCTAACTATATCTGCCCCTCCATATCCCCTTACACCTGTTCTGAACTAGTGTATGCATTATTGCCAGTTTCCGTTGTCTTACCACTGGGACTTCTGTCATGATGTTATCCATGTATCCTGACAGCAGGGGATCGGGACCTGCCAGCTCCTGAAGCTCAAGTTGAATGGGATTTTCTCAGAGGGGTATTTGCTCGGAAGAATGGGAGGGAGCAGTTTCCCCCTAGTGGAGATGCTGGGATAGCTGCTGCTATGCATGACACCTCTCCCCCAGGCCCCACCAAATCCAGAAACACAAATATGTGCTCCTTGCCCCATATCTGATTCCCACTATGCTTCAGGAATCCCCCACCCCCGGTCTGCATGGTCACCTCTTGTACTCCAGAATCGAAGCCACCATAAGAAGGCAGAGAGCTCAGCCAGTGGCCGCTTGAGAGCTCACTCACTTCCCCAAGCAAGCTGGGGAACAAGATCGTGATTAAGTGCCTCCAGGATCAGAGTATCCAGTGATGACCAGCAGGGCCGGCCCATCCATGAGGCCGGCTTGAGGCGGTTGCCTTAGGCAGCAGATTGGGGGGGGGCTCCATCTGCCCACTTGCCTTCACTGCTCCCCAGTGATGCAGACTTGAGTCTATTGACTCTGACTCCAGTCGGACTCAAGTTGCATCAATGACTCGACTTGGACTTGACTTGGCAATTGTAAAAGACTCAAAAGACTCGACTAGAGACTTGGAGCCTTTTACAACAAGTCTAATTTTATTCAGGTTTAAACCTGTTTTCCCCATTAAATAGACAGGGACTCACAACTCGCAACCAAAGACTCAGGACTTGGGGGGCAAAGACTTGGGACTTGACTTGAGACTTGGAGTCAGAGACTAGATCCACATCCCTGCTGCTCCCCCCTCCTCCCATTGCCTGAATTGGAAGAGCAGAAGGAGGAGGCGGCGAGGAGAATGGGGTCTGGAGCATCTCCAGCCTTCCTCTTTGGGTGCATCCCCCACTTCCTTTTCCAACCCAGGACGTGGAAGGAGCCCAGGCTAGCACATTGCACAGGGCAGCATTTGCCACACCGCCTCAGGCACCAGGAAGTCTTGGGCTGGCCCTGATTACCAGGAAGGGTGGTGCTGTAGTAAGGTCTGCTATAGGGACCCTGAGTTGCTGTCTGGCGGGCCCTGGCGCAACCCCTCCCTTGCCCACACCTCTCCTGCAGCTGCCTAGCTCTTGGTGGAGAGTCCCCTGCTCTTCCTCCCTGGCTCCAGGGCTAGTCTGCCTTCCCAGCTGGACAGCTCCCTATGACTTTTCCAGTCCCATTAGATCACAATCAGTGACTGTGGCAGCCCAACCAAAGTGTGCGGCGGGCCGCCACAGAATTATTTATTTATTTTTCCAGCGACAGAGTGGCAGGCCATCATGGAATTTATTCCCCCACTGGCTTTTTTCCCCCTTTTTTTGAGCAGCCGGCAGCCAGAACAGGGTTTTTGTTTTTGTTTTCCTACCGGTCGCAAAGCAGCCAGCCACTGGAACAAGCACGCTTTTTTCTTTTCTTTTTTTGCCACTGCTGCCGCCGGCGGAGTAGAAAAGACTCCTTCCCACTGCCACCGCCGCTTTCCCCCCCATCCCGACCAGCCAGCTGTGTCCTCCACAACTGGCCAAGACTGTCGCTGCCGCCACTGCCACCACTTGCCCCCCGTCCCATCCGTCCTCCAGGACTGAATATTGGTGCACGAGTATTCAGCCCCAGCTGGGCGCAAGCTGCAGCCGGCCGGCCAGGAAAGGCCAAGACATTCCCAGTTTCCGGGGACGGCTGGGACGTCGGGACCAGCTGGGATGGCGGCCGAGATGGACCCGGGAACCAGGACTGTCCCGGCCAAACCAGGACGAATGGTAAGCCTTTCCTCATAGAGTTGGTGCTCCATTCACCTGGTCCTGATCAGATCCATAATTAATACGGGGGAAATGGGTACAGATCGGACAATTTATTTATTTATTTTATTTAAAAATTTATATCCCGCCTTATCCCATGCCGAGGCAAATGCCCAAGGCGGCTTACAACAAAAATTAAAAACAGTTTAAAATACAGAAAGTTTAAACAATACATAATTTAAAAACAATAAAAACAATAATATCAATAAAATCCACTGGGGGGGGCAACAGTAGGGAGCACAAAAGCAGCATGGCAGAGCATCTTGAGACACAGGAGGCAGGCTACAACCCATCACCCAAACGCGAGACGAAACAAAAACGTTTTGAGCCCTCGCCGAAAAGTCATGAGGGAGGGGGTGGTTCTCAGATCCCCTGGCAGGGAGTTCCACAGTTGTGGCGCCACAGCGGAGAAAGCTCGCCCACGTGTTGCCACTCCCCTAACTTGCGATAGAGGTGGTACACGCAGGAGAGCCCCCTCAGATGACCTAAGAGAGCGGGCCGGAATGTATGGGAGAAGGCAGTCCCTCAGATATCCTGGACCCAAACCGTGAAGGGCTTTAAAGGTCATTACCAGCACCTTGAATTGGGCTCGGAAACGAATGGGCAGCCAGTGCAGCCGCTGAAGCAGCGGCTCAACAGAGTCAAACCGCCTAACTCCAGCTACCACCCGGGCCGCCGCATTCTGCACTAATTGCAGCTTCCGAACCGTCTTCAAGGGCAGCCCCATGTAGAGCGCGTTACAGTAATCCAGTCTTGAAGTCACTAAGGCGTGGACCACCGTGGTCAGGTCCGATCGACTCAAGTACGGCCGCAGCTGGCGCACAGCTGCGCCACACAATGACCTCATCAGAGCCATGCTGGAACCTAGAGCCCTCTGAGTCGGCCACACCTGGATCAGGCCTTCCAAACTGTCGCCACAACTCCCCTAAAGTCAGCCTGGGGTCAGGGAGGACCTCACATGATCAGACCTGAACTGGGGCCTATGGGCTTTGGGGGTTACTGTGCCCGTTCCACCATGCATCTCTGCTACCCCCACAGGAGTCACCGCTGCAAAGCTTCCATGCAAACGTTTTTTTCTACACAATAAGTGATAAATTTACACCTGAATTTTTCATCAGGAAAAGTTAGGACTGCGATATTTGTTTCAGCTGGAAATGAACTTCACAGTGAAGAACTGTACTACAATTTACATTGTGACCCCCTGTTTTTGTGGCTTGCCCCTGCCCACCTATAGGTCCCCCTTGCCAAAACTCCTCCACAGCCAGGCCTAAGAAAGGTCCGTGCAAGAATTTCTACAAACCAGGTGCAATTTGCTCTTGCTTCCATGCTGAAACTGACTCTCTTCGTAATGCCCTTTAATTGGGGCTGATGGAGAAATATGCTAATGGTTCCATATTCATTTGCGCTAAATTAAGCTGCAATTTGAATGATATGTATTATCATATGTCGAATTATCAGTGTTAGCAGAACATAAATTCCACTGAGCTGCTGGCTGCAACTCCCAGGCAATGAATCACTATCTGATAACAATACCTGGCAATCGCCAGGCACTTTTCATCTGCCGATCTCAAATTACCTTAAGAGCATTAATTAATGAAGCCTCCCGACATGATCTGAGAGATCTCAGCACAGCTCCGAGGGGACGGGAGAGTGAGGAGATGATGCTCTCCAAAAGGAAAAGGCACCCCAGCCATGAAAAGGAGTGCAGGGGTGAGGGGTGCTCCTGGCCCCACCAAGATTTCCCAGGCCTGCCTGAAAGTCACTGATATGGAAGTCACTTCCGGGTCGCCATGCTGACACTACTTCACACGTGTGTGTTGCACACTGGAAGTGGTGGGACAGGGCAGCACGTGTGTGATCTTCGTAGTAGACAAAACCAGCAGGCAGAAGTTCTGCTGGGCCATTCGGGGAGAAAGGACCCCAGAGCACGGGCAAAGGCCTCACTTCCTGGACCACTGAAAGCGGCACACAGGACTGAGCTCCCAAAACTCCTCTTCAGACTTGATGCTCAGTCAAAATTAAAAACAAATGGAGGAAGTCATAGAACGAAAGCTTTCATGGCCAGCTACTAGAATACAAGACACAAGTTTTATGGGTGAAGCAGCCATGTAATTAAATATAAAATACAAAGAACTCCAGGCACACACGTGTAAGATCTTCAAAAAGCGCCACTCATAACAAGCAGCAAAACAATGAGTGCGGAGAAGTCCGATGTTTACAGGAACCGACGTTTCGTCTTATTTCCTAAGACATTATCTAGGTCAAGACAGCTTGGCTGTTGGGATGGCACTGAAAACCAACTGATAGAAACGGAACTTAAAGGGAAACAACAGGCAGAGCTTAACAGAGATCTTAAAGGAACATCAGACAGATTCAAAAGGCAAAACACATCTTATAAATCTTGCAACGAAAGCTTTCATGGCCAGCTACATGAACTTTGTAGTCAAACATGAACTTTGGTGCGCTTTGCAGGATTATGTGATGACGGCGAAACGCTGCTCCTATTCTAGCTGCTCTTTCAGAGTCCTGTCCTGCTCCTTACGCTCACAGTGCAGCAGGGTGAGCAGGCATGTCTTTCACAGCTGCTGTCAGCGATGAATTGGGCAACACACCGAAGCATCCTTGTACATAACTTTAAAAGTCCTAGGTAGTGGCGTCGCTGAAGGTGGGGCGGAAGGCTAAGTTCCACACCACCAGGCGGCCCCACCCCCTCGCCTTCGCAGCCATTCAGTGGGGTGAAGGCAACGTGCAGGAGACTCAGACCATCCGGCGGCCAGAGGCTTCCGTTATCAGCTGCTGCGGTCAGCAGCTGATAACATTGGACAATCCCCAAGTCATCAGCTGTTGGCGCTGGAGATAAGGGCTTGGATCTTGCAGCACTAAAGATCCAAGCCCTTATCTCTAGCGCAAAACAGCTGATGACATGGGGATTTTAAAAGAGGTTCTTAAGTCATCAGTGGTTTCAGCGCTAGAGAAAGGGCTCGGATGGATCTTTAGCGCTGTGGCTTTCACAGCGCTAAAGATCCAGCCCTTTCTCTTTCTAGCGCTGAAACAGCTGATGACTTCAGGGGTTAAAAAGAATGACTTTTAAAACCTCCAAGTCACCAGCTTTTTCTGCAAACGATTGATTAATTAACTAATTAATAACAAATGCTGAAACAAATGCTGCTGTGGTCAACGGGGCTTACTCCCTAGTAAGTGTGTTTAGAACTGCAGTCTAACCGTATTCTGAGCACCTCTCTATTGTGAAAAGAAGTGAGCACAGTATGGTGAGTGAGTGGAGATGTTGTTGTGCGTGCATTTCTGTGTGTGGTTTTTCTGCTGCGTTTACTAATAGAAAAAATGGGTACAATTCATCAGCTGAAATGAAGTACTTTTTTTTAAACCTCATTAATTTCAAGCACATGCCTGTTGAAATCAATGGAACATGAAAGTCCTTAATTCGGGCTGAATCATGTCCAGTCTTTTGTCTTGCCAAGTCCACAAAAACAGTGTGAGATAATGACAGGTGAGGCTGATGAGTATTTCAAAGAGCAGAAACAAAGCAAATATAGAGAGAAGCACTTGGGCAAAATCCACTGGGAAGTTCTCCTGTGTATGCTCATGCACAGCTTCCATTCACTTCAATGGGGCTTGTGCAGGAGAACGTCCCTGCTCATGGTGCATTTGTTTTATTGAAAAGGGAGGAGAAACCCCCCCCCCTGCAAAAATGTCAAAGACAAGGGGTGTGCTTTCTGTTATCATTGGGGTGCTCTTTGAATCATTGGGAGTAACATTTAAAATAGCCGAAGACAGAACAGCTTCATCGAAAGCAGCAAGAGGCAGGGATGATATATCAGCAGAAAATTATCGTTCACATTCATCACTGAGGGAAATAAAATGATGGCAACTTGAGAAAAAAAAAACACCAAGCAAATATTAATCCACTTTCTTCAGACTGCCGTTTTGTGTGCTACATTGGCAAAACTGTGAGGGTGGCGCAGTGGGTTAAACCGCTGAACCATGAGCTGTCGATTGAAAGATCGGCAGTTTGAATCCGCGACGGGGTGAGCTCTCGTTGCTTGGCCAGCTCCTGCCAACCTAGCAGTTCCAAAGCATGTCAATGCGAGTAGATAAATAGGTACCGCTTGTGGGCAGGTAAACAGCGCTCTGTGTTCCAGCTGCATGCTACGCGCTGCGGCAAGGAGAGTCATGCCGGCCACATGACCACGGAGGCGTCTTCAGACAACGCTGGCTCTTCGGCTTTGAAATGGGGATGAGCACCACACCCTAGAGTCGGACACGACTGGACTTAATTGTCAGGGGTCACCTTTACCTTTACCTTGGCAAAACTGTACCTACTCCACAAATAAACATCTTGGGGTGCAATCTTTTGGGACATGCTGCTGCACAAGGCTCAGACACAGGAGAACTTCCCCGTGCCCTCCCTGTTTACCACAGCTTCCATCAGAGCAAAGGGCTTTAAAACTCTTTTGAAATGTTAGCGAGCAAAGCATCCACCCCCCAGCCACCCCCACCCCACCCCACCCCTGGTCCTTTTCTCCCTCTGTATCCCTGAGCTATATGGTATTCAGAGCAGATCCATTCCTGAACTTGCACCCTCCAAGAAATCATCTTTATTTCTTGCTTTCCATTCTTGTCACTAGGGTCAGGCTTAGTGCCAGTTTCCAAACTAGTCCCCCCCAAACACACACACACACACACACACACACACACACACACACACACACACACACACACACTCATATACAAAAGGAATCTTGCCTTTTTTTGTCAGCAAAGAAAATCCAGGGGCATATTAATTTAAACTTGAAAACATATTCTGTTTCTGCCGTTTGTCACAGCTACTCAAGTTCATTCTGTCTTGATTGAACAGGAAGCCTTAAAAGAGAATTCATGGAGGACAGGTCCATCTATCAGCTAGCGAGATGAAGCCTCCATGGTCAGAAGCTGTCTACCTGAATACCGGGTGCTGGGGACAGGTAATAAGGGAGGGCTGTTTCCTTAATAACTTGCTTGTGAGGTTTCCAGGGTCATTTGACTGGCGGGCAGCAGGCTACTGATGGAAACAGGATGCTGGACTGGATAAATTCTTGATCTAATCCAGCAGGGCACTTCTCGTGTGCAACTGGCTATGCGCGCAGTGTGTCTTTCCCAGGACCTTTCCAGTTACAGACCTTTAGGAATACTGAAAGCAACACTCCCCTCTGCAATGTGAACTCCCTTTTCTACACCACACTCCTAAAGAGCCTCTCACCACCTGGCCACCTGTGGTCACTACAGGTCATCTCCAGGCAATCAAGCGAGGAAAATGTCCTAAACTGGAGGAGAGAAGTTCTTCTTCTTTGTGTTTGCTGTTGTTGCTTTTAAGCTACTGAGATTATATACCACAAATGTCTAATAATTAAATATAGGCATGTATGGTATAAGCTGCAATCCTATGTACACTTAAAAGGTAAAGGTGACCCCTGACAATTAAGTCCAGTCGTGTCCGACTCTAGGGTGTGGTGCTCATCCCCATTTCAAAGCCGAAGAGCCAGCGTTGTCCAAAGACGCCTCCGTGGTCATGTGGCCGGCATGACTCTCCTTGCCGCAGCACGTAGTATGCGGCTGGAACACGGAGCGCTGTTTACCTTCCCACAAGCGGTACCTATTTATCTACTCGCATTAACATGCTTTGGAACTGCTAGGTTGGCAGGAGCTGGCCAAGCAACGAGAGCTCACCCCGTCGCGGATTCGAACTACCGATCCTTCGATCGACGGCTCATGGTTCAGTGGTTTAACCCACTGCGCCACCCGCTGGCCTCACAGTTTTGCCAATGTAGCACACAAAACGGCAGTCTGAAGAAAGTGGATTTTTTTTTCTCAAGTTGCCATCATTTTATTTCCCTCAGTGATGAATGTGAACGATAATTTTCTGCTGATATATCATCCCTGCCTCTTGCTGCTTTCGATGAAGCTGTTCTGTCTTCGGCTATTTTAAATGTTACTCCCAATGATTCAAAGAGCACCCCAATGATAACAGAAAGCACACCCCTTGTCTTTGACCTTTTTGCGGGGGGGGGGGTTTCTCCTCCCTTTTCAATAAAACAAATGCACCATGAGCAGGGACGTTCTCCTGCACAAGCCCCATTGAAGTGAATGGAAGCTGTGCATGAGCATACACAGGAGAACTTCCCAGTGGATTTTGCCCAAGTGCTTCTCTCTATATTTGCTTTGTTTCTGCTCTTTGAAATACTCATCAGCCTCACCTGTCATTATCTCACACTGTTTTTGTGGACTTGGCAAGACAAAAGACTGGACATGATTCAGCCCGAATTAAGGACTTTCATGTTCCATTGATTTCAACAGGCATGTGCTTGAAATTAATGAGGTTTAAAAAAAAGTACTTCATTTCAGCTGATGAATTGTACCCATTTTTTCTATTAGTAAACGCAGCAGAAAAACCACACACAGAAATGCACGCACAACAACATCTCCACTCACTCACCATACTGTGCTCACTTCTTTTCACAATAGAGAGGTGCTCAGAATACGGTTAGACTGCAGTTCTAAACACACTTACTAGGGAGTAAGCCCCGTTGACCACAGCAGCATTTGTTTCTGAGTAGACACCTGTAGGCTTGCACGCACCAATAGAAGAGCGTTTGCTGTCAGGAAAAAAGAAACCCGCACCCTTCTGAAGACAAACTTCTTCTGAAACGGGCGTTTGGCTTAGAGTGGTTCATTCGATCTCCTTCCCCCTTGCTTGAAAGTTGGAAACACTCAGCAACAAACTGATCTTAGCCTTTGGCAGGATTCTTCTCGCAGCTCGGCCAGCAAACAAATTCTCCTAGATCTGAAACGGATGCCTGCCTGTCATAAATCTACTGTACAGATCATTGCTAGAAAAAAAGCAAAGGAAGAGAAAAGATTCCTGGACATGTTTTCTAAGTTCTTTTTTTTTTTTTTTTTTTTGCTTCCCCAGTTTTTATACCTTAAAGACGTTGCTGAGAGAGCAAAACTGCAGCCGCCGCCCAACAAACGGCGTGTTTTGTTGCTAACGAAAGAATTGGCCCTGGAGCTGCAGGCAGTTGATGGGTATAAAGACATAAATCATGAAAAGCAAGATTTCAGGACAAAGACCTGCGTGGCAATCGCACAACGATGAAGACAGGGGGCCTGCGAAAGGAGAGGCAATTGCAATGCACACAGAAAGAAGAATGAAGACGTTACCTGCTGCTGCTGCTGCTGCTGCTGCTGCTGCTGCTGCTGCTGCTGCTGCTGAGATCTCCCCAAGTCCCCGAGCAGCATCCCACCCTGACCCGTTCACAGCAGCGCCGCTGGCTGCCTGCGAGTGTGTTTCTGTCCTTGCTGCGGAGCGTCTCGGAAAGTTGCGAGTCCCCCTCTTGTGCTCGACACAGACTCACTGCCTTCTGCTTTAGGCTGGTGCTGCTGTCATTGGGAAACGGAGTAGTGGTGGCCACGATTCTCTGCTGCCTTTGCTTCCGCAGAGCCTTCACTTTGGCAATGGCACCCCCCACCCAGGACCTACTCAGCCAGCAAGATCTGGCGGCACCAGGGCGCCCGTCCTTTCCCTTTGGAGCTGATTTCTCTTGGCCCCTCTTTTTATTGACATGCTGCCTCCTCCTGTCACGGAGCCCCAGCTCAGCATAAGCTCTTCAGAGCCAATCGGGGAAGACGGAAGCTCTGAATAATGAGAAGCATCACTCCAGCTCTTAGACACCACCATGGGGGGGGGGGGGAGGGACTCCGATCCCCTCCCCATCAGAGCCTCCTCACCAGAAAGACTGTGCTGCTTTATGCAAAAGCATGGAGCAGGATGAACAACATGGTGCGGGGGGGGGGGGGGCTGAGCGGCCTGTGGAGACCCCATGGATCTCAGACCCGTGCCCAGGCTCCCCCATAGATCTCGAGGCAACCCACACTGGTGTCTGTCTGTCTGCTGCAGTAAGGACAGGGAGGGGCTGTTCCTCAATGGAAGAGCCGCTGCTTGACTTGTGGAAGAAGGTCCCAGGTTGAGCATCTCCTGGAACTAAGATAGGGCAGCAACATTCCTGTCGGAAACTAAGTTTGGAGAATCCCTGTCAGTCAGTGCCCACAGCAGCAAGCTGGATGACCCAAGAGCCTGCCGTCCTGGTATAAGGCGGTGGAGTCCACTGCTCCGCTGGCCCCTTCACACCTTCCATCATGTAGATGGTGTACTACAGACTCCTCCTCTCTTGAAATGCATCCCTAAACACTGACATTCCAAAGGGGACAAAGGCATGCTTGCTAATGATGCAGGTACTCCTGTTGTTAGGGAGCCAGGATTGGCTCCCTGTGGAACAGGGTTGTTGCCAACTTCTTGACCAGTCCCTTGCTGCTCCGGTGTCTTTAACAGCCGCTATGCACACATGTTGGGGTGAGCTCTCGTTGCTTGGCCAGCTCCTGCCAACCTAGCAGTTCCAAAGCATGTTAATGCGAGTAGATAAATAGGTTCCGCTTGTGGGCAGGTAAACAGCGCTCTGTGTTCCAGCCGCATGCTACGCGCTGCGGCAAGGAGAGTCATGCCGGCCACATGACCACGGAGGCGTCTTCGGACAACGCTGGCTCTTCGGTTTTGAAATGAGGATGAGCACCACACCCTAGAGTCGGACACGACTGGACTTAATGGTCAGGGGTCACCTTTACCTTATGCGCACATGTCAGCAGATGATTGTGCTTCTGCCAGAAACCTTTGTGCGCATCAAGCTGCTTTCAAAGGCACAAAAGAAGACCAAGATGTTCTTCCCTTGTCAGTTGGCAACTCAGCTGTTGAAACCAGGTTTGCCTCTGCGGTGTCATGTCTGAAATGGCCCCGAGTATGAGGATGGGGAAATGGAAGGGAGCCACAACTGGCTTGTGGGAGGTGTGTCTTTCCTTCATACACAACATGCTTAGCTCAGCAAACACTAGTTGAACACCAGTGTTTCTGCAACGCTGTGTTATGTATGTATAATATGTGAAGCTCAGGCCAGCTTCACACATTACAACCTTCCAGGATGAAAAGCGGAGGCAACCTGCGTACACAATGCTTCACAACTGACAGTCTTATCTGTATTTTTTGGTATACTTTGTACATTTTGGGAGTAAGAACTAAAAAGCAGTTTAGACATCTGGTAATACATGAAATAAATAATACGCAACCACAGCTTTCTAGCATGTTACACAGTGAAAACCCATTTGTATGATTGTTAGATTTGTGTACGTTCATGCTCAGAAGTGCCAGATGGCAATTTTTGCACAAGTGCAGCACTGAGGCCTTAAGCCAGGTCCTCCGCATAAGTAGAACAGGGGTCAGGTTAACATTCCCCTTGTGGAGAGTTTTCACCGCCCAGAAACCCCCAGGACTGAGGAGCTGGGCTTGCATGTTGAAAGAATGCCCTTCGGTCTTGTTGCAACCTCTTCCTCCATACATGGCATTAGGTGCGGTTTGCTTGGGCTCTCTTTGCAACTCTGGAATGCTGCAGATAAAGGGAGTGAGGTGTCAGGGCTCAGTGCTGGAGGGAGCTCAAGCATACAGGCAAACGCGATCCCTGACACTCCAGTTCAAAGGGTTACAAAGTTGTGCAGGAGCTCTGCCTGAGACCTAGAGAGCTGCTTCCTGTGAAGAAGAGGCAGTAGTGAGGCCTCAGGTCATTGGCTGCTTAGGATGGGAGCTTCAGAACCCAGTGCAATAAGGCCAACCAACACGCAAAGGCAGGTCTTCTTGAGGTTACAGAGAGGGAGGGAGGGAGGGAGGGAGTGGGGAGCTCTACACATGATTGCCATGACAGTGGCAGATCCATGTCTTTGTGGCATCGAGTTCCACCCTCTGTCTCTCTCACTGGAAGGCCCCTGGTGCACAGATAGGGGCAGGACCACTAAGAGAGGTGGCAACTCAATTGGCCTTTGCACACACACAGCCACTGACTCGTCTACACATTGAAGCCAGATTCAAATCTGCCACAGGCAACCAGACACTATGAAGCAGCCTCCTCTGTGGTTTCACACAGATCTACCTACCTAGCAATATCAGAGACTGAATCTGGGGTCTTCTGCAAGCAGCTGCTCCACTGTAAAGTCCCGTCCCCGTCCCCCTCGTCGTTCTATGCAGTGGGCAGGGATATCTTAAAAGGTAAAGGTGACCCCTGACAATTAAGTCCAGTCGTGTCTGACTCTGGGGTGTGGTGCTCATCCTCATTTCAAAGCTGAAGAGCCAGTGTTGTCCGAAGACGCCTCCGTGGTCATGTGGCCGGCATGACTCTCCTTGCCGCTTACAAAACCACAATTCCCAGGGATTGTGTGCAAAGTCTTTTAGTGAAGCCCAAGAGAATTTGGTGCTCAGAGAAGCCAAATAGCACCATCTCCCTCCTGTCTAGGATGTCCCCCAGTTCTCGGCTTATTCCATTCCCATTTGTTTAAATGGGGCTCTGACAAAAGAACTCCAGATGGGCTCAGATGGTGCCCCATGGTTCAATCTATCTCCAGCTCTTAATTGCCCGAAGGGTCACCTACCTCACTTGATGCCCTGATGTTACCTCTGGTGTTATAATCCACGGAAAACAGGCACCCTTCATTTTTCAACATATGTGTGGTGATTGAGGGGTGATGCTTGTACCTCCCCCCTCTTTCCCCCTGACCTGCCCCTTTGCCACAGCCAAGATTACCGGTCGTAGACTCTGCTGCCACCACGAGGACAAAGCCAGAGAGAGAGAGAGAGAGAGAGAGAGAGAGAGAGAGAGAGAGAGAGAGAGAGAGAGAGAGAGAGAGCACCCTCAGAAATGTTCCTCCCAGTTCTGTGGATAATTCCTGAAAAACTTTGCTAAGGATCCCCGGAAGACCTGGGACAAGGCTCTGGCTGAGCTCAACCAACAACAGGCTGGTAAAGAGTTATAAACCTGAAAAGAGTTTATTAAAACACACTGTTTATTAAAAACGGGGATAGATAATATAAAGGAGGAAAGAATAGAACAAGCAGGCTTGGGACATGGCTTGGACATTGGAAACGCAGCCAAAATGCAAGCTGGCCATTGCAGGCACGTTTTCAAGCAAAACCATTCCTGGCCATGGCAGCTCATTGCTCCCTCTCTAGACTCACTCAGGGCCTGAGGCTGTCCGGTGCCATTAGATGCCTCTGATCCCCAGTGAGGATGATTCACTGCACAATCCTGCCTAAGTATCTGGCGGATGTTCGTCCCCTTTCCCCGGTGTAATGCGGGGAGGCCCCAATGGACCTCCTCAGATTTCTGCCAGCTATTTAGCTGCCACAAGTCCGAGGAGGTCGTGTAATGGCCGCGCTGGCCCAGGAAGGGGACGGGGATATGGCGGCCGCCATCCCCGCCCCCCGGGTTGGCTTGGCCAATGGCCCCCCTCCCTTGCCGCCCGGATCACTTCCGCACCTGCTGGGGGATCCCTTACCTTCTCCAGTGGCCATGTGGATGATCCGGCGGTGGAGTGAGGGCGACCAGCCTCCGCACAGGCCGCCCTTACTCTAAAGTCGTTGCAAACTTACTCTACGGCACGTTTGTGACGGCTTCAAACAGCAGAGTGCTCATTCTGCCGTTTGTGATTTTGTTGGGATTGTGCCCTCACTCTGAGGGCCAGATCAGAACACACCTGAGCGGCATCCTTGGGTTTGATGTTAAGACACCTAAATTCAATGACGTCGTCTCCATCTGACTACCTGGGCATCACCCTACCGGACCTCTGACCCAATCAGGTGGACTTGGATGCCCAATTGGCTGGCACACATCAGTCCCAGCAGGTGAGCTGGTCTGTCAGGGCCTATTGCTCAGTCTGGCACTGGACTGAGGAAGGGCTTTTGGCCCGAAGGTGATGTCTTCCTTCTGCCGTAGGTGATGCTTTCTCCGCTGCATCAGCTTCATGTCAGACAAGCTTCATGTCGGCTCCGGCGGCTGCCTTCATCTATGATTGCCAGATTTCTGATACAGGCACCCTAGCAGGGCCAAAGCTGTTGTTCTTCCTCATACCTGGAGGCAAGAAGAGGCCTTCAGGCAACGTCTTTGAGGTCTGAGGGGCAAGCAACTTCCCATTCTTCCTATAAGTCCAACATTTGTGACTTTAACACCAACTTGCAAATGGAAGGTCTATCTAATGAAGAAGCTATGAATAAGGAAATGGGCGGACCAGTCGAACCACCCTGGAGCCGATACAGCCGTGCCAACGGGGCGCACACTGCATGCTACGGGGGAGTCTTGAGTCCCAGAGGTGTCCTTGAGGGAAGGGAACATTGCTCCCTTCCTAGGACCAGACTCTGCTGTCCCCATGGGTCTACTCAGACCTGCACCAGTGATTTTGCTGACGCAAGTCCGAGTGGACCCAGGTAGGTGGATCAACACCAGGAAAGGGGATAGGATATTGGCAGAGCTGCTGCCACCAATAACCACCCCTTTCTGTCCTTGACACACTCCCAGCCCTGTTCTTCCCCTTCCCCACCGTGTTCTTCCTGCCCCCCCCCAACTTACGACTGCCAGGGCTCCCGCAGAGGCCAGTGCTGCCTGGCTGCCACCGCTCACCAGCTCTACAGCATGTCTATGGCAGGGGGTCTGGCTCAGTTGGTAGAGCAGCCGCCTCATATGCCTGAAGATCTAAGGACGGCAGCTTGAGACGCCTGGAAGTATCTGTGAGCAGTCGAAGAGCTGTCAGCACACCGCTGACGAACTGCAGAAGCCTCTGTGGGAGAGAGAATTCTGCAGCTGGCACGTCAAGTCGACATGTGGGAGGCGAATGCCAGAAAGAGGTCCGAAACCAAGGGAACCACCTGGAATGAGCGTTCTATGAAAGATGAGGACATTTGAATTATGTAAAAACTGCTTTGGTTTAGATTGCCTGCCCATGCAAACCGCCTTGAATTAAAGTCGGAAGAGAAATCCGATGACCAGAGAAAGGCGGTATATAAATACTGTATTAATTATTAATTTTAATTAATGTCATGTTTTACGATGGCCGTAAAACATGCTGCACCACCGGAATAAGCAGCCCCATAGGATTGGACTGTGAGTCAATGAAGATGAGACGGCTTTTTATCGTGGCACAGAGCTCAGTGGGAAATGTTTCTCCTGCTCAATTGCTGTGTGTCCTGCTGTTGTTAAAAGCACAAGAGCAGGACCTTTGAAGAAAGTGGCAAGCCTTTCAGTGATGTGAAGAGAGAAGAGGAGGCTGCTGCTGTCCTCCTTGGTTGCAGTCTTCTCTGTTTCATTCCTTCACTTCGTGTGTGTGTGCGTGCATGAGAGAGAGAGAGAGAGAGAGAGAGAGAGAGAGAGAGAAATGCGTTTTCCTTTCCTTTGCCTTGACCTTCTGAAGCAATGCATTAAGCAATTCATTCAAATCTTCCACCCCCTTCTTATTAAGCGTACATACAGCCTTAGGAAGACTTGCATGTTACCAGTGCTAATCCTTCCCCGTCCACCCACGCATGCACATACCCTTCCTACTCCCACCTCCAGCTCAATCACTTCCTCTCTCCTTTCCCCTCCACCTATTGATAAATCACCTTGAGATAAAAACAATGAAATGGAACTTTAACTTCTACAGAGGAGGCACCAGTGAGGTATATAGCAGCATGAGAGATAGAAATAAGCCCTGCGTCTCACGCACTTGAACCTTAAAGAGCTATGCGCCAACCATCTGGTCCACATGTATAAACCTTTACTTGGTCAAACATAATGGGAGTTCATCTCAAGGGACCAAACAAGTCAAACACATTTGTCAGGAGAAAATTCTTGAAATGCTGCCTTGCCAGAAGCCACACCTTCTAACCCCCAGGGTGCACAAGAGCAATGGTTAAAAAATGCATTCTACACATGCTTATAGGCACTTTGGTTTTTGTGTCATATATTCTGGGATTTGCTCGTTTGACTGGCCAAGAGAGTCATGGTAAAGATTTAATTGCTACTAATTTTAACGTAGATTTAGCCCTAATGGAGTGCTAGGTGCTACACAAAATCTGTAGTTCACACATCATGTTGTTGGTGTACACATAACATAAGGTGTTTTGTGTGTACATGTTTGCAAACACATACAGACAAACACAACAGGGAGCCAGATTCTGTGATGGCCCGCTGCTAAGTGTATACTCGACTGAAAACCTGAGTTTGCCACCAAGCGCTCCCACTGGGAACTTTTAACACTTTTCCTATCATCAGCTCCCTTGCACAGACTTTTAAACTGCTTTGAAGTTCATGGAAGTTTAAAACAACGCTTGAAATGCCTGCGTACATGATCCAGTGATTCAGGAACAGAACGTGGATTGTTGTCGATGTTTAGGTCCCACTGATATGGGCCTCACACTACACATCCATCCCTGTGTACTTCCTCTTCTCTGCATCAGGCTTGTTGTCCTACATGTTTTCACAGCCATGAGGACTAACAGCTTGCTGATATTCTCAAGAGTTTTGCATTCTGCACTCAAAACATAAGAACATAATAAGAACATAAGAAGAGCCCTGCTGGATCAGGCCAAAGGCCCATCTAGTCCAGCTTCCTGTATCTCACAGTGGCCCCACCAGGCGCCTCAGGGAGCACAAGTTGCTTTTGCTGTATAAGTGTTGCAAGAATAGGCCTGAAGAACAACATGGGATTGGCCTTGCTAGATCACACCAAGGAGCCAACGTTTCTCTTGGCACAGTGGCAAAGCACTTGCTTTACATACAGAGGGCCCAGGTTTAATCCCTGGCATCACCAGCTGAAAGGGTCAGACCACTGAAGGACAAAAAGGCCCCTGGCATGGTAGCTTCCTGTGCCTGTAGTGGAAGAAGATCCAGCAGACTGGCAGGAGCCAAGTGTGGTGTCAGCTGTGGACCCTTGTTGACAGATCTGGGCAGCAAGGAGTTAACAGATGAAGACTTGGACTTTGACAGGACTTTGACAGGACTGGGCAGCAAGGGGTTAACACCCAGGACTGCGTGGGTAGAGGTACACCTACCGCCCACGCAGGGTGTGCCCCACAGGTGTTACCAATAATTAGGACTTTGGCTTGCAGCCCCCAGCTGTGATCCATAATGGACTAATGAAGGCTTTGAGTATAAAAGCAGCAAGATTGCAGTAAGATTCTCTCTCACTGCGGTCTCATCTCTTTGCTGAGGGATGATGGAACGCTGCTAGCTGAAGGACTTCACTGACTTCACCAGAGGACTGGACGCTGCTGCCTCGCCAAGGAGCTGCTGGACACTCTGCGAAGCCGAAGGACTGCTGAGCTGGTGACCAGGGACCGGAGAACGCCGACAGAGAAAGGAGAAAACTCTGCTGCCAAAAAGAGACTGGTTTGGGGGGGGATTTTTGGGAGAGGGACTGTTGTTTCTGTTTGGCAGAAGGGTTTCTGCTTTGGGAGATTTATAGTGTCAGGGTTGCTGTAAAGCAATAAATTTTGTTAATTGCTTGTCCGGAGTTTAGTTTCTTTTTCGCACACAGCGTTAACTATTTGAGGAAGGAGAGGTGTTGATCAGTCGAAGCGGCACAGAGAGACAATTTCAGGTAGAAATTGTATTAAAAGGGAGTAGGATGACGCCCAATTGGAATTGAATTAAATAATTTAAGACAATTTGGTACCCGGAGTGGGGTAACTAAGTCTAATTATTTAAAGGGAACAAATTTGCTCCTAGAAGGAGAAGTTGGGTCAAGACAGTGCCCAAGCTACTGGCCATCACCACAAAGAGTGCATTCCATTACACGCAATATGGAGAAGTTCTTCCTTAGTTCTTGGAGCCTGATTGACCCTCTGTATGTTTGTCTCAGAAGTGATTGCAACTGAAGAGCCTTCCCTGGAAATGTGCAGAGGGTTGCAGTCTGACAAGGAAAAGCACCTATTCAATGCCATGGGCAGAGATCACACTCTGTAGAGCCCTGACACAGAGAACTGGAAAAATCCTCATATCGTCTTTCAATCTCACCGTGATTATTTTTCTACAAGTTTCCAATGGGTCTGATTGTGACACCTGCTTTCCATATTTCGAGTGCCTGATGCTGAAAAGACACAAAGGATGTCGTTTGATAACCTGCCTGATAAGTCTGTTACATCTTTCGATGAAGACATTCAACTCAAATGAAATTCTCCACCTGAAGTGCTTCGCTCTTCGGCTGTGTCTTGAATGAGGCCTAAGCTGGGCCTTTAACGCCTGCAATGATGACAAGCAGATGAAAGTGTCCCTGTTATCCAACTCCAGCAACTTGATTGCGCCCACGTCAAGCAATCAGGGGACAAAAACATGACATCCAATCAGTTGTTCCCACCCAATTTTGCAGGAATTCAAAGGAAGAGTTTTCAAAGGCTCACACCTATTGATCTGAGTTTGGTTGTGACCACAGTTACTCCATTTTGTATGCCTAACCCAGAAATCCTCCATCTTCTCTGTGAGGAACAGAAGAATTGCCTTGCTGGATGGATAAGCACAAAGGCTCATGAGTCCAGCATTCAGTTTCCAACCGCAGCCAGCTGGATGCCTCTGGGAAGCCCACAAGGGGGTATGAAGATGGTAGGCAGTTCTGCTTGTTTGCCCCCAGAATTCTATAACTTACTAGAAGCATAGAAACTAGCACCCAGTTTGAAATCTGTGGTCCTCAGGAGGTGGTCACCTTTTGCTGGCTCTGCTCCTGTGCCTTTAACACCCAACAACAAATTAATAGGTAGTTTGTTCCATGACTTATCTGTGCCAGAAAAACTGTCATCTGTTGAATTTGTGTCATTTGTCAGGCTGCTGCTAAAGTTTGGCAAGCTGCTTCTCCAGTTCAGGAGTTGGCAACCTGGTTTGGTTCCGCTAGTTCTCCGGAACCGCGCCATTGGGCAGAACTTCCTGCCTGGTCTGAGAGCAGAAGCCAGGTGGGTGTTTTGGTGTCCCTACCACGTCTATTGAAAATTCCATGCATGTGACATGTCTCCGTTTTATATGAGCTTGATCGTGCTGCAAAGAAATTGACCCCACTACTCTCCCCACTTGCAATAAGGTCTCACCCCATTGAGTTACCTTAATGAACTGGAGAAAGTTCAAGTTCAAAAACCAAAACCTCTTTAGTCTTCACAGGTTATTCCGTAGTAGATACTCTCCTAAAAACTATTTTGCTGTGTCATTAACTGGCAGCCGAAGCCTCCTAGCTTGCTTTAGCTGTATTCTTCTGTTTTTGTAGAACAATCAGATTAGACCAAACATGGGAGATGCTTGAATCTTTACACTTTTTTAAACTGAGCAGCCAGTATCGGTGGAGGAGCTGTTGTGGGAAGTGCACCTTTCCCCTTCCTCCATTTGTCACTCAAAATTGCCCTTTCCAAGAACTGCTTTTCTCCAGCAAGGGAAACGTTGTAGGAACCCCTTTGGGTCATTCCATGTGAAATCAACCAATGCATGAAACCTTGATGTCATGGATTTTGCTCACGAGATGTTTAAAAAAAAATTCAGATTTTTTTTGTCCCGTCCGTTTTGGAGATATTGAATGTTCAAAATTGCCTAAAAATGCCAAAATTCACTTGTCACCATACCTTCAAACGCCATTTACAAGATAACGATGAAAGCTACAGACATGGGACAGGTGTCGTTTTAAAGCTTATGGTAATGTACCAAATGTACCAAAAATGAGCAAAATCCATGACATCAAGTTCCAAAATGGATTTTTCATTGGTTGATTTGACATGGAACGACCCCTTTCCTTTTCTTCCATGAGTGGGAAAGCAGCCCGGGGGGGGGGGAGCACTTTGAGCAAACAAATGGCAGGGGGGATGGTAAAGCACGCCCTCCCTCCTCACTTTTCTGCTTCAGCCAAGCCAGCGCGGTCTGTTGAGAGTTAGGGCCAAACTATAAATGCTGCTAAAAGCTTCATTGTGCAGTTAGTTACAGACTTGCATGTTTAGAAGACCTGTGGGGCCGTGATTTGGATCAGGTCCACAGCCACGAGGTAGAGAATACTGTATATAACTCTTTACCTCCATGCCTTATGAAAATCGCCTCTAAAAAGTGGCACTTTAACCTTAAAGATGCCACTGTAGGAAATGACATTTTTAGGGTTAAATTGCTGCTCACAGGAGCAAAACTGCAGGTCTCCAGCACATGAATACACCTAAGCCTGTAACTACACAAATAGTCTCACATGCAGTTTGGCCCTTAGGGGTCTGCAGCCAGAGTACACTATTGGCCAGCTGAGATGCTGCCCAGCAGCATTAGCAAGACTAGCAAGAGTCAGAGGGGCTTGGCCGTGCTCTACTGCCAGGAGCTGTCCAGAAGAACTTGGAGCAGGTCCATAGAGTTGTTGCACCAGCATCTTCCAGGAAGCCCCTGACGGTCTGGCCACCGCGCCCTTCATGACACACTTGTCAGGCTGTGCTCCTGACTGCTCAGGGCTTTGGAACGGGATGTTTTGTACTGCCAGTGCTGTGCCTCCTGGTTTGTGATATTTATATATTGCCATTCTCAATAGACTCTTAAGGCGGCTTACATAGGTAGGCTGAGCATAAGTCCATTTTTCAATGAGATTTTTATAGGTATTATTCCATGATAAAATCGCATGGAACCCTCCATTTCTCCAGGTGCGTCCCTTCATGGTGCAGTCGTCATCCTGGCTACTGGCTCTTGCACTTTCCAAGCTCTCGCAGGCAGCTGCAACCAAACTTCAGCTTCTCAAGGATGTTGTCCATTTTTTTGCCAGCTGGCTCCTCCACCATCCACTCCTCCACACAGACACTCCAGCGACCTCGGTCTCCCATCCAAGCAACCGAACCTGCTTAGTTTTTTCAGGCAAGGCGACAATTCAACCTCCAGGCTACACCTCCTGCCCAGTGAGGTTGTGCTCACTGCTGTCTCTGCCTGCCAGAGCCAGGAATTGGCCCTGATCATAGGAAGTTCAGCAGGTGAATTCAGTCAGGGCAAATCAGATCTCCCAGGTTCTCTGGGTGGATTGTCTTCCTGGATTGTGATTACAGGTTTGCCTCTGGGTGCCCTGACACCCCTGATCCCAGTACATGTTTATTTATTTATTTTTATTTATTTACAGTATTTATATCCCACCTTTCTCCCCGAAGGGACCCGGGGGGGGGACTATCAGATGTTGAGGTTCAATGGAGTTTTCCTTCGATGTGGAATTCCCATTTGGCTTTGATTCTGAGTGTGGGCTGATCTGGCAAATTCTCCTGTAATTACTCTTCATCCAGAGCTTAGTGGTGACACCCAGTTGAAAACTTCACATCACTCAAGTTGGGGACCTGTGGCAGTTGTGAAGCCTGTTACACCCAGACCTTGGTCTGGGGCAGAATACAAGTTGGTTGGTTGCTCATCAGCATGCAGTTGAGGTGACACTGAGTGCATTAATGCATGTCCTGCCTTCGGCTCTTGATGTGCCCCATCCATCTCCTACTTTTCTTCTCATTTGAACTACCATCTTCAGCTGCCTTAAAGTCAAGGAATCAGTTGTTAAGGGATCCTCAAACCAGCAATGGGAAAAGTTGAAAAAGAAGAAAATGCGCATGCGCATGCATGCACACACAATGCTAAGTTTAATTAATATTCATCCTAATGGAAGTCTGTCTGTGATTCACTCTGACATTTTGCTGGGACAATGGCAATTAAGCACCAAGGTAAAAGATGAGGAATGTACTGTAATGGCAAAGTTAAGTTTTTAACTTGATCAGAGTTGAAAGCTTGGTGGGGGGAGATGGTGTAAGAATTAGCATATGCTCTGGGCTAGTGAGAAAGTAAGTGGGAGTCAATTTAACATCATGTCACATATTAACTCCTGTCATTTTAATTCCATCTCTATTTTGCCAGTGCCAAATGGCAAACCTTTGAACTGTTGTGGCAGTTCTCAGAGTTCCCAGGAAGTTGCTGCACTTTCCTGATTTCTGTATGGCTTGCTTGTTTCGTGAGGGGGGGGGGGGCTATCAGAAATCTTTGTTATCTTGAGCCATTTTTTCCAGCATCACTGAGGCCAGATACACATGAAGCAAATGAAGTGGTAAAACTGTTCCTGGACTATACCACTTTAGTTCAGTCAGAGAGAGAGAGAGACGCGACGGGGTGAGCGCTCGTTGCTTGGCCAGCTCCTGCCAACCTAGCAGTTCCAAATGCTGGATGCAGTGACTGCTGGTCTGTCGATCAGTCTCTCTCTCTCTCTCACACACACACACACACACACACACACACACACATATCCCTGCCCTGCCCTGCCCTGCCCTGCCCTGCCCACCACCATTTTCATATATTGTGAAGATACTCAGCTATGTTCAAAAGGCATTTGTTATTTTCTACATTTGACCTCTCCGGCCCACCTGGGTCCATGACTGGATGCTGCATCCATATTTTTTTTTAAAAAAAACTCACACCTTTGTCCTAAGTGTATATTTGGTGGACTGCTATTGTTTGGGTTGTGATGTGTATATGTTTGTATTTAATTTGAATATTGTAATTATAAGAATATTCTCATTAAAAGGTGTTTAAAATATGCCCACACATTCAAAATAACGCCCCACATTCAAAAGAACTAGCATGTCATGTAAAAGGAGTCAAGCTTTGGCTTCTCCTTGACACACTCATTTTCTATGTGTAGTGTGATATTGTTTTTTTATGGAAAATCAAATAATTTGCATAACAGTACATGTTTATATAGAGGCCAGCGGGTGGCGCAGTGGGTTAAACCGCTGAACCATGAGCTGTCAATCAAAAGGTCAGCAGTTCGAATCCGCGACGGGGTGAGCTCTTGTTGCTTGGCCAGCTCCTGCCAACCTAGCAGTTCCAAAGCATGTTAATGCGAGTAGATAAATAGGTACCGCTTGCGGGAAGGTAAACAGCGCTCCGTGTTCCAGCCGCATGCTACACGCTGCGGCAAGGAGAGTCACGCCGGCCACATGACCATGGAGGCGTCTTTGGACAACGCTGGCTCTTCGGCTTTGAAATGGGGATGAGCACCACACCCTAGAGTCGGACACGACTGGACTTAATTGTCAGGGGTCACCTTTACCTTTACATGTTTATAACTAGGGGTGTTTTGTTTGTTTGTTTTATAATCACGTTTCCCTGCAGACAACAGAAGGAGTGTGGTGGCCTCCTCCGTACCCTGCTCTGGGCTTCTCAGAAGCATCTGGCGACCTGCAGTTAGTTGGAAATAAGATATTGGCCTAGATGGATCTTTGGTCTGATCCAGCAGGGCTCTTCTAAGGCTCAGATAGTGGGGAGAAATGTCTCTTCCTCTGTTTTGCAACACAATTGTGCTGTGACAAATTGCAAATGAGATTAAAGCACTAATTCACCAAGGCTCTTTCAGTACCATGGACAGCGGTACAATCCTGATGAGAGGGAAGAAAGACCCTTGCACAAGATGTCTTCCTGCTTGCAATCCTGCTGGAAGGAAGGGGGCAGTCCTTCAGCAGAGGGGTGCGTGGAATGCCATGCTTTCAAAAGGTAAAAGGCGCACCAGACTCCAGAGAGCCCCTCCTGACAGCTGCTTCCTCCTAGCAGACATCCTTTCCCCCCACAATATCCCAGGCCAATACAATAACCAGGCATCAAGGGGGGCAGGGGAAGAAAAAGCCAGCTGGCAGGAGACAGCTGCTGGGAAGAGCTTTAACACTCCCTTTACACTCAAAAAAGAGGTTAAATAAAAAGGGAAAATCCCACCACTCTACTCGACTACAGGGTACGCCCTCCATTCTCTATCAGCCCTCCAACCCCCACAAGACCAGCCCCGAAACCCTCAGGGCTTGAGGCAGTGCACCAAATGCCACCAGCACCACTGCCTTGTTTGGTGACTGGCCACGGCAAATGTCACTTTCCCTGACCAGTGGCACACTAGCCGTGGTCGTCCTCTCCCTCCCCCTCCCCTTCCTTTGAAAAAGGGAGAAGGGAATGGAGCAGAAGAGGAAGTGTGGAGGAGAGGAGAGTGGCCAGAGCCTTTTCATGCCCGGAGCAGGAAGAGGAGCACCAACAAAGGCAGGGGGTGGACACCCGACTTCCCCTGTCAATACACTACCTGTGCTGGCTACATAGGCAGGTCAGCCCTGGGAGACAACAACTTCCAGGAAGTTGTTTTCCCATCAGGAAGACAACTAACTTATGAAGCATGAGAACAGGGTGAGATTTGTGGTGAGCTGAATGCAATCACAATAACCATGCTGACTCAAACGAGGCTTTAGCACCAAAAATGAGAGACAGGAAATTGTTTTGTTTGTGGTTTTTCTTTTTTGCACATTCCTTGTAATTACAAACATTATTGCTTAGTTGTATTTCAATCTTGTCATTATAAGCCACTTTGAGGATTTTCCCTGGGAAAATATTTTAATAATCAAATAAAAAGGTATCCCCTGACAATTAAGTCCAGTCGTGTCCGACTCTAGGGTGTGGTGCTCATCCCCATTTCAAAGCCGAAGAGCCAGCGTTGTCCGAAGACGCCTCCGTGGTCATGTAGCCGGCATGACTCTCCTTGCCGCAGCGCGTTGCATGCGGCTGGAACACGGAGCGCTGTTTACCTTCCCACAAGCGGTACCTTTTTATTTACTCGCATTAACATGCTTTGGAACTGCTAGGTTGGCAGGAGCTGGCCAAGCAACAAGAGCTCACCCCGTCGCGGATTCGAACTGCCGACCTTTTGATCGACAGCTCATGGTTCAGCGGTTTAACCCACTGCGCCACCCATTGCGCCATCAAATACATTGGTGCAAAATGCTGAAAGTAACATAGGCTACTTTAGCTGGACTGATTTATCTTTGTCAGTATTGTTGTTGTTTTATTTGAGGTTTGCATCCTACCAAACATGGCAGCACACCATTCTCGTTGTAGACAACATCAGAATAAAGAAGCAATAATAAAATGATTATTAAAGTGCCAACCATGCTAATGAGCTTACAGTTCCATTTGCTAAACGATTTGGGAGGCCTTCTTAAGGAAGAAGAGAGGCATGCATGTTGGATGGGCAATTTCTTAACTGCTGCAATAATGGTTGAGGCAAAGGACTGGAAAGCGGACAGCCCCTCAAAGGATGATTGGATCAGGACTCCTCGGCAGACAATTCTAATGAATAAAACTGCAGCCTGGAAAAAAAAAAGTGGCTGTAAAGGGGAGATTTATTGCTGCTACTCAAGTACAAGACGTTTGCACCCTTTTATGGACTCTTGGAGGAGAACTAACCACCAGAATCAGCTCAGAACAGTCAGCACTTTAGGCAAGAGTACCTTTGTGGAAAGCTTTGGTTATTATAATACGACACCGTTGTTTAAAGGTTTACAGCTGGTATCTGGAATTATTTTTCTGCTCCTTTTTCTTTTTTTTTCCACCCTAGTTTTTCAACTGGTGATGATTATTATGGAAACTAGTGATTATTATTGTTGTTGTTGTTGTTGTTAAGATAAGATCTATTATCTTATTATTGTTGTTGCTATCATTATTATTTTAATAATAATAATAATCACTTGCCAGTTTCCAAGTGGACCACCTGACACACCTGCTGGGATTCCTGCAAAGGTTTCTTTTCAAGATGAACCTTGAACTGATCTAGCCGGGACTTCTTATATTCCTAGGCATGAGTGCATATTCAGGATCAGTCACACAGTGAAGCTATGTCTTGTTATAATTTCCGGAATAAGCACTCTGACTTTGCATATTTAAAACACATTGATGGACCACTGGGATTAAGCAGACTATGCACGACCAAAGCGAGCCCACTCCTGTCTACCCCTTGCTTGCAGTGAGGGACAATAGTATAGCTGTGTTGTGAGCTGAGGAAGAGCCTTCTTCCCACTCATGCTATATACGATCCACGGAAAGACCGGCATCAATAAATCTTTCCATTGCAATATGAATACAGACCTAAATCCCAACAGATTTGCGATCAAAAGCAGAGAGAAACAGGTCTTGTACCATCTTGGCATGTCCTCAATATTCACAAACTGATGGTGCTGTTGATGGGGTCTATTTGTATCTTCAGAAAACAGTCGTCATCACTGGAGCATAATTTCATCCAGCCAACCCTGAATGATACGTCTCTTGAAGTAATTTATAACAAATTCTGGACCCACAGTGTCAACTTCACAATGCCGAGGGAGCTGTATAAATAAATGTCATATGGGATCATTTCAATGCAGCTTTGAGCCCCAGAACCAACCTTTGTAAACTCTCACGTATAAGGGTCCAGATCATATAGAGTCACTACACAGCTCTATGTTTTCTCCTCTGTGCAACGTACGCAACAGGTTTTTGCCCTGCCCTCCCCACCAGCCAATGGGCTCTCCTCCCACGAGGTTGCAGTGACCCAGAGGTCTTTGGGAGAAAGCTATTTGTCAGTGGGAAGGCACAAAGAGGAAGAGCTGGCTACTGCTGCCGCCAACTGTCGGGGGGGGGGGGTGTCACTGGAGTCCCCTGCACCCAAAGGCAATGGTGACCCCATGTCTAAGAGGAACCTTGCTCCAAGCCTGGCCACAGGTATCTAGGTTCAAATGTTGTCCAACTGCTGGTTGTGCCCAGGGGTCGGCCACAAGTGAGACAGTAAAAGGTTCCAGCGATGGGGTCTCAAACCAGGTCTCCCGCTAGTCAAGCTCTGGTGCTTTAGCGCCTGCAGACCAGCACTCTGCCTCCGCTGAAGCCTGGCAGACCACTGTTGGGAACTGCTTGGGCTGGAGGTGAGAGTCCCAAGTTCCATCTGTGAGCAACTCTTCCCTGCGCCAGAACTGCAGCCTGAGGCATTATCACAGTTGGAGGGAAAGGTCCATCAGGCCCTGGACTGGCCCCATCCACCCAAGCTAGCCACCCATTGGGAAAAAAGGAGGGCCACAGAGGGGCCTTGCCTGAGCCACGTCCTGTTCCGTGCTCCCGGCTCCCCGTGGCCGAGCTCTGACACAGACTGAGCTCTGTGCTTGGCTGCTAGGTGCCCTCTAGCCTGCAGTACCAGCCTCTGGGGTACCCCATCAGCTGGCCTCCAAGGACCCCTCCCACCCCCCAAGCCCTATAAAGCCCTGGCCTCAGAGCTTCCTCCCATAGAACGTGTGTGTCTCTGCTGTGAGGCCATTCCCTACACCCCTGTGTTCCCAGTCCCCCATTGTGCTGCTTTGGGGAGCACACCGTTGCTTCTCGCCCATGTGGACTGACGCCAGCCGGCTCCATCCCCCAGGTCCCAGAACCTGACTGCTTGAGGCCTGACCTTGGGGCCAAGGCCTGATTATATATATACACACAGGTGGGCCCCCATATCCACTGATTCACTATCCACGGTTTCAGTTATCCACGGATCGTGGGGACCCCCCCCCCAGGCTTTTACTTTTTTCCCAGTAAGCTTCATTTCTTCCTTAAAGAAACAGGAGAAGCAGCCAGAGCTGCTTATTACAGGCAAGTAGAATGAGACTAAGTACTAGAGAGGCTCTGCAAGGTTAACAGAAACCTTGCAGAGCCTCTCTAGGACTTAGTCTCGTTCTACTTGCCTGCAATGGAGGCTGCTTCTCTGTTTGTTTTAAGGAAGAAACAAAGCTTGCTGAAAGAAAAGTAAGAGATGGGAGGGGCAAGCATGCCTGCCTGCAGGGGAGGCAGGTGGGGGGGGGCTCAGAAAACCATAGAGGGGGTGTTCGCTCTTATCCACGGTTTCAAGTATCCACGGAGGGGCCTGGAACATATCCCCAGTGGATATGGGGGCCCATCTGTATGTGTGTGTGTGTGTATTATATACTCACACACACACACACACACACACACACACACAGAGAGAGAGAGAGAGAGAGAGAGAGAGAGAGAGAGAGAGAGAGAGAGAGAGAGAGAGAGAGAGAGAGAGAGAGAGAGACTTAACAGAATAACCACACTGTGGAAGATAAAACCCACACAGCAATCACATGAATGATTCGATCTTTGTGACTGCTCTTGATGCAAAACGGCCCACATGGGAAAAGCATTACAACTGCTTAGTGTCACCATACACTACTAGACCCAAAAAGTTGCCTGCAAGGACTGCAGAGAAATTGCAGCCCTTAACACTCCAGCACCACACTGACAATTAAGGGTGCTGGGTTTTATTCGCCAAATAGCTGGGCAGAGAAAGGCTTAGAAACTGCAGAAAGAATTATCCATTGTAGCACAGAGGGCGAAACAGCAGGGGGAGCCAAGTGTCTGCTGCTAATGCCTCCAACAAGAACTCCACATACATCTGACCAAATTAAATAACAGAATTAGAACTGAATTAAAGCAGTTTACTCTGGAGTGATCCCTGCATCCTCTGCACAGTAATAACACACCTCCTGCCAAGTGTCAGCTGCAATTTGCCATTGCCAGGCAGGCTGTTCCTCCGAAATCACACACACAACAAGGACCCAGTCCACGAGGCGGCAGAAACGTGGCACAAAGGAACCTGGTAAATGACGGCTTCTTCAGAAGTCTGCTTATCCAATAATTGTCAGTGCTTGCAAACAGGTTAATAGACCAGAAATCCTTTGGAGCTCCCACTGACTTGCCCTTTAGGGAGCTAATGGAATAAAAGGTGAACTTTCCTCTTATAGCCTTTTAAGAGTATTCTATAGAAGCTTTTAGGAAGAATGTGCTTGAAAGAACAAGAATGTGCCGTAGCCAATAAAGTACTGTATACACCCCAACTCTGACTTACCTAAGAGGACACTCCCAGTGCAGCCTGAAACCCAGTTTGCACCTCACAAAGTCTAATCAAACAGCCAAATCCAACAACAACAACAGCTCTGCTGATGCAGGTGCACCACGGAGGCGCACACTGCATACTATGGTGGGAGGGGGGACGTTAGAGAGGTCTCCTGGGGGTAACTGAACTTTTGTTCACTTGCCCTGGGGAAAGCTCCCATAGACTCCTTATGGAACTCCTCGGTCCTACACAGCTATTTTGCTGGTGTAGGACCAAGGCGGGTAAAGAAAGGGAGAGGGCAAGGATGCCACTGAACCCGCCCTCTCCCTCCCTCATTCCGCCTCCCTCTCCGCCCCCTCCCTGCCCAGAAATTCCCCATTCCTTCCCCTCCCACCCCCGTTCCTCCCGCCCTCTGCCCCCTGTGGCCACCTAACCTTTCACCGGCAGGTGGTGGCCTGGTCACTGACCTGCACACACAGCCACCAGCGCTGGAGCATGTGACACCATTGTGTGATTTCTGGCAGGATCCAGGCACTTCCGTCTTGATCCTGCCGGTTCTTCTGGTGGAAGATGTGTTCCGCCAGTGGAGAATTTAAGTACCCTTAAATTCTCCCCCACACACACACACTCATCCTGTTTTGTTCCAAACCCAACTGCAGAAGGGTTCTGGAGAACTTGAAAACTTGATCACCAGATGATGATGTTCAGCTGGTCCTAACAGAGGTATTTCCCAACTTTGGTTTTTAAAACTTCTTAATGCCCCAAATCAAAGGACAGCCATTTTCCATGCAAGTGTCAGGAACTGGAAGAATGAATTGGTGATGGAACTGTAGCTTGGTGGAAGAACACCTGGCTTTGCATGGAGGGGGTCCCAGGCTACCTTGGGCCAGGTACGTTCCCTGGAAGCTTCTCCAGGTAGGACTGGAGAACAACCCCCTGAGCCTGAAACCCTGGAGAGCCATTGCCAGTCAGATGGGGCACGAATACTGGGCACGATGGGTCAGCTCAGCTGGCGGACTCAGCAGAAAGCAGCGTCCTTTATTTTATTTATCCAGGTATTTATATGTATATAATATATCCTTTATTCATTGGTTGTGCATCTGAATGCAGAAATAACCTATCTGCACTGCAGTAGTATCACAGAATGGTCCGAAGGTAGAAGCAGGTTCTAATAACCTTGCAAGGTGTGTTCTGCTCACCAAGCACAAACACCCAAGTGGTGCCCTTCCTACCCTACTTAAGATGGACACTGACTCACCTAATTGCTGGCTGTGCCTTGCTTTGTGCCAGTCTCATACAGGTGTTTCTGAATCTTCAAATGGATAGGAGGCTCCTGAAAGATTCAGTGATGTAGACTTGAGTCTATTGACTCGGACTCCAGTCAAACTCAAGTCGCATCATCAATGACTCGACTCGGACTTGACTTGACGATTGTAAAAGACTCGAAAGACTCGACTCGAGACTTGGAGCCTTTTACGACAAGTCTAATTTTATTCAGGTTTAAACCTGTTTTCCCCATTAAATAGATAGGGACTCGCAACCAAAGACTCGGGACTTGGGGGCAAAGACTTGGGACTTGACTCAAGACTTGGAGTCATAGACTTGATCCACATCCCTGGAAAGATTACGGAGTTGGCATGAGGCAAACATATCTAGGGGGAGAGAGTCCCACATCTCTCCAGTAACCAGCTTTCACATGGTGGAGGCAATGCATGGGGAAGGGCCCCTGATCGGTAAATTTGTGTAGCTTAAATTGGTCCCACATCAGGAATTACACTGGTGAATTCATTTCATCAGTTAGCACAATCCGCTTTCCCTGACTATCATGTGATTCACTGCAGCCTTGGGAATTGAGGTGGTTTTGTGACGCTTTCGCGGGGCCAGTGTGCGAGGGAGTTCTGACATCACAGAGCCAGGTTGCTAAGGAAGAAAGACCCTAGCTGGCATCTTGCAAGTAAGAAGCGACTCCGTTCCTATGTTACCGGTGTTGCAGGATGTAGCAGGCTAAGTTAGAATAAAGAAAAGACCTTGAGTTGTTGCTGCGGCGGCGGCGGCCAGGTGTCAATCACTCCATCATAGCCATTTTTTAATTTGTTTCCTAGCAAACTCACTGTCTTTATGATGAGTACAGCGGTGAAAAAGTGAAACATGCTCAGGTGCAGAGCAAACGAAGCGCCACTAGAAAAGTGGGCAAGGGAGGTAGGGGGCAATGTTATTGCAATTGGTCTTTTCAGAAACGTGCCAGGGCTCTATGGGAGCCCTATCATTTCCCCTGGAAGAGCAAAGGAAGGGGTGTGATTCGGCACCATTGATCCTAGGGCCAAGCTAGGTGTGACGGCAGGTTGGGGTCTTCTTCACACCAGAAGGAGCATGCAAGTGAGGAGGAGATGAGCCCTCCCGCCACTTACTTCCCTGAATTCTGTCACTTCAGGCTCTTTCCTACCAGCTCAGCCCCAATACTAAATGGAGCTGCTGGGTTGGGGGGGGGGGGATAATAGAACCTGATGCAAGAGAGCACAGAGGTCATCACCTCGCACCCATGCACTCCTCAAAAGTAGACACGCCTCCTACTTAATATGGGACAAGCCCATGAACCAACCAAGTAGCTGCCTCTATCAGGTCTAACGTAGCCCAGAGTGTCAGGGACACACGAGAATTCCAGCAAAAGCATTCTGGATAGAAGTTGTACCAGAAACAGCGAGGCTGCTGGTGAAGAGTTTTACACTGGACGAGAACTAATCTCTAAACCAGTTACCATCTCTGCTGTTGGGGTCCCTGGGGGCAATTATGAACAGCAGCAGAGTGGGTGGGTGACTGGGTATGTGCTTCTAGTCCTTAAGAGCATGACGATGTGCTTGAAGGTGTGTGGGTGAGTCTTGCCGAAATCTCAGAAAGCAGCAGCGTGGTGGCTGGATACTTTCCAGTGGTTAACAGATTCAGGGTCTTGCACCGTGCTGTCCCCCCCCCCACCTCATGACCAGCTGACTGCAGCCAGGTCCAAAAGCGTCAATGAATCCAGGAAGCTCCGTCTCCAGCGGTGGAAGGGCTGCCGTGCACTAGAAGCTGGTTGCAAAGTCAGAAGCAAGGAGTCCGAGAGCCCCCGACCGACCGACCGACCGACCGACCGACCGACGCCTGCTTTGTGGCCGCACCCAAGTCTGCACTTTAATCACCGAGACATTCATTCGGCCGTGAAGCTGCCAAGTGATCTGTCACCGAAGAACAACTCCACTTCTTCATGTAAAATTAACTAGCCAGAGACCTGCTGACTGCGCTGCGGCTTCTTCCCTGGCCTGTAATTGCCTCCTTCTGCCTTTCAAAGTAACAAATCACCTTTATCTCAGCAGGAAAGAGATCAGCAGACATCTCATCCTTCCTGGTAAATGGAAAATTTCCATGTTTGTCTGCAAGTACCCAGGAAAAAGATCCTGGGGTTGTGGTGAGTAACTGGCTGAAAACATCCACTCAGAGCAGTGGCAGCAAAAGGGGGCTAAGTCGGTGCTAGGAGCTATTAGGAACAGGGTAGAAAATAAAATGGGCAAGTATGATCATAGTGCCACTATAGAAACCTTTGGTGAGGCCACATTTAGACAGCATAGGAAGAAAGGCAAATGCATTTGGGGTGCCTTAGTTTGAAAACAAAGTGATGGGAAGGGATATGATGGAGATGTACAACATGAAACATGGTTCAGACAGTGGAGAAAATGGATGGAGATAATTTTTCCGCTCCCCACCCCTCCCAATGCACCAGAACTCAAAGTCATCCAGTGAAATTGAGCGGATGAGCATTCAGGAGCAACAAAACAAATAACTCCTTCAAACATTTAACATGATGGGATTTGCAGCCACAAGATATGGTGATGGCCATTAGCCGCTTTGGCTTTCAATGAATTGTGGGCAAATGCATGGAGGAAGAGACGTCAATCGCTGGCCAGTTGTCGGGATGGAAACTTCATGTTTAGAGACCGGGGGGGGGGGGGGGACACACACCTCTAAATGCCAGTTGCTGGAAAGGGCAAAAGCAGCAGAGAATTTAACACTCCACCACTTGTGGGCTTCCCAGAGGCAGCCGGCTATTACGAGAAGCACCGTGCTGGACTGGATGGGCCTTAAGCCTGACCCGACAAGGCTCCTTTTCAGTTCCCAGAACACCGCATGCAGTGCTGGTCCTCCGTCTCAAAAAGCAGATCACAGAGCATGAAAAAACACCGCAAAAGGTCTCTAAGAAAGAAGGCTGCAGCCAAGGGACGGAGAGATTTCAGCGATGCTGCAGCAAGAGAGCCTTTATGCCGGAAGAACAGTCGACAGAGACAGCACAGCAATAAGGGGCGTTCAATTAGCCATTAAAATAGGTAAGGCATGAAAAGCCCATTCCCCTCTGTACGTAAAGAAACCCCAGGAATTTGGCTAAATGGCAGATATGTGAGCAACATAAATGAAAGGCCCCAAGGACCCTTGGTGAGGAAAGGGGTCTAAGGGGTCTAAGACTCAGAAAAGTGAAGTTGTACTGGGATGGCAAAGGGCACTGGGGAGACGCTTCCCAGTGGTGCAACTTACAGAGTTACATCTTTAAATGCAACATATTTCATCCCAAATGCTTGGAGTGGGTTGTCATAGCTTACAACAAACTTGAAAGGTGGGATAAAAAATATCCCAAATAAATATAAAGGGGATGGTAGAGTGCACGTCTGTGCATGTTTTCTCAGAAGTGCCCCTTCCTTTCACTGCTTGTGTCTCCTGGGGCCCCTCAGCCAATGAAATGAAGTAAGCCAAACCCACTTATCTCCCTGGGACATGATCCAGTCTTACCTTCTCTCCTCGTTCCATCCAGCCACACCCCCTCCCCTTCCCTATCCATCCACATTTCAGAGCAGGGCAGATTGATGCGTATGCCCCTAGGCAAATGTCTCAGTTTGACGCCTGCTGAGGCTCCTCAACTAAAGTCCTTTGAAAAATATTTCAAAGACAGCACCTGAGCACTCCTAAGTACTGGCATCATCATCGTGGCCCCTGGTGTAGAAGCAGTCCTGGTGCTGTGCCCCACCAAGTTACTGGATGTAGCGTATTCATAGACTGGGCATAATTTGTGTGTCCTTGATAGAGACTTTGTTCACAAGTGTCCTTGATGGAAGAATCTGTTTATTCCCACAACAACAACAAGGCAAAGATGCCAGAAAGAATAACCATCACATAATTCATCGCCCCCAAGAGCTTGGGTAAAGAACGTTTCAATGTCACCTCAATGGAGATAGAAAGAGGAAAGAACATTTTTTCTTTCCCAACAGGGAAAGAACATTTCTCTCATTCTCTCTTTTTCAAATATTGGCTTCTCAGGAGAAGGATTTGTAACTTTGTGGGGAGGAGATTTAAGGAACAACGTGCTAAGCCATCTTTCTGCAAAGCAAGCCAAGGTGGATAATGAAAGGACAATAAGTACCCGCTATAATTAACTGCAGCAACAACTACTAAAGAACCATAGGCTAAGTGACTGGGCAGGGGGCGTTTGTACTAAAGCACTGATTTACCAATTAGAAGCATCAAAAAGTGCTTTTGTTAAAACATGAACAGCAATTGCCAGTCTTTTAAAAACACCTCTGAGGCTTTTGTTCAGATGAAAATTATAGTCCAATTCTGGGAAGCAAACTGTGGCAGGCAGCCTGTGTCTTGACATGCCAGGAGAAGCAAGCATGTGTCAATCATGCCCGTATCCCCTGGGAAGCCGACATTCGACCTTTAGAAACAACGCCCTGGCGATAGGCTGGTTTGGACACGATGGGCCACACACTCACACCACAGCTTCAGGGCATGATCCTGGTCTTGTGCAGGTGGAAACGTGATCTCACCACAGGTTAACTACTATAGAACTACTGTATGCCTGATTTGTATTTCAGCAGTTCAACTGTTTCCATTTGGACTGTAAAATAATTGCATAAGAATATTAATCTCTTTTGCCTGGGTGATTGAAAGGCTCTGTCCAGGACCCATTTGAAACTGTTTGGTTCTGTGGTACTCAGATAATTATATTCTTTATGAGACTGGAGGATGAGGTTCAAAAGCACCTGAGTTTGATGATTATGATGATGATGATGATGATGATGATGATGATGATGATGATGATAAATGATTTTCGAACAGAAGCTTTCATGGCCAGCTTCTACTCCCGTGATTTTTACTTCTCTACAATAATAAAATGCATAAGCATACACCTTTTCCAGATGCTCCTGAGTTGTTAATAATAAGGTACCTGGCATTAAACTTGTTTTAGTAACAGCCAAGCAGGTGATTGCTTGACCTTGTATGACTGAAATAATCTCTATTATGCTGGGGAACTGGCTCTCTAAAACCTGGAATTCTTTGATGATAAGATAACTGGTGTAACATAGCAGCCAAAAGACTGAGCTGCGAATCAGGATTTCCTCAGTTCAAATCTCGCCTCTCCCATGAATGTTTAGTAGGTGTCTCTCAGCCACAGTTTTCCCCAGCTGCAATATGGGGATAAGAATACCTACTATAGTATCTTTACAGTGTTGTCATAAAGACAACTTCTAGACTAATACATATGAAGCATTTTGCACACTCAGAAAGCACTAAATAAACATTCAGCATTATAAGGGAGAAACCTTTCCAGAGGTTCTCTAACTCCCAAGTGCGTTAGTCTTTTAATTAACACATATTCTTGCTTGCAAGAGAGAGAGAGAGAGAGAGAGAGAGAGAGCAAAAAGAAAGACCGGGGAAAAGCTGCCTCTTCACATCGGGTCACTCAAAGTTCATTTCAAAACACTTCAGGTTTGTAGGCAGTTTCCAGGTCTTGTTTTTAACCACAGCGTGAGAGAAGCCCTTGCTTATCTTATCTTAAAGAACGATTAACAACTCTATTGATAAGCTAAGTACTCAAGCTGCAAGCTCCTGGAGACAGCAAGACAGCATCCCGTTTCTCTCATTGAGGTTTGCAACTGCAGGTTTGCAGATAAAGTATTTTCATTCAGGTTTCATTCAGACATTGCAGGTTTGCAAATAAAGTATTTTTTTCTGTTGAATGTTTTTAAGAAAGCAAACACAAAACAAATGCAAAACCTGCAATTGAAAATGGTGCAGAGCAGGTTCTGCTTTACTGTCTTTGATTTCTATGTTTAGTTTGGTTGATTAATTATTAGGATTTCTCTCCTTCTTCCTTTCTGACCCACCTCTAAGTTAGTTCCCCACTCTATTTGCTGGGACAACCCCCCTCCCTGGAAACTGCCAGGCAGTACAGTATAAGAATCTGTTTTTCATCTTGCAAAGATGCTACCAAAAGGAGCTAGCTTTCTCTCTCTTTCTCTCTCGTGCAACTGGGGTGGGGCATGACCAATGCTTCCTCCCATGCTTTGATGTTTCTCTTGCCATGAATAGGACTAACACAGACAACATCAGTGCCCTCTACCCAGACCTGCCAATGGAGGGAGGGCAGCATCCCAACCCCACCCTGCGCACTCCTGGCTTAGCTGCTGCTCAGCATAAGCATGGAAAATCCACTTAGGGCAGGGCTCGTTTTGGGAATATACACATACATATGCACATACATATAAGAAAGGGTGCCTCTGAGCATGTAAAGAGTGCCTGTTTCTTCCATGCACTGTAATGGGGAGTCACAGCTAACGGCGAGGGAGGTCAAGGGAGCCGCGAGTCAAAAAAGTTTGGGAACCACTGCTTTACACCAATGAAAAGTTACAGTAAGCCACATTGTGTTCAGTGGGGCTTATTCCTTGGGAAGTGTGCACAGGATTGCAGACTAAGGGCCAAACTCCATGAGGGAGGTCAAGGGAGCCGCGAGTCAAAAAAGTTTGGGAACCACTGCTTTACACCAATGAAAAGTTACAGTAAGCCACATTGTGTTCAGTGGGGCTTATTCCTTGGGAAGTGTGCACAGGATTGCAGACTAAGGGTCAAACTCCATGATAAATGCATAGTTCGGTCTTCCATCTTACAAGAAAAAAATAAAAAGTAAATAGCAGCTATGGGGGTGGTGGTGGTCAGGATCAGGACTGGCACATGGACGGAGAAGGGGTATTTAACGCTTCCCCTCCCTCATGCCACAGTCTCTGTGAAAATGCCCTCATTGATTGAGCCAAGCCCCAGCCAGGAGGAGGGACATTACCATGGGAGCCAGTGGCAGCTTCCCTTTTATTGGCACAAAGGCTTCCCTCTCATTGCAGCACACTTCAGAAGCACACTTGTCATCATGTCATCAATAATGGAAGCGATATAAATGTACAAAACAATAATTTCTTCTTAGAACAACAAAGGCTGGCATCTAAGGAAAATAATACCCAGCAGAATTGATGCAAAGCCCTAGAAGAGCCGTAGTTCTCAAACTCTTCGGTACCTGGAGCCCTTTGCACTCCTAAAAGGAGTCTCGGGGAGCCCCGCTGGCTAGGCTTACCAGATCTCCAACCGGGACAGAGTGCTAGACCTTTAGGAGAAGGAATGTGGGCAGGTGTAGCTTGTTAAACCTCAGAGCACAATCCTAGGCATGTCTACTCAGAAGCAAGCCCCATTGTGTTCAGTGGGGCTTGCTTCTGAGTAGACATGCCTAGGATTGTGCTCTAAGGTTTAACAAGCTACACCTGCCCACATTCCTTCTCCTAGGATTGTGCTCTAAGGTTTAACAAGTTACACCTGCCCACATTCCTTCTCCTAAAGGTCTAGCACTCTGTCCCGGTTGGAGATCTGGTAAGCCTACCACTGACACGTGCACAGAGCCTTGGGGAGCCCCAGCGCCTCTGCCGGCATATTTGCAGAGTGGTGCAGTGCTGAGCCCAATGCTGAATACTGGTGAAGAGCCAGTACAGTCAGGAGGGGAATGAGGAAGAAGAAGAGCCATGAACAGGGGAGGCGGGAGGGATGGGCGAGCAAACCAGGCAGCAGGGGGCAGATGGCGTCCACTGAGGGCGTGTTTGTGGAGGCTCAGGGCCCCAAGGAGCACAGGTTGAGAAACGTTGCTCTAGAGCATGCAGAGATATTCCCTGTGCTCTTTCACCAAATCTTGCCATAGCCTTGTGAGGGCAGGTTAGCAGTGTGACCTGGAGAGAAAGTGACTTGCTTCAAGCCAGCTGGGGTGAGATTCTTATAAGAGAATCCTTGATTGGCAGCTCAGTCTCTTAGTTGCCACTACATGACATCAGCCATCATCAACTTCCGTTCTGCTCTTCCAAAAAAAGATGCTTATACTGATGAACAACAGATAAAACCAAGAAAGAACAATGTTAACATATCTGTGTTCTTGGTCAGCAACCAACTTTTATCTATGTGGGGTAGAACCCCAAGCAAGGTCTTAGGAGAAGAGCTTATTGAACTGGGAGGGTCCCCTGGAAGGATGAATGCAGGATAGGTGCACACAGGACCATGGCAGATGGGGGGGGGGGGGAATCGTACATACATATTGCTTTAATTTATAGATTACATTCATGCTCCTATACATGTGATTTCTTACAAAATGATTCTAAATGAAAAAGTGAGACTGTCTTGGAGGCCTCCTACTGGTCTGAAAAAATATTGTCCATTTTTATTTTCAAACATTTGCAAAACTTTGTATCAGTTTTCTCTGGATCAAGACATTCAAAACAAATGGGGAAAACCTCCTGCTTAACTGACTAATGCTCAAAATGCCACATATTTTGTTCTTTGGAACAGACCACTCCTGAAAAACTGATCACATTCATTCATACTGAGCTATGAATCAGGGAGTCTCTGGTTCAAGTCTTGCTCTGTAATTAGTTTATCAATAATCCAAAGAAAAGAATTATACAAATGGGGGAAAGGGGGTAGAAAGAAGTACACGCACGCTGATGGAAAATGCCTGAACTTGGCCGCATGGCACAAAGAAGATGCCTGACAAAACTGGACACAATAACTAACAACACCAAGCAGAGGGAGCTGGGATGCTACTCAAGAGCAAAGCATGCAACCCCCCAACGCATTGCTAAACCTGTGAAGTTTGCAGGCTGGCTTGGAGGGAAAAGAGCAAACAAAACAAAACAATGCCCTAAATGCGTCTAGCTAGATACAGTCCCTATTGCTAGCTAGTTATATAGTTAGAGGAATCCTAGTCCCTGCGCTTACTGGAGAGTGTGCCTTCCACAAACCAATACTAGACTTCACAGCAGGCCTGGCAGAAACACGCATGAGCATTTCTGCCCTTTAGAACATAAGAACATAAGAACATAAGAAGAGCCCTGCTGGATCAGGCCAAAGGCCCATCTAGTCCAGCTTCCTGTATCACACAGTGGCCCCACCAGATGCCTCAGGAAGCACAAGACAACAAGATACTTGTATCCTGTCACCACTCCTTTGCACCTGGCACAAAGAAAACCTACTCCTACAACCAGGAGGTTGCTTATCCCCATCATGGCTTGTAAGCTGTGATGGACTTTTCTTCCATAAATCTGTCCAATCCCCTTTTAAAGGCATCCAGGCCAGGTGCAATCACCATCATGCCCTTGAACTTGAGTCACCTACGTTTGATAACATCATAGAGTTTGATATCATAGAGTTATCCAACATCATAACTGGTCTCTCCATCCCACCCCTTTACCAAAACAGGCAGGTTTGGCTGCCCAATTGGCATGTACTTGCCAATCTCTTAGCTACCTTAGACATGGAGGACTCAAATCCACATCAACACATGGTCATCTGGCAGTGGCGTTTCAAACCAAGGACAAAGACTGGTGCAGGAGCACGTCCCAGAAGCCTTAGGCTGCTGTGCCTGTACAGAACTGTCTGGGGAGATAGAACTGTCCAAAAACAGGAGAGAAAAAACAGGGCTTTCCTCACACATATGCACACTGACCTGGGAGTAAACCCCATTCTGGGATTATTTTAATTTAGAGCAAATGTACATAGAGTTGCACAGTCTCTTGTGCAAAAGCCAACGTTAAAGGAGTATAGGCCAACTTGGAGTCATGGGAGGACGCTTGTATAATTGCCTTTGTTTTTTTCTTTTTCAATATATAACTTTACCCAACTACTAGCAGTCACCACTTTCCCTTGAAGATGCTCTCAGGTGCATTAAGCACTGATCTTACTACTTGCCCAATACTGCTGAAGAAACATGTCAAGCCAATTAGCTCTTCTGCCTTGCCGCTTAATCTTAAATGTACGAAACCCTAGCAGACTGGCACTGCCCTCATGCCCTGTGGCATGGAGCACAATAAAGAAAGCTGGCTCTTGATTTAACTGCAGCCTCACTTCCACAGTGCTGAGTTGATTGGTTTGATTTAACGAAGACAGCTAGCAAATACTTGCACTCTTTATCCCCAACCTAGAAAGCACAGACACTGCAACGAACCGGCCGTGAAAAGATTTGATAGCATTACAGCTTTGCCTGCCTGATCCCTGATGTTCCCGGGAGACATTGTGCTTTGCAAGACAATTACCGTATTGGTCTGAGTATAAGACTCACTTTTTTCTCCTAATTTAAGTTTTTTAACTAGGGGTGCGTCTTATAATCAGGCTGTTGCAATTTAATGCCAGTGATTTAATTAATTTTTTTTAATAGCACCAAACTTTAAAGGGTGTGTCTTATAATCAGGTGCGTCTTATACTCGGGACAATACGGTATATCAGAGGCACAAACTTTGACAGCAAATCAGAGTACAAATCACTAAGCAGTACAACACTCTGCTAATCTCTCCCCATAGGAGAAGGCAGGATTTGGAAACGGGGGGTCTCCAAGCTGCCGCCCCCTTCTCTCTCTCCCTCCTCTGCTGTCCTATACAGCAGTGGTGGCCAACCTTTCAACATGAACGCTGGCCCTTTAAATGGTTACATAGGTGAGGGCGTTTCAGCAGGTGCAGCTGCTTTAGCAGCACCATCAGCTGCCAAGATTCTGTCTTCAACACAACTCTTAAGGACACAGAGGCTCTAATGGTGGAAGGTTGGCCACCCCTGCTCTAGGGGAAGACAGTGTGAGCAAAGAAGCAGGATGGTGTCAACATTCCCAGAAAGATATGTTCTCTGTCAGGATTAGCCAGGACTTAAACCCAGAGGCGTCAGGCGCCGGGAGGACGCCCGGGCAAGTGGGGGCAGGGCCAGCGTCGCATCAACGCCCCCCGCCCGTTTTGCTCCCATTTCAGAGCCAAACCGGCTGCAGGGAGGGAGCGAGGGAAGGCCCAGACACGACGACGCTGCTTCGGAGAGGGTGAGTTCCCCCGCCCCCATTCCTGCCGCCCGCCCGCGACCGAGCGCCTGGAGCTCCTGCTCCTCGCGCTCCGCCATGGTTCCGCCTCTGCTTAAACCTGCCACCTCCTGTTCTGCACGCTGAACCCGGTATGGTGAGCCAGCCTGGGTGGTCCAGTAGAGGGGACAGGGGGCCACACTTCCCTTGTCAGGCTCCAACATGGTTCCCCTCCAGTCTTCCTGTGGTTCTCCCTGACCTGGCTAAAAGTGCATCCAGGTTCGGCATGGGTCTTTTGTAACTGTCTCGTTCAGCCTGGCCACCTTTGAGCCTGCAGCCGCTCGCTGAGCTGCCTGTCCGTTTCCCTTCTTCTTCTTCGTCTTGCACCAACCCTCAGCTGGTGAATGACTTGGGTCTTTTTTTTTTTAAATAGCCCCTTCCTGTTATCCCAGACCCTGAGCTGCAGGTATCCAAGCTTCTGACAGCTTCTGACAGTTCAACTCCGATGCTGTCATTGGTCTGCTCTGCATGGGCAGGATTTGAAATAAACAAACAGAAAATCAAAACATTGTACTTGTGAGCCAGGGCAAAGTTCATCGACAGTTCCCATACAAGGCATTCAGCATCAGTGTCTTGCGGTAGCCTAGTTGCTTATCCAGTAATGCTGGAATGGACAAATTCCTTCCTTCCTGTCAGAAGAAACTGCAGCATTTAAAATTGGTCTGTGTGTGTTATCTATGCAAAAAAATTCACCATACAACAATGTAGCAAGCCACATTCATGCATCTTGCCAAGGAATCTCAAAGAAAAAGTAACGAATCCATATTTCATTTTTACACACACACACACACACACACACACACACACACACACACACACAAGTTTCTAGTTCTCAAGCTCACCACAGAAATACAGATAGGAAGGAGACGTGAGTTGGCAATTAACACAATGTAATGTTATCATGTAGTCTGGGCTTCTTGCAGCAGAGAAAGTTAGTAAATCACTGTAATCCATGATGGATTAAGAGAATAAGAAAATGCCAGAGAAAAGTGATACAGTATATTTTGTTAGTGCAGAAATATGTAGGTCTTTGAAATGCCCAGACAAAATGGGAAGTCCAGCTCTCAGAACTGAAACTAACACGTAAACTGAGCTGACTACATATTCTTCCCTTGTTGCTGTACCCTCTCCCTCTTACCTCTCTTTGTATGAAGTGTTAGATTATCAACTTTGAGGGCAAGGACCTTTCTTTTTGTCACTCTGCAAAGTGCCATGCACTTTTTGACACTTGGAGGCAACAACCACCGAAGCTTGCTTGGAGAACGGACATCAAGGCCGTAACTTTGCACAATGCTGCATTATCAATCTGCTGACTTTCAGTTCAAAACCTGCACTGATTATTCCACAAATATGTTTTGGGTACCTTCATACTGGTTTGCTTGGTCTGAACATTTAAAAACCTCTAAACACATCCATCATGATTTAAGTGAAATGACAAATTTGGTGACAACATTATCAACTTGGTTGTCAAGAAACTTGCTTCAGCATGGCATGAAACATCCCATAAGGTTACATTGTGATGTTAACTCTGGCAACCATGACCTGTTCCACAAGGAATGCTATTTGGCAAGTGCCCTAGATCTTTGAGCACATCAGTAATTTTATACATCCCCACAGACATCATTTACATAAATCCCTATACGCCAAGCGAACAAGCACACACTCCACCATGCTCTAGTTATGCATCACACAAGGGGTTCTGTACTATTCCAAAATCCTGGACTTTATTAAAGCTACAATCCTATGCACACTTACCAGGGAATAAAACCGAATGAACTTAATGAGACCTACTTCTGGGCAGACATGCATAGGGTTGCACTGGTAGAGAAATCATACAGATTCTGATTCTGGCCTTATTCAGCAATGCATGAACTTAGGACCATATGACATTTTCATACCCATGATTCCAGACTCATATATCTCACAACATGTACACTGTCACATTTTTTTCTGCCCCAATACTCATGTCAGCAAAACAGTAAAAGCAGGAATCTGCTTCTTGACAGATGTTTCAGGACAACAACAACAAAATCAGGGTTCAAGCATTTTCATGCTACCAGCATCATTTTATTAACTGTATTAGAATAAGGAAAAAGAGCTCCAGCATGGTGCTTCCCTCAACATTTTATCCTTCCAACAGCCCTGTGAGGTATGTTAGGCTGAGAGGTGGTAGCTTACAAAAGACCATCCACTGCATCTCGTGGCTGAGCACAATCTTATCCTTATCTACTCAGAAGTAAGTCCCATTGTCTTCAATGGACCTTACTCTCAGGAAAGTGTGCATAGGATTGCAGCCTCAGTGTCCATATCCAACACTTTGACCTTGAAAGGTTGTGAAACAGACAGGGGCTTCTTTCTTCCTCCCTCTTCATATTAAAACTCTGATGAGACTGGCTGGCAGTAGAGTCAGAACACACCAAAGAAAATCCTTCAAGCAAATTAGAATTAACACATGGAATCTGCTGCCACAAGAAGAGGTGATGGTCATACATTATTAGATAGCTTTAATAGGGGGTGGTAAATACACACATTTATGGAGTAAGTTGTCCATAAATGCCTATCAGTGGCCACATTGGTCCTCCATCCTCGGAAGAAATATACCTTTTGGCTCTGAATATGTTGCTGGGGAGCAATGGCAAGAATGAAAGACCCTGTTTGGCCTTCAAGCCCTGCTGTTTGTGGGCTTCAAAGAGCCATCCGATTGGCCACTGGGTGAGAAACAGGATGCTGGAGTAGGTGGACCTTGGTCTGATCCAGAGCAGAGAACTATTCTTGTGTTCTTATGGAGGGCTTTAAAAGTCAGAATGAGCACCTTGAATTTGCCCAAAAGCAAACTAGTACTCACTGTAGTTCCCATGGATTAGGCAGGGCACGTTTGTACTTCCCAACCTCTACCAGCAGAGGAACATTCTGCACCACCACTAACTGATGAAACTTCCAAATTTGCATGTATTACACAACACACTGATATGATACGGGCTACTTCATAAGTATCCAGATACAGGAAACAGTCATCATAGCAGAGACTGCTTTGACTAGAAAATGTACATATAGTATCCAGTGAGTCCTAACTTTTTACACCAAGGGAATTTACCAAGATATCGTTTTCAGTTGTTTGAGAGCTACTGTCTTTTCCACACACTTAACTGGGGAGTAAGCCCCACTGAACCCCGTGAATGTTCTCATTAAATATGCACGGGTTTGGGGCTACCACAGATTTATTGTGGCATCAGCTTTTGTGGACCAGAACTTGGCGGGCAGACCCGCCTAGCGTGTCCAACGAAAGCTTCTGCCACGCCAAATGTGTTACTCTTTAAAGTGTCACAAGACTCTTCGCTGCTTTTCCTGCAATGGACGAACACAGCTGCCTCTCGGGAAGTTTCTAAGCAGTTACTCTTGGAACTCAGTTTAAACAACCAGCAAACATCATCGTAGATCTTCCATTTCAGTCCAGCCGAGCCGTGCCACGCTACCCATCCTCCCATTTTGTCCCTGCTATTCTTCATAGGATTAACAGCTGCAAGGGCTGATCGCCTGCCTACCGTAGTTGCATGTTCCTTCCTCCCTCTCCCCCCCTTTCTCCGGAGATAGCCAGTTACTATTACATAACTTGGGTCTTATGTAATAATTCCACTTCCACCTCTTCTCCCCCCCCTTGCTCTTATCCCAATGTTAGCATCAGTTTAGGCTGCAGTATCTCTGCATCTATTCAAAGACTCAGAGCATCTCCCTGTCTCCATACCAGCATCTCCATATCACAAAGCGGGGGGGGGGGCAGATTTAAAAGAAAAGCAAGATAATCTCAGTACCCAGGTAAGTGAAGTTTTCATTTAATCCAACAGGTGCTTTAGATCTGGAAAGGAAAAATGTTTTTTTTTTGAGAGAGAGAGAGAGAATCAACGGTTATGGTATGGAGCAGAAAAAGATAGTGGATTCCCTTCGTCTTTATCTCATCTTCCCCCACTCAAGTTGCAAGATGAACTATCCCGTCTCCCTACCGCTATGAATGAAATGTTTACAGTCCAAAGGAGCAAACCATTTTAAAAGGGAGGGAGGTTCCATCTTTATATATCTTTATACATCTCTCGGCTCATCGTGTGCTGTCGTTAAGGCTAAGACTTTTTTATAAGAACCTCAAGAAAACAAACTGCTTCGGCAATAGCAATTCCTGTTTGACTTTGGAGCCGAATCCTTCCATTCTCTATCGCTTCTTCCTCCCCTTTCCATATATAGAGAGTGGTACAGCCCACTCCCGCCGCCATCAGGTTTCGGAAAGGCAATTGGTTGTCATTTTTTAAAGGGGCAGGCAGGGCGCGCTTTTTCTACCCTCCGACCTTTTCTCCCTCTTCACACGCCCACTTTCTGCCTCAGCCATTGCCATTTTCTGTGTTTTCGTTCTCCCACAGCTCGTTTACCGGCCCAGAGGGAGAAAAAAACAGAACGAAAGCGGCTGCCGCTGCAAGGATCCATCAAGCCTCGACCCGGATCAGCCGGGCGGGCGGGATGAAGAGGGACGTTCCCCGCGAGCGGCCACACCAGCAGCGGCCACAGCTAGGCCCCACCGCGACGCTGCCATGGAAACGGTAGACGACGGCGGCCGTCGAGGGACACAAAGGGTGCCAGAGGGGCGCTTGAGGCGCGCCGAGCGCGAGCGGGTCCCGCCGCTTCTGAGGGGTGCCACCGCTGCCGCCATGGAGGTCGGAGGCGGCGGTGGCGGCGGCCCGGTCCAGGCGGCCTCCCCGCCTCGCTACCGCCTAGTGGCAGAGATCGGGCGCGGCGCCTACGGTGTGGTGTACGAGGCCGTGTCCGGCCGCAGCGGCGCCCGCTTGGCCGTCAAGCGCATCCGCTGCGACGCGCCCGAGAACGTGGAGCTGGCCCTGGCCGAGTTCTGGGCCTTGACCAGCCTACGACGACGCCACCCCAACGTGGTGCGCTTCGAGGAGTGCGTCCTCCAGCGCGACGGCCTCGGGCAGCGCATGAGCCACGGGAACAAGCAGAGCGCCCTCTACCTCCGCCTCGTCGAGACCTCCCTCAAAGGTAAGGGGCCCGGCTTGACTGCGGGCGGGGGGTCAAGAACTGAAGGCGGGCTGTGCGGGGGCGCACGTCCCTTCCCCGACTGCGCGGCCGTGGCCCCCTCCCCGAACGCAGAAGCAGAGGTCGCAGCAGGGGGGGGGGGTGTAGGCTGAGAGTTTGTACAGCGTTCCCTCCCTTATTGCTCCCCTGGACCTTTGGGCGGGGAGTAGTAGGCACTGACCCTGTGCATAGACAGGGTCTCTGTACAAACCCACCCCATCCCTCTCCACACGCATGCCGAATTCTCTCTCCCCCAAAACACAAAGCAAAAGGGAGGACCGCATATAGGCAGGTGACTTTCTAAATCCACACTCTTCCCTCCTCCTCACAACAAAACTTATTTTCCTAAACAGGAAGGAAAATCGATGCCTAGGAAGGAGAATCGATGCTTGATAGGGGGTCTGTGCAGGAGGGGGGGTAACTTGCTCTGTGCCAGACTTCTTAGAAGGAAGGACTCTTTTGCTTTGAAGTTTCTGCTGCTATTTACCCCTTCGTAAACTTGAGAGGTGAATTGGATGTGTAGTATTCCTGGTAGGATGCCGTGTGTGCACATGTGCGCGCACACACTCCCCACATATTAACTCTTTATATGATCCCTTGTATATCCCTAGGGAAACTGAGGGGGGGATTTTCTTCCGCATGATGTTGCATTCTTGGAAAGGTCCTGTGCATGCACACGATCCAGAGTATAGGGCTGCCCTTCAGTAGAGGTACACATGGAGATTAACAGATGTAGGGCTACTGCATATGCAATATGCATGCTTTAGGTTATAGGGCCCCCAAGCTGCTTTTTATATATTCTCACACCTCTATATATTCTCACACGCTCTTAAAATGTATCAGAGGGGGGCAATAAGAGCTCCAAGGTATTGGCTTTCTAATTTTAGATTGGTATCTCTTAACAGTAAATGGGAAGGAGAGAAAAGACAAATGCTCTCCCTCCGCTGGATCTGTGGTGTAAACTGTACACTTAAGACTTCAGATCCTATACTAAATTCGTAAATAAATAAGGAGAACTGGGGTCATATAGTGACTAAGAGAGCTGTGAATCGGGGCTTCCCTGGTTCAGACCCTGTCATGAATGCAAGCCATTACTTCTCAGCTCCCCAGCTGCAACATAGGGATTATACTTGCACGGTTAGTGTAAGGATTCCATTCGCACAGTAAACCCCCCCCCCCACTATACTAACGGTATTAAGTTGACAACACTTCCTTGCCCTGTTTTCTCATGTGTTTCTATGTTAGTCACTTATGACACATTAAGAGTCAATGGAAAAAATTGCTTTAAATTGCCCTTTACTTCCACATTGTGGAGACTTTGCTCAAAGGTAAAGGGTTTACTTTTAACGGTTGTTACCTCTTTGAAACACATAGATATAAAACTTTGCATGTGCGCTTAGTTGCTCCCTTCTCCCAACAAACCTGAGTTGTACTTTGGGGAGATCTTTCTCAACAATGCCTCTAAGTATATTCCCTATACCTACAGGGCTCCATACGGATTCACAATGTATAGGCCCTAAACTGCTTTACAGCCCAATCCTAACTAACTTTTCAGCTGTGATGCAACCGTGCCAGTGGGGTCCATGCTGCATCATGCGGTGGGGGGCAGTCATGGGGGCCTCTTTAAGGTAAGGGAATGTGTTTTTATTCCCTTACCTCGGAGCTGCATTATGGCTACATCAGTGCTGGAAAATTGGTTAGGATTGGACTGTGAATCTGTCTCGGGGAGACCTTGCTTAACAGAAATATGGGGAAAACCTCTGTGTAGGTTCTCTAGAGGTGCAAGCTGCTCTACCTTCCCTCAAGAAATCCATTGCATGCAGTGTTGAAAGTGCCTCATAGTTTATTGTAGCTTGAAAGTCTTGTTCAAAGCTAAAATAAGGGACAATTGTGTAGAGCAGGCATCCCTATAGAAATATTCCCTGCACAAACCAATTGTCGTCTTACACAGAATTGTCTGTAACAAGAGATCTTATTAAGCATGGAAGGTCTCAGTGAAAATACATCAGTTTGCAGAGGACATGACTACTTAGCATAGTTACATATGGAACTAACGAGTTGCATTGGATGGGCAGAATACAGGGGGACCCCGGTATCCACGGGGGATACGTTCCGGCCCCCACCGTGGATACCTGAAACCGCGGAAATGGGCGAACGCCCATTTCTGTGGTTTTCAGGGGGGGCCCCGACCCCCCCCGTGGGCCTGCACGACCCCCCCTCACCCTCCACAACCCCCCCCCCCAGTACTTACTTTTAACGGAGAAAGCTCCGTGTTTTTTTTTCTTCAAAAGCCTTCATTGCAGGCCTTCTTACCAACAAGTCTTCGGTGCTAGAGTGTCTCAGCAACCTTGCTGAGAGGTTGCTGAGACTTTCTAGCACCGAAGACTTGTTGATAAGGCCTGCTGCATTCAGCTTTTGAAGGGAAAAAAGGAGCTTTCTCCGTTAAAAGTAAGTGCGGGGGGGCAGGCGCGACCCTCCCCCCGCGCCCTCCACAGCCCTCCCAGGCACTTACTTTTAGCAGAAACCTCCGTTCTTTTCTTCAAAAGTTCCGAGTTTCCATCTCCTTTTAGGCCTGACCAGCTAGACTTAGTTAATAGCTAGAGTCTCTGCAACCTTGCTGAGACTCTAGCTATCACCTAAGTCTAGTTGGTCAGGCCTAAAAGAGATGGAAACTCAGAACTTTTGAAGAAAAGAACGGAGGTTTCTGCTAAAAGTAAGTGCGGGGGGGGGCTGTGGAGGGTGTGTGGGGGGATTCCTCAACCGTGGATAACTGAAACCGCGGTTGAGGAATCAGTGAATACCGGTGCCCCTCTGTACCTTCAACTTTTACTGCACAATTCTGCGCAAGTACACAGTGACGGAACGAGCATTCCGTCACCGGAAGTAGTCGCAAATGTGCCATAAAGCACATTTGCAACTACTCTGGAGCAGGGAATGCCAGCGCAGAGGCCGACCTCCCTTGCTCCGTCGACGGAGCGCCCCAGCGGCCGCCAACGAACCCAGGTAAGGATTGGCAGGCATGGGGGCATTTCGCCGGGCGAGGGAGGGGGGCCATTGGCCCAGCCGGCCCGGGAGGGAGCGGGGAATGACCTCTGCCGTATCCCGGCCTCTGCCAGGCGGCTGGGCCGTTACATGGCCTCCTCCTACTTCCGCCAGCAATTTTGCTGGCGGAAATCCAAGGACTGGCATTTACACTCGGGGAAGGGGACACTTCCCCTTCCCCAAGTAGGCCTCTGGCCCGGCAGCAGCCTGGCCACCGGTGCTCAGGATCCGGCGGGTGGCCCTGAGCTGCTGGCCGGATCTTTATGTAGGATTGCGCTGTTAGTAACTGTGTCTGAAATTGTTACTCACCTGTATTGAGTTGTCGGTCAGTATCAAAACTATCTGCTTAAAAGCAGCCCTGCTGCTGCTGGATACACCAAAGTCTATCTAGTCCAGCATCTTCTTTCCCACAGTTACCCATAAGTTTGTTTATTTACTCAATTTATATCCTGCCTTTCTCCCCGAAAGGCACTCAAGGCGGCTCATAACAGATTAAAAATACACATAGGTAAAGGTATCCCCTGATAATTAAGTCCAGTCGTGTCCGACTCTAGGGTGTGGTGCTCATCCCCATTTCAAAGCCGAAGAGCCAGCGTTGTACGAAGATGCCTCCGTGGTCATGTGGCCGGCATGAGTCTCCTTGCCGCAGCGCGTAGCATGCAGCTGGAACACGGAGCGCTGTTTACCTTCCTGCAAGCGGTACCTATTTATCTACTCGCATTGACATGCTTTGGAACTGCTAGGTTGGCAGGAGCTGGCCAAGCAACGAGCGCTCACCCCGTCGCAGGAATTGAACTGCCGACCTTTCGATCGACAGCTTATGGTTCAGCGGTTTAACCCGCTGTGCCACCCGCTGGCCTAAATACACATACAGTACGTTAAAATATGTAACAACTATAAAGTACGTAAAAACACATACATAAAGAAGTTGCCATTGGGAGAGCCCAGAAGCAGGAGAGGTGGGCATATGTCTCTCCCACTATTGCTCCCCTGCAACTGGTATTCAGAGACATACTACCTCTCTTTGTTAGTAGCCCACAAGTGTTAACTTTTCTTGACCCTGCACCTCTGTACTAATTTGTGGCCTAAAAGATAAGAGCCAACTTTGTGTATCTTTCATTCTTAGGAGGCAATTCTTACTTGCCGCAGGTGATTCTTTACCTGGAGGCTCTGTTCTAACTATTCTGTGTCATTGTATTGTCCTGAGGCTTATAGTTATAAATGCTCTAATTTATGTGTAGGCTGGTCTACAGAGACTCTGTATATTCCCCCAATATGTATCAAGACTCTGTGTAGACATGACTGCATTTAGCCTCCTGAGTAACCCTAACCTGCACCTCATGGCGCCTTTGCTGAAACACAAGGCTGGCAAACACCTGTGCATCTACAGTTTGTATCTTGATCCCTAGAATTTAAAAGACTTTGCTGTGCACAGTGCCTGCCTGAACTAACTTGAAGGATTTGTTTCCAGCTTTGTTCAGATCTCTCCTACACAACTCTGATGTAGTGAGCTCTTTTAGTTCCTGCCCACGGATCCATCTCCAGAAGGGTAGCCTTGTTAGCCTGTAACAGCAAAGCCATAGTGTGTCACCTTGAAGACTACTAATTTTATTGTAGCAAATGGACAGTGGTCCATGAAAGCTTATGGCATGATAAATCAGTCTGATCTTTAAGGTGCTGCATTGCTTTGTGTTGGATCTGTGTGTCCCGCCTGGTGACGTCTTCTCAGCACTGTAGGCTCATTTCCTTTGGGGACCAGCAGAGGCTTCCTAAAAGAGTCCTGCTTCTCTTTGTTTCTTAGCCATAACCTGTATTTTGTGTCCCTAGTGGACCACCTCCACACCAGTCAATTTCCTGTGCCATCATCACAAATTGTTGTGGCCATTCCCTTTGGTATAGGCAGCAAGCACAGCCTAAGGCTCAGGTGGTGGGAATAATAATCGTGGTTTTGTTGTTGTTGCTCAGTCGTTAAGTCGTGTCCGACCCTTCATGATCCCATGAACCATATCCCGCCAGGCCTTCCTGTCCTCCACTATCTTCCTGAGTTCGCTCATTTTCATGTTTGTTGCATCGGTGATGCTGTCTAACCATCTCATCCTTTGCCTTCTCCTTCTCCTTTTGCCTTCAATCTTTCCCAGCATCAGAGAGTCCAGAGAGTCCTCTCTTCACATTAGGTGGCCAAAATATTTGAGTTTCAGCCTCAGTACCTGTCCTTCCAGGGAACAGTCAGGGATGATTTCATTTAGGATTGACTGATTTGATCGTGGTGGCAGATGCCAAATAAAAAGCAAACAGCAACTGGACTTTCCAAGGGGCAATTATTCAGCAGACCAATGTTGCCAATATTTTTTATTTCTCTGCATTTGACTGAAACACCCTTCTAATAGACAGTATTTTCTAGACCCAAGCATACTGTGAGCATTACATTGTGTGTACCACATGCTGCCACAACGTGCAGAGCCGGAACCCTAGCCCCTATATAACCCAGTCTGGGCTTGTGCTTTTACATGTGCTCTCTGCACGCGGTCGTGTTGCTGGACAGAGCAGAGCTGGCTTATTACAGTTAAGCCAAGCCCCTTCACGTGTCAGCCAGCATGCCACAGAGGCTGTTCACCAGCATGCCTGCCATGCAGGAGATCACAGAGTGCCCAGATGGGCACTGCAGAAATACACAGCATTCATTTGTCCTGCATCAGCAGCTTTTAAGCTTCTCGTATTAGCTGCCTCGGCCTCATGGCTAGTCATTTGCTATTAGGTTTTCAGCATATCACAGCAGGCTGCTCGAGTGAGAGATGAGAATGTGGCTGCCAGGTGTAATAATATTGATAAACCTCCTTTTCTAATTTATCTAATGATATGGCAGCAAAAGCACAGTTCCAATAGCCGTTAAGCTAGCTTAGTAGTTAATGAATCTACTCACCGATCTCAAATACGCAGTGGACATCTTGGTGGGAAGCCCACAGCATAAATGAGAGGTTTATGCTGCAAACCTATGCGTGTTTATGTGGACGTAAATCCCATTGTAGTGAGTGGGGCTTACTCCCATGTAAGTGTTATAGGACTACTGCCTGTGTATGGTGCCATATTTGTGCTGACTATGTAACCTTACACTATTGCACTCTATAAACTGAGGTTTATTCAGTATTAGCTGTGCTTCTGCTTACTCCTGATTATCCTTGAGGTAGAACTGACATGTGAAATTCTTGTGCCAAGGTATGCAGTAATGTTTGTGTTTCTAACAGTGGGACTACTTTTTAGGCTCAGAAGAAACTGATTTGTGTAAAATCTCTTGCATATTTTTTTATAATATTGCGGGCCCAATCTTATCCAACTTTCCAGTGGTGATGCAGCAATGCCAATGGGGCATGTGCTGCATCCTGAGGTGGGGGAGCATTCAGAGGCCTACTCAAGGTAAGGGAACACTTGTTCAAGCAATAATATTTTATTTATTTGCAAAAAAAACCCTCTCGATCCATTTCTTGTAATGAAGCAGTCCTAATGAATAGCCTCAAGGCTTGAGGAGCTCAGTTATGTGACCCAGCCTTCACCTGCCCCCACTACCTGTCATTGATGGAGCTCAAACATTTCTCTCCCTATATTTACACAAGCTTGCAAACTGTAGGAGCTCAGCTCCTTGCAAACTGTAGGAGCTCTCTGATTTTTGAATAGCCTCAGGGCTTGAGGCAATTAGTTGTTTGATCTTTCCATCACCACTGTTTTTGTTGGAATCTCTGCTTAGGACCCACCAGAAATTGGGTCGACCCACAGTTTGGGAAACTTGACAGACATGATAGTGCTCTTCAGTTACCTGAAAGGCTGTCTTGTGGAGTGGGCAAAGATTTGTTCTCTGCTGCTCAGGAGAGCAGGACTAGATCTCATGAGCTTATGCTGCAGAAGGAGAGATTCTAGTTGGATATCGGGAAGAAATTCTTAACAGTAAGAACGGTGCAACGATGGAACCGATTACCAAGGGAAGTGGCTTAGTTCTCTCATCCTGGAGGTCTTCAAGCAGAGACTCAATAGGCACCGTTCGAGATGCTCCAGAGAGGATTTCCCTTCTTCAGGCAGGGGGTTGGATTAGATGTCTTTGAAGGCTCCTTCCAAGCCTATGGTTCTGAAATACATAGCTGTTACAGAGTTTAGTCTACTTAGACTCTTTATCAAAATACCACTATAACAGTGCTAAAGCTTGATCACAAACACTGCGCCAAATTGTTCTCCTCCCCAACATGTGGGGCCAGATGAAGGAAGCCCAGAACAGCTCAGCTAGATGGCTCTCTGCAGACACAACAATGGCTGGGGAAAAACACTTTCTTTGCTGCCAGGGTGTCTGCTCTAAAATGGGATCTAACTCGCATTCTGTCAGGTTTATCATGAGTTTTGCTCCCTCCATCATCGCTCAAGATGTCTTATCGAGTCATTTGCTCGCAATTCCCCAGAGAACCAGGGAGCCATGTTGGCTCTACGAAAAGGCAGAGGTCTCTCAGGAGTGATCTGATCTGTGACTCTGGCCATTTCGTCATTCCAGAGGTCGACCAGAGCCTTAGGTGAGTTGCTAGTTTTGGCAGCTAGAAAATCCCTCGGAGCCATCAGACATCCATAAGCCTCTGGGGACACACCATACAAATTGATCCCCCACCCCTGCAAGGTGAGGAGCTGTGACCAGCCTAAACCCCACCAGGGAGTGATCTAGTGATCATAATATCTTCCACACCCACATCACCACCCACTTGTCCAGCAGTACCGGTAAATGCTAGGTCTAATTTATGTCCCATTTCATGTGTTGGGACAAAAATTCACTGAAACAGGCTCACAGTTGCCATGGTGGCAATGAAATCTGAGCCGCTCCTGTATTAGGGGGCCTTAGCGTGAGCAGTAAAGTCCCCCAGAACCAGGGATACTGCAGGGGCTTTCGCTGCTATGCCATACTGCTTCCCCTCTTTCAGCCCCACTCCCTTTCTTCTCTGACTGGCAGAAGTTCCATGGGTGCACCTCTTATTCAGAGTTTCCCATTCCTCAGTAGAATGGCATGCTGTTGGGCGAGGATCCCAGGGCTACGAGCCAAGGGCCAGTGGCTCTTGGATTATGGAGGCATCTGTGGAGCCAGTTCTTCCCTATACCTGGAAGAAATGGATTTCTGTTCCATGACCAGCTGCTTGTAAAATGAAAGTGGCAGTCTTTCAATTTATGATGGTTCTTACCCAGAGAAATGGGAGCGGGTTGCTGTCTTAATGTATAGAGTTCCTAATGAACAGTGTGTCCCGAGTGGGGTGTAGTTGCGACATCACAGTACTGAATGTTCAACTAAGGTCTGTATTGACATCAATTTAAATAAGACTTGTCAGGAAGTTCCAAGCTACCTATACGATCTCTCTCTCTCTCTCTCTCTCTCTCTCTCTGTGCGCAATATTTACCTTTTTATTCATCTCTTCTAGCACGCTCACAACGCTTGCAACTTTTCGTTTGAGCTCAAAGGTATTAAACATGGCGGCCTCCATATAACGGAGGCAAATGATCACGTTATGCATGGAGGCCGCCATGTTTAATACCTTTGAGCTCAAACGAAAAGCTGCAAGCATGTTAGAAGCTCCAAACCATGTGCGCCCATAGCATGCTGGGCAGAGATTTACATACACCTGGTAGCTGTTTGTGTTTAGCATGCTACTGGCACTGCCAGCTCAAAATATGATTCCAGCTTTTGTAAGCAAATATTTAGTGTTGCAAAAGCACCCTGAAGTAAGTTCGACGCCATTTTCTGTGCTTGTTGCCCTTAATGAATTAAGCAAGAAGCATGCTAGTGACGTCATTTCCTGTGATAGAAGCAATCACCGCTAGCTCAGAAACATGCACCCATTGTCTGGTAGCTAGAAACACGGTGGCCATCTTACAGAATCTTGCTTTTTTGGAACTGAGCTCATCTAGGCGAATCTATTAGGAATATTAGTAAAGGTAAAGGTATCCCCTGCTCAAAAGCCAGTCATGTCCGACTCTAGGGTGCGGTGCTCAGTTTCTAAGTTATGCTCTTCAGGATACTCCTGAAATAATTATGAAATTGATTGTTGCTAGCATGTGAAGGATCAGCCCCTTTCCAAAACACATTCGTTGATTCTTTGCCATCCCAAGCAGAGGTTTATGGCCAGAGACTGACAGAGTAGTGACCATGCTATAGGAACAAGCCTACCTTTTGACTTGTGGAAGTCTTAGTGGAACAAACTGGGGACTTGAATTGCTGATAATGTCATTAACCTCTTGACCACACAAGACCACTTGACTACTCTTTTTTTTGTGCAGCAAGAGTCTTTTCTGTCGTCCTTTAGTTTCCCTCCAGGAATAAAGGAGCCAGAGAGGGTTTGCTTTCTGATGTCCAGACATTTTGCCTAAAACTTGAAAGAGGGGAACTCTCTCTTTAAGAGTGAAGTCCTTATTGGTCCTGGAGGCTTAAAGTTCACACCCTATGTGACATCATTTTTCTTTTAAAAGGTTTTCTCCATTCACCATTGAGAGGGCAGGGTAGCCAAATTGTGATATGACTTTCAATTACCATAGTGATAGTCATAGTGACAGACTTGTTTATGCAAATAACCAACATTCCCCACTATAGAGGCTGCTATTGAAGACCTGGTAGCTGTTTGTGTCTAGTTTTGTTCTATAATACAGTACTTAGCTTCACCTCTTTGGAAGTTCTGTTTGCTCTCTCCCAACATTTTCCAGGTCTCCGCTCTAAATTTCTTATTTTGCTGTATGGTGGAGTGATAATGTGTTAGAGATGTGGAAGAGCTCTAAAGAAAGCAATTCATACTCACAATTGCTGTGTAAGTGTACACCTGTGCTCTCACTGTAAAAACCCCTGTGTGTGTGTGAATAGCTCTGAAGGCTGCAATCCTAAGCATACTCTTGGGACAAACATGATGTAGCTTACTCTTGGGTAAACATATGTGAGTGTGCCCTAAGTGCTGGGCTTGAATTGCTTATCAAGATGTCACAACATTTTTTCTGGAATTGTTGGGATACCTATAAAGCCAAGCCTTGCTTCCTGAACACAGCAAACAGACTGCTGTATTGCAGGGGTGAAATGGTGAGAACAGCAAACTAAGCTGCCTAGAGGCAAAGCAAATGGCAAGCATTTCAAATTGGCCAAGTACATATTAAACCAGCACACTGTGGTTTCTCATGCACCAGAATAGCAGGATGTGATGATTCTAGAATGATGAATGCCTTGTAAGTACCTGGTGAGATTTGACTCTTACTATCCTATGGGAGCTGGAAAGGTAGCCAAATAATCCATGCTGTATGTTAAGAATTCTGCCCAGAACTGTACTGAATTGACCTGGTGGAGAGGAGTCCTAGGATCATGCTCAGTTGTGTGTTCCTGCAAGTTGTGATGCCTCTTGGGTACCTCTCTGTCTTGCCTAAGGAGTAACTTTTCCTTGTCCTTCTTGCTCTTTCTCCCTGTCCCTTGCAAGGTGAGAGGATCTTGGGCTATGCTGAAGAACCCTGTTATCTCTGGTTTGTCATGGAGTACTGTGAAGGGGGAGACCTGAACCAGTACATTCTCTCGCGCAGACCAGACCCGGCCACCAACAAGAGTTTTATGCTTCAGCTGACAAGTGCCATCGCTTTCCTTCACAAGAACCACATTGTGCACAGGGACCTGAAGCCAGACAACATCCTGATCACGGAGAAATCTGGCGCTCCCATTCTGAAGGTGGCAGATTTTGGCCTCAGCAAGGTATGTGCCGGCTTGACTGCTCGAGGCAAGGACGGGGGGAATGATAACAAAAATGTGAATGTGAACAAATACTGGCTGTCCTCTGCCTGTGGCTCAGACTTCTACATGGCTCCCGAGGTCTGGGAGGGACACTACACTGCCAAGGCAGACATCTTTGCCCTGGGCATCATTATCTGGGCGATGATTGAGAGGATAACGTTCATTGATGCTGAGACCAAGAAAGAGCTGCTGGGAACCTACGTCAAGCAGGGGACTGAGATCGTCCCTGTTGGGGAGGCGCTGCTAGAAAATCCAAAGATGGAGTTGCACATCCCGCAGAAACGCAGGACTTCCATGTCTGAGGGGATCAAGCAGCTCTTGAAAGACATGTTGGCTGCTAACCCACAGGACCGACCGGATGCCTTTGAGCTTGAATCCAGGATGGACCAGGTTACTTGTGCTGCTTAAACTCAGGTCAAAGCATTGGCATGCTTTGAAAAATTGGGTAAGTGCTTTATGGTTTTTCCCTTTGCTAGTGGGACAATAAAGGCCTTTTCTGTATTTTAAGCTTCGTGGTGCTATTTATATGCTTTAAGATTTTTATGTCCCTTGCCTAAATTTTTTCTCAACTTTAACACTCCTTCAGAAAGCTTGAAACACTATTCTAATACTGTTCATATTTCGCTTTATGCTAGTTCAGAAAAATGTGACCAAGGGAGGACCAAGGGAGGACATGATAGGCTTATAAAACTATGCATGTCGTGGAGAAAGGAAGTAGAGAAGTGTGTCTTTCCCTTCTGCTCTCAATACTAGAACTAAGTTCATCCTCTTACTAAAACTCTGGTTTACCTCGTAAAATTGATTGGCAGCAAGAGCAGGACATAGAAAATAGAGTACTTCGCATAAGGTGTAATTCAGCTAAGATGTGGTAATGGTTTTAAAAGGGATTTAAACAAATTCATGGAGGAGAAGTCTCTCGCTTACCGTTTGTACCCTGCTTTGCTTTTGGGCTTGCCAGAGATCTGGTTGACCTCGGTAGAAAACAGAACGCTGGACCTGATAGATGTTTGTTCTGGTCCAGCTGGGCTCTAATGCGATGTCTGTTAGTAAAACAGAGCTGTTTGTACAGAAGCTCCCTTTATTGCTATCCGATGGTGTATACTGGTGGTATATACTGAATGACATGAACGGATAGCATGTTGAGCTACCCAAAAGCAGGTCCTTGTTGGGATGCTGTAAAGGTGTAAGGCGGCATCCTTCAGTGAGCTGCTCGGGCTGTACCTCTTCCTGACAAGTTGCCTTTCATTCTGCAATTGTGGATTTGATGCCAAGATCCTGGGGTTCCTGAGCCAAGGACTTTAGTGGGGTTTTTCCTTCCTTGGAGTGGGGGAGGGTTGCTCTTGAAGTTTCACCCTCATTGTATAATGTTGAGCCCTCAAATAAGCAGTTAGTTCTAGAAAAACGACCCTTTTGTGAGAATGAAGTGCAAGGTAGGGGAGAACCTGTGATGAATTCCTTAAGGAATTGCCTGCTGAGCCGACTTCGTGTGCCTTGTTTGTTTTTTTCTTCTTTTACCCCTACATAGAACTGATGTAGCATAGAAGTTGAATCACACCTCTGCCATGATCTCACTGGATGGCTTTATTTATTTTAGGAATTTGTAGCCCGCCTTTCTCCCGAGGGCACTCAAGGCGGCTTACAGCATATTAAAATACATAAACACATTAAAACAATTTAAAACACATTAAAATAATTAAAACACTTAAGTTAAAAATAAACAACCCCAGTGGGTCACCAGCATTTACATATATTAAAACCATTTGTTAAAAGGTCAGCCCACCATGTCAGACATTAAAAGCAGTCCTGAATAAAAACGTCTTAAGGCCCCGCCAAAAGGCCTCTAAAGAGGGAGTCGTTCTTAATTCCAAAGGGAGGGAATTCCACAATTGGGGCGCCACCGCCGAGAAGGCCCTATTCTGCGCCGCCATCCCCCTCACTTCTGTCAATGGCGGCACGGTTAACAGGGCCCCCCCTGATGACCTCAGAGTACGGGTCGGATTATAAGGAAGGAAGCGGTCCCTCAAATACCCTGGACCCGAGCCGTTAAGGGCTTTAAAAGTCAAAACTAGCACTTTGAATTGTGCCCGGAAACGAACTGGCAGCCAGTGTAGCCGCCGAAGCAACGGTCCGACTGAGTCAAACCGACAAGCCCCAGCAACCACCCGGGCCGCCGCATTCTGCACTAGTTGCAGTTTCTGAACAGTCTTCAAAGGCAGCCCCATGTAGAGCGCATTGCAGTAATCTAGTCTAGATGTCACTAGGGCATGGGTCACTGTGGCCAGGTCTGCACGATCCAAGTACGGTCGCAGCTGGCGCACCAGCCGAAGCTGGGCAAAAGCCCCCCTGGCCACAGCCGCTACCTGGGAATCCAGGAGCAGCTGCGCATCCAGGAGAACCCCCAAGCTGCGGACCTGCTCCTTCAGGGGGAGTACAACCCCATTCAGAGCAGGACGATGATCCAGTACCTGAGTCGTAGACTTCTGGACCAGAAGAACCTCTGTCTTACCAGGATTTAATTTCAGCTTGTTCGCCCCCATCCAGCTCCCAACTGCCTCCAGACAACGATTCAGGACATCGACCGCCCCCTTGGAGTCAGGTGGAAAGAAGAGAAAGAGCTGGGTGTCATCCGCATACTGATGACTGCTTTAGACAAGCAGTTCCCTCTCAACCCACCCCATCTGCAATATGAGGCTAATACATACCTTAATAAGATTATAAGAATTACAGCAAGACAATTCATGTGAAATACTTTGAAATTATAGCTAAATGGAACCTCACATGTCCAAAGACAGTGTGCCACTGAATAACCAGAAAAGGGGGTGGGGGGGGGGGTATTGCTTTCATACCTTGCTGCTTCTAGGCTTCCCAAAGATGACTAGCTTGCTGCTGTGGGAAACGGGATGTTGGACTAGAGGAATGTGGGGGCAAGGAGAGAAGTGTCTTGGGACCGTTGTTAGCCATACAATAAGACCTACAATAATGTTGGGCTTTAGGCTTGCCTGCCTTGCTCTGTTTCAAGTTTACCTAGTTCAGAACAGATTCCCCAGTGGATCTTCTCATGACTCAATTGAGCATTTTAAGTTCAAAATTGTGGCCTGTCAGTCTAACGACCACTTCAACTCTTTCCTTTCTTCTTCAGTCCTCTAAACTGTTGTAGAGCCAATGTTTTTGCCCATCCCTTGGCACAAGCTTTGCAACCCTGCTGGAGAACTGTTGCCTCCCCAGCAGACTCTCTTGTATAGTTTTCCCTGTTTCTTGGCTTCACCAATACGGAATGTAGTTGGTCTTGTTTTGTTTCCTGTTCCCAGGGCTGAACATGGGCCGTCCTGCTCTTGCTGCAAAGTGCTGCTCTTGCATGCACAGGCAAGCAGACAGGAACCCCTTGCACAGAAGGAGCTCGCTGGCAGAGTAGCCATCATCCCTCAGTGGTCAGAATGCCTGGCTAGAGGAAGCTTCATTCTCTCCATCTGCTTCACACACCAGATCTGAAACTACGTGACAACGGAAATCTAACTTCTGGAGTCAGAGATGACTCCTATTCAGGGACTGCCTGCAAAATACATACACACTTGAAGGATGGGAAGGCGTGTTGAACCAGTTTCGAAACTATGGACAAACAGAATCTGTTGCTAAGAATGCACAGAGCCAGAACTTGGCTGAAAATGATGGAAAATGGTGGTAGTGTTCAAGGGACCTTCCAAAATGCTATTGCAGTGACTGAATGCTGTGGCTGGCAGAGTGATAAGTGTCTAGTGAGTCCATTAATTTCCCATTCATACCAGAAAAACAGAATGGCTCAAACCAATATTTATTTGCAGGATGTTTAGTTGGTGTGATATTTTTTTTTAAGAAAATGTATGAAAAGCAGCTCTTGCTTCTTGCCGAATAGCAACATGTATTTGAATACCTGAAGGACAAAGGTGGCAGAGAGAGAGACTAGGGCAGGCCTGCAGAACCTGTGGCACACTGACTTGATTTCTGTGATTTTTGAAGTTTTGATAGCCTGCATACAAATGTCTGACAGATTAAAAAATATTTTTTACTGAACTCTGCCTATTACCCATGTAGAGTGGCCTGTATGATGCTCAGTAACCCTCTTGTTTTTCTGGGACTGCAGAAGTAGAAGGATTTCTAAGGGCCTCTCAGGACCCTATCAATATGTAGCTGATAGACTGCATTTGCTGGTGGATCACAAGATGTGCAGGCAAACTCTGGGGTACGACTGTTGAATTGTTTCCCCAGGAGTGGCTCTCTTGTAGCTCCATGTGCTAGATTAGAATAATGTTCCTGGGTAGGACCCAGATGAGAATCGATGTGAAAGGTGCTCTGGCAGCCTTGGGTTCTGATTTCCTGCAACTGTTGGGACTACCTTGCCCTCCAGCATGCATTCCAGAAGTTACATAAAATGATGTGCACCAGTTTGGAATGCTCTTAGATAAGATGTGGGGTGTTTCCTAGCAGCGCCTGTTGGCTTCTGGAAAATTCAGTTGCAAACAGTTGCTCTTCAAAAATAAATTTACATTACATTATAGATATCTCTCTTGGTACTAAGCCTGACTATTGGTCCAGTACTGTCTGTGCTTAACTGACAGGTTTACACACAGAAGTCTATTCCAGCTGGTTTGTCTCTTTTAGTTATAGAGGGAGCAGCAGGTTGATCTGCAACAGTAACTGCAAAGCATGCACTTTACCCCTGAGCTGTGGCCCCTTCTGGTATTTTGCCCTAAACTTGGGGGCTAATTGGGCAGTAATTAACCAGGAAGAATCTTGGTTGTGGTGAATAGTTCAATGAAAACATTGACCCATGTGAGGAGCTGTGAAGAAAGCAAGCTCCATGCTCAAGATAATTAAGAATAAGGATAGTATTCTGCCTGCATACGAATGTATAGTGCACCAAGACCTGGAATACTGTGGGCAGTTCTGATCACCACATTTCAGAAAGGATAATGTAGAGCTAGACAAGCAACCAAAATTATATGGAGACTGAAGGGCTTCCCCTATAAGGCTGGGAGGGGTGTGTAAAAGACTTGTAAAGTTATGCATAGTGTAAGAAATAGTAGGTGGAGAAACCTCTCCCTCTTCCTCACACTAGAACCCAGGGTTATCCAATGAAAGTTGATTGGCAGGAGATTTGGGGCAGATGAAAGGAAGCATTTTGCGTTGAATGTAATAAACTTATAGAATTCACTGCCAACCAGATGTGGTGATGGTGACTGACCTAGATTCCTTTTTGAAAGGGTTTTAGGCATACTCATGGAGGACTAGTCCTCCATCAATGGCTACTAGTAATGAAGGTTTATATGCTACTGTCGGGTTTAGAGGCAGTATGCCTGGGACCACCAACTGCAGGGGACCAGTAGTGGGAGGGAGTTGTTTCCTTACATGTCCCACTTCCAGGCTTCGTAGAAGCATCTTGTTGGCTACTGTAGAAAATGGGATGCTGGGCTAGATGGACCTTTGGCCTGATCGGGCAAGGCCCTTCTTATTGACATGTTTGGAAGAAAGCTTCACCTCAGATGTCCCTCTTAAAATAAAACAACAAATTCTCTGCGCACAAGGAAGTTCTCCTGGGGTAGGAAATTGACCTTCACCCCCTTTTTCCCCCCTGGGGTTAAAGGTACAGTCTCCTTTTGTGGCTTGCTTGAGTACTTTCCCATGACAGTGTTTCAGGTGGCTACTGTCGTATTTAAGGCTGAAGTGCATTCAGTGTCTCTTGGCAGTGTCCCTCTTTCCTGGCGTCTAAAGCCCAGTGTAAAGAGCGTGTTGGGTGTTCAAGGTGGCTGCCACCCTGAGGTAGTGCTGGTCAGGGCTTCTTGTGGGCTCGACTATTTGGCAAGGGTCCTGATTTTTCCATCCAATACCTTCATCACCGTTCTCCCCCCCCCTCCCCGAGCAGCCTGTTTCTTGCCATCTGTGATCACTCGAGCTCTGCTAACATGATGCTGCTGAGTTGCATAACCAGGCTATGCCCTCTGGGGAAAATCCGTCCTGCACATCTCTTCAGAATTGGAAATGCCGGTGTAATAAATGCTGTGAGGGGACAGACCTGCCCTCTAGCTATTTGTTTCAAGCTGCCTCTTCAAGTCCTCTTTGGTCTCCCATCCCACCCCCAGCTAGGGACTGAGCTGGTAGTGAGCCCCCCATCAAAAGAACAGCTGCAGTAGAAGAGACTGCCTCTTACATAATCGACAGAGACGTGCCACATTGCCCGTCGCCGTGTTTGCTTCTGAGCAGAGTGCCAGCCTTGCTCTCCCAGAAGAGGCTCATGTGCTCCCAGAATGGTGATGTTTACTAACCCAGGCAGAATCCTTGGGAAGGTGGGTCGCTGTGGCCTTCAGATTCTAGCAGGAACAGACTTTGCTTGCTGTGATTCTATTCACAGAATCCTGTCTACAGTCATGTAGCCTGGAGCACAAACGTATAACATTGTCTTGTACTACATCAGATTATCTGATCAGTCTAGCCAAATTCCATCCACTCTGACTGGCAGCAACTCTGCAGGACCATCTCTGTGCAAGGCTTGTGCTGTACCACTCAGCTATGCGCCCCATCCATGATGTGTGGTGGCCAAGTCATGAATAGGAAGTTGATGCGAGTTTGGCCATCTTTTGGAAAGACCAGGGACTCTTGCCTTGCCTTTTTCTTATTCCAGGATAAGCAAATAATGTAAACAACCACCCTGCTTTTATCTCTGGAGTATGGTTTCCCAGAAATCCACAGTGAACTGTAAATGGCCCAAGACAGGCAGTAACAAGGCGTGACTGAATTCTTCGTAAAGTGTAGATGGGGAGAGGGCTCCTTTATCCTGAGAGAATCTGAGGTTGGATCAAATAGGCTCCTAGTAATAATTTTGGAAGAGAGGGCAAGAGCTGGGTTGCCCAAGCTATGGAAACTGGAGCAAGTAATTCTGTGCTGGTGCAGCCACACACACCTGTCTCTGCTAGTACCCACAAAGGGGGTCTCTTGCCCACCCAAGATGTGTTAGGACATAAAAGGGTATCAAAGCTCTGATGTCACATAAAAGGCTTTTAAAGATGTCTGCAGTTGCTCAGAGCTGCTATTCCGCAAGGCTCTTTCAGGAGACAGTGATCTTAAAAAGCTTAGGCTTTTATATCTGCTTGTGGGTTTTTTGATAGAATTCCCCCGGCAGGGCCTATGACTACTTGTGCCAGGGTTTGGGGTACCTTTTAATATGTTGTGTCATGCTGCTATCCCTTGTTATTTCTGGGGGTTCTTAAATCTTTAATTGATTTTTATGTTAACGTTGTAAGCAGCCCTGAAAACTGGGAGAGAAGGGCTGGATATAAGTTTTTAAAATGTGTGTTCCCTCCTTTGCAAGAAGACTGGCCCTGGATTGTCTGTTTCTTGTATCCGTTGATGCCTGCGATGCAGCTAGCTTCAGTGTAGTCCAGGGGTTCCCAACCTTCAGAGGCCTGCGTAGCCCCTACGCGGGCCTCCAATTACTCCACGTTCCCCCGGACCTTTTGACCCACACATACCCACCCACTCCCCGTGAACCCTTTCCCTCCGGGTTGCGGTGCAAGCAGGGAGGACCCACCCGCACCACAAGCCAGAAAAAAGGCTCCTAGATGTCCCCGTTAGCTCCTCCTACCTGTTCTTCTGGGCACCGCCATCTTGGATCTCACAAAATCTCACAAGATCCAAGATGGCGGCACCCAATTCTCGTGAGAATTTAGCGCCGCCATCTTGAATCGCATGAGATTTTGTGAGATCCAAGATGACGGTGCCCAGAAGAACAGGTAGGAGGAGCTACTGGGGACATCTCGGGGCCTTTTTTCCAGCAACCCGGAAAAAATCCCCTTTGGCAGCTGTCCCTTATCAAGACAGTTCTTGTGACTGAGTTTGATTTCAATGAATTGTAAAGATTTGAGCAGTAGACCATCGAAGGGGGAGATACTGTGGATGCTTGATCCTTCTTGCTACACAAGCACCTGCCACCTTCTTGGTTTCTTTGTTTTATAGGGGAGAAGATGTACCTGCAATCCTGAAAGCACTGATATTGACTGGTATCATCCCATCTTTGGAGTTACTCTTAAGGACTGAAGTGATAACAGATGAGAATAAGATTGAGAAAAGCAGAAAAATAAAAGCCATTGCCCCCCCCCTCCCCAGATGCTTCTTTTTTAATATTTCAAGAGATGGCTTGCGGGGGGGGGGGGTCCATAGTAGTGCCAAGTAGACACAGCCCTGCATATTGAAATGCAAATGGTACTACTGAAGCAATGTCGTCAATGTGGGAGTCTCTATTTCGTCAGACGGTGTCTTCGCCAGACACTTACCTGCTGTTCTGCCCCTGCTTCAGCTGATTCCATAAAATCGATTGAGTGTTGTTCTAATTACAGCAGCCTCAGCTGAACCCTTCTCTTCAGGGGCCAATTTTATCTGTATCTAGCTCCAGTTTCAGAAGCACACTTGCCAAATTCAACAAGAAAATTAGAGCCTGAGAAAATCCATGGCTAATTGTCGCCTGTTCTAATGATTGTTTTCCACTTAAGGTGTCCTTCAACTAATTGGAAGTTCCACTGGGGGGGGGGGGTCCCAAGAAGCTCCACTACTGAGCTTGAATGATGAAGCAAGAGCTAACCCAAACCTAACTTCCCTTGAGACCTCGGTATATTATGTCAGGGAAAAGAGGCAAGGGGCGTGAGGAGGTATGACCCCAGTAATTGACTTTAATGCCTGTTTGTGTTTCTAGCCAGGCTGCCAGGTCTGAAGGCCTCCACAGTTATGGCAAAACTTACCTTGTTCTGTGATTTAAAAAGGAAAAGGACTGTTTCCATTTAGTAACTGGAATTATTGTGCACTTTTAAAGCTACCAAAATCTAGGATTGTAAAATGAAAAATGCAACTGCATTTGGGGGCCATAGTCCACTGGATACTGGCAATGTGCAAAGGTCAGTCTGCGTGTTTCAGAACAATAAGAATGCTAAGAATTCACTTAGTGAATCCAACAATCATATACCATAAAACAGTGTTTCTCAAAGTTCTCCCCGCGAGGCAGGGAGAACTTTGAGTACTTGCGGGGGCAGGAACAGCATGGCAGCGGCGATCCCGGGGATCACCGCTGCTGGGGGAAAATATTCAGGAAAGTGCTTTTTGTGTTTACCAGGGCCTCTGGAGGGTGTGGGGAGGCCTGCAGACCCCTCTGTGGGCCTGGTGGCAATTATGACCACTTCTGGTTTTTTTGGACGAAAACTGGAAGTGGCCGTAATCGTCGCAGAGCGGCAATCTAAAGCTCAGGGAAGCCCGCAGAGGGGTCCGTAGGCCTCCCCGCACCCTCCAGAGGCCCCGGTAAGTACAAAAAGCACTTTTCTTCCCCCCCCCCCCGGCGGCGGTGATCCCTGCGATTGCCGCTACCATGCTGTCCCCTTCCCTTAAGGGGGCAGGGGAAGCATCTGGTTCTCCTGGTGGGTCGCGACCCACCAGTTTGAGAACCGCTGTCATAAAACAAACTATACCATAAGCAGTAAGACCAATAACTGAAGATCAAGCAGTTGATAAACGAGTAAAGCAACTTTAGCATAAATAAAAGACATAGGATAAAATAGATATCTTGGCAGGATAAAATAGATATCTTGGCAGCAAAGTGCTCATAAAGTGCCAGCTACAAAACATGTTTTTATTATTCTTGTTAAGGATATTTACCCCAGCATAGAGTCTTTTTCCAGTGGCTGTTGCTGGTGTTTAACATTATTGTTTAGAATATGAGCCCTCTGGGGACTGGGAGCCATTTTATTTAGCTATGTAAACCACTTTCTCAACTGCTTTCTGTTGAAAAGCAGTATATAAATATTAATAGTAATAACATATTAGTTAATAATAATATTTATAAACTGATTTTCACAAGTTCACAAAGCAGTAAATGTAGCAAAATAAATGGAGAGATGGTTTCCTGTCGAAAAAGTGTTCAAAATCTAAAAGCAAAAACAGTTGTGTATAATGCCTAATGGTCAACAATATCCTCTTGGCTTCCTTGTCACGCATCAGTCTGTTCTCTCCCCCTATATCCCTCTCACTCACTGTTAACTGCTTCTCAAACACCTCTCTGCTCGGGGCCCAGTAATTTTTGATTGATTCCACTGGAAAGACACTAAAAATGCCTCCGCCATTCTCTTTCCACTGAGCAAGTGCAGCCTGCCCCTTCCCTACTCAGAACTAAGGAGAAGGGCTTACAGAATACATGGCAATGCTCCTCCACAAGCCTCAGTCCCTGCACAATAAAGTTTGGTTCTAATATTTTCCAATTCCCATCTAGTAGCTCTTCAGGTATAATACTGCTTCCTCCCTCCTTCCCTAACACTCCAACTCCCATGCAGGTTCTTCATTTTTCTCATCCACCCAGATGCAGGGCTGTGTCACTGCACAGTTCAACGAGAATCTGTTTCTCACCACCAGCCTAAAATAAGCAAGTGAGCACAATCCTTCCCTCCCACAAAAACTGTCTACTCCAGGTTTTTGTGCCAGCCCAGCCCTTCAAAGCTGCTCAGCCCTTTGGAGGGTTCTCTTCCCCCCCCCCCCTTTGTCTTCAATCACCCTTGAGAAAACAATACTGAGGGAGTTGATACAAAATGTGGCTTCCCCCCCTCCCTTTCTGGGGTGGGAAACTTTGCTGCACAGAACCCAGTTCTCTCACCGCAAGGCAGAAGTTCCCATCCCCAAGAAAAGCCTTGTGCACTCGGTTCATGGAGCTTTTTCTGGAAGTGTGTTGGCCACTTGCTTTCGTTTTGTGCATTTTCTCTGGTGTGCATTTGGAGTGGGAGTGGAGGAGGGAGATTTGGGGTGCCCAACAACACCAAGGAGGGAGGGGAAAGGGCGAGGAGGAGCCCTTGGCTTCCGACCTGCTTGCATGGATCCTGGGAGCAACCTTCCTGCTGAGTGGCTGAGGCAGCACAAGCAAGAGAGGGAGGGTTGTCCGGGCCCACGCCAGAGATGGAGAGTCTTGGTGCTCAAATGACGCAGGGGCTGATGGGAAGACGCATGGCCTGCGCATGCACGCACACCAGTGGAGCAAAAGCCCCTAGTCCTGCTGGGGGAGAGAAGCCCCTCCCCAAGTGGCCTGTGAAGGAGGGGAGAGGCAGGTGGCTTCTTTTTCCTTCTGACTAGGCTTTTGCAGGAGAACAGACTCGTTTCCTTGCCCCCCCAAATCCAGCCCTGGGTTTTGCAACTCCCATCCAGCAGCAGCAGGGAACAGACTTTTCACTTGCCAGAAGAGCCCCTCCAACCTGGCCACAGGCAAGGAGGTCGGCTGTTGGAGCCTGGTAATGCTAACACTTAGCATTTATATAGTGCTTTATAATGTTCAAAAGACTTGTAAGGATTACTGAGAATGCATTTCATCATTCCTGTAAGGCAAGGGTGGGGAACCGGCGGCCCACGGGCCGGATCTGGCCCCAGGAGCGATCCGCTCCGGCCCGCGTGAGCCTGAACCCGATTCCATTCGGTCCGGCCCGCGCTAGGTGGGTGGGTGGGAGAGAGGTAAATTCGCAGGGGGGGTAAATTTGCGGGGGGGGGATCAAGTTTTCCCTTTGGGAAAATGGCCCCCCACCGCAAGTAGGTTCCCCACCCCTGCTGTAAGGTCAGTAATATCTTGGGGGGGGGGGAGTTGAGACTGAGAAATTACTGTCATGTGACAGAGGTGAGACTTGAATTGGGGATCTCCTGGCTAGCATGCTTAACTATACTATGTCAAAAAGTGGTATATAAATATTTGTAACAGTTCATACAATGGGAGGGACAAGGCTGGGAGGGGGGGAAGAGCCTTCATGTGACCTCGCAAACCTTTGTTGTCAAGGTTCAAGAAGCCCTGCAGAGACATCGGTGCGGTTTGCTTTTAAAAAGTAAAAAAAAACGTGTTTATCTTTTTCCTTTAACAGCATTTTTAAAGTGGACCTCGGTATCCACAGATCCTCGCTATCTACAGGGGGGTCCCGGAACGGATCCCCCACGGATAGCGAAATCAAACTGTACAGTGGGGGCCCCGTATCCGCAACTTCAGCATCTGCGGATTTATCTTAACGCAGATGTTTCGTGGATACGGGGGGGGGGGGGAGAGAGTAAAAACATTAAAAGGAAAAAATGATTTAAAACGCTTTCCTTACCTTTTTGTTGCAAACCACTGCATTTTCTTGCTTGTACAAGGAGAAATTGTGCTCCGGAAGCCTCTTCCGGGTCACGCGACTCCCCTCTCCCAGGATGAACTTGGGAGAGGGGAGTCGCGTGACCCAGAAGAAGCTCCCAGAGTGCGATTTCACCTTTTACAAGCAAGAAAATGCAGCAGAAAGGTAAGGAAAGTGCTTTTTAACTTTTAAAAATGTTTTTGGGTTGGCCCCAATATCCACGGTAGTAAACTTCGCTATCCGTGGATTTCAGTATCCGCAGGGGTTCCAGAAACGGAACCTCTGCGGATACTGAAGGCCCACTGTTTATCATGGAAAAAGCCAAAATTAGCAGCTAGTTAAGTTACTGTAGCTATTGAACTGAATGTGTAAAACGTATAAAAGTGTCAGCCACAGCTGGTATATCAGGAAATCTCAAATGGAGGAAGCAGGGCTCAAGTAGGAGAACTGGGGCTGTGCAGGACACGTTGTGTGGCAGTGAAGCACCATTTTGGATACACATTTGTGCAATGTGTGCTCTAAGCTCGAGCACTTTGGATCTAGTGTTTGAGTAACCCCATTTGGTAAAAGATTTGTATTAAAGCATTGGGAGGATAAGTACCCTCCTGGCATAACCCAGTGGATTGAGAAGCTTTTAATATTATGAACATTTGAACGTATAGATGACACCTACAAATGGACAAATTTATGGATATTTGGAAGCCCTTTTTAAGTATATATGCATAGTGTATTTACTGTCTGTGGATTTAGGTTTATAGTGTGGATAGCTATAATTTAGATGTTTGAATAAAAATTGTATGTCTATCTGTGTAGTATCGCTGTAATGTATATGTAATATTTTCTTCTATTTTTTAAGTTGATAGTATTTTTTCCTCTCACTAATAAAAAGTGAAAATAAAGATTATCGTATTTTTCGCTCCATAGGACGCATCGGACCATAGGACGCATGCATCCTATGGAGCAAAAAATAGGGGGAAAAAGGTTTTTTAAATAAAAATAAAAATAATAAAAAAATGTAAAGAAAAATATTTACCGGGGCTTCGGGGAAGCCTGCAGAGGCTCGCACAGGCCTCCCCGATCATTTCGTCAAAAACGGCCATTTTCGGCCGTTTCCGGTTTTCATGAAAACCGGAAGTGGCCGAAAATGGCCGTTTTTTGCCGAAAGGAAGATCGGGGAGGCCTGCGCGAGCTTCTGCAGGCCTCCCCGAAGCCCGGCAAGTATTTTTCTTTACATTTTTTTTATTCGCTCCATAAGACACAGGCTTTTCCCCCCTATTTTTTGGGGGGGAAGTGCGTCTTATGGAGTGAAAAATACGGTAACCTCACTTGGTTTTGGCACCCATCAGAGAAGCAGGTCTCTAGAGGCGCTTTTATCAGGCCTAGTTCCTTAAACCTTATAAATACAAAGGATTTGGAGACATGCAAACAGTATTTCATAATTGCTTTTCTTTCTTCCAGGATTTCTTACCAGGGACCTACAATCTGCTTACATGCACAGAGGAGAGCCGAGAACGGTCTAGTTCGAACGTCAAGATCTCTGACAACATGAAGTTCTGGGAATTTTTTTTAAAGTCACATGAGACATAAGGACAGGGACTGTTGCAACCCATTTTATTATCAGACTATTAATGTTTTAAAATTTGCATTTTCCCCTCTGTCTCCCTTATGCCCACTCAGCTTTGTTGATCAACTAAATCTGTGCAGGTACTTCTGGAGAATTCCTCTTATCTAAGCAAAATATTGAAAAAAAATATCTTTTTTTTCTGCTGCTAACTATGGGAGTTCTGGGCTGAGATGTGCATTAGACCTGTGCTTAGGGCTATTTAGCAGGGAGAGGTTCAATGAGGACATTCAGACCTATGGCTAAATACAGGCTAAATTATCTCAAGAGTAGGGAGCAAAAAGAGCTGAATTGAACTACCTATGCAGATTGTTGTCAGAAGTGGGGTGAACACTCTTCTCTCTACCCCCTTTAAGAGTGTTCTTCACCAGTGGAACTTGGCAACAAAAAGTATGATGCAGAGAGCCACTTTCAGGGTGGCCAGAAAATTGGAGGCTGTGTGATAACTAGAAGCGGGGCCTAAATTATGGTGATGGGCCAAATTTCACAAGTTTTCTGCATGCAGATGACTTGTTTGCCCTCAAAAGTCACCCCTGTCAAGGGCAGGAAGCCAGCTTGGTGTTAATAGCTCATTTAATGGAGGGACCAAGAGTTTGAAACTTCAAGCTGGTCCCTTAATATGGGGCTCCTTGTGTTGGCTGTTTTCAGCTTCGAATTTGCTTTGGGGTTCTTTTGGTAGATCTTGCCTAGAGCTGCAAATGGGGGGGTGTAAAGCAATCCCTTCCTTGTTCCTAGGGTACATGCTGGCAAATATCTCCCCTCGCACATTATGCCCTCTGTCTAGTCATCTGGTTTGAACTCTGTTGCTATTCTAAATATCCATTTTCTAGTTGGCTGCCTGGCATTCCATTGTTCCCCTAATTGATCTGCTGACCTCTTCCAAATGTGAGTAGATTTTGACACTAAACTTGCCAATTGCCTTTGGGGAAGATTCTGCTCTTATACTTTTCAGTTGGCTTTGGTTCATGCGAGGACAGAGATGCTGCTGCTGCTGCTTCCTTACACCGTCCAGACTCATGGTGGTGAAGGAAGCAGCCAGATCAAGGTCATGCAACGGAGTTTAGTGGTGGTTCGCTTGCAGGGTTCCCCGCAAACCTTCACGCAGCTGCCGAGACTGGAAGCTATCGCTATAGCCAGTGTTTGTGAGATTCTGAAGGAGGTACTGTGTTGCGTGTTGTCATTCTTTGAGGCCTCCCCTCCCCCCTCAGCGGGAGCCAGGAAAGAAAGCTGCGGCTTGTTTCTATGTGCTGCTCTTTACCTCTGTCCCCACCTCTTGTGATGTGCTTCTGGGGGATGTGGGCAGCTACAACCAAACTTGCTTCTTCCCTGGATGGTTATTTGTGGCTGAGAAGCCTGTTTGTGACTTTTCAAGTCTACCATCCTATTGGGTCTTGTTCTGGGAATGTTGTCTGGATTTTCTCTTTGTGTGGAACTTTGCCTCTTCCTTCCCACTCCCCCCCCCCCAATAGTGGTGGTGATGTTGGATCAAAGTTCTAGAGAGAAAATGGGAAGGATTTGTCACAAAGAGTCCTCAATTCTTTGCCTGCAATAGCTTTCTTGCTCTCTCTAGCGTCTTTGGTGGCCCCTCAGCAGTATCCTTGAACTGTCAGGTATTCATTTCCAGTGACTAGAAGCTTCCACGGGACTCAAAAGTCTTGTTCCTTCTGCCCAGGAATACATTTTAACCAGTTATGGCTGTTGGGTCACATGGGCTCCAAGTAGGTGAAGGTACCATGAAGTGGCCAAATTCTCGTAACATCCTTAACTGCTGCTGTTCCACATAACCACAACAGGAATCTTCCAAACAACAAAGAGGATGTGCAGATGGAGGGGGGAAATCTTCCCAGCTGGTTCCTATAGGAGTTGCTTGGAATTTGCAGCTCATCTGACTGGCAATTTGAGACCTTTCTCTAGAGAAGACCATCTCAGTGCTCATTTTTGCCTCTGATAGCAGATGGTGCCGGCATAACACAGAAGGCTGTAGATGGAAGCGTGTTGAGGCTTTCTGTCTCCCTCAGGTCAGGGCACTGGGGTCAGCCGAGAATTGACGCTGACCCCGAGCTGACATCGGGCTGCAGCTCAGGTCCATTGCCTGCTGTGGCACAGCCATTGTAGAGCCATCCAATCGTTTTGACTTGTGTTCCTTCCTCCTTACTGGGGCGCGTGTGTAGGAACTCTTTCTCCAGAATTTCAAGGGTGTCTTTCAGAAGCTTTAACGAAGTCGCCTTTTTCGCTTCTGAACTTTGTGGTGCTGCAAGTGACCCCGTCTCTGCCAAGAGCACTGCAGGTTGGCAAATTCTCAGCTAAGCCCATCCTGGCTACTGCAAACATCACCACCCTGATACTGCTGTGACTTCAATCACATTTCTCCCCCCCACACACACACACACACATGTTCATACTGCTGTTAAACATGTACTTCTGTGGTGGTAACTTAGACCATTGTGCCTTACTGGAAGCTTGAAGGATTTTTGCTATGGTAGCATTTAGCTAAGGAAGGAGAGTTCCTTTTTTTCTTTTTTAATTTCAGTGGTGTTCCGAATGCTGTCTTCCCCCTCAGTCTTTTCTCTTGCCTGGGGTAGCTTTGTTTCTGGTGGTGCCCAGGATAGGCTTATTGCTAAGCTCTTTGGAAATGGCCTATATCTTCTCTGCTTACTATTTCCAGGCCGGATCACATGCGTTAAGCATGACGGCATCTAAACATGGGACCAACGCAGTCTAACGCTGGTCTCTCCGAGTGCAGCTGACCCACTTCCCCAGTGCCTGGCTGCCATCTCATTTTGGGTTGTGGGAATATATTGTGGTTTCAAGCAATAGGAAATGGTTCTGGCTGAGGCTCGTGGGGTATCCCAGTCACCCTACCCAGTGTTTACACTTGAGTGTCTCCCAACAAGAACATTGCTGAGAGAGATCTCTGACATTCTGTGGCATGGTTTTGACATGGGAGGGAGGGAGGGGTGTTGAATTGTTTCTCTCTCTCTCTCTCTCTGCTGTTTACAATTAGTGGCATTGGCAGGAACTCACCAGACTTCTTCTCTGGTGCAGGGACTAGAAGACTATGGAGTGAATCGAACTTATGACTTCAGCCCATTTCAAAGCCTTCCATTTCCCCCCCCCCTTCCGCTTGTTTGAATTCTTGGGCTACTTTACAGTGATGAGGGAGTCCAGCTTCACAACGGGCAGCATTGGTGTGTCTATCATCCCAGCCGGACCCACCTCCTGAGCAATGTTCTCCAGCAATTTTGCCTCTGAGGATAATTGCCTGTCCCTTTTTGTTATGTAGGGCACAGTCTAGTTTTCCTCCATCAACCCAGTTCTGGCGCTCTGCCCATACTTGACTTGTGGTCAATAGTGACTGACCCCTGCACACTCTCTTCCTGCTTTGGAACAGGCTCTGAGGCTGGAAAGGGGAGGTTGGCCCACGCTCGGCTCGGCCTCGGTGCTGCAGCCCTGAGACGGAGGCAGAAGGGGGAGTTGGAACCATAGGGCTGTACTCTCACCACTTGGATCCCTGCTAGCAATTTTTACTTTCTCCTAGCAGCCACTTGTAGCATTTGTAAGATCTAGGACTGTCACCTGCTGAGGTTTCTTGGGCACAGTACTAATGTTGGTAAAACAGGGGCATGAAACTTTAGGTCTTAGTGCCACTGTCTCCCCCCCCCCCCAAAAAAAAAAAACACCCTCCTCCAGCACTTATCAAGCTTGTGCAATTGGCTGAGAAGAGACTGGTCAAAGTCACACTTCCATTTCGAGCATCACATTTTGCAGGTCAGCTGTCCCAGAAAGTTCTGCCCCTTGGCTATACCTTTGATGCAGTATCTTCCTAAACCTGGTGCATCCCCTCAAGGGAACAGATGTGGAAATGGTTTCGGTACTGACTAGTTCCCCTTGCTGGTCGTCTTCCTCCTGCTGATGCTGTGCTCAAGGGGGGAGGTGCTAGTGATCGGTGGCAGTGAGTGGTTCTTTTCCTTGCAGCTTAGTCACCTCAGGATCCCACTCTGTGCACCTCGGACGTCTCCAAACAGTGCCAGAGTTTTTGAAGAGCAATAACCTTTCTTTTCTAGTGAGAGAGAATACATCTCTCTGAAATTCTTGTGTTTTTTTTCCTTAACATATATGCAGTTATCTAGCCTGGGTTTAAGCCTGCTGGGTTGCACTGTGACATGGGCTGCATTTTAAGGCAAGAGAGTAAGTAAAAGACATCCGTGTTGCTTTTGGTGTCTACTTTCAACTGTAATGCATCTTCTAACTAAGCATCCCTCTTTGCCGGAGTGGGATGCGATAGAATGGTTGCTCTTGGGTTTTGAACCAAAACTGCTGCACCGTCTCTCTGGACTCATGAGTGATCATCTGGACAGTTGGGGAACTGGCCTGTTTCCCCTTCTCAAAAACTATCCTAGCCACATTCGTGTGGCGACTGGAATGGGCCACGCTGCTGGAACCTCCCCGCCACGCTGCTGGAACCTCCCCGCCACTGCCACCACCGCTTGTGGCATCCATCTGTCCCTGCGTGTTGCAGTTAGACGCCATGATTCCTGTGAAGCTCCATGAGAAAGAGAGGCTGATGCTTGGGATGGCACAACGCCTTGCCAAGCAAGCATTGTGGAACTGGCTTCCTCGCCTGTTTTGTTGATGCCCACACAGTTGCTCTGTGGAACAACTCAGACCACGTCTTCTGTGTGCCATGTTTATCTAGGTATCCTGATGCAAGCTGACTGGAATGACATGGCTGTTGCAAAAAGCTGTCGTCGGTGCTTGATAAGCAAGATGGAAAAAGCCACCTCACTTCCCTTTGCCACAATGCATGGAAGCTTCTGTGCCGACAGTCTTTTGCAGTTGCAAGACGAGCCAAGCAGAGGGGGAAGCTTGGTCTCTTAGTGATGGACTCTTGTGATGGAATGCTCTTCCACACAAAAAGGAATTCCCTCCTTGCAGAACGTGGGTGTGTTGGAGAGAAGACGAGGTTGAAAGCACTGTTCCTTGATGATCTAATTTTTTTTAAGCAGGGAGGGAGTGGAGTTGTGGGTTTTGTGTGCATAGAAGAGCATTCTGTCATGGGAGCTCTTGCCTGCAGTCTGAAGTGGTACAGCCCAGACACAGGCTTACCATTTCAGGGTGAGGCAGGGCAAAGTCCCCACTCAAACCTTCTTCCCTGGTTTCTTTTGGTCCAGTTTCTCTTTAGATTCACTTCACTGGGAGTCTGTTTGGGTCTGGGATTCTTGCACTCAGTTGGAGGTTGATGGGGAAAGGCTTAAACCCAAGCTCCGACACACCCGTTTCCATTGTTGGTCTCTTTTTACAAATAATACATATATATATCTTTGCACAGAAGCTGGTAATCTCGGACCTGTGTGTGAACAACTTCTTGTTGTTGTGTTTAACTACTTGGTTTACTTGGATTGGTGTGCGACGTTGTATTTAAGTTCTTGAACACTGTGGAAACCCTGATTGTGTATGAATGGCAGCAGCTTTGTAAATTAAGGAAACGTTTGTGTGAATAAACTAGCGGATGGGGTAAAAACCACACCCAGTTTTGAAAGGAAGTGTCTTTTGCCTTTTGTCTTCTGGATTCTGTTTTGGACTCTGCTGGAGGGATGGGGGAGATCAGCACCCTGACTTGGAATTCCCCCCCCCCTCATTCTTGACCACTGGGCCTGGGTGTTGGATTGTCTTGGGGAGATTAGTCTTCCGCAGAGGCAACCGATTTAGAGGTTTTAAGTTAATAATGCAGCCCCCTCCAGAGACAGGAAATAAAAATGGGCTACCTGGGGGGAGGGGGAGGTTAAGCGATGGTATATGCAGCAGCAGTCCATGCCTTTTTTGCCAGGCCATTTCCTGGGGGCTGGCTTTTGGCACTTGGATTCCTTGTCCAGCTTTAGCTGCCTTCCATAGGATCCAAGGAGCACCCATCAGAGGGAGAACATTCTCCAAACAGGAGGTAAGGAGGATGCATGACATCAGATGTTTCCCAGCGCTGATTTGGGGAAGGGAAGAGGCTGTTCTGCAGAAACATGCAGCAATCCAGTACTTACTGCTTCAAGAACAAGGCCCTAGCTATATCATGTCTTTTTCTGCCACTCAGGTCAATATGGTACTAGTCACTGATAGGCTAGGCAGTGCTGCAATGCCTTTTCCTATCTGTACTCAGCTGCAATACCATCTGGGCACAGAAACCAGTGTTTGGAGAATCTGATTTTTTAAGATGCAAATTTCCTCATGAAATTTCAAAAGTGAGAGAAAAGCTGTAGTAGGATTTCTAATTGTCTCTCAGAGCCTTTGCTCCCTGTTGCAACTGGTACAATCGGGATTACAGCCTAAACACACGGGCAAATGTGCATCATTACACAAGTCACAGCATTCCAGGTTATTGCTGAAGGTGTGTCTGGGTGGGCAGAGAAGTGCACAGGGCTGGTTTTGGCCTCCTTTCTGTTAGGCGGCCAGCGGGCCACATTGGGCCCCATGAACCTTTCTGATAGGTCTCTGCGGGGTCCCCCCCCCTCCCCTTGGCCATTCATCTGTGCCTGTCCCGGTGGTGGCAGGCGTTGTCCTGATTCTTTATTTCATTTTACATAAGCTGGGGTAGAGAACCCTGAGCCACCAAGCTCTCAACAATTCGTGACGGTCAAGTCTCACAATCATTTTATACATGGTGATCAACTCAAGTTAACATTTGGGAGTGTGCAGTGGGCCTTGAAAATGCCAGCATGGATCCAGATTGACACACAACGTCTCGTACAACTTTCTCGAACTGAACCTGGACGTTGCGATTCACAAGAGGAGCGTGAATCGGTCTCTCCACCAGGCTGATTCAGTTTGCCCAAGTCCACCCAAGGAGTCACAGATTGCCTTGAGTACAGCAGGGTCAGGTCAGCAGGTCTTCAGACGTCTGCCAGGGAGCAGAGCAGAGCAGCTGTCTGTCCCAGCCAGGTTGTCCACAGGTCTGCCCAATACGGAGTCAGGCCATCTAGCTGGAGCAGCTTGCCAGGAGCTCGGACAAGGGGCTTTCCCTCACCTAGCTCTCTAAAAGGGGGGGGGAGTACTGCCAGGGGTTGACCTGTGTGTGCCCTGCCACTCGACTGGGGCCCTCCTTTAAGGTCCCACATCCTGGATTGTGTATCCCTGGCTCATGGCTGCCCACTCCTGCTGGAAGCTATGGGCCACTTCATGCGTTGCTTTGGTATGAATGGGCCGAGTATGTACCCTACAAGGACCTCATGATTGGCTGCAGCAGCTCCCCCACTGAGCATACACAGCCTGGCAAAACTGGCCTGAACGTCTGCATAATGTGTGAATCGGGGTCTTGAGGCTGGCCACAGGCAAATGGTCAGCGGGCCTCTCGCAGCAGCAGAGCAGCAACTTAGCAGATGTTCAGGGTCGAGAACAGTCGTGCCGGAGGGAGCCGTGTGACGCTGCAGTTTCTGTCCATTACGTAACGGAGAATGCACCCAGCAGCAGCAGCAGCAGCTGCGTTGCGTTATGTAACCAGCCAGAGCCGCATCCCTGAGAACACGCGAGGTTTGTTTTGACCACTCTTTCTGGGCGGGCCTCCCACCTCTTGCCCACCCCACCAGGGGTTCGAATCAGCCCTGTGCAAACCTCAGCAGCTTCCAGCTCCCATGAACAGACCTCATCAGCATTGTGCCCATTAATGGCTTCCGACAGTGATCTAAAATGGATTCATTCAGCCTGACTTGGCTTGAATGCAGCTTGTCAATCCCAGCGAGCTGCTCAAAGAGACGCGGCCCCGACACATACCCAAGCAAGCGTGCCAAGACCATACTTGTGCCAAGCCTTCCCTTTTACACCAAGCCTCATTTACTCCAGAGTATGGCTCTGGGGAGGGAGCAGGGCCTTGAGAGGGTCTGTTTACTGCTCAATGGCTCAACATGTCTTCAGCTGAACCAGTTTCAAGCCAGCCAGAAAATGGCCAGAATGGCTGGAGAAGCCGAACAGACGACATGTTTGAGAACTGGTAATATATCCTGTACATGGCGACCGCGGAGAGCTCTCTGTCAATAATACACCACATTGCCCTAACTTCAGCAACATTTATGAGGGCTGCAGCCAACATTTGGCTTTTCTTGGCACAGAATTAGGTAGAAATGGTTTATCCCTCAGGAAGCTCAATCCCCTTGCTGGATTGGCCCAGGGAACCAAATCTATAACCGCATGGAAACAGATCTCTGGGTACCTGCCTTATGTGGTTAAAATTTGATAGTGTGGAGATGTGTGCAAGAAAGTGATGCAGCCAACGGGCTGTGTACAAAAGGGAAGATAGGCTAGAGAGGGAGCAGTAAGCCTGTCTTTATTCTGCGGCTTGGACTTCCGGGAACACCAGGCCGTGGCGTTTATGCAGCGGGGGGGGGGCACGTTTTCAGGGAAGTTTTACAACGAGCCATGGGCAGATCCGAGGAAGAGCTCCTGCACTATTCCAAGCAAGCACTTGGGGACAAAAGACTAAGCCAGAGAGGTGGAAGCCTATATGGAAGGCTGTGGGCCTAGTGGGGGCACAGAGACCCTGCTGCGAGAGGCTCCAGGGACAAGCTGGAAAGGGCAAAGGACCCCAGTCCTACCTTTCTAACCAAGGGGAAAAGAGGATTTCCTGGCCTGATTAGCTGATGCTCAGTCCAGGATAGCCCTGATGGGTGTGTTTTTGGCCAAAACAAAAGAGCTTGACTGGGATGGAAATCGGTTTCCGAGCCCAGTAAGAGAGCTGCTCCTGGGCACTTGACCATCCAAGACAATGGGATGGGGTTAGAGACCAACGGAGGAGCATGATCTTCAGCAGACTTGATTCTATTAAGGCCCCTTGCAGCCACACCTTGGGTGGAGCAAATAAAGCTGCTCAAACTTTATTAGAGCCGAGCAACCAGGCGACCACACATGCTTGATTAGGTTCTGGGCCCAGAGCAAGCAAGGCTATTTGTGCTCGGGCCAAGAAGGCTACTCTCCTTCCCAAGATTCCTTCCATACACGGCCCTGGTTTGGCTCTCTTTTGGCCAAACTTCCATTGCTGCCCAGGCAAGAGAAAAAGGAGAGACGGAACGCTGGGTCTGTCTGACAAGAAGCTGCATCCCTTTGTGACAGATCCGGGTTAGGGCCGATTCACACTACAGTTTTCCTGGCGCGGATGGCCCTGCCTCTGCCCCTGCGTATGTGCTTGTCTATGCGGTTGGAGCTGGGGGAGTGTCTTGCTGCCTGTTGTCCCTCCTTCTGTCCCGCCTTCTTAAGAAAGCGCAGCTGTGATTTGGTGAACAGAAGTGCGCTCCTCCGATTGGTGGGCTGCTGTAGCTCCGCAAACATCCCCGAGCTCCGCAAGCGCAACCGCCTCAAAAGTTGAGGGGAAACCAACTTTCCTGCCTCTGCGTTGCTGCTCCACAAGCATCAAAACAGCTCCGCGCCACCCTCCGCAGATCCGCAATGAGCCTGGAAAACTGTAGTGTGAATCGGCCCTTAGTAATTATCATTCAGGCCTTTGTCAACTCAAGGCTAGACTGCTATTATAATGCACTCTGTGTGGGACCACCCTTGGTGATAGGCCAGAAGCTTCAGCTGGTATGGAATACAGTGGCCCACCTCCTGGTGGGTGTGTTTATCACCAGCGCATATTACCCTGTGGCGCAAAGATCCGCATGATCCTCCTGTTACTTTCTGGGCACAATTCAAAGTGCTGATCTGGAGAGAACCCTGAAAGTTGCAGGCCTGGAAAGGAATACGTGGAGCTGCCCAGGAAGACCCTCCAGGACCCTCGGCTGGTGCAAAAGGTAGCTGTTCAGGGGCTGGCCCTGGAGGTGCCCTTTTCCATGGCCCTGTATCAGTGTTGCTGCATTGGCTACCCGCGTGTTTCCAGGTATGCTTCCCAAGATGCTGGGCGTGACTTTTAAAGCCCTTCGTGGCTTAGAACCAAAGTTGCTCCCTGCACATGAGTCGGCACATCCCGTGCCATCGTTTAAGGAGAGCCTCTTGCAGTTGCCCCCCCCCCCCCCTGCTGATCTTTCAGCAGCAGTCGGTTGCCTTTCAGGAGCAGCGAGTGGCCTCACGGGAACGAAGTGGCTCACGGGGACAAAGTGGCAAGATAAAAAAAGACACAGCGAGTTAAGCAGCTGGGCGAGTTCAGCAGCGGGGCGAGGAAGCCAGGCCCCACACACTGCCCGGCACGTCCCTTGAAGAGAGGAGAGCTCCAATAACATTAAGGTACCCAAACTGTTTTAAACCCATAACTTACAAAAAAAGCTATGCAGTCAGACAGCCAGCAGAAGGGTGGGGGCTATCCAGTGTTTTGCACTGAGTGTCACATGTATGACTATCTGCCTCTTGGGCACATGTCATGGGTGTGTGCTCGGTGCAAAGAGCTCCAGGCTCTCAGGGAACGGGTTCGCTCCCTTGAAGCCACGGTTGCTGACCTGGAGAAGCAGAGACAGGTAGAGAGGAACCAGGGTGAGACTTCTAGGGACGTGGAGGCATCGTCCTACCCTCAGTTGGCCAGCACTTCAGCTGCCAGGGAAGGGAGTCTCAGGGCTGGAGGACATTGCTCTGGAAAAGAGGGAAACAATCCCACAGTGGGGACCCCTTCTTCAGGTGATGGGCCCGTATCCAGTCGCACTATGGATACTCCTCTGGGGAGAGGGGGAAGGGGGCTTCTTGTTGTGGGTGACTCTATAGTCAGGAACATAGAAAGGGGGGTCTGTGACGGATGTGAGGACCGCACGGTGACTTGCCTACCTGGTGCGAAGGTTGCGGACATCACCTCTCGTCTAGATAGGCTGGTAGAGAGTGCTGGGGAGGAGGTAGCGGTTGTGGTGCATGTTGGCACCAACGACGTGGGGAAATGTAGCCGGGCGGTCCTGGAGGCCAAATTTAGGTTGCTAGGTAGGAAGCTCAAATCCAGGACCCCAAAGGTGGCGTTCTCAGAAGTGCTACCTGTTCCACGCGCAGGGACAGCTAGGCAGGCGGAGCTCAGGGGTCTCAATGCGTGGATGAGACACTGGTGTGAGGAGGAGGGGTTTAAGTTTGTTAGGCACTGGGGAACGTTTTGGGACAAGCCGGGCCTGTACAAGAGGGACGGGCTTCACTTGAACCAAAACGGAACCAGACTGCTGGCGCGTAACATTAAGAAGGTGGCAGAGCAGCTTTTAAACTGACTCCTGGGGGAAAGCCGACAGGAGCCGAGGGGCATCCGGTTCGGGACTCCTCATTCCTCGGGAATGAGGGTGCAGAGGATGGGGAACAATCAAGTAATAACAGAATAAGAATTGGGAGTGGTAGCGTGATGGGACATGACAGCCAGTCTAGCAAAACAGAAGGCTGCAGGAATAAAGGGGCAAACATGCAGCCCTTCTTGGGGGACCAGGTATATAAGTGCTTTTATGCAAATGCCCGAAGTCTACGGGCAAAGATGGGAGAACTGGAATGTTTGGTGGCTAGGGAAAACATTGACATAGTAGGTATAACAGAAACCTGGTGGAATGCGGAGAACCAGTGGGATACTGCAATTCCAGGATATAAACTCTATAGGAGGGACAGAGAGGGGCGTGTTGGAGGTGGGGTGGCCATCTATGTCAAAGAGGGGGTAGAATCCACCAGAGTAGAGCTGGAGGGGGGCTCTGACTCCTCCGTAGAATCACTGTGGGTTAGATTACCAGGCTCCAAGAGTGATGTAATAGTAGGGGCATGCTACCGTCCTCCAGATCAAAAACCTGAAGGGGACCTTGAAATAAGGAAGCAAATCAGGGAGGTGTCAACGAGAGACAGGGTTGTAGTCATGGGGGACTTCAATTATCCTCACATCGACTGGGTCAATTCATGCTCAGGTCATGAAAGAGAGACTGGATTTCTGGATATGTTAAATGACTGTGCCTTAGAGCAGCTTGTCACGGAACCGACCAGAGGACAGGTGACTCTGGACTTGATATTGTGTGGCACTCAAGATCTGGTCAGGGAGGTAAATGTTACCGAACCGTTGGGGAACAGTGACCATGCTGCGATCTGTTTCGCCATGCATGTCGGAGGAAAAGTGCCGAGCAAATCTGACACGAAAACCCTTGACTTCCGAAGGGCAGACTTCCCCAAAATGAGAAGACTAGTTAAGAAAAAGCTGAAAGGGAAGGTAAAAGGAGTCCAATCGCTCCAGAGTGCATGGAGGCTGTTTAAAACAACAGTCGTAGAGGCCCAGCGGGAGTGTATCCCACAAAGGAGGAAGGGCTCGACCAAGTCCAGGAGGATGCCGGCATGGCTAACAAGCACAGTTAAGGAGGCTATAAAAGGCAAGGAAGCTTCCTTCCGTAAATGGAAGTCTTGCCCTAATGAGGAAAATAAACAGGAGCACAAACTGTGGCAAAAGAAATGTAAAAAGATGATACGGGAGGCCAAGAAAGACTTTGAGGAACGTATGGCAGGCAACATAAAAGGGAATAATAAAAGCTTCTTCAAATATGTTAGAAGCAGGAAACCTGCCAGGGAAATGGTGGGTCCGCTGGATGGTGAGGGAGAGAAAGGGGTGATAAAAGGGGACTTGGAGACTGCAGAGAAATTAAATGAGTTCTTTGCATCTGTCTTCACGGCAGAAGACCTCGGGCAAATACCGCTGCCGGAACGGTCTCCCCTGACTAAAGAATTAAGTCAAATAGAGGTTAAAAGAGAAGACGTCTCAGACTTAATTGACAAAATAAAGATCAATAAATCACCAGGCCCGGATGGCATCCACCCAAGAGTTCTGAAGGAACTCAAGAATGAAGTTGCTGACCTCTTGACCAAAATATGCAGCTTGTCCCTTAAAACGGCCACTGTGCCAGAGGATTGGAGGATAGCTAATGTCACGCCAATCTTTAAAAAAGGAAGGAGGGGGGACCCGGGGAACTACAGGCCGGTCAGCCTAACATCTGTTCCAGGGAAGATGGTGGAAAGTCTCATTAAGGATAAAATCTTAAAATACATAGAAGAACAAGCTCTGCTGAGGGAGAGTCAGCATGGCTTCTGCAAGGGGAAGTCTTGCCTCACAAACCTGTTAGAATTTTTTGAAAAGGTCAACAGGCATGTGGATGCGAGCGAACCCGTGGATATTATATATCTGGATTTTCAGAAGGCGTTTGACACGGTCCCTCATGAAAGGCTCCTGAGAAAACTCCACAGTCAGGGAATAAGAGGGCAGGTCCTCTTGTGGATTAGGAACTGGTTGAAGACCAGGAAACAGCGAGTGGGAGTCAATGGGCAATTTTCACAATGGCGAGAGGTGAAAAGCGGTGTGCCCCAAGGATCGGTCTTGGGACCGGTGCTTTTCAACTTATTCATAAATGACCTGGACTTGGGGATAGGCAGTGAGGTGGCCAAGTTTGCGGATGACACTAAACTTTTCCGGGTGGTAAAGACCAGCAGGGATTGTGAAGAGCTCCAGAAGGATCTCTCCAAACTGGGAGAATGGGCAGCAAAATGGCAGATGCGCTTCAATGTAAGTAAGTGCAAAGTGATGCACATTGGGGCAAGAAACCAAAATTTCACATATACGCTAATGGGTTCTGAGTTGTCTGTGACGGATCAAGAGAGAGATCTTGGGGTCCTGGTGGACAGGTCGATGAAAGTGTCGACCCAGTGTGCGGCGGCTGTGAAGAAGGCCAATTCCATGCTCGGGATCATTAAAAAGGGGATTGAGAATAAAACGGCCAATATCATTATGCCTTTGTACAAATCGATGGTAAGGCCACATCTGGAGTATTGTGTCCAGTTCTGGTCACCATACCTCAAAAAGGATATAGCTGAATTGGAAAAGGTGCAGAAAAGAGCGACCAGAATGATTAGTGGGCTGGAGCACCTCCCTTACGAGGAAAGGCTACAGCGTCTGGGGCTTTTCAGCCTAGAAAAAAGGCGCCTGAGGGGGGACATGATTGAGACGTATAAAATTATGCATGGGATGGAGAGAGTGGATAGAGGGAAATTCTTCTCCCTCTCGCACAACACCAGAACCAGGGGACACGCACTAAAATTGAGTGGAGGGAGAGTTAGAACAGACAAAAGAAAATATTTCTTTACCCAGCGTGTGATTCATCTGTGGAACTCCTTGCCACAGGATGTGGTGATGGCACCTGGCCTAGATGCCTTTAAAAGGGGTTTGGACAAATTCATGGAGGAAAAGACCATCACAGGTTACAAGCCATAAGCAACCTCCTGGTTTTAGAAGTGGGTTTTCTCTGTGCCAGGTGCAAGGGAGTGGCGACTGGACACAGGTATCTTGTTGTCTCGTGTGCTCCCTGAGGCATCTGGTGGGGCCACTGTGTGACACAGGAAGCTGGACTAGATGGGCTTTTGGCCTGATCCAGCAGGGCTCTTCTTATGTTCTTATGTTCTTATGTTAAGAAGACCTCTCTCTTTCCACAGAGCTTTGCCCACCTGCTCTGTTGCTGCTGCCGCCTGGCATTTGGGATGTTTGAGGTGCTGCTGCCTCGCTCGCTCGCTCGCTCTTGGGATGGGTTGGGTTTTTTTTGTTGTTGTTTTTTTGCCACTGCCGTTTGTTTTTAGAATTTTGATATTGATGTTTTAACTGACTATACTGTAAGCAGTCCTGAATCTTGAGGGGTAGGGTAGGGCATACATGTTAAGAAACAAACAAAAGGCAGCTAGTACTGATCTCGGTGGGAAAGCTGGCCTTAGAAACATAGTGGAGAAACCCATCTCTAAGGTAAGAGGGGGCTAAGATCAACCCCCCCCCATCAGCATCAGGAGGTGGAATGCCTTCCACCATAGAACATTCCCTTCTCCCCCCCCCCCCCCCCCGCATGGCAATGGCTGCTTTTTCCGTGAGCAAGCAGGTGGTGTTTGTCTGTCTCAGGAGGAGGAGTCTTCCTCCAGGTGCTGGAAGATAATAATGGAAATTGCCATTAACACCATCACCCTAATGGCTTTTTCAGGTTCCTGTGCGAGGGTGAAGCTTATTCCCTCAAAACACCTTATAGATCATTAAGCACAATTACTCCAGGAGCTTCAGTGGCCCTCTGGCTAAGAACTGGGTTTTTAATGAGTTTTTCCTCCACTAGAACAAGAGTGAAGAACAAGTTGTTTAGAAACTCTCGTCCTCCAACCTAAGGTACTCTGGTCCCTCTAACTGTGTCAAACATGGTCTTGCGGTCGGGTCTTCGAGGTCCTGCGACTGGAGCCATCCAAACACTGCAGCAGCGAACATCTCAAGCCCGCCATTGCTTTCTCTCGGGGGTCAAATCAGCCCTGCAGAGTCCTTGCTTGCTCCCTTCAGCCTTTGCAGCTTCTCTCCTGGGGATTATAGCTGGGAGGGGGGGGCAGGAAGGGAAAGGATGAAATCCCCCCTTCCTGCATGCTGTGGACCAATCCTGACCAGACACACCAATGATGATGCATTCAGTGTCATGTCTAGTTTCACCCTCACCATCTACAGCTGCAGTCAGATAACAACAACCTCAATGCTGCCTGCCTGATACTTGTAGCGTGTCTCCCTTTCCCAGGTCTTGATTTTACGCCAGGATGGTGTAGTGGTTTGGGTGTCGGACTTAGACCTGGAGGATCCAGGTTCAAATCCCCGCTGAGCCACAAAGCTTCCTGGGTGACCTTGGGCCAGTCACTATCTCTCAGCCCCACCTACCTCACAGGGTTGTTGTGAGGACAAAAAGGAGGGGAGGAAATATGTACACCACTCTGAGCTCCTTGGAGGAAGGGCGGTATAAAAATGTGAAAAATAAAGAAGTAGGAACCCTCAGTCTTTTGAGTCCTATCCTGTCCTCAATATGTGGTAGCTTGAAGCCCTTGATTGGTATTCGGGGATCCTGATAATCATGCCTGACTCTGTTCATCCCCTAACTTAATAAGACAAGATCTTTCAGATGCCCAGTTGTCTCAAGAGTGGGTTGATCTGCAAAAATCAGTACAGGAAGCTTTTCAGGGGGTGGAGATAACATTATCACTTGCCAGTTGCTACTAATCAAAGCACTATGAAAAGCACAGCTATTAGCTACTGGCTGATAAGTTGGCTACCCTTTCTACGAGCAGGAAAACTTGATAGAAAAAAGAAGAGAGAGAGAGAGAGAGAGAGAGAGAGAGAGAGAGAGAGAGAGAGAGAGAATCTACATGATAAAAGATTCCCCAGTCTCCATGTGGGCTCCAGGACTGCAAAGGTTGGAGATCACTGCTGTGTATTCTTATCTTGGGTTCTGAGTTAGTTTGCTTCAAGGCATGGGTTCCCCACGTGAAAGTGACATTGTTGTTCATTCTTCCTGTGTGTGTTTCAAACTTGGGGCAATGATTTGAAGGACACAGAAGTAGAGAGCAAACATCACCAGAGCGTACCATAGCCAACATACTGCAGGTCTTTCTTCAACCTTACCCGTCTGCTGCCTGTAGTTTGTTTATTTATTTTATTTTATTTTATTTTTCACATTTTTATACCGCCCTTCCTCCAAGGAGCTCAGAGTGGTGTACATATTTCCTCCCCTCCTTTTGTCCTCACAACAACCCTGTGAGGTAGGTGGGGCTGAGAGATAGTGACTGGCCCAAGGTCACCCAGGAAGCTTCGTGGGTTTAAGTTACAGGAGGGCAGAGATCAGCTGAACATTAGGAGCTACTTCTTAATAATAAGAGTACATAAGAACATAAGAACATAAGAAGAGCCCTGCTGGATCAGGCCAAAAGCCCATCTAGTCCAGCTTCCTGTGTCACACAGTGGCCCCACCAGATGCCTCAGGGAGCACACGAGACAACAAGATACCTGTGTCCAGTCGCCACTCCCTTGCACCTGGCACAGAGAAAACCCACTTCTAAAACCAGGAGGTTGCTTATGGCTTGTAACCTGTGATGGTCTTTTCCTCCATGAATTTGTCCAAACCCCTTTTAAAGGCATCTAGGCCAGGTGCCATCACCACATCCTGTGGCAAGGAGTTCCACAGATGAATCACACGCTGGGTAAAGAAATATTTTCTTTTGTCTGTTCTAACTCTCCCTCCACTCAATTTTAGTGCGTGTCCCCTGGTTCTGGTGTTGTGCGAGAGGGAGAAGAATTTCCCTCTATCCACTCTCTCCATCCCATGCATAATTTTATAAGTCTCAATCATGTCCCCCCTCAGGCGCCTTTTTTCTAGGCTGAAAAGCCCCAGACGCTGTAGCCTTTCCTCGTAAGGGAGGTGCTCCAGCCCACTAATCATTCTGGTCGCTCTTTTCTGCACCTTTTCCAATTCAGCTATATCCTTTTTGAGGTATGGTGACCAGAACTGGACACAATACTCCAGATGTGGCCTTACCATCGATTTGTACAAAGGCATAATGATATTGGCCGTTTTATTCTCAATCCCCTTTTTAATGATCCCGAGCATGGAATTGGCCTTCTTCACAGCCGCCGCACACTGGGTCGACACTTTCATCGACCTGTCCACCAGGACCCCAAGATCTCTCTCTTGATCCGTCACAGACAACTCAGAACCCATTAGCGTATATGTGAAATTTTGGTTTCTTGCCCCAATGTGCATCACTTTGCACTTACTTACATTGAAGCGCATCTGCCATTTTGCTGCCCATTCTCCCAGTTTGGAGAGATCCTTCTGGAGCTCTTCACAATCCCTGCTGGTCTTTACCACCCGGAAAAGTTTAGTGTCATCCGCAAACTTGGCCACCTCACTGCCTATCCCCAAGTCCAGGTCATTTATGAATAAGTTGAAAAGCACCGGTCCCAAGACCGATCCTTGGGGCACACCGCTTTTCACCTCTCGCCATTGTGAAAATTGCCCATTGACTCCCACTCGCTGTTTCCTGGTCTTCAACCAGTTCCTAATCCACAAGAGGACCTGCCCTCTTATTCCCTGACTGTGGAGTTTTCTCAGGAGCCTTTCTTGAGGGACCGTGTCAAACGCCTTCTGAAAATCCAGATATATAATATCCACGGGTTCGCTCGCATCCACATGCCTGTTGACCTTTTCAAAAAATTCTAACAGGTTTGTGAGGCAAGACTTCCCCTTGCAGAAGCCATGCTGACTCTCCCTCAGCAGAGCTTGTTCTTCTATGTATTTTAAGATTTTATCCTTAATGAGACTTTCCACCATCTTCCCTGGAACAGATGTTAGGCTGACCGGCCTGTAGTTCCCCGGGTCCCCCCTCCTTCCTTTTTTAAAGATTGGCGTGACATTAGCTATCCTCCAATCCTCTGGCACAGTGGCCGTTTTAAGGGACAAGTTGCATATTTTGGTCAAGAGGTCAGCAACTTCATTCTTGAGTTCCTTCAGAACTCTTGGGTGGATGCCATCCGGGCCTGGTGATTTATTGATCTTTATTTTGTCAATTAAGTCTTAGACGTCTTCTCTTTTAACCTCTATTTGACTTAATTCTTTAGTCAGGGGAGACCGTTCCGGCAGCGGTATTTGCCCGAGGTCTTCTGCCGTGAAGACAGATGCAAAGAACTCATTTAATTTCTCTGCAGTCTCCAAGTCCCCTTTTATCACCCCTTTCTCTCCCTCACCATCCAGCGGACCCACCGTTTCCCTGGCAGGTTTCCTGCTTCTAACATATTTGAAGAAGCTTTTATTATTCCCTTTTATGTTGCCTGCCATACGTTCCTCAAAGTCTTTCTTGGCCTCCCGTATCATCTTTTTACATTTCTTTTGCCACAGTTTGTGCTCCTGTTTATTTTCCTCATTAGGGCAAGACTTCCATTTACGGAAGGAAGCTTCCTTGCCTTTTATAGCCTCCTTAACTGTGCTTGTTAGCCATGCCGGCATCCTCCTGGACTTGGTCGAGCCCTTCCTCCTTTGTGGGATACACTCCCGCTGGGCCTCTACGACTGTTGTTTTAAACAGCCTCCATGCACTCTGGAGCGATTGGACTCCTTTTACCTTCCCTTTCAGCTTTTTCTTAACTAGTCTTCTCATTTTGGGGAAGTCTGCCCTTCGGAAGTCAAGGGTTTTCGTGTCAGATTTGCTCGGCACTCTCCCTCCGACATGCATGGCGAAACAGATCGCAGCATGGTCACTGTTCCCCAACGGTTCGGTAACATTTACCTCCCTGACCAGATCTTGAGTGCCACACAATATCAAGTCCAGAGTCACCTGTCCTCTGGTCGGTTCCGTGACAAGCTGCTCTAAGGCACAGTCATTTAACATATCCAGAAATCCAGTCTCTCTTTCATGACCTGAGCATGAATTGACCCAGTCGATGTGAGGATAATTGAAGTCCCCCATGACTACAACCCTGTCTCTCGTTGACACCTCCCTGATTTGCTTCCTTATTTCAAGGTCCCCTTCAGGTTTTTGATCTGGAGGACGGTAGCATGCCCCTACTATTACATCACTCTTGGAGCCTGGTAATCTAACCCACAGTGATTCTACGGAGGAGTCAGAGCCCCCCTCCAGCTCTACTCTGGTGGATTCTACCCCCTCTTTGACATAGATGGCCACCCCACCTCCAACACGCCCCTCTCTGTCCCTCCTATAGAGTTTATATCCTGGAATTGCAGTATCCCACTGGTTCTCCGCATTCCACCAGGTTTCTGTTATACCTACTATGTCAATGTTTTCCCTAGCCACCAAACATTCCAGTTCTCCCATCTTTGCCCGTAGACTTCGGGCATTTGCATAAAAGCACTTATATACCTGGTCCCCCAAGAAGGGCTGCATGTTTGCCCCTTTATTCCTGCAGCCTTCTGTTTTGCTAGACTGGCTGTCATGTCCCATCACGCTACCACTCCCAATTCTTATTCTGTTATTACTTGATTGTTCCCCATCCTCTGCACCCTCATTCCCGAGGAATGAGGAGTCCCGAACCGGATGCCCCTCGGCTCCTGTCGGCTTTCCCCCAGGAGTCAGTTTAAAAGCTGCTCTGCCACCTTCTTAATGTTACGCGCCAGCAGTCTGGTTCCGTTTTGGTTCAAGTGAAGCCCGTCCCTCTTGTACAGGCCCGGCTTGTCCCAAAACGTTCCCCAGTGCCTAACAAACTTAAACCCCTCCTCCTCACACCAGTGTCTCATCCACGCATTGAGACCCCTGAGCTCCGCCTGCCTAGCTGTCCCTGCGCGTGGAACAGGTAGCACTTCTGAGAACGCCACCTTTGGGGTCCTGGATTTGAGCTTCCTACCTAGCAACCTAACCTAGAGTAATCCGACAATGGAACCAATTGCTTAATTGGGTGCTAGGCTCTCCCTCCCTGAGGAATTCAAGCAGAAACAGGAAAACCAGCTCTTAGAGATCTTCTGGCTCTGGGTGTCCATGTTGAACAGGGGATGGTCTAGATGTTCTTCAAGGCCCTCTATGGTGCTACCTACCATCATGTGAAAAACTCAGAAAAACATAGGTCATTTCCCCCAGAGCCGACATCTTTTTCTTCTGGGAATTCTTCTCTGTCTTTCATAGCTGTGCAGTAAGCAGACAGACAGCAGGAATAACCCTCCCTAAATGTATGCCAACCTTCATATATTGGGAAGAAGCTTCTTCTATTGAATATTTGCCTGTCACACAGGCACAATCTTAAAGGTATAGTTAAGATAAGAACCTTGCCTGGGGTAACTGAGCAGCAACCCTGCTCTTCATTTTGAGCTAGATGTCCCTCTCTTTATTGCACAAATGAAAGCTAAAGGCAAATTCAGCAACAGTTTTCAGATTGACATTTTTAGGAAATATAAATGTAACTTCTTGTTTGGGTCTGCTGTGTTTGCTAAGTTCACTGTTCACTTGCCACTAGCCTCTTGTAAAGCACCCTTTGCTGCTTTTAACTTGCAAATAAAGCAGATTTTTTAAAGTATTGTTTTATTCACATCTGCGTACCCATTAGCATGGGGAGAACTCTTTCATAAACAACTTCACCACTCCATCCTCTTCGAAATGGCACACATATTAGGCTGGCTCCTGAAGCCTGGAACTCCCTTGGACTAACTTTACCCAGCGTGTAATTCATCTGTGGAACTCCTTGCCACAGGATCTGGTGATGGCACCTGGCCTGGATGCCTTTAAAAGGGGTTTGGACAGATTCATGGAGGAAACGACCATCACAGGTTACAAGCCATAAGCAACCTCCTGGTTTTAGAAGTGGGTTTTTTTTCTCTGTGCCAGGTGCAAGGGAGTGACAACGGGAAACAGGTTATCTTGTTGTCTTGTGTGCTCCCTGAGGCATCTGGGGGGGCCACTGTGTGATACAGGAAGCTGGACTAGATGGGCTTTTGGCCTGATCCAGCAGGGCTCTTCTTATGTTCTTATGTTAATTAAGTCCCACAGGACTGGCTGGGACCATCATGAGGTATCAGATTCTATTGTAAAGCTACCTCCTCTCATTGTCCCTCAGAAATGTAAATCAGTCATCACTTCAAGACCTGTATGCCCACCTGATCATGCACCTCTCTTGCAAGCATGTGATGGTCAGTTCTGGAAGGTATAAAAAGTGTGCTCACTTGTAGCAAAGGGTTAGCATCCCCTCCTGGGGTGTTGTCCACCACGCTGCGTAACAAATAAACCCAGACTTTTTCCTTGTTTACCAGTATTCCTGGTTCTCCATTATTAATTATCATTTGCATAAAATTCCACTACACAATACTACAGTCTTTTTGCTTTTGTAGTGCAACTCTTGCAAGAAGTTTAATAATGCCTAAACATTACTGAAGAAGGAAAATGAGGAAAGGGGACAAAGCAAAAAGAAACTTGGAGAAAGATGATATTTCAAAGGAGTAGAACTAGTCTATAGCCCTTCCATTGAGAGTCTTCGAGCCATGGATGTTTCCCCATTGCCCTCATCATCTGGATTGTACCATTCAGATGTGGTGATTTTAACAGCACAATCCATTCCTGTGCCTGTCTGTTGTTGTTGTTCAGTCGTTAAGTCGTGTCCGACCCTTCGTGATCCCATGAACCATATCCCGCCAGGCCTTCCTGTCCTCCACTATCTTCCTGAGTTCGCTCATTTTCATGTTCGTTGCATCGGTGATGCTGTCTAACCATCTCATCCTTGGCCTTCCCCTTCTCCTTTTGCCTTCAATCTTTCCCAGCATCAGAGTCTTCTCCAGAGAGTCCTCTCTTCGCATTAGGTGGCCAAAATATTTGAGTTTCAGCCTTAGTACCTGCCCTTCCAGGGAACAGTCAGGCTTGATTTCATTTAGAATTGACTGATTTGATCTCCTAGCAGTCCAAGGGACTCTCAGGAGTCTTCTCCAGCACCACAGTTCAAAAGCATCTATTCTTCGGCGCTCAGCCTTCTTTATGGTCCAACTCTCGCAACCATACATTGCTACTGGGAACACCATCGCCCTGACTATACGAACTTTTGTTGGCATGGTGATATCTCTGCTTTTTATTATGCTGTCTAAGTTTGCCATAGCTTTCCTTCCAAGGAGTAAGCGTCTTTTAATTTCATGGCTGCTGTCTCCGTCTGCAGTGATCTTGGAACCCAAAAAAGTAAAATCTGTTACTGCTTCCATTTCTGCCCCTTCTATTTCCCAGGAATTGATGGGACCAGATGCCATGATCTTAGTTTTATTAATGTTGAGTTTCAAGCCAACTTTTGCACTCTCCTCTTTCACTCTCATCAAGAGGCTCTTTAGTTCTTCTTCACTTTCTGCCATTAGGGTGGTATCGTCTGCATATCTGAGGTTGTTGATATTTCTCCCGGCAATCTTGATTCCGGCTTGTGATTCATTTAGCCCTGCATTTCTCATAATGTACTCTGCATATAAGTTAAATAAGCAGGGTGACAATATACAGCCTTGTCGTACTCCCTTCCCAATTTTGAACCAATCAGTTGTTCCATGGCCGGTTCGAACTGTTGCTTCTTGACCCGCATACAGGTTTCTCAGGAGACAGGTAAGGTGGTCTGGTACCCCCATCTCTTTAAGAATTTGCCACAGTTTGTTGTGATCCACACAATCAAAGGCTTTTGCGTAGTCAATGAAGCAGAAGTAGGTGTTTTTTTGGAACTCTCGGGCTTTCTCCATGATCCACCGCATGTTGGCAATTTGATCTCTAGTTCCTCTGCCTCTTCGAAACCCAGCTTGTACGTCCGGTAGTTCTCGGTCCACGTACTGCTGAAGCCTAGCTTGTAGGATTTTGAGCATAACCTTGCTAGCATGTGAAATGAGTGCAATTGTACGGTAGTTTGAACACTCTTTGGCACTGCCCTTCTTTGGAATTGGAACGTAAACTGACCTTTTCCAATCCTTTGGCCACTGCTGAGTTTTCCAAATTTGTTGGCATATTGAGTGCAGCACTTTCACAGCATCATCATTTAGGATTTTAAGTAGCTCAGCTGGGATATTATCATCTCCACTAGCTTTGTTGTTAGTAATGCTACCTAAGGCCCACTTGACTTCACTCTCTAGGATGTCCGGCTCTGGGTCAGTGACCACACCAGCGTGGTCATCAGGAACATTAAGATCTTTCTTGTATAGTTCTTCTGTGTATTCTTGCCATCTCTTCTTAATCTCTTCTGCTTCTGTTAGGTCTCTGCCTTTTTTGTCCTTTATCATGCCCATCTTTGCACAAAACGTTCCCTTGATATCTCCAATTTTCTTGAAGAGATCTCTAGTCCTCCCCATTCTGTTGTTTTCCTCGATTTCCTTGCATTGTTCATTTAAGAAGGCCTTCTTATCTCTCCTTGCTATTCTCTGGAACTCTGCATTCAGTTGTTTATATCTTTCCCTTTCCCCCTTGCTTTTTGCATTCCTTCTTTCCATAGCTATTTGTAAAGCCTCATCTGACAGCCACTTTGCTTTCTTGCATTTCTTTTTCTTTGGGATGGTTTTAGTTGCTGCCTCCTGTACAATGTTACGAACTTCCGTCCATAGTTCTTCAGGCACTCTGTCTACCAGGTCTAATGCCCTAAATCTATTCTTCACCTCCACTGTATACTCATAAGGGATATGGTTTAGGTCATATCTGACTGGTCTAGTGGTGTTTCCTACATTCTTCAGTTTAAGTCTGAATTTTGCAATAAGAAGCTCATGATCTGAGCCACAGTCAGCTCCAGGTCTTGTTTTTACTGATTGTATAGAGCTTCTCCATCTTTGGCTGCAAAGCACATAATCTATCTGGTTTCGGTACTGACCATCTGGTGATGTCCATGTGTAGAGTCGCCTCTTGTGTTGTTGGAAAAGAGTGTTTGCTATGACCAGCGTGTTCTCTTGACAGAACTCCGTTAGCCTTTGCCCTGCTTCATTTTGCGCTCCAAGGCCAAACTTGCCTGTTATTCCGTTTATTTCTTGATTTCCTACTTTAGCATTCCAGTCTCCTATGATGTAAAGGACATCTTTTTTGGGTGCTAGTTCTAGAAGGTGTTGTAGGTCTTCATAGAACCGGTCAACTTCATCTTCTTCGGCATCAGTGGTTGGGGCATACACTTGGATTACTGTAATGTTGAATGGTTTGCCTTGGATTCGAACTGAAATCATTCTGTCGTTTTTGAGGTTGCACCCCAGTACTGCCTTTCCCACTCTTTTATTGACTATGAGGGCTACTCCATTTCTTCTAAGGGATTCATGCCCACAGTAGTAGATATGATGGTCACCTGACTTAAATTCGCCCATGCCCGTCCATTTTAGTTCGCTGATTCCCAAGATGTCAATGTTCAATCTTATCATCTCATCTTTGACCACATCCAGCTTGCCTTGATTCATAGACCTCACATTCCATGTTCCTAAGCAGTATTGCTCCTTGCAGCATTGGATTTTCCTTTCAACCTCAGACACATCCACAGCTGGACGTCCTATTGGCTTTGGCCCAGCCGCTTCACTCTTTCTGGGTCTACTTGGAATAGTCCTCCGCTCTTCCTCAGTAGCATATTGGACACCTTCCGACCTGAGGGGCTCATCTTCCGGCGTCATATCTTTTAGCCTTTTGGTACTGTTCATGGGATTTTCTTGGCAAGGTTACTGGAGTGGGTTGCCATTTCCTTCTCCAGTGGATCACTTTTAGTCAGAACTCTCTGCTACGACCTGTCCGTCTTGGGTGTCCCTGCACGGCATAGCTCATGGCTTCATTGAGTTACGCAAGCCCCTTCGCCACGACAAGGCAATGATCCATGAAGGTGCCTGTCTACTCAATAGTAAGTCTCATTGTGTTCAATGGGGTTTACACCCAGGAAAATGCTATAGGATTGCAGCCTAAGTGTGTACAATTCCGCACACACATGCCCAATTCCTCTAGACATGCCCTTGGAGCTTATTTGACAGAGTGACCTGCCTTTTTCTCATTGATCACAATGGGTTTTATACTACTGATCAGACACTCTGTTATTAAACTCTGTTTAATCAATGCTTATGTTTCCCTCTTGTGGACATGTGAATCACTGCAACCTGAAGTGTGAGGGTGCTTTCATGGTTCTGAAATGTCTCCCATCCTGGGATTTAAAGGGCAGCAGCGAGTTAGTCGTCACCTCTCCCCCCCCCCTGCTGTTAGCAGCCACCATTACCTTGTTTTCTTATGATGTTTCTCATACCTTTTGTGTTCTGCCATTTCCAGCATCCTTAGCCTTTTGTCAGGCAGGCAAGATCTCAAGACACAGCAATACACTTGACCTTCCTTCCGCACTCTGTGTGGGCTGACTCTTGCCCATGGCATAGTGTGTGTTTGGGTCCTTTAACTGGAGACACCAGGCAGGGGCTGACTCTGCATCCCTCTGTGTGCTGCCACTGCTGCGGCCCCCACCCTGGCCCTGCCACCTGGACAGAAGCATCCTGGCTCCAGCATATTGTCCAGACCGAACGCCTCCCTGGTGCTGCACTGCGACCTTCCTCGCTTCAGGAGATGCCAGCTACCATCCAGTGATCCACCGAGCCCAGTTTTGTCTCCTGGCTGTGGCTTTTGAGGAGCTCGGCAGAGCCGTATGCTGGTGCCTGATCACCAGCCCCCCCCCCCATTCTGGCGACACCTTTTCAGGTCTTGGTACACCCCTCCCAGTGACCCTGGCAACTGGGAAAGTGCTGCAGTCCTATCTACTTGCACAGCAATTATGGTTTTCCTTTTAAAATCTCAGTTACATTCTAACCACCCATAAGAAGCTGCCTTATATCTTGGTCCATCTAGCTCAGTATGGTCAATGCTGACCAGTAACTGCTCTCCAGGATTTCAGACAGGAATCTTTCTCCATCCAACTTGGACGTGCGGCCAGGGATTGAAGGTAGGGCCTTCTGCATGCAAACTACCACTGAGCAATGGCCCTGCTGACACATTTGAGGAGACCCCATGTAGTTGTCCTAGCTCAGTGGTGACCAACTTTCCACCATGAGGGCCTCTGCGTTCTTAAGAGTTGTGTCGAAGCTGCAGTTGCTGATGGTGCTGCTAAAGCAGCTGTACCTGCCAAAATGCCCTCACCTGTACAACCATTAAAGGGCCAGGAGCATTCAGGTTGAAAGGTTGGCCACCCCTGTCCTAGCTAATGGCCACTAATATTCTCCATGAATTTACCTGACCCTTCTACAAAGCAGATCTCCGTGTTGTGTGGCTGTAAATCCCATGTATCGGTTATGCACAAAACCCCGTTCCCTAAGGCCCAGTCATGCCTGCTTCCTCTCAGTCCATGTGGAGAGTGGCACAGAAGTCCTCCGTCTCAGGCACAAGCCACCGAAATATTCCTATCCTCCTTGGAGTTATTTGTTTATACGAGCATGCAGCTAGGTGGCAGAATATGCTACCAGGTCACATAAAATGGACATTTGGTAGGTACCCAAGCACACAAAAAAAAATGGGATTGACAGAGTTTTTGGCAATATGGGTTCTGCATCCATGTCAATATACAATAAAGAAATAAAATCCATTACCGCATCTGCATGCAACAAAAAATGGGATGTTGCCAACTCTACATTGTTAGATGAGGCAGTCCAGAATGAGCTACAGATCATTCAGCACATCCCAGCAATGGCTACATATAGTGAGAAAAACCAGATACTGCAACTGTTAAGATACAGATCAAGAGCAGATGCCAAGATCAATAATTATTGTAAGAAATCATGCCATACATAAATCTTGGATGGATTCATATTGACACCGGCTTCTACGCAGAAGATTATGTTTACACTTGATCCAGCTGAAGGGGCCGAGAAGCAAGAGGGCCGTCGAGGGGTGGGCCAAGCTGACCCTGACTCATCCAGCCATTCCTTGGCAGTGATCTTTTTCCATCATCCAGGATTAATGGCCTGGCTCCTGGGGCTGATTCTGGGCTGAGACCTAAGCAGCTGTGAAGAGAAGTTCGAAAGCTGATAGATAGCAAATGACAGCATTAAAGCCTCAGTCCCCTGGCAGAGAAGCAGAAGCTTCAATCACTTTCTCCCCCCCTCCTTCAAACTTTGATCCCTAGAAGTTCATCTGCTTTCAGAATCGTGTCCTGCTGCTGCCTGCTGGGGCCTGTCCCTCTCTAGGAGTGACTCATATGGACGTCCACTGAGCCAGGTCATTGGCCTGCCTTGCTCAGCACTGTCTGGCAGCAGCTCTGCAGGGTTTCGGGTCTCACCCAGCCTTACGTTGAGAGGCTGCCTGCCAGGGACTGAAGCTGGGACTTTCGGCAAGCAAAGCAGGTGCTCTGCTGTCACTGGTGCTCCAGCCTCTCTAGTGGGGGAACTGGCAGCACCACCACCAAATGGAACCAGGGAGGCTTCAACCCTGCTCTGCAAACAGGGCCACAAAAGTGACTAGCCAACAACAGGCACTTATCTTAGTGCTTATCTTTGCCACCCTACAATTCTACGCATGTTTTCCTCAGAGTCCCATCAAGTTCTCTCTCTCTCTCTCTCTCTCTCTCTCTCTCTCTCTCTCTCACACACACACACACACACACACACACACACACACACACACATCCTAGTAAATGGACCTTGGGCTGCAGAGTCACTTTGAACGCATTTGGCTGCTGTCTTGTCCCAAGATGTGATGTGTCTTGTTACATCAGCCCATCTACCCCAGTCTTGTCCATTCTGTCCACCGCCAGGTCGCCAGGGGGACCAGATCTCAGTGTATCTGGAAATGCCAGAGGTTTAAATTAATAGGCACCATTTTCAGCCACGACCACTAAGCTGTGGGCCCTCCCCACTTACCACATTTCGATACCTCAAAGGGAAAGCTGGAAAACAGAGTTTGTACAAAATGCAGAAAACCTTCCCTGCCAAGTTGCCCGGCGGAGATTCCAATGCACCCCAAGTGACTAGCTAGTGCAGCGATTTTCAACCAGTGTGCCAGGACACATTGGTGTGCCCCAAATGGTCCACAGGTGTGCTGCGGGAGTTTAGGGGTCATTTATTAGTAGGGCCATTGGGGGATTTGAGCCCCCCACCAGCAGCATGGTGTGCCTTGTCAATTCTCAAAAACCAGATGGTGTGCCTTGACAATTTTAGCGCCTTCTCAGTGTGCCATGAGACGAAAAAGGTTGAAAATCTCTGCGCTACTGTCTAACATAAGAACACAAGAAGAGCCCTGCTAGTCTACTTCCAGACCTGCTCAGACAGACTGGTAGGGGATCCAAGATCGTCACTTCCAGCAGTCTCCTGCAGCTCTGTGGCACCAACGAAACCTTGTGCCTGGGCGGCTCCTGTCCTTTCAGAGTAATATAGAAGAGGGTGTTTCAACCGCGCTCACCCAGCATGACAAGCTGCACCTGACCAAACTCCTTCTACCCAGCGACGGAAGGAATGATGGCAGATGCGCTTCAATGTAACTAAGTGCAAAGTGATGCACATTGGGGCAAGAAACCTTTAAAATGCCTTTAAAAGGGGATTGGACAGATTTATGGAGGAAAAGTCCATCACAACTTACAAGCCATGATGGGGATAAACAACCTCCTGGTTGTAGGAGTAGGTTTTCTTTGTGCCAGGTGCAAAGGAATGGCGGCAGGATACAGGTATCTTGTTGTCTTGTGTGCTCCCTGAGGCATCTGGTGGGGCCACTGTGTGATACAGGAAGCTGGACTAGATGGGCCTTTGGCCTGATCCAGCAGGGTTCTTCTTATGTTCTTACGTTAAACCAACATTTCACATATTCGCTAATGGGTTCTGAGTTGTCTGTGAAAGATAAAGAGAGAGATCTTGGGGTGCTGGTGGACAGGTCGATGAAAGTGTCGACCCAGTGTGCGGCAGCTGTGAAGAAGGCCAATTCCATGCTCGGGATCATTAAAAAAGGGATTGAGAATAAAACGGCCAATATCATTATGCCTTTGTACAAATCGATGGTAAGGCCACATCTGGAGTATTGTGTCCAGTTCTGGTCACCACACCTCAAAAAGGATATAGTTGAATTGGAAAAGGTGCAGAAAAGAGTGACCAGAATGATTCGTGGGCTGGAGCACCTCCCTTATGAGGAAAGGCTACAGCGTTTGGGGCTTTTCAGTCTAGAAAAAAGGCGCCTGAGGGGGGACATGCAGTGCCGTCGTTCCGGTAGGGGCGGGGCCATAAGTATCGCTCCGTCGTAGTCCCTTTACCGAGCGAGCAGGAGGCGACTCCGCCCCCTCACTGTCGGAGCCATTCCCCTGCGGAGAAAGCAGCAGGCAAGAGACCTTGCCTGCTGCTTTCTCCGCAGGGGAAAGGCTCCGACAGTGAGGGGGTGGGGCCTCCTCCTGCTTGTTCAGTAAAGGGACTACGACGGAGCGATACTTACGGCCCCGCCCCTACTGGAGCGACGCCACTGGGGACATGATTGAGACGTATAAAATTATGCATGGGATGGAGAGAGTGGATAGAGGAAAATTCTTCTCCCTCTCGCACACCAGAACCAGGGGACATGCACTAAAATTGAATGGAGGGAGAGTTACAACGGATAAAAGAAAATGGGGTGATTGATACTTACGTGAATTCCCCTTCTCTGTGGTTCCGGTCTGGGTCAGTGTACCCACCCTGGTTCTCTGCTGCGGCTGCGTGGCCGTGGGGGAGCACTGCCTTTTGTCTACTAACTTGTTGTTGAGCACTTTTCACAGTGCGGTGGCCCAGATCTGGCCCGGAGTGGGCGTGGACCGGTGTGTCTTCCTGTTTTCGGCGAAGGGAGGTGTGACTCTCGGCTGCTACGTCTGGGGTATTCTGGAGCCCCTCCCTTCCTATAAGGACTTGATCAGCTGACCTGCCTGCCGGAAGGGGAGGAGCTACCCAACGTTGACACTGGGCCAGACCTGGAACCACTGGAGAATATTTCTTTACCCAGCGTGTAATTCATCTGTGGAACTCCTTGCCATAGGATGTGGTGATGGCACCTGGCCTAGATGCCTTTAAAAGGGGTTTGGACAGATTCATGGAGGAAAAGACCATCACAGGTTACAAGCCATAAGTAACCTCCTGGTTTTAGAAGTAGGTTTTCTCTGTGCCAGGTGCAGGGGAGTGGCAGCAGGAAACTGGTTATCTTGTTGGCTGTGTGCTCCCTGAGGCATCTGGTGGGGCCACTGTGTGATACAGGAAGCTGGACTAGATGGGCCTTTGGCCTGATCCAGCAGCTGGGCTCTTCTTATGTTCTTATGTAAATGTTCACCTACAGATCAGTTCCATTATCACCTTATTGGGCTTTTAACAAGGAGCTGTTCATAAACACCCAACAGAATTTGTATACAGTACGAACACAGAAAAAAAATGTAATTGCTCTTAGAAATCAAAGCAGTTCCAAGTTCTAAATCTTGGTTGTTTTGACATATGGAATACCTTACCTTTATTTAAACATTTTTTTTAATTGAAGCCAGAGAAAAAGGGAGAGAAGGACAAAATGTACTGTACGAACCAGTCCCAGAGACTGTCCGTAAAACATGTCCTGTGTTTAAAGGTCTGTTTTAAACCCCACTTCCTCTCCCCTTGTAGTGCACCCATGTCAACATTTGGTCCTCTTTCTTGGCCAAATTGCAACATCCCTCCCAAGCATCAGGTAGCCCAATCCTGTCTAGCAGGACGCAGCGGTGCAAATAAGGTGCCCACCGCATCCTGAGCAGGATTGGGCCTGCACTGGCACAGCCGGAGGCCTCCTCGGGGTCAAGGGACGTTTGTACCTTGACCCTGAGTAACGCACCAGCCGCCCTGACGGGGCTATTCGGATGTCAGCTATTTTGCTGCTGCACATTCGAGAGCCCCGTGTAACGCTGGCCAGACCCAGGAAGGGTGATAGGATATGGCAGAGGAGGCCGCCACCAACTAATTCCTCCACCATCCTGGGCCCAGCCGACCAACCCCCCCTCCTGGAAAGCCCTGTTCTTCCCTCCCCACACCCCTCCACTACCCGGTGGAGAACTTACCTTCCAGCACAGCGATGACTCCAGTGTGAGTAGAGCAGCACCGGCCTCGGAGCCAGCACCGCTTACTCTCTGGGTGCCGCAAAGTGCTTTATGGCACGTTTGCGACACCCTCTGCCAGTCTGTTTCTAGACAGGATTGCGCTGTCTGTTTGTTGGCATCTTGCGATCTCTCTCCCCCCCCCTCCCGCCTCTCCTGCACTTTCTAGGAGCCCAACGTTCTGGGTGAATTTATGCTGTTTATACAAAGGTGTGTGGCTGTAAATCTCAGTGTCAGCTTGGACAACAAGAGCACAGAACTGCATTGCAGAGTGTACTGTAAATCAGGAAACTGGAGGCCTGTTCTAGGAGCTAACGTAGCCCGGAAGTAGGAGGCTAAAGATCAGCAGATTCTCAACCAACTGCTTTTAAGTTCTTCAGAAAGGACAACTTGTTCAGACGCTTACCAGTCACCAACCATGCTTAGTTAGCCTGTGGAATGTGCTGCCACAGGATGTGATTAAGGGGCCACTAGATTGGATGGCTTTAAAAGGGGATTGGACAAAGTCTTTCTGTGGCTACTAGTCATGATGATGGCCTATGTGCTGCTCCAGGTTCAGTGGCCGTCTGCCTCTAAATACCAGCAGTGGCGGTAGAGAAGGGTGCTTTTCTCTCTTGCTGTGTGGGCCACTGTGGCAAACAGGATGCTGGACTAGGTGGGTCTCTGACGTGATCCAGTGAGGCTTTTCTTATGTTCATATATGACTCCTACATTATTCACACACACCCCAAATACCTGAGCAGATGAACCTCCCACACCTCACATCATGCACTCTCCAGCTCTCTTGGAAGTGCCATTCTAAGGCTCGCTCCCCCCCCCCCCCGGAAAATCTAAAGTATTTAGGGCTTTTTACTTTAGATTAGAAAGCAGATGACTAAAGGGGGTGGGTGGGCGTAATAGATTCATAAAATGATGCCTGGTGTGGAGAGGGAGTTTTTCTTTCTCACGCCTAAGCTTAGAACTTAGAACCCAATTAAATGGATCCGCAGGAGATTCAGCACAAGGGGAAAAAAAGACCTTCTATCTCACGGCGCACAATAATTTGTGGGATTTGCCGGCACTGCTGGCAAGTGACCTAGATGGCTTTGCAAGGGAGTTACGCACATTCATGATGGCAGAAAGGTCTGTCACTAGTTGTTATCTCCATGATAAGCATATGGAACCTCCAGGATCAGAGGCAGTATACCTGTGAACACCATTGTGGGAAGAAAACAATGAAGGACAGCTACTGCTTTCATGTCCTGCTTGTCGGCTTCCTGGGGCATCTGGATAGTTGTTGTTGGACGCAGGATGCTGGACTACAAAGATCTTTGGTCTAATCGAACAAGACTCTCATGTTCTTCTGTGATCCCATTGGATGAAAGGCAGTCCTATGGGCTGGCTGGTTTCAACACATACTTCAAATTGTTTGATTTCTCTGCACAATGGCGGCAGCTGTACGGCTGAACCAGCTCCACTGCATCTGAGGCAATATGGAAGTTCTGTTTGTGGTGCTGGATCTGCAGTGACCCATTCACACATGCAAGTCATTCCTTGATGCCATAATCAAGAGATAAGCGCTCATGGGTGAATCCACTCCTTAATTAGCTCCCCCCCCCATCAGGAGAGTGTGCAGTAGTCTCCCACCTTTTGTCTACCTGTACGTGTTCCCATTTCCTGGCCACAATCTTGACACTAAGAACTCCAAGACCATAACATGCCCCCCAAGGGGGGGGGGAAGAATAGGAATACTTTAAAATAACTCCACCCGTTATTTTCTTCTGTTGATGTTTTATGAAGCACCCACCTGCACTGCTAGTCCATAAACTCAAGTGACATGAACTACAAGGGCAGAGATTGCAAGCGACTTTTAATTTGGATTTGGCTGGTTCTTCAGCCTCAAGCTATTGATTTCCTATGGAGATGGATCGCAGCTGTCTCCGCCTGCCTGACAGGTAGTACCCAAGCGTTTTGCTTACTCCTAGCATGTGGAAATATAATGTTTTATTAAGTGTCAGATCAGAGCAGGGGAGGGGAATCAATTGGCTCCTTTATGCTTTTATCCCAAAGATAGGAATAATGACACACACTTAATTTTGATTGCAAAAGGTCAGGGTGATTAATACCACGGACAATGACTAACAGCTCCTTGACAGAGAGATCTTGCTGAGAAAGGAAAGCGTGGAACTTAATGTCTTCATATAAATTTACATTTGCATTAATTCCCAGAGATTCATAGCCTTGTACTGTACATTCTTCTGGGCCAAATGGAACCCTGGTACAATGCCACCGAAGTTCAGTTGCCTGCTGTACAGAATGGTCCTCTTAAGATTACCGTACTTACACATCTCTCTCTCTCTCTCTCTCTCTCTCTCTCTCACACACACACACACACACACACACACACACACTCAACAGCTCAGCATTATTTTCTGCAGCAATTTCTAAATCAAATCCACGTGTGCCCCCCTGCATCATCGAGGAGCGAGACAACCCCGGGTTTCAGATACGGTGGGAGGCAGACGGTACTTTCCAAGAGAGTTGAAGGTGGTACCTTAGAGGTAGTCTATCCCAGAGTGCACATCACCATCATAGGAAACGAGTGGTGTGGCTCAGCGGACGACTTGGCCAGGGACTGCCTGGCCTCCTCGCAGGAGTGGTGCTGCCCTTGGGTGTTCTGGGGCTCAGCCTCTTGAAATATGCCTGCTGCCTTCACCAGCCACTTCTCTTACGCTGTGTCCTGCGCCACCTCCATGCCAGCGACACTTCTTCATCCTGGCTGCTCCTGCCCAGCGGTTCGGCAGCAGGCAGGGTCTTCTTCTGGGGAAGGCAACACCTCATCCAGAAGAGGCATCGGTTTCCCTGCAACGCTAGGTGTCATGTCTGGATGCCGTGGCTGACAAAGCTGCTGCTTGGAAAAGCAAGTGCTTCCTTGGGCGTGAATCCACGGCAAGCTGCCCCCCCCCCCCCCGCTCACGAGCAGCTCGCAGGCCCAAGCAAGCACGGCATTTGCTAGACTTCTCATGGCGAGAAGGCAGCCAGCACCAGGCATGCTCAGGTTCCTTCCGGGGAGACTGAGGCGGGCATGCTCCAGCCACCTGTCCTGGCTGCCGTGGCTCCTTCTCAGTCTGGCCAGGGGGCGTCGTTTGGCTGCCACCCACCAGAGACGGGATCTCGGCTCCATGTACAGCCTTTCTTCCTCCAGCCTGGGGTTCACCCTTTAACCTGGACTGGGCCCAGCACTGGAGCCAGTTGCAGGAGGAGAGAAAGGAATGCTGCCCACTGACCAGACTTTTCTCCCATCCTCGACAGGCCTCTCCCACACGTACACCCCCCCCCCCAAAGACTGCGCAGCTTGAAGCCAAGGGTGGTCTGTCAGGGAGTAGGAGGTGCTATAGCCGAGAGATCTCATTGCAAGGAGACAGGCAGGCCGTTTCTTAACAGAGAGGAGCGTTTATTGATGAAGTAGAAAAAATGGGCAAACAACTAGCCAAAATCAGATACTTGAGTTTACAGACAAAACCAAATAGTGTAAAGTCAAAACAAAGACTAACTAACCCCCCCCCCCCGTTTAGAAGACATTTATGCAGCAGGCCAAAGACTCCTGGCACTTCCATCGGCTGGAGGGGGGGGGTCTGCAAGAGCAGCAGTAACTTTGCTGTTTCTGGAACAAAACACGCAACCTCTCAAACCAACCTCCCCTTGTTATGGGTAGAGGTGTTTGTTTTTGTTGAATACCATAGGATTCCAGCCTATGTCTTACTGAACACAATGGGCTTACTTCTGAGTAAAAGGAATAACACCATTTTCAAACACCTCTAGTTATGGGATATTCAGAAATGGGGTCGTTGTCATTGGCTAGTTCAAAGGTGGGAAACCCCTGCTCAGCCCCTTGGGTCCACGTCAGGTGGGTGGGCTTATCCAATGGACAGCTGCCAGCAAAACCCAACGGGGGTCCAGTGGGTCTTTCCTTTCCACAGGGAATGTCAGCCACTGGCACTGCCCAATACAGCCGGGGTCTGGACTGACCCGCCCAGGGGGCCAGGGGGTTACAGAGGTCATCCTGCAGAGCTGCCCACTCTGCCCTGGCCAGGCCAGCTTGGTTTTCAGCACAGACCAGGGCTTTGCAAAGAAGGCAAAGAGTTCCCCCACCACACGGTTGGCAAACCCTCACTTCCCCTGTTGTATTACTCGACCTCTTTTCAACCAACACCCATCCCACAAACATGCCGCACCCCCCCATCCCTCCACGTACACCCTGAAAACAGACATTTTATAGTTGACAGTCCCCAAGAAGCAGCCTGCCGACCTCAACACCAACGGATCTGCTCACAAGAGCTCCAGCCTCCCATTTCCAGAAGCAAGTTAGTGCTTGCGTCTTCATTAGTGGCTCTACTCATGAGGAAGTGCTCCAGCTTGCCACTTGATGTCGCTAATTTGTGTGCTGCCCTTTCCCCCCCTAGGGGACTGCAAATGCGCCGCAAAGAGCAGCTCAGGAACACACCAGGACAGTGGGACAACGGGGGGGGGGGGGGGGGAAGCAAGGACCCAGGACAAACAAAACGGGTTCAGAAGCAGACTTCTGGAGGCCCAAGAGCCCTCCAGAGAAATGCACATCCCTTCTACGTTGTCACCTCCATGGGAACCTCCAGCTCATGCGCAATAGCGCCACCTCCGCAGCTGAAGTCACATCTTTGGGATAAAAACAAAGCAGAACTCATGTTCAGGAAGGAAAAATACTGCCTGTCTTGCCCTCTCCCTGAGCTCACCCACCTGTTTCTCTCCCAGTGGATATTATATACCTGGATTTTCAGAAGGCGTTTGACATGGTCCCTCATCAAAGGCTCCTGAAAAAACTCCATAGTCAGGGAATAAGAGAGCAGGTACTCTTATGGGTTAGGAACTGGTTGAAGACTAGGAAACAGAGAATGGGTGTCAATGGGCAATTTTCACAATAGCGAGAGGTGAAAAGTGGTGTGCCCCAAGAATCGGTCTTGGGACCGGTGCTTTTCAACTTGTTCATAAACGACCTGGAGTTAGGGATAAGCAGTGAGGTGGCCAAGTTTGCGGACGACACTAAACTTTTCCGGGTGGTGAAGACCAGCAGGGATTGTGAAGAGCTCCAGAAGGATCTCTCCAAACTGGGAGAACGGGCTGCAAAATGGCAGATGCGCTTCAATGTAAGTAAGTACGAAGTGATGCACATTGGGGCAAGAAATCAAAACTTCACATACACGCTAATGGGTTCTGAGCTGTCTGTGACGGATCAGATCTTGGGGTGCTGGTGGACAGGTCGATGAAAGTGACGACCCAATGTGCGACAGCTGTGAAGAAGGCCAATTCCATGCTTGGGATCATTAAAAAAGGGATTGAGAAGAAAACGGCCAATATTAATATGCCGTTGTACAAATCGATGGTAAGGCCGCATCTGGAGTATTGCATTCAGTTTTGGTTGCCGCATCTCAAAAAGGATATAGTGGAACTGGAAAAGGTGCAGAAGAGAGTGACCAAAATGATTAGTGGGCTGGGGCATCTCCCTTATGAGGAAAGGCTACAGCGTTTGGGGCTCTTCAGTCTAGAAAAAAGGCGGCTGAGGGGGGACATGATTGAGACGTATAAAATTATGCATGGGATGGAGACAGTGGATAGAGGGAAATTCTTCTCCCTCTCCACAACACCAGAACCAGGGGACATGCACTAAAATTGAGTGGAGGGAGAGTTAGAACGGACAAAAGAAAATATTTCTTTACCCAGCGTGTAATTCATCTGTGGAACTCCTTGCCACAGGATGTGGTGATGGCATCTGGCCTAGATGCCTTTAAAAGGGGATTGGACAGATTTATGTACAAGCCATGATGGGGATAAGCAACCTCCTGGTTGTAAGAGTAGGTTTTCTTTGTGCCAGGTGCAAGGGAGTGGCAACAGGATACAGGTATCTTGTTGTCTTGTGCTCCCTGAGGCATCTGGTGGGGCCACTGTGTGATACAGGAAGAAGCTGGACTAGATCCAGGGCCTTTGGCCTGATCCAGCAGGGCTCTTCTTATGTTCAAACAATTTGAACTACAAAAGACAGAATAATTTCTGGGGAGGAGCCTGGGGCACATTTCAGTGGTTCTTATTTGCACTATTTTTACCCCGCCTTTCTCCCCGAAGGGACCCAAGGCAGTCTTCCACATCAGTTCTTGATACATGGGGAATCTGTTGCTTGAGGAACACTCCACACCCCAGCAACATCCAGATACATGTTTCACTTCTCAGTTTTAAAGATAACAACAATGTATGTGGAGCGAAAGCAATACTTGCAGTATCTCTGGTAGATGTTTATCCTCTCAATGCAACTTATGAAAGAGCTCCCCCCGGTCATCATCGCTGAGGGAGGTGGCCACGCTCTGTGTTGAGCCCAGACCCAATCTATTTGAACACAGGGCTCATCATTAGCACCAGGGCTACAGCTCATGTCTGGAGCTCCAGAAGAAATCATTGCACTTACTTACTTATGGAAAGAATCTATATCTTAAGCGGAAAGCGGCTAAAGGAAAGATAATAAAACACAAAAGAAATGACAACAAAACAATAAATCCCAATAATGGAATATTAAAAGAGCAGAAGCAGCATAACACAAAACATAAAAATGTTCAAAGCCGCCATAAAGCAACATCCTCGCTGTTTAAACGACAAGGTCTGGAGAAAGAGATTGTTTTAACTTTGCACGTAGAATGGTAATAAAGTGGGTGCCAAGCAAACCTTCCAGCCTCGGGAGGGTTTCCATAGGCAGCAGGGCGCCACTACAGAAAAGACCCCCTCCCTCCCCAGTCACCCTGAAGGTGGGAGCCAGACTCAGAGAAGGACTTCCACAGACCATCTCAATGTATGGGCAGTTAGAAAGAAGGAGCCTCTGAGTATATTCAAAGTGCTAAACTAATGCAATCAACTAGTGAATAACCACAACTGCTTCACACACATGTAAGAGCCAGAGAAAGGGCTTCTCAGCAGAGCTTGATTTTGCAGTAAGGCTGAACAAGCCGCAATAGCATTGTGAGATGGTTTCTAGCTTGCTTGGTTGCAAATATTGCGCACTCTAGAGGTGTGCTGCCCTGGGGGGGGGGTGTCTGCCACCTGGCCAGGCCAGACCTGAACCCTCCGTATCAATGATGCTGGTAGTGCCCAATGCACCTGCAGGGGGCCCAGGCAGGGCGTTGTCCCAGGACCCCAAGCAACCCGGCAGCAGCTATGCCTGCCATATGAATGAACCTTGGTAACCTCTCAAGTTGACTATTCTAACACTTTCTACACACTGCAGTTTTTCCCGGGGATCAAAAATACATTTTAAACACTTGCCGGGAGTCCTGGAGAGCTCCAGAGGGTGTGGGGAGGCCTGCGGACCCCTGCGGAGCGGTGATCTAAAGTTCGGGGAGACCTGCAGAGGGGTCCACAGGCCTCCAGAGCTCTCCAGGACTCCCAGCAAGTGTTTAAAATGTATATTTTACATGGCGGCGGCGATCCCCAGGATCGTCACCATTGCCACCATGCTGTCCCCCCCTTAAGGTGGCAGGGAACAGTATCCAGTTCTAGTGGTGGGTCGTGACCCACCACTTTGAGAACTGCTGGTCCAGAAAGAAGGCACCTGAGGGGGGACATGATTGAGATGTATAAAATTATGCATTGGATGGATAGAGGGAAGTTGTTTTCCTGCTCACACAACACCAGAAACAGGGGACAGCCACCAAAATTGACTGGCAGGAAAGTTAGAACAGACAAAAGGAAATATTTCTTTTGTTGTTGTTGTTCAGTCGTTAAGTCGTGTCCGACCCTTCGTGATCCCATGAACCATATCCCACCAGGCCTTCCTGTCCTCCACTCTCTTCCTGAGTTTGCTCATTTTCATGTTCGTTGCATTGGTGATGCTGTCTAACCATCTCATCCTTTGCCTTCCCCTTCTCCTTTTGCCTTCAATCTTTCCCAGCATCAGAGTCTTCTCCAGAGAGTCCTCTCCTCGCATTAGGTGGCCAAAATATTTGAGTTTCAGTCTCAGTACCTGTCCTTCCAGGGAACAGTCAGGGTTGATTTCATTTAGGATTGACCTAGCATGTAATTCCCCTTCATGGATCATTGCCTTGTCGTGGCGAAGGGGCTTGCGTAACTCAATGAAGCCATGAGCTATGCCGTGCAGGGACACCCAAGACGGACAGGTCGTAGCAGAGAGTTCTGACTAAAAGTGATCCACTGGAGAAGGAAATGGCAACCCACTCCAGTAACCTTGCCAAGAAAATCCCATGAACAGTTCCAAAAGGCTACAAGATATGACGCCGGAAGATGAGCCCCTCAGGTCGGAAGGTGTCCAATATGCTACTGAGGAAGAGCGGAGGACTATTCCAAGTAGACCCAGAAAGAGTGAAGCGGCTGGGCCAAAGCCAATAGGACGTCCAGCTGTGGATGTGTCTGAGGTTGAAAGGAAAATCCAATGCTGCAAGGAGCAATATTGCTTAGGAACATGGAATGTGAGGTCTATGAATCAAGGCAAGCTGGATGTGGTCAAAGATGAGATGATAAGATTGAACATTGACATCTTGGGAATCAGCGAACTAAAATGGACGGGCATGGGCGAATTTAATTCAGGTGACCATCATATCTACTACTGTGGGCATGAATCCCTTAGAAGAAATGGAGTAGCCCTCATAGTCAATAAAAGAGTGGGAAAGGCAGTACTGGGGTGCAACCTCAAAAACGACAGAATGATTTCAGTTCGAATCCAAGGCAAACCATTCAACATTACAGTAATCCAAGTGTATGCCCCAACCACTGATGCCGAAGAAGATGAAGTTGAGCGGTTCTATGAAGACCTACAACACCTTCTAGAACTAGCACCCAAAAAAGATGTCCTTTACATCATAGGAGACTGGAATGCTAAAGTAGGAAATCAAGAAATAAACGGAACAACAGGCAAGTTTGGCCTTGGAGCGCAAAATGAAGCAGGGCGAAGGCTAACGGAGTTCTGTCAAGAGAACACGCTGGTCATAGCAAACACTCTTTTCCAACAACACAAGAGGCGACTATACACCTGGACATCACCAGATGGTCAATACCGAAACCAGATAGATTATGTGCTTTGCAGCCAAAGATGGAGAAGCTCTATACAATCAGTAAAAACAAGACCTGGAGCTGACTGTGGTTCAGATCATGAGCTTCTTCTTGCAAAATTCAGGCTTAAATTGAAGAATGTAGGGAACACCACTAGACCAGTCAGATATGACCTAAACCATATCCCTTATGAGTATACTGGTTGACCTCTGGAATGGGGAAATGACCAGGGCCCTGGATCTGATCGCTCCTGAGCGTCCTCGACCTAGCCGCAGAGTCAAAGCGGCCCCTTGGTTTACTGAGGAGCTGCGGACGATGAAGCGGCAGGGCAGAGGCCTAGAGCGACGGTGGCGGAAAACTTGTGCTGACTCCGACCGGGCACGGGCTAGAGCTCACTTCAGAGCCTATTCCGTGGCGGTGGCGGCAGCTAAGAGGGCTTTCTTTTCTGCCGGCATCGCGTCCGCGGAGAACCGTCCAGCTGAGCTTTTCCGTGTAGTCCGGGGCCTGCTCCATCTGGCCCCCCCAGTAGATGGGGCGGAACACACGGTGGCTCGCTGTGACGAGTTTGCAAAGCACTTCGTGGACAAAGTCGATCGGATTCAGCATGACTTGGATGCTGCGTTAGCAGTATCTAATGATGTCCCTGAGGCACCTGTCTGTTGTTCTTCCTGGGATTCTTTTCAGCTTGTAGAACCTGAGGATGTGGACAAGATTCTTTGGAGCGTGAGACCATCTGCTTGCCCACTTGACCCTTGTCCGGCATGGCTGATTAGAGCTGCCCGGGTGGGGCTGGCTGAGTGGACGGGGAGGGTGGTAAATTCATCTCTGAGGGAGGGGGTGGTGCCGCTGTCTTTGAAGCAGGCGGTGGTGCGCCCCCTCCTGAAGAAACCCTCCTTGGATCCTACGATTTTGAACAACTTCCGGCCAGTCTCAAATATCCCGTTTCTGGGCAAGGTGATCGAGCGGGTAGTGGCGTCTCAGCTTCAGAGGGTCTTGGAGGAAGCTGATTATCTGGATCCATTCCAGTCTGGCTTCAGGCCGGGGTTCGGGACAGAGACGGCCTTGGTCGCCTTGGTGGATGACCTGCGCCGGGGACTGGACAGGGGGAGTGCGTCCCTGTTGGTCCTGCTGGACCTCTCGGCGGCTTTTGACACCATTGACCATGGTGTCCTTCTGGGTCGGTTGGCTGGGTTGGGGCTTGGAGGCACCGTTCTGAGGTGGTTCCGCTCCTTCCTGGCTGATAGATCCCAGAAGGTGGTGCTGGGGGATGCTTGTTCGGCACCCTTGCCCTTGAGGTGTGGGGTGCCGCAAGGGTCAATTCTATCCCCCATGCTGTTTAATATCTATATGAAGCCGCTGGGAGAGGTCATCCGGGGATTTGGGGTAGGGAGTCATCAGTATGCGGATGACACCCAGCTCTTTCTCTCCTTTCCACCTGACTCCAAGGGGGCGGTCGATGTCCTGAATCGTTGTCTGGAGGCAGTTGGGAGCTGGATGGGGGCTAACAAGCTGAAATTAAATCCTGATAAGACAGAGGTTCTGTTGGTCCAGAAGTCTACGACTCAGGTACTGGATCATCGTCCTGCTCTGAATGGGGTTGTACTCCCTCTGAAGGAGCAGGTCCGCAGCTTGGGGGTTCTCCTGGATGCGCAGCTGCTCCTGGATTCCCAGGTGGCGGCTGTGGCCAGGGGGGCTTTTGCCCAGCTTCGGCTGGTGCGCCAGCTGCGACCGTACCTGGATCGTGCAGACCTGGCCACGGTGACCCATGCCCTAGTGACATCTAGACTAGATTACTGCAATGCGCTCTACGTGGGGCTGCCTTTGAAGACTGTTCGGAAACTGCAACTAGTGCAGAATGCGGCGGCCCGGGTGGTTGCTGGGGCCTGTCGGTTCGACTCAGTCGGACCGTTGCTTCAGCGGCTACACTGGCTGCCGGTTCGTTTCCGGGCACAATTCAAAGTGCTAGTTTTGACTTTTAAAGCCCTTTACGGCTCGGGTCCAGGGTATTTGAGGGACCGCCACCTTCCTTATAATCCGACCCGTACTCTGAGGTCATCAGGGGGGGCCCTGTTGACCGTGCCGCCACTGACGGAGGTGAGGGGGATGGCAGCGCGGAATAGGGCCTTCTCGGCAGTGGCGCCCCAATTATGGAATTCCCTCCCCCTGGAATTAAGAACGGCTCCCTCCTTAGAGACCTTTCGGCGGGGCCTCAAGACATTTTTATTTAGATCAGCATTTGATGTCTGACATGGTGGGCTGGCTTTTTAACAAATTGCTTTTAACAAATGTGGATGACCCACTGGGGCTGTTTGTTTTAATTGTTTTTAATTATTTTAATTCTTGATTTTAAATGTATTTATGTATTTTAATATTTTTGTTGTAAGCCGCCTTGGTTGCCCTGGTGGGAGAAAGGCGGGGTAAAAATTCTATAAATAAATAAATAAATATACAGTGGAGGTGAAGAATAGGTTTAGGGCACTAGACCTGGTAGACAGAGTGCCTGAAGAACTATGGACGGAAGTTCGTAACATTGTACAGGAGGCAGCAACTAAAACCATCCCAAAGAAAAAGAAATGCAAGAAAGCAAAGTGGCTGTCAGATGAGGCTTTACAAATAGCTGTGGAAAGAAGGAATGCGAAAAGCAAGGGTGAAAGGGAAAGATATAAACAACTGAATGTAGAGTTCCAGAGAATAGCAAGGAGAGATAAGAAGGCCTTCTTAAATGAACAATGCAAGGAAATCGAGGAAAACAACAGAATGGGGAGGACTAGAGATCTCTTCAAGAAAATTGGAGATATCAAGGGAACATTTTGTGCAAAGATGGGCATGATAAAGGATAAAAAAGGCAGAGACCTGACAGAAGCAGAAGAGATTAAGAAGAGATGGCAAGAATACACAGAAGAACTATACAAGAAAAATCTTAATGTTCCTGATGACCACGCTGGTGTGGTCACTGACCCAGAGCCGGACATCCTAGAGAGCGAAGTCAAGTGGGCCTTAGATAGCATTACTAACAACAAAGCTAGCGGAGATGATAATATCCCAGCTGAGCTACTTAAAATCCTAAATGATGATGCTGTGAAAGTGCTGCACTCAATATGCCAACAAATTTGGAAAACTCAGCAGTGGCCAAAGGATTGGAAAAGGTCAGTTTACGTTCCAATTCCAAAGAAGGGCAGTGCCAAAGAGTGTTCAAACTATCGCACAATTGCACTCATTTCACATGCTAGCAAGGTTATGCTCAAAATTCTACAAGCTAGGCTTCAGCAGTACGTGGACCGAGAACTACCGGATGTACAAGCTGGGTTTCGAAGAGGCAGAGGAACTAGAGATCAAATTGCCAACATGCGCTGGATCATGGAGAAAGCACGAGAGTTCCAAAAAAACACCTACTTCTGCTTCATTGACTACGCAAAAGCCTTTGATTGTGTGGATCACAACAAACTGTGGCAAGTTCTTAAAGAGATGGGGATACCAGACCACCTTACCTGTCTCCTGAGAAACCTGTATGCGGGTCAAGAAGCAACAGTTCGAACCGGCCATGGAACAACTGATTGGTTCAAAATTGGGAAGGGAGTACGGCAAGGCTGTATATTGTCACCCTGCCTATTTAACTTATATGCAGAGTACATTATGAGAAATGCAGGGCTGAATGAATCGCAAGCCGGAATCAAGATTGCCGGGAGAAACATCAACAACCTCAGATATGCAGACGATACCACTCTAATGGCAGAAAGTGAAGAAGAACTAAAGAGCCTCTTGATGAGAGTGAAAGAGGAGAGTGCAAAAGTTGGCTTGAAACTCAACATTAATAAAACTAAGATCATGGCATCTGGTCCCATCAATTCCTGGCAAATAGAAGGGGCAGAAATGGAAGCAGTAACAGATTTTACTTTTTTGGGTTCCAAGATCACTGCAGACGGAGACAGCAGCCATGAAATTAAAAGACGCTTACTCCTTGGAAGGAAAGCTATGGCAAATTTAGATAGCATAATAAAAAGCAAAGATATCACCATACCAACAAAAGTTCGTATAGTCAGGGCGATGGTGTTCCCAGTAGCAATGTATGGTTGCGAGAGCTGGACCATAAGGAAGGCTGAGCGCCGAAGAATAGATGCTTTTGAACTGTGGTGCTGGAGAAGACTCCTGAGAGTCCCTTGGACTGCTAGGAGATCAAATCAGTCAATCCTAAATGAAGTCAACCCTGACTGTTCCCTGGAAGGACAGGTACTAAGGCTGAAACTCAAATATTTTGGCCACCTAATGCGAAGAGAGGACTCTCTGGAGAAGACTCTGATGCTGGGAAAGACTGAAGGCAAAAGGAGAAGGGGAAGGCCAAGGATGAGATGGTTAGACAGCATCACCGATGCAACGAACATGAAAATGAGCGAACTCAGGAAGATAGTGGAGGATAGGAAGGCCTGGCGGGATATGGTTCATGGGATCACGAAGGGTCGGACACGACTTAACGACTGAACAACAACAACAACAAAAGCATGTAATTAATCTGTGGAACTCGTTGACACAGGATATTGTGATGGCACCTGTCCTATATGTTTTTATAAAAAGGGGTTGGAAAGATTTATGGAGGAAAAGTTCATCACAGCTTAAAGCCATGATGATGATTGCATGCAACCTCCAGGTTTTAGAGGTAGCCCATCTCTGAATGCAGATGCAAGGGAGTGGCAACAGGATTTCATGTTGTCTTGAGTGCCCCCAAAGGCATCTGGTGGGCCACTGTGAGTTACAGGTAGCTGGACTAGATGGGCCCTTGGCCTGATCCTGCAATGGCTCTTCTTATGTTCCTAAACAAAACCAAAGTTTAAAACAGTTGGAAGCCAATTCAGGAGGGGAATAAAATAACTTTGCTGCCCTCTTGTGGGGAAAAATTTGTGTGACCAAGCTAGAAGATGGGTGTTTGTTCCGCACACTGAAACTGGCTTTCCTGTCCTACCTGTTCCTTCCTCATTGCAAAAGGAATGGTGCCGCACAAAATCTCCTGAATACAGCAGAGGGAGCCACAGTCTAGGAAGCTGAGCACACAGCAGCAAGATACTGTCCCCCACTCCTGTTTCCCCAAGTAAGCACAGTCTACTCTAGGCAAATGTCCCTCCTCCTGCCAGCCATTGGGGGGGGGGGGCTCTTATTTATCAAAGACATTATTATTAACAGTGGTTTGTTCCGAAACCAGGATCTGAAACAACACTTTGATCAAATGTCTGTACGCCAAACTTTTGTGAAAAGCAGTGCTGAACACTTGGAGCTGCCTTGTATGGAGTCAGGCTCTGGCTTCAACTACTGACAGCAACCCCCAGGGCTTAGATAGGGGCCTTTCCCAACACAATGGAGAAATGTCACCAGGGATTGAAACTGGGGCCTTCTGCATGCCCAGCATGTGCTCCACCACTAAGCTATGGCCCTCTCCCCATAAAGAAAGATACAGCCACCTGATCTCCCTGGGCAGGGATGGTCTGGGGTTGAACCCAGGACCTCTGCCACAGGCAAGCTGTCTGGCCTGATAAGCCTCTAGTCTGGAGACAAAAATCACAAGAACATCTCCAGGTGAGCAGACGATGGTCCCATGATCTCGAGGCCTGAAGCAGTCGTGCCAGGTCAGCAGTCTCTGCGGCTGTGTGCGCTGAGAAGCAATTTGGCCAGGCCAGGTGAGCTTGGCGCTACTGATGCTGCAGGTATCCACTGAAGGCATGCTGGCAGGGTGGAAACAAATAGCATGGGCTTTGCCTTCACCCCAGATTGGGTAACTTTTGCCTTTTTTGTCTTTTAGCAGTGGGGGGGGGGAGAACAGGGGAGCGTTAGAAAAGCAGAGAGTCTAAACCTCCTTTTGTGTCTTTGGACAAGGAGGTCACAGCAATCAGCCCTGCCTCCTCTGAAAGAGAGCCTTCTTCTACCTCATAGAGCTGTTGCGAGCAGGATAAAAAGCGGGGGGGGGGGGTATGTGCTTCTGCAAGCCCCTTGAAAGAAGCATATGAGGAAAACTTTATCCACAAAGAGCTCCACTAGTGCAATGCTTGATAATACTATATGATTTAACATGGAAAACCATAAATAAATGAACGATTGCGAGATCTTCCCTATTTTGTCTCAGCAGAACGTTGTCTCAGTGGTGCCTCTCTTGGGTTTCTTTTTAAAGTAGACTATGAGCCCCTTAGGGCATTAGACCTGGTAGACAGAGTGCCTGAAGAACTATGGATGGAAATTCGTAACATTGTACAGGAGGCAGCAACTAAAACCATCCCAAAGAAAAAGAAATGCAAGAAAGCAAAGTGGTTGTCAGATGAGGCTTTACAAATAGCTATGGAAAGAAGGAATGCAAAAAGCAAGGGTGAAAGGGAAAGATATAAACAACTGAATGCAGATTTCCAGAGAACAGCAAGGAGAGATAAGAAGGCCTTCTTAAATGAACAATGCAAGGAAATCGAGGAAAACAACAGAATGGGGAGGACTAGAGATCTCTTCAAGAAAATTGGAGATATCAAGGGAACGTTTTAACATAAGAAGAGCCCTGCTGGATCAGGCCAAAAGCCCATCTAGTCCAGCTTCCTGTGTCACACAGTGGCCCCACCAGATGCCTCAGGGAGCACACGAGACAACAAGATACCTGTGTCCAGTCGCCACTCCCTTGCACCTGGCACAGAGAAAACCCACTTCTAAAAACCAGGAGGTTGCTTATGGCTTGTAACCTGTGATGGTCTTTTCCTCCATGAATTTGTCCAAACCCCTTTTAAAGGCATCTAGGCCAGGTGCCATCACCACATCCTGTGGCAAGGAGTTCCACAGATGAATCACACGCTGGGTAAAGAAATATTTTCTTTTGTCTGTTCTAACTCTCCCTCCACTCAATTTTAGTGTGTGTCCCCTGGTTCTGGTGTTGTGCGAGAGGGAAAAGAATTTCCCTCTATCCACTCTCTCCATCCCATGCATAATTTTATAAGTCTCAATCATGTCCCCCCTCAGGCGCCTTTTTTCTAGGCTGAAAAGCCCCAGACGCTGTAGCCTTTCCTCGTAAGGGAGGTGCTCCAGCCCACGAATCATTCTGGTCGCTCTTTTCTGCACCTTTTCCAATTCAATTATATCCTTTTTGAGGTATGGTGACCAGAACTGGACACAATACTCCAGATGTGGCCTTACCATCGATTTGTACAAAGGCATAATGATATTGGCCGTTTTATTCTCAATCCCCTTTTTAATGATCCCGAGCATGGAATTGGCCTTCTTCACAGCCGCCGCACACTGGGTCGACACTTTCATCGACCTGTCCACCAGCACCCCAAGATCTCTCTCTTGATCCGTCACAGACAACTCAGAACCCATCAGCGTATATGTGAAATTTTGGTTTCTTGCCCCAATGTGCATCACTTTGCACTTACTTACATTGAAGCGCATCTGCCATTTTGCTGCCCATTCTCCCAGTTTGGAGAGATCCTTCTGGAGCTCTTCACAATCCCTGCTGGTCTTTACCACCCGGAAAAGTTTAGTGTCATCCGCAAACTTGGCCACCTCACTGCCTATCCCCAACTCCAGGTCATTTATGAATAAGTTGAAAAGCACCGGTCCCAAGACCGATCCTTGGGGCACACCGCTTTTCACCTCTCGCCATTGTGAAAATTGCCCATTGACTCCCACTCGCTGTTTCCTGGTCTTCAACCAGTTCCTAATCCACAAGAGGACCTGCCCTCTTATTCCCTGACTGTGGAGTTTTCGCAGGAGCCTTTCATGAGGGACCGTGTCAAACGCCTTCTGAAAATCCAGATATATAATATCCACGGGTTCGCTCGCATCCACATGCCTGTTGACCTTTTCAAAAAATTCTAACAGGTTTGTGAGGCAAGACTTCCCCTTGCAGAAGCCATGCTGACTCTCCCTCAGCAGAGCTTGTTCTTCTATGTATTTTAAGATTTTATCCTTAATGAGACTTTCCACCATCTTCCCTGGAACAGATGTTAGGCTGACCGGCCTGTAGTTTCCCGGGTCCCCCCTCCTTCCTTTTTTAAAGATTGGCGTGACATTAGCTATCCTCCAATCCTCTGGCACATTGGCCGTTTTAAGGGACAAGTTGCATATTTGGGTCAAGAGGTCAGCAACTTCATTCTTGAGTTCCTTCAGAACTCTTGGGTGGATGCCATCCGGGCCTGGTGATTTATTGATCTTTATTTTGTCAATTAAGTCTGAGACATCTTCTCTTTTAACCTCTATTTGACTTAATTCTTTAGTCAGGGGAGACCGTTCCGGCAGTGGTATTTGCCCGAGGTCTTCTGCCGTGAAGACAGATGCAAAGAACTCATTTAATTTCTCTGCAGTCTCCAAGTCCCCTTTTATCACCCCTTTCTCTCCCTCACCATCCAGCGGACCCACCGTTTCCCTGGCAGGTTTCCTGCTTCTAACATATTTGAAGCTTTTATTATTCCCTTTTATGTTGCCTGCCATACGTTCCTCAAAGTCTTGCTTGGCCTCCCGTATCATCTTTTTACATTTCTTTTGCCACAGTTTGTGCTCCTGTTTATTTTCCTCATTAGGGCAAGACTTCCATTTACGGAAGGAAGCTTCCTTGCCTTTTATAGCCTCCTTAACTGTGCTTGTTAGCCATGCGGGCATCCTCCTGGACTTGGTCGAGCCCTTCCTCCTTTGTGGGATACACTCCCGCTGGGCCTCTATGACTGTTGTTTTAAACAGCCTCCATGCACTCTGGAGCGATTGGACTCTTTTTACCTTCCCTTTCAGCTTTTTCTTAACTAGTCTTCTCATTTTGGGGAAGTCTGCCCTTCGGAAGTCAAGGGTTTTCGTGTCAGATTTGCTCGGCACTCTCCCTCCGACATGCATGGCGAAACGGATCGCAGCATGGTCACTGTTCCCCAACGGTTCGGTAACATTTACCTCCCTGACCAGATCTTGAGTGCCACACAATATCAAGTCCAGAGTCACCTGTCCTCTGGTCGGTTCCGTGACAAGCTGCTCTAAGGCACAGTCATTTAACATATCTAGAAATCCAGTCTCTCTTTCATGACCTGAGCATGAATTGACCCAGTCGATGTGAGGATAATTGAAGTCCCCCATGACTACAACCCTGTCTCTCGTTGACACCTCCCTGATTTGCTTCCTCATTTCAAGATCCCCTTCAGGTTTTTGATCTGGAGGACGGTAGCATGCCCCTACTATTACATCACTCTTTGAGCCTGGTAATCTAACCCACAGTGATTCTACGGAGGAGTCAGAGCCCCCCTCCAGCTCTACTCTGGTGGATTTTACCCCCTCTTTGACATAGATGGCCACCCCACCTCCATTTTGTGCAAAGATGGGCATGATAAAGGATAAAAAAAGGCAGGGACCTAACAGACGCAGAAGAGATTAAGAAGAGATGGCAAGAATACACAGAAGAACTATACAAGAAAGATCTTAATGTTCCTGATGACCACGCTGGTGTGGTCACTGACCCAGAGCCGGACATCCTAGAGAGTGAAGTCAAGTGGGCCTTAGGTAGCATTACTAACAACAAAGCTAGCGGAGATTATCCCAGCTGAGCTACTTAAAATCCTAAATGATGATGCTGTGAAAGTGCTGCACTCAATATGCCAACAAATTTGGAAAACTCAGCAGTGGCCAAAGGATTGGAAAAGGTCAGTTTACGTTCCAATTCCAAAGAAAGGCAGTGCCAAAGAGTGTTCAAACTATCACACAATTGCACTCATTTCACATGCTAGCAAGGTTATGCTCAAAATCCTACAAGCTAGGCTTCAGCAGTACGTGGACCGAGAACTACCCGAAGTACAAGCTGGGTTTCGAAGAGGCAGAGGAACTAGAGATCAAATTGCCAACATGCGCTGGATCCTGGAGAAAGCACGAGAGTTCCAAAAAAAAAACACCTACTTCTGCTTCATTGACTACGCAAAAGCCTTGATTGTGTGGATCACAACAAACTGTGGCAAATCCTTAAAGAGATGGGGGTACCAGACCAACTGGTATGGCTTCCATGGCATCACGAAGGGTCGGACACGACTTAACGACTGAACAACAACAACAACAACAACATGAGCCCCTTTAGGTTGAGGGATCAGCTTCTCATTTATTTTACTCGGCAAACAGCTTGGAAAGCTTTTTTCAAGAGTGGTAGAAAGACTGGCTTGTTGGTCTAGGGGTGTGACTCTCACCTTGGGAGTAGGTTCAATTCCAAGCAAGGCCATGCATGCACCAAGGGGACGAGGGGGCTCACCTTTTTTCAAGAAGAGTCTTCAAAGGCTGTTTTCAGAGATTCTCTAGGGCAGGGATTTTTAACTGGGGGTAACCATACCCCTTGGGGGCACAGGAACCAAATGACTTGATCGCTGAATAATTAAAAAAAGTTGTTCTGTTAGATTACTATCACTATCAATATGGATTGGGGCGTTCTGTTCCTAGCTTCTTCTTGTTGTTCAGTCGTGATCCCATGTAAAGTAAAGAACCATATCCCTATGTAAAGTAAAACCAAGCTATTGACATCTTTTGAAGTCATGCTGGTACCTAATAGTTGGGCAGGTGATAACGATCTTGAAAGTCTGGCAAAGGGAGGGTATGTGGAGACATATTGGGCAATTCATCGGGTGTGTGTAATTGTCAAGGTTAAGAGCCCCTGCTCTAGAGAGGCTTTTCCTGCTTCAAACAGGGGGCTGGACTAGATGGCCTCGACGATCCGATCCCCCGCAGCTTTCACCCCTTCCCTCCATGTGTGACTGTCTACTCTTGTCGCTTTTAAATGGGGGAGAGGGGAGGAGATGGACCGGCAGAGTGTATGAGCATTTTAGGTTTAGCTAATACTTCGTAATGAACTTGATAGGCCTATTCTCCCACCGAGGGTCTCGCTCCTCTGAGCCCCCGCGCCCCGTCCTGTCCCCAGGCGAATCTCAGCGCCCTCCCCTTTCCGTCGGCCTCCTTCCCCGGCTCGCCCCTCTGCGCCCCCCGCCGCTTCCTCTTCCCCGCCGAGAACGCGGCCTTGCGGAACAATGGGTAGCCATGGCGACCGGCGAGGCCTGCCCGCAGCCCCGCGCCGGCCTGGCCCAGGCAGAGGGGGTGGCGGGCGGGCGGCCGGGCGAGCGGCGGCCCCGGGTCCAACCATGCTAAGCCACAGGTAGCCGGGACGAAACGGGCCGGGGGAGGGAGCTCTCCTGACCTGAGGGGCCCCAGGCAGCCTGGGCGCTCGGAGTCGGGGTGGGTCTCCAAGAGCCCCCGTCGGCGGGGGAGGGCCCCCAATATCGCGCCCACAAGCCCCTCCCTTTAGCCCGTTCATGCTCTGCGTGGTTGTCTACGAATAGTGGGGGGGGGCGCCCCCCACGCCTGGGTTCAGGTGAAGGGAGACGCAGCCTGGGGCGAGGAGGGGGCTGTGCTGCCGCCCCTCTCCTGTTTCGCCCCCTCTCCAAGAAGTGCTGCAGGGCAACAGCCTTGTGTGAGTCATGATGACCCTAGGTGAGGAACTTGAAAGGGGGGGGGGGCTGGCCGGCCCAGGGGGATTTGAACCCAGCCCTCCCTAGCCTCCTGCCTAGTCTTAGTCAAAAACATGCTCACCGCTGCCCGTGTTGGCTACATCCAGGGATACGCTGCGTGGCAGATACGCCAGGGGACAACACACACGGTATACGCGGTGGGGACACGTTGCCATTACAGAGATGATTTGGCAGTGCGCCATCCATGCACAGCCACTGGTTCCTTTCTTGCCTGAGGATTGTGGAAAGGCTGAGTGTAGGCCTCTCGTGCTGAGAAGACTAGTAAAACTCATTGTGTGAATTAACTGACATCAGGTGCTTCCAGCTTCAATGCCTGTCGATAAACCGGCAGACTCCAGTTTAAACAGCCACCAGATTTGGTATTTTAATAGCTTGCAAAGTGGAGGAGATGATACATAAAAAATGTTGTGAGGTTGTTTAGAGCCAGAAGTCCTCCTCCAAAGCCCATCCGTGAGGCTGACTGGGACCCGCAGTCCACCTCCATCTGCCAAGTCTCCTCTTTCCCTTCTCCTCCTCCTCTGCTTCCCTGGATTGAAAACGGAGTGACAGAAAAAGTATGGAGAGCGGGGTGATGTGCTAGAGTGGAGGTGTTCTCTTCTAACCCACCTGTCTTCTCTCCTCCATACTTCCTCCTCTGCTCTGTCCTCTTCTTCCTTTTCCAGTCCAGAAAGTGGGAGAAGGAGAGGCTGGCACATCACCAGGTAAGGGGAGAGAGAATTTGGCATGCTGCCTTCTTAGACACCCAGATGTTTTGGGTCAGCTCTGGCCGCCTTCCCTCGTGGAAGAAGACTGAGAAAGATAAAACAGCCTGACTTTAGGAGCTCCAAATCTAGCCAAAAACAAACATTGGCTTTACATTTAAATTGACTGATCCTACTTTGATCCAAAAGGATATAGTTGAATTGGAAAAAGTGCCGAGAAGAGCGACCAAAATTATTAGTGGGCTTTCCCTTATGAGGAAAGACTGCAGCGTTCGGGGCTCTTCAGTCAAAAAAGGCACCTGAGGGGGGACATGATTGAGACGTATAAAATTATGCATGGGATGGAAAGAGGGACGCTTTTCCCTCTCGCAAAACACCAGAACCAGGGGACATGCACTAAAATTGAGTAGAGTGAGAGAGAGTTAGAACAGACAAAAGAAAATATTTTTTTCATCCAGCATGTAATTCATCTGTGGAACTCCGTGAGGAAGAATCCCCCCACTGTAAGAGCTGCCCAGCACTGGAGCAGTCTGTTTGTGCAGTAGTGGGCTCGCCCTCCCTGGAGGTTTTCAAGCAGAGGCTGGATGGCTGCCTGTCAGGGATGCTGTAGCAGGTGCCTGCATTGAGCAGGGGTTGTCTGTGGTCCTATTATTCCGCTTAAGGGCCTCTCTATACAGTACGTTTTGCATTATGATTCAACAACACGGCCCACAGTTCCCTGACTTCCCCATATCTCATGCACTCTGCTCTCCTCACCCCGCCAGGCTGGTTTTGTGAGTCTGCCCTGATATTGTCCTCTATTCTTGGCACAATGGATGACAACAAAGTGGTTTCTTATTTGAGCACAAGATAATATAAGGACCAGATATAATAAAGGACAATAATCCCTACTCACCCAGCCACATGGCCCCCCAAATAAAGCAGTCTAGAGGCACCACAAACCTGTAGTGGGAGTATATATTTTGCAACTGCAGAAATCATTGCAAAGCGGAGGATCTCATCTGCTCCATTCCATCTCTGCTTTCCATAGAAATGTGCAATACGGGCTGCCTGGTAAATGCACAAAACAGAGATTTTGTGATGATGATGGTGGGGGAGTTGATGATGATTGAAGCCTCCAGAAGTGATTGGATCAGCTGCCTGCCTGTGGCAGGCCTATGTAGCCAGAAGGCTCCCATTGACTGAACTGTTTGGTCCTAAGTGTCTGCCTGGAGACTGGAGGCACACATCGGCTACCCCACTCAGATCCTAGAGAGAAACAGGGCAGGCAAAAAGGGCCTGTGTGAAAAGACAGGAACTGAAGAGGGGCCTAAGAAAGGAATCGGTGGGGTCAGAGACAGCAGCCAGGCAGGGGGAGCTGGAGGGCCTAGGAAAGGAGGAGGAATCCTGAATAATGAAAGGGAGAAAGCCAGAAAAGGGAGTCAGGGGAGACGGGACCAGAATGGGCAGGGAGCCAGGAGCTTCAGAGCAAGGGAAGGCTGCTGAAGTTCACCTCTTAGTTTGAAGTAACCAACCACATCTTTGTCAGCATGTCTGTTATTGACTAGCTTTTCCTTTGGGCCTTTGTTTTGTTATTGCTGCTTTCCAGTCCAGCCATGATGAACATTGGAACTATTGATGTCTATTTGAACAAGTTAGGAACCAACCACCAGACTGTGGTATACAGTGATGAGGAGCAGGGGAACGAAGCCTGGAAGATATACATGGAGCGGAAAAATGTTGTTCTGGAATTCCTGCACTCTGACCTGAGCCTCCACCTACTCAAACGCCACCACAAGAGGATTGAGCTCCTGAAAAAATGCTCCTATTACATTGAAATCCTGCCTAAGCACTTGGCGCTGGGAGATCAGAACCATCTGATGCTTCCCACCACCATGTTCCAACTGATAGACCCCTGGAGGTTTCAGAGGATGAAGAAAGTGGGGACCATCCAAACGGAGATCCAGCTGCTGCTCCTGTCGGACCTGTTGGAACAGCTGGAGAGAGGTCGGGAAGAGCTGGTCCACTTCCTCGAGACCTACGACATGATGACTTTCCTCTCCAGGTGGGACCTTGTCAAAAAAAGGTTGTCCTGTCTCTCTGAGCAGATGGATAATTTCCTTGCTATGCTGGTTCCTGGAAGGTTGTACGTCAAGCACCGTCTGGTATCAGATGTGGGGGTGACCAAACTCCCACACATCAGGCTCGTTCTTAGCACTAAAATGCCAGTCATGTTTGACCGAAAGGAGTCGGTGGCACAGGAGGACTGGGTGAGTCTCAAATGGTTTGTCACTAGTCAGCAGCCGCAGCTCGAACAGTACGAACTCTGTTTTAAGCTGCTGGAGCCCAGGACTCCCCAGGAGAGAGTCCACTGTGGAATCATGCCAGTCGCCTCCAACACGTGTGAAATCCGCAACCTGCTGCCCGACCGGTTTTATCGGTTCACAGTCAAAAGAGCAGAGACTTACACCCTTGTCTATGAACTGTGGCATGATTCCATCACGCTTAAGACAAAACCATATCTTGAGGAAGCCATGGACAGCTCCATGTCCGAATCCTGACTTTCCCATCTTAGCAAATCACAAGGAATGTAAAATAAGCCAAATTAAAAACTTATTTTTAAAGGTTTTGCATCAATGCATAAGCTTTTTCTTGATTTGAGTGGAAACTGGACAAACCTTAAAGCTGCCAACAGAAATATTGAAAGGCGCAAGGTCTAACCCTAAAACCTTTATTGAAGTTTTGTGTATCAGTGGGCAAGAGGGCTTGATGAAAAATTAACGGTTAAAAAGTGAGTTTAAATTTAAAAGAGATATTTAAAGAGTACTACATTACTTAACTAAAAAAGGTGATAGATGGAGCAATTTTTGTAGCAGCTGGAATGTGAACTGTAGTGTAATTACATGTGGAATGTAGTGTAATTGCCAATCACCCAATCGTTTTATAAGCTCTTGCTCTTAGAATGGGTCATTGATATGGAACAGCAAGGCAAGTCTTCCTTGCCACATCTCATGGTATCTCATCCCAGGGAAGGGCTGTAGCTCAGTGGAAAAGCAGCTGCTTTGCATGCAGAAGGTCCTAGGTTTGATCCTTGGCAGTACTCCAAGTGTGGCAGAAAAAAAAATTCTGTCTGAAGTCTTAGGGATCTGCTGCCAGCCAGTGTTGGGGCACTGCTGCCAGCCAGTGTTTGCATTATTATTCTGAATATTGAATTAGATGAATTAGACTCAGTATAAGATGGTTGTCTGTGTTTGTAATTATTGTACAGTACTCCCCCCATATCTGCTGGGGATATGTTCCAGGCCCCTCCGTGGATACTTGAAACCGTGGATAAGAGCGAACACCCCCTCCATGGTTTCCTGAGGGCCCTCCCACCCTGCAGGCAGGCATGCTTGCCCCCCCAGCTCTTATTTTTCTTTCAGCAAGCTTTGTTTCTTCCTTAAAACAAACAGAGAAGCAGCCTCCATTGCAGGCAAGTAGAACGAGACTAAGTCCTAGAGAGGCTCTGCAAGTTTTCTGTTAACCATGCAGAGCCTCTCTAGTACTTACTTAGTCTCTTTTTACTTCTCCTGTTTGTTTAAGGAAGAAACAAAGCTTACTGGGGAAAAAAGTAAAAGCCGGGGGGGGGGGTGTCCCCCTGCAATCCGTGGATAACTGAAACCATGGATAGCGAATCCGTGGATATGGGGGCCTACCTGTATTTGTTTCTGTTGTATGCTTCATCAGCTCAGAATGTCCCAATTCATGTGCTGGGAAGCCCCAAACAAGTGAGGAAGATGGGGAACAGTATTGTGTTGTCTGGTGGATGGTCAGCAAGGGAAAACAAGAGCCTGGAACCCAGAACGTTATGAAGAATACAGTCATGGGCTGCATTTGGTGGATATTGGCCTGTAGGGAAAGATGGATTGAATATTGCCCAACCTAAATTTAGGGCCCAGTCCTTTCCCCCAGTAGCCCAGACCATGTAGCCCAGACCCCCACTAGTCCAGACCAGCGTGCACTGATGGAGTGCATGCTGCATGCCATGGGAGGGGGGGGGGACCAGATGGCCCAGGAGAGGTAGTACAAATCTTTAGGCCGCCTGGCCTCCAATCAGTGTTCCCTCTCTAAGGGATCTGCACTGCTGCGGACCCCTTTAGCATCTGTGCAGCATCTCGACTCATTGTAGTGCTTCCAGACATTCGGCAATGACATCATCGCTTCACTTCTGGGTTACCGAGCTCAGCTGGGAGGTGTGCAGCTGCACAGTTGCACACCTTAGAGGGAACACTGCCTCCAGTGGGTCTCCTCGGACCTACGCATGGCATGAGTCCAAGGAGATTCCTGGAGTGTGGGCGGGAAGGGGGGATGGGATCTCTGTGTGTGCTGCTGCCGCCAAGGACCTCCCCTCCCACCCCTATCCGTCCCTGAACCGCCAAAGACACGGGACGGAAGAGGTTCAGTGGGCTGATGTCACCCACGTGCAGCCTCTGGTCCACCAAAGGGCAGAATGGCGTTCCCGCCGTTGGTCCAGGACAAAAGCTGATGGATCTTGAGATCTGTCACCATAAACCAGAGGTGTTACTAGAGTTTGCATCACCCAATACGAGAGCTCATCTGGTCACCCCAGTGGTGTCGCTTGGGTTGGTGTCACCCAGTGCAGTAACTCATGGTGTCACCCCCCATTAACTTTATTTTAATACTGTATATAACAGTACAGGTCACCGAACAAATCCGTAACCAACAAAAAAACAGTGGCCAACTTGATGACACTCACACAACTGAATCAGAGTTCTAGTATTAGCTCTGAGACCTAGAAATGAGAGCTGACTCATACTAACACCTTATTGGTTCCGTGCTGTGTCATAATAACACCTCATTGGCTCTCAGAACAATCAGTCTCATCGGTCAGTTTTGAGTGAAGGAATTCCACTTTTTGTTACATAAGGCAGTTGTGTGTCCCCGTCCCCCCCCCCGGGTTATTTGGCCATACCTTTTGATAGAATATAGCTCATTCTCAATTGTTCTGCGGATGGGACACCTGCACTGTCAGAAAGATGTAACGATGGCCACCAGCTTTATAGCCTTATAGAGAATTTCACGGATCCCTTTGGTCTGATTCTGCAGGGTTCTTCTGATGTGTATGTGAAGGTTGAAAGCTTCTTGCTCTGGCCCTAGCACCGGAGCATAAGCAGAATTCATGCCTTTGGAAAAACAGTGCTTGCAGGCCGTCTTCATTGCTCATCAGCTTGCATTCCGATCCCATCCCTTTCTGTGCCAAGAGGACAGCCTGTCTGCCAAGAATTAGTCTTATCCAAGAAGCCTTGGCACAGAGTGCTTTCTTGTTTTCGCATTGCTACTTCTCATATTAACTTCATCTGAAAAAGCAAAAAGGCCTCCAATCTGGAGGAAGGGATTGAAAGGTGGGGATCCTAAAGGTGGGAGAGGTTGCTAGGTAAATCTGTTTACGTGGAAGAACACGAAGTTCAATGATGCTGAATAATTCTAGTGCCTAAACGAGAGCAAGGAAGCAATGAATCTCCTTCATAGAATTATTAAAACTAAAAAACTGTCTCTCCTTGACCTTCTCTTGCTGATAAGTGAAAAATAGTTACTAACTGCAAAAAGCTGCAAGAAATTCAGGGAAAAGCAGACTCTGAAAATAGCCTGCTTATTAACCAAAACATGCTATAACAATTGTAAAATTGTTCTCACAACATCTATAAGTAACTATCTGTGCAATCCTGCACAAATTTGCGCTGGCGGAGCATGCACTCTGCCGGCGCTGGCTGTCGTAAACGCGCCATAAAGCATGTTTACAGCACCCGGAGAGTAAGAGCCACCAGCGCAGAGGTCGGCAGCCCTCTCTCAGCCGCCCTCCAGACCCGACACCCACCGGTGGAGACAAGTCCTGCACTGGTCAGTGCAGGGGTGGGGGGGAGGGCCGGGTGGCGAGGGAGGGGGGCCATTGACTGAACCATTGACGGGGATATTGGCAGTGCGCTCTGCCAATATCCCGAGCCCATTCCCGGCCTGTCCTTACCCCGCCACCCCAATGTACATCCAAGGAGGCCCGTTGAGGCCAGGCAGCCCTACGCCTAGGGAAGGAGAGCCCTACAAACGTCCCCTTCTCCCAAGGCATTCCCGGGCCGTGCCGACATGGCCCAGGAAGGGCATATCTTTACACTAGGATTGGGCTGCCCACTTGGTGCTTGGCAATCTTCAAGCCATCCAATTTTGACCCCCAGTCTCCCTTCCTGCATGTTCAGGCCCTTAAAGAACAAAGGGGACACAGAACCAAAACCTCATTCAAAAGGGGGTTTGGAATTCCATGGGAAACAATAGGGAATGGGCTCCTGGATATGCCAGGCTGGGAAAAATAGATTAAGTATATTGCTTATTATATTGCTTTGCATATTACTATTTAGTTGAAAACTAGGCTGCTTAAGATATTTTTTGTAGGTTTTCACGATGCGACCATATCTTTGAATTAAAAATCTGCATATTGCCGGGAAACTCCGTTGTTACAGGTCAATTTATTTCAAAAAATAAAATAAACTTTGTAGCTGTTAAAACATACTTTGACGTTTCGCACACGTAACATTCGTGGCATCATCAGAAACTATAGGGGCACTATATGGGGATTTCTGATGATGCCACGAATGTTACGTGTGCGAAACGTCAAAGTATGTTTTAACAGCTACAAAGTTTATTTTATTTTTTGAAATAAATTGACCTGTAACGACGGAGTTTCCAGGCAATATGCAGATTTTTAATTCATAGGCTGCTTAAGTTGCAGAAATCACAATAAAAAGAGCCTGGGAAAGGGAAGGAAAACCCTGACTTGGGAACAAGCTTGATTGCTGCTTAGGATAAAATATACAATAATAACAATATACAATAAATAAAATATACGATAGAGATAAGGAGAACAAGGGCAATTATGCTGAATACCCATGGTTGTCAAGAAGGCGATGTGGTGTGACTTCTAACGGCCATTGGCGTCAGGGGATGGTCAGTAGTGGAATAACTTTTGATGAATGAAGATATAGAACTTGTAATTTGTAAAAGCTATTTTTGTGCAAGATTTGGGCATGCCCCTTGCATCCTTGCTTGCGCAAATAAAGTATACAGCTCTCCACTCCCAGTGTGTGTTTGGCTGCTACGCACAGGGCAAGAACCCACCGTCTGATATAACTGCATACAACACTTCTAGCTCTTTCTTCTCTCTTCTTTGTCTATCAGTGACTAGTCTCGTTGACTTTGCTCTTGTTGTAGTGTACCAGACTCAGATGGTAGACTGGGCTATACCACTTCAGACTGCAGATGGAGGATGCCATTTTTGAATCCTCCCCCACCTATAACACACACACACACACACACACACACACACACACACACACACACACACACACACACACACACACAAAGGAAAAGAGTGTAGCCCAGCTCTCTCCCTGTTACGTTAGTTTTCACTTGCAGATTGCACACGCACGTGCGTGCGTGCGAACACACACACACACACACACACCCCACAACTTATCACCATAATCAGAAATATGTTTTATTCTGAATAATACAATCAGCTTCACAATACATGATAAAAGAGGAATGTTACGGATCATATAAACACAAATGTTTTGATCAGTTTACGATAAAAAACAACCAAAAGATTTCAAATACCAGAAACTGTCATCTATAGATAAAAAAAAGATTTTTAACTTATTTTAACATTCAGTCCCCCAAAAGGAATTATCAAAGGAGCTTCTATACAAATTCTATTTTTTTTAAAAAAAACATCACAAAAATAGAATCCAACACTTACAGTTCAGAAACCTTTGTGTCCATTTCAGAGGTAATCAACATTTCAGGTGCAACCCAGAAGGCCCGAAATCCACCTGAAATCAATGGGACCTATACAAGAGCGGTGTTGTCCCATTCACTTCAATGGAGTTTGTGCAAGAGAACTTCCTGCTGGCTTGTACCCTTCATTTCATTTAAGCAACATTACTGCACAACAAATAATTTTAAATTGCATCTGCTTTTAGGCTCCTTGTTTTAAGGAGAAAAATGTCCCTATAAAAGACCAGGCTGAAATGCCTACGGGTTTAAATGTTCTAGTGCAGGGGTTCTCAACCAGTGGTACTAGTACCACCAGTGGTACTTCGACGGACTGCTAGTGGTACTCGGACCACTGGAATCCCGCTCCGACACGGTGCTTTTGGTGCTGTTTTTTTGCTCCCGAGGGGCTCCAGCCTTTGGCTGAGCCTCTCGGGAACGCTGAGAAGGGCCCTCCCACCTGCTCAGAGCCTCCTACCTGCGTTTTCTGGCCTCTGACAACCTGGAAGTAACTGGCGATGATGCCAGTCACTTCCGGTGATACGCAGTAGGAGGGTGGCGCCGGAGGTGGTACTCGACCGGGAAGGGGTTGAGAACCCCTGTTCTAGTGTGATCTTCAGAGAAGCAAGTAACAGTGTATTTGGAAATATGGTTATTTCAGTAGGAATTTTGTTGAGAGAAGGTAGATTAACTGCAATCCCTGGTTGCTGAAGCTGGGGCATGGCCAGAGATGCTTCACCTAATGCAGTTCACCTCCCCCAGGCATGGGCTCCCTGCAAAAGAACATGGCCATAATTCACAAGAAACCTCCTTCTGCACAAGCGCCACTGAAATGATTTGGGCAAGCAAGCGCATTGTGTGATCTTCCACACGCCATTCATTCCAGCAGGGCATACGTAGAAAATGTTTCCAGTGGATTTTGCTTAGCAATAGCTCTATTTGGAATGGCAGCCACAAAACCCCAGTCCTGCCAAGCTGTAAAACGTTTGACCGGTAACTGCCGTACTACGGATACGTGTATTGTGTGACTGCTGCAGGTTAATAGCAACTTCCTGAATATTTTCTTGACATAACTTATTTTAAGGACAGGAGAAAAAGCTAAATACATATTGCATCTCGGTCATAAAGGAAAAGGTGGACATCAATAAACTGTCAATGGTTGCAGGGAGTTCAGAAACAATTGAGGCTACTGTGGTTCAGGAATGGCAGTGCCAAACAAATGGGCTTTGTAGGGGGACAGGAAAGAGCAGAAGGAAAAGGTAGCTCTCTGCAAGGTGTAGAGGAGCATAGATAGCAGAAAGGTCAAAGTGGAAGAGGGCCTTGGAAATAGCCGGTAGCAGCTAGTGTGAAGGGCAAAGAGAGAGGGTGAAAGGAAAGCCAGAGTTGGGACAGAAGCGAGCAAAAAGTCGAAGACAGGCTTGTAAATAGCCCCTTCCCTGGTCACCTATAATAAGTTGCATCTAGGTACCTAGACATGGAAGGGCTTTTTTTTCATATAATTTTAAGGCCACAATACCAAAATAGGAGGCCTGTTTGTGCAGGAAGGCTAGTAAAAGCTAGCTAGTAAATTCTGGTCTTGCTTGCAAAGCTGCTTGAAGAGCCTGTAGTGCAGGGGTTCTGCAACCTCCTGGTTGTAGGAGTAGGTTTTGTCTGTGCCAGGTGCAAGGGAGTGGCGACAGGATACAAGTATCTTGTTGTCTTGTGCTCCCTGAGGCATCTGGTGGGGCCACTGTGTGATACAGGAAGCTGGACTAGATGGGCCTTTGGCCTGATCCAGCAGGGCTCTTCTGAGGTTCTTATGGGTTGGCAACCTTTTCAGCAAAGGGGCTAGAAGTTCGGAATGACATCGTCACGCCATCATCGAGCATCCGGATTGCTGAGCTCCCGGAAGTGGCTGTATGGAGCTCGGCTTGGGAGGCTTTTTGCTGCGCACTAGACAGGGAACAGCAGGGAACGTTGTACGGCACAGGAACGCCGCATGTCTGGGCAGGCGGCTCTGCTGTTCCATCTGGTGCGCGGCAAATTGGGCGGGAGGCTTTGCCTCCCAAACTGAGCTCCGCGCAGGCCAGATACCTTGGGTGGCGGGCCGGATCCAGCCCGCAGGCTGTAGGTTGCCGACCTCTGCTGTAGTGAATGTATATTGATTTATTTCTATGTAAACCACTTTGTGAACTGTTCTGTTGAAAAGCGATATATAAATAGTACTGTCTGTGTTTTAATGAGTATTCTTACAAGCCTGGCTCTCCTGTCCAAAACTTGTTCTCTGTGTCAGTGATCCATGAAGGGCTGTGATTTGGGGTGGGGGCATTTTTGCATTTATAATAATGGTTGCCAAAAAAGCAGCAACAAGAACCAGTACATGGCATTTCACATTTAAAAATACTGAGGTAGGCCAGTGGATAAGGGAGAGCCGTCTCCTTCCCCTTCCATTGCTATTCAGATCCCTGACAATACAGTTATATTTCGGGAGGGGGAAAAACCTCCAACCAAAAGAAACATATCAAAGGCATCAAATCTGCACAATTTAGCCATCCAGAGTTCTAGGATGCTTTCCTCCCCCCCCCCCCATTAAAGAGCAGCTCCATATATTGCCACAAACTGGATACACTAGAATTTAAGAGCCCAATCCTATCCCCCACCATCAGCAACGATGCAGCCGCGCTGACGGAGCACGCACAGCATCCAATGGTGGGGGGGGGGCGAGCAGGAGGCCTGCCAGAGGTAAGTAAAAATATTATCTACTTACCTCTACTTCACCTCCGGGGTCTCCTTGGACCTAAACCAGCTCTATAGCTGGTGTAAGTCTGAGGAGAGAAAAGGGGAGGGACCCGTTGAAAAAGGGGGGATAGGATCCTGGTGCACACTGGTGCTGCAGGGATCCTCCCCCCTCCTCAGCCAGGACACACCCCTGCCGCCAATTTACCAGCACTGGCGGAGACACCGTGGCAGCAGCCTGGAAGCATGCAATGGCAGCCCAGGTTTTGTGCTGCTGCACAGGGCCTTGCACGGCCAGAACGTGAGTTCCAGCTGCAAAAGTCCCAGCTAGGATTGAGCCATAAGTAAAAATCACAAAGCAGCTGCAGGACATCACAGGACTTCTTATTGCACATTCCCACTGTCCTTGGCATTGAGGAAGAGGCCCAACTACATCCTCTTAGTGCAAACATGGCGCTAAATTCTCTCCTGTGGGCTTTGCACAGTTTTAATGGATACACCAGAGCAGCTAAATTAAGCACAAATAGTCTCTAGTAACAGCTAAATCCAGTCCAGTTTGATCTTCAAGGAGTTAGCCCCAGGTCTTCTTGGAAATCTCATGCACTGAGTTTCATGAAGAGTTTTAAAGTAGGCACTTGCTGAAAAGACAAAGCAGAAGCCCTCTCTTCCTCTCCCCCCGCCCCTGACGCAGCACATACAACCCACATGGGGACGGTGCAATGCACATAGATCTGCTGTACTGGGGACACAGAAACACGAGCGCCTACAGATCACATCCAGCAAAGTGGCATTCATTGCGTGTGGGTTCTCTGAGCTGCACGCCAGGCACCGTTTCCTTGCAGCCTCACTTGCGGCCCCAGCAATCCTTCCGGACTGGGGCGGGTTGTCATCGAGATGCATACTGGGTGAAAAAAGGCAACCTTGCAAGGAGCCAGACAAAATGTCTTTTCCTTTATTGAGGCACACGGCTAGTTCTCACATATACTACCAGGCCATCTTCTTTGGAGCCACACGCCCAGGATCACTGCTGGTCGAGCACGAAGCGCAGAAGCAGAGAGGGAAAGCTTCACAAGTCACATTCAAATACAAAGCGAAGCTGCTGCACTTCCCAAAAGGGCAGGCTGGGGATTCCACCTTTTGGGGCCCCCCCGTACGAAAACCTTGTCTCTTCTGGAGAGAAGAGAATATGCCGTCAAAAAAGGAAGAGGAGGAATTCATTGAAGTGATCAGAAAGGCCTTTTCCGGGGGGGGGGGGGGGCAGCCTTCTTGGCAAACCTGTCACAAGTCATATCCAAAGACCGGCTGCGCTGGGCAGCACTGCAGTCTAGCTGCAGCCCCCTGTGCCTCCGGCCGACTTTGCCAATCCTCTCCGGAGCGAGAGAGCTGGCAAGACCGGAATGCCGCTGGCTCTCTGCTACAGTCAGGCCACTGGTCCATTCATGTTGAGGTGCCCTGAGCCGCCGGTGCTGCTGGTCTAATATGATCACCAAATTAAGGTTGGAGAAGTCTTGTTGTGCCCTGCTAGAAAGGCCGCGTCTTGTGGATGCCCAGTTAATCGCTGTCAAAAGAGAGCCAGGTGAGCTGCGGATCATTGGTCGTTCTTTAAGAAGGTGGAAAGGTGCCTGGAAAACAGTCCAGCCACCAAAAAAGCGTTCCATATTTTGTCCAGGGAGGAGTCTCATCAGTGAGCGGCCGGGACCTTCCTAATCTGAATTGCAGAGGCAAAGGTGTAGCATTTGTGTTTTCTGTAATGTTCCAGAAGCCTTCGCCACAAGGTGTTGCTTTCTAGAAGGTACCGGTTTCCTATAAGCAAAGTCGGGGACAGGGTGGGTGGAGAAGAGAGAAGCAACAATGAAGAGAGAAGCAACAGACCCCAGACTGCTGCTGAAACCAGACTATGCCGCTCCAGGCTGCTTTGTCCTTCTCTACATGGGAAACTAACTTATATGGGGTCAAACCACTGGTCCAGCTAGCCCCAGTCTTGTCTATTCTGACTGGCGATGTCTCCGAGGGTTTCAGACAAGAATTTTTCTCTGCCCCACCTGGAACTGTGCTAAGGACTGAGCCTGGGGTCTTCTGCAGGCGAAGGAGGGGTTGTACCACCCAGCCTCAGCTCCCCCCCCCCTTATATCCATCTGTTTCCTCTTCTGAAAAGACATCTTCTAAGAGTACAACTCAACTGCGGGTTATGTTCCAACCGTTAGAGATAAATGGGTTTCACAAAGAACTACTTGATCACAGCAAACAGGTACAGCTAAGAAATGGCTCAAGTTAAGACAGGACTGAAGGGTCAAAGTATTGGCCAGCAGACGGCCCCTGGGTGATTTGTGCCAGAAAAGGTAACTGACAAAGGTCAATTTGCTAGTGAGGGAGGCGGTCAGCCACTGGCAACCCTGAGACCAGTTCCAGCCCAACCAAGAGGCAGAGAGAGCCCCCGCTGTAGCGAGTGGATTTCTTGCCAGAGGTCCTCGGCCACTAGACCGACCCTCTTGTGCTGCTTCTCAGGGATATAGTGCGGGTTCTCCAAACGTCAAAGGAGCACCTCTTGCCAAGATTCCACACTGCGCACCTTGCCTGCCTTCAGTGACGCACGGGGCTTCAGCGCAATCCTGCGAGCAGCAGCCCCCCTCAATTACTTACCCACAATACAGAGCCCCTCCTGTGCTCGGGTGATGCAGACATTGATCTGGTTTGGGTCAGTCACAAACCCCAAGTGCTGCTTCTGCCAGGTTTTGGTGGGTTTTTTGTCAATCCCTGACCGGGGACACGAGCGGACGGTGGACACAATCACATACTTCCACTCACTGCCTGGAAGACAGAAATGGCAACAGAGTGAGCTCATTTCAGCGATGACACTCACTGCGGGACCCGGGTCTGTGCACCACCTCTTAGCCCAACCTACGTCACAGGGATAAAGTGAGGTGGCCAAGACCCCCAGCACCGTGTAGGGAGGGCAGCATAAAACAGAGATAAAGAACTGAACAGCAGGACAAGTCACTTCAGCAAACTCGCATCCCCAAATCCATGCCTGCCCTGCTAATGTCAATGTGAGGGCAGGAGGACGGGGCAGTTGTCCAGTGGGAGCTTAGCCCGACCCTGTCCACTGCCCTGCTCCACCCCGAGATGACCAAGGCTGGGAACTCGGCCTTTGCAACATTATCTAGTTCCACCTGCAGAAGCACACATTGAAAAATGATTTCAGCCCACTCAACCCTATCCGCCCCAATCCCTGGCACTTGCAGCGGATCTATTTCAGCCTCTGGAGATGGTCACGAGTCAGCTCCCACGTCACACTCTCCCTGAGGCATCTGGTGGGGTCACTGCGTGATACAGGAAGCTGGACTAGGTGGGCCTTTGGCCTGATCCAGCAGCTGGGCTCTTCTGAGGTTCTTAAGCAAGTGCAAATGATCCTGTGGAAACCAGCGGAAGGCTTCTCCTAACGGAGGGGAGGCTGGGAGAGCCCTCATCAGCTCCTCCCAGGGAAAGCAGAGTCCCAGCTAGGCACACTCTCGGCGAGTGACAAGCCAGGCTTTTCTTTTCTTCCTTAGCAGCTGAGCAGGGAACATTAGTAGCAAGAGCTTAGAGGTGACTTTGGAGCAGCATTTTTAACACATTGGAGTAGAAAGATTCCTTCCGGGACTGTGTGTGTACCGCTGCTGTCAAGGTTAGCTCCCCTCTCAGGTCAGCAGTAGACCGTCTGTGTTTGTGAAATGTGCAGCCCTGCCTTCCAGGCCAGCGACTCACCTTGGCTTTTCATGATGGTGCAAACAGTTATCGCCGGCAGCCCTTCCTGGCGAAGAAGCTTCTTGATCTCCACCACCTGGGCATTGTAAGGGGTCAAGATGGCAATCTGCTCTGGCTTAGTGGTTCGATCCAGTGTCAGCTGTTTTGCTATCCTCACCTGACAGGGGAGCAGGAAGACAACACCGGACAGATTTAGACGCCAGTTCCCAACATACCATCCTGCTCCTGCATGAACCAAAACCAGGACCCAGGATGGGGTTGTGCAGACAGAGAACTAGGTTCAGGCTGCAACAGAGGCATTGCGAGGGTTGGCGTCACCCGGTGCGGTAACTCATGGTGTCGCCCATTAATAACACTACCGTCACCCAACAAATCCGTAACCAACAAAAACCAGTGGCCAACTTGATGACACTCACACAACTGAATAAGAATTCTAGTATTCGTTCTGATGCAAAGAAATGAGAGCTGACTCATACTAACACAGTGGTGGTCAACCTTTCAACATGAATGCTAGCCCTTTAAACGGTTGCATAGGTGAGGGCATTTCAGCAGGTGCAGCTGCTTTAACAACACCATCAGCACTTGCAGCTGCCAAGTTTCTGTCTTCTACACAACTCTTAAGAACACAGTAGCCCTAATGGTGGAAGGTTGGCCACCCCTGTACTAACACCTTATTGGTTTCATGCTGTGTCAGAACAACCACACCTCATTGGCTCAATCAGTCTCATCGGTCAGTTTTGAGTCAAGGAAATCCACTTTTTGTTACATAAGGCAATTGTGTTGTTTCCAGTTATTTGGCCATACCTTTTGATAGAATACATTCAACACGGTTTGTTTCATTACATTCTGCAATAAATTACCTTTCCAATAGCTTTTTGGTATTATTCTTAAATTCAAACTTTCCAATAGGTTTCCCCAATTTTGGCCACTAGTGGCCACACACACACACACACACACAGGGGTGTCACCTGGTGTGCTCTGCACCCCCCTAGCAATACCACTGGGCTGCAATCCTATCCACACTGACCTGGGAGTAAGTCCCATTGTCTATAATAGTATTTACTTCTGCGTAGACATGCACAAGATTGGGCCCTCCGTTCCGGTCCTTTTGCTGTTTTACTCACCACCTGCTCTGCTTCCTCGGGATTCGCCCTGGAGTTCTCGTTTCCATCTTCTGTCGAGACCATGAGGCTCTTCTCCCGTCCTTCTATGTGGCCAAAGATAATGGGACAGCAATCTCTGTCTTTGTGGTAGAGGGTGCTGTGATGGCGAATGAGGTTGGGGCAAGTCTTCAGTTTGCCGTTATAAAAGGCCTCAGATGGGAACTGACAGATGTTCTTGTGCTGATGGGACAAAAAGAGAGATGTTCTCACAAATTACCATGAGGTGAAGGGAACTTGGAATCACAGGCATGACACACATCCATCCATCTCCTCACACACACACACACACACACACAAGATGTCCTAACCTCTGGGACTCCTAATTTGATGTAACACTTTCAGATATTCCTAGGAGTCCTCAGGAGATGCTAGGAATCAGCTGTGGATAGTTCTGCATGGTGGGTAGGTTAAAAAGTAAAAAGAGGATTTGTTTTTATGATGCACATGTGTCACAGCAGACATAATCTTAGAAGATGCATTCCCTCTCACTAGAGGCTTTCCTTCCTGTGTGAGAGAAAAGGGAGAATGGCTCTTCTAAAATGGTCCTTGCCAACTGCAGGCATTACAAGCACTTGAATTAAACATACAATCGTTTTTTAATCTGCCATTCAATTAATCTGGGGCACCTTTTTTTTTTAGTCAATTAGACGTTTGCAGCACTAACAAAATGTGATGGCAGTGACAAGACTTGTGTGTCAGGGCTGGATTGTGGACAGCCAGAATGAAAGGCATGGAGGTAGGAGTCCCAGCAGAATGGGACTGAAGCTCAGGGGGGATACTGGGCAGATACAGGAGAGAGCTTGGAGAGAGCTGGGAAGGCAGATGGAGCTGCAGACAGGGGAAGGGGGGTAATAAACCATCTAGAAAACTTTACAAGCAAGGCCAGAAGCGGCTACTGTCTAACCCAGAAACATTTCAAGAAAGACCAAGGGGACTGGAGGGAGATGCTAGAACGAGGTGGACAATACATTTTGCGCCTTTTTTTGGGTAGACTTGAGTGCTTTGCTACAAGGGTATCGACAGCATCGAAAACAGCAGGGGCCTGGGAATAATTCTGGTTGCTCCTGGCATTGTTGTAGGATGTGACATTCCCTCAAATTCAAGTCTGGTGCTCTCACTATATCTCAAAGCTAAGGATATAGAACTGGTGACTAATTTAGTCCTATCCGCAAGAACGGAGGACCAAGCGAGACGTTCTATCTGCAGATGTGTCGTGCCAGGTCCATGCATGCCAAAATCATTGGGACGTGGTGGAGACAGAGGAGAGATCGACAGGTGGGAAGGGGAATGAAGCCTTTCTAGGCCCCGTGCTGCAAATGCTCCTCCTGGGTTGTTTCCACCCAATGTGCTTGCTTCCAGTTTCAGAATTCAGCTGAGAAAAAAGACCCAGTGTGGCGTAGTAGTGGAAAGTGTGTTGGATTAGGACCAGGGGGGACCCAAGTTCGAATTCTTTCCTCAGCCATAAAACACCAAAAGAGATTATTATGAGCTTCTTTCAGTCACTGGGGATAAAACGAGGGGGGGGGAGGCAGACCACGAGCACCACCCTGAGCTCCCACAGATGATGAGCATGATAAAAGTCTCATAAATAAAACCAAACACGATAAAAATCATGACGACCTGCATGGGAGGCAAATTTACGGGGAAGAATCGGTGGGTGGGAGAAGGTTCAGCACCACCCACTAGCCCGCCCCCCCCCAACCCTGCATGATGATGGGGAAAATAGGATTGGGAGCCCTGAGTTCCTCCTTGTTACATCTCCCAGAGCCCCGAGGCAAAATGCAGATAGACAGTCAGGAAATATCAACACCGGCACACAACTGAAAGGTTAAACACAGATCGGCTGATCTACAAGAGCAGTCCGAGAGGTAAATGAGGAGAATTGATGGATTCCTCCTGCAAGAATAATGATGTCTAATGATTTTTCTGATTTGGGGGCAATACAAGACAATGGATTAAGGACGTGGAGACTGCAGGGTGTGCAAATTCACTTGAACACAGTGTATGAAATACAACCGAGTCAATAATTCTCACCAGAACTGACTGGCCATAGCCCTGTGCTGATGTCACTTTCCAGCGCAGAATGAACCTGTGGTCAGGGAGGCCGTGAGAGCATGTTGGCAAACCCGCCCCCATGTCCCAGCATTCCTCATCAAGTGGAGGATCTCTCCCTGGGCATAGCCTGTGTCGCTACAGATGAACGTTGTCATCATTGGGGTGCAGAGTTTTAGGCATGTTGGCGTGGGGCTTGCCGCATACTCCCACTGCCGCCCCCCAAGCATGTGTTCGTTCCACACAAGAAGGTAACATCTGCCTAGGGCTCATTATACAGTTTTGATTAGATGAAGTTTAGAATTGTGCATGTGCAGCCCAGTATATTTAAGAAGAGAGTGCCTACTACATTCTTTTAAAGCAAGAAACATTGTCACAGGTGTGTGTGATGGACACCATCATCACCACACCCCAAAATCCTGTGTGCAACAGGAATTGTGCCAAACCAAGAGGGTACAGATCCAATCGAACTGATATATTATTCTTACAACAATATGCGGACAGCTGGGTCCCTCAACATTTGACCTTGGGGAGGCTCTGTGAAGATAATTTGCAGTTGGCTCAGGATTGGCAAAAGGAAGTACTTCACATATGTAGTATCCAACCGACTTATAGCGATGGCCGCTAGCTTAGATGTATCTCAACGGGGAGGAGGGGGCCGCCTATCCAGTAGCTATGTGAGCTAAAAGAAACTTCCATGTATGGAGCCGTTCTGCCTCTGAACACCAGATATAGGAGGAAAACAAGAGAACCTAGCTGTCACCCTCATGCTCCGTCAGTGGTGTCGCTGGAGGTGGGGCGCAACGCTAAGTTCCGCACCGCGCTGGCCTCCCGCCCCCTCACCTTTGGAGCCATTCAGTGGGGCGAAGGCAACGCGCAGGAGACTCCCTGTGTGTTGCCTTCGCCCCACTGATGGCTCCAAAGGTGAGGGGCTGGGGCCGCCTCGTGCCGGAGGTCAGCGCGGTGTGGAACTTAGCGTTGCGCCCCACCTCCAGCAACGCCACTGTGCTCCGTGTCATTTTTGACACGTGCATCAAATGCACAGGTTTCCAGAGGCATGTGGACCTGCTTCTGCTGGAGCAAGGACACTGGACTATTTACCACATGTTATATTAAGCCTCTCTTTGTCCATGGCACCCAGAGCAGAGTACGTGGTTCTTGTCTTCCCCCCACTACCATTTTATCTTCACAGCAACCTTGTGAAGCAGGACCTTTGGATCGATCCATCTAAGCGGTTCTTATCTTCTGCTTCCAGGCAGAGAGTTCAGTTCTTACCATGCGATATTGGATGTCTAACATCAAAGCCTGATAGTTGTAGCGCTCAAAGAGTGACGTCTCCATACCCAAGGCTTTGCAGAAGTCATTCTGGACCACAGGCCTCAGCTGCCGATGGTCCCCCAATAAGACAACCTGGAGGGGAAAAGGCAGACCTGGGGTTGAGCACTCAGCTTCTCTCCTGCCCAAACACATTTCGAGACCTTTTGCCCCAATCCAATTATTCATTGTGGGCCAGAGAGTTAAAAATGCCCAAAGCAGCTAGTGTCAGATAACAGCAAAGGCTATGAAATATATTTGAGTGACTCAATAAAAGTACATTAAAAAACAGACAGAGCAGCAGAACATTTCAAAAAGTTGCACAGGAAAAATCCATCTCCAGGTAGGCTGAGTGCCTGCCACAACAAGATCGTTTTCAGGAGATGCTCAGGCAGGTATACAAGAAGATCTCTCAGGCAGTGGCGTTCCTATGCGACCCCCCCCCGGGACACCACACTCCCTGCCCCCTGGGGGGCGTGATGTCATTTCTGCGCGCCGCTGCCGAATTTTGGTGGCAGCGGCGCAAAGCACACACCCCCTGTCACTTTTCAGGCCATTTTGGAGTCAAATGGCTCCAGGGCGGGCCAAACCAGCGCAAAAAAGAAGATGGAAAGAGCAGCGGAGGGGGCGACCCGGCAGCAAGGCCGGAGGCAAGTACACTCCCCCCGCCACGTGGCGCCCCATCCCCCCCCCACGACGCCTCTGCTCTCAGGGCAGAAATGAGCCCAGCAGCATTCTGGGAAGGGTCAGAGGAAGCTCTACTCTGGTCTTACAAATTTCAGACTATTGTTATTAATAGTAATAGTAATAGTAATAGTAATATTTTTATTAATAACACACCACTAGTCCAACTAAAACCCTACAAGATGATTCCATATTGGCTCACTCACTTTCTCCAGTTTATCGTAGTTCACCATAGGGATGAGGGTCTCTGGCTCGGTGGACATGGCGCATTCGTCAATGAGCACCTGCTTGACGTTCAGGTTGTCCGTCAAGGCACTAGCACTGGAGGCAGAGCACGTGCACAGGATGACGTCATGGTGCTCCAACTCATGCCGCCGGGCCTTGGTCAGCAGCTGCTTGTACCTGCAAGGCCGCAATGGAAACCACTCAGTTCTGCGACAGAATCCAGGACACAGCAGGACGGGCCGTGTCAACTCAGCTTACACACCAGTCCGCAAGGACTTTGGCAGAACTGCTCACAGTTTTTTACAATCCATATCAAGCCTCATCACTAGCTCTGCGATTAATATTCTCTTTTTACAGATGGAGAACTAGGGTAGAAAAAAAACAATGTGGCCAAAGGCTACAGACTAGCTACCATCCATATCAGAAGGATGGGTTATTATGAGACCTCCTAGGGATGGAGATCAAAGTAGTGACAAGGCTTCTCCATTGGTTCAGACGTCCCATGAAATTACAGTTCAACTATGGTTTCACATGACGCCCCTAGTCCTAAGAACATACGCTCCTCCTCCCCTCTGCACACAAGGGGAGGAATAATTCTGGCCAATCCTAGTTTATTCTAACATTTTTCAAAATAAATCATACTCCCATGATTTTTTTTATTTATTTTTTTGGAAAACTGTGGTTAGAACAAGACAAGATTGGCTGGCTCACACATCACGGCTGACCCTGACATTACAAAATACAATAGGAAGCAGAATTATTCCTCCCTTTGAGTAGAGGGGGGAGCATAGGTTCCCAAAACTAGGGGACATCACACAAAACCATGGTTTAATCCTGGCTTTGAGTGATGCTTGATCTAGCCCTGAGACTCCACAGAAGCTCTGATCTGCATTATACTCACTTCAGAACTTCCTCCTCTGTTATCTCCTCTTCATTTTTGACACGTGCATCAAATGCACAGATTTCTTGTGAGAAAGGGTTTGGGTGACACCGCATCCGGTAGTGTAAGGTTATATCTCTATGGAACAACAAGAGATTTTTGAAAGTAAAATATCCACACAGACCCACACAGCTCCTCACTGATTCTCTCGCAAATCACTCTGAAAATACAATACAGGAAAGCCGAATAACACTTTTCTTAACACTTGAAAAGCAGCAGCACAAAGGGCCATGTTTTCTGGTCATCATGCTGCCAGAATCATGCTGTTCTCCCCGAGGCATCTGGTGGAGCCACTGTGAGATACAGGAAGCTGGACCAGATGGGCCTTTGGCCTGATCCAGCAGGGCTCTTCTTATGTTCTTATGCTACCACGGCTCTCAAAAGAGTGGCTTTTTAAATTGAACAAAAGAACCCCCCCTCCCCATGGGGCTACCCCACAAGACCTCCTCCATTTTCTCCAGTATTTTGTGGGCTGGAGAATAGGGAGGGATTTTCAGATCAGCCCCAGTGGGCCCGTTCTAGTCACGCCAAATCCAGTCTAGGTGATGTGTCTAAACCACCCCAGTAAGAAGTTGTTGTTGTTATCAATAGAAAAAGACAGAAAAAGCAGCATAGTCCCAATCTAGACAAACAGCCCAATGAATCCTTCAAATCAAATCTGGACAAAAACTCTCTAATCCAGCAAGAAAATGGTTCAATTCATACCTGATCTCCGGCTTGGCTTTTGAGTCTCTCTGGGCTTTCTGGGAGATATGCAAGCTGCTTCCAGGGTAGGGGAAATCCATGCTCTCTATAGATTCGCCATACACCCTCAAGGGCCTCAGAAAAGGCCTCATCTTCAACAGCATCTCTGCAGTATAGAGGAAGCAAAACAGCTACCCTGAAAACAAACTCTGCTATCTGCTCAAGGAACCCAAGGGACAAACATTTAGAAGCTGCACGCACAACACTGCTCCTATTCCACATAAAATAAAAACTGCAAGTCCCCGCCCCAGCAATTTTTGAAAAGTCACATAATATATTATTATTATTATTTATTAAACAGTATTTATATACTGCTTTTCAAAAAAAAGTTCACAAAGCGGTTTACAGACAAAATCAAATGATTACATGGCTGAATATCCACAATCACCGTCGGGGAGCAGATGTGGAATGCTGGCAACCAGCTATTGTGGTGAGAAAAGCAGAAGGCTGCAAGTGGGGGGGGGGGAAGACTGCAAGGATGAGGAGGGGGGAGAGGACCCAGAACCCCTCAGGCAGGTTGTCTGGACAAAGGGTGACAGAGCACATAGTGGGCTAAAAGCAGGACTCTGAAGACAGGGAGAGAGGAAGACACAATGGGAAATGGAATCCAAATTGACCTCTTGGGAGAAGAGCCAGATTCTGCAACTAGTTAAGCTCAAGGAAGTAGATAATTAAATTATTATCCATTGTTTAACCTTTCATGCTAGCTTATGCTTGTTAAATAACACTTGTTTTGACTTGGCTGTCTGCTTGTACACTAGCTTTACAGTTCCTGGCCTGGAGGATCTAGATCAGGGGTGGCCAAACTTGCTTAACGTAAGAGCCACATGCGATAAACGTCAGGTGTTTGAGAGCCGCAATATTTAAGAAGCTTTTAAATTCTTAAATATATTTACTCACCAGGAACATTAAACTTATGTGTTAATCCAGTGGACTCTCAATTTATACCCGGTAATAAATAGTTATAAAGCTTGAACATTTCTTATTTACCTTTTATATTAATTGTGATGTAAAAAGGAGCTCCGCCAACATATTTCTGAGAGCAGCACATTATACGTCAAAGAGCCGCATATGGCTCAGGAGCCACAGTTTGGCCACCCCTGATCTAGACTTCTTCAAAAGCCCATCCCAGCAGGCACATAGAAAACTAAGGTTTGAGGCAGATGAAGATGTAAATGGCAGGTTTAGGAGAATTGACGGGAAAAGGAGGAGGGGTCTTAGTGGATCAATGAAGCAACAATGCTGTTCCAACTAAATTTACACCAAGGCCTGCTTTGATCATTTCTCCAAGAGTCAATCTTCTGAGGTCAACAAAAACAATTACCAGCAACCACGTCGACAGACTTATTAGAGGGCCCACAGTACAGGATGTGGTTCTTTGCTTTGTCCACGTCACCCAGGGTCTGTTCCTTCCCACTGGTCTCCTGATTCAGCTGGTGAAACCAGTAGACAATGTGAGTACCAACCACAGTTTTTCCAGTTCCTGGGCAAGAAAGAAAAAAACATAGCGGTGAGCAGCCTTTCAACACGCCTTGCAGGCGTTAGTGCCGCAAAGCAAATAAAGCTCCATACCAGGTCAGGTTTGGTCTTCTGTCAAATACGGTACTCTCATTCACTTCTATGTTAGTTTCGTTACCTCCCAGTCACCGGCCAGACAGGTTGAGTCTGTAGGCAGCCATACCCAAATCTAGACTGGGCAGTGTGGTCACCAGCTCATGGTCTCCACAGCCAGGGACTGAGAGCTGGGGTGCAACAGGCAGAAGATACTGTTGGCCAGGTAAGGGCAGTAAGCCAGGCTCATGTTTTTGGTGCCACACGTGGTTAACTCAGAAGCTTACACACTTCATCCTTTGTTCCGAGTAGAAAGGGAGCCAGCTTTGAAAAGGCCACTGTCTATCCAGCGCTGGTTACGCTGGGCCCAGTCTAATTCCCTGAAAGTCTTCTCCCTCCCATATACAATAAGCCTTCCTGTCTTCTGAACATGATCAGGCAAGGCGATCCGAGAGCCTTTTAATTGATCAACCGACCACTGGGACTTCCCTCCCACCTTTCTGCAGCCCTTCGCTCGAGGCAGCGGACAACTCAACAGAAACATCGTAAGCATACAATTCTTCTAAAAACATAATCAACAATTTAAATAATATCAATCAACGGAATTAAACCAAAAATAACTAGAAACAGAGTGCAGCAGGCAGAGCCATCAAAACCCAATAACCAGAGGCAACCGAAATGCCTCTGCTGAAACAGAGAAGTCTTGACAAGGCACTGAGGTCAAAGAGGGGGTCAGACGGGCCTCAAGGAAAAGGGATTCCATGTTTGGGAAGTGAGACCCCAACGGCCCTATATCACCCTAACCTCCCCCTGCCTCCCAGCAAATTTCAGAACACAGAGCAAAACCTCCAATGTTGAACAAAGTGGGTAGCAGATTCATATGAGAAAAGCGGCCCTTGAAATATCCTGGCCGAGAGTCATTGAGGGCTTTAAAGGTGATCATCATCACCAGGAATGAAACCTGGATGTTTCTGCATGTAAAGCAGGGGGCAGGGGCTCGACCTTGGACCCTCCCAGGCTTTTGTCTGCAACTGCTTCCTTTTCTTACAGACGTTTTTGAGCTATTGATTGGGCATTTGCTGTGCCTACTTACTAGTAGCTGCCACTAGCCAAGAGTGGGGGACACCAGACTGCTTAGATCTTGTATTCATGTGTGCTCTCCCTCCCTCCCTCCCTCCCTCCCTCGTTCTGCTGGACTTTTTGGCCTTCTTTGTAAAACACAACATATCTTTTAATCTTCTCTCTGTACTCCTGGTATCTTCACCTACCAACTTAAGTGAACACTTCATGCACTACTAGACAAAGTGCACCCTGGCACAACCAAGCCTTCTGCCCCAAGGAAACTGCTCATCTTTAATTTGCCACAGGGCAAGATTACAGGGGCCTTTTTATTACTTTCTGTTTCTGGTGGAGATGTGTACAGGAGAGGCTCAGTTAAGGAAGCCAGACCACAACTGGAGCACTGTTGATGGCTGACTGCACCGCTCACCTGGCGGGCCTTGAATCAGAGTGTAAGGCTTCTGCAAAGCCTCAAAAATGGCGTCGTTCTGGCTCGGGTTAAGTTTCCTCTTGCTTCCGGGAAGATCAAAGCTTTTGCGTGTCAAAACTTTGGATGTTTTCATTGCTACATATAAAAGAACAAGAAAAACAACGGCAAGATGAAACAGAGAGTGCAACAGGCGAAAACATGTTCAGTATTTGGGAAAATGTGAAACAAGATTATGAGGTAGGAAACACCTCAGAAGCCAGAGGGCACTCCAGGGTTGGTTCCGTCACCATTAGTTTCAGAAGCCATGTTATCAATTAAGACTGTCATGAAAGAAATACTGACCTCGTCATATGAGTTTTACAGCCCAACCCGATCCCTCCCCCCCACCAGCATAACTAGCGTTGCGCCAGCGGAGGCTGCTTCACGACGGTCGCAAAGCAGCCTCCGACGACGTGCACAGGTGGGGAGGCAGGAGCGGCCTCCCGCGCACCAATGGACCCACAGAGACCCGTCAGGGCAGGTAAGCCTGCACAGGGTGTTGGAAGGAGGCAGGGAGGGGGCTGAAGCGGGTGGGGTGGGCAGAACGAGGCAGTGACTGGGCGGAGAAGCGCGGAAGCGTGTGGCTATGCGCACTTTCGGAATGCCGCTCACAACAGCTGTAAAGCGCGCCCCACCGCCAGAACACTAGTCTTAGATATTTTTCATAAAATGTCCTCCTACTGTCACTACTAGTATTAGTACCACTCCTTGTTGCTGAATTCCACCTACCTTTGACAGGGATTTCCTTGCCAAGGGCAATATGCTGCGCAAGCTCAGTTGCATGTTTCAGTCGCCAAATGGCTTTCTCCTGCCGGCTGCAAGAACAGGGAGGAAAGAGGGAAGACATCAGGTCCTGAGAAAAACTATTATTCATTACACTGCTATCCCATCCTTTCACCAAAGAGCTCAGGGCTTCAAACATGATCCCCACACCCAATCTAGCCTCACAACAACCATGAGAGGCAGGATAAACTTTGAGGGGGGGGGGACAGGGTCACCCAGGTCACTCTGGTGGCCTAGTCAGGATTGGTACCCAAATCTCCCAGTGTCAGCCCAACATTCTGGCCACTACATTCCGTGGCTTTCACAGGGCATCAGATGGCATAATGGGCCTTCTGGAAGAAATATAACCCATGAAAAGAGACGCATTTCTAGCAAACAAAAATATAGTGAACTGGGAACAAGGCCTTGCTTTATTTTTATTTTTGTTCCGCTCTGTGCAAATTCAACGCACAAATTGTGAAATGGTTGGGGGTGATGGTGTTGTACATGGGGCTTAACTGGCGGTAGGGTCCAACCCTGACACATCTGCTTTCAAGCCCAAGGCCTTGAGCCCTGGACTTGATGGAAGGGAACAGGGTGCTTTTCCACCATCACTGTGTGTCAAAAGGGTTTAAGAAGAAGGGCTCCCAGTTCAAAGGGTGGCATTTTCTAGCAGAATCGCACCCCAGCATCTCAGGACCCAGGAAGTGAGCTGGGTGTAAAGGGCAGGTGCTCAACTGGAAAAAACAGGCAGACTCAAAATAGTCAGACAGGTGTGTGCCAGGGGGATCACAGGTGGAACTTCAGCCTTGCTAGCACTACTCAGCCACCAGGTCAGGCGAGACTCTTGACCCTTTCCTGGACTTCCTCACTGGTCTGAGCAAGCAGGAGACCCTGATTCTTGCTGCTTCCAGGCTGCCTCTGCCTCGACTGCACAGAAGCCGAGTCCGATATGGTGGTCTACTGTTTGCCACAGTAAACGTGTATCTAGTGAAGGGAGACACGCATCCCCAAATACTAGATGCATCAACAGTGATGGTCATCTCCTAGAGCGACTCTTTATGTTAAGATCATCCTACCTCCAGGAACTGAATGAGTAACCAATCAACCACACTGTGCCTATGAGTACAACAGAATAGCAATAGGGGAGGGAAGGGGGGGGGGTATCATCACTGTGCTGTGGAATTAAGAGGGGGAGCAGTTGCCTTCTGTTGCTGTAGTAATATATTCCATCAAATTATTGTGAAGTGTAAACCATCAAAATGCTTTACAATGTGACCTGCAATGAAAAAGCTGACAAAAATCTAACTGGGAAGGTGGGACAACACTGGAGAGACATGGCCGTGATCCAACCAAAATAGTTTTGAGGAACGCAGACTTACACATCTGGCAGAAGCTTTGGAATCAGCTCTACAGTGAACCTGGAAGACTCCTGGGTGACCTCAACAGGAACCTTTTCCATAGACATAAAGTGGATGTCGAAACGCACCATCACTTCGCCACGCTGATCAGATTTCTCATTGTCCACAAACTCCTCAGTACGCCCATGGGCCACCCACGTGTATGTAGCTGGATCAACTGTGAATTTGCTGGCTTCGGCCTCTTCCTTGGTCAAACTGAGGTTCTGGAGACTGTGGCTGAGGGCATCAGCATTGCCCTGGACACCGTCAACTTTCAAACCTGAGAGGCGGATGCACAGGTAACAGTAGCTGAAATCTACTTCAATGGCACACTGCTTGAGGAAGTCTTTGGTGAAGGGCAGCGTCCCCTGGAGCTGCCCTTTCTTGGTCCTTTTCTTCTCCCAGACGATCTTGACATCATGCAGGACGATAGAGTCATTTTCAGACACAGCACACGAAACCGCTTCCATGTCTAAGAGAGGCAACCAGACTTTACGATAATCTGAGACGTCCTCATAAATCTCCTTGGATGCCTGGGTGGCATATTTAGAGAAGCAGTCAATGGGTTTTACGGTGTGCTCCAGACACACGTCAAAGCCTGGAGTCACAGTCCAGAGTTGCACGAACGGCATGAGGAAGCCGCGCTGGACATCGGAGGTGAGCTGGAGGTATAAGACGTCCCCGGCACTTAGTTCCAGGGACAGCTCTACATAGTGTGAGCACCGGCTCCTCTTCATGCTCCCCACATTTCTAACCTGCGTGCTCCGGCCCTTCTCAAGAAGAGAAATTATCTTCTCAAAATCTTTGTTTCTGATAGCTGCTAGGACATCACACCAGGCTTGCACATTGAAGAGGGCTACTCTCTTGTCCTTAAGCGCTGACCATTTTGGGGTGCATTCCTTTGAGGTGGCAACGGAGTAGATTCTCCTCCTCCACACCAGCTTCACACTGTTCTGCCCTTCAGTTAAAGACGGCTGTGCCACCAACTGGAGAGCTCTGTAGTTGATGACATGAGGATCCGGGATAGAATCCTTATCCAGAGGAAACAGGGCTTTGAAGCTCTTAGCCAGGGCTTCAACGTTCATCACAAAGGCAACCTTCTGCTGGACTTGACCCTTCAGCTGCACCGCCATCTGCAAAGAATGGGCCTTCCTCTCATAGGCACTCGCCAGTCCGTTCTTCCGGTTGAAATCGTGACAAAGACCCTCAATATCTGCCGGGGAGTACAAGACCGGCTTCTTCGAGAGCACAGAGATAATTTGTCGCTGGACCACAATATCCATGTAGCGCCGGATGGGAGAAGAGGCCCAGGTGTAAGAGTCTACATGCAAAGAATAGTGGCCTGCTTTGGACTGAGCAGTCGAGTTGGAGCGAAGAAAGTAAGAGCGACCCAGAAGCTTCCGGAACTCCAGGTTCACAGGGGCCAACTTGGGGTGGATGTCATCTGTTGTGATTATATCAAGCATCTTGGGAAAGTCACGGGCGCTAGCAGCTGACTTGAGATGGTCCCAAAATGCTGTTAGGAGAACAAATTTACTGCTGGTCTCCATGTGGACTCCACGGGTCTGAGCTCCCAGATGGTGTGAGAGGTGGGTGGACAGAGGGATCAGATCTTTGTATTTGTCCCTCATCTGAGATATCTGCTGAGGATTGGGCTCCACCTGACAACGCAGAGGGGCGAGATTTCTGGTGGGATCTTTGTTGGTGAGGAACTCTCCCACAAAACTGTTGAACATGATCATGAACTCCTGGACCATCTGGTGGGAATATCTCTGACCCAGAGGGCAGTCCTTATCCAACTGGTCATAATAACAGTCTTCCTGGAGTCTGAACATCCGGTGGACTCGGGAGAAATGGTATGCAACTGCAATGCAGTCTTCCAGGGTGTCAAAGCGAAGGACTGGTGCTTCTGTCTTATAGTAGTTCTTAATTATGCCCTCTGCCTCCTCGTAGGTCATCTGCAGGTCTGAGCAGATTGTGGACACAGTAAAGAAACCTTTCACCACCTGGTCAGTCTTCTTATCCACCAAGATGAAAAGAGAAATCACATCCCGATCCTTCTGTGGAAGGAGACTGCAGAGATCTTGACTGAGCAGAGGCGGGAACATGCATACCGGCTCCTTTCCGGGAGCGTAATAACTGGCCCCCCGGTTCTTGGCTTCCATATCCAGAGCACAGCCTTTGGGGATCACAGATGCCATGTCAGCAATGTGGACCCCAATCTCATATTCATCGCCCAAGTCTCGGATGCTGATGGCATCATCCAGATCTCTAGCACCTGGGGGGTCAACCGTGAAGGTTGGGTAGGCTCGGCAGTCTTTGCGACTCCCGTTCCGAAGACCAAACTTGCCAGACGCGAATCTGTCCACCTCCTTGTTCACCGAGGGTGGGTACTGCCTGGTGAGGCAGTACTCGGTGTCAAGGATATGCAGTCCCGCCTCAAGTGTCGATGCGACAGGCAAGACTTCTGTAACAATCCCCAGAGGGTAGTAAAAGCCTTCCCGCCAATTGACAATTTGGACCGCAAAGAGACACCTCTTTTTGCCTTCCTGCGTTAACCTCTTGCAAGTCTTCAGTCTGATCTTTCCCCCTTTCTCTAACTTGCGGATCGGGATGAGGTTTGGCTCGTCTTTCAGCCCCGGGACAAAGATCTTAGTGACGGTGTGATCAATGGGAATCATGACGCGAAGATCAAACTCGTCCACCGTGCAGATGAAGGTACGATCCCTCTCCGCCTTCTTCAGCACGCCCACCACTTTCCCGTGGAGACTTGCGTCCGGGGGGGCCTTGGCCGAATTGGTCTGCAGGATCTCCACCAGGACCTGGTCCCCTGTGAAGGCCATTCCACAGTGCACCCTGCCTCTGATTTGGATGTTCAAAGGAGGGACGTCGTCCAGAGTGAAGGCAGAAGCTCTATCAAACCCTTCCTTGACGAGCTCGCAACGCTTGTACATGCCGGGGTGCATGGAAAGATATTTCTTCATGGTTTGTGCGGAGAAGCTGACATACTCCTGCCTGCTGCTTTGGGGGACAGAAGCCTCAGACGTCACATTCAGCAGCCCTTCGTCAGACACCGTCACCACCACATCCTTGCTCTCATCCAGCAGTTCTTGCAAGATAGGGTCGTCGGCATTCAAGCTCTCCGCATCGGAGAACCAGGAATCTGTGTCGCTGCCCTCGTCCTCCGGCTCAGGACTGCCCCCGTTCCAGCTGGCCCTGTCGCAAACGGCCTGCCTGATCTCCTCCAGCGTCAGGGTCTCAGGAGTCACAGTCCTCTTCTCGATGCACTCCTTGACAAAGCCCTTCCAGACCTTGCTGCACTGGCCATAGGAGCACAAAGCCAGCGCATCGCCCACGGCAATGACCTGGGACTGGGCCCTCGTCATGATGGTGTTCAGCACGCGGGCGTCATTGAAGAAGTCCACGTTGGAGGAGCTGCTGTGGCCGAGGCTCTCCCTGGTGTGGACGGTGCTGAGGATGATCACGCGGAACTCCTTTCCTGCGAGAAGAACATAAAAGAAAGAGAAAGGTGGGTTACTACTGCTTGTTAAATCCATGGGACCCCACAGGTGCCCATGGATAAACCAGGGAGTCCTGTGAAACAAGGAGGTACAAGCAGAGCCAGCTGAATACTGCTTCCAGCATTGTGACATAGATCAGGGGTTCTCAACCTTTGGAGGCCCGGGTACCCCCTATCACGGTCCAATTTTCTGAAGTACCCCCTGCTAATTAACTGCTAATTAATTGGATTAATCAATTAGGTAATTAATCGTTAAAATAAAAAGTACTAATAAAAAGTACTAAAAGTACTAAAACAATTTTAAATGTGAAAAAATGTCTTATTTAACTCGGGGGGGGGGGAGAGACACACACATACACACACACACGCAAGGATCTCTTTTTTCTCCAAGTCACACTTCCCAAAATCAGCTCCTCCCTCCCCCACCCCACCAAAGTACATTTTCCAAAGTACAAAAATAAGCCCAAAACCAAAATCAGAGACAGAAGAACACCGAAAATAATTACAATTTAAAATCCATGTTAATTAACACTTAATTAGCTGCTGATGGGGCAGATAAGGGGCAGGGCTTGGCGTACCCCCAGCAAGTGGTCTGCGTACCCCTAGGGGTACCCGTACCACAGGTTGAGAACCTCTGACATAGATCAAACATTGGGAAAAGGCTGGAGAGAGAGAGAAAGAGAGACTGCATTGAGATATTCAGCCCAGCTCTGTTTATAATCCAAGAGGATAGAATCAGATTTTCAGCGGTGTGGTTAACATTTCTTAGGGGCTAGCACATTGTCAGATGCCCCAGCAACCTGGTAGTGGGATTCTTCCAGCCTTTTGCCCACATTTTAAAAAAGGATGAGAGGACTTTAATCGAAGTGTCCTTAGAGGCCTCCCAAAATGAAACAGTCAAGCAGCCCTTGTGAGCTATGAGCAACAATTCCCCTTGCACGTAACAGAAAGCTGAAAGGAAGACCCTGGTGAGTAACAGGACAAATACACAAGTGTCCCTCAACCCCTCCCCCCACAAAAAACTCTCTCACCACTGTTGTACAAGAACATGCATGTGGGGGAGGGTCTCTTACACCATACAGCCAATATTGTGATGAAACCCACCACCAGAAAAAAGGGGTCTGTGTGTGTGAATAATCAAAATATTCACCAATGCGCTCTGAATCTGCAGTTTGTGCAACCAATCAGTAAATGGAGCACACACACAAAAGTCACACAATTCTTGAGCCCTGCAAAATACACAACAGCAAAATAAAAATTTAGGCAGAAAGGGGAAATCCCACAATATCAGATACAAAACAAGTACTCCATTCAAAAGCTCAGCTTCCTTAAAAAAAAAAAAAATCAAAATAATCCAGCATGATTTGCAAGATACTGGATGCAAAAATCACAAAATGAGATCTGAATTTTCAAAATTTAAGTTTCTGACTACATTCACAAATGTGAGAATCAGAATGGGGATTCCATTTTCATCCTTCCTCCCATGAAGGAACTGTCACCGCTTTGAATAGTTCCGAAGGCGAGGGGGCGGGGCCGCTTCGTGCTCCGGTGTAACGGAGGGTCGGAGCCTCGGCAGAACTTAGAGCTCCGCCCCCCCCTGCAGCGACACCAGTGGTTGAAAGTCACACAGCAGCTCTTCTCGCATGAGGTGGTACTTTGCCAAGGGTGACATTTTCCTGCCGCTGCTCCACCCCAGCTGTGCAGTCTGTGCACAGTGCGCCCTCAGTATTTGCGGCAGTTTGGTTCCACACACACACACCCCAAGATATCATGAATCGGCGGGTGCTGGAGTCCGCAGGGGGGCGGGGTTGCGCCACCACAAATACAGTGCTCCAGAGGCCCGCAGCCCACTCTATGGGCCTCCTTGCGCCTCAGAACCAGTGGCGTTTCCACGGTAGGGGCAGCACTATAAGTCACGCCGCGTTGAGTACCGTGTTTAGGAACCGAAACGAGGAAGCGCCGCCCCCTCGCTGTTGCAACCATTCCGTGCGAAGAACGCGACCGGGCAGGCGCCTCCTCGTTTCGGTTCCTAAACACGGTACTCAACGCGGCGTGACTTACAGTCAAGCCCCTACCGTGGAAACACCACTGCTCAGAACACCTCCTGGATGCAACTTCTGGAACGCGTCAACTTCTGGTCATAAGAACATAAGAAGAGCCCAGCTGCTGGATCAGGCCAAAGGCCCATTTAGTCCAGCTTCCTGTATCACACAGTGGCCCCACCAGATGCCTCAGGGAGCACACAAGATAACAAGATACCCGTATCCTGTCGCCACTCCCTTGCACCTGGCACAAAGAAAACCTACTCCTACAACCAGGAGGTTGCTTATCCCCATCATGGCTTATAAGCTGTGATGGACTTTTCCTCCATAAATCTGTCCAATCCCCTTTTAAAGGCATCCAGACCAGGTGCAATCACCACCTCCTGTGGCAAGGAGTTCCACAGACAAATTACACGCTGGGTAAAGAAATATTTTCTTTTGTCTGTTTTAATACTCCCTCCACTCAATTTGAGTGGATGTCCCCTAGTTGTAGTGTTGTGTGAGAGGGAAAAGAACTTTTCTCTATCCACTCTCTCCATCCCATGCATAATGTTATACGTCTCAATCATGTCCCCCCTCAGCCGCCTTTTTTCTAGACTGAAGAGCCCCAGACGCTGTAGCCTTTCCTCATAAGGGAGATGCCCCAGCCCACTAATCATTTTGGTCACTCTCTTCTGCACCTGTTCCAGTTCCACTATATCCTTTTTGAGATGTGGAGACCAGAACTGGACGCAATACTCCAGATGCGGCCTTACCATCGATTTGTACAATGGCATAATAATATTGGCCGTTTTATGGTCGCATCCAGGAGGTGTTCTAAGGTGCTGGGAGGCCAATGGAGTGGCCCGTGGGCCTCCCTGTGCCTCAGAACACCTCCCTGACACAGCCGGAAGTCACAGGAACAAACAGGAAGTCACTTCTGGTCGCGTCCAGGAGGTGTCCTGTGGTGCGGGGAGGTCATCTGCAGTTGTTCGATCCACGGATGGCAAGTCCATGGATAAAGGGGGGGGGCATTTAAAAAAAACAGAAGACGCTGACAAGGCTTCAGTCCTCGTGAGATGCAGCACTTCAAGGCTGCAGAAGTGCCGGGCGCTGCAAACAGGGGCGATACAGAGACTCTCCCCAAACGACTGAGCACTGGTGGAGGAGAGAGGGCGCCGCTCATACTCACAGCCCACGTGTGGCAGGGCCCACGTGTGCTCCCTGGACACAGGGTGTGGCTGCTGCAAGTGTGAGAGGTGCGTGCGGAGCTGCTCAACAACCTGGAGGGCAGCAGGCGAGCGCTTGTTCAGGGTCGCCTTTCAGTGGAAGGTTTCGAATGGGTTTGCTAGCCTTTTATAGACAGGTGGTGCGGTGGGCAAAGCGATGCTGCCACAGGGATGCAAGAGGGGGATCTTTCAATGTATTTCTCCACAGGTACTGGCGTTTGCTTCTGCCTCTGACTGGAAATAGTCTGTGGTCCCTTCCTCACTCGTTGGCTGCAAGACACCAGACACCTACCTGGCAGGTTCTCATAGTTATCCACCACCACCTCTCCCAGGCGCTTCTTCCTCAGCTCCTGCCTTGCTGCATTCACCTGACAAAAGAAAACAAGATACCCGGGGGAAAGGTTAGTGGGTTAGCCAGTCAGAACACCTCCCACTGCCCTATTCTGGCATCGTGTCGTGGTGCTGGTGTTAGACCTGGAAGATACAGGTTCAAATCCCCGCTCATCCATGAAGCTTCCTGAGTGACCTTGGGCCAGTCACTATCTCTCAGCCTCGCCTACCTCACAGGGTTGTTGTGAGGACAAAAGGAGGGGAGGAAATATTCATTCATTCATTCACATTTATGTATTTATGTATAATAAGTACACCACTCTGAGCTCTTTGGAGGAAGGGCGGTATAAAAACGTGAAAAATAAATCATCAAAAACTGCATAAGAATTTCGATGGGAGCAGGCTTTTCCAGGCACGACTGGCCCACCAACAGGGCCTGGTGGATTCCAAAAGCCAGGCAGCACTTTTCCATGGGGGCGGAGCCTCAATCCCCCACACTGCTCCCTACCATCTTCGGGGCAATCACACTCATCCTCCTGAACTAGCCCTGCTACCTCTCCCCTGTGGTTTAAAAAGAGCAGAGCAGAGCACATCTGCCAGCAGTGGGGTGGGGGTTGGAAGCTGGGGGGGCTGTGTGCATCCAGGATTTTTTTTTCTCCCATTGAGGGGGAGGCATGGGAGTAACTCTTCAGGGCTGGGTCCTTGGGCTGGACCCGTTGCTAGGCATGAAGATGGCCTGGGGAGAAAAGCTTCATTGATCGGCAGCACAACTATCCTAACCAACTTTGCAGCACTGGTGCAGCCACACTGCAGCCCCCAGGTAAGGAAACAAATGCACCCTCACCTTGAAGAGGCCTCCGTGACATGTCCTGTTGGCACGGCTACATCGGCGCTGGAAACGTGGGTTAGGATTGCACTGCAAATGACTGCCTGTAACAAAGGCTGTTGGCAGGTACAGAAATCCTGCAAGGAGAAAGGTGGCGACGCTACACTCTCACTAGACAGACGGAACTGAAGACTGGAGAGGGGAGTTCTGCCAAGCATGGCCCATTATTTTTTGCGGGGGAGACATGCAGCCCACCCTGCCGTCTGCCTACCAATATGCACACCAACTCATTCAAACGGCCCAATGGTCACCTGGGATGTCTACCACCACCTCGCGGACTTCTCTTAGAAAACTCAGCCAGACAAAATCCCCAGGACAGCAATTTCACTAGCGCAGGTCCGAGGAGAGAAAGGGGGGTGCGGAGGCTGCTGCTGGAGGGGATATGTTCCGACACGCCCCCACCCTCCCCGCCCCCCACCCTCTTATCTTCCTCGACGGGTGGCTGGCACTCCGGCCTTTCCGCCGTCACCTTTCCGCCGTCACGCTACTCAGCACGCTGCCGGAAGATGCTTTACGGCTGTGACAGCCTTGCCAGTTAGGACTGTGGGAAATAGCTGGCAAGGCTGTCACAAACCTGGGCAGAAGCCATGCAGACACAGAGGTGGTCTCGGGTGCAAATCTTACAACTTCAGGTTCACCTGGGAGAAGACAGCTGAAGCCCTGCAGTGCGCTGGGCCTCCCTGGCCACCTACCTGCATCCCATAGGAGACCACGCAGATCCTCTTGAGGTCCAACTCGCCCCATTCATCTGGCCACCGCTGGCACAGCTCCTGCACCTTCTCAATCACCTGTGTAATCTCAGAGGCATTGATCCAGGATGTCATGGATACGTCCCGCTCGGCAGGGCCGGCCACGTGGCAGAACATGAACGGGTGGAACTCCGGGTGAGGAGGGATGTTGCCCGCGGCACGGATGGCATCTCCTTTGCCAACATAGAAGTGCCTGGAGACAAAGTCAATGATGCTGCTGGTGGAGCGATAATTCTCATTGAAGATGATCCTGCTCTTCACGGCCACCTCGTGCTTCTCCTTCTGATAGTACTGGAAGAGGCGGTTCAGGAGCGTGTGCTCGGCCGACTGCTCGCCCCCCTGCAGGCAGAAGAGCTTGGGTGTCACCTGCATGTGGTCGCCTGCTAGGACGATGCGGGTCTCCGGAGTAGCCAGGGAGAGTGGGACCAGGGCTTCACATTCCAGCATCTGGGCAGCCTCATCAATCAAGATGTGGCTGAAATAGCCAGGGGCCACCCCGAGATCCTGGGAGAGCATGGAGGTGGTGATGATGATGCGGTGCTGTTCCAGCTCTTCCTTAGTAGGCAGCCGAAAAGAGTCCCGGTTTGGGGACAGGCAGCAGTACTGCTGTGTGATGGGGTCCGTTGATTTGACCAAACGCTCCATGTATTTGATCCGTAGCGGGACGGCTTCAGGGTGTCCAGATACAACATACTCATGGAAATATTCACGGATGTAGATATCAGCCGCACTGCAAGAGAAGGGGGAGTTGAGTGGCAGTGTTCTAAATTGCCGACATCCAAGAGCACAGGGGCTTGTTGTCTGGATACAGATTGGAGGCAACTTTCACTCTTGCACTCAAAAAGATATGCACAGGGCCTATTCTTCTGCAGGGCAATGGACAGGCACTCTGCGTGCAACTGTAAGGTTGTTTGTTAACAACTGGGGTTCTTTATTTTAAATTGTTTTAATTAATTGTTTTTAATTATTTTAATGTGTATATATGTATTTTACTGTCTGTGTTGTAAGCCGCCTTGAGTGCCCTTGTTGGGAGAAAGGCGGGGTATAATCTCCTTGTTGGGAGAAAGGCAGGAGGTGTGGCCTGGAGGTTTGAGCCAGTGCCCTGCCTGAAGAAGCTAAGCAGGGTTGACCTCGGTTCCTGCTTGGATGGGAGACAGAAGCTGCTGACGAACCTCGCAAAGACACTGAGAAGGCATCGTGAGAGGGAGTCAGCTAGAGAGAGAACATCTAAGACAACTGTCCGAGGGTGAACTACGGTGAACTGTGAAGCTTGGAAGTGCAAAGCACAAGCCAGAAGGAGGGCTGCACTCGGAAGGGAAAACATCTCGAGCATGGAAGGTTCTATATAGGAATAGAACAATATTGTAAAAACCCTTATCAGGTCTAAAGATAGCCTTTCTATGTAAGCCGCCTTGAATAAATCTGATGAGAAATCTGATGATGAGAAAGGCGGGATATAAATATAGAAAATAAAAATAAATAAATAAAATTATTTAAATAAATAATACATTAAATAATAAGCTGATACTGCCTCTTGCATCCCCTTTGCCCACAGAGTGGAACTTCCGGGACAGTGGGGATGCTGCCGGGATTCCCCACACCGGTCAGCTCCAGGACAGATCGCATTGAGAATCCCAGAATGACCCTTCGTCCTTCCTTCTTTGAGAGGATGTCACCACCACCACCACCACTATTGGCAGAGAAAAGAGTGGAATCCATTCTGTTCTGGGCCTCCTTGATCTTGAATTTAATTAGGAGCCCAGTCCGACCCCCACCAGCCCATAGCGTGCAGCACCGCCAATTGAGCACATGCTGGAGGCTATGAGTAGGAGGGGCACCAGACAGCCCAGGAGACACAAGTCAAAATATCTTTTCTTTCTTCAAAGAAAGATATTTCTTCAAAATATCTCTCCGTAGGCCACCAGGCTCCCACTGGGCCTCCTTGGACCGACGCCAGCTATTTAGCTCTTGCCAACTGCACAGGTTTGGGTGCAACGTTTTGAGTCCTGTGAGCGCAACTTGTTACCTGTCCTGTTTTACGGGGGAAACCGATGGGTTGACAAACCTGGGGAGCACTCCAAGCCCACCCACTGCAAGGCATTGTGGCAAATGGAGCCCATGTCTCCCCCTGCCCCGTTTACCTGTTGGTGTGGGTGCAGATCAGCACACGTGTCCGAGGCTGCTTGATGATCTCCAAGGTGGCCATGGCCAAGGTGAAGGTCTTCCCCGTTCCAAAAGGGCCATAGATCAGGAGAGGAGGCACTCGGCGGGTCCCGGCTGCCTGCCCAGTGATGAAGGAGAAGGCTTGGTTCTGCTTCCTGTTGCCTCGTGGCAGCGCCTGCCCACGGGACTGTGGGATGGAGCATGCCGCCACATCCGGCAGGACCAGCCTTTCATCCAAGAGCCTGTCCACAGCATGATGCCACTGCCGGAACTGGAGATGGTCGATCTGGAACTGGACCTTCACCTGGAGGGATGCGCCAGTTTTCAGGCCCAGCTCAAAGCAGCAGCGCTTGGGCAGCAGGACCCAGATGCTCCTCTCGGTGGTGGCCTTACTCTCCACACAGACTTCGTAGACACGGTTGTTGGGGGGCGGGTCCAGTGCCAGGAAGGCCGTCTTTACAGAGCGGCACAGCAGGTACCCTTCCTTCGAGTCAGGGGTCAGGGAGTAAGGGGTCGGGATGTGAGCATACAGCTCTCCTGGAGGAGCAAACTTCATCCCCAGAGAAGGGGCCTCCAGCATCGGCTGAAGGAGGACGACCGCTTGCAAGTTGAGCCTGTGTCAGAGCAGGGGAGACAGGAGTGTGGGAAAGGGTGCAGAAGCAAGGGAGAGAAAAGGGAGCCACATTAGTTCCAGGAGCAGAGATCTCCACTCCCCCTTCTCCTGCAGTGCTGAACCATACGCCAACTGGCAGCCTCACTGGCCTGAAGGCTTTTTCATTGGCGTTCGGGACAGAATCTTCCCTCCATTTGTTAAATGTTAAATACAGGACATTTGTTTTCAAAAATTAACAGAGAGCTTTCCCACGTATTCATGCTGATCGTCCCATTGGAATGTTAGCTTTCGTACAGGAAAGGAAGAGTCCGATTCTTGGCCTCTCAGGTTGCAACGATGCGCTTAAGGAGCCAGGAGAGTTGCAAAATATGGATTTTCCGTAGACAGAGGGTTGGGCTCAGCCAGTGGGTTAGGAGTTTCAAGGGTGGGAGGCAGTGGATCTTGGTGGCAGTTGCACATGCTGGGATCTTATCCCCCTTTTCCCAGCCCCAGCCCCCCCCCCCCCCGAGGCTCCCCGAACATACCCTAGCAGCTGAATAGCTGGCATAGGTCCAAGGAGACCTATTGGCAGCCAGATGGCTTATGGGGAGGCAAGTTTTTAAAAAATGTTTCTCCTGGGCCATCTGCCCCCCCATAGGATGCTGTGCATATTCTGTTGGCACCACTGAACTTTGTAAACTGGGGGGGGGGGGATAGGATCGCAGCATAAAATCTCAGATCAAACCTGACACCTGGCAAGCCTAGTCAGAAAAGTACAAGGCCTAAAATGCAATGATGGGACGGGACGATGGAGAACCCCCATGACCTATTCACACTGCCCAGAGCTCCTGGAGAAAGGGCAGCAGGATGAAAATGAAACAAACCGTCCATGCAATGATCCTTCCGCACAAGAACCCCATGACCCTGACTCCGAGGCTGCCCAAAGAGTCGGGCTCCCGGAGTCCTGCTGCAGCTGCCGGGTCACTTACTTGGCAATCTCGGCCTGCTGTGCCTCCTCCTCTCGGAACAGGAAATTGTGCATTTGCTCCCGGTAGTTGAAGCGAGACACCGGCTTGGCCTCGGCTCCCCGCTGGAAACTCAGGGAGAGCGAGGGGGCCTTGTACTTGGCCAGCAGCTCCAGGTCCCTGCTGGTGCGCTCCACGCTGGGCACCACCACACGGTTGCCACTGTGCCAACGCTCGGTGCCCACAATGTGCCTGCTCTGCTCTGCAGCTGGGTGAGCGTGCCAAGGGGCTCCCTTTTTGCCGATCGTGACCTGAAACTTTTGGACCAGCACAGGGCGGCTGCCAAAGTCAAACACCAGCCACTGCTCATAGGTGCCAAACGTGCAGCACTCCAGGCACACCTCCACCTGGGACGCCAGCGGAGACGACGGCTGGACCCGGAATCTCTCTCCGGAGGCATAGGTGAGACCCCGAGAGAGTCCGTGTCCTGCTAAGAAAAACGTTGCTCCAGGGACTCTCTTCAGCAGCGCCACATGCACTAGTGGCTTCTGAAATGAGAAGACAAGGAACGACATTGGCATGGAAGAAAAACACACACACACACACACAGGCCCTCCTGCATCAGATGCTGTGGCAGAGTGGCCTCCTCAAAGCAACTGCCTATGGTTTGTCCCTTTGCGCTATGACTTCAATTCCCAGCTTCTCTGGGGCCAAAAGATGCCTGCTGCAACTTTGGAAAAACCAGGGAGGGCCTGTAGATCAACGACAGTGCGCACGGGTTGCAAGCAGACGTCCCAGATGTGATCCCTTTCATGCAAGGAACCATGCAGAGTTGCCCCTCTCCATTCCATCCAAACAGAAGCTTATAGAGTGCAAACGTGAGAGTAGGAGAACCTGCTTCTTAACCACCTCTGTGATCCGTTTTAGACTTTCAAATTTACCTGGGAAATAACTTTAAAAACCCATCGGTATCGCAGCTTCTTGTCCTCAGACTGCACCTGCAGAGGCTGCTGGCAGGTAACCATCACACCATCCACCTGCTCTGAAATCTGAGGAGAGATGCCACAAGATGAGAATGTTAGCAATAGAACCCAGGGCTTTTCCCGTTCTCCCCCCCCCCCCCCCCAAGTCAAGGATGAATAAAAGATAGGTCACTAAATATTTGCATTGATCTGTCCATATATGTATGAAATTGTATCCCAATATTGGCATTTGTACACTGGTTCATAGTTGCAGTTATTTTGCAAATTTAAACATTAGAATTTCATGCCCTGGACAACTGGCTCAATCTGAATTTTGGGGTGATTTCAGGTTTTCAAATCTGAGTACTCCCCCGCCTCGCCTCTCCCCTTTCTCTCTGTCTCTCTGTCTCTCTGTCTCTCTGTCTCTCTGTCTCTCACACACACACACACACACACACACACACACACACTTACTTTGCTTACCAAACCTAAACAGTAACGCTTTAATCTGAACTTCAAGGGGGAAAAGTACCTGTACATTTTGAAATTCAAACTTATAAATATTCTAAAATTTCAGTTCAAAGAATGTATCAATTAACTTTGGGAAAGGACTGGTATTCCAAGTTTTGGATTTTGCATTCCAAGCATAGCCATGTTTACCTATGGTAGCAAAACCAGCCCATTGTTCTGTGGCACGTTAGAAACCTCTTACAATCCTGAACAGTCCTTAAGTGTGGCACAGGGCTCTTAGCCGGTTTTGCTACAGAGACTACCATGGCTATTCTCCTGGGGCAATAGTCACAGTTCACTAAGACAACATCTCACCATATGGCTCCTTCAGGAACCTGTCCCAGGTGGCAGAGTTTGGGCTGCAACCTGCTGCTTTAGGGAACTTATTCTAAAAAAGGAGCAGGGAAATCGACGGGTGAGCAGTCTACTCACCAGGGTAGTGGGATGGAACTTCCAATGCCAGGCGTAGGGAGCAAGGGCTACTGCTTTCATGCTCTGCTTAGAAGGCACCGAAAACAGGATGCTGGACCAGAAAGACCTTTGCCTGATCCAGCAAGGCCCTTCGGATGTCCTTCTCGTTTTTATCAAAGCAAAAGCTTCCCCTCCACTGCCCAAGACCCTCCAGTTTTGCTCACCAACCAGCAACTTACAATTAAGACCTCATTGTGGCTTTCTTGATATTCAGCAATAAGTCGGTCCTGATAAGCGAGAAGGCCACCCTGCTTGGCTTGTTTCCGGTTTTTCTGTGCAACTTTTGCTCTCTGGATCCATTCCTCCAGTTCCTCGGGGGAATGGGCCTTGGTGCAATCCTGCCCAAACTCACAGACTTCAGCACTGCAGGGAAAAACCAGCCCACAAGCGCAGAGAAGAGTTATGCAAAAGGATGCAAGGATGTCAGCTCATTTTCTCTCTCCTTCTCCAACGGCCTGAACCTACTGATGGCCTATAGCAGCGGATTTCACAACCTGCTAAATAAGTCCCAGCCCAGTGTCATAAAAGCCGTGCCACTGTCGTGTGCTGCGGGACCGCCAGTGCAAACGGCTGGGGGATCCCACGCATGCGCCAGAAGCTCACCCAGTCCACACCAGAGCAGGCTGTGGTCAGTTCGGGGGCGGTTTGGGGCAGGGGGTAGGCCGAGCAGGGGTGGTTCGGGGGCAGTTTGGGGGAGGATCTTGGAAGCAGCAGTGCACGCCCAAATCTTATTCCCCTTTTCCCGGCCTAACATGCCCCTTGAGGCTCCTCCTAAATAGATGGCGTAGGTCCAAGGAGATCCATTGGCAGCCAGGTGACTTATGGGGAGGTAAGTAAAAATGACTTATACTTACCTTTCTCGGCCATCTGGTCACCCCTCCTCCCCCCACACAGTGGCAGTCCTGGAGGGGGTGCGGCACCGTAAGTGGTGCAAGGTGCCACACTGTGCCTTACAAACCGGTGTTACGTGGCCCCTCCCACTTGCCCCTGGAGCCATTCCGGCAGCGAGTGGGAGGGGCCGCGTTACACCGGTTTGCAAAGCACATTATAGCACCTCGCACCACTTACAGTGCCGCACCCCCTCCAGGACCGCCACTGCCCCCCCCCCACCATAGCATGATGCACGCGCTCGTCAGTGGCACTGCATATGCTGTGGGTCGGCAGGGAACGGGATTGTGCTGCCCGTGCAGGAAGGATGGCTTGGTAGTGATGGTACTAGCAGAGGAAATGCGAACTGGATTCCCTGCTCTGTCCCCAGTCCCCTTGTCACAGGGCAACTCAAGACTGTCAGTTCACGCCCGTTATTCTAAATCAGGAATCCTTATTCGTAGAGATAGGGAGTCCATGGTGCCTGTGTGGTCATGTTAGCCAAAACCCCACTCACTGGTCTGTTATCATTTATAAGCCATGCCTCCCCGCAATCCTTCACTGAACTCTGCAAGCACAGGATTTGGGACTAGGTGCAGAATTCAGTAGCCTAGAATGCCGGCTTCCATTTAAAGATGTTTTAAAAAGGCACACCTCTAGTCTTCACAGCTATGAACAAAAGCTTGAGCGCACCATCAGAAGTGCTTGGTGACCTGTCGGAAGCCAGAAGGTGGCTAGAGGCAAGTAGGCAGAACGGCCTTGGGGCTCTCAACCACCTTCTTCATTGTTCACAGCAGTGTCTTGCACAGCTGCGATGGATTCCAGTGCAAGGGGGCTTCCTGGTTCATTGTGCTCCATGATATTTAGGGCAGGGGCTGGAACTGCTCCCTGTCCCTGGAGACCCCATTCAGTCATTCAAAATCAAGCATCCCCTATTTGCAAAGCGCCACCTCTTTATCTACCCAGCCCCCTCCCAGACGCTGTCGGGTCATTCTCAATAGTGACAGAATATCAGGAGAGGAGAGTAGAATGCTCAGAGTCCCATTCAACACACAGTCACCAGTAACATCTGAGTAGTAAACTCTTAAAAAGCCAAATCCATATGAAGGAAGAAGTCATTGGAAAAAGATATATGAAAGGGTCCTGCTTACCGGCTACAAAGCGCAAACCTCTTCAGGCCGTACGGAGGCGCGCGGTGAGTCCACTGGATCATGGTGTCGGTGGCAATCATCTGCGTGTGCTCCACAGAGGAGCAGTGGTTCTCAAAACTCTCCTGGGAGTTGCAGGTCACCAGACACACCCTGCAGTAGAAGTGGACTTCCGGCTGTGAGGGTTGCCCTCCTGGCTCGCAGTCTGCCTGCGGGGGCAAAAGGTCTATGCGCGCTAAGCTGCAGTTCTGCTCTGCCTCCCAAACTGCCAATTCCACATCACTGTGAGCATAATTGCACCGATGCGCCCCGTGCTTGCATGGTTTGCCAGCAGAGATGTACATGCAGTAACTCAATTTCTGTACACCCTCTGGGCAGGGCCGGATTTCCGTGTACTGCTCTTTCATCTTGCCATTGGTAATCACATGCACCAAAAGCGCATTCCAGTGTCCCGCACAGGTCTGAGCCGAGTCCTGAAGGCAGATCCTTGGGGGGCTTTGATAAAAGCAGGTCTTGCAGATCTCCTGGAAATGGCCCCCAAACTCACTCTGGATTTCTTCAGAGATGCTGATCTGCGGAGGCCTGGAGAGACCATTGACAACACTGCCTGTTTGAGCCTGTTGCAGCAACGTCTTCAAAACGTGCCTTTCCATGTTGGTATTTTTCTCAAACGTCCACACGATCACCTCCTCCTGACTCCAAGCAAAGGTGCAGTGGTTCCGATGCCGTTTGCACCCCAAGCCAGCAACGTAGTATCTGCAGATGCTATAGTGTGCCGGCTTTGGAAAGCCCGGCCTTCGGCCAACCTTCCTCCACAGCTTCCCTGGTTTCCCCTTGCTCCTGGCCAGGAGGATTTCCATCATGCAGCGATGCTCCACCTCCTTCAGCCGATAGGTGCTCTCGTTTTCCTGTACGCTGCATTTCGAGCAAACCAGGCGCAGCTCCAGCTGCTTCTGGAGGCTATCCAGCGGCTTCGGAACCACCCTGTTCATCTGGGGCATCTTCTCAAAAAGCCCAACAAATCTGGACAATCAAACACTCCCACAGATGGAGCTCCAGCACGACAGGGCATCCACAAACACCCAGCAAGAGGACTTCAGGCTCAATTTGCAAAATCCTAGAAGTTACCCCAAAAAATATGTTAGGAGTCATCAAGGGATTGATACCATAAAAAGCGATCCTTTGCTTGCTACCAAAGGCACGTTAAGGCAGGCTGATTAACCTCAGACAAACCTCGAATCTCAGCTGTTTCTCAAATAATTATCAAGGCAAAACCCCACGCAACTACCAAACCTGCTAGGAAGCTGCAACTTGTGGCTGCTACTTCATGGTGCAGCACAGAGCTGGTTTCTCAGCTGGAAAGCTTTCCTTCTAATCTCAGGGGTGTGAGGGCTGGCTGCAATGACTCAATGGGAGACAACGGCGGGGGACTGGTGGAAGGACCACAGTGCCACGGGAAAGCGCCTGCGTTCCGTGCAGAAGCCTCCCAGGCTCAGTTCACCAAGCAAAAGATTGGTGGGAAGAGAGGGGCCTCTTAACTCTTTCCTTTCTTGCCACTTAAAATCCTGCTCCCAGGTGCTTTCCAACCCAGGATGAAGGGGGACAAGATGGTGCCAAAACATGCCGTTTCTGGTTCATCCTCATTTCAAGATCCCCAGGCAAACATACAGTTCTTGAAGAGGTGGGCCTCAGGATACCACACTGCGAAGGATGGACATCTCTCCTCCCTTCCAGTTTGCTGTCCCACCTTTTCCCCCACTGACTACGCTACAACCTGCATGCTCACCCCTTTCAACCACTTTGGATCACCAATTCTTGGAGGGCAAATAGGGTTTTGCCTCGATCTGGGGGTGTTTGTCGTTCAGGAGATCCAAACAGCCCAGGATAGCAGAGATAACACAAAAATAGTGTTTGTTTATTCTTCACTGTGTGCATCCCGCTCTCTGTCCCCATTACTGGACACTCAACGGCTAACAGTCTTGACCATTAGAAGAATAAAATCAAATGCAAGCAATTAAAAAAGAAAAAAAATCCCCCAAACTCCATAGCAGAAACAGAAAATCTGGGGTAAGATGGCAGCTGAACTCTCTGAGAGAACAAAACTCCACTGAATGAGATAGGCGAAAGTGGTGAACAGGTTGCTCTGATGTTTTGAGCGCTTGGCGATGATGTCGTTGTTATCGCCGAGCTTCGGAGCAACAAAAGGGAAGTTGTGGGGGGCTTCTATTTCAGCTGTGCGCCCACATGGCTCACAGGAAGGCTGGTGGAGGCACAGAGTGGCGGGTGCATCCAGCAGGTTGGCTCCATTTCAAGGCACAAACTGCAGGCCCTCTTGTGGCACACCAATGTGCTACTACACATAGTCTAGGGCAGTGGTTCCCAAACTGGGAGGCGTGGCTCCCAGGGGAGCCGCGGGAACCAGCCAGGGGAGCAGCGGAGTGCCACGGAATCCTTTCAGAAAACAGTGTAGTAGTGCCAATTGGCAGGCATCAACATAATGTAATGGGGAGCCACAGCCAAAGGTCACCAATGGCCAAGGGAGCCGCAGGTAGAAAAAGTTTGGGAAACACTGGTCTAGGGAAATCGCTGTTGTCACTAATGGAGGCTGCTGAACCCCACACAATGAGCTTGTTCAGGTCTTCCCCTGACTGCTGCCTGCCCATCTCCTGCATTCCTCACTTTGGGGAGAAGTGAATGCCCTACCTGGGAAATCCTAAGTGCTATTCACACATGATGTGGGCAGAGATAGTTCACCTGTCTGTGCATACAAGCCCTGCATTCTGAAACCACCCAGAGTCTCCATGGTTTCAGAATTCCTGGAAGCACACTGTCCAGCCCTGCCCCCGCCACGCTCCACAGCCCTGCCCCTCCTTCTCCCGGTGCTTTTTACTCACAGAAACACACATATGCACACGCAGGCACCACAGAACGTGTGAACGAGCAACCTCCTCTGACCTTAGAAGAGCAACTTCCGACCTAGGGTAGAAGAGCTCCCACAATCAAAGGGGCCACTTTCTCATCCCTTCCCAACAGGGAGATGTTGTTTGAAGGACTGCTGCTCCTTTGGATGTTGGGTATATAGGGTGTCATTTTTAAGTTGTTTTACTGTTATTGGAAGTGTTTTTATTATTCACCAATACGGGAGGGGGGGGGAAACAAAGTTGTTTTACTGTTATTTTGTAATCCGTATTGATTAGAAAAAAGGAGAGCAGAAATTCTCCTGGCACTGCAATTGTCTCGAACAGTGTTTCTCAAAGTCCTACAGGGGAGTTTACTCCCCTGTAAGTCTTTGCAGGGATGGGACAATATCAGAGGCAGTGCTCCAGGATTGTGCCCACCCCAACCCCAAAACGCTTTTTTCAACATAGCAGGTTGTCCTGCCAGCTCCCCAAGGCTCTAAACAGGAGCTGGCAGGACAACTAAGTATGTTTAAAAAAGCGTTTTGGGGTCACGGGTGGGCGCGATCCTGGAGTGCCGCCACCTACGCCATTCTTGCTGGCCGCCACCACCTCCTTAAGGGGATATCAGCCACTTCTGGAAAAGTGGTGGGTCGCGGCCCACCACTTTGAGAACCCCTGGTCTAGAAGAAGACTTAAAATGTATATGGTGGCAGTGTCTATATATAAAGAATTTTGGAAGCAGCTAATCTGCTAGGCCCAAACCAGATGATTCTTAGAGTTTAGTGAGCTTCTTGCAGGACAGGAAACAACTGATTTCTCACTTAACAACAGCAAAATGCCTGATTGCCCAGTAATGGTAAAAAGGGATCAGTCAGTGGCATCTATTATATGGGAAAATAAATGCTTGAAAAAGATGGCTAAAATTCTATATAATGTAGAGAAGGACAAATAAAAGATCTTACGGCTCAAACCTAACTAAAATTGGGGTTTACAACATGGCAGAGTGTTCCGCTGTCATAAAATGGCTGCTGCCCTCACTGGAGCAGGTAAGTCAGCAGTGGGGGGGGGGGAGAGGAGGGGGCAGAATGGGGCAGAGACCTATGAATGTCCACTCAGAAGTAAGTTCCATTGTGCTCAATAATAGGGCTTACTCTCAAGTAAGTGCGTTTAGGATTGCAGCCCAGGTTTACTCAAGAGCTGTTGGTGAAGAACTTTGTCAAAAGCTATCTGAAAGTCCAGGTATAGAATATCAACCAGTTCGCCTTTATCCACATGCCTACTGACTTTCTTGAAAAGGTTAGTGAGGCGGCAGGACCCATTTCTGTGAAAGCCATGCTGAGTCTCCTTCCTTTTAAGCAACACATTCATTTTTAAGTCATAAGGAAAGGGCCAGGAGAAAAAAGGTCTCGTCCCTAGCAGGAGGACGTGCACAAACGCAGAGGCAGCAGTTTTGAGGCAGCGGTTTTGAGCCCTGCTCTGAGACACCCTCGGGTTGTGGGCAGACGCTCTCCCACAATTAAACATGCAACACCCGTTCACACACACACAAGCCATGTTTGTCAAGTGAAAAGCCACACCGCTTGTGGGCAGCAGTGCTATGATGACTGGAAATCCTCTCCCAAAGCTTTCTTACCCGAACGCCTGGCTGATTTCCACAGGTCTCTCAGAACTGTGCGCCATCAGACACCACTTTCTCTGGCAGATGCTATGTGACAGTGTCAGCTCAACAAAACCACTTCCAGCATGCAGTCAAACAGGAAGCACCTCTCCTCCCCCCCCCCACATGGTCCCCAGCCAGCAATATCCCTTTGTCCACTTGGGCTGTCTAAACTGAACCAAATGTGTCCCTGGGGTCACCATCTATGTGCCAAGTCGGGATGGGTAGGGCAGGAATGTGGAGGCATTCAGCCACAGGATTGGTAATTGGTTTGTGGAACTCCTTGCCACAAGATGTGGTGATGGCACCTGGCCTAGATACCTTTAAAAGGGGATTGGTCAGATGATTTATGGAGGAAAAGTCCATCACACTGGTTACAAGTCATGATGGGGATAAAGTAAGCTCCTGGACTTGGTAATAGTTGGCTGTGTGCTCTCGGAGGCATCTGGTGGGGCCACTGTGAGATACAGGAAGTTGGACTAGAGGGGCGTTTGGCCTGATTCAGCAGGGCTCTTCTTATGTTCTTATGTTTATTGCACCATCAGTGAGTGTATGAAGCTGCCTGTGACTGGATCAGACCCTCGATTCAGGTGGCCCAGTGCGCTCTGCTGTGAGAGGCTTTCCCCAGTCCTGCTCTCGGAGGTCCTTGGGATTGGCCTTAGGATGCAAGGCAGGTGCTCCCCCACAGGGCTATGGCGCCTCTCCCAGTTGCAGAGTCCCCCTACATACCCAAGGGGCTGCCTCTTCCCTTACATTATGATCTCCCTGCTTTGGGATACATCTATTATACCATACATGGGCCAAATCCAAACAGTTCAGAGAAAAGCAGTTGCTCTCTATTCCCGTAACGTTTGCCAAAGCCAAAACCATTAGCGTTCGTAGACCCCCCCCATGGGGGGGCGCTGCCACAACACCCCCCCACGGGACACAATTACACCCCCAGGGGACGCCATGCCCCCCACCCCTGGGGGCGTGGTGTTCTTTTTGTGCGCTGGGACGGCGCGGAAACACACACACCCTGGCGCTTTTCGGCCCCTTTTTGGAGCCAAACAGAGCCCGGGCGGGCGGGAAGGCCAAACGTGCAGCTGAGAATGGCTGCATAAAGACGAAAAAGCGGCAGAGGGGGCGACAGATCCAGCGGCAAGTACACCCGCCGCTGGGGGCCCACCGGCCCCCAGCCCCCCCCCCCCCCGTAACGATGCCTCTGGTCAAAACATCTTCTCTAGAAGCCAGGTAACCCTTCCCTGTTTGGCCATTTAGGGCACAACCCCCCTGCACCTCCTTCTGTGCAAGTCCGATTGCCATGGACAGGAAGCAGGCAAGGGGGCTCCTGTTCTCCTGCAACGCCAGCAGCCATTCACTGGAGGATATGTTGGCAGCAGAGCCTTGATTGCCCAGAGGTGACCTTGTATAGTGAGGCCAACGGGGCAGCCAAATCTCTTTTTGTCAGCCCCACTAGGCAAATAAGAACCTGCCAGTGGAGGTGGTTCATCCAGCAGTCAGTCCATTGCCAGGTTTTTGAAGAATCATGTGCTCCATGAGATATATCAAGTGCAACAAACCAGCTAATCTAAGTTACTTCCAGCAAAACAGGAGCCAGCTATCTATGGCTGGAGAGCCAGTGCTGAGTGGAGGTGAACCTGTCAGACTAGCGGCGCAATCCTGCGTAGTGCAAGTCCGTGCTGCCCTGTGTTGGTGGATCAGGCCCGGGAGGGGGACAGGATGTGTCACAGGCCAGCGTCCCCTCCCAAGCCCAATCCGCCCCTCCCACCGCCCACCCCCCATTACAGAATTCACACAGTCTTGGTTGGATACTACTAGACCACACGGGCTCTCCAACCAGGCTAGAAGGAAGCACCAGAGAGCTGCAGGGCAGGGGCATCCCCAAAAGTACAGCCCCCCGCAGCAGTGAGAGGAGGAGGGGTAGCTGGGGAAGAAGAAGAGCAGCAGCATGGAAAGGGGGGGCAGGCGTGCAACTGAGGTCATGCCAAGTTGCTTTTTTGCAAGCTGGAGTTCATTTGTTTTAGTTCATCCTAAAATTATGCAAAAAGTAGCCAAGGAAAATTACAAATCAGAATCCCCAGAGAGCTCCTTCGGAGGGGCCTGGATCCATGACTCAATGATGATTCAGCAACTGGGTGGGGCCAGACCACAAAACATGTGTTGTTAAAGATATGGCATCTGAGTGGGACGAGATTTGCTTTGTGTCTCAGGGAACTGGTCCAGGCAAACTGACCATCACACCTTGGACTGCGGCTTACTCAGAACAAAGTGGACCATGACGTTACCCCTGGAGTCCTAAATGCAAAGGGAATACCTTTTTGCTCCCAGAGCCCTCAGACCAGTGGCGTTGCTAGAGGTGGGGCGGAACGGTAAAGGCTGATCTACACGACAGCGTTGCGGCTCCGCCGTTGCCTCTGCCTGGCGCCTCCGCGCTGGAAGCGGGGGGGAGTGTCTTCAAGCCTGTTACCCCTCATGTTGTCCCGCCTTCCTAAGAAAGCGCAGTTGTGATTGGTTAAACTCTTCCCCTCCCTCTCTGTGATTGGTAGGCTGCAGCAGCTCCGCGAGCCACCTCCAAGCTCTGCCGTACGCCCCCTAAAAAATAGAGCACTCGACTTGGAGTACGCGGCAGTGGGGCGGAGGTCCGGCGGCTCCGCCGGATTAAAAAAAAGCTCCGCGACGCTGTCGTGTAGATCAGCCTTAAGTCTTGCACAGCGGTAACCGTTCCGTTCCATGGTGGCCCTGCCCACTCACCGCCAGAACCAGTCCGAGCGGCAAAGGCAATGCGTAGGGAGTCTCCTGCGCGTTGCCTTCACCGTTCGACTGGTTCCGATGGCAAGTGGGCGGGGCCACCCTGGAACGGAGCAGTTACCGCTGTGCAAGACTTACCGTTCCGCCCCACCTCTAGCAACGCCACTGCCTCAGACATGCGTTTAATGCAGTCTCTTGCAAGCTCTTCTGAAAGAGAGGGGCTTTCAAACGTGTCCTGGCCACTAGGCCCCACCCAGCCAAGCGGCAAGCATCTCTTGGTGCCTCAGCACTTGGGAGTTTTTGTGCACAATCATATACCTTGTGCACAGTTAGGTCTACCTCCAGGGAGGCTTGGGCAGCAATGAGGGTGTGTGTGTGTGTGTGTGTGTGTGTGTGTGTGTGTGTGTGTGTGTGTGTGTGTACGCGTGTGTGTGTTTGCAACAGGAACTCAGGCAAGCTCTGTCCTGGCTGAAAGAACTTAGGCTGTATTGGACAATCGGTTCAACCACATAGAAGGCAAAGTAGGAATTCAGAACTATGGGTGGCAGTAGTTAAGCAACCCACAGAACCGGGCTGTCAAGCCACCACATTTCCGAGGCTACCTGGGCCCCACATTGCCTGCATCACCACCCTATCCCATCATTCATCTCTCCCCACTTTTTCTGAATTAATATTAATCCTCCCCGATGTAGGGGTTAGAAAAAGGATGTCATAAAATGGGAGGTGCTGGTGCCTAGTGGTCATCACTCATTGCATCAATGATTCTGCATAAATAATTAAGCATAAATGCAACATAATAAATCTCTACAACGCTTTTCACTGTTCCCAGGAGACTTTTCTCCACCAGAGAGAGAGATTGATCAGCCCTGGAAAGGAGATCAGAGAAGAACTCGGGGGGGGGGGGGCTTTGTTCAGAGAGCAAGGTTTTAAGCTTGAAATATCAGGGCACAGTTCCTCAGTTCTGCCAAAAACATGCTAAGATATCTAGGGCAAGTCACCTGGCAATCCAAAAATATCTGAGCTACCTTTCCAGTCTTTGCCAAGAGCAGTAGAAGCACATTAGCTGCTTACCCTGGGCTGGAAGGCAACGGAGAGCACACACAGAGACCTAGTGGAGTGACAAGGAGAATGAGCTGCTGCGAATCTGGTGCTGCCACGAATCCTCACTAGGTGACCAAAGGCCAGCCACTCCCTCTCAGCCCCAGCTGCAATATGGGGATCACAATACTCTGGTTCACCTTACAGGGGTTTTGTAAGGACAACATCAAGAATAAGAACACATGTGGAGGGTTTTGCAAACTCAGAAATGTAAATGTTAAGCATTATTCCCACACGTCCAGACGTCATGCACCTAGATCAGGGGTGTCAAACATACGGCCTGCGGAAGCTATTTATCTGGCCCCCATGAAGATTGAGTGGGCTTTTGTCCAGAACTAAATACTGCAGTTATGCCTGCCATTCACTGCAAGAGGCTGCTTGCAGAGAAGGAGCTGTTTCAACAGAGGATACAGAAGAACTTTTAGGCTATTGTCAGTCTTTACTAGTAATAAACTTACTGGGACGTTTCCTCCCTTCCATCTGTTCAACTTTTAAAATTCAGAGTTTACCATTGTAGTTCAGTTGTTACTGGGTGTCGCAGGGGTTTTGGGACTGGGAGGTGTTTGATTAAGAGGCAGGAGGTTCTGGAGCAGTTTACATTGGGGGGGGGGTGCAGGGCTTTTCCTTTCTCTCCCCGGTTTGGCTCAGTTTACTTTCAGTTTCAGTGCAGTTGATGGGGAGGGACTCAGCTGCCCTCTCTCAACCCTTTCTTCATTTACCGGTATATATTGGGCTGGAAGCGCTGCAGATTGAAATTAAAGATCTGCTTGTTTTAAAAAAAATACAGAGAAAGAGAAAGTAGACAAAAAGGAGAGCTACTATTTTTAAATCCTAGTTAATTTAGTTATTTATTGCCTTAGTTGGCTAAGAACCGTATTTGCTGCTTGACTGCTTAGATAGGGAATATCCCCACTCTTTCTATTTTCCTTTTAATAAGAGACAACATGGGAGGTGCTGTCTGTTATGCAGAATGCACTTCTTTTTAACAAGAAAGACAATTGGGTTTGTAGATAGGTTTGTTAGCTAAGCAGGGCTGGCTCTGGTCAGCATTTGGATGGGAGAGCTGTTTGAAAGGTTTTTTTTTAAGCTGCTGAGCTTTAATTACAAGCTGATAGTTTGACTGGACTGAAGTGCTTGTCTGTCCTGCTTTTTGATTGGTTTTCATTTGCTGGTCTGCTTGGTGACTTGATTGGGGTACAATACTTACTTATTTTCTTATGCAAAGTTATATCTTAAGTAAATCCATCTATTATACAGCCATATCATCAAATGCCCAATCAGTGGTGTAGCTGGAGGGGCCGCATTACACCGGTTTGCAAGGCGCAGTGCAGCACCTTGCACCATTTACGGTGCCGCCTGCACCCCCTCCAGTAACGGCACTGTGCCCAATGATACCTTACCCACGAGATCAGTATTTTACTTATTTCCTCAAGTTCTGGTTGCCTGCTTAATGACATCACTTCCAGCCTGTGCCAAGGGTCATGGATCCTATCCAGCCCACGGTATGAAATGAGTTTGACACCCCTGACCTAGACCCTTGGGGGAGGTCTAGCTTGCCCTTACTGTAATGAACTGGATTGGTGTCCTGTATCCTCCCACTCAGCCAAGAGCCAATATCAGGAGGATTTCGAGCACCTGATCTTCCTGGTGGGGACATGTATTTTGTAGACTGGAAGTTAGTTTGCATACGGTAGCAATTACTGGTATGTGTGAATGAGCCATAACAGATTGTGGGCCCAATCCTATGCAACTTTCCTGCACCAATGCAGCTGTGATGCAGCCCCAAGGTAAGGGAACAAATGTTCCCTTACCTTGAGGAGGCCTCTGTGACTGCCACCACCACCACAGGATGCCGTGCATGCCCTGTTGGCACACCTGCATTGGTGCTGGAAAGTTGGATAGGATTGGGCCCTAAATCACCCCAGACAGAACTTGCACAGTGTCAATGCAGAAATGCTTTTCCAAGCTGGATCCAACCATGTGACAGTGATGAACCAGTGTTTTGTTTTTCCCCGTGGAAGAGCAGCAACCCTAACCCCACGGAAGAGCAGCCACATGAGTGGCGTCATGATTCCTACATCACACTGTCTGTGTGAACTGACTGGTTGTGTGATCAGCCACCAGGATCTGAGAGCCATGGAGTGACAAAAGCCCCTGCGCACTCCATTTGTCAGCCCTTTTACAGACACTATATGGAAGACCCTCCCTCCTGAACAAGCCCCAGCCTAATTCTGTTAAGACAACAAAGAGTTTTCCAGCACCTTAAAGAGTAATGAATTTATACCAGCTTTTGTGGAAAGACGCAAGAGGCAAAACCAATAAGCTGAAATTACTATTTAGTAGGAATTCCCAACATTTTTGACAACTTTCATCAGGGACTCTTGAGGCTCTTGGGGCAAATACTAAATGTTTCAGAGGGGGAGTCGCGTCAGCCTCTTGCGGCAATAGAGTCTCGTGACATCTTAATGACAAACCCTGATTGTGGTAGAAGTGTTTGCAAACTAGAGCCCAGGGAAAGATTGAAGGCAAAAGGAGAAGGGGAAGGCCAAGGATGAGATGGTTAGACAGCATCACCGATGCAACAAACATGAAAATGAGCGAACTCAGGAAGATAGTGGAGGACAGGAAGGCCTGGCGGGATATGGTTCATGGGATCACGAAGGGTCGGACACGACTTAACGACTGAACAACAACAACAACAACATGCAATGAGTACAGAAGGGGGTGGTGGTGGAGAATGTCTCTTTACAGAGGGAGGCCGGAAAGCCAAGCAATGCAAGAGATTACACGGAAGCATTGGTTAGGCTTCAGATCTGTAACTTGCTATTCCTCTTTGTCCACTAATCACGGCTTTTCAACACAAGGTCCGCCCTTACCAGATGTGGCACCTGGCAACCCTAACCGTGAACCTGGCGTGGCCCACAAACACACCTTGAATCCAAAGAGAAGGAAAATTCTGTTCTCCAGAGCAAGTCAAGGAAGGCCAGAGAAGCAAGAGCAGGGAAGCCAAAATGAAACGGGCACATTAGCAACGAAGGCGCTCGGAGACCGCCTAGTTCCCCGACCTCCCTGTGGCAACTCACTACGGATTTGCCTCCAGCCATCATCACCCTTTCGCAGCAGGGGCAGCAGCACCTAGTCCTTATTTATGTAGCTAATGTCTATATCCTGCCCTTTTTAGAGCTCACAAACAACCTCCCTGCCTGCCGCTCACAACAACCCTGTGAGGCAGGCAGCTACGGTGGCGTGGGCGCATCACCCAGGGAGCTTCACGGCCGAGCAGAGATGCGAAGCCGGGTCCAGCACGAGAGATCCTCTCCACGAACCAGGGGTCCGGGGTTTCTTCCCGAAACCCAAGCTGGTTTTTTTTCTCACTTTTATTCCATAATGTTGGGGGGGAGGGGTGATTGAACCCGCTGGTTCCAGGCGCGGAGAGAAGAGATTTCGACTTCAAGCTGGAAGTGGAGAGGCAGGAGGCCAGCCCGGCCGGGAGGCGAGCGCTCGCCATGTGCGGAGTGCCATTCTCGGGGGGGGGGGGGCGACTAGGCAGGCACGCTCCCGCCTGGAAGCATTTTTAAAAGCGGGGTCTGCCCCAGGGCAGGGCAGGGGAGCCCCGCTGGGACCCGTCCGGACGCGTAGCGAAATCAGCTTCGGAGACGCGCTCCACGGGACCAGCCTGGGGGTCATGAGCGCGGGAGGGACGCTGCCTGCCTGCCTGCCTGCCTTCCACCTGGGTCCATCCAGCTCAGTCTCGTCGAGGAGCAGGAAGTGTCCTCCGCCTCGCCTGGGGATGCTGCCGGGCGGGAGCCGAGCTCGGGAGCGTCTGCCAGGGAGGGTATGTCGCTCAGCCGCCGAGCCGCGGCTCCCTCCATGTCCGCCCGCCCGCCCGCCCGCCCGCCGCGCGTGGTGAAAGGCACCGCGGTGGAGGAAGGGAGGAAAGACCCTTTCTTTCTTTCTTTCTTTCTTTCTTTCTTTCTTTCTTTCTTTCTTTCTCTGCCTGCTGCCTGTCTGTCTTCTTTCTTTTGTTACGGCAAAGCAGCCGACCGTGCCTCCTCCTTCCTTCGCCCCTCGACTGCTGCTTACTTACCTTGTGAACTTGGAGAGGGCGCGCGTGGGCTCCGGCTGTCCCGTCTCCTCCCCGGGAATCTGGATTGATGGAAGCTGAATGGCGAGGAGGGGAGCCGGCGAGCTATTTGAAGGCGGCCCAGTTTCGTTTCTTTCTCGGGCCTCGCAGCGCTCAGACCTATGGCAGCGCTGCTCGGAAGTTACATCAGGAGGTGCTCCAGCCCTTGGGAGGAGCACGGAGGGAAAGCAAAGCGCGCCTCCCCGCCCCTCCAAGCCAGGCCAGGCGCGCGGGGCCTCTCCCCCCCCCCCGCGGGCTCAGCTGCGCCTCCCCCCTCGGAGCCCAGGAGCCGACACCGCAGGGAGGGCCAGTTCCCCCGCCGCCAGGCGTGGCAGGCAGCAGCAGGCAGATTTGCCTGCTGTTCTCTTCCGGACTTTGCTCTCGCCGCCCCCCCAGACTTGGCAAAGACCTCCGGGGGTGGAAGCAACTCGTCCTTCCATCATCCAGCAGCCCATACGGGTCACGAAGAAGCCATTGCTCTCCCCTGGAGCGGGCAAACTTCAGGCTTGCTGCAAGATCTTCGGCGACTGGGTCTGGAAAGGTTCGTAACAGCTTGGCTGGAGGATTCCACTGGGTCCCTTTTTGCAGTACCCCTTTCCCTCTTCATACGCACCTGATCAGTTTCTGAAAACAGCCCTTATTGTATTAGACAGTGAACATCTGGATATATCAGTGGTGCCATGTCATGCCATGCCATGATATATCAGATTTTTGCCAAATCGCCCTAAATGCCTAATACCATAAGGAAAAAGTTGTGTGACACAGTAAAATAGAATAAATAATATTTGATAACATTATATACAAATTAGTGGAGGACAGGAAGGCCTGGCAGGATATGGTTCATGGGATCACGAAGGGTCGGACACGACTTAACGACTGAACAACAACAACAGTGTTAGAGTCGAGGATAAAAGTGTTTCAGTTCCAGCATCACATAATGAGGTTTAGCACCTCAAGCTTTATTTGCAAACCATGAGCAACTCCCTTACGTTTCACCTGGTTTTCCACTTTTCCCAGGACTGGAGTGTGTTCGTCTTCTTCTGTCCCATACTCACAATAATTTGTAGAAACACAGCACAGAAACGGAAACCCTGGGATGCATCAGTGGCAGATTGCATGGGGCAGAGGGTGGTGGTGGGTTTCTGGGTCAGTCAGCTGCCCCCCTCCCGTCCACCATGGGCGGAATGGGGTGGGGGGAGGGTGGCAACAGGGGTGGAGTGGGTGAATCAGGCCCGGGAGGGGGGTGGGATCAGCGACGCTGGCACCTGCCATATTCTATCCCCCTTCCTGGGTCTGATCCACCAACTTGGACTTGCGCCAGTGATATTGCTGGTGCAGATCCGAGTTGATCCATGGCAGCAGCTGGGGTTTTCCCCAGGGCAAGGGGACAAATGTCCCCTTACCTCAAGGAGACCTCCCACCTGCGAAATTTCCCTGCAGGATGCAGCGTAGCCCCTGCTGGTACTGCTGCATTGGTGCAGGGGAATTTACTTAGGATTGGGCTGACAATCTGCAATGCACGACCCCGTCCTGGCCCTGCTGTCTTTATCCTGCTTCCCAAATAGCCGTATCCATCCCGGTTCCTTTGCTTTCCCACCTGCATTACAGGGGTACAAGGCAGATTACTGCATGTCCTTCTTGCTAACATTATTTAGACACATACTGTGTGTAATACCAGCTGTGTTTTAGATGTTGCACCAAACACCTAAAATGACACAGGCTGTCCGCGGACTCACCGGGGGGCGGGACTGGAAAGGACTCGCGGCAAGGCCAGCAGCTGGGAAGCTTGAAGGCCTAAAGGCAAGCTGAGCAGGCACTTGCCTGGGCTCGCCCCAGCTCACACAAAGGAGCGCCCAGGGGGAACACCTGGGAGAGAGAGCAGGGAAGAGACAGGAAAGGGAGGGGAAGGCCAGCTGGCGGGGGAGCGACAAAAGAGCCTGCCCGCGGTGAGGAGCCCCCGGCTTGCAGCCCCCACCTCCCTGGGAGGCCTCTTGAATCCCTAGGGTGGAGGAGGCCCCCGTCCCACCCCAGCTCGGAGGCAGCACTAAGGGCTCTGCCTGTCCCACAGTGGTTTACCCACGATTGCTCAGTCTTGATTAGGGCACACACACACAACCACGTGGACCTCTCGCTGCGGTACCTCAGGGCTGCGATACTCCCCGCCGCAAGTGGTGGAGCGGCAGCAACGCGCCCCGTACTCAGACTTTGTCCCAAATAAGGGCTTACAGTGTGCATTAGACAGACAAGTCAAGGGCTGGGGGCGGGAGATGAGAGAGTCACACAGGAGTCCAGAATCTCCCCTGCTCCTTATGAACATGTCAGGTTCCAGGGCCTGCTTGTCAGTCCTTTGGTCTATCAGTCCAGCATGACTATGATCTGTGCCTGTGAAGAACTTGACAAACGCCATTTTGTGCAAACTCCATTGTGACGACTCCAAAACTCTACCTTGAAGCACTTAGGGAAAACATCACGAGGGGGGGGGGAGGCTTTCGTCTCCCAGGACCATGAGAAATGTTGCTAATTGGAATTGTTTCTCAGGAGGGGCAACTCCTCTCCTGAGGTTATCAGATTGGCCAGAGCCTTCAAGGCCAGGAGCCCTTAATTCAGTCATCTTAATTGGAAATTGGCATCAGATAGAGGGGAGGGAGGGAGGAGGCTACTCTTGGACAGACTGCATCGTCCTGCTGGACCTTCGGCAGCGTTAGGCTCTGATTGGCCAGAATCTTTGAGAAGGTGCCTTCCTCCTCGGTATAACGGTCTGGCTAGGGAGGGACCAAATTGCCTTATGCTTCTCATTTTACAGGATGGCAGCCAGTCAACTATGCTGATGGAAGGAGGTTTGGTGTTCGTTCTGTATATGCCCAGAAACACTGGTTCCATACTGGTTCCAAACAGTATTTGGTGGAGGTCTTAAGTACTACTTGTTTGTTTGTTTGTTTTTTCCTCCTAATGAACATTTAAACTTTCAGCAGTGTGTGGTTACTAGGTTGGGCAATCTGGTTCAACTAAGTCCAGTATCGACCACAAAGTCACTCTGCTGTTTCTTGCCAGAGCTCGGGGGGGCGGGGTGGAATCTTGGGCTTGGAGCTTCACTGCAGGTTCAGAGGATTTAATTTTTGTTTTTAAACCTTTTCCCTTTGTCTCCACTGGCTGGATTTTCATTTCATTTTCCTCTTTTCCAGGAATGGGAAATCACGATGAGCTCATAAGTTTCCATTTGTAATTGCTTTCAGTTTCTGTTTCCTACTGACATTTTGACTCTATTGACTCCTTAGGTCATCGGAGAAGGCCCTTTTGCGGGTACCATCACCCAGGGAGGTGCGAGGGGCAGCGGCCAGATATAGGGCCTTCTCAGTAGTGGCACAAATCTTATGGAATTCCCTCCCTCTTGACTTACGTACTGCTCCCTCCTTGGAGACTTTCCGGCGAGGCCTGAAAACTTTCCTGTTTAAGGAAGCCTTCTGAGTCCTTGCCTTTTTTAACATCCTGCTGGTACAGGTGGGGTGCTGCTGTTTTTTTTATGCTCTTGTTTTTAATAGTAATTGTGATCTGTTTTTTATTAACTTTTAAATGCTGTTTTTTATTAGTTTTCGTTAACTGTTTTTTTATTGTTTTAAAAAGTGATTATTTTTTGTATTGTATTTTCTGTATTGTATTCTTTTTTTCATGTTGTAAGCTGCCTTGGTTCCCTTCGGGGAGAAAGGCGGGGTAAAATAATGTAAATAAATAAATAAATAAACACAGTTCTGCTGTTGTAAATGGCTATATGGTGATCCGCACAGCAGCCATTTTGGAACCGCTGCCACAAGTGGCAGAGGAGGTGTTGGAGGCCCACTGCTGCTACCAGCTACCTGCAGGAGCTCAGGTAAGCTGAAGCCAGGGGATGGGCAGTGAGAGGAATGGGGGGGGGAACAGGGCAGTGTCTGGCCGGGTGAGAGGCGGAAGAGGGAAGGAGGGAGGTGGATTGCATCAGCACCGACGTGCACCAGGATCCCATCCTCATTCCCACTCCTCTTCCCCCTTACTCTCCTCAGTTCTGTGCCAGCAAAATGGCTGGTGCAGATGACTCCCCCCCCCCCCCGGATGCAGCGCACAGTCCGTTGTCACAGCTGCATCAGTGGGGGGGGGGTTAGGGTTGGGCTGTAAGATATTAATATCAATAACAAATATTATTATGTTAATGGTATCATCTCAGTATAGATATTCAGAAATATAAAGAAGTTCTAGATAGAAATATAACAAAACCTCTCACCACAATTTAGGACAAAAACTAATTAAAGCAGAAAGTAAAACAAAGAAGAGTCAACAACTCAACATCCTTAATAAAAACAGGTTTTGGTGAAGGCTGACTGGAATAAAATGGCTATCACTGCTAGTCAAAAGTAAAGAGTGATGGGGCCAGGTGGACCGCTTTTAAGAGGCTGTTGTAGATCTTGGGTGACACAACCCAAAAGGTCCTGTCTCAAGTGCTGGCTCACAGCTTCACAGGAACCTCAAGAAGGACCTCAGATGTGAGAATGAAAAGTTCATGCATTCTCATTTTGTTGAAAAAGCAAACAAGGGAGCTTTATAGCAGGAGCCTAAGGGTCTTGACTCAGAAATACTCTCTAGTCCGGCGATTTTTCACCGTTTTTCTTCGCATGGCACACTGACCTCTGTGGTCTTCTCTATGTTTTTTGTCTCTTGTGATGTCACTTCCAGCTTCTGGGAGACTCTTCCGGGTTCTGCGGCTCTGTTTCTAGGGCAACTGTATGTAGTAACGAATTGTCGTTCGGAGCAGGCGGAAGAAGAGGCACAGACAATTTGTTACTACAGACATTTGCCCTAGAAACAGAGCTGCAGAACCCAGAAGAGTTTTTCAGCGATTTTCAACTGCTGTGCTCCAAACTCCTGCAGCACACCTGTGGATCTTTTGTGGCACACTGATTGAAAATTGCTGGCCTAGGCATTAAGAGACTATATGCCTCAAAGGTTCAAAACCAGTGCCTGTGCATTCCTGCTGTCGGAGAAATCCCAGATCTCCTCTGCTCCCCTGCTGCTTCCCCACAATGACACACTTCCGATTACACATGTTGGATGGATTCAGAAGTAACCTCTTTCCTTCTTTTCCTGCAGTTGAACAATTAAACCATCTTTTTTCTAAAATCATAGGTGACTGTGTTTTTCCATGAGAAGAAAAATCTATGATCCGTGGTCAGACAATGCTTTATTTAGCACCCACCAAAAATGACAACAGTAAAAAACTGTGAGTTTTCAAATTATGCAAAATTCTTCATCGAGCAGATGGTTAGCAAATGATGGGAGATGGAGAAAATGGGGCCCCATTGGAGGAGCCCCAACAGTTTGCAGTCTGTAAAATCTACAGATGGAGTTTTGGAGGTTTCCTGGAGACGTGAGAATCAGAGACTCCGTCTCAGAAAGGTGTGAGATATTTTTAGTACAGTACACACAAAGGAGACAAAGGAAGAAAACATGGGTGACCGCCTCCCCCCCCCCCCCCCCCCGGTGTTCTAGAAATATTGACTTGTAGACTTTGTATGTCCTGGATAGCTGGCAGGGTTCAACCACTGTTTGCTTCCTTTGTCTTAGCAGCGCTGCCTGTGTGCTGAAAGTGCCTCACACCTTTCAGAGGCTGATTCCCATAGCTCACTGTGCTATGTGCACACACAAGCGCCAAGCGCGCGCACACACACACACACACAGGAGTTATCAATGGATTGATTAATTCCATACTTTGAGGGATCTAAACTGTTTACTAAACTGAGGAGTCATCATGAGTTCATTTAAATATACCGTACCTATCACAGGTGTGGCCTGCTGAGATGAGTCATTCTCTTTTGTTATTTTGACTGGAGGGAAAGTCCTGGAGGGACATGGATGGATGGAAGAATGATGAGTGGATTACAGCAAGATGCTAGGTTAAACAATACCTCCACTCTGCTAAAGACAAAAGACCACCACAAAAAGAAGTGGGTTTTCTCTGTGCCAGGTGCAAGGGAGTGTCAACGGGAAACAGGTTATCTTGTTGTGTTGTGCTCCCTGAGGCATCTGGTGGGGCCACTGTGTGATACAGGAAGCTGGACTAGATGGGCTTTTGGCCTGATCCAGCGGGGCTCTTCTTATGTTCTTAAACACAACCTGGAGTCTACAGAATACTATGTTCCTGTGGCCAAGTATATATAGGAACCACGAAAAGGCTCATATCAACCAGTATTGAGGAACACAAAAGGAATTGCAGGCTGATGCATCCAGACAAATCAATGGTGGCGGAACACACTATTTCCACCGGACACCCATCCTCATCAACTTCTCAGAAACACAAGTGCTGGCAACTTCAAACACCTTCTTGCCAAGAGTCAACAGAGAAGCAATAGAAATATATAAGCACCAAGCAAACAACTTTAACAGAAAAGAACTAAGAACAGTCAATAACAGCTGGATTCCAGCACTGTCCAAAACGAAAGTTACGCCATACAATAAGTTACGAGCACTAGAAACTCAGTAACAAGTTCCCTTAAGAGCACCAGAAACTCAGTAATGAGCAACTGGTGGCCTCCAATAAAGGGCCCAATCCTGCCCACCTTTCCAACGCTGATGCAGCCGTGCCAACAGGACACGCACTGCATCTTGTGGTTTGGGGGCAGTCACAGACGCCTCCTCAAAGGAAAGGAACATTTGCTCCCTTACCTTGGGGCTGCATTGCGGCTGCATTGGCACTGGCAAGTTGAATAGGATTGGGCCCTAACTCAGATATAAATCGCCTGACTGAGCCACATGTTCCCTATTAGTCTTCCTAACTCTGACAAAGACCGTCAGTAGGACAGTTGAAACGTTGGGTCCTTTTTAATTATAATAACGACTTTTACATGGCTTCAGAACCCAAAAGTTTGTATTCCTTTGGAACTCCTGAATCTTCAGGCCACGAACACCTGAGGGGGAAAAAACCAGTTTACGTTTGGTTTGCAGCATAGCTAGAGTTGGAGACGCTACATGCTATCTGCTCTGTGCCTATCTACATAAAACCACATTCCTACTTCCCAAGATCTTAATGGAGGATGATGCAATAAGCCTAAGGGCGGAGATTATTTTCTGGAACCCTGAAGACAAAGTTGGACTGGGGGAGTCCATTTCCCAGGTATATGCATGTTTTACTTGGGCTGCTGCAATCCTTTACACACTTTCCTGGGAGTAAGTCCCATTGAATATAATGGGACTTACTTCTGAATAGACATGAGTGGGATAGTGCTGTTCCACACTAGTTGTGTTTGCTGCAGAAAACAACAGTGTCAAATTGGTGTTTCCCTCAGCAGTGCTGCCCCAGCTTAGGGTGTTATTCAAACCGGGAGTCAAACACAGGCGGCAGCATGTCTGTCCACATCCTCTTTGGTGGCAACCCTTGCCCTGTGTGTGGAAAGACACACTCTGGGTCACATAAAGGAGAGACACAGTACAAAGGGTTCTAGTTGTATGCTGCTACAAATTGATTAGTCTGGAAGGTTCTGCTACAGAATGCGTTGCTGTGTTTGCTGCTACCGGCGAAGAGTTTTCTGTTTCTGATGGGCCCTACTGTTCAAAAATAGCACAGCTTCCCAAGCATCCATAATATAGATGAGCATTCTTAGCAATTCTCTGGAGTAAGAAGAGGGGCTGCTGGACTGGACGAAGGTTCCACCATCTCTGAAGCTTCTGAGAAGCCCACCGGCGAGGCACGAGGACAACAAGGAGGCCACCTCTACTGCTTGACCCCAGCAACGAACACTCCAGGCCAAATTAGATGTGTGTCGCAGAGGACATGAGGAGAATGCATCGCCCCTCTTTCGGTAAAAGTACTCATGTTATGCTTAGATGTTTTCCCTTTTGAGACAAACAGCAGCTGTGGCTTACGTGGCAGTGATGGGCTTTGACTACAATCCTACCCAGGGCGTCTGGTTCAGTTGGTAGAGCGACTGTCTCATATATGCCTGAAGATCTGAAGGACGGCAGTTCAAGACGGCCAGAAGTTTGTGTCTGTCGGAGAGCTGTCGGCACGCCGAGCTGATAAGTTGCAGAGTCTCTGTGGGGGAGTGGCTGCAACTGCACTTCAGTGAGAGTCAAGGTTGCCCTGTCAACTGAAGCATGGTGAGGCGAACGCCAGAGAGAGAGAGAGAGAGAGAGAGAGAGAGAGAGAGAGAGAGAGAGAGAGAGAGATATGGACTGTGAAAGCAACATCTAGAATGAAGGGTTCTAAGAAAGATTAGAACATTATTGCATTGTAAAAAAAACCCTTGGGGTTTAGAAAGCCTGCCCATGTAAACCGCCTTTGAATTAAAGTTGGAGGAGAAATCCAATGACTAAAGAAAAGGCGGTATATAAATACTGGTTTGTTTATTTATTTATTTATTATCCACACTTACCTGAGAATAAGCCCCACTGACTGTCATGGGACTTACTTCTCAGTAGACATGCATAGGATTGGGCTCTTAGTCTCTTCTTTTATGAATTGGGCTACCGGTAATTGTTTTGGAAGCCATTTATGTTTATGGCCAAGTTCCATGTTCTGAATGTGCAAAGCTCTCCACATGTGTGTTCTTTTGCTGTCCTGCTCAGGCTGTATTTTGTCTCTTTAGGGCGCAATCCAATCCTACTTAGGCTGCCATTGTAACCAGTGGCCCAGCGAAAACGTTGAGGCCCCAGAACGGAAAGGGGATTCAAATCCCCTCCAAAAGGGGAATTCAAAGGGGATTTGAATCCCCTTTCCGTTCTGGGGCCTCCCATTTTCACTGGGCCGCTGGTTACAACGGCGGCCTACTGTAAGTAGGATTGGATTGTGCCTTTAGGCTCTTTGGTGGTACTATGAGATGCAAGAGAAGCAAGGTACACAGCCCATACACCTGAACTTCCCATGCACTTCACACACCTCATGGGACAACTGTATCAGGCACGGCATCTTCAGGCAGTCCTGTTGCCCCCAGCAAGGGAAAAACTCCCCAAAGGGGATACCTGTTGTTGAGGTGACCCAATTGCTGAGTTTTCCTCTGCACAGAAGCTGGTTGTTGGACTGAGAAGCCAACTGACCTGGCCAACCCCAACCCCTCTACATCTGGACACACCAAGTCTCGTAGCATTAGCCACCAGCAATCTGAAAGAGAGTAAATGAAACAGGCCAGTGAGTTTTCAAAACTAGAACTAGTTTATTAGAAAAAGACAAAAAGAGAAAATAGGCAAGGTTCAAACAGGGAACGGCAGCAGGCACTTGAAATTAGAGAGGCAACATAAAATAAAATCCGAAGGCAAGCTATCTGGACTTGCCCATAGCAAGGATCATCCTTGTTTGCCTCCTGGGTTCAAAGGGGGTGTGACAGCAATGTGCAGTTAACAAAACTGGAACAAAACACAGCCTATCCAGCTGCCCCTTTTATAGGGTTTTGAGGGATCGAGGATCTCCTTTTCCTATTGGTTCTCTAATGGTGAGTAACCACAGCTCAGCCCCCTGGACCTCCATGATCAGGTGGATGGGCTTTTGACTAATGGTCAGGTGTGAGTGAGCCAAACCCAGCAGCCTGTCCTTGTTTTCCTCCTAGCCCATTTTTCCACCTGGGCTAAATGTCAGTCACTTTGGTGTTGTCAATATACTCATCCCATATAGAGTCTTTCTCATGGATATGCAGCTCTTAAGACAGGTCAGGTTGGAGAAGCTGCACTGACTGCCCAAGACAAACCAGCTGCATGTTACAAACATAAAGCAAAGGGGTCCTGTTAGCACAAGGGGCTGCATATTTACTTTGCTGTAAGCTCCTGGAGGGCAAGGACTGTTTTTGCTATGAACCACTAACAAGCCCCGGTGTTGGTGCGTGCAGTATAAATAATAAGAGTCATGATCCATTTCTTTTGCAAGGGTTTTTATCCAATGATTTTGACATTTTATTGAACACTCACTTTTCACATTTATCAATGGTCTATAATTTGAAAAATGAATCTATAACCCTCACAACAATTCTGCAAAGAGTCTGGGATGATTATCTCCATCGTGCAGGCAGGAAGGTAGGATGGAGGTGGGATTAAGGTGGAGAAATAGCTGCCAAGACAGAGGTGAGGGGCAGATGTGTGTGTCCAGAGTACCGGCCTTGGGGCAAATTAGTGGCGAAGTGGGATCCTGGCTTACCACCCAGCACTGTCCCTCCAAAGCGGCCGGCTGGTAAAACAATTTGCCCTTCAGGGTGTTAAAATAGTAAGAACATAAGAAGAGCCCTGCTGGATCAGGCCAAAGGCCCATCTAGTCCAGCTTCCTGTATCACACAGTGGCCCCACCAGATGCCTCAGGGAGCACACAGCCAACAAGATAACTTGTTTCCTGCTGCCACTCCCCTGCACCTGGCACAGAGAAAACCTACTTCTAAAACCAGGAGGTTGCTTATGGCTTGTAACCTGTGATGGTCTTTTCCTCCATGAATCTGTCCAACCCCCTTTTAAAGGCATCTAGGCCAGATGCCATCACCACATCCTGTGGCAAGGAGTTCCACAGATGAATTACACGCTGGGTAAAGAAATATTTTCTTTTGTCCGTTCTAACTCTCCCTCCAGTCAATTTTAGCGCGTGTCCCCTGGTTCTGGTGTTGTGCGAGAGGGAGAAGAATTTCCCTCTATCCACTCTCTCCATCCCATGCATAATTTTATACGTCTCAATCATGTCCCCCCTCAGGCGCCTTTTTTCTAGACTGAAAAGCCCCAAACGCTGTAGCCTTTCCTCATAAGGGAGGTGCTCCAGCCCACGAATCATTCTGGTCGTAAACAGCTGCTGGGCCTACCGAATAAGGTGGGGAAGAAATTCAAACAAAAAAAGAGAAGAAATGTTAAGTTCAAAAGCCCATGCCCAAAGCAGCATGTCTAAGCTGCACTCATTCACTCCCCTCCCTACTGCAGAGAGGAAAAACAAAACGCCAGCAAGGTAGGAACAGTCTGGTTGTGCTGGGAAGAAGCCCCAGACTGTTAACACACACCACTGCAACACACACTGCAAGGTTACAGCACACAATGTGAAGAACAAAATTCTAAAAGTTATGATGGAGACCTCCAGCACACAACCTCAGTAGTGAGTGTACAAGACGACACTCTTCACATGGTCAAAGGATCACTATTAAAAAAATGATACCACGTCTCCCCAGGCCGAGTCCTGGCGTTCAAAACAGAGTTTTGGGGGTAATACCCTGGTAGTTAACCCTGGCATCTGTTGTTCCACCTTTTCTGCCCCCTTCCTTGTGATGCAGAAAAATATTTTCCTGGTTTCTGTTCATATCTGCCTCCCCAGGTCACAGGATAAACCTCACATTTGGCAACTTAATCTTTCCTCCTTTCAAGGAGAGCATATACATTAGGCTGACTCTGGGTAGGTCTACCAGATCCCTCCCAATGCAGGGGGGGACAGAAGCGATACTGCCTGGCACTCGGCCGGGACTGGGGGCGTGGCCGGGGGCGTGGACTTCCTCCCTCGAGGCTGGGAGCTCTCCGGAACAGCCCGAGTAAACTCGGGCTGTTTCGGAAAGCTCCCAGCGTCGCGCAAATATGCGATGAGGCTGGGAGCTCTTCGGCCTCGTCGCAAATACGCGACGAGGCCGGAGAGCACCTAAAAAAGTCCCAGCTGGCCGGGACAATGAGAAGACCGGCCGGGAGCCCGGGATTGCTTCCCTCCACTCCCTGCCCCAGGGCTCCTTGAATTAAAGCCCCAGAGGCTACAAGCGCCGGCATCCAGGCAGGCCTGCTACTACCAGAGATGACTCAGAATCAGGAGGAGCCGCCAAGCTACCAGAGACGAGGCGATCGCTGCTTCGGGAGCAAAGGCTACTACACAGCAGCAAGCCAGATGTTGTTGCCACATCCAGGCACGTAGGTTTCGGTTTCCATTTCTCCTCGCGGCGCTTCAGCCGATCACAGGTTTCCACTGACGTCGCTTTCTCCTCTGTGGCTCCTCCCACAGACGGCTTGTTCTGCTTTCCGGCCCGTTTGAGTGAAAGAGAGAGACTTTTGGGGCGTGTTTTTTTTTCCCTTGGGCTGAAATTGCCTCCTGCTGTTTCTTCTGTTAGACTTGGATGGAGGAAAAATGCTTTGCAGAAACAACAAACAGAACCTGGGTGAATCATCAGACTCCTTGCAGTTGCAGTTGCCAGCAGAGGAGCTTCCTTCTTCCTCTTTTCCTGCCCACAAGAGTCCTCCTACAGGACAGGCAGAGACGACAGGTGACGCTTCCCCCACTGCTGGGACCAGGAAAAACTGCACCTGGCAAACTTCTGCCTGCCAAGTTAAAGGCACGTAGGAGCTATGCTAGAAAAAGAGTCCTTTGCATGTAAACTCAGAAGCAGCAGGTCCTCTGCTCTCCGAGAACTGGCACTCATTTTGTCACAATGAAATTTTGGCACAAAATTTTTGTGGCCCTTTGGAAACTGTCCTTCTGCCGAAAACGGCCAGGTGCTAATTTTTGCCTCACCTCAAAATTGGGCAACTGAGTGCCTGATAGTTTTCCCAGGTCAGGGTAAGCTCATCACCTGATGTTTTCCTGATGAGGAAAGGAAAACATTTGGGGTTTCCTTTGGGGTTCTTCAGTCTAGAAAAAGGCACCTGAAGGGAGATGTGATTGAGATGTATAAAATTATGCATGGGATGGAGAGAGTGGATAGAGGGGAAATTCTTCTCCCTCTTGCACAACACCAGAACCAGGGGACATGCACTAAAATTGAGTGGAGGGAGAGTTAGAACGGACAAAAGAAAATATTTCTTTACCCAGCGTGTAATTCATCTGTGGAACTCCTTGCCACAGGATGTGGTGATGGCACCTGGCCTAGATGCCTTTAAAAGGGGTTTGGACAGATTCATGGAGGAAAAGACCATCACAGGTTACAAGCCATGATGGGCATATACCATCATGGTTTTAGTAGTAAGCGACAGTATCTCTAAATGCCAGGTGGAAGGGAGTGGCATCAAGATACAGATATCTTGTCTTGTGTACATCTGGTGGGGCCACTGTGAGATATAGGAAGCTGGACTAGATGGGCCTTTGGCCTGATCCAGCAGCCGGGCTCTTCTGATGTTCTTATTTGATAAGAGTTAGAAATAACTGGGGTGCTTGTATCACCATGCCCCTTGGATTAGAGAGAGAGAGATGTGGATCAAACTACAGTTGTTTTCCCTTTGCTCCTGTCTCCTTGTTTGAGGCTGCTGAGCCCATTGGGGCTGTGCAGGTTAAGGGGGGGGGACTGAACCATAGGGATGAAGCACCTGGGCATCACTGTCTCTGGCTCCAACCCCCCCCCCCCCCAGTGCCTTCAGCATCTAATGCCTGAATACTTTCCTCCAGGACCCTTGGCGTTCCACCACCTTGGCTGTCTTTCCTGACTGCTTAAGTGGTGTTTCTCACACTCCTCCCTTGGAAAAATGTGTCTTTTTGACAGGTAGCTTCCCAATCTGCTTCTCTCCCTGTCTGGTGTCTTGTCTAGCAGACTGTCAGTCTTCCCTCTTCCCTCCTTGTTTCCACAGCAACTCCAGTCTCTCTCTCTCTCTCTCTCTCTCTCTCTCTCTCTCTCTCTCTCTCTCTCGTGTGTGTGAGAGAGAGAAAGAGAGAGATTCTGTAAAGGCAGGGATAGTTTTAGTTGGATGATTTTTGTACATTCTTCTGGATGATTTTTGCATAACCATGTTCACCCGGTGATTGCTTATAGTTATTAACAGCTTTATCACTGTATGCTGTTTCTTTGATTCAGTATATCCATTTTATATTTTCTATTATTGCTTTTAGTCGTCATACTGTACTATTTTTTTTCAATACATTACTTGTTTGTAACTGAATGGACTCCAAGTCACTTCCTATTCTCTTTCTGTCCTTCAAGTGACAGTTTGGGGTGTGTGTGTGCATCGTGACGAAAGGCGACAAGATTCCTAGACATGCATATTTGGGGGCACATATACATGTTCAGTACATGTGTCTCTAGAGCAAGTGTGTTAACAGGATTGCAACCGAACAGTCCTGCTTTGAATGGGCTCTGTGTGTGTGTGTGTGTGTGTGTGTGTGTGTGCGCGCACACACACACTTTAACCCAAAAGAACAATCCTAAAAGAGACTTAATGCTTAGAACAGAGAGAGAAGAGAGAGAAAGAGAAAGGAAGGGTGTGCTTGGTTTATTATGGGGAAGGAGAAAAGGTCAGAGATTACACTGAGCAGAGAGATGCTAGCCTTGTGGTTATTTGGTGGTTCACCGAAAACAAGGGCAAACAGTAGTTTAGAAGAAATGGACTCTAGAATGAGAGAGAACAAGAACACAGTGTGAGACACAAAGAACCACAATATGGCAAGGCACAAAGATGCATTGATGGCTCTATGCCTGCCACGAGTCTGAGTAGAGATGAAGAGGGAAGGAGCTGGCCGGGTCTAAAGGCCTTCTTTGGTACAGGAGTTTGCTCTCTACCCCAAGAACTCTTCACCAAGGTCTCCATGCCTGCCTCTGGGAGCACAGGATGGATTTGCTTCCACTCATTCGGTTACAAAAAGCAGCTTATTCAATACCGACAAACTTTGTCTGCTCAGAGGCCTTGCTAGATCAGTTAAGAGACCCCTGTTCTAGAGGGCCTGGAGGCCGATTCTCCACCAGCTCATAGTTTAGGTAGGATTGGGCTGTTAGAGACAGAATGTGGAGCAAGGCCTCCCTGCAAGTTCTTAATGGGCAGGTAGTCTCAACTGGCGGAGAAAAAGTCCTTAAGAAAAGCCCTCCTAGATCAGGCCTAAGCAGGCCCATCTAGTCCAAAATTCTGCTTCCCACAGTTACCCATAGGCTGCCTCTGGGAAGCTGCCAATCAGAAGAAAAAGGCATAGCTCTCTCCTGTCATTGCTCCTCTGTAACTTTCAGAGGCATATTGCGACTGAGCCCAAAGCAGAGCACATCCACTGATAAGACTTGTTCTCCATGAACTGTCCAATCTGCTTTCAAAGTCATCCAAGCTAGTAGCCAATTTACATAATAGAAGAAGAGCCCTGTTGGATCAGGCCAATGGCCCATCCAGCTTCCTTTATCTCAGTGCCCCCCCCCCCCAGATGTCTCTGGGAGCACACACAGTGGCGTCACTCTAGGTGGGAAGGAGCTCTAGGTTCTGCAGCGCGCTGACCCTCTGTTACTCACCAGCACGAGGCGGCCCCGCCCCCTCGCCTTCGTAGCCATTCAGGGCAGTGAAGGCAACGCGCAGGGAGTCTCCTGCGTGTTGCCTTCGCCCCACTGAATGGCTCCGAAAGCGAGGCCGCCTTGTGCCAGTGAGTAACAGAGGGTCAGCGCGCTGCAGAACTTAGAGCTCCGCCCCACCTAGAGCAACGCCACTGAGTACACAAGACAACATAATAGCTGTAACATGTTACCACTCCCTTGCATCTGGTATTCAGAGATAGGCTACCTCTAAAACCCAGAGGTTGCATACAATCATCATGACCACCACATTCTGTGGCAAGGAGTTCCACAGATTAATTATGTACTGAGTGAACAAAATGACCTTCTGTCTGTTCTAGCTCTCCCACCAGTACATTTTAGTGGATGTCCCCTGGTTCTGGTGTTGTAAGAAAGAGAAAAGGACTTCCCTCTATCCACCCCTCTTTATTTTCCAGGGTCAAGTGGGCAGAAAGACCCAAAGGCTTCTCTCCCACTCACCCTCATGGCTGCAAGAGGAAAGGTTCGTTTATCTCTTGCCTGCTTTTACCAATTACAGTACCAGGCTGAGACTGAAGAAAAAAAAGTCACTTCTTATATACTGTACTTATTATTACCAATGTTCATTTTATGACACCCATTTGCAACTTCAACCGCAGCAGAACCTGCACTGCTAAGCTTTGAAGCCTTTGGACATGTTCCGGTGGAAAATCTTGTGCTGCTCACACTTGTTCCATGAGACTTGGGCAGGAGGGGGGCATCAGGCAGGATTTTGCCCTTGGCTTCCAGCTTCAAGCAACATGGTCCCATCAATGGACACGCCTATTATCCAGACACTTGAGTTTCACAAGGTTATTCAGATAAGCAAGGTTTAGCTGAATTTCAAACACTGGTAAATTGCTAGACTGAAACTAGGAGAAACGTTCTTTCTTAAACACTTGTTTCATTTCATTTATTTGGACTATATGCTGAGTTTATTGTTGAAAAAACAACTGCACTTTGATGAGCAATAGTTCTTTTCAATGTGACTATTGAGATAATTTAATACATGTATTTGTGTTTATTTAATACAATTTATTTCATGCACGGAGGGAATAATTCATGCAGTGGAGCTTGATAGAAAGATCAACTCGTCAGATCATTCTGTCCCACCCAAAGAAATGTAGGGCCTATTGCCAAAATCTTGGGAGAATATTGCAGACTCAAATCAGATTTGAAAATGAAATGGGACCATATGAAAATCAGTCAGGAAACAAGCGCTGTCACCTTGGAGCCTGTTTTTCTTAAAAGGAGAAGCAAGCCTCCCTTAGGAAGCACTGACCAGAGCACAGGAGAGGTAGAGCCCAGGAAAAAAGGGGAAAGAATCCACCAGCACACAGAAGGCCCAGGTGAGGGAGGGAGGGCTTGGCCCTCTTTCTGAGTACTTGATGGCTGGTTCATAGGAATTCCTCCAATATTTTGAGCAGCAAGAATGACGCAAACCAGGTCCGTGCATGGTCAGACCCATTTCATGCAACACTGACCCTGACAGAATGTATGAACTGGGCATTTTAACAAGGCTTTGGGCAGGACATCCATGCTAAATACAGATGAACAACAGGACAGGACTGCAAGAGCATAATCTTTCATGCAGCTTTTTTTTTCCATGCAGCTTTTTTTGCACAACCCTGATTACAGTATGATGCGCATGCCCTTGTTTTAACAAAACCCCATCGTAGCTAGGCTCTAATTTATTTTTAATTGACCAAGGAAGCTCACCATCCCTGTCTTTGAGGCTCCACAATTTACCACCATGTCCTACTTTTGGCCAGAACCAGCAACCAGATGCTACAGAAGAAATGTACAAGCCCAGAGAAATAGGAGGAAGGCCTGAGATCTGCCATTCATTCCTAAACCAGAATCTTATCAATAAATGTTTGTTTGTGTTTCCATCCTCCGTGATGTTAGGTTTTTTTTACGGACACAAAAGTATTCATAAAAACTCTTGATTTTATCTGCTTTAAACAATGATCAAGTTTTGTAAGAATTTAATTTGTTAAAAATAAAATGATTGACTTCATTTTCTTTAAAAAAAAAAAAAAACACCACACAAACAAACCACAAAAGCACTGACAGCCTGATCTCAATCCCATTTACTTGGGCTCCAGTGAAACCAATTGGAAATACACCTGAAGTCAAAGATGAAAATGTAGACAGTCAATAAACCATGGAGCTTGTTTCCAAAAAGTATTTAATAGATTATTCAAGACACTTGCTCTTTTGTTGTTGTTGTTATTGACAAACTCACACTGCAAGAATCCAACACCTTGCAACCCACGACAGCATAAGATGTCACCGTCTCACAATCACCTGTTTTGTTTTTTAACTAATTGGTCTGAAGTACACCAAGCCAAGCTGGAGCAGCCCAAAGAAAGCTCTGGAGGAGGAGCTTCGCCTTCATTCTCCCTTCTTTTCCAAACATGATACAGCAGCAGCCTGAACTTAGCGCTGGTGCAGACAGGGGAAAAAAGGCCCACTGGCTTTGGCAGGTGACAGTGTAGACCGAGGTCAGAAGCAGCCTTCCACTGACACGGCAGGAGCTTCAGGCATTCAGCAGAAGTAGAGCCTCTGTGGCACCAGCCTCACAGTGGGAAGGAAGGGATAGGTGTGAGTGAACGGGTGTTTTCAAGAAGGCACAGAAAGAGGCCCTTCGTCCTCAGAGGCAATGGGCTTTTCTATGCCGATGGGTTTCTGCGATCCCTGCAAGCAAACCACCCTTCGGAATGCTTCAGGATCCGGAGGCACAAGATACAAGTTCATCTCATCAAGGAGATGCCAAAGTTGGCAGCATCAATAGATCAGGTCTGCCAACCATTGCATTTAGAAACAAGTGACAAAGTAGGTCCCTCTTCCAAGTACCGTAGGTACTGCCTCTGGGAGGCTGTTTCTTGCCTCCCAGGCAGCTGCTTTGCCTCTCAGGTGTGCTTTGCAAAACAAATCCGCTTTCTGAAACCTTCCTGTGCATTCAGCACAAGCCTCTGTACACCTGCTGCCCTCGGACACAGCGAGGAGGAGGCAGCCAATCCCAAACATGACACAGCACAAACACAGTACCCTGAGCCCAGGAAGCTCCCTTCTGACCGTCTGTGCTGTAACTTCTAGAGCAGCAACACCCTGCTTGTCTGCCTCACTGTTTGGTTTCCTTGTTCTTTCCTTCTCAGAAGCCTATCTGGGCTGCGCTAACCCCCCTACGCACTTACTCTTTGACCCAGCTGAACAGGCTAGGGATAGTACAGTGTTCACAAGTGGAGGATGGAAAGACTGTAGCTTTTCATGGTTCCGATAGAATAGTGATTTCCCCCCTCCTGTGGTGTTACCTTTCTTTCTTTCTTTCTTTCTTTCTTTCTCTCTCTCTCTCTCTCTCTCTCTCTCTCTGCGATTCCGATTTCACTATTCTCCCATTCGCCAATCCGTCTCCCGTTCTCTGCCCCCACTGCCCTCTTCTTCTCTGTGCAGAGGGATGGCCGTGCAAGCCCAGAGCACACCCAGGAACTGGGCCGCAGTCAGCCTTTCATTTCTGCTCAGGCTCCTCTGCTACTGTCGTCACCTCAATGGTGGTATGTTCTTCAGCGGCTGTCGCCCCCTCCACCACGCTGGATGGCACAGTCACAATGGTGCTCCCACTGGGAGCCATCTGCGCCGCCACGTTCTGGATGGTGGTGCCCAGTCCTGGGAGGGTGAGCAGCTGGAAAGGGCTCAGCACTTTCACCAGAGTGCTGCCGTCCTGGATGGCTGCGGTGCTCAGGACGGTGAGGTTGGAGGCATCTGGGTGGATCTCAACTGCGCTGGGAAACGTGGAGCCTGCGGATGCCAGGACAGTATATCCGCCCAGCAGTGGAGAGGCTGGAGAGCTGGCCGAAGTCGCCTGCGTGGTGCTCTTCCCAAGAGTAGAGGCTGGGAGAGCAGACATGACCTTGCCGAGGGGCAGGCTGGCCAGCTGAGTGACCGGCACTCCTGGAGCCAGGGCGAACTGGGCCGACTGAGCCAGCAGTTGGGAGGTGATGGCAGGAGGCCCCGACGTGGCTCTGGTCAGCCTGGGGCGCTTCAGAGGAGACGGAATGGAGACTGGGGTCAGGGTCATCAGCACGTTGTTGAGATGCTGAGATTTGTGCTTCAGCTCTTTTGCTCTCTTCCTGTGTTCATCGCACTGCTGCTCCAGAGCTGGAGGGGGGGGGGGGTGAAAGAGATAAACAGCAGTGGATAATCAGGGCAACCACACTGAATAGGATCAGCCAGGAACTGAGGTTGGCTTCTCCCTTAAGTTGCACAGCCGCTGACTACGAACAAATCCGAAGTTGGTGCAGCTATTCTTAGGCTATTCACTGATCATCTGGAAAGACCCCCCAGAAGATGATCAAACAGTTTATCTCAGGGGTTCTCAACCGGTGGTATGCATACCACTAGTCACAGTACGCGGACCACCCGTTGGTAGTATGCGGGTCCCTGGCCACCAAGATGGTGGCTGCACTGCTGCACGCCGGAGCCCTGGAACCAGTGGCGGAGCTGGGGGGGCAGGGGGGCGCTGTGCCCTGGGTACCACACATCAGGGGGTGCCAGAGGCCTCATCTAGCACCCCCTGGCACCTCCCCAGCTTATCTAGCGCCAAACATGCCCATCAGCTGTTTGGCGCTAGACAAGCGCCAGGGGGGCTCCATGGGAGTGCCAGAAGCCTCTTCTAGCACCCCCATGCACACCCCAATCACGAATTACTCACTGGGGGGGGGGCCGCAGAGGCCTGTTCTTCATCGGGCAGGAAAGCTGCAGGCCTCTAGAAGCCTCTCCAACGCGATTTGACTTCCGGTCAAACCGGCCTGCGCGATAGAAAACGGGCCTCCGGAGGTCCCCCAGTGAGTAATTCGTGATCGGTCCTGGGCCCCAGTATCTGTGGGGCACGTATACTGGGGTCCAGCTGCCGTGCGTGCTTTTTAATTTTTTGAAAATTAAAACGTGGGGGGTACACGTCACACCCAGAAGTGACGTCACGCTCACACCACTTCCCGGGTTTTTTTTTTGACGTTTTGGACAGTGCCCTGGGCGCCAGAGTGGCCAGCTACACCACTGTCTGGAACTGGCGGCTTGAGCTCTGCAGACCTCAAGTGCACAGGTTTCCAGGGCCGGAAAAGGCCCTCCCGCCTGCCCTTGCCCCCATAGCTTACCTTACCAGCCCTCTGGAGCGGCAAAAACCCAGAATTAAGTGCCGATGACATCATCAGCACTTATTTCCAGTGGTACACGGTGCAGTGGCCACCTGGAAGGTGGTATGCCGTGCTGCTGGGGTTGAGAACCCCTGGTTTATCTGAAGGGGACTGATGTTCAGGGATCCACCTTTTTGGTTCTGTGGGTAAAAAAAAAAAAAGCCCTCCCCCCCTTGTGCCCAGATAAATGAGCATGCCCTGATCCAAGCAGTCAGGGCTGCTGACTGAAAAAGAATGTCAACTGCAAGCTCCAAGACACAGACGCTTCATGGCAGGAGCACCAGGCCAAACCGTGCATGGGACAGAGATGCACATAAATCAAGGCCACATGGAGAGAAAGAGGAAAAAGCTGTCACTGGACGCAGACTGATCCCTCTCTGCCCAGGACCTTTGCTCCAGCAGCTTCACCCCTCTGAGTTCCCTCCAGGACTCCGACTTCCTTCAAATCCCACCTTAGCACCCACTTTTCTATCCATTTTGGCACTACCCTGCTGCAGGTTCCATACCTTACTGCAACCAAGATCATACATGTGTTGTAGCTGAAATAAATGCACGTTTCCCCCTCCTCCATTTCCGTTCCCGGTGTCAAATTTTAGATTGTACCATGAACACTGATGGCACACGGCTCATTTTTGTGAAGGAGAACAGCCTCAGTCATAAGATAATATGGATACACAACTAATGGTGTTTAGGGAAATGCTCATATAGGGCCTTTTCTCTTTCAGTACACCCTCGAGTCCTACAAGCCTCGCGGTACACGCAACTCCACACTGTTGCTGCACAAACACCCCGCTTCCCCTGGTTCTGGTAAAGGAACACTCGTGCGGAAAGACCCTCCCGTGCAGAGTCCTTCTAGGGAACAACTGACCAGCTGCACACAAGACCGAGGGGCAGCACCTGCTAAATCCCGCGTGTACTGCTCTCTGGAGCGATCCATCTGGCACTTATGGCTGGCCAAAACTTTCTTCACCAGGTCCAACATGCCAAAGCTCTGAACAGTGTTGTTGAGAAAGACAGCATCTATAAAACCAACAGAAAAAGCAAACACCCAAATTGCACGTATTGGATAAAGGCAAATCATTATTTTATAAACAAAAACAAACAAAACAAAACAAAAACCTCCCATCCAGCTCACTGCTGATATAGGAGAAAGGAAGGGAAATGTAAACCATCACATTGGAATGTTAGGTTTATGATGACTTCACCCCTAATTAACCTCCCCTCATCTCCAAATGGAACAGCCCAATCCGACTGAGGATTGGGCTGTCGCACGCAGCCTTTTGTGACAGTGGAAGCGAGTCTGGGCATGTTTGGGGGGGGGGGGGAGTGCTGCCACACAAGGTGACGGTGTTCCCAGTCCACCAGCAGACTGCCAGCCACCTGCAGGTAAGGCTGTGAGGGGGTTGAAACGGGGTGTGTGTAACGGGGGGGTGGGGGGCGGGGAGGCTGCGGGGGTGTGTGGATTCAGCAGTAATGGCAGACGCCAGATCCTATCTCCCTTTTCTGCAGCCTCCCTGCTCCCTTTCTCGCCTCAGACTTGCGTCAGTGATTTTTCTGGTGCAGTTCCAAGACCCTCTGACGCCTCTCTCTCTCTCTCTCTCTCTCTCTCTCTCTCTCTCTCTCTCTCTCTCTCTCACACACACACACACACACACACACACACACCGCTGGATACAGTGCGCCTGTTTTGGGTGCGGCTCCACCAGCGGGGGGAGGAGGCGGCTCTAGGTTTATGTATCTGCTCGTGTTCAGCCAGGTTCCCTTTCTTGCTCCTCTTTCCCTTCCCTCTGTAGCTTTCTTCACAGGTCAACATTTAGACAGTAAGCTCTTTGAGGCAGAAACCAGACATTTTTGGGCTTATGATATTTCGTAAAGAGCTACGTGCACCAATGGAGTTGTATAAAGAATAGACATTTCTATTTCTATAATAAGGTAAAAATATAATCGGGGGGGGGGGGAGAATAGACATTTCTATTGATGCTTTTGCCACATTTTAAGCTATTTCTTCCACAGTCAGCAGTGAGCTTGTAACAGAGAGGAGTTGCCATCTTTGTTCTCGGTCTCACATGGCAAGGTACCATTTTAGGATGCACCGAGAGGGTTTGGCAGTACAGAGGGTTGCTTGTATACAGTCCCCAATCACTCAAATTCTGAACTCTGCCTTCACGTTAGTCACAGACATGGACATTGTGGGCAGAATACGCATTTGTCAGCTTCCTGCTTCCTGGAAGAGCTTACTAAGATTAACAGTGTGTAGGATGCACCGGCCGGTTTAAACGGCCGGCTGCTGCATCCTATGCAGGATGTCGCCTGGCCCAACGGAGACAGGGCACACCTCGGGGGAAAGAGACATTTGTCCCTGCGTCCAGTGGCACAGGTGTCATCCGGCGGCAGAATGAGCAGCACCGGCCTCAGCGCCGCTTACTCCCCGGGTGCTTGCAGAAGTGCTTTTCAGGACACCCTAGGCCAACGGAGCGTTCGCTTCGCCGGCCTATACATGTACAGGATTGCGCTGTAAAAGTCAGAAAGTACACACTAAACTCACTTTCACCTGGTTTCCCAACACTACCAGCACTACCTTGGCTACCCTCTTAGAAGAAGCACTGGCAATGCAGGAGACATCTAACCATCAGTGCTTGGTTTCTTAGGCTCACTGCGCCAGCCAATATTTACCGCTGAGCTGTAAAGGAGGATCCTGAACCCTCTGCTGCAGGCCCTTCATGGTCTCCATGAGCTCCAGCTGAAATTCCTGAATCACTTCTTCCAACAGGCCTGCTTCCTTCAGACCTCGCCAGAACAGAAATGTATCATCTGAAGGAAAAGGAGAGAGAACCCTGAAGAACCTGTGAGAAGACAGGGGGAGCAAAGTTGGCTGCCTGCCTGCCTGCCTGCCGGCTATATCCCACACACCCATGCCAGGCTCAGAGGGATATTTGCCAAAGGGCAGCCTTACAACTAGAGATACTATACTACAGAGTGGGCAGAAGGGAGGCTGGGACTGGCTGGCATGCCTGCTGTGGGAGATTTGCAGATCAGCAAGGGTTTCCGACTCCCAACTGTTTACAACAGCACCAACCAAAAGCACTTTGTATCATTAGATGGTTAAAGGAGAACACTTGCAGAAAAACAAAGAATGGATTTTTAGGTGCAAGAAAATCTATGAATTCAGTTCTGCTCTGCAAACAAATGTGTGGCCCAAGTCTGCGCGCAGAGGCACTGTGGCCCACAATTCTATGTCTCCCCCTCTGAACCACTATTTTACACCTGGCTCCAGGTAGCAGACCTTGGAGTTCTAGAAAACCCAAAAGAGATGCTGGAAGCCTGACGTCTTCTCATCCCTGCAAAAATCAAGTTGATCCTGGACTATTTCCCTTCAGACGGAATGTAGAGGGATCACAGGCCCAAATGCTCCCTCCTATTAAAAAAAAAAAATCCTTACATACAGAAAACTAGCATGTCAGAGAGATGGTTAAGCAAGAATTCTTCATTCTCAGGCCTAGCCCAAGCCCTTTAGTCTCCTAGGTGGCACCTTAGTCTCCCTTCTCCTCTGGCATGGAAAGCGCAACACACACACACAGCCCCCATTGCTCACCCTGATTTCTTTCCGTCCTTCTCCAACTATGGTGGTGGGGATGGGAAGACCGTCCCGTCCCCCCAGGTCGTGTCTGTGTATACAAGCTTTCGAGTTATGCAGACTCTAACATCAGCAGAAGTTGGACTAATATACACACGGCTTTTGCTATTTGTCATCCAAGATATCAAAGGCAAGAGCAGTAGTTGTGTCAATAGCACTTTGTGCCAGAAGCGACATGGCACTGGGGGCGGTTGGGGTGGTGGGCCCCAGGGCGCGCACTTTCTCCCGGATCTTACCGCGTCTTCTTCGCAACGAGAACAGCTGCAGGTTTGGCCCTCCCACGCGCCGTTTGGCTCGAAAAAGGAGCCAAAAAGCGCTGGGGGGGGAGGGTGTTTCCGGGCGCGCTACGCTAGGGGCGGGGCATGTGGCGGCCGTGGGGGCGGGGCATCATGGCGGCGGCCCCCACCCCACGGGGATCTACGTTCGCCTCTGCCTGAATCACAGACAACACACTATGCAAGGAGTTGTCAGTGCCAAGCAGTTACTAACATACAGTCATCTTTTCTTCGTAAGCCATTCAGGTGTAAGCAAAACACAGACTATGCTGGGGTCCAAGGTCAAAACCTCCATGAGATTTACCTCCAATACTAGTAGTCCAATCAGTGGAATCATCGCACGTCTCTATGGTGATCGTGGCAGGGGAGCCATTTACTGCGATTAAAACAAAATACACATACACATGCTCATAAACCAAACAAACATTGCCACATATTTTTTGCTGGCCTCATCACGAAACCAAGTCAAGATATGACCTTGCAAAATATCCAGTTATCTTACTGCTGTCATTATCATCTCCTGACACAAGCTAGAGGAATAGCCCCCTCCCCTATACTTCTAAACTAGCACTGATTTATTTTGAATTAAGAACCACAAAATCCTAGCATCATGCTTGTAAGGTCTTGTTCACATGATCAGTTATCCTGGAATGACAAATGCCGAAAAAAATATATGTACTGTATATATGTGTGTCCTGAGGGTATTCCATTTTATCCATGAAACAAGAAGCTGAGAAACCCTGACAGGTACAAGGTCATTCAATATGCTCGGCAGAAATTCAAACCCTATGGTCTCTCTAGATTTGGAAACTGGATCGAACCATTCATTGTAACTAGTCTAAACCAATTCAAATGAAGAGAGAAAGTCCATGTATTTTCAAGTCTATTTTTTGGGTCATGTATGTTGCCCATTAGAGGCTTGTAAGTTTCTTAACTTACAACAGATGAAAACCGGAATTGGGTCTCGATTGCTTCAGGGAGCCAATCTGAAGCATGGGGAGGCCTGCAGTGGGGGCTTTGGCCCCCTGCACCCCCTCCAGAGGGCCTGCGCGCCCTCCGGTATGTAAAACAAACACCCTTTTTCCCCGCTGGCAGCGTGATCCTGGGAGTTTCACTGCCACCGTCAATCCACCCCCGCAAAGACTTTCCCCAACTTGAGGGGAGAACTTTGAGAATGGCTGCTTTAGAGCTTTTCAATAGGCAGCACAGAAGGGAGTGTAGGTAAAAAGGAAGTACAGAGATCTGATACGACATTGGCTATTGGGAACTTATTGCAAAGGATTATTTATCTTTAAAAACTGTCTTGTATTTCAATGTGTTTGAACACTTTATACGTTACTCTCTCCATTGGGCAGGCAACCTTTGTACGCTTTATTTGCTATGGTATGGTTTTCACTTGTAGTGTTTGTTTACATGCTGAAGTCCTTTCTAAGCTACCAGCATTCTGCTGATGCTGTTGCTACTAGCCAGCATCTTACATGGTCACAACAGAGTTGTGCCTCAATAATCTATTCTCTTCCAGTCAGGAACAGACCACTGGCAAAATAACGTAAGAGTCTGCCTCCTATAGAGTCTGACGGTTGGCCTATCCAGGCCAGTACCATCAACCTTGAACGACTGCCGTCTTGCTCCAAGGGATTTCACTGCTTTGCTCACTTAGAGGTTCTGAGGACTGAACCTGAGTGTAAAGCATGTATTCTACCATTCAGTTATGGGGCCCCCCTTGCACCCCAGCAAGGGCTTCCTCATCCCCCAAGACAACCTTGCTCCTGTCCCTGAGTTCTTCGGCCTTTCCCATACTTGCACAGAGAGCCTGTGTTTGGTAGTAGATAGCATGTGGGTTGTTTCTTGATCTGCCACGAAGCTTAGTGGGTAGATTTGAGCCAGTTACTATCTCTCAGTCTAACCTACTCACGGAGTAGTTGTAAGAGTGAAATACAATCAATAGATAAAATACCAATTTTCAGGAGCCACTTGCTCTGCAGGCAGCTTTCTTGTATGTACTTGCTCTCTGTTGATAGGACTTCAGAGGCTTGGACAGCCTTGGTTGAACAGCAGGGACACCAACATCAGGTCATGCTGTGGCATGTCCTGTATGTGTGACTGACAGAAACATCTTGGTTCCTTCCAGCTCTACTAGAAGCCTGCGGCCAGCATCTAGCCAATCAACATGGGAAAACCAGTCCTTCCCAGACACTGCTACTTGGGTGCCATTGCCCCATTAGGCTCCAACAGTGACAGCAGGAGCCACGACTACCAGAATTCCACCTCTATACAACTATCAGAGGGATATAGCAGCCCTGCCAGGGCCATGAAGCTAATCATAAAGCTAATCCTGTCCCTCACACCTGTGTGAAGTTTTAATTCCATGAACATCCCATGCCATAACAACAGCTCAGGCACCTGGCGTCAGAGGTTTCGTTACTATAAGCATAATACAAGATAGGTGATTCTATGAAAGCAGGGGACCTGGCTGGCTGGTCTAGCCGATTGTGTTGCTAGGTGAGCCACAGGATTTCTATTCCTGCAAATTGGAACCTTAGATATGCGATATATGTGTGCATTAGGACAAATATCCAGAGTCTCTGTCTAGTGAAACAGTTCTCAAAGTGGTGGGTCGCAACCCACCACTAGAACTGGATGCTGTCCTTTGCCACTTTAAGCGGAGGGGGACAGCATGGCGGCGGCACCAAGGAATCCCTGCTGCCGCCATGAAAAAAATGTTTAAAAATTTTTTTTACACTTGCAGAGCTCTGGAGGGTGTAGGGAGGTCCGCAGGCTTTAGATCGCCTCCCCGAGCTTTAGATCGCCGCTCTGCGGCAATTACAACCACTTCCGGTTTTCGTCTGAAAACCGGAAGCGATTGTTGTTTATTTATTTATTTATTTTTAAAAATTTATACCCCGCCTTATCCTATGCCAAGGCAAACGCCCAAGACGGCTTACAACAAGGATTAAAATACATAATATGGAGCAGAAAAGCAGCGAAGCAGAACATCTTGAGACACTGGAGTTGGACAACAACCCATCACCCAAACACTAGACGAAACAGAAACGTTTTGAGCCCTCGCCGAAAAGTCATGAGGGAGGGGGTAGTTCTCAGATCCCCTGGCAAGGAGTTCCACAATTGTGGCGCCACAACAGGGAAGGCTCGCCCACGTGCTGCCATTCCCCTAACCTGAGATAGAGGTGGCACTTGCAGGAGAGCCCCCTCAGATGACCTAAGAGAGCGGGCCAGAATGTATGGGAGAAGGTGGTCCCTCAGATATCCTGGACCCGAACCGTGAAGGGCTTTAAAGGTCATTACCAGCACCTTGGGCTCGGAAACGAATGGGCAGCCAGTGCAGCCGCTGAAGCAGCGGTTCAACTGAGTCAAACCGCCTAGCTCCAGTGACCACCCGGGCCGCCGCATTCTGCACTAATTGCACTTTCCGAACCGTCTTCAGGGGCAGCCCCACATAGAGCGTGTTACAGTAATCCAGTCTTGAAATCACTAAGGCATGGACCACCACGGTCAGGTCCGATCGACTCAAGAACGGCCGCAGCTGGCGCACCAGCTGAAGCTGGGCAAACACACCCCTGGCCACAGTGGAGTGATCCCTAATTGCTGTGGAGTGGCGATCTAAAGCTTGGGGAGGCCTGCGGACCTCCCCGCACCCTCAAGAGCTCTCAAGAGCTCTTCAGGACTTCCGGTAAGTGTGCAAAATATTTTTTTGCTCCCAGCGGCGACAATCCCTGGGATCACTGCCATCACTGACCCCACCCTCGCAAATACTCAAATGCCTTGTGGGGAGAACTTTGAGAACCTCTGATCTAGTGGAATTGTTGATGTCACTTTTGTGCTGCTATGCCAAGTTAGAGCACATATTTGCGAGATGTGGAGAACCCAGAACCAATAGATGAAGAGGGAATTCTCTCCCCCCTCCAACAGCAATCATAACAATAATTGTTATAATAATAATAATAATAATAGCTAAAGAACTTGGGCTTTAACCCCTGAAAATTGCACAACACAGGAAACCACATACCATCTGCAGACGCAGGAGTGAGGGGGAGGTATTCTGTTGAAGTCTGGCTGGTTAGAGACACTCTGGCTCCAGTCAGGTCAATTTTTGTACTTCGGCAGGTATTGGAACAGACTTTTGTGTGCTCGTAGAAATCCAGTTCGCCTGAATCCATGATCTTCCTGAAACATATGGCACAAATGTGAATGCAGTAGTAATAAGAACGTTAAAACTCTGAAATTCCTGGACATCAATGTCCTCATATTTTGTTCATAATACATGAATTGCAACCCTGATGGGTACGTCGTTTAGAATAAGCGGTAGCTGAATCCCAGTAAGTTCGATCTCAAGGCATGGGGTGCAACACACAAGCCTCAAAACCCATTCTAATTGGATTCTGCTCAGATGCTCCCCCCCCCCCCGGGGGCTAACCTTAGCATGATTCCATTCATTCGGATTGCCCTCTTCCAGTCCTTCAAGGTGGACTTGCCAGCCAAATGGACAAATTCCTTGGGACTTATCAAGTGGTTGTCATACTGCAGAGAAAAGAGACAGGACATGGCATGAAAAGGCAAGATGACTGACTGCATTATCAGCCAGCAGTAGAACAGAACTCCCAGTCTAACTCAGGCATGAACAAAGACTGTCCGCTACCTCTGTCTCTTGGCCTCTGCTACTTTTCATAGAATGCAACAGGCCTCGGGGAGGAATTTCATGCTTAGTCCACATCTCACCAATACTATCAGGTGAGTGGTGGGCAGGTCAGGAAGTCCAGAAATGCATTCCTGCTCACAACAGAGCTTGCATGGTGTGATGGGGCAGGAAGAGAGCGCTCCCTCCTGTCTCCCCAACCCTGAAGCCCTACATGCAGCCCCTCACTATAGCACCTTAGCTGACGTGAAGCAAAACAGGCTGGAGGCAATCCCCTCCATCCTAGGTCTGGCACTGTCATGACTGCAGAGAAAGCTTGGAGGTTCTGGAGGTCATTAGCTCGATGGCCTCCACCCACTCCCAGTTCACAGTCCTGACAGGAAAAAAGTAGGGGACAGAGGCAAAACAGAAGTCTGGAACAATGCACCTCCTGACAAGCTTCCTCCTATCTCAACAGCTGGGAAAGCAAACAGCCATTTCAGTGGACTGAGTGTTGGTCTGGAGCAATATGTTGCCAAATTCAGATTGTGGTTTAGTCTCAGCTGCCCATCTGTAAAGGGGAAGAACAGTGATCAGCCTCACAAGTAGGTAGGATTATTGAAGACTGAAGGCCACTGCTTCAAACATTATAATCAAAGAAAAGGTGAGAAAAACTCATCTTTGTTCCTCTTGCGACTCCCTCTGTGTCTTATTGTGATCCTCTGGGGTTATTTTTAAACCAGTGTTTCTCAAGTGTGCTCCCAGGAGCCCTGGGGCTCCCCCTGAGACCCCTTCAGGGGTTCCATGAGCACACCGTAAGTGGCCACCATCTGCCCCGTGCTGCGCCACTCTGCACATGTGCCGGTACTCTGGGGCTCCCTGACACTCTGTGCATGTGCTGGTGGGGCTCCCGGAGACTCCTTTTAGGTCGGAGTTTAAAGGGCTCCAGAGACTGAAACGTCTGAGAACCGCTGTTTTAGACTAATTTGTACTGTGTTCTTTGAAACATAAAAATAATTCTATTGCTTTTAGCAGCACCCAGCCATGTATAATATTTTCCTTTCCCCTCTAAATTCCCTTCCTTTTTGTCTCGTTTTTCACTTTAGTTGTGAACTTGCAAGCAGGGACCTGTGCATTTTTCCATTAGGTGCTTTAACAAATAATAGATGACAATGACATTTGGTTGCTGTGCGTTTTAATTCTTGCTGGAGTCAACAAATTTGGTAAGGAGTGACTCTGAGGCAGGTAGAATATAAGGGTATGTGGTGGGCAACTGGAGCTTATAGGGAAGGTAAACAGTAGTGGTTTGGAACGGATACTTCCAGTCTGTTGATGAGCCAGCAAGACAGCTAAAAATGTGATGGTACAGTAGCTGAAGATACACAACCTTTTTGTAGAAGGTTTTGTTTTCTTACAGAACTCCTGTAGATGAATTGTGATTGTTTTTGCTGTGTTATGTTGCTCTTTGCTGTTTTTATTATTTGAAATTATTGTATATCGATATTGATAAATTGTGATCTTATTTGGGGGTGTGGGTTGCTCTGCTTTCTTCTAAAAAAGTGAGTACAGTATACCTTTTTTATAATAAACAGACAATAATTCCGCAGCCATCTCACCTGGACGCATTTCACATTGATGCCGGGACAAACAAACTTCCGCCATATTAGGTTGGCTTTGCTGTCTCCGCAGGTGATGGGATAAACAATCTCAGCTTCCACACAGTCTTCTCCTTCAGCCATCTTCACTTCAGGGAGAGGGATCAGAAGGGAAAACGGGTTTTTTTTTTAAGTTACAACCATGGATGATTTATTGTCAAAATGAAGACAGTTTGAAATACAGTATTAAAAGCCTTGAAATGAAAAAAAAATCCTGAAAATAGTGTTACCAACCATTCTTTAATTCTGAGAATTCCCAGTTAACGCAATCAAAAATACATTAAGTTCACACTGTAAATTTCACTAAGTGAAGAAGACGACAAAGGGAAGGCAATGCAGTGACAACACTAAAGAGAAATTGTGACTTTCAAATAGAAAGCAATATTTTTCTAAGCAACACTAACACAAAAAAGCCTGAATTAAAGCCATACATGTTTGCCCAAAGTTGTCTTATTTTTCTCTGTTGAAAAGCGATTTTGATTTGAGTAATAAAGGAAGTAACCTTTTTCTTACCTATTTTATGGCTCTGCATGCATGGGAAAAGGTAGGGAAGTCAATGCTGTGCCCAGGTGCTGAAAGTCATCAGCCCTGATTAATTATCTTCACCATTTGGTTTGCTTCTCTCCCTCTGTCTGCTTCCTCCTATGTTGTTACCCACTCTTCAGCCACCATGCCCTCTACCTGCTTCTCCAACCTCTAGAAGTGCATATTAGCCCAACTACATCTTTTGAGTTGCCTTGTTGCAGCTATCCCCAGAAGATGGCCCATGTATCTTTGTTGTTTGCAACAAGTGGTAACAAAGAAAAGGAATATGTTGGCAAAGTAAGCAATAGCTTTGCATTTTGCTCCACTAGAAGTATCTTGGCAAACACTGGAATGATGTGTTCTTAATCATGTTCCGAAATGTTTAAATAACTCCTAACAAAAGGAGCCAACACACAAACCTGCCTGTCAACTCAGATCTTCTTCAGTGGCCCTTTTCCAAGTGCTCCTGCCTCTGGAGGTTACTTAGGTGGTTGCTAGCGAGAGGGCCTTTTCTGTGGTGGTATCCACATTTTGGGATTGTTTCCTCAGATGATAATTATTATTATTATTAAAAATTATTATTATTATTATTATTAATAATAATAATAATAATAATAATAATTCAGTGGACCCTATCTATCTGCAGATCCGGGATCCGCAGATTTGATCTACCGGATCCACCTTCAAAATACAGTAAAAAGGGGGGGAGCCCCCAATCCGTTTCTACATTTAAGTAGTCAAACCGTGCTGTTTTCAAGTCTCTGCAGGACTTCTGCATATGGGTCGCGCAAAGGCTCTTCCCCCCTTCCAGCCTTGCCCTGGGAGGAGCGAAGAGCTTTTGTGCGACCCAGACGTGGGTTGTTAAGCTTGCAGAAGTCCTGCAGAGGCTTGAAAACGGTGCGGTTTGGCTACTTAAAGGTAGAAACGGGGATTGGGGCCTTCCCCTTTTTACAGCGGAAGGGGGGGGGTCCAGAACGGATCCCCGCAGATAGCGAGGTCCAACTGTAATAACATATATAACAGGAGTAGTTCACAAAGCGGTTTAAAATACCAGTTGGTAGCAGGTTTTTCAGCTTTTCAGTGTGGCGGTATCTGTTCCTGAACCCAGGCAATGTTTTGCTGATGCAAAAAGAGAAAAGCTTCTGCCATGCACAGCACCTACCTAAAAGGGCTTCTTTCAAATGTGTAGAGGCAGTAAAAGCAGCAGCAGCTGCAGCAGCTGCATTTTCGGTCTCCAGGGTGTCTTCATTTAGGTCGCTGCTAGGACGAGAGACAGACATGAAAAGTAATAACAATTAAAAAAAAAAAACCAGGGAAGCTGTTCATTTTATGAATCCTGCTCTAGAGCAGCGGTTCTCAAACTTTTACAGGGGAGTAAAGGAACCTGTACATCGTCATGGACTCGGCAATGGCACTTCTGGGGTCCCACCGCTGTGGGAAAAAGGGTTTTTTTTATCCGTAGCACCCTCTATGCCCCCCCCATCTCAGAAGAGCTTTCAGTTGCGCTTGGAAGCTACTTCCAGTTGCAATGTAGACTGTGGTGAAAACCCTTGTGGTATTCACCCCCCAATTTTTCCAGCACACACACGTTAGGCTGACTCTGGCAGCTAGGAAGACTCCCAGAGCTAACTCAATTAAGTCTCCCTGGATTTAATGATCGGACCATCAAGGAAGTCCTCTGCCTAGCTCAGCCCAATATTGTTCTCATTGTTCTTCTGTAAAATGTAAATCCAAAGTCTCTTGTAGAAACTGTATGACTCTGTGACTATGCACATTCCAGTTACCATGTGATGTACTGTTTGGTGTATAAACGTGTGTGCTGGAGAGCAGCAAGAGGTCTTCATTCTAATCTTTTGGAATGTTTTCCATCTCTCTGTTTTAAACTCATACTATTTTCTTGGCACACCAGTCTTCTGGATCCTCCTTTATTAATCCTCCATTGCTACAAAATTCTGCTACATTGGTGAGTTTCTCCTTCTTCCTCAACTGACCAGTAAGCAAAAAACTTGACCTTGAGCCAGCTCATTGGACCATAAAGCCCACCTGATTTTCCAAGAGTAGAAGAAATCAGAGGCTTAGGTGACACACACACCCCATGCGCACCAGCAACCAATTTCACTGGTTAAAGCCAGGTTATAAAAAGCGGAATTCCACCCCCAGTCTCTTTGCATATTTGCCCAGGTCTACCATCCACAGCACCTGATGCTGCTTCATGAGAGCTTGCCTGCCAATCTTGCTGAGAGTGTGTGCAAGGACTAGAAACCTGGCTGGCACCATGGAAGTAGGGGAGGGAAAGTATCCAGAGAAGTTGCATCAGGTTTCATTTTATTTGCCACCAGCATTTTGACATCCTTGCTAACCTTAGCCGTGGCCTCTCCCTGCCCCCCATCTTTTGCTGAATTATCAGTGCCTTGTTTTTTATGCTTGCATTCTTCCCTCAATTGCTTCAATATACCGGTATTTCCCTGCTTTTTAATACATTTTCTGCTGGTTTACTGCTTTACCTTCCTGATCACTGCTCACTTGAGAGGGACGGAGTTGTTACATCTCCCAGACTGTCCATCTTCTGCAACTGTTTGATTTTAAGGGCTTCCCTGGACTTTGGGGCTCTCTGCTAATCTGGGACAGAGGTTTCCCAAAGGCAGCCTCCCTTCTGTCTGGGTTCTCTAGCTTTGCGCAGTAGCAGAAAGCCTTTTCCCAGTTCATTCCCACTTTAAAGGGCAATGGGGGGAGCAGGAAGGTGGATGCAAGTTGCTCTTCAGTAGGCACTGCGCCCATCTTGCCCTCTGTCTACCCTTACTTACCTATTGGCTGACCATCTATGGCACCCATTCATGCATTAGGAATATATATATTAACGTGTGACTACCGTAGTTGTATCAGAACGGGCATGAGGATGGGCACCCCATTAAAAGCAACAGACAACGGTCATATTTGGATAAGCATCCAATTAATGGTTGTAGGTCTAGAACAGTGGTTCTCAAACATTTTAGCACCAGGACCCACTTTTTAAAATGACACTCTATCGGGACCGACCTAACTTTACGAGACTTTAAAAAAACGATGATCTAGAAATAAATAAATAAATAAATAAATTTGCAGGGTGATTAGCAGCTATTTTGCAAACTGCAGGAGCTTAGCTTTTTGAAGGGCAATTAGTAGCTATCTGATTTTTGAATAGCCTCAGGGCTTGTAGCAATTGCTTATCTGATCTTTCCATCACCTGGGATGGGACCCACCAGAAATCAGGTCCCGACCCAGCAAGTGGGTCCCGACCCACAGTTTGAGAAACACTGGTCCAGAAGATTCAGCAAGGGATATATGCACAGATATTGTAACCTGGATGGGTTCTTCTTTATATCATTCCAAATATGATACATATTTCATTTGAGAACATTTGAAATATTACATGGGCATAATTAGCACATTTAGGTGTCAAACCTGACTTGAACAGTGTTCTCTCTCTCATATGGCAAATCGCCAAGCATGCATGTCATACTAGTTTCTGATCATTCACAAGTTATAAAGATGTGCATGGAAAGATATCCACACACATCTTCAATGATGTCACAAGAAAGATAAATACAAAATGGTGCATTTCAACTTTTCATGAGTCTTGTTAGGCCAAGGAAGAGAGTCTGTTCACCATACAAATGTGATGGGAAAGAGTAAGGCTGTTTGTTATCGGTAAGTCTCCAGGACACCTACATAAACCTCCTTTAAACACTTACAATGGCAAAAATAATGGGGTAGCAATGCAGCTAACTGGGATCCTATCACAAGATCTCATTTTATAACTTCCATTATTGTGAATTCTAAAGTTTTACAGAGCATTAATTCTGTCTCAAACTGAACTTGGTTGTTTGGAGAAAAACAATTCTGCATATGGCTGAGGTTCCAAATCAGCCGTGTCTTTCTCTCTTGGAGATACTTGGTGATGGCACAGTGTGAAGGAGTGAAGAAATGTGAAGCCAGTGGGAAACAGCACACACTCGGATGGGTCTATTTTTCTAACTCTGCTTCATGCCGTTGCTTCTTCCATTTCTTTTTTTTTTAGCATTTCCTTTCCTCTAGCGTCAGCAGTGCCGCTCAAGGAGAGGCCAAATATTAAGGCAGGACCATCTAGGCCAGCGGTCCCCAAACTTTACAAGAAGGTAGGAAACTGGGGCAGGGAAGAGGGTGAATGCAGCAGCAATGGCACATACCAGATCTTATCCCCTTTTTAAAACCTCCCCGCTCCTTTTCTCTCCTCGGATATGTGCCACCAAAACAGGTGGCGTATGTCTGAGACGACCCATTGGCAATCAGGCAGCCTAGCAGGAGGCAAGTTCAAAATGTTTTCACTTACCTCCAGCAGGCTGCCTGATTGCCCCTCCCACCATAGGATGCAGCACACAGCTGCACTGGCACAGCTGCACTGGCACTGGTGGCGGGAGACAGGACTGGGCTGTGTCCCAAACCTCTTCTAGCAGAGAAGGAAAAGAGTGTGTAATATCAGTCTATTTAACTGGAAGGCAATAGGAAGCCTCTAGTTTGGGCAGGTCTGAATCCTGAAAAGCATGAAGAGCCTGGTCTTTTGTTGTATCCTGGTCAACAGAGCAGAAATCTTCTGCTTGCTGAATTTCAGCTTCCAGGGATCCTGGGCCAGGGGACACATGATCCAGGTTTGGGTTTGAGTAAAACTGTCCACAGTCCAGCTTCTTAGTTCCAACACACACTTCTCCTGTTCTTGAAGTTTTCATGGCACATTGACAAATGCAGCATGCTGGAAATGGACAGCGCTGATTTAATGTTCAGGTTTGAGCAATCTTACATGAATCTAAACTGTACGTTCCAAAACCTTGGCTGAAGTGGAGTAGGGTTGTTGTCTTCCCCTTAATAAATTAAAACCAATTTGGTCTGCCATATATATATAAAGTGTGTGCAGTTTGGTGTGTTTATTCAAACAGGGGCCAGAGAAAGTGGTCTTTAAAAAATACATTTCTGGGCTTAAACTGGATTCTCCCCCCCCCCCCCCGAATGACAGAGAAATGAACGAAGCAGCACTAGTAGCGGCAGCAGCAGCAGCAGCAGCACTTGCAACTCTTACGTTCCCTGGCCCAGGGCCAGATGTTCTTCTTGCTTACCCGTGCTGGGATAGATTGGTAGTCACGAGCACGGTTTTCACCTCCTCCATGCCACTGCCATCAACCACGTTGTCTGGAGTTGTTACCACCACAACTTCTTCCATGTGAACACTCACATCGGGGGTTGCCATTAGAAGAACAGCAAGTCTGGCAAACACCAACAAGGTGGAAAAGGCCCCTTTCTGAAACCTTTGTCCTGTTGCAAAACAAAGGTGGAAGAAGTTACCATCCTGTCCAGTGGAACGTTTGGTTTCTTATCTCTGAACACGAGAGGAATCAGAAACTGTTTTTATGAGAAAGTCTCTTAGTTTCATGACAATTGATTTCACAGGGAAGCCAAAGAAGGGGCCAAACCATGGTCATCCCTTGGTCATCCCTGCTGTTGCCACAGAACATCATCAACTACAACCGGCAGAGGGGGCACCCAAAGTCAGTTTTCCCATGTTCCATAATTATTCTTACGTCTGCTGTAATTTTGTTAACTGCTTTGCACAACACTGATCTAACTACCTGTCTTGAACACACCAATAGAACGCTGGGCATATAATGAACAAACTAACAAAGCAGCTAGCTGTAGATTTAACAGTTTCCTTAACCAGAATTTCCTGATGCTGGCAAGAACTCTCAGGAAAACAGAGAGAAACAACAGTGTTCTGGCTTGCTGAGGGAAGAGGGAGACAGAGATGATGGGCTGGCAGAGAAAAGGGGGCAGAAAGGATGGGAAGAAGGGAGCAAGATCATGTGAGGCAGAGAAGTGGGGCTGGGGAAGAGAAAATATCTGGCAGGATAGAAGGCAGAGAACTGTGAATCTAATGTGGACCAGAAAAAATAACCCAGGAAAGAAAAGCAAAATGAGCGATGTTCCTTCCCTGTGCACTAACTTTGCACAGAGAGAGAGAGAGAGAGAGAGAGGGGGGGGAAAGGGAGCTACTTCAGTTCCTCACTAACATCTCAAAAGGCAAACTGACACACAACTTTATTTACTCAGAAAGCGTTCCCCCCCCCTTTTGTGAACATGAGGGCTGCCAAACTATAGCTGGGGACCATTATCATATGCTTAAATTGTTGCTCCCCACACTTAAATTGCACCTAAGAAATCACGATATATGGCCTTCATCCATATATCATTAAACGCCTTCACCCTGCTCCGTTTACTTGCTCTGTTGCTCTCACTTTGCTTCTGCTCAGCTGGGCTGCCTCATTCACTCCGGTAACAATAGCAGCTCCCTGCATGCGTCACAGTACGTTCAGAACTCTAGACCGAAGTGCATGATGCACTTGTGCATCACTGAGAAACACAGCTGTACAACAGGGCAGGATGGAAGTTAAACAAGAGAATATATCCCTAAGAAAAAAAGAATCTTCAAGCAGTGCTAAATATATATCCAGTTCCTAAGGGACAACATCAAATATTTGACTGCAGCCAGTCACTATCTCTCAGCCCCACCTACCTCACAGGGTTGTTGTGAGGACAAAAAGGAGGGGAGGAAATATGTACACCACTCTGAGCTCCTTGGAGGAAGGGCGGTATAAAAAATGTGAAAATAAAATAAACATACGAAGTTGCTACATACTGAAGGAGAGTCCAGCCAGGCCACTAGTGCCTGTTTTGACTGGCAGGGGCTATCCCACTAATTTGAAGTCCTTTAGCTAGTGAACCCAGAAACAGAATCTATGACTCAGAGTGCAATCCTGTGCAAAAAAAAAATGGCGGCAGAATGAGCGCTCCATCGCCGGAAGCTGTTGTGAACACAAAAAAAGCACGTTCACGACGTCTCGGGAGTAAGAGCAGCCGGCGCAAGGCCAGCCACCCTCACTCCGCCACTGGGACGTCAACATGGCCGCCGGAGGCAGGTAAGAGATCCCCCAGTGGGCACGGTCTGGGTGGCGAGGGAGGGGGGCGGCGATGATGGCCACCATATCCCTGTCCCTGTCCCGGCCATTACATAGCCTCCTCTTACTCCTGCCAGCTATTTAGCTGGCGGAAATCTGAGGAGGCCCATTGGGCCTTTCCCGGTTTACACCGGGGGAAGAGGAAGAATTTCCCTTTTCCCTGAGTAGACCTCCGGGCTGCTCCAGAGCAGCCTGGAACAGGGATAGGATTCGGCAGGCGGCCTGGGCTGCCTGCCGGATAGTTGTGCAGGATTGCGCTGCTGCCCAGTCTATACTATGACTCCTGCTAACTGCCAGCACTGCAGGAGTGCAGGCAACCGGGGATTTTTCCATGTGCTTGCATATACGACAGCATTTGTATCCCTATGTGCCTGTTTACACACAGGGTCCACATATGAGTACAAGAAGTAGGGATAGGCTTACCATTCGTCCCAATTTCGCCGGGACAGTCCTGGGAATCGGGCTCGATTCCCGGTCCGGTCCCAGGGGACGAATGGGCGCCGCCATCTTTTTTTTAATTTTAAACTTACCGGGCAGCATCTTGGATCACGAAATCTCGCGTGATCCAAGATGTCGGCACCCAAATCTCGTGAGGGCATGATGCAGACCCAAATCTCGTGAGGGCAAATCTCGTGAGGGCATGATGCCCTCACGAGATTTGGGTGCCGACATCTTGGATCACGCGAGATTTCGTGATCCAAGATGCAGCTGCTGCCCGGTAAGTTTAAAATTAAAAGAAGATGGCGGCGCGGCGAGCGGTTGTCCGCCCGCTCTCTCACCGGCATGGAGCCAGTGAGGGAGCAGGCCAACCGACAGCCTGCTTGCCCGTGCCACGCGAGCCTCCGGCCCAAGTCTCGCAGCGGCACCGGGAGAAACACAGCCTGCTTGCCCGCGTTGCGCGAGCCTCCAGCAGGCTCGCACAGCGCGGGCAAGCAGGCTGCAACCCGGTCTTCCAGCAGCTCCGTGCGGAGCTGCTGGGAGACCGGGCCAGCCTGCTTGCCCGCGCGATGCGAGCCTGCTGGAGGCTCGCGCCGCACAGGCAAGCAGTCTGTTTCGCCCGGTCCCAGCGGCTCCGTGCGGTGCCGCTGGGAGACCGGGCCAGCCTGCTTGCCTGCGCAGCGCGAGCCTCCGGCAAGCAGGAGCAGCAGGAGGCCAGGGAGCAGCGCCGGGAGCAGCAAAGGTAAGTTAATTTATATTTATTTAATTTAAATAAATCCCCCGGTCCGGTCCCGGGGGAACGAATGGGCGCCGCCATCTTTTTTTTAATTTTAAACTTACCGGGCAGCATCTTGGATCACGAAATCACGAAATTATTTAATTTAAATAATTAAATAATTAAAAATTCCGTCCACGCTTCGCATAGCAAGAGGGGGCGCTTTGCGCCCCCTTCGCTTAATTATTTAATTAAAAATGCCGGCCGCTTCGCGCCCCCTTCACTTTATTATTTAATTAAAAATGCCGAGCGCGCTTCACGCGGCAAGAGGGGGCGCTTCGAGCCCCCTACAATTACTTAAATATTTAATAAGAAAGTAATGATTTGTCTAATTGTATTGTATATTTGTATACTTGTACTTTGTAGGTTATTATTAAGGTTGATTTTTGGTTGTGGTTGTTTTTGGGTTGAGGTTTGTAGTTTGTGATTTTTGAGGTTGTTTTTTGGTTCTGGTTTGTAGTTTGTGGTTGATTTTTGAGGTTGATTTTTGGTTGTGGTTTGTGCTTTATGGTTGATTTTTGATGTTTGTGGTTGATTTTTCGTTGATTTTAAATTAATTAATTAATTACCTTGTGGGGGGGGTGTTATGGGGGGGTGTCCTGGTTTGAGCTTTCTAAAATATGGTAAGCCTAACTAGGGAGATACAAGTGGCTTCCTCATCAATAGCTTTCAAAATATTTTTTATTGCATATAACATTGTATTGATTCATTTTATTTTACTGGTTGAATTATGGATTGTTCTTAGAGGCTACTGTATTTTTTTTAAAAAAAATTAATGTATTTTACTGTGTTATATTACTGTTCACTGCCTTACATTGCAAGCCTAGTTAGTTACTCAGAAGTCCCACTGTGTTCAATGGTGCTTGTTGTTGTTGTTCAGTCGTTAAGTCGTGTCCGACCCTTTGTGATCCCATGAACCATATCCCGCCAGGCCTTCCTGTCCTCCACTATCTTCCTGAGTTCGCTCATTTTCATGTTCGTTGCATCGGTGATGCTGTCTAACCATCTCATCCTTTGCCTTCCCCTTCTCCTTTTGCCTTCAATTTTTCCCAGCATCAGAGTCTTCTCCAGAGAGTCTTCTCTTCGCATTAGGTGGCCAAAATATTTGAGCTTCAGCCTTAGTATCTGTCCTTCCAGGGAACAGTCAGGGTTGATTTCATTTAGGATTGACTGATTTGATCTCCTAGCAGTCCAAGGGACTCTCAGGAGTCTTCTCCAGCACCACAGTTCAAAAGCATCTATTCTTCGGCGCTCAGCCTTCCTTATGGTCCAACTCTCGCAACCATACATTGCTACTGGGAACACCATCGCCCTGACTATGCGAACTTTTGTTGGCATGGTGATATCTCTGCTTTTTATTATGCTGTCTAAGTTTGCCATAGCTTTCCTTCCAAGGAGTAAGCGTCTTTTAATTTCATGGCTGCTGTCTCCGTCTGCAGTGATCTTGGAGCCCAGAAAAGTAAAATCTGTTACTGCTTCCATTTCTGCCCCTTCTATTTGCCAGGAATTGATGGACCCAGATGCCATGATCTTAGTTTTATTAATGTTGAGTTTCAAGCCAACTTTTGCACTCTCCTCTTTCACCCTCATCAAGAGGCTCTTTAGTTCTTCTTCACTTTCTGCCATTAGGGTGGTATCGTCTGCATATCTGAGGTTGTTGATATTTCTCCCGGCAATCTTGATTCCGGCTTGCGATTCATTCAGCCCTGCATTTCTCATAATGTACTCTGCATATAAGTTAAATAGGCAGGGTGACAATATACAGCCTTGCCGTACTCCCTTCCCAATTTTGAACCAGTCGGTTGTTCCATGGCCGGTCCGAACTGTTGCTTCTTGACCCGCATACAGGTTTCTCAGGAGACAGGTAAGGTGGTCTGGTACCCCCATCTCTTTAAGAATTTGCCACAGTTTGTTGTGATCCACACAATCAAAGGCTTTTGCGTAGTCAATGAAGCAGAAGTAGGTGGTTTTTTGGAACTCTCGGGCTTTCTCCATGATCCAGCGCATGTTGGCAATTTGATCTCTAGTTCCTCTGCCTCTTCGAAACCCAGCTTGTACGTCCGGTAGTTCTCGGTCCACGTACTGCTGAAGCCTAGCTTGTAGGATTTTGAGCATAACCTTGCTAGCATGTGATATGAGTGCAATTGTGCGATAGTTTGAGCACTCTTTGGCACTGCCCTTCTTTGGAATTGGAACGTAAACTGACCTTTTCCAATCCTTTGGCCACTGCTGAGTTTTCCAAATTTGTTGGCATATTGAGTGCAGCACTTTCACAGCATCATCATTTAGGATTTTAAGTAGCTCAGCTGGGATATTATCATCTCCACTAGCTTTGTTGTTAGTGATGCTACCTAAGGCCCACTTGACTTCACTCTCTAGGATGTCCGGCTCTGGGTCAGTGACCACACCAGCGTGGTCATCAGGAACATTAAGATCTTTCTTGTATAGTTCTTCTGTGTATTCTTGCCATCTCTTCTTAATCTCTTCTGCTTCTGTTAGGTCTCTGCCTTTTTTGTCCTTTATCATGCCCATCTTTGCACAAAACGTTCCCTTGATATCTCCAATTTTCTTGAAGAGATCTCTAGTCCTCCCCATTCTGTTGTTTTCCTCGATTTCCTTGCATTGTTCATTTAAGAAGGCCTTCTTATCTCTCCTTGCTATTCTCTGGAAATCTGCATTCAGTTGTTTATATCTTTCCCTTTCACCTTTGCTTTTTGCATTCCTTCTTTCCACAGCTATTTGTAAAGCCTCATCTGACAGCCACTTTGCTTTCTTGCATTTCTTTTTCTTTGGGATGGTTTTAGTTGCTGCCTCCTGTACAATGTTACGAACTTCCGTCCATAGTTCTTCAGGCACTCTGTCTACCAGATCTAATGCCCTAAATCTATTCTTCACCTCCACTGTATACTCATAAGGGATATGGTTTAGGTCATATCTGACTGGTCTAGTGGTGATCCCTACATTCTTCAGTTTAAGCCTGAATTTTGCAATAAGAAGCTCATGATCTGAGCCACAGTCAGCTCCAGGTCTTGTTTTTACTGACTGTATAGAGCTTCTCCATCTTTGGCTGCAAAGCACATAATCTATCTGGTTTCGGTACTGACCATCTGGTGATGTCCATGTGTAGAGTCGCCTCTTGTGTTGTTGGAAAAGAGTGTTTGCTATGACCAGCGTGTTCTCTTGACAGAACTCCGTTAGCCTTTGCCCTGCTTCATTTTGCGCTCCAAGGCCAAACTTGCCTGTTGTTCCGTTTATTTCTTGATTTCCTACTTTAGCATTCCAGTCTCCTATGATGTAAAGGACATCTTTTTTGGGTGCTAGTTCTAGAAGGTGTTGTAGGTCTTCATAGAACCGGTCAACTTCATCTTCTTCGGCATCAGTGGTTGGGGCATACACTTGGATTACTGTAATGTTGAATGGTTTGCCTTGGATTCGAACTGAAATCATTCTGTCGTTTTTGAGGTTGCACCCCAGTACTGCCTTTCCCACTCTTTTATTGACTATGAGGGCTACTCCATTTCTTCTAAGGGATTCATGCCCACAGTAGTAGATATGATGGTCACCTGAATTAAATTTGCCCATGCCCGTCCATTTTAGTTCGCTGATTCCCAAGATGTCAATGTTCAGTCTTATCATCTCATTTTTGACCACATCCAGCTTGCCTTGATTCATAGACCTCACATTCCATGTTCCTAAGCAGTATTGCTCCTTGCAGCATTGGATTTTCCTTTCAACCTCAGACACATCCACAGCTGGACGTCCTATTGGCTTTGGCCCAACCGCTTCACTCTTTCTGGGTCTACTTGGAATAGTCCTCCGCTCTTCCTCAGTAGCATATTGGACACCTTCCGACCTGAGGGGCTCATCTTCCGGCGTCATATCTTTTAGCCTTTTGGTACTGTTCATGGGATTTTCTTGGCAAGGTTACTGGAGTGGGTTGCCATTTCCTTCTCCAGTGGATCACTTTTAGTCAGAACTCTCTGCTACGACCTGTCCGTCTTGGGTGTCCCTGCACGGCATAGCTCATGGCTTCATTGAGTTACGCAAGCCCCTTCGCCACGACAAGGCAATAATCCATGAAGGAGTAATGGTGTTTACTAGCACATAAGTGCATATGCACTTGTGCATTTTCCTATCTGCCCCCACCATTTGTGGCACCACCGCCCCCCCTCCGCTGGATCCTTACCTGGGTCTAGCGGCGGGCGGGAGAAGGTCCGGGTGGGGGAGCAGGGCAGGCCGGCCTTGCCTGCTCTCGAGTCGTCGCAAAAGTGCTTTACGGCACTTTTGCGACGGTTTAGGGCGGCAGAACACTCGTTCCGCTGTCCGAAGATAGAACAGGATTGGGCTGTAAGTTGAGCAAGGTGTCACAATTTCACAAGGAATGCACTGAGGCAGCACATCCAGACAGGGAGTATTCGTGTGTTCTCCACCCTTCCCATACTAAAATACAAGATTCAGTGGTACCTAAAAGCGAGTCACCTCCATTACTTGATGTGGGATCTTTTTTAGCATTCTGGTGACAAGTACATTTGTGCAGCAAATTTCATTTGCAGCTTGCCTATGCAGGGCTAGTGTAACTTGAGCCTTCAGCCATTCCTGGAAGGGTTGATCCACACTGCAGATGTTTGCCATATGCCTCACTGACTGTCTCCTGGCAAACACTATTTTGAAAGTGAGACACACATCTCTGAATGAACACACAGGGCCAGCAGTGGTGGGAGCAGACTGGGAAGCTCAGATTAGCAAAATTCACACAGGAGTGAAGTCTGTGAAGCAGCTTCTCTCTCTCTCTCTCTCTCTCTCTCTCACACACACACACACACACCATTAAGGCGGCTACAGTACACCTAAGAGGAGGAAATGGAAATTACTACACACAATCCTGGTTTTTACTGAGCTGGCACAAAACTTACTTCTTACTAGGGATTTTTTTCCCCCTACCAATAGTACAATCCTATACATGTTTACTCAGAAATAAATCCCACTTATTTCAGCGGGTTTTGCTCCCCAAGGTGTAAAGATTGCAAGCCTAATGCATGCTTACCTGAAAGTAAGCCCACCTTAATGCAGTGGAACTTTCTTCAGAAGAACAAAACATTTACAAGCCTGCACCGCAAGGGTGTTTAGGATTTCTTCACACCCTACAAAACTCTTTGCGAGTTTTGTTTTCCAAAGCGACTCAATCCCAAAAGCCGCAGTAGCATAGTACCTTTAGGCAGAGGTGGAATTCTAACTCAAGAAGAAGGTAGGCCTTGTGAGTAATTTGGGTCGAGGAGGTGCAGTTTGTGCACATGCACAATATATGGATGAACAACAAGAACCAAACATACAACAGAAATCTGAAGCATTCTGGATCCCTTGGGGGACAGGGAACCATTTATTGATTTATTTTGCTACGTATGTAAATCACTTTGCAAGTTATCATTTGTTGAAAAACAGTACGTCAATATTTTTTTAAATAATAATACAAGGTTAAATAACGAGACTCCGAAGATAAAATCTAGAGATAAGCCGAGTCTCTGAGTCAGCAACCACCCCAAATTCCACTCCCGTCTTTAAATCAAGTTCACGATTTGGTGGTGACATTTTGGTTGGTCCTACTAAAGGTATTTTTTCTAACTCCCCCCCCCCCCCATCTCACAGACCAACACGGCAATGTATGTATTTATTTTAATTTTTTAGCGGGTTTTGCGTGCACCAACTGAGAGAAGCAGCAGTGGCGGCATCTCCCAGATCTTACAGTAATACCCAAGAAGACAAATGGGGGGGGGGGGGGGCTTCGCAGCAGCAGGCTCTGAAGAAGGCGCGAAAAGTGAATCGCCGCCACAGCCGCTTTGCTGAGGGGACTGCGGAGGAGGGGGAGCCTGGAGGGCCAGCCGCCTCGCTCGCGGAATGCCCGCGACAGGCTCCGCGTATCGCCGTGACGCGCGAAGCAGCAGCATCTGCCCAGCCGGCCAGGCGCTCTCGGGCGAGCCCACGCAGGCGTCCCCCCCCCGTCCGGCGCACGCACCAACCCATCCACCCACCCCCGCCCGCCCAGGCGCTCACGTCGGCGGCTGGCTGCGTGAAGTACGCGCGGGGGGAGGGGCGGAGGCGCGAGTGGAAGGGGTGGGGGGAGGAGACGGCCGAGCGCCGCTGCCGCCGCCGCCGCGCAACGTCCTGACGCTCCGCAGGGACCCGCTGGCCGCGTCGCAGAGCGCGCATGGAGGCCCCGCCGCGGCCGGCCGGTCACCCCGGCGTCGGGACTGTCTTACCTCAGCGGCTGCCGCCCGACGTCCGGGCTAAGGTTCCAGCGATGGCGGGGGAGGGGAGGGGAGAGTTGCTGAGGGAGGGGCGGGCGGGGGAGGGAAATGTCTGCCTGTCTTGCCTGGGCTGAGGGAAGCTTGGCCTTCGGCGCGCGCCGCTTCTTTTGCGCTGCGCAGGCGCACTCTTCCTCCGTGGCTGCTGCTACTAGGAAGGATAGTTGCGACCTGCTGCTCGAGACTTATTTCACGGCGAGGTTGAAAGTAGGTTGCTTCAACTTGTGAAGGCTGCGTGTGAAATAAGTTCCGCAGGGAACCTAGGGCGCCTGCGCGGATTTGAAAGTCCGGGCACTGCCAGCTAAGCCGAATGTTTGTGTCCTGCCTGGCGCGCGCCTGCGTGGTCGCGCGCGGAGCCGGGGACGGGGAACGGGAAGCAAACGAGAACGCGCTCGCTTCCCCCCCCCCCCGCCTGCTGGCTTCCTACGCATTCATCGCGTGCGCGCGCTTCCCCTGAAGTCATCGCTCTGCTGCGGCGTGGTTTTGCAGAGTCATCAGTCACTCCGGTTGTGGTTCCACGACCCTGAAATGAAATAGTATTCTTAAAAACTGATTGTTGGTATGATCGGATTTTTATCTTGCTCGTCCCCAAAGGCCTGGGGGAGCGGGTGGGGGGGAAAGAAAGCAAAAGGGAAGACCCCTTTGAAAGGTGGCAGTTAAAAAATGTGTCCTCGTTTTCTTGACTTGAGCCACTAACCACCAGCCTCAGCTGTAAAATGTTACAGCTCTTCCAGGAAACAGCTGCCAAGGATTCTGTGGCTCAGTAAATACAGTTTTTATTTATTTTAAAAAATGAGTTACAGCAAGTAGAAAGTTTCTAACTTAGTTTGGTCATTGTATTACAGTAGTTGATACAAAGTGAAAACCACAATGACCAAGCCCTAATCCATTTAATGATGTTTGCACCAAATCCAAACTTTATCAATACCTTAAAGCAGAGGTCAGCAACCTACGGCCCGGGTCCAGCCTGCATGGAGCTCGGCTTGGGAGGCAAAGCCCTCCTGCCCAGTTTGCCATGTGCTGGATAATAAGGAATGCGCTGCATGAGCTTTTGTGAACTAGAGCCTGCTGCCAGGTGCAAGAAGCGGTCTCCTAGGTAAGTAGATACACATCCATATGCCAATAATAAGAGCTTTCTTCCCAGGGCAAAAGCAGTGGATGGGTGGCAGCAGTCCATATTGGGACTGCAGCAGGGGCAAAGCGTTAAGGCTGATCTACACGACAGCGTCGCGGAGCGTTTTTGTAATCCGGCGGAGCCGCCGGACCTCCGCCCCACTGCCGCGTACTCCAAGTCGAGTGCTCTATTTTTTTGGAGGCGTACGGCAGAGCTTGGAGGTGGCTTGCGGAGCTGCTGCAGCCTACCAATAACAGAGAGGGGGGGGAAGAGAGCTACCAATCACAACGGCGCGTTCTTAGGAAGGCGGGACAACATGAGGGGTAACATGCTTGAAAACACTCCCCCTGCTTCCAGCGCGGAGGCGCCAGTCAGAGGCGACGGCGGAGCCCCTCCGCCGTCGTGTAGATCAGCCTTTAGAGCCCTCTTACCCCAAACGATAAAGATAATGCGAAGGTCTATACAGAGGTTCTAAAAGGTTGTGCTTCTGGAGCTCAGTGGTGTTGACTGTATTGTGAAGGCTTCAGCAGCAAGAGTAAACCAAGCAGCTCATGCCTGGATGCAAGTGAGTGAAGTTGGTCTGTCTCCAGGAAGATCCATTACTTAGTATTATCCATTATTGAGAGCAAAAGACCAACAGTGCAATCCTATGCTTAAGTTGTGCCAAGAGTGCTGTGGCATCCATGTAACATCTGTCATATCCTATGCCCCCCAGCACAAATGGGGGGGACAAGTCCAGGCAACTCCATACTACCACAGCCTCCCAGTACCACCACCAGCATCCATGGAAACCCTGACAAAGCCCATCGTTCATGGAGTGGCAACCGATGTGCAAGGAGCCAGTCACCACACCTACACATTCTCTATGTCGATGGCCAGAGAAGCGGTGCTAGGGTGACTCGGTCAGGGGGAGGCGCAGACGCAGGCCCAATGGGTGGCCACTGCTGGGATGGCACCCCTCCTTGGCAACCCATAGGGATGAGTACCACAGTGACTGTGTCACCACCAACCACCATTGGGCGATGGCCCTCTGCACCCATGCCAGCATCCCCACTCCCTACAGAAGCCAGCCTAAGTCCCCTACTTATAGAAAGGTAGGGTTCCGGAGGTCCCTTTGTACCTCAAAACTGATGTAGGTCAGAACAGCTGTGTCTTGCTGGCCCAACACTATTGCTCCTGTGCGGAAGCACCAGCAAAGGACGGACTGTGCCTGTGTGAAAGTACTGATGCAGCCGCCCATAAATCAGGGAGCATAATTACTGTAGTAAGCAGCAAATGGGCAGAAGCCACCCACACAGGGCGCAAGGATGCCATAGCACCCCCACCCTAAGCAGGAGCTGCTGTGATGCAAACAGCAAAGGAGCAAGGGCAAAGAACTGCTAGGAATCCCAGCATCCAGAGTTCATCCCCTTATGCCAATCACACAAAGACACATGTCCAAGCAATGTCTTTTTGACTTCAGCAGAGTGAAGGATGGAAGAGGGCAACCATGGAAAATCAACCCATAAATCTCGCTAGGGCAAGGGGCAAGAGTTCGAGTCCCAAGCTAGAAGGAACCCTTTTGCAAGGGGAGAGAGCAGGACAAGGGGAGCCCGCATCAGCATTCAGATGAGGTGGGGTGGTTGTTGTAGCCCACAGTACAGAGACACTGGCTGTGAGTCAGATAAGACTGGTGTGAGCCCAGCCAAGGGGCTTCCCCTATCCAGCAGTGCACTGTTGTTGCTGGAGCTGCTGTTGTGTGGTGGCGTCTGAGGGCATGTGCCATACATGCCCAAGGCTGCTCAGACTGTGCTAACGGGTATGTCTAGCTAAAATGTCATTGCTAACCGAACCTGGAGGCCCTACGTATTCAAAGTGCAGGAGCATACTCTGCACGGCATATCCAGAAGGATGTGAGTAGAACTCTTTGCGTAAGGAGATGCTGAAGGGCCTCTGAAATGCGTTCCTGAGGGAAAGGCTGTTCTAGGCCTACTGAAGTCATTCTTTACCCACCTTGTTGCAGGACCTGCTCCAGGTAGAGCTCAACATGACGATCCAAAGGGAAGATGGAGTCATCCTCTCATGATGTATTCTGGGAATAATGATCAGTGGAAGAGCAGCCTGGCCCCTCACGTCAGCCAGAGTATGGTGCTTCCCCTTCCCTGCTTGGACAGAGAACCTGCTCCAGCTGCCTCATTGCCCAGGGCCTGGAGAACTGGGTGGAGGCACACTCTGCCACTGACCAAAGGGGTTCCTGGGCTGTTTTGTATTAGTATGCCTTTATTGACTGTATTTATCACATTTTTATACTGCCTTTCCTCCAAGGAGCTCAAGGTGGTGTACAGGGTTCCTTTTGTCCTCAGAACAACCCAGTGTGGTAGGCGAGGCTGAGAGATAGTGATTGGCCCAAGGTCACCCAGGAAGCTTTGTGGCTGAGCAGGGATTTAAGCCTGGATCTTCCAGGTCTGTCCAGCACCAGAACCACTCTTAGGGATCATTTTGATCAAAAGGCCAGGAATAAATCATAAAAACAAAGAACTCCTTGAAAACTAGCATAACACTGATTGGACAGCAGCAGCATGTCTGTAACCCTTGAGTCAAGACCAAACCTAGGCAGGTTCCTTAGACACGTTCAGTGTCTAATGAAACCTGGGAGTCCCAATTTTAGTATTTGGATAGCGGTTCTTCCCCCCCCCCCCCCCCCGGCAACACATGCACCTGAGATTTGGTAAAGCAACACTATTTACTCAAAATTAACAAAATAGTGTAAGCAACCCCACCCCGTCCCCACCCCAATATTCCTTAGAATTCCTTAAATTCAAAAGTCCTTGCTCCCCTCCCCCAGGTCAAGGTGCATCAAGGGAAGACTGTGTCCTTTTGCTCTTGCAGTCGGTTGGTCAACCTTCCTAAGCTTGCTTTGCCACGAGACAGAAATTGAGAGCATTGCAATGGTAGGGCAAGTCCAGCAGGTGGTGGCCAACAAGACCCAATAACTCTTCTGGTCTTCAACACTTGAAATTTTTGTACTGATTTTACAGTACTTGGCTTTAATTGTATTTTTGTATATGAACTATTAATACAACTTAGCATCTGTACAATGTTTTTTGAGTGTGCAAGCACTTCACGTGTAATCTTGATGAAATCTTTAACAACAACCCTGTAAGGCAAGGGAGTGACTTGCCTAAGGCCTTCAGTGAGTTTGTAGCAACAGTGAGATTCAGTTTGGGGAAGTAAGGGCTGATTCTCAGTTCCAGTGCAATCCTATCCAACTTACACCAGCAGGGGAGGGCAGGGCGGGAGGCTTGGGAGGGGAGGGGAGATTTAAATCCCCTTTGAATTTGGAGGGGATTTGAATCCCCTTTTCATTCTGGGGCCTCCCGTTCTCGCTGCACCGCTGGTTGCCCCGGTGGTGTAAGTTGGATAGGATTGTGCTGTGAATGTCAGTTACTGCACTACCCTCGTTCTCATATTAAAGATTGTTAATTAGACTGCATTTGTTTATCTCAGATGCGCCCAGCTCTCCTCTCTGTGGCAGCAGCAGCATATTGCAGGGAAAGATCGATGCGCTTTCAGGCAGCCTGACCAGTCTTATCAGGGGTCCCAGGAAAAGGATTTGAAAACCTTTGCTGTAGATTAGAAGACGGTTGCTAGTTGAATCATGAATGAAAATGAAGAAGAGCCATGGTTTCATACCAAGTTTATTTTGTTTTGTTTTTCCTCATTAGTCACTTCTTTTGCACAACAACAACCTCAAATTGACAATGAAATGCATGTGTAGACTTAAAGGAGTCAGATGAGGCTCTTAAAACGAGTGTGGAAAGTCCATTCATGACACCATGATAGTTTCTTCCCTTTCTGTCTACTTGGAAAGGACAAAGAGACTAAGCACATGCTGATGCTGCATCCGAAGAAGTGAACCCTGTGCAGGGCCAATGGCATTCAAACAGGCTGGATCAGGAGAGAACAGGAGGGCAGGCCTGGGGCAAAGTCGGTTTTCTGTAGCCTGAGCCCACTCATTCACAAGGAGGAGACCAATGATGCTAGGGGAATAATACAACTCTGACTTACATAGTGCCTTTGATACAGTAACCCGGCCTTAAACATCCTTTGGAAGGAAAGAATCTGATCCTCATTGTATGTGTATGTGGGAACTGAGACATGGGAAGACGACTTGCAGCCCAGTCCTGACCAAGTCCCGTTCTTTAGGAAACTTGTTTCTAAGGATTGTAGCCGTAACAACTTTTGCAGGCTGTGGTGAGGGCTGACCCACATGTCTGCCAGAAGAATTTCAGCATTCCTATAGATCACTCATCTCTCTAGCAGTCAGCAATCACAACTTTCTCTTTCCTCCACTACACTCTGTAATCAATGTAAGGGTTGTAGAAGCCCAAATGTTTACCACTGCCTGTGTTCAGTGTTGCTTTAGAGCTGCTTGACCACAAAGGTAATATTAGCGGTTGTAATATTAAATCACCTGTATAATAATACCACTAGCCATTTCCTGCCTCTTTCTATGTGATACAATAATTACTCGAATGCATGCATAAGGCATGCAGACCATGTGTCACATCACACTGAGTGGGAAATCCTCTGACAGCAGAGTAGGTTTATGGAGTGAAGCCAGTTATGCCAGACAACCAAGAAAAGACCCAGAGCTAATGGAAGGCTAGGGGCAGCAGGAAACGTCCCGCATACAATGACTGCAGTGCTCAGGTCATGGCACTGAAAAGGTGCATTTGGAGTAACTGCCCCCTCACATCGTTTGCAGGACATATAGCAACAAAATGGTGCTTGAAAGAAGAATTTCCAGAATATACAGTATATGGACAAAGACCACTGGATCGTAGAAGCTTCAGTCTTACAACTGTGGTGTTTGAAAACAAGGTAGATCCGTTGCTCTGTTAAAGTAAATGAAGTATTTGCTTACTAGACACTGTAATCTTGCCTTTTGCTTTTGTAACAAAAGAAATACTTCATGCTTGAAACATGAGGCAGACCAATGTAGCCCTTTTCTTGGAATGGTTTAATAAAGTTTGTGCCAACTGCGAAATGCATCTTCTCTTGTACTGAGCAAACTCCCAATTTGCATACGGACAGATGACAAGCTAAGCATGCGTTGGAAAGGTGCAGAGCCACCCCCAGATTGTTTATGTCCTTCCTCTGTACTCGAAATATACTGAGCACATACAGAGTTGCTTTTAAAAAAAATAAACTGCAGTGTTTGGGGGCTATTTCACCATGCCTGTCTCACTCTACTCCCCCTCCCCCCCCGGGGTTGCTTTGTTTACCATCCAGTCCGATGAAAAATTATAGAGACCACAAAAGCTAGTTGCTCACAAGTTTCCTAACAAAGATTATTGGATTGTGGCTTTTGGTTGGTATGACATAATTTGGCTCATAATTTCCCACAAAAGCAAGTAACACAGCTAAGAGTACGTTAAGACTTGGGAGCGTGTCTAGGCCAGATTGCATGAAGCCTTTCCACTTGTGCCATGAGACAATTAGAAATGGCATCGCATAGAATATTACTTGCAAACAGCAATAGATAGGAGTTGCTGCCAAGGGGAATGATATGACCCAATGAAAGGCAAATAATCGCAATTGTAGCACAACCCATTACACCTTTAGGTCCAATAGGAAGCAAATGGAAGTGAATTTGATTGTGTGCCACAGACAAGACTTTGAAGGCATCAAGGGTGGGGTTTGCCCATTTTATTAGTGCCTTCTCCCAAAAGGTGTTTGTACCAAGAGTAGGATGCTCTTGTAAGTACACATTGTAATTCAAGTTACAGTATATCCAATGCAAAACAAACACCATTTTTATGCGTCCATTGATATTGGATAAACTCATTTCCCTGGCCTACCCGAAACATCCAATTGTACAGCTCTTGATACATTTGGTATAACTTCCTTTATGTGATGTATTACATCAGTAATTAATGGCTGGTCCCAATTTACAGGTGATACTATGCCTAGTTTCTCTACCTGATACATTAGCATACCCCTGAGCTAATCCCTCCTTGGATACACCTGTTATGTCTTAAAGCACTGACAGAGTTATGGTGAAGGAAATAAAGATTCCATTCTTCAAATCTAAATGAGCACCACAGGCAGAATTTACAGATTGCCCCAAGGCTGGTTCAAACATTCATATTCGTCATGTGATGACAGGATGGCTTGCATGTGTGAATGAGGCATCTTGGGTTTAACACCACAGAACTTCCATGTCACCTCAAGCACAATGCTTTCCGTGGAGCCAGTTCACACATTCAGCTGCCATGTCTTCCTACAAGTACATATACTAGTGTCTCCAGGCAGCAAATAATTCTGAGCTTCGGCACAGAATGAAGACTCTCCATCACTTGCCATGTAGATTTTGAATCGAACATAAAAGAGCGCCAGGGTGAAGCAGCCACACCAGTGATTTTAGGGTCAAGAAGTGAAAGGAGCCCCCACAGATACTATTGTTGTCTGCCCAAGAACATCCCAAAAGCTCACCTCTACTTTGCCTGCTGTTATTGAGAGACAGACTGCTTCATGTAGACCTAAAGGCTGTAGCAGGACCAGATTTTCCAGAATGTCCTGCTCCATGTGTATATAAAAAGAGCCCCCTCCTGTCAAGGATTTTTTCCCCCATCTAGTACTTCCTCCCCCCCCCCATCCTCAGAATAGGTTTCCCTGTTGCTTCCCAATCCACGAATCCTGCCTCCTTCACTTCCTCCTCTTCTGATTCCCCAAATCTCTGGATTTTTTTTCATACGCCATCAAGCTCAACTGCTCCTGCAGACAACAAGGCTGACTTCACATTGATCTTAGCTTTTTTTTCCTACTCTGACCCAGGTCTGGTTGTCTGGGCCAAATTGCATGTGACATGAAGCACGTCATTAGGGATGATGTGCTTGGTTCTCCCCCCCCCCTCCAAATAGGAAATGTTGTGGGACCCAATCTGCATTGGGCCCTGCCCTGGCTGTTGATTGTCCTGGGAAGAAAGTTTCAATTGGCACTAATGGTGTCTTCCCTCCCAGGGCAAATCATAGCTGTGGAGGAGCCAATCCAGTTAGTAACTGTGCTGGGGCAAAGGGTTAAAGCCCTCTTCCTCCTCCCATGCTATGGCCCCAATCTGGATCAGGCTTCTCATGGCTGCTATTTAAAAAAAAAAAAAGCATGCAGGACCAAGCTACGCATTTAACGTAATGTATACTTCGGTCCCCATTGAGGTGCGTGAACCTGTGTCCTGAGCTGTACTGTTTCATAAACACGCCACTCCTCCATACAAAAACATTCCCCAAACTAGCATGCCATGGAGAAGGGTCCTAGTATAGTCTTTTGCCTGACATGCTAGTTTTCGATGTGGAGGGAATATTCTGGTAGAGAGGGGCTCTCTTGTGTAAACCATCTCTAGTGGCCTAGACCAGGCAGGTTTGCCACCTCAGTGAAGACTAGGCTTCTGTTTTTCAGCTGTAACCCATGCCTGGCTCTAAATCAGAGTGAATGCTTTTGAGCTCATGTTCATGAGTATGACATTTCTGGTTGTCATCACCATTACAGTCAATATCAGTCATCATAACCATAGTACTAAAAACAGTATTTACAATAAGTCAGAAGAATTACACACCAAGCAAACACCCAGCACCACAGCAAGTAAGAGACATCATTAAGAGCTTGCAGTCACATTCACAGAACCCGTCCAAGGACGTCGGCACTGACGACTGCAATCACTTCTTACACACAAACTCTATTTTTCCTTAAAATTTATTTTTTATTTAAACATTTTTAAATGTATCATCATCGCTATAGTATGGATGAGATGAATTTGCATTATACACAGGTGCTTATCTAGGGCAGCTGCTATTTGGGAACGGATTGATTAGCTCAGACGTTCAAGCCCAACCCTTCTTTCCTGATCTCCAGCGTTCTTTGTCACAAACATGGCTGACACCTCTACCAGCTCTCTCTTCCTTCTGCTCCTCTAACAGACACTACTATGGGCACAGCAGCCCCTTTCTTTGGATACAAAGCGTTCCTTTCATGCCTCGGTACTCCACGCAGAAGGCAGAATGTGTGCTGGGGAAGGTGTGTGACTCCACCTGCCTTCCAGCCAATTTTTGTCTGTGCCTTGACTGGGTCAGGAGGTTGAGCATTCACCTGCCTCTGCCGAACTGGGTGGTGGCTGGGAGCCCCTCCACTTGTCATAGCAGCAGGTTATGGTTTGTGGAACTTGGGAGTCTACCCAGTGGCTTTCATGGTTTTCTTGGGCTTCTTTCTTTCGCATTGCACTTCCTCCCTGCCCAGGACTGTCTCCATTTCTGAAACCAATCCACATGTTCTCTGTTGAATCTAGAAGGCTCGTGGCAGTCTCATTGGAGAACCACTGCTCTGATATGGCTGTCAGGATTCTCTCTGCTTCAGCCCCCCTCCCCCCTCCAATGATAACTGCTTTGGCAGGACAGCCCTGTTGGCTCAGTTTCTGAACTCCAACATGCAGCAGCTCACATACAAACTCTATCAGTGTCCACAGAACCCAGAGAAGGGAGAAACTGGGGGGGAGGCATCAAAAAGTGATGTGTTACTGCCAAGATTAGTGCTTCCCACGTGACACCATGGGTCACCAAACCCCTCGCCCTGGTGTCTGAAAAGGCACTACTGGAATCTGACCAGAAACCAGGAAAACTGGATCACTGTAGATCCAGGAAAAGTTAAAAAGGAGCAACCAGAAACAGGGACAAATGCTAGACCAGTATGGAGTACCACCTACCGGTACTCAAAAACTAAGGCTGCAACACAAAAGAGAGTAAGCTCTGTTGAATACAGTGGGACTTCTGAGAAAACATGCGTTGTATTGCACTGTAAATATATCTTTGCCACAGTAGGGGCAGGATGGTATCTGAGTGCATCTGCAAGTGCCACAATTCAGGATGTGCCCCAAGTGGCGACCTAGCAGATTTTCAAGCTTGGGTGCACTGGTCCCCAGAATAGGCAGAATGTAGTTTAATGTAGGCTGAAGTCTCAGTTCAGACATGGGGTTTTCAGCCAGTCATTGCCTCTCAGTCTTATTTCTCCATGTCCAAGATTGAAAAAATGACAAGGTTATTATAGTGAAGGTTGATGATAAAATAACATTTCAAAGCTCTGGATACTAAGAGTGCTCTTTAAGGCTGCAACTCTGTAACACTTTCCTGGGATATATAATGGGAGTTACTTCTGAGTAGACATGCATGAGATTGTGAGGCAAGAGACAAATAACAATGACTAGGATGACAGCCTTGTTAGGGACAGGCAGGATCATTCCGCGCTACGTAGCACAAGAGCAGTTTGAATGACCTGGGGTAATCATGAGATTTAACCTGCCCATTGGTAGGAGGCAAATCTTCAAACATGAAGTCTAGGGACACATGCTGCATAAGGTTGCATTACTATGAGACTAACAGCCCAATTCTATTGGGCTGCCCCACTGGTGGAACGAGCATTCCGCCAGCGCTAACTACCTTACGGCAGTTGTGAACAGCACTCCGACAGCACATAGAGGCACGTCCTGCCAGAGCGCTGGCAGGAAAGCAGGAGCCTTCCCGCACATACCAGCAAATCCTGGAGGACCTGTCAAGCAGGTAAGGTGGTGGGGAGGCAGGGTGGGGGGAGGGCAGAACAGAAGGGCAGATTGGGTCTGACACACGGGAGTCAAGCAGCAGATGGCGGGCCCAGCGCAGCTGAAAAATAAGGTACTGTGACGCCACCCCCTCCCCCAGTGGAACTCTACTTCCAGGGTTAGCCATCCGCATTGATTCAAATCCGCAGATAGCTAACCCGCGGATGAGGAGGGCCCACTGTAGTCATAGGTTTGAGAGGGTTATAAGAAAGGAGACGTTGCTAAACATTAAACCTTTGGGATCCTGGAGGATTGCAACTCCATTTCTGGTGTGCCAACTAAGCTGGCAGTGGTCATACTGGATTAAAATCCCCTTGTGCATTAACTAGCACAGCTTGACTTATTTGTGCTAACTATTGGGATTCCAGTTCAGATACTATCTGCTCTCTGGACATATACCAAGACAAATGCCAGAAATTTACCATGGAGAACCCTCCAGAAACCCATCTCTGGTACTGAGAGCAAAGACTCATCATTCTGCAGACCCCCTGGCAAAACCACATGGTCAGGTTTGCATACTTTACCAACCAAATGGTGTTCTAGGAGAAACACAAAGAACAGTTACAAGATGTGTGTAATTTTTTTTTGTCTAAGTGTCACTAGTGTTGATCAGTCCAATCTGGATTCTTGATCTGATACATGCCACATAATCAGATTCTATCCCATACCTATGTCAGCCCCCTTTCTTCCTATAGAGCACTAGACAAAAAGGGCCAAGTTCTACAAACTGCTCTTGGTTCCACCTTCTCTTCTGTGAAACCCCACTCAGTAGTGTTGCTGGGCCAGTGCGGGGGGTGCAGAGCGCTCGTCACTCTGAGTACAGTATTCAGAGCGGTGAGCAGAGTGCTGAAGGCCCCTCCCGCTCGCCCTGCTCCAAACTGGAGCCATTCTGGAAGCAGGGTGGCGGTGACGTCAGGACGCAGGGGGTGATGTGATGATGCTGGGGTGTGTGTGTACGGCGTCATCACACCCCCACACTGGGTGTCAGCCAGCCCAGTGATGCCTCTGACCCCACTCTGCAGGAACACAGACACCTGACTCAGCAGCAGAAACTTTGCAGAGTTTTAAAAAATAAACAAGACCTTGCACTTCCCTTATGAATACTAAGGCTGCAACCCTATGCATATCAAAGCCACACTGAATTCAGTGGGACGTACTTACTTTTGAGTAAACATCCATTGGATCAGACTCTACAAAAGAGAACTGTCTTCTTGAGACTATGGTTAGCCTGCAGATTTATGTACTTTTATGATAAATCTCCAGGCCATTCCCATCAGACTTGGTTTTTGCTGGAACCAGTGTTCATTCCAACCACGTACTAGGACGCAAGGCAGCCAGTTGGTAATTACTGGTAATTTCTACAGCACAGTTCAGTGCTTTCCAACAGATATTTACTCTCAGAACAACCCAGTGAGGTAGTTTAGGCTGAGAGACAAAGACTTGTTGTATAGGTCACCCAATGAGCTGCGTGTGTGTGTGGGGGGGGGGGGGGGGGAGTTGATCATGCATCTCTCGCACCCAACCTAACTCCACCCTGCCCCATCTAATGGCTGATGCAGGCGTGACTTTTTAAACTCTAGTTTGCTGTTTTGTTTAAAGTACCCAAGTTTAGCAGTTAAAATACATGCACAGGCTGTGGGAAGGGCGCACACACGTTCAACTGGCTGAGTTTCCCTGAAATAAACACAGAAGCGGGAGCTGGGTTCTTTCCTGATGGCTGCATTGGGCTGGTGGCGGGGGGCTGAACTCAGCGATTGAAATGTGTGTATGCTATTTAGCCCTCCGTTTCAAAACTGTTTCATGCTTAGCCTTCAGAAAGCTTTTTCTTCCACCAGGCATTTGGGGGCTGAAGGAAGTTGAGATGGTGCTTGTTTTATTCTTGCTGCATTTTAAAGAGATTTTGTGGTGATTTTGAAGGTATTTACTGTTTTTAACAAGAGGTTTATATTTTGAGCTGAAAGGCAGGTTAAAAATGAAGTGAACAACAACTAATATTCACAACTTATGGTGCTATGCATGTATTTTGCCATTCAATCTTGGGTTCACTGAGTACCTGAGCTGAGAAAGGAAAGTATAAATAGGCTCCAACGCAGACTTGTCACCTATGCCAGGTGATCTCTAAATATTGCTACCAGCTCCATCGACAGGAGATGCATTTCCCCTTCCCTCACTACACATCCCGGCCCGTTGTAGGGGAGGGGGGAGTCGACCCCAGTCAGAACCCTCCACTGCTGTGGCGGTTGCATCTCTGCTCTGGCACCTCCTCCCTCCCTGCATGAAGCTGTAACCATCAGGAGCCGTTAAAGAACGGTATGTTCTTTCCTGCAATCAGAAAAATCGGAATGCAAAACGTTTTTTCTGAGCATTACTCCAGATTTGTCTCCTGTTATGCTGCTGACGCTTCCCTCCTTAGGGAGAGTTGCAGTTTACTACCCCTGGTGACAATGTTTAGCTAAAGGTGTGCGAGTTGCTGTGTAGCCATTCACTTTCTCTGTGTGTGAACAGAATTACTAACATGAAAGGATGTCAAATGCCTTTTCTCTCCCATGGAAACTGGTTTAGAGCGCAACAATCCTCCGGAACGGTGGAATGGCAGAGCGAGTGTTCCGCCGTTCCAAGACGTTGCGAACGTGCCGTAAAGCACATTTGCGACGCCTCGGGAGTAAGGGAGGCCGAAGTAGAGGCCGGCTGCCCTCACTCCGTCGCTGGAACGCCTGGGCAGCCGCCGGAGGAGGTAAGTCCAGATCCAGTGGGCGCGGGGCCATTAGCCTAGCCAGCCCGGGAGGGGGCGGGGGATGGCTCCCGCCGTATTCCTGTCCCTGCCGGGTCGGCTAGACCGTTACATGGCCTCCGACTTGGCCTCCGAGGAGGCCTATCAAGCCGGGCCCGGTTTACACCCGGGGAAGGGGACAAGCATCCTCTTCCCCGAGTAGACCTCCGGTCCGCCAGTCAACGGGCAGCCTTGGCGCAGGATCCGGCGGGCGGCCCTGGGCCGCCGGCCAGATCCTTACACAGGATTGCGCTGTAAGTCATGCAGCAGCGGTGCTTAGCCGGTGTTTCTTAGGCCACAAGAGTGAGAAGAACCCTTCTGAAAATAAAAGCATCATTCTGTCAGTGACTGAAGACAACAGCAGCTCACCGTTGCTGGGTGCTCTTTTGTGTATTCTCCAGGCTCTGGATTACAAGCTGAGTTCACGGTCAACTACAAATCAGCCAAGAGAAAGCAAAAACTAAGTACAAGGAAGCTCTTCCTAAGCACATCTTCAGCCATCCAGTCCTGACTAGGCTAGGCAGTGAGAAAGCAATGGGTCTGTTCGCGTCTTTTCACACACACTATACAGTGGCAAGCATCCATTTGCCCTGAAATTATACTCCGCAAGGAGTCACTGCCAATCCTGGCACCCCAAATGCATACGATACATTTCTTTGCAAACATACATCTGTCCCCGTTTCAGGTGTACAACTCAAAAAAGGTGATGTGTGAAACTGGCCCTGTCACCGTTCTTGACTCCTCCTTTCCTCCTTGGTTCTCTGGCTTCTATCAAGAGCAGTAAGTGGTTCATAGAGAACAGCCCTCAGACTGGCAACATGGCTGAATGCAGTCAACTTCTCACCTTAATTCTTCTGCATTCGGTAAAGATTTTTTTTCCTGAACAAGAAAAGCCCGACGAGAAGCTGGTTTATGGATTCTATATTTCATGTGTGTGAACTAATTGCTATTCTGCGGCGAGGTCCCTATAAACCCCTATAAGTTAAGGATACAGAGAGAAGAGGGACATGTGGCTTGGAACACCAGAGGGGGTGGGGGGGACGAGGACATGGAAATGGAGAAATCATACATTGCCTTGGCTAGGCAAAAAACAAAAAGTGTTGGGATTTGTTTGTTAGTTATTGGGAAGCAGGTGCTAGCTGTGTAGAAAAACGCTTTATCCAGAAATCTCTTCCCGTTGCTCCTTGTTTCTGCGCACCTCCGCTGCATGCAATTCCTGAAAGAGAGAAGTAATAGGGACTGTGACGCCTACACAGAGAGGACAGGCAGGCACCTGGCAGCCCAGTGGGTTCGCTCTGCTCCCCAAGGGCCTTCCAGCGACCTGCAGTCGTGGCTCCTGATCCCAAGGACCTTTGACTGCGCACTTCAGCTGCTGCTGCTGCATGAGATGCAGAAAAATGCTGCCTTCAACGCCAGAGGGTTACCCAGGCTAGTCTGTTGTAGGAAGATCAGTAAGAGAGTCTTATGGCACCTTAAATGCTAACAAATAAGTCACACTAAAGCTAATGTCTGTAACTGTTTATACTGTTATTATTGTGCTGTAGTTTGTTGGTTTTTTAATTCCTTAAGGTGCCCTGAGAGCACTTCCATGTTGAAGGGGAGAACAATATCATTAGACAACATAAAGAAATAAGGACAGGCTGCTTACCAGTAACCACAGTTCTTCAAGTGGTCATCTGTGCAGACACATGTAATGGAGTTCTACATGTGTGCCGAGCCAACCTCAAACGTTTCCAGAGCTTTGTCGAGCATGTGAATCCTGCTCTCAAGTGGGGAAACCCTGTGCACTGGAAGTGCCTCAAGCCTGGGAATCAGTCCATCCGTTCCTTGGCGAAATGCTCCCTAAATGGTTGTGCCAGCCCTTGAAACCATGGCTGCCATGTGTCTGCAGAAATGACCTACAGTGACAGGTGATGAGCAAGTGGTCTCTGGGCAGTCTCCTCCACACAGAGTGGAGACTAGCTAGCTAGCTTCTCTCGTAGCTGCAGGTTGGTCACATGACGATGTTCTACCTAACTTTGTGCTTGTGATGCAGCAAGGCTAGTGCAGCCTGCGCTGCATCCAGGGCACAAAAAGGCTGCCTGCGAGCTCACCTCGGGGGAAGGAAATATTGGGGGGGAAACATTTTGGTAGTCGATGGGGCTACTCGAATGTGCACCAGCTATTTAGCTGGCGCAAGTCCGAGAGCCCCATGTAACAGCGGGCAGACCCGGGAAGTGCCAGGTGCCAGGGAGTGGCGACAGGATACAGGTATCTTGTTGGCTGTGTGCTCCCTGAGGCATCTGGTGGAGCCACTGTGTGATACAGGAAGCTGGACTAGATGGGCCTTTGGCCTGATCCAGCAGCCAGGGCTCTTCTTATGTTCTTATGAAGGGGGATAGGATTCGGGCGGAGGAGGATGCCGCTGATCCCTCCCCCTTCCCAGGCCCGGCCAACCAACCCCCCCCCCACACACACACACAACCAGAATGCCCCGTTCCGCCCTCTCCCTGATTCTCCACTGCCCGGCAGGGAACTTACCTTCCCCGGTGGGTGCTCCGCTGCATGTGGTGTGCGGAGAGCGGCGATGGCGCCACCTTCTCGCCAGGTGACGCAAACATGCCTTACAGCACGTTTGCGACACCTGAGACCAGCAGAGCAGTGCTCCGCTGGTCTAAATTGTAGAGTGGATTGGGCTGCCCATGTCCAATGTGTGCAGAGTCCTGAACTGAGTTTTGAAAGAAAACAGGCAGGGTTAGGTCTTGATGAATGTGGACTGTTGAAACCACCTTAGGTAGAAAGGTAATGTCTGATCTCAACACCTCTTTATCTGGAGGAAATCTGATGAGCACACAGTTCACTGGCCCTCTGTGCCAAAGTAATAACTACAAAAATATGGCCTTGAGAGTGAGAAGGCGCAGGGGCACTGTAGCCAAAGGTTCAAATGGCTTGCCTGTAACTTGGGACACAACCAAGGACTTGCTCCATGATGGTACTGAAGATCTGATAGGTGGATACTGGTTAGTTAGAGCTTTGACAAAACTGACTAAAGGGTGCAAAAAAGATGGATGTGTTGTGTACTGCTGGGTGAAATGCTGAGATGGTGGCAAAAGTGAATTCTCAGGGAAGAGTTAGACAAGCCCGTAGACTTAAGATAAAGGTGAAGTATTATTATTATTATTATTATTATTATTATTATTATTATTGTATGAGTGAAAGATTAAATGAAACCATACATTGAAAAAAGTAGACGGTTTTTTCTTCTTTGATTATTGAGGGAAATAAATACAAAGGAGAAGCATTCCTAGTGAGGTTGCTAAGGTGACAGGCAAAACGGAACTGAGGGCTTCTTCCAATCTTCCCACCCTTGCGGCACTTACCATGCATGGGGTTTCCCCACTCAGGGGCAGAATGTTCAGCAAAGCTCTGGAAATTTCTGAGATTGACTGTGTGCATGCAGAGTTCAACTATGTGTGACTGCACAAAGAACTTTCAAAGTTGCCCAATTTGCAATAGCTACAGCAAACAGTAGAATTACATATATTTACTCTGCTTGTCTTTAAGATGCCACTGAACCCACCAAAACAGCACAACAGAGGAAGCGTAGGGACCCTGAAGTTGTGCCGTGATTCCTCAGCTCCATTTGTATCATGGGTGCTGCTGGGAATTTGTGTCAACATTAATGAGGTGTTGTGTGAGTCTCTGAGCCTTACCTTCTCACGGAGCCGCTCCCTCAAGGCAGCTAGATGAGCTTCACGGATCTCCTTGCTCAGCTCCATCTTGTAGTTGAGCTTCTCCTCAGCCAGCCGGCTGAAGTTGTTGTTCTCTTCCAAGGCCTTGTGCAGCACCTCCCGCTCATGCTCCCGTTTCTCTGCCAGCTGCTTCAAGACTTGGGCCTCCTGGCTCTGCAATGAAACCAATGGACCAGTTTTGATCCATGTGTTTGTCTATCATAGGAATGATCCACCATACAGCATCTTTCTGAAGGATACTTGAGCTTCAGAAACTTATCACAATGCCTGGCTGGCTACACTACATCATATTGTACTAGGTGACTATTACACAGTAATCCTCCCTTATGGTTTTACTGTCGCTTCTTGTTGAGTTCCCTTGCACTTGTGGTGCAGTCCCTTTACCTTAATTCATTTGTTTCTCCAATGGCCTTTAAATACTGTGGAAACAATTAGCGTTTAAATACCTGTAATGCATCTTTTAAACAGCAGCTTTGGTCAAATTTTCATCTGTACATCAAGCAGGTGGGGTGAGAAATTTTATCAGTTTGCAAATAAAGTAGAGCAGTGTTTTTCAACCGGTGTGCCACGGCACATTGGTGTGCCATAAAAGGCTGTATACTGCCGGAGTTTGGAGCACAGTGGTTGAAAATGGCTTTAAAACTCTTCTAGGTTCTGTTTCTAGGGCAACTGTCTGTAGTAACGAATTGTCTGTCTCTCTTCATTACAGACAATTCATCACTACGAACAGTTGCCCTAGAAACAGCTGCAGAACCCAGAAGAGTTTCCCGGAAGCCAGAAGTGACATCACAAGAGGCGAAGGCCATAGAGAAGACCATAGAGAAGGCCATAGAGGTCAGTGTGCCGTGAGAAGAAAAACATTGACAACCACTGAAGTAAAGGATACGTGGAAGTCTGTGCGCTATCTACTGAACACCATCATATTACCATCTAGTGCAGTAGCATTACTGAGCTTGTCCTGCACAGTGTCATCTTACAGTTTACCTTTTCTTACCGGATGCAGGTTTAGTCACGGCTAAAATGAAAATGGTTGGCCGTTTAAGTACAGTATCTAGTAATTGCATTGCTGGTTGGTTGGGGTGTTCACTACCTGTCCATTTTACAGTGTTAATACCACATCTAGTGTCTCCTTAACTCCTGCTAACTGGACAAAGAGGCACCTTCTAAAGTGGTGTCCTCTTCTATTTAGCAGGGGGGGGGCGCAACTGTCCCTCTTCACCCCAGCTTAGTGTATTTTCACATGGCTGTTGTTGGTGGCTCTTCTGTATTTTTTAGATTGTGAGCGCTTTGGGGACAGGGAACCATTTATTGATTTATTTTACTAAGTAAACTGCCTTGTGAACTACTCTTGTTGAAAAGTGGTATATAAATATTCTTATTCTTAATAATAATAATAAAAGTTAATGGTAAAGCATGAATTCTAACAATGAATTTGACTGTTCGTTTTTGTCCAATGGAGCAGGTGATAGTGATGGTTCCCTTCCTCCATTGTGCACAATGTTTTGGAAAACTTTGAGCAATAGGGTTGCAAAGACTTACATACACCCTGACCAGCATATGGTTTAGCTTTAGCAAATAAATGCTTATTCTAACAATTATCTTTGATTCAATGAAAGGAGGAGTCAGACCAGCTAAGTTAGCAATTCCTTCAGAATCCCATTACCTTTCTCCTCTCCTCTGCAGCCTCCAACCTCTTCTGCAGTTCTTCCAGGGACATATCCCTCTTCTTGGGAGGAGAGGAAAGGACTGGGCTCTCAGGGGACAAGTCAGAAGGTGACTTCAGAATCACTTCAAAGCTCTGGCCAGAAGCCCTTTTGTCCAGCTGCTTGACCTCCATATCTGGGCAAGAAGAACAGACAACAAAAGCATTATGTGATGTACACCATAGTGTTTGTCTTATTAAATTTGTTGTTGTGTTATGCCTAATGCTGTGCAGAACTTGTTCTTGCTGAATGCAAGGGTTAAATCCTGGAGCACTGCAAACCCCATGAACATCCTTCTGGATCAGGACAAAGATCAATTTAGTACAGCACCCTGTTTCCCATCATGGCCCATCAGCCACCTTTGAGAAGCCCAGAAGCAAGAGAGAAAGGCATATTTCTCTCCCGCCATTGCTCCCTGCAGAGGCAGACTGCCACTAAACCCAGAGGTCACGCATCGCCATCATGACTGATAGCCACTGATAGACCTGAATTTGTCCAATCCCCCTCTTCAAGTCAGTCAAGCTAGTGGCCATTGCCACATCTTGTGGCAACAAATTCTACAGACTAATTATGTGCTGTGTGAAGAAGTCCCTCCTTTCTGCTGTCCTAAATCTCCCATCAATCAGTTTCGTTGGGTGGCCCCTGATTCTACGATAGCAAGCAAAACGTCTTTCTATCCATACCATGCATAATTTATAGGTCTTAATGATGCCCCCCTACATGCCTTTGTTCCCAAGCTCAAAAGCCCTAAATGTGGTAGCTTTTCCTCAAAAGGAAGATGCTCCAGCCTTCTGATTGTTCACCCCTTTTCTGCACCTTTTCCAACTCTACAATATCCTTCATGAGGTGTAGCAACCAGGACAATAGTCCAAAGGTGGTTGCACCATAGATGTACTGTCTGTACAGAGGGGCAATATAATATTAGCAATCCTATACACACTTACCTACAAGTAAATTCCATTCAATTCAGTGGGGCTTACTTCTGAGTAGGCATATCTAGCCTTGTGCTGTTGTTCTCACACCTTTTTCTAATGACCTAGTGTGCAATTTGCGCCTTCTTCAAAGCTGCTGCATAGTTGGTCAATGTTTTACCCAATGATATGTCAGCCTCTCCTCCCCCCACTGCAGTGTCCCAGCCCACCACTCTCTTCCCCTCCATATTTCCTCTTCTTCTCTGTCTCCCTCGTCCCTTTCCAGTCCAAGGAGTGAAAGGAGGACGAGGACAGTGGAGGCAAGTAGTTGGACAGAGATTAGCGGCCCTCCCCCCCAGTCTGCTGCCTGGAGCAGCCACTTCAGTTGGCCTCGTGGATGGGCATCGTAGGCTTTGCCTATAGACGCCTCTACTCTGCATATGTCTGTGGAAGACAAAGGGCAGGAGGAAGAGTTGGAATTCTGCCGGCCAGAAGCAGATCAGCCACTGGCTGGAGACACAGGCAAGGAAAAGTTCCTCATGGACGTTGCGGCCCCACGTCTGCCCCTGAGGAGGCCTCAGTGGGTGGGATCAGTCCCCCTACAACCGGCTCATCCCACAGGCAAGCTCAGGAGTGACAGCCAGTCAGAAGCCTCCACGTTAGGGAGACAAAAGAGACGGGAACGTTTTTCTGCCTTGGCCTGAGAGCATGGCCAGGCATATCATTCCTTGCGTCAGTCATCCAGTGATGAATATGGATTTATGATCCAGACCTCTCTGCATGCAAGACTGCACCGAAAAATGAATGTTGAAATGCAACTCTGTATTCCCAGAAATAGATCGCAGGCTTGATAAAGTTGGATTTCTGCAGGTAATGAGCATGTGCGCCACTTACCTCCATACTGGTAGATGGTATTTGGGTGTGGCTGGGTATGGAAACAGGAGCAAATCAGTGAAAGCAGAGACAGCTCCTTCATTTTCTCTTTGTAGGCTGGAAGGAAAGGGGGAAAAAAACCAATAGTAAGCAAAACTATTTACTGGCAGTGGTGGTGGTGTGTCGTTTTCAAAGGGAGGCAGGTGAAATCTTCGCATATCTGGATGGATCTCTTTCTAGAGTTTCTTCCAGATTCCCAAGAGGAAGAAACGGACGCCTGGGAGCAAATATGCCCGGCGGCAGGAGAGACCATCTGGTCCTGCAGGTAGGTCCTGACAAGAGGCTGAGTGGGCCGCTACCTTTCAGCCTGGTGTGCAACCTCCTGGAGGCAACCAGGACGCAGAGGCCACAGGCCACACTCCCACGCTGGGAGGAGGGGGAGGGGGCAGGTCCACACAGCAGCAGGAAATAAAGGTCCCCTCCCACCCCGGCCAGTGATGAGAGGCACAGCAGCAGAGGGTGAGGACCGACGGGCCTCCACAGGGGAACCAGTTGGTGAACCGAAGCCTGCAGAGGAGGAAGCAGATGTCCGTGAAACTCCCTCCTCCCACCACTCTGAAGCCACCGCTTTTGGGAGAAAGGTGGGGGCCACTGCCAACCTAGCCCCGGCAATGCCCAAGGGCACACTGAGAGTGAAGAGGAAGCGAGCAACAAAGCACCACCACCACCACCACACACACACACAGCTGCACAATGGTTCATGGTTCTGGGTCTGCCCACACCCTCCCAACCAGCAGCAGTTGTATTTTGGGCATTTTCATTGTAAAAGACAGTTGTACAGGTAGATGTCTGTAAAGCTGGAGTGACCATTTGACTATCTCATTCATGCATCCATGAGCAGCAGACTTATCAAAGAGTTATAAGCACTTGTGCCTTGTAGGAAGGACCATATAAGTAAGTGCCAGGAGATGCCAGGGCAGGAACTAGGAACCCACTCCAGGGTGCACAGCTGCCCTGTGTGGAGAACCACTAGGGCAACAACCAGGAGCATCTCCCTGGACAGTGAAGGATTCCCAGACACTGAGAACTGGCTCTTGCTCATTCGGGTAGCCATTGGCTCTCTTTCACTGGGAGGGCTATGAAAGCGTCTTGTTTAGACTGGACTCTGCCTGGGTAATAACAGTCTTTCCTGACTTATTCTGACTCAGACTCCTACAGCTCAGCCCTGAAAGTCATATATGATTAAAATAAATGGCTCATTCATTTCTGTGGGGCTTGTGCAGAAGATATTCCAGGTGGATCGTACCCCTTGACATTGGTTTGCTGTCCTAGGAGGACTCTTCTTCTTAGAACCAACTTTCTGTCTGTCTCTTGCAGAATCCAGGCTACTCCTTCTAATCCACTCCTCCTCCTCCTTCCCATGTCTGAACTGCACACACAAATCAGATTGCACCAAGCACCACAGACGTGAAGTAGCCGGGGAGAGCATAGACTAAAGTCTGACAGATGCAACAGGATGATTTTTCCCTTCATCAATCCAGCCACAGTGAGCACAGCGGCCTCACAGGTCACCAGTTGCTTGCCTGGGGTGTGTAGCGTTTCTTCCAGGTGACCAGAGCCACCACTCAAGCTGCCACATGACCCTGCGGACGTGACCTCTACCATTAGATGGGAAGTCTGAGACTCACCCTTCCTTATAGTGCGAAAAGGAGGAAGGATAAAAGGAAAAGAAACAAGCAGCATAGATCAGTCTGAGAGCAAAGAACAAGAGAGTGACCAGGCCAACTTGTAGTTACCTGAGCTGTGTGCCAGCCACTTCTGTGTGGCCCAGGAGTCTCATGGCTTCCTGGGAACATCTGTGGGGAGGAGTCTTGGTTCAGCACCTGATGGGGTCTCTTCCCATATGGTCACCAGAGGCCAAGGGAGGGATCATGTTGCCATGGAAAAGAACCAGGTCATTTGCCCAGCCTCTTTCTATAGACCTGACTGGAACAGGGTGGGATCCAGCCTCATGGAAATGGCTCCCATGGCACTCGGTAATGAGACAAGTGGACTGTTGTTGTTCAGTCGTTAAGTCATGTCCAACCTCATGAACCATATCACGTTCATGTGATACAAGTGGACTGTAGTCCAGGGAAATAGGTTCAGGCCCCTCCTCCCCAAGTCAATATTTGTTCCTGGACAACCTGCTTTACATTCTGTAAAATGGGAATAGTAATGATTTGCCTTACTCTGGAAGGAGAAGCAGTGATGTTGCCTGATACGTTGCTTTTTGTACACATGTATGTGATGCTGGGTGCATGCCAGGAGAGCATGGCCCAGACCAGTCTCATGGCACTTTGAACTGGGCTAGTGGCAGGGAAGCCTCAGAGAAAAGACTGCACTTCGACTTTTCAGAGAACTCCCCACTCTGGCTGGCTTAGGAGAAGCCTTGCCTTCCTTTTGCATTTTGGGAAATTCCATGGCCAGCCACACCTTGCTTTGGTCAGCAGACCTGAACCTGTGAACAAGCCACATCCTGGGAGCTTCCTGTCTCTGGAGTAAACCAAGTCCCCAGCAACACAAAAGAGTGCTTTCGACCTCGGCTTCCCTCACTAACCTCACTGAAACTTAATCAAGAATTGAGACAGTAATTAAAGCACAGACCTCTTGTTCCCTAGTCTAAGGGGTCTGCGCCAGTTGAACGGACCCCTTTGGCAGCTGTACGGCGTCATGACGAGTTGTGACACCACCAAGTCGAGAACGAGTTGCGACGTTCGCTGAAGACATCATCATGTCATCACCAAACGTCCACGTTGCCGAGCTCCATGCTGCACAGAGCTCGGCAGGGAGGTGACCGGCCGCTCAGCTGCACACCTTAGAGAGAACACTGCTCTTGAGGAATCAAGAAGTGTGTTGCTGCCACCACCCCCTCCCCAGCTGGGTGAAAAACAACAGAGGCCCTCCTCTTGAACCAGGGATTGGCCATCAAGGCCCAAAGGAAAGGTCCTTGAGGAGTTCATCCCACCATAGCCTCTATGCTAGCTTCCATTCCTGATGCAGGGAAGTCGGGTCCCCAGGCCCTCGTTGTCCTCTGTCTTTCCCCCATGTTTGCTGCTATTCCTAAATAGCTCAAAGACCTGCTGGTGCTGCATCAGGTGCCCCCATTCCCTCCACGATCCAAGTCAGCCTGCTCCCAGGACAGGTATTCGGCTGCTCTCTTTTCTCCCCCTCCCCCTTGCCTCAAGCACTACCACAAGCTCCAGCTCCAGCACCTGTTGAATTGCCTTCCCTTTTGCAAACCGCCACTCCAGTGCCTGCTGAGCCATCCGTCAAGAAACCTTCCCCCGGGAAAGCAATCTCAGCTCCCTTGCCTGCCTTCCCTCCCTGGAAAGAGCCACGGCTATTGCCCAGCCCTTCTAGGTTGGCTTTTCACGGCTTTTCCTTCCACCTTGGAACCAGGAGATGGTCTGCCTTCAAAGCCTCGCTCCACAGTCTCTGCAAGCGTGCCTCAGCAGATACGGACCAGCAACGTTGGCCCTTGGCAGCTCTGACCACTGGCCCACAACCCCCTCCTCTTCTGTGTCTTGGGTGCAGTCGCATTGATGACATGCGTCGTGTTCTCTCTTGTCTGTCTTTAGCATGTGTGTGTGTGTGTGTGTGTGTGTGTGTGTGAGAGAGAGAGAGAGAGAGAGAGAGAGAGAGAGAGAGAGAGAGAGAGAGAGAGAGTCGAGAACTCCTAGACCAACCCCTCCCACCACCAGTGAGTGAAGTGGGTTCACAGTCCAGTGAGGGGCTCCTGTAGCCATGGTTCAGCCTGCAGAGAGCAAAGACTCCACCACAGTCTTGCGCTGTGACTACAACCTCAGGGCTTCCCTACGTCCTTCTCTTCCTTTTCTCAATCAGCCTTTCTCCTCTGCTCTCCCTTTCCCTTCCCACTGCCACAAAATTCACGGTTCTTGAGCCCCTGTTCCCCCTCCTCTTGATTTCTTTCCACTCTTCTCTCCTTCGTTTGCACCATTACACTCCCTTTTCTTTCTAAGGATTTCCTCTCTTCTACCTAGAAACTAATGAAATTAAAAGACGTTTACTCCTTGGAAGGAAAGCTATGGCAAATTTAGATAGCATAGTAAAAAGCAGAGATATCACCATACCAACAAAAGTTCGTATAGTCAGGGCGATGGTGTTCCCAGTAGCAATGTATGGTTGCGAGAGTTGGACCATAAGGAAGGCTGAGCGCCGAAGAATAGATGCTTTTGAACTGTGGTGCTGGAGAAGACTCCTGAGAGTCCCTTGGACTGCTAGGAGATCAAATCAGTCAATTCTAAATGAAATCAAGCCTGACTGTTCCCTGGAAGGACAGGTACTAAGGCTGAAACTCAAATATTTTGGCCACCTAATGCAAAGAGAGGACTCTCTGGAGAAGACTCTGATGCTGGGAAAGATTGAAGGCAAAAGGAGAAGGGGAAGGCCAAGGATGAGATGGTTAGACAGCATCACCGATGCAACGAACATGAAAATGAGCGAACTCAGGAAGATAGTGGAGGACAGGAAGGCCTGGCGGGATATGGTTCATGGGATCACGAAGGGTCGGACGCGACTTAACAACTGAACAACAACAACCTAGAATCCACTGGTGTTTGCATTTCCTTTTGATTTCCTGTCCCAGTTATTGTACTTCTAGCTCCACAATAAAAGCCATCTATTGTTACACTCGTAACCTGGCCTCCCTCCTTGTTTCATGCCATTCCATTGAGTTGTGCCATCAGCCATTGCACTTGGTCCACACATGCAGAACAGGCGTCCCTCAAGTGCACGTTACATGCATCTTAAAAAGTATGCCCAGTAACAGTAAAACTTCTAGCAAAGCATACTGAAAAATAAAGGACCATAAAAAAAAAACACGCTACAAACAACCAGCAGGTTGTTCTTAGGCACGACACACGTTCATGTAACTTGTGAGAGTGGCAATATTATAAATTGAATCATTAAAAGGGAATTATGCATAACCATCACTAGTAGAAAGCAGACTCTTCAATTCTCAAGCAGCCAAGATAATCTGGGGATGTCATCTCATGTCTCTGAGTCTCTGCTTGCTGAATGCTGGCAGCGAACCAGAGTCCTGATGAGCCAAATCTACTGAAATTGTCTTGTTCCTTTTATATTGCTTCTGAAATAGTTATTGCTGTCTCTCTTTAGACAAGTTACTTGATCAGACATCATATCAATCAATCAATCAATCAGCCAACTAAAACCTACGATGCTGAATTGCTTAACAATTCACTCTGAGGACCCAGGAAGTTTGCAAATGTAGAAGATGTTCACATTTACATATGACAAATTTACAGCGCAATCCAACGGGAGGCCCCAGAATGGAAAAGGGATTCAAATCCCCTCCGAAAGAGGAATTCAAAGGGGATTTGAATCCCTTTTCCGTTCTGGGGCCTCCCGTTCTCGCTGCGCCACTGGTTAAACCGGCACAAAAGTTAAGTCAGATTGCGCTGTTAGGAAGTGCAGTATACAAAATCAAAAGTCAACTTTGAATATTTATTCCTCCCTGTTTTAAGAGGCAGCTCTGACTGGACATGGGACGATCAGAGGTTAACAGCAAACCAGTTTTGCCAATTTCCCTCCTTCCCTTTTTTGTGTTCATACATGACACTAACAAGTGTTGTTGAGTCTCCATCATGCTTTTTGCGCCATGTACAAATACAGTTAATACAGCTCCGAATTCAGAAAAAAACACAGAATGTACCTCTGAGTCAGTGCAGGATATATATTGGTGTTAGCAGCCAAGTTAAATCAAAGCTTATTTAAGCCTAATATGTTAAATAAAAAAACAACCACCCTCATCTCTCCTCTGAGAGTTTACCTCAGGATCAGGTCCAAGCAATGCACAAGGCACTAGCTTTGAAAACTTCATGTCCAGCTGGGAGCACACACACACACACACACACACACACACACACACACACACACACACCACGGACGTCCCTCTCAGCAGCTCTGTCTGCTTGCCTGTGATCCCAATGTTGGCGCACCTCCCCCCTGTCCTGTGGCCTGTCCCTGGTTTCTTTTTCCTTGCTCTCCCCTTCGGAGAGTGAAGAAGCTCTTTTCTTCTCCTCCTCCATCAATTAAGGTAAAAGTGCGCAGAAGACAGAAAGCAGCCCAGCTGCTGCCAGCAGGCTAATGAGAGGAGGAAAGCCGTCCGCATGTCCATCGCCTGGCACTTGAGACTCTGCCGCTTTTGCTTGGCGCCAGCAATCAAAAGCAATTAGCCGCTTCCAGACAACACACATCCCAGGGAGGGGAGGAGAAGCTCTCTTGCCTTGGACGAAGTGGCAAGCGGAGAAGAAGTCACAGGGGAGGAAATCTAGAGGAGCTTTTGCCCTGAACCCTTTTGTCCCCTGCAATTAGTAAATGAAGCTCAAGCTGAGCCTTCCAGCTGGACCCATGTTTTGCCACACTGTCAAACGAGGAAGGGAAGGGGCTGCTAGCCTTGCTGCTGAGGGCTAGTTTCCCACAGCAACCTGGTCTTCACCCCACCCACTCCTATTACTCCGCTCCTTCTCTACCAAAAGTAAAAGTGCTGACATCTTTGCAGGTCCTTGCTCTCCCTTCTGAATCCAAGAACGCCAGTCTGCGGAGGGAGGGAGGGAGGAGCTGTTCTTTCAGCACTGCTTTGGACGCAGCTGGTTGCTACACACACAAAGACAAAGGGATGGCTCATCCATATGGAAGCATTTCTTCAGTAGATATCCCCTCCCCAATTTAGCAAGCGGCATGGTCCTTGTGTGTCATCTCTGCTGCATGTACTGGCTGGATTCACCCTCAGTGCTTCTTCATGCATGAGGGCTAAACTGATCTGCTTAAACTGGTCGAATACTCAAATGCAACGCCCACAACGGCTACATACAGTATGCCACATTATTTTTATTTATTTATTTTTTACATTTTTATACCGCCCTTCCTCCAAGGAGCTCAGAGTGGTGTACATATTTCCTCCCCTCCTTTTTGTCCTCACAACAACCCTGTGGGGTAGGTGGGGCTGAGAGATAGTGACTGGCCCAAGGTCACCCAGGAAGCTTTCGTGGCTGAGCGGGGATTTGAATATTAGCAACAGTCACACATAATACTGATAGCAGGAGAGAGCCCCAAAGGTACATGGAAGTGGGGCTGCCTTTGAAGACTGTTCGGAAACTGCAACTAGTGCAGAATGCGGCGGCCCGGGTGGTTGCCGGGGCCGGTTCGTTTCCGGGCACAATTCAAAGTGCTAGTTTTGACTTTTAAAGCCCTTAACGGCTCGGGTCCAGGGTATTTGAGGGACCGCCTCCTTCCTTATAATCCGACCCGTACTCTGAGGTCATCAGGGGGGGCCCTGTTAACCGTGCCGCCATTGACAGAAGTGAGGGGGATGGCGGCGTGGAATAGGGCCTTCTTGGCGGTGGCGCCCCAATTGTGGAATTCCCTCCCCCTGGAATTAAGAATGACTCCCTCTTTAGAGGCCTTTCGGCGGGGCCTTAAGACGTTTTTATTCAGGACTGCTTTTAATGTCTGACATGGTGGGCTGACCTTTTAACAAATGGTTTTAATATATGTAAATGCTGGTGACCCACTGGGGTTGTTTATTTTTAACTTAAGTGTTTTAATTAATTATTTTAATGTGTTTATATGTATTTTAATATGTTGTAAGCCACCTTGAGTGCACTCGGGAGAAAGTCGGGCTACAAATTCCTAAAATAAATAAATAAATACCCTTGTGCTATAAGAAGCATAAGAAGAACTCTGTAAAATGAGAGCAAATGGCCAGATAACCCAGTATCCGGCGCACATCCGAGGAGGCCCATAGGGGCCTCTGGGGTTCTCCCTGGGCGAAAGGGATGAACATCCCTTTCCCCCGAGGTGTGCCCCAGCTCCACCAGCATGGGCCCAATCCCGCGCCAGATCTTACACAGGACTGGGCTATAAGACTTACTTCTGAGCAGACATGCATAGGATTGTGCTGCAAGACTGTAAACCATTGCACCTTTATTTGGGAGTAGGCCCTACTGAACTAAGTGGAACTTATTCCTGAGTAAACCCTGCACATTTCCCTGTTTTTTTAAACTTGATGTTTGTGGAGTTTCATAAATTTGCATGCTGGTCTCCCAAGTTCCAAATCTAATACACTAATCACTACCTCAGACTTGTAGTGATTAGAGAGTATTAGATTTGGAATTTGGGAGACCAGCATTGAAATCCCCACTCAAGGTCATTATATGACCTTGGACTAGTCACCAATCTACCTAACTGGGATGTTGTGAGGATAAAAAGTACTGAAGGACCATGTATGCCACCTTCAGCTCTTTGGAAGAAGGGAGGGATATAAATGTAAGAAATAAAGGCATACATACAGTCAGCTCCTCGACCCTTCCCAATCAATACAAATCACTGCAGTGGCAATCTCAGTGAAAGTGTTTGCTCCATTTGAAGCCAGAGCAAACAGCCCAACAGCTCAGCAGAACAGCCCAGTTCTCACAAGCGGATGTTGTTCGGAAAGGGTCACTGCTCAAAGGAACGTTTCCTCTGGCAACCCGCACTAAAAACTAGCTACCCTCGTCAAGCACCATGTTGTGGCCAAGCCCTGTGGTCACAGAGTACTGGCACTCTGTTTTGGCTTTAGACTGCAATCCAAAACATGCTAACTAGGAATTTAGTCCACTGAAATCAGTGGGATTTACTTCCAAGTAAAAATGTTTAGGATTGGGCTTCAAACACCACATAGGTAACTGTACTCAGATTATGTATGACCAATGATAATGATGAAAGTATTTGCATAGTGCTTTTGACGGGTCAAAGCACTTCATCTGTAATCTTAGCATCCATACAACAACCCTGTAAGGTAAACATGATTGCAGATGGGGGCGGGGGCAGAAGGGAGTGATTTGCCTACTCAGCCAATGGCAGAGGCCAGATTCAAACTGAGGACTTCCTGATTCATAGCTCAGCAGCCTCTTAGCCACTTTGCAACATCTTCCTTTCCATTGCTGCCTTTGATTTGAATTGGCTTCCATCTTTCCTCACAGTAGGTGCCTTTATGTGCCCCCTGGCACAGCACCACATTTCTGCTTTGCCATGTTAATCCTTCACGAGACGAGAGGAGAGATGCTGGCTCGCAAAGACTTGATTTCTCCCTCCATCAGTTCCTCCCAGATAGAAACTGGTTAGCCAAAAGCAAAAGGACATGGGCCTTGGCCTCTTAAAAAGCCTATTTATTTATTTTTCACATTTTTATACCGCCCTTCCTCCAAGGAGCTCAGAGTGGTGTACATATTTCCTCCCCTCCTTTTTGTCCTCACAACAACCCTGTGAGGTAGGTGGGGCTGAGAGATAGTGACTGGCCCAAGGTCACCCAGGAAGCTTCGTGACTGAAACTGGACAGGCGCCTTGCTTCCCTCAGCCACCATATTTCCAGATGGTCAGAATTTTCTAAACTGCATTGAACTTCACAATATTTCTGTAATGCATGTTGATGTTGCTACCATTTTGCAGAGGGGCAAACTGAGGCTGGCAGCAACTTGCTCAAGGCTATCCAGAGAATCTATATCTGAGCTAAAACTTGAATCCATTTCTCCAAGCTTGGAGAGTAACACACCATTCAACAAACTCTTTCTTGCTCTTGGCACTGGGATGTGGAAATGAGAATTATTGGAATGCTAGGAACAGGTCATATTTGTCCCAGGAATGATGACGTCAACTACACAGGAGCCAGGTGGAGAACTCAGTTGAGGCAGTCTTTTGTCTGTACTGTATAGCCTTAACTTCTTTAACATTTGCAGATATTGCAAGGTCAGCTGTCTAAGACCCAATATTCCTTTGGGATATAAATGAAGGTGAGAAAGCTCACTTTACAAGCAAGTATAGATTTATGAATCAGAAAGTCAATAATACACATTGATGGTAGGGGACAGGAGCAGAGGAGTGAGAACATATGAATTTATGAAGAATTAAAAGGAAAAAAGGACATTGCTTTCTTGTGTGATTAGACCCGATCATGGTGGAACAATGTAAGAGGTCTGCTGACCCCATCATGGGAAATGCCTTAATCGTTTCCTGAAAAGAGATTGATTAATGTCATTTCAAGGGGAAACTAGTCAATAGTTCACTTTTCCTTTAGGCAGATGGGCACAGTAAAGGCCACCCAGGAAGTTCCTCTGACCTTATTATCATTTTTCTTTGTAAACAGCAGAACATGGCTGCCAAGAAGCCACTAGAGGGCAAGTCCCCGCTACCGGCTCTGGTCAGTGCAAACTAGAAAGGCAGTCAACGTACAGAGATGGAGAGCCTGCAGAGCTGTGGAAGTGCTCAGTTTTCAACAGTTCCTGTCCGCTGAGGCTTCTCATGTCCATTCAGGGTCCTAGACAGGGCTGTTGAAAAAAGGCTGAGCGGCATCGAAAGCACAGAAGATGAGTAGGGATCCCCTGGTGTCAGACTGCAGGCCATATCAGAAATAACATGATTGAGATGGCCGTGTCTGGACAGGTTCCTGAAGTGATGCCTTACAGCCATCCATGGAGCCATTGCTACAGTAGGAGTACAGAATTTGTTCTGGGAAAATGGCAGAAAGCCAGGAAGAAGAAGGCCTCAGGCACAAAAGCCCTTCCAACTTTTCGTAATATGTTAATTAAGAGTAGCTGCAAAACTCCTTCAACTGCAGAATACTAGACAGCTGTCAAGGTCACCTACTACGCAAAAGGCCACATGTATTTGGGGCATAAATGGAATTGGTCTGTTTTTTTAAAAAAAGCCATGGTGACTGGATGTCATCATCATCATATTTTGCTTTCTGAGCACCACAGCTATCATATGTAAATAACCATTTCCGATTCTGACTGCAGAAAGAACTTGCAAAATGTGAGCAGCAATGCCCAGGACATTCCAACAGCCTGCACGAGTCCTTGTTCTTCCTCCCTGGCTTCTGTTCCTGAGCTCTTGCAGCCCACCTGTCTCGGGCAGCATCCCTCCCTCCCTCCCTCCTTCCCTTTCTTCGGTCCTTGCTAAATAATTTCATATCCTTTCAAAACGGGGTGGTTGGGAACAGACCAAAGTGTGCAAAATAAGCCAACACATGCCAACAGACAGACAGTGCCTTTGGATCACAGCAAGGTGACCTTTCATGGCACAGAGAATCTCCCGTTGTGCCCATGCTGCCAGCACCAAGAAGGGACAGTGTACCGTGAAAGTCTTCAGAGGCAGGAACAAGCGTCACACCTCCGTCCACAGCCTCTCTGAAAAAGCTCCTTTCCCCTCTGGGTGCTTCCAATTTTCTTCACACCACTTTGCTGCCTGTTGTAATTCTGATTCTTTCTGTACAAGGGTCCACAGTTTCATTTTATTTTATAATTGTACAAGTGCAACTGCTGTAAAAACCATTGGGAACAAACGTTACAGGCCAAACAGCAAAACTCGGCTGTGACAGATCAATTGCAAGTAGGTGGAATGAACTTTGTAGAAAAAAGGTGGTTCCCCCAAAAGAGAATGTCAACAATCAGTATCAGAAGAAGGATGGTCCTAATTTGAAATATAAGCCGGGCCAAAGGATACCTTGAATTTGCTCAGGGCAAAGGCAAATGCATGCACATTTCTAGATACATCGACAAAACCCAAAACTCAGGATGCCAAGACAGAGATGCTGCAAAAATCAGCTGCTGGATCTTCAGTTGAGGCAGAATGATTCAGAACAACAAAATCGTAGTGCCTAATATAAAGGTAAAGGTAAAGGTGACCCCTGACAATTAAGTCCAGTCGTGTCCGACTCTAGGGTGTGGTGCTCATCTCCATTTCAGAGCCGAAGAGCCAGCGTTGTCCAAAGACGCCTCCGTGGTCATGTGGCCGGCATGACTCTCCTTGCCGCAGCGCGTAGCATGCAGCTGGAACACGGAGCGCTGTTTTACCTTCCCGCAAGCAGTACCTATTTATCTACTCGCATTGGCATGCTTTGGAACTGCTAGGTTGGCAGGAGCTGGCCAAGCAACGAGAGCTCACCCCGTCGCGGATTCGAACTGCCGACCTTTCGATCGACAGCTCATGGTTCAGCAGTTTAACCCACTGCGCCTAATATAAAACCCTATATCAAATATAGGAATGCCGACATTTTTGTCACAGCTGCCTTTTGTGTGAATGTGACCATTAGCATGGCTGCAACTGTCAGTGGCTTGTTGTTGTTTTTTAGCGAACACTGTGCTTGTAATATTTTACTTGTAGAATGTTACTGTAGCCCTGGAAACCAGCACCCACTGTGGCCATGTGTGACGGTAATATTAGCTTTTAACAATCTCAATCCACTACTTCTTCCCAGTATTGTTGCATGACCCAGATTTGTGGTATTGGTGGCAACATTGTATTGGGAAATGGAAAGTTGACAGATTTCCTCAAGAAGTCCCCTCTCCCAAACGAAGTGTAGCTGATAGGAAGCGAAATGCATTACATGCCGTACTTTCATTTGGGGGGGACAGGGTGCATTTTGTACCCAGTTCACTAGACCCTGAAGCCTCAACCTTCATTCCCAGGTTAAGAATCCCTCATCTAGACGGGAGAGAAACCTTCCCTATTCCATGCTCTCACCTTTAACACAGGTAGAAGAGACACAAGGTCAACCCCCTCCTAGCATTGTTCTCTACCCGAAGAAGTCAATAGTATAGGCCAGGGAAAGCCATATCCCAGTAGGTGTGGCAAACACGTGACAACACCCCAAGGCAGCCAAGCCACACTACAAATGCATACATACACTATATGTATGGCTCCATACAGCCATCGCTTCATGTTCATTATTATTTACGATATTTCTATTTGGGAGAAAAACACAGTATTGCTCATATTTCTAGGAAAGTCTTTGTCTATACATGAGTTCCTGGGGACTGTATAAGGCGTGACATTAAAAGGCTGTGGGCCCAATCCTGTGCTCGCCCGGCCTGCATGATGCAGTGGCGCCAACGCAGCCTGTGCTGCATCCGACAGGCCGGCTGGGGACCAGGCAGCGGCAGAGAATGTTTTACTTACTTCCTCTGCCGGTTCCTGGTCCCCAATGGGCCTACTCGGATCTATTCCAGCTCTTTTGCTGGCATAAATCCAGTAGGGCCGGGGGGCATAGGATCTTGGCAGCTGCCGCCGCCGCTGCCGTCACCACGTTCCTCACCCTCGTGCCTCTGAGCTGCCCCTGGCTCTGCCCACTCCCCGCCCTGTTCTGCCCCGATCCTCCTCCTTCCCAACTTACTGACACAGCAGCAGACGATCTGGAGGCCACTGGCACCTGCATGCGTCTTCCGGGTATTTGTGCTGGTCCCAGCTGTCCGGAGCTGCTGCCAGGCTAGCAGCCTGCAGGATCATGAGATCTGTCACCACATCCCATCCACAGGACTGGGTTATGAATGATGTACATGCTAAAGACCCATGGATGCTAACCAGGCCCTCAAGCAGGCAGTCAGGTTGACAAGCTGCCAACTATTATCCATCCATGCAGGCCAAAAAGGCTAAACAGAACTGCTTTAGGAGGAAGCGGAGAAGATGGATGGGGAGGGGGAATTTATCAGGAAGGAAAAAGAGAGAACTGACCTACCTACTTTGCTATCTGGTCATCTGCAATGCCCTGCTAAGTAGCCAAGAGCAGCTTATCACACAGCTGCTCACCAACTGGCTGGCCATTATTCTCCTCACCACTGAGCAGGACGTTATATAGATATAACTGGTTTGCCAAGTTGGTTACTTGCAGATCACCATGAGTTGCCACACTGAAAGTGGCCATCCGTCATTATCCAAGGACCTGAAAACAGTTCTTAGGAATCAGCGGGGCTAAAGAATCCCCTTCTCTCCACAGTTCATTCGAACAGTGGGATTAGTGTCCAGAAAGATGGTTGTGTGGCTTTTCTACACTCCATGGAGTAAAGCAGTGGTTCTCAAAGTGGGGGGTGGCTCCGTGAAGCGATTGAAGCCCACTTCCGGTTTTCATTGGAAAACCAGAAATGGGCCTCAATTGCTTCAGGGGGACCGTTCCGAAGTGCGGGGAGGCCCACAGAGGGATCCACAGGTCCCCTGCACCCTCCGGAGGTCAGTGTGACCCCCTGGTAAGTGTCTAACAACCCTTTTTGTCCCTGGCAGCAGTGGCGTGATTCCGGGATCGCTGCTATTGCCCCACCCCCGCAAGTACTCAAAGTTCTCCCCTACTCGTGGGGAGAACTTTGAGAACCGCTGGCGTAAAGGATATGGATTTTCTCAGTTGCACAGAAGGTAGTTCTTGACTTGGCCAAGCAGCAAGTCCCTAATCAGAATGCAAAGGCGTCATCTTGAATTGCCTCTGTGGCAAAAGGCTGATGGACTACAGAAATGAGCTACAGCCCCATGTTCATGCGTGGAAGACGGACATTTACTCAGATGTATCGCTATAACACAGTGTGCAACTAAGTGGGTGGCACGGCTCACATGTTGTCCATGCAGAAGATCAGTTTGACAGCACAATTCTATGCATGTTTCCCCCCCCCAGAAGTAAGCCCCATTCAGTTCAATGACCTTACTCTCAAGTCAGTAAGCCCCATTCAGTTCAATGACCTTACTCTCAAGTAAGTGTGTTTATGTTTTCAGCCTCAGTCCCTGACATCTCCAGTAAAACGAGTCTCAAGCAACAGAGCTTGAAGGGACCACACTGAGAATTTCAGAAGGTGCAGCTTCTCACTCCTGCATGACAAGCTGTGCTTCGTTCTACACAACTATTAAAAAGATGGGAAACCTGTCCTCCTTTGGATCTGGTCACCCTGCAAGGGGATGTGTTAGCAGGCTGTGTACATTTTTGTAGGGTATGGCACACTAAGATTAAGAAAAAAAATCTGAAAGGTTCTCTCTTGAGTGTGAGCTTTCATCAGAGGCCAAGTGGTAGGGTTTGGTTAGGAGGCCTACTACGCTACCAGGAAATATCAAGGATTAGAAGGAAATAAATGTAAAAACCTGGGATCCATCATGGAGCAGGATTTTAAGACAAGCAGAGCAGAAGCAAAAAGTCAGGAATGACTACCACCACCAAGTGGACCCTGTGGTTTTGCAAGCAACCTGCCAGCATGACTCTGGACATATTTATGGCAACTGCATGCCACTCAAAGAGACGATCGCAGCCAGCCAAACAAGAGCGGGAGCATGTGTGATGTGACAGAGCAAGCGGACAAGACACTTGTCTCTGGTCATGGTGTGTGATGGTGGCTGAACTGTGGAGTCCTTAAAACACGGCTGCCAATTTCTTTCACCCCAGCATGGTAATTCCTCAAGGCTATGGAAAAATGGTCTAGAATTTTATTCTTTACTTTTTAATTCTTAAAAGTGTACAGCATCGTGACCTTTTTGGATCTGCACAAAAATCAAAGGTGTCCATTTTTGAGCATTCATGTGTGTGAATATGCAGACTCAAAGTGTCCTTTGCTTTTGAGGTCAACAGATCATGTAGGATTTGGCAACATAGAGGGCAGGGTGCTTACGGTAGCGTATATAGGGCAAGAGCTTCTTCATTCCCCTCCTTTTGATCAACAACAAGCAAGTTCCAAAGGTGATGGAAACAGAGTTTGGGCGGAGTGGAAGGGTGGGTAGCGCCTGCAACGAACTTAGCCACTGTCCCCACAGTCGTCCCCACAGGCCCAAAGTGTGCCTCTCTTCCCTGCATTTCTTTCAGTCCTCTGTACTGATCAGCAATGCCCAAGCAAGACACAGCAAGATCCCAGGGGACACAACCTGTGTACTCTTGTCACATAAAGAAATGGATGCTTCATGTAGACACAGGAACAGGAAGACATTTGACTGCAGGTCGTACCTGCTACCACAGAATAAGCCACACTATCAACATATTACGCCATGTCCCCGGTTCCCTCCTGCCACTGAATCATCTCCTAATTTGTGAACATGTTGAGAACTTCTGAAGCTTTCATGGCCAGCTATCAATTGACAATGTTTCAGGAATACGGGAATTGAAGCCATGTAGTATAAAGAAGCTTGAACTTTAATCACATTAAAATCCAAGGAACTGAGCCCAACGTTTCGTTCCAGCCCCGTTCAATGTTGAGAACTACTTTATCTGCTCATTACTATGATTATTCACTGTTCTGTTCATCAAATGTTTGCAGATATTATTAAGAAAACCATTTGTCAAGTCATTTTTGGGAAGAGGAAGCCCAATCTACCTATTCTCTTTTCCTTCCTCAGTCACACTTTTCCATTTTACACCTAACATTGTCTCTAATCAAGAGACAAAAGTCAGCCCTAGGTGTGGACACACTTGGTATACTGCATCAGCCCCGTATTTCCAATCCCAAGGAGGTGTGGCCAGAAAAGGCTCCTCCTACAACTGAGGGTACTGATGGGCAGCCCAATCCTGCCTAAGATGCGGCGGCTGGCCCTTTGCATCCTAGTTGGGATGCGGTCCGTGCCGGTGCGGCCCAGGCTCACCTCATGACACATTCGTTCCCTTCCCCCGGTGTAAGCACCAGAGGCCCAAATGGGTCTCCTCAGATGCGCGTCAGCTCTTCAGCTGGCGTGCGTTGAGGGAGGCCATATGGCCTGGGCTGGGACAGGGCATAGGATATTGGCCCAACTCAGTGTCGATATCCCCGCCCCCTCCCAGGCCAGGCCGACCAATGGCCCTCACTACCCCGGCCCTCCTTCCCCATGCCCTCCTGCCGACTGGCCTGGGACTTACCTGGGTTGGCCAGCGCAGGTCCTGATGCCGGCACCGCTTACTCCTGAAGAGCCACAAAATGGCATTTTTATGGCACTTTTGCAACTCCTTAGGCTGGCGGAGCACTTGCTCCGCCGGCCTATGTTTGTGCAGGATTGCGCTGTTAGAGACCTTCTTCCTTTCCTCCTGCTAACATATACTGCATTACTATCACAAATGCCTTCCATCTTCCTTGACCAAATATTTGGCATGTGATGGGCGTGGCACTCCACTTGGGTTCTTCTTCAACCAGCTGCAGCTGGCTCTACTCACAGAAGGGGGTTACCAGCAGCTGACGTAGGGTCAAATGTACAGTGTGATCTACAGATGGGCTGGCCACAACAACACAGGTCTGAATCCATCATACAAGAACAATCTCAGGGGGCTTTCAACACCTGCACCAACTCATAATCCCCAAGAAGGTCACAGCTATTCATTCCCTGTCCAAGTACTGAAAGGGGTCACCATGTGCCATAACAACTATGCATGCACTCTTGCATGGCCTTGTGCAGCTGTTCAAGAAGGTGTGGCCTAGATGTGCAGAAGGACTGACTGGGGCTACAAACAAGATTTCTGCCTGGGCAGAATCCTTTGGCACACACACTTCAGCCACCACTGCAGCTGACACTACACTGAGCATGTGCTGTTGCTTCCCCTGCTTTCTGGATGGAAATAATAATAATAATAATAATAATAATAATAATAATAATAATAATAATAATAATAATAATAATATCTATGCAACTGGAATATCAGGGAAATGGCTCCTTGCCAGGTAGAGGGATGGCTTGTTTCTTTCAGCCAACTTACAGAAATCTTTTGAAGCACACACATGAACAGCTTTACAGCTTCCCTCTATCCTCCTCTTCCAAATATGTCCTGCTTTGAAGAGGAAGGGTGGGAGAAATGTGGGGGAAACCAGGCTTTTATGTGTGCAAAGATAAACATCTCTTCTGCATGACTGCAACCAGGGATAGGGAGTTGCCTCACACAGACTCTCTCCGAAAATGGTTCTGTTCTGTCCTGCTCTTTGTCTTCGGAAAAAACCCTTGCCTGCTCGCTCTTCTTCTTCATTGCTGTCTCACTCCTGTCACCCTGGAATCTTGTTCTTTGAAACTGGTCTTATGCCAAACCTAACTCAATTGAAAGGGAAAAGGGCTGAAAACAGTCTTGACAGGCAAACCGCTCGGCTTTAAATGCCCTGTCAGTAAATTGTATTTATTGCTGGGGAAAAGGGAGAGGGGACCGAGACAGAGAAAGTACCATATTGTTTCAGAGCACCAGATGGGGAAGGCACCTGGTACCCAGACATGCAAAACACACCCTCCAACTCCTTCACAGCAGGGTCCTTTCAGCCTCGGCTCACGGCGGTGAGGAGCCCAACCACCCCTTCGGTTTCAATTGATTTAATTCTGCAATTAAGTAATAGGTGAGTCGAATCACATCTATCCAAGAAAACCCTCCCAACCTTATATTTGCTTTTCCTACCCCAGCTCTTGTTCAGACACAATGTATATGGATTTTCTAGCACAGGTCTAACATATTTTTGTAAAAGATTTTTGGCAGATTTTAGTCTCATGCAAAAGCTGTTCAAACGTAGTCAAAGAAGAGAATATTTTAAAAGGAAGAAGCACAGAGAAGGAACTGCAGCCAGCCTGGCATCACTGGGGCGGGAGGGAAGCCAATGCATTCAGCAGGTAATTATTATTACCCTCCTGTCCAGGTAGCTTTTGCATTTCTGTTGTGTATATACCATATTCCCTCCCTTCTCTTTCCCCATTCAAAACAGCTTCTTCCCCCCCCCCCCCATTTTTCAATGCAGTAGAAATGTGACCTGAGTCTTAATTTACAAAAGAAGATTTCAAGGTTGGCAACAAAGGGGCTGGGTCTTGAGAATCCTCACAAGCCATCCATTGTCTGGGTTAAAACACCACATGCTTTTTCCTCTGCTAAATTCTATCCACTTGAACCACCTCCCCCCGCCCCCACCCCCACCCCCACCCCCACCCCAACATACAACAATATCCATGTTTGGGAACTAAGAGGCAGGTGCACACGTATGCACAAGTCCTCTCAGCCTGCCACCCTGTGAAGAAAGCTGTCCCCCACCCACCCACCCACCCACCCACCCACCCACCCCTGCAAGCCAGGCCCTGGAACCGGGAGGGCAACAGGGTGTAGCTCTCTCTGCAGTGGTGTCACAGCCCTGCAGGAGAGGACTGTCTACCAGCATTGGTTTCACTCCGCGCCATGAACAGACCACTCCCTCTGAAGCAGCAGCTTCTAGCGACTCAACCTGCCCTGATTCAGTTAACCCAGATGCGTCTTTGTTCTTTTCTGTACCCTTCCTTTCTGCCACCATCGATCCATTTTTACAGAACCTTGTTTAAAACACACACACACAGAGAAAACCCCAAATTCTAGCTTTCTCCCCTGCCCCAGTAAATGAGTTCTTAACCATATATAGCATACAGAGAGCAAATTATTGGATACCAACGTGTCTGAAGGCCAAGAAAAGGTCTAAAAACAAGCTAATCCCACCATCCCTCAGCAGGGAAGACAATGATGCCCACCCAGCTATTCCTGGGCAGCAGCTGTGCAGACGAGCCCCACCTTGAGAAGCAGCATTGTGAACAAGCTGATTGTTTCAAACAGCTTCATTTTCAATTAGCTATATAGTAGCTGCATGTAAATAAATCCTTGCTCTTTACCTGAGACAGTGCTGGCCATGATGACGAAGAGTACCAGAGAGGATGCTGAAGAAGAGGCAGAGAAGCAGAGAGGCTGGCTGGCTTTTCTGCTGAAGTGCTGCAATGCTGTGGAAGAGAGGAAGGACTGACTCAGCTGTAGGGGTGGTGGCTATGCAAGAAGGGAGGAGAGAGAGAGGGAGAGGGAGGAAGGAAGGAAGGAAGAGACAGAGAGGGAAAAAAGAAAAAGAGGCCGACAGCGTAGGCTATGGATAGTGGCTTTTGAGATCCAAATCTTCCCCAGTGTCTGTCAGGACTCTTGAGAAGGAGGAATGCAGGGGCTGTTAGCAAAGGGGGAATCTGAGCAGCAGACACACCCAAGCTGGAGATTGACCCCCCCCCCTTTTTTTCTCCTGTCTGGCGTGGATAGTCTAATCATCTGCTCTGTCATCACATTTCAGGGAGCTGAAAACAAAATGGGAAAAAGGCACAGAGCAAACTCAAGTTGTTTACGTGAGGAAACGATTTTGGAAGCACCCCCCCTCCCCACAAACTACCTGAAAGAAAGCCACAGAGAATTCAGGTTAATCGGGGGGGGGGGGGAAGCCACCTCAGCTACTGAGTTACCTTCACTTAGGAGTGCCATCTCACTGTTTTAATCTCAAACTTAAGGCAAAGAAGCGAAAATACTTGAAATTAGCCCATATGGTTCACAAGATATATTTGGTTTTAGTCCTCATTGCGAACCTGCACGCATATTCAAAGGTGGCTTGTTGGAAACCAAGGAGCAAACAAAGGAACACTATTTTTGTTTTCTTAATGTATATCTAAAGATCCTTCCTAAACCAGTCGTTTGAAAACATGCTTGTTGTTGATTCACAGAATGACCTTGCTCCCAAGACCACAGTGGGGGTGAAGTGATTTCTTTTTCTTTTTACGGTCCTTCCACATCACCCTGTTTTTAGTTCTATCCAATGCATGAATTATTATGTATCATAATTGACCAGCTGCTTCTTTAGCACTCTAATCCGGATAACTTCACAGGCCATCCCAAGAAGTACCTCCGAAATAGCCCACTTCTAAGCTGTAAATGATAACGACAACATGGTACTTTCAGAGTGTGCTGAAAGCACATCACAGACATTGTTCAAGCATAATTTATGAGCCTGATACAAGCTTATAACATGGGACGCCTCCCTCTCGCACGGCCTTTACATGTTTGAAAAATCAGAGGCTTGATTGACTTTTAAGCATACCTTTTGTCTGAGTGACTTATGAAGTTATGATTGGACCCAAGTAGCGCTGGTGTCACTGCTACAATGGGACAGCATCTGTCGTATCCTAAGCCCATTCAGCACAAGGGGTGGGGAAGCAAGAGCCTGCATGGTGGCACAGCGCTCCTAGTAACTCTGCCAGCATCCATGGACGTCAACACCAACTACCAGTCACCGAGTAGTAGCCTCACACCAGCCACATGTGCATGGTACCACACACCACAATGTACCAGTTCCAGCAGCAGCAGCTGCCGCCGCCAGGGAAGCACCACCAGGGCGATCCAAGCAGGGAGCAGCGAAAGGCGCAGGTCCAATAAGCAGCCACTGCAGGGCCACCACCCCTTTGGCAGCCTCCAGGAATAAGTAGCATAGTGTGCTCTGTGCCAGGTGCAAGGGAGTGGCGACTGGACACAGGTATCTTGTTGTCTCGTGTGCTCCCTGAGGCATCTGGTGGGGCCACTGTGTGACACAGGAAGCTGGACTAGATGGGCTTTTGGCCTGATCCAGCAGGGCTCTTCTTATGTTCTTATGTTCTTATAGTGACAGCTGCCACTGCCAACCATAGGAAGATACCCCTGGGCACCCCACATGCGTGCACACACGCACACACACACGCGCGACACAAGGATACCACAACACCTCCCACTGCAGGAACTGAGGCACAGACAGCAAGGAAATGAAAGCAGGGAATCACAGCACCCACTGTTCAAATCTGTCTTATGCCACTCGCACACACACATACCTGAGAATTATCTTTTTGACAGCAGCAGACCAAGGGAAGGGAGATCACTTCCATAGCAGAGGCAGGACAGGCATGTGAAATAAACACTTAAGCTTCCCCAGGGCAAGTGTCTGAGTTCCTGGGTAGGTAGGAATACAACCTTTTGTCAAAGAAAGTACTGGAACAAACCACAAGGCGAGCCCCAACAACATTCAGGCAAGCCAGGATGCCGGTATCCCATTGCACAGAGACTCAGGCCATGAGCCAGGCAGGATAGGTTCAAGCCCAGCCAGAGGCTTGCTATAATAACCAACACCACACTCATCTTTTGCATGACTGATCAGAAAACACCCATGGCAGGAACAAAAGAAGAGGTAGAGGAATGTTTTGAACCCACACTGGCCAGCCTACGGAGCTGCTCTCCAACCACTCAGCTATAGCAGGAGATATACAAAGAGTACCTCATGGGGGATTCAGTATCTCACAACACCAGAAACAGGCACGCCTGGCTGGGAGACTACAGCACGTGAACCAATCAGAGGGAGCACTGTATGGGTCAATCATTGGGCTTGCATGTGACATAGGGTCCTTATAGCAGCAGCCACACCCCCACACCATGCCCTTTGCATCATACCTGACAACTCAACAGGTGGCTTGTGACCAATGAGGGCTTCTGTCCTCCCCTTTGGAGCTCAAAGTGAAGATGCTGCAGACCCTGAGCTCTGCTAGCAGAGAGGCCCCTCCTCCTCCCCTGAGGCTAGCTGAAGTAAGAAACAACTAGGGCAGTGTTTCCCAAACGTTTTCGACCTGCAGCTCCCTTGACCATTGGCAACCATTGGCTGCGGCTCCCCATTACATTACGTTGATGCCTGCCAGTCGGCATTGCACTGTTTTTTGAGAGGATTCCGTGGCACTCCCAGTTTGGGAACCACTGAACTAGGGTAAGGAGAAGGGATCCGTATCTGCTAATAAAGTGATACGTGTGATTAAGTAAATATTTTATTGCACAGAATCAAAGATGGAGCAGCATCTGAAAGAGAAACACATAAGTGGGGTTGCCAGTCCTAAGAGGGCTCTTGTCTCTTTGCACGTTATCTGACAGACAGCCAAATAGCAGGTCTCAGTGAGGTCTGGCTGCACCAGGCATACTCGTGGGTGGGTGGGTGGAACAAGTAGGTCAGCAAGTCCACAGAGAAACAGCTGGAATCACACAGTTTACTGCTGCCAGGCATGCTGAGGTCTTCCCTTATGACCTGCACAACCGGCCACATGACGGGTCCTGTATCCTGTGCTCCACTGGAAAGGTGCCTGCGGAGAGTAAAGAGAAACACAGCGTGGCAAGACAGAGAGCAGCAGCAAGACATGGTCTCTGGATCAGAACGCAGACTCAGTGTTTGCGACAGAGTCTTGCTACTTGGGTGCACTCTTGGCAGTGACCTGTTGTTGGTGAAAATATGGCGCCTGAGACCATTACTTTTCCCTCCCCTGTTTGGGGGGGGGATTGCACTGGAACTCCATGGAAAGTGACTGTTCTGCCCCACGTGGCAACACTGCAGTCCTGAAAATCAAAAGGCTCCAAAGGTACGTCGCTGTAGCGTGGCAGGCGGGGCGGGCCACCCGGTGACGCCAGAAGAAGGCCTCGGAGCGTCCGCCCCGTCTGGCGTTCCGGGGCCTTCTGAGAAGGCCCAATGCGTCGACGCGTTATTTATTAGCTTTTTCGCGCATGCGCAGACTGTTTCTGAAGGCAAAAGGGCAGCCTTCAGAAACAGTCTGCACATGTGCGAAAAAGCTAATAAATAACGCATTGACACATTGGGCCTTCTCAGAAGGCCCCGGACCGCCAGACAGGGCGGTCGGTCACTCTTAGAGCCAGGGCCCGGGGGCAAGCGTCACCCTAGGGCAGGGGTGACGCACGTGCCCCGCTCCAGGGTGACGCGCCCCCTAGCGACGTGCCTTGCCCACTCCAGAGGCAATAGCTGTAAGGTTTGCATCCCTCCCCCAATAAGCACATGAATGGGCCATACAGGCAGAGAGGCCCAAAGAATCCTCCCCTTATCCTTCGACATATAACATGAATACTTTGATGATGAATACTTTGTCTAAGCACATTTCTGCCCATTTTCCAGGGATTTGGATGAGGAGAGCTGGAGGAAGAAAACAAAGAAGTAATATAGTTGGCTCTCGTTATCCGCAAGGGATCCGTTCCAGGATCCCCCACGGATAATGAGATCCGCGGGTAATGAAACCCACATGGGGGGCAGCTTCAGAAAAACCGGAAGTGCCCTTTAGAACAGAAGTTCCCAACTTGTGGTACACATACCTCCGGTGGTACTTTGTGCAAACGCCAGTGGCACGTGGCAGGCTGGTCCTTATCTGGTTTTCAATCTCCCCTCTGTCATGCCAGACCAGCCACTGTGCCACAACAGAATTAGGCTTGCATGGACTTCTTCAAGCCCCCCCTTCTTTGTACACAAGACTCAGCCCTAAGGCCATAGCTACACTGCAGGCCACAGCAGATGAAACAGTCAAGGCACCTCCCGAAGAATCCTGGCAACTGCTGTCAGAGGAGGGGGCCAAGAGGTGGCTGTCAGGGAGCCCCAGCTCTTCTCGCGGCACTACGTTTCCTGTGGGAGAGGACCCAACCGTTAAGTGTAGGTATTTTGCCTAAGTGGCGCCCAAAAGGAATCTACAACAAGCACCAGGAGAGGGAACAAAGCACAGCTTGACCTCCCCCAGGGAATGCAAGGGTGGGAATGACCTAGGTTTCCCCCCTCGTTGGAGGGAAGAGCTGGCATTGCCGTCAGGGCAGGGGGTCCGGGGGTCAACTATGAAGGGCTGAAGCAGCGACAGTGAGCCAGAGCAGCAGCCCCCCTGCACCCCAGAGAAACTGCACTTTGCCCCGAAAGTGGTGGGAGCCAAACCTTATCTTGAAACAGCCACTGCCGCTTCACAACACAGCTTCACACCAGATCTGTGGTTAAAATGAGCCGGAATGGACAGAGCATGGAATAAGGTGTATGTCTGGAAGTAATGTGGATTTAACTCAAGGGCAGTCCAATCTTATTCAAAGTATTCCACCGGGGGGGGGGGGTTAGTTAGGGTTGGGGCCTCAGTGACACAGAAAAATGCTACTTTGAACTTACAAAGGGTCAAGCATTACTTTTGGGGTTCTTGAGGATGTGATATTGGAGGAAAAAATGATGCAGCTAGAACTGGCTTTGCAGTGTTAGTAAAGTAGGACAAATGGTGCTAAGATACAATCGAATGGGAAGAGGGAAAAAATATCCAGTCAGTGCTGAGTCACATCAGAATCTATACAAAATGCAGCACCTGATACGTAGCCTCTGAATTTGGTACCTTTCCAAGGTTTTCCTTTTCTCAAAGAAATGCAGGAACTTGTTAATTGCTACAGAATTTAGCCACACATTGATATAATACAATTCCCTGAAAAATACAGTATGGAAGGGATAAACCTGACCGTAAACAGTCATAGCAATCCAGTACATCCAGGAAGTATGAATATAGCATACTTTGCATACATTAAAAAAATCAAATGTGAAAAGTTTTAAAATTAGCACACGTTATTCTATAGATGAATCTTAACTGTCACCGCACAAAATGATGTAGCTACAATGTGCCCGTTGAATTGAAAGCTGAATCTGGGATATATGTCTTAGGTCCCACACCTCTGCCTTGGAATGGCTATGAAGGCTTGAGAGCTGACATGCCTGTTCCCCAACAATAAACAAGGACTAACCCTAACCTAAGCCAGCGGGTGGCGCAGTGGGTTAAACCGCTGAACCATGAGCTGACGATCGAAAAGTCGGCAGTTCAAATCCGCGACAGGGTGAGCTCTCGTTGCTTGGCCAGCTCCTGCTAACCTAGCAGTTCCAAAGCATGTTAATGTGAATAGATAAATAGGTACCGCTTGTGGGAAGGTAAGCAGCGCTCCGTGTTCCAGCCGCATGCTACGCGCTGCGGCAAGGGGAGTCATGCCGGCCACATGACCACGGAGGCGTCTTTGGACAACGCTGGCTCTTCGGCTTTGAAATGGGGATGAGCACCACACCCTAGAGTCGGATACGACTGGACTTAATTGTCAGGGGTCACCTTTACCACCTTTTACTGTACTTACTGTACTTACTTATTTCATACAAAATGCTCTGAACATTCAAAAGCATTATACAATATACTGTACATTATTAAGTTCAATGTGCCGGTGCTTACCTTTAAAAACATTTGCAACCTGAGCCCAAGGCCAGGATACTTGGGGAAGTGCTTTCTTCCTATGTTCTTTCCCACTTAAGGTCTGGGGATGAAAACCTATTAACAGTTCCACTATCTTTCAAGGAAGAACACTGTGAAGAACCAGCGGCCAAACAGTCTTTTTCAGTGATTTCCCTCAAGCTCTGGAATCAGATGCCAAGTCTGGTAAGACAGATCCAGGGGATTGGTCCATGAGCTTGTTTCACAACCAGCTGAGAATAATTGTTGAAAAGTAACTAATTGTTGAATGTGTAGTTACTTTTCAACAATTATTCTCAGCTGGTTGTGAAACAAGCTCATGGACCAATCCCCCGGATCTGTCTTACCAGACTTGGCATCTGATTCCAGAGCTTGAGGGAAATCACTGAAAAAGACTGTTTGGCCGCTGGTCTGACATCTGAAAGATAGTGGAACTGTTAAAGTGGAATTGTTGAAAAGTAACTACACATTCCATCTTGGGAATCGGCGAACTAAAATGGACGGGCATGGGCGAATTTAAGTCAGGTGACCATCATATCTACTACTGTGGGCATGAATCCCTTAGAAGAAATGGAGTAGCCCTCATAGTCAATAAAAGAGTGGGAAAGGCAGTACTGGGGTGCAACCTCAAAAACGACAGAATGATTTCAGTTCGAATCCAAGGCAAACCATTCAACATCACAGTAATCCAAGTGTATGCCCCAACCACTGATGCCGAAGAAGATGAAGTTGACCGGTTCTATGAAGACCTACAACACCTTCTAGAACTAGCACCCAAAAAAGATGTCCTTTACATCATAGGAGACTGGAATGCTAAAGTAGGAAATCAAGAAATAAACGGAACAACAGGCAAGTTTGGCCTTGGAGCGCAAAATGAAGCAGGGCAAAGGCTAACGGAGTTCTGTCAAGAGAACACGCTGGTCATAGCAAACACTCTTTTCCAGCAACACAAGAGGCGACTCTACACATGGACATCACCAGATGGTCAATACCGAAACCAGATAGATTATGTGCTTTGCAGCCAAAGATGGAGAAGCTCTATACAGTCAGTAAAAACAAGACCTGGAGCTGACTGTGGCTCAGATCATGAGCTTCTTATTGCAAAATTCAGGCTTAAACTGAAGAATGTAGGGAACACCACTAGACCAGTCAGATATGACCTAAACCATATCCCTTATGAGTATACAGTGGAGGTGAAGAATAGATTTAGGGCATTAGACCTGGTAGACAGAATGCCTGAAGAACTATGGACGGAAGTTCGTTACATTGTACAGGAGGCAGCAACTAAAACCATCCCAAAGAAAAAGAAATGCAAGAAAGCAAAGTGGCTGTCAGATGAGGCTTTACAAATAGCTGTGGAAAGAAGGAATGCAAAAAGCAAGGGTGAAAGGGAAAGATATAAACAACTGAATGCAGATTTCCAGAGAATAGCAAGGAGAGATAAGAAGGCCTTCTTAAATGAACAATGCAAGGAAATCGAGGAAAACAACAGAATGGGGAGGACTAGAGATCTCTTCATATTAAGGGAACGTTTTGTGCAAAGATGGGCATGATAAAGGACAAAACAGGCAGAGACCTAACAGAAGCAGAAGAGATGGCAAGAATACACAGAAGAACTATACAAGAAAGATCTTAATGTTCCTGATGACCACGCTGGTGTGGTCACTGACCCAGAGCCGGACATCCTAGAGAGTGAAGTCAAGTGGGCCTTAGGTAGCATCACTAACAACAAAGCTAGTGGATATGATAATATCCCAGCTGAGCTACTTAAAATCCTAAATGATGATGCTGTGAAAGTGCTGCACTCAATATGCCAACAAATTTGGAAAACTCAGCAGTGGCCAAAGGATTGGAAAAGGTCAGTTTACGTTCCAATTCCAAAGAAGGGCAGTGCCAAAGAGTGTTCAAACTATCGCACAATTGCACTCATTTCACATGCTAGCAAGGTTATGCTCAAAATCCTACAAGCTAGGCTTCAGCAGTACGTGGACCGAGAACTACTGGACGTACAAGCTGGGTTTCGAAGAGGCAGAGGAACTAGAGATCAAATTGCCAACATGCGCTGGATCATGGAGAAAGCCCGAGAGTTCCAAAAAACCACCTACTTCTGCTTCATTGACTACGCAAAAGCCTTTGATTGTGTGGATCACAACAAACTGTGGCAAATTCTTAAAGAGATGGGGGTACCAGACCACCTTACCTGTCTCCTGAGAAACCTGTATGCGGGTCAAGAAGCAACAGTTCGGACCGGCCATGGAACAACCGACTGGTTCAAAATTGGGAAGTGAGTACGGCAAGGCTGTATATTGTCACCCTGCCTATTTAACTTATATGCAGAGTACATTATGAGAAATGCAGGGCTGAATGAATCGCAAGCCGGAATCAAGATTGCCGGGAGAAATATCAACAACCTCAGATATGCAGACGATACCACCCTAATGGCAGAAAGTGAAGAAGAACTAAAGAGCCTCTTGATGAGGGTGAAAGAGGAGAGTGCAAAAGTTGGCTTGAAATTCAACATTAATAAAACTAAGATCATGGCATCTGGGTCCATCAATTCCTGGCAAATAGAAGGGGCAGAAATGGAAGCAGTAACAGATTTTACTTTTTTGGGTTCCAAGATCACTGCAGACGGAGACAGCAGCCATGAAATTAAAAGACGCTTACTCCTTGGAAGGAAAGCTATGGCAAACTTAGACAGCATAATAAAAAGCAGAGATATCACCATGCCAACAAAAGTTCTCATAGTCAGGGCGATGGTGTTCCCAGTAGCAATGTACGGTTGCGAGAGTTGGACCATAAGGAAGGCTGAGCGCCGAAGAATAGATGCTTTTGAACTGTGGTGCTGGAGAAGACTCCTGAGAGTCCCTTGGACTGCTAGGAGATCAAATCAGTCAATCCTAAATGAAATCAACCCTGACTGTTCCCTGGAAGGACAGGTACTAAGGCTGAAGCTCAAATATTTTGGCCACCTAATGCGAAGAGAGGAGTCTCTGGAGAAGACTCTGATGCTGGGAAAAATTGAAGGCAAAAGGAGAAGGGGAAGGCAAAGGATGAGATGGTTAGACAGCATCACCGATGCAACGAACATGAAAATGAGCGAACTCAGGAAGATAGTGGAGGACAGGAAGGCCTGGCGGGATGTGGTTCATGGGATCATGAAGGGTCGGACACGACTTAACGACTGAACAACAACAAAACTACACATTCACAAAATAAATAGTAATAAACACTATAATGGGCTAGATAGATGGACCTATGGTACTTTGATTCAAACGGCTGTTGAAAAGAGCGTTCTCCAAGTCAAGATAAATTAGACTGCTGTATGAAGCGAGTCTATTTGATAATGCTGCAAAAGCGATTTGTTTTGGGAAGATGTACAGTTGATAAGACATGACAAAGAGCGTGTTACAGTTTTGCCCATAATGCCTTCGGTGACTGTAGATAACTGCAAAAATACTACGTTATGAGCTACTAGGGCTACTAGTGAGCTACCACGCAGGGCTGTTGTAAGGACAGTTGGGTTTATGTGTAAAAGAGGCGCTTGAATCATTTTAAAAATGAGTAGGGCGGGCAGTGCTTGGGGGAGCTCGCTGGGATGGTAATGGAGGTGGGGGAGAGAGGGGCCTCCACTTCCGAACGGGTTTAAGGGGGAGGATCACTCAGCAACCCTCCGCCGTCCCCACGGCAAAACCGGAATCAAGCCAAGACCCTCCACAGTCTCCTTCCCACTCCACGAAGCGGTTGTCCTGGAAACGCCCTCGCGAGAGTTGAAAGCCGGGAGACGCTCTCCCTCCCTTGCGTATGAGAGCCGTTTGACCAATGGGGTGGGAGCAAGGGATCACGTGACGGGGCGCGCGGCGTTGTGAACCGAGGAGGGCTGGAGGTGCGTGCGGGGGTTGCTTGGGGCACCTGAAGGCCTTCTTCGCTCGTCCTGAACCGGAGCGGGGAGGAAGCGCCCCGGCCCCGTCGTCGTCCTTCCCCCTCCTCGCCAGGCGCCCGAAGTCCTTTCCCTTAGGGTCCGAACTTGTGCTCTAGGAACGGAGGCATCGTGTGCGCTGTTTTATAGGCCCTGAACCCGGGGCAGAGGAGGAGCTGGCGCGGAAGCGATCTATTCGTTTGCCTCTATGCGGCTGCCTCTCCGTTCGAAAGCTGAGGGGTCATCCATAGTTTTGACCCCTTGTGGCTGCCGCTGCAGGGCCTGACTTGAACCTGCTTCTCGCTCCACACCCACTGCGCTGTTGGGTAGGGATTCATGCTTTTAATGTACCAGCAACGCTCGCCGTGCTCTATATACCCGCTCACCTAATATATGCATGCTGTATTTATACCAGTGATCTCTCTCTTGGTAATGCACTAAATCTGACCCTTCTCTCCCCCCCCCCCCATCCTATGCCTAGCATCGTGTTTAAATCTGGCCTTGCAGGGACAGAAATTTGTATTGAGCATATGGACCTGGTAGAAGTACCATATCCTGCTCTGAATCCACAGGAAGCTGAAGCTAAAAATAAAAAGGAGAGAGACGAGTTGTATATACAATACACTGCTACCACTTTTTGATGTGTGAAAAATAAGTGAAGCAAGATGGTGTGACAAAAGTGAAACTTGAAGACAAAACTGATCCTCCCCCCCACTTTTGTATGACTTGGTAATCCATTCTACTCAGAGCAAAACATGCATTTATTTGCGATTGATTTGCCGCAGCCGGGATCACTTAAGTTGTGATTTGTTGGAGGTGTTTAGCAAAAGCTGACTATGGTTGATATTCTGTCAAACAGTGTCAGTCAGTTCCTGATCTCTAGTGTAGTCTCACAAAGGGGGCAAAGGAAGGATTCTGGGAGAACACAAATTGGGAATGCAGCACTTGAACCCTACTGGGAATGGTAGTAACAGCATATTGATGGAGGGCAGGAGACCTGTTCTTCGAGTATTTACTGTATATATCTGTCCCATCATATCCACTCTGAGTCTTGTAGTCTTCATCAGGCATGTGGTGTTGGTGGCTCCTGGGCGGTCAAGTACAGTACAGTGAGTCTCTACCGTGAAAATTTGGAGGGGTGATCTAAGGGAACCTGGGGGGTGGGGGTTGAGGTCCCTATCTATGCACTATGCAGGTATTTAGCAAATATGTATTCTGTACTTTAAGAAAGTATCCTCTTGATTTCAGGCTCTGAGATCTGGCACATCAGACAAAATATGCCCAAAATAAAATTAAACGGTGTCACTGTAGACTTCCCATTTCAGCCCTACAAATGTCAGGAAGAATACATGTCCAGAGTGCTGGAATGCCTGCAAAAGGTAAGTGTCAGTGTTCGGAGAGATTGAAGATTTTTTTTAAAAAAAGTTCTGATTGGCACTTTTGAATGTATGTTTGGCACTTTTGAATGGCACTTTTGGATGTATGTCTAAAAAGAGAGGGAACTTTAGGACTTGTAATGCTGAGATAACCAACTTACCTGGAAGTAAGTCCCACTCAATTCAGTTCAACCATAAAGAGAGTGACCGTTGCAAGCTGCTGTAGCAACAATAATACTGGTTTCTCTCTTTGGGTTATAAAGATTATTGAGCTAATGCAGTGCTTTGAGCATTCTGGACAAGTGTCTTATAAGTAATAAAAGGTAAAGGTATCCCCTGACAATTAAGTCCAGTCGTGTCCGACTCTAGGGTGTGGTGCTCATCTCCTTTTCAAAGCCGAAGAGCCAGCGTTGTCCGAAGACGCCTCCATGGTCATGTGGCCGGCATGACTCTCCTTGCCGCAGCGCGTAGCATGCAGCTGGAACACGGAGCGCTGTTTACCTTCCCGCAAGCGTTACCTATTTATCTACTCTCATTGACATGCTTTGGAACTGCTAGGTTGGCAGGAGCTGGCCAAGCAATGACCTATAAGTAATAGGGCTGTGTAAATTTGTAAATGAAAAAAGTCTTAGTTTTTTTGGGGGGGGCGGACTTTCCTCCTTTTAAAATTCACACCTGTGTTGTGATGAGTTGTGGAAGAAGCATTCCTCCTCCTCATGCAGGAAGAAATGTCTCAAGATGGTGCCTGCCATCTGGAGATCTGGAAGTGCTTGTATTAAAAGTAATTAAAACAAAATTAAGATCTGCTGCCCAATTAACATAGACCATCTTCTTAGTTGATCTAAATGTTTGTCAGGGGCCGTGCCACAAGGCTGTCTACAGCAGTGCCATAATTCGGTCATCCCACTCAGGAAAGGAAATGACCAGGCTGGAAGCGCCATAGCACAGCTGAGGTAAGAGTAGTGATGGCCTAGCACTGGGTGAGTTCATTTAAACTGTGACTGCCAAGTTGAGACGAGGGTAGATGGAGGTAGGCAAGAGGTCTGATGGGGCTTAATGTTGGAGCACCCGTCTGCCCCTGGGCTAATTTCCAAAATGACTGTAGAAATAATTTCCATACAATAAGCACAATGTTTTCTTAGAGAGATTCTTATAAAGGTGCCCAACAGATAATAAAATACATTAGGGCAGTGGTCTCCAAACATTTCCCCACCGCATCTCACCTCGTTCTCCCGCAGTGGGTCGCGACCTGATGCTCCATACTGCGCCTTCTCAGAGCCTCTGGAGGCCGCTCCCTGGCTGTGCCGGGCCCAGGATACACTCCATTGGCCTACACAGGCTTCATTATGCTTCTCGAAGCGAACGGAAGACGTGGACATGAAAACGGAAGTAAACCGGAAGGGCCCAACTTCGCAACTCACCGTTAGGGAAACACTGCATTAAGGCAATCTTTAAAAACTGATTGCATGAACTTAAGGAATACCTACTTATTTGATATTTCTCCTGATCTAGAAGATCAGGAAAACCACCGCCCTGCAAACATCTAATGCAAATATGTTTGGCACTGACAGGAGAAAGTTTTTGCAAAATAGGCTCTTTTCAGGAAATGTAAAGTTTATTCATATGCTCAAGACGCAGCTGTTCTGCACAGTACAAAAATATCTTTGAAATACCAGAAACGTGTCTTTTATTGAGCCAGTTTCAGTTGAGAGTTTGTTAGCTTTGAAGTTATTGTTAATAATAATAATAATAATAATTAATATATGATTTATATTCTGTTTTATCCCATTGGCTCAGAATGGCTTACAGTATTTCGCTTATATGTTAATAGTTCTGAGCACGAAGGGCTCAGAATCTTAAGGAAAAGAAGCTTTATTTTGGTTACAAGAAAGCATAGAAGTTATTGCATCAGTTTGTTAAATTTCCCCTGTGTGATATTGGTAATGAAGCCAGGATGGTGTAGTGGTTTGGGAGTCGGACTTAGACCTGGAAGATCCAGGTTCAAATCCCTGCTCAGCCACGAAGCTTCCTGGGTGACCTTGGGCCAGTCACTATCTCTCAGCCCCACCTACCTCACAGGGTTGTTGTGAGGACAAAAAGGAGGGGAGGAAATATGTACACCACTCTGAGCTCCTTGGAGGAAGGGCGGTATAAAAATGTGAAAAATAAAATAAATAACCAAGCATATTTAAGCAGATGTACAACCTGAGTCGCCAACTCTAGTTACAAAGGAACCCTAGCCTTTGGCAGAGGCAGCAGTTAATCTTCCAACTGTTAACAACTTGTGCTAAGAAGAACTAGAGCAGACAGCAAGTTACTACACCTTTGATAATGCTCCTCATGGTTTAGGAGCGAAACGTTAGGACAACCCCTTGTTCTCTTGTTAATAAAACTACCAGAGCAACCTGGAAAATGCTTCCTTTTATGGTAATTCAAAGTCTAGTTTTGTTGTTGTTGTTGTTCAGTCGTTAAGTCGTGTCCGACCCTTCGTGATCCCATGAACCATATCCCGCCAGGCCTTCCTGTCCTCCACTATCTTCCTGAGTTCGCTCATTTTCATGTTCGTTGCATCGGTGATGCTGTCTAACCATCTCATCCTTTGCCTTCCCCTTCTCCTTTTGCCTTCAATCTTTCCCAGCATCAGAGTCTTCTCCAGAGAGTCCTCTCTTCGCATTAGGTGGCCAAAATATTTGAGCTTCAGCCTCAGTACCTGTCCTTCCAGGGAACAGTCAGGGTTGATTTCATTTAGGATTGAAAAGTCTAGTTACAAAGTTAGAAAGAATAATACTTTATTAGAGCTGCAGCATATACCTGTAGTTGATTGATTGGATTAAAAACACATCACAGATTAGTATAGGGAAATCAACCCTGACTGTTCCCTGGAAGGACAGGTACTGAGGCTGAAGCTCAAATATTTTGGCCACCTAATGCGAAGAGAGGACTCTCTGGAGAAGACTCTGATGCTGGGAAAGACTGAAGGCAAATGGAGAAGGGGAAGGCAAAGGATGAGATGGTTAGACAGCCTCACCGAGGCAACGAACATGAAAATGAGCGAACTCAGGAAGATAGTGGAGGACAGGAAGGCCTGGCGGGATGTGGTTCATGGGATCACGAAGGGTAGGACACAACTTTTAACGACTGAACAACAGCAACAAAACCTGCACATAGGGGTGCCTGGCGCCAATTGCTAATCTGTTCCCTAAGCATGGGCAAGTATTGGACTTATCCAAATCTCTTGCTGAATAATGATCGCTGTCCCTTTATACAGGCCTGTTGCCTGCTGTGGCTATCTCTGTAGTATAGTTGCAGGAAAGCTATCTTTGAGGGCTTGGTGGCAAACATTCCCTGCCCTGCTTGACTGCTGTAGCCCTGCCTGCATAAGTTCTTTCTCTTCTTAAACGGACATCCTCAATACTTTGATTTTGCAGTTGTTGGGCTTGCATGCTCTTTTGTCTCCTCCTCACACCCTCCACGCTCTTAAGGAGATATCATTACTTATTGCAGCAGTATTGTCAGTTTTGAAGATGTTGTCATTAATTGGACTAACAGGGAGAATGACCCCCAGCCCCTCCCCACTTCACTTACCTCTCTTATCCAGCATCCAGTGCTGCCACTGCCACACCATAACGTCCTGTGACGGCTGCAGAGGGAGTGCCGAGCTCCCAGCATTCCTTCCACTGGCCATTAGAGGAGGAGGGGGCAGCCAATATTCCCTCTAAGGGGTCCATGCGTGTGCAGACCCCCTTCTCTTCCTGTGCAGTGTTGCAGCCATGTCACAGTGCTGTCTCTGGACACACGGCGATAACGTCATGCGTCGTCACCGAGGGTCCGGGTTACCGAGCTCCATGCTGTATCGAGCTTGGCTTTGACAACTTAACAACATCTGGTTGTGGTGGCAGCAGAGGAGGATGGGGAGGGCTGACCTCTCTCCTTTGGCATCTGGTGCTGCTGCTCCCCCCTCCTTGTCTTCTAACGGCTGGTAGAGGGAATGCTGGGAGCCCAGCATCCCGTCTGGCCATTAGAGGAAGTAGTGGCAGTGGCCCTGGACGCTGAGGGAGATAAGTGAAGCAGGGAGGAGTTGGGACCTTACTATTCTCGCTCAACGTCCAGGGCCACTCTCCCTGCTTCCTCTAATCGCCACAGATGGGGTGCTGGGCTTCCATAGTCCTCCTGCTAGCCATTGGAGGAGGTGGCTATTCAGGATGCTGAGGGGGAGAGATGAGCCCCCTATCTACCTCTCTTTTTATGCCAATAAAGGTTCTATCTATCATCTACCTACCTCTCTTCCCTGACATCCAGCACCGCTTCCTCCGCCACAAAGGGAATGCTTCACTCCCAGCACTCTTTCCACTGACCATTAGAGGTGGCGGCAGTGGCAGCGCTGGCTGCAGAGAGGAGGAAGGTCTCACCTCTCTCCCCCAGCATCCAGTGCCACTGGCTCCACTTCCTCTAAAGGCCAGTGGGGGGGGGGGAAGGGAATGCTTTGCTCCAATGCTTATCTCTCTCCCTTGGTGTCCAGCACCACTGCTGCCTCTGCTTTCTCTAAGGACCAGTGGAGGGAATGCTGGGAGCCAAGTATCCCTCTGTGGCCATTAGAGGAAGCAGAGGTGGCGGCGGCACTGGATGCCGAGAGAGAGAGAGAGAGAGAGAGAGAGAGAGAGAAAGGTCAGTCCTTCCCATCCTCCTCTCGCATGCTACAGTGTGATAAGAGACTGGAGCTGGTTTTGACTCCATGGAGGCGGCTGGCTGGGGGAGGTGGTGGATGAGTGCGGTTTACCTGCCTGCCAACTCACCATCTCCTCCAGACAAAGTTCTCAACAGGGACAGGCTGCCCCTGTGCGGGGCATACTTGTTTATACACGTTCAGGACTGCATGTTACTCTACAGTCCCTATACCTAACTTATTCCATTGTTTCTTGTTTCAAGTAAACTCTGTTTACTTCTTAGGGAGAAAAATCTCCTTCATAAGTCGTTTTGTTATTCGGCCAAGCATTCTGGTCCCTAACTCTGATTTAGAACAAACGCACGCGCACACACACACCCATACCCATATTCAGGGTCTGTCCAGCTTGCTTCATTGTTCTTCCCCAATCTGGGGGGAAAAAAAGAAGCACAAATCAGAAAGAATGCTTTGTAGATTCTGTAGAACTGGAGTGGAAAGAGATTTCCAGAATAGTCTTGTTTCAACACCTACTGTGAGCAATGTTGACCTAAAAATCATCAGCAAATGCCGAGCCAAATGACTTATGCAAATCAAGCAATATGCTGAAAATAGAATAACACTGTGCAAGGCCAGCTCTACTTTTCCTTGTTGTTCAGATAGGGTATGTGTGATTGAGTGAGGGCCTAACCCTGTCCAACTTTCCAGCACTGATGCAGCCCTGAGGTAAGGGAATAAATGTTCCCTTACCTGGAGGAGGCCTCCGTGACTGCCCCCCCCACCGCAGGATGCAGCACACGCCCCGTTGACACGGCTGTATCAGCGCTGGAAAGTTGGATAGGATTGGGCCCTGAGAGAAGCTTCTGCCTCTCAGCTCTCATATCCTTAACCCTTTTTCCTGTGACCTTTGCCCTTCCACCTCCACAACCCTCAAGGGTCTGAAGGTTTCCTGCTCCTTTAAATGACTGTCCTTTCTCCCTTGCTGCCCCTTGTGCTTGGAACTGCCTCTCCGAACATGTGCACAATGCGTCCTTGCTTATTTTCTTCAAACTCTTAAAACCCATGTTTTCTATTGCACAATACCTTGGTCCCCATTCTCTTCTGAAACTAAGCTTAAGGACATGTAACAGAAACAACTGCGTATGCTAAGAACATTAGAAGAGCCCTGCTGGATCAGGCCAAAGGCCCATCTAGTCCAGCTTCCTGTATCACACAGTGGCCCCACCAGATGCCACAGGGAGCACACAGCCAACAAGATAACCTTTGTCCCGTCGCCACTCCCTTGCACCTGGCACAAAGAAAACCTACTCCTACAACCAGGAGGTTGCTTATCCCCATCATGGCTTGTAAGCTGTGATGGACTTTTCCTCCATAAATCTGTCCAATCCAATCCCCTTTTAAAGGCATCCAGGCCAGGATCTCCTGTGGCAAGGAGTTCCACAAACCAATTACACGCTGGGTAAAGAAATATTTTCTATTGTCTGTTTTAATCCTCCCTCCACTCAATTTGAGTGGATGTCCCCTAGTTCTAGTGTTATGTGAGAGGGAAAAGAACTTCTCTCTATCCACTCTCTCCATCCCATGCATAATTTTATACATCTCAATCATGTCCCCCCTCAACCACCTTTTTTCTAGACTGAAGAGCCCCAAATGTTGTAGCCTTTCCTTTATAATAAGGGAGATGCCCCAGCCCGCTAATCATTTTGGTCGCTCTCTTCTGCACCTTTTCCAGTTCCACTATATCCTTTTTGAGATGCGGCGACCAGAACTGCTTCTCATAAGAACATAAGAAGAGCCCTGCTGGATCAGGCCAAAAGCCCATCTAGTCCAGCTTCCTGTATCACACATCTGGCCCCACCAGATGCCTCAGGGGGCACACAAGACAACAAGATAACCTGTTTCTCCTGCTTACCCCGGCCTCCATTTGCCTTTCTTCCCTCTGTTGCCCCCCTTGTGTTAATATCTAGACCAGAGGTTCCCAACCTTTCGGCGTGGCGTACCACCTCCGGGGCTGCTGTCCCGCTGCGTACCATGACGTCGTCACCACTTACTTCCAGGTTTTCAACCACGACGGGCCCCTGAAAACGACAATGGGAGGATCAGGATGGGTGGGAAACCCACGTGCTCAAGCTCTGCTGGCTGCTCGGAGCTGCTTACCGTCATTTTCAGGGGTCTGTCGTGGTGCAGCATGGTCGCAATGGCAGCTGCCATCTTGCTGGGTGAATGTCGGTGTACCACCGGCACTCAGTCCGCATACCACTAGTGGTACGTGTACTACAGGTTGGGAAACTCGGATCTACATTGTTAGCCTCTCAGGGAAGGAAACCATGTTTTCATACTATGTAAGGCAGGGCTGGCCAACCTTTCAACATGACTGCTCCTGGACCTTTAATGGTTGTGTAGGTGAGGGCATTTCAGCAGGTGCAGCTGCAGGTACAGCGCACCATTTATTTATTTAAAGAATTTATACCCCACCTTTCTCCCAGCAAGGGCACTCAAGGCGGCACCATCAGTAATTGGTGCTGCCAAGCATCGATCTTTTACACAACTCTAAAGAATGCAGAGGCCCTAATGGTGGAAGGTTGGCCACCCCTGAGTAAGGCGTCAGGTACATAGATGTCACTCTATAAATAATATTAATAAAGTTCCTAAGACCTCCACTTACTTGGTTCTCACAGCTGCAGAGAGTGGCATTGTCGTCACGCAGCTAGAGGAAGCAGCTTGGATTCCCAGATACAATTCACCCCAACCACACCAGCTCCTTTCCAGCAACCACTGTTCCCTTCAGGCAAGCAGTCTCTCAAAGCACTTGACAGTCACTTGTGTCTGGCGATATGGGTACAGTGTCTTTTGGGAACCGTTTGTCACTTAACTGGCATTTAGATGAATTTACCAATGTTTCTCCTTTTTCACCATTATTCAAGGAAGTGAATGGGATTTTGGAGAGCCCCACAGGCACAGGGAAGACACTATGCCTCCTGTGTTCAACCTTGGCTTGGCAGGAGCACTTCAAAGATGCCATCTCTGCGCAGAAGATTGCCCAGCGACTGAACGGAGCAGAACTTTTCCCTAACCGGCCAATGTCATCTTGGGGCGGTGCTGCCACGCTGGCTGATATCCCGGGTAAGTGCTGTATCTTATGTTTCCCAAGTGTATTTGTGGTCATTTGGAAACCATAAGATTTCCTTGCTTAGGCTGCAATTCCTGGGAGCAAGCGTCATTGAACAGAACTGGATTTACTTCTGAGTAAACGTGCATAGGATTCCACTGTGTGTTTCTCAGAGCGGGGTGCCTGTCCTCATAGGAAGTGTCGGAGAGGGTGTAGCAGGCTGCCAGATATTGGAAGTGGTCATCCTTGATGCAGCACTGCAACTCTTGACTATAAAAATTCAGGTCATGTAGAAGATAGGAACATGTGACCCTCTGGAAACCTCTTTGGGCACTGTGATGCAGGAATTGGGCGCATTGGCTTACAGCTTGATCTTTTTGGGGCCAGAGCATCAGTTCTCAGTGGTGTTTGCAAATATGTAGCAACAGGTGCTTCACAGAAAGCTCCTTTGGTGAAGACAGTAAAGCTATGCACTCTTCCTGTTCTCCATAGGTGAATGGTTGGGTTGTAATATCCCTCACTGCCTCCGCAGGCTGTTGCCATAGCACCAGCAGGGGAAAAGCAGACTGATGATATATTTAGCACTAAACAAGAACTAATTTTTTTTCTTCTGCTCCCCCCCCCCCTTGCCTCACCTTCTCCACTTGACAGCTTATTACACTGACGTTCCGAAAATAATTTATGCCTCCAGAACTCATTCTCAGCTCGCTCAGGCCATCAGCGAATTAAAGAACACAGTTTACAGGTAAAGAAAATGTAAGGTATTCCTGCTCACTCTGAGTGTGAAAGAACTTTGGTTAAATAAGTATCTGACCATTTTCATTTTAATACTGTCCTCATTTGTAGCAACACTTTAAAAAGTGCTGATTATAAGCTACCACTGCCCTAATCTGTAGCCTCGGTAAAAGAACTCTCCCTCAAGGTTGAGGACATATTGCTTTTACAGAAGATAAACATCTTGTAATGCTGAAAAATGTATGTGTTGTCAAAGTTCCAATCCTGTTTTTCTTACTACTGCTCTGTACCCTGTTTAAACTCTTTATGCTTTAAATACTTGCCATAATCTAGTAGCATATATATTCAGTGGCCTTTTCTTGATTTGTGTGTGCGTGTGTTAAATTTTAATGCTTTTCTTCTATTTAAATAGGCCAAAAGTATGTGTTTTGGGTTCCAGAGAGCAGCTTTGCATCCACCCTGAAGTTAAAAGGCAAGAAAGTAACCATATGCAGGTAAGAACGTACAATCAAATTAGCACTAGGCCAGGATCGGCCAGTGAGTGGGAATTTGAACCTGGTTCTTTCTAGTCTAATATTTTATCTTCTGCACTATACAAGTGTGCGTCGAATAACGATGGGGACATGTTCTCCAATTCCTGTTAAACGACTTTGTCATTAGGTGAAATTCAGCCCTCCGTAGCCTCCAGAGGCCACTTGCGGGTTGCTCCAGGCTCGCAATCTGCTCCATCCTCCGAATGGCCCTCGGAAGCGTCAAGAAATGACTTCCGGTAAAAACGAAAGTTATGTTCACAAACTGGACGTTCTTTCAGGATACTTTGCGGGCCATTCTGAGATCCGCGGAGGCCAATAGAGTGGATTGCTGGCCTGGGGCGACCTGCAGGCGGCCTCTGGAGGCTATGAAGGGCTGGATTTGCCTAATGATGAAATTGAGGGAAGGCGTTCTGGGGCGCCAGGAAGGCGGCACGTCGGTAATAGGTAGGTTGTTAAGCGAAGCACTCCTGTATTAATTTTGAGTTGGCTTTAGTGTAATGGTCTGTTGGTTAAAGGGGGCTTACAATAGGAGCTGACCATTTTCTTTTGTCAGCCCAATGCATCTTTTTGTGAGGAAGCTGCTTCTGATGAATCGGTACTGGGTGTCTAATAGCTCTTGAAGGCAAAAGAACCATTTAGGAATGAATGGCAGCTTTTGCTAAGTCACATGGCTTTTGGCCTTTAACTTTTGGCTTAGCGCTGATGGATGTTTTCCTCCCGTTTTGTGTCCTTCAAATTTTTTCTTGAGCTAGCTTGAGAGCAGCCTTGTCTACTTCTAACATTCATCCTGCCCCTTCTCTGCCTTTTTGTCCTATCCAGTACACCACAGATGCCCTCAGCTGAAAGTTCCGAGTGGTAGCAGTGGGATTTATAGTGCCGACTTGTGTCAGGGTTCCGTTACGGACACTCTTATGGAAGTCGAGTTTCACGACGTAAGATGGAAACAGGCTGTGCATGTGGAGCCACCTGTGCTCACCGCTCTGTCAAGCTTGTCACTTGCTCTGCTCTGTGAGCTGGGATCGTTCTGCGGTGCACTGGGAATGATCCCAGCTTACAGAGCAAAGCTAGTGGTAAGCGTGGGTGGCTCTTCTTGCGCAGCCCAGACTTGCATGTAAACTCAAAATTACAGTATTCCCCCCATATCCGCTGGGGATATGTTCCAGGCCCCTTCGTGGATACTTGAAATCATGGATAGGAGCGAGCACCCCCTCCATGGTTTCCTGAGGGCCCCCCACCCTGCCTCCCCTGTGGGCAGGCGTGTGTGCGCCCCCAGCTCTCTTTCAGCAAGCTTTGTTTCTTCTTTAAAACAGAGAAGCAGCCTCCATTGCAGGCAAGTAGAACGAGACTAAGTCCTACAGAGGCTCTGCAAGGTTTCTGTTAACCTTGCAGAGCCTCTCTAGGACTTAGTCTCGTTCTACTTGCCTGCAATAAGCAGCCAGAGGCTGCTTCTCCTGTTTGTTTAAGGAAGAAACGAAGCTTACTGGGGAAAAAGTAAAAGCCTGGAGGGGGGGGGGGTCCCCACGATCCGTGGATAACTGAAACCGTAGATAGCAGATCAGTGGATATGGGGGCCCACCTGTACATAAGCTGAGGCTTATACAAATCGGGGAGTGCCTGTATAGTACTTTGAAGAGTTATGTAAGTAGATAGATGATGGGTCTCTACTTCAAGGAGCTTGCAATCTAAATTCCAGCAAGGGAGTCGAGGGAAATCCAGGACAGATGTGAGTAAGTGCCTTGACTTAATTTTGTTATGAACTGGACTTTACGTTGCCTTGCAGATTCACATGTGCCGTATGAAAGTAACCGCTCGCACGTGTCATTTCTATAACAACATGGAAGGTACGAACAGATGTCTGCGAAAGTAATTTCTCAGTTTGGCTGCCTGTTGGTTGATGTTCGGAGGAGCAATCCTGCCTTTCTTTTGGCCACTTGCATGTAACTGTTCCTTTGGGGTACATTTGCAAGGCCCCCTGTTCACCGTGGTGCTGTTTTTGTGTTCTTGTAAATGTTGCTTTATACCACCTGTTTGTCTGTGCTTCTGTGGTGCTTTGCTTTCAGAGAGACTTCCAATAGTTGGATCCTGTTACTGAAAGGGCTCTGCACTGTGGCCCCGTAGTGCTTGTCCACAAGAACTTGGGGATAATAATAAGATGCAAAGCAGCTTGTAATGCAGTTCTGAAGTGAGACCTCTCTCACCTGATTCTGCTTCAATACAGGATGTGGAGACTGACCGTAACAATCTAATGGGGAACGATTCCTACACGTTATGAAGGTTGCATCTATAGCTGAATGGTATCATTATCCTTTGATGCTCTGATCCTCTTGGAAAACCTCATTTTTAGTAAACATATTTGTATTTAGTACAACAGTTTCTTAGGAGATCTTTCGTATGTTCATAATGTTGAAATTCAGACAGGTACAGTAGCTCCAGCTAGTCAGTTTCCTTTAGAAAGCTGCTGCCTGTCACACCTGGCATCTTCTGCTCTATGAGGTGACTTTTGTATAGACTCAGAGAGGCACAAGGCCAAGGCCATCAAGGTAAAATTCTGCCTCTCTATGTGAGTAGTAACAAGATCCCCGGATTTTTGGACTGTAGAGACTAGAGCCAACCAATACATTCAGCTTAGAGCTGAGCTGACTATACAGAGAAAAGATGGTTCTGGCATAGCTAGCAAAGTGTGTCATCTGCATGTATTATGGTGTCTTATGAAAAACATAATTAAAGACTAAATCAACAGATGTTCACATTTTCTTGGAAACCTTCCTGGAATATGGGAGCAGTGGGCCCTGGGTTTGCATAATCGCTTAAGTCAAAGGTAGCGGGAGGGAGGGAGCACTCCATCAAGGGCTCTTCCTGCACAACTGCCATTAATTTTAAATGTGACTTGTGCAGACATGAGTGGAGGTTGCCTAGCAGCAGTGTTGGGTTGTAGCTCCCAGGAAAAGATCCCTGAGGGTAGGTAGAGAAGTACATAATTTGAGTGGAGGGGTCATTATGGCGGCACTCACTGTGTTTTGCTCATGGATTGGAAGCTTTCCTTAGAATTAAAGTAGCGCATGGGGACGTGTGTGATTGGGATCGAACTCTTGGCAGGAGCAAGTCTTAAAGCCCCTTCATCCCTGCCATGGTTCTGTCCCATTTTTGGTTCTCCCAGGGCAATTGTTTTTAAAGCAGAAAAACCCAATTCAGCACATGGATTTAAAATACCTAAGAGGGGAAAAAAAGGATTTGACATAATAAATACTTCACCCATGGAACTTGCTGCTACGACATCTTGTGGCAGTCATTGCATAAATAGAAGCATTCGTGCTCAGAGATGGTACCGTATACTGTTGAGTATAGAGGGTAAAATACTGCCACTGTAACCAGAATGTGCTCAGCTGTATGAACTGGATCAGGGGTTCTCAACCTGTGGTACGGGTACCCCTAGGGGTGCGCGGACCTCTTGCTGGGGGTACGCCAAGCCCTGCCCCTTATCTGCCCCATCAACAGCTAATTAAATGTTAATTAACATGGATTTTAAATTGCAATTATTTTCGGAGCCCTTCTGTCTCTCTGATTTTGGTTTGGGGCTTATTTTTGTACTTTAGAAAATGTACTTTGGTGGGGTGGGGGAGGGAGGAGCTGATTTTGGGAAGTGTGACTTGGGAAAAAAAATAGATCCTTGCATCTCTCTCTCTCTCTCTCTCTCACACACACACACACACACACACACACACACACACACACACACACACACACACACACACACACACACACACACAGAGTTAAATAAGACATTTTTTCACATTTAAAATTATTTTAGTACTTTTAACTTAATGATTAATTACCTAATTAATTAATTAATTAGCAGGGGGTACTTCAGAAAATTGGACCATGATAAGGGGGTACCTGGGCCTCCAAAGGTTGAGAACCCTTGAACTAGATGGAGCCATTAATTCAGCCCAGCGTGGTCACTCTTAATTTTCAGTGTAAGAAAGTGTAAAGTGATGCACATTGGGGCAAGAAATCAAAGCTTCACATACACGCTCATGGGTTCTGAGCTGTCTGTGACGGATCAGGAGAGAGATCTTGGGGTACTGGTGGATAGGTCGATGAAAGTGTCGACCCAGTGTGCGACAGCTGTGAAGAAGGCTAATTCCATGCTTGGGATCATTAAAAAAGGGATTGAGAATAAAACTGCCAATAGTATTATGCCATTGTACAAATCGATGGTAAGGCCGCATCTGGAGTATTGCGTCCAGTTCTGGTCACTGCATGTCAAAAAGGATATAGTAGAACTGGAAAAGGTGCAGAAGCGACCAAAATGATTAGTGGACTGGGGCATCTCCCTTATGAGGAAAGGCTACAGCGTTTAGGGCTCTTCAGTCTAGAAAAAAGGCGGTTGAGGGGGGACATGATTGAGACATATAAAATTATGCATGGGATGGAGAGAGTGGATAGAGAGAAGTTCTTTTCCCTCTCACACAACACTAGAACTAGGGGTCATCCACTCAAATTGAGTGGAGGGAGTATTAAAACAGACAAAAGAAATACGGGTGGGCCCCCATATCCACTGGGGATATGTTCCAGGCCCCCCCGTGGATACTTGAAACCGTGGATAAGAGCGCCTCCATGGTTTCCTGAGGGCCCTGCCTCCCCTGCAGGCAGGCATGCTTGCCCCCCCCCCCCGCTCTTATTTTTCTTTCAGCATGCTTTGTTTCTTCCTTAAAACAGAAGCAGCCTCCATTGCAGGCAAGTAGAACGAGACTAAGTCCTAGACAGGCTCTGCAAGGTTTCTGTTAACCTTGCAGAGCCTCTCTAGTACTTAGTCTCATTCTACTTGCCTGTAATAAGCAGCCAGAGGCTGCTTCTCCTGTTTGTTTAAGGAAGAAACGAAGCTTACTGGGAAAAAAAGTAAAATCCTGGGGGGTCCCCACCATCCGTGGATAACTGAAACCGTGGATAGCGAATCAGTGGATATGGGGGCTCACCTGTATTTCTTTACCCAGCATGTAATTGGTTTGTGGAACTCCTTGCCACAGGATGTGGTGATGGCACCTGGCCTGAATGCCTTTAAAAGGGGATTGGACAGATTTATGGAGGAAAAGTCCATCACAGCTTACAAGCCATGTTGGGGATAAGCAACCTCCTAGATGTAGGAGTAGGTTTTCCTTGTGCCAGGTGCAAGGGAGTGGCGACAGGAAACAGGTCATCTTGTTGTCTTGTGTGCTCCCTGACGCATCTGGTGGGGCCACTGTGTGATACAGGAAGCTGGACTAGATGGGCCTTTGGCCTGATCCAGCAGGGCTCTTCTGATGTTCTTATGTTCAACTGTACAGCTCCTGCAAATATCATGGAAGTTACTTGGACTGGCTGACTTCCATTTCTGCCTGGTATCCTGGAACTAGTTGCTTGATAGCATACTCCAGCCCCTAGGCGTCTTCTTCATGCGTTTGCCTAACAGCTAAATAGGGGACAATATGTGGTGTGATGATATTTTTTAAGACATGTCAAGCAGCATAAACTCAGATTCATGGGAAGTGATCAGGTCTTCTCAATACTGTATGTATGTTGCTGCCTGGGAAATATTTATTTAAAATACATTTAAAATAAATAAATAAAAACAAATATACCAAGCCCAGCAGAAACAGAAGGGTGTGTAAAGGCAGCATAGGGATGGAGGGTGTGTAAAGGCAGCATAGACACTAGGGATAGTGTCTCTTATGCTCTTCATCATGAGATATATAGTAATATATTGTCTGATTGGGGAGGAGAATGAACCTGCAAGAGATTTCAGCTTGTGGCAGCAATTGAAGGGTGAGGATGGTGGGGGAGAGTGCTGGAACACTTTAAACTTACAGCGCAATCCTCTCTAACTTTGGAGTGGTGGAGCGCCCGCTCCAAAGCGTTGCAAACGTGCCATAAAGCACATTTACGACCATTTGGGAGTAAGGGCTGCTGACGCGGAGGCCGGCAGCCCTCACTCCACTGTCCTCCAGACCCTGCGCCCGCCAATGATGCTAAGTCCTGCACCAGTTGGTGCAGGGGCGAGGGGGAGGGTGGGCAGGGGCAGCCAGGGGGTTGTCATTGGCTGGGCTGGGCTGGGAGAGGGCAGGGATATTGGTGGCTCGTTCTGCCGATATCCTAAGCCTCTTCCCAGCCCAGTTCGGCCTTACATGGCCTCCCCGGATATACGTCGGCTTCAGAGCTGGCATACATCCGAAGAGGCCCGTAGGCCCCAGGCTTGCCGACACCCAGGGAAGGGGATGAACGTCCCCTTCTCCTGGGGTGCTCCCGGGCTGCCCTGGGGCAGCCTGGGAACAGCATATAGGATACAGTGGCCGGCCCTTTCAGAGGCCAAATCTCAAATCTTCCTATCCTCTAGTGCAGGGGATCTCAAAGTGGTGGGCTGCTCTTATGTTGCACAGCACAGAGCGAGTGCAGATGGACTTTAGATTTCAAGCAAGCAGTTTGAATAAAGCTCAATGGTGGAAGCCACTGCGGTGTTTTCCTTGGAATATACTAATTCATTTTTTTCCCCTTTCAGAGAAGAGTACCGAGAAAGACCTGATCAACTCCATCCTGGATATTGAAGACCTTGTTAAAAATGGAAACAAACACAGGTTGCTGTCCGTCCGTCCGTCCCCCTTGTTTTTCTCTGCTGGAGACCTCCTCCAACAGATACTTGGATGAAGGTTAAACCAGAAAGGGAGGGTGGGAATTTTGCTAAAACTTTCATTAGAATTCGAAGGTTCCTTGTTGTCAGTTTTCGGAGATTGTTTTGAAAGGGCTGAGAAACTGTTAGATTCTTATAGTGATCTCTCATTGCCCACGATTGTCCGTGTGATTATCTGTGAACCATTGCTCTCACTCTGGTGGCTCAAATTGCCTTTCGTTAATCATCAGATAGTCAATCTGGTTGTAGTGTCATCGTATACAGTATAGTATATGATCCATGATTGACTTGCATAATTCAAATAGGAATGAAATAAACAAAAAAAGCTAGGAGATAGGGAAGACACCTGTGAACTGCCACAAAAGATAGGTTTAAGGATTTCTTCAGGGACATGTCCCTGAAATCACTACGTCTTGAAGCAAAGATTGGACCTGGAGAACATTTGATTTGGGACTCACTTGAGATTTATGTAAGTGTAAGCAGCCTGTAGCAAAAACTGAGCGTAGCTGAGAGCTGACCTTAAGCAAAACATCAGTTGATGGCAATTGCTGCTGTTAAGGACCTACAAGGGTGCCTATATTGAGCTGGATCGTCTGGGATGGCTCAGCTGTAGAAGTCTGCTGCAGAGACCAAGTGTCCATGTGGGAAGCCAACCTGTGATGAGTTGTTGAGTTGAGGCTTATGGCTTGAGTCAAGACCACGGGTCTTTGCCAGGAACCATTGTCGACTTCTCCAGGGTGACATTAAAAGTTTAGGACCATCTTGGTCCAATTGAATATATGTTTCCCGCTTATTTTCTGCTTATTTTTGGACATTTCTAGCCCCTCCAGAGCCCTTTGGGGAGTTACAGCCTCCCAAAGAGACTTTTTCGCATCTTGGATGCAGCAGCCATGACCCTGTCATGCTCCCCTGAGGTTCTTTGTTGGAAGCACCATTCCAAAAAGCCACATGTACAGAATGTGGATTGCTATCTCTGGGGTTCCCCCAGAGAAAATAGCTGGTAGCCAACCCTCCTGCGGAGGTTGGCATGTGCCTACTAGTTGGACAGCAAAGCCCACCTGTCTGAGTAAAGGGATGAGATGGTGGAAATAGCCTTGAATGCGACGCCTGCCAGCTTTCCTCTCCTTCAGTGTTACCCTCTTTATTGTGTGGCACTTGCATGATAAAGGATTTCAGTGAGAATGAAGATGAGCTCCCATGATGAGCTCCAGGCCATCTGCCTTGAAGATCTGATGGGCTAGACCAGTCCATTAGGAAATGGACACTCACAAGGGCTCACAAGGGCCTTGTGAGCATAGTAAACAACTGTGGAAAGGTTGTTGGGTCTGTTTGTGGGCATTGGCATATGTCTTTTTTTCATTCTTTTTAAACAGGGTTTGCCCCTATTATTTCTCCCGGAGCTTGAAGCAGCAAGCAGATATCATTTTTATGCCTTATAACTATCTGCTGGACTCAAAGGTATGGTTTTCCCCCTCTCATCTGTTTTATAGAATATTTTAAAAGAATTTTAGTGTACGCCAGTAAAAAGAAATGACTTAATCAATTCATGATTGTACATATTACCCATTTAAATGGTGAGTGTATAGGTAGAATAATAAGAATTTGTATGATAATTAAATCTGGAACCATAAAGTTTATTTAGACACACACACACACACACACACACACACACACACACACACACACACACACACACACACACACACACACGGCCGCCTTGGGTCCCTTCGGGGAGAAAGGCGGGATAAAAATTTGTTGTTGTTCAGTCGTTAAGTCGTGTCCGACCCTTCGTGATCCCATGAACCATATCCCGCCAGGCCTTCCTGTCCTCCACTATCTTCCTGAGTTCGCTCATTTTCATGTTCGTTGCATCGGTGATGCTGTCTAACCATCTCATCCTTGGCCTTCCCCTTCTCCTTTTGCCTTCAATTTTTCCCAGCATCAGAGTCTTCTCCAGAGAGTCCTCTCTTCGCATTAGGTGGCCAAAATATTTGAGTTTCAGCCTTAGTACCTGTCCTTCCAGGGAACAGTCAGGGTTGATTTCATTTAGGATTGACTGATTTGATCTCCTAGCAGTCCAAGGGACTCTCAGGAGTCTTCTCCAGCACCACAGTTCGAAAGCATCTATTCTTCGGCGCTCAGCCTTCCTTATGGTCCAACTCTCGCAACCATACATTGCTACTGGGAACACCATCGCCCTGACTATACGAACTTTTGTTGGCATGGTGACATCTCTGCTTTTTATTATGCTGTCTAAGTTTGCCATAGCTTTCCTTCCAAGGAGTAAGCGTCTTTTAATTTCATGGCTGCTGTCTCCGTCTGCAGTGATCTTGGAGCCCAGAAAAGTAAAATCTGTTACTGCTTCCATTTCTGCCCCTTCTATTTGCCAGGAATTGATGGGACCAGATGCCATGATCTTAGTTTTATTAATGTTGAGTTTCAAGCCAACTTTTGCACTCTCCTCTTTCACCCTCATCAAGAGGCAGGGATAAAAATACTGTAAATAAAATAAATAAATATTATTTTCAAAAAAGAGAAATATTTTGGAGTTGATGATGTAGTATTGTGTTGAGTGTTCCTTTCATTTATATTCCCATAGGAGGCTTGCTTTTTCTCAGAAGCATTTGCCTGGCAAATTAGGAGGATTCTCATAGGGCCCATCTTTTCTTAGTAATGGGAACATAGAGAATAGTCACACGTAACAACATACAGGTATATCACTCTGCTGTCAATTAACTGACTTTTGCTGAGTTTTGCTGAATCATTTAGCAAGTAAACAACTAGCCTACTGTATCTACACCATGTGTTTACCTGACCTGGACCTGGATATGAACACTTGCAGGCTATGTCTGTCTGTTGAGTCACCTGAAGGTCTCTGTAAATGATGTGTGCTTTGGAAATGTGTGCCTGAGGCATCTGGTGGGGGCCACTGTGTGATACAGGAAGCTGGACTAGATGGCCCTGTGGCCTGATCCAGCAGGGCTCATGTTCTTATGTTAAATAAAGCTCTTTACTGTACATGGAAACATGCCAGCTTTAGACTGGGTGTATTCCTTCCTCAGAATCCAAAAGAACCTCAAGCCCTGGGCTCAAGACAATTCTGTATTGTTAGCCAGATGATATTGAAAGTCCTTTCTTATATCTTTCCAAATATACTAACAATCTGTATCATTTAAATTGTTAAGCCTCTTTGTTGGGCTATGAATGCAAGAGAGAGTTCTGACAGGTGCAGTTTCTTTCATCATTGAAACCTCTCCTTTTAAGATTCTCCTTTCTGCATAACTGCCATATATACCCGAGTATAAATTGATCTCATGAATAAGTCAAGCATAAGATTTAAGCCAAAAATCATGGAATTTCTTCTGACCCGTGGATAAGTCAAGGGTAAAACTTAGGTGTGTGTGAAATTCTTTGAAAACGGCAACAAAAGTTTGGAGTGGGTTTTAAAAAAGGAGCTATTTTACCTTGTCCTGAAGCAGCACAGAAACGGAGCTCTTCTCCAAACAGGAAGAAAGGTGAAGGAGCTTATGGAAGTTGTAGTCTTTGTGAGGCCTGCTGCTATGGAAGTACTGTACTCGTCACCAAGCCTCACCAAGCAGCTGTTATTAGAAGCCCCATGTATAAGTCAACCCAGGTTTTCAGGGTTAATTTTAGGGCATAATTTTTTCAATACATGAGTATATACGGTAACTAAATTTATAGGAATCCTGCCCCATATTGAGAATAGTAAAGTTAACTTCTCTGCTTTTGACAAAAACTGTCCATACATCTTGAATGTTCACTCTTCTGAGGACTAGGAACCAGCTAAATCAGGGGTGTCAAACATACTCCAGAAGCTCTTTATCCGGCTCCTGTGATCATTGGGCTTTCTCAATGCCGCTGCTTCTGCCAAGGCTCTGAGAGGGAGAAGCGGGAGGAGGCCTCAAAAGGCAGGGAAGGCAGATGGAGGGGGGGGGGGTGAGAGAAGGAGATGCTGCTGAGGTGCTGGGAGAGCTCCATTATCACTCTTTAAGATTAATGTTTGGTTTTGCTATTGCAGCCGTGTAGATTTGTAGATTCTTCTGTATCCAAGAGGTTGACCCAATAATGGAGAATTCTGAAGAGCTGGCAAAAGCTTTTTCACCACTTACTTTGTAAAATCTGCACTGAGAAAACAAAATGATATGTTGTAAGTGGCTTTGTGGGACCATGCTAGACACATGCTAGCTGTGTCTATTAGACATGCTAGCTGTGGTGGTTTCTTACCCCTCTGCACTGTCTCACTCTTCCTGTGTGTTTTGTTGTTCTCCTTTTTACAGAGTCGAAGAGCTCACAACTTAGACTTGAAGGGGACTGTGGTAATACTTGATGAAGCTCACAATGTGGTAAGTAAAGCTGCAGCTGGCTTGTCATCATTTCTACCAAATGCCTTTGTGCTTCAGCTAGGTTCCTTTCCACACAGGAAATAAGATAATTCATGAATATTTGTTTCATCAAGAGGCGCGATGAGTGAGATGATGGTCTTTATGTGAAACCACTACTGTTAAAATGCTGGAGGCAAGCTTTTTAGAACAAGATGTTCAGAACAAAATTCCTGTTGTCGTGGTGCTGGAGCTTGAGCACCTCAATGACGCCATGAGCTCAACCGTGGAGGGACACCCAAGACGGGAAGGGCATGGCAGAAAGGTCGGACTAAATACGATCCTGGGGGAGATAACGACAACCCACCCCAGTATTTTTGCCGTGAAAACTAAATGGATCAGTACAACTAGATCAGTGGTGGCCAACCCGTGGCACGCCATGTGCCACATTTTATGTAGATAATCTTGAGCGTGCCACTTAAATAAATAAATAAATCTAAGGTAATGAAAATATTTAAAGCACAGTGTCAGCGCAAGAAGAATAAGGCGCAGTGGGGTGCAGAGACCTCATCTAGTGTCACAGGCTTGGAAAGTTGCGCTGGGGTAGAGAGAGAGAAGAACTTCAGTGCTTGGCTCAAGCAGGAACGGCAGTGCGTGCCACTTCAAAAGGCTCGGCGTGCCACTAAGTGGCACCCGTGCCGTGGGTTGGCCACCTATGTACTAGTTTATGTTGGTATGCCATCGGAAGATAGGACTCCCAGGTCGGAAGATATTCTGGAGGTGACGGACTTGGGGGAGCTGGGGGTGGCGACTGCCAACAGGAAGCTCTGGCCATGGGCTGGTCCATGAAGTCACGAAGAGTCAGAAGCGACTGAACAACAAAAAAAGTGAGGTCATCTTCAAAGCATCAGCAGCAACAACGACAGCACAAGCCCCCTGGAGGCAAACACTAAATTGGGAGACGCTAAATTTAGCTTCAGGCAGGCAGGCAGCTAAAACCGGCACGTGCACAGCAACACAATTTGGAGGGAATGAGTTTTGGCGGGCAGCAGAAGGAACGGAATGTAATGTAATCACCGGAAGCACTTGCTTAGACTTTCTGCTGAATCGGGAGAGGCTATCGGGCAAGCTTCAATCGGGCGAGCACAGCAAGCACAGGCAGCAATCTGGAGGGAACGAGTTTTGGCAGTGTCCAATAACATTCCCACAGGATCAGCTGGGGAGCGGGGCACACAGGTAGGAGGGAGGGGAGAGGACTGGCAGCAGGGAAGTGGAAAATGCGCCCGGAGTGAAGGGCTAGAACTGGGCTGGACGAGGAAGGTATGGACACTCCATACCAGAGGCAATGACAATCTAGATGGCTGTGTCCTATTATTGCAGGATTTATGTCTAAAAGTGTTGCTCTCTTATTTTTCTATTGTTTCTCTGATACAACTGTTTCTAGGACAGAAACTGTCCTCCCACACAAATGGAAAGTCTGTGTGACTGGAATGGCTAATATTCTAAAACACAAGTGTCGCATTTTGTCTGCATCCCTAGGAGAGGCTGTGTGAAGAGCTGGCATCATTTGACTTAACCCCCTATGACTTAGCTTCAGCTGTGGATGTCATCAACATAGTGTTGGAAAAACAAGCTAAAGAAGTTCAACAGCGTGAAATCAACTCTGAATTTGGTGGGGAGCCTTCCAAGTCAGGTAGATAATTCTTGAATATGTTGAGGTTTCGTTGGCTGCACGCTGTTGGGAATTATGTTGAGGTTCTGTGAAGTCAGTCTTCAGGGAATTGAATTTGATTGCTAGACAGTTGATCAATTTAGGAGCACAGGGCAGAATCCTCTTGGAACGTTTCCCATGCAAGTCCCAGTGAAAAGGGGAGACTTGTTATGCCAGAGCTTGGAAGCACTTATATGAGTTTGTATTTGTGTCACTGAGGCTTCTACAGGACCGTTTTTCCATGCAATTTGCTTGCTGGGAGCAGGGATGTACTTATTTGGGTCCAAGGCAAACCCAACATCAATTATCCAACTTACAAGCAAATGGCTTAAACAATTCCTTCACTTGAATGTCTAAAGACTGAGCATGGGGCCAAGGGGAGGAATCCCCTTGCTTTCATGTTCCCTCCCTTAGGTAGCGGAGGACAATGTGGGGAGATGGGAAGAAAGTCAGAAGAGACTAGAATCCTCCTCCCAGACGATGGGGAATGAGCCAGCAACCTCCTGGTCTTTAAAGCCTGGTGTACAGTTCAGCTGGAACTCTGCTTCCTGTTTTGCCTCCCTTTCATTCATGCTGCAGAAAGATGCTGGGAGTTTGAGGCTGCCCATAAGGTTCCATCAACATTATTTGCAACGATTTCCCTCCTGTTCTCTTCTCTGTTCCTTGCAATCAAAGATCTGTAATACTGTTATCCCCTGTACAAGTGTTCTGTCCTGAAAATGGCCTTGTGACTGAACACATGAATCAGTTCCAAGAAGTATTTTGCAAGGTGTTGCACTTGAAAAAGTCCATTAGTGTGAACACCTCACATATTCACCTACATATTTACATATGAAGAGAGGGGATAAAACATTGATGATCCTGCCTCAAGACTAAAGGAAATAAAAACGGCATCTCCTTCCAAAACAGGACTGAACATGGAGCTTGAAGATATAGCAAAACTAAAGAGTAAGTGCCATTATTACATCTTTTTTTTCCTGTTCCATAGTGCAGTTTTCAAAAATGCTTTGCATTCCTTTGAGTTCAACCAAGAGGATCGTGTAGCAGCTGACTCTGTTGTGCAGAAGTTCCAAATTTTCGATCTTACTGACCTAGAGATGTCTTGCTTGTGCCATTTTGTTGCAATAAATTAAGCAAACTGTAAACAGATCATGTACCTGAAAAACTATATGTCTTGAACTCTACCCAAAGAGATCAATGAGAAGTGTTTGGATTCAGCGTTCATTTAAGGGGGGGGGGATGCACAGCAACCTTGTTGTACTGAGCCAGGATGGTGTAGTGGTTTGGGAGTTGGACTTAGACCTGGAAGATCCAGGTTCAAATCCCCGCTCAGCCACGAAGCTTCCTGGGTGACCTTGGGCCAGTCACTATCTCTCAGCCCCACCTATCTCACAGGGTTGTTGTGAGGACAAAAAGGAGGGGAGGAAATATGTACACCACTCTGAGCTCCTTGGAGGAAGGGCGGTATAAAAATGTGAAAATAAATAAATAAACCTTGTGAAAGTTCAAACCTAAGCAGCTAGTTTGAATAACAGCACAATTCAGTCTGCGGCCATTGGCTGTTCTGCCACTCATAAGGCACATTTGACACCCAGAGAGTAAGCGGTGCTGGCGGCGAGGCTGGCACCGCTCACTCTCCACTGGAGAGAGGACGTTGCCAGCGGATGCAGGTAAGTCCTGTGTTGGGCGGCGGGTGGGTATGGGGAGGGTGGAATAGGAGGGGATATTGACCCGCCAGGCCCGGGTGGGGGGAGGGATCCTTGGCGGCACACTTCGCTGGATGCTATCCCCCAGGCCTGGCTGCCATTACGCAGGCTCCTTGGATTTGCGCTAGCCATTTTGCCGATGCACATCTGAGGAGACCCATAGGGGCGACCGGTGCGTTACCTGGGGGAAAGGGTCCTGAGGTGGTCTCCCACTGTGCTGGCACTGGACTGATCCTGTCCAGGATCCGGCGCAGCGTGCTTTTGCATGCTGCAGCAGCCCTGGACAAGATTAGGCTGTTAAGCAGCCGCAGTGGATGAGAGATGTTAATGAGTTTGCTGGCAACTTGCTGATTATTGATGGGTGCATCATACTTATGCATCCTAAACGGCAGAGCAACAGCTGACTGGCATGTTTTAATGGCCTGTAGTTAACTTGTCTTATCATTTTTATGATCCTAGCTGATGTCAAACCATTGCTTGACTTGACTTATGTAGCATTTTTATTATGAAAATATTAATTGCAAGCCCTGAAAAAAGTATTCTCATGATAACTCATAAACTGAGAAGTAGTGTGAGTTTGGACTTCATAGTACTTTGTTCCTTGTTATTGGTCCTTTTGTTGCGATGTTAATAAAAACAATAACAGCTTCCACATCAATTGGTCCTTTTGTTTGTTGCTTCCACATCAATGAGTACTAGAAACTAATTTTTCCCTTCAAAACTGGGATTTTCAAGATGTTGACTAACCAGTCAGATGCGCAAAAGGTTTGCATTGCTGTTTTGCCCATTCAAAGGGTTGGCAATGCGATTGAACTGAACTGTAGGAATATGGCTTGGCTGCGCCCATTACCAGGCTGAGGTGCCGGTGCCCCAGCCTGGGCTGGGGGGGCAAGAGAGGGACAATTTCAAGAAAAGTGAGATTCCCCTTGTTGGAGTAGCCACACTACTGGCTCTCTTCAGTTCTCCTTTTCCTTTCTTTCCCTTTAAGGCATCCTTCTTCAGCTGGAAAACGTTATTGATGCTGTAGAACTATCACCAAATGGAAGTGGGGTGACTAAGGATGGAAGGTATGTTCAGCAGCCAGAACCTCTATTCCAGGGGTTCTCAACATGTGGTATGGGTACCCCTAGGGGTACATGGACCTCTTGCTGGGGGTATTCCAAGCCCTGCCCCTTATCTGCCCCATCAGCATCTAATTAAGTGCTAATTAACATGGATTTTAAATTGTAATTATTTTCGGAGCCCTTCTGTTTCTCTGATTTTGGTTTTGGGCTTATTTTTGTACTTTGGAAAATGTACTTTGGTGGGGTGGAGGAGGGAGTAGCTGATTTTGGGAAGTTTGACTTGGAGAGAAAAAGAGATCCTTGCGTCTGTCTGTCTGTCTGTCTGTCTGTCTGTCTCTCTCTCTCTCTCTCTCTCTCTCACACACACACACACACACACACACACACACACACACAGTTAAATATGACATTTGTCACATTTAAAATTGTTTTAGTACTTTTTATTTAATGATTAATTACCTAATTAATTAATTCAATTAATTACATAGCTGTTAATTAGTAGAGGGTACTTCAGAAAATTGGACCGTGACAGGGGGTACCCGGGCCTCCAAAGGTTGAGAACCCCTGCTCCATTCCAAGTTGACTTTGTTTCTCATTTTTGTCTGTTAGAAGACTCCTAAAATTGTAGCGTTGCTTGTGGGGTTTCTGAGCCTGATTCATACAAACAGCAGCTGAGTTGTAGCCACTGAAAATCCAGACTACAATGACATTGCTCCTGTCCAGTTAGTAAGACCAAGAGTTGGACTTGTACCAGGGAGACTTGGCCTCAAATACCTGCTCAGTCATCACGCTGAAGGGTAGTTTACGAATGGTGTAAAGTTAACCTAACCGACCTCACAGGGTTATTGTGAGGATAAAATGATGGGGATACCACGTATGCTATTAGAGGAAGGCTGGGGGTAAAAATGTAACAAAATAAAATGAATTAGTGGACGGTTCCCATCCTGCAGCATTTCACATTTTCAAAAAAGAGGAATTTTCCAATTCAAGAAAAGGTTTCCATCCCTCAAGCTTAGAGGCTTTAATAAAAAAAAACCTACAAACTTTGAATGAGACTTTATTATTGAATGATTTCTCTAATAGATAACACAGTACAATGGAAACGCTACAAAATATTCCTCACTGTAACACCTTGTTGCTACAGAACTATTTAGGCCTGTAATCTTAACTCTGCCAGGATTTATGCTTTCTGATATGGGAGACTGGCTCAGCATAGTTCTTCTAAGTCTACAACTATTGTTTATGTATACAGAAGACCCCAGGATATAGTGGTGAAAAGTGGTGTTTGGCTGTCTTGTCCATCAAGCCTAGCTAGGGAGGAGGAAGAGGAGTTCTACTTCCTCCTTCCACTTCTTTTATATTAAGTCAAAGGCAAGTATAGGTTGGATAGTGATAGCATTCGAGGGGGTTGGTAAAAAGGTCACTGGGCTTTTGACTGAAGTATGGCTGTGATATTATTGCAGACTTAAGATGTTCTTCTTGAATTTACAGCTACATATTTGACCTGTTTGCAAAGGCCCACATTACATTCCAAACTTGGAGCTCTGTCTTTGAATCTCTGGAACAAATTCTACAGTATGTAGCAGGCTGTAAGTGTTATGTGCTTTCCTTAGGTGAGGGGGGGGGGAGCGTATGGAAAGAATGGTATAGCAGAGATATAATAGGTTGACATTTCCAGCCAACAGATGTACAGAAGCCCTCCTACTGTACTTACAAACATTCAACTAACAAACAACACTTTCCGCCCTGACTTCTGGTTTGCAGCAGCTGTTACTGGAAGCTGCTCAGGAGTATCCCCAAAGCTACACAGTGAAACTAACGATATCCCAGATGAAACTGACAACTACAGCTATAGAGGTGGTAGTGGTGGTACTGTACATACCAACAGACCACTGGAACCTAATTTGTTTGTAAATAGGGGAGCGGATTTGTATGCCTGCCATTGTTGCAATCCAAATATTGATAGAGAGACGATTTGAAATTGAGAAGGATTATATACAGCATGAACTCAAATATTTTGGCCACCTAATGCGAAGAGAGGACTCTCTGGAGAAGACTCTGATGCTGGGAAAAATTGAAGGCAAAAGGAGAAGGGGAAGGGGAAGGCAAAGGATGAGTTGGTTAGACAGCATCACCGATGCAACGAACATGAAAATGAGCGAACTCAGGAAGATAGTGGAGGACAGGAAGGCCTGGCGGGATATGGTTCATGGGATCACGAAGGGTCGGACGCGACTTAACGACTGAACAACAACAAATATACAGCATGAGCACAGTAAGCCATGAAAGTCTTGACCAGGGCTGACGAGGTGGGGGAGCTAGTAAAGTCTGGAAGGGGGCCTTGGGTCCGACTATGTTGCATACATTTTTGTCTTGTGTAAAGGTTTTTAGCTGGCCTGCCCTGGGGGGGGGGGGAGCAAATGCAACAACAACAACAACAGTATTTATATACCGCTTTTCAACAAAAAGTTCACAAGCGGTTTACAGTCAAAATCAAATGATTAAATGGCTCCCTGTCCCAAAAGGGCTCACAATCTAAAAAAGATGCAGAAGAACACCAGCAACAGCCACCAGAAAAGAGACTGTGCTGGGGTGAAAGGGGGGCAGTTGCTCTCCCCCTGCTAAATATAAGAGGAGCACCCACTGAAAAAGTGCCTCTTGCCCAGTCAGCAGGGACCAAATGCATGTAAACATGTTCTAATCCTTTGTGTTTTGTTTTTTTTAGCAACTGGACTGTTTATGAACACTGCTGGACTGCATAAATTTGCAGACATCATCCAGGTAAACATGTGCTTGCTTCCTCTCTTTGTAAAGGACTGAGGGGTTTATTGGGTGAAGGTTGTAGATATTATGTTGCAAATCAGCCTTTCATAAGGTCTTTGTAGCCTCTGTGCCATCACACGAATGGGACCTGTGCCTGTGTGGAGCCACCTTCAACAAATTCTGAACTCTAGCTAAGGCTTTTAGCAGTAGTCCTGTCCCCTGCTTGCAACGATGGGCACATGCTAGTGTGCATTCTTGGGACCTGGCTGGCTGCAGTCTTCCTGCTCAGTTCTTTTTTAACTCCCCTTTATTTGGCAGCCTTTGAGGAACGTTTCTCAAGTTCCGAGGCAAAAACCCTTTGGGCTGCACTCTAGTCAGGTTCATTTACTTTGTTTTATTTTTCGATTCTTTTTTTCTTTGTCTTTTACCTCACTGTTTTTATTTTCTTTGGTGTTTTTTTTTGTTCCGCGTGGAAGCTTGGAGCATGACCATTTAGGTGGTCTTTTCACCCCAGGTCTCTCCACTAATCTGGCAGAAATCTGTGGCACAATAGCACTCTTTCTAAAAGGTGCACTTCTTGTTGGAGGAGGAAACTCTACTCTTCAGGCTGCTGCCTGCAGCCACTGCTTACTGTTTCCTGGCGAGTCCTACAGGGTTGAATCCTGCACTCACTGCCTCGGTTCATAAAGCAAGTACATAAAAACCGAGCTCTTCAATTTAGTGCTGTACAGGCATGTGTCGCTTAACAACGGGAATACATTCTGAGGAATCCGTTGTTAAGTGATTTTGTCATTGTGCGAACATCGTAGAGTGTACTTGATCAAACCTAGATGGTATGGCCTACTACTGTATAGTAAATACAGGCGTCCCCCGCTTATTCAACTAGTTAGGAATGGGAGCACTGTTGAAAACCGGAAATTGTCGAAAACTGGATCCCAGTTTTTTTTAAGCTTAGAAGGAAGTAAGGAGGCAGGCAGGCATTCCTTACCGAGTGGCAAGCCCTTGTTGAGCAAGTGGGAGCTGCCCGTTGAAAGGCGCTTCAGGGGCAGAGCTCCAGTGGAGTCTTGGGTACAATCTGAAGCATGTGGTGGCCCTGTCAACTCCCCCCTCTTCCCTGAAGTAGCACAGGCAGTTTGCAAAGACGGACTCACACACACAGAGTGACTGGGAAGGAAGGAGAGACATGCCAGGTGATGCAGGTGGAGCGCAAGGCAGCAGGCGACGTTAATCTCGTGTTTCCTGCCAGGCACTTGAAAAATGGGTTCTGGTTATACCATAATCTTATGGGACCGCCATCGTATGTGCCACTGACTGGAACGTTGTTATGTGACGCATACCTGTCCTTTGGAACTTGTCCTTAAAAGTTTTAGTAGGGGTAGCATTTCATCTTTGGCCCCTCCTACTGTCCAAATAACTGCATAGTTCTCCAACTACTGGCAAAGTCCACTTCCTTGGGATTGGTGACAATTCCAGTTCAATCAGCCACTTCAGGCTTGAGATTAATTTCAGCTTCTTTGGTCTTTGCACAGAAACACCGTCAGGGCTATGGTGGCAAAAGTACAAGCATGCTTCCTGTGCCTCACCTTCCTATTCTACCTTTGCTCCTGCAAAGGTAAACAGCGCTCCGTGTTCCAGCTGCATGCTACGCGCTGCAGCAAGGAGAGTCATGCCGGCCACATGACCATGGAGGCGTCTTCGGACAACGCTGGCTCTTCGGCTTTGAAATGGAGATGAGCACCACACCCCAGAGTCGGACACGACTGGACTTAATTGTCAGGGGATACCTAGTTCCTTGGGATAGCATATTGTTGAAAGCTCACTCTGATAGATCAGTGGTTGACATCTGTACTGATGTTGCCCCCCCCCCGAATCAAGCCAGAATAGTACATGAGCTATTGTGCTATATAATGGTTGACAGAGATTTCCCCCTTAGTTCTTTCTTTATAAAGCAGTCTTTAAGAGGGTCGTATAAGTTCAGTTTTTAAAGATTATGCTTAGCATTAAGCTCTTATTTTAAACCAGTTTATTTTTAAAAAGAGAAACTGACTGCAGATGAAACATCAACAAATTTAATTTTTAAAAATCATTTATTTTTATACACCCTGAAAACAGCAAGTGCAGATGTTCCTGTATGCCTTTTGGAGTCATCATTTTTTGAGATCTTTGAAGTACCTGTAGTTCTTTTGTGGCCCACCAGGTGGTGATATGTCCCTATAAAAATATTTGAAGTTTCGTAGAATAGGATGTGCTCTATAAGCCTAACCAAGAACCACAGCAAAAACGCTGGTGCCTACATGCCCACAATCTCCTCCTTTTCTCAGAGTTTGAAAGTGTATGTCTGAGATCTCACGGATGAGGTGTGGGGGGTAGAAGGATTAGATGAGGGGACTGTGTGGGTCTCTGAGATCCAAGAGATGTCTTTGCTCGGTAGCAGTGTTTTATATCCCTCTCAGTTGCTCAATGATCATTGTATTTGGGGCCACCCCTGCGTAACAAGCATGGGATGGGGTGGAGATTGTCGTCTTGTAAGGCACATGGCTTGGATCACTCCAGTCGTCCAGGTTCACTTTTTGTTGTGCCATCTGTGTGCATTGAATGAAGCAGTTCCTGGAACGGAGCAGCACCTCCGAGGTGCTCTCTGTTTCAGGTAAGCCAGAGTCGGGATGGCCGGGTAGCATAGCCTGTAGGCTGAGCAAAGGTGTGGAGATTGTGCTGTAGGGCTGGATGACCTAGGATGCTGTCATCCCAGGGTGTCCTTTGACTCAAGGCAGGTTGAGGAAGACCTTTTTCCAGCTAATTGTGAAATTTCATCTTCCATCCTCCTCGTGTGTTTGAAATAACATTTCCTGCTCTGGACTTCCAGATGTTTGATGAGAATCTTAGAGCTGCTTGTTTGTTTTTGCACTGCAATCAGTTGTCCAACTTTTATCTATCTGTTTTTATCATTATAAAACCAGCTTCATTAAAAGACAGAGGAATGTTGTCCCAGGTGGAAGGGAAGGGAATAACAGGCCAATTCATAGATGGGTTAACAGAGACATTTGAGAAACTACCAAGACAGGAGGTGACTCGTTCCCCTGTGCTTGGTGCCCTCAGTGAACAGACTTCCTCAGCAGTAGGTTTTACCTGCAAATAGCTCATAGATGCTGAGGTGAGGTACTCGCAGCCTCCCATCTGATCGAATCAGTCTTGATGTTGAAGGTGACTCCTTCGGATCTGGGCTTTTGCATGATGATCATAGGATGTGCATCGGAATGGCTTCTGCTACGTGGGATCTGAGCACTTTATGAGATGCAGGAGGTCACATAGGAAATTGCTTTATACCGTCAGATCATTGGCCATAAAAATGCTAATAGTGTTGAATCTTCAAACTAGAGGTAATAAGGCCTCTATGAAGCCTACTTGTCTGTACTAACACTGACTAATGTGAAATGATGGCATTCCTATCCCCTGCCTGATATGAGAACTTTTAAATGCTGTAATTATTTATCCCAAAGTGGATTGAACTGTAAAATCATGTTGGCAAAATGGGAAATAAAATACATTACTGTACCAACAAATCCTTTTACATATAGTTATCCTGGGTTGAGTTTTCAGCCTGATTGTAGAGCTGAAGGTCATGGATGTGTAGTGGGGCAATCGGGAAAAGTACTCTATATACATAAGTCTTAAAATGTATGCCTTAAAATTGACCCTGAAAACCTGCGTCGACTTATACATGGGGCTTCTAAGAACAGCTGCTTGGTGGGAGGGGGGAGACTGGGCTGAGAAGCAGGACACATGGGGTGGGTAAAAAAAGAGCTATTTTACCTTGTTCTTAAGCAGCACAGAAACGGTGCTATTCTCCAAACAAGAAGAAAGAAAGGTAGAGGAGCTTATGGGAGTTGTCGGCTTTGTGAGGGCTGCTGCTATAGAAGTACAGTACTGTACTCCTCACAAAGCCTGCACCTTTCTTTCCTCCTGTTTGGAGAAGAGCTCCGTTTCTGTACTGCTTCAGAACAAGGTAAAATAGCTTGCTTTCTTCTTTGGAGAATTTCTGTTGCTGCCGCAGAGCAATCACTGGTTATTTTCAAAAATTCAAAGAATTTCATACACCCCTAAGTTTTACCCTCGACTTTTCCATGGGTCATAGCAAATTCCATGATTTTTGGCTTAAAATTGCCCTTGACGTATCCATGAGATCGACTTATACTCGAGTATTTAAGGTATATTTTACTTCAATACCTTTTTGTTCTTCCTTTGTCACGCAGCAGACTTTTAGAAGGGCGACAAATCTTATTTACCATGCTAGGAAGCTCTGGTGAAATTTGTTCTGTTTACTTTTCTGTTTTTCTTCCACCTGGTATCTAGATTGTTTTTAACTTTGGTCTGCCAGAGGGGACACCCAGCTCGATACCAAGCTGTTCAGTATCCAAGTATTATAAGGTATGTGTAGTGGAAAGTTGGGGTAAGGCGTGTCCAATCCTTATACAGTAATGGGATTTGAGTAGATTGTGTTGCCAGTGTGGGATAGTGGATAGACTGCTGGACTAGGACCGGAGAGACGGACTGGAGAGACTTTGAGTCAAATCCCCACTCAGCTATGAAGGTTGCTTGATAGCCTTGGGCCCAGTCTGTTATCTCTTAGTGCAACCTACCTCTCAGGTAGGTTACCCTTATTGTGCAGATAAAATTGTTGCTGAGAGGGAGGGGAGAGGCATGATCATGTATGAACTTCTTGGAGAAAGGGGGGGGGAATAAGCATGTAAGAAATATTTATACTTTCATTTGTGAAGTATTGGACCAAAGCCCCTTTCCCTGTTAATATGTTTCTAAAATCTGCCTTGTTCATTGCTCAGATGGCATAGCGAGCCCTGCTTGCAGCTCCCTGGTGCCTTAGGCTGGCTACAGGGAGTCGTCACTGAGTGTATTCTTTCCTTCTGTGGGGAATGCAGTGCCAAGCCGATGGTGATGAATGTAGCATAGGTGTCTTTATCAGGGTCCCTTCTTTCTCCAGGTTCACATTCACCCTGACACAGGCAATCAGAAAAAGAGGCAGAGGACAGATCTATGGAGTTCATCAGCCACTAAGAAACAAGGTGAAGGCGTGATGCTCAATCCATGCAAATCATTCAGCCCCGTTTTCTTCAGCTCGGATGATTGGCTGTCAGGAGTGCCAGTCCAGCAACCTCCTGGAAGAGTTGTCCTCTCGCCTCACTTGGCCAGGGCAGTTTGCAGCTCAGCTAGCTTGTGTGAAATCCTTGTCAGGACTGTAATTATGTTGTCTAGATATGCGTCCAAAATGGATGTTTTCAAAGGATTTGGATTTGAGTGAGGCAAGCAAGAACTAGGGAGGCAGGGATGACTAGAAATGTCAAGACAAAACAAAACACAAAAAACCAGTGGCGTGGAGTTACATGTCAGGGAGGGGCTGTGGCTCAGTGGCTGAGCACCTGCTTTATATGCAGAAGGTCGCAGGTTCAGTCCTTGACATCTCCAGGTTGACAGAGCAAAATCCATGTCTGAGTCCCTGGAAAGCTCCTTTCAGCCATTGTCCACAATACTGCATTAAATGGACCTAACACTGCCATCAGGTAGCCATCGGGGTGGGGAAGGAAACCAATAAGACTTCATCTTGCCTAGCCTCCTGCTGCCTGCTTCTGATTCTCCAGACCCTGCCTTAAAAATCCCCGCAAATGATGGCTAGAAACATCAATTTTAAATACAGGCAGAGACCTGTTGGTAGCAAACGTTGCCCTTGAACACAGAATAAATACAACAAATGCACATCAACCAGTTTTAAGGTAAATATTTCCTCCCTGTGAGAAGATGTATTCACACCTTCAAGCTGTATCCAAGTATGGTGACCACTGACCAGCGTCTGACATAGATTCCATTCTTTCCCAGAGAGGGTGCAACTCGCACTTTGGGAAACCCTGGTGCTTGGTTGTGTGTAGGATGACTACTCATGATCTGTGTAAGGCTGTTTGTGCCTCTCCCTCCTTCTGAAATCGTAGGTCACAAGTCTGCCTTGTGCCTCGAGCGAGAGAAACTTTCATTCCAGCCTGAACTTCCTTCTTTCCACCAACCTCTCAAGCAACTGGTTTTGTTTTACTTTTACCTTTTGATTCTCTGGGTTGTGCAAGCAAGAGGTGGGCAATTCATCAACTGTGTCTATGTCTGCGCAGGGCTTTAACTGACGCGGTTTTCAGTGTTCCCTCCTGAATGCATCTGTGCTCGTATCATGATGCACTTGTGCCAGAGAGCTCTGCTAGTGAAGCCACACCCCTTAGTTGGGGTGGATGCAAACAGAAGCAAAACAGACTTGCTGGATTTTTTAAAACGGGTGTTAATAATGTGTCAAATTGGAGCTTTCTTTCCTTAAAACGGAGTGGCTTTTTGTCGGGTTAATTCAACTTCAGACTTTTCCTTTCCCAAGATATCTTGTAGTTGTAAAGGAAGTCAAGGCTCCAATCTTGGCTTGACCCTTGTCCTTGACTGTAGGTTATCAAGTCAGTTCTACATCAGCTTTTGAAAGAATCACGTTACTGTTCTTTGTCTCACAGTGCGATCCTGTGCACTGCCCCGGGACAGGGTGTCGCGCAAGTGCCGTAAAGCAGCGCCCCCCAACCTCCGTGGTGTCGGGGACCGGTATCACGGAGGTTTTTTTTTTTCACGGACCGATGGGGGGGCGCCGATGCCACACCCCCACGTGACATGAGCTGCGCGCAATCAGCGTGGCTCCAATCAACCCCCCCCCCGCCGGTTTAGGGCCTATTTGGAGCCGTTCGAGCTCCAGGGCGGGCGTGAGGGCCGAAGCAGCGTGGCGCCGAGGTGAGCCCCTTCACCGCCCCGTCCGGCCCCCACCCTGGGGCCCACTGCCCCAACCCCGAGGACGCTCCTGGCCGAGTGGCCTGGTCTCGGGCCGTGCCCCGGTGGTTGGGGACCCCTGCCATAAAGCACTTGCGCGACACCCGGAGAGCAAGCAGTGGCTGCGTTGTAGCCTGCGCTGCTCGCCCTGCTGTCTCCCCGGCCCTGCGCCTGGCGGACTGGGTAAGTTCTACGCCGGTCGGGGCAGGGGAAGGCGGACTGGGCGGTGAGGGAGGGCAGCCATAGGCCGCCCAGGACCTGGAGCGGACAGGGATACCGGGGGCCGAGATCCCCGGTATCCAAAGCTCCCTCCAGGCCCCAGGTACGCCGACACGGCCGGCGTGAACGTACACGAGCTCTGGAGCTCGTGTACATTCGAGGAGGCCCATCCTGTCGCTAAATTGATACCTTCTGTACGTCTTGTAAGACACTAAAATTTGGAGGGTTGCCTCTCACTTTCAGCATTTATTCACAGAGGGATGTGTCAGTCAGGAGCAGTGGCGCCGTTTCCATGAGGCAAGAGCAAGGTAGACTGAGAAGATGGTGACTTGCTTGAGGACAGCCAGTGGGTGCCTGGTGGGTTGGTTGGGAATTTGAATCTGGATCTCCAGCAGCAAGCAGAACACTGTCCACTGGCACAATGTCCTTTGCTTGAACTGCGGAAGAACTCTAAACACTTCTGCCTCGCTGTCTTTGGTACAGGAAAGATCCTGAGCTACTGGTGTTTCAGCCCTGGATACACCATGCAGGAGTTGGTTCGTCAGGGAGTCCGAGCAATCATTCTCACAAGTGGCACCCTCTCCCCACTTTCCTCTTTTACTATGGAAATGCAAATGTAAGTTTCTATCCTTTGCATGTATGAAACAGGCAGCTGAGTTACAATATGATGCGGATCCAACCCTGCCCTAAGTTTGAATGAACTTCGGAAAAGTCTAGGTTGCACTGAAAGAGGACTTCCAGGTTTAACCACCCAGTTACCTTGGTGTAAAGCATGTGATGCTTTTGTTCTCTGTCATAGGAGATGGTTTTGACAAGGTTCTGAAGAAGAAGTGTCATCACTTGTTATATAACATTAGTGGCTGCTTTCATAATCCAGGCGGCACTGGGTGAAAGAGATACTGCTTAAGGATAAGCTATACAGCTTGTAACATGTTGGTCATCTCTGAAGGACTTTCTCTTTTTAATTTTTTTATTTCATTTTATAAAGGAAAACAAAAAAAATACATATGCATAGATATATGTAAATATTTTGAATAGAATATACTGTTTAAATAATTGACATGTGAAAAGGGGGGGAATCCATAAGTAAATTAATATGTATTAAAAAAAAAAAAAACCCCAAACACCCATGCTCGTGAAGTTAAAAAGAAAAGATATTAAAACAATCGAAACAATGATTTTTTTCTACATACTTCCCGCAGTGGCATGTACATCAAACACATACTTCGAGAAATGGCTTCCAAATATTCTCAAAAATATCCAGTCTCAGTTGTCTTCGGTATGCCATTCGCTTAAGGACTTTCTCCTTTGCTTTAGACCTTTCCCAGTTTGTTTAGAAAATCCACATGTTATTGAGAAGCACCAGATCTTGGTGGGTGTCATACCTAAGGGACCCGATGAAGGTCTGCTGAGCTCCACCTATGAAAAAAGGTAATTCTTTTATTGTGTTTCTGTTTTGCTTTCTACAAAAAGTATAGTCCAAGCAACATGCTAACATAAATGTTGTCTTCCATGTGAGACCGCCTACCCCTGAGGGTCATCTGGGAGGCCCTCCTATGGGTAGCCTTACCAGATCCCCCCCAATGCAGGGGGGGACAGAAGCGATACTGGCCGGTACACGGCCGGGACTGGGGGCGTGGCCGGAGGCGGGGACTTCCTCCCTCGAGGCTGGGAGCTCTCCGGAACAGCCCGAGTGAACTCGGGCCGTTTCGGAGAGCTCCCAGTCTCGCGCAAATACGCGACGAGGCTGGGAGCTCTCCGGCCTCGTCACAAATACGCGACGAGGCTGGAGAGCACCTAAAAAAGTCCCAGCTGGCCGGGACAATGAGGAGACCGGCCGGGAGCCCGGGATTGGGCTCCCGAACAGGGATTGTCCCGGTCATTTCCAGGACTATGGTAAGGCTACCTATGGGTGCTGCTGGTTTCTGGGGCTTGACCAGTGAGAGCAAGAAGGGGGATGGCTTTCCCAATAGCAGCACCTCAGCTATTCAGCACTTTCCCACTGAATTAGAACGGAATCCTCCCTATTGGCGGCTTAAGACTTTTTTTACGCCGGCTTGCTTTTGCCTTTAAAAATTATTAGGCTGGTTGCTTTTGTGGTTGTGTTTTGTTTTATGTCTGTGTTTTGTTGTATTTGTTGATGGTTTTATTGCCTTTAAATATTTATTGTTAGCTGCCTTCATTCTCAGGTTGTCCAAACAGAAAGGCGGGATATAAATGTTTTGAGATAAATAAAAAAATATTGATATAAACACTAATAATTACTATAAAAAGACATGAAACTGCAGCCATAATAATAATGCCTAGCATTTGTATTGCACTTTCAGGTGTTCAAAGTGCTTTACGTGATCAGATCTCCTGTTTTTAAAAAGATTAATTGTAGCCACCAAAGTTTAATATTAGTCAATATGAGTGCAGCACCTAGAGCAGGGGTTCTCAGCCTGTGGTATGTATACCCCTAGGGGTATGCGGACCGCAGGTTGGGGGTACGCGAGATGCTCCCTGTTATCAGCTGCTGCGATCAGCTGCTGATAACGGGCAGCAGAAAAATGGAGAAAAAGTGTTTTTTTCTGGCCTGTGGCGCAGCCGAACTGGTTTTCCAGCTTGCAGCGTGAGCCAGAGAACCTGCTCAGCCGCACCGCAGGCTGGAAAAATGGGTAAATTGTCCCCGTAGCTCTTCCTACCTTTTCTCACAGCCGCCGCCATGTTGGATCTCACGAGATCCAAGATCGTGGCGTGAGAATTGGGAGCCACGATCTTGGATCTTGCGAGATTTGGGGTTTAACTGTGGTTTTTTTCCTCATGCCATTTTTCTAATGGAAATCCTCCTTTCCTGAAGCTTTTTGCCTCCAGAAAGGCAAATTTCTGTGGGGCAAAGCACAGAGGTACCCATATGGGTTACCCCTGCAAGCCAAATTGTAGCTTGCAGGGGAGGGGAGATTATCAGAATTGGTTCAAAAAGAAAATGACTACCTGGGGGGACTCTTTAAAACTCTTTAACTCTTTAAAAAGCAGCAGGAGATCCAATCCCAGATCTAGTTTGGCTTTCAGCTTCCCTTGAAATTCCTTGAATGTTTTGCTTGAGAAGAAATCACCAAATTTGCTTCACATTCCACTTGAGGGGGAGTTTTGGTAGTATCTCTCCCTCTGAGCCTATTCTTGTGTTCACACTTGGAAGTAGTAATTGGTGTGGACCTCAACAAGAGGATTTGGTAAAGGGAAGCATTTTAGACATAAAGTCTGCACTGCTGTGTTTCATTATGCTGGAAAACGAGCAGTTTTTCCCCACGTTGATCAATAAATTGCTAGAGGCTGGAATAAAGTAGACTTGAAGATAAAACAACACTTGTTGGCGTCTCAGATCATTTTCAGGAATTGAGAACTTGACAGCATGAGTATTCTGAGTTGATATTTTACATTATTTTTGTAAGGAACAGTTTACTTAGAAGCTGACATGTTCTTAAGAAAATCCACAGTAGACTGGGGTCAGCTTAGTCAGTCTGAGATAGCAAATTTGTCATCACTGCACTGTAATGACTTCCCACAAATTTGCAGTTAACAATAAACACAGTTTGTCTTGGGAAGTACCGCTAGGTGCTCATCGCCTACACATTTCTTTCTTTTTTGGAGATGGACTGCAGAATTTTCCAGAACCAAAGAGGAAGTTCAGGAAAGAGATTCTGTGGAAATACTTCCCATTCAAGTTATCTGAGAGAGAATAACTCTCCTAGGGAGCAATTTCTGACTAAGGGATGATGGAGGACACTGTTTAGACCAGGGGTCCTCAAACTACAGGTAGATGCCCCAGGTAGATGCCCCAGCCCACGAATCATTTTGGTCGCTCTCTTCTGCACCTTTTCCAGTTCCACTATATCCTTTTTGAGATGCGGAGACCAGAACTGGACACAATACTCCAGATGCGGCCTTATCATCAATTTGTACAACGGCATAATAATATTGGCCGTTTTATTCTCAGTCCCTTTTTTAATGATCCCAAGCATGGAATTGGCCTTCTTCAGGAACTGGTTGAAGACCAGGAAACCAGACTCTGTTTCCTAGTCTTCAACCAGTTCAACTATGGAGTTTTTTCAGGAGCCTTTGATGAGGAACCGTGTCAAATGCCTTCTGAAAATCCAGATATATAATATCCATGGATTCTCCCGCATCCACATGCCTGTTGACCTTTTCAAAGAATTCTAAAAGGTTTGTGAGGCAAGACTTACCCTTGCAGAAGCCATGCTGAGTCTCCCTCCCACGAGTCTTCACTCGCTGTTTCCTGGTCTTCAACCAGTTCCTAATCCACAAGAGGACCTGCCCTCTTATTCCCTGACTGTGGAGTTTTCTCAGGAGCCTTTCATGAGGGACCGTGTCAAACGCCTTCTGAAAATCCAGATATATAATATCCACGGGTTCGCTCGCATCCACATGCCTGTTGACCTTTTCAAAAAATTCTAACAGGTTTGTGAGGCAAGACTTCCCCTTGCAGAAGCCAAAGCTGCTTTGGTTTCCCCTTTTGGCAGTTTTTCAGGCATTTCAGATCAGTTGGACAGGGAGGAAAGGGGATTGTCAGAGGAGGAGGTGGAGGCACTTTCTAACGACCATGGATGACTGTTTCTGTCCTCTTAGCAAGGGCAGTTCTTGCAGTTGTTTGAAGACAAGTCAGAGGCCCTGATATCTTTGAACCTACAGGGAGTAAAGTCAGTGTTTTCTACCAGGCCCTCCTAAGCTGCTGAGCGTCCCTTTTCCTGAGTTTTTTTTTATGGAGTCTGCAGAACAAAATGGACCACCCTGGCAAAAGGGAAAGCCACCTTATGCATGGCTAACAGGTTATATTTGATCCCTGACTCTACCGTGCATCTACTGGCCGCACTGTACAGCAGTTATGCCGAATGAGGGGGAAGATGGTCCCGAGGACCCCTGAGCGAGATGGATCAAAACAGCTTTATGAAGGGGGGTTGCAGAGGCATCAGCTCCCTCCTTGTGACCGTTGGCCACCAGTTCAGTTTTTGCCATGGCCACGTATCTCTAGGCAGAAGAGCGTGCAGCATTTGAAGTGACTACCAGACCCATCAGTGATCCTTATGACAGACAGCACTTTTGATGCACTACAACTCTCGTCCAGAGCCATGGTATCCAATGTGGTGGCCAGAAGGAATATATGGCTCAGGGCATGGACAGTGGTTTTACAGTTTGCATTGGAGACCTAGTTGGAGATTCACTGGGCTGTATCCTTATTGAAACCAGCGATAAGAAGAAAGCCCTGCCCACATCCCATAAGGAAAATGCTAAACTATGGCAGTCCTCTTGTTCCCACAGGGGCTCCCCAAGGGCACATGGGTTTGTGTCTTCCAGGTTAAGAACATAAGGTTCAACTGGCAGGTCTTCAAAGGCGGCGGCGGCAAAGAACAGCACTGCCGTTGTTCTGGATCTTCCCAAGCTCTTTCCTTTACCAAAGGGCAAAAGGAACAACCCTCAACATGACACACCAGGCGCAGCAACAGCATACCCATGGGCAGGCACCTCAGATTTGTCCATGTGTGGTCCAGCACAACCTTCGATGCCTGGGTCTTGGAGACGCTTGCCCTGAGTTTGCACCATGGAGTTAATCTCTAAGCCATCCCCGTTCCCCAGATTCAAGAGTTGGTCAACTTCAAGACAATGCTGGCAGTAATCCAATACCTGCTGGAGGTCCAGACCATAGAACCAGTTCCCAGGGACCAGAGGAGAAGGGGTGCATATTCAATTCTATTCTTGGTCCCCAAGAAAACTGGGACATGAGGGCAGCACTGAATCTAAAGTGGCTCAACAAGTTCGTGAGAGAAAAGTGGGTCAGAATGGATACCCTCAGATTTAGTATTTCTGCTCTGAACAGAATGGAGTTCATGGTATCCACCAGTCTGTAAGATGCCTATTTGCATGTCCCCATCAGGGAGGCTTATTGCAAGTACTGTATTTGCGTTTTGCATTCAACCACCCACACTTTCAGTACAGGGCCCTTCCATTTGGTCTTGTGTCAGTACCCAGAGTGTTCACAAAAATCTGGTGATACTAGTGGCCCTTCGCAGGAGCTCAGGCACCTACCTTCATCTCTACCACAACAACATTCTCTTATGCTCTCCCTCCTACGAGAAAGGGATAAGGGATGTACAGACTACGTTGCAATGCTTCAGAGAGCATGGGTTCGTAAGTCTGGAAAAGAGTTCTCTGAAGCCCGTCAAGTTCCTGGAACACCTGGGAGTGGTCCTGGGCACAGAGAATATATGCATTTGGCTATCAGAGGAGAGGCAATGCCAGCTGTCATCAGTGCTAGTCGAAGTTCAGAAGGCCAAGAGGGTGAATCTGTTATACTTGACCCATTTCATGGGCCTAATGGTTTCTTGCCAGGACATTGTGGAATGGTCATGGTTCCCCTCAAGGGAACTCCAGCAACTGCTGCAACCCTTTCAGGACCTGATCACCTGGAAACAACAGAGGGGGATGTTTGTTCCCAGGAGTGTCAAACAGTCCCTGCAGTGGTGGATGATCCTAGGAAGGCTGACTAAGGGGACCAAATTGGATATGCCGCATGGGGCTGTGATTGCGCTGGATGCCAGTCTAGTGGGGTGGGACATCCACACATGGGGCAACTTGGGGAATGTGGTCTCCACAGGCAGCTATGAAGGGCATCAACTGGCTAGAACTGAGGGTGATATCACTGTGCCAAGCAGGCTGACTCCTGAGACTGTTGTTGGTGCAACCCTCTTTTTTCTTTTGTTTGTTGCACAGAACATGGAAAATATGAAGTCCCTGCTCAGAGACCCTTCGGTAGGCAAGATGGGGGAGCGAGCAAAGGTCAGGGACACTGAGAGAGTAGTGAGAGTGGGTTAGGAAGAAGGCAGTGGAAGGGCAGAGATGAAGGTTGTTTGGCAAAGCTGCTCACCTAGAGGTAGCTTGACAGAAGAGGGGAAGTCTGTTCCAGGATGTTGGAGGCAGATACAGCCAGGACCAGACTGTTGACAAACTTTGACGACCCTTAAGCTTTAAAGTTTGTCATAGGATAAATATTTATCCCTGTGGTCAGATATGAAGAAAAGAAAACTTGGGCAAGAAGCATGATTTCTGTAAAAGAATGAGTCGGGCACTGCACTCATTTCCTGCCCCTTCTTTTAAACCTATCAACAAAATATATTGTTATAACTCTGTACTTTTATAATTTCTGGATATAGTTGGGTAGGAAATCCAAAGAAACAGAAGGTCCTGTTCGTTTTGTTTTAATGAATGGATTTTCACTAGAAGACAGTATGGAAAACATTAGGTGAGAGAATAAGAAATGGAGATAGTTGTGCTTCAGGATAAAATAGTGAGAAACATCATTCTTTTAGTTTGGTTGTGGTGGGGGCCACTGCGCAGTCTTAACTACTCTCCCCATCCTTGGCCCCAAAGGGAAGCTGGGTATTGATGCTGTTTGGGTTTTCTCGTTTGCAGGTTTTCAAAAGAGTGTCTGTCTTCTCTGGGGAAAACTATAGGTAAGACTGGAAGGTGTCTTGTTCCAACTCGGGGCTGAAGTCCACAAAAGGCAGGAAAAGGGCTTCAGGATTGGGGTAGCTGGGAGCTGAAGTACCAGGTCACATATAGGTATGAATAAGCAATAAAGTAGATCACAGATGGATATTGCTCAAATAGCCAAGCAACACAACTGTGGCCTCTGCAGTGATCTGCCATCAACGGATGCTGTAAATACAGAAATGTGTCCTTGGTCTCATCATGGAAGAGCTTGTGCCTGTTAGAGTGAACAGTACTGGACCAAAACTCTGACTCGGTGTCTTATAAACATTCATGCCCTGTCTTTATCACCATAGTTGACCTACAGCAGCTAACAATTGAAGCAGAATGAAGCGCAAGAAATGAGCAATTGTGTGTGTGTGTGTGTGTGTGTTTTTAAAGGAAGCTAAAATCAAGCAGTTCCAACCTAGCAGTTCCAACCTAGTAGTTCCAAAGCATGTTAATGCGAGTAGATAAATAGGTACCGCTTGCGGGAAGGTAAACAGCGCTCCGTGTTCCAGCTGCATGCTACGCGCTGCAGCAAGGAGAGTCATGCCAGCCACATGACCACGGAGGACAACGCTGGCTCTTCGGCTTTGAAATGGGGATGAGCACCACACCCTAGAGTCAGACACGACTGGACTTAATTGTCAGGGGTCACCTTTGTTGTGTCGTTAAGTCGTGTCCAACCCTTCGTGATCCCATGAACCATATCCCGCCAGGCCTTCCTTTACCTTTACCTAAAATCAAGCCAGAGTCCACAACTTAAATGGCCCAGCAGTACCACCCAACCATCACCAACCAGCAGCCAATCATCACTCTGTCCCAAAAGCAGAATGAAAAGGGCAGGTTTTCAGACAGACCTGAAAGAGTGGAATAGGGGCCAACCAGGCCTCTTTGGGGAGGGCATTCTACAGATTAATGCTAGGGGCCAACCAGGCCTCTTTGGGGAGGGCATTCTACAGATTAATGCTATCGCCAAAAAGAATGTGGTTCCAATCGGGAGCTTATTAATAGGGACTGTAAGGGAGCTTCCTATTTTTATGTATGTTCATTCCCTCCTCTAAGCTGCTGTAACTTCTTAAAGGATGGGCACTTCTTAAAGGATGGTCTGCCCCAGCACGGCACAGACGCACCTCAGGAGAAGGGAACTTTTGTCCCCTTCCCCCAGTGTAAGCGGTGCAGGCCGCAATGGGCCTCCTTGGATGCACGCCAGCTCTGAAGCTGGCATGCATCTGGGGAGGCCATGTAAGACTGACCCAGGCTGGGAAGGGGCATAGGATATTGACTCATCTCAGCGCTGATATCCCCGCCCCCTCCCAGCCTAGGCCGACCAATGACCCAACTTCCTCGCCACCCCATCCTTGCCCTTGCACCGAGTGGCCTAGGTCTTACCAAGGTCATCTGGTGCAGGTCCAGGCCGCTGGGGGAGTGAGCGGCACAGGCTTCTGCGCCAGCACCGCTTACTTTCCGGGTGCCGAAAATGTACTTTACGGCACATTTATGGCACCCTAGGCCGCCGGAGGGCTCACTCCGCTGGCCTATAGTTGCGCAGGATTGCGCTGCAAGACCCTAACAGCCAGTCAAATTCAAGCACCAGCATGTCCACCACTTCAGCTTGCATTCATTTGCAACATATGTCTTGTTCTGGTGCAGATGGGAGGCATTCCCTAGTGACATCACACTGTTGGTTAGTTGGACATCAGACAGACATCAGATTAGACATCAGACTGTTGGTTAGTCTAGAATTTAGATGCATTAGGTTTTCTAGTCACATCATGTCCTGTCTGCCAGGGACCTCCTGAGATGTTTGTCATCAGACAAACTCATGAGTTGTACTCATCCGGAACAGTAAGTGGTGTCAGAAGAGAGAATGTAACGCCAGATATATAGATGGTCTGCTTTGAAACATGGAGATATGGTGTTGCTGTTGTACATATTGTTTATACCAGTTTCAAAAGCAAAAAGGATCAATCAGTGCCCCTTAGAAGCTTCCAGTCCAAATTGGGGCAGAGGAGGGCAGGAAGGCAAGGGATAAAAATGAACAAATGTAGTTAAATGGGACTCATGCTTAGCTATAGTTAAGGATGAGGATTAAGCCAAAAGGTGAGTTGAAGAGGGATCTGAATGAGTGGCAGAATATTTTGTTTGGGGAGAAACTTTCATGCATAATGGACAGGAAATGGGTGGAGTTATTTCGGAAGGTCAGGAGACATTTGGTGGCTGAGGATGGTAAAGCTACAGGAGTGAAGACTACAGGCAGCTTGAGATATGTCAGGAGGTAATAGCAAAAGAATACATGGAGAAAATGAAAGTTGTATAAGGCTGTCTTGGCACTGTCATCAAGGTGATCTTGACTGCAGCCGCATAAGTGTATTTGTTTTATTGCAGGTAATCTTGCTCGAATCATACCACATGGGCTGCTTGTGTTCTTCCCTTCATATTCTGTCATGGATAAAAGCCTGGAATATTGGAGAGTATGTTCTGTTTTTCCTTCAGCATAGGCTTCAGCGTTCGGCATCAGATTCTTGGGCATGAGCACGTGTGTGTGTGTGTGTGTGTGTGTGTGTGTGTGTGTGTTTGGCAGTTCACGTCAAAAGCCTGTTTATGTTGTTGTTCAATATATACTAGAACAAAGATCAAACATTATAAAGAGGTTAGGGAGTATGTGAATTCTGAATGTCAGGATGACCGTGAGCTCTGATGAGCCAAGGTGTTAGGTACGATGTATTCATGACCAAAGCCTTGAACGTTCATCAAAGAGGGAAGAATTGAGCAATGAACCCTGGCAGAGAGCAGCATGTTGATACTGTCCAAGAAGTAGATGGTAAGAAGGCGACATTCTCATGAGCCTGGCAGCAGGCCCTGCTTCAAGGGCCTCTCATATGGAAGGTTTTACTCCTGATTTATGTGTGCATTTATTGTTAATTGCACATCTGTTAAAACCAGACAAATCCAAGTCTGAGAAAGAATTAGCTTGACTTGTTTTACTTCATTATACTGAAGGCAAAGTCCCAGTCATGCAGGAACTGGCTCTTCTGCTAGTTATCAACATCAGCTGGCAGGCAGGATGTATGTCGTCTTAAGCGGTAATGTTTCATTCTTCTGTGTTTGCCATCGCACTGCTGCCTGCCGTGCCTGTAACCTGATGAAGTTCGCTGCATGACGAACGAAACATTGTTTTAATCTAGTTTTAATCTATGTTTCATTACTTTTTAACTGGTTTTTTAACGTAATAAACAGGTTGTTTTATCATGGCTTTTAACTCCGTAACAAACGTTTTATCTTCTGCTATCAAACAAAATACTTCATTATTTCTCTTTTCATTTCATAAACAAATTTAAAGGGCACCCGATGCAGTTCAAACGTTTTCATTTTTTATGACTGGGAAGTTACTGGAGTATGCCATTGACTTGCAACTGATTTTTTTTTTTTTGGCCATACTTAAGAAGGTCCAAAAGAGAGTGTAATGTTCCATTTTTAAAGCAGTGTGATTTTTTTTTTTTTGCATTATCAAATTATAACAGTTGGACAATACTTGTTTTAGTTGTGGGGGACAGAGAGGGAAGAGGTATGATTAGAGAAGAAATGGATGATGTCAAAGGAGCCCCTGAAGATCTGAAATCAGCTCTGTCATTTGATGGACCTATAAGAGCATGGCTAAGGGAGGAGAAATCAAGTAAATGAAACGGGTTGGGTGGCTATAGCTGACATAGTTAAAATATCATATCCGAATCCACCCTCGGCCATACCTTCCAGTTAGGACTTAGCAGTTGGACCATCTTCTCAAGGAGTTAACACTATATTAAAACGATTGAAAGTTTTCAGGCTGAAAAGCCGTGTTCCAATTAACTTTTAATTGTTTTAATATGGATGCCAGCTGTGAAAGCCAGAGTAAGTTAACTCGCTGTTTCACAACTGACTGATGGTTTCCAGTTGGTGACGAAATGGCAGAGGTAAGTGTAGATTGTATTGTGCCCTGTTGGTATTTGTTGTCATCTCCCTCCCTCTCTGTTTTCCTAGGAACATGATTTTGCTGGAAAAATAGAAGCAGTGAAGCCAATGTTTGTGGAACCAAGAAACAAAGGAACTTTCACAGAGGTTGGCAAGGCTTTACACTGTTATATAGTCTAGTTTTCCTGAGGAACTGCTAAATTCCCTTCATTTAGAAGCACTATAAAACTGTTACTTTGGCTGGCTTTCAGTTGCCAGAGTTCTTATGTGTCAGTGAATGAAATCAGAGATCCTTACAAAACGCTGCTTTTTGGTAGAATGTCTTCAGTAGATTCCTGAAGGCAGATAAGGAGAGGACTTGATGGAAATCCAGAGACATCAGTAATATCTCATTGTAGCTTTGCTATATTTTAACAAGATTTTTAAAAAATCAAAATTTTAAAAATCCCCTATAAATATTGTTAATTGCTCCGAGTCCTCAAGATGTTGTTGACTAAAGGTCTAATAGCTTTACTTGGCTTGTCAATGTCACACTGACCCAGACATTATTCTCCTTGTAGGTCCTGATCATATTTCTTTCTCTCATCTCCTTCTGTTACTTTTACAAGACAAATACTCTCCAAACAAAACTGATAAAACTGATGCTGACTTTTTCCCTGTCCAGACCTCCTCAGTTGCACTTCATCATGTCTGTATTGTGGTCTCTCTCCGGGATAGTGCTCTGTTCTCCATCTCTTCTTGAGCTTTTAGTGCTCTAGCTTGTTGTATAGTTGTGTTTACTTTGGTCATAAGCCCTGTGTCCGGTGGTAAGGAGCAGATCAAGAATGGATTAACTTCTGCAAGCTGTTAGGGATAATACTGTTAAGTCATGCTTGGCAGTTGAGATCAGTCCTTGCTGGACTGGTGCATAGGAAACACCAGTGGCAGGATCAGTGCATAACATAAGAACATCAGAAGAGCCCAGCTGCTGGATCAGGCCAAAGGCCCATCTAGTCCAGCTTCCTGTATCACACAGTGGCCCCACCAGATGCCTCGGGGATAACTCATCTAAGTAAGACTTGGCTAGAGTGCTTTCAGAGTTGAACACAGAAGTTCAAGCTACTGTTCTTGTTTTAGCAAAACCAAGATTGACTGCTGATCCCTCTTGTAAAACAGAGAACAGGATGTGCTCAATCCCCTCCTTGATTCCTAGGCCTGGACCTGTAAGCGATCTAGCTATTTGAGTGGTCAGGAGACATTTCCAGACTTCTTAATTGAGCTTAGCTGGGGCAGCTTGGAGCATCTCCTAGCGTCCTGAAATGACTCCCCTAAACTAGTGGGAGCTGTGCAGAAACAGATATTCATTATTGTCCTGTGTTTCCTGGAGGGCATTCCAGACCCTTTGGGATACTGCTCTTCCTGGAGCAGCAAGAACAGTCCTTAAATTTGTCTCATCCTCCCAGGGGAAGGAACTATCATGCCCTTTCAGACCGGCTCTGCCTACCAGTAGAAAAACAAGGTTGGTTTGTTCCTAGAAGCTTTTGAATTGTTTTCGCTGTTGTTTCTAGGCCTTTTTGTCTCATCACTCACTCACTCAAATTCAGTTCAATCTGTCCAAGCAAGGATGACCATTTTATGTTGGTGGGGGGGGGGGGGGAATAGAGGTGAAGAAGATCCACAGGAAGGGTTAGGAGGTTGAGAGCCTTCCTTTTCCCATCCTTTTGGATTGGGCTATCAGCTAGAGATCCTGCTCCAGCCCAACAGCTTTTGCCACTCTCTCCTCCCTCTCTCTTGTGTTGGGAGGGTTGAGAGAATGCATAGGGAGAGAACATGATCTGCTCTAGTAGGCAGAGTCGCCTTCTTTCTATCTCAGCGTAAGATCTAGTGAGTGCAGCCAACCCTGCAATAGATAGGCTTCCTGCTGAGTCAGTCAACAGCTTGGTGTGAGCACTTTGCAGATAAGTGCATTACAGTCTCTGCACCTTCCTAGAAAATGCACTGGTCCAAAGGTTCATGACAGACGTCATTGTCAACCAGCAATAAGAACAGATGCACTGGAAGCCAATTGGCCAAGTTCTTCTGTGTCCTGTGAAGAGAGGCTTCTGTCCTCTGTCCCTACTAATGGGGGCAGCATTTATGAATCTCCATATCAAACACAAGTACTGATGCTTAAGTCCCAATGAAAGCAGCTAGTTAAATGCAAAGGGGTGTCCAGTTTCTTGAATCACTTGTTTATGCACATAGCTTGGTTTTGTGCAGCGTGGCAGCAAAAATCCCTTGAAGAAAAGAATTGATCCATAACTAAACCAAAGATTATTCTCCCAACTTGTGTCCTGTGTCCTTTTTCTTCCCTTTACTGGATCGTCCTAAGTTCCAGCTCAACCCTTGTATGGGGCTGAGAGAAAAGAGTGGTATTAAATCACTGTTTATCTTGGCTTGAATATCATTGCCAAAACATAAGAGTTCTTTCTCTTCTGTGGAAGCTGATGTCACTCAGTGCCTGCCGTGAGATCAGCAGGTTTCATGTAGCAAGGGGTGTTTCATTTCTATGATTGATGAAACATAGTGAACAGCATTCTGAAATCCTAGTTTCTATGTCTGTGATCAGAAGGTGGGTGGCTAGTCCTGTTTTATTTATCTCCTAGGTAATGGATGCGTATTATGAGAAGATTTTCTGTCCCAAGTCCAACGGTGCTATTTTCTTGGCTGTGTGTCGGGGAAAGGTACGTGTGAACCCAATGTGTCTGCTTGAAGGTGAAAGATATGTGCAGAAGACAGCCTTCAGAGACCAATGAGAGAAACAATCCCTTGTCACTTCTGTGGCCCAATGGTAGCTTGTGTACTGTAAAAACGTTACTAGATGGTAGTGATGGACAAGGTCCTGCAGATTGGCTTGAAGTAGGTGGGGCTATTCTCCCCCCCCCCCCAATCAAACCAGGAAGTAGCCCTGCTTATTCAGAGTCAATCCAAATGGATTCAGACTCTGTCACACCACTGATTGTGAGCATGATGGGGTCCAGTATCGCCCTTCCCCCTCGCTCCTCTTTCGTTCCCCCACAAGCTTCCTTTCCTTTGCAAGTCTACTCCATACCTCTCCTTTGGCATTATTGGCTTTGGTCTCCCTGATCCTTGGCTTAGTTTGTCTTCCATCTGGGACCACGTTCTAGTCCTCGGGCCATTCCCTGCGTATGGTTTTAATTCCAGTAAAACACACTTGGCAACTTTTTCTTTCCTTCACAGAAGTTAAACTGCAAAAATGTATAGTTACCTGAGGGACTCAACAGTTCCAAGCTATTATGTCAGCTTAGCCAATCAGAGGCTTCACCACCATGTAGGGAAAATCTTGACAATTCTTGTCCTAATTTGTAGTTGCAGCCATTTAATTTTGCTTTATTTTGTTGGAAGCTGCCTCAGCTTTGGAGAAGTGGGTTGTAAATATTTTATTTTTATTAAATGTCAGAATAAATGTACAACACAAATCAAAAGTATAAAATAACCAACATATATCAATTTAAAAAGCTGAACAAAATGTGCTATTGTGGACCAAATTGAGAAACTTGCATGAAAAATATTAATAAATTAAAAATAAACGAGTTACAGTTGGACCTCACTATCCGCGGGGATCCGTTCTGGACCTCCCCCCACGAATAGCGAGGATCCGCGTATACCGGTGTCCATGCTAAAAAACCCTGTTAAAAGGGGGGGACCCAAAGCCCTCCCCCCGCATCCTCTGGAAGCCTGGCATGACCACTGGGTGAGTGTTACGCCCCCTTTTTTGTCTCGGCAGTGGCACAATCCAGGAAGTGCTGTCGCTGTGACACCACACATCACCACCACCCCTTAAGCAGGTTGCAACCATTAATACTGGACTGGGGTGCCGCGACGCCCCAGTTTGGGTACTTCTGCCTTGGACTGAAAAATCCAAAAGAAATTCCTGTGACCTCGGAGCAGTCAAACAGAGGCACATAGCTCAAATGTTACTACTACCCTGCTGCAGTCTTAAATTCTGCCATTCATGCACAGTCACTGTGTAGAGCTGCACCTGTGGGTTCAACTCTGACTCAGTATCCACCATCACTTTGTCCCGTTTTCATTAGCTCCCAATTCAAAGTGCTGGTGTTAATGCGCCCTAAATGTGTCAGGATCAGAACACCTAAAGGACTGCCTCCTCCTCCCTTGTGCCGTTGTCTTCAGGGGAGGCTTTTGTTGTGTCCCATTTCCAGCAGAGATGAGCTGGATGAGTGGGTTCGCAGGAAAGGATGTTCTCCATGGCAGCACCTGGATTCTGGAGCACTTTGTGCTTGAAAACTAGTTGATTCTCCCACCCTCCACCTTCCATAATAAGTTGAAAACGCTGCCCTGTGATTTAGTTTTGATCTCCATTGGATCATTTTGTTGCTGGTGGATTTTCTTTGCTATCCTTTGTACCGTTTGATTGTTTTCAATTGGTTGTACATTTTACCCTGATTTTATATGACTGTTAGTCGCCATGTCCCATTTTGGAAATAGAAAGCCAGAATACAGGGAGGGGTTTGTACTTAAGTATAAATAGAGTACGGTAGGTCTTGCATTGAGTCAAATATGAATGCTTTTCCATTCATAGCCCTTAGACTATGAATTCTGTCTTCACAGTTCGCCGATATAAGACAAGGAGCTCTGCAGCGCCTTGAACCTTGCAGGATTTTGTCGATAACAGAAACCATTCATTTGTCCTCAGGCCAGTGAAGGTTTTGACTTTGCTGATCGGAGTGGACGAGGCGTCATCATCACAGGCCTTCCTTTCCCCCCTCGAATGGACCCCAGGGTCATTTTGAAGATGCAGTTCTTGGATGAGATGAGGGCAAAAGCTGCTGGCAGAGAGGTAGAGTGAAACTGACTATCAGTTGGTGTCCCTGTTCTTCCTTGTTAACTTACAGCTTTTTTGTGAGCTTCCATCTCATTCCTTGGGCAGTCTTGAAGACTTTCAAATTTTGCTGGGTTATTTAGGCTGAGATTCCCAGCTGGCTACTATAGATGCAGTCTGGGTCTATCAAAATCTAATCAGATTTGTAGGAAGTTGCCAGGGGGCAACACCCAAAGCCTCCTTACCTACACAGCATCCATTTGCATATCCTTAATTTGTTTGAGGGGCACTGCACACATTTCTGAGGCACATGTCACAATGAGAACAGCACATGAGCATCTTCTGCATCTCTGTGTTTGTTTGATTAATTGATCGATCCTTTAAATTGTCAGTGCTGCGAGAATTTCCTGAGGCCTCTCAGACTTCTTTTGACTACTGTGAATGTGTGCAAAGAATGTGTAACCTCCGCATATGTAGCGACATAGGTTACACTTTTATTGCCACAGATAAGCGAATCCGCAGATAATGAGGTTTGGCTGTGTGTTATGGGAGTGGGGAAGCAGAGGGACATCAAGGCGGGCAGTCTTAGCTGCTCTGTTGTTGTTTTTTATTTAATAGATTGCAAATAAATGCTTTTATTTAAGAACATAAGAAGAGCCCTGCTGGATCAGGCCAAAGGCCCATCTAGTCCAGCTTCCTGTATCACACAGTGGCCCCACCAGATGCCTCAGGGAGCACACAAGACAACAAGATACCTGTGTCCAGTCGCCACTCCCTTGCACCTGGCACAGAGAAAACCTACTCCTACAACTAGCAGTTTGCTTTTCCCCATCATGACTTGTAAGCTGTGATGGACTTTTCCTCCATAAATCTGTCCAATCCCCTTTTAAAGGCATCTAAGCCAGGTGCCATCACCACATCCTGTGGCAAGGAGTTCCACAGATGAATTACACGCTGGGTAAAGAAATATTTTCTTTTGTCTGTTTTAATACACCCTCCACTCAATTTTAATGGATGTCCCCTAGTTCTAGTGTTGTGTGACAGGGAAAAGAACTTCTCTCTATCCACTCTCTCCATCCCATGCATAATTTTATACGTCTCAATCATGTCCACCCTCAGCCGCCTTTTTTCTAGACTGAAGAGCCCCAAACGCTGTAGCCTTTCCTCATAAGGGAGATGCCCCAGCCCACTAATCATTTTGGTCGCTCTCCTCTGCACCTTTTCCAGTTCCACTATATCCTTTTTGAGATGCGGTGACCAGAACTGGACGCAATACTCCAGATGTGGCCTTACCATCGATTTGTACAACGGCATAATAATATTGGCCATCTTATTATCAATCCCTTTTTTATTTATTTTTATTTATTTTATTTTTCACATTTTTATACCACCCTTCCTCCAAGGAGCTCAGAGTGGTGTACATATTTCCTCCCCTCCTTTTTGTCCTCACAACAACCCTGTGAGGTAGGTGGGGCTGAGAGATAGTGACTGGCCCAACGTCACCCAGGAAGCTTCGTGGCTGAGCGGGGATTTGAACCTGGATCTTCCAGATCTAAGTCCAACTCCCAAACCACTACACCATCCTGGCTGTAGTGATCCCAAGCATTGAATTGGCCTTCTTCACAGCCGCTGCACACTGGGTCAACACTTTCATCGACCTGTCCACAAGCACCCCAAGATCTCTCTCTTGATCCGTCAAAGACAGCTCAGAACCCATGAGCGTGTTTGTGAAGTTTTGATTTCTTGCCCCAATGTGCATCACTTTACATTTGCTTACATTGAAGCGCATTTGCCATTTTGCTGCCCATTCTCCCAGTTTGGAGAGATCCTTCTGGAGCTCTTCACAATCCCTGCTGGTCTTCACCACCCGGAAAAGTTTAGTGTCATCCCCAAACTTGGCCACCTCGCTGCTTATCCCCAACTCCAGGTCATTTATTAACAGGTTGAAAAGCACCGGTCCCAAGACCGATCCTTGGGGCACACCGCTTTTCACCTCTCGCCATTGTGAAAATTGCCCATTGACTCCCACTCGCTGTTTCCTAGTCTTCAACCAGTTCCTAATCCATAGGAGGATCTGCCCCCTTATTCCCTGACTATGGAGTTTTTTCAAGAGCCTTTCATGAGGGACTGTATCAAACGCCTTCTGAAAATCCAGATATATAATATCCATGGGTTCTCCCACATCCACATGCCTGTTGACCTTTTCAAAGAATTCTAAAAAGTTTGTGAGGCTTACCCTTGCAGAAGCCATGCTGAGTCTCCCTCAGCAAAGCTTGTTCTTCTATATGCTTTCCGATTTTATCCTTGATGAGGCTTTCCACCATCTTCCCTGGAACAGATGTTAGGCTGACCGGCCTGTAGTTTCCCGAGTCCCCTCTCTTTCCTTTTTTAAGGATTGGCGTGACATTAGCTATCCTCCAATCCTCTGGCACAGTGGCCGTGGGACAAGTTGCATATTTTGGTCAAGATACCAGCAACTTCATTCTTGAGTTCCTTCAGAACTCTTGGGTGAATGCCATCTGGGCCCGGTGACTTATTGATCTTTAAATTGTCAATTAAGTCTAAGATGTCTTCTCTTTAACCTCTGTTTGACTTAATTCTTTAGTCAGGAGTGGCCGTTCGGGCAGTGGTATCTGCCCGAGGTCTTCTGCCGTAAAAACAGATGCAAAGAACTCATTTAATTTCTCTGCAATCTCCAAGTTCTCTTTTATCACCCCTTTCCCTCCCTCACCGTCCAGCGGGCCAACCGCTTCGCTGGCAGGTTTCCTGCTTCTAACATATTTGAAGAAGCTTTTATTATTTCCTTTAATGTTTCTGGCCATACGCTCCTCGAAATCTTTCTTGGCCTCCCGTATCATCTTTTTACATTTCTTTTGCCATTGTTTGTGTTCCTGTTTATTTTCCTCATTTGGGCAAGACTTCCATTTGCGAAAAGAAGCTTCCTTGCCCTTTATAGCCTCTTTAACTGTGCTTGTCAGCCATGCCAGTACCTGGTATTTATTTAATGTTTGTTTAATATTTGCAGAGCGCTTCTTTCTTGAAGGGTGCTGTTGATTTTGTTCTGGGCCTGGAGGCTTTTCTGCGGTAGGGGCGGTACCGTAAGTATGCCCCGTCCTAGTACCATGTTTACAAACCGGAACAAGGAGGCCCTGCCCCCTCGCCGTCGGAGCCATTCCCGTGCGGAGAAAGCAACGGGCAGGGAGTCTCTTGACCACTGCTTTCTCCGCACGGAATGGCTCCGACAGCGAGGGGGCAGGGCCTCCTTGTTCCGGTTTGTAAACGTGGTACTAGGACGGGGCGCAACTTACGGTACCGCCCCTACCGCAGAAACACCTCTGTCTGGGCATTCAGTTCTTTTATAAAGAGAAGTCGCTCCACATCGAATTACAATAAGATTACTCTTTCTTTCCGACACTTAGTATTTATCTGGGAACACCTGGTACAAGCAGCAAGCTTCTCGTGCAGTGAACCAAGCCATTGGCAGAGTCATCCGGCATCGACAGGACTACGGGGCCATCTTTCTCTGTGACCACAGGTGACTCCCTTGGCTTCTTGCACAGTACAGCAGGCCTGTCTTTCTCTCCTTGCCCCCCACACTTGCCTGCCTACCATACCTCTCCAAGCATTGCCCCCTTTTTGCTCCACTGCTGTGAGATAATTCTTTTGGAACACTGTTAATGGCTCTTATTTTAAAATACACTCTTGATAGGGATACTCAGGGGCTGGCTGGCTAAATTTAGAACTATGAGCAGCAGTTTCAGTTCTAAATGCAAACAGGCCAAAATAATTCACCTGCCTTTCTGGTAGCCTTGGGCTTGCTACAATTCTTATGACACTGACAGTTGTAGTTTCCATCTCTTACCTAATAAAGTTGGACCTCCATATCCGCAAATTCAGCATCCGTGGATTTGACTCCTGCAGATACGGGAGCCAATTTAAAAACCTTTAAAAAAGAAAAAAAAAAGTTAAAACGAGCTTTCCTTACCTTTTCGCTGCAAACCACTTCAATTTTTTGCTGTAGAAGGGGAAATCGCGCTCCTACAGCCTCTTCCGGGTTGCACGACTTCCCCCTCCCTTCCCCAAGGTCTCCCCAGAATGCATTGGTTAACAGAACTGTTGATATTTTCCCAATTCCTGACAGGTTCATGAATATAGATGCAAGAGCCCAATTGCCTTCCTGGGTCCGTCCTTATGTGAAGATTTATGAAAATTTCGGGCATGTGGTCAGAGACGTGTCTCAGTTCTTCCGTCTTGCACAAAAAATTGTAGGTAACTAAATGTGAAACAAGGGGGAGGTGAAAACAGATAGGCTCCAACATTTCTGAGACTTGACTTTGGCAACCCTTCTGAAGGCATAAGAGTGATTAGCCAATTGCTTGCAGACCGTGTTTGGACTCTGTGACACTTCCGTGTTGGCAGTAGGCTCTTAATTTAGAGATTTGAGGATCCTGGAATTTGGATTAGCAAAACTAAATCTCTTCTCCTGAGTTTAGCCTTTGCAGCCTTGAATGCTGTGGACCCTGCATCTCTTAGAAATGTTCTCTTCCTCACATCCTGCTATGATTGATTAAAACTAGGCAAAACGAAAGAGCCTTATGTAGAACTTCCAGTGCCCCCTAAACCCTTCAAATTGCTCCCAAAGTTCGGGGCATTTTCTGGAGCAGCCTCTGACACAGCATGAAGAAACCAAGCTAAGCATGCCTAGAAGCACATGTATGCATAGGACTCTTTGGCTTTCCAAGCAGATCTGCTGAGAGTCCTCTGTCTGCCCTAATGACTTGCTACGAGGCGTTCTCTAAGTCACTTGTAACTTGCACACAGGGGAAGTTGAGTGTGTGTGCAGGGACCACGTGGTACAAGTCAGTAAACTGGCATGAGAGGAGGCAAGAATATAGGTGCAACAAAATACTGTATAGCTTTTACTGTAGGGATAAAAATACAATAACTGGGAAAGAGAATCAAAAAGATAATGCAGTGTAATAGCCTCACATGTCTGCTGCTCGCACAACTCGGCCCTAAGCACCAGTAGTTTCTAGGCAGGGGAAAAAAGAGAGAGGAAATCCTTATAAGGAAAAAGGGGGGAGTGTAATGGTGCAAAATGGGGGGGGGAGGGAAGTAGGACATTAGCGTCTTAGAGCAAATTACCCAGTGGAAATGAGGCTGAAGAATCGAGAGTTATGCAGTAGCCACAGAGAAAGGGGGAAAGGAAGAACTGGGAAAGCAGCAAAGGTTCCAGCCGTGACGTGAGACTGTAGCCTGAACCAGGGCTGTAGGCCAAAAAGGGTCCTTTGGAATAGCACCTATTTGACTGTGTATCAGTCAGTTGACCACATCATAAACTATGGAACACATGATTTCATGGTAGATCTGTCATGCCGGCCCACTAAAATTGCAGGGTGGAAAGTGGCCCTCAGTATTGTATAAATCAAGCTATAAATGCCTCCCACGATGAAAGAGAGAGAGAGAGAGAGAGAGAGAGAGAGAGTTTGGCCAGCCTGCCAAGAAGAGGTAGTATTGATAACTTGCAGAAATTCAGGTAGCTTTCACAACTACTCTGTGAAAGAGGTCAGAACTACTGTACTATATTTCCATTTTATGAAAATGAGACAGAGGCTTAATCCAAAGCTACCCACTGAGTTCCTTCCTGTTTGGGAATTTTCGTGGCTCAAATGCATAGAAAAGCTTCTTGGTGAAGACAGCCAGAAGTTGTTTTTCTCTTCAGTCCTCTGCCATGATCGGTTTCTAGAGTTTTGTTTCTAACAACATCAAAGGGGCCCTATTCATAAGTAAAGGTTCAGCTCTTCTGTAGCACTGCGGTCAGCCTTAGCATAGCGTGTACGGCATCTTCTATTTATCGCTTCAGATTTCATCCATAAAGAACAAACGTGCAGAGCTCATTTATTTATTCGTTTATTTGTTTATTTGTTTATTTATTTATTTATTAAAGAGGGAGGGAATTCCATAATTGGGGCACCACCGCCGAGAAGGCCCTATTCCTCGCCGCCATCCCCCTCACCTCCGACAACGGCGGCACGGTTAACAGGCCCCCCCGATGACCTCAGAGTACGGGTTGGGATTATAAGGAAGGAGGCGGTCCCTCAAGTACCCTGATCCCGAGCCGTGTGATGGGTTTAATGCATGCTCACTAGACATGATATTGGCAAGCCATGGTTTCTGTTCATGTGTCTACCCTATTCTCTCAATGTGGCGGGATGGGGCTAATTTTGCATCAGAAAGGGTGTGCAAGTGTGGAGAGCTGCACTCCTGGCTGCTTCAGGAAAAATGAGACAGATTGGTGAAGGTCAGGCATATTAATGAGTATCAAATGTGCTATAACTAAATGGAACCTCTGTCTTCAGAGATAATATATTTGATGACCAGGTTCTGTGTTGCCTGATGCCATCTTGCCCGGAGGCATTCCAGTGCTAGAAGCAGAATGTTGGAGCGGCGGGGTCTTTCATTTGATCTAATACCCAACTATGGCGTGTTATTGCAGTACCAGATCATCATAGGCTGGGTCAAGCACTTCTTTCAGAAACACTTTGGCCCAGTCAGAGCCCTACAATGGCTGCTATTGTTTTTTTTTCTATAAGGAATTGTTATATCACACAGAGCTCTAGTGGGAAGATTCTCAGTGTTGTTCTTTGAAGGTCAGCTTCTTAAGTTAAACATTTTGCCTTTCTCTGCTGCGTTTGTTTTTCACCTTCCAGTGCTGGAGAGCTGTCCCCCCCCCCCCCCAATTCTAGTACACTCAGATTGCGTTTTTCTTTAAGCTTCTAGCATGCTCACCACACTAGCAATTTGAACTGCAAGCTCCAATCTAAAAACGATGGCGGCCTCATGCACCAAATGGGAAGGCTGTTTGGATGCAAAGGAGCTTGGGAGATGTAGTACGAGGGACAAGGAAGTAAGAGCGATCTTTTCAACTTAGGCTTATGTCTACCAGGGTTCATTCAGAACAGCCAAGGTGGCTTGCAGCAACACTTCCTCATCTTCAGATTCCCATCCAGCTCTTGTAAATAAATATTTAATGCCACAAAAGCACCATGAACCAAAGTAATTCGCCATTTTGTCGTTTTTAATATGAGCCGTGCTAGAAGCATACTAGAGGCATGCTAGAAACGTCACTTCCTCCTATTTGCTATGAGAAAAACAAACGCAGCCTTAGTGTATTGCTTCTGATTTGTACTCAGATGCCCCCACCACCACCTCGTGATTCCTCTTGCACTACGACTCCTGGAGAGCAAGGAGACTCCACATCTTCTGCTTCTCATGAGCGGTTTCTTTCTGTGACAAAAGCCAGCAATTTGGATGACCACGTTCCTAGTTTGAAAAGAAAGAGGATGGGTGAGTTTGGTGCATTTCTCCCAAATTTGCTTCCCTGAATGTTTTTAATGTTTATGTTTAACAGGTTCAACATGTGAGCAAGAAAAAGTGGGGCCCATCTGCCGCCTGCAGTGTCCTCCCTCCCTCCCTCCCTCCCTCCCTTAGTTTCCACGAGTCATTTGAGGCAGCAACAGGAGGGGAACATTAGTCAGGCTTGCTGGTAGGCTACACTGGGAAAGCTAGATTCCAGTTAAGACATTGCAGTAATTATACTGGCCACAGTTTGCAGGTGCACTTAAATTAGCATTTTCCCTTCCCCCTCAAATGGCTATATCTGCAGCTCCTGCCCAACAAATACTAAGACTTGTAGAGTCTAGGGGCTGGCAGGAGAAACTTCCTTGGGTATATATTTGTCCTTGTCCTAAACGCCTTTTTTAGTATTAAAATTGAAGGCACATTTTATTCTTGCACCATAAAAGTTTACTTTTGGAGGACATAAAGGTACAACTTGCCTGTTGAGAAGAACCCATCTTCTGTGTTTCTGTGCAAGTCACCGGCCTTTGTGCCTGTTGCTTGGGAGCCCAGAGCACTGGCTCAGGTGCAGGCACAATGGCAGCCTCCTCTGAGGGGGGCAGGTCATTCTACTGCATGTTTGCATCAGGATTGTTGGCTGGTCGACAGCCCAATAGGCCTTTGTTGGCCACACTTTTAAGTAGAGGCTACCCTCTCTCAGGACAGAAGTTTGAATTCCATTCCAGGAGATTACAGAAAACTGCCTTACGCTGAGTCAAACCATTTGTTCCTCTAACTCAGCATTGTCTACACCAGTGATCTTCAACCTTTACCCGAAGGTAAAGATCACTGTAAGTATTTGCAGTTTGGCAGGACAGCGGCAACAACACTTCCGGGATCGTGCTGCTGCCAGTGGGGGGGGGGGGAGGTGGATTTTTAGCCCTACCTGGTCTTGCTGATCCTCCGGGGATCAGGCTTCCCACAGGCTTCCCCACACCTCAAAATGGCTGCAGATTGCGATTGCGACCCACTTCCGGTTTTCAGACACGATTGCGAACTGCAGCCGCTTTGCGGCACGGGGAGGCCTGGGGAGGGATCCGCAGGCTCCCTGCACCCCCTGGAGGACTGGCACGACCCTCTATAGGGCTAAAAATCTGCTTTTTCCCCTTGGCAGCTGTGGTGCGATCCCAGCAGTGCCGTGGCCACCATCCTGACGTCACCACGGAGTCCACTTTCCTTAAGGGGAAACACACTGTCTCCCTCGGGACCTTGGGGTCATGACCCCAAGGTTGAAGATCACTGGTCTACACCGATAGTGGTTCTCCTGGGATTAGAGGGTCTTTCCAACCTGGAGATGCCAGGGATTGAACCTGGCATCTTTTGCTTACAAAACATGTGCCCTCCCAGCAACCTGTGACTCCTGGGTAGCCTAAATTAGATGTTGTGTTTCTCCTCTTCCTGTGGACATAACCATCTCCCAGCCAGAAAAAAACCAGTGCCTTATAGGTTGTGTGTCTTGTGTCAGATAATGGAATGACCAGCCTGTGTGTACAGTATGATCAAGGTCCAACCTCCTCAAGAATGCAGCCTGGTGGTCTCTTGAATGCACTGGAGCACAATGAAAGGAAATGCAGAGAGGCCAAGGAGGAAGATGGTTTGTTGGGAGAAGGACAGGTATGAATGCTCATTGTTTTTAGCTATGTTGAGTTGTTTAGGAAACTGTTTTATATATCCTTTATATAGTTTGTAAACAGCTTTGAGTGCCCATCCGGGAGAAAAGCGGGGCAGTAAATAAATAAATGCGCAATTTGTGTGGCAGTAGGGAAAACCCTACTTCTTCCCTGCCCTGTAACACACAGTCACTTCCTGTAACTTCAAGTCACCCTGTAACTTCCCTGCCCTGTAACACACAACAAAGTAATACTTTGTTGCTAGGGAGCAAAGATGTACTTGGATGTGCCCAGTGGAATCACTGACTTCTTCCTTTTGAGCGAGAGATCCCCATACTATATCGAAAAGTACTGTATTTCTTCGATTCTAAGACGCACCTTTTTTCCCAGATAAGCATCTCTAAAAATGGGGTGCGTCTTAGAATCGATGGCCTCCTTTTTTGTGGGTTTTTTCTCCACATTTTACCTCGCCATTTCAACCCCTCTGCTCAGCGGCGCTCTCCCATGGCAGCTAGCCCAACCCGCTCTCTCTTCCTGAACTTGAGAGCTCGCCCCCAGCATGCCCTGCGCTGCAGTGAAGATCACGCTCGAGCTGAGTGCCTTTGCACTCGTCAGCGAGGGTGTGCTGGGGAGAATTCCTCTGCTGAAGTGTCTGCCCCGCTCTCCTATTGACTATCAAAGCCTGCATGCCTTTCCTACAAAGCTTGCAAAGATGAGCAAAGCCTGCAATGCCTTTCCGATCGTCAGCTGGAATACGAGGCAGGCACTTCAGCGACGAAATCTTCCTAGGACTAGGAACCTCTTCCTAAAGGGGTTGGGATGCTACTTTTGCTGCTGCTGCCACCGCTCCTACCGACTTGCGCCCAGCCTGGGAAGCGCCCTGGTGTGTGTGCCCCCAGTCCCCCTCTGCCTTCCACCAGCTGCTGCCAGCTCTCACCAGCCTTTGCAGCCTCCAGTCCTTTGCACTTGTCAGCGAAGGCGTGCGGGACGTACTGGGGAGAGTTGTCTGCTGAAGTGCCTGCCCCGCACTCCAGCTGACGATCAGAGGCGCTTGGCTCCTGCGTGTCTTTCCCTCAGCCTCGGCTCGAGTGTGATGATCATCAGCTGCAGCGCCGCTGAGCAGAGGGGCGAAAGTGGTGCGGTAAACTTGGATCCTCATTGGAGCACAAGGGGCCAGGGGGTTACATGGGAGGGCTTCTGGCAGGAGAAAAATGAAAAGGGGATGGACCACTGATGGGTACTGAAATTAAGGTGTGTCTTACAATCGATGGTATTTTTTTTTCCTTTGGGTGGTTCAGAAATTAAGGTGCGCCTTAGAATTGATGGCGCCTTAGACTCAAAGAAATACAGTAGTTTTATGGCATGAGGATCTATCACTCAAAAGGAAGACACTTAGTTCTATTGTTGTAGATACCGTTTGATTTTCAGTGGTTCCAAGATGGGTCAGACTTTAGTCTTGGCTCATCAGTTTCCATTTCTTTTCACACAGTGTGTTGAATGTAATACTTCAAATTGGTTTCTATGAGACCGCTTCCATCTCCTGCCTTTTCTGCCTCCACGCTGTTACTGCAGTGTGATGGCTCCCACCTGCTTTTTTCCTTCAGCGCCAAACAGCGCAATCCTATCCAGCTTACACCACCAGTGTAACTCAGTGGTATCCTATCCAGCTTACACCACCGGTGTAACTCAGTGGTATCCTATCCAACTTACACCACCGGTGTAACCTAGTGGTGCAGCGAGAACAGGAGGCCCCAGAATGGAAAGGGGATTCAAATCCCCTTTGAATCCCTCTTTGGAGAGGATTTGAATCCCCTTTCCATTCTGGGGCCTCCCATTCTCGCTGCACTGCTGGGTTACACCGGTGTGTAAGTTGGATAGGATACCGCTGAGTTACGCCGGTGGTGTAAGTTGGATAGGATTGCACTGTTACAGAGGCATAGCAGGACTATTGGAGGATGGTCGCTTTGTCTCCCTTCTGAGTAAATTGATGTGGAAGCTGATGAGCCAGAAGTAAAATCTTTCTCACCCCAGAACCCCCCCCAAAATGGAAATTTACATTCAAAATGTCCTTTTTTCTGTATTGAGGCCTGGCTACCCTGTTCTCAAGGTATTGAAGATAGAATGTACATCTCAGTTGTTGTGGGAACATATCGGAGGCAAAACCTGTTCTCTAAGAGAGTCATGTCAGGACATCTCAGCTGTATTCTTTTTATGAGCCTACTCAATAGCTTTTCTGGCTTGCTAGTTGCAAAAGACTTTTCATTTGAAGAGTGTTTTGGCCTCATTGTCTTTATGTTGTCAGTTTTTGTTATGTGTGTCTTTATGGGTTTTTTTTTTTTTGTCCGGGTCTTTATAGGGATTTTTTTTGTCTACGTTTCTGCCTAATAGGAGGTTTTGCGAGGAATTTTTTATAAGTCTTTGGGGTAGAAAAACATCTAAATCGAATAAAGTGACAGGAAGCAGGGTGAAGATGACTGATCTTGATGCCATTTGACCTTGAAGTGTCAGCCTTAATTTCGAACGGGGGAAATTCCAGACATTCAGACGATGTGCTTCTTTCTCTCTGCTGTTTCAAGGTCACTGGTTTCCCTCATTCCTTTCTTGCTATCGGATTGCTCGCTATTAGTCCCAGAAACTCCAATGTTCTATTACATGCTGTGTGACCTAAAAAGAGTCAAATTTGTTGTGTGTCCTTGAGTAATGTCAGAGCCGGACTGCTTGTCTTTAGTGCAGAAAAGGCTCCAAAAGGTTTGGAGAAGATTTTATTAATGCTGTTATTGTTACAGGCAAAACAGTTGTCAGCTCTCTCCCTTCCGTCTGAAAAGAAGCTTATGGGTGGGCAGAAAGAAGGCAAGAAGAAAATCAAGATAGTGAGCAATCCGGTACGTGGCACTACAGCCTGAGACGAAGAGACATAATTGGAATACTCACGTTGGCGTAAGCAGTCTTTATGAAAAAGAAAAAGATGAGTACATTACTGTGCAACTGTGCACCTGCGTAGCACATGCTCTGCAGGCACCGGGTGTCATAAACGCACTGTAAAGCGCATTTTTGACACTCAGAGTAAGGGCCGTCGGCATGGAGGCCAGCAGCCCTTACTCTGCCTCCCCCCAGACCCGGCAGCCACCTGTGCAAGTAGGTCCTGCACCAGTCAGTGCAGGGGTGAGGGGAGGGCAGGCCGGGCGGCAAGGGAGGGCGGCCGTAATGGGCTGTTAGTAACGATATAGACATAGGGTTATGTTTTTCAGCGTCTGTCAAAGCAATTGATCAGATGTTAAGGTTATGGAGGAAACGTCCATACAGGTTACAAGTCATGATGGGGATAAACAACCTCCTGGTCTTAATAATAGACTATCTCTTAATGCCAGGTGCCAGGGAGTGTCAACAGGATACAGGTCTCTTGTTGCCTTGTGTGCTCCCTGAGGCATCTGGTGGGGCTACTGTGAGATACAGGAAGTTGGACTAGGTTGGCCTGATCCAGCAGGGCTCTTCTTATGTAGGGTGGAATGTGGAGTTTCACTCCCAGCTCTCATCAGTCTGCATCAGGTTGACAGATTTTGATGTGGGATATGGGACTTGCTCCTGAAGTGCAGCATTACATAATGCAAAATTCAGGCACTCATTAAGTCCTTGAGCATCCCACTGTTCAGGAAACACAGGCACCCTTCCTGAAACGATAATGAAGAACCAAAATACAAACACTTGTACTTGGGGAAAATCGCCAGTGTGCAGATATAATGTACAGAACATGATAGCATACAGAACATGAAATATCCCATGTTCTGAGACTTATGAGGCAGTCTTGAAGCCAGGCCCAAATTGTGGTACCTTCAGAAAGAGAGGGATGGATCGATGCTCAGGTTGAGCAAGGAAAATCTTGCATATCTAGTGGAATGCTTCTCTGTAGCAAGGGCTTGACTGCTTTCCTCTACTACCCTAGACACCCTTTTTCCAGTTCCACACTATAGCAGAGCACCTGTTGATTCAGTGTATCAGAACCTTGTCTTCATACTACAAACTACTGTAAGTGCTAGTTAGCAGGATATAAACTTTAATCACTTATATCACTAGATATAAATACTCACTAGGAGAAGAAGAGACGAGAGAGAGACTCCAACCATTAATTTCTGTCCCAATAGCCTGAACTAGCTGGGCCTTAATGAAGATCCATCCACAAGGAGAGACATACTAATTAGTCTTGGGTCTTCTAGGGATGAAAAGATCTTAGAAAAATGGGAACCTGCAAGGAATTGCAGGGGGAAATGGGGAATGTGTCTCTTTGTTTGCTTCTCCTTTTTCTACCACCCCTGCAAAGAATCCGCTCTTGAAGTGGGACTCAGAGACAGCTTTGTTTGCCCAGTCCTCTGCTGCAATTACTGTGGTGGGGAAGAGAGGTCTAAGCCAGGGGTTCTCAACCTTTGGAGGCCCAGGTACCCCCTATCACGGTGCAGTTTTCTGAAGTACCCCCTGCTAATTAACTGCTAATTAATTGGATCAATTAATTAGGTAATTAATCATTAAATAAAGTACTAAAACAATTTTAAATGTGAAAAAATGTCTTACTTAACTCTGTGAGTGTGTGAGAGACAGACAGACAGACAGACAGACAGACATGCAAGGATCTCTTTTTTTCTCCAAGTCACACTTCCCAAAATCAGCTCCTCCCTCCCCTACTCCACCAAATTACATTTTCCAAAGTACAAAAATAAGCCCAAAACCAAAATCAGAGAGACAGAAGGGCTCCAAAAATAATTACAATTTAAAATCCATGTTAATTAACACTTAATTAGCTGCTGATGGGACAGAAAAGGGGCAGGGCTTGGCGTACCCCCAGCAAGAGGTCCGTGTACCCCTAGGGGTACCCGTACCACAGGTTGAGAACCCCTGGTCTAAGCCTTCCTTTATCCCTGAGCAGTTGTTAGAGGAGGGCGGGAATTGTGCTCAGAGACAGCACATGGAAGGATACTTCCTGTCATAGACCTCTTTCCCTCCTTTGAAAATTACAGCAGGCCAGTCGACTACCAGACCCCACAGAGTCCAAAAGAGCCAGAGCTGCAGCCTTCATTGCAACCGTCAAGCAGTCCTTGAGCAAGCTGAATTTCGACACCTTCTCACGAGCCCTCCAGCAGTACAAGAGCACAGATGACTTCAGCACCATGTTATCTCAGATGAGTGTGCTTTTTGCTGAACACCAGGAAAAGCATGTCCTGTTGCGAGGTATGGCAATCGCATGAATATGTCCTTTGCACATTTGCCAGTTTCTTTCATAAAAAGCCTGGTGTGTTTCCCCCATGAGCATTTTTGCAAAGTACAGTGCAGAAAACTTTAGTCTGTGGTAGTTGCCCTCGTAGTCCAGTGAAATTAGCATTTGTGTCAGGCATTTAGAATAAAAAGCTGAAAAAGGCAGCGTATGTTCATTTGATAGCTGTGATAAACATTGGAAAAAACCCCAAAAAATCCAGCTGGGGGGGGAGCCACCATATTAGAAAATAGCAGAATCCTCTCTGTTTAACTAAAAGCACCTATACCTCTGAAATGAATGACAAAGATCTCATTAGGGAAGATCTGATTGAGACTTAAAAGATTATGCGCGGTGTGGAGGTGTTTTTCTCCCACTACTGTACTAGAACCAGAGATCATCCCATGAACTTGGTTGGTGGAAGATTCAGGATGGCTCCAGCGTTGAGGCTGGTTGAATCCTTGCATCAGGTGGCAGGCTATGGAAGGCAGTGAGCTGGTGGAGGGGGGACCCATACTGGCCACTCCACTGCCCTCTTTTCGCATGGTCAAAGAGCACATGGGAGGAGGATGGGGCAGGAAGACTCTCTTCTTCCTCCTGCAGCTCTGCCATCGATTCTTGTGACACGGTCAGCAGAGAGAATGCTGGGAGTGGCGAGGTTCTGCTCCCAGGATTCTCCTGGCCATCATTTTAAAAAAAATGTCTGTGGAGCAGGAGCTGTAAGATGGTGAATGTCACACTGGGGTAGATGATGTGCACTGGTGTGTGCTGGAGGGAGGTGCACATTCACAATCTGGTGGGGGTAGCGGAACGGGTGACTGAATTTGGGGGTGTGAGCAGCAGAATTGGGGCAGTGGATCATCTGGGACCACACCTGCACAGGGCATAAATAGTCCGTTGAATTCTGTGCAATGACTATTTCTTATTGTCTTTATATTACAGAAGGAATTGATGATGGGGGGGGGGGCAACAGTCCCAAGTGCTCCTGAAGTTTGGGGCTGGGTGCTGCCCCTTTTGTGCTGCAGCCCCCCACCACCTCTGGATCATTTTCTTTTGGGAAATATATCCAGAAGGAATAGCCCTGACAGCAGAAGCCCCTGCCGCACTATTATCCCGGCCTCTGGGACTGCTGTACAAGGTGGAGAGGAGCCCGAAGGGGTTGGGGGTTGGCAGTGACTGAAGCTCCTGCTGGCTGAGAACTGACAGGAGTTGGTTGCCACCTTCGCCATCCTTTTGATCACTTTTCAGAGCCTGAAGAGTGATCTGGATTCAGGAGAAGATGACAGGTATCTGAGAATGTCACAGTGCCTGAAGGGATCATGCTAGAAGGCGCTCTGTGATTGTGCATGTTGTTGTCACTGCGAACTTAATCTTCTTTTCTTAATTGCCAGACTTTTACCAGTTTGTTCGGCCGCATCACAAAAAGCAGTTTGATGAAGCTTGCCGTTGCCTGACTGGAATGGGCTGTGGCTATAAACCTGGGCACAGCTTGCTACCAGAGGAGAGGCTGCTGTTGACCAAGAATACAGGTGAGACTGGCCTTCCTTGGAGAACTCTGTCGTTTCTGTCCTTTCCTGTTAGTCTGAGTAAAGGAAGTGAGGGGTGCCCCTCTTCTCATTTTTGACTCTTGTGAGTGCATCTGTAATGACACTTCCAACTTGGTCAGCACAGTGGACAGAAAGGGGTGCTCTCTTCTTCTGTCCTTCCTGGTAAAAACCAGGCAGGGGAGCTGAAGCAGAGCATTCATTGCTTCTGTCCCTCAGTCATGGGGTGGGTAAGAAGAGATGATGCACACTTCGCTCCCACTTGCTGGTAGGAATTGCTGGTAGAAGGGGATAATGTGGTCTTGGCCTTGGACAAGAATTCATTGCAATGTGACCATTGTAGTAGCAATCTGCTTTCATTCTTACTTTTAATTGCTTGTTGTAGTTCCACCATGAATGTGCTTAGAGAGTTGGCCAAGTCGTTTGAGGTTTTGGGATTTGTGAAACAGAGATCTGGTCACAAGGAATTGAGGTTTTCTTCTACTTCACCCTTGAGGTCCTTTCCCTTACCTATGTAAAGTGCACCTGCCTTGCCAGGGATGCCACCATGCTGAGTCTGAGCATGTTTTCAGTCAGAATCGGGAGGATTTTCCTCTCTCTGGGATGGTAGGAACAGAGCAACAACTTTCTTTCAAGGGAGGTGCTTCATCCTCGAGCCAGTTAGCTCTCTCAAACCATTAACCATTTTGCAGACACCCCCCCCCAAAAAAAAAGTGAAGAAAAGAACCACTTTAAAACTGAAGGAGGTATGTGCTTATTCATTACTATCTCATTTTTCACTGGTTAGTCCCAAAGTGGCGAACAAGTGTAGAAAAACATAAAAACATCTTACTGTAGATGCTCGTCTATAAGTCGAAAAATTAGGTTCAAAAATGACCCTGAAAACCTGGGTCGACTTATCCACAGGCCAATAGACTTACAGTATGTTTCCTATGTACAGTATGTCTGGGAAGGAACAGTTCTGTTTCAAAGCAAGTGTCCGGGGATCACTGGTGTGGCTTCCACATCTGCCACGCCTGCCTTTAGGCCAACAGCGTGCTGGGGCGCTATCTGGAAACACACACACACACACACCGCAGTATGGCACTGGTAAGCTGAATCAGCAGAAAAGTCCACAGACCACAAATTGTAACTGAAACTCATCAAACGTTTGTGTTTTTTTAGAGAAGAGATAGCATGGCAAATCTAAAAAAATAAATAAAAGTGAAATTGACAAAGCTGATACACTACAGGATAACCAAGAATTAAAAGCCCATCTAAACTACTCCTGCCTGGTACATAAAGCCAAAAGCCTGCTAGATTAGTTTCAGGCTGCAATCCTAAACACATCGCACCAAAAAACAAACCCTAGTTCGTCTAGCCTCACACAAGACATCCACAAACAGGATGCATGATGTTTGGCAGGCCTTCATTTTTGATGCACTAGGAATTATTTGTTCCCTGTGCAAGTAGAAATCTTGGGTTTTCTTCAGGACAGTTGGAATCAAGATCTGCAGACCGCTCTTCTCCAGCTCAGGCTGCCACAGTTGGGTCCATTCTCCTCTGCAGAGGGAGCAGAGGAAAACCAACGGAGAGCTTGCTCCCTTCTTTAAGTATTTCGTAGCAGGAGTTAAATCCATGGTACACTAGATTCCTGTCTGGTGCCTACATTTAATTAGCTAATTAAAATGCTTGAGAGACCAAGTTCCCATGAAGTTCCTCTCTTGGCAGACTGTTCTCGGTAGCCCTAACTTCAGCCATGTGTGGCTTCGAGTTGAATGTGCTTTCTGTGGCTAAGGAACTCTGTGTGTTTCATTGCGGTAAGACTGTTTGTCATCCCATGATTCACACTAATGACCAGTTTGTCTCCTTCTGTCAGTGTTCTCTAGGGAATAAAAAGCCTTAAGTGAAGGGCCATAGCTCAGGGGTAGAGCCTCTGCTTCGCAAAAGGTCTTGGGTTCAATCTCTGGCATCTTCAGGAAGGACTAGGGAAGACCCCTGTCTGAAGCCCAGGAAAAGTGCTTCCACTTTTACTGAGCTAGGTAGGTCTAAGGTCTGATTCAGTATAAGGCACATTCATATATGTCAGTTCTATCCTAATAAGGTAATTTGCCGTCCTTTGAAGCTTACTGGTTGTTGGGCGAACAAGTGCCTGAGTATGCTGCTGCTTCAGCAACATTTCATTTCTGGAAATTTGCAGGAGAGACACATAAGTTGTAATCTCAGCGGCGTTGCTAGCCCGACTGCTGTCTGGGACAGGGTGACGGCATGACGTCTTGTGATGCCCCCCCCCCCTGTGCCCACATGTTGCCCTCGCCTCCGGAATGGCTCCATTTGGAACTCATGCACCACTGCCTCGTGAGCGCCCCCCCGCCAGTGGAGACGATGGAAAACGGCCACTCCACCACAAGGGGGCCTCCCGCCTCCGCCAGCTAGTAGACATGTATTGCATTGTGCTGTTAGTCAATTGTACCTTCATCAGGTAGTGTAAAGTGGACACTTGAGCTTCTGCAGAAGCTGTCTTGGCAGGGAGGTGCTTCAGCTGTAGCACTTGTGATTCAGCGCACTTTCTTTGGGAACCTACCCTAGGACATGGCGTCACTAGGGCGTGTGCCGCCCTAAAGCGAGGGTGCGCACGCCGCCCTAATGACCCCCTGGCCGCCACAACAGCCAGCCGGAGAGGATGCTGCCGGCTCTGGAGACATCCTCTCTGGCCGGCTGTCCTGGGCCTTCTGACGAGGCCCAATGCGGCGACGTCATATTTATTAGGTTTTTCACGCATGCGCAGTATGTTTCTGAGGGCAAAGGGCTGCCCTTTTGCCCTCAAACGTTCTGCGCAGGTGCGAAAAACCTAATAAATATGACGTCGCCGCATTGGGCCTTTTCAGAAGGCCTCGGACCTCTGCCGAGGGCGGACGCTCCGAGGCCTTCTCCTGGAGTGGAGGTGACGCGCGCAGCGCACGGGTGCGTGCACGGGACCGCGCATCACCCTTTGCACACATCACCCCCAGGCGGTCCGCCCTCCCCGCCACGCTCCAGTGACGTCAGTGCCTGTTTCTTGATGTCTCCATCATTTCAGGATTTCCTCTTGGTGCTGTTGGAGAAGTGAGGATTTTATTATTTCCTGTAAGCCTGTTGTAGGCAGGAACAGGAGGACATCATAGCACACTCTGTACTTTGGGCCTTTTTTCTTCCACTGTTTTGTTTAGCTCCTCTTTATCTTGTGTGCTCATGCCGGTCACATGACCACGGAAGCATCTTTGGACAGCGCTGGCTCTTCGGCTTAGAAACGGAAATGAGCGTCGCCCCTAGAGTGTGTGTATGTGTGCGTGTGCGTGCATGTGTGCCTGCGCGCATTGCTTCTCTGACCCTTCACTCTACAAGTGCCAATCTTCTAGTTCAGCCTACGATTCCCTGACTGCCTCTCTTTTCCTGCTTACCTTTCTATCACTGGAATGTCCTTCCACCTAACATCCAACTCTCTCATTTTTACATTCAGGTGCATTCTGAAAACACACCCTGTTGGCCCTGGCTTATCACAATTGTCTCTCTCTCTCACTTTTCTTTCCCTTCTTTCCTAAAGAGTCTTGCTTTACCTTAGGCCAGAGGTTCCCAAGCTTTTGGACCTCTTGTGAGTGTTTGCGGGGGGGGGGGGGGGTGGCGGCTATGGCACTTCCGGGGTTGCGCCACCACCACTGTGTGAAAGTGGTTTTTTAGCCCTATTTGGGGGTCTTGCCGGGCCTCTGGGGGCTGCGAGGAGCCTGTGGACTCCTCCGCAGGACTCCCCGCACCTCAAAACGGCTCCAGATCATGATCATGACCCACTTCCGGTTTTCAGACAAAACTTGCCGCAGGCTCTACAGGTTCCCCCCCACACACACACCCCAGAGGCCCGGCAAGACCCCCAGGTAGGGCAAAAACTCACAGTGCTGGCAGTGCGATCCCAGAAGCGCCATTACCATGGGCCACCACTCCCCTTAAGGGAGTAGCGACCCATTGTTCCCGGCTGGGGTGTCGTGAAGCCCCACTTTGGGAACCACTGCCTTAGGTTCTAACTACAAGCTTACAAATCTATATTGTGTATCATGTTTGTACCCATAAATTTGATTTGGCCAACTTCCTTTTTGCACCTCCAGTTTGAGACAACTGTGTATTACAAAGTTAAAAATATACATCCTGCCGGAATCTCCGTCGTTTTTAATTAAAATATTAAAATTAATTAAAATGTTAATACATTAAAATATCCACAGTTCCACAAAGAACTGTGAATATTTTAATATATTAACATTTTAATATTTTAATTGAAAATGACGATTCCCAGCAGGGTGTATGTTTTTAACTCTGTAATCTGGACAAGTCGTGAAAACCTGAGAACAACTGTGTATGTTTACCTAGTGTCTAGAGAAGAAAGTCCCTTCCTCACAATATTCCTGCCTTCTGTCCCAGGTGATGAAAGGGGATTTTCCTATTGTTTCTGGATGTGAGGATAATGTCACATTGCTATGACTTTATCAGGCTTGTTTTTTCCCCATCTGACATATTCTCAATGCCTCAACCACTTTCATTCAATCCTATCTGTGTCTGGTTCTCCTCAATATGTACTAGAGAAAGAATGTGAGAAGAAAACAACCTTTTTGGAGGATTCATCCGGACAGCTCTCCTCTGAGCACCATTTGAACAAAGGAGGACCCCACCTAACTTCTGGTTTGGATGCTACAGGTATGCTTCTTATCAAGAAGAATATACAGTCAGTTCTCATTATCCGCTAGGGTTAGGTTTCTGAAAAACCTAGTGGATAGATAGATAATCAGCAGATACCGAATCATTGAGACTATGGGAAAAATGGGGTTAGGTTCCAGGGGAGCCTCTTCGCCATGCACTATATGAACCTTGTGAGCCTGAATCTTACCTTGAAATCTGTGGGCTGGGTGATAGCAAGAGCAGCATCCAGTATACCACATTGGCTTTGTGTTATGGAACAATTCCTAACTCTAGCAAATTAATTATTATTCCTTCCTAACAACATTATACAAATATAAAAGGTATTGTACAATATCCTGTAAGCCCAGAGAGAGCACAAACAGTTCCCATTGTGTTGCAAATGGAATTCAACAGAAAAAACACACACACAGTAACTCCAGAAGAGACAGATTACCCTTTACAGTAAATGCAGGAAGGCAGGGAAACAACAATGGCTCTGATGAGATTGCAGATAACGAGAACAGACCGCGGATACGGAGAGATAGGTGGCAATTCTGCCCCTCGCAGATAGCGAATTCGCATATAAAGAGAACTAACTGTATGCACTCCGATAACAGCGGTAAGAGTGAACATTGTTTTCAGTTAGGGCCAAGCCAAAATGGCTCCCCAGGTTTTGCCATGCCGTTCACAGGTGATGAAAGGTGAGACGGCCATTTCAGTGATGGAGAAGTAGTGAATTTTAGGGTTGAGTCTGCTCTCCCCAGCCTGGTCACCAGAATGCCCTTCTGAGCAAAACTACATCATACAGTGTTGCTGCGAGGGACATTGGGGGGCGGGGGGGGGCGGGGAATGGCAACCCTTACTGAGGGTCGCCATGTTTTTTTCATCTCTGAACAGCGCTTCTAAGAAAAAAAAATGGCAACCACCACCAAGAGGAGTGCAGATACGTGCATGTGCATTGTGCACAATGTTCCCTATTTGGCTGAGTGTTTTATTAAAATAACTTTTGGCCCACACTTTTTTTATACATCATTGAACATACGGTGGAAGGATGTGATGGTGGTTTTTTGCTTGTTTTTTTTTTAAGCAAGTTTCTTTTGAGTTCTCTGTTAAATGTACCTTTTTATATATGGGAATAAAGGAAATGCCATTCGCACTCTCTTGCAAAACCTCCACGTCTGTAAAGGACTACTTGTGAACATTCTGCTACATGTTGTTCTCTTCTGCTGCGTTTAGACTGCAGTTGTATACCTGCTTGCTTGAGAGCAAGCCCCATCAAATACAGTGAAGCTTACTTCTGAGAAAACATGCATGGGATTGCATTGTTAATCTTGAAACAATGTTAATCTTGAAAGTTAGAGCTCATTAGAAAATTATTCCTAAAATTCTGGGAGGGGGGCATAGGTGGGGTGGGCTTGTAGCATTTCTTGCACACACACAAAATAAAACAGTGAAACATTTCTGCAGTTACCTTTAACTTGGATCAAGGAAAGAAGGGATCTCTTCAGCACTGAGACTAGCATTTTGCAGTCTCAGTAGTTCTGTAGCTTAGCACCCTTGTGTGGACTTTGCCTTTTGGGAAGCATGACATAGAAGGAAAGGTACACACAAGTACACACAAGAGCAAGTCTGTAGGTTCGTTTTGCATTTGAGGCCATTGCGCAACCCGCCTGTTTGGCTGCGTCCCCCTCAGGAGAGGTGATGGTGCCGGTTTGTCCCTATAACACCACCACTCGTTAGTCTTCGATAGTTGTTCCAAGATCCTACTTTGCTGCTTGCCTTTTCTCCCAAGGTTTCTTCAATAGTGTTTTTTGTAATTTGACTTTGTCAGTTTTGAGTTTAATGTTCTATGGTTCACACTTGCTTCATTCATACCTTAGTTCTACCTGTGTTCTTGTGTAGAACTCTACCCTTTGGGCCAGCACAACCGCACCCTGTTTAGAGCTGTGTGAGTGCTCAGTTTTCCAGCCTCATGCCTTATTCCCTCTTCGTTCTGCTTCTAGCTGTTTTGGAGCAGTCACAAGTGAAAGGGGGAAGTCTTCCTCCCGAGTCCGTATGTGCCCTGTCTTCTTGCTTTTTCTCCTCAGGAGGAAACGGTGCCCCGGTGCACCCCTCCAAAGATGCATCCAGTTCTCTAAAGGAGAGACGTGACCAGATGATCCGGTCAGCGTACGTACGTGACCTCAAGATGGCTCTAGATCAGAGCAGTGTCAGCAGCTTCTTTTCAGCACTGTCCGCCTACAAGAAGACCGAGGACTATGATGCCATGGTGTCCGTGGTGGCAGCCCTCACCACAGAAAAGCCGGCAAACTTTCACCTGCTGCGAAGCAAGTACCTGCCTGTTCATTTTTCAGGATGTCGCCGTCTTGGTTGTCTTACTGTGTTCTTCGCCCTCATCACAAAGTTTTTTGTACTTTTCCTTTGGGGCTGTAATTCCCAAAGTGTGTGCTGTGAGAGAAGTGCTGATGAGTTGCAAGAAATGTACCGATAAATTACCAAGCCTTGTATCACACCAAAGCAATGATCCGCCGGGATGGGGGGCTGCCTCCTCCATCTCACTGCTCTGGTCCTGTTTTGCAAACAAGCTTCTGAACCTAGTCGTGCAGATCTACTTTGGAGAGTAACAAGGATTGCATCCATCAGGGTCTGTTACCAGAACTTCCAGCCCTACCTGGGCATGCCAAGGATTGATGTTGGGAGGGGGACCTTATCCTTCTTAAACTTCCTTAAGATGTTGTGTCTTTCTGGGTGGTACTAATAAGGCCACATCTGGAGTATTGTATACACACCTCAAAAAGGATATAGTTGCATTGGAAAAGCTGCAGAAGAGAGCGACCAAAATGATTAGTGGGCTGGGGCACCTCCCTTATTATGAGGAAAGGCTATAGCATTTGGGGCTTTTCAGTCTAGAAAAAAGGTGCCTGAGGGGGGACATGATTGAGATGTATAAAATTATACATGGAGAGAGTGGATAGAGGGACGTTCTTCTCCCTCTTGCACAACACCAGAACCAGGGGACATGCACTAAAATTGAGTGGAGGGAGAGTTAGAACGGACAAAAGAAAATACTTCTTTACCCAGCGTGTAATTCATCTGTGGAACTCCTTGGCACAGGATGTGGTGATGGCACCTGGCCTAGATGCCTTTAAAAGGGGTTTGGACAGATTCATGGAGGAAAAGACCATCACAGGTTACAAGCCATAAGCAACCTCTTGGTTTTAGAAATAGGTTTTCCCTAAGCCAGGTGCAAGAGAGTGGCAACAGGATACAGGTATCTTGTTGTCTTGTGTACTCCATGAAGCAATTGGTGGGACCCCTGTGAGATACAGGAAGCTGGACTAGATGGGCCTTTGGCCTGATCCAGCAGGGCTCTTCTTATGTTCTTAATAAATATATTACTGTATTGTGACTTTTGAGGTTCTCTCTGCCTCCCAGTCCAAACCATGTCTAATTTCAGACACCTTCTCCCTGCCCCTTTTTTCCCCAAGCTAAGAAACCCCTGATCATTTTGGTAGCCCTTCTTTGCCACCTCTGTACAAGGTACAGGGTTCTTGGTAACTTTTCCCACTTCTGTCTGCACAGCACACAGCCTTCATCACTTCTATCAGCGATCTGCACACATTGCTTGGCTTCTCTCCAGTGTTAGAGAACGATAGAAAGAGTATCAGATTTGAAGAATCTGATTTGTAGAAGAATCAGATTTGTAAGAACAGTTTAGTAGCCCCTCCACTACTTTCCCTGGGGCTGTGTTATGTTAATAATAACCAAACCCCGGGAAGGGGGGGGGGAGAGCACATAATGGAGCATTGTGTGCAGTTTTGCAGTGGATCCCGTTTTGTTAGATTTCCTTGCCAAATTCAACATGTGAAATCTGAACAAATTACATAACCTGAATTAATGCACAGTTGCATCTGTTTCCATTCAACATACACAGTAGAAGCCTGACTTGCCATTGTGCACATTTGAAGCAAATGTTATTTCTTCACTGTTGCAACAAATATCTTAGAAGGTGGGTTTTTCTGCTTGTGGTAAAATGTAACTGGAGGCCCAGGAAAAACAGAGCAGGCAGACATTTTTGTCAAGCTTGAGGATTTCCCTCCCTTTTCCTTCCTTCAGTGTGAAATATACGTGCCCCCTTTTCCCTGGCACTCCCTGGCCTGTAACCAGTGTGTGATATGCATTGTGTTGCTTCCCTCCCCAGGGTTCTCCATGTTTGTGCGTCCCCATCACCAGAAGCAATACAGGCAGATGTGCCAAGACTTGACTGGAATGACTTGCTCCGAGGAAGGAGAGGCACAGGAAGGACAAGCCCTCGATTTCGGGGGCTCAGGCCAGGCTCAGGAAGAGTGTGGCACTCGGGATAAAGCTGCCAGCCCAACTCCAGGTTTGAGATGTGTATTTTGCTGCCACTTCCATGCTCCCTGAACAGCAGCACAGCTCTCCTCTACTTGAGGACGTGCTCAGACCTGCTGAACTGGTCTTTCTCCTAATGAACTTTTAAGACAATTTTCTGTGTGATTAATGCAGAAAATTATATTTATGTATATTATGGAGCAGGACAATATAAATCCCAGTAAGGCTGGAAAAGAGACTTGAGAGAGAGAGAGAGCCCTCATCTCCCTCATCTGTACACACAGATATCTTTTGTTCCAGAATCACCAGCTCTTGGAATAGAATGTAAATGTAATACAATTTAATTTCAAGTATGAAGAAGCTACAAATATTCAGGGCTGCTATCGTTCCACAAATTGCTGGACCTTTCTGTCCATACACGCCTTAAGAATCTCATCTTTCATTACCAAAAAGTGGTTCTCAACCCTCCAGCTGCACAGAAAAGATTCAAAGAGCAAGACCAAGGTCATCTTAAAGGCTCCGAGATTAGAGAGGGTATGGATAAGGCCTCTCGTTTCCTTTTTTAATTTGCAGTAAACCAGGGTCCCCCTTAATACTGGACAAAACCAGTACTCGTATTGCCACATTTGGTAATTGCCGGTGCTACTTGTTTGTTTGCACACAGTGCCTTAGACCGGAATGTCATCATTAAGAACATAAGAAGCGCCTGGCTGCTGGATCAGGCCAAAAGCCCATCTAGTCCAGCTTCCTGTATCACACAGGGGTCCCACCAGATGCCTCAGGGAGCACACAGCCAACATGATAACTCCTGTTTCCCATTGTCACTCCCTTGCAGCTGGCGTCTGTTGCACCTCTCCCTTGCACCATCATTATGTTCCTGTACATGAAGAGAGCAGTGGATGTTGCATTTGGTTTCATTTCCTGCTCTTTGATGCATTATCATTCACAGGCACTTCCAAGGACAGGATGCCAGCAAAAATCCAGAATACAATGTTGTCCTTCTGCACTATCCAAGCTACAAGAGATTCAAGTCTTCAATCTCAAAACAAAAATAAAGGACCCGCCCCGAGTACAAGAGGTATCTCTGTCTTGGCATCAGAGCCTTCATCAGGTAAGCATAGCTGGGGATAGGCAGTACATATATAGCCACTTCCTCAGAGAGCCCCTTGTCTGTAGACCCAGTGCAGGGGGGAGGGCATCAAATGTATGCATGTGGGTGTTGCCACACTTGCTGAGACACACATCCCTACATGATGTGTTCAGGGCAGGGACACCAAACAATTCTGCGGGATTTTTTCCTCTAATCACCTGGGGTAAGTGTGTATAACCTGGACCATGGATCTGGAGTAGTTGGGCACCAGAGTAGGGAACCTCTAAAGGCAAACAGAGTCAGAGGACCAGGACACTTTAAAGAAAAGATGTTATTAAAGGAAAATTAGTAAATAGGCCAGAAAGAGACTTAAAAGGCACCGCCTGATTTAAAGGGGGCCATGGTCTTTGGGGGCCATGGTTATCAGTTTATGCAACGTTGTAATTATAACAAATTACAAGGCTATCTCCTTCCCTCAATACACACAGTCATAATGTCAAAAACACTGCTCCTGGCTGAGATGCTTCCCAGAAGGCAATTGTGTTTGCATCGGCTGTAACCTTCCCTCCATACGCATAGCCACTATGTTAAAAATGCTGCTATTGGCTGAGACGCTACCAAACGCTTACATTCACATCACTGATTGGCTTATCTGTCACCCACAAGGTTCTGTTGACAGCAATTGTGAACTCATTGTAAAGTGAATAACTTATTGTATGGTGAACCTTCTTCTACTATGGTGAGTCCATTGTATAGTGAGGGTCTGCTGCAGATTTATTTATTTATTTTTATTTACAATATTTATATCCCGCCTTTCTCCCCGAAGGGACCCAAGGCGGCTCACAACAGAAATACAAAAAATACCATATAAAAACATCAGATCCATATGTTGAGGTTACATAGGCACACACACGTACATAGTCACTTGTGGGTTTTGATATGTAAATACAAAACATCCTTTGCAGGCATCTCAAAGAGAGAGAGACATGGGGAGGTTCAAAGCACGGCCCCTTCCACAAGCGACTGTGAATCGGAGAAGACCAAAGGAGGTCCCAGCAGTGTACGGGCGCCGACAACTTCTGACAACCTTCCCATTTCACCAATAAGTGGTAGGTATTTCAAGCAGAATCCCAGATTCAGTCCCCAGCAGCTCAACATAAAGTCTCTCATGTAGTAAGACTGGTAAAGACCTTTGCCTGAAGCCTTAGCAAGTTGGTGCCAGTCAAAGCAGACGGAAGGGAACTTGATGGATCGGATCTGCTTCCGTATATGTATCAGTGAGTGAGTATTCCTGCCTAACGTGGTGGTCTTGCAAAAAGGGAATACCCAAGCAAAGGGCACTTCCTGTTAGCAGAGTTCCTCTCTGCTTGCATTCTGTTCTCATGCTGGCAAACACGTTCCCTAGTCTGGAGTGTTTTTATATTATCAATTCTGCAGGTAGCTGCTTGGAATTGGTTCTTCTAACAGCCTGGTGATTATCCCACTTTTCAGAAAAAAAAATGCATTTAAAACTTGGGCAGCTCATTCCTGTCTAGGAATGCGGCACAAATAGGTTGCCCACCACATCCTAAGCAGGATTGGGCCTTCCCAGCACAGCTGCAGGCCTCCTCAGAGTAAAGGGACATTTGTCCCTTTACCCCGAGTAACATGCCAGCCACCCCAATGGGGCTGCTCAGATGTGCGCCAGCTATTTAGCTGGTGCAAGTCCGAGAGCCCTGCGTAACGGCGGCCAGGCCCGGGAAGGGGGATAGGATATGGTGGAGAAGGCCGCCGCCAATCCCTCCCCTGTCCTGGGCCCAGCCAACCAATTCCACCCCACCTCCCTGGAATGCCCCGTTCCGCCCTCCCCACGCCCCTCCGCCTCCCAGAGGAGAACTTACCTTCCCCAGTGGGCGCAGTGGTAACTGGTAGAGCAGCGTTGGCTTCAGCACCATTTTCCAGGTGCCGCAAACGTGCTTTATGACACATTTGCGACACCCTAGACCGGCAGAGCAATCGCTATTGTTTCAGTCTATTGTTAGACAATCTGGTCTATTGTTAGACAGGATTGCACTGTAAGGCTGCAATCCTTTTCACATTTTCTTGGGAGCAAGCCCCCCCCCTGAACACAGTGCGACTTACTTCTAAGTAAACATGCATAGGATTGTTTAGTTAGCCTTACAAAATCGGTTGTACATTATACTGAAGACAATGTGTAGGAAGATCATGATTGAACTGTGCACAGAGGTAGAGATTATGGGGTTTTCAGCCATGTGAACTTTTCCAAGTTAAAGAAATAAAGATTTACATACCAAAACTTGTCTGGAGAAATTCCTTTTACTCGTACACCCCAAGTAATGGGTAAACGCTTTCAGGATTATCCAAAGTCAGTCAAGTACAAAAAGCCTTAGTTCTTCCGCTTTACGTTTCTTCCCGCCCTCGGGACCTTTTCAAAAGCAAATACAACAGAACTCACGGCAACAAGCCAGTAGATGGTCATGAGCCTTGAAGGGCAAACAGAACTGTTTGCCCTTCAAGGCTCATGACCATCTACTGGCTTGTTGCCGTGAGTTCTGTTGTATTTGCTTTTGAAAAGGTCCCGAGGGCGGGAAGAAACGTAAAGCGGAAGAACTAAGGCTTTTTGTACTTGACTGACTTTGGATAATCCTGAAAGCGTTTACCCATTACTTGGGGTGTACGAGTAAAAGGAATTTCTCCAGACAAGTTTTGGTATGTAAATCTTTATTTCTTTAACTTGGAAAAGTTCACATGGCTGAAAACCCCATAATCTCTACCTCTGTGCACATCGTGACAAGCCATGAAAATCTGCATGCCACTTTAAAATGATTGAACTCCCCAAAAAGTTCCAGTTCAAAGAGAGAATCTCTTTTGAAGGTCCACGTGTGAGCGTCTCTGTGTGTCTGTCTGTCTGTCTGTCTGTCTGTCTGTCTGTCTGTCTGTCTTTCGCACTCTCTCTGTCTTTTTCTCTCAATTTTCCATATTAGGAGGAATCCAGTGTGTTAAATGCAAATCCAAGCACGGTGTGCCTTTTAAGTGCCAGCTGTGTGCCTTCACTTGTTGCAAAGCATGCTGGGAGAATCTTTTAAAGGTTGGCTTCACTTTTCATCCTATTATTCTCTTCCCTCAAAACAGGATTATCGCAAGGATGGTTCCATCCATGTTTACTGGTATGGCACTTGTAGCAGAGCAGGCTGCAGTTATAAGTGGAGGCATTCCTTAATTTTCTCCAAAGACATGTGATTAATATATTTTAAAATTTGTTTTCAGCTGAGCTTTTCCTACACGTCACAAAAGTCAGCTTGTTCTTGTGGCCTAAAGTCCTTCAGGCTGTCTGATGCAGTTAAAGGTTCCCCCCCCCCCCCCATGTCAGACTGACACCAGACAATAATACATTAACAGATATTGCTTGGTAATCCAGGCTTATTCAGAGGGTTACATTGCAGAGAAAACAATGCACAGTTTTCCATGTTTCTGGCACCAACTTATGTACTAGTCTGGAGTTAAATGAATCGGCTTTCAAGTTACGTAATAAAATTATTAGGGTTGCAACCTTTAATCAATCAAAGGACTAGATAGACTAGTCATCTGCAATTAATTGGGCAATATTTTTGACAATAGTTCTTAATGTAAGTACTAAAGTGGCATATAGCAGGCACTGTCATATAAGCCTGCTGGAATATATGCATGCATCATCCTAAACCAAGAAAAATATTTTAATCATACACACATTTATGCAATTAAACCTATCCTGGGATTCTTGGCTTTTAAAGAGAGTGGATTCTTAGCTCTTACAACTTTAGGCAAAAGCTGGAAAATAGATGAGCAGCATATGATGAAATCTTAGCAGGCGAAGCACAGGACTGAATAAAGGCTGTCGGGGGGGGGGGGCTTTGGTGTCCTGTGCATCTCTTTGCCTCTGGATAACTATTCTGTAACCCTTTGCATCCTATTTATCTCAAAGCTCTGTGTATGTCCTTCCTTTTCTTCCTACAGTCACATGCTACCCCACATCCCAATCTTGACAGGAGAATAAATGATGGCAATGCAAGCAGTTATGTGCATCGTATGCTCTAATGTGGGCACTAGGAACTTATACTGCTTTTGTCTTTTAAGTAATAAGGGCTGTTGGAGGGATGGTGGAAACACTTCCGCATAAGAGCTGCTCCTAGCAGAATTGCTAGTGCGCAAAGGGGTTGTCAGGCAGGGTGTAACTTTTTTATTGTGCTCTGTTTCCCTCCCCGCTCCCAGATTGCCAAGAGGTGCCCAGAATGCCAAGCTGATACCAAGAGAAGACATTTGGCCCCATCTTACTGGCCAGATCCCTAGTGAGAGAGGTGTGCGGTGACAGCAGCCGCATCGGCCACCTCACCAAGCAGCAGTGCTCCAGGACTCTGCACATGCCCAAGGAAAGAAACCCAAATGCCTCGTGGTTTTGTTCTCTCTTCCTGCCTTGTTCTTCCATTGTACGAGAACGTCGACTCATGGCCAGCAGTGAGAGGAAGAAGAGTGTTTTCAGGATGACAATGGCCCAGATCTTTTTTTACATTTAACACCTTGGTAGTTTACAATCCGTTTAGGGTGACTCTTCGACAAAAGTGTTAAAATTACATCATTTTACATGTGGTGACCTTTCCAGCGGGCTTGAGTCCTGCAAATGCCTGTTAAGCCTCACATGTTATGGACAAGGATGCATGAACCACATCACTCTTTGCAAGTTGTCCTGGATGAAGCATGTTTTCCACGAAGCATGTGGGACTGCCCAGAATACTTTAAAAGCATCCGTAAAGAACTGCTGTTTGCCTTCCCATAGGTTGCTCTTGGCTTTCTGATTTGCTTTGAGGAAGTATAGCCAATGAGTTTTGCGGACTGGAAAAAAAACTGTGGTTCTGCCAACTTCTTAATGGAGAACAGTTGGGAAAAACTGAGCAAATGGACATTTTTCAGTTTAAGTTGATTTATCTGCTCATTAAAAGAGCGTAGTGCTCAGGTTAATTTAGTCATAAACCCAATACGTTTTCTCTTGAGTACCACATTTTCTTCTGAGCATTTCCCCACCAATAAAGAGGAGAGATTCCGTTCTACACCTGTGTTTTCTGATGCTTCGGTTTCCAAAAAGGTGTCTGAAGGAGGCAACCAACAGTGTTCTGTTGAACCGGAATATGTTTTAAGTTTATAAAAGTGGGAGTATCAGAGAATGTTTTTGTATTTTCATACTCTGAGATATTTTTGCTAAATTGAGAAATTGTGTCCATTTGCAAGAGTGCATAGTACAGTCTTATATAAAACTATTTAAATAAAAGAAGGGTTTGCATTGATAGTGACTTGTAAGTTTTTGTCCATGTTACCAGCACCCCAAACTATGAAATGGTGATCCTAGGAATGCTGACCAGGAAGGAAGTTCCTCTGTTTATATTCGAGCTGTAAGAATTATTCTCTCTTCTGACTGGGTAGCATGAATAGATATACTTTTTAAAATTCTTCATACCTGTCATTCTTTTAACGAGGAAAGGGCCTTTTGCAAATAATATTTGTAGCATTTGTATGGTGCTTTGAGTGTGCAAAGTGCTTCACGGGTATTGTCTTGATATTGTCATTACAACAGCCCTCTAAATTTAGTACGTACTATGATCCCTGCATTGCAGCTGGGAGGGAGCAGAGACTGAGCAGGAGAGGCCTGCCTAAAGGCCGTGATGCACTGCATGCGTTGCGGTGCGAAGCGTCGGGAAGCGACGTGAAGAGGGCTCTGTGTCTTGTATTTTCGCTCTTCACGCGGCACTGTACAAGAAGAGTTGGAAAAATGGAACTTCGGCCAATCAGAGGCTGCATTCCGTACAGTGGGGTGAGATGCGAACAGTCAAGACTCGAAGGCTGAAAAGCCTCTATTCTGATTGGTTAGCAGAGAGGAGGGGGCGGGGAAGGATGTGTTTTGCTTCTCTGTGCGGTTTCAGCCTGTCTAGACAGGAAGCAGCGCGAAGGAAAGACCGGCTCGCTTTGCCTTCGCACCGTGCCGCGGGTGGTGTGTCATAGGCTTAAGGTCACCTGGTGGGTTCATGGCAAAGGTGAGATTTGAACTGAGGAAGTTCTGATTTGTTGCTTAACCACTATGCTAGTTCAAAAGAGGCTTGGTTTTGAAGTAGCTAACACTTGATTCCAAGAGTATGTAAAGCGTATGACTGAGCCAGACCTCAATGCCCAAGAGTATTGGGCAGAGGGGTCTGGCTCAGTCGGGAGAGCTGCCGCCTTGTAAGCCCAAAGATCAGTGATCTTGACAAGTTCGAGACACACCGCCGGCAAAAAGCTGTGAAAACCTCCTGGAGGAGAGATAAGAGCTCCCGGCTGCGTCGGTCGAATGTGGGAGATGACGGCCAGTGGAAAAAAGCCAGACTATAAAAAGGATACCACCTGGAATGTAGCCGTTCATGAAAGATTGGACATTTATATATTGTAACAAAACCCGACAGCCTGCCCATGTACAACGCCTTGAATTAAAGTCGGAGGAGAAATCCAATGACCAAGAAAGGTGGTATATAAATACTGTATATTATTATTATTATTATTATTATTATTATTATTATTATTATTATTATTATTATTTTATTATATTAAATGTTTCCTGGTTTGCGATAATCTGACACTGTGGAAACAAAAAACATATGGATCAGAAATGTATAACGTATGAGGAAAAACAGAACAAACTGGTTGTCATTCCCCAAGAGAACAGATGAGGACCCAGCTGTTTTCAAGGGTAGAAGAGGGACAGCTGAGCCAGTGAGAGGAAAGAATGAGGTTGTGTGTTTATCTTGCAGAAAAAGCAAATCTAGGTTGACTATAGTGAAACATCCCAAAATGTCGGGATTGTTTGCACTTGAGCAAGGTGCCAGTGGAAGTCATGCAACCTCTATCTCTGACTATTTTAAAGAGAAAGTGGAGTATTTCATTTATTTATTTATTTATTTTCTGTATTTATATCCTGCCTTTCTCATCATCAGATTTATTCAAGGCGGCTTACATAGAAAGGCTATCTTTAGACCTGATAAGGGTTTTTACAATATTGTTCTATTCCTATATAGAACCTTCCATGCTCGAGATGTTTTCCCTTCCGAGTGCAGCCCTCCTTCTGGCTTGTGCTTTGCACTTCCAAACTTCACAGTTCACCGCAGTTCACCCTCGCACGGTTGTCTTAGATGTTCTCTCTCTAGCTGACTCCTCCGCATTCCACCCTCTCACGATGCCTTCTCAGTGTCTTTGCAAGGTTCGTTAGCAGCTTCCGTCTCCCATCCAAGTGGGAACCATGGTTGACCCTGCTTAGCTTCTTCAGGCAGAGCACTGGCTCAAACCTGCAGGCCACACCTCCTGCCATTTCATGACTCCTGTTCTTTTTTCTAGATCAAGGGTTCCCAACTTTTGTCACCAGGTGTACCACCTGTCATGGACAAAGTACCACCTGTGCTGATAGATGGATTTGTGAAGACTGTTTCACACCGTGGATACTGTAGTCGTATAGATATGTTTGTTTAATGATAGGCAGCCCAATCCTGTCTAGGACCACTGCAGCATGCAAAACCTTAGACTCACTAGTAGGAAGCATTCAGTAATACCCATCTACATTCTGAAATGGCACTACGGTGCTAGCAAGACTGTCCTAGTATTGCAAGCAGGAAAGCATTTGAAGGCCTCCTATTTAAAACAGGAAACCCCCCAAAAATAAGCATGTCCTTAAAAGAGTTCCCTGTCTAAAGAATTTCCTCCAGACAAAAAGAGGATTTCATTGCTGCTGGAAGTCATTTTGGCTTACTTGGACTTGAGGGCAGCATCCCATGTAAACCCTTGGAATGGCAAAGTTTTTAGGAGTACCACACCTCCCAGATGATGTGGTGCCGTGAGCCAACATTTTATGCTAGCCCTCTCTGGTGCCCTCACCGTTTGTACAGGTGTGCCTAAGAAAACGACTCCCATCCAGCTGTCAAGACAAGGGGACGCTTGGAAAGATATGGTCGCTAAGGTGTGAAAGATCTAAGATAATTGCGTTCTAAGGTTGTGCGCCTGTGTGCGTGCACAGCCACTTTAAGTACAGTGGCCTGATCATAATTGCATCCAGTCAGTCAAATGGTGACTTGCCAAAAGCAGACGACCAGTTCCTGGAAAGTATAACAGCATCCCAATCTGGTCATCACCAGGGGGCAGCCATTGGTCAGCTTGTGGGAATTTTCTCCAAAACACTGAGGATACGAGTGGATATTTGTTCAGCCATTGTCCATCTTGCAGCATGACTGCCTCCAGTTTCTTAAGGTAGACTCGGCTCCTGGACTTCTCTGAAGTGGTAGATCTAATAATAGAATCTTCTCAAGCAGTTAAAACAAGACCTTACCATGAAATGGTCTGGACTCTGTTACGATCAAACAAGACACGGACAAGAGGGGCCCCTGAGGTTTTGGTGAAGTGATTGGAAATATCCCATAACAGCAAGAGAGCTTAGGCAACGGAGTAGGTTCACTAGGCTAACAAGAACAAGTCGATAATTAAATTGTAAGACTCAGGATCTCAAAATTGGAGACTGTATATGAAAGAAATGATCTGTGGGATACTGAAATCTGAGAAGCTTAGTTGTTTTACTCATCCTATGAGATTCCACTAATTTTTCTGTCCCTGTTGTGAATATTAAAATATCCTCACTGAATGCTATCACCTGTACCTTGAAAATCAGCAAAGCTGCAAAAAAAAAATGTTTGTCTACCTTGCCTCCTGTTGAAAGAAAAAACTTTATGGGGCCCTGATAATTACTGCAGCCTGCATGATCATTTCCCAGGACTGTAAGTGGTGTTTTTCTTTTAAATTGGTTATTCAACATAAGGATAATTTGTGATCTGCCTCTGCTCACCAAAAACCTTGATGCTCACTTGAACAACTTATTTATTTTTAAAAAATTATACCTCGTCTTATCCCATGCCAAGGCAAATGCCCAAGGCGGCTACAACAAAGGAGCTTGAGGTGCTGAAGTACAACAAACTTGAGGTTGAAGATCTAGGCAAGTGGGTGAAAACATTACTGGATGAAAACATTACTGGATCTTGGAACCCTTTTTTGTTCGTTTGTTTCATCGTTTTTTCAATTGGACACTAAAGAATGAAAGTCGGACATGGCTCCCTCTACTGAGGTTCCACCTGTAGTGCAACTCTCGCTCTCAGCAGTTGCTTGCAGGCTTTCTGCTGTTGACTAAGTGATGATGAGTATTATCTCTGGATGTCGCCTTGAAACATTTTTCCTCTGCATTCCATGGTATAGTTTATAACTCCAAGCAGTTTTAGTCGGCACTGTTTACAGGTTGTTCAACAATTTGTTAATTACGTTGCCCAAATATACAGTAATTATGGTGCAGATATGAGGGCGAACTACATCACTCTCCGGAACAGGTGGCTCCAGGGGTCCAGAAGGACCTTTGCTGGGTGGGTTTCTATCTGTTTCTTCATGTGTTTCTGTATTAGAGGTAACGTCTGCTTGACTAGTTTTCAAGTGATTATTTTTTTAATTCCAATGACAGCCTGCAATTTTTCTAATGACTTAACGGCGCAATCCTGTGTAAAGATGTGCGGCCAGCCTAAAGGGCTGGCCCCCGCATCCTATCCCGTTCCCAGGCTGCTCTGGGGCAGCCTGGGAGCACCTCAGGAGAAGATGTTCTCCCCTTCCCTGGGTGCAAGCCAGCCAGGGCCCTATGGGCTTCCTCAGATGTATGCCAGGCCCAGACCTGGTGTACATCTGAGGAGGCCGTGTAAGGCTGACCAGGCCTGGGCCTAAGATATTGGAGCGCGCTGCCGATATCCCCACCCCCTCCCGGGCTGGGTTGGCCAATCGGGCCTCCTCCCTCCATGCCCCTGTCCGCCCTCCCCCCTAAGGGCTGCCAGCCTCCACACTAGCGGCCCTTACTGTAAAGTCGTTGCAAACGTGCTTTACGGTATGTTTGCGATGGCTTAAAGCGACGGAGCACACACTCCTCTGCTCTAAACTTACACGGGATCAGGCTGCCCATCACAGCCATTAATTACATTTGCCTTTTAACGTGGAAGATTTGTACAGATTTAATGGATTTGTACAGATTTTCCAAAGAGAATTGACTGCCCCATTCTTCTCTAATTGCAGCTTCTGAGCTGTCTTCAAAGGCAGCCTCATGTAGAGAGCCTTGTAGTAGTCATGCTTAGATGTGCTTAGAGCCTGAGCCGCTGAGCTAGGTCTGCTGCATCTAGATTGGGTTGCAGTTGACATACCAGCTGAAGCTGGACAAAGGCACTACCTGAGCCTCCAGATTAACTACAGATCCAGGTGTTGATTCAGATGAAATGTTCTCCCCAAACTGGCCCCATATCAATATAGATGAAATCATTTCACCCCCAAAAAATTATTTCTGTCTGTAAAACTTGGGTCAATAAATTGTCCCGGGAATCAGCCTGTTTTTTACTATGATGCCAGCAATTAAAGGACATGCAAATTAATGGTTCATACAGAATTAGAGGCTTGCTTGAAGGTGGTCAGCCATTCTCAGAAGCTCAACTTTCACTAAAATTGCCTGCTACAAAAATAAGTTGTTTCCAAATCCACCACATTATATAGGCATTTTATACGATCGTACAGTTTGTACCAGACCTCCCACACTCTTCCCGAATTTGAGACACTCATGTCCACATAAGTCCAAAAGTTCAGTTTCTAAGATCTGCGATACCGTATTGTGGTTGTTTTTTCTTGTGGTGACGGAAGACGGGATAGAAATTAACTAAATCAATCATGTAGATGGTTTAGGAGCCATGCGAAAAGTTGATGTTGGCTATCCTGCTCATTCTGTGCTCTGCCTCTGTTTGGCAGCTTAGCAACAATATTGTTTTCTTTTCTTGAGTTAAAGTGCAGATATACAATTAATCTTTGGTCCGTTATTCCTCTGACTCCACCACATATAGTAGACACTTTCATCACATAGCTGGGGATTATCACAAGGATTATCACATAGAATTATCACAAGGATAATTCTGTCATATAAATTGGAATAGCAAAATAATTTCTAGATTCTGGGACCACATTTAAGAGAGTCATTTTTTAAAAAAATTTTAAAAAATGACAGGATAGATAAACCCAGTCTCAGTTAACTCTGTACCTGGTATATCCTTGCTGGGCATTTTTATGAATGAATTGGTGGATTTATTTCAGAAAGATCTCAAAATTTCATTTGTCGATACTTGTTGTTGTTCAGTCGTTAAGTCGTGTCCGACCCTTCGTGATCCCATGAACCATATCCCGCCAGGCCTTCCTGTCCTCCACTATCTTCCTGAGTTCGCTCATTTTCATGTTCGTTGCATCGGTGATGCTGTCTAACCATCTCATCCTTTGCCTTCCCCTTCTCCTTTTGCCTTCCATCTTTCCCAGAATCAGAGTCTTCTCCAGAGAGTCCTCTCTTCGCATTAGGTGGCCAAAATATTTGATCTTCAGCCTCAGTACCTGTCCTTCCAGGGAACAGTCAGGGTTGATTTCATTTAGGATTGACTGATTTGATCTCCTAGCAGTCCAAGGGACTCTCAGGAGTCTTCTCCAGCACCACAGTTCAAAAGCATCTATTCTTCGGCGCTCAGCCTTCCTTATGGTCCAACTCTCGCAACCATACATTGCTACTGGGAACACCATCGCCCTGACTATACGAACTTTTGTTGGCATGGTGATATCTCTGCTTTATATTATGCTGTCTAAGTTTGCCATAGCTTTATTTATTTACAATATTTCTATCCCGCCTTTCTCCCCGAAGGGACCCAAGGAGTAAGCGTCTTTTAATTTCATGGCTGCTGTCTCCGTCTGCAGTGATCTTGGAGCCCAAAAAAGTAAAATCTGTTACTGCTTCCATTTCTGCCCCTTCTATTTGCCAGGAATTGATGGGACCAGATGCCATGATCTTAGTTTTATTAATGTTGAGTTTCAAGCCAACTTTTGCACTCTCCTCTTTCACCCTCATCAAGAGGCTCTTGAGTTCTTCTTCACTTTCTGCCATTAGGGTGGTATCGTCTGCATATCTGAGGTTGTTGATGTTTCTCCCGGCAATCTTGATTCCGGCTTGCGATTCATTCAGCCCTGCATTTCTCATAATGTACTCTGCATATAAGTTAAATAAGCAGGGTGACAATATACAGCCTTGCTGTACTCCCTTCCCAATTTTGAACCAATCGGTTGTTCCATGACCAGTCCGAACTGTTGCTTCTTGACCCGCATACAGGTTTCTCAGGAGACAGGTAAGATGGTCTGGTACCCCCATCTCTTTAAGAATTTGCCACAGTTTGTTGTGATCCACACAATCAAAGGCTTTTGCGTAGTCAATGAAGCAGAAGTAGGTGTGGGGTTTTTTTTTTTTGAACTCTCGGGCTTTCTCCATGATCCAGCGCATGTTGGCAATTTGATCTCTAGTTCCTCTGCCTCTTCGAAACCCAGCTTGTACGTCCGGTAGTTCTCGGTCCACGTACTGCTGAAGCCTAGCTTGTAGGATTTTGAGCATAACCTTGCTAGCATGTGAAATGAGTGCAATTGTACGGTAGTTTGAACACTCTTTGGCACTGCCCTTCTTTGGAATTGGAACGTAAACTGACCTTTTCCAATCCTTTGGCCACTGCTGAGTTTTCCAAATTTGTTGGCATATTGAGTGCAGCACTTTCACAGCATCATCATTTAGGATTTTAAGTAGCTCAGCTGGGATATTATCATCTCCGCTAGCTTTGTTGTTAGTAATGCTACCTAAGGCCCACTTGACTTCATTCTCTAGGACAGGGGTGGGGAACCTATTTCCGATGGAGGGCCATTTTCCCATGGGGAAAATGTCCCGCAGGCCGTGTGCCCCTCCATCAGAAATAGTTACCCCTGCACGCGCACGCACGCGCGCGCCGGGGGGGGGCGCACACCCACTCACCGCCCCCCTGCTTTTACCTCCTCCCCTCTCCTTACCTTTTTCAGGCAGCCGCCGCCGGCCCCGCGTGCGCTGCTTGCGCAACTCCTTTTGAACCCGGCTGTTTCTGCTCATGCGCAGAAACAGCCGGGCTCCAAAGGAGTCGCGCGAGGTGAGCGCGCCGCATCTCCTTTCGAATCCAGCTGCTTCTGCACGGAGAAGCAGCCGGATTCGAAAGGAGTCGCGCCGAGGTGAGCGTGCAGGGGGGCCGGCGGGGCTGGCGGAGCCTCCAGTCTTCTCGCGCGGGCCAGACCTGATTGATTCGGGTCCGGTCTCGCGCGGGCCGGACAGGATTGCTCCTGGGGCCGGATCCGGCCTGCGGGCCGCCGGTTCCCCACCCCTGCTCTAGGATGTCCGGCTCTGAGTCAGTGACCACACCAGCGTGGTCATCAGGAACATTCAGATCTTTCTTGTATAGTTCTTCTGTGTATTCTTGCCATCTCTTCTTAATCTCTTCTGCTTCTGTTAGGTCTTTGCCTTTTTTGTCCTTTATCATGCCCATCTTTGCACAAAACGTTCCCTTGATATCTCCAATTTTCTTGAAGAGATCTCTAGTCCCCATTCTGTTGTTTTCCTCGATTTCCTTGCATTGTTCATTTAAGAAGGCCTTCTTATCTCTCCTTGCTATTCTCTGGAAATCTGCATTCAGTTGTTTATATCTCACCTGGAGTACTGTGCCCAATTCTGAACACCTCATTTTAGGAAAGATGCGGCCAAACTGGAGCCGGTTCAGAGAAGAGCGATGAGGATGAGCAGAGGACTGGGGAATAAGCCCTGCAAGGAAAGGTTGATGGAACCTGGTGTGTTTAGCCTGGAGAAGAGAAGGCAGAGAGGGGATACAATAGCGCACTTCAGTTACCTGAAGGGCTGTCATATGGAAGAAGGAACACATTTGTTCTCAAATGCCTCTGAGAGTAGAACGAGGTCAAATGGGTACAAACTGCGAGAGAGGAGATTCTGGCTGGCTATCAGGGAGAAATTCTTGATGGCAAGGGTGGTTTGGTAGTGGAACAGATTGCTGAGGGAGGTGGTGGAGTCTCCCTCACTGGAGAACTGAGGCTTAACAAGCACCTGCTGGAGATGCTCTACCAGCAAACAGCTCCTGGGAAAGAGACTGCCGGGGTGAAAAGGGACAGTCGCCTTCCGACTGCTAAATCCAAGGGGGCCACCACTTGGAAAGGGCCCTTTTGCCCAGAGGTGGACTAAACCACTCTCAATGGAGCGGAACCCACAGTGCTGCAAAACATGCTCATGCTCAAGATGTGGGCGGCAGCTCAGGAATCGGAGAATGAGTGGTGTCGAGGCTGCTGCTGCCCTGGGACATGTGAGTGTGTAAAAAGCCCCTTGCTGTGAGTGCTCATTCAGAGCTAGCTGGGTAATTTTGGAAACTCATTTGACATTTTCTTTTCAGCTGAACTACCTCTTTTTTTTCAGGCTTTTTTCTATGACTGAGGTAAAAACACTCTTGCTTCGTCAGTGTTTTCTCTTACAGTCCTGGTTGAGAATGCAGCCTGCGTATTTCAAAGGAAGTTACAGATCATATCCACCTGATGCGGTTCAGCCACGTGTCCTAAACAGAACTACTACGAAACCAGTTCGAGTCATTATGACTGACCGCCTTTTGGCGCGAGACGTGTGTTTAATTTTAGACTGTGTTTAACTTTAGATTCTTAAGTGCCTCCCTCCCACAAGGGCTGTCCTCCTGGAAGAGGTCAGTCTCTGCCTGGGCAGAATTACATGCTTGAAGATGAATGCGTGAAGAATTCCCTGCACAGAGATCACCTAGATAGAACCTTCTTTCTCTCTGACATACCGATTTCCTGTGTGCTGGGAATTCGTTTGTATGGAGAAACATTTTATCGCAGGCAGGAGCAGCCGTAGTTCAGGGAAAGGCAGCTGCTTTGCATCATGTAAAAGGTCTCCGGTACAGCTGGGAAAGACTCCTAGTCTGGGACCCTGGAGAGCCGCTGCCAGTCAGAGTTGATGTTTCTGATCTTGATGGGCCGATGGCTGGGTTCTGGTGGAGGCCACTTAATCTATAAGCCCCTCCCACAGTCTGCAGTAGTACAACCCAGACATAACTAGAGCGACGAAGGGGCTGTATTCACAATATATCCCATTGGAATCCTTGGATGTCATGGACTCCAGTGTGGGAGAAAACAATGGGGCTGCAATCCAGAGACTAGAGAGGGGGTTAATCTGCCTCCCCCGTGCCCCCAGACCAGGAGCCGGCAGCTGTAACTGATGTTGAAGCTTTCGACAGTCTTCCCTGAACATCTGTGATTCCCATTGGTTGCTATGGGATAAAAATCAGAGACGTTTTTGAGGCGTCTGTTGCTTGCAGAGCCCTGGCTCCTCCCCACCTTGGCTGGCTCCCTGTCACACTGGGCTTCCAATGTACCTGCCCACTGCAGTCGGCAGCAGAAGCCCAGTGTGACGTGGCTGACTTTTCTGTGTGTGATCTGTGGCCTCCTGACCTGAGCACCATGCAACACACCCTAAGGGAGAGCACACTCGGATTCCCATCATGTTGATGACGACGCCATGTTGTATTCCAACGTTATCCACAGACATGCTGATGTGTCAAAGTGAGGCCGGGGTTCGTTTCTTTCCTTTTCCAGCTCTGATTCTACAAGGTTTCAGGGGCCAATGTGAGCCAGTGTTTCCCCATGGCTAGTCTAACCTGCAGGCTGCCTTCTGCTGCTGTTTCTTCTATGCTGCCCCCCTGGGGATAGACTATTACTGCCCTTGGCAAGAGGCTCAGGTTTGCTGTGGTTAATCGCTCTCATGTCTCTTGCAGATAGTTTTATTGATGCTTTTGAGAGTTTTCATTGTTAGCCACTTTGAAGTCCTTCAAGAAAAGTGGGAGATTAAATACATTTCTTTTCCAAATAAAAGTATTGGAGGACTTTTCCCATTCTCCTAGGCAAATTGGCCATCATGTCTTGGGCCAGCACAAGGAACTAGTTAGACATGCCCCAAGCGCAACACTTCTCCTTCCTGAAGAAACCGTCTGCCACGAAGAGGAACTTGGGCCCAACCGAGTGCGTGTGCCTGGGAAAGTGATGCCGCCGGAGTGGGAAAGAAGACCGCTGGTGAGTAATTTAGGTCAGCACTGTGTGATTGTATAACCTGCCGCATCTGTACCACCTCTTTTCAAGACCCACCCCAGACATCGATCTCATTTCCCAGTTCATCCAGCTCAGCAAAGTTATTTTCTGACTGATGATCTTTCTGTATGGCTGCCTTGGTAGAAAAGGGGTATTTAAATAGTGAAAGCTGGGGGGGGGGGGATGGGCTTGTCCCCTGATTATAGGATACTATCATTGGCAAGGAGTTCAAGTCTTGCTTCATCCAGGCACAGGCAGAATTAAGCTGTCCAGTAGACTGCCTGCCTTTGAGTGGTGATAAGTTTTATACTTATTCTTACTTATTCAGAACCTGTGAGAAGTTTTGATGGGAGGAGATAAGTTGCAATTGTTTGGTTATAATAAGTGTCTGGTGAGTTGGAGTTAATATGCTTAATAATATAATCAGAAATGATGATGATGATACGATTATGACTGCACCATGAAGTTGCATATAAAGAAACGCAGGTTCCTGTTTGAAGATCTTGAAACCTCCTTTTTGACAATGGGGAGAGGGAGGAACAAGGGTGGCCAGAGAGGATTGTCAGCAGAAGAGTTTCAGGGCCTGAAGTTGTTCTCGACCACAGAGAAACCGGAGGGCATCAGCCAAAAAGCAGCGTTACATTTCAAGGTGCGTTTGTTCTCAGGCGTTTCCCTCCCTCCCTCCCCAAGCATGATTCACTGGATGTGGAGGGTGAGCAAGACTTGGGTGTCCCTGCTGCGTTCAGTTCCCATGCGAAAGGAGGAGCCATGTACATATCGCTGCTCCAAGCCAGTGGGAACCCCGGGGCGATCAAGGGTCCTGAGAATGGAACACAGGAGGGGCAGGGCGGTGCCCAGAGCAGGGTCAGGCAGCACAGCCTCCCCCCCCCCCCCATATGGCATGGTGGAGGGGAAATGTGCACAAACCTCTGTCTTCTTTGGTGCTTTTTTAATATAACATATTTTTAATATAATAATAATAATAATAATATACAGTATTTATATACCGCCTTTCTTGGTCATTGGATTTCTCCTCTGACTTTAATCCAAGGCAGTTTACATGGGCAGGCTTCTACCCATGTCAATAGGTAAATAGTTCTACGCTGTCTTATTTTTAGGGCTGGAAACAAATTAAAGAAAGTTTAGGTGACTAATCACCTGCCTTTTTTTCAACCAATTAATTGATTACATTTTAATAAACACACATATTATACAATTGGCAGTTGATTCCATGGGTAGGGTTGGGACACATGGGAAACTCCTCTTCCTGCCCCTCCCCAGTCACTGTGTGGGTGTTATAAACATATGACATTACAAGTGTCATTGTGTGTCGTGTGTTTTTGTGTCATTGTGGCCACTTCATCGTCCTGAATCAGCAAGAGAAACCCATGCATGGAAGCTTCCATCCATCCATCCATCCATCCATCCATCCATCCATCCATCCATCCATCCTTCCTTCCTTCCTTCCTTCCTTCCTTCCTTCCATGGGACAGCTGTGCTCCATCCACATCGTGATATAATCCTCTGGGTCCCACTACGCTGGCTGGATATCTCTCTCTGTGCAGATGCCCCTTTCCATCCAGAACTGACTCTTGTTGCCCATGACCAGAACTGCATCAGCTGCTCGATTAAAACCATCCAAGCAAAAACCATTCGTTTTCTTTTTCATTCCCAATTATAGTTGAAACCCCCAAACTAAAAATGAGTAAAACAAACACAGAAACAAAAACAACTGAACTGTGTTCATAACATGATGTGTCCTCAGTTTGGCGCCAGACTGAGCAACCCATTTTAATGGGCAAATCTTAACCCAATAAAGCTTTAATGGAATAACGGGTGTCAAGGCCTGGAGGGCTAGTTATTTTGTATATTACATATGTAAAAAAAATATTAAAATATATTTTAGGGAAAAGCCCCAAATGTCACGTAGGGTACTTTGTGGGTTTGATGATAAATGGCATGTTATAACTACCGGTATATTCCTGATAGGGAAGTAATTTGAACACATCTGCACAAGGAAGCCAGGGGTTGGGAACAGAAGGGGAAATTTCCAATGTTTTCCCCCCAACTCTCCCTCAGGAATCAACTGACACCAGAATGTGGGGGGGGGGAGGAAAGAAAACACAAGGAAGGTGATCATGTTTCCTTTTTGTTTCCTTTTTAAACACGACACAGCATTTTTCTCCACACAAAGTGCACCCTTGGAAAAATGGGACTAATGACACTTGTTGTATTCTGCCCTTTCTGGATCTGTTAGAACTGACAGCATTAAAACAGGATTTTAAAATACCCAAGTAAAAAATTAAGTTGACACCTGGTGCCAAAAGATCATTGGCACTGGGGGGGGCATACAAGGGTGTGTGTGTAAATTTAATAAATAAATAAATGCATGGAATCTGCACATTCAATTGCAGGCCGCTGCTGCTGCTGCAGCCACCAATGCACATTTTATTCAATTAAGGCTGCAATCCTCGGCACACTTTTCTGACAGTAAACCCCAGGGATGTGGATCATGTCTCTGGTCTCCAAGTCTCGAGTCTTTGGTTGCGAGTCCCTATCTATTTCATGGGGAAATGGGTTTAAACCTACCTGAATAAAATTTGTCTTGTTGTAAAAGGCTCCACGTTTCAAGTCGAGTCTTTTACAATCACCGAGTCAAGTCCAAGTCGGGTCATTGAAGTGAGTTGAGTCTGAGTCAATAGACTCAAATCTGCATAGCTGGTAAGTCCCACTGAAAACAATAGGACTGACTTCTGAGTAGACAAGCATAGAATTGTGCTCTTCTTTAGTCCGTTTATACACCCCTAACCTTTCAAAGTTAGCTCAAAGAGCGGCTTACAAATGGAAACACATTCAACAGATAAAAAAGCCAACTTAAAAATAGCATAATAGCATAAATAACATCAAATGCATAAAAACAGTAAAAAAAAAAAGTCAAAAATCATGTGCTTTTAAAAAGTCGGATTCCCCATCATGTTGCTTTGCGTTTTGTTTCTTTGCTTTTTGTTTTAAGTTATCTTCCTATCCTTTGAGTCTAAGAGCACAGTAATACAGCAGGTGAAGGCAAGCATACACACAATATGCTGCCACCACAGCTAAAACGAGAACGCGCCGGCAGCTAGATGCGCCTGAACGCCCGAGGGGGGCGCTGCCCTCCTCGCCCTGGCCTCCCTGCCCCCACAGGGCCCCCCCCCCGCATGGGCGGAGCCGGGCGGAGCGCGCCGATATAACCAGGCAGAAAATGCCCGGTCGGGGCAGCAGCAGCCTCGGCCGGGACGCCAGACGAGGTGAGCCACAGCGGGGCGGGCGGGGAGGGAGGTGCTGCTGGCTGCAGGCACTGCGCCTGCACGTCATGCGCGCGTCATTACATGCACAGGAGAGAAGATGGAGCGGGGGGGGGGGTTGTCAGGAGAGAACGGGCTGGACTGGAGGAGGCGCGTCAAGCCGCCCGGCCATCTAGCTCAGTACTGTCAACCCGGGCTGGCAGCAGCCCTCTGCACCGTTTCAGAGGGGACTCTGCTGGCTGGGGACTGAACCCAGGACTTTGTGCATGGAAAGCAGGCCAGAGCTCAGTGGCTGCCAATCCTCCCAGGGCACCAACAACAGGGAAATTCCCTGTTTGAAGGGATGCCTGCTGCCTGCCAGTGCCGCGTGGGTTAGGTGCCAACTTAGTAGACTCTCTACTGATGACAGAGAGGTGAGCTAGGGATGTAATAATAGGGATGCGCTTAAAGAGACGGGACGGACGTCGTTTTCCTCCACAGACTTGGCTGATTCTCTTCTAAGTAAGTGGCCGTTGCCACATCTTGTGGTCGGGGAATTCAGAGGTTAATTATAGGTTGTCAGAGGAGGGCTCCCTTTTGCCCATCCTGAATCTCCCACCAATTATGTTAAAATGTTGACAACAGGAGGGGCTTGTCGATCATTCCCATCCCGGTTGGACGGAATTCAGAGTGCGAGACTAGTGTACTGACCAATGAAAGCAGGACTAGAATGACTGACAGTATATTGTTCTCATCTCCTTAGTGAAGACACTAGAGATGTTGCTTTCACTTAAATGAAGAAGTAAGAATTTAGGGAAGAAACCTAGAATATCCTTGTGGAGGCCATGTCCCATGTCCAGTTGTGGAGGCCATGGTTAATTACCAGTGGTTAGTTGCTGTGAAGTCACCAACAAAATCCAGTGCTGCTCCTCTCCTGCTTGGAAGTCCCAAATCTAGCCTCAGAAGTTCCAGCAGTCAGACAGCTGCCTTGGCTATAAAGACTGACAGCCCAAATTCATGGTTTTTCAAGTCTTGGTAATAATGCGATTACCAGCTGACTGGTTTTCTTATGGTGGGGAGGGGAGGAGGAAGAGATTTGAATTCTCAGTTTGAGTGGTTGAGAATTGGCAGCACAAAACTGATAGAGCTGTATAACCCAATAAAGGAGGCTCCTTTAAGGAGCCTCTGGTGAGTACGGTATGTGCCCTGCTAAGCCCATATTGTCCTGTACCTTGTGGGGATAGTAGTTTCTGTGCTGTTGGGTCTTTTATTAAAGGCCGTTTCCCAGAAAGTCACCACCTAGCTACCCTCTGGCTCCTGAGTTCTTACTAGCCATTGTTCACATACTCATTTGCAGCCATCAGAACGAAAAACGTTCTTGAAAGAAAGAAACCAAATACGCTGCATCCTATAAAATAAAATGGCACACTTGTGCAGTGTGATTGTGGAACACACACAACCCTGGCTGCCGTGCCCAGCAGACTACAACATGATATTTGGACTAAGTGGTGCTGTTACTGCTTGAGTCTCAAAGCCAAACTTATATGCACATTTATATCAAATACTTTTAGGCTGCTTTTCAGTCCCACAAGGCGGCTTGCAGCTGCAGCAGCCATGACAGAAAACATTTGAAGCCTCAATCAAAACAAAGCCAGCAAGAAGGATCAGCAGTGAGCCAACCAAAAGCAACAAAACCCTGAGAACATGTTGTTTGGCCCTGTGTGTGCATCTTGTTTGGTTGAGTAGCAGCCATGGTGAGGGCAGGAATCGGATCAGGACTGTAGCAAGTGGGTATTCAACCCTTGTCTCTTGCAGCATATAGCCCAACAAAAACTGGGCCCCGAGAGATGCTGTGAGTTCTGGATGGGAAGCAAGCTTGACACACATGCTGTATCCATGTTGTTGGTGCCCGTGAATATAATGGTGTATAACTGTATGCTGGATTGAAACCGTGTGTGTGGACACACGGGCTTTATGGACTCTGGGCTTTCAATGTTTGTTTTAAATGCACCCAAAGGTCCTTGGCAAGTAAAAATGTTTTTAATGGAAGCAGAAAATGTCGTAGCAATGTATGTGCTGCACATGTTTTCAGCATGTCGTAGAGTGAGATTTAATTAATCAATAGAAATAATAATAATCGACTCTTTCTTTCTTATTTCCATGCCACAGAACTGCACCATCAGTGGACACAGACTTTGCAGCCCCATTCCTCACCCCCAAGAAAAAAGACATTAGGCTGACTCCACACAGCTAAATCCTTCCCCTAATTCCAGAGGATCAAATAAGGATCTTAAACCTTCAGTACTATGCAATCTAACCCAGCTAATTTCAGGAATCTGTCAAAGGTAATTCTCTTGGCCTGCTGTTGTCTTTGAGGCTCTGCGGCTTCAACATCCAGCCCAACTTTGCCTCTTCCTTTGCGACAGTATGGAGCACAGAAGCAGCATGGCAGAGCATCTTGAGAAAGAGGAGGCAGACCACAACCCATCACCCAAACGCTAGACGAAACAAAAATGTTTTGAGCCCTCACCGAAAAGTCATGAGGGAGGGGGTGGTTCTCAGATCCCCTGGCAGGGAGTTCCACAGTTGTGGCGCCACAGTAGAGAAGGCTCGCCCACGTGTTGCCACTCCCCTAACTTGCGATAGAGGTGGCACTCACAATTGCTTTAGTTATAGGTTTGTAAATGTGAAGAGACTGGAGAGAAGTTCTTCACCCTCTCTCACCATGCTAGAGCTGGGGGGGGAGGTCATGAAGGACCACTGATCATGAAGGGGTCATGAAGGACGATGGCTCTTTGCTGTAACAAGTGGGACGTCCGTCTTATGGAGCCGCATCTTCTGACCTTTTTATTGACATGAAAAGCAGTTAATCAGAGAAAGCTGATGAATCAATTAAATAAAATCAATTAAATCAATTAAATAATTAAATCAATTAAATCAATTAAATCAATAATCAATTAAATAAAATCTGTATTCCGTCAACAAGTGCGGGACTTGGAATTCACTGCTCTGGTGATGCAAAGGCAAGCAGGCAGACTTGCCTGCCCCAGCCTAAGGCTTCTCGCTGCTTACAAATTGCAGCACAGTTTCCTTCCTGTCTATTTTATTTTTTAAATTATACTCGACAATTGAGCCCTCTAGGAATTTGTGTTTAACAGCAAACAAGCACAAGACAGTTTAATCTCACACAGGATCTAGATGTAGTGTGTAGGGAAAACACCAAAGCCGCAAGAAGAGGAAAGAGCCTCCGGTGCACTGAACATCTGGGCTGTAGACGAAGCCTACAAGTTACGTCAAACACACACTTTGTTCCTGTGCTGTTGGCTTTCAAAAGTTAAGTAGCAACCGTGGGGACCCAGACCAGGATCAGGACCATAGTACATGGAGAGAGGGTATTTGACTCTTTCCCCTCACACTGTGGTCCCAATGAAAATCTGGCCTCCCACCCCCACCCCCAGAAAAGCTGCTGTTAGCTCTGGGAGGGGAACTTCCTTGCAACACCAAGCGCTGAAAGAGAAACGAGTGCACAAGTATGGACTCTAACACCGTGCTTAAAGATTCCCCCCAAGGGAGAAATTGGGATAGGTATCAGAAAATAGGGGCGCTCTCTGGAAAAGGGGGACAGTTGGAGTATATGGCTCAATTCTTGAGAGTCCCTGAAGTAAAGAGGAGGCACTGCAGGGCTAACTTGCCTTCTTTTTTTGCCCTTTAGTGGCTGGCTTGTAGTATTCTGCTCTTCCTGGACATCCCCAGTTCCAGCTCCCAGCCAACCTACGAATGGCAAGATCGCCAGACAAACGAGAGACTTGTGTGCCAACAGTGCCCACCAGGGACTTCTGTGGCACAGCATTGCACCAAGGACAGGCCGACCCTCTGCCAGCCATGCCCCAGTCTCTACTATACACAGTACTGGAATTACCTTGACAGCTGCCTGTACTGCAATGTCATCTGCAACCGCCTGGAGGAGGAGGTGCAAGCGTGCAATGGCACACACAATCGGGCGTGCCAGTGCAAGCCAGGCTACTACTTTGACTCAGATTTCTGCCTACCGCACTCCAAGTGCCCCATGGGGACTGGAGTTGCTCAACCTGGTATGTATGACAGATGAAACTCTAGAATTCCCTTCTTGAGCTCGTATACACTCCAGCGGTTCTGACTTATCAGGGACAGTCCCTGTTAAAGTTACTGTCCTGGTGTTTTGCCTTGTGGGGATGCCTAGTTTGATCAAGCCGCCTTGATTGCCCTTGTTGGGAGAAAGGCGGGGTATAAATTCTATAAAATAAATAAATAAATAAATAAATAATTTAAATAAATTAAATACCGTATTGTCCCGAGTATAAGACGCACCTGATTATAAGACGCACCCTTAAAGTTTGGTGCTATTAAAAAATTAAATTGCAACAGCCTGATTATAAGACGCACCCCTAGTTTAAAAACTTAAATTAGGAGAAAAAAGTGAGTCTTATACTCAGACCAATACGGTAAATAGTTAGTGTGAGTTGCTCTAATTTCATTTTTTTTCAGAGCTTAAGTGAAGTCTTAGGTCGGTCTTATTGTAGCACAACTTTTGTGGACTCAAATCCACTCGTTAGATGCGTTGTGTTATCCTCTGTTGGCAGGTTGTGTGTGTGTGTGTGTGTGTGCGAGTGTGTGTGTGTGTGTGTGTGTGTGTGTGTGTGTGTAATATGCACATATATGGGTAGAAAGAAACAAAATTGCAAACAGCAAGGCAAAATGGCCATGAGATGTAATTGTCACCCCTGTGACAATTCTGGGTGAGGCTTAAATGGGTACAAGATAAGCATAGTGACCATTTGCAGCGATAGTCAGCTGGTTATAGCAACATCTTCGTAGCTTTGCTAAATTAACACATACAATTGTGATGGGAAATTGTGATCTGTGTTGTTGTTGTTTAGTCGTTAAGTCGTGTCCGACCCTTCGTGATCCCATGAACCATATCCCGCCAGGCCTTCCTGTCCTCCACTATCTTCCTGAGTTCGCTCATTTTCATTGAAGCCCAAATACAATCCATCCTAATTCAGCAGTTTCATGCTGGAGTCTCCTTCTGCAGTTCCCTTGTTGTCGAAGGCTAACCTGGCAGGTTGAAATGTTCTCCCACTGGTTTCTCTGAATCCATTTTCAATGTCAGATTTGTGTCCCATTAGAGTTTTGTGCCCAGACTGACCTGCTTGTCAATCCATGGAGACGGCAGGAGGACACTGTTGGTAGGTGATGACAGCATAGATCACTTTGGAGGGTGAGCAGGTTAACAGAGCCTCGTCTACATCATTAGAAAAGCCCTGCTGGATCAGGGCCAAGGGGGCCTGTCTAGTCCAGCATCTTCCTTCCCACAGTAGCCCACCACTCTGAGGAGCCCACAAGCAGGAGAGAAAGGCACCCTTCTCTTCCGCCATGGCTTCCCTGCAACTGGTATTCAGAGGTAGATAGATTGCTGCAGAATCTGGAGGTAGTGCACATCAGCACAGCCATCACGAGAGAGATGGGAGCCTTCGATAGGCATCCTCCATGAAGTTGTCCAGTCCCATTTTAAAGCCATCACTAGTGGCCATCACCACAGCTTGTGGCCACGAATTCTACAGACCTGTTCTGCACTGTGTGATGAAGGACTTTCTTTTTGTCCCTCATAAAACTCCCACCCATTTGTTTCATTGGATTACTCACTGTTCTAGTTTTGTGTGTGAGAGAAAGAAACTTCTATCCATTCACTCCATACCATACATAATGTTACAAGCCATGATGGGGAAAAGCAACCTCCAGGTTGTAGGAGTAGGTTTTCTCTGTGCCAGGTGCAAGGGAGTGGCGATTGGACACAGGTATCTTGTTGTCTTGAGTGCTCCCTGAGGCATCTGGTGGGACCCCTGTGTGATACAGGAAGCCCGACTAGATGGGCCTTTGGCCTGATCCAGCAGGGCTCTTCTTATGTTCTTATTCCTTAACCAGCTACCATTCCATAAAAGACCTGTCCTCTGGTTCCAGGACTGGTCCTGAGCAGTCTCAAGAGTTGACTCGTGGCGAAAGACTTTGTCAAAAACTGTTTTGGAAGTCCAAGTATACAATGCCAGCTGTATCCATAGTTTCTATCCACATGGTGCCTGTTGCCTTCCGTAGTTGCCATGACCACCGGTGGTTTTCTCCAATTTCTCTGTCAATGGACAGCAGTTTCCTCAGGAAACAGGCCAGTAATGTCCTGGCCTCCAAACAGATGAATGTACTCGTGGCCTAAGGCCTGATCATTGAGTCCACATATCTAGACGCCCCTACTGCGTTCATCCCAATGTCTAAAATAGCGGAGCACCCAGGGTTTCCTGGTTTGTGAATTTTGGGTATAGACTGGCTCTTGGGGGGTGTACCGGTTCAAATGTGTGCCTGTATGTCTGTAGCAAATTCCTTATTCATCTCTTCTGATATTCCTCTGTGGGATCTGTGGTGGTGACCTGTTGAACGTGATGCGGAAAGCGGCTTCCTGTATGTTTGTTTTCATGATAGCCCCTCCTTGGTCAGCCTCTTGAACTGTGACCTCAGCGTAGCTTCTGGTAGCGTCATGTTCTGTACATCTGAGATTCTATGCTTGATAAGCAATGCTCGTCATCGCTGATGAGCTCAGCCTGGACAGACATGGCTCCAGACTGGACAGGAGAACATTCACTTGCGAGCGTCCTTTTCCCATGGTCATTCTGTCTTGCAGGCACCCTACATGAGGATACCAAATGTGCGCACTGTGCTGCAGGGACGTTCTCCAAGAGTAGCTCGCAGCCATGCCAGCCACACCGCCACTGTTCCAAGGAGGGCCTAGAGGTCAATGTTCCTGGAAACCGCTTCCATGACGCCCTCTGCACGTCTTGCAACAGCAGCGAGGGGTTGGCTGCAGTATCAGGTGCGGAGCTGCATTCAGTCACGGCGGGACACCAGTGTGCTGCGCAGTCAGTCCCACTTCTTCAGCTACCTGCCTGACACTTCTGCTTGCGTGCTTCATCGTTGCTGCCTCAAGTCCCAAACTGAGCTGATCCTCTTTCCTCTCAATCCCTCCACTCTCTCCTTATCCATGGACAATGTCACTATCCTTGGATCAAATCTTCGACTTTGACTCTTCTCTCTCTCTCCTGTATTCCCCAGATCCAGTCTGTTGCCAGATCATGCCTCTTCTCCCTTTACAACAGTGGTGGCCAACCTTTCAACATGAATGCTGGCTGCATAGGTGGCTGCAAATGGCTGCATAGGTGAGGGCATTTCAGCAGGTGCAGCTGCTTTAGCAGCACCATCAGCACTTGCAGCTGCCAAGATTCTGTCTTCTACACAACTCTTAAGAACACAGTAGCCCTAATGGTGGAAGGTTGGCCATCCCTGCTTTACAACATGGCAAGAATACAGCCCCTCCTCTTTGCTTCCTTGGCAGAAACTCTAGTTCATGTCCTGGTCATCTTTCGTCTCAGCGAAGGGGGGGGGCAGGGGCCCCCAGTGGTACGCGGGAGGCCCTGGGTGGCATGCAGGGGGGGTGACAAAGCGGGCAGCAGGGGCGCCAATCGCATCGTTTTGTTGGCGGGAGGAGCGGGCAGCACCGGCGGAGAGGGTGGTTGTTTTGGCCCACCCTCCTCCCCTGCGCCTCTGTGTAGGCATCTTTAGCGGCAGCAGCAGCAGCATCACTTCCGGTGGTGACGTCACCGGGGGGGCGGCATCACTATGCCGCTGCTTCAGTTGGCTCATCTTGGTCCCCTCCCATCCAGCATATGGAAAGCCAGCTTGCCAGGGAGAAGCGTTCCTGCTGCCTTGCCGTCTCCCTGACATGCTGGTTTTCTACATGGAGGGAATTCTTAGACAGGGAGGCGCATTCTAACCTGTGAGCCTCCAGCTGCAGTGCTGGAGCCCAGGCAGAGTTTTACCACCTTGGTGGGAACTGCAGCGGGTTTAAATGTGGTGCAGGCTGGCACGCTTTCCTAGGAGGGTGCGGACAGTTGCTGGGGGGGGGGCACAAGCCTTCCTGAGCACGGACCACATTTCCTGTACTGATACCGAACACTGGGGACCAATGGGCAGCCACGTATCCCTGAAGCCGATTGTGCAGGAAAGGGAGCGCAAGGGAGGCAGCTCGCTCGGGGAAGTTCCTGGAGTCGATGCTTAAAGCTCCAGCTGCTGGCTGAGTGTCGCTGATTTGGTACAAACTCGAGCGGCTGATGGGCGAATTGCACATCAGCCTTGAGGAGCTGTGGTGCCTCTTGAATAATACGCCACCACCTCCTGTCAAGTTTTGATGGTTTCTCATCCTGTATCCTCCAGGAAATAAGGACTGTCAAGAGGCTGTGATCGACTTTGTGCCTTACCAAATCAAGTCACGGAGAAGGCTGCTACGAGTGAGGCGGGCCTTCCAAAAGGATTCCTCACCGACTCCCAAGCACACTGTGTCCGTGCTCCAGGTGGAGCTTCACACCTACCTCATCCACCTCAAGAAGACTCTGGGAGCAGAGCACGTACTCCAGAAGCTCTTGACTGTGCTCCAGCACCTGAAACTCACACATATACTCCAGAAGCATTTTCATCTCTGGAGGTTATAAGATTCCAACGGTTATTTATATCCCACCTTCCTGCATACAAGGCATTCAAGGCAATGTATAGTAAATACTGTATTTTTATATCTTTTAATAGTATAAAATGACATTGGACAACCATTACCAGCAGACTGACATTATTTTAAAGAGACAACATTTCTAAAGAGCTTGCTGGAACAACATTGTCTTCACTGCCCTACTAAAAGTTGTGCAGTGATGAGGCCAGGTATACCTCTCTGGTTTATTTTGGGCATTTTTTTGCTTTCCTCTACCAGAATTTCCAGAATTTCATAATTTCCAGAATTTCATAATTCTGGTTTTGCTAGTCATGGTTTGATCAAGGACTGAAAAACAATCCCTCCCCCCCCCCCCCCCAGATCACAGCAGCTATTGCTCCCTTTCAAGCTTTTCTTTGAAGGACTAGCAGCTTGTTGATTTTTGTTCAAATGACAGCTGAGAGACTCAGAACCTTGAATACTTAACATAGCCCACGATATTTTTCTGAGCTTTTATGAAATGGCAGAATGTGCACAACTTTGATTAAGATATATCATCATTCTTAAGTTAGCCAAGGAAGCAGGCTGAATGATCCTATACTCAAGCCATCAAAGACCACTTATGCTGCTGCTTTAAGAGAGGTCTGTATCTAACAGCCCAATCGTGTGCTGCATTGGGCTGCCGGCTGGAGTGCTTTGTGACGGAGTTTCCCTGTTGCAAAATGGCCGCCGACAGCTCAGAGTGCTCCCTCGGCGGCCATTTTGGGAGCACTGCCACAAGAGGCGGCAGCACTCCCTGTCTGTCACCAGACCCCACTGCAGCCAGGCAGTGGCAGGGGTGGGGAGGGGGCAAAACGAGGAATGGGGGGCAGGAAGGCTGCAGGAGGGGTGAATCCTATCCCCTCCAGCAGCAGCGTCAGCTCCCTTTCTCTCCTCAGACTTGCGCCAACTAAAGAACTGGCACAGGTCCAAGGTGACCCATTGTGGAATGGGAGGCTTACAGAAGGGTAAGGGGATTTAAATCTCCTTCCCCTCTGAAGACTCTCAATCTGCCCCCCCCCCACCGCTGGATAAAGCACACTTTTTTTGGCACAGCTGCACCGGAGGGGGGGGAGGATAGGATATTGGGTCCTTAGTCTAGCACAATGGAGGAAGGACCAAAGAAGAGCCTTAAAAAAGAGGTGTGGTGCTGCCCGCCACTCCTCCAGCAGCTGTGGCAACATCTCCAGTGACAGTGTGTACCAATCGTCGTGGGGCAGCACACCAACAACATCCCCATGTGGTCAAAGCATGGAAAGAGTCCATCAAGGCACAGCAAGGGGGAGATGCCACCAAGGCACCAGCACCCCTACACCCACGCTGCCCACTTGGCCAGGTCGCCTCAGCACCTCCCCCCATAGGAGCAGAAGCAGGAAGGAGGGGAAAAAACAGAGAGTAGCCAGGAGCCTCTGCCTCTGAAGGGTTCAAATTCTCTTATGCTGATTGCAGCACAAATAGATGTGGTCAAGCAATGCCTTTGAATGCAGCAGCAGACCAAAGCAGAGGCGAAACAAGGGTGGAGCGAAGGCAAGTAGTTCTGCAAGACTCCGTTACACTGGAGTCAGCGGCCCCTCCCCCTTGCTGTTGGAGCCATTCCAGCAGCAACAGGGGAGCGTTCTGTGTGTTGCCTTTGCTGCCAGAATGGCTCCAACAGCAAGGGGGAGGGGCCGCTGACTCCAGTGTAACGGAGTCTTGCAAAACTACTTGCCTTCGCTCCACCCTTGTTTCGCCTCTGGACCAAAGGAAGGAGTAGCCTTGGGAGAGGGCATCAGAGAGGGCATCAGGAGTAGCCTTGGGAGAGGGCATCAGCCTTGGGAGAGACCCATCAGACATGGGTCTCCCTGGGGCAGCAGGGGTTCAAGTTCCTGTGGAGGAACCATCCACTGGAAATAATTTTGTTCCAGGGAGGAACTGAGACAAGCTACAAGAGGGGCCACAGCTGCACTCAAGCAAACGAGATGCAAGTACGAGGCCCAGCCTGAAAACCAGGCAAGCCAGGTGCAAGCCCAGCCAAAAGGATTGCTAAAACCAAGCTCAAGCAAAAGAGAGGAACAGGTGCACTGCAGTAATCTGCAGGCAGCTCTCTAACCACAGCAGATGGCTGGAACAAGAGTTCCTCCTGGGACATTTAGCATCTTGCACACCCAGCCATATACACCAAGAAGGCAGTGCCTAGATATGGCATGCTGGCACAGTGAAAAGGTACGTCTTGCATAGCATGATAGGGAACATCTCAAACTTGTGCGCCCTCCCTGGAACGACATCACAACAGGCACACCTGGAAGGCCCTAGCATGCGAGTTGAGCACAGCGAGAGCTGCATGGGCCAATCATTTGGCTTGCGTGTGACACAAGTTATGTTTTGCATCAGCCCACCCACCCAGCCACATGCACATGATGCCCACATGCTCCTTATTGCTGAGCGTAGCCATTAGCGTAATGCCCTCCTCCCCTCTCCAACAGACTGCCGCATTCCTCAGGGCAGATGTGAATGAGCTGCTCAAAAGCCCCCTTCCCACCCACCCTGGAGCCCAGGGAGGCAGCGAGTGGGGACAGTGCAGACCCTTTGCCCTGGTGTCTGAGATTTGTAACCGGGTGTGGTTTGAGATGTGTAACATGAATTGGACTACATGTGCAGGGACCGAGGTGCAATGGATCCACACCACACACACACCTCAGTGGACTGGCATGACGCAAGAATGAGAGAGAGAGAGAGAGAGAGAGAGAGAGAGAGAGGGATATGGGGGCAACAAAAATAATTTTATTAGAAGGGGGATAAATGTACAAGAATAACATAAGACCATCAGAAGAGCCCAGCTCCAGCTGCTGGATCAGGCCAAAGGCCCATCTAGTCCAGCTTCCTGTATCTCACAGTGGCCCCACCAGATGCCTCAGGGAGCACACAGCCAACAAGATAATATCCTGTTTCCTGCTGCCACTCCCCTGCACCTGGCACAGAGAAAACCTACTTCTAAAACCAGGAGGTTGCTTATGGCTTGTAACCGGTGATGGACCTTTTCTCCATGAATCTATCCAATCACCTTTTAAAGGCATCAAGGCCAGGTGCCATCATCACATCCTGTGGCAAGGAGTTCCACAGATGAATTACATGCTGGGTGAAGAAATATTTTCTTTTGTCTAACTCTCACGCAACTCAGTTTTAGTGGATGTCCCCTGGTTCCAGTGTTGTCCGTGAAGGAAAAGAACTTCCCTCTATCCACTCTCTCCATCCCATGCATAATTTTATAAATCTCAATCATGTCCCCCCTCAGGCGCCTTTTTTCTAGACTGAAAAGCCCCAGATGCTGTAGCCTTTCCTCATAAAGGAGGTGCTCCAGCCCACGAATCATTCTGGTTGCTCTTTTCTGCACCTTTTCCAATTCAACTATATCCTTTTTGAGGTGTGGTGACCAGAACTGGACACAATACTCCAGATGTGGCCTTACCATCGATTTGTACAAAGGCATAATGATATTGGCCGTTTTATTCTCAATCCCTTTTTTAATGATCCCGAGCATGGAATTGGCCTTCTTCACAGCTGCCGCACACTGGGTCGACACTTTCATCGACCTGTCCACCAGCACCCCAAGATCTCTCTCTTGATCCATCACAGACAACTCAGAACCCATGAGCGTATATGTGAAATTTTGGGTTCTTGCCCCAATGTGCATCACTTTACACTTACTTACATTGAAGCGCATCTGCCATTTTGCTGCCCATTCTCCCAGTTTGGAGAGATCCTTCTGGAGCTCTTCATAATCCCTGCTGGTCTTCACCACCAGGAAACATTTAGTGTTGTCCGCAAACTTGGCCACCTCGCAGCTTATCCCCAACTCCAGGTTTTAGCTCCAACTCCAGCTTGAACCCCGCAGAGGAACAGCTGACATCCCACTGGTCACTGCTGCCAGGCACAGCTGGTCCTGTGTCTTCTGCCTCTGTTGGAAAGCTGTATGTGAAGAGAAAACCCCATGGACCAGCAGCATCCCACAGGAGATTGTCATGTGCAGAAGTAACAGGATGAAGGTTGTCGCAGCAAGGGGGGGGGGGTGCTACTTAAAGAAAGAAATACATTTCATTGGATGACCCTTGTCACAGTCCACAGCTCTCTAACCTCAGGTGCCCCAGAGCTGAACTGTTCTTACACATCCCCGGCCCACAGTCTGAACACGCACAGTGAGTCAGCGATGCATGTTCCAAATTAGTTCCTACGTAACCTCCACTCTCAAGGCTTTTACAAACAGCTGGAGAGACGAGGCTACTGTTTGTAATTTGTTTCTATTGTCCTTGTCTATCTCAAGGGCAATAATATTCCAAGAGATGGCAAGATTGAATAAACCAATTCGAATAAATAAACTTAATCGAATAAACCAATCGTTGAATACGTTCTTAGCGCATAGCCACCTAGCGCATAGTTCAAATACACACTACCAGGTGGGCATGTGTATCTTTAGGGCCCTTTGCCCCCAGTGTGCTGTCACCGGCCTGATTAACAGCCAGTCCTCAACTCCACGTTTAGCAGAGTCCTTCGGGCTACTCCCAGCTCTTGAAGGGTCGATGGTCCCTCCAAACTCCAGGGACCCACAGCCTCAAGACTCTGGAGAATTAAAATGCATTCCAGTAGTACAGCTGAGGTGCAAGACCAGATTGAGATGAAACCAGTTCCTTTGTACTCAAACAGACACAAGCCTGTAATATATAATGGGTTTATTTTAAAGGATAGAATTATGGTTACACATCATTTAAGAAAGGCGTTAGGTATTTTAAGAGAACAGAAACAACACACATACAATGCTAAAACAACAAAAAAGCTAAGCTTACTAGACCTATCACTCGCCATGTATTCCCAACCTCTGAGCATAAGTAAAGTGTTGTGAAAAGCTGTTGCGTTCGAGATGACCCCATTAAGAGAACACCAGACTCTGGGAACATTGATGAACGTTTATCCAGAATGTCTGTACAGACAGATGCTGGGGACGTGGTCTCCAGAAATCAACATGATTTGGAGCTTTCAGGTCCCTGCTTTGATGGAGAAAACTTAGAGTTTTAGCTCATGCGCAGATGACCTGCCATGTACACAGTTGTGACAACACGCAGGGAGTCACATACACACAAAGTTGCAACAATAATCATGCAGTCTGGCTGAGTCAGGGACCCTCCAGACCCATCTGGGCTGGTCTTGGGGTTTTCCAGCTTACTACACCAAAGCATACTCAGACTCTACTCAGCACATCTGAAAGCACTAGGCAAAAGGGCTAATGGTCAAGCATTCAGCAAAGGACACGTGCCCTAGGTGGCTAGTCTCATTAACTAAAGCAAAGGTTAAACATGAAGCAAGGAAAACTGTCTTATAGCACAGTGCAGGAAATACAATCAAGGAGAAAAACTGTACATTTGCCCCTCCTAAATATATTATGACAGTTGTTCTGGGAATGGTTCCCATTTCACCATCTCTGACTGGCATTGTTGTGATAACACAGGCTATGTGCACACACGTTGCAGTTAGTCCAGTCCGCAGAGATACCAGGAAAGGTATCACTCAACAAAGAAAAGGGCCTTCCCCTGGAAAGGCCACCTTTTGATGTAATCCAGAGAAACTCACTCTGTTAACCAGGAAACATGGATGCTCTGTACCAATCTGTCTCCATGCTTGATTTAAGATCTTATTTGCATGTATTACATGTATTGCATGTAATAAATATTATTATTATTATTATTGCCTCTGCTTTTCCCTGTGTCCATCCATCAGTGGCGTACTCAGCCCTCCCAGCGCCTGGGGGGGCGGGGGTTGGAGCGCCCCCATCACTCTGCGCCCCCCCAAGCAGCCGGGCTTGGGGCTGAGTAGCGCGCCACCGGACCGGAGCCCCCGGAAGCAGTGCGCCCCTCGGAAGCCAAACACAGCCAAACACAGCTGGGAATGATAATTAGCTCGGTTCATAACTAGCTCAGTTCAAGGGAACTGCCTGAGGCTGCAGCAACAGAGGCCCACACGCATCGGTTCTTTCGATAAGTATGCAAGCAAGCAAGCAAGAGAGCCGGTCCCTGATTCCAATCCCACCTCTTCCCTAGACTCCCTTGGTGGCCTGAGAGAAGCCACTACTAGTCTCTCAGCTTCAGCTGCAGTGTATGAGTGGAATAGTGGTGCTGCTGACCCACCTTGTAGGGTTGTCGTCTAGATTACAGAGATAGCATCTGTTGCAAGTCCAGGTTATCTACCACGCCATATGCGGAGTGGCTATTCACTGATACTCGACACCGGTTCCCAGTAGAAAGAGAATCGGCCTCTTCTTCTCATGTCCGGCTCCCTGCAGTCAAGGGAAAGACCAAGCCAGCTGCCTGCACCTCCTGATGCACCTCCAGGTGCCAACTGGCAGAATTGGCCTAGCGATGAGGCCGATTGAAACTGGCAAGGGATGCCCTGTACCTGTGCCTGCCACGCCCCTGCCCGCCACTCACCAAGCCACGTCATATGGTTCCCAGGGATCAGGGTAACAGCAGCCCATCAGAGGAGGCGCAAAGTGCTCTGGAACCCGCCTCCCGCTCCCGTACCTTGAGCTCTAGCACCGCCTCCTTCCTCCTTTCGGCCCTGTTTGAAATCAACAGCTACCAGCATGGTCTGCCCATCCTTTTATTTCAAACAAGATGGCACGGACGGAGAAAGGAGGAGGAGGAGGCACTGGAGCTCAAGGTCAGGGGGCCCCTCTGGAGCGCAGTGCTCCGCCTCGCCCCCTTGCCCCCCTCTCCTCACCTTGCCCAGCCATCTGGTTGCTGTCCTAAGCAGCTGGCTGGGCAAGGCGGTGGAGGCAGCAGCAGCAAGAGTGGTGGCCGCGTGGGGCACGAGGTCGGGGGGGGCAGCTGGGGCAGAGTTGCTGGGGCAGAGTTTCCTCTCGGGCCACTCCTGCCTGCCTGCCTGCCTGCCTGCCTGCCTGCCTGCTGGCCACACAACCCGGAGAGCACATATTTGGTGTTCTTGAGAAAGGGCGGGGTTGTACCTGAATGCCACCTCATCCAGGATTGGTCCCACTGTCATGCGACCGCCTGCAGGTGTGACCCCTTTCCCAAGAATGCCGAAGGCAGTGAGCAGCCAGTGGTCCCTCTCCACTTCCCCACGTGAGCATTGTGTAAGGAGAAGGGTGAGCATGTTCGGCACACCTGCAGTGGCGCTCTCCTCTCTTGATTATTGGCCAGTGTTTACCATGGGTGCGTGCAAACTACAATTACCATATCACCTGTGGGCTCCGCTCGGATGAGATGGGGAAATGCCAGTGAAATTTGGTTTGAAGGCAGGAGAATTACTCTCAAAACATTTCCTGTTTCCCTACAATGTGCTGTAGACATTTATGCCCCCGGCTTGATTTTTGGGCGGGTGGTGTGTGTCTTTGTTGTGGAATCCAAAGATTTCTTGCTGACTCATCATAGGCATGACAAAGACTCATCTTTCTGCTGCTTGTGCCAATGTCAGCTGCCAGAGCTGGACCTGGTCTTGGAACTATGCCAGATGGCTGACTCATAAGCATTTGCCGTTGTATGGCTAATGCATAGACTGTATTAATCCGCTTATCTGGTGACACCAACTCCAATCACCCCCTGGGGGGCCACGGCACTTTCACACTTTTATTAATTCACAAGATCCACGATACTGTGTAGCAGAAAAGTGATTTTGCCACCTCTTAAAACCATGAAACGTGGCGGGTTTCCCAGCCCTTATTTGAACCAGCTGTTTCTCTCTGTCCCCCAAAGCAGGCTGCTCCGGTGTCTGCTGACGACATGCGTGGAGGAGGATTCCAAAATCGATCCCGTTCCTGACTGCCACATATTGAGCTGCAGGTCTGTATGCGAGTATCAGGAACCCAGGATCACAACGGGGTCACAGCCAATTACGTCCGGGTCACTGATCGGCCGAGTCGACTGAGTTCGGAGCCTCCAAACCCGGCTGACTCAGAGCAACCGAAGAAGTGACTTGGCTGAGTTGGCCGGTCTTGGAGCCTCCAAGCCCAACGGAGTCACTTCTTCCTGTTCTCACAATCATCGCTCGCAAAAATAGGAAGTGGACGGATGGATGGAGCGGATGAAGACAGCTGAGGCCTAGCCAAGCCAGGGTGACACCCCAAAGCCGAGTCACTTCTTCCCGATCTCGGCTTTGCACAGCCGAAGAACGCTGAGCCTGGGCAGCACAGCAGGCTGCGGCGGGCTTCTCCACCATGATGTCACCCCTCAATGGGTGTCACCCAGTGTGGACAGGCCCCTAGCGACACCCATGTGGAGTAGGTGCATGGTTTGTTTTTTTTGAGGGGGAGGAAACTAGTAAGGACAGCAGATCTGCTCAGGTTGCTCTTGGGGGGGGTTGCTTCTAGGAGAGGATCAACAAACAGGGAATGGCTCGACCCCCTCCCGTGCCTACTGATTTTTCTTTGAAATTGCCCCCCTCTCCCAAGGCTTTTTTTTTTTAAACTGAGCTTGGTTCACTTCCAGTTTTACAACCCATATGAGAGCAGGAAATCAGTTAAACATTGGCAAGAGCGGGGAACTTCGCCATGGGTGAAAGTATCACTCAATCCTTCTCTCCTGCAAATGACCCCCAGCCTCCACAGCAGTGTTACAAGCGAATGAGAGGGTGGGTGGGTTTTCCCCACATTTCCTTTGGCTTCAATTTGCCTGGGAGAGTCACACCTGCCGTTTGCTTCTCTAAATGATTCATTATGACTCGGGGGAACAGATATGGGCTATAATCTATGGGGGAAATTCTTTTTGCCACTCCCCATGACTCCCCAGAAGTTAGGCAAGACAAGGAAAGTTATCAACATTTGCTTGATGGGCAGCCCGATTCTATCAGTGCTGATGCAGCGGTCCACACTGTATCCAGCGCTGGATAGGAGCAGACTAGAGGTGCTATGGGTCTCCTCGGATCTCCAAGTCTGGGAGGCCCGTGCAGTGTGAATGGGCCCGGGAAGGGGGTTAGGATTCGGTGTGCGCCAGCGCCGCCAATGCCACCCCTGCCCGGGCCCAATCTTCCCACCCCGCCACTCCCCCCGCCCCAATATGACCTTCCCTGCCCCTGTGCCGCTCGGAGCAGTCCGTATCTGCTCTGGCGCGTGGTCTCCTGGATTCAGGACCAGCCGGACAGCGCAGGCTTCCCCGCCAGTGCTGCTTACTCACCAGGGGTCGCCAACGTGCTTTACGGTTTTCAACACCCTCAGTTGGGGCAGCAGCTGCTGTGCCGGCAGAACGTTCCGTAGGATTGCGCCACAATTTTAGTATCGATGTATTAATGTACCGTTTTATTTTATATTGTTTTAGCTATTTTAAACTGTGTTTTATTACACCATGTTTCCAGTATACGGGATTAAACTGTGTTTTATTGTTGTACGCTGCTTTGAGCTATGGAAAAGCAGCATAAGCATCTTTTAAATAAAAAAAAAGGACCATCCTGATGATGCAAACGAGTCGTTCATCTGCCGTGTCGTCTTCTTCAGGGTTCCTTCTAGAGCAGCGACCTGTTTGCCACCGTTGTATCCCTGGCTGTGCCATTTTCAGAGCTCCCACCTCCCAGAGATGCTTCAGATGGATGAAAAGACAAGAGATGCTGGACTAGGAAGGCAGAGAGGCAGCAGAGGAACCAAAAAGCGAATACAGGACGACTTGAGAGCCCAACTAAAAGTGACAACATGGGAGTTCCATGTTTGGAACATCAGAGATGCTTTTCCAGAAACCAGCTGCTGCAGGGTGGAGCAAGTTGGATCAGGCTGTGGCGGGGGGCGGGGAGTGAGGGGGGAGAGGGGATAGTGCAAAGCCATCATGACTATCTCCAGGCTCTGTGGCAGGGTGCCTCTGAAGACTAGCTGCAGGGGAGCAATGCAGGAACAAACCTGGAGAATTCTGATCCAATGCAAATATTTCTTCCCTGGGAAGGCTCAGTACGACTGACATTTCCACACTGCTACCCCAAAAGGTGGAAATTTTTAGTTTTGAAATCTGCCACGAATTCCAGGAAATATTTTGCTATTTAAATTTTGCTATTTAATATTTTGCTATTTAAGTGTCCTCAGGGAGGGGTTCTCCCTGGCTCAGCCTCAGTCGCCCCCAGCCACTCTGTCCATCCACTTCCTGTTCTTGCTTGCGAGAACAGGAAGAGGCGACGTGACCTGGCTCTCAGGCTCCAAGCCTGGCCAACTCCGGTCACTCAACTCCGAGCCCAGCCCACTCGTCTCTTTGTGTCCCACGCCGCTCAAAGACCTGGAAGTAATTGACGGTGACGTAGTGACATCATTGCGTCACCACCAATTACTTCCGGGTCACCAAGCGATGGATAGCGGTTGTACCAGGTGACACCCAGGTAAGTGACGCCATTGCGTAAGACTCTTCAAGAGAAGTAAGACCCATTGTGTACAATGGGGTTTACTCCCAGGAAAGTGTATATAGGATTGCAGCCTTAATTAATTGCATGAGTTTTTATTACTTAAATCTGTTCAGGAATAAGATTGTTGTTGTTCAGTCCAGAAGCGTCGCTCCGGTAGGGGCGGGGCTGTAAGTATCGCTGCGGTCATAGTCTCTTTACCGAGCGAGGAGGAGGCAGCCCCGCCCCCTCACTGTCCGAGCCAGTCCCCTACGGAGAAAGCAGCAGGCAAGAGACCCTGCCTGCTGCTTTCTCCGTAGGGGACTGGCTCGGACAGTGAGGGGGCGGGGCTGCCTCCTCCTCGCTCGGTAAAGAGACTATGACCGCAGCGATACTTACAGCCCTGCCCCTACCGGAGCGACGCCTCTGGTTCAGTCGTTAAGTCGTGTCCGACCGTTCGTGATCCCATGAACCATATCCCGCCAGGCCTTCCTGTCCTCCACTATCTTCCTGAGTTCGCTCATTTTCATGTTCGTTGCATGGGTGATGCTGTCTAACCATTTCATCCTTTGCCTTCCCCTTCTCCTTTTGCCTTCAATCTTTCCCAGCATCAGAGTCTTCTCCAGAGAGTCCTCTCTTCGCATTAGGTGGCCAAAATATTTGAGCTTCAGCCTCAGTACCTGTCCTTCCAGGGAACAGTCAGGCTTGATTTCATTTAGGATTGACTGATTTGATCTCCTAGCAGTCCAAGGGACTCTCAGGAGTCTTTAAGACAGTAAAGAAGAAAAAACAGCAGCCTTTATTTTTAGGTGTTCCCAGAAGGTATTGTCCCAGAATGCATTTCTTCCTGTGCAAGACAGAAGCCAAGATTGTCTCTAAGATCGAATCTGCCACTCATAATTACATTAAAAATAAATTACAATTCTTAAAGAACTGCCCACCAATTCATCAGGGCAGGGCCATCTTTCTAATTGATTAAAAAAAAAGAATTGATGAAAGAGTTTGATCAACCAACTAACACTGCAGCCTCAGTGTTGGAAAGGCGGGGGGGGGGGGGGGAAGCAGAGTAATCAGCGAGAAATCACCCCCTTCTTCCTATGGTCCATAGGAAGAAGGGGGTGCTTTTGGTAAAATATCCCACCACCCAGGCTAGTTGCTATTAATAATACACAGGAACAGAGGCTTGGTTAAAGTTTCATAAGAAATACTTTACACACAGTTAATAGTTGCTTACACACATCTTTCAGATTGGTCAGAGGCTCCTACTTTGGAACAAAGAACTCTCTAGAGCTGTTCCCTTTCTGTGGAAGTCTGGAGAAAAGAAAAGGGGACGTGGTCTGCCATTGTGGGGACAGAGCACACATTCCACACATCCTTCTGCAAAGATCTGGAGAGAAGAGAATGGTGTGGAGAAAGGGCAGGAAGGAAATAATGTTAGGACCTCATCTCCTGCAAGGACCATAGAGGGACAGGTAAAGAGGCCTCAGGTAACTGTACGCTGCCCTCCAGAGTCTTGCAGGCAGCGTTGCATCCAAATCCCAACACTCAGCAGTAATCCAAAGTGTGTACAATGTGCCATTTAATACTGACTGCAAATCACCAAGTATGTGCATATGCTTGCTTACAGAATAATAAGACTTAATATTCATATAGGACTTTCTGAGTGTGCTGAGTGCTTCTTGTATCTTATTTAGATGTTGCTCTTACCACACTCCTGTAAGATGAGGAACTTTATTATCTCTATATCATCTGCACATAATACATGTATGGATTGGGGCCTGCATACCTGCGGACCACCTTCTCCCACAGGTACCTACCTGCAGGCTTCACTCATCATTTGAGGCCTTGCTCTGGGTCCTGCCTCTCGATGAGGCACAATTGTTGGGAGTAAGCCGGGGCAGAACCTTTTTGGGAGTGGCACCAAGTTATGGAACTCCCTCCCTTGGGAGGCCCAAGTGGCCTTGTCCTTAGGCACTTTTAAATGTCTGGTGAAGATCCACTTATTTCAACTAGCCTTTCACTTACAATCCTTTTGTTGATCTTTCAGCCCAGTCCTACCCCCCCCCCCCCATTGATGCAACCGTGTCACCTGAGCATGTGCTGCACCCTGTGGAGGGGGCAGTCCCGGAGGTCTCCTCCAGGTAAGGGAATTTTGTTCCCTTGCCTGGGGGTAAGCCTTTGCTGCCCCGTTGGGTCTACTTGGGTCTGCACCCGCAATTTTGCTGGAACGAGCATCCTACATCCATCATTCTCTGTGCCTCAGAGTACGTGCAGGGAACAGCTCAAATAAAAACAGTTGACTTTGTGAACTGGCCCACTCCTTGGAGATGTCCTTTCACTCCAGGCCAGCAGCCAGCAGCCAGCAATGCCGTCATGATATGGCTGAAAAGCACGCTAGGAAGAACGGGGGAAAACCATGCAGACTCGTGAATCCAAATGACAGCAACACAGTTCACTGGCAGTTCACCTCTGACTTCCAGTTGTGGGCAGGGGTGGGTAAGCGAAACGGAGGGCTATTGCCTTCACCCCTGTTTCCTGGAAACATCAGAATGGCCTTTTCTGGAAACAGGATGCTGGACCAGGAAAATAGTGATAAAGATCAAAACGACACAGAACGTCTCACATTGTAAGCGACTATTAACGCAAAAGAGCAAGACAATGCGCTGCCTTCCTGTTGTTAAGCAAAGAACAAACGGTCTTTTGTTTTAATGGGCCACTTTGTGTAAGAAACTGCATGAATATAGCACATGTCATTCCTTACGTGTAGCTGGACCGAAAGGCAGCTAAATCAACACAGGTGCGTTCCTCCGTCTTCTGTGTGAAGCAGAGAGCTTTTCATGGAAGGCGTTGAGCCTGCTTGGGTACGTTCCATGTGGCTTGGCAGCCAGTGGGCTGCTGCAGGCTGCCTTCCACCCATCTGGGTTGACCCTGGGCTCTTTTATTGCCCAAAGGCTTTTCGTTGCTTCCCTTGCAAGCACATGACTCCTGAAATACATGATTGGGCTCTAATTCCGCAAGAACGTTAGTCACAAGCTCATGAGGTCCCTCTGTTGTAGAGACACTGAGTTCAATGACACTTAACAATGCACACATGAACCACAAAGGTCCAGACTGTGAAATCAGTCTACCCCCTTTCCCCAGTGAACAGATCCGTCGAGTCAGGGCCAAAGGCCGAGTTCAAGAGTCCAGGGGTCACTTTCCTACTATCACTCCATTCTGTGCAGACCTCTGGATCTGATCACATATCACACATAGCATCCCCCTCCCTCCCCCCCAATATACATTGGAGACCCCTGACTGTTTGGTTCCCCCAAAGAACAATAGTCTTGACCAATACCTTCCGGGGTTCCCATTGGGTGTAGCTTACACTTAGCCGTTGGTCCAGTTTACTCACCTGACTTGGGAGCGGGAAATGTGTGTGTCTGTTAGTTTCAGATCAACCTACAAGAACTGGGGGGGGGGCTCCCCACAATGGATTAAAAGAGAGCTGGCCGACTGGGAGATGGGAGAGGTGCAAGATGTGTGCCGTGCTGTGCAAAATGCCAGCCCAGGCAAGACGAAGGCCATGGTGCAGTCTGGATAGGAAAGAGTCAGCCCCCAAGAAGCTCTTTCCCTCTAGAGCCAGGAGGACGTTGAATTGTAACAGTGCAAACTTATGTATGCTCAAATGAGCTCAACTGAGTTTAATGGAACTTACTCCCAGGTACATGTGTATAGGATTGCAGCCCAACTGACATATTTAAAACAGGGAAGGCTTAGAATCTCTTTTAATTTTGAACTTTGCCTCTTGATCTCAAGTATAGAATTTGATTATCTGTTTGTCTGTTTTTTTTCCTTGTCCCATTAAAACTGGTAAATGTTTTCCTTTGATTTTATTAAAACAAGCTCCCTAGTGCTTTAGTACAAATAGCAATGGGCCACTCTTCTCTGTCACCTTGCTCAGCCTTGCACGGTACCCAGAGAAGGGTGTGTGTGTGTGTGTGAGTGTGTGTGTGAGTGTGAGTGTGAGAGAGAGACTGTGTGACTCCATGTTGCTGGTGCCAGTGGTACCTACTCACATTTACAGCAGTGGTATGACTGTATGCATGTGACCTACCATGGCATGTTGTATGTGTGATTTTGAGGTCTCCTCAGGGTGGGGAGAAGCCCAGATTCATGAAGACAGGTGTGGCCCTTCTCAGTGCTACATTGGAGATAGCCACAGAGTCAAACAACTGCATGATTTAACATTAAGAAAAACAGTGCAGTAAGCAAATAAATAAATAAGCTCAGAAAAGCCCTGCTGGATCAGGCCCAAGGGGGCCCATCTAGTCCAGCACCCTGTTTCCCCCAGCAGTGGCCCACCAGCTGCCTCGGGGAAGCCCACAGGCAGGAGAGAAAGGCACGCTTCTCTCCCACCATTGCTCCTAAGCAACTGTTTCTTCAAAAGCTGAACCCGCAGGTAGCACATCGCCGTCATGAGTGGTCGCCATTGAGAGACCTGTCCTCCAATCCCTTTTAAAACTATCCAAGTGAAGTGAGTGGCCATCATCACAGATTGCGGCAACACATTGCACAGACTAATTATGAGTTGTGTGTGTGAAGAAGTATCTTCTTCTAACTATCCTAAATCTCCTGCCAATCGGTTTCATAGATGACCCCTGGCTCCAGTATTGTGTGAGAGGGAGAAAAACTTCTCTTTTTTTTTAGAGAACAAGGTAATACGAGTGATCCAGTCATAGTTAAAACCAAAGTAGCGATCCAGCTGATAAAAACAATATCGAAAATACCTGGTATGAACTTTTGACAGCTCAGAAACCCAGGTACACAGAAATTATTTAAAATCAAAGTCTGGAGCTTGAGGACCCGACGTTTCGTGTCTGACCTAGGCACATCTTCTCTTTTTATTTTATTTATTTATTTATTTATTTATTTAAAGAATTTATACCCCGCCTTTCTCCCAACAAGGGTACTCAAGTCGGCTTACAACACAAACATTAAAATACATATATACACATAAAATAATTAAAAACAATAATTAAAAACAATTTAAAATAAACAACCCCAGGGGGTCACCTGAATTTACATTTGTTAAAAGCCATTTGTTAAAACGTCAGCCCACCATGTCAGACATCAAAAGCTGTCCTAAATAAAAACGTCTTAAGGCCCCGCCGAAAGGTCTCTAAAGAGGGAGCCGTTCTTAATTCCAGGGGGAGGGAATTCCATAATTGGGGCGCCACAGCCGAGAAGGCCCTATTCCGCGCCGCCATCCCTCTCACTTCCGTCAGTGGTGGCACGGTTAACAGGCCCCCCCTGATGACCTCAGAGTATGGGTCGGATTATAAGGAAGGAGGCGGTCCCTCAAATACCCTGGACCCAAGCCATTAAGGGCTCTAAAAGTCAAAACTAGCACTTTGAATTGTGCCTGGAAATGAACCGGCAGCCAGTGTAGCCGCCGAAGCAACGGTCCAAATGAGTCGAACCGACAGGCCCCGGCAACCACCCGGGCCGCCGCATTCTGCACTAGATGCAGTTTCCGAACAGTCTTCAAAGGCAGCCCCACGTAGAGCGCATTGCAGTAATCTAGTCTAGATGTCACTAGGGCATGGGTCACTGTGGCCAGGTCTGCACGATCCAAGTACCGTCGCAGCTGGCGCACCAGTCAAAGCTGGGCAAAAGCCCCCCTGGCCACAGCCGCCACCTGAGAAGCCGCGGACCTGCTCCTTCAGAGGGAGTACAACCCCATTCAGAGCAGGACGATGATCCAGTACCTGAGTCGTAGACTTCTGGACCAACAGAACATCTGTCTTATCAGGATTTAATTTCAGCTTGTTTGCCCCCATCCAGCTCCCAACTGCCTCCAGACAACGATTCAGGACATCGACCGCCCCCTTGGAGTCGGGTGGAAAGGAGAGAAAGAGCTGGGTGTCATCTGCATACTGACGACTCCCTACCCCAAACCCCCGGATAACCTCTCCCAGCGGCTTCATATAGATATTAAACAGCATGGGGGATAGAATTGACCCTTGTGGCACCCCACACCTCAAGGGCAAGGGTGCCGAACAAGCACCCCCCAGCACCACCTTCTGGGATCTATCAGCCAGGAAGGAGCGGAACCACCTCAGAACGGTGCCTCCAAGCCCCAACCCAGCCAACTGACCCAGGAGGACACTATGGTCAATGGTGTCAAAAGCCGCCGAGAGGTCCAGCAGGACCAACAGGGACGCACTCCCCTTGTCCAGTCCCCGGCGCAGGTCATCCACCAAGGCAACCAAGGCCGTCTCTGTCCCAAACCCCGGCCTGAAGCCAGACTGGAATGGATCCAGATAATCGGCTTCCTCCAAGACCCTCTGGAGCTGAGACACCACTACCCGCTCGATCACCTTGCCCAGAAACAGGATATTTGAGACTGGACGGAGACTGGCCGGAAACGGGATATTTGAGACTCTTTTGCCACCCTATGCATAAGTCTATAAGTCGGGCAGCCCAATCCTGTCTAGGACCGCTGCAGCGTGCAAAGACACACTGCGCCAGATCCTATCCAGGACTGGACCAGCACAGACAGAGGCCTCCTTGGGGTACAGGGACATTCGTCCCATTACTCTGAGTAAATTTAGAAGGACCTGAACTATGGCGCACAATTACATTGTTTTAAAGATTGAATGATATTTTAATTTAAATTCTTGTATGTTCACAAGCCATTTGGTGCTTTAAAACAGAATTTAGTAAACAAAAAATAAACTCAAGGAAAATGGCGATAAAATAGATTTCAAATTAATATATTTCGGGTTCAGTGATTCTCCCTTCTTTTTCCAGACTTTGTTTTGGTTAACTGAGCTTGTTTGCACCATGGTCCATGGTAAATCCGGCACTGGAAAAAACTCGTGGTGCCCGCTTCCCTTTGTTACCCTAAGCACGTGCTTACAGGTGTCAGGTACTAGAGAACATGTGTATGACAGATGTGTAATCACGTTCTACAAAGAGCATGCTACACTACACAGCTGGAACTGGCACTGGAAGAACTACTGTTCTTCCAAGATACTATGACACGCTGAGGATACAGTCTTGACACACTCTCAAAGCCAGATGCCTCATTTCTAGCTCTTATGAAGAGTCTTCTAGTGTATGGGCAGGTTAGCTGGACAGAAGGTTCATCCCTACAAAGGGAATATCAATGGCCATATATAAAAAAAAAACTCTAGCAATTAATGTACTGTTACTCATAATAGGGGGAAAAGTAGAAACATTACATATGTGGAGGTTTTATTAATAGATTTCTCTTATCTGGCTCAGAATAATTTGGGGGCTTTAATTACTAAAGCTGAAGCAGTTAAAAGGAAAGTATCCAAACTAGCTTTGTTAGGCACAGCTGCAGTGGAAAAATGAACATTATTCCCAAATTCTTATTTTGGTATTTGGCCATACCATTGTTTGTAGCTTGGAAATTGTTAGATAGAATTTGAGCTAGAATTATTGTGGAACTAATAAGAAGCCCCACTTACAGATAAATATTTTTTTAATTAGAGGCATTTATATGCCATTTCCCTCCCCAGGCAGGCTCAAAGCAACTCACAAAATCAGAATAAAACAAACAACAATGTAATCAAAAAGACAAACATATAGAAGCCTACACAAATACCTTCCTGCTTGAGTCATCCTTATGCCCCGAGGCAGGGGAGTACTTTCGATGGTTGGGAAATAAATAGTTTTATAAGGTTAATGGCTCTAGCTTGAGTCAGGGTGGTGATGCTTGCCAAAAATATCCCCAGGAGCACACTTCCCATTGTGTCCATATCTTCCTTTCTGTAGGTGGTTTTCAAGAGTTTGGGGTAATCCTTTGAGAGTTGTCACAAATGTTGTGAGTAACCTGGTGCTGTTGGGACTCTGGATGAGTCAGTCAGGCTGAGTGAGCAGCTTCTCATTGTGATGTTGCTCAGGTGTGTGCTGGGGGGGGGCTGGCTGAGCACCTGGCCCTGGCTTAGGCGAAGCAACAGGTGAGGCAGGAAATGGCTTTGGCTCAAGGCCATCCGCGTGACCCTGGCGGAGGGGGGGGGGTTCAAGGGGCTGACCCCAGGCTCCCATCTTCGAATCAGTCAATCAGAAAGGTAACATATTACTGATCTCCCAAATACATAAGGAGTTGGCTGGATTGAAACGCCACAGACTGTTCCAGCACTTACAGATGCTACCTGCACATTGTATATCCCAAGGTGAACAAGGAGGCGCAGTTACACATGCGCTTCCCAGGGCATGGCTACGTTTAGCTAGTTGTGCTTGATTTTTATTTTTATTTTCATTTTCGTTTTCCATCTAATGTCAGAGCTGATCTAGCAGGGCTCTTCTTATATTCTTATGCAGTACCTAGTGGTTAGCACTTACAACCCCTTCCTGCTTTCCCTATTTACTGCGTCAGCCGAATTGGGGGGGCAACTTGCCCCCCCCCAATTCGGGCAACTGATAGATTTATCTGCTCCCACCATCCTAACCTGAGGAGACCAGGCAGGAGGGGCACCTGGGAAAAAAAACACCCCTCCAAGGAGAGCAAAAAACCTCAAGGGTTTTTATTTAACATCAAATAATAGTAGTACCCGCAAACTATCAGATGCAACAACCCACTGAATGATCTGTGAATACAGCCTAGGTAGGCAAAGCGTAAAAATATCAGTTTATTAGAACCTCAAAGAAAAAAGAGCAAGCCGGTGAGCGAGCCTTTCCACACCTAAAAGGGCCGGGAATCAATGTGCATTTAGGAAGGGGCTGCCCCACCTTTGGGGTGGGGCTGACACAGAGAGGATGTCCGTGGTGTCTGGTGGCAGTGGCAGGAGGACGTGGTGCTGCCTGCGCTGAGTGAGTTGCTGATGTGAGGAGGGGTGATTGGGAGGATGACCTTCCCCAAGCTTCCTCCGGTACCACCCTTGCTCAGACGGGGAGGCAAACTATCGGGCCCCCAGATATCTATGCTGTCTGTCTGTCTGTCTGTCTGTCTCTCTCTCTCTCTCTCTCTCTCACACACACACACACACACACACACACACACCTCTCAAAGTGGGGATCTACAGCTAGATCCGTGTCTCACTCAACACGAATGGGGGAAGAATACATAGCAGTTGGGAAATCCGGCAGGCATGTGCGTTACATAGTTGTAAAAAACTGGAAGGGGAACAGCCTTTTCAGGACATCCCCACCGTCTATAAACCAGCTTGAAGTTTTGTTACAAACCGAATAATTTTACAATCCCCATCCATCCCTGTTAACACTTCTGGAGAGCAGCAACATCAAAACCATTCGACTCCTAACTCACAGAGGACCTTTTCACACATGATACATAGACAAGGCAAACCTGGGCCCTCAACAGAGAGCTTCAGCCACTCACTACTGGGTGTGTACTAACCAAGGCCAGGCTTACCCCAGCTCCAATATTTAAAAAAAAAAAAACTGTAATGGGGAGCCGCAGTCAAATGGCCAATAGGTCAAGGTCAAAAAAGTTTGGGAAGCAAAGCACACAAAAGCAAAGCACACAAAAACCCAACAAACTGAAGAAGTTTTCAGGTTGGCTTGGAGTGAGATGAGCAAACAAAACAAAATTAACTCCCTAAATGTGTCTCGTTAGAAATGCAGTCCCTATTGCTAGCTACAAACATTAACCTGGGAATCCTGATCCCTGTACTTAGCAGAGAGTAAGTCGGTGTGCCTGCAGCTGGACCAGCAGCTGATTCCAACAGCAGACCTGGCAAAACACCCCCAAGCATCCTTGTGCTCGATCTGAAGAAACCTAGAGTTGATGAAGTCAGCAGATTGGATGAAAGGAACCCACCTGGTCTCCACCCCTTTACCTAGAAAGGCAGTTAAGGGTTGCCCAATCAGTGGCCATGGCCAATCCCAGTAGGTGGATTGTCCAGGTATAGAGAAGAACCAAATTCACACCCAGTACATTGGCTGTCTGGAAAGGTGTTTTCAACCAAAGGACAAAGGCTACTGCAGAAGGATGTCTCAGCAGGCTTTTAGGCTGCTGACCCAGCACAGGAGCTTCTGGAGCTCCTTTTTTATTTTTGAAGTGTTCAGAAATAAGGAACAATGTGCAACAGGTGTTCATAACAATAGTGGTGGTTTGTGCAGTGCTCAACTTTTGAATAACACATCCCCTCTGCAATTGGAGATATTTCTGTACAACTAAGAGAGGGGTGTAGGACAATGGACTAGCCACTACACTTGGAACACAGACAGGCCTCCTACAGAGATGGTGAAAGGCATCCAAGAGAACTATGGAGTATCCCATTGAACAGCTTGTCCCGTTCTCCCAGTTCATCTCTTTGCCTCCCAGTCCAAGTTCCAATGCTGACCCGGGCACCCAGCACTCCACATTGGCTCAATAACTCTAGCAGCTTCAGAAGAGGCTGCTGTGCAGCCAAGAGGGCAACTTTCACTCATTTGGTGTCTTTTTTCTTGGGTTGTTTGTTTGTCCCTCTGACTACTTCCTCTCTCTCCCAATCTATTATTTTATTTTTCCTGGAAAGTTTTCTCATCTGTCATCAGACAGTTGCAGATCCTTTATATGAGAAAGCTCACCAATTCTCGTACACAGAAGCAGCGAATGACTGGCCACTATTAAAAGCAGTTTAGCTAAGAAATAATTCACTACGAGGCAGGAATGCTAGTAAAACAGAGGGCGTCTTCTGCTTGGAATGGCATTTCCCAAACAGGAAATTGTGCAGATTTCAAAAGGTGACAATTGCAGTCTGCACGTGAAAGGATGAATTTGGACAGAGGAGAAGACCGACGTATGTTTCAGAATGTTCCGGAATGATGATGCTTCATGATGGAGCCTGTTCCAAGGGGAATTCTGGAAGGGAAAAGGTGGGGGGGGGGAGAGGGCTGCCAACTGAAAGGAGCTGGGAGGAAGGCCAATGAGCTTTACCCTCCCACATCACACCCTATCCTGAAAATCACCACAGTGACCCATTAATTTTGTGACCAGTGACTGAGCCCACAAAATGAGGGGAGAGCATTTTGCCCCATCCTAAAGCAAATAATTCATGCTAAACCAATTCGGAACCCTTATAACAACTACTACCTACCATCGATTCATTACAGACAATTGTTCTGTCATTTTAAGGTTATTAAACAAAGCAGCATAACAAGTCACTAAAACAAGTAAAAATACCAACTGATATCAACAGCAGTTACATGTAAGCAAAGCTTTGATGTTGAGAATTCAGGAGCTCTGCTGGCATGGATCCTGGGCAAACAGGTATTACCATGGAGACGCAATAGGCTTGCTGGTTTCTATCTTTGGCTATAGGTAGCAGCGCAGGCACCATACAGACTGGTACCAGGAAAGGGGAAAGTGAGAGAATCTACTCGGAAATGCTAAACAACAAAGGGGAATTATTGAGGAGAATTAATTTAATTCGCAAGAGTGAGAGGAACTAGCAAAAGAACTTAAACAATTGATAGCTATATACAGTCATGCACTGTAATTGGCAATGCATACAGACAGTCCTGGTGGCAGAAGAGTTAACTAGACCAGCCAATTGGATCGGTATTGGGGTAGGAGAATAGGAGACGGCCTGCCAGACAAATTGTGAGCAAAACTGGCAGGGAACAGAGAGGGCACGCGAACATTTATTTATTTATTTATTTATTTATTTACAATATTTCTATCCCGCCTTTCTCCCCGAAGGGACCCAAGGCAGCTTACAACAGAAAAAAATACAATACCATGGACAAGAAATTGAAGTGCTTTGGCAGCTCAGGGGAGCCCTCAAGGCAAATGTTGTCAGGTGTGCTTTGTAGTTCAGGGGGCACGGTAGTACCTTGTCCACAGTTAAGAACATAATAAGAACATAAGAAGAGCCCTGCTGGATCAGGCCAAAAGCCCATCTAGTCCAGCTTCCTGTATCACACAGTGGCCCCACCAGATGCCTCAGGGAGCACAGGACAACAAGATAACCTGTTTCCCGTTGTCACTCCCTTGCACCTGGCACAGAGAAAACCCACTTCTAAAACCAGAAGGTTGCTTATGTCTTGTAACCTGTGATGGTCTTTTCTTCCATGAATCTGTCCAAACCCCTTTTAAAGGCATCTAGGCCAGGTGCCATCACCACATCCTGTGGCAAGGAGTTCCACAGATGAATTACACGCTGGGTAAAGAAATATTTTCTTTTGTCTGTTCTAACTCTCCCTCCACTCAATTTTAGTGCATGTCCCCTGGTTCTGGTGTTATGCGAGAGAGAGAAGAATTTCCCTCTATCCACTCTCTCCATCCCATGCATAATTTTATACGTCTCAATCATGTCCCCCCTCAGGCGCCTTTTTTCTAGACTGAAAAGCCCCAGACGCTGTAGCCTTTCCTCATAAGGGAGGTGCTCCAGCCCACAAACCATTCTGGTCGCTCTTTTCTGCACCTTTTCCAATTCAACTACTGTATATCCTTTTAGAGGTGTGGTGACCAGAACTGGACACAATACTCCAGATGTGGCCTTACCATCGATTTGTACAAAGGCAGAATGATATTGGCCGTTTTATTCTCAATCCCTTTTTTAATGATCCCAAGCATGGAATTGGCCTTCTTCACAGCCGCCGCACACTGGGTCGACACTTTCATCGACCTGTCCACCAGCACCTGGCCTGCCCAGAAGGACACAACCAGGACCGCTGATCCATGGCTGACTAATCCAGCACGTTGGCAGGGGGGCATGGATTCACACAACCATTTCTGCCAGCCCCACTGGCCTCCTCTGCTGCTGCTCCTTCTCCCATTCTCTGAAAGGGAGGGAGGGACAGAGCAAAAGAGGAAGTGTGGAGGAGAGTGCCCATACTCTTCTTTCCTCCACACTTCCTCGTCCACTCCATCTCCCTCTTCCTCTTCCTTTTTGAAGAGCAGGTGCTGACACGTCACTCGTAAGGGGGTGGGAACAGCATTTGCTACCTCGCCTCAGGCGTCAGGAGGTCGGCACACAGCAGCAGCAAACGGCTCTCAAAGCCAGCTTTGGGGTCCCACCATGATCCAACCCACCCATTTCAGAATGCCAGCACCACAGGAACTTAATGCTGTCTTTTCCAAGTAATGCCCCCATCGCCACTTCCAGTTCTTCATTGCCAACTCCTCACCATGCTGAACGGTCTTTGGAACTTCAACCCTATTTTCCACCTGTCCAATCGACTCAGCCTGTGAATAACTTTGATACTAGAGACTCCACATGGGGCACTGTAGGGAAATTCCTGGCTCCCAGAACCCCATTCCTTGGATGTTGATTCAGCTTTCAAAGGGAAACAGAAACTGTCTATGAAATAAGGGGATTTTTGCCTGGCCTTTAATTTGACTCCCGTTTACATGGAGATTCTCTTTCCTGTTCCTTCACAAACGTTGCTTTCCCTTTTGATTCAGCGGCAGTTCCCTGTGGGGTGCTCTCCATGAAATAACAGAACTATCGTCTGTTTTGTCGGCTGCTAAAATTTGGCCGCTGCTCCTTCCAACAGCTTATTGCCAACTGTTGGTGCCACCCAAAACGTGAGCTGTGGTAACAGCTGTTGGTAACAGGATAATACAAGGATCCAAGCAGGTCTTGAAGACCACTGTCCTTTTTATTGTTGAAACTCAGCACAAACTGAAACGTGACCCCTCAGTTGCTATAGACAAAAACTACAGTGGGACCTCGGTATCCGTGGGGGTTCTGTTCCAGACCCTCCCCCTGCAGATACCGAGAATCCGTGGATAAAAGGGTCCACTTTAGAAATGTTTGTAAAAGTGGAAAAAAAGCCCCCCAAACCCCATTTTTACCTTTGCATAGGCAAACCGTGTGGTTTCCAAGCCCCTACAGCAGGGCTTTTTCAACCTGAATGACCCACTTCCTCCCAGGCAGTATAAAATTTTACAAGTATGACCAACTTCAACTCCCAACAAAAACGTAGAGAATATCAAGACAACCCACCCACCCCCAAACGTCCCTTGCAGTGCACAAATGAGCCACCCTTCCCTCATCCCACTGCTGGAGAATGCACAAGCACATCCCCTCCCCAGGTTAGTTGGCTATCCTTGGATTAGATTATCTGCCAACGCTTTCTCCTTCCAGTCATATCATGGAGGACAGGCGTGCATCCGTTGGGTCAACAAGACTCCATTTTGAGGGCTGTTGAGGCCACAGCAGGAGCTCCAGCTGCCACCTGCCCAGGCCTTTCCCAACGGAAAGAAGGATGGAAGAAGCCCAACTTGAGCCAGGCAGGTGGACACGGGAGGTAGTGGGCGGGTGCAGGGCACCTCCTGCCTTTCCGCTGTCTGAATTGGCTGCTTTAATCCCACCTCATGAGTGGGCTGGCTCTGGACTGGGTACCAGTGATAATTTGGGGTGACCCCAAGGACAGTGAATCACTGTTGCTTGAGACCTGAGGCCTCAGCAAGGACTGACGTCCAGAATCCGTTTTACAGAGAAGTGCTGGGAATGGATGCAGTCGGGAAACTCCAGCCACTTGTGTGTAGGATGTGTGAACTTCGTTTTCCTATCTTGAGGGAAAGACTGCACAGTTTCCCAACAACAAAATGAGAATGTCTTGAACGAGACACAGAGAACTAAGGAAAACTGCCGAGAGGCAGTTATGCATGTAAATAGGAGCTAATAAAATTTCACAGGTGGTACTGATTCCCCCCCCCCCACTTACAGAGCACCTTTCTTTATTTCCTCCCTCCTCCAGTCCCAATGCAAAGGAGTTTCTGCCCCACCCCGGTGGAATGAGAGATGTCTGGAAGAAGGGCTGAGTAGGCAAAGGGGAGAGAGAGAGAGAGCGTGTGTGTGTGTGTGTGTGTGTGTGTTCGTTCATGCAGGCATGTGCGAGTAGAAAACAGACACAAGGAGACAACAGAGGAAGAGGAGACAAATGAAGGCAGGGGCAGAAGAACAAGCATTGCAGTGACTGCATATGTTCTTAAATGTGGTTATAGCAGGGTCTGGGGATGATTAAGGCCGGGGTTTTACCAAAGGCTTCCTCGGAAAGAAAGCTCTCCTCTTTCCAGAGGCAGTGGAGAGAAACTGTGCGCCAGGGTGGCATGAGACTTGGGAACCAGAACGTCTCCCCTCCCTCCCACACAGTCCCCTTCTACGCCCCCCTCACCTATTTGTTCCACCTGCTCACAGCACAGTGGTCGACTGAGCCACTCTCCTGCCAGCCAAAGCCATTCAAGGGGAGTGTCCTCTTCCCTAACGGACACGGGACTCCCAAGAGAGGCAGCTGCCAACTCTCTCCTGATCCCGTTTCCAGGAGCTGCCCCTTCTTTCCCGTCTCACAGGCTCAGACGCTCCCTGGCAGGAAGAGCGCCAACTGTATCCATCGGTGCTCACTAGTTCCTACGGCTACAAGAACCATTCCCACAAAGTTCATTGCTTCCACTGAAGTCTGGTTCAATATGAAAGTCATGGCATTGTCGAGACTGAATGCTCATATTTTTCCTCCTGTGGATGGATGGATCCTGCCAAAGATGTGCCTTTGACAAGACTCTGGGGCTGGAACTTCCTATCAGGCTAAGAAAACACTGCCGTCAACCAGCAATTGTATCCATTACCAAAAGGTCATCAATATCTGTAGCCGTAGGATCACAGTCAGGCACATTCTAGAAGCAGCATTTGCAACAAGCAGCAAACGCATCACCACCAGACAAAACTTTGGGAAGGTTTATACTCATAAAATGGAGTCAATTCTACCATAACAACTATGTGCCCATTCCATGCGCTATCCAGGCAGACCTTGAGCCAGGCCTAAAGTTGTCGCCACTTGAGCGGTACAAGACTGATAGAGCTTTTCGCAAGATCCACGTCCCAAGAGATGAGAACCAGGTGACAGATTTGCAGCAAATCTATCCATTGATTTTACTTTAAATGGGGACTTGTTCCCTCTTCTGGTGCCCTACAACTTTGGTGTTTTCCAACTAAACTGCATGAATATTTCAGGCACTATTTTCACTCTGTCAAGGCAGAATATCTATGCCAAAAAAATAATTAGTAATGAAACTCCCCTGTTGTTCTCCTTATTTACAGAAGAGAATGAAAAACTGAATAATAATTGATGGAGGTCCTTATGGGAGCCGCAAGATTAGAGATTGTAAGTAAAGATGTAAAGAGACTTTCTTTTTCAAGATATTTTAAACAGGATATAGGAAATTGTCAGCCAGATCCACAGGAGACTTCCGGCGACGGAACAAGCATTCCATCGCTGGAAGCCGTCACAAACATGCCATAAGGCACGTTTGCGATGACTTGGGAGGATGGCGCAAGGCCAGCTGCCCTCACTCTGTCGCTGGGATGTCCATGCGGCCGCCGGAGGAAGGTAAGGCTCTGTCGGCGGCCACATGGGCAGTCCGGGTGGTGAGGGAGGGGGGCCATTGGCCGAGCCAGTTCAGGAGGGGGCGGGAATGGCGTCCGTCATATCCCTGTCCCTGCCGGCTCTGCCATTACACGGCCGCCTCCTACTTCCGCCAGCTATTTAGCTGGTGGAAATCCGAGGAGGCTGATTGGGCCTGCCCCGGTTTACACCTGGGAAAGGGGATGAACGTCCCCTTCCCTGAGTAGACCTCTGTGCCGCAGTAGCATGGCCCAGAGTGGGGATAGGATCCGGCGGGCGGCCTTGGGCCATTGGCTAGATCTCTACACAGGAGTTCACCCTGTATTAATGGAGAAATTGACTACAAGGGCTAGATTTTTAAGGGGTGAGATAAAAGGAGATAATTTTAGTAAAATTTGGCATCCCCTGTTCATATTAGATAGAGAAGCAGATAGTGTATTAGATGGGGCTGCTAATCCATTAGTATTGGTCGGTTATTAAGACTAAATGTATTAGAACTATTATTATATAAGAAAATGATGGTAGAATATGTTTTTTATTGTTATGGATTGTCAATTGAATAAATTCCAAAGAAAAAAAGACATAATATCTGAAAAGTTTCAGAAAGATTGGATACAACAAACTGATTTGATACACCATTTTTAAATGTGTCCCCCCCCCCCCAATATCCACTGATATCAATGAGATGCCCAGAACGTTGGTGCCACTGGTAACTTCTGTTTTCCCCACCCTACTTAGCACACATTTTTCAGATATTTTACTAAAGACACTCGTAAGTCCGTATTTCTCGTACGCCAGAAATACTAAACTCGTCACCAGCTACATTTGACTTCTGAACTCTGCGAAGCGTCAAGGGCTGCTTCACCCAGGACTACAAAGGCAAATATTTCCCATGCTCCCTCTTGGTCTGCTGCATCACGATTTGGCTCAGGCTCAGGCGGGAAGCAGTTGACAGTTACATGAAAGAAAGTCCCGCTGATACACTGACCCCAAATTGAAGGGAACAAAGGTGACATCAACCAGAACGTTTGAAGTGCTAGAGAGACCTGGTGGCGTTCCAGAACAACGGCAACCGAAACAGACATTACCTTTTGCTTACATTCCTGGCATGCTTGCTGACTGAGTGAAACGAACCTCACAGGTCCTTAAAAGTACCTAAAAATAGGGAGCCATACTAAACATACGTCATCCTCCGTCATCCAGCACGAAAGCTATGCACTCTGCTAAGCTGGAATGAGCCCTGTGTTCCTTCTGTCACTTTGCAGAGACTCTTTGCCCTGCCTGCAGTCTGTGCTCCTCCAGCTCCACCACCTCAGCCAAAGTTTCCCTGCTTCCTCGTACGACTCTGCTCTGCCCGTCTCTCTTGCTGCCCCTTACTGGACCTGCCTCCTCAAACACCACTGATGCCACCTCTATTCCTTCCTTCAAATCCCCCCAACCCACTTTTTCCATAAAGCCCGAGTCCCCCCCTACTGTAACCAAACATGGTTACATGTAGTTGAAACAAATATACATTCGTCCCTTGCCTCCATCACCTTCCCCTGCCAAAGTTTAGATTTAAGCCCCTCTGGGGAGGGACATTTCCTTCTGTACTTTATAAGGCGCCCAGCACACTGGTGGTGCTACAAACAATGAATGAATGGGGCTATATCGTGTGTACGTGTGTGTGTACGTGTGTACACAACAGGAAACATGGAAAACACTGTAGTGTAGTTTACTGCACGGGTGGGGGAGCCTAAAGCTTCCAGGACTGACTGTGGTTTTACAGCAACCCCCCAAGGCCAAGTCCCCCAACTGGTGTGCTCAACCCAGGAATCATTTGCAGCACGAGAACTTTCACTCCAAAATCCTCGTCTTACTTCCCCCAAGCTGTCTTCACTTCAGTAGTCAAACTTACCATAGAAGATGGGGAAAGACTTTTTATTCTTGCTGATGATAAACCATTAGAACTTAGAACTATTGCCAATCCACCACCAATCATCCCGTGATCTACCGCTAGATCCCACTCGAGTGCCCTCCCCTGATTTATAGAGAACTAAGCCAGGATGGTGTAGTGGTTTGGGAGTCGGACTTAGACCTGGAAGATCCAGGTTCAAATCCCCGCTCAGCCACGAAGCTTCCTGGGTGACCTTGGGCCAGTCACTATCTCTCAGCCCCACCTACCTCACAGGGTTGTTGTGAGGACAAAAAGGAAGGGAGGAAATATGTACACCACTCTGAGCTCCTTGGAGGAAGGGTGGTATAAAAATGTGAAAAATAAAAATAAAAATAATTCCATTAGTCATTGAGGAAAGTGTCTCACACATAGGCCAGGCAGTTCCAAGATGGCTAAGGGACCTCTTCTTTACCATTCTGCAGTGTGTTGGGTAGACTTCCAGCAGTTTTTCAGCACCATCAGGTCCCAATGATCAGCTGAACAGGAGGACAGAGCACCCCACTGTAAGCAGCGGAGGCTTGGAATGTGGAGAGGCCAAAGCTCAGTGGCAGTAGAACACAGGCTTTGGACCTGGAAGATCCCAGGTTCAAGTCCTAGTGCTTCCAGTTACAACAAGGATCACAGGCAGTAGATGCCCAGAATAAAGGATGTTGACCTGGGCACTGTAACCACATGTGACCAAAACCAAGAGAAGAAAGTCCAATGCAGCTGTAGCTTGCTAGTCAAGACAGATCACGGACAGTACCTCTCTAATCCAAGACCCAAGGGCCACACCAAACCCCAGCTGCACACGATAGGGATGAGATTCATATAAGAGACATCTTGCAATGACAGGAAGCTCCACAGAAAAGTGTGTGTCTGTGTCTGTAGTACCCAGACATTCTGTCCAAACTGCGTTCAAGGCAACGTCGTACAGAGGGATACGAAACTTTATTGGATAATAATCTCTGTACAGTGTGTCTGGATCCTGGAAATGCCCAGAACTTCTCAGTTCTATCCAGTTACAGAATAGCTTCCAGTTACATTCTCCATTTAGCCGAGACCACCAGAGGCATCTTCTCATCTAGCACAGTCCATGGTGGGAGTGCCTATCATGCCACAGCCTCTGGCTTTCACCTCTGTTGTACTGCAGGCAGAAGTCCCTAAAACTAACTGGAAATAAAACCCACAAGTCAATTCTGACCCTGTATTGGAACACAAATGAGAGAATAAGCAAGGCCACTAGCCCCAACAGAGCCCCTTATTCTCACCAGAGGGCTGGTGAGATACTTTCTTTGTTACAAAGGAACAATCCATCTCCCACCTTGCCACATAGAGACACTTTGGCCACTGCTGCGGATACAATTCAGGTTTACAAACAACTTCCAACAGCCACTGGAATGTGTTGTTTCAAGCACCCATCTCCATTCAATTCACCACCCCAAGAAACTTCCATTCCACAGGTAAAGCAACACAGAAGGAATCTGAGCCCTGTGCACTTATGGGGCACCCATGTCCAAGCAGAAATCATCACCCCTCTCTGTGCCAAGGGCTTAGGAGAGATGACTAGATAACGGTTTCAAGGAGAATACCTTCATTGTTACGGAGCTCTTTTGCAAGACAGCAAAAGATGACATGCCTGCTTTCAGCACACGCAAGCTATGAAGGAACCAGAAGTTCTAAGGACCTCTGAGACAGAGAGAGAGACACAGAGAGAGAAAGAGAGAGCAGAGAGTCTGTGCAGGACAGTAGCGCCCAGGAACCAGTTCCGCAGTGCTTCTCTACGTGATGTCCTTCTGCCTAGGAGGGCGATGAATGTTCCTCACAACGCACTTCACCATCCATTCGATTCCCTCATTCACACCTTTGCTGAAGAAACACAAAAAGACAGATCATCATCATCATGACGGAGTTCTCTCGGAGTTCACCACTCTCATCATTACCCTTCAGACCTACCCCACAGACCGCTTTCCCCATCATCGGCACCCACAGCGCAAGAGCACTGCATTTCCCGGATGTACAGTACACGCAAACATACAGATACGCCGCTTGTGCCTGGCATAAGCAACTGAAAGGATGCAGATAAAGTGGTTTTTATTCTCGTTTCATCGTCTCAGGCATGACTCAGGGATGGATGCTAGATGGCCTTCTTCCCCAGTTGCCACACTGTGCCATGCCAGCTCAGACGACGCTTTGGACAGGCTCACTACGCAATCCTAAGACCCACCCAGGGAATTCAGGGGGATATCTGAACTGGCTTAGCCACAACCCTGCAGCAGACTCGAGAATTCACCCTCTCACAGGGCGAGGGGCCCATAGCACAGTGGTAGAGCACTTGCTGTGTGCATGCAGGAGGTTCTGGGTTCAATCCCAGGAATCTCCAGATAGGACTGGGGAAAACCCTGGAGAGCCACCGCCAGCCAGCGTAGGCAAGGTTCAGCTGGGCTGACTCAGACTAACGGGCTGACTCAGCAGAAGGCAGCTTCCTACGTTCCACAGAAACCATGACTTTTGATCAGCTGACTTGGAGCTGTCAAGCAAGGCAGCATCAGGGACGCTGGACGCTCTGCCTCCAGACCATTCACCCAACAACGTCCCAGGAAGGGCATTTCCTCCCCCCTTTGAGAACGCAAGACCAACATGTGCCATTCCCAAGAACCAGCTTCCTCCCACCACGTTAAGAGTGCCAGCATCTTTCTACCAGCTTCTGGTCATTGGCTGCCTTTCACCGGAACCCTGTGCTGCCCCCCTGTGCTTACCCAGTCAGAGCAGAGCAGGCTTGGGTCAGGCAGTCTCTCTTCCCAATTTTGTTAATGCAGTCGCTAAACGCCGTCTTGATGTCGGGGATGGACAGGCAGCTCTGCAGAAAGGAGAAAAGTCATTAGAGACTCAGCTGATATCGCCCAGACCTCCCTGCTGGGAGCAATCCGCATGCCAGGCTCAGGGCTGCAACCAGTGTGCTTCACTGTCTGGAACCAGCTTATGCACAGCACAGAAAAGAAAGCTGGGAGGGCCTTAAAAGCAGAGGCCTCTGGAAGGTCGCTCGCTTGCCACCCTCACGATAGCGAGGAAGCTGGCGCCCACTGGCAAGGAACAGGCACACGGCTTTGGCATCCTGGAAGCCTCCCCTGAGCACAGCCCAGCCATAGATTTTCTTCTCCTGCACCAGAGCAGGAGAGGGAGGCTCAGAGCGTGGGTGTCCCAACAGCCACACTCTGGAGAGGGAAGCACAACAGTCTCTCCCCCCCCCCCCCACGTTTCTCTCTCTTGCTCCAGATCAGGAGATTGAACGGGGGGGAGGGGCTGCCTTGTAATGCAATACCCCCAATGTGCTGTGAGCACTTCAGGATTGCACAGAACTCTTCCTCAAGCTGGAATATTATTAAAAGAGTGGGTTTTGCGGAGTGGACAAGAGACCAGTTTGGTTAGTTGGGTTCTCCCCCCCCCCCCCGAGGGAGATTCTCTTGCCAGCTTGCCTTTACACACCATTTTGTCTGCAAGAAATTCCTTCACTGCCACTTTCAAGACTGAAACCAACTCCATCCCTTCTCCTAAGGTAAAGGTGACCCCTGACAAGTCCAGTCGTGTCCGACTCTAGGGTGTGGTGCTCATCCCCATTTCAAAGCCGAAGAGCCAGCGTTGTCCGAAGACGCCTCCATGGTCATGTGGCCGGCATGACTCTCCTTGCCGCAGCGTGTTAGTTGGGTCCCGTCCCCCCCGAGGGAGATTCTCTTGCCAGCTTGCCTTTACACACCATTTTGTCCGCAAGAAATCCCTCCACTGCCACTTTCAAGACTGAAACCAACTCCATCCCTTCTCCTAGGAATGCATTTTTCCCTATTTAAATATCCAGCCTGATTTAAGAGTTTGGTGCAACCTGAAGCTCTCATCACAGTACATGCTGAACTCTGTACGGCCCTAACACGACTTATTTTACTATTGCTGCAAAGCAGCTTCATGTTTTCCCAGGAAGTAATGGAGAGCCAAGAAAAAACCTCGCAGGCAGCAAGCAGAGACAAATTCCTGTCTAATTGCACATTTCTAGATTAAGCTATGTCTGAAGCCACGGGTGGGAACATGGGACTAATTACGTCAACGTAGTGCTTGACCAAGGCTTTGAGAAACTCCAGAATTCCAAGAAACAGCAAGAGGAAGACATCCTGATGCAATGTTGACACAAGCAGCGTGTGAACTAGAGAAGCCCCAAGCAAGCTGGCAGGAATCTCAAGGAACAGGTTGCGAACGCCCTCAAGTTGCCTGCAAAGTTAAATCTGGCCTCCTAACAGGTGCTGCCGCTGCCAAGTGCCTCTGGGCAAATGGCCAAGAAGCGACTACTCAAGAAAGCTCTTACGATGGCTGCGTTGCTTGGGTGTCATTGTCCAGCAGTTTCCTCAGTTTGAGTTTCTTCGCCTAATGCAGAACAGCCAAGACAGGATTGGCATCCTGCCTGCCCCGCTGCCCAGCAGTTTTCCTGGCTGAGCTGGCCGGTGTGATCTCTGGCTTGGTGATGGTGCTGGGAGACGTTCATGTCCACGCCATGGCTATGCCTTCTCCTCAGCAGTAGCTCAGGGTTTCATGGTCGACAAGGCAATCATGAGTCGGTCTCAATTCATGCCCCAAATCACATGCAGGACACCAACCTCATATTTACTGCTGGGAAGGCAGAGGAGATGAAGATCCTCCCTGGTCACAGACAGATCACGGCTGGTCATGGCTCCTGACCTCTGCAGGGGACCAAGTTGCCTGGTCTGCCCCAGAGACTGATGGATCGGGAGGATTTTCCAGGCCCAGTGACTTAATGTTTACATTGTTAGAAGCTGCCTTGAGACTTTGTTACAAAAGGGAAAGGTGAGACATACATGTTTTTAAATAAAATGAATAAATGTCATTCTTTACTATTACTATAATTGTTTATTGGTAGCTTTGTGGCGAACCATCCTATATGGTATGCTTTAGCAAATAAAAACTAACACACCACCTTTATCAAGACCAATACAAAAAAAAAAAACCAGAATATATTTTTTGATTCCATGTAGTGCTGGATATTAAGCAAAACAAACAAGGTGGGGAGAGAGAAGAGAGAAATTTGGGCAGAAACCGGAGGCTAGGATCAGTGGTGGGGCTTTGGCATGGAAACCACGGACAGCTTCTCCTGTCTGAGACCTTCCTTGCCCTGGAACCCCGTATGCACCAGAAGGTGGACTTCAGCCCGACAATAAATACAGGAGAGCAGCTTTCTGCCCATTCTAGCTGGGGCATCTTTCCATGTTAACAGAAATACACACTATAAACTACAACGTTCGTGGAGTGCCTGAAGAAACCAGGAATTCAGAATCGACGCCAACTTATTTCTCACCCTCCTCTACGCTTTCTGGATTACATAGGGCTGCCTTGTTTGGCTCCTTCATGGATCATTGCCTTGTCGTGGCGAAGGGGCTTGCGTAACTCAATGAAGCCATGAGCTATGCCGTGCAGGGACACCCAAGACGGACAGGTCGTAGCAGAGAGTTCTGACTAAAAGTGATCCACTGGAGAAGGAAATGGCAACCCACTCCAGTAACCTTGCCAAGAAAATCCCATGAACAGTACCAAAAGGCTAAAAGATATGACGCCGGAAGATGAGCCCCTCAGGTCGGAAGGTGTCCAATATGCTACTGAGGAAGAGCGGAGGACTATTCCAAGTAGACCCAGAAAGAGTGAAGCGGCTGGGCCAAAGCCAATAGGACGTCCAGCTGTGGATGTGTCTGAGGTTGAAAGGAAAATCCAATGCTGCAAGGAGCAATACTGCTTAGGAACATGGAATGTGAGGTCTATGAATCAAGGCAAGCTGGATGTGGTCAAAGATGAGATGATAAGATTGAACATTGACATCTTGGGAATCAGCGAACTAAAATGGACGGGCATGGGCGAATTTAAGTCAGGTGACCATCATATCTACTACTGTGGGCATGAATCCCTTAGAAGAAATGGAGTAGCCCTCATAGTCAATAAAAGAGTGGGAAAGGCAGTACTGGGGTGCAACCTCAAAAACGACAGAATGATTTCAGTTCGAATCCAAGGCAAACCATTCAACATTACAGTAATCCAAGTGTATGCCCCAACCACTGATGCCGAAGAAGATGAAGTTGACCGGTTCTATGAAGACCTACAACACCTTCTAGAACTAGCACCCAAAAAAGATGTCCTTTACATCATAGGAGACTGGAATGCTAAAGTAGGAAATCAAGAAATAAACGGAATAACAGGCAAGTTTGGCCTTGGAGCGCAAAATGAAGCAGGGCAAAGGCTAACGGAGTTCTGTCAAGAGAACACGCTGGTCATAGCAAACACTCTTTTCCAACAACACAAGAGGCGACTCTACACATGGACATCACCAGATGGTCAGTACCGAAACCAGATAGATTATGTGCTTTGCAGCCAAAGATGGAGAAGCTCTATACAATCAGTAAAAACAAGACCTGGAGCTGACTGTGGCTCAGATCATGAGCTTCTTATTGCAAAATTCAGACTTAAACTGAAGAATGTAGGAAACACCACTAGACCAGTCAGATATGACCTAAACCATATCCCTTATGAGTATACAGTGGAGGTGAAGAATAGATTTAGGGCATTAGACCTGGTAGACAGAGTGCCTGAAGAACTATGGACGGAAGTTCGTAACATTGTACAGGAGGCAGCAACTAAAACCATCCCAAAGAAAAAGAAATGCAAGAAAGCAAAGTGGCTGTCAGATGAGGCTTTACAAATAGCTATGGAAAGAAGGAATGCAAAAAGCAAGGGGGAAAGGGAAAGATATAAACAACTGAATGCAGAGTTCCAGAGAATAGCAAGGAGAGATAAGAAGGCCTTCTTAAATGAACAATGCAAGGAAATCGAGGAAAACAACAGAATGGGGAGGACTAGAGATCTCTTCAAGAAAATTGGAGATATCAAGGGAACGTTTTGTGCAAAGATGGGCATGATAAAGGACAAAAAAGGCAGAGACCTAACAGAAGCAGAAGAGATTAAGAAGAGATGGCAAGAATACACAGAAGAACTATACAAGAAAGATCTTAATGTTCCTGATGACCACGCTGGTGTGGTCACTGACCCAGAGCCGGACATCCTAGAGAGTGAAGTCAAGTGGGCCTTAGGTAGCATTACTAACAACAAAGCTAGTGGAGATGATAATATCCCAGCTGAGCTACTTAAAATCCTAAATGATGATGCTGTGAAAGTGCTGCACTCAATATGCCAACAAATTTGGAAAACTCAGCAGTGGCCAAAGGATTGGAAAAGGTCAGTTTACGTTCCAATTCCAAAGAAGGGCAGTGCCAAAGAGTGTTCAAACTACCGTACAATTGCACTCATTTCACATGCTAGCAAGGTTATGCTCAAAATCCTACAAGCTAGGCTTCAGCAGTACGTGGACCGAGAACTACCGGACGTACAAGCTGGGTTTCGAAGAGGCAGAGGAACTAGAGATCAAATTGCCAACATGCGCTGGATCATGGAGAAAGCACGAGAGTTCCAAAAAAACACCTACTTCTGCTTCATTGACTACGCAAAAGCCTTTGATTGTGTGGATCACAACAAACTGTGGCAAATTCTTAAAGAGATGGGGGTACCAGACCACCTTACCTGTCTCCTGAGAAACCTGTATGCGGGTCAAGAAGCAACAGTTCGAACCGGCCATGGAACAACTGATTGGTTCAAAATTGGGAAGGGAGTACGACAAGGCTGTATATTGTCACCCTGCTTATTTAACTTATATGCAGAGTACATTATGAGAAATGCAGGGCTAAATGAATCACAAGCCGGAATCAAGATTGCCGGGAGAAATATCAACAACCTCAGATATGCAGACGATACCACCCTAATGGCAGAAAGTGAAGAAGAACTAAAGAGCCTCTTGATGAGAGTGAAAGAGGAGAGTGCAAAAGTTGGCTTGAAACTCAACATTAATAAAACTAAGATCATGGCATCTGGTCCCATCAATTCCTGGCAAATAGAAGGGGCAGAAATGGAAGCAGTAACAGATTTTACTTTTTTGGGTTCCAAGATCACTGCAGACGGAGACAGCAGCCATGAAATTAAAAGACGCTTACTCCTTGGAAGGAAAGCTATGGCAAACTTAGACAGCATAATAAAAAGCAGAGATATCACCATGCCAACAAAAGTTCGTATAGTCAGGGCGATGGTGTTCCCAGTAGCAATGTATGGTTGCGAGAGTTGGACCATAAAGAAGGCTGAGCGCCGAAGAATAGATGCTTTTGAACTGTGGTGCTGGAGAAGACTCCTGAGAGTCCCTTGGACTGCTAGGAGATCAAATCAGTCAATTCTAAATGAAATCAAGCCTGACTGTTCCCTGGAAGGGCAGGTACTAAGGCTGAAACTCAAATATTTTGGCCACCTAATGCGAAGAGAGGACTCTCTGGAGAAGACTCTGATGCTGGGAAAGATTGAAGGCAAAAGGAGAAGGGGAAGGCCAAGGATGAGATGGTTAGACAGCATCACCGATGCAACGAACATGAAAATGAGCGAACTCAGGAAGATAGTGGAGGACAGGAAGGCCTGGCGGGATATGGTTCATGGGATCACGAAGGGTCGGACACGACTTAACGACTGAACAACAACAAGCCTTGTTTGGGCAGCATCCTTTGCCTGCCTGTCATGCTCTGTTGCTTGGAGACAACACAAGGGGGGGTTATCCAATGGGAGGGCAGAAGCACAGCACTAGAAATGCAGCGTTTCATGTACATCAATGGTTTGCTCAAACAATACCAGACAGATGACATGTTTTCTGTTGCCACTCTCTTGAATGCCTGTTGATACTGAACAGATTTATTGCCTTCCACACATTTGCCTCCCACGCTTCAAATGCCAGCCGCAGCTTCTCTCTCCCACAGATATTTTGCAGCTTGTTAGTGCCGTGCCGACAGCTCTGACTGCTCACGGATACTTCTGGGAACTCCAAACTGCCGACTGCATATCTTCAGGCATGTGAGATGGTCGCTCTGCTAATGGAGCCAGACCTCCTAGCCACATGGGTTTCCTAATCCACAATTCTTTTCCACTTCTTAATCTGTGCGTTCAGAAATCTTCCACATGGGTTTTGAACATCTGGTTGGAAAACCTGCATGGTTGTCCGACATCCGTGGGTTTTGAGTCCTCTCAGGAGGTGAGACGGTGCCCTCGACAGTCTCCAGGTCAACAAGACCTGCACTCTTTGTGTACTGCTTCGAGGGAAACTCCTGCCCCTTTCTGCAGGCATGTACTGCTGAGATACGTACAGGCACAAGACGACAACCGAAGGGCGACTGTCAGCACCGGAGACTAGCACAGCGTTTTCCCAGACATCAACCCCCGGACTGGAGTGAACGTGTGGATCAAACCCCATGTGGGTTGACACTCATGGAGGTACTATGGCGGTTTGGTCTGAGCCTCAGATGAGAAGAGCTGTAGCTCAGTGGTAGAGCAGAGTCCCTGCTTTGCCGACAGAAGGTCCCAGGCTTAATCACTGGCAGCATCACCAAGTCGGGCAGAGACATTTAAAACCCAGGAGAGTCACTGCTGACACTACTGAGCTAGAGGAACCAATGGTCTGACTCAAGAGAAGGCAGTGTCCTGTGTTCCTATGAGGGAGATTGCGGCTCCTTGTCTTGGAGAGCAACGTAGATCATTTGGGTCCTTCGAAAAGGTCCAGTCAATTCTCGTTATCCGCTGGGGTTACGTTCCTGAAAAACCCAGCTGATACGGAAACCGCAGTTACTGAATCATGAGTCCTATGGGATTAATGGGGTTAGGACCCTCTATGCTATATACTATATAGGGGATAAAGGACTGCCTACTGTCATATTCATAAGAACATAAGAGCCCTGCTGGATCAGGCCAAAAGCCCATCTAGTCCAGCTTCCTGTATCACACAGTGGCCTCACCAGATGCCTCAGAGAGCACACAAGACAACAAGAGACCTGTTTCCTGTTGACACTCCCTTGCACCTGGCACAGAGAAAACCCACTTCTAAAACCAGGAGGTTGCTTATGGCTTGTAACCTGTGATGGTCTTTTCCTCCATGAATCTGTCCAAACCCTTTTTAAAGGCATCTAGTCCAGGTGCCCTCACCACATCCTGTGGCAAGGAGTTCCACAGATGAATTACACGCTGGGTAAAGAAATATTTTCTTTTGTCCATTCTAACTCTCCCTCCACTCAATTTTAGTGCATGTCCCCTGGTTCTGGTGTTGTGCGAGAGGGACAAGAATTTCCCTCTATCCACTCTCTCCATCCCATGCATAATTTTATAAGTCTCAATCATGTCCCCCCTCAGGCGCCTTTTTTCTAGGCTGAAAAGCCCCAGACACTGTAGCCTTTCCTCATAAGGGAGGTGCTCCAGCCCACGAATCATTCTGGTCGCTCTTTTCTGCACCTTTTCCAATTCAACTATATCCTTTTTGAGGTGTGGTGACCAGAACTGGACGCAATACTCCAGATGTGGCCTTACCATCGATTTGTACAAAGGCAGAATGATATTGGCCGTTTTATTCTCAATCCCCTTTTTAATGATCCCGAGCATGGAATTGGCCTTCTTCACAGCCGCCGCACACTGGGTCGACACTTTCATCGACCTGTCCACCAGCACCCCAAGATCTCTCTCTTGATCCGTCACAGACAACTCAGAACCCATTAGCGTATATGTGAAATTTTGGTTTCTTGCCCCAATGTGCATCACTTTGCACTTACTTACATTGAAGCGCATCTGCCATTTTGCTGCCCATTCTCCCAGTTTGGAGAGATCCTTCTGGAGCTCTTCACAATCCCTGCTGGTCTTCACCACCCGGAAAAGTTTCGTGTCATCTGCAAACTTGGCCACCTCATTGCCTATCCCCGACTCCAGGTCATTTATGAATGTTGAAAAGCACCGGTCCCAAGACCGATCCTTGGGGCACACCGCTTTTCATCTCTCGCCATTGTGAAAATTGCCCATTGACTCCCACTCGCTGTTTCCTGGTCTTCAGCCAGTTCCTAATCCACAAGAGGACCTGCCCTCTTATTCCCTGACTGTGGAGTTCTCTCAGGAGCCTTTCATGAGGGATCGTGTCAAACGCCTTCTGAAAATCCAGATATATAATATCCACGGGTTCGCTCGCATCCACAGGCCTGTTGACCTTTTCAAAACATTCTAACAGGTTTGTGAGGCAAGACTTCCCCTTGCAGAAGCCATGCTGACTCTCCCTCAGCAGAGCTTGTTCTTCTATGTATTTTAAGATTTTATCCTTAATGAGACTTTCCACCATCTTCCCTGGAACAGATGTTAGGCTGACCGGCCTGTAGTTTCCCGGGTCCCCCCCTCCTTCCTTTTTTAAAGATTGGCGTGACATTAGCTATCCTCCAATCCTCTGGCACAGTGGACGTTTTAAGGGACAAGTTGCATATTTGGGTCAAGAGGTCAGCAACTTCATTCTTGAGTTCCTTCAGAACTCTTGGGTGGGTGCCATCCGGGCCTGGTGATTTAATGATCTTTATTTTGTCAATTAAGTCTGAGACGTCTTCTCTTTTAACCTCTATTTGACTTAATTCTTTTATTTGACTTAATTCATTTCTGTCCTCCCTTTTGCTGGATGGCCCCAAGGGAGCTAACAAGTGTAAAAGAATAAAAACAATTTACAGTAAAAAAAAAAAAGCAGACCTTCAAAATTTCAGCAGTTAGAAGTTGCAACCCAAGCAGGCTGTGGTGCCACAAAGCATTCAGAGACGCTGGCAGGACTTGACTGGCTGTACAATACCTTCAGAAGGGCCGATATACCTTCAAAATGGCCACCGCAGATACAGCTTGAAAATGGCTGCGAATACATTCAGAATGGCTGTGGATAGCCGAGAACAGACCGCGAATGGCGCAAGTGCCAAGTGGCACTCCTGCTCCCTGCGGATAAGCAGATCCACAGGTGGCAAATCCGCAGGTAGCGAGGACTGATTGTACTTAACTTCCAAATTGCAATGACCTTTGGCTGGGACAATAAAATGTTTCACCAACATATTTCATGGACTGGAGTCTATTTCATGTGGTGTAGGAATTTTTTATGTTCGGCTGCCAGATTGCGTGCATGTCTACGCGACACATATACAGACCATGACATGCAGGATGCTAAGCAAAGTGCAAATATAACAGATTACTCCCTACCTTTTTTGGCCTTTTACCCCACTCCCCTATTTTTTTTTTCCTGTGTGTGCACATGTGCACTCGTCGTTACAAGCACATGTGCCATTGTGTCTGCATACATGTTTGTCAACCAAGGATAATCTTTCATGCTCCTGAAGTGGGCTGTAGTCCACAAAGCTCCTGTCTCTACAAACCTGCTGCGCTTTAAGGTGCCATGAGGGTGTTTCTTGGTAAAAACAAGTATATACACACACACATTACGAGAGCTAGGAAAAAGATTCAAGAGCAGAACTGGCGAGAAACAATTCTAGAACAGAAGAAATACAAAATTTGCTGGACCATCTTTATTTTCAATAGGGGACTGGTGCCACCTAGAGGGCAACATGCAGCACTGCCTCACCTGGGGATTATAGAAAGCTGCTACGGAGAAAAGATACACCAGAAAATTACAATCCTGAGGAAAATGGTAAGAGGGTACTAGAGACAGGGCATCAGGAAAGATGGGAGATTGAGTCCCTTTTTCCTGTATATCTCATTCAATACAGCCAGAACAGGTATCCCAAAGTGATCTCTCCTCAATTCTGGCTGTCTTGAATGAGATATACTGTACAGGAAAAAGGGGCCGAATCTCCCCTTTTTCCTGATTCAAGCAGAAGAGCTTCAATTTTGTTTTGCTTCCAGGCTGAAAAGCAGGCTCTGCGCAGTACAAGCAGGGTCCACAATTCCATCTCCCTCTGTCTGGCGAGCACGATGGGAGGAGTTCCAGCCCTCCCAGCCTGGAGCTGGGGATCATCCCCCTCCTCGGGTGTGTAGCAATCAGAATGGTGGTGTAGTGGTTTGGGAGTCGGACTTAGACCTGGAGGATCCAGGTTCAAATCCCCGCTGAGCCACGAAGCTTCCTGGGTGACCTTGGGCCAGTCACTATCTCTCAGCCCCACCTACCTCACAGGGTTGTTGTTGTGAGGACAAAAAGGAGGGGAGGAAATATGTACACCACTCTGAGTTCCTTGGAGGAAGGGCGGTATAAAAATGTGAAAAATAAATAAAAATAAATGCACCACAGGTTAGCGGCTGGGGAGGGAGAGATTGGGATTGTCCTCATGACAACTAGCTTTCCTCCGGCTTGAAACCTGGAGCTGAGGAAGAAAGTAGGAGACTGCCCCTGGCCTGACATGGCAGCACATGGCACTCTCTTTACACACCTCCGCTATATTGGGACTCACCATCAACCTCTGAAACGTTTACATGTTCAAGGAATGGCCCAGGGACTGAATCAAAACAGAAAGTAGTAACCACAGGTAGAGTCAAATATTCTTGACTCATCTCTGCTATACCCAGGAGTAATGATCTCATACAAAAAAAGAGCAGCTTTATCATCAGATATTCAGTGACAGGTGGAACACATAATTCCCTATCAATGCAGCTGCCAGGTGTCAAAGATAGGAGGGTGAGAACATACTACCATTCAGCTACCAGCAGAACAAGTAGCAAGGTAAGGAGGGGAGGAGGGCGGGTAGCTGGGGGAGACTGGATCCCGTCACGCTCCCAATGATAGCAGCGGCGTGACAGGGTTCAAACTAGGTGTGAAATAGTTCAGGTTTTAAGAAGGATCGGAGACTGTTATAACCAGCTATAATGCAGAGTGAATGAAGCATCTTCGGGATTCGAGGTTATAAAAATGACAGATTCACAAATGTTAAAAATGTATTAAATATATCAACAACTTTACAAGTCTAATTAAAATCACAAATGTGAAAAATGCTTTAAAAGTTCATAATTTAAAACACAATAAAAACACAGAACCTATTTCAGCATGACGTTTCGTTCATAATCAACCAACTTTATCAAATGCAAAGAAAAGCCTAAGTAGGCAGGAAGATGTTAAAGAACTCATCGCAGTCCTGCTACTTTTAAGAAGATTTTGGCACTCGTTTGCCTGTAGAAACAATTAAGACCGGATGTAATCCATCTGTTACAGTGTTATTAAATGTGGTGGATTATAATAAGAAAATAGAGGAGTTATTGGATCCTAAGGTATATACTGTAGGACATTGGATAAGGATCCTACTAATAAAATTCTAAAAGAAACTAATATATTAAGAATTCTAAATTGAAACATGAGGTACAATTGAGATTAACAAAGTCAGAAGCAGCCACCCCTAGATTATATGGTCTCCCTAAAATACACAAGAATAATGTACCGCTCCGTCCCATTGTAAGTACAATTAGATCACCCACCTATGAGTTATCCAAATATCTAGCTGGTTTACTGCAATCTTACGTGGGTAATACCAATATGTGAAGAATTCATATGATTTGGTTGATAAATTCAAATATGTATTTTTAACCCCACAATCTAGATTAATTAGTTTTGATGTAGTGTCCTTGTTTACCAGAGTACCTTTGATAGAAACTTTAATGCCTGAGGATTTGACAAAGTTGTATCAACATTGTTTGACTTCTACATATTTTGTATGGAACGGGACTTTGAGAACAGCAAGATGGAGTGGCTATGGGGAATCCCCTGAGTCCAGTGGTGGCTAACCTATTTATGGAAAAATTCGAACAAGAAGCACTGAAGACAGCAAGACTAAAACCGGACTTATGGTTACGTTATGTAGATGATGTCTTTTGTATTTGGGAGTATGGGGATGTGGAATTGGAGGAGTTTTTAACACATTTGAACAGACAATGCCCTTCCATTCAATTTACTATGGAAATAGAAGTGGAAGGAGCTCTCCCCTTTCTGGACGTTATGATAACCAGGAAAGAGGATAGGAAATGCGCCTGTACAGTATATCGTAAATCCACACATACAGGACGATATCTGAATAGTGCTTCTAATCATCTCCCCAGTCAGAAAAACTCAGTAATGACATCCTTGATGTATCGGGCTCTTAATATCTGTGATTCCTCTTCTTTCCAATAGAGAAAGTGAAGGTTACGGAGGCCCTATTGGATAATGGATATACGGAAACCCAGATTAACAAAGCCTGGGGAAAGCAGATTAGTATTAAACAAAATGGGAAGAAGGTAAAACAAACAACAGAAGAAGAAATTAGACCACCAGCGTATTTACCATTTATTAAAGGGACTACAGACAGAATTGGAAGGGTAATGGGGAAATATAATTTTAAAACAATTTTTAAACCTATTAATAAAATAACTCAGCTTTTAAGAAACCCAAAAGACCCTAGACCCTCCCTTAATGCACCAGGAATTTACAGGGTGCCATGCAGCTGTGGTAAGGTATATATAGGAACTACCAAACGTTTGATTAATACAAGAATTAAAGAGCATGAACGTGTGTGCCGGCTCAAACAGGTGGAAAAATCCGCCTTAGCCCAGCACAAGGTGGAATCGGGTCATGATATTAAATTTGAAAATACAGAAAAAGTATGCCATGAAAACAATTATAGAGCTAGAATGAGTTGGGAAGCAATAGAAATATTTAAACATGGAAGTCAGGTCCTTAACCATAAACAGGAGCTATCTGTCATTAACAAAATTTGGACTCCTGCAATAAGCAAAAATAAAAACCAAAGTAAGAAATAGAAACAGAAATTTAATTTGCTCAGCTGCTATTCTCAGGTCAACCACTAGAGGCAGTGTAATAGGGTTGAATGAGAACACTGTAACAGATGGATTACATCCGGTCTTAATTGTTTCTACAGGCAAATGCGCGCCAAAATCTTCTTAAAAGTAGCAGGACTGCGATGAGTTCTTTAACATCTTCCTGCCTACTTAGGCTTTTCTTTGCATTTGATAAAGTTGATAGATTATGAACGAAACATCATGCTGAAATAGGTTCTGTGTTTTTATTGCGTTTTAAATTATGGACTTTTAAAGCATTTTTCACATTTTTGATTTTAATTAGACTTGTAAAGTCGTTGATATATTTTTAATACATTTTTAACATTGGTGAATCCGTCATTTTTATAACCTTGAATCCCGAAGATGCTTCGTTCACTCTGCAGTTCAGGTTTTTTTAAAACCCAATTCTGATCTCCCCATCGCTAATTGATTCTGAATACCCACTCTAGGATCAGTTAATACTTGAGAGGCAGACGCAGACAAGAAACAGGACAGCTCCAGCTCTAGGAATGGCCTTGTTCAGATTACGCATATTTCTAAGGCAAGGCTGATCAGCTAGGGCGACGAGCTTTCCAAGGAATTGCAAGTCAGAAATAGCTCCTCCTCAATTGTTTACAGAAGTGTACACTTCACCTTGAACTTGGGCACCTGTGTAGGAGAGCGGGTCTTTACCTTCCCCTCCTGATCTGAGATCACCGTCTACCACCAGGCCAATATGAACCTGCAACTGTCAAGTATTCTCTCGTGTCTTATAAAGAACACATGCGATCGCTCCAACAGCAAATGCAGTATTTTAGACCAAGTTTCCTGGAACTCAGCGAAGCTCACAGTCATTGTTTCTGGTAACAGGAATACCCCAGAAGCAGGTTCCATTTCTGAAAGGGGCAAAGTGAGCTCACAGATTATGAAGGGAACATCATAAGCTCCCTCTTGGTTTTGAAAAAACGGAAAGCTACCAATTCCCAAACTGGTTTTAAAGCAGGCAAGAAGCTCACCTCTACATCTTGCTTGTTAGCGAGAACCAAGAGTGGAACGCCTTCCAGGACTTCACTCATTATCATCTTCTCTGTGAGGAAAATGAAAGGGAGAAGAGAAATCAGAGAGACTGAAAGACAGAGGTAGCCTAAGCGTGCCATAATTCTGATGGCCAAAGCATTTTAGTTAAGTGGCAAGATGACGCATACATCACTCACTTGGTCAGTCAACCCTTCTGGAACCCAACTGACTCGCACGGTGCAAGGGAAAAGGGAAAGAGAAGGTGTGGTAGATTCAGGTCCTAGAAGTAAAATTTGCCGGGTGGTGGGGTGGGGGGGGGAGGGCCTGTTTCTTAAAACACAACTGATTGTAAACAATTTATTTGTCTGAATTTGTTAATCTATGCTTAGCTGCTATTAACAGACTTCCAAGAGGTCTCCAAAATTACTTTCACCCTAAAACCATCCCTACTGCAAATCTTAAGCCATTTCTTTCCCCTGCTGCTATTTGAAGTGTCAATGCCAAATAATTGCCTTTACTATATCAGAGAATTGACCCTTTAAAGTCACCGGGGGGGCTAAAAAAAAACACACCAGCAATGCCAGGAATTGTTTATTCTAGTGGCGGGTCAAGTGAAGGAGGGCCAAAACTTTTTAATTCCACCAGAGTAGGGTTTGAGGGGGGCTTTGACTCCACTGTAGAATCACTGTGGTTTAGATTACCAGCCTCGAGGAGCGATGTAATAGGGGCATGCTACCGTCCTCCAGATCAAAAACCTGAAGGGGATCTTGAAATGAGGAAGCAAATCAGGGAGGTGTCAACGAGAGACACGGTTGTAGTCATGGGGAACTTCAATTATCTTCACATCAACTGGGTCAATTCATGCTCTGGTCATGAAAGAGAGACTGGATTTCTGGATATGCTAAATGACTGTGCCTTAGAGCAGTTAGTCATTTTCATCATCATCTACATTTTCACCCTGAAGAGCATTCTCAGGTTTTATACCATCAGCCTCACAGTTCCTGCCTTTGATATGGGTTGGTGAGTAGCAGTGATAAGATGTTTTCTAGAGTAGCACTACACCTCTGGAATTCTTCCCCAAAGACCCCCCCCCCATGACCTCCCTGGCAGCTTAACATATTTTACAGGTGGTTAATACTGTACTCCTCTGTTTCCCCAGGTTTTTAATGTACGGTTTTACCACTGACTGTCTTGTTCTTTTAATTATTTTTATCTACTGCATTTGTTCTAATCACCGCTTCTATTATTTAATGTTATTGTAGTTTTCCACTTGAACGGTTTTTAACCGGAAAGGCAGTATATAAATACTTCTATGAACTACACTTACACACGTTTTTATTATGATGGATCATTTAGGGATCTCCACATTTCACAGTGCCAAAGCTGAGAAGAGTCACCTGTTTAAGTATTACCTTATTAAACATCTAACAAACTTACAGCAAAATCTCCTGCACACTCACCAAAAGCTTGTTTAGATTCGGAAAGCCTCTCTTCATCGGTGGAGTCGATCACATAGATGACACCGTGGGACTCTGCATAATACTGAAATGACAACACAGAACTTAGCCCACAAGGGAGAAGTGTAGATGGCTTTCTTTTGATTGCACACTTCATGGAAATGCAGGGCCAGAACGACCCAGAAGAGGCTAGAAAGGAATTGCGTCCCAACTGCTTCCCATAGGCATGATTCTTTACACAGTGGAACCTTGGATTGCGAGCATAATTGGTTCCAGAAACGTGCTTGTAGTCCAAAGCACTCGTATATCAAAGCAAATTTTCCCATAAGAAATAATGGAAACTCAGATGATTTGTTATTCTGCAAGAGATCTTTGTGTGTGTCTGCATTATCTCCTGGGCTGCCCTGCCTAGTCCTCGTTTGCTCTTGCAAACTGTAGCCCACTTTGCAACATCTGATATGCAAAACCTGAGCCTTGTTCTGCAGAGTAAACTCTTTGCTAGAGGCAGATGGGGGAGGGGGGGAAACAGCTTGTTAAAGAGGTCTGCAAGACAGAAGTTGCAAAGGAAAGTTTGAGCTGCTAGGAGCCTCTAGCAGAGGGAGAACAGAGTGTTAAAGAGCAGTTAATGAGGGCAGTTTGTTGCCCAGGAGACGCTATTGTTACTCTGCAAACACACAGAGAGATATCTTGGAGAACACAATGTACTCGTATTACAAGACATTGCTCGTTTATCAAGTCAAAATTTAGAAAACAATTTTGCTCATCTTGCAAAGCACTCGCAAACCAAGTTACTCGCAATCCAAGGTTTCACTGTATGTGCCTTTATCAACTCCTATAGTTTAACTCTACACAATGGATACTCCACACAATGGGATACTGCGCATCACAAGCTGAGCAGGAATGAACAAGGTACCCTACCACATGAGTAGTGGCTGCAGAGTTCAACAGGAAGAGCTAACAAAACAGGCGACGGCAGAGGACTCCCACAAACAAAACAAACGGCACGTGAGAGGAGGAAATTACATTCCCAATTTGATAGCTGATTCTATCCACTGAGGGTTGACTCAAGAGAGCATTTTCCTCTCCCACTAGTGTTAATTGGCAGAGAAAAGCTAGGAAAATGTACACTACTCTAAACTTCTGGAAGAGCTATGTAAAAATATAGTAAATAAAATACATTTTTATATGGGTTTTATCTTTATAGAATGGAAAATATCCAGTAATTCGAGGCCCCAAAGGTCTGAAAACCAATATGGCTATGAAATCTTTTTCTAGTTCAAACCCATGTTGAGTCATCTGAACAGCCACAAGGGCAGTAAACACACCCTTTATTAGGAAAAAACAAACAATACATTTTCAGCATGAGCTGAAATTTGTTGTTGTTGTTGTTCAGTCGTTATGTCGTGTCCGACCCTTCGTGATCCCATGAACCATATCCCGCCAGGCCTTCCTGTCCTCCACTATCTTCCTGAGTTCGCTCATTTTCATGTTCGTTATTTCATGTTCGGTATTTCATGAGCTGAAATACCAAATACTAAATAAAAGGTACAGGTGGGTCCCCATATCCACTGATTCGCTATCCACGGTTTCAGTTATCCACGGATCGTGGGGACCCCCCCAGGCTTTTACTTTTTCCCCAGTAAGCTTCGTTTCTTCCTTAAAGAAACAGGAGAAGCAGCCTCTGACTGCTTATTACAGGCAAGTAGAATGAGACTAAGTACTAGAGAGGCTCTGCAAGGTTAACAGAAACTTAGTCTCGTTCTACTTGCCTGCAATGGAGGCTGCTTCTCTGTTTGTTTTAAGGAAGAAACAAAGCTTGCTGAAAGAAAAATAAGAGCTGGGGGGGGGGGGCAAGCATGCCTGCCTGCAGGGGAGGCAGGGTGGGGGGCCCCCTCAGGAAACCATGGAGGGGGTGTTTGCTCTTATCCACCGTTTTAAGTATCCACGGAGGGACCTGGAACATATCCCCAGCGGATATGGGGGCCCACCTGTATTAATTTAATTATCTCTGTGGAGTTCTTTTGGTAATCTTGGCAATACTTTAACTAGTTTCTCACTTCATGCCATACTGTTCCACGCTTAGTAATATCACAATGTTGATGTCTATGTAAATGCTTTGATAGAAGACTCCTGCTCCGCTAGAGACCCAAAGAAACTGGCGGGTCTGTTTGGAGATGGCATTTCAATCACTGGAATAATCCATGGCAAGATCTGGTTCCTGTTTGGCTACCGCAAGAAGACACTTTGCACTAACCCTTCGTATACTTCGTACGAGGGGAGGCCATAAGCACGTGCTCTATCACTGACCACACAGTGGAACACAGCGGAACACAGGTGGTTCCGTCCCTGAACTCTGCAGGTAAGACTGGGAAAGGGCCCTGCCTGGAACCTTGCAGGGTCATTGTCGGTCAAGACAGGCAATACAGGGCTTGATGGATCAACGCTCCAACTCTGTGTAAGGCAGCTTCAGATGTTCATATAGATACAGTATATAAATTTATTCAGGTCAGCTACACAGGCCAGTGACTGGGGGGGGGGGGTCATCTGTCCGTCTCAGGGGAAACTCCTACCCTCCAAAGGGCATAAGGCGTTTTGGAAAGCACAGTGATTAGCACCTACCTTATCCCAGAGAGACTGAAGCTCCTCTTGTCCTCCAAGATCCCAGAACATTAGCCTGGCTTTGCCCACATCTATAGTGCCGACTGCAAGACAAACAATCGGATGCAGACATTTTTGAACTAAGATTAGAAACCTGGCACTATCCCTTGGGGCAAGATTAGAAGCTGATCTTCTGCATAGGTCTAGGGCGCTCCCTGACATGCCTCACCTCTTCTTTGCATGGCAAGCAGCTGCTCCAGCCCCTCTTCATCATCCCCCCCACCCCGCCACCAGTGCTCTCCCAAAGGCCCTTGCTTGGGAGAAGACCCATTGTCTGCTGGAGAGGGTGGAACAAGAAACTGTTGCACAAGCTGTATATACAGACAAGAAGATATACAGTTGCAGTGTGGCTCTATACTTTCTTATGCTTCTATATGTGACTTGCATGGCAGCTCCCAGGGTCAAATCCATCCCAGGTAGACCCTCATGAGGGGTCCTGCCCTTGTTCAACAAGGACCCACCTTTGGCACTGACCCCAGCTAAGATCACCCTATGTACATATGTGTGCAGCTACATGTGTAAACCTTTAGAAGAATTACAAAATGCACTTTTGGGTACTATTGATAGCTCTTTGGTCTCTCTTTTTAAATCATTTGATCCCCCCCCTCCAGCAACTAATGCTATCTAGTACTGCTTCATCCCCTTAAGCAAACCACATTCACTTACTGTTCAAACCTACAGTGGTTGTGATTTTGGAGAAGCTCATTCCTTTGTAGTTCCTGTTGAATCTTGTTTTCGTCTGTTCAAGGAAGGTCTGAAAATAGGGATGGGAAGGGCAGGAAGATGAGGAGAAAACCCAGATAAAGAACTAGATAAAATAGAAGCAAAATCTTATCCTAGATCTTGGTATCCAGATGTTCTAAATCTGCAAAAGGGAATCTAGGTGCTATACGAGTATGACAACATCCCAAAAAGCTGTGCCCGAATTAGCAATTTACACAATTTATTAGAAAAATACTTTGAAGTGGAACTTTGACATCTTAAGCCAGGAGTAGAGCTGGGAAGGGGCCAAGGAAAGGAGGCAAAAGTACAGGACTGTGGAGCATTCAGACAAAACAGTTTTGAGGTGGTGTGTCACAATGTCTGAACTGACACCATCGTATAAGCAATGGTTTGCAAGTGGCCAAACCAGGATCTGAAGCGACAGATTGAAGCTGGCCTGGTGCTGTTTGGCATTGTTTCTGGTTCAATGAACCACATTTCAACCATTGGGGTGCCGACGATCAGCAGGGGAAAGGGACAAACTGCACAATCCATGATTTGCTTGCCTATCTGTAACACAAACCATGTTTGGCATTATGCCTGAAACTGTCACTCTTCAGAGACCTTTTCTACAGGAATTATGCACAAACTTCTACCCAACAGAAACAAGACCCTCAATCCTTGGAATGGAAATACATTGGGCATCAGTGTGCCAGACGTTTCCAGGAACTCAAGCTAGGAGAAAGCCTGGGGAAAGTGGACAAATGATCAACTGACCTACTGATGCTACTATACGCTGTTGTCTGAAGGATTTATCCTGCTAGAATTGAACAAGGGTGGGCTTATCCAACACGCTGGAAACCATTACGTTGCTTCTGGGAAGAAACTAGAAAAGGCAGGAAAAATAGAGAAGTCCTTCCCCCAAACAAGTCCTAGTACACACCGTTTTCCCAGCATTGTCTAGTCCAAGGATCAAGATGCAATATTCATCCCGCCGGAACATGTACTTGTAAAGTCCAGACAGCAGAGTATACATCCTGCTCCTACAAAGAAAACATCAAACACTAAATGACCAGAAATGAGTTCCTTTTCCGAGACACTGCTAGCCTCGCTGCACAGAAGTGGCTTATCTGTGAGTAGGACCCACACAATCAGGATGACGTTTAAATGACCCAATCATACAGATCCTGATCACAAATCTGGCACCCAGATAGAAAAATTCCATGGGGAAAAAAAAACCAGGGAAATAGACCCCAACCTCCTGTTGGGTCATTTAAATACAGTACTACCATCCCAGCCTCTCTGGAATTACTCAAGAACCAGAGGCTCCCATCTGTGGCTTGAACTACATCTAAATCAGAGGTTCTCAACCTGTGGTGCGTGTACCCCTGGGGGTACACGGACCGCTGGCTGGGGGTACGCAGGATGGTCCCTGTTATCAGCTGCTGCGATCAGCAGCTGATAAGGGGGAAGCGCAAAAACGGGGAAATTACCGGCGCTAGCTTCCCTTACCTTGAATCTCGACTGCCTCCATCTTGAATATTGCGAAAATCTCACGATTCAAGATGGTGGCGGCCAAATCTCGTAAGGGCACATGAGGCAGTCTCATGCCTCATATGCCCTTACGAGATTTGGCCGCCACCATCTTGAATCTCGCAAGATTTTCACGATATTCAAGATGGAGGCAGCCGAGATTCAAGGTAAGGGAAGCTAGTGCCAGCAATTTCCCCTTTTTCCTGGGCTTTGGTGCGGCCGGGTGGGTTCTCCCGAATTGGCAGGACTGTAGCTTTACCCTCCGGGTTGCAGCGCAAGCAGGAGAACCCGCCCGGCCACGCTAAAGCCTGGGAAAACGGGCTTCCCGCTGGGGGGGTGCACTCTCGTGGGTGGGGGTGCATTTGTTCTGGGGGTCCAGGGGTACGTGGACTTCGGCGGCCCGCGTAGGGGGTACGCGGGCTCCCAAAGGTTGAGAAACCCTGATCTAAATGGCCCCCCTTCAACCACAGTACCCAATTATGGTGGTTGAAATAGTATTTGTGAACATTTTTTTTTAATTGTACCATTTGTAAAAATGAACCAAAACAACCTGAAGGAAACAATTTGGGGGGGGGGGGAGAAGACAAGAATAAACTCCCTTGTCAGGATTCCCTGTTCTTCAGAACTTTTCCTAGTTGTTTTGGGGCAAGACTATAGTCCTGAATGCTGTAGCAGGGCCTTGTTTGGCACACCTGCAATAAAGGAACCAAAGAGTAGTCATGGATAATGCGATCAATTGCAAATACTTTAAAGTACTTCATGATTACAACTATTCTGCCATTTTAACCCCCACCTATAGTTGGTATCAAATTAGTACATCACAACACTCACAGTTTAGAGAGGGTGTTTTTAAAACTACACAGAGACAGCTAGAGAACAATGAGAAAAGCATCAGGCAATTGAAGCTGGTGTGGTTTTCCTGTGGAGTATATACATAGCCTGTTTAAAGGAGATAGCATCAATCTTCTAAACCAAGACAAAAAGACTTTGTATATGCTTATCTGTCTCCCATACGCAATCATATTTGGCATGTACTATAGTGACAAAAGTATCATATACCTAGGTTTGCTTTTGTAGGAATGTTTTATTTAATTGCATATCCAGGCAGAGAATAGCATTAAAACTTTTATTTTAGAAAGTGGAGAATATTTTAATAAATACAGAGATTATTGAGCAATTGCAATTTTTTTACTTATACACACTGAATTGCAAACTAAAGACCAGAATACATGTGAAAAAATCCATAAGGAAATCAGCATTTCCCATGAATATAGCACACATTTGGATGCCAAACCCACATGGGTTTCTATATCCATGAGGGATCCTTGAGTTCCCCCCCCCCCCCATGGAATAAGCCAAATACCTTTTTCATTTCTTAATCAAGGAGTTTGGAGCCTTCCATGTGGCTTCTGAACTTACGATTGGAAAACTGAGAACTCAGGTGGCTGATCGCGATCCATGAGTTTTGAGTCCGCTGAGGTGGTGAGACAACACCCTAGACCAGGGGTTCTCAACCCCCCCCAACCCGACGTACCACTTACCAGGTCAGGGAGGTCCCCGCATACCACCAGAAGTACGGTAACTGGTAATTATGCCTGCAAAGGCCGGTAAGAGGCTCCGGGTGGGCAGGAGAACTTTTCTCAGTATGCAAAACCCATGTGCTGGAGCTCTGGCCACCAAGCCTCTTACCGATTTTTGCATGCTCATGCCGAGGCCTCTATGACTTGAGGTGGGGTGTCTGCAGGTGCCACGTGTACCACCGACACCCACCTCGCATACCACGAACCCCTGCCCTAGACTTCTCCCAGAGGTCATCACCAGAGCTTGTCCTCAGCTTACAGGGCAGCTGTCTCCTCCCCCTTGCTTGGTATTCCGATTGTTCCAACGGTAGTGAGGGGCTCAGTAGTGAGGGGCTTCCTGGCCATCCAAGAAATCCTTTGAGGAGTGAGGAGGAGTTTTCACTGATATTTCGCAAGACAAGACTGTCCAGATAGCTCTCACCAGAAATTACTGAAATGTGGAGCAATTCTGGTACATTTTGGAGAAACTCCAGGAAACTGGCTGCCTGAGACCCCTTGATGCAGCCAACAGCAAAGCCCAGAAACACGAAAGGAACTACAAGAATGTGAAGGAGCGGCCAATAGCTGTTCTGCATGCTCCAGGAAAAGCGCGTCTTTCTTCAACCACCATGACAAGTTGTCAATGGGGTTGTGGTATCCAGAATGACCGGCACCGAGGTGTGCAGCTGAGGAGATGGCACTGCCACACCAAGGGGCACAGAGGAAGAAGTGGACAACAAAGAAGAAGTGGCCTTGAGCCTGGCTCCCATCAATCCTGATGAGTCTTCCTCTCCGCAGCCAGGACCTTCAATATCCGATGAGTTGTTCCACGCCATGGGTGATGCAACTGTTCAAGTAGCAGGTTTTCCACAACAGACATCAGCAGAACCAGGTAATTACTCTCTATCTATCCCCTGTGAAGAATACTTTGGAAAGTTGCAAGGGGGGTAGTTAGCAGGAGCTGGGAGGGGGGAGTTGATGTATTTCTTGCCATTGGCATGGATTACGTTAAGGCAGAGGTTCCCAAACTGGGAGGCGCACAGTTCTCTTCCAAAGACTTTAGTCTTTAGCTCTTCCACATTTTGTATTTAACAGGTTTGCAGATCCTGTCCTTATCCTATGCCACGTTCCGTGCAATCAGCCAAACAACAGGCAATTAGGCAATTAACACCTCAATGGATAAGCCCTAAGCAGTTTGCAGGGAACCTGGACATTTCTGCAGAGCTGTAGAGGAATTTCTGCAGAGCTGTCTCCCTTGTTTAAGCCAGAGGAAGAGGAGGCAGCTGCTATGTTTGTTTGTTTGTTTGTTTGATTAATTATTAGGATCTCTCTCCTTCCTCCTTTGCTGATTTTTGACCCACCTCTAAGTTAGTTCCCCACTCTATTTGCTGGGACAGTAAAATAATCTTTTTTTCATCTTGCAATGATGCTACCCAAAGGAGCTTTCTCTCGTGCAACTGGGGTGGGGCATGACCAATGAAAAGAAGTGACCTCCCTCCCATGCTTTGATGTTTCTCTTGCCATAAATAGGACTAAAGCAGATGACATCAGTACCCTCTACCAGATAGGCACCCCAGGCCTGCGATGAAACACAAGGTATTGCTGTAATTACAGTGTAACTCTGAACTGATGCGTTTACATGGCTGGTGTATTGCGAATTCTATCTCCTTTGCAATCTCGAGATGCCGCTCGCTCCCCGCATTTCCCCGCAGGCACTTCTGATTCCCCCCCCCCCGGAAGCAGCGCGTCAACCTGGAGCGTTTTCGGGGAGCCTCCAAATCCTCCGCACTGGAGTGAGCCCCCCGCCCCAGGCCGCTAAGTCAGGCGGGCCGCAGCAGCCCCGGCACCGCTTCCCACCCGCAGAGAAGAGGCCGAACGGTCGCCAGATTTACCTGACTCTCCGTAACCGAACTGAGCCGAGCTACGCTCAGCAGCTCCCGGTCTCCTTCCTCATGAGGACTCCTCTTCCTCCTCCTCAACCGCCTCCCACGCACGGCACTGTGGGAAAGACAGTCCTCCTTCCCCCGGTGACTCGCTTCTTTCCAGGAAATCGACCTGTACGGACGACAAGCGGACTACAATTCCCAAGAGGCTCCGCGTGCCGACGACCCCGCCCCCTTTGCTCCACACTTCCTGTGACAGCCAGAACAGCAACACACAGAGGAAAGTCCAACATGGCAACCGGAAGAGTTTGGTCTTGTCTAGGAATGTAGAGGAAGGCTCTATGGCTCTAGGGAGGTGAAGCCGGAAGCAGAAGCTGTGGCGGCTGTGAGAGGAAAGGGGAGCTTTCCGGGGTAAGGTAGGTGTTGACAGCCGAATCAATGAGAGAGTGAATACCTTCGTTAAGAATAACAATTACTTATACAGTATATCATGGTGCTTTATTTAGAATGTCTGAAGCACTTCACGTCCATTCCCTAATCTTCTCACCACAACACCCCCCTTTAGGGCCAGCCCCATCCACGAGACCGACTGAGGTAGTCCCCAATCAGGGAGCAGGTTGGTGGGGGGGGGGGATCTCTCTCCTTCCCGTCCTCCTCCACCACCGCTCCTCCTCCCACTGGTTGGCTTGGGAAGGGAGGAGTAGAGAATAGTGGGCTAGAGCATCTCTCCAGCCTGCCACTCTCTTCTACTCCACACTTCCTCTTAAGCTCCACCCCCTCTTTCTTTTCCAGTCCAGTGAGTGGGAGGGGCCAAGGCTGTTACATTGCCAGGTAAGGGGAGGGCAGCGTTTGCCCTACTACAGCTTCACGAGGACTTGGGCCAACCTTTCTCCTAGGTAAGCTAAGCATGTTATTCGAGTTGCCTGGTTCTCTTGAGGAGCATTGACCTTGTGATGTGGGGGTGGAGTCTGCCTGGGAACGTGGCCTGACGTGGGGCCTGGTAGGGGCAGATAATGGAAGCTGGTCATCATCTGGGGAAGGACTGGGCCGTGCCTGGTGCCTCACCATAGCAGTCTTGTAGAGAGAGGAGGAAAATCATAGCATGACAGTATAAAAGGTAAAGGTATCCCTTGACATTTAAGTCCAGTCATGTCCGACTCTAGGGTGTGGTGCTCATCCCCATTACAAAGCTAAAGAGCCAGCACTGTCCGAAGACGCTTCTGTGGTCATGTGGCCGGCATGACTCTCCTTGCCGCAGCGCAAAGTGTGCAGCTGGAACACGGAACGCTGTTTACCTTTCCGCAAACAGTACCTATTTATCTACTCGCATTAACGTGCTTTCGAACTGCTAGGTTGGCAGGAGCTGGGCCGAGCGGCAAGAGCTGACCCCATCGCTCAGATTCGAACTGTCGACCTTTCAATCGGCAGCTCATGGTTCAGTGGTTTAACCCACTGCACCACTCAGTATGACAATATACCTTCCTATAAATGGCATAATTATACAGTAGTAATTTATTGTGTTTGTATTGTTTTAGTTGTCATTGTAAACTACCCTGAGAGTGTAAGGCCGGAACTACACCAAATCCGTTCGCGTTCAGGTGGTCGCGAGCGTAAGGGACGGGATGCCCAGCCCCGAGACGCTGCCCTGGCTCCACCAGATATGTTCCCCTCTTAGTGTCCCTCCTGATTGGTCGCACATGTGTACTCCGATTGGCCTCTCCTCCCATTGGTGAACACGTCGCTCTACGTCCCGCCCACACAGCCAGACATCAGCATGCCTGAGGTCTGAACGCGCCGGAACTCGGGAAAGCAGTGCTCTCCCACGTTCCGTGCAATTAGTTAAAATGGAAGGCACCATGTGCCCAGGACGCGCCGGAATTCATGTGTTGTAGATCAGCCTTAACTGTAAACTGAAGGTCACCATAATAAGCTCCATAAACAAACCTCTCAAGGCAAGTCGAAACTAGGCTGCCTCCTTTAGTTCTCTGTTTCTGGACTCCCACCTTGAGATTTTGCTCTTTGCCCTTGAGGTCTTGAGAATAAGGTTGAAACTTCAGGGCAAGCTCTGAGATCACTAGGAAGCCTAAGGTTTAAGTCCAAGAGACTTGGAGGACCATCCTCCCATATCAACCTGTCCACACTGGGCTCAGCATTAGAAACTGCTTTATGTTCCAACATTGACATAGAGGTGCAGTTGGTGGGGTGTGTGAGGCAATGCCTTCTCAGTGGCTGCTCCCTAACTGTGGAAAGCCTGGCCAGCCCCCACACTAACTATTTAGTGTAGTTCACAAAGCGATTTACATAGTGAAATAAATCAATAAATGGTTCCCTGTCCTCAGAAGGCTCACAGTCTAAAAGGAGGTGCAGAAAATACACCAGCAACAGCCACTGGAAAAATGTCTTGCTGGGGTGAAGAGGGACAGTTGCTCTCCTCCGTGTTAAATGTAAGAGGATACTACCGGTACCTCTTTGCCTTTTAAAACAGCTCCAGTTAACTTTCCCTTGAGTTTTTCTGAGTTTTTTCTCTTGCTTGGATTTTGTGCTTTCTTTGTTGCCTCTGTTGTGATTGTTTTGTTGTTTCATAGCTGTGTTAAGAACATCAGAAGAGCCCTGCTGGATCAGGCCAAAGGCCCCTCTAGTCCAACTTCCTGTATGTATCTCACAGTGGCCCTACCAGATGCCTCAGGGAGCACACAAGACAACAAGATGCCTGTATCTTCTTGCCACTCCCTTGCATGTGTTAATTGTTTTAAGATTGTTTTCAGTTACTGTGAGCTACCTTGGTGGCCCCTTGTGTAGAACAGAAAAGCAGCCTAGAATGTTAATTTTTAATAAAAAATTAAGTCAATTTTTTCATCTTTCTTATTGTAGACAAGGTGCTGATGCTGAGGGATGATGTCGTGCTTAAGATCACCCAGTGAATTTGTTCCGGAGGTGAGGTTTGAACTGAGGAGGCTTTGATCATAGCTCTGTCGCTTAACCACTATGCTACAGTAGCTCTGAGTGCCTCTTTTCCCCCCTGGAACAGAATGTTAGAAAGGGTAAACAGATCTGTCAGCATTTCCCCTTTGGAGGGGGCTGACTGTGTGAGAGAGTACCAATTTGTTTGTTTCTTCCTATTTTTTTTAATGAGTTAGTGTTGCTATCTTTTTTTTTTTCCTGATGGGGCTGTGTGCTTTTAACAATTGTGTGACAGACAAAAAAAATCTAATGGGTGCTGCTTTTATGGAGTCTTTTTACAGGCAAAGCCTTCATGTGTTGAATTTTTCCCTGTCTTGCAGCTTTTAAAGACACAGGTGCTTAGCCAGAAGGAAAAAAGGCAATGCTAACACAGTATGTGGCTAGTATTGCCACCTGTTACTGTCTTTGCTCCTGTGTCATTAACAGCAACTTGACAGTTAAAATTAAGCAAACAAAGCTTTTCCTATCACGAGGAAGAACTTCACCTGTTTAGTTAGTGCATGTTAGGCTGTGATTAATGGCACAGACACAAGACTAGTAAAAATAAATTGTTAACTTTATTTGTACCTCATGATGAAGTGGCAGTTTAGTACAAAAACATTATCTGCCTTTCCTGACTCAGCTCTTTGAACTTTTTTTTTGTTGAAAGGCAGTATATAAATATCCTCACAGCAGGGCATATTTTACTCCTAGTGTATGCCTATTTAGTAGGAAGAATAATACCGTATTTCTTTTGAGTCTAAGGCGCCATCGAGTCTAAGGCGCCATCGATTCTAAGGCGGACCTTTACTTTCAGTACCACCAGCAGGGAAAAAAAATCCATCAATTGTAAGACTCGCCTCCCTTCATTAAATCTACCTGCTCAGCACCAACTCTCCCCAGCATGTCTCCTGCAGCTGAGGATGACTGAGTGCACTGCCTTTGCATAGCATTTCTGGCCCCATCAGAAAGTGCCATTTCCTTCGTTACCTGGGCTTCGGGGAGCTTCAGGGAGGCCTGCGCAACCCTCTGCAGGCCTCCCTGATCTTCAGTTTGGCGAAAACCAGCGATTTTTGGCCATTTCTGGTTTTCGCGAAAACCGGAAATGGCTGAAAATCACCGTTTTTTGCCGAACTGAAGATCAGGGAGGCCTGCAGAGGGTTGTGCAGGCCTCCCTGAAGCTCCCGCAAGCCCCAGTAAGTAAGAAGATAGCATTTTGGGGTGCTTTTTGGAGACCTTCGATTATAAGACGCACCCCATTTTTTGAAATGCTTTATTGGGAAAAAACATGCGTCTTAGAATTGAAGAAATACAGTAGTCAACTTGCTTTAGTGTTCTATTGAACTTTGCCAAGCTATACTGAATTTTAGGAACTTTGCCAAACTATACTGAATTTTAGGTGTTGTGGTCTTGTGTTTTCCCCCTCCAATACAACTTTACAACTTAACTTCTCTCTGCTGCAGCATGTTTTGCCCAGCTGCTAAAAACAAAGTTATTGCTGGATTACTGAGCAATGTACTGAATTCTGAAAAGTGTGGCGCTATCTGAGAGCCATGGATGAAGAGAGTCTGGAAACTGCAATTCAGACCTACAATGCCCAATTGCAGCAGGTGGAGCTGGCTTTGGGAGCTGGGCTGGACCCCTCGCAACAGTCGGATCTGATCCAGCTACAGACAGATTTAAAGCAGTTGATAGAACTGACAGAATCCAGCCTTGCGTCTATGAAAAAGAGCAAGCTTTTTGCCACTTTGGACCCGGGAACACTTTCAACACCTCCATCTGCTCATCTACAGCAAGACGGTTGTGAATCTAGCAAGCAGAGCATTGATGAAGAATATACAGCTTTTAAGGAAGCTATTGCTGAAATTGGTGGAGAGGATGAGCCTTCGAGCGCTAAAGCTGAGGCCTGTCTTAGGAGAGAGAAAGAGACTGATGGAGAGAAACTGGAGGAGGAGGAGGAGGAGGAGGAGGAAGAGGAAGCCAGTGGAATGAAAGTGAAAGCCCCTTACTACAGCTCTTGGGGCACCCTCGAGTATCATAATGCCATGATTGTGGGGAGTGAACGTTTGGAAGATGGAAGCCCGGGGGTCAGAGTGCTGTACCTTTACCCCACTCACAAGTCCTTGAAACCATGCCCCTTCTTCCTGGATGACAAATGCCGATTTAAAGAGAATTGCCGGTAATTAGAGGTCGCTGTTCAGGGCAAGTGGTACATAGGACTTCTGCGCCGTGAGGGTGGTTTGCATAAGGACGGGCAAACGCTTTCTAATCTGTCCACCCCACTCCAAACTTGGTATTTGTCTGAGACGTGATACACTATGCCTGGCCTATCTTCTCCCTCCTGTTTTCAGTTAGGGTCCAACGTCAACCTTTGGGCTTCTTTTGGGGGAACTCTGAAAACTGTCATTCTGTGAGGGGGAAATTATCATGGTCAGAGAATTTTGAGCATGCTGGCAAAACTATTCTTCTGCAACAGTGACACCAATTTGTGATTCCAGTACCTTGTTTACAGAATGGATACAGCTGAAGTAAAGACGAGCAGCTGTGACAAAAAGCGCAAGTGAGGGGGGGGGGGGTCTTGTTGGACCGGCAAGTCCTGTAAAATATTGTATTCAAACTACACGCTTGTGAAGGTGTTTCAGAGCAAACACACCACTTTTAAAAACTTGCTTTATGTTTATGAATTGCCTTTCTGATAAATAGACTCAAGGCAGTGACAAAAGTGATTATTTATGTACCGTAACCTATGTACGTGGCTCTTTCTGCAGAATGAAGGGACAGGAGCCTGCCCTGAGGGGCTCACAGTCTAGACAGGCACAAGGGAAAACACAGAGGAAGGGGCTGGAGTTGGAGGCAGAGGTAGGCAGGAGCGGAATAGGCAGTTGTCTCAGTGACACTGACTTACGGCGCAGTCCTGCCTATCTTAGGCTGGCGCTGCTCTGGCCCTAAGGAGTTGCAAACATGCCGTAAAGCATCTTTAGGCCAGCTGCTGCATCTGAGGCAGGATTGGGCTGTGAGAGAGGGAAAGAGAAGGAAGAGCTTTCCCCTGTGGAAGCTGAGGCCAGCTACCACAAACCTTCAGAACCTCAGGAATACTATAGCCTAGGTAAATAAGGAAGAAAATTGAAAACGACAGTAATTGACCAAGCTGAAAAGAGCAAAAAGCCTTTTGGAATGAAAAAAAGTCTGGACTTGTCAGGGAAGACCCCTGTGTTGCTTGAAAGGAGGAAGGGGTCTCTACCCAGGCCAAGGCGCTGGTGATGAGTTTGTCTTTGTTCCCTGCTAGGTTCTCCCATGGACAAGTGGTCTCTGTGGAGGAGCTGCGGCCATTTGAGGAACCTGACCTCAGTGGCCTGGCTGTGGGCTCAGCCTGCCTGGCAAGACATCGAGATGGGATCTGGTATACTGCTAAAATCATTGGTGAGGGCTGCTCCCCTGTGCACATTTTACTTTGTGGTGCTGTCAGCTAGGCTGCTATAGGCTGGGTGGGCTGGTGGTCCAGCTCTGGGGCTGCATCTTATACTGTGCAAGCTGGCAGGATCCTCTCGGATACAGGATGTGGCCTAATGCAGCCTTGCAGAGAAGCCCACAAAGGTTCTCTGCCATACCCTTTTTTGCTTTTTAATTGGGCCATATGAAGCTGAGTGAGGCCATTGGTCCATGTATGACTGGTAGCAGCAGCTCTCCAAAAGGGGCCTTTCCTAGCTCTGCTCCCTGAGATCCTAAAGGTCAAAGCTGGGACCTTAAGCATGCAAAGCATTTGGTCTGCCATTGACCTATGGCCTGTCCATACACATATTTTTTAAAAACCTTAATAATAATAAAAAGATACAATATGAGATTAAATCAAGGGGTATAAAAATGAATGATAGATTAACTATTTCACTTTTCCTTTCTCAGACATCGATAGCGGTTACTACACAGTGAAATTTGATTCACTGCTCCTGAAGGAGGCTGTTGTGGAGGGGGATGGCATCATGCCTCCTCTGCGTGGGGAGGAAGACTCTTCCTCCTCAGAATGCGATGGCGACGACGTGGATGACTCTGGATATGCAAAAGGTAAAAGGCACCCAGAGTCCAAATGAGGATGAGAGCTTCTCAAGATTTTTCCTTTAACTCAACGTTTCTGCTCTCACTTGGCAGAACTGGATATTTTCGGAGAATGGGTTGCCTCCACTGTCTTGACTTTGCCGCTTTGGGAAGTGTGGGAGTGCCGAAAAGCTTTGTATGGTTTTCACCTGGAAATAGTTAATTTGGCTGAACAGGCCCTAAGAATAGAGCTTTGTCTCATTCTACAATGAAAATGTAAAAAATGAGCAAAGCAAAAAACAAAACCCCAGCCCTGCAGGAAATTGATTTCTCCAGAGCTGTGCTGTAGCTTTGAGACCGAGTCATGTGGACAAAACAAATCTGCCAAAGAAGCCCTAGAATCCTTGGAATATATATTGCATTGTTTTAATATAAATTCACATCACTTTGAATCAGCTGTTCCTCAGAGACGCATGAGAACTATAGTTTTATGAAGATGCTGAGAATTGCTGAAGAACCCCAGCACGCGCACACACACACACAAATAAATGCAGTGTTAGAACCTCAGGAAGAAGCTTCAACTCCAAAGGGTTGTTGCTGGGCAAAATTCATGAGGCTGTAACTCCAGTGTAAGAGTTACCATTGCTTTATTCTCAGTGTAGAACTTGCAGCTTCTTCCTGCCAGGTCTTAAAAATGTCTGTCTGTCTGTCTCTTTCTGGAATTCTTGATTCTTTTGTGTTAATGGAGGGAGGGGCCCGGAGAAGGATGCTGACAAATCAAATTGAGGAGGCATTGGTAGTGGGTCGGGTCTTACTTCTCTCCCACCCCATTAACATGGTTTGCCACCAAAAGTCTTCTCTGCCACTCCTTAAGGTGCCTTGGGGGGGGGGGGAGAAAGAGCAAGGTGAAGTGAGATTGGGGAGAGGATTGTGCCCAACAGCTGGAGGGGGCAGGTAAGAGCTCTCCACAGGTTAGGATGAGCTGCCAACAGCTATTTTAAAAACCTAACCCAGATATTGAATTCTGAATGAAGCTTCTTGGTCGTCAAGGCAGTGAAAAGCTGCGAGGGAGGGCCTGGAGGGTGACCCAGTTATTTTCTGCTTCCAGCCTGCATTAGGCTTCAGACGTGGCTTTAATTCCTCCAGCCTTGCTAGTGTTCTCTGCTAAACCTCTCTTCTGTTGTCACAGTCGTGGATTCAGGTGCTCCAGAGAATGGGGAAGGGTCCTCTGCCTGCAGTTCCTCCTTCGGCAGTTGGGAGGCGCACACTCGAGGCATTGGCTCTAAACTTCTTGCTCAGATGGGCTACGAGTTGGGGAAAGGTAAGCCTGCATGCACACTCCAAAGCTGGGCATCCATGCCTGCAATATATGTGAGGGTAATGCTTGAGATTGTATCCATAAATACTGTGCATGGGGGGAGGTGTCTTGACCCCAGATCAGGTGCATAGTTGCTGTCCTTGGAAGAAAAGACAGAGTCAGGACTGGGCAGGAAGAGATGCTTGGAAAGGCACAAGCTCCTTCCTACTCCCAGCCCCTTCTGCTCCTTCTCCCTGTAGGGGACCCAGGGGTGCCAGATGGACCTGTGTGCTTTGCCAGCTGGGTCAGTGGATGGTGCTCTGAACCAGAATGGCAGGGTTGTGCTCTCCTGCTGGGTATTTCAGATCCTATGTTGGGCCTGTTTGGATGGCGTCCTTTGGGGCTCTTACAGCACATCCTGTTTCCCTTCCTTTTCGTCGAGTCTCGGAAACAAATCTGCTCAGCCAGCAAGCTTGTCTTTGGCTAAGCCTGCGTTCCACCTTTCTGGATTCAGTTCCTCGGTGTACAGCTGGCAGGGCCAGGAAGCCCGACTTGGAGAGGGTTTTGCATCTCCGTGTTGCTTGTCCAGGGTGCAGAGCCTGTGATTTTCCCCAAGGTGCTTCGCAAGGTGGGGTCCATGCAGGCAATGCAGAGGATCCATGTGGTGTGTGGGAATTTCGTGCGGCTTGCTGCACCCTGAAGAAGCAAAGTGCCGTTTGTGCCTCCATGATCGGAAAGACACGTACACAGACCCAGCAGAAACACCTTCATCAGAAAAGCTGAAACCGCGGCAGGGAGAAGCCAGCTTCTCTTGTCAGCTCTAGAAAAGGAAGGAATGCTTCTCATGGAAGCCTGTGATTGAGGTCAGTTTGACTTGGACTTGTTTCCTTGCCTTGGTCGCTAATTGCTAGAAAGGCCTGCCTTTATTTACTCAGAGGCAGAGAAGCATTGGATGCTATCCCTCCTGTGCATGTTGTTTTTTTAATTTAATGTTTATTTTAATAAAGTCTCTTTAACTGTACAAGCTTGAAACAGGTTCTTAGTTTTTCTTCATCAATCCCCACGCCCTCATTTGTTTCTTGAAAAGATGATCTGTGGCTGAGCTTTAAGAAAAAGCACACGAGGGTCTTTTCACCTGCTGGGCGGGATACCGGTGGGGTTGCATTTTGAGTGGCAGGGCCATGTCACTGCTATTGTGGCTCTTTGCCCCTGTTCCAGGTTTGGGGAAGAACGCAGAGGGCCGAGTGGAGCCAGTGTTGGCTGTGGTGCTGCCCAAGGGCAAATCCTTGGACCAGTGTGCTGAGATCCTCCAGAAGAAGAGAGAGGGGAAGCACGATCCAGCCAAGCCCAAGAAACGACGCGCAAAAAGCAGCAGTGCTGCGCGGTCCTCTGCACAGCGCCCAAAGCCCTCGCGCAACGTGTTTGACTTCCTGAATGAGAAGCTTCAGGGCAAGGATTCCAGCGAGCAGGAGGGGGGGCTGGCTCCGCTGGAGAGAGCCAGCAAGGAGATATACCACGCCAGCAAGAGCACCAAGCGGGCACTGAGTGTGCGCCTCTTCCAGACGATGGAGAAGATTGACCAGACGCAGAAGGACATCCGAGGGATCCAGGAGGCCCTGGCCCGCAACGTTGGACGGTAACAATGGCTCTTTGTGGGCGATGGGGTGGGTCGTGAGTGGTCTGAGTGGGGCAAAGCTCGCCCTCTTCTTTGATTCTGCACATGTGGGATTCTATCAGGTATCTGATGATAGAATATAGATTCCAGGCAGGACTTGCAGGTGTCAATGGAGTCTGGCTTGGCAAATAGCCACACCATATTTGTGGGCATTGCTGACCCAGCCCTTCCCCGAGTCCCCCGGCACATGCAGAGGGTTCAAGGGAGATGTTCTCCTGTCTTGCTGAGCTTCAGAGCAAGCAGACTCTGCGCCAGAGACTTGCTTGCATGGCTCCTGCCTGCCTGTGCCTGGCACAGTGCGTCCTGCTGGGCGGGGGGGGGGCTGATGCTGGCAGGCACATCTGCTCCTTGTGGTCCCCGCCAAGAATGATGTCCCATGGTGCTGGCTTCAGGGGGTCATCGCAGAAGCTGTGCCGTCTCTTTGCCACCGTCTCATACCTTGAGGTATTCAACTATGGTAGTAAAAAAAAAAAGGTAAAGGTGACCCCTAACAATTAAGTCCAGTCGTGTCCGACTCTAGGGTGTGGTGCTCATCCCCATTTCAAAGCCGAAGAGCCAGCGTTGTCCGAAGACGCCTCCGTGGTCATGTGGCCGGCATGACTCTCCTTGCCGCAGCGCGTAGCATGCGGCTGGAACACGGAGTGCTGTTTACCTTCCCGCAAGCGGTACCTATTTATCTACTCGCATTGACATGCTTTGGAACTGCTAGGTTGGCAGGAGCTGGCCAAGCAACGAGAGCTCACCCTGTCGCGAATTCGAACTGCCGACCTTTCGATCGACAGCTTATGGTTCAGCGGTTTAACCCACTGCGCCACCCGCTGGCCTTAACTATGGTAGTAGGTCATGGTTTTATAATTGTTGTTGTTTTATTATCATTTTAATGCCGGTAGCCGCCTTGTGAAGATGGTACAACTTGAGTGGTGGGACATAAATGTCTAAAATAAAGAAGAGGAGAGGCTGCCCACTGGTGGGGGGGAGTGGAGAGGAGGTATTCAGAAGTTGGGGAAACCTACAGTCGGGGAGAGGCCACTGTCTCTAGGAGGAGAGGCTCCTCGCTGTCGCAACCCCCCTCCTCCGCTGCTAGCTAGCGTTGGCCAGGCAAGTGCCAAAGGACCGGCCTGGGCTGGGGTGTCCTGGCCAGGGACGTCTCCCCAGTGACCTGCTGAATAGACTTGTGTAGACCTGCTTTGAAGGGAGCGGACCTTTTCCGATCTTTCTTAAATTCCACCAGATCCTAGTCCTCAAGATCACTTGAAAATGTATTTGCAATTTCAGGTGGAGAACTGCTATACCCTGGCACAGCTACCCATCTTGTCTTCCTGATCTCCAGTCCTTGCCTCCTGCTCCTTTTAAGGAGGAAAAGCCACAGCCAATTCTATAAGAATACATTTGTGGAAAAGCAGGACATCTGTGTAGACGTTAATTACCTGTGCAATGCGTTTTGCATACTGGCTTCTGATTGTTCTTGGTACTGAATTTGGCTCCTCTTGGTGTCGGTTTTGAATGGGAGTGGAAGACGGTATGAGCTTCCCTGATCTGTTGGTGTGCCTTTGTTCATTGCTGGACATCCTCCTCTAATTCCCTGCTTTTGGCTTTCAGGCACACCATCGCTACTGCTCAGCTCGAAGAGAAGCTGGCCAGTGCCCACCAAAAACTGGGGGACCTGCGGGCTCAGGAGGCCAGTCTGCAGCGAGAGCAGAAGAAAGCCGACACACACAAGAAAATGACCGAGTTCTAGTCTGTCTCTCTCCTCCCTCCTTCCCTCCCTTCGGTGAATGCTGGCTGGGTTGTGCTCCTGGCTGCACAGCCTCTGGTCTGAACCCCGCCTCTGTCATCTCCGCTGCAAAACTGGGCCAAAAGGCAGTTGCCGGATTTGGCTGGGTATGAAACGGGTGGCCCAGTGATGTGGATGGTTTGGCCTTTTGCCTTTCTTCTTCGTTATCACCATTGTGTGGAACCTGAAAATACCGCTGCCAGCCACAGGTAGAGAGACCTGTAGGGAAAAGCTTGGTTAGCACCGCTCTGCCCGTATCCTGACCGTGTCATTACTGTTTCCACTACCAGAATTCCGTTAAGTGGTGGGTTTTCCTTCCCTTGATGTATCAGAGCTCCAATAGAAGCATTGCAACCCTGGTGCAGAGGATGGTGGCAGTACCAGGTTCTCCAGTGCCCCCTGGGCTCCCTGGCTTGGCACAAGCAGCTGCTGTGGCCTTGTGCGCAACTGCTGGCTCCTGTGTCGCATCAGTTTGTGTGCTGGTAGAATTTGCACAAAGCACCGGGCCTCTCTAGGCTGCCCCATGTCGGGTTCTCAGCATTGTCCCCCTCCCTGAAATGGGCTGGAAAATCCATGAATCCACCATGTTCTTGCTGGCTTGGTTCTGTCGGGGCTCTTGGGGTCACACTCCCTGTTACTTTGACCCTGCCTTCCTTGGTTTCCTTGTGTTTGTAGTAGGTGGTGGGGGTACATCTGGCTTAGAACCACAGGGAGGTGTTTGCACTTTGCCCCCACTGGGGTCCCAGTCCAGATTGGGCCCCCTATTGTGCTATTTACACATGAAAACCAAGCCACATGCCGTCTGATCTTTGATTTGCATGCCCCTGGGGCTGTAAGTGAGTCTCCTGTTGAATTCTTGAAACCCTGGAGGTGGGAGGATCACAGGTCTTTCAGGCACAGGGGGAGACAAAGTTGCCACATTTTAAAACTACCCTGGAATCTGAAGTGTGTCCCTGTGTAGATGAGAGATCTCCACATAGTGAGAACCAGCCAGCGGTGAGGGTTGAAGTGCTTGTGTGATCCCTATGGCCCTAGAGCTTCTTCAGCCAGCATTGAATGAAGTTGCATCCTAGGAAAGCCACCATTGTTGAGTAGCTCCCACCTGCAGCCTAAGCAGAGATGGTGTCGGAGAAGAGGTCTGATCTCGGGAAGAGTGAGGGGTTCTGGATCCCAGGACAGGCTTGGGCAGCTGGGGAGCTTCCTGTGCACAGTTCCTTCAGAGTCTAATTAAGTTTATTTTAAGTTCAAAAGCAGTGATTTGTTGTGCTGGCTCTTTTTCTTGGAGCTTTTCCGTCGCTCGAGCTGTCTGAACGAAGCCTAGCTTTGGGTGCCTGGGCTCGTGCAGACAGGCTACACCAGCCGGCTCTTCCCTCGCTGCTGGGCTGGCAAAACGTCATCCCCTGACGGAGGCTATTCCTGGTTTCTTCCACTGTGCCTTTGTATGTCTTCTTGCCTGTGCCGCCTCTCTTTGTGTGAGCAGCACACCTGATGCCTTGTGGAGCAGCAGAGACCTGGATGCCTTGTGGAGCAGCAGAGACCCCCCCCCCCAGTTCTGTTTTGAGACGCTCTCGTCTTCTACCAGTTAGTCTCGCTATAGAGAGGGGCCGGGTGATGAATGCCATGGATTGAAGACTGCCCTACTGCATTTGGGATGTAAAATCTGTCGTGCTTGCGAGGTGCTCAATTCAACACTTGTCCTGATTCAGTTCTGTGTTTGAATAGGGTATGTAATATTATTCGCTTCTCACTTCATCTGGAAAACAAACTGAAGTTATCCTTTTGTATGTGGGGCAGCGTCAGCTTAGAGATCTTCGCAAGTGTACTGGGCACCTCCTATCGTTGCATTTATACATCTGGGGAGAAGAGTGGAAGCATTCTACCATTTTTGAACCTGCTGGCTTTCATGTTTATGGCTGCAATCCTAAACACACTTCTATGCAGAAGAAAATCCCATTGGATTCAGTACTTTACTTTCAAGTAAACGTGGAAAGGATCGGGCTGTGTCAATATGTTAATGAGCAGCTTCACTTCCAAGGATGGGCAATGTGCAAACCACAGTGCCGGTTGACCCTGGAGCATTTTTGTGTGACCCTGAGGACGATAGAATATTGAAAATGCCACTTTCCTCTTAACATTAAGCACGTTGCTGGTCCTCGTGGCAGAAATCAAATGGAAGATATGGGAACGGGAGCCACATGAAGTGTGAAGTCGGGGGCACTAAACAAACACTTCATTTGTTTAGTTAAATCATATTTTTAGGTCATATCTACAGTTGAGCCTTCTGTAAAGGGGGTCTTGTTCTGTAAAGAGGCTGCCCTTTCTCCACTTCGGCTAAGAGCACACAGGTGCGCTCCCTAACCCGGTGCACTCCAGCCCCCAGCCTCCTCTCCTAACATGGAGACCTGCCTCAGGCTGGAGAAGCGTTTCCCAAAGCCCCTCCCCAAAGGGGCATTGACCTCGATGGGTTTGATCCGATTGGTCCACCACCCTCCTCCCTCCATGCCAAGCCAGGAATCCTTCCTTGAGAGAGTCAGGAGGATTCAGACGGGCTCCTTACAAGCAGCTGAGAGAGGTATGGGGGATTACACCCTACCCCCCAAGCCTTTGGGCTTTCTCAGCGCTTCCCAGACTGGTAGAGTAACCTGGCCTGGCCTGACCTTAGGTGGAACAGCGTTTCCCCACATTCAGATAACCACACAAGTAAGAGGAGACTTAAGCTTTAAGAGGGCATACCAAGGTACCAGGAAGGAATTTGGGTACAGTAAAACCACCCCCTACACTACAGTATAAGAAAATAAGAAGGAACTAAAATCTACTCGCATCCAGCATCCTTCTCTAAAGCCCGGAGGGTAATTGAGGATTGGAAAGCTGCATCTCTCCCTTGGCTGGTGTAAAGGGCAAAAAACAGCTCTAGGCTGCCTCCCTTTATACCCAGGTGGTCCAACCGCCTTTTGACATGAGGTGGTCATTTCTGCTGATTCATGCTAGCTGGCAAAAGCACCTTTTCATCATCTCGTCACCCTCCCAAGTCCAGCTGTCCAGCACCCTTCTCTTAACTAATTGCCCAGAATGTCATGCTCTCGCCCTTGTAGCTGACCCACGAATGGAGATATATTTTCCAGCTGCACTTTCACACCCCCAGAACAAAGGGAGTGTCCAGTCTGATAAAAAAAAAGTCTCCAGGCAGACCTTATAGCCGACCAATTTCAGGATGCACCCAAGACCAGAGCAATATACCATAGATGCAAAAAGAAACTACCCACAAGGAATTACAGACTATGGCACCAAGTGGTTCCCTAAATCACACTTGTTTCCCCAAGAGAAATAATGGTGCTGATCTAACCACAAAAGGTTGAGTACATTTCCAATATATTGCCTATTAACGTGTCACCTTTCTGCAAACTCTGGTTTGTTTGGGGCCAGTAAACAAACCAGGATCTGAAGCTGGTTTGCAGACCACAGTTCAGGCCATTGGTTTGTCTCAAGCAATTGCTGCATGTGGAGGTGGGTCTGAGCTGATGAAATGGAGTCCTGAGCAGATGAGAAATGAGACTTGCCTGTTGTACATCTGGAAACCATTTGGGGGGGGGGGGCTTCTTAACTATGATTAGCAGAAACCAGGGTTACCTGTTATGTATGGACCAGCCTTGCCATCCATTGCCTGTTCCTCCAAAAAGGAAAATCAAGATCTGGAAAGAAACCGCACATTGTGCAACCAAAATTCAGTATCCACATTAAGTTTAGCTTTGAAAAGTCTGGTGCTTTTTCGATATTGCACTGTGAATTTTTTCAGAGCAGAAGTTTAACTACGGTAATTGTATGGAGACTTAGACTGGGTGATCTTTTGCTGCATTTCAACTAATTGGGTCATGAATTGCCCAGCTCGATCAGACCAAATGTCTGTCATATTCTTTACCACAATTGCCAACCAGATCTTAGCAGGAAGTTCGCAAGCAGGACAGAAGGCAGCAGCAACTGGTATTTAGAGGTATACTTCTGCTGTATGTGGAGGTTCTGTTCAGCTAACATGGCTGATAGCCAGTGATAGGCCTTCCCTCTGAGCTAACAAAAAGGGATGGTCCTGCTGAAAAGTTCCACAAGGGGGAGCGTATCTCATTTCTGCACCCATCCACCTGCCAGGGCCTTTGGTTTTCCAACTTTTGCTTTTGCAAAGTAGCATGCAGTGGTGTGATGTGGGCAGGAAATAGGCCGTGGTATGAGACCTCCTGTTGCCTGGGGGTACCCACGCAGTTGAGCAACCGAGCAAGAGAGCCTTAGGCGAGCACAACTGCCAGAGGTAGCAGATAGGACCCGTCCTCCTCCTATTCCCCTGAGGAAAAGGGCATTGAAGGCCCACCAAATCATCGACAGACACCATTCATCAGACACAGGTTGTAGAGATGCATTGCTCTTCTGAGCTCCTGCAATACTGACGTATCGGTAAGTGCTTCTGCTTTACTTACAAAGGCTGCTTTAACCTTCACAAGCAACCCGTTGAACCATGAATCTTGCCATTCGAAAACGGGCTGCAATTCAATGCATGCCTACTTGGGGGTAAATCCTATTGAACTCCTGTGGCATGGTAGAGGCATTCTATGCAAACGTGCACAGAACCATTCTGTGCTTACTTGGCAAAACCCAAAACGCTGCTTTAGTTATAAAATTGAGACTAAATTAAGGTACTATGGTGTGTGTGCGTTTTGGGAGGAAGCAACCTGTTCTGTGAACTGGAGTGGGGCAGCCTGGGGGTTGAGGAGGCGGAAATATAGACCCTTCACCTTTGGACTGGGGTGTAGTGGAGAATAAATTAACAAGGGTGGAACCTGGTATAGTAGGAAAGCAACTCCCAAAAGGAAAAAAAAACACCATGGTTTTAAACCTTTAAATACTTCATACTCTACAACTTGTGACCATGAAAACTGGAGTACCCGATTTCCTCTATTAATTTTTCTGGAAAAGTACTTCTTTGGTTTCTGTTAATGGTTCCACTACCTTACACAATTTGACTGATTACAGAGTGATTATTGTTTAATTTAGCATATGACTGAAATCATGAACAGAAAACAAATTTACTGCTTACAGTGAAAGGAATAAAATGGAATGTGCTTCTTTGTGAATTGTATGCATGTTGGCCCTGGGCAGCTTAAGCCTATGCATGTTTACTCAAAGTAACTCCCAAGTAAGTATGTATAGATTTCAGTTTAATTTTAACGTTTGCATCGTTCAGAAGGGAGTGAGTTGGTGCTTCTCTGTTTCCTGTGTGGTGACACATTCCAGATTTCTGCTCTCTCTTAAGCCCTACTGATTACCGATCAAGGGAGGTTGGCTGTTAGTCCACTAAAACTTTAATTGTAAATTAACGGCACAGATCAGCAAGTGGCTCAGCAATGAACATGCTAAACACTAGTGCAGAACCTAGTCCAAAACATGTGCCGCAGCATGGATGCTTGTTCACACGGAAACCTACTGTAATGTCCTAATATATAGCCAGACTGAAATGGCCTTTATAGCGAGAGACTCGCCTTTGCTGTGACCCTCAGGAACAGTTGGCTTTGTGAATATATTCCAATTCTGATGTATTTCATCCCAGCCATCCTGTTTGTTTATTTTTTAAAGTATAGCGACCCAGCAATCAGAGATCATCCTCTTCCATTGATGTCTGCACATCCCTCCTCCTAATACCTGATTGGTCTCCATCCATTCTTGTTTGACCAGGGATGACCTGCTGAAAGAATATTGGCAGTCTTGTACTAGGTCCCTTTCCTAATGACCAAAGCATGGAATTTGGTTCCTTCACAGCTGCTGCCCACTGGAGCTGTGTTTTCATTGCACTATATCCACAACTCCGGGCTCTCTTGCCTGGAGAGTCATTTCCCTGACGGCTCAGTCAGGCCCCATCAGTGTGTATGAGAAGTTGGGATGTTTTGTCCCATTGTGCATCACTTGACATTTATTGAGATTGAACTGCACTTGCCGTTTGGTGGCCCAGTCTGAAGAAGTCCTTTGGAGCACTTCACAATCTGCTTTATTTCTGACCACCCTGAATAGTTTGGGGTCATCTGCAAACTTGGCCACCTCGCTGTTTACACCTTACTCCAGATCATTTATGAGTAAGTTCAAAAGCACTGGTCCCAAGGCAGCTCCTTGGGGGAACCCACTTTCTACTTCCCTCTACTTTGAAAATTGCCCATTTTTTCCTACTCTCTGTTTGGTCTTTATAAGCTTAATAATTTTGATTAGTGGGGCAGGACTTCCCTTTGCAGAAACCACGCTGATTCTCCTTCAGTAAGACTTGGTCTTCTATAGGCATAATTATTTTGTCTAATTATGCCTTCTATCAGTTTGCTCGGAACAAGCTGAGTGGCCTGTAATCTCCTAGAATCTAGGATCCGATTCGGCAGGGCTGTAGCTTTACCCTCCGGGTTGCGGCGCAAGCGGGAAAGTAGCCGCCTTGGGTCCCTTCGGGGAGAAAAGCGGGATAGAAATATTGTAAATAAATAAATAAAATCCTCCTGGCCGCGCCGCAGCCCAGGAAAAACGGGGGCATGCGGGGTAAAGCTACAGCCCTGCCGAATCGGCAGGGCTGTAGCTTTACTCTCCAGGTTGTGGCGCAAACGGGAGAACCCGGCCACACCGCAAGCCTGGAAAAATGGGGGGAAACACCTTTTTTAGGGGGGTGCACTTTTTGGGGGTCCAGGGGTACGTGGACTTTGGGGGCCCGTGTAGGGGGTACGCGGGCCCCCAAAGGTTGAGGAACCCTGTCCTAGATCCCTCCTGGATCCTCTTTTAAATATCAGTGCTTCATTGGCTACCTTTCAGTCCTCTGGCATGGAAGACAAGTTACATAGTTTTGTGAGAAGACCAACAATTTCACCTTTGAGGTCCTTGAGAGCTCTTGGGTGGATGCCATCTGATTTGTTACATTTTAATTTGTCAAATATGGCTAGATCTCCATCCCTTGTTTGAGCCAGTTCAGTAGACTCCTCCCTAAGAAGGTCAGTTCAAGGCAGCACAGGTATCTGCCCTGCGTCTTCTGTAGCGAAGACCGATGCCATGAATTCATTCAGCTTCTCTGCAATCTCGATATCCGCTTCAAGCTTCTCTCATTATCTAAAGGTCCAACTGCCTCTCTGGCAGATTTCCTCCTTTTGATGTATTTAAATAGGTTTTTATTGTTTGCCTTGATGTCTTCAGCCATGTGCTCCTCATTCTTTTTTCACCCCCCCCCCCCTTATTGTCAACCTAGATTTCTTTGGCCAAAGTTTGTGTTCCTTTTTGTTCTCCCCATGTTCTGAAGAGGCCCTTCTTCCCCTGCACAGCTTCCTTGACTTCACTCATGAGCCAGACTGGCCTCCTCCTGGATCTGGTGGTGCTTTTTTCCCCACTTTTTGCCATCAGTTTGAGCTGAGCTGTTCTGGTGCTTTTAAATCTCCTTCATGCACACTCTGGAGAGCTCGTCTTTAATGGGCCACAGGACTCTCGCGAAACATGCACAGGACTGGACTGCAAAGTGTAAATTCTGTTCATTTCTATTCTGACACAATTTGTGTCCCTGAAAACCCACGTTTGCATTTCTTCTGGAGGCAGCAAAGCGTAGCGGTCGCCTTGTGTGGTGGCACCACGGTTCTGCTGCAGTTGTCATGGTGCACGCCCTCGGATTTTCACAACTTACCGGTAGCAACACAAACCCTTTTGCTTGCTTCGCCTAGTGCTGCTGCAAAGGCTGCCAAGGGAGGGCAAGTCACTGCTAGGAATGTGCGGCAACCCACTGGAGTCTCCCAACATGGTCAAGAGCGGGTCGCTTTTCATTTCAACTTGTCCCTTATCGTCTTGTGCAGTGAGAACAGAGAGGACTCGGCTCAGTGGCAGAAAAAAAAAATTAAGACAAGGAAGCTCCTTTTAATAGACGGGGAGGGAGACGGGCATCATTGGCTTGGAAGGGGGGAAGAGAATTCCGTCCAGATTCGCTTCCTTCTCTTCTACCCTTTCCCCAAGTGAAAACAGGGACCTGCTTGGAACGGGCTTATTCTCGCACCAGAGACTGCTGCTTGACCCCGCTAGACATTGCAGAAGCTCTCCATTAATCCAGTTGCCAGCGACCAGAAATTAAAACCACATACCCACCAGCAGCGGCGGCGATAAAAAGGCCCTACTGGGGAAAAAACATTGCCTGCTGAGTCCTAGGAATCCGTTTAAAAGCCAGCAACGACAGGTCCAGACCCACCTCCCTTTGCAAAAGGCGATTCCTTCGTTTGGGTGACCTGACCAAAAAGGCCGCACCCCCCACCCACCATCACGCCACTGTTGTAGCAGGGGAGCAGAAGAGGATGATTAATTTGACACCACCAGTGATGAAATGCTAAATCCCGTTAACATAACAAAATCCAAACAGACAGTAGTAAGAGCTAAAAGACCCAATCCTATCCAACTTTCCAGCGCTGATGCAGCCACAATGCAACCCCGAGGTAAGGGAACAGATATCCCCTTGAGGAGGCCTCCGTGACTGCCTCCCCACCACAGGATTCAGCGTATGCCCTGTTGGCACGACTGCATCAGTTGGAGAGGGTTGGGCCCTTAGACAGCAGCAGCTCTGATGATCTGCGCCCCCTTCTGTGAGAGGCGGGGCTCTGAGGCCCGAGCAGATGCAGCCCCGGCCAGACTGCCGCCTCGGCAGAGGAAGCTTCTGGTTTGGAAGTCTATTGCCTGCTGTGCATGATGAGGTATACCTGGAAGCAGGGCCTCTAAGAGGAGTTTTAGCAGGGGGTACAAAGTTTCTTTTGGGCCCCTTCTCAAAGGGGGGGGGCAATAGCTGGCAAAGTCTTCGGAGCCCAGGTCTACCAGGCTTCCCGATGCAGCGCCCAGGTCTACCCACCCGGTAGACCTGGCCCAGCCACCGTCTTTCAGCATGAGATCAGCTGTGATCCCAGGAAATTTCTGGGACCCTTTCTTTGGCAGGCCTCAAAGTGAAAGCGGCCATGTGAGAGAACTAGGGAAATGGTTTCCGTTTTGCAGTAGAAGACTGTCGACGGTTGGGACTGTATTGTCTTCTCAAGGGGCTGAACAGTCCTGGGCTCAGATGAACTAGTATTATCCATTTTACTTTTTAAAAAACAGTCAAAGTTTTATAGACTGGGCTTTTTCCAGTGGATTATAATGACGAAGAGTTGAATTATTCGAAGAGGTCTGCTGTGTCCTGCTGTTCTCGCCTATCCAACAGCGTGGCAGTGAAGATGAGATGATCTACTCTACTGCAATGCAGAGATACACTGCCGCTTTTCTCACCCTGAGGCCTTCTGGGCCTGACACTTAAAGAGGCAGTACACAACAGGGTCCTGACACAAGGCTAGCTATAGCCTGACTTCAAATGCAAACTTCTTTCTGCACCAAAAATGACTCCTTAACCTGGAACGGGTGGCACTTGCCAACCAAAAATACTCTCCTCCTGCCTCCAGCTGTCCTGGGTGCTCTGCAAAACGAGAAGTGTTCCTTTGGTGCTCTTGGAGCTCCAATAGATGCATTATTATCTCGCCACCCTGTGGAACTGGCCTTGTCACCCATCCCACTACAGGCTCTGGGCAAAGGGCTTTGCGTGCGTGTTTCAAACAATCTGTCAGAGACCTGCTTGAGTAGAGAATACCAGGAGCAAAGAAATGCTTGTGTACAGCAAAGAAAGGCAAGAAAACCTTTGGCAAGAAACCCTGTCTGCTGCTGGCTCAGTCCAAGGGCCTCCAGTCCTCAGCTAGCCTCCACAGAGCCTGGCTAGATGCTTCTCTGAAAGCTCACAAGTAAGCAAGGCCCAAAGGCATCAGCCCTCTCACGGCTGGCCCACCTTCCCACCACCTGCTATTCAGTAGGAAACGGCCTTTGCAGCACTGGCGTTGCTCGAGGTGGGGCGGAAAGCTAAGTTCTGCAGCTTCCCTCCCTCCCACCGTTACTCTCCGGTATGAGGCGCCCCGCCCCCTCGTCGTAGGAGCCTGTCAGCGGAGAGAAAGCAACGCGCAGGGACTCTCCTGCGCGTTGCTTCCTCTCCACTGACAGGCTCCTACGACGAGGGGGCGGGGCGCCTCATGCAGGGGAGTAACGGTGGGGCGGAAAGCTGCAGAACTTAGCTTTCCGCCCCACCTCGAGCGACGCCAGTGCTTTACACAGGAAGGCTCCGTTGAGCCATCAAGACTCGTAGCCATTCTCCTCCATGAATTTGTCCATTTCCCATAATAAAACCATTTACACCAGTGACCATTACACTGTCTTGTGGCTGTGAATGTCACAAATTGCTTGTGTACCGTGTGCAGAAGTCCTTTCTTTTGTGTCTGGAATCTAAAGGTAAAAGGTATTCCCTGCTTGAAAGCCGGTCGTGTCCGACTCTAGGGTGCGGTGCTCATCTCCGTTTCTAAAGCCAAAGGGTCAGCGCTGTCCAAAGACGCTTCCGTGGTCATGTGGCTGGTATGACTACTTGGAACGCTGTCACCTTCCCGCCGCAGCAGTACCTATTAATCGACTTGCAATTTCTTGCTTTCGGACTGCTAGGTTGGCAGGCGCTGGGACAGGAGACGGGAGCTCACTCCGTCACGCGGCACTCGGGTCTCGAACTGCTGTCCTACCGACCTTCCGGTCTGCAGTTCAGTGTCTTAACCACTGGAATCTACTGCCTGTCAATTTCAATGGAAATTGTCTGGCCTTTCATGAAGAGCAGAAGTTAACCCAATAAAAAGAGAAGCCAGGAAGTGGAACCATAATCAGTGCTGTTACACAGGATGTTGTGCGTCGTTGCACCGTATCTTCTTTGTCTCATTATCAGTAGCTGGTTGCATGAAAAAGGCCAAGTCTAGAAAGATGAACAAAGGATTAGCTAAGCTTCGTCATCTGAGCTCTGCCTCAAAGGGTGGGCTTATAGGTGCAGTACAGTACAATGAAGTGGGAGAGTCCGCTGAAGAGGTGCAGCTAGCCTCTGCGGCATCCCCCCCCTGCGCGTACCGTCGGAAGCCCCGCCCCTGCCGGTTGCGTCCCTGCTGCGTTGTGGCGAAAATCCCCCCTCACGGCATTTTTTTACTAAAGCCCTAGGAACCCAGGCAGGCGGGCCAATCCTCAAGCCGCATGTCCGTTTTTCAACCGCCATGGCACACTTGTCCCCCCTGCGTGCCGCCCAGGGGCCCACCGCCTCTCTGCCCCAGGCAGCCCTCCGCTACTGGTCTGCTGCCTCCCCACCTTGTGCCCTAGCAATGCCCCCCCCCCCGCTCTCTGGAGCGATCCTTTCCCCTTTCCCCCTTTCCCCTCAGGTTTCATTTCTTTTCCTCCTCCTTGCTCCAGCTTTGTCTTTGTAATGCAGCAGGCCTCCATCTTAATGCCAATTAAGACTGGACCTTTATGGACCAGTTTCTATCATTGTAGGACACTTTGTGCCTGATGCTGCTGTTCAGCAAAGACTCAATTTATGTTTGTCAGTGCAGGCAAAATCTGCCACTTGGTTGTGTAAAACTGCTGAAGTGACACATAACTCAGTAATGTGTTACTTATAAGCCAATCCTATGCTGTCCTACCCAGCAGACCTCAATCCTATTGAGTTCAACGGGACCTACTTTCATGCAGAGCCTGTGTGAACCGAAACTAAAAACAGGCCTGTGCAGAAGGTGTTGAAACCTGCCCTTTGAGCATAAGAATTCGATCTCAGCTCCCCCAAACCAGCTTTGGAAATTTCACAAGAGTTTACACGCACACTTTCAGGCCTAACTCTGTGGACACAAATAAAAAAGAAAACGGATCACAATTGCTGCTGCACATTGCAACCAGCGCTACGTCTCTGCTGTCCTGCCTGCAATCTGGCTGTCCTCATCACTAGGAGTGAGCATTTTGTTTTTAAGAGGTGTGTTTATTCCTGGCTAACGTCTGGATAAAATGAACTGTGGAACAGGTTGGATGATCCAGGTAGATCCTTAGCCTAGTATCCCTGCTCGCAACCTGTGTGTGGACCTCTCACTGTAGCTCCATATGTCTATGAGACATGATCCCTAAATAGAGCCTCCAGATTGAGAGGCAGTGTACCTCTGCATACCAGATAAGCCAGAGTGGAGGGCTGTTGTCTCCAAGACATACTTGTGAGGTTCCTGGAAGCATCTGGCTGGCCACTAGAGGGAAGAGAGTGCTGCCCGGAGGGACTGTCGGTCTCATCCAGCAGGGCTCTTGTTGTGTGTTGTGACTCCTGCACTTGCTTGGACTAGTTGGAACTGAGGCTGAGCAAGAGGCTCGAAGGCGCATGTATGGATGGTGGCACTGGGTGCCGCTCGATTCCGCTCTGTGTGTGGTTTGGCCTTGAAGCACGTCTCATGCCACAGAGGGAGGGAGCCCTGGATTCGGGGTCGTGATGTGAGCAGGAGCAGACCACAGCAAAGCAGGGGTTGGCAGGCAGAGCGCAGAGCAACCGCTTTCTCGGTATTGTAGCCCCTGTGGCTCTGAGGCACAGGAAACACATCGCAGCAGCAGCAACAACAACAGAAGCTCCTGCAACTGGTGTGTAGCAGATCAGTGACGCTCGCTCAGCTCTTCAGGCGCTGGCAGGAAGGAAGGACGGAGCGAGTTCAGCCCCTGGGTGCCGGTGATCCACCACTTCACGCGTGTCGAAGAAATGCCGGTTTCGACACGTGATTGGGAGGGTCTTCTGTCAAAAAGCTCCTATGGAAGCCTTGTGGACAAATCTGACGGCCATGAAGCAAATGTTAAGCTGCCCAGGGGACTTGCTTTGCAAGGATGTGGATCACGTCTCTGACTCCAAGTCTCAAGTCGTCCCAGGTCTTTGCCCCCAAGTCTTTGCTTGTGAGTTGCGATCTATTTCATGGGGGAAATCATGGGTTTAAACCTGAATAAAATTCGACTTGTAAAAGGCTCCACATTTCGAGTCGAGTCTTTTGAGTCTTTTACAATCGCCGAATCAAGTCCGAGTCGAGTCATTGACGCGACTTGAGTCCGAGTCAAGTCCAAGTCAATAGACTCAAGTCTACATCACTGCTGCTTTGTACCTGGAATTTCTCAGCGTCCTTCCTTGGGGTCCCTTCCTGCCCCCCCCCACATCTGGTTTGGCACCCTCAGAGAAAAGGGTCGACAGAAAATCAAGGACCAGCTATGGGGACTATTTATTTATTATTTCATCTATTAAGATGTTTCTTGACTGCTTTTTGCTTACATTATCAGGGAGTTGAATGGACCTAGAACCCAAAAATGGGTTCAGAGAGGTATTTCTCAGTAAGCTAGAACTGAACGCGAAATCCAAAAAAGTGGAAACTGGCACAGAATAAGTGGTTTGATAATAATCAGGCACCCAGATTTCAATTGAATAATTACTCCCCCCCCCCGTTTGTTTGTAAACACCATTTCAAAATTCAACAATAAATTATTTTTTAAAAAATTAAGTGTTCCTTGTTATTATTGTATTCATTTGCTAAGGTTATATTGCAAGCCAACAGGGGTTGATATTTCTTGCATGAAATGTACCTGATATTACACGGGCAGCCTAATCTTGCCTAAGATGCGGCGGCCGACCTAAAGGGCCGGCCACTGCATCCTAGGCCCATTGCAGAGAGCCAGGATGGTGTAATGGTTTGGGAGTCGGACTTAGACCTGGAAGATCCAGGTTCAAATCCCCGCTCAGCCACGAAGCTTCCTGGGTGACCTTGGGACAGTCACTATCTCTCAGCCCCACCTACCTCACAAGGTTGTTGTGAGGACAAAAAGGAGGGGAGGAAATATGTACACCACACTGAGCTCCTTGGAGGAAGGGCGGTATAAAACTGCGAAAAATAAATAAACAAATAAATAAATAATTGCAGGCCGCAGCAGCATGGCCTGGGCTCACCTCGGGGGAAGGGGACATTTGTCCCCTACCCCCGGTGTAAGCGGCGCGGGCCCAATGGACCTCCTTGGATGAGTGCCAACTTTTTAGCTGGCGTGTGTCCGGGGAGGCCATGTAAGGCCAGCCCAGGCTGGGAAGGGCCATAGGATATCGGCACAATTCAGCGCCGAAATCTCTGCCCCCTCCCAGCCCAGGCCAGCCAATGGCCCCCTCCATCACTGCCCCTGCCCGCCCTCCCCTGCGCCGACCGGCGTTGGACCTACCTACCTACCTGCGGTGGCTGGCACAGGGCCAGGTCCACGGCAGAGTGAGTGGCGCCAGCCTCCGCGGCAGAGCCGCTTACTCACAAGGAGCCGTAAACGCTTGCTCCACCGGCCTATTCTTGTGCAGGATTGCACCCTAAGTCCCCAACATACGTACAGGTTCCATCCTCCTGGAGGTCTGTCCGGAAGCCAGAACATAAGTATCTCAAATCAGCTGGGTCTGGCTCACCCAATGTTATCACGCCTGCGAAGGACATACTGCAGCTGCGCAAAAGCACCAACGCAGCCATCCGTAATTCAGACATCTGTAAGGCAGACGGCCATAAGTCAGGGAGCCAGTGTACTTGTGTAAAATGTACCTAAACCAGTTCAAAACCAGTTCAGGGTGTCTAAACTGGTTACCAAGCCTCTTTTTAAAGTCAGTGTTCAAACCAGAACCGAACTGGAGAAATAAAAATATACAGATGAACCAGAATTGAACTCAGATTTTTCATGATTTGATTCTGTCCCAGAAAGGCAGCTAAGAACTTCAACAATATGTGCTTCAGCTGTTCTGCCTTACCAGAGACTCTGTTCTGGTCCCTCTCCCTATAACTCACTGTCGCTAATTTTGCCTTTGGGGAAAAAAACCTTGTTAAAAATGTTGATCGTGTGTGAGTTGCTAGAGTTCTCATTCTTCAGAATTTAGCTCATTCCTGGGATCTCTAAAGTCTAGAGATCTAAATTGTGAAGAATGAGAACTCTAGCAACTCACACACGATCAACATTTGAGGGTAAGAAATGGATGCAGCTTGTCTCTAGTGGATTCTGGATTGTAAACATGTTATTGAAAAACAGCCTAAACAAGCAAGCAAATCAAAACCACACAGTTTTCAGCTGGCTCCTGGTGGCGTATAAAGAAAGGATGCATTGAATTTCCTGTGGCAAGGAGTTCCATATCCTGGTCACAGAACCGGCACGTCCCGGTTCTCCTGGGCTGCGTTCCTGTAGTTCTTCCGCCTCTGTGCTTTCTCTCCACAGCATCCTAAGCAACGCCTGCTTTGTGAGGAGGACCCTGACATGGTCTTCGAGGACGGGATGGTTGGCAGCTTGTTCTCGGCCTTCAGTGTCACGACCCTGGTTGGTGTCACCGCATGTCTCTTGGCCTTGTGTACACGCTGCAGAAGGTTCGTGCCCCCCCCGAGCCCCTCCCCTCGCCTTCAGCTATGATCCAGACTCAGGTCTTCTGGGGGAAAAGAGCAATGAATGGGTAAAGAAGGCTCCGAGAATAGTCCGGGTTAAAGTCGCTCAACTCCTCCTAACAGGCACTTGTTTTCTGTTGTGTTGGAGAGGTTTAGTTTTCAAGCACCAGGACACACAGAGTGTTGAACGGTAACTTAGGCCTGCAGCTGCATGGTGCCCCTTCCCCACTTCCTTGAAATCTTTCCTCAAAACCCCCCTTTCCCCTGAGGCCTTTGACCCCCATACCCCAGTAGTGCAGCTAAGCCGAAGCATTGCAGACTTGAAATCATTGCGGATTCTTCCAGCCTTCCCTTCCTCAGTTGTCTCCTTTGTGTTTATTTTTAGACTGTAAGTATTTGGGGGCAGAGACCTGTCTTCTCTTTCTTGGTATAATAGTAGTACCATACACATGGATGGCACAAGAAAAAACAGTCACACCTCAGAGTAGGACCAGCCCATCCATGAGGCCAATGGAAGCACTTGCCTCGGGGGGGGGGGGTCGCCCGTCTTCGTCCATCTGCTTGCCTCCATTCATTGCTCCGTTCCCTGGATTGGAAGGGGGGGGCAGAGAGGAAGAGGAAATGCGGAGGGAAAGAGGAGAGTGGTGAGCTAGAACATTGGAGAATGGGAGGAGCAGAGGCTGGTGCCTCACTGGGTAAGGGGGTCAGCGCTGGGCATGCCGCCTCAGGAGGTGCCGGGCCAGCCCTGCCCCAGAGGGGAAGAGGCTCTTTACGTTGTCCTGGGAGCCAGAGACCAGCCTCTCTGCACTCTGAGTCGTTGGTCCCTCCAAGAACTCGGGAGGCTCCTCCAGGGTCTTGCCAGCTTTGGAGAAGGCCAGGAGAGTTCTCTCTGGCTTCCTTCTTTCCAGGCCTGGTGCCAAGCAAGGGATGATCCCTTTCCATGAGGCATTGGAGGAAGGTCAGAAGTCGCAAGAAGACTCTGTTGCCTCTGATCTTCGCCCCTGGTGGTGCTGTGTGAGAGGCGAGACCCACCCTGCTGCCCATCTCCTGATTTCTCTGCATGTGCCAGAGGACTTGGGGAGTGGAGGTCAAGGGGTTGCAAATCAGGGGTTGCAACTGCGTGTGGATTCCTGCCCATTGGGCAGCCGGCAATGATATGGCAAAACTGTCGGGTGACTCATTCCATCTCTTCGTTGCCTTTCAGGAAAAGCAACCCAAGGGCAGCTGCTCAAGATGGCATGATACTGGTCGAAGCAGTAAGTGGACCCCCTCCCTCGCCTGTCCAGATTCTCCTGGTTTTCCCAGGGATGGGGGAGGGGCCACACCCTGGTAGGGGAGCACCTGGATTGCAGGCAGAATTCGGGTCCGGTCCTCGGCATCTCCAGCGAAAAGGGCCTCAAGCCGCAGGACTGGGCTCCTCGACTCCTGTCTGGGACTGCCAGTCAGAGCGGACACCACTGGGCTAGATGGCCTGATATTCTATCAGTTTCATGTGTTTGCTTTTGATAAGTCAGAGAGGACCAAAGTCATGTGACGTCTGGGAAAAGCCTGGAGCTGTGAGCCAGGACTTGTGATGAGAGAGAGAGAGAGAGAGAGAGAGAGAGAGTCCAATAAGGCCAAGGGCAGCCTTAGAAGCTGGACTGAAGGGCAGAAGGCAGACTGGTCACTTCTTTTTCTGGAAAGGCTCCTGTGCCTTAAAAAACAGGAATGCCAACTTTTCCCCACCCCCTGCTTCTGGGTCTTTAACAGCAGTCTGACATGCAGACATGAGCAGAAGATGTCTGTATGATGGCTGTATGTAGCCTTACCATAGTCCCGGAATCAAGGCATGCTTCAGCCTAGAGCAGACCTGAGCTGCTCCTAAGAGTGCACCGCAGCTGCCCAATGCGGTCACGTTGTCGACCGGAAGCCCCGGAAGCTGAAATCGAATTGGGCAGCCGCGGTGCACTCTTGGGAGCAGCTTGGGTCCACTCTAGGCCGAAGCATGCCTCGATTCCGGGACGATGGTAAGGCTAGCTATATGCAACCTCCGGGTTTTAGAGGTATCTCTGAATGCCACATGCAAGGGAGTGGCAACAGGATACTGGACAGGTTGTTGTCTTGTGTGCTCCTGGAGGCATCTGGTGGGGAGATACAGGAAGCTGGACTAGATGGGCCTGATCCAGCAGGGCTCTTCTTATGCTCTTATGGTAACACTTGTTATCTCCATGAGAAGCTTCACCTGCTGATCTCTGCAGATCAGTTTGAGGTACGGAGCAGGCCAGCCTGGCTCTGGTTTTGGCTGCCCCCCTCTAGAATTCCCACAAAGGCTTCTGCTCCATCCATTCACACCTGTCACTTCCAGGGCTGAAGGCAAACATCCCATAGAATCAGCTGTCCTGCCAGGCTGTGCCTTGTCCTGCTTTTTCCCAGGCCGGTGACACAAAAGCTTTCGCCCCATGGTTTCTCTCCTTGTTTTGCAGCCCCTGTTGAGACAGACAGAGCTCTCGTTGCTCGGGGAATCGGCCACCAACCTGCCCAAGCTCAGCAGGGTGAACTCCAAGGAAAAGAGTAAGTTGTTTCAGGCTTTCCAAAGACACTGAAGTCCAGGTCATTCGCAGTTCACAGTCATGTGCACCTCTGTTGGTAGTGCAGGTCCAAGACTTGGAACAGGGAATCCTAGAGCTATTTTCTTTGCACAGGGGTGTGTGTGAACTCAGGACATGGTGAACTCCATGCTGCAGGTCAGAGCTCATGGAGAGAGGTCTGCATGCTTGCGGGAGAGGGAGAGAAGAGACGAAGGAAGCCCGTAGAGGCACACTCCCACTGGTGGGTGGATGCCCCTGGCCTCTCTGAGGCTGGAGAGGGTGGTCAGAGCTGCTTAGGGGAAGGCACATATGGGAGGAAATGGTCCTTAAGGCCTTCAGGTCCCAAACCATTGAGGGATTTAAAGGTTCTGACCGGCACCTTGACTTGAGCCAGGAAGCAAGTTGGCCACCAATGCAATTCATGAAGAATGGAAGTGATGATGTGGCTCCACCAAGCACCCCGGTGAACAGCCCAGCTGCTGCACTTTGCACCAACCGAAGTTTCCAAACACTTTTATTGGGCAGGTGCGTAACACCTGCTGCCTCCTCGACCAAGGTCTGAACTTATGACGCTGCCTGATACTGAGACAGACCGTTGGCTCATCCAGTTCAGTAGCGTCTCCCACCCTGACTGGCAGCAGCTCTCAGGGTTTCAGGCAGCTCCACTACCTGGAACCTGCTGAACGCAACGCAGGTGCTCTGCTGCGGGGCTCCAGCCCTTCCCAGGTGGTTGTTCTTCTGTCAAGGGGCCAGAGAGAGCCGTGGTTTTCAGATGGTGCTGTGTGTAAAGTCTGAGGGAAGGGTAGGATCCTGTGACAGGTGGAGGCTTTCTCCTCTCACCATGAGTCGGCTGAAAGCCCTCTTGGGGAGGAAGCTTCATTGATTCCTGTTGGATTGGTGAGAAGTCTCAGGCCAGCTTTCTTCTACTGCGGTTTCCCCTGTGAGTGATTTTCATAAATGTTGAATAAATATGCTCTGGCATCGGGGGGGGGGGGGGGGGAGAGATGAGAGAATTATATAGTAAGTCATTCCAAAACTGGTTTCATTGTCAACTTCTCTGATTTTGCCCTACCTAAGGACTTGTCTGTGTGATCACTTATCCACAAGCTCTGAACTCCATAGCAGTTTACTGGAGAGTGGCACAGCAACTATTGACACCAAACCCCTTCACTGTGTTTGGCTCCCTCCCCCCACTTTAGTAAATTGTCCCTCTGGCATTCCATAGTTATTTGGACTCACGGGTTTAGGGGTTCAGTCTACCAGCTAGGCTTGAATTGGGACAATGCCTTCCTAGTGCATGACAGGTGTTCATTAACTTAGCATAGCCAGGTGGACTCCTTATCATCTGTGACTGCTGTGGTGAATCCTCATGGTTCTCATCTCATATCTCTGACCTTTACCTAATCATGACCACAAACAGTACATTTTATAGTTCTTCGGCTCCACAGTGAACTTTTAAAATCTTTTTTTCTTGCTATAGCTCTCTCTCTCTCTCTCTCTCTCTCTCTCTCTCTCTCTCTCTCTCTCTCTCTCTCTCTCTCTGTGTGTGTGTGTGTGTGTGTGTGTGTGTGTGTGTGTGTGTGTGTGTGTGTGTGTGTGTACTATAGACCAGGGGTTCTTAACCTTTGGAGGCCCGGGTACCCCCTATCACAGTCCAATTTTCTGAAGTATCCCCTGCTAATGCCTTATTTAACTCTCTCTCTCTCTCTCCCTCTCTCCCTCTCTCTCTCTCTCTCTCTCTCTCTCTCTCTCTGTGTGTGTGTGTGTGTGTGTGTGACAGACAGACAAACAGACAGACAGACAGACAGACGCAAGGATCTCTTTTTCTCTCCAAGTCACACTTCCCAAAATCAGCTCCTCCCTCCTCCACCCCACCAAAGTACATTTTCCAAAGTACAAAAATAAGCCCAAAACCAAAATCAGAGAGACGGAAGGGCTCCAAAAATAATTACAATTTAAAATCCATGTTAATTAACACTTAATTAGCTGCTGATGGGGCAGATAAGGGGCAGGGCTTGGCGTATCCCCAGCAAGAGGTCTGCGTACCCCTAGGGGTACCCGTACCACAGGTTGAGAACTTCTGCTATAGACAGACAGACAGTGGCATCACTAGGGGTGCAGGGGTGTGTGTGAGATCCGCCCTGGGTGACACCCTTGAGGTGTGTGTGACACCACTAGTGGCAAAATTGTGAAAACTTTGTATTATGTATAATGCATGCTATGCGCTGCGGCAAGGAGAGTCATGTCACTGCCAAAGGGGGTGACAGTGTGAGTTACCAGACACCAACCCTAGTGACACCAACCCGGGTGACACCAACCCTAGTGACACCACTGACCAGGAGTAATCTGTAGAAATCTATAGTCCTGTCTGATGGGCATCTTTTGTAGAATCCAGCTCAGCCCAACCGTGTTGTTGGGCCACACCGTAGGGTCCTATTATGCCACATCTCAGTGGAAAGTACATTGTTAGTGTGGGTGAAGCGATGCGACAAGCAGGTGGAAGCATTGGGACATGATCGGATGAGCCTGGGAGCCACTTTGATGTAACTCCTCTTAACCAGTTATTTGTTTATCCATTCGCAGGATGAATGGGAGGCTGAAATGAGTTAGAAGAGAAGGCAATAAACGGTGCCAAGGTTTGATGGGCCTCTCTTTCATGCCAAGCCAAGAGATTATTTAAACAGGGATTGGCTCTGGTTGTTGGAGTTCACAGTTCCCCACAGCAGTGCGCTTCAGCTGGTGGATTGTGACCCACGGCTGGGTCATGTCCTTCCTTAATATGAACTGTGCCAGTTGTGCTGGCAACATTTTTTAGCTGTTTGGTGGAAGAAGCTCCCCTACTCCTAATGGTGAAATTGTTTAACAGCGCAATCCTGCACAAGTTGCGGTGACCGGCCTAAATGGCCGGCCACTGGATCCTGCAGAAGATGCAGGCTGCACCGGCATGGCCCTTGGGGGAAGGGAACTTCATCCCCTCCCCCTGGTGTAAACACTGGAGACCCCAATGGGCCTCCTTGGATGCAAGCCAACTCTGGAGCTAGCGCACAACTAGGGAGGCCATGTAAGGCTGGCCCAGCCTGGGAAGGGGCTCAGGATATCGGTGCAACCTGACCACGGTGGCCCATGCCTTAGTGACTTCAAGACTGGATTACTGTAACGCGCTCTACGTGGGGCTGCCCTTGAAGACGGTTCGGAAACTGCAATTAGTGCAGAATGCGGCAGCCCGGGTGGTCACTGGAGCTAGGCGGGTTGACTGTGTTGAACCGCTGCTTCAGCGGCTGCACTGGCTGCCCATTCGTTTCCGAACCCAATTCAAGGTGCTGGTAATGACCTTTAAAGCCCTTCACGGTTTGGGTCCAGGAAATCTGACGGACCACCTTCTCCCATACATTCCGGTTCGCCCTCTTAGGTCATCTCATCTGAGGAGGCTCTCCTGCGAGAGCTACTTCTATCTCAGGTTAGGGGAATGGCAGCATGTGGGCGAGCCTTCTCTGTTGTGGCGCCACAATTGTGGAACTCCTTGCCAGGGGACTTGAGAACTACCCCCTCCCTCATGACTTTTTGGTGAGGGCTCAAAGCGTTTCTGTTTCGTCTTGCGTTTGGGTGATGGGTTGATGTCTGACTTCTGGGTCTCAAGATGTTTTGTTCCATTGCTTCTCTGCTCTATATGGTCAACCACCCCCCAGTGGTTTTTATTGTTTTAAACTTATTTAATGTATTGTTTTAAATTATGTGTTTTTATCTTGTTGTAAGCTGCCTTGGGCATTTGCCTTGGTATAGGATAAGGCGGGATATAAATTTTTAAAATGTAAATAAATAAATAAATTTACAACATATTCCTTACAAATTTATAAGTGCAGGTTAGCAAATCTTGATTTATTCTTATTTATTGGATTTATATCCTGCTTTTTCCCCTCCATAGGGGGGGCCCAAAGCAGCTTACAACAGGTTAATAAATACAAATCATAAAAATACAAGCTTAATAAATAAAATCACAAAAACAGCTAATATAGGTAGTATAAAGAAAACTCCTAAAAACATTAATACAATCTAAACAAGAACACAGACTGAGACACAAAATCGACAGCAATAAGAAGCCCTTATCAGAAAAGGCTGGATCTCTAGTAAGGCTGGGCAATAACTCAGAGGACTCATTTAAAAAGAAATGTTTTGTTTTAAATAGATAAAAAAGTAGATTTCAAAATAATCTCCAGAAAAAGCCTTGCAGGAATACAAAACCATCTTCACTGCCTGTTGAAAAGCGAGCAGGGAAAGGATGGAGCCAGCCAGGTGTGCCTCTCTGGGAGGCTGTCCAAATTCTTGGCACCGCAGATGAAGAGGCCCTTTCTCTTCTGTACACCTGCCATACATCTGAGAGTGGGGGAGACCCGGGAAAAGGGCCTCCAATTTGTGATATACTGTATTCTGCTCCCAGGCTGTTTAAATCAGGAACTGTGTCATTAGCCCCTCCTGCCTATGTGGTTCCATCCTGGATACAAACATTGCAGGAGGGGTGAGGGAAGAAGACACCACTGCCCTCCGATGCCTTACGCCCAGCTCTGAATCTTGCCTATGCCCGTGTGCAATCCTGAGAGCAGGGCTTTTGTAAGGCTGCAGCACTTGGGTTGTTGCAGCTGATGAATCTTTCGGGAAACCAGTTGGGAACTCAGGAAAAAAGACGTGATCTTCTCCTGTGGCGTTTGCTATTTTCCCCCTCCTCCAGATCAAAGACCAGCCAGCATTCATATCCCCTATGCACTGAGCGAAGACGATGGGACTGCCTCCAGCTGCAGTTTCGTCATCCTCCATCAGAGAGATCTGCCTCGGATCCCATCAGCAGATCTGCTGTCCCCGGTTGATCCAACTTACTCCAACCTGACCTTCCTCAACCCAGCCCAGGAGATGCTCTATGAATCTGTGTCTATGTTGGGAGATAAACAGAAGCGATGCTGCAGCCCTGGAGCAGAGGAGGCTGCCCTGGAAGACGGCCAGGGCAAGGCTGCGGCGGCGTCGGGGGCTGAATACGCCAGTGTCCTGAAGGGGAAGAGAAAGAGGAACCAACCTGGGCTGGAGGCAGCGGGGACTGACCAGGCTACAGCCATGCAAGAGCCACCCCTGGCCCGGACTCCTCCACCAGCTATGCAGCAGGTACAAAAGCCACAGGGCTCGAGTCAAACCGCAGCCTTCTTTGGGCTTCTTCTTCTTCTTCAGTTAGGGTCACTTCACCCCAAAACGATTGTTTGTTTCATTTGAGGTTTTTATTCTCCCACAGTCCACCCAGCCGTAGGCTCAGGGTAAGTTAAGTGTCTAAATCCAGTCCGCACCCCACAAGTAAATCTGTCTGTGTTGAATTTGGTGTGCCCATTCAGATTCTGCACAGGTGCTTGGAATGTAACAGGTGTGTACTTAAAGGGGGCTATGAGGAATAGCTTCCTGGCAGAGCTTTTTCCTGGGCCGAGAGAAGAAAGAGAGGGGAGTGTTGGGAGGCCTAATGAACTCTGCCAGAACACAGCACACGGTCTGTCTGTCTGTCTGTCTGTCTGTCTGTCTGTCTGTCTGTCTGTCCGTCCGTCCATCCTTCAGCCTTTTCTCTAAGGACCCAGAGCGGCATCCATAGGAGTGACCCTATTTTATCCTCACAACCACCTTGGGTGGCGGGTTAGACTGAGAGCCAGTGCTGCTGTCCGTGGCCACTCACGGAGGTTCATGACTGAGCAAGGACTCAAACGAAGGTCTCCTCAAGAAGACCAAGGCCAGCAGCCTCTTTAAGAACGTTCGCTTCAAAGCCCACAGCAACGGAACAAGATTTTGTGACAACAGCAACTCCCCTTCCCTTCCTTGTCTGATTTGCTCAGTTCTGTAGTCGTGTGTAGTCGTGGCTGAGCTGCAGGGCTGCTCTGGTTCAGATCTCATCCTGGGCCCTGCCACAAATGCTCACAAGGCCAGCCCCTCCCTCCGTCGCTGACACGCCAGTCTAGCCCACTACTCTACTTGCCTTCTCACTTCCTCCTCTTCTTCTCCACCCCCCTCTGCATTTTCCAATCCATGGAATTGGACGGAGTGCAAGGAGCAGAGGTCGGCACATCACCTGGGAAGGAGAGGCAGCCTCGTAGCCCCCCCCCCCCCGCAGGAACCAGCAGACCTTAGGCCAGCAGCTTCGATGGCGGGTAATATGCAGCCATTTGCTTCATTCAGGCAGGACCTCTCTGCATACATTGCATAACAAATGGAAAAAGAACGAAACGAACCAATTCAGTTCATTTTTTCCAGTCATTTCAAAACAAATACATATTCTCGTGGGCTTTATCACAGTGTTCTAAGCACCTTTTTGTGCTGTACACTTTACACAATGTTGTCAAGCATGAATGCAGCCAACACGTGTCCTGCAGTTACACATGAGTCACAGAGTGAGGACCGACTGCTGCTCCCTGTCATTAGCCAGTCAGAGTTTGTTGCTGCCTAATGCAGAACAGCCTAGGATGGCTTCACGGTGGTAGCCTAGGATGGCTATACCTGGCCCTACCTGGGACTCCATGTGGGAGGGGTAGGCAGGGCAGACACCAGCCATGCAGGGCACACACCAGCTTTCTCTCTTGAACCTTAATTATTTCCCACTAATCATGAGGGCTAGATACTTGCTCTGTGTGTGTGTGTGCATGTGCGTGTGCGTGTGCGTGTGCGTGTGTGCGTGTGTGTGTTAAACTATCAAGCCATTTAATCATTTGATTTTTGTCTGTAAACCGCTTTGTGAACTTTTTGTTGAAAAGTGGTAAAATACCGTTGTTAATAATAATAATAATAATAATAATAATAATAATAATAATAATAATAATAATAATCAAATCGGGGTTTCACAATCCAAATTCCGTGTGAAATAACAGCTTCTGTGTATATTCCCAGTGTGCAGAATGACAGAGGGCAAACCGCCACGCTTTGCTCTGCCTCTCCTAATGGTCACCATTGACTATCTTTCTGGTAGGTTGAAGAAATGTACTCAGTGGTGTGCAAGGCTAAGAAGAAGAATGCAAAGGACCCCCAGGAACAGAGTGAACAGCGAGCCTCCCAAGGGGAGATGAGCCAGGTGACAGCTGTCCATCAGGAATCACAGGGCATGGCAGAGAAGCCGTCCTTATTGCTCCAGTCTCCTCTTATCGAGCCCTGCTATGAATCTGTCAACTGTGGATCCTGGGCGGATATTAGCAGGAAAGGAGAGCAAACCCCAGAGCCAGCTTATGAGACAGTCGATTCTCACTGGAACAGGGCAAGAAGGAAAAAAAAGTCAAGCAGGAACATTCCAGCAGAGAATCTCTATGAAAGCATTGAAAACGTGGCTTTTCAGGTTCAGAATCAGCCTGTGACATCAAGTTTTGAAATTTGACTCTTTTGGGTTTGTTCACGTCTTAAGAGGGAATGTTTTTTGATTGCTTAAAAAATGAATGAAAGGAATACAAAATTTACTAAATGCTATTTCATGTCAGCTGTCAGAAACTATCAAATACTGACTGCCACTGCAGGTTAGCTTTCAGAAACCATTAAATGTTGACTGCACTTGGCAGATAATGTAAAATATTGACCACCATTGTGCTATTGTTAGATGTCAAATATTGGCATTCAGTGTCAAATGTTTGCATGTTCAAAGAATTTGGGAGGGGAGGAAAACCTTTTTGAATTCTTGCCCTCAAATCCATGTTATTCTTAGCATCAGATTCCCACAAATCCTGATGCAGTGCTAATTATATGGGATCCTGTCCCTATGTAATAGATGGAGAGAGTGCACAGGGTGTGTGCAAAAATAACGCTGGAACAAGGGAAGAGCACCTTGTTTAGTCCTTGCTTCTGATCATCCCGTAGTTCAGGAGTGAGCAGATCTCAGGCTTGTGGAATCTGCTGTTTTTTTGTTCTTTACTAGAATCCTTCCTCTGCCCCAAGGTCTATCAACAGGAGTCAAGTGCAACATAGGGGCTATATTGGTGGTGGTGATGTGGTGGACCTGCTCTTAGAACTAAGGAGGACCAGGGTGCCTCTGAGCACATGCTCAGCCCAGACAGCCCTCTCATCCAAAACTTGATTCCCTAGTCATCGTCCCACCTCCCCAGGTTTTTTTTATGGCAGTAGAATAATGGGGGGGGGGGTAGGACAACCTTTTTGCCATCTCTACTGTAAAACAAATGAGAGTCAGAAATCCTTGCTGTCTACTGCAAATCATCCAGAGGTTGTCTGCTAAATCCTCATCTCCCTTTTGGCTGCCTTTGTTATACAAATAGTGGCTTTCAGTCTGCCTTAAGGTAATGGCACGTTTTCTACCTCTAGAATCCCAATAACTTTGTGAAAAATCTAAAAAAGACTGATTGATGCAGCTTTGGGCTCCTTTCAGGGGAGGCCGTGGAATGGCCAGGCCCAGTGACAAAAGCCGAACGTGTTCTAGGTGGGGAAGGAGAGGGCGGTGGCTGCATCTTTGGTCTGATGCTCAGTCTGGTGCCCCTCCGTGAGCCTGAAGGTGCCCCGTAGTCTGTTGCCTGCCATATCGTATGTGGAGATGATGGAGCTCGTTCAATAACAGATTGTAGGACACTCTTGTTGTTTTTCTAGGGTGTCTTTCATCAAAAGAACCAAGAGAATCCAGTAGAAAGCATCTTGCATTACAGGACAAACTGTGGTAAGAGAATGAATACAGTGGTCATCAGCATACGATCTGCACATTACTCTACATGCAATGGGGGGGGGGTTGCTCAGGCAGTGAGCTTTGGCGTAAGAACTGGGGCACTGCAAGATTGCCCAGTCTGCTAGTGCTCAGGGACGGGCCCAGCTTTCTGGGCAATGGTGATGCTTCTGGGATTCTCCCCCCACCCCCCACCCCCGTCTGTCAGCTGCCCCAGAGGCTGTGCCAAGAGATGCTGGTGCTTCCTTATCCCTCCCCCCGTGGGATGATGTCAGTGCCCCTTGATTGGTAGAGCTGTGGCAACGTGGCATGGCAACGTGAACCTGCCCCATCATTCAGATCATCCTTGGAAGTTTTGCTCTAAACGTCCAAGGGTGGCGTGGTGAGCACCCACATGGGAAACCGCCTTCGCAGCAGTTGCACTGGAACTCTCGGTTTGCAAGCCTGTTCATTGACCTCCCCCCCCCCTGCTGATTTCCTGTTCATTGACCTCCCCCCTGCTTTTGTATTAGCAGTTATTATTATTAAATGTATTAGCAATAAATAACATTTGGAAAGAGGCACTTTGGTTGCAGTTTCTTGCCGCCGCTGCCACTGCTGTGGCTATGTATGTAGTCATGCTGTAGCTTACTCAGTCATTGCTTAAATCATTTTGTTGCTGGCTTTTGATGCTTGTGATCTGTTGCCAATAAATGGACAGTGTATTTCAGAGGAGGAAGGAAGGTAATTGAGATTTGGTGGGTCTTTTGGGGTATTTGCAATGGATTGGCCAGAGTTTCTAAGCTCAAATAGTTGATCAATAGCAACAATATAAAAGTCTTTTTCCACCCTGTCAGTTAGGCTACTGCAACAAAGAAAATTTGAGGAGGAAACTAGGAGAGTGGATTTGGGGGTGAAAAGACTGAAAACTCAGTTCTGGTTCTGCAAACAAATTCCTGGGCTGAGCATGATGTGCTCAGGTCCCACCCCAGCTTGTACACCTCTGGCGGGTTCCAATAGAAAACCCAAACAGATCCTGCAAGCTGGGAATCTGACCACCTCTCTTGTATCCAATACGGTTGTTTGGTTAGGTGGCTTCTGTACCTTATTGCTAGATGGGTGGGATGAACATACATTGAACTCAGAAAAAAAAACAAACCTTATGCTTTCGGCCCCAAAAGTTTCAGAAACACTGATTCCGAGCAAGACACACAGGCATTTGTTAGCACTTCAAGCAGTTTGCCACTAGAGGGTGCCATGACACTTGTAGAGGTGGGTGAGGGCCTTGGACTACTGAGATATCTACTGAGATATACCCTGATATCTTTGAGTTGTAAATATAATACATACTATATAAATAATTAGCAGTTGTGTAATGCTTTCTTTCCTAAGCACTTTGCATACAATATCTTCTTATAAACCAGGGTTGTTGTTTTAAGATTGTGAACTGTGTGCAGGGACTTGTGTAGTAGCAGTAGTAGTAGTAGAGACCGGGTGATGTAGTTCTTGCAACAACTCTACTAGAGTCAATATTATATTATCCCCATCTTGCAGATGGAGGAAGTGAGATGATGGAGGCTGAGATGATGGAGGCTGAGAGAAGGTGGCTTCCCTATGGCCACTAGTGAGTTCACAGCAATGGTGAGATTTGAGCTGGAAACTTCCCAATTCACAGTCAGGCTGTAATCCTGTGAGTGCCTATGTGGAACAAACCCCCACTGAACGCAATAGAATTTACTTCTGAGTAAACGTGTACAGGATTGAGCTGCATGTCTCTTACAGCGCAATCCTATTCAACTTACACCATCAGTGCAACCAGCGGTACAGCGAGAACCAGAGGCCCCAGAATGGAAAGGGGATCAAATCCACTCCAAAGGGGGATTCAAAGGGGATTTAAATCTCCCCTCCCCTCCAAAGCCTCCCACCCTGCCCTCCCCCGCTGGTTACACCAGTGGTGTAAGTTGGATAGGATTGTAAATTGGATAGGATTGCGCTATTAGTCAGGACACCCACCAGTTTCCTTAGGCTCGGTTTGTTTGCTGGGTCTGTCTCTTCCTGATACAGACCCTGACCGTAAGTCTCGTAGGAATTTTGAGGTGGACTACTGGACAGGTCTCTCTTCTTCGGATCCTGTTAGGGCAGGCAGGGGTGGCCAACCTCCCACCATTAGGCCCTCCTCTGAATTCTTAAGAGTTGTGTCTTGGCCACTAGAATCTGAAGCATCTGGTGGGGCCACTGTGTGATACAGGAAGCAGCTGGACTAGAGGGGCCTTTGGCCTGATCCAGCAGCCAGGCTCTTCTGATGTTCTTATGTAAGGCTGGTGGCTGACAAGGAGGGCAAGAAGGAAGGGGCTTGAGGCAGGCAACTATGGTGGTGGCGTGCTGAGGGAATGGTGAGGCAGAAGGAAGAGCCAGTGGGATGGGGGGGGGGGCAAGCAGGTGCCAACCAAAATGTTCCATTTACACAGCCACACTGTAATCTGTCCTGTCAAGGTTCGGAGGGAGCCTGGTGAGCGGAACAAATGGGTGGTGTTGTGTATCACTTAGCTGTGTCTGTGTGCACGGGACGGGAGGGCTGCTGGGACAGAGTTTTAGTCAATGCTCGTCTTGTGACTCTGAAGAACGGGCTACAGCATCATCACACTCTGCGAAAGGCCAACTGGGCAATGTGCTTCAGCCCCTCACCCTCTCCCACACGGGTGTACCGTGAGACGAGGCATTTAGCAATGGGATCATCATAAGGGGAGGCAGCATCGCAGACAGGGGCAAGGAGACTTCAGGTACGCCTGGGTGCTGCTGCCAGCATCATGCAGTGACTGAACGCATGAAGTTGACTCTCTGGGGCCAGACGAACCCGGCCCAGGGAGCAGGGTGCCCGGTGGTGGGCACAGGGCTGGGCACAAGCCAGGAGAGCGGGCAGAGCGCCTGCACAAGCGGAGCAGCTGAGGAGTGGCAAGCTTCCCACCTCCCAGAAGAGGGGGACTTAGGACCCAGAAGGCGGCCAGGCTGGGTAGGTGGAACCCGGAAGGGACCAGCCAAGGCCAGGGGAATATAAGGAGAGGGCCAGGGATGAGGGAGGGCTGGCGACTAGCTGGAAGGGTGTGATAAACCTCCCTGCCTCTGCTGTGAGTGGAACTCCTTGCCACAGGAGGTGGTGATGGCACCTGGCCTGGATGCCTTTAAAAGGGGATTTTATGGAGGAAACATCCATCACAGCTTACAAGCCATGATGGGGATAAGCAACCTCCTGGTTGTAGGAGTAGGTTTTCTTTGTGCCAGGTGCAAGGGAGTGGCGACAGGATACAAGTATCTTGTTGGCTGTGTGCTCCCTGAGGCATCTGGTAGGGCCATTGTGTGATACAGGAAACTGGACTAGATGGGCCTTTGGCCTGATCCAGCAGGGCTCTTCTTATGTTCTTATGTGAGGCCTGGGGGAGACAAGCCAGGTGGGTCTGGCCCGGGAGACCCAGGTGATGGGTAGGAGCCCCAGACGACCCCCCTTTTGGTGTCCTGACCCTGACCATTGGCTCAGGATTGTCTGCTACACAGTTTCAGGGCACCTCTCCCTCCAAGGTCTCCAGCAGACCGGGAAGTGAGTGAGCCTTTCCCAGCTTTGCATCCTGAGATCCTCTTAACTAGAGGTACTTGGAATTAAATCTGGGCTCCTCTGCATGGTGCAGCAGCCTGTACTCTTCGGAAGCTCCCTTTCTCTCTCTCCATCCTCTTCCATATCTGGGCTACGGGCAGAATCCCATTTGTGAGGAGGCATCTCGAAGACGAGCAGCCTGGGTCACTGGCAGGCAGGCGATTACTCCTCCGATCAGTCCTCATCCTGTGGTTTTCACAGCCCCAGTTCACTGTTATTTAGCCTGGGAAGCTTTCCCTGGCACTGAGACCACTTTTGTCTCGTTTTGTGCAGAAATCCTTCCTCTGCTCTGTTTCTGTGCGTCAGGCAGGGAAGCAAGTTTGCAATAATCCTTCCTCTCCACTGAAGTCACTGCTGTGGCAGGCTTGGGGAGGGGGGCAGCATAGCTCCGCAGGCAGAGACGCAGAGTGCATGCTTTGCCTATAGAAGCCCCCCAATTGGGTAGCAGGCTGAGAAGGACCTCCCTCTCCCTGAATCTCTGGAGAGCTGACTCTCTAACCCTAACCCTAACCCTGACTCAATTACCTGACTCAGGAGGTAGGTACCTTCATGGGTTCATCACATCAGTACTGTAGCTACAGTGAGACCCCAGGACAGCTGACTATCGTCAACACAGTTGGGATGAACAACTAGGGTGAGAATTAATACCATTTCTTACTAGTTTCTGGTATTACGGGTGAAGATGCCATGTCAGTAGGAAAAGTCCTGGATCAAATTGATAATTTCCTGCGCCGATCAATAATTGATCAATTATCAATTTGATCCAGGACTTTTCCTATTGACATGGCATCTTCACCCGTAATACCAGAAACTAGTAAGATTATAGCTGGTCATGAAAGCTTCCATTCGAGTTTAATACCATTTCTCCCCCTTCCTTCCACGCTGAGCTCAGTCTCCCCAAGCTGCAGAGGAGAGAGAATGGAGAGGACTCTCTGGCAGCAGGGGTGGGGCAATTACAGGGCCTGGGGAGAGCCTGCATGTCGCGCTCTTGTGAAATGCTGCCTGCATCTGTACCTGCAGTTGCATAATACCAAAATGGGGTTTAAAAGCCAGATCAGCATTTTTTGTGTTAAAGATTAAACAAGATAGAAGAAGAAAAAAAGACAGCCTGGAAGCTGACACCCCAGGCTGGCTCAAGAGCAGCTCAGACTTGCTGGCTTGATAATAATTGAAGGGAAAGGGGAAGAGGAAAACATAAGAAGAAAGACACTCAAGAGGCGTGGCTGTGTTGGCCAATAACAACTTACTACTGTCTGATTAACCTTTTCCTGGACTCCCCGGTTACTGCCTGTCTCTGCCCCTGAGCCCTGAAGACTAGGCAGTCACTGAAGGATGCAAAACTTTGTGGGCTGTACAGTACTGGAGTGCATGGGAAGAACTGAAATGCAGTGGAAACCAGAGCTTGATTGCTACAGGGGATGACCAGATGCACAGGAAGGAAAAGCCCGTTTACCTTTAATAATTCTGCAGGGGCTGGGATTATTTTTTGCTAGGCGTGCTTCCCCCCCTTTTTTTTAACTGGCCCTGCACCTGTGCCTTTAACTGCAAGGTAGCAGTTAGGCCACAAAAGGCCACAGATAGGTAGCAGGTAAAGATTTTTCTTCCAAGGGAAATAAGTGAAAAGCATCCTACTATACTTCAGCATCTCAGGATGTTATTAAAGGCCCAGGCATGCAGCCAGTTGAAATGGCAACCCTAGCAAGATGACCCCTCCCTTCATAAGCAATGATTAAAGTGACCACCTTTTAAGCTACTTCTGCTCCTGTGTTTTTTTAATAGCGGCTTGACATGCAGAAATTCAGCGCATAGGATTATTACATTAAGTATGGTTTGTTCATAAATGACCTGGAGTTGGGGATAAGCAGCGAGGTGGCCGAGTCTGCAAATGACACGAAACCTTTCTGGGTGATGAAGACCAGAAAGGATTGTGAAGAGCTCCAGAAGGATCTCTCCAAACTGGGAGAATGGGCAGCAAAATGGCAGATGCGCTTCAATGTAAGTAAGTGCAAAGTGATGCACATTGGGGCAAGAAATCAAAACTTCACATACACGCTAATGGGTTCTGAGCTGTCTGTGACGGATCAGGAGAGAGATCTTGGGGTACTGGTGGACAGGTCGATGAAAGTGTCGACCCAGGGTGCGACGGCTGTGAAGAAGGCCAATTCCATGCTCGGGATCATTAAATAAGGGACTGAGAATAAAACGGCCAATATTATTATGCCATTATTATACAAATCGATGGTAAGTGAGTATTGCATCCAGTTCTGGTCGCCACATCTCAAAAAGGATACAGTGGAACTGGAAAAGGTGCAGAAAAGAGCGACCAAAATGATTAGTGGGCTGGGGCATCTCCCTTGAGGAAAGGCTAAAGCGTTTGGGGCTCTTCAGTCTAGAAAAAAGGCGGTTGAATGGGGACATGATGGAGACGTATCAAATTATGGAAGGGTTGGATACAGTGGATAGAAGGAAGTTTTTTTCCCTCTCGCACAACACTAGAACTAGGAGACATCCACTAAAATTGACTGGTGGGAGAGTCAGAACAGACGAAAGGAAATATTTCTTTACCCAGCATGTAATTAATCTGCGGAACTCCTTGCTGCATGATGTTGTGATGGCACTGGCCTAGACGCCTTCAAAAGTGTTATGCAAGAAAAGTCCATTACAGGTTACAAATCATGATGGATATGCAACCTCCGGGTTTTGGGAGGTAGTCTATCTCTGAATGCCAGATGCATGGGAGTGGCCACAGGATATGGGTATCTTGTTGTCTTGAGTGCTCCCTGAGGCATCTTGTAGGCCACTGTGAGATACAGGAAGCTGGACTAGATGGGCCTGTGGCCCGATCCAGCAGGGTTCTTCTTATGTTCTTATGGGATGTTTCTATCATTTTCTCTCTATGCCCGGAAAAGCTTCTGCTGCTACACTTTTGTAGGCTTACTGTTAAAGGCACAAAACCAGAGCCAGAAAATAGGTGGGAATCCTAGCAATTGCACAAGGAAGATGTCCTCTTTTCACAAGTCCCAGGAACAGGGTTGCTAACTGGTGAGTGAAAAAGGCCACCTGTCCTCCTCTCTTGTGTCTTTCACAGCAGCTTCACCTGCAGGTCAAGCACAGCATGGAAATAAGTCCTGTCCTGTCTGCAGATCAAACTACTGTAGGGCGTAGCTCCAACCAGTTGGTGACTCTGCCCTGGAAGGAAAGGTGTCTAGATAGGAAGGACTTTCTACCTTGTGCTTTCAGTGTCGTAGGAGCTGAGAAGCTGGTATTGGTAGAGAAATGTCTTTTGTTGCATTCTAAACAGATGGGAAAATTAGAGGTGAGCATAAGTACATTCTGTAGACCAGGAAGGGGAAGCCCCCACTGCTGGGATTTAGTCCAAAGCATCTGGTTCCTCCATCAGGCAGTTCCAGGATTTGAACACTCTCATCAATCTGCGCTGTCCACAAAGATAGAAAAAGGCTCGAGTCGCACAGCCTGAACTTCCGGCAAAAACCCGAAAGCCATCTTCCTCTGTGCTGGATACAGAGCGGCAGAGTGGCCTTGCTCAACTCCAGTTTGTGTACCTGTGATTTGCTGCTCCAAGGTGTGATGACAATAACTGGCGGAGATTAGATAGCGTTAAAAGGGATCATTATTAGACAAATTCATCAGCCAACCGTTAGTCATGAAAGCTCACTGGAGCCTTTGTGTTCAGTTGCAGTTTACCTCCAAACAGAGCCGGGCCTTAGGAGCTGCGGGGTCCATTCGAAACATTTTTGCGGGGTTCCCCTGGTTCACAGCCAAGGTCTGTAGAATCTTAGAGATATAAAATGTATTATAGACTTGATATGTCTATGGTAGAATGGAAAGCAATCAAAATGTGCGCTTAAAAAGTGCATGTGAGTTAATGGATCAGTTGGATCTAAGCACATTTTAATATAAAATTGCACACATGTAAGCCTACAAGTAAACAAACAGAATGTGTAGATTAACTTTGAAAAGTGAGTAAATAGTTACAAAACCACTTGTTTTAGTGACTGTAGAATGATTTATTAAAATATGTGTTGTCTTGTGTATTAGACAAGACAAGAGTAGATTACTCTAGCGTGTGGGGCCCCCTTAGGTGCGGGGCCCAATTGAGAGCAATTGGTCCAATTGGCTTAAAGCTGGCCCTGCCTCCAAATGCTTGGGGCATTTGCCCCCAAGTTGCTTGGGGGGAAACAATAGAGCAGAAGCTTTTGGTTGGCTGCTGTTGGATGAGGGGGGCCTTGGCGGATCCAGTGGGGCAGTTCATGTAGGTTTGTCAGGCAGCATTTGGGATCAAAGGGGGTGATGCTGCTTCCATAAAACAGCAACCGTGGACTAGAAGAACCCTTGGAGAAAACATCCATGATCCTGCTAACAGGGGGGGGGGGCAAAGAGGCACCTGTGAAGCGGGGGCTCTCTGACCTTTAGCAGGGGGAGGGCATCTGCCTCTGCTTGTCTCGGCATCCTTCCCAGAGGCTGTTTGCTGCTGGCATCTCCTTTGTGTTCCTTGTTAGGTTACGGGCCGCCCAGCACAAGTTAAAAGGGTACCCAGAACAGTGCTCCAATCCCCCCCCTTTAAATTGTTTTGGTTTTTGCACATGCATTGGAGGTTGAAGAAGTTGGACATGTTTAGTTTGGCGAAGAGACAGTTCAGATAACTAACTATAAAAATCTGAGGGCTTTTCATGTGGAAGATGGAGTGGATTTATTTTCAGTTGCTTTGGAGAATAGGGCCAGGACAAATGTGCTTAAACCAGTAGTGTCACTAGGACGTGTGTCACCCTGGGGCAGGGGGCGCGCGTCACCCTAGTGACGCTACGATATCGCGGCGCAGGGGCCGACCCGGCTCCCCCCCCGCGTCGCCCTCCGGACGCTCCGAGGCCGGCCCGGGAGCCAGCCTTGGAGCGTCCGACCCCGTCGGCGCTCCAGGGCCTTCTGAAAGAAGGCCCAGGCAGCGCGTCCATCCGGGTATTTTCCGCATTTTCGCACATGCGCAGACCCGTTTTGAGGGCTTTTTGCGAAAATCCGGGAAATACCCGGATGGACGCACTGCCTGGGCCTTCTTTCAGAAGGCCCTGGAGCGCCGACGGGGTCGGACACTCCGAGGCCGGCTCCCGGGCCGGCCTCGGAGCGTCCAAAGGGTGTCGCGCATTGTGCGCGGGGTGCACGCGTCACCCCGTGGCGTGCGTCACCCGGGGGCGCCCCGCCCACCCCGCCACGCTCCAGCAACGCCCCTGGCTTAAACTATAGCAAGGGAGCTTTTGATTAAATTTTAGGAAGAACTTGCTGATGGTGTGAGCCATTCAGCAGTAGGTCTTTAAGCTGCGGCTGGATAGCCATCTCTTAAGGATGCAGTAGTTGTGAGCAGCTGTCATTGGCAGGGGGTCAGACTTAATGATCTTGAAGGTCCCTTCCAACTCTGATTTCTATTATTCTATTTTGTATTGTTTTATTATTTTTCATTGATTTTTCATTTCCCCTGAAGAATGTATCTTTGCAGTGCATACAGAAATGTGGAAACTGGCTTTTAATAATCACACTGACTCTTCATTCTACGTATGGAGCCAACCCTCTTTCTGTTTGCAGTTTGCATAATGGATTAGTTGCCACTTTCGAATGATAGTCAAGCATAGTCGCACTTGCAGTACATTACAATACTCAAACCAGGCCGTTATCAAGGCATGTACCGTTTGTGCCAGGTGCAAGGGAGTGTCAACGGGAAACAGGTTATCTTGTTGTCTTGTGCTCCCTGAGGCATCTGGTGGGGCCACTGTGTGACACAGGAAGCTGGACTAGATGGGCTTTTGGCCTGATCCAGCAGGGCTCTTCTTATGTTCTTATGTATGACAATGGCTGGATCTCTACCAAGCACAAAAAAGGGTCGCTGGCACACCAGCTGAAAGAAGGAAAAGCACTCCTTGAAGTTGAACAGCCATGGAGCAATTCTGAGGGCCGTAGCACTCCAGACCCGTGAACCTGAACTTTAGGAGGTGGTATAGTCCCATCCAAGACAGATCATGTGCCCCCTTGACGATCACGGTTTCTCTCTACCATCAATATTTGTCTCCTTGGACTGAGTTGATTCACCTTCATTCAGCCTGCAAGTGTATGAAGAGGGATTCCAGTGCCCCAACATCAGCCTTATCGTGAAGCAGAAGGAAAATTGTATTCTGGGAGGTATAGTATTCCTTGCCAGGACTCCATGATCAGAGATGGGCAGGGACAGGCTAATGCTGGGGACTGTGATGCAAAAACGAGAGGCACTTGCCAACCTCTAGAACTGGCCTGGAAGCCCCAGGAACCAGCATCAATATCCAGCTGACCAGCGAAAGGAATCCTGGAGGTTTTAACAGCAAATTTCCAGCAGTACAGCATGTGGGGTGGGGGGGATATCTTGGAATCGCTACCGTCAGAGTTGCAACCCTAAAAGGGGATGAGCAAAGGGGCAGAGAGAAGGCCGGAAACAAGAAGCACAAGGGCCAGGGGGGGGGTACTTGAGGGAATGGGCCTTTCCTTGAATTGCCTGCCTCTCCATCCTTGGTGATCAAGGGGGCTGTGAATCACTGATGATGCCGGTGCTCTGCAACTGGGCCGCCTTGAGTCCTCCTCCTCCTTCGTAACAAAGATGAAGGCACCTGGACTGTACTCTGGCACCTGGGGTCCTAGGAGACATCGGCATGGGCCCTCCAGAAACAGACGCAACGTCCTGTAAGTAAAATCTGACCATGCTTGGGGGAGGGGGGAGAATGCATTGCTCAAACAAGAAAAGCCAACAGCTCTGGTCTCAGTGAAGGAACTGGTCTATCGTACTTAGATAAAAAAAATTAATTATTAACCCACTTGTTCACAGAGGAACTGCAGTCTCCAGCTCTTAGCTAGGACATGCTGTTACTATTAATAACGTATGTGTAGCACTTTTTTAAAACAATGCAAAGGTTTTATGATTGTTTTCCCTTGCAAGAGCCCTGTGGATGAGCTTGGAATTTTTGCCAGGTACAGATCCTGACACGACTCCTGTCCCTTTAAGGATACGCAGGTACAAGAACATGAACAGGGCAAGGCAGAGGAGTGGCTGTTGAGGATGCAGAGGGCCGCCCCCCCTTCTCCTTCCTGCCTATAACCCAAGAGCCTTTGGGCAAAACATGGCCTATTCTCACGAGGGCTAGAAATTTGATTACTATATTCATTCTTGGATGGTCAACTGTCAAAGATATTACCGTAACTTCACTCCTGGGCACAGAGTTCAGCATCATCATGAAGGTCTTGGATTCCATTGATTTTTATTAAAATAAAAACCAAACATCTAGCCCTTCAGACTCTGACACGCATTTGTTCAAAAGCTTGTGTCACGTTTGCTCCTCTCCTGAAGCATATATTTTCCAGCCCTTGCAACAAATAGGTTTTGTACAAGTATACAAGAAACATGAGTCTTACTAAGCTGGCAGGTGTTCAGGCTATATAAGGTATTTCCTCCCCCTGTCCCAACGCAACAGTTCTTTAGATGTATGTCATATAAGGCATATGATTGAAACTTGTGAAGAAATGTATCTTCCTGACACATAAAATATCAGCTCTGATCCAATTTTGTGGGGCTTACCCAAATCAGTGGCCTTCACTTAAAATACATTAGCTGAAACCAATGCTAATGAGTGTGGACATGTACCTGCACATGATATAAAGCCCTTTGCCTGACATGATTTTAGGGGCTTGGATTGGCTCCCCCCCCCCATCAGACACCCTTTTCACATGCTCAGGAAGGTCTTGCTCATGAAGGTATGTGATGAAGCTGGTCTCTGTCTGGGTCTCTCCCATACCCTCTTGGCCCTCCGAGCAAGCACCAGGCTAGACTTCATCTCCATCTAGGCATTTTAAGTTATATTTAATCAACCTAACTATGTAACCTGTTTCATGACAGCTTGTTGAAAACAGATGAATCTCATTGAGGAATCACAGCTGAATTCCACAAGGCTGCCTTTACAATCCAAAGAACTTGGACATACTTTCTGTGGAGTGTGGCTGACTTCACCCTGCAAATCCAGTGAATGCTGAGGCTATACTTGAGCTGAGAAGGGAGGGCAGTGTCCACTGCTCCAGGAAGACCTGGGCTCCAAATCAGTACATACAAACAACCAGCCTATGTTCCTATCTGTTGGACCAACCTGGGCCCTCTTCCAAAGGAAGCTGTAGTCCCAAGAGCGTAAACCTCATCAAATTAGAAAGAACAAACTTTGTGGGGCAGCTGCCAGAACAGTGTGACTTTAATGGCTATCTGAGCAAGGAACGCCAGCATCAATGCTGGATCAAGCTGCAGACAGAGATTTCCTCCGAATGTCTAAGAAACAGGTGAGCATTGTCAGGAAGTGTTTATCACCGAGTATGCAATAGAGATCCTAGTAGATCTGAAAAATGGCAGCTTTCCCTTGGGAATGTGGGAATGGAAAAAAATGTAGCAAGTTTTGCAGAGGAAGCTGGAGATCTTAAACATGGCGCTTGAAAGAAAAGTGGACATGGATGTGCAAAGGCTTCTAGACTCCTGGACCACTTGCTTTGTGTCCTGTTATTGGTTTGGTGGACAAATGTGACAAAGCCACTTCTTCAGACTGCTAGAAAATCAAGAGACAAGTGAGCCACCTGTGGATTGTGTCGTGATTGTAGATACACAGACTGTTTATCTTTTGCCTCCTGGGAGAACAGCTAACTATGTTTGGCCAGCTCTCTCTCTCTCTCTCTCCACATTTTGTAGAACCCGTGATGTGAGCCAGTTGAACAAATTGACATTGTGTGTTTGACAGAACTGTTTCACCATCTTTCAAAGATCTGGAGCGTGACATAACCAATGACATGGAAGATAACAGCATTTTAGTTCCTACTTACTAGCACCGGTCTGCATAGATCAGCTGATTTTCTGAAGGCACACAGAAGAGACAACTGCAGAACATTGATGGTTTAGTTGGCAGATGGCAAGGGAACAGTGTTTCTACTGTAATTGCTGCCAAGGTGGTCAACACTTCATGTTGCATCCTGTGATTTTTTTACAGGTGTGTAATTTGAAACTCATTTCAAAAAAAAGGATGACTTCAGAGCAGTCGTGATGAAGGGACAGTAACAGGCCTCACCTTTTTCATACTGCCCTAAGGCAGCAATCCTGTACCTGGTACCATTGAGCTCAGTGGGGCTTACTTCCGAGTAAATATGCATAGGATTGGGCTGTAAATCTCATTGAACACAATGGGATTTACTTCTAAGTAAATCTTTATGGGATTGTGCTGTGTGACTAAGTCTAAGTAAATATGTGTCTCTTCTGCGTCTTCTTCGACAGTCTTTCGCTGACTCCACTACCTCCGCGTCCTCTCTTCTTTCTTTTAGATTCTGAGCCTTCAGGACAGGGACAACCCCCCCCCCAGACCAGCCACATGGATGATTCTATATTAATTACTAAATACATAATATGCATATGGTTTTCCACTTGGATCAGATTTGCTCTCCAAAGAATGCTAGATTTGACTATCAAACACAAACGGGAAGGCTGCTATTCTTGGGAACATAGAGAAGATAGATCCCTAGAGCCACAAAAGTATGCCCTAAATGTAGGGCTGTAATAGATCTATCGACATTTTTATTCCACCCTCCTTCCTCCAAGGAGCTCAGGACAGCAGACACGATTCTCCCTGCACTCATTTTATTTATTTATTTATTTTTCACATTTTTATACCGCCCTTCCTCCAAGGAGCTCAGAGTGGTGTACATATTTCCTCCCCTCCTTTTTGTCCTCACAATAACCCTGTGAGGTAGGTGGGGCTGAGAGATAGTGACTGGCCCAAGGTCACCCAGGAAGCTTCGTGGCTGAGTGGGGATTTGAACCTGGATCTTCCAGGTCTAAGTCCGACTCCCAAACCACTACACCATCCTGGCTCTCATTTGATCTTCACAGTAACGCTATGACTGAGAGCGCAATCCTCCATAACTTTAGAATGGCGGAGCATGTGCGCGCCACCGTTCCTAAGTGTCGCTAACGTGCCGTAAAGCACATTTGCGACTACTTTATAGAGTAAGGGCCGCCGGCGGCCGCATGGTGATCCAGCGGCAGAGTAAGGGCTGCCGGCCTAGCGCCGGCGGCCCTTACTCTGCCGCTGGATCACCATGCGGCCGCCGGAGGAAGGGATCCTCCGGCGGCTGCATGGGCGGTCCAGGCGGTGAGGGAGGGGGGCCATTGGCCATGCTGGCCCGGGAGCGGGATGGCATCCGCCATATCCCCGTCCCCAGCCGGCGTGGCCGTTACACAGCCTCCTCCGACTTCCGCCAGCTAAATAGCTGACGGAAATCCGAGGAGGCAGGCCACCCCCAGTTTACACCAGGGGAAGGGGACGAATGTCCCCCTCTTCCCCCGAGTAGACCTCCAGGCCACTGCAGAGCGGCCTGGAATGGGGATAGGATCTGGCAGGTGGCCCAGGGCAGCTCGCCGGATAGTTAGGATTGAGCTGTGAGTTAGGTTAGGCTGAGAGACGGTGATTGGCCCCAGCTTCCTGACTGAGCAGGGATTTTTGAGCTCAAGTCTCCAGTCCAACATCTAACTACTGCCCTACACCGAAGCCTTTTTGTGAGTTTACTGGTTATGATTATACTGCTTCATTTTCAAAGATGAGTGAAGGTGGAGGCTGGAGAAAGCCCTTGCCTCACTGGATACCGTTGTGCATCCGGCATCCAAGGACAGATGTCATTGCAGACACTGCTCAGACTGGTGTAGCATCGGTACAGGATTGGGCTGCTTGACCGTTTTGGCAGCTCTCTTGGCTTATTGTCATGAAAAGCAGATGACCCAAATGCAGCGAATGCACTGGGAAAAGACCAAAAGGCTTTCTATACAATGAGCAGAACTTATAGTGACTAAACTTCATATATCATTTGTATGTTATCCTATTATTGAAATTAAGAAATAAATGTTTGCTAACTTTGTGTGCTTGATTTCATTGTCTCCACAGTTTTTGCCACTTTCATACCCCATTATTATTAAGAGGAAGGCCCTCTGTGCTGATAAAGGCTTGCAATGTTTTGAAAGAGTATTCCCCAAATATGTTTTCATTATTAAAGAAATGTCTGGGGGGGGGCAATGGGTGCGACTGGGATGGACAGACCCCTAAAATCATGCCAGCTTGTCTGTGGGCTCACTGTTGCTCCAAATGGCATTAGTTTGAGCCATCAACCTGATGGTGTAAACTGAAAGTACTGGAGGGGGGGGGTGTAAGAAGACAGCAACAGAAAATCCCCGATTAGTCAAGAATTACAGCCCCAAGGCAAATAAATGAATAAACAATTCCCCTTTTTATTACTACATAAAAATGGACCCAAAATGCATGCGACTCCTATTTGCTGTTTTTGTTGAATCCACACATGTAATAAACGGGAAGCATTTTTCTCAGAAGTTGTCCATAAAAAAATTAGAAGGAACTTAATCTTGTGGTGGTTCTGTTTTGTTCCACATTTCCACACAAATCAGCATGGGTTTCAGTCATGTGCCCTATGAATTGATGACCTCAACAAAAGGTCTTTGGAGGAGAGGCATCATGAGAGTATCTGCTTTGGATAAGCTCCACTAACATGAATTCAGATATTTTATGTGTCGTACATAATGGCTCCTTCTCCAGCCAAGCAGAAATGATTCAACATAAAGAAGCAAATGCACATTTGTTTAATCTGCATAACAATTCCAGCCATGGAATTTAGCTTTTCCTACACTGCAATCTGAACATGTCTGTTGTTGTTGTTCAGTTGTTAAGTCGTGTCTGACCCTTCGTGATCCCATGAACCATATCCCGCCAGGCCTTCCTGTCCTCCACTATCTTCCTGAGTTCGCTCATTTTCATGTTCGTTGCATCGGTGATGCTGTCTAACCATCTCATCCTTGGCCTTCCCCTTCTCCTTTTGTCTTCAATTTTTCCCAGCATCAGAGTCTTCTCCAGAGAGTTCTCTCTTCGCATTAGGTGTCCAAAATATTTGAGTTTCAGCCTTAGTACCTGTCCTTCCAGGGAACAGTCAAGGTTGATTTCATTTAGGATTGACTGATTTGATCTCCTAGCAGTCCAAGGGACTCTCAGGAGTCTTCTCCAGCACCACAGTTCAAAAGCATCTATTCTTCGGCGCTCAGCCTTCCTTATGGTCCAACTCTCGCAACCATACATTGCTACTGGGAACACCATCGCCCTGACTATACGAACTTTTGTTGGTATGGTGATATCTCTGCTTTTTACTATGCTATCTAAATTTGCCATAGCTTTCCTTCCAAGGCGTAAGCGTCTTTTAATTTCATGGCTGCTGTCTCCGTCTGCAGTGATCTTGGAACCCAAAAAAGTAAAATCTGTTACTGCTTCCATTTCTGCCCCTTCTATTTGCCAGGAATTGATGGGACCAGATGCCATGATCTTAGTTTTATTAATGTTGAGTTTCAAGCCAACTTTTGCACTCTCCTCTTTCACTCTCATCAAGAGGCTCTTTAGTTCTTCTTCACTTTCTGCCATTAGGGTGGTATCGTCTGCATATCTGAAGTTGTTGATGTTTCTCCCGGCAATCTTGATTCCGGCTTGCGATTCATTCAGCCCTGCATTTCTCATAATGTACTCTGCATATAAGTTAAATAAGCAGGGTGACAATATACAGCCTTGCCGTACTCCCCAATTTTGAACCAATCAGTTGTTCCATGGCCGGTTCAAACTGTTGCTTCTTGACCCGCATACAGGTTTCTCAGGAGACAGGTAAGGTGGTCTGGTATCCCCATCTCTTTAAGAATTTGCCACAGTTTGTTGTGATCCACACAATCAAAGGCTTTTGCGTAGTCAATGAAGCAGAAGTAGGTGGTTTTTTGGAACTCTCGTGCTTTCTCCATGATCCAGCGCATGTTGGCAATTTGATCTCTAGTTCCTCTGATTCTTCGAAACCCAGCTTGTACTTCCGGTAGTTCTCGGTCCACATACTGCTGAAGCCTAGCTTGTAGGATTTTGAGCATAACCTTGCTAGCATGTGAAATGAGTGCAATTGTGCGATAGTTTGAACACTCTTTGGCACTGCCCTTCTTTGGAATTGGAACGTAAACTGACCTTTTCCAATCCTTTGGCCACTGCTGAGTTTTCCAAATTTGTTGGCATATTGAGTGCAGCACTTTCACAGCATCATCATTTAGGATTTTAAGTAGCTCAGCTGGGATATTATCATCTCCGCTAGCTTTGTTGTTAGTAATACTACCTAAGGCCCACTTGACTTCACTCTCTAGGATGTCCGGCTCTGGGTCAGTGACCACACCAGCGTGGTCATCAGGAACATTCAGATCTTTCTTGTATAGTTCTTCTGTGTATTCTTGCCATCTCTTCTTAATCTCTTCTGCTTCTGTTAGGTCTCTGCCTTTTTTGTCCTTTATCATGCCCATCTTTGCACAAAACGTTCCCTTGATATCTCCAATTTTCTTGAAGAGATCTCTAGTCCTCCCCATTCTGTTGTTTTCCTCGATTTCCTTGCATTGTTCATTTATCTCTCCTTGCTATTCTCTGGAAATCTGCATTCAGTTGTTTATATCTTTCCCTTTCACCCTTGCTTTTTGCATTCCTTCTTTCCACAGCTATTTGTAAAGCCTCATCTGACAGCCACTTTGCTTTCTTGCATTTAATTTGTTGCGAAAAGTTTCATGGCCAGCAGTTACTCCAAAATGTCTCGGATATACGGGTAAGGACACCATGTCAACGGCAAAAAAAGTCTCTTTGAAGTTCAAACGAACCTACAAACCGGGCGCGGGTTTCCTCTATAGGCAGCCGCGCACGGGCAGAAACATTAAAATCCAAAGAAGAGTAGCACCCCAACGTTTCGTTCCGTAATCTGCTCGGAACCTATTCATGGGAGATATACGATCAAGATGTTATAGCTGACTGTTCGCTTTCAGGCTTTATTTTTAAATGGCAAAAGCGCGGGAAACTGCTCTCTTGCAACAGACGGAAGTAACCTATTGACCTAGATCTGTCAACAGAGTAGCGCCGCTTCCTCCCGTTTTACTTTCATCCTGTTGTGACTTACGGATGATCGGCAACCAAATCTTGTTTGTGAATACCAGATCCTGTTGCCTGTTCATAAGCCCCCCTTGAATGTTTTTGCTGATCTCTAACGATTCCAGATGTCGGAGGATCTTGAAGTTATCTTCTTTTTGCAGGCATTTAGTATCTTCAAATCGGATCCTGTGTCCTGTGGACAACGCATGTTCGGCGACAGATGACTGTTCTGGGTGCAGGAGCCTCACCGATCGTTCGTGTTCCTTCAGCCTTGTTTTTATAGCCCTGCACGTCATTCCGATATACTGTTTATGGCATTCACAAGGAATTGAATAAATACCGGCATTTGACAGTTCTGGTCTTTTTTCCTTGGGATTCCCCACTGCTTGTTGTACTTTCATCGTTGGTTTAAAAATAGTTTTTATGTTTCCTTGTTGTAAAATACGCGCTAAAGGGACAACAGATAAAATAGCGCGTATTTTACAACAAAAGAGATCAGCAAAAACATTCAAGGGGGGCTTATGAACAGGCAACAGGATCTGGTATTCACAAACAAGATTTGGTTGCCGATCATCCGTAAGTCACAACAGGATGAAAGTAAAACGGGAGGAAGCGGCGCTACTCTGTTGACAGATCTAGGTCAATAGGTTACTTCCGTCTGTTGCAAGAGAGCAGTTTCCCGCGCTTTTGCCATTTAAAAATAAAGCCTGAAAGCGAACAGTCAGCTATACCATCTTGATCGTATATCTCCCATGAATAGGTTCCGAGCAGATTACGGAACGAAACGTTGGGGTGCTACTCTTCTTTGGATTTTAATGTTTCTGCCCGTGCGCGGCTGCCTATATAGGAAACCCGCGCCCGGTTTGTAGGTTCGTTTGAACTTCAAAGAGACTTTTTTTGCCGTTGACATGGTGTCCTTACCCGTATATCCGAGACATTTTGGAGTTTCTTGCATTTCTTTTTCTTTGGGATGGTTTTAGTTGCTGCCTCCTGTACAATGTTACGAACTTCCGTCCATAGTTCTTCAGGCACTCTGTCTACCAGGTCTAATGCCCTAAATCTATTCTTCACCTCCACTGTATACTCATAAGGGATATGATTTAGGTCATATCTGACTGGTCTAGTGGTGTTCCCTACATTCTTCAGTTTAAGCCTGAATTTTGCAATAAGAAGCTCATGATCTGAGCCACAGTCAGCTCCAGGTCTTGTTTTTACTGATTGTATAGAGCTTCTCCATCTTTGGCTGCAAAGCACATAATCTATCTGGTTTCGATATTGACCATCTGGTGATGTCCATGTGTAGAGTTGCCTCTTGTGTTGTTGGAAAAGAGTGTTTGCTATGACCAGCGTGTTCTCTTGACAGAACTCCGTTAGCCTTTGCCCTGCTTCATTTTGCGCTCCAAGGCCAAACTTGCCTGTTGTTCCGTTTATTTCTTGATTTCCGACTTTAGCATTCCAGTCTCCTATGATGTAAAGGACATCTTTTTTGGGTGCTAGTTCTAGAAGGTGTTGCAGGTCTTCATAGAACCGGTCAACTTCATCTTCTTCGGCATCAGTGGTTGGGGCATACACTTGGATTACTGTAATGTTGAATGGTTTGCCTTGGATTCGAACTGAAATCATTCTGTCGTTTTTGAGGTTGCACCCCAGTACTGCCTTTCCCACTCTTTTATTGACTATGAGGGCTACTCCATTTCTTCTAAGGGATTCATGCCCACAGTAGTAGATATGATGGTCACCTGACGTAAATTCGCCCATGCCCGTCCATTTTAGTTCGCTGATTTCCAAGATGTCAATGTTCAATCTTATCATCTCATTTTTGACCACATCCAGCTTGCCTTGATTCATAGACCTCACATTCCATGTTCCTAAGCAGTATTGCTCCTTGCAGCATTGGATTTTCCTTTCAACCTCAGACACATCCACAGCTGAACGTCCTATTGGCTTTAGCCCAGCCGCTTCATCCTTTCTGGGGCTATTTGGAATAGTCCTCTGCTCTTCCTCAGTAGCATATTGGACACCTTCCGACCTGAGGGTCTCATCTTCCGGCGTCATATCTTTTAGCCTTTTGGTACTGTTCATGGGATTTTCTTGGCAGGGTTACTGGAGTGGGTTGCCATTTCCTTCTCCAGTGGATCACTTTTAGTCAGAACTCTCCGCTATGACCTGTCCGTCTTGGGTGGCCCTGCACGGCATAGCTCATGGCTTCATTGAGTTACGCAAGCCCCTTCGCCACGACAAGGCAATGATCCATGAAGGAGAGGAAGGATTCTAGCCCAGACGAATACCTGACACTTTACTGTTCTACGTGTCCCAGTTTTTGTTTGTATGGACAGGCCCGTGGCAGCCCCGCATTCTGAAGAGAGCATTAAGCAGAAACGTAGGGCTAAACCACACATACGGGGACCCGCCTCATGAAAAACGCACGAAAAGACCAAACGTTAAGACAAAACGCGCACGCAAAGGGCTAGTGTGAATCACTAATTACATGTTTTGGTTTTTGGTAAAAAGAGCTCAGACTGAGGCACGCGATCCGAAGCAAAACCGCGGCGTGGAAAGGGGGGCACGGGGCCCCTTAATGCTTTGCTCCCCCCGTGTGGTTCTGATCCAGATCGCGCTCCATTTACAGTAGGAAAAAAAAAGCTTCCGCTGTTGTCCTACTGTAAATAGCGCACCACAAGCCCAGCTATCAGTGCATGAAATGAAAGCGAAGCGACGCGAGGGGACTGGTAAACATTGAAGAACGTGAGCCACCAGTGAAGGGTTCCCTATCTGGCTCGTAGCATTGCAAACCGCAGCTAGAACTTTTCACAATCTCTTTGGCATGGCACGACTGAAGAACGAACGGCTTCGGCTCCTGCTGGCCCGTCTCGAGCTGCAGATCGAGCGCTGCCGGCTGCCTTCGCCCGGCGACTCACCCACCGAAGATGGCCGCTGAAGCGAGCGGCAAAAGGCCGGCTTTCCCCTCCCCAAAGATAGAGAAACCTCCCTTCTGGCAACCGCACCGCTTTAAAAAATAATAATAAAAAACACCCACCCTCCCTCCCTCTAGTTGAGGAGGCGGCGTGTCGGATTAGAACGCCGCCGACTTTTTTTCCCTCTTTTTGCAACTGGCAACGCCGGCTGGCCAATCAGCGCGCGAGCCGGCTCGGGGCAACATTCCATTTCGGAATGTTGATACAGCGAGCGAGCCAATGGCGTGCGGCGAAGTGGGGGGAGCAGAGAGAATGTATCTTTTTTTTCCCTCAACCCGGCTCTCTCCTGGACGAGCCCCGAGAGGGGCGGGGGAAGCAGCCGCTGCCAGCGCGGGCAAGCTTCAGGGAAGGGGGGCGTGGTCCGGGGGAGCCGCTTGCTGGAGGGAAAGTCTGGGAAGCAGCGCGGGGGCTTCGCCCTGCACGGCTTCTGCCATCCCCGTCATCGGGGAAGGGGGCTTCCTGCACCCCCATCCTCCTAGATTTACGAACCCCGACCATGAATCCCAAGCCGCGTCTTTTCAAACGATCGGCCTCCCCCGGTGGCAGGATCTGCTCCCCACCGCCCGGCTTGACGTCAGCGGGACCCTGTTGCTGCCGCCCTGACAGCAGCCCCCCAGCAGCCGGCTTGTACTGCGGGGTGATCTCCGCCTGCAAGCCGTCCTCCGTCTCCTCCACCGCCGCCAGTAACGCCGTTTACACGGTGCTCGTGGAAGACGCTTCGCTCCGGAGAAGAACCAGGCGCCGGAGCTGCGAGGACGGCGCCGGCACTAAAGGCAGGCTTCAGCTTTTGCAAAAGGTACCGCTCCCCCCCCCAAAAGGGTTGCGGGGGGGCAGCAACTTGGCGTGTCCTCCCCCTTCTCCAGCTCTCTGCCGGCCTTTGCCGCGCTGTCGGATCTGCAGGAGGCGAGCGGGTGGGTGTGTCCCACCACCATGGCCTACAGCAGCAGGGACTCCGAGGGAGTGTTTTTTTCCGGGGGGCGGAAGGAAAGAGGCAGTAAGTTGCCATGGGGGGGGGGGAGACGAACTGAAGAAGGCCGAGTGGCTTCCCTGGAGATCCGAGTCTTTGCGGGGTGGGTTTTTGGGAGCGTGGGGAAGGAAGGGGGGTTGCGCTGGAACACGAGGGGAGAGTAAGGGCCAGGGAGTTGTGGAGGGATACGATTTTTATATGGAGATCAGAAAAAGCTTCTACGAGCGGCACCGGCGGGGGGGGGGGGCGAGGACCATATTTGCAAAGAAGGTGGTGTTGGAAGAGGAGCACCCATATATGGCACTTCAGAATCGGGAGCGGGGTGATTATAAAGGGAAGGCTGGAGGGACCCCTGCAGGAAGCACCCAAGAAGGGCCACAGCTGGATAGAAGTCCAACGGATGGAGCGGAATTTTTGCGGGGAGGAGAGAGAAGCCCCCTTTTGCCTGATGCATGGGGGGCGGGGGCGGCGCACACTTCCATAGTGTCTGCTTAAGTTTGACAGAAGGGCGAGTGGAGTCGAGCGGGGCAGCGAGAGCTTCAGCATATCTTATTATTCTGAAATAAAGCCTCGCTGCCTTCAGTAGGACTTTACTCTCCGAAATATCAGCACAGTTGCAGCATAAGCGTTCCTGGATCTGGCAGTGGTGGAGGCGGCACCAGTTGCTTGGACTGGAGCGAAATGCAGTTTTGAGTCTCCGCCCCGGTGCGTTTGCAAAGCGGGAGAGTGCTTTCTGCAGCCGTGCTCGCCTTTGGTGCCCCGCCTCAGGGGCTGGCTGTCGAGGGCTAGAGGTCGCCGGCTTGTAAAGGGTTTCTTTTGAAGCTGCAGGGGGAAAGAAAAGTTCTTTTCTCGCTGGCGAAAAGATGGCGCCGCTCGATGTCTGCTTTTGCTGCGCTGCAAAGTTTTGATCGAGGGGAGGGAATTAAATGGGGCCGAAAAGCGGAGCCGCCTCTTGCCCGAGCCCATCGCCGCCCCGCCCCGAGATCTCCACCCCTGCACGGCAGGGCGCGCGCTGCTAGAGGGGACGGGCAGAACAGGCCCTCGGAGGGGGGGGGGCGGAGGATCTGCCCGCCTAGGGGGTGGGATCTGCGTACAGGATTTATGAGAGGAGTGCTGCTCCTCCTTGCCTTCGGAGATCATAGCAGCGGGAATGGATCACACCACACGTGCTTGGGGCGGGGCACCGCCGGAGTGGAGTTAGTACACAGGGCGTCTGAAACGGGATGGAGGGGAAGTCAGGCAGTGGCAGTAGCAGGGCTTTTTATGACTTCTGGGACGCTTCCCAAACTTTCCACCTGAGGCGGCTTCCAACTTTTTTTTCTGGACTAGAATTGGAGCACGCTTCACTCATGCACTCGGCGAAAGGTAACGTTTCAGATAAAAATAGTGTCCTGCCAGAACAATCGGGCGTCCTTCTGCAACTGTGTGATGATAGCCCACTGCCCAGTTAATGTCGCTTCCTGTTGCCCACGCAAGGGGGGCTAAGGGGGAGACGGGGCTCTCGGGAGGATTGCTTGGCAGACCAGCTGCATCGGGGAGCTTCCTGCCTCCTTGTGTCCAGGCTCCCTTTCCTTTGCCCGCGCTCTCCTGCCTTGAGGCTGCCCAAGACAACCATCTAGAACAGGGCGTTTGGGATGAGTCCCGGGAGGCCCCTCCCCACTGTGGAGGGCATAGAGCTGGAGGCTCATCCTGCACCCCGGCTTAACTTTCCAAGGCCCGGTCTACAGGCCCCGGTGTACAGTCTGACTGGGAAGAATTGCTGTCTTGGTCAAACTGTTGTTGTTGTTCAGTCGTTAAGTCGCGTCCGACCCTTCGTGATCCCATGAACCATATCCCGCCAGGCCTTCCTGTCCTCCACTATCTTCCTGAGTTCGCTCATTTTCATGTTTGTTGCATCGGTGATGCTGTCTAACCATCTCATCCTTGGCCTTCCCCTTCTCCTTTTGCCTTCAATCTTTCCCAGCATCAGAGTCTTCTCCAGAGAGTCCTCTCTTCGCATTAGGTGTCCAAAATATTTGAGCTTCAGCCTCAGTACCTGTCCTTCCAGGGAACAGTCAGGGTCGATTTCATTTAGGATTGACTGATTTGATCTCCTAGCAGTCCAAGGGACTCTCAGGAGTCTTCTCCAGCACCACAGTTCAAAAGCGCTCAGCCTTCCTTATGGTCCAACTCTCGCAACCATACATTGCTACGGGAACACCATCGCCCTGACTATACGAACTTTTGTTGGCATGGTGATATCTCTGCTTTTTATTATGCTGTCTAAGTTTGCCATAGCTTTCCTTCCAAGGAGTAAGTGTCTTTTAATTTCATGGCTGCTGTCTCCGTCTGCAGTGATCTTGGAACCCAAAAAAGTAAAATCTGTTACTGCTTCCATTTCTGCCCCTTCTATTTGCCAGGAATTGATGGGACCAGATGCCATGATCTTTGTTTTATTAATGTTGAGTTTCAAGCCAACTTTTGCACTCTCCTCTTTTACCCTCATCACGAGGCTCTTCACTTTCTGCCATTAGGGTGGTATCGTCTGCATATCTGAGGTTGTTGATGTTTCTCCCGGCAATCTTGATTCCGGCTTGCGATTCATTCAGCCCTGCATTTCTCATAACGTACTCTGCATATAAGTTAAATAGGCAGGGTGACAATATACAGCCTTGCCATACTCCCTTCCCAATTTTGAACCAGTCGATTGTTCCATGGCCGGTCCGAACTGTTGCTTCTTGACCTGTATACAGGTTTCTCAGGAGACAGGTATGGTGGTCTGGTACCCCCCATCTCTTTAAGAATTTGCCACAGTTTGTTGTGATCCACACAATCAAAGGCTTTTGCGTAGTCAATGAAGCAGAAGTAGGTGTGTTTTTTTTTTTGAACTCTCGTGCTTTCTCCATGATCCAGCGCATGTTGGCAATTTGATCTCTAGTTCCTCTGCCTCTTCGAAACCCAGCTTGTACGTCCGGTAGTTCTCGGTCCACATACTGCTGAAGCCTAGCTTGTAGGGTTTTGAGCATAACCTTGCTAGCATGTGAAGTGAGTGCAATTGTGCGATAGTTTGAACACTCATTGGCACTGCCCTTCTTTGGAATTGGAACGTAAACTGACCTTTTCCAATCCTTTGGCCACTGCTGAGTTTTCCAAATTTGTTGGCATATTGAGTGCAGCACTTTCACAGCATCATCATATAGGATTTTAAGTAGCTCAGCTGGGATATTATCATCTCCACTAGCTTTGTTGTTAGTGATGCTACCTAAGGCCCACTTGACTTCACTCTCTAGGATGTCCGGCTCTGGGTCAGTGACCACACCAGCGTGGTCATCAGGAACATTAAGATCTTTCTTGTATAGTTCTTCTGTGTATTCTTGCCATCTCTTCTTAATCTCTTTTGACCTATTAAAAAAAGAAGGGGGGGTGAAAGCTGAGGAGCCGTGTTGCTTCAAGGGCCCTCTGGCAGAATAGAAGGGCATCCCCTTAAATACAGGCTTGGCATCCCTTCTGGTCGCTTTCCTGGTGTGTAGGGTTCTCCCCCCCCTCCCAAGTGTGTGTGTGTGTGTGTGTGTGTGTGTGTGTGTGTGTGTGTGTGTGTGTAAACGGCTGCAAAGAAGCAGGTGCAACGCGCCAGGCTGCATTAACAGAGGTCGGATCTCAAGAAGTAGCGGTTGTGCTCTGTTGAGTCTGTTCGGCACTAGTCAGACCCCCCCCCCCCTGGAATACTGCGTCCAGCTCTGGGTATTACATTTTAAGAAGGACATTGATAAGCTATAGCGGGTTTAGAGGAGGGCAGCTAAAATGGTAAGGGGTCTGGAAACCAAGTCCCATGCGGGACAAGAGCTTTAGTATGTTTCGCCTGGAGAAGAAAGGACTAGGGAAGAAGTTGTCTTCAAGTGCTGTACCTGAAGGGCCGTCGCATGTCAGAATGGGGGGGGGGGTTGCTTTTGTGGTTCCTGAGGGCAGAGCTAGAACCTGCCCTCGGGTTCTGCCCCTTGTAGGGCTGAAACTACAGGGAAGTAGTGAGGCTGGATATGAGGAAGACAGTAAGCGTTGACTGGCTCTGGAGCAGTCTGCTTGTGCAGTAGTGGGTTCTCCCTAATTGGAGGTGTTCAGACGGCCACCTGTCACCTAGACAGCCACCTGTCAGGGATGCTGTAGTCACCTGTGCTGAGTAGGGAGCTGGACTAGATGGCCTCCTAGACCCTTTCCAACTCTGACATTCTATGATTCAGTCAAAAAGCATATGATCCAAATCAGGGCCAAGCAAAATTAGGGTCATTAAGAGACGGGCTTCAGAGGAATCATCTTTTGGTTAAAACACTCCTGTAGGGACCGGCCCAATCCAACTCAGATGGTTTTGTGTGTGTTTCACCCTTTATCCCTGTGCTGTTTTCCTGCCGAAAATCACCCACCCAAAGTGGCTGTTTATGCCAAATAGTTGCTTTTGGGAGGCAATTTTTGGCAGTAAATGGTGAATTGGGAAAGTGTTTAAAGCTCCTTCCCCCACCCTGCTGTCCCAGTCTGGATCAGGCCCCCTGCAGTTGCTCTTGGACGAGGAGGAGGGGGCACGTCCTGTTTTAAGCCCCTCTCTACAGGGCAGGCTTCATGGACAGTGTCGTCCTGCCGTTGCTGTCTTCGGGGGAGCCTCTCCTCCGAGCATCCCTTTCCGAGGTGATGGCAAATGGGGAAGCAAGACTGATGGTTAGGGGGATGATGCTGTAACAGAGGCAGCAAGCCGAGATGATGGGCTGGGGTGTGTGAGTAGGCCTGTGTTTGGGGTGGGCTTGGTGTCTTGGAAACTGGCCAGATCCTGCAAGACTTTCTCTCGTTGGAACAGAATTTAATGTCTTAGAATAAGCAAGTTTAAGCAGGACATTTTCATGCTTTTATTGTGGTATTTTGTTGTGCAATAACAAATTTATTTAACAGTGTTAACCCACTCTGAGCCCTCATAGTTAGGATGAGTTACACATTGTGAAGCATTTCTGAGAATTTTGCCATCTCAGCTGAAGCCAGACGAGTGAGAAGGAGAAGGGAGAGACGGATCAGGGTTCTGATTTATGGGAGGCTGTGCGATGCCTTGTTTGTTGGGAGGGTGGCATTCGTTGTGGGGAAGATTTTTTTTTTTTGCAGAGATTGCAAATAGAACAGTCTGGAATAAGGCTTCGGCAGGAGGAAGGTAGCTGTTGGAGAGGGGTCTCGTAGAGAAGACGGACTCTTTTTTTGTGGATGATCTTAAAAGTTATTGTGGGAGAAGATGGAATGGGACACTTTTTCAGGTGGTCTGGATTTCTGGCTCTGGTTGGAAAAGGGCTACAGAACAGTACACACTTGTTGTTGTTTGTCCATGTGAATGAAGTATTGAGTGCATCAGTCAAGCAGAAGCAGTGTTGCCTTTGGAGTGCTGTTGTGTGTCGGTCAGTTTTCATCCCTGAGACACAAGGTTGGTCCTGAGCTTCTAGTTTGGAAGGATTGGTGAGGGAGGGGGGAGAAGAGGAGCCGGTTGCTCTCTTGAAGGCCTGCCTTTTGGCCCCTGGAAGTCGTGTTCAGGGCCCTTCTGCCTTGAGAAATTCAGCAGGTTTGCAAACTTTCTTCACAACCATAGTAACTAGAAATTAGATGTGTATGTTTGAAACTGAGGATGCCAACTTAAAGGCTGCTGAGCTTGGTGGTGTGTATGGCAGCTGCATGGGTGGGCAATACTGCTTTGCTCGGAATTGTGGAATCAGTGTTGAGTGAAGCCCCGGTACACATACAGTGGCAGGAACCCCCTGGACTCCAGTAGGTGCCTGTCCTGCCTTCCTCTCCCTTCTTGAAGCCTTCCGGTGATCCTTTCGCTCTTGTAGCATTTATTTATTTATTTTTCACATTTTTATACCGCCCTTCCTCCAAGGAGCTCAGAGTGGTGTACATATTTCCTCCCCTCCTTTTTGTCCTCACAACAACCCTGTGAGGTAGGTGGGGCTGAGAGATAGTGACTGGTCCAAGGTCACCCAGGAAGCTTCGTGGCTGAGCAGGGATTTGAACCTGGATCTTCCAGGTCTAAGTCCGACTCCCACACCACTACACCATCCTGGCATTGAGTGCGCACCAACTAGAAGGGTGGTTTGGGCTGGAGGATCGCAGCTGAGTTGTGCCACAGGGTTCCAACATCGTGCCATTTATCAGTAACTTGCAGTGTTGAGAGAGTAAAGAGGGCAGGAAGACAGGAATTGAGGGCTGGAAGTGGAGGACGGCGGGGGGGGGGCAGGATTGCTGCTCTTGGCCGCCAAGAGAAGAACATCTTCCAGCAAAAAGGCTGGCTGGCTGTTTCCCAAGGGACAGGAAATTGGCACCAGGCTTCTTGGCCAATCAAGAGACTAGACGAGGGCCCATCAGAATCTAAGAAATAAGCAAGAACTGTAAAACAGAGGAGTTTGGAAAGACACTTCACTGTCTGAATCCCTGGAGAGCCGCTGTGAGTTAGTGTAGACCAGGGGTCGGCAACCTTCTTGGGCAAAGGGACCGGATGTTCTGCAATGACATCATCGGAGAACTTCTGGGTTGCCGAGACTCCCAGCCTGGGCAGGCTGCTATGCCATGCCCTGTCTGGCACACGGAAAATTGGGCAGGAGGCTGAGCTCCACGTAGGTTGGATGACTTTGGGTGGTGGGCTGGATCTAGCCTGCGGGCCGTAGGCTGCTAACCCCTGGTGTGTCCAATACCGAGCTAGATGGATCAGTATTCTGACGGGATAAGGCCACTTCATACGCCCCATATTTTACATTGCAAAACAAACAAATTCATGCTGTTTGACTTTCATTCTCCCCATTTTCTGTGTTGTTGTTTTTTTAATTTAAGGAGATGCCAGGAATTAAATCTGGAGCCTCTCTTATAGCAGTGCCGCTGTCTCCCAAATACCGGCAAGTCTCCTGTGCATTTACTAGCTGAATGTAACAAAAAGAAATTCAGCAGGTGAAGTCTTCTCTATCATGCTAGGAAGGAAATGCTTCACTGGTTGAATTTCTGCCTTACACAGCTATTAAGGCATTAGAAGCCCTCTGGGGAAAGCGGCAGTCATATTTGCTGGAATCATAGCCTGGCTGAGAGGCAAATGCCTTCTGCCCTTGGTCTGGAGGAACTGTATTTGACTCTCATGGGTCAGATCAGTCTCAGATCAGTCTATCTGGCATGTATACAGTATGTTTGTTTGTGCTGCGTGGTGGTTTTGAGCTGCTACAACTCAGGACTCCATTACTGCTGTGACTTAATCCAGGCCCAATCTCTTATTCTTGCTTCTGCAGAGCAGAGAGCAGACTGTCGCAGGTTCTGCTCAGAATACCATAACTCTTTTCCAGTTTGCTTCCTGTTTTTAAGAAAAAGCAAAAGTGGGGTGGTTTTATGGTTTTGAATAGAATTATGAGCTAGGGGGAAAAAAAGAGATAATATTATGTGCTTTGTTCAGCTGACGGTGGTCTGACTTAGTTTTTTTTTCTCCCCCAGCCTCTTTTGGCACATGGCCAGCAAGGAGTTCTCTTCAGCTCAGGCCTCCCTGGGAGATTAGTAATAAGAATATTTATATACCTTATTACTCTTTAACAAAAAAGACGTTCATGGTGAAAATTCAGTGAGCTGGGGGCAGGGAGGTAGAAATCTGTCGGAGTGGTACATGGATCTGTGAGCCACCAGCTTTCCGGATTGTGATTTGCCTGGTTGGTCTGTGCAAAAGAACCTAAAGGTGACTGAGCTGAAGTCAGCCTGAGGTCAGAGTATTGAACAGGACCAGGAAAAGTCCAGCTACAGATTCCGGCTCTGCCCTGCAGTTCCCTCTGTGACCCTGAGCTAACCCACAGGGTTGTTGTGAGGATCCAAAGAAGAGAAGGAGCTTCGTAGGCATGGTGGGATAGAAATGTGCAAATGAAAAGCCATAGTGCACTCTCAGATGGTTTGCCTACTTAAGTTGTCTTCTAACTCCCTTTGGCTGCGAACTGTAGTCTGCAGGGCTCCTACTTGTTGCAAGTTGTGCTGTAAGGATCCTCCATGCTAGGGCATGCTTATCAGCCTGAAAGGGCTTTGCTGGCTTGGGAGAGCCTAGATGTGGGTTGCAATAGGCTAGCTACCTGTTCGACTGCACCTGCTCTGTTTATCTAAGATAAAGGCAGAGACTCCTGAGCTTTGAGATCAGAGCCAAGCCTTTCCTGTCTGTTCAGGTACATGGCGGAAGTGTTCAGGGGAAGAAGAACTGGCGGTGATATCCCAAGAAAATCTCCCTTTTACGCAAGGCTGGGGACAAAGGTGGACATCTTGTCACAAACAGCTGCGGTTTTTTGCAGTGCAGGAACAGGAGTTCATGTGCCAAAATGAACGGGCAGTGAATCTCAAATGACCAGTGTATTGAAGCAATCTCTCCCTAACCCCGTGCGCTGTAACATTGGCCTGTGGAACTCACTGCCACTTGGCAATGTGGTGGCATGTCATTTTATGGCTACCACTTACTGGCTTTTAATTACCCACACGTAGCATTTAAGTTCTTCTGTCTTCTTCCAGAGCCCCACTCACTGCAATGGGAAGACCTTTCTGGGGGAAGCTGAACTGATCAACGGCCAGCCAAGACATACCTTGGATCCCTTGGTGCTGAAGCAGCCAGAAGAAGAAGCGGTCGCACTGCGACTCCTTGACCAGGGCCCCCTGCACCATTCGGCCTACATCCCGGTGCCCAGGCAAAGGTACGGCCAGTTGCTGGGGGTGGGGAATCGGGTGAGCAGGCTGTGTGCTGGGGCTGGGGCTTGGCAATACCTAGTTGCACCTGGAAAAGAGAAAAATACTGTACATGGTGACTTCCATTGTTGTTGGGAAGCCTTTGGACTAGGTCAGTTCTTTGGCCTTGGCTGCAGGAGATTTCCCTAAGAACTAATTCTGGACATCCTGTATTAGCGCCTTTGCACCAGCTGCCTGCTAGTTGCTCTTATTCCTCCAGACGTTTTCTCATTTGCAGCTTAACCCCTGAAGTGCCAATACACAGTGTGATGCGCCACAAGCCAGCGGTCAAAGATTCCTTTACAGGAGAGAGTCGTGTCCATATCCCCATACACATGTCTCCGCAATGTACTCATAGGGTTTGAAATTGGGTTCTTCTGCATAATAAATATATGCTCTACTATGGGCTAGAGCCCTTCTCTGTTTAAATACAAAGCTCCATCAGACCAGTGATTCATCAAGCCCAGTTAATACCGCCTGCTCCAAATAGCTGCTGCTCTACAAGGTCTCAGGCAGCAAACGTTCCCAACACCCTACAACCTGGAACTCTTTGGAACTGGAGGTTCCAAGGCTTGACCTGGGCCTGCTGTCCGTCAACTACAGCCCCTTCCTGTGCCACTGGATTGTGATTTGCCTGGTTGGTCTGTGCAAAAGAACCTAAAAGTGACTGAGCTGAAGTCAGTCAGGTGGTCGGAGTATTGAAAGGACCAGGTAATGTCCTCCATCTACAGATTCCGGCTCTGCCCTGCACTCCCGGGGGGGGGGGGGGAGAGAAAGCGGGATAGAAATTTAATAAATAATATTCCCAGATTTTGCAACAAGGCACCAAAGGCCTTCAAACAGCAGATAATGCTGGGAAGAGAACCCTTGAACAAATGAGACCAAAGTCCCATCAAGTCCGACACCCAAGCAAGGCACTCGAAGGGAAGGCCAGAGCAGGGCTTGAAGGCCCCCCCCCAAAAACAACAACAACAACAACCCGGCTGCTTCTCAGCAGGCTGCCTCTGTGCCCGGAAGTTATGGCAGCCACGGAGGACCTGGTCTCCCTGAACTTGAGAAGGGAGGGGGGGTGTCAGACAAGCCGTCTCAGGTAGTGGCCGTTGCCACATCTTATAGCAGTGAGTTCCCCAGGCTGTGTGAAGAAGTCCTTCCTTTTGTCTACTGTAAATCTTGCTGGATGACGCAGCCTGGTTCTGGTACAGGTGGGTTACCCCTTTTCTGGACTATTGTATAAAATCCAGACTATTCCAAAATCCAGACATTTTTGGGGCTATGACTTCTTTAAAAACACTTTTTCCAGCACCTGGCTAGCATAGCACAAGGCATGCTGGGGCACAAAATTATTTAAAAATATTGTATAAAATTACTTTCAGGTTACATGTACAAGGTGTATACGAGACATAAATGAATTTTGTGTTTAGACTTGGGTCCCATCCCCAATATATCTCATTATATTTATGCAAATATTCCAAAATCTAGACAAATCCGAAATCCAGACAATGTCCCGTCCCAAGCAGTCCGGATAAGGGATACTCAATCTGTATTACGAGAGGGGGAGAAAACCTCCTTTCAAACCCACTTTCTCCATTCTACTCGCCCTTTAGAAGCCTCTCTAATATAAGAGGCTGACTTATACCGAATTACAGCAATGGTCCATCTTCCTCAACATCCACAGCCATTCCCAAGGTCTCCCCCAGGCGTGTTACTGGGGAGCCTTTAACTAGAGAACCTAGGGACTGAACGGGGGGGGGGGAGGCTTGTGCTACAGCTCACTCGGTACAACACTCAACAGCACTGAACAGAGGTCCACACAGAATCATCGCAGCAGCTGTAGCTGGGGCCCAGGCCCAGGCCCAGGCCCAGGCCGATTGAGGTTTAGCGGAAGAGACGGGAGCTGAAAGTACAGTAAATGAAATGAACTAATGCTAGTTTACTGAGGGGGTTGTTTACATTGCGGGGGGGGGGGGGAAGCAGTAGTATCCAGGTAGACAGTAGAAAACACAATGGTTTTGCAATTGACCAGGCAGAGGAAATGCAGCCCCTATGCTCTTCAGTTGACCAGAGCTGCTACAGAGAGGAGGAAGAAGGAGGCAGACGGATGGATCTGGACAGAAATCCGGAAAGAGAGAATAGTACAACTAAGCGCGATACCCGATTGGTGCATCACTGAGGATGCTGAGCTGGAGGGCGTGTGGGAGGACTCGGAGCCTTACGGATCGAGATGTCAGGATGGCTTTGGCCAGCTGGACCCAGCCGGATACAGTCTGAAAGTGGATGAAGGTGCATGAGGGTGGCGTAGGCCAGGCCAGGGCACGGCAATCGGCCGGCTTCTGGAGGTTTCTTTAACACGGTGCAGTTGAAACTTCACTTAAGCAAGCGCAGGGGACGTCACTCAAGTGCAGGGTGAAGCAGGAATCCGAAATGGGGCTCCCGAACCCAGGCATAGTCTTTTGAAAGTGTGTTGGAGGTGAGTCCTGATTGACTCAGGGGGTCGCGCCTGTATTGGAAAATGCGGAAAGACTTCCCCCGAGGAGATAGGGTGTGGTGTTAGCAGTGGTTCCTCATAGGCCTAGAGTATAAGGGGTTAAAACCCAGGCTTCAACATCAGGCAGGCTACTCGGGTGCAGCCACTAGAGGTCATCGGGTATAAAAGCAGCACCTGGAGGAAGGAAGAGTGTGGGTTGCAGTAAGGAGAAAGCTTTGGAGGAGAAAGACTGGCTTATGGACTTAACTCTGACTGACTTCTGGACTGGCTTGAGGAACCTGCTTTGGCTTTGAATGTGGACTGGCTTGAGAACCCTGACTGGCTTGGACTGGCTTTTGGACTTTGATGTTTGGACTTAAACTGCTAAACCTGTGAATGTAAAAAGGGGAGCTAATCAGCCCAGAGCGGGACTAGGCCTCTTAAAGGGACCAGACCAGGGATTTTCTGGGACAGCGCCACCTCTTCCAAGAATAGAATTTTAGTCTCGCTGTGGTACCTGTTTTGAGAACCTTCCAAGTTCCTGTTTGGCTCCGTTTACCAGAATACTGGGTGAGAAGAGACAGATGGATATCTAGAGCATGGTAAGAACATTGATTGCTGCAGCCGTTGGAGCAAAGAGAGGATGTGGCAATATTGGGTCCCACATGGGTGGAGTCATCCCACGGCTCAGTCTTGTCCGAGCAGACCTATGCAGATTGGATGGCAGGATGTTCTGGTGGTCATGCCATGCCTCTTGGGTCCAGCCAGGGCATCAACATAGGCTGCAGCTGTATTTGGAAAATGCCACCCTCCCTGTCGCTGTTCGTGGGAGGAGGCGGGCAGGAAGAAACAGGAAAAGGAAAAATGACTTTTTAACCATGCCTGGGCTACATGTCTTTAATGCCCAAAGAGCCTCTGTCTTGTGCCCCACTGAAAATAGAGGAGTTCTGCAATACTGGCCTCTCTAGTTGGAGGGCTCTTGGGGAGTAGAACTGGTGGGCAAAAGACCCTGCTTTAGGCCTTCAAGAGCTGCCACCTGCCTGGCTCCGTGTCCTGCCATTGGTGGAAGGGTGGGTTTCTGGGAATGGGCCATTTCGGTGCCTGGACTCTGAACTCCCACCCAGGGGCTCCCATTCGGCCCCTACCTTGCAGGCTTCCCAGCATTCCGTTGCCATTGTTTTAGTTCATTGGTTAGATTAGAGCAGTGGTTGGATTGGAGCAGTGGTTCCTTTGGATTAATTAGGTGGTGGTTTGGGCTGTGTTTGCTGTTTAGTGGGTTGTTTAGCTGTATAGATTTTGTGCTGGGTTTTGTCTTTTTTTTGTGAGTTTTTTCATTTTGTGTTGTACACAACATTGAAGGCCTCTTGTTGGCCAAACAGCATATAAATAAAACTGTAGACAGTACTGGGCTAGAAAGACCAGTGGTCTAAGGTGGTAGAAGGTAGCGGCATATTTTTGTCTCCAAGGCATGTCAGTGTCCCGGAGCGCTTGCTTCCCCCCCCCCTTTCTGTAAACAAATGAGTGTGCACGGAGGGGCAAATGTGGACGGAATTGTGATGGACGGTTAGGGGGACCTCAGCAGTGGCTGTGCCAATTGGCCTCTTCCCCCCCCCCCCCCGTCTGTGCTGTTTGCCGTGGGAGAAAACGAGTCCCATTGGAACCAATGTAGCTTTTTTCCTGGTGCAAATAGCACATGATATTGGGGGCTGCAGTGGAGGGGGGTAGGTTTAAAGTCTCTCTACCCCTGCCATGGTCCCAGTCCAAATTTGGAGGGTGGGGTGTGTTCCTGCCTGTGCTATTTACAGGGAGGGGAGGGGGAAGGCAAGCCTGCCAGAGCTAGTGGTGGGATTAAAGTCACTTTGCTTTGGCCCTTAATCTCCTGGTTTTGGCTCCTGAATGGGTTGGCAGCTGCTGACTTGCAGCGGGTTTAGTCCCTGCAGCTGGCACATGCTGACTGTGCCTAGTGGTGCTCTTGTGAGCTGCCCTGAGCCGAGAATGTGGCACACTGGCAAGCCACGTCACTCTCTGCCGGGGAAGCACCAGGCTAAAAATAAGCCCTAAACCGGGAGGCAATTATGCATGTTTAATCTTCTTAGATTACAGCGGAGAGCTGCTGGCTGTTTGGTGTGCCTGTCTGCCTGGTCTGAAAGCAGCAGGAAGTGGGTTCCTCTGCCCCGGGAGAATGCCCTGAATGAAGGCCGCCGTGGGCAGAGCACCACCTGGTGAGAAGGTGACCGAGAGTGGACCCTTGTTTTGCCCCAGGGAATCTCTCTTGCGCACACACACAGCCTGAGTTTTCATTTCCAGTGGCCAGCTGCCCCTTGCCCAGGGCTGTTGAGGATGTAGAGTGACATTATTGGAGGCCTTGGTATCTCTGTGGTGAAAGCCCTGTAAACCTGGCGGTGGGAAACGGGGTCAGTTTTAGACCAGACGTCCGTCCTGCAAAGACCTTACTGGGATAGTACCCCCTTGGTCCAGCTAGCCTGCCTCATGCAGTTCAAAGGGGCTGTGATGCTGCGTGTTGCGATTGGTGGAGGAAGACGACCTGGAAGGGACAGGTGATGCATGGCGCCATGCACCAACCCTGTGAGGTAGGGTGGCTCTCTGCCAAGTGTGATGGACCCAGGGTCGCCCAGTGAGCTTTGTGGCTGAGCAGGGATTGGAACCCAGGTTTCTCTGACTCGAGGCCGGCGCTCTAATTGCTGCACCCCACAGACTCTGTCGTCAATTGTGTTGATGATGGTGCAGCCGCCTTTCACTTGCGAGCCCCATTACTGTGCCCAGGGTGAGAAAGGGCTGTGAAGCCCTCCCAGCGAGGGGGGGGGGGGTTGAACCTGCCCTGCTTGCATTTCACACACTTGCATTGCAATGCAGTGTGTGTGTTTACTCAAAAGCAAATCTCATTTGTCTTCAATAGGGCTTACTCCCAAAGGTTCTAGTATCTTTTGACCCCCAGTCTCCTGTCCCGTCCCCCACTGCACCATGCTGGCTGCTCTCTTCATGGCTGAGTCTTCCATGTTCAGCCTCTGCTCTGTTGCAGGCTTGCAAACAAGTCCAAGCAAGTTCCTATTCCTCCAGCACCTATACTAGCTTGCCTGCATACCTGTGTTTGCCTTTAGGAACAGAATAACCAACTTTTGTAAAGTTTCCTTGCTTGGTGTCCTGGAGATTATTCTTTGCTTGTCACAGGCAACTTGGCTATCTACAAGTCTCCTTGATCTGACACAATGGTTTCAGGCCTGCAGGTCAGAGTTCTGGTTGCAAAATGACTTCTGTTCCTGGCCGCCTCCCCCACCCTCAGCCCTGCTTTTTCAGGCTCACGGCAGGGGAGGCGTGTGCCAGTGCAGGGCGGAAGGCGGATCCCTTGGTGCGCTTGGTAACTTGAAGCCCCGCGGCTGGCAAGGTGTTCCATGTGGGCCCCTGCAGTGCAGTTGCAAGAATCCTGTCAAAGCACTGCTCTCCCAGTAAACGGCTTGACTTGGCAGCTTGCCCGCTTGGGGTTGTCTCTCCGACCTGCCCATCAGCCTGGCCCTGTAGCCTGTGCTGGGTGTGTTGCACGCGCATGTGTTCTCGGTCTCCTTTTGTAGTGAAAGCTCTGCCTTCTGAAGAGGTTTGGGTTTTCTGGGGGGGACGGGACTCAATACCGTACCTACCTTTTCTACAAAGCCTTGGTCTGAACCATAATCGTCACCCCCTGAAATAATCCTGAAACTAAGCCTAAGTGTATGTAAGAGAACTGAATGCACTTCGTTCCTGTTTGTCCTGGCCTTCCCCTCTGTTGAAATTCCTGTGTGGAATTTAGATTGTAAGCTCCTTCGGACAGAGACCTGAGCTGTGGTTTGGGTTGTTGTTGCCTTGTACAGCGCCATTCACGGTACCATGTACTTAAACCCTTTGGTAAGATGAAAAATGGGATACGCCACAGGTGCTACCCTGAGCTCTTTGGGGGAGAGGGGTGTGCGAATTTTCTGATGGTGTGTAGTGTGAAGGTTTGTGTGTGTGTGTGTGTGTGTGTGTGTGTGTGTGTGTGTGTGTGTCATCCACCCCCCCTTTTGAGTTCAGCAGGGAAAATTGTGTGTGTGTGTGCGTGGGCGCGCCAGGGCGAGGTGGGGATGGAGAGAGCCTGCTTGCCCTTTAAAACAATGAAATAATATTCTGTGGACTTTGGCAGCAGTAGATCCTGTTTTGAACAGTCTCGTTCGCCATGGCCCATGGGAAGCTGACCTCCACGGCTGGGCTCTGGTTTTTCGGAGCAGGCAGGTGCCTCGTCTGAAAGGCTGCAGGACGTTGACTGTCCGTGGGCTTCTTGTCCCTTCTCTTTGTCCAGCCAACTCTGGACTCTGGTTTTCTCTGTGCCAGGTGCAAGGGAGTGACAACGGGAAACAGGTTATCTTGTTGGCTGTGTACTCCTTGAGGCATCTGGTGGGGCCACTGTGTGATACAGGAAGCTGGACTAGATGGGCTTTTGGCCTGATCCAGCAGGGCTCTTCTTATGTTCTTATGACTCCGCAGGATATGGCACATTATGCAAAACTGTGAGTGCAAGTAGTCCTGCCTTTTCATGGACTTGGCCAGCTTGAGATGGAACCGTATTCTATACCAGGGGTGGCCAAACTCTTGATGTAAGAGCCGTATCCGATCAACTTCCAGATGTTTGAGAGCCGCAATATTTCAGAAGCATTTAAATTCTTAAATATATTTGCTCACCATGAACAATAAACGTATGTTTTAATCCAATGGACTCTCCGTTTGTACCTGGTAAATAATTACAAAGCTTGAAAATTTCTTATTTGCCGTTTACGTTAATTGTGATGCAAAAAGGAGCTCGGCCAACACATTTCCAAGAGCCGCACATTATAAGTCAAAGAGCCGCGTGTGGCTCAGGAGCCGCAGTTTGGCCACCCCTGTGCTATGCATAGCTTTGTGGCCCAGGTTGGCAGCTGTCGGAGGGCTGGTTTGAGGAAAGGCCTCATCCTTGCCTCTCAACACGTGCCACCAGCAAGGCATGCATGCCAGCCACAGCCACGGCTTCCACTGTGGGTTGGCAACTGGAGGGGCAGCAGCTTCGAGGGTCTGGATTTGGCCCTGAATCTCCCAGTTGCTGAAGTGTGTGTGAGCTTGGAGCTGACTGGGCAGGAAGTTGCTGCGGAAGGTCCTTCTTCAGTGCTGTCACTCTGACAACGGGCCTCTTAATTCACTGAGCCGCTGGGAGCTGAACACCAACTACGGAGTGTCACAGTGGAGGAGCCTCCGAATGGCCGGCCTCCCATCCTCCTAGCCCTGGCACCCGTGTGCTGGAGTGTGCGTCATGTGCTCCATGTTCCAGGTGAGAGAGGATTCTTTTTAGTTGCTCCCATGACCTTGACGGTTCCTTCTGTTATTAAAATGTTTTGTTAAGTGTAGTTTGGGCTTGCAGTCCTGTGCACACTTAATACTTGGAAGTGTGCCACATCAAATATCTGAGTAAACATGCACAGGATTGGACTGAACTGTTTACTCATGAGGGCGGTCCTCGTGGAGTTAAGTAGCAGTAGAACACCACCACCACCCCCAAATTCATGGCAAAAGTCTAGAAAACCAGACAATCAAGTTTCTAATTCTCTGCTATCTTTTGGTTTAAGCTGTGGGTTGCTTTAAAAGCTATGGAGCTCATGGCATTTTCAGAATTCAGGATAAGTGTTCAGCATTGCCATAACCGTTCAGCAGCAGTCAGTCGTAAAAAAAAAATAGCTAGTCGTAAAAAAAAAATAGCGGTAGTTTGAGAAGCATTGTCTTCTAGAAAGACTTAGTTACTACAGAGCTAAGGGACAGTAACAGGAAGTTCCTGCTCTGATCTTTCCTTTCTCCAGTCTGGGTCTTTGACAGCTATAGCCTGGGCTGGGAGAGAAAAGAAGTAACATATTTGTTTGTCTTTTTTGGGGGGGGGGAGAGGATCATGAGCTGCCACAGGAAGTTGTGTGGGAGTTGAGGGCAGAGGTTTGCCGCGGCTGGAATGGTGGCAAGGGCATCATTTGCACAAGGCAAACGGTTTCACAATGGTTTCATTGGCTCTCCTGTCCCAGCGGAGATGGTGATAGGCTGTGGGCTTGGGAGGGTGGAGCACGAGGGTGATGGATCACACTGTTTTTTAAAAGCAGACCAGAGGTGTTTGCTGTTTGATAGCAGCAGAGGAGGCAGCTGGAGGAAGCAGCTTATGACCTCTCTTTCAGTAAAGCTTAACTAAAAAGCTCAGAGGCTTGTTATAAGCCTGGTCGCTTTGCAGACTGACAATTTAGAATGCATGGCCTGGACAGTGTGTGTCCTGCATTTAAGAATCAAATTAACTTAAAACTCTGTACCCAGGTGGTAACTCGGATGTTTCACTAAACAAAGCTGGATTCTGCAATAAATGAGTTGTATACTTTCTTCTGCAATATTTGCTGCTTTGCTGGCTGTTTGTTTTCATAATGTGCTTGCTTGCTGCATTTCAGTGACAATCTCCTATCGCAGCAAACAGTGTTAACAGTAAGTTAACAGTGTTAACAGTTAACAGTAACAGGCAATTGCAATCCACCAGTTGTCCTGCTAACAGGCCTGGGCAAGTAACCCTGGGCTTGACCGGTGCCAAAAAGAGTACAGATCTGGCATTAGGTGAGTCTCTTGGGGACAGGCATTCCAGATGTGGGGCACCACAACTGAGAAGGCCCCATTCCAGTCGCCACCCATCTCACCACTGAAGGGGGGAGGCCCTCGGAGAAGGACTGCCGTGCATGAATGTCGTATTTGGACAGGCAGCTTCTGCATGAGACCCCAAGCTGGGCATTCACACGTTTGGAATTGTGCCCAGAAGCGGACTGGCAGCCGCCGTGCGGAGGCGTTCTAAGGCTGCTGAGATCGATGAGGTCCCTATTGCTGGTCCCAGTTGGCAACCTTGCAGCTATATCTGAAGGCTTATATCCGCACTCCTATCTACAGGGCATTGGAACAATCTAATCTTATCATGGGGAGGGGACTGTAACTCGGTTGACGGGCCATCTCTGCTTTGCATGCAGAAGGTCTTCGGGTCAATCTCTGATGGCATCTGCAGGTAGGTTAAAGCCAGTCCGTGCGGATGATACTGAGCTCGGCCGGCCAAGAGTCTGGCTGGGGAGGAGGGCGCTGCAGATGTTCAAAGGACGTGGTGCTATGCGGGCCTTGGAGCCTGTCCTCCACGCCTGGAAGTCTTATGCCTCTGGCTTCAAGGATTGCCCACGTGCTCTTCCGAGCATATCTCATGAGGACTAGAACCTAGGTTTTTAATGGAAGCCAATATTCTTGGCTTCTAGAAGCTAAATTCCTTGCTCAGTACTTTTACTGTCCTTTGTATCAAGCCCTGAGAGACTTTGGACTTGACTGGATGGCTGGCAGAATTTGAACTGATTTTTTTGCGGAGTGATACAGATCCGCTGCTGGGTGGCATGCAGGGGGCACCCTGACCCTGGCCTGCAAAATGGCTTCCTTGGCACAGTGTCTTCCCCACAGGAGCCTTTCATGGTTCCCCCTCAGCTGCGCCGGAGGGTCGGGAGCCCCTTGGCAATGGCAGGGGACGGGCTGCAGGGAAGTGGGGGTGCAGCGTTATTGGCAGGGGGTGCGGCTCAGATTCAGTCCCAGATTGTGGATCCAGAGCTAGGAGGCTGTAGAGACGAAATGATGTGTGTGCTTCATGCCCTTGTGAGGGAGCAGGCAGGCTTCGGCCTTGTGAGGCCTACTTTGTGCTTTAGTAGGAACCCGCCCCCTGGAGCCCACCAGTGGGAGCCAGGTACAAAATAGTGACTCTGGGTGGTGGAGGGGTGGTGCTACCCTTCGAAGGAGGGACCACATCGGTGGTCAGCCCAGGAGTTTCTTTTCCATTCCAGAACTGAGCTCTCGGTTCTCTCACTCCTGGTTTTCCCCATTCACTGAACCATTCACTCATTCTTTTTCCTCTTGTTAAACAAACGGGAGTCAGGAACCCACAGTGACTTGCCCTAAAAATTACCCAGAGATCTGCCAGCCCTTCTGTTAGTTAGTGGATTATACTGTGGATTGACCTGGAATATTTTTGATTGTATTTAACCTATTACAAGCTTTTGGCGTTTTGCTTCAGAAATACTGAATTGTCTAGTATTGCATACTACACAGTTGTGGGGGGTTATCTGTGGCGTACCCACAACCTGGTGTGTACAACTTGCCTTTTTTCTTTTCCATGCCCTAATGAGCAGTTGCAAAAACGAAATCTCCGGGGGAAGCGGTCTGTACAGTACTTGTGTTCCTGGTGCGCGTATTGACCCAGGCATTGTGGCAATATCGGCTCGGTGGGATACAGGAGGACAGAGGAGTTTGCCCGCTTGTTGTGGCAAGAAAAGAAAGTGACACTTGCTGAAGTTGCAAACCAATCTTTGTGCTTCCTGTCTTATGACATTTGTGTGAGGAAATGGAGGTTTTCTACTTCACCAATTCAGTGTTCAGGCTGGCTGATCAGGCAGCCGACAGAGCGAAGTAGTAGAAGCTTTTTCCTTAGACTGGATGAGGAGGAATATTTGTATGCTGCTTTTCAGCAAAAAAAAAGTTATCGGTAGTTTATGTAGCAAAAGGCATGAGGCGATGGTTCTCTGTCCCAAAAGATTCATGGCCCAAAAAAACTCCAGGGAGAGACACCTGCAGCAGCCCCACCACAAAGGATTGGTGATGTGGGATTGTACAACTCGCACTGTGGGGTGGGGATGTGTTACAAGGGGATATTCAAGCATGTGTGAAAAGAGACCTTGTTGGGGACACATCCAATCGTAGGAATGATAATAATATACTATTACTAGTTAATCCCGCCCTTCCTCTAGAGAATTCAAGGTATTGTACAAGGTTGTAGAGCTGATGTGGTGGTAAGACTGACCTGCAAACCAGGGCTTCCCCAAGTTGCATCTTGCTTCTGCTTAGGCAGACCCCTTCTGTTCAGCCTCAGTCTTCTCCATCTGCAATGTGGGAATAAGAATATTTATTTACAGGGTTGTATCAGGATAAGACACGTGAAGCACTTTGCACACTCAGAAGGTGCTATACAAATGCGAAGTATTATTGTTAAGGTTCTTTTATCCTCCATCTTATCTTCATAACCACCCTGTGAGGTAGGCTTGGGTAGGGATTTGAACCCAGGTCTCCCTGAGCCTAGTCCAGCCACTACACCATACTGGCTCTCTAGCACCCTCATGGGATAATATCTGTGAGGCCTCCACTGGACATGGGTGGGGGAATATTGCAAAATTAGGTAGGCTTAATTGTCAGGGCTCCCCTCCACTTAATGGAACCTGGAGGATTGCAAGTTGTGAGAGTGCTAAGTGCTTTTAACAAATGCTTTTTAGTGTTTCCTTTGTTCATATCCTTTGCTGTGGTTTGAATATTTCTCAGTTCTTCCCTGCAAGCATGAAGACTAGAAACATTATTTTAAAGAAGGAGCTGATTTTTTTTTAGGGCGCCCAGTTTTGGGTCTGGTACTAGATTTTGTACTTATAGTGTGAGCCCCGCTCCCCAGGACAAGTGACTGCAGAAAACCATGGGTGTAGAAGGTGCTTTGGTAATGAGAACCCAAGTTTGGTTGGTCTGTGCTGTAGGACACCGAATGTTTCTCCTCCTCCTTCCCTACCCCCCCCCCCCCGCAGCTGCTGTTGTGGTGCTCAAAACAAGTCCGGGCCTGTTTCCATGAGTTGAGATGTGTGTGTATGGGGTGTGGAGAGAGGCTACACATGCACACACGCCCTTAACAATGCCTCTGTTCTCTGGCTGGGACTGCATCCCCTTCCCTATCACCACCACCCCCTTCTTGAAACCACTGGGTCTGACCGCTCTCCAGGCAGTTCCCCAGCCCAGGCTGTGAGGATTGCACAACTCTGTGGTTAATCGGTTGCATTCCAGGGCAGGGTTAAGTTCCAGCTGGAGCAGTTCCCTTTTCCTCTGCTCCTTTGGAGATGTAGGTAATTTGACCAGCCTCAGCAGCTTGTATTTTTCCTTGGTAAACTAGCGGGACTCTTGGGGCTTTCCCTTGCCCTCTGCTCTGTGTCTTTTGGCTGTCGTGGGTAAAAAGGAAAAAGATGGCTTTTCTGTTTGGAGCCAGGGATGCGGTCGTCTGCATCAGGCCCTTCTTGAGCATGTGAAGCCACTTCTAGCCCAGTATTGCCTCCTGTGGCTGGCAGTACTTCTCCAGAGTAGCACAGGAGCTTTTCCCAGCCCTTTGTGGCGATGGCAAGCGTTGAACCCGGGACCTTCTCCTTAATAGCGTAGCACACACTCTGCATGGGGAAAGTTCAATGCCTGGCATCTGTTTAACTTGCAAACTCCCGTTTTTCAGAAGTTGTGCGAGAGATGCGCCACCCCTCCTTGGATGTTGTGTGCAACTAGCAAGCTGTCCATTGTCCGGCTAGGCGGAATATGTGAGTGGAGGGCCAGCTTTTGTCTTTGCAGCCAGAGACTCCTTGTATCCTCTGCAAGGATCTGCAGTCATTCGCTTATATGGGAGAAAGCCAAGGAGGGGGCACTTGGGCACCATTTGAGTGGGGGCTGAACTTGCCCCTTCGCCTGGGTGACCCTGCCTGTTGAGAACTGTGCTCCAGCATAGCTGCCTCCAAGCTGCTGCTGTTGGTCACGCTAGCGTGTGGCAGCGTGTTGAGAGGCAATATTCAGTTCAGAATGCTGCTTTTGACCTTTGAAGACCCTCACCCATTTGGAACCGGAATATTTTCTGGACCACCTCGTCTTCCTCAGAGACCCTGCTCTGTATCCCGCTACCAGTTAAAGTAGGGTGTTTCAATAGATGTTCTAGGGCAGTGTTTCTCAAATTGTGGGTCCGAACCCACTTGTTTGGTCGCGACCTTATTTCTGATGGGTCCCAGGTGATGGAAATATCAGCAAAGTAATTGCCATAATCCTTGAGGCTATTAAAAAGTCGGATAGCTGCTAATTGCCCTTCAAAGAGCTGAGCTCCTGCAGTTTTTAAGCTTGTGTAAATATAGGGAGAAATGTTTGAGCATCTCGTAAAGCTAGATGGGTCCCGATAGAGTGTCATTTAAAAAAGTGGGTCCCGGTGCTAAAACGTTTGAGAACCACTGGTCTAGGAAACAATAAGCTATGTGTATTTCTTGCCAACCTATCAGTTCCAAAGCATGTTAATGTGAGTAGATAAATAGGTACCGCTTGCGGGAAGGTAAACAGCGCTCTGTGTTCCAGCTGCATGCTACGCGCTGCGGCAAGGAGAGTCATGCCGGCCGCATGACCACGGAGGCGACTTCGGACAACGCTGGCTCTTCGGCTTTGAAATGGAGATGAGCACCACAACCTAGAGTTGGACACGACTGGACTTAATTGTCAGGGGTCACCTTTACCTTTTTATTTCTTGCTGGTTTTCCTATATGGGGAACCCTCTATTTAACGGACCTCTAATGGACAATTTCCAAAGTTCCCAGAGGTCTGTTAAGCCCTCCCTTGAGTCTGTAAGGTGCTTGTGTGTGGGAGAGGCTCGGGGGGAGGGGGCTTAGCTGCCTTCCAGGGCCCCCTCGACACGCGCTAGTGCTGTGGCTCTTCTTTCTGCCCTCAGGCAGAGCAGTCTAGGAATGGAGTGTTCCTCAGGAAGTACCTCAAGCCGCGTCCTCACAAACGCTCCATTCCTAGAGTGTCCTCAGGAGTGGCAAAACGTTTCCATTGCTAGAGCGCCCTGCTTGGGGGCACAAGGGAGAACTGAGGGAGTCGTGGAAGGTCGGCAAGCCCGCTCCCACGCCCCCTTCTACACCGACCTTACCCTAGAGAGTTTGGTCAGTGCTGCCGTGCCTCCTTCCACGAGGACGATGCTCTAGGGATGGAGGTGTTCCTCCAGGTATCTGCCGGAGCAGAGCAGCAGCGCCGAGGGGGCTTCCTAAGGGAGAGGTTGAATGGAATCGCGGGGTGGGCGGGTCGAACCATCTTTCCACATTAACGCAACCCTCTCCCCCGTGAGTCTGTTAAATCAGGGGGTTGTTGGTATTGCTGTCTCATGTGCATTCTGGCAAGCCCAGCCAGTGAATCAGCCTCCTGATGGGGGCCCTTGACGTGCATGTTGTTCTTGGCTCTGCTCGGCAATCGATAACCGTGGCGGCCTTGGAGGTCACGTGCTCTGTCACCCTGAAGCCTTCCCGGCTCGGTGGCACTGACTTTATTATAGAGCCTGGCCATTTCTGGGGGAAGGTGGGTGTGTGGCAGAACTCACGAATATGCGTGTCTGCCCATGTGTCTTGTTAGTTGCCTTGAGCCGTTCATTATGGAAAGGCAGGATAGAAATATTTATAATAAAGTATTATTGTTTGGATTGGATTGGATTGTCCCTAGCATTTCCATGTCTCTTAAAAGGATTTTACAGATCAGCCAGCTATCTGGCAGGCTGTCAGTCTGGAGAGCACAAGAATTGTCCTGGATGGGACTGACAGATACTGTGTGTGTGTGTGTGAAATACTTATATCTTGCCTTCCCTCCCAAAAATGGGATGTCTAAGGCAGCTAATGGTAATAATTTAAAATAACAAATACACAGTTGTATTTATGACTGTAAATACAACAAAATGAAATACAACAAAAATCACAAAACAAAGAATAAAAGCAGTAAAAAGCAGCAGTAAAAAAAACAAAAGCAGCAGTGGATGATATTTGTGGATGATAGTCTTATTTCCAGTGATTAAATTACTACTAAAAATAGCATAAAAAGGCCTATGGGGGAAATACAAGGCAAAAAATGAATGTCTGTAGCTCCCTCCAAGAGGCTGACAGGAAGGGTTCTGATCTTAACTCTAAAGGGAGGGTGTTCCAGAGTTGAGGTGCCACTAAAGAGAAGGCCCTGCTTCTTGCGGCCGCCAACCTTGGCTCAGCCAGGAATGGAACCCACAATGGGGCTCCCTCTGATGAACTTGGAGGATAAGCTGCTTGATATGGAAGGAGAGGATCCTTTTAGGTACCTTGATTCCAAGCCTTAAAGGGTTTTAACGCTCAAAACCAGCACCTTAAATTGTGCTCGGAAACAAACCGACAGCCAGCAGAACAGCAGCTCAACAGAATCAAACTGCTGAGCCGCATCTACCACATGGTCCATTGTGTTCTGCACTAATCAGTTTTTGAATAGTCTGCAGCCTGGAGTCTTGTCGTATGTGGGTTGAACGTGGTGTACGATTGCGGCAGTTGTGCGACCGTGAATTGAAGCCGGATGATGTACTTGACGACATGCCTTCTCTGCCCCTCAGAAAACTGTCCGAAAAGGCGGGGATTGATGAGGTCATGGCAGCTGCAGTCCTCACCAGCCTGTCCACCAGCCCTGTGGTGCTTAACAACCCACCCAACGGATTCAGCACAGGTATGGCGGAGGGGAGGGGAGGCGGGGCTTTGAGATGGAAGAGACCAGCTGTCTAATCTAGAAGCACTTGTGGGTTTCCCAAACTGCTTCCTCCTTAGGCCAGGCAACCCGTGTCGGGCTCTGCATTTGAATTGGATGACAGTGAATTGTAATTACAGACATTTCTGATCCTTGTGGATCTGGCCACTCTTCCTCTGTCAAATTACTCTTTTCATGTGCCTGACAAATAGTAGCTTGTACAGAATTATGAAAGGGGCGGTCAGTTGCCTGAGCGTTTCCTTTCTCAACCCACCTACCTGCAAATACTGTGCTCACTTTGAACAAAGGATGGGTAGCCACTGTTAGCTGTGCAGTAGCTAACCGGAGGCTGTGATCCTGAACATAAGAAGAGCCCTGCTGGATCAGACCTGGCACAGAGAAAACCTATTTCTAAAACCAGGAGGTTGCTTATGGCTTGTAACCTGTGATGGTCTTTTCCTCCATGAATCTGTCCAAACCCCTTTTAAAGGCATCTAGGCCAGGTGCCATCACCACATCCTGTGGCAAGGAGTTCCACAGATGAATTACACGCTGGGTAAAGAAATATTTTCTTTTGTCTGTTCTAATTCTCCCTCCACTCAATTTTAGTGCATGTCCCCTGGTTCTGGTGTTGTGCGAGAGGGGGAAGAATTTCCCTCTATCCACTCTCTCCATCCCATGCATAATTTTATACGTCTCAATCATGTCCCCCCTCAGGCGCCTTTTTTTAGACTGAAAAGCCCCCAACGCTGTAGCCTTTCCTCATAAGGGAGGTGCTCCAGCCCACGAATCATTCTGGTCGCTCTTTTCTGCCCCTTTTCCAATTCAACTATATCCTTTTTGAGGTGTGGTGACCAGAACTGGACACAATACTCCAGATGTGGCCTTACCATTGATTTGTACAAACGTTCCTGGGAGTAAGCCCCACTGAATACAATGGGACCCACAGGGTTATTCAAAAAGGATGGTGCAAAAGTAAAGCTGATTTATTCTTAATGATCCGACATACCACAACCATCATGACGTGAAAGGACTGAAAAACTGTCCAAGTTTCACATGCACATTGTAAATGTTCGATGTGGGCACTTGTGTGGCTGCAAAAGGGAGCAAATGCCCAAGGAGGAGACGACAGCTGTTTGCCCTCCCTTACCCCTTGGTGGCTGTGCAAGTGCCCACATTGAACACTTGTAATGTGCATGTGAAACTTGGACAGTTTTTCTGTCCTTTCATGTCATGACGGTTGTGGTATGTCAGTTCATTTAAGAACAAACCAGCGTTACGTTTGCACCATCCTTTTTGAATAACCCTGTATTTGAGTAGACAGGATTGTGCTGTAAGGCACCTGACTCTCCCCCCATCCCTGTCATGTGAGGCTGGTTGCCCAGGCAACTTGGGGGTCGCTTGCCGCCTTCATCCTCCCACCGCATCCAAAACTGGGCACCACAATTTCCCAGGAACCCAGGCATGTACCAGCTCTGGGGGTTTAGTTCCTGTCAAGGGCTGCTAGCCCTTCAAGAAAGAAGAAAAATGACGGGCAATCCTGTGCATGTCTACTTGGGAGTAAGTTCCATTGAGTTCAATGGCGCTTACTTCCAGGTAAGTGTGTATAGGATTGCATACAGAGAGAGAGAGAGAGAGAGAGAGAGAGCCATTTGTGCAATCGGTCATGGTGGTCACTCTCTCTGGATCTTCCTTGAGTCACAGGGGCAATTGGTAGCTGAGAACCGACGATGGTGCCTTATCCCGAGTCAAACAGTGACCCGCCTGGGTTGGTTGGCTTCTTGGTTCGCTCATTTCTGTCCCAAGGCAGCTAACAAGAGCATGGCAGCCAAATTCAACCGTTGAAATGTACTGTTGCTGGAGACTGTCCAAAAACATTCCCGCAGCAGCTACAGGATGCTGTTGGCATTGCCTCCCCCACTGCTGGGAGCCGGCAACTCTTCAAAGTTTCAGGTGGTTTTTCCAGCCCTACCTGGCAACGCTACCAGGGATTGAGCCGGGGAGGGTCTGCATGCAAAGCAGGTGCTCTGTGACTGGTCCGTTGACCCCCTCCCTGTCTCCAGTGCTTGGCTACCTGCCAGCGATGTAGACTTGAGTCTATTGACTCGAATTTGAGTCGGACTCAGGTCGCGTCAATGACTTGACTCGGCGATTTGTAAAAGACTCGACTCGAGACCTGGAGTCAGAGGCTTGATCCACATCCCTGCTACCTGCACACACGCCTCCGGTGACTTGGCCCCCTGGTGCTCACGTGCCCGTGCAAGCAGGGCTGTTAACGAACTGCAAGCCACCTCGGGTGTGTCGCCATGTATCTGCTGGCCCCGAAGGAGTCGGCGTTCTCTTTGGCGGCTCGCCCTGCAGCTGCTCGCCTGTGTTTGCCATCAGCAGAATGAGGGGCTCTGACTGTCTTCTCCTCCTTGGACAGAAACCAACGGTGACCCCTGGAAGGAAGGTCCTGCCATGTCCTCCAGCTGCAGCAGCAGCAGCAACAACAGCAGCGGAGACTGGAGCTGGGATCCCCCGAGTGATGTCTCCACCCCCTCCACGCCATCGCCGCCGCTCTCCACAGATGTCGCCACAAGTTTCCTCTCTTCTCTGCAGTCAGATCTTGAGGAGACGGAAGCCCCTCACTTCCTGTTTGGTGACCCCATCCCCAGGAAGAGGAAGGTAAAAGAGGAGGATGACGACGGCTGAGCTGGGGGTGAAGAAGGGACAGTTCAGCTTCTCCAAGGGGTAGCCACATCTTCCACGCAAAGGGGGTTGGGTTTTGTAGGCTTACAATTAAGGTCTGACGTAGCTGCTCTGGTAGAATGGGACTAGGACCGAAGTTTGCCACCTCCGTGACCCCTGTGTGTGGGGCGGCAATTGTGGGATTGATTTGTGCTCCATCTTCAACAGAATCCCTCCAGGTAGGTAATGAGCTGTTGGGAAGAAGCGTTCCCGTCTCGCGTTCCCGTCTCGCTTTCTCCCTGACGGAGCATTCTGCCATGTGGTCTGACGTGGTACAGGCCAGGCACAGGTTTGCCCCCTCCGTGAAAACTTGGGCCTCCAGCAGACCCCGTGCTTGGTTCAAACTTGGGGCCTGAGTAAGCCTTGCCATTTGGCGGCAGGAAAGTGTAGTCGCTCCGTCTCTCTCGATGGGACCAGCGGCCGACTTTCAGCCCAGCAGCTGGTCACAGTGACTTCTGGATCATCTTTCTGCTCACCTTGCTTCTATAATTTTTGTTCTTTGACATTTTCATCCCACTCTTCCTCCAAGGAACTCAGGGTGGTGTGCCTGATTCCCACCCTGATTAGCCTTGCAACAAGGGGATTTGAACCTGGGTCTCCTAGTCTGACGTTCTGGCAACATTACAGAGTTGTAGTCCCACCCTTCTCTAGAAATTTCATGTCTCCTAAATTTCAGATGGGTTCACTGCACCCCCTGTTGCCCTGACAAGCCTTTAAAATTGGGCTGCTTGGCCTTCGGAGGAAAAATGGCCCTGTAGTCTTTGACTCTACAAGCCTCTGCTTGCAGCTTCTCCTAGCCCTTTCCCCAGGGATGGTTTCCCTGCCCCTGGGACAGGGCTGAAGTCCATGTCGGGACATAAGCAGCCCTGCAGACCTGATGCCTTCTGTTCCAGAACTCCACCAAGGTGATGTTCAAGTGCTTATGGAAGAACTGTGGGAAGGTGTTGAGCAGTTCCTCGGGGATGCAGAAGCACATCCGGACCACCCACCTGGGGTAGGTTTGGCTTTGTGGCCGTTTGTGGGAGGTCCCTCCTATTGCAGGCATGTTAAGGGGTTGGGCTTGGAGCACAGGAAGGCACTGGTGCCCAGTTGTCCTATTTTTAAAAACAGGCTGACAATATAAAAGGGGTGAAGAAATGGGGAGGGGGGCACACACACACATTCATATACTTGGCATGTACCAGCAGTGCCTCGACACTTGGTCTCCAGGGGAGCAGAGAAGGACAGCTGGTGGGGAGGAGATGGAGGCTGGCTGGCTGGCTGCCTCCTGCTGCCAACCCCCAGCAGCTCATTTGAACCCTCTTCTGGGTGGGGGTTGGGTTATCGGCCATAACTCGGCGACTGATGCTGGTCCTTTCTTTGCTTCTGCAGACGGAAGGCCGACCTGGACCAGAGCGACGGGGAAGAGGATTTCTACTACACCGAGCTGGATGTCAATGTGGACTCCCTGACGGATGGGCTGTCCAGCCTGACGCCCGTCTCCCCCACCTCCTCTGTGCCTCCCGCCTTCCCCATCCTGGAGGAGGTACAGCAAACCCCACCACTTCCATTCAAGCCAGAGGTTTCCCTGGTGTCTCATCTGAGCCAGCCAACACCCATGACCATCCTGAGCCAATCAGCGCCCACAAGTCTGTGCCACATCCAAGCTGACCACGCCTACCAGGTGTGTTCTGGGAGGTGGAGCTTTGCTGGCCGTTGAGCTAGGCGGGGCCCAAAGAGCAGAGCGATTCTCGCCTAGTGAGGAGAGATCCCATGGTCAAACTAGGCCAGACGTTGAATGGTGTCATTGTCTCCTTGGCAGCTTATTTTGACTCCTTTGTAGCCGCTGTGCAGGGGCCAAATCTGGCCCCTGGTCGTTGTTGTGGAGGCAGAAGTGTTGAGCCCTTTTCCTCAGGGGTGTTTCCCAGTAGACCCCCTTCCCCAGCTGCTGTGGGACCCTGAAGGTGGTTGGGTGGCTCCTTCAGTGGTCCATAGCAGCTTTGCGGGGGGGGGGGGGGTTCAGCAGGCAGATGGCTCAGAGGTAAAGGGTTGAGCATCCTGCATACTGCCCTGATCTGGGTTGGATCCCCCACAACTGCTATTTCCAAAGAAATCCAGAGCCAGATGGAAACCCATTTAACATTCTGTTTGACCCCCAGAAGCCCAAAGACTGGACTTGGGGGGCCTCCGTATCCAGCCCCTCCCTGGCCTTTTGCTGTCTGGGAACTCTGAACGCTGCTTTCATTTCTAGGCCACAGGTCCTGCTGGAGTCCTGGCTGATCTGAAAGCTCCACCCTCTGGCATGGAAATCAGCATCTCCTGGCAGCAGCCGACACTCTTCCCACCTCCTCTCCCTCCGGTCCTTTTTAAAAGCCCCTTGGTGAGTAAGCAGCCTTTGCCTCTCCTTGATCACTACTAGGACGGAGCTGGCTTGCAGTGGGCAGTGAAAAGCAGCCTGAATTAGGATGACCTGTGACTCTTGGGTCTGGATGGAGGAACTTCCATACTGGCCTCTGCTGCTGCTGCTGCCGCCGCCCCCCCATTCCCCAGAGTGAGGAAGCTGCTAGTTGGGAAGCTGCTTCGGTTCTCGAGCCGATGGTCTCTGCATCGATTGTGTGCTTCCCTCCTCCAGGGCTGCCTGACTCCCATCCGACCTGCTGACATAGGAGAGAAGGTTCCTTCCCTGCCCGTTGCCAAAGGACATCCGCTAGTGCCCCCTTCTGTGCCAAAGCCAGCAGCAGGCACTAGGTGAGTTAGTCCTCCTATTTCAGTGTCTGTACCCCCCTCTCCCCACCCAGTGGAATCTCTCTACCAGGTTCTGCAAATGAAACTAAATTTACATATTTTGTCCATGTATATAATCTTTCTTCTAAGTCTGGTTTTCACACTCGGTGGTGGAAGTTCTGTCTGTAGAAACGCCGAGATTCACATTTAGGAAGATAAAACATTTGCTCAGGTGCTATAAATAATTGAGACTACCTTTTGAGACTTTTTATGTATTCTAGTTTGCTGTGGTCTTCTTCCAAAGATGCACTACATAAGGATAGCATTTCATGTGGGTGAATTAAGAATGAGAAAAGGCCATCTTGTGGCATTGAATTCCACAGGCCAGTTACGCAGTGTGTGCAAAAGTATCCCCTTTTTCCTGTCCCAGATCTTCTGCCAACCGGTTTCATTGGATGACCCTTGGTTCCAGGATAGCGAGAGGGGGAGAAAAACCTCTCCCTCTCCACACCCCAGGAGTCATTTTTTAGCTATCAATCACATCCACCCTTAATCACCTTTTTTCCAAGCTAGAAGCCTTTCGTCCTAAGGAAGGTGGTCCGATGGTTTCAGTTGGCCTCTTGTGCACCCTTTCTAGTTCTGCAATATCCTTTTTTTTTTGATGTTGCTAATGCTGCTCTCACACACACACACGTGCGCGTACATGTTTAGCGCTGCCTATGTACACACATGCAGTCTCGTGTCTGGGCTTGCGTGGACCAGAATTAAACTCAGTTGGGGGAATTTATAACTAGAGAGGCCAACATGCAGTGCATGGCTGTTTGGGGGCCATTGACTGGATAGCCGAGCGAACAATCTCAAAGTGTCTTTAATCAGGCTAACAGTAACCCCAAGACAAGAGTTTTTTTTCCCAAAATATAGATTTTATTAAGAGATGCCCCTTCAGGGCCAAATCCTGGCTGACTCTCAGGACTCCCCCAAGTTCTAATCAAGATAGTTAGGAGAGACTGCAAGTTTTGGAAAGTGAGATCATTGGGCAACAGGGGTGACCGGAACGGCACACAGTGTTCCCAGTGTGGCTGCCCAATTTCTATAGAGGCGTTATAATGTTAACAGTGTACGTGTGAAGTTGGGCTTTTTTGTCCCAGTATGCAAAAATGGAAATGTGTGTCTCTTACTATGTTCCCATTGTTGCCGTATTGTGTGTTCTTCACTGCTTCACATTTTTGATGAACACATGAAGCTGTCTTATACCAAGCAAGATCTTTGGTTCAGTTTAGTTCAGTATCGTTGACTACAGTGACTGACAGCAGCTCTCGCAGGTTTCAGCCTGGGGAGTCTTTACCATCCCCAACCTGGAGGTACCTGGAATTTTTTCCTTGGTGGTAGAGCATGTGGTTTGCATGCAGGAGGTCCCAGGTCCAGTCCTTGGTACCTCGAAGTAATAATCCTCCCACCCCGTCTGAAATGCCGCAGCCAATCATTGTAGACCATAGTGAAGCAAGATCACAAATGGTCTGAGGCAGTTTCGGATGTTCGCTGACCTATGGCCCCTCCCCTGCTGTGTCTCTCCCCCCCAAAACGGGAGCGGCTCCTGTTTGGGCCCCTGTGCTGGCAAGAGCCCCCCTTTGAATGGCCTTTTGCTCTCCCTCTTTGCAGGAAGCCACGCGGTGAGGCCAAGAAATGCCGCAAAGTCTACGGGATGGAGAACCGGAACATGTGGTGCACAGCCTGTCGCTGGAAGAAGGCTTGCCAGCGCTTCGTGGACTGAGCCACCTCTTCCTCCCGCTGGCCGCAGCCCTCTGTTCCTGTTGCGCATTTTGCACTTCCATGCCTTCCAGCCTGATTGCCCTCACTGTCCACCCCCTTCCTGGCAAACCCCCCCCCCCAAGTGGGGGCTCACACGTGTGCCTTGGCTCGGGAGAAAGGAGTGACTGGCGTGGGCAGCGGTGTCTGTAGCTTTGCAAACGAAGAGGAAGGAAGACATAATTGCCCTTCCCCTGCCATGTGACTCAGGTGGAGCGCCGCCTGGGACCATTGAACCCCATGATTGGAAACTTCCTGGCCTCGTTGGGTTATTTTTGTTACCTTTTTAATAGCTGTCACTGACCTTCAATGGATTAACGGCAGCACCATCCACGTGCGCACATGTGACGACTCGGCCTTCTCTCGGTCCTCTTTGGAAATAAGCTATTTTTTCTACTCTCTCCCATTCCCCACCCCTCCCATTTCATGTCTAGCAGCCTTCAGGATCTGAGATAGGAAGGAGCCCAGCAACAGCCTGTTCAGGACTTCCTGCATGAAGGAGTTGGATATCTGATCCAAAGAGTTGGGTGAACCTGGGTTTAAGCTCAGCTGACAGCGATTTGTCTTGCTTTGAGGTGGAAGAAGAGCCAAGACTTCCTCTCAGCTAGTGGGGAACATGGACTTTCGTACCTGTGTATTCTTTTTTTCTTTTCCCCTTTCGCGTTTTGGCTGCTGTTGCTGCTGAAGCAGGCACTAGAAGAAAAGGATATCCCCCCCCCGGTCCTCGACCCTGCCCACCTCTCTCCCATTGCGGTATTAGTTGAAGCAAGACTTTTAGGCATGGAAGGATATTTTCCCTGCTTGCTGGAGTTTAAAGATACCATGTCTGATATAGGACACAGAAGCTCTTGGAAAAACTGGCCGGTACCCTTGGAACCCCAGAGGTCTTCTGCTTTCTTTCTCTTGTCATTTACAGACTTTTTTTTCCTCCTTCGCCTCTCCAGTATGTAATGCCTGAAGAAGAAGAAGAAGGCGGCTGCTGTAGGAAGCGGCCCAACTGTTGGTGGTCTGGCTTAAGGACGGCCCCCTTGCGTGTGGTGGGAGACCTTGGTCTCGTGAAAGGCGGTCTGGTCTTTTTTCCACAGAGCCAGAACGAATTTGCCGTACAAGCGCCTCGGACACCACACCAAGGCAGATGTCTCGATCAGGTTCTCAGGTGTCCAAAGGCGGGTTTGGTCTTGGTACTGGATCTGGGTGGCAAATGTGAATTGCAGTGATAAAGCTCAACGTTTTCTTTTTTGCAATCCTGGCTTGAAGCTGATTTTTTACAAAAGAGAAAACATCTGAGTTTGATAGTTTCATCATAGGTGAGGAACCTTGTCAAATGTTGTAGTTTCATCATAGGTGAGGAACCTTGTCAAATGTTGAACATTGATGTTTTCTGTAGCTCTGGTTTTCTGTCTTCCTCTGCCTGTCTGAAATGATGTGGCTCATAGGGGGTGGGAGGGATTTTTTTTTTTTGTGGGGGAGGGTTCAGAATCCAGCAGCCATGTGCTCTTCTGCACTTAAATGCACCAGGTGGTGGCATGAGACCTTGAGCACCTCCTTGGAGCCAAAAGGCCGTGGCTTTAAATGGCGCCTGCCCAATGCGCCTGTGTCATTCTTGCACAAATAATTGTAGGGCATCGCCCCGCTGGGCAATTGTTCTTTGCAAGTCGCCCTGGAATGACGCTTGAGAGCTGCACCAGAGCACTTCCCAGTGCGTGTTCCTTAATTTGGAAAAATGACACTTGGAATTTTAAGTATTGCACATGAAAAACCTGTTGATATTCTAATTCAAAGTCCATTTTCCATATTTAGGTAGGCTGTTTTAAAATCTGTGGTTTTTTTTTTAAAGAGCCAGCTCTTATCTCCAAACGAATCCCATTAAGGTTTTGATGTTGTGGTTTGCCCATGTTAGCATGTGACATGGTTATTTTTATGGCACACTGTCCAATACCTCGATGCTTCACATAGCTAAAACAGCTACTCATCTGAAGAAGATAGACTTTGCGATGTTGGGTGGATATTAATGGAAATCCATGAGATGGTATGACCATTACAGAAACACTGTTCTTATGCCCAATCCACCACGGAAGCAAACCTGGTTGAAATGAGTAGAGACAGTGCAAGAGAACAGGACTACTTTTTGTGCAGCTGTTTGTGACTTCTGGGGAGGGGCTACAGAAGAGGTTTCCAGTGGGCTGTGCCCTAGGATCAACAGCTTTGGTGGGGTAAAACTGCCAGCAAGTGCCTGATTGGATCTCCACACTTTGCACTACACCAAACTGCACAAGGGTTTGTATTTTTAAAGATTTTGTATTCTGTTCTTCAAGAAATCAGACAGCAGAAAAGTTGGTGTTTTTTAGATTGCCACCTCAGGTATGCAAGACCAATGAGGAGGGAAGATACTGTCCTGGTGCTTTCTAAAAGCACCGTTACTGTTCCTGTAGTGGGCAGGAAACTACATTTCCCATGAGACATTAACGCTTTCCTAGATCTTTATTTTCTTAATCGTCTCTTCAAGCAAGGTGCACTGGCTATTAAGGAAGTTCTCCTTTCCTCCCCTCTATTTCCTTTAAGCTTTGCAGTCTCTTGGCCGTGGTGGGTGGATAAAGTCTTGAGTCTGTCATGAGCATTAATGTTGAAAGATAATCAATCCCTCCCCCCCCCCCATTGTAAGTGACCTTTTTGGAAGCTGAGCCTGCAGTCCTGTGCATGCTTACTTAAGAGTATGTCCCTTGAGCTCAGGGGGATTATTCCTGGATAAACTTCAGGATTGTACTATATGGCAAAGCAGGTGTGTGTGTGTGTGTGTGTGTGTGTGTGTGTGTGTGTGTGTGTGTGTGTGTGTGTGTTCAGGAAACTTTCGCCTATAAAAAAAGCAGGTTTTGAACTTCTGCAGAAGTTCAGATTTTTTGGTTTGCAGGATTGTATGCCCCAGCAAAGTTGGAATTCTACACACAATTAGTTGGGCCTAAGCCCCAGTGAGCACAGTGGGACTGATTTCTGAGTAAAGATGCGCAAGATTGCAATGTAAGGTTGTGGTCCTACTCGTATGTACTTAAAGTGAATGTCGTTGCAATGAATGGGACTGACTTCTGAGTCTCAGCGTTGTGAGGTTTGGTTTGCAAGAGCCAAAACGTGTTCGGCACAGCCGCATGGCACAGTCTTCTCTCAGTTGTGTCATTTCAGAGTGTAGTGGGTACCCTGTTACCCATGTACAGACTTTCATTACACGTACAAACCCAGGCAGGCAAGGAAAATGCTTAGAAAGGTTAGAATCATCTTGACCTGCTTGTTTCATGTGTTCAGGCAGTCTTCTGTGAAACAGTCATCTGTCCGTCCGTCCCCCCCAAACAGTGTGAAGGGGTAGAGATCAGCAGCAAACCTCTCCTTTTTAAATAGTCTGCCATCATGTGGTCAGAGGTGGAACAACAGTAGGGCGTTACTGATCATGAGGTGTCAAAAAGAAGCAAGGTAAAATTAAGACTGGAACTGTGCTCCCCCCCCATGGGCTTGGAGAAGCAGAGGCCAGCAGGCTTCAGCCCCCCAAAAAGTAGACTCCCTGCTTTGAATATTTCTGCTAGAAGTGGAGATTTGACAAGACGAGCCTGGCCTGCCTCATTGCCCTACTGTCCAGTCCTAGTTGCTTTCTCGTTATTACCGTTTATAGGACAATTCTGACATGTAGTGAAGTAGTATGGACATATCTCCGTACTCCTCGCCACTTCTGGTTTTTTAAAAAACCCAAACAACAAACTGGATTGAAACCAAAACTTATTTGTAGATTGTCAACTGCCTATGTGAGGAGAACCCAGCCTGTTCTTACTGACTGGAGTACTGGCACTGGAGCAGGGGCCACTAAAAAAGTTGGCAATCCTACCTCACTTTACTTTTCTTCCCTCTGTCAATATACAGTACAATTTTTTTTCCTTTTTAGAAAAGAATTTTATTTGGAACAAGCAGTAAGCCTCTGCTAATATTCAAACGTTGCCAGGTCATCGATGTTTACAGTCTCTCCTTTGCCTGTAACAAATCTGTTCCATTTCAGTGTCCTGATCTGGTGAATGGTAGCAATTCTAGCTAATTCTAATGTTTAAAAGTGGATACATTTTCCCACACTGGGGGCATGTACACCAGTGAATTCTGAGAATTAAATTCAAGTGCTGGTACATCTCTTAAATGTTTGGATGTTAACATTTGACTGGAATTATCAGAATTTTCCAGACACCTGACACTTACTGTCAGAGGAGATGTTATCCATAGAGCAGAGTAAAAGGATAAGAACCTTGAGGTGTTAGACTGGACCGTCCCCTTTTTGATGGGGCTGGGGAGGGGAGAATTCTGTTTTCGAATGTCACTTTGTGAAAATGCCCTGCAGTTAGAAAACTAGTGTAGCATGGAGCAGCAACATTTCTACTTGCAGGGAATCTATATTTGGGTACATCAAAATTGATATTCTCCTCTGCAATCTGAACTCCTCCAGCCTCTACCACCTCATTCTGCAGCCTGTGTAGGTCAGCACTAATGGACACATTTAGGGTTTAGTAAACCTACTTATTTTCTTGACTGGTTTGGCTAAGATGATGGTAGCCAGAGGTGCCCGCTGTTCTTGCTGGCCAAGAACCTTTTGGTATGGAAGGTCCAGAGGGGTGAAAAGGAAGAATGACAGTGGCTTCAACATAGAGCTTGCACTGGCTGGGGTCCTCTCTTGCCCCTTGTGAGGGACATTGTCCACAGACTTGGCTGTTGGGGGGGGCCTTCAGCGAAAGTCTAGATGGGCCTAGTATCTCCAGAGCTGAGGAAACGCCAACTTTTTTTCTGTCAGGGCTTTTGTGCTGTTAGTTGCTGTCTGAGAAATACAAACTACATGTTGAATTTCACAGCATAGTGAGGTTCTTGTTTGAGAGGCAAGGCACAAAATAATCTAGGATTGCGATTAACACATTTTAAAATATACTGCCTTTCAGCCCACTTTTGGCAGCTTTACAGTGATGCAATAAATATGGGTTATGTTGCCATTTCGGTGGTGCTGGAGCAGTTGGGCAGCAGCTTTGTTGAACTGTGGAACTGTTCTGATTATGTAACTCTGCCCTGCTCTAAAGGAGCCTGGCCAATTTGGGCGTAGCTCTGACCAGGAATGGCCAGCTTCTGAAATGTGGGCAGGAAGTAGTAATCTGCAGACTAGAACCTAATTTCCCACAAAATCCCAACGGCTGGGTATAGTAAGAAAGTTGGCACCTCCTTTTGGGGCAAGGGCATCACACCCATAAAGCACAAGCAGTTCGGGCTCAAATTGAGTTTTTCTAGACCTAGATTATGACATTGCAGGCGTGCCAGGGCAGAAATTTGGCCTATAGTGTGACCAGCCTTGTTCTAGATCACGTTACGTACACATACAACTGCTGGGAGCTGTGCCTCTATTAGCAAGGTCCTCTTTTTATATATAGAAATAGCAACTGAAAAACATTCCCAAGTGCTGCCAAAGCAAAATAATTTTTTTTAAAAAAAAAAGCTATTTCATGAACCAACGGAAGGGGAATCAACCAAACTAGGATTTTTTTTTTATTTTTTTTTTGCTAAGCTTGGAAATACTGTCCTGGAACTGTACAGACTGTACTGGGAGCCAGAAGAATACGTCTGCTGGTGTATCCTGCCTCCGGCTGCTCCAACCGGCCATTGGCTCTTGAAACAAACAGATTTATAAAGCCCTTTTCTTCCAGGATGTTCTAATACGTTTGGGGATGCTGCTGCTTCTTGTACTGACTGCATGCGTGTGCTGTGCTCAGGTGACCTCCTTTTGTATCGGAGAAAGTGTGCCAATCAAATCAAGAGGCTTTATCAGAAAAAAAATAATTCCAAGAAAATGCTTGTGTTGTGGACTTTATGGGGGAAATGGAGGTTGGTCCTCTTCAGAGTAGGGGAGTGAACCCCTGCCAGTTCATCACACAACGTTCCCAGAGGGCTTGCTTTTTAAGCCAGAAACCTCCGTTTAAGAGACCAAGCTGTGAATCAGGATTGTCTCTGTTCAAATCTCACCTGTGCATGAATTCTCACAAGGTGGGCTTGGGCAAGCTGCTCTCAACCTTTGTGGAAATATGGGGATGGTAATACTGGCCTTGCACAGTGGTTGCAAGGAAGATAATACTGGTGAAGCACTTTGCCTGTGCAGGCTGAGGACTAATATTTTGTGAGTGATGGTGTGATCTGACAGACTTGATAGGAAGGGGCTTCAGGCCAGAGAGGGAAAAGCACTTGATCCAACACAGTGTGGAACACGGAAGATGTGGTGTTGTGGCGAAGGGGGGGGGGGTCTGTCGTGATGCCTCTTAGCCATGATGGCTAGGCAGAGCCTCCATGTACACAGGCAGTATACCTCCAAAGCTCAGGTACTAGACATGCAACCATCTGCGAGGGTTGTTGCTGCTGCCGTAACCTCTTGTAGGCTTCCTTGAGTTCCCCGGTGGGCCACTGCAAAACAATGTTGGCTCTTTCGTCTGCTCTAGAGTGCTCTTCTTTCATTCTGGCAGCACCAGAAGTGGGGAAACATCAGTGACCAGAAAAAGGATGAAGGCAGAGTCCAAGAGAGAGTGAGATGCCTTCTAAAAGTGGAGAACTGGCAGCTCATCTGCTTTGTGTCTAGGAATGTGTCGCCTGCATAATCCTGGCTTTATTTAAAAATTAAAGCAAGGTCTTGAGCCTGAACAAAAAGGGGCCGGGGGGGGGGGGGAAGGAGGCCCAGGCAATCCTCACACCAGGTCCAGCAGGGGTACGTGTAAGAGAAGAAATTCTAGGGGCCAGCCTTTTGGTGTCTTACACTGATCTTCTCACCCCCGTGAACCTTTACTTAGCTTGCATCATTTACAGCACAATCTTATGCAAGTCTACTCAGAAGCAAGCCCCATTGAATTCAATGGGACTTACTCAGGTAAGTGGATAGGAGTGTAGCCACAGTTGTTTGGTGATTAGGTTTTCCTAGTAGTGGATGGAGTTAGATGCAAAGCCAATCAGAGCAGGAGGGGGGAGGGTGTTTTATTTCATTGGTTTCAATGAAGTGATTTTATTGCTAATTGTGGTGGTGAACTAGTCTAACTCTAAGCCGTACCACTTGAATTATCTACACACTTGTGTGGATAACATTTGAAAAAGGCTAGAATTCTGGACATCTACTTTTTTAGGTGCAGGGAATTCTTGCATGGAAAACCACCTCCGTGAGAACTAGGCTGCAGCTAGTCTAAAGTTGAGTTGGAGCAGAGTCAGGTCTCCGCTCGGTCTGGGGCATCTGCTCATTGAATGGAATGGCAGGCCAAATTGCCTGCACTGTTTAAACAGGTGCATTTTTTTTTTGCCAAGTGTGTACAGTTGAATTTACATGCGTTAAAAGCACACATAATGCAACTACTACCCTGTATTAGTTATACTTGTGGGACAGAGCAGGTGAGTTCTTGCCCATGTGATTGCCACCCTGAAAAGAGGGCAATAAACCCCTGCTGGTTCTTGGTTAACTGCAGGCTGGCTTGAACTCCTGGGAAAGTGTGCTGTTCCCTAATCGGAGAATGGAAGAGCACCCAGACTGTCTCCAAGACAAGGAAGAAAAGAGACACGAATTCGAACAAGGTTATAGGCTAGCAGGTCTCTGCCTTCATGGATCAGATAAGGTTCATTTGAACACATTCTAGAGGCGACAATGCATTTTCTGGTGAGAGAACACTACACCGGTTCAGAGGCATCGCACATATTCTGAGCTGCTGAAAATACTTTCCAGGGCTGAGGCTTATTTTAGAACAGATAGTAGCAGTTCTGGTTCTTAAACTACGCAGCCCAACAAAAAGATTTTTTTTCTAGTGCTTCAGAAGTTAGACCTATACTTGGGGTGCCAAATGGCATCAGTTTTGCCGTATCAGCTCTAGTTTGAGATACAGCATAGCCACCTTATACATGCTGATTCAAGCAGCTTCCTCCTGAGGAAGCCATGGCATTGGCTTCCTCACGAGGAAGCTGCTTGAATTGGCATATGTGGCTATGCTGCATCTCCAAAACCAAAGCTGATAGGGCAAAACTGATGCCATTTTTGGAATTGGCGCCCCAAGTATAGCCAAGAATAGGTCTAACGTTTAGGGCACCAAAATGGGTGCTGGGTTGTGCTATATAGTCAAGGGCTGGCCAGTGGTCCCTGCATACTTTCAAATTATTCCCAGATACAATAATAAAGGCAAATGCTGAAGAGCCAGAGGTTTCTGGGACATGTGTGTGAACTTGCATCCTGTAGTTACAGCACCTCCATGGGAGCCTAGTTCTCCCTGAGATAGCAAATGTCGATCTAGGCCACACCACTTCAAACAACACGTGGTAGAGGCTCACGTAATTGAATATTCATGCATACAAGAACAAAAATCCATACACTGGAGAAACTAGCATGTCAGGGAAAAGGCAAGTCAGCACTCTTCTTCCTGACATGGAAGTTGTCTAGAGAGATGCAAGGTTTTGGTGGAGTTTTGCATGGAAGATCACTGAAATGGTTGAAGCTCTGCTGCAGCCCAGCCACAAAGCTTACCATCCCAGTGGGAAGTCATTGTCCTGAAAATATAAACATTACAAGTTACCGTAAATTCCTATTTTACGGTTGTATGAGTTTTAGCAAATATGATTGGGAGAAAGAAGGTACTTCAGGTCTTTAAGATCCCCAAGCTGCCTGAAGGACACTGATTTGAGCCCATGGCAAGTGTCCCCGAGGAAAGCATGCACCAATCTAGCAGTGCTGCCCTCCCCTTCATTTTGGTCATCCATACATTCGGTTTCAGCACAGTGCAGCTGAACGAGTGCAGGAGAGGCAGAGCTTTTAGCGGAAAAGCCTTTTGACTAGACACTTGCAAAGAAAACACAATGGACCCACAAGACATCACATTGTAGTAGTGGAACCATTTGACTGATTTGTTTGGACCCCCCCCCCCCCAGGTTTTTGCAGGAGCAGGAACAACATATTTTTACATACATTTCTAGGCCAGCCAAGCACCCTGCATTTAAAATAAAAAGTGACACAATGGTTCTTTTCAGCATTCTGCTGCCACAAATCTTTATCGGTGGCAACACAGGTCAAGCTCACTCAGCAACTTTGAAGCGGTTCCTTACCTTTCAGGCGAGTTGCTCACAGGCTAAGGAAGGAAAAATGCTTCAAAAGGCAAGAACAGCCCCTCTGGATTAGACCAGAGGCCCAGCAGTCATCTTAGCAGCACCAGGGGGCTGGCAGATGCCGCTGCCGCTGCTGGGGGGGGGGTCATCCCACTCGAAAGGAAGCCACAGTTCCATCCCAGCAACCAGCGTTATGCTTGCTAATCTTACACTGCCCCAACCTCTTTGGAGGAACAGCAGGCTACAAATTGCATAGTAGTTATATGCAAATTATTTGCAAGGGATTGGTGAGGAATTTGCCTCAACTCTCTGCCAACGTTAGGCCCGTCATTAAAAAAGGGCATTTATGTGGTCAGGGAAACTGGGCTCCAAGAGCGTTGCCACAGTGTGCTGCTCATCCTCCAAGCCAACCCCCCCCCCCTTTTACGAGCCAGGATGAAGGCAAGCGAGGAGTGGCTCAGATACGTTCCTTAGGCCACCCATGCTAGTCTGAGCCCTAGATGGCCGAGGGGTTGTGCCTTCATGCAGGGCTATTTCATGTCGCTGCAGCGACTTCTGCCAGTTGGAGGCTTCATTCATAGTGCCTCCCTTATTGTTCTGCAAGGGAGGGGGTCCCTTACCTACCTTGCCTTTCCTCCGTACACATTCCACTCTGAAGGCAGAGGGAATGAAAGTGAGTGTGCAGAAATGGCTCAAAAAGAAGACAGACACTCTTAGCAGCAATATTCCAATTTATTGAAACAGGTTGATTTTTGCAAGTATGTCTAAACTAATCCCATGACATGTAAATATATGAAATAGGCCAACCGCTGGCACACACAGACAGACAAAAGTGAGAGATCATCTTGAAAATAAGGTCATAGTTACCTGAACTACACTGACAGAAAAAAACCAGTACAACACACAGTCGTTTCCCAAAGGATTTCTGGGTACTAGAATCTCCCCCACCCCCCCAAATATTAAACATTGCCAATACAAACACAGGTTTATAATAATAATAATAATATATAAAGTTGGTATAATATAGAATATTCCCAGCAAAAAAAATAATCAACCATGTTCAAACACTGTCCTTTTTTTGTTTGCTTTTGTTTTCTTCAGTAGACAGGTTTAAAACATGCTGAAAAATAAATAGATATATATTTATATTTATGAAAGCACACACTCTCATACACACTCACACAGCACCCCTTACTATGAAGGAATCCTAAGAAACAAACAAGGCAGAAATCCAAACCACACAATAGAGAATCTAAAAAATATTTGTTTTAAAAAAAGGAAACCACTCGGTATGGCTTTAAGAGTTGCACATATCACAGAATGAGCTAAAAGAAGATTATCTTCAATATTGCAAAATATTTTTCCAGTATTTGTGGGTTTTTTTCACGGTGTTTCTTTTTTTAAATAAAAATGCAAGATGTGCAGAGTTGGAAGCATACAACCTATGGTAGGTTGGTGAGCCCGAGGACTTTGAAGGCAGCCATGTTTGGCTTGATTTGCTAAACCGGACAGAGACTCAAAAGCATACAAGCTTTGAGCACAATCTCCGCTGCACGTGCCCTATTAGAGTGGATGGAATTTGTGCCCTCATATAATTCCCACTTAAGAGAGTGTCACTTCAGTGTCGAGAACATCCCAGCAGAGAGACACAAAAGTTACACTCGCCTGCCTTCAAATACATCCATTTGTAGTATGGTTAATGGCCTGAAGGGGAGGGGGGAAAGCATCACATCCACAAGACTGGAAACACACACACACCCAGCTCACCAAGAACACAAAAGGTACAACAACCCCCCAGGAATCCTTCCTGCCAAAGTCCCTTTCTTGGCACTGACTGCATGACCTCACCTGGGGCTTGTGCAGGAGACCCTCCTGGTTGACTGTACCCAAAGGCATTTTTGAAAGGAACACTGAAGCAAGTTCTTTTTGTCATTAAGAAAATATTTCCTTCATTTACCCACTGATTGTTTCAAAAAGTAAAAACATAAAAAAAACCCTCTGCACGGATGATGTTAAATTCCTGATGAAAGAACAAAACAAACATTCGGTTCTTTTTTCTTGGCTGGAGAGGGGGCCCAGTGCAGCAGCCCCCAGGTTCACAAAAAAGGTTCACAAACCACCACACAGGACAGGAATCTTGTCATTAGGGCCTCGGTCTTAAAAAATAAAATGACCAGGGGGAGCGATCAGGATGGACACTGCAGTGTGCAGGGAGCAGGGATTGAACACCCCTTTCCTTCCTGCTGCTGTCAGCCCTGGGACGGCTTGTCACCTTGAGAAGAAAGCTCTCCCACAGCAGCCCAGAACGAAGAGGGGAACATCTCTCCTTCCTCACATGCTACCCATCCAATATGTACAGCTATTTTCATTTTTTTTTTGTTAAGACCATGGAAACTGAATGATATGCCTAGCAGCACATGTGGTTGAACGCAATCCCAGCAACTCCGGTTAAGAGGCTCACTCCAAAGACTGCTGTGCTGCGAGGCCTTGGGCCAAATGCTGCCAGTCAGAGCAGACAATGCTGGACTAGACAGACCAATGACCTGACTGACTCAGCATGACAGCTTCAGATGTTCAAATAAGCATGAACCAGCATTAAAAGAAAAAGAAAATATGTAACCAGGACTGATAAGAAAAAGCTGAGAGCAAGGTAAAGGCGTAGGAATCTCAACAGCTGAACTTAGTTAACAAAATATTTTTATTCAAGACTATTCAGGTTGTTAATTGCAAGGTGCCCCAGGGGATGCCACTCAAGTCAAATTGCATAGAAAATTCTGAAATTGCTTTCTAGCACTGAAATGAAAGAAAAACCAGCAAACCGTTACTGGGCAAGACGTTTAGGGCTGCTTCTCAAATTTTTCTTAAAGCTACAAGAAGTACCCAGTTATAATCACCTGTAAAGATAACGGGGAGAAACCACCAATGAGGGTGCTTTCAGTGTGTAGGCTCCCTCAGTAAGCGGCCTCTACGTCTCTCCAACCTACTCCCTAAGCCACGTGGCCTCCCCAACTAGGGTTTCCCCCCACTTTCCTCTTGCAGTGCCTGCTGGCACCTCAAACAGCCTGCTTGCTATATCAGCCTGCCCAGGATTGCAAATATAGACATGCACGTACGTGTGTGTGTGTGTGTGTGTGTGTGTGTGTGTGTGTGTGTGTGTGTGTGTGTGTGTGTGTGTGTGTGTGTGTACGCGCACACACACACAGATCCAGACCTGGCAAGCGATAGCCAGGCTATATTTGGCTTAACAAGTCACAAATTGTGTAGCAATCAAGCAGCATCAACAGGTTATCATTGTGCTTCTTGCATGGATCAACATTGTGCCTACCTGTAGGCTTGAACCCTCTGCCAGATCAAACCAGAGAAACAGCAACCGAGATGGGCACAATCCCCCAGTCGGTCCAACACCCAGCAAAGTGACCGCTGGTCGAAGAGCTCAGCTCAGCTGCTGCACAAGACGGAAGGCTCGTCATGTCAGAGAAATTCCTGACGTTCCACCAATGGTGCCCCCTCCCTTTGTATTTTTTCAAGATCTCTCCTTTCATAGGAAGCAAAACATGACAGCTCCTGAAAGTTTTGTTGGCACATCTCCAAGTGACTAAAATACACATTGCATATTGTCCACTGCATACTTACAGGGCAATCCTAGGCCTTCAGAACTACCATAAGCAGCCCCATCAGGTTCAACAGGACTTGCTCCCAGGTAAGTCTGTACAGAAGTTGCAGCCTTACTGCGCAATCCTATGCATGTCTACTCAGAAGTCAGTCACTGAATTCAATGGAACTTACTCCCAGGTAAGTGTTCTAGGGTTGCAGCCTTACTGACATACACTAACACCAAAGCATCTACTTTACTGTAGCTCAAAAAGCTGCAATATTTGGTTTTCAGGGGCCTAATTTTTGTTGTGGCTTCCACCTTACAGCATCTTTAGCCAGAACAGGAGGAAAGTAGCACTACTAAAGACATGCAAAAGCCAGATAGTTTAAAAAGAAAAAGCAAGCAATACACACACACACACACACACACACACACACACACTTTCAAGAATGAACCTGAGCCCATGGGGGGGGGGTTAAAGTTTAACCATGTCAGTTTAGGGTTGATGGCATTTTCATCTCTTCCCCTAGAACAGCGATTCTCAAACGTTTTGGTCTCCGGAGCCCTTTACACTCCTACATGGAGTCTTGAGGAGCCCTGCTGGCGCACATGCAGAATCTCGGAGAGCCCCAGTGCACGCATGGAGTGGCGCAGCTCCAAGCAGGTGGTGACCACTTCTGGTGTGCTTGTGGAGCGCCTGAAGCCGGGGTCTCAGGGAGCCACTTTGAACATGAAAGGCTCTACATGGAAACTCGGAAAGGAGGCAGGTTTGGATACATCCTATGAGAATCCACTCTGGGCCCCTGCCGCTACACAAGGCAGAGGGGCCAAATCGAGGGATCAATGTGGAATCTGCAGCAGCCATGCACTTTACAGGAGCACATTTACTGGGTCAGAGAGAGGCCAGGAGGGCTCAACACACAAAAACAACCCCCACCCCCCAAAGCACCATTTACTTCTCCCTCCTCTCAGAGTGAACCTTCTTGAATTTCTGATTGAAGTGGCAAATTGATCAAACCAAGCACATGGGCAGCCACCGTGCAGATGTGCCCCAAAATGACTGAGGGTGAAGTCCAACTCTCCAGTTACACTGGGAGGAAAATGGAATCTCTAAGCTACTCAAGAGGATTTCTCCCTTAAAAACAAAAAGTCTTATTAATACAAAGCTGTTAGAACATCCCAGATCCTGACATCCTTGGCTTCCGACAGCGCAAGGTAGTGAATGGAAAGGGAGCCAAGAGAAACCCACATCTCCAGCATCAGCAAGTTGCCTTTTGGGTAGCTGAGAAGTACAAGACACGGTCTTTGTTTTGCATTCAGCAACGTGGGATCCGCTGTCAAGGTCTCCTCCTCTCCACAAAAGTGAGTAGAAGTCCAATCTTAAAATATTGTCTTCCACTAAAGGTACAGTAAGGCTTTATTAGAACAAGCTAAAAATGCAAGAAGAGTCTTGCACATCTCTAAAACGTATTCTCATCGTCCCTTGAGGATATGGAAAGATTTGGTTGGACATGTTTTGATGGCTAAATAAAACCACTGGTTGAGGTTTTAAAAGGCGCTATTTATCCAGTTACAGCAACACAGCATACCATAATTGTGTAATAAAAAAAAACTTCCCTTTGAGCTAACTAAGCACTAAGAGCATGGAGTAACTACTGAAAGCCAGCATGTCGAAAACTCTGCCCTCCAGTGAACATGGAGTGCTGGGAAATGTGCTGCACTATAAGATGCAAACCACAAGGGAGGTGGCGACATGGATGGAAAGGAAAGCTGCATACTGTGTTTTCCCGAAAATAAGACAGTGTCTTATATTTATTTTGGTTCCAAAAAATGCAGTAGGTCTTATTTTCAGGGAGGTCTTATTTTCCCAACCTGTGATGCAATCCCCCGGCACTTACTTTGACCGATTAAAGCTTCATTCTTTCCCGAGGGTGCAAGGCCTGCACGGCCTGTACTCAAGTCCTCCACCATGGAGACGACATGCTAGAGAGATTCTACAAGTTTGCAGCCTCCTTGCAGAGCCTTGCACCCTCGGGAAAGAACGAAGCTTAAATCGGCCAAAGTAAGTGCCGGGGGGGGTCGCGGGGGGGGGGGTCGAGTCTGGCTGATGATCCTAGCTAGGTCTTACTTTCGGGGAGGACTTATACTGACGAGTGCCAGCAAAAATCATGAAAAAATGACAATAGGTCTTATTTTCAGGGTAGGTCTTATTTTCAGGGGAACGGTAGGTACGGAACATGGGTAAACTCTCCCTCCCTGTCCTCTTGATCCGATGTGTTTACTAGGATTTACACTAGGATTTTCCTTCACCTAAAAGGAAGGTGAAAAATTAACCAAGTAAAGCAACAGGGGCAACTCTCATTGAAACAATGGCATGTATACCAACAAAGCCCTTAAAAGGAAGCTGCTCCTTGGTGCAGGGAGGCTGTAGATTCCTGTGTCAAAACACCACTTCAGCGGTAGGTAAGGCGTTTTAGCACTGAAAGTGATACTACTGGGGACCCCACTGATAACTGTCTTCCTTGGATTCGAAAACGGTGGCTTTGATGTTCTTCCCAGAGAGAAGCAGGATGTTCATGTTTACAAACTAAAAAGAAAACAAAAACTCATTCAATTATTATTAATTTTTTTTGCAAATTCTGTTCTCGGGCTGTGTAAAGATGATTGCTTTTCTAAGGGCCCAATCCCCTCCAACTTTCCAGCACCAAAGCAGCAGGTGCAATGCAGCCCAGAAGTAAGGGAACAAACGTTCCCTTACCTTGAGGAGGCCACCGTGACTGCCCCTCCCACAGGATGCAGTGCACTCCCCATTGGCACGGCTGCATCAGTGCTGGAAAGTCGGAATGGATCAGGCCCAAAGCCACTGAAGCAGTACAGTAGTCAGTGCCCACCATACACACACTCATGTATTTCCTGTCCTTCCATGGTCTCTAGTCAAAACTATTTCTTGTTCTTAACGTTTTTACTGAAGTTGTTTGCAGCTTTCTATAGTGCTTCAAGCAGCAGCAGGTGCCTGGAGGCCAAAACTAGCTCTGAGCAATGCGAAGAGCAGTGCTACAATAAGGCATGTGCATCTTTTGGTGCAGCAGTCGTAGGCACCTATGGGACAATGCCCATGGCAAGTCATGCAGACACTCCCAATCCCTAGAACAGTTTGACATTATTTCCAATAGATCTTTAGTACATTAAGTGAGGGCGACTCTCACCAAATATCAAAAAGAAAAACAGGGCAGACAGTCAAGGCTACTACCTTACCTGCTCTGAAATGGCCTGCTACTGGAAAAAAATTGACTAGACCAGAAATTCTCTGTGCACTGGGTCCAGCTAGTTAGCACTGAGTCCAATAGTTCCTTCTATTGACCAATATGGAGGAAGTGGTAACAATCAGAAATCAGGACAAGAGTATTTTTTTAAAATTCCCACCTCTCCTTTCCCACAACTCACAGTGATGGTCCTACCTCCCCCCATTCTGTTACTAAAGTTCTTGTGAGACCAGTGCTGGATTGCGGAACTACCACCAGAACGGTAGCGCTACTACCAGGGAAGGCACTTCCATGGCTCTTCAGAAACGATCGTCTGCACACAGTCTCAGAGGCTTCTTGTCCTTACAAAAACTTAGCACCTTTGAATAGTTGACCTGCTGCTGGATCTGAAGGTTGCTTCTTGTGGCAGGTCTCAAGCTTAAACTTTAGCACACCACTAAGCATTCGCTATAAAAGGGGTTCAGTGGGAAAGAACCGTGAGGTTTTGGTTCCTCTCTCCTCCCCCAGCATGAGAAGCAGTGGCGAAACATACAGGAATACAGGCCAGTGGCCTCTTTGAAGACTGCCCTCAGAGAAGCCACAGGAACCAACTACAGTGCAAGCTACTATAGCACCTAGTTCTCAGAATCTCTGTAGATACTACAGGGTATAACCCTGCAGCCACAGGATGTAGAGGTTCTGCTTGGTTGCTAAACACAAGAAAGATTGCTTCTTTAGATTTCAGGGCACACAATACGGTAACACTCCAGGCAAACAGTCTGTTGTTTAATTTGGAGTACGGAAGCAGTACTTGAAAGGAGGAGCTGGCATGGGGCATTAGTGGGATTTTGTACACTCTCTCAGGCATGGCCACAGGACTTGGGTCCCTGAGGTGGAACATCAGGTGGCGCCCTGTCCTTCCCCAAAGCGACAGGTAGCACTACTACTGTGCCCTTGTGCTGCACCTCTCAGATTTGACCGGTGGCTTTTGTAGGGTCACCTTCGGCTGCATTATGTTGCATGGGGCAGAGGACCACTCTCACTCTGCCACCCAAAAGCGTATGGCCACCTCCGCTCTGGTTCTTCTGGACTGTGCCATTGGTGAAGACCCCACAAGTCTCCAAGTCTGCTATAGAGAAACGTGAGGACTGGCACAGTTGCTGCGGAATTGGCAGGCTCTGGAGGCACTGAATTAGTGATGCCAAGTGCTGACAAAACGGCACCCATATATCCTAACAGAGTTTGGCAGAACTTGGCAAGGAAGGTGGTACCTCTCACATTGCCAGGATGCCCCTTTCAAAAATTGCATACCATTGAATAAGAAAGTCAGATGCACCAAAAGGAAAATATTAAGTGCCTTATGCGACCTGGCCACAGGGGGGCACTTTTGCAGCACATATTTCTGAATCTTTTACCACTATGAACTAAGCTGAAGATCTGACAACTGCATGTTGCAAATGCCAGTGGGCCAAACACATCCTTTGTTCAGCTGCCCTCTGGGCACCAAGAGTGCCCCCCTTCTAGCGAGGCTGCAGACTTGAAAGTCTATTTGATCGTTCCAGCTTATCAAAGGGTTGCATTATTAAGGGGCAAGTCCTCCAAACCCCACACAGCTTTGTTTATCATTGATAACTTTGTTACCAAGTCCCTTGCTGCTGCGCATAGAGTCATTTTAAAACATTTTGATAACTGTTTGAAAAGCAAGAGTTCCCCCATATTTTAAGCTGACAGTGGAGATACATTTGAGAGAGAAACCTGCATGCGATCTGCCTGGACCAATTTTACAGAATTATGGGAAAGGCAAAGAAGTGGAACTATCAAGGGAAATGTTTACCGATACAGTATCTGGATGGAACAGATAAAATAACTTGTTTGCTTAAAAAATCCTCCATAAACAGACGTTTTTTGCACACTGGGGCAATGACAAGGCTACTCGAGCTTTTCCTAAGCAACCTTCTTTTCCTTGCCACATCCCCACTACAGAAGGGAAACAAAAATCCCTATGAAATCCAAGAAAAATCCTTGTCATTCTCCCCAGAGTTCTCATGCTCCTGTAGAGAGTCAACACCATCTTTGTCATCTTCCAAGATCACGTCATCTTGTGAAATTTCTATGTCATCTTTCCACTTTATGTCGTCGTCATCCTCATCCCCCATATCTTCATCCCCGTCCACCTTGAGGTCCTCGGGGTCTTCCAGGTAGGGGCCCTCCGCGCCATACAGTTCGTCCGGTGAGCCGTCTCCTCCACTCACATCCAAGTGGCCAGCCATGCCTCGGCCAGAACAATCCGTGCAAATGCCATGGCGGCGGGAGCCGTGCTTAATCCCCACACTGGCTGCGGACATGAACACTCTGCTGCACACTTTGCAGACGTATTTTTTGTCTTTGCTGTGAACCTTGGAAAAGGGGGGAGAGAAAGCAAGATTACAGCAGGTCAATCTATAGATCAGACATTTTAAGCAGCAGCAGCAGCAGCAGCATCTAGGTGATGTCGTGACCAATGCTGGAGGCATGGCTTTTTTCTTCTTTTCTCTTAAAAAAAAAGCCGCTGTCTCTAATTTTTCACTGGGTGCAAGTTCACTGTCTCCTGCCTGCAATCAGGAATGGCTGCAGAAAAGCTCGAAAGTATAGAAGTGGAACATTCCAGTGTTCCATCAAAGTAGGGATGTGAGCCCAGCTGCATCTTGTTCTTAATCCAGCCTTCCTTGTAGAATATTAGAACAACTTCTATTCGAATAACTATTAAAATAACTTCTCTTCTTGACTTCTGGGAACTCATTGCATTGAGATTTGAGAACCCTGGTTTTGGACAATTCTGATTTGATGAACTCCCTTAAGTCACGTGGTCAACACCACTCACAACCTCAGTAGGGCAGACAAAGCCTATGTTTTCCCCCCAAAGGAAAGAACTGTTTCAAGAAGGCTGTTGGGGAAAAAGACAGACAGTCTGCAAAATGCACCGCCTGATGTACATTTTTAACACAATGGTTAAGTCCGAAAACCAAGAAGAGGCAGTAACCGGGGAAGCAAATCTTTTCCCGTCACAGTAAAAAACGTACTTATGTCATACCCCTGGACCCTGGTACGGAAACGTGTCAAAAATGAACTCCACCAAGGAGACACTTATATTTGCTTTCAGTTTCCCTCCTTTCATAAAAAGTAGTTTGAAACATTTCTGATAATGACAAAAGGTACCCAAGATGTCCCTTAGACTTCAGACAGCTTTTTAGTGGCAAAAATAACTAGAGACTGTATGAATTGACCCCTTTCCTGAACATGGGAGAGCCCACAGAATGTCATTGTGAAAGCACCATCATTGCAACGAGGCCTAGGAGCACAGTATCCTGTGCCCACATCATGGAGAAGGACAGAAACCTCAATATTTTGCATTAATTTGCAATATTCGATGGCTTTCTTAGGTTTTAAAGAGAGTCTGGTGAAGTTTGAAGGAAGCAATTATGTAAAACCAAGAGGATGATGGGAGAGGCTCTGCTCTCCCCTCAAACGGAAACATTTTGCCCTGCTGACTTAGGTGCTTCTCTGCTTGAATCCCTAATCTGGAAGGCAAACTTGGTTTTGGCTAATTAAAAGGAACAAACAATGAAATGAAAGTGTACATTTTAGTTTTTCTGGCTACTCAAAATTATTTTTCCTCTTCTTCAATTCTGTCTGGAGAAAGCTAAGAATAGAAGGAGGGATTAATTTTAGGAATTGCTTTGATCCATTGTGTAGAGGCATATAACTACTGCGTGGCAATTCTCTAAAAGCCATACTTGGATCCTGTTGCAAAATTGTACGGCATCTCTAGGTTCTTCACTTCAACCTGCAAGCTGAGTGTGCTGTCCTCAAATTAAGAAAGATCTGTTATCTGTCAGTCCCCCCCCCCAAATCGCAGCGCGGCCTATGGCCGTGCCAAAGATTTTAAAAGGGGGCGTGTCGGGGGAGGCGTCACTAGGGTGACGCGCGCACCCCGCTCTGGGGTGACGCGCGTCTAGTGACGCCTCTGGGAATGTGCATCATCCCTCCAGTTCACAGCACCTGGGGCGGGTTGCACCCCATAGTTATTTCATTTTATGATTTCTTCTTGCTTCGTTTGAGAATTAGACAACTTTTAATAAATTAATCATCGAATGCAAGTTATCCTCCATCTTGTTATTAATCCCATAAATGCAGGTTTCAAGCAAATGTGTCACAGGAACGGCTAAAAATTCTGACATGCACACAGCTCGATACACGTGTATGTGCAAACACTCTAATATGTGTCTAGGTGTGTGCATTAGCCTTCCTGCTGGACAACTGTCACTTCACACGGCATGCATGCTTCAGCACTGGAGAGGGAGGGTATACAACCTAGAAATAAATCAACAGAAAAGGGATTCATACAGAATTGCAGGGCAATATGATGGAGGGTAGGTTTGGTACCCCTTGTCTTTAAAAAAAGGGTTATATGGATGCTCTTGTTGGAGAAGTACAGCCAGGGCTGTCCGAAAAGTCCTTTGAGCCTCCCATCAGCTGTCTAAACGTGTACACCCCAGCAACACATGCATCATGCGATGTTTCTGATCATGTAGCTGGGCTGTCACAGTGCTGGGTGTTTCTTTGTACCCTGATGGACTTTTAACAAGCAACCCTGTCATGTGTGTTGATGTTGTGAGACAGGCAAACGATAAGGAAAAGCTATATCAGATATACCTGCTCCTCTCCAGGAAAAGTGTCTCTCTTGAAGTCACCCTCATGAAACTTGAATGGAACTTCTTTATGAGAAGCTCTAACATGCAGTTGGCTCCAAGGTTAACAGGTATAGCAGCAAGAGAGAGAGAGAGATCTGGCTTACCTTTCCATGGAACCCTTTTTCATAGTCAAAGTCCATGCGCAGTTCGGAGACGCATGGAATTGGAAGAGAGCCAGTGGGTCAGCTGGCCCTATCCATACTCAAAACAGAACCACTCCTAATTACAAAAAAAGCCTCCTTCTAAAGGAAGCAGAGTCTACATTCTCTCTGCACGGCTGGTAATACTGAACTGTTCCAACAAAACATTTCTTTCTATTTTCACATTTTAATCTTTCTTCTTTAGCTTAAGCCAACTGCTTCTAACCCCTCATCTTTCTCATATTCTTTGAAAATCCTCAATATATTTTTCTCCTAAAATGTTATTTTGCTCAGGCTAAACCCATGCAAATACTTCAGCCCTTTGTTGTTATGCTCCGTTTCCAAGCTGTTCGATGCCTTCATAGCTCTCCTCCAATTCTTAAGCCCATCACGCGCCCATCTTAGAGTAGCCTCTTTTCTCCATACAATGTTGCAAAAATCACCACATGTTGGGAAGAAAGAAGCCTTGTCAATTCACCTGCAGGCCAGTCAGGTCTCATTTTCTCCTTACTGTGAACCATAGATCTACATCTTCCGACCAGCCTCCTGCCCCCACCCCAAGCAACTCCAAAGGCTTGAAAACGTACCAAGGTGTGCCGTTTCATGTGCTCCCGGCGAGTAAATTTCTTCCCACAAATTTCACATGGGTAGGGTCTTTCTCCTGTGTGGGATCGCATATGCCTCTTCAGGATGCACTGGTGCATGGCTGAGAAACTGCAGTAGGGACACTTGAATTTCTTCCTGATCACTGTGAATTCATTTACTGAGGGAGAGAGAGAACCACAACACAAGTTACAGCTTTGTAGTGTCCTGCTTTTTGACAGAAGACTGCTTATGTAACTGGGCATCTTACAAAGGCCCTTTGCCTTTTCCTTGTAATAGGACTGAGGAGTGCTTTCAGCAAAGCTTCAGGAATTTACTTTGGAGCAGTATTCTGCAAATGCCCATTGCTCTCCCTCTAATATTCTGGCTGCGTTATGTTTTGCAGGAGGCAACTCTGCAAAACTGCTTCCCCCCCCCTTCCCTCAGGTTGTAGTCCCACATTTACCTAGGGCTCCACAACAGAGGGGATGAAAGGCAGTGAGAAAAAATTGATCAACACCTTGTTTCTTTTACTCTACGCTGCTTTATGTACTTTATAGAGAAACTTCAGAAAAACACACATTGATTTAATCATAATAAAAATTATTAAAAATAAACCCCACAAAGACAGGCTGTTGAACTGCATTTAGCAGATGTGGAGGTCTATTAAATGAAGGATCCTTTGAGCATTGGTCTCACAAAATATGGTATCTGATCTTATTCACTGGTCCATAACACAGTATTTTGAGATTTCCCGATATGTTTCCAGGGTCCCTTACTGAGAAGTCTGAATTGTTATAAGTAATTTCAAGTCTACAAAGAGGTAGAATACAAACATTTTCATATGAACACACACCAACAGCAGCAGAATCGTTTCCCTGGAATGCACTATGATCTTTCCCTACAACCTGCAGCCCAGGAGAACTTTGGGTTTGTTCTAGACCACAAAATACCTAGAACATGCAGGTCAGTGGTGAGGCTCAGCAGGCCTAGCCAGTCCTTTGAATGGAAGAACGAAAAAAGAGGTTAGATCATATATTGGTACTAGATGTCACTGATTTATTCTACCCAATTCATTTTGACCATCTGTGGCCTTCAAGGGCAACGGATCTTCATGAGTCTAAAGATAAACCATGTGTTATGTCAATTGTGAACCTGCTTCGTTGTGAACCTGCGCAGCTTTGTTGACATACAAGTCTATTGGAAAGGTAGAATATTGTAAGGTCATGCTTACAGCCCCAGAGTCCTGACCAACAAACATCACTACATCTGATCTAGTTTACCTTTGGTCAAATTAGAGGATTTCAAGCACAAATGTTCGAAGCCAAGCTATCGCCATCAAACGTCAGAAAGTTTTTGAACCTTTGGGTGTGCATTAATTTGAGTTGGTGGAAAGGAGAAAAAAATCTTTCAGAGGCAAAGATTTCTTCATAGCATGGTAATTGTCAGGGGTCACCTTTATCTTTTTATGCACCTATGCAGTGGTTTATGCTACACCAACTTCTACATATGTGCATTGATTAGATTCCTCCACATCACTCATAATGTGTCAGAGAAACACCAAAGTAGCTTACAGAGAGGAGCACCAAAGTAGCTTAAACAGAAAGGGATTCCTTTGGTTATGGCTGTCAATTGAAGGATAATTGTTCTCGGGGATTAGAAAGTCTGCCTGTGTAAACCGCCTTTGATTTAAAGTCCGAGGAGAAATCCGATGACCAAAGAAAAGGCAGTATATAAATACTGGTTATTATTTATTATTATTATTTGTTGTTATTAAGAACATAAGAACATAAGAAGAGCCCTGCTGGATCAGGCCAAAGGCCCATCTACTCCAGCTTGCTGTATCTCACAATGGCCCCACCAGATGCCTCAGGGAGCACACAGCCAACAAGATAACCTGTTTCCTGCTGCCACTCCCCTGCACCTGGCACAGAGAAAACCTACTTCTAAATATTAATAATATTAATATTCCCAAGGTCTGCTGCAATAAAAACTAATGATCTGCTGCTAAAGGATGTCTTCAATTATCAGTTCTATACATAGGTGCCTGATAGTCAGGCAAAGCTTGCCTTCGCAACAATGCCCTGATGCATGGAATCAAGCAAGACAGAATACACTGTGAGCTCATGAACTATAAAACAACAGGCCAACAGCTGGATGCAGGCCTTCACTCCACATTCCTAGGATGGCCTAACAGCAAAATGATACTTGCATGCTAATATTGCTACTAACCAAAGCAGAAGCACATCTTGACCGAACAAGGAGTTCAGCCCTCATTTAAACAGCAGCCATCTTTAAACCATTAGCCCTGCTGCAAGCAGAGAGCACATACCAACAATCAGATATAAAACTGAGTGTTAAATCATTCCTCAATATACATTCTTGCTCACAATTCCAAAAATTTTTCACTCTCTACCAAATGCAGTATTATTTGTGACTTTCGGAATATTTTGGATAAACAAAAAAAATGTTTCCACTCTCAGTAATGCTTCTCCCTGTTGTCATGCTTTAAGAGGGGAAGAGCATTCAGAAGGACTCTAGGGAAATGTACAGTAACAACAACCCTAGGGTCTTATTTACCAGCAGAATGCACAGAGCAGCTGGGTAAATGCTTCTCTCTCCAACAAGACTGGAAGCAGAATGCACACTTACTAAATAGGTGAAAAGCAGCTTATTTCTTACTAGAAGCCAATTGCAAATTTAAACTAGCGGTTGTCCATCCCCCTTTGTAGTACCCCTGTTAAACCATAACCTGTTAAACCACTTTGGTCACCAAACTGATTCAAAAAACGCAAAGTGTAGTGCCCCCCTCAACATTTGTTGCCCTCAGCATGGGTTGTCAAAGAGAAGTACTGCAGGTGTAAAAGAGAAACACCATCACACACCCCTTCTGCACGAAGACAGAATACGGAAACGTTCCAGCAGTATCTCTTCTGAGCTATTTATTTATTTTTAAAAATTAAATAAAAGCTATTAGGTCAGGTGGACAGTGATACACAATGCAAGGTCTGACCAGCTTATGGGGTGGGGGTGGGGTCATTCACTACTTCAGTTCTTTAGACTGTCAAATGCAGACCTGAAAGATTTGGGCTCACATAATTACTCACACAAGTGATAAGGAATTCTATGTAACACAAGAGCTAATCTGACGGTTTTCAGCCTGTTCTTATTTCATGTTTAAGAGATTCACTGCTGCTTTTTTAAAATCAAGCCAGAGAGAACTTTAGCATGAAAAACATTTGACTACAGTCTCTGCTGGGGATACAACAGCTCTCTTGTGGATAATCAAACACCACTGAAATGATTCATTCTAAAAAAGCAGCCATCAGCAAAAAAGGACAAGTTGCTGCAAGTTACACCTGTCTCTTGTTTGAACAGAGGCAGAAAAAGGATTTTACAGCTGCCTGATTGCTTGCAATAGGTCAGTGGTTCTCAAACTGTGGGTCGCGACCCACCATTGAGAACTTTTGCCGTCCCCTGCCCCCTTAAGGGGCGGGGACGGCATGGCGGCGGCAGCGATCCAGGGGATCGCCGCCACCGCAAAAGTGCCCGAACCCCCCCGCACTTACCGGGGCTTGGGGGAGCTTCGGAGAGGCCTGCCCGACCCTCTGCAGGACTCCCCAATCTTTGGATCGTCGTTTTGCAACAAACTTCAGGCACTCCGGTTTTTGCGAAAACCGGAAGCGTCCGAAGATAGCCGCAAAACGGTGATCCGAAGATCGGGGAGGCCTGCAGAGGGTCGCGCAGGCCTCCCTGAAGCTCCCCCAAGCCCCGGTAAGTGTGGGGGGCCGTTTCGGCGGCAGCGGTGGCGATCCCCTGGATTGCCGCCGCCCGCTGCTGCTGGCTCTGCCCCCGCACACACTCAAAGTAACTTTGAGAAACGCTTCAATAAGTTATAAAACAAAATGGTTTTGTTTTATCACGATTCCATAGGATTGTGATAAACCAATTACTAGAGAATCTAGACAAGCAAGCCAGAAGCACCATAGGTAAGGTGATCAAAAGTCATCTACGGTCTTGCACTTGCATTTTAAAGCTATTTTCAACACCACTCAACTCCAAAACAGCAAAAGCAACTCTAAAGAGAGAGTCTACCAGTCAAGTGTCTCTTTTCACAAAGGTTCATTATTATGAGGACTGAAGTTCAAGGTAGTATGGTATAATAAAGCTATTGTTGCCCTTGTGTGCAACTCTCATCCCATATCATCCCTATTCATAGACGGTACTTGCAGTGCGTCAAAAAGTCTGCAAAACCTGCTTGACCAGAAATGAGCAGAGTCCAAAGCGCCCACACAGTGCTCCTGGTCCAGAGTCAGGAGTCAACTCCTGACTCTTCAGGAGGTCCAGAGTCAGGAGTGCCCCCCCCCCCACACACAGTGGGGCAGTAGCTGCTCTCCTCACACTACCTTTAATGACTCTCTGAAACTATTGTTGGCCTCCAGTCCAAGCCTGCAATGTATCAGGCAGCTGCAGCTGTCAGAAGGCAACGCTTCTAGAAAGCAATTCCAGTTAGAGCATTAGTTTCCTGGCTCCACAAAGACAGCCCCGGCCTTTGCTGTCGATGCTCATGGCCTTCATATGAGAGAGACGTGTTTGCCCCAGGAGTTACTCCAAGCACTGGCTTGGAGCCCACCCACAAACCATTTGGCGTGAAATCCCAGCAATCCGAAAGCAATTGGCAGTGCCGCGATAACGTGTAGCATCATCGCATCACTTCTGAACTACTTCTAGGTTGCCAGCGTGATGCACGGCATCTTAGCGTGTCACCGCAGTGGTCTGCGGTTTCCTGATTGTTAGGAACCACTGATTTAAAGGGATTGTATCAGTAGCTTGATGAAAATTCCTAGGGTTGGAATACCAAGAAAAACAGTCAATGGACCATGCAACAAGAAAGCATGAACACAATACAGGGCAAAAAAGGACAATGTTTTATATTTAATTATAAAAGCCTGTTTATCTTCTTTATTATACATAACTTCAGGCATTTAAACAAATATAGCAAATGTATACCTGTGAAAGTCCAGATAGATCTTAATGAACATTAAGCAATATCATCTGTTTTGTATATGCTACAACTTTCAGCTCCAGAAAACTAGATTAGACAATCTTTTCACTGGTATCTTGATGGTTTTTGTTGCTTAAATGGTTTGGATTATTTACAATAAACCACCTGGCCAACTCAAAAGATTTTTCTTCAAATTAGGCAATTTACTGGTCAAAAACAGACGAAACATCAACAAATTCTGCAGTTAAAATTTTATTGTTCAAAATATGCATATGTTCCTTGCTCTGTAAAATAGAGCATCACAAGAATTCGTGTTCCATGGCTTGTTTCTGAGTTTCACAGCATTGAAAAAAAATACATGCCCGGAAGCATTTAAATGGAGGTGCCACAGCACAGATATACATTGTATAAAAGGTATAAAGATGACCCCTGACAATTAAGTCCAGTCGTGTCCGACTCTAGGGTGTGGTGCTCATCCCATTTCAAAGCCGAAGAGCCAGTGCTGTCCAAAGACGCCTCCGTGGTCATGTGGCCGGCATGACTCTCCTTGCCGCAGCGCGTAGCATGCAGCTGGAACACGGAGCGCTGTTTACCTTCCCGCAAGCGGTACCTATTTATCTACTTGCATTAACATGCTTTGGAACTGCTAGGTTGGCAGGAGCTGGCCAAGCAACGAGAGCTCACCCCGTCGCGGATTCGAACTGCCGACCTTTCGATCGACAGCTCATGTTTCAGCGGTTTAACCCACTGCGCCACCCGCTGGCCATACATTGTATACCTTTTATCTAATGAACACAATCAAAATATACAAAGCATATGATTGCAAATGGAAAGGTTAAATTTTAACTAACATAATGAGAACAATACCAGTATTTGTACCCTACAAGTGATCACTAATGACCACAGGTGAAGGCAGATGTAATATTTTGAGCCATAAGCCTGATTCGAAAGAGCCTTCACTTTCAGTCCAAAATTCTACTCTTTCCTCACCAAGGTGAGCTCTGAATAAACTGGTTCTGCAAGTTTGCAGCAAACCCCAGCAATGGGCAGCATTGACTTTGCCTGTGAGATCGCCAAGAAATAACCCTCCAACCTTTACACACACACACACACACACACACACACACACACACACACACCCTTATGCGTGCCGCCCAATGGCGGCACGCCTCCCTCACAGGCGCAGACTGTCATAAAGCAGTCTGCACTAGTCGTAAAAGCCTCCCCAACAGCACACCGACCAGCACCGAGAAGGGTAAGCCGGCAGGGAGAGTGTGGAACAGGGGCAGGGATGCCACGGGAGGGGGAGGATCCGCTGGGAACAGCCCACACTGGATCCTATCTCCCTTCCCTGCAGCCTCCCCGCCCCTTTCCTCTCCTTGGAGGTATGCTAGCTAAATTGCTAGCATAGCTCCGAGGAGACCCATTGCAGGTCGAGAGGTTTACGCAGGAGTAAGGGGATTGCCATGTCTCTCCATTGCCCTGGGAAGCCTCCTGGTCCGTCCCCCCCACACACCCCGCATGGGATGCAGCGGCTGCCATTTTGGTGGAATAGCATTGGATCATTAAAAAAAATACGACTTGACAGGTACAGTGTTTCAATAAAACTGGTGGTCCACTATGAAGTGAAAGGCAAGACCCATAGCTGAACCAGCATTTGATTTGCAGGCATGTGAATCAAGTCGCAAAAGTTGGAGGAAGCCAGGCATAGCTGAGGTAGGTTCTGAGAGCTCCTTCTTTATGCCTGTCTTCCTTCAGAGATGCCTTCACAAGCCCTAGTGAAATTAATTTGACTATGCAAGAGCAGGATGCATTCCAACGGGGCTTGTGCAAGAGAAGATGGGCTTACATTGATTAGAAGGGTTATTAGCAGTGACACCAAGGACAAACAACAGAGCAAAACGGCCCAAAGGATAGCACCACAATATTGAATTTGTACGCAGTTTACTGTTACCCTTGAAAAAGTGTCAAATTCTGTATTTCACGGATACATTCATTAAAAAAAACATTTTCTTTCATATTTTTAAAGTGTTCTACTTATCAAACCAAAGTGTCACTACTTACTCAAGTAATACTTTTTGAGGTAATTTTTATGGCTTTAATATTTAAAAAAATATTCTCCCTGGCAGAATTTTTTTAAACGTGCTTTACTACATTCTTGCTTAATTCGGAACTTTATCATCGCCAAAAAATGCTTCTTTTCTTTAACAACCAGCTGTACTGAGCAAATTCGACCCCAGCCCCAAAATGATGCTCACTGCCAGAGGGTAAAACAAACCTCCTTTATCTACAAGGTGGTCACATAGCACAAGTGTTATCCAATTAATGGGATTTGTAATGGCAGCCTAGTTTCAGAGCTAAACATCAAGACATTTTAAAGTACAGTTGATAAATCTGAACAAACATGCATAATGGATCGTATTATGGTAGAAACAGAAGCAAAGTCTCAGGCATGACACATCTAAAGCTTTGCTATGGAGCAAGAATGCTCTACATACTACCATCCTTAATGCGCACCTGCTTAATTGACAGGGGAAAGCTTGCCGTAAACCCCACTAGATCTGCTGTTGTGAAATATACCCAAGAGGTATTTTGCTAACCTCAGGGACACAAAGAAACCTGAGAAACAGATTCAGAAGTGTTGTGCTAGAACTCAGTTTACTTGTTCCATACTCACCTAGCTAATTTTTTCCCAATCAAGGACTGTAATGCCTGCAGCTACATACTTCATCACAGAAAAAAAATCACCTCATTTACTAAATTAAAACCAAACAGAGTCCACATCAAGTCTATGTCATCAATTATCTGCTATACACTGGATAGACCTTGTTCATGAGGACACCAAGTCAAACAATCGCTCTGGATTGAAGATTCATGTACACGCATTGAACTTCAGCCACTTCCTTGTTACCAGGCACGGTACAGTTTTAGACATGAAATAAAAGAGCATTAATCAAATGGGAACTGTAGAACACTGTAGCTTAAGATCTGCCTTCTCCCACACAAACTGCTTCCTGCATCAGAGGCCCTTCGCTGCTACTATCAGAGGCGAGACAAGTGGCAACCTGGGCTAAATAACTCTTTCTGGTCTGGCACCTGGCCTTTGCAATTCTCTCCCGAGGGTGGCTCGCCTGGTACAGAGATTGATCTCTTCTTGGCAGCAAGTGAAGAACATTTTATTTTCCTAGGCCTTTTAGATCTGCTGGATTTTAATTCTGTTTTATACTGGTATGTTTAGGTTGTGCAATTGCACTGTAATTGTTTTATTTTTTATAGGTTTTCAAAGTTTCATTTGTAAGTCACTCCAAAAATCCTTTTTGGACTGAAGAGCCGGTTATCACAATAAAGATACCTTTATTTAGGCCTAACTAAAAAACAGTGGGCTTGCTTTTGAGTTTCACAGAATTCTTCCTCCGGCTCAGTGTTAATTAAAAAAATGGGAAAAGGAGAAAGATGTGATTGTTATAGGTTTAATCCCATTATGCTTTGATGCAAGTTGTGATCTTTGCACTGGGCACAGACAGATTTCAATGAGTATCTTGAATCTCCATTTTAGGGTTGTAATACTTTGCAAATGGAGCATTTATGTTACCCCCCCCCCAACTGCAAAATTTCCTCCCCTACATTTTTAACATCAAGCCCAAGAATTCTATGAAACCAGCTCATTTGTGATTTTTAGTTGATCCCTATGCTACAATACTGTTCCTAATTGGAACGTTCCTAATAGGAACATTCCAAATATGGAATGTGGGGGTTTTTTTGGGGGGGGTTGTCTAAATTAGTGTTAGCTACCATTATTTACCAATTTGTAAATTCTTACTGGAAACAATTTAAGCCTTTCCCATTAAAACCATTCCTTCGACTACACTTTAAATATTCCTTTCCAGTTTGCTTCTTGGAGTCTTTACAATGCAGTGAAATCACCCCAGACTACTGATCACTTTAAAAATGCAACCAGTATTTTGTCAGTACATCAGAATTAAACAGTAACTCAACAGTATAAACAAGGTACCTTATGGGCTGTACAGAGGTATGGACTACTGCACTGAGAAATCAGCTGCAAAAAAGCAACTAGAGTTCGTGGCAATTGTAGTTAATTTTAACTGGTCTAACAGAAGTTAGTAAGAAGAATGGAAATAGCACACTTAGTTCTAAAGAAAGTATAAGAATACTGTACTATACACACACACAGAGAGAGATAAGCAGCACTCATTTATCCAGAGGAAGATCAGAAACAAGAGTGAAATAGGTCTGAGGAGGTCAAAAGCTAAGTAGAAGTGTACATTGCTTAAAAATGTCATTGCAAAGGTACAGAAGCTTTTTGGAGAGGAAGAAGAATCTGGTCACCTTTATTTTACTTGTAGACGTAATTTACTGTGATCCTCTTCAGGTTGTGCTGAAATCGTTTTGGGGGGATATGCACAGGAGACTTTCATAGACAGCGATTATACTTTGGCTCTTCCAGCACTTGATCTATGTCCTTCCTAGCAACAACAAAAAAGCCACTTCTTCAGGGTATATAGTTTTCCTTTCTCTCTAAATTCCCACTTGCTGAGCTTTACCCTTCTTACTGCGCTTTATTCTTTCCTCACCTACTGTTTGTCAAAGAGCTGTGTAAATTATTTAGCAGTTGCCAGATTGTAAAATGGCAGGCTAGCTGCGCTAATTGGAAAAAAAGGGAAGAAAGTACTTGCCTGCATAGTCAGGTACTTTTAAATGCAAAATTTGACTAGTCAATAAAGAGAGAGCAACAGAGTTCAGAAGGTTTTTCCTGTTCAAAAAGCAAAGGTCCAAAGAAAATTTTTGTTTTCAAACTGGCTTTGGATTATTTTATGCCTGTAACATAGCAAATGATGCTGCTGTTATGAGTCCAACGCCACCTCTGGATTGGACATCTAAAGACATTTTTAAAAACAAAATAATTATGAAGAATCACTGGTTGCAGAACTCCATGATATTCAGCTTCCACCCCCATAACCATGGCTGAGATGGATGAAATTGACACTTAGCAGAATCACTTTTATGGAAATTGACAGATGTTTCTCAGGCTCTCAGCAGATGGAGTTCCTCTATTGACCCCTTATGAATGCTTTAAAATTTGACTGGCAATATGTTTCATCTCTTATTTTACTGGTATACATGGCATTGCTTCTGCAGACAATTGAGATTTTAGATCTCTCTGTTCTCTGAGGAGCAGAGCAGCAGCTGAAATACATGGGAAAACACTCTCTCTGGGAGGACAGGATGAAGTTAATGGCAGTCTCCCGAAGGATGAGCTTCCCCACCAGGACGCCATTTTGAGTGCCGCCTTCAGGAAAAAAGTAGAATAAAAATCAGATAAATATATAAATAAAGGCCAACGTGTGAAAAGCCCTTCTTGAGAGAACAGACTGGACAAAATACAACTTGAAAGAGCTTTCAAGGACAGAAAAAAAAGCAAAACAGTCCTTTGAAAGCCAAAAGAACTCCTACGCAGTCACAGCCTAACCATGTAGTTCAAAGTCCCCCCTCAAAAACAAAACAAAACTGTGTGACAGGCTGTCATCTGGTTCCTTAAAGAGAATGAAGATTTACAGGTAAGTAAAAAAACAGTATATTTGTTTCTCCCTCAGTAGCTGGCTAACTGGGCACACTGTGGGCCATACAGAAACTGTAGTCCCTAGATAGGGTTCTCCAGAGGATTAAACAGATAGAGATTCACCTTTCCCTAAAGAACCCTTCTCTCAGAGGCTGCTTTAGAATATAACCAGTGAACTGCTTTATAGGTAAATGTGTAGACAGACCATTGACCAGTGGTGGCCATCCAGTTTTCTTCTTCAGTTGCATTACCCTCCCCTTCTGCAAAGCAGCTGAAGCAGGACCACCTCTTACAAAATGGGCTGCAATACTATCAGACACTGCTTATTGCATTATGCAGCTGTAACGTAAAGCTGGTGTTTTAATTAAATGTAAATGTTTAATTGTTTTTATCTGATCCATTGGTTTTTGGTACTGTTTTTATCATTTTAATTGTTTTATTATTGTTACATTTAAATTTGGTAAGTCGCCTTACTGGGAGAAAGATGGGTGGAGACTGCTCTTCAGTTCCATGAAAAAATGAATTTACTTTGTCATAAAAGAGAGATCCTTGCATGGAAAACAAGGCCTCAAACTTTGAAACCTTGCAGGCAGATGTTAATACCACTAGAAGAAGTGCTTAAGGCAACTTTTAGGTGGTGACTGACTGGTGAAGAAAATTGAGCACTCCATACAATGCATCTTGAACTACTTGCCTGGTACAAGTCTGCAGCAGATGGTTACTAGAAATGGAATTTCAGAATTTCTGACAACACCTTTGGCAGCGATAACTGAAATTAACAAAGATTCTGGCCCAGTAGTATCAAAAACCTCAAGGGAAAAGAGCCTGACTTACAACAGTTGTTCAGGCTCTTCCTCTTTGACCCTAGGATAATTCCATAGCCTCCTCAGTTCAGGGAACAATACATTCCCCTTCAGACACTCCTGTGTCATCCCTCCTCTGCTGAAAAATGGCTGGTGGTGAAAGGATTGTGGACATCTCCACAATCAGTGGATGTACACAAAAGAAGATCCCCAGAACCTTCCATTGTGGGTAGGGAGCAAGGTCCTGCACATCCCAGGGTGTTTTATCTCTCCAGGAGGTAGGCTACAGGACCCCCATAAATCAGAACCATCTTCCCAATGTGTTTGCGCTGAATGACACTTGAGAGTGTATGCATCAGCATGTCTTATGGCATTGATGAGAATGCTCTCAGTCATTCAGATGAGGAAGTGGAGCACTACGGGTCCCGGAACAGGTTCTCACCTAATAGCCTAAGAGGAAAAGAGCTAAAAGAAAATGGAAGAGGAGAGGGGGAAAGCTCAATTTTAAAACAAAAGGATTCAAGCCAGAGCTCAGGTGAGATTCCAAAGTCTCCTCAAAAGGTAGGAAACTGTCTGGCCTTGGGTGACAGCTTCTCTTCTTGAGAGAAAGTCACCAACTTTTGAACATCATCTATCTTATAGAGAGCGACTTCCCATATGTCTAGGCTGCTTTTGGGAAAGAAGGATTTCCCCCCCCCCCGAGTTGTGTCCAAGATACAAAAAGAAGTTACCCAGAGGATTGGTACTTAAAATATGTTCAGTATATCTTCCTAGTTCTGCTATAATGAAAACAAGAGCACAGCCCTGATATTCTCTGCATTGCACAAAGTATTTACTGGCAAGCTTTATACTCATTTACCAACAACTTTTAAGAAAGGGCAGATTAACCTATTTATGCACTAGAATACTTTAAAATACTTTCCACAATAGGTGCACCATGTTTTGTCTCCAACCACAACACTGCAGAGCATCATACTTGCTGAGCCTCCAGGCTCATTATCCTAGGCTGAGGATGTCTCTTCTCCCTGTTCCCCACAGGGGCGTCACTAAGGAGGTGCGAACTGCACTGGATGACACCCCAGGGAGGGGTGACACCAAAATGACTTTCTATTCTATTTGTCACCGGTGGTGCGAAAATGCACCACTGGTAGAAAATGGGTTTTTTCCCGATCCCCGCCATGACTCAGACAGGGAGTGCATTTCCCAGGAGGCATCAACATCGTATGGTCTGGTATGGGAGGAGGTCCAAATAATCACTCTGTTGCCTTCTTCCCTTATGACATTTTTCTTTTTTTTTTTAACCCCCCCCCCCCCTTGTGACATTTTTCTAAGCCTTGACAGGTCTGGATTCTTCACACAGATTTCAGGCTACTAGCAACTATCTGCCGAGTACATGCATGCTCACTGACAAACTCTACCCCTGCTGGTCTCAACTTTTGAAAAGGACTTAATTAAAATGCTAATGTCTTAGCTGTCTTTATCTAATTAGCAAGCTTCCACTACTATGTTAAGCAACACAACATACATTATTTCAATAGAGGATCAGTACTGCATACTTTGCTCTTATAACTCAAGAAAGTAAGTCTTCTCAAAAGTTGGAAGCAATCCAATTTTCCAAATACCTGTTTATACCATACTTTTTTCAGTCAAAAGATTATTTTTGTGAATAATTCCTAGTTGTTGATCCCCATGAAAAGCTAGTGCAACACAATATGTGTTTTGGAACCTGCAAACAGTCAATTTTTGGTGTCTGCTAATCATTTGAGACACAGGAATAAAAGTGGAAATTTTATGAATGAATAATTTTCTCATGCACATCAATCCTCCCTCAAACATAGTTACACAAATAGATGAGAGAGAACAGCCTTACAAATTATTAGTGATGATCACACCAGAGGCGTTTCCACGGTAGGGGCCGCACCGTAAGTCATGCCCCGTCCTAGTACCGTGTTTACCAACCGGAACGAGGAGGCCCTGCCCCCTTGCCATCGCAGCCATTCCGCGCTGCGAAGGCGAACGGGCAGGAGACTCCCTGCTCGTCACCTTCGCAGTGCAGAATGGATCAGGGGGCGAGGCCTCCTCGTTTCGGTTGGTAAACACGGTACTAGGACGGGGCGTGACTTACGGTGCGGCCCCTACCGTGGAAACGCCTCTGGTGATCATCACTAATAATTCGCCTCTGGTAATCACCCTCCTCCTGCTTCACTAGTCTGTGCTCACTGATGCCATGACGCTGCATAGTGATTCTGTCTCCTTTAGTTTCTCATAGCTACTAGCTACAACACTAGAAAGAAAATAACCTCAAGAAGAAGAAAAGATCCTCAAGCTGCAATGTACAGGGCTATTAAAAAAACAGAATGGTGCAAATGTAAAGCTGATTTATTCTTAAATGACATTACAAATGTTTGATGTGGGCACTTGCGTAGCTACAATGGGGCAAGGGAGGGCAAACAGCCACGGTCTCCTCACGAGGAGATTGCGGCTGTCACCAGTGACACTTGCCCCCCTTTGCCCCATTGTAGCTACACAAGTGCCCACATCGAACATTTTTAATGTGCATGTGAAACTTGGACAGTTTTTTTGTCTTCTCAGGCAGGAGGTCTGGCTCAGTTGGTAGAGCTGCAGACTCTTATGCCTGAAGATCCGAGGACGGCAGTTCAAGACTCCTGGAAGAATCTGTGAGCAGAAGAGCTGTTGATACGCCACTGACGAGCTACAGAGCCTCTGTGAGAGAGAAAGCTGCAGCTGGTTCTGTGTGGGAGGGCAGAGTTTGTCAGTCAAAGTGTGGGAAGTGAATGCCAGAGAGAGGCCAGACCATGAAAGGAAATCACCTGGAATGAACCACATGGAATCTATGAGAGATTAGAACATTTATTGTAAATGTAAAATCCGCTTGGTTTAGAATTGCCTGCCTATGTAAACCGCCTTGAATTAAAGTCGGAAGAGAAATCCAATGACCAATGAGCAGTATATAAATACTGGTATTATTATGTTCATGTCATGACGGTTGTGATATGTCAGTTCATTTAAGAATAAATCAGCTTTACTTTTGCACCATCCTTTTTGAATAACCCTGTATTAAACACAGAATACAGTTATGTGTGTGGCTTGGGCCTGTCTTAAGGGGGGGAGGGGGGAGAAAGATTTGGTTTAATTCAATGTTATCTTTAAGTGCAGATAAAATGAACGATGAATGTCTTTTGAAACTACTTTGGCATGTCCATGATACACAGCTCTAAGTTACCATCTATAAAAAAATCCTTAAACAAGAGACTACAAAAATATTTTTTAAATGGTGTCATCTTGAGACAGTCTATATATTAATAGCAAACTCACATACTTGAATGCCTATCAGGTTGAACATGAAACAGGGTCACCCACAGACAAGTTAGTTGGTTCAACACACTTGAGGGGCTCCGTAAGTACAGGGAAGTAGATATGTTGGTAAATTAAAACCCATTTCCTCCCAGCCCACAGGTGTACACATTTAACTCCTGTTGCGTATATATACCCTTGGGTAAAAATGCCTTAAAAAGGACCTTCCCCTATAAAACAAACACGGAGTTTACAATTGTATGTTCACTTTCCTGGGAGTAAATCCCATTGAATACAATAGGGCTTATTTCTGAGTAAACATGCAAGGGATTGTGCTGTAAGTATGCTCAGTAGCTCCAACAAGCCACAGAATCTTGATATGTCAGCTGGAAAACACAGCAGCAGAACATTGGGGGGGGGGGGGGAGAGAGAGAGAAGAGGAAGTTAGCCTGCTTGAACCATTTGGGCTCGGGACACAACATTCAAATAAACACCTAATAAAATATGATACCTACAAATAATTCAACATGCTGTTACAAAATGCCCATGAGCACACAAAACTGTATCTACATAGTAGATGCTTCAGTTCTATAGGCTTGGCTCCAGAGAGCAGCTTTGGCTCATGCAAAGGGTTTGTATGAGCCAAGCCAGTGGAATCCCTTGGTTTTTTGTCTCTGAGCACGGAGCAGTCAATGCTGATGCCATATATACAACAACTTACTTCTTACATTTCCTTCAGTTTCAAACATGGTTTTTTGCCATATGGCAAGGGGTAAACTACTTCAATTCAAGATCAAACAAGTCTACAGCCTTACTTTCACAATGCTTTGGCTCCTGCTGGCCATAGAAAGCTGGAGACGAAGCGAGTTATGATTCTCTTTCACTCCCTTAACAGATGATCAGCATTCAATACTGCATTGGGCACTGGGATTGGTGACAAAGGAGATCGTATTACTCCAAGTAATACATGGAGTTAACCCCACTCCCCAACAAATTTCTCATGTTCTTACTCGTCATCAGATTCCTGATTTTGTTCAATACTACTTAGCAGCTCTTCAGCTACTGGCTGTGTAGAACCCAGATAGCAAACTTTCATATGGTTATTGAGATTTTTCTGGGTACCAAAGCCTTTACCACAGAACAGACACATGAACGAACGTTCACTGGAGTGCACAGACATAAGATGCCGGTTTAAGTCAGTCTTGTCTCGAAACAGTTTCAGGCAACGATGACATTGCATCTTCTTCCAGTTGAAGTGGATTGTTTTTTCATGCCGATCCATGTTTGATTTTAGTGTGAAACTTGCAGGACACTTTGGGCACTGGAAACGGGCAAAGTGATCAGGGGTTATGTGCTCAGTCAACTCCGGTCGAGAATAGTCAATTATATCGAAAGGGACAATCATCGGAAAAGTATGCTCATGAATGTGTTCTTTCAGTTTTTCTACACATTCAAACATTTTCCTGCAGAAAGCACAGGTCAGTCTCTTGGGGACAGAAGACTCCAAAAGCAAGCCATCATGGCCGAAGTCCACATCTTCAGACTGTACAGTGTTCACATCTAGAACAGGAATGCACAAAAAATAATGTTAAATTGAATAACATTGCACTATTAATGCTCAAGCTTTGATATTTTCATTTACCTGTGTCAGAGCTGTCTAACTGCCACAATGCTAAAAATCCATCATAGGTGACCTGCAAAGGAAAAATGCAATGAACACTCCGATTACTTTTTAACAGTTACAGTGTTTGAAAGAGTAAAGTCTATCAAACTCCTCAACATTAATACCAACAACGAATGCCAGTAGCGTCACTAGGACGCGCGTCACCCTGGGGCGGGGGACGCGCGTCACCCTAGTGACGCTACGCAGGTGCGGGGGGGCGACCCGGCTCCCCCCCTGCGTCGCGTTGCCCTTTGGACGCTCCAAGGCCTTCTGAAAGAAGGCCCAAGCAGCGCGTCCATCCGGGTATTTTTCGGATTTTCGCGCATGCGCAGACCGTTTTGAGGGCAAAAAGCCCTCAAAACGGTCTTTGCGCATGCGCGAAAATCCGGAAAATACCCAGATAAACGCGCTGCCTGGGCCTTCTTTCAGAAGGCCCTGGAGCGCCGACGGGGTTGGACGCTCCGAGGCCGGCTCCCGGGCCGGCCTCGGAGCGTCCGAAGGATGTCGCGCGCCACCCCCGTGGCGCGCGTCACCTGGGGGCGCCCCGCCCCCCCGCCTCGCACCAGCAACGCCAGTGATGAATGCACCTGTACTAGTAATTATTACTAATTTTGATCACTATAAGCTAGATCAGGGGTTCTCAACCTTTGGAGGCCCGGGTACCCCCTATCACGGCTCAATTTTTTGAAGTACCCCTGCTAATTAACTGCTAATTAGATTAATTGATTGATTAATTAGGTACTTAATTATTAAATAAAAAGTACTAAACAATTTTAAATATTAAAAAATGTCTTATTTAAGTGTTCGTGTGCGCCTGCGCGGGAGACAGACACACACATGAAAGGATCTCTTTTTTGTCCATGTTACACTTTCCAAAATCAGCTCCTTCCTCCCCCACCCCACCAAAGCACATTTTCCAAAGTACAAAAATAAGCCCCAAACCAAAATCAGAGAGACAGAAGGGTTCCGAAATTACAATTTAAAATTCATGTTAATTAACACTTAATTAGCTGCTGATGGGGCAGATAAGGGGCAGGGCTTGGCGTACCCCCAGCAAGAGGTCCGTGTACCATTAAGGGTACCCGTACCACAGGTTGAGAACCCCTGAGCTAGATATAAAATTGCCTTGTACAAAAGAATATAAAAAGATATCCCTGTCTTCCATTGTAGTCAGGCTAAAATCCCCCCCAATCTCCCATCTCCCCAAATTACATTCTGGTGTTTTGTTTTGTTTTTTAAAACAAGTGACAACACAAAACTGTTTTGCTCAGTTTCCTGTACCCAAACAACTTAGTATTACTGTATTCAATTTTTTTTTTTAAATGATTACTGTCCCGCCCCACCGAAGTTGTTCATATTTTATTGCAATTCTAGATGGAGAACAATGGATGATGTAGTTAAGTCAGATTTTTTTCAGAATTTGGGTGGGATGGAGGAGCATTTATCAATGAAAACTTTCACCAAGTTGACAACAAATGGCCCCTTTCTCTTTTTCTATACAGTGAATCAAGTTTTACTAGAAATGAATTGTAAATTTTAAGCTACAGTTTACAAGACTAAACACATTTGCATCCAGGAAAACTATTTTCTACAATGTTCTTTCACATTTAGTATAGTAAAGCCAGAGTTGGGATAATTTCAGACACCCAATTTCTCAGGTTCCAAAACACTGAATACAATACTGGTGTTTAAGAACCCCTCAGTTATGTACAGGTTGGCTCCTAAACACACTTGGTTCTGGCTACTAGGAATTTTAAGGTTTGTTTTGGCCCTGAACAACATATGCCTTTGTACTACATCCAAATACTTCAGAAGGGTGTTCACTGCATCATAAGGCTAGAAAGGATCTGAAGATCATCTTGACCAAAAGTAGTATTGCTGCAAGATTGTCACTACAGATTTCAGTTCTAGTTTGTGAAGGAAGCACCAATTGCTTTCTGCAGTGTTGTATTTTGGCACACTTCCACGGAGCAGGGTGGGAGGAGGGTCAGGGGATGGACAGACTACATTATGGAAAGCACAAATAAACCTACCCCTGGCGCAACTTTGAATGTTAGCAACTACACATTGAGCTACCAGGAGGACAGATGTTCATCTGTACAGGCATTTCAAGGCATTACCTCAATCAACTCTGATCTTACCTGAGCTGAAGACACTACTCTTTTTACGGCTTCTGGAGAGATATCACCAGAAGTGGTGACGATGGCAGGGGGGCTCTGAGTGGCAAGGTGTGATGAAGGCAGCAGAGGAGGGGGGGCTTCCACTTTGCCATCACATCCACCCCTTGATCGACTGAAGTTGGTGCCAGGCCCTGAGGAACACAGGAAACGAGTCTCACCCACATGAACTAGCACCAGCCGGTGGTTTTTACAAAAGGCAGGGAATCAACAGTTGCGGCTTAATCTTCTGTCAGCGGGGAGGGAACGTAGCAGTGCAGAGATTCCAGGCCCATTGATTGTTTTAAACAGCCTCCCCACCCAAATGTGTGGTGGGATATCAGAGCAGCAAAATGGTCACTAAAGAAAGTTAAACAGGAAAGAGAACACAAGGCAGCACAAATGTGAGAGCAACATTTCAAAGATAGGTTTGGATAACTGTGTTTGATTAATCCATATCCAGTTCCCTTTAAGAGTACAGTAACATATTCAAGGAGTTTTTCATCTGCATCAATTTTCAGGAGTTCTCTCAAAGTTTTTGAAAACCAGGAGTTTAAATCATAGCAATGATTTTAAAATACCTCACATATTCACATGCTGCCCTTCATACAAAAAAGGTATAAATGGAACCTTGACCTACAGGAATGAAGACTGCTCTAAAAATACCAGTGACGATGTACCCAATTACTTTAAAAAATAGTTACACCAGAAACTTCACAGTAGTTTGAAACATTTCTTTAAAAAGAAAAACAAACCAAAGACGTTATTTTGCTTCTGTCATCATTATATAAGCTGCCCCATTTGCAAGGGACCCATGTCCCACTTGTGAAGTTCTGCTATGGCCAGCACGGGAGGCTCCCATTCATACAGGTCACATTTAGTTTATTTAGGACGGGCGTGTCAATTGCATCTTTGCAGTGGTGGTGGGGTGTGAAAGATAAGTAAGTTGTACAAACAACATACATCAAGAGAAACTTAAACAAGTCCCATGATTTCTGAAAATGTGAAATGATTACACAGAAAACATAATCACTAGGACTATATGTTTTACTTGTTAGCAACAGTTGCTACTACTGCAAGAAATTCACAAATGGAGAACGTTCCAGAGGGAAGCATTTAACAAAGCATATATATATTACAGTGTGAAAACAGTCTTACAGCCCAATCCTGCTCTAAAGATCTGCCGGGCAGCCGAAGCCGCCCGCCAGATCCTGATCTCTGCCATGGGCAGCCTGCAGCAGGCAGCCCGCAGTGGAAAGTCTACTCGGGGAAGGGGACGCTCGTCCCCTTCCCCGAGTGTAACCGCGGCTGGGGCAGATAGGCCTCCTCAGATTTCCGCCAGCTATTTTGCTGGCAGAAGCCGGAGGAGGCCGTGTAACAGCTCAGCCAATCGGCGGGGGTCAGGATACAGCCGAGGCTGATTCCCGTGTGCTCCCCGATCGGCTGGGCCTATCGGCCCCCGCCGTTCCCATCTGCACCCCCGTCTGCTGGATCCTTACCTGGGTCCAGCGGCGGGCTGGCGAGTCCTCGACCGGCGCAGCGGGGGAAGGCTAGCCTTGCATCGGCCTTCCCTGCTCTCGAGTCGTCGCAAAGGTGCCTTACAGCACGTTTCCGACATCTTCGGCCGGTGGAACACTCTTTCTGCCGGCCGAAGTTAGAGTAGGATTGCGCGGTTAGTGGATTAATTCAGTGTTCTGGGAATGCTGCTGAAGGACAGCATTATACATGATATTGAAGGTAAAACTCTTCAAATGCACAAGTAGCAAATAGTGTACATGTATATTCTTTTGCCAAGTGCATGATAGCCCAATGCATGAAACATATCAAACATCACTATCATGGTAAGTGAAGTCAGTGTAGCAACTTTTCTGCAAATTTGCAGAACTGATTAGACATGAACAAAACTGATTATAAGGTACTTGACTGAATACAAGAGCTTCTTATGACGTGATTGCAGGACGTAATGTGCACAGTGCGAAATGTATAGTTGTTGACAAAAAGGAAAGTGAGAGCTCTGGTTAGCCCTAAGTGCAAAGAACATCATTTCCAACATAGTTAATCATGGTGATGCTGAAATGGATTGTGAGAAACCATATACCAGAAGGAAGGAATGTGTTGCCCTAGAGTCTGTTCCCAATTCCTTAACCAAGGTTGCCAAGCAAATAAAATTATTTGTTTAAAAGTGATTAGCACGTGTATTGATAACTTTCCTGGCTTCAAGAGTGGTAAAGTGCAATTTCCTTTTGAGTGTGTAGCACCATATCATAACCAAGTTTTAGAGCAAAACTTATATTCAACATTTATCATGAGAGAGAAATGTGGTTAGTGTGGAGAGGCCTCTTTGTTTTTGCCAGCTGGGAAAATAGGAAAAAATAAAAATGGGAAAACACAAAATACAATCAGTCAGCACTGTAGCAAACAGAAGGACGTTGTTTATTATTTTGACTTAGAGACAGTCTTCTCTCCATGGTGGATAACATCAGTGTTATTTAAATAAAACAATCTAAAAGCCTTTAACCAGAGACAAGAGTGTATACCAGGGATAAGAGTGTACACACCACAAGCAAGAATCTCTCTATCAAACTGTTTCCAAGTTACTGTCTGCCTTCAACATAATAAACCACAGTATCAAGGACTATCATTACATATCGATACCTAATAAATTCTAACACAACACTGAACTTTTCAGTAACATAGCACCACCACACAGTGGCCGCCAGGAGTTGACCAGGTTGGGTGAATGTCCAAGGGTGCATGCCTGACAGGCCACCTAGGTAAAGGTGAAGGTGACCCCTGACAATTAAGTCCAGTCGTGTCTAACTCTAGGGTGTGGTGCTCATCCCCATTTCAAAGCCGAAGAGCCAGCGTTGTCCGAAGACGCCTCCGTGGTCATGTGGCCGGCATGACTCTCCTTGCCGCAGCACGTAGCATGCAGCTGGAACACGGAGCGCTGTTTACCTTCCACAGGCCACCTAGCTAACCTCCAAAAGAAGAAGGATATCTATTACTGCCTACCATCACCCAGTAAGCCTCCCCCTTGGGACCTGTCCTCTGGCAAAACATTTGCTGCTGTCCACAACTGCCCAGTAAGCTTGCATGGGGTAGGACACAAGAGAGATCCTAGAGTCATGGGTTGAATCTAAGAAAGCATAATGGCACCACACACTTACTGCCTTAAGACACAATTGCATGGATATCCGAAATCAACCAACTGTGGGTGCAGTGATCCCTCAAACCAGGATCAATCCTAATCAGAATCAGTTCTGAAAGAGCAATAGCTTTTGATACTTAACTTTCATTTTTATTTCTATGGACTTGAAAGAATTGAAGATTTGCACAGATTGAAACAAACCTCTTCTTTTTCATAGTTTTGCTTGTTTCTTGATTTGATGTGTACATTTCTAACACAGACCACTTTCTTTGACAGGCAGCATAAAGTGGAGAAAGAAAGAAATTTTGAGAGTTGTACCTATGGTATCTTCTGTATACAGGAATTGCAATTGCCTAATACAGGCGCTCCAGTATCTGCGGGACCCATGTCCAAGGTTTCACTTATCCACGGTTCAAAAATCCTCCCCCCGCGCTCATGTCTCACCTCTTTTCAAAAGGCAGCGCTTTTTTTCTTTGCTATAGAACACTGTGAAAATGAAAGCAGCCACTGAGAGTACTAGACTTAGAACTGTTAGACCAGTGGTTTTCAAACTGTGGGTCGCGACCCACCATAGGAACCGAAAGTTGCCCCCTGTCCCCTTAAGGACAGCATGGCAGCGATCCCGGGGAGCGCAAAAACTGGAAGCACCTGAAAATCACTGGGTTTTGGTGATACGAAGATCGTGGAGGCCTGCAGAGGGCCCCCAAGCCCTGGTAAGTACAAAAACAGCTGTTTCAGCTGATTCGACAACGACTATCCCCAGGATCACCTCCGCTTTTGGACGCACCTCCGCTAACACTCAGAGTTCTCCCCACCTTGCGGGGAGAACTTTGAGAAACACTGTGTTAGACTAATGCTACTGGAGGTGACAGAGAGAACTAATAGGAAGCGGAGTCTAGCATTCTTGATGTCTGTCGGCTTCTGCTGCTGTCCGCTTCCTATTAGTTCTTTCTGTCACTTCTGGTAGCGTTAGTCTAGCAGCTCTGAGTCTAGTGTTCTCAGTCTAGTGTTCTCCTAAATGGCTGGCCACCGCATCTTATCCCGTTTCCCAAGCTGCCTCAGGGCAGTCCAGGCACCTTGGGAGAAGGGGACGTTCATCCCCTTCGCCGGGTGCAAGCGAAGGCGTGCATCCAAGGTGGCAGAGTAAGGCTGAACTGGGGCTGGCAAAGGGCCTAGGATATCAACAGAGCGCGCAGCCGATATCCCCGCCCTCTCATCGCCCGTTCGGCCAATTGGCCCTTTCCCTCGCCACCCGGCTCGTCCTCCCCCCGCCCCTGCACCGGCTGGTGCAGAGCTTACTTGTATCGGTGGGCGCAGGGATGGTCTGCCGGGGAAGTAAGAGCTGCCAGCGACCCTTATTTGCAACAGCTTAGAGCGGCGGAGCGCACTCTCCACCATTCTAAGTTTACGCTGGATCAGGCTGTTTGTCTATTATTTCCCCTTCCTCAAGTAACCTAGAGTCCCTCCCTAGAACTGCACCATCAAACATACAGTGCATTGTGATGCTATAATACAAGGTATCAGCCTTATTTCTTGGTCTAAATGCAAGTACAGTACAACAGAAAGACAAAGTAACCACAAGGTCAACAATGAGAAACAAGGTTCATTACAATAACCATCCCTCAAATGTCACGTGTTTCAGAGGATAAAAATATGAAATATAATACAATTCCATCTGGGTAGTTTTGCAGGTAAGGGAATAATACAAGCATTTCCCAAGACATCACCAAAACCAACACTGGAACTGATCAGAGACTAGCGCAGAGACCATCAATCAAGGAAGTCATCCAAAAAGCATCCCTTTCTCCTACAATTAAACAAAACTCTGCCAAATACCTTCTTAGTTATATTTCCTCTCCTTTTATTACCTGGTATTTTAACTTTCTGTGTGATTGCTCTGATCTTGTTTTAGCTCATGTATATCATTCTCGGGGTATTTCTTCCCTTTCCCCCTCCCCCCCTGGATGTTTTGTAATTGATTTGGTGCGGTTGCTTTGGAGGATAGAGAGGATGACTGGGACATTGTGGCAGCTTATGAATGCGATATGGGAGTTTTTGTTGCCGCGTTGTTTCTCTTCAGCCATGGGAGAACTGTCAGAAGGAGCAGGAGAGATGGTTGACATTTTACTGATTTGTTTTTACATGAGAATTTGATCAAGTTTGGATGCCTGTTTAATGCCTGGTAGAAGTATTATCACCACTGACAGCGGACGCTAATTACATCTGGGTCACTGTTGGGACACCTGATGTCAATTAGATGGAGTAGTATGAACATATATTGAGTGTCTTTCCAACAGTGTTAATCTTCTGATGATGCCCCGAATGTCAGGGGTGAAACGTAAAGTTATTTACAACATCTTGTTTTTGTAATAAAGATCTTGAAACGACATAGTCTTACCCGGAAATATGTGGGTTTTTAACTCAAAAATATGGTCACGTCGTGAGAGTCTACAATTGTATCTACCTTCGTAGTTTATTTATAGTACTTACGAGCATAAACAGCCCACATGTTTTTCTCTCCTGTCTGAAAAGCTCAAGTTCTTGGAGCTACCTTGGGACCCTTTTAACTTTTGCTGCTGCGACATTCAATTTTAATCTGCTCTGTACTCTCTCTTAATTGCAATTATATTTTAATATTTAATTTTAATTGTGGATGGTTTTAATGGGTTTTTAATTATGTATTAGTTTTGCTATGTTTGTTGTACACCACTTTGAATTTTAGAAAAGCAGTATAAAAATCTTTTAAAATAAATAAATAAAATGAAGTTCTATAAGAACATAAGAAGAGCCCTGCTTGATCAGGCCAAAAGTCCATCTAGTCCAGCTTCCTGTATCACACAGTGGCCCCACCAGATGCCTCAAGGAGTACACAGCCAACAAGATAACCTGTTTCCTGTTGTCACTCCCTTGCAACTGGCACAGAGAAAACCTACTTCTAAAGCTAGGAGGTTGCTTATGGCTTGTAACCTGTGATGGTCTTTTCCTCCATGAATCTGTCCAAACCCTTTTTAAAGGCATCTAGGCCAGGTGCCATCACCACATCCTGTGGCAAGGAGTTCCACAGATGAATTACATGCTGGCTAAAGAAATATTTTCTTTTATCCGTTCTAACTCTCCCTCCACTCAATTTCAGTGCATGTCCCCTGGTTCTGGTGTTGTGCGAGAGGGAGAAGAATTTCCTTCTGTCCACTCTCTCCATCCCATGCATAATTTTATACGTCTCAATCATGTCCCCCCTCAGGCGCCTTTTTTCTAGACTGAAAAGCCCCAGACGCTGTAGTCTTTCCTCATAAGGGAGGTGCTCCAGCCCACGAATCATTCTGGTCGCTCTTTTCTGCACCTTTTCCAATTCAACTATATCCTTTTTGAGGTGTGGAGACCAGAACTGGATACAATACTCCAGATGTGGCCTTACCATCGATTTGTACAAAGGCATAATGATATTGGCCGTTTTATTCTCAATCCCTTTTTTAATGATCCCGAGCATGGAATTGGCCTTCACAGCTGCCGCACTGGGTCGACACTTTCATCGACCTGTCCACCAGCACCCCAAGATCTCTCTCTTGATCTGTCACTCAGAACCCATTAGCGTATATGTAAAATTTTGGTTTCTTGCCCCAATGTGCATCACTTTGCACTTACTTCCATTGAAGCGCATCTGCCATTTTGCTGCCCATTCTCCCAGTTTGGAGAGATCCTTCTGGAGCTCTTCACAATCCCTGCTGGTCTTCACCACCCGGAAAAGTTTAGTATCATCCGCAAACTTGGCCACCTCGCTGCTTATCCCCAACTCCAGGTCATTTATGAATATGTTGAAAAGCACCGGTTCCAAGACCGATCCTTGGGGCACACCGCTTTTCACCTCTCGCCATTGTGAAAATTGCCCTGGTCTGTTTCTTGGTCTTCAACCAGTTCCTAATCCACAAGAGGACCTGCCCTCTTATTCCCTGACTCTGGAGTTTTCTCAGGAGCCTTTCATGAGGGACCGTGTCAAACGCTTTCTGAAAATCCAGATATATAATATCCACAGGTTCGCTCGCATCCACATGCCTGTTGACCTTTTCAAAGAATTCTAAAAGGTTTGTGAGGCAAGACTTCCCCTTGCAGAAGCCATGCTGACTCTCCCTCAAGCAGACTCTCCCTCAAGCAGAGCTTGTTCTTCTATGTGTTTTAAGATTTTATCTTAATGTGTTTTAAGTGAGTGAAGGGAGTATTAAAACAGACAAAAGAAAATATTTCTTTACCCAGCGTGTAATTGGTTTATGGAACTCCTTGCCACAGGAGGTGGTGATGGCACCTGGCCTGGATGCCTTTAAAAGAGGATTGGACATATTTATGGAGGAAAAGTCCATCACAGCTTACAAACCATGATGGGGATAAGCAACCTCCTGGTTGTAGGAGTAGGTTCTCTTTGTGCAAGGGAGTGGCGACAGGATACAAGTATCTTGTTGTCTTGTGCTCCCTGAGGCACCTGGTGGGGCCACTGTGTGATACAGGAAGCTGGACTAGATGGGCCTTCGGCCTGATCCAGCAGGGCTCTTCTTATGTTCTTAAGATTCTATCTTTTATGTTCTGCAACATCTCTGCAATTTCTCCCTCCTAGATCCAGTCCCTGGGTTCACTGTGTCATAGCAGCAATCAATATTTACAGCACAATCCTGTACATGTCTACTCAGAAGTTAGTCTCACTTAGTTCAATGAGTCTTACTCCCAGGTAAGTGTGTACTGAATTGCAGCCTTAGTGTTTAAAATCGAAGAACTTGCAATGGAGATGCTGCAAGACACAGACACTGCTGCCCTGCATGCTCAAGGAGTCTACATAATAATGCAACACACACAAGCAGATAGCAGAATCATTCTATTTGCCGCAAGGTATTCTCAAAGCAACAACATAAACACTGTATGGTCAACTCACAGTGTCTCGGAATTACGGGTCTAGATGCCATGTCTGAAGAAACTTGAAGTTTAATTTTCTTCATTCCGTTTGCGGGTCTCCTATATTTGGCAGCCGCAAACAGACAAATACATTAAAATCCAAGGTATGCGATGTGTGCCAACGTTTCGTTCCGTAACCCGGAACCTCATCTCTGGGCAATTAGTACAACTGCAGATGAATAACCCAAAGTTTAGCCCCCTTCCTGTTTAAAACAGTGAAAGCGCGGGAAACCGCTTTGATTGGGAACGGAAATAACCTGCATTCACCCCATGACCGCGGTAGCTGTCAAAATGCTCAGTTAAAGGAGGCTGCCGCTTTTTTCCTTTTTTCTCCGCTGCCGCTTTTTTCCGCTTGATCTTTATGTATTATTGGCAGCCAGATTCTGTTAGTAAATACCAGGTCCTGTTGCCTGTTAACAAGGTCACCTATAGGTTTTTACTTATCTCCAAAGATTCTAGATGACGTAAGATTTTAAAGTTGTTTTCTTTTTGTAGACAGCTGGTTTCCTCAAAGCGGATCGCACACATCACATACCTTGGATTTTAATGTATTTGACTGTTTGCGGCTGCCAAATATAGGAGACCCGCAAACGGAATGAAGAAAATTAAACTTCAAGTTTCTTCAGACATGGCATCTAGACCCGTAATTCCGAGACACTGTGAGTTAATCGCTGGCCATGAAAGCTTCCGTAGTAGACTGTATGGTCAGTTTTACTGTATTTCTGCTGAACAAAGGTTTTTGATTATGTTTGTGGGGATGGAGAGGGGAGAAGTATTCTGCATTGGAGTCATTATTCAGGCAAGACTTATCATCTCTCTCATGTTCCCCAGTAACAGAAGCACTACAGCAGAAGTGAAACTCATGGAACAGATTCCTACACAAACGATAAACACAGCATGTAACTTCAGTCCCTGCTATATGCTTATGAGCAACTGGAGCCTTCAGAAGGAAAACATACACTCATGCTGAAAGGTATTTGAATTCTTGGCCACTACTCTGTTTTGGGGATACACATGCTACCATCTTCTCCCCTTCATGACAGCCACAGTGGGGGGGGGGGTTATTTTGCTTATGTCTTCAATACTTTGCAATGAGAATGCCCCTGTTTTTTCTTTGCTCATGCAAGGTAGCAGAAACTTTCATTTAGGACGCATTGAGAACACACAAATATCTTAGTCTTCAATACGTCATTCTAGCCTTCTGCTAGTTTATGATCTCATGTTTAAGAGAAATTAGAACATGGGTGCTAAAAAAATGTTCTATCCACAAAACCCCTATTCAGGCATTCCTCTTCTCAAAGAGGCAAACACATGAGAAGTTCCTAAACAGGCCAGTAGATATGCATTTCAGCTAGCAAGTTAGGTAGCAGCACTCCAAATGCAAACAGATGTCCTGTGTTTAGACTCGCATGCTAGATCCATATTCTTATGTGATTTCCCAAAAGAACCCAAATAATTAAGTTAGGCACCTAAAGCGCCTTCTGTAGGCACAAAGTACAAACACTTTTCCAAGGCCATTAGTGCTTATATAGCTGTTTGACACAAAATGTAGTTTTTGTGCATTTATAATTCCCTTGTCCATAATCTTACCCTAGAAGACAATACTTAAACTATCCATCATGACACACACAATGCAGTTCCACACCTTGTGACATGTTGCTGTCTTAGCCAGGGTCCAAGCGATAAGCGGTGTAGAACTAGATAGTGAATAGATTCCAATTACTGTCCACCTGGGGATGTCACTATCTTACCAGCACCCGCCAATAAACGGAGTGCCAGTTCTCACAAAATAAAAAGAAGGCAGTAAACCTATGTCTCGACTGTACCATTTCAGACTTCAGGTTGGGGTCATGCATGATTGAATGATCTCCCATGAAAAAAGGATTCCCGTACATGGAAAGCTAATATGTCAGGGGAATGTCTTGGCTAGAAGCTTTCTCCCCACCACCTACTTTTCTATGTGCAGGGAATGTTTTTCATATGAAGAATCATACAATCATGCAAGTCCCCCTCTTGCATTGGGAGCCAGCCCAGTGCTGATGAGAACAGGTTTACCACCTCATCTGCATTTTGCAAGAACTAGACCTGAGCACCCCAGTCAATTAATCCCTTGTTATGCGTTTATGTGCATAATACTCAAAATAATTGAGATTGCATTACTTCAGGATGCACAGTGTATGAACACAGGAGAAATCTAGAATGACCTGAATTTTATGTTTTTAATATCTCCTTTATGAATGCCATTAACCTTCAAGCAATAGATATAGAAACAGGAACTTACAAGATAATGAATGCGTGCCTTTGGGTAAGTATTCAAAGAGCAGAGAACTCTCCTCTCCCAGCATGTCAGCTTTCAGGGACAGCAAGCTGTTCTTGCTCATAAGGGCTGCCCGCAGGTTAGCAACTGCCACCGCCTGAAGTACATCCTCCTTCTCTGGAGTAAGAGGCTGAGCGAGATAACTAGCTTCGCCTCCCAGGAGCGCTTCATCAACGTTTGCATAAAGGTCCACTCTCTCTATTCTGCTCTCAGAGTTGCTGGGTTCTGCCCCCGTCAGATCCACACCTAAACAAAACAAAAAATAGTAAATACATGAGAATGAAGGCAGTCACATGTAGGGCTCCCCCCATCCCACATCGTTAACGCCCCCAGTCTTATTGCTAAAAAAGGAAAGAGCCTAGATTGCTTTACCACACTAAATTCTACTAAATTCTACATCCCCTTTTATGGTGCCATCACCATGATTCACACAGTGCATCCTCTTATCCTGCAACTGATGCAGTGGAATACATACTATACTGTACATACTAGCTGTTTTGGAAGTAGGGGCATCATTCCCTGAGGATCTGGCTGCTTCCAAGCCTCTCTGTGCTAGTGGTAGTGGTTTGGGAGTTGGACTTAGACCTGGAAGATCCAGGTTCAAATCCCCGCTCAGCCACAAAGCTTCCTGGGTGACCTTGGGCCAGTCACTATTTCTCAGCCTCACCTACCTCACAGGGTTGTTGTGAGGACAAAAGGGGGGAGGAACCATGTACACCACCTTGAGCTCCTTGGAGGAAGGGTGGTATAAAAATGTGAAAAATAAAAAAAAATACTCTTGTGCAAAATTGTTGCCAACAAGCAGACCCTTAACACATTGCTCCCATTTTACTTGCTCAATTGCATTTTATTCAAGGAACATTCTGCTGCTTTACAAAAATTCCAGATATCCTAGAATATACTACATTTTTTCAATGCAGAATTTCAGGAAAAACACTCCCTTTACATAAAGGGTGGGGTTATAAGTACGCTCACCATTCGTACCAGAAATTCTGGGACAGTCCAGGAACCCGGATTTGTCCCGGAACATTTCCGGGCTGGTGCAAGTCCCCGAAGCCGCTTTTGGGGCTTTTAAAACTTACCTTTTTTGCTGGCGGCGGTCATCTTGAATCTCACAAAATCTCGCGAGATCCAAGATGGCGGCACCCAAATCTCGTGTGGGCATGAGGCAGTACAATACTGCCTCATGTGCCCTTATGAGATTTGGGCACCGCCATCTTGGATCTCGTGAGATTTCATGAGATCCAAGATGGCCACCGCCAGCAAAAAAGGCAAGTTTTAAAATTTGCAGCTGCTTCTTGCTGCTGCCGGTGGTAGGGGGTGGCTGGAGGCTGCTGCAGGGGGAACTGGAGGCTGCAGGGGGGCTGCAGGTTGCTGCAGCTGGGCTGTAGCAGCTGGGCTGTTTCAGCAGTTCCAGTGTTGATTTCTTCATGTCTTTTTTTTCTATGCTTTCTTTGACACTCCTTGTGAATGTGTTCACCTGTTGATTGCCATTGTCCTCACATGCTGTCACTCTCCGTTGCCTTAACCTGCCCTCAGTTATGTCATCAGTAGTAAAACCTGACTGAGATGATGATGTGATGATGATGTAGCCCTGTGATGTGAACCTGTTCTCTGTCTGATCCCTGATTGGCAAAGATGGTGTAATCCAGGAAGGAAAAAGAAGCAGCATCCAAGGCAAAAAAAAAAAAAGCACCAAAGCAGCACTAACCACCAGGAGAAACAATGACACTGATTAATTAGCCAAATTAATTAATTTGGTTAACTAAAATAAATAAATAATCAAATTTCAGCCGGCCTTCGGGCAGCAAAAGGGCACTTCACACCCCCAAAATAAGATTTTATTTATTTAAATAAATAAATAAATAAAATTGTGGGTGTGTGTGTGTCCCGGTTTAGAACCGGGTAAATCTGGTAAGCCCAGTTATAAGCAGCTCTCCCTCAAAAAAAATTATTCCCCTCATTCACAGTACAGAATGGAAATGTATTTTGTTCCTTGAAAGTCATTGCAAGGCCCAAGTAGCAACGTTCACACTTGCTAATTACAGATGCTGACAGTTTCCAAAACAAGTTATTGCATGCTATGCATGACTATTAAACTGCCAAAAATGGAGATTAATCAGATTCACAAAACAGATATTAAGTGTTCCTCGAAAGCCATACTTAGAGGAAGTCAGTTACGCAGGAACGTTTATTACAGGCTGCACTTCCAACATTTATATCTATGAACAACTTCCCCTTCACAAGGCACTTTTGAGTCGAAGAGAGGTTTGCTAGCTGAGAGGTTTAGTTTTTGCACAATTCCTATATTTTAAAATCAGTTTTGTGGGTGAGAAACTATCAAAAGGAAAATACCTTTAATAAATCTGCATACTATTACAGCAGAAGTACGTAATTGATTCCTCCCCTAGTTTATCTGGATACATAAGCAACTATTTCAGTCAAGTGTCACACAACAATGCACATTACAATATTGACTGTGTTCAGGAATATCTTTGAATATCAAGTTTTTAACATTTTCCTTAGCCACAAAAGGTTTGAGAGTTTTTACAGCAATAAGAAAAACCAAAACCAAAAACCAAGACAATCCTTTCTCACACACCTATCTATGGCTTTAAATTTCCAGTTCAAGTCAGCAGTATTTCCCGATTATGCCAATACTAAAAAGAACACAGACTTCAAAGAACGAAGCATTGCCATCGGGATTACAGTCATAAAAGGAAATTCTTTATATTGTTAAAAAAACAAACAATAAAATGATGCTAACAAAGCATTACGTTTGGTTCAATGTCCATGACCAATTTCAAATGCAAAAACTCCAAGCCTAATTGGCGAAACGATGTTACCAGCACAAGTACCTTCCTCAGACCTTATAAGCTATTAGCCAGGAGCCAAACAAACTCTTAGGGAGGAAATGAGCTGTCTAAATCTTCGTCACATCTGATCTCAATCCCTGCTGATTAACAGGCAATCTACCAGTCTGTCCTTGTGAGTAACTAGACTTAATCCTGCACCTACTTAATGATGGAGTCCAAACTTTATTCACTGCTGACCATCCCTGTTTCTGGTTTAGGATTGAGTTCCCATGCTTAAAATCTCAATGGCTTCCAGATTAAGACATACCCTATAATGCAATTCATTAGACCAGGGGTGGCCAACGTTTCCACTTGAATGTTCCTGCACCTTTAATATAGTATAGTATAGGTGAGGGCATTTCAGCAGGTGCAGCTGCTTTAGCAGCACCATCAGCACTTGCAGCTGCCAAGATTCTGTCTTCTACACAACTCTTAAGGACACAGAGGCTCTAATGGTGGAAGGTTGGCCACCCCAGCATTAGACAATCTATCCACCTCCCCAAACTCAATAGCGTGACCCATATCTAATGAGTGTTCCGCAAGTGCTGACTGCTCAGCATGTTTAGTCTGCAAGCACGTTCGTGCTCCTGGATACGTGTACTAATGGCACGCTTATGCTCCCGGATATGTGTACTAATAACTAAAACATGCTGAGCAATCAGCTTAGTTCTTTGAAGATAATGGCCGGTCATAACAGCTTCCGTTCGTATTAAGAACACAGACTTTTCAACCACACATGAACTGAAAAGTTCACAACTAAATATGATTTCAAATTTTCACAGCTGGCAATAATCTTTGACTGATTACAGATTACAGGATAAAAAGCCATGGCATAAAACCAAACAGTTTAAAAACATGGGCCAATGGATATACCAAGGCACAGATTAACAGAGTATGGCGTCCCCAGAGGTTGAACAACAATAATAAGGAAGAGGATAGAGTTATTTGTTTACAGTATAGACAAGGCACAATGGATAGACTCTCAAGGATCTTTAAACGTCACAACATAAAAACTGTGTTTAAACCAACTACTAAACTTTCACAATGTATAAGAAATGTGATAGATAAGAGACCAGTCTTGTCAACTACAGGAGTATATTGCATTCCATGTAGCTGCGGGAAATCCTCTATTGGCACAACAAAACGATCAACGGCAACGAGAGTAAAAGAGCATGAGAGGGCTTGTCGCCTGCTACATCAAGATTCCATAGCCACAGGACATAAAATCAATTTTGAGGACACCATAAGTCCTGGTGCAATAAACAGCTTACAGGCAGAGGTTGCATAGAGAAGCCATAGAAATATGGAGGCACAAAAAAGTGTTGCTGAATAGGAAAGAGGAAATGGCTATGATAGATAAAATCTGGATCCCTACATTGAATAAAGTTAATACAATGAAATAGAAGCTACAATGAACAGGGAATGGATGCATGTTAGTGTTGTAGGGACGTGTTATGTGTTCCACCATAGCTATTTTAACAGTCCTGCACATTACAGGACAGTTGGGTTTCTGGTTTTGACAGTATTGAGACAGCACAGTTGGGTTACTGTAGGTTAATTGGGAACCATGAACTGGGCGCATGCAGACAATCAGTCTTTTCATTGGTTGATGCATCTTTCTCTCACTTGTTAAGTGTCAGTGTGGCCAGGGCTAGTTACCATTCTGCCTTTAACCACTGAGGCATAAGCTTGAGAAAGTCCAGTAGAACTTGGATGAAATGTTGCTTTTAAACTGCTGTTTTTAAAACTGTTTTAACTGTGTTTTTTAATTGGCTTTTTATCCTGTAATTTGTAATCAGTCAAAGAAGTTCACAACTATTGTTTTTTAATTGAAGGAGGTCCCAAAAGCATGCTTCAATTAAATCTTGCTAATATCATCACTGTTGGAACTTAACTAAAAATGAAGTAGTACAGTACAAGAACTTAGGGAGTTCTTGAAGTACTAATAACTACTTGAAACAGTCACAATTCAAGGCTTCTTAAAGCAAAAACATAACAGCAGCAGCAAATACACATATGCAATTACAGTTGGACCTCGGTATCCGCGGAGGTTCCATTCCATACTCCCCCCCCCCCACGGATACTGAAATCTACGTAAAGCGAAATCGCTTTATCGTGAATATGGGGGCCACTGTGAAAACCTTAAAATAAGAAAAGGTTAAAAATAGTGTTCCTTACCTTTTTGCTGTCAAATTGCTCCATTGGCAAGGCTGTAGTGTAGACAATGAAACCGCGCTCCTACAGTCTCTTCCAGGCTGCTCGAAATCCCTCTCCCTTCCCCAGGCTCAGCCCAATGCATTCTGGGACAACCTTGGGGAAGGGAAAGGGGAAGTCGGGTGACCTGGGAGAGGCTGTAGGAGCACGATTTCACTGTCTACAGCCCTGCAAACGGAGTAGTTTGCCAGCGAAAAGGTAAGGAATGGTTACTTCTCAACATACTATACCTAAATATGTGTTTAGGCAAGCTTCTTCCTTTACACAAAAGTAGCTTTCAAATGCCCAATCATAACTGAGGCCATGGCACATAGGTAGGAAGGGGCGTGCCATTTTCCTGTTGAAAATCACCCACCCCAAGTGTTTGATCCCAAAGCAACTATTTGCAGCAAAAAGCCACTTCAGAGATGAATCTCTCTTCATTGCGGTCCCATTTTTGTAAAGAATACTTTTGGTAAAGAAGAAGTGCTTTAACTCGTCTTTTAAAAATGCATTTAGGCAAATGTAGCCTTACCACAGTCCTAGTTCTGGCCGGGACAGTCAGGTTCGGGAGCACAAATCCCGGGCACCTGGCGGGTCTCCTGAATTGTCCCGGCCAGCTGGGACATCTTCCAGCCTCGTGCGAGTACGCAACAAGGCTGGAAGCACTTTGAAAACGTCCGAGTTAACTTGGACATTTTCAAGCCCTTCTAGCCTCGTCGCGTACTCTCGCGAGGCTAGAGGCTCGCCGAAACGCTGTTCCATAGAGCTTCTAGCCTCGCGGAGGCACGCGAGGCTGTCTGTCAGGTCGGGGGCAAGAAACTGGAGCAGCAGCAACTAGAATGGGCGGGCGGCAGCAACAATCGCGCTGGGAACAGAAGCTGAAGTTGCCGCTCGTCAGCTGGAGCACAGGGCATGCTGGGGCGAGTTTTGTGATCATTCTCAGCCCTATGCTCCAGCTGACGAGCGGCGACTTCAGCTTCTGTTCCCAGCGCGATTGTTGCTGCCGCCCGCCCATTCTAGCTGCTGCTGCTCCAGTTTCTTGCCCCCGACCTGACAGACAGCCTCGCGCGCCTCCGCGAGGCTAGAAGCTCTCTGGAACAGCGTCAGAAGCTCTCTGGAACAGCGTCACAACAGTCAGCTTCTGTTCCCAGCGATTGCTGCCACTGCCCGTGCATTCTGGCTACTCCAGCTGACGAGCAGGGCTTCCCTTAGTGTGAAAACGTTTGCAGTGGGATTTTTTGTGGGAGGGAGGCGTTCTGTGAAATGGATGGAACGGAACTTGTGAAATGAAAACCGTATGTGTGTGGTTCAAAGTAAGGCTGCTTTCTGGTAGCTGGTGGCATTATTATTAAGTTAACAAAGCTGTTTACAACGAAAATCAAATAACTAAATGACTCCCTTTCTCAAAAGGGCTCCCAATCAAAAAAAGATGCAGAAGAACACCAGCAACAGCCACTAGCAACCAGCATCACCTTGTTTGTTTTGGTTCTCTGCACTAATCCTGAAATCAACTAGCACTCAGGATGGGGAAAGGAAGCCTGCAAAGCAAGTCAGAGAATGACGTGAGGCTGCCTCATCTTTCTTTGGCAGGCAGCTAGACTGTGACAAGTCTCTCCCCCCCCCCGCTATGATCTGTTATGATCACAGCCGTAAGGCCAGCCAATTTCTTTTCATTATTTATTTTCCCCTTCTTTGTGGGGTATCCTGTAAAGCAGCCCTTTTTCCCTTTTTCTAAACATCATAAATAAACAAATAAATCTGACTGGACACGCCCCATCACCTGCCCACTTCCGGCAGACATGCCCACTTCCAGCGGAAGTGACACCACAATTTTTGACCCGCCTTCCTGTGATGTCACTTCCGCCCCCCTTGGGGTCCCAGAAAATCTGGTAAGCCTAGGCAAATGGGAAGTTTGGTCTTCAATATCATTGATAGATAGCCCTTTATATTGTGATCTGCTAAGCTGGAGGCAGATTGTAGTGTTTAGGATATACGGGCATAGATGCCATGTAGTCAATATCTCTTTGAAGTTTAAATCATCTTCAAAATACCGTAGTGCGGGTTTCCTTCGCAGGCAGCCACGCACGGACAGAAACTTTAAAATCCAAAGAAGAGTGCAGTACCAACGTTTCGTTCCGTAACCAACCCGGAACCTTGTCATAGGCAATCATACAGATTGAGATGGAGTTGTATGATTGCCTATGACAAGGTTCCGGGTTGGTTACGGAACGAAACGTTGGTACTGCACTCTTCTTTGGATTTTAAAGTTTCTGTCCGTGCGTGGCTGCCTGCGAAGGAAACCCGCGCTACGGTATTTTGAAGGTGATTTAAACTTCAAAGAGATATTGACTACATGGCATCTATGCCCGTATATCCTAAACACTACAAAGTAACTGCTGGCCATGAAACCTTTCGCAACAAATTGGAGGCAGATTCTAGCTGGGTTTTTTCACCCAAAGTGTTGAAAGCAGTTTGAATTGAAAGAGGGATCTCTGTGGTATGTACACTCAAGCCAATGTTACCTCTGGTAAACAGGTATTGCAGATTTTTACACAGTTTCTGCTGTTTCTTTCTTATAACCAGATAATAAAACCTTCCTTTTGTTTCCTACCATGTTGATGGTTTCTATTCCCCCCCCCCCATTTTTACAACAGGTAGAACTAGGATGTTTTGGTACTATTTGGCTGCAGTGGCTTGCTGCACCATCTCTAATACTAGCTATATTTGTAATTATTGTTTGAATAAAACTAAAATATTTATATTGCTAAATTTCATTATACCAAAACAATATCATTTTATATGCTAGAGATACTATATTTTAGTGTTCTTAAAGTAGTAGAGTTAAGATCTGATGAGAACAAGTTACTATTGGATATATTTCAATTTTCCCAAAATCTCCATGTCCTGCCCCACTCCCAAAACACAGAAAAGAACCCATCCCCCCCCCCCAGCTTTAAAGATGCACATTCTATCAGCATCCCAACTCCCTGAACAATTTCCCCAGCATTTTCATACAGAGGGGTAAAAAATAAAGCCCTGCAAGCCAAAGGCCATGGAGATCCAGCACCACCTTCTGGAGGCTGACACAGTGGGAAGCTTCTGGGTACTGAAAGCTGATGAGAGGTCCAGCAGAACCAAAAGGGATCCACCTCCACCTCTATTTAATCAAAGCCCCGTAATGAGGCTGGAAACCAGATTGAAGAGAAGCTAAATCATCACTCTCAGTAAGGAATTCCTGAACCACCTCACTGCCTTTTGCAATCCTCTTAGCAGAGAGGGGGCAAAGAGTTTTCCCAATCATAATGGCTTGGCAACAAAATGGTTTTACGGGGTTTGTTATTCTGTCTCAGCATTCTTCTTTCACACCCACATCCTGAAGCTCATGAACCAAGGACAGTACTGTCCAAGATTAAATTTACTGCTGCAATATGAAGAAGGGCAAGTCCATGAACTATGATACACTGCTGATAGAAGTTGACACAGATAAATGAAAAACTTAATTAAATTGTGGGAGTAGTATCCGAGACACTGCAGGAATATGAATTGAAAACCCTCCTCCATCTGCTACAGTAAGGAGTCTGGGCAGTTATTAACCAGTAACTCAGATTTAATCCACTTAAAACAACGCTCAGTTTTTTTTCAAATAAGCTATTCAGAAAATTGCACTTCTGCTTACTACCAAATTAAAAAAAATCAGTAATAAATGTAAACTAAACTACTATTAAAAAATAGAAGAAACCACTAATCTAAAAGAGAGATTTCTTTCTGGTGCTAGAAAACTGGCATGGGGGAGGGGGAATGCACAGTGGCGTATTGCCTGATTGCCTTTCTGTGTTTTAGGAAGCGCCATACAGGGTTAGTAAATTCTTTCAATATCATCCAGATCAGCCCCAAGAATGCCTCCTTGATCAGACCATCTGAAAGTCTCCAAAAAGGTGAGATAACTGCTTAGATAGAAGAAGCAAAACATAAAAATGGTTGAAATTCCATTTCTGGAACTATAAGGTATATAAGTCAACTCACCACCAAATCCTGTGTAAGGCTCCACCGCCGGATCCTTACACAGGATTTGGCCGTCCGGACCGCCATGCAGCAGTCGTCCCCTTCCCTGGGTGTAAACCGGGACCGGCCCTATCGACCTCCTCGGATTTCCGCCAGCTAAGTCGGAGGAGACCGTGTAATGGCCGAGCCAACGGGGATATGGCCAACGTCATCCCCGCCCCTCCCAGGACCCGGTGGCAGCATCCTCGGTCCAGCAATGGAGTGAGGGAGGCCGATCTTGCGCCAGCCTCGCTTACTGCTGAGTTGGCGCAAACATGCCTTACGGCACGTTTGTGACAACTTCCGGCGCTGGAAACTTATAGTGGATTTCACTGTTAGTCTAGTCTTCAGCACAAACTCAAAACTTACACTACCACATGCCCTTCAGAGGCCAATTCAAGCCTGAAAGGAAACACTCAAACACTGCCTTTTGACTTTACAAGCTGCAGATTGATGGGGCTTCTTCAATGTGACTCCCCCCCCCCATCCTTTTGCTTATCATCTGCTTCATGAAAGGTTCTGTGCTGCTTTACTAGGACCAAATTGTACCTTATTGTTATTATACGGAAAGGTTTTTATAACTAAATAGGTACACGCACACACACCCTCAAGTGTTTATGCTCACAGTTCCATCTACGAATTCTAAGACAAACAAAACTCTTCTTCTGTTCACATACTGTCAAAGAGATGCTGCTGTGCTGAAGCTCTGAATGCTACTCAACATTTTATTCTGTTGTAATTATGTAGTGCATGTGTTAATATTTTCTGAGATATTTGAAATATATTGTCTATATTGGTTGTTAGTCAACCTGAAGGTGCCTTAAAGGGGATGAAATATTGCAGGAGATCAGTACAGGCGTTCCCCATTTAACAACAGTGATGCCAGCGTTCCCCGGTTAAGGACAGTGATATCGTTCTTAAAACTCGGTTGCAAAGTGAATCCATCGTTGAGTCTTCTTCACCATCTAGTGGTTGATTCTGGTATAGCCTATATAATACAGTGCAGTTGTGAATAGGGGACTGGCAAGTACAGTACTCCAGTCTCATCTTTTTAAATCCTCAGCCCATAAGCGCTAGATTAGTGCTTTGATGTTTAGCGCCTAACAGCTGATGGGCTGGGAATTTAAAAAGATGCATTAAAAAGGATTGTAAAAGAGCTGTGAGTGCTTCCTGTTCCTGCTTCTATTTTGTAATCAGCAGCAGGCTCAGGAAGCAAGTGGCAGCGACTTTTTGTAAGGTACTATACTGGGGGACTGCCGTCATATATGCGGGTATATATATAGGGGAACAGTACAAGGCACGAAGGGAAGTAGACATGGATAATCTAAATTAAAACTTATTCTTGACAGGTTTCTCCCCCCCCCTCTATATTTGATATACCATAACAAGCATTTTTACATCAAGAAAAAGACTGCACAACCTATTCCTGAAGCACCCTCCAAGTAGCCAAAAGTAACTTCCAAGTAGCCAAGGTCTTCCAGCTAAATCCAGAGTCAATGAACGTAGCTCACTCACAGCATGCAAAGTTTTCATTCTAGTCTTCTCAAAATCAATACAGGTATCCCCCGCTTTTCGAAGGATCATTTTTCGACAATCCACTCTTTCTACCCCTTCCAATTATACCCAGAAGTCATTCATTCAATGCATGCTCCACTCTTTTGTCATGTTTCCACGATCAACCATGTGCTGCTTTCTCTCTCTCAATCCACTTGGTGCTGGAATTGGCACAGCTGAGTGCCTCAGGCCAGATGGGATCCTCAGAGCAGGAAGCAAGCAAGGTAGGGCTGTCTTTGGCCCACCAGTCAATTTTAGTGAATGGACCCCTGGTTCTGGTTTTGCATGAGAGGGAAAAAGAACTTCCCTCTATCTACCCCATGCATAATTTTATATGTTGTACGGCGCAATCCTACCTAACTATCCGGTGGGCAGCCCAACCCTTCTTCACAGCTGCCACACACTGGGTCGACACTTTCATTGAGCTGTCACTACCCCCAAGATCTCTCTCCTGATCCATCACAAATAGCTCAGAACCCATCAGCATATGTGTGAAATTTTGATTTCTTACCACAATATGCATTACTTTATACTTACTTAAACTGAAACACGTCTGCTGTTTTGCCGCCCATTCCCCCCGTTTAGAGAGATCCTTCTGGAGCTCTTCACAATCCATTCTAGACTTCACCACACAAAAAAGGTTAGTGTCATCTGCAAATTTGGCCACCTCACTGCTTATCCCCAACTCCAGTTCATTTATTTATTTATTTCATTTAAAAAAATTATATCCCGCCTTTTCCTATGCCGAAGGCGGCTTACAACAGATTAAAATACATAATTTAAAATACATAAAATAAGTTTAAACAATACATAACGATACATAAACAAATTTAAAAAACAATAAAATCCACTGGGGGGGAGACAGTATGGAGCAGAGAAGCAGCATGGCAGAGCATCTTGAGACACAGGAGGCAGACCACAACCCATCACCCAAACGCAAGACGAAACAAAAACGTTTTGAGCCCTCGCCGAAAAGTCATGAGGGAGGGGGTAGTTCTCAGATCCCCTGGCAGGGAGTTCCACAGTTGTGGCGCCACAGCAGAGAAGGCTCGCCCACGTGTTGCCACTCCCCTAACTTGCTATAGAGGTGGCACCTGCAGGAGAGCCCCCATCAGAGAGCGGGCCGGAATGCATGGGAGAAGGCGGTCCCTCAGATATCCTGGACCCGAACCATGAAGGGCTTTAAAGGTCATTACCAGCACATGGAATTGGGCCCGGAAGCGAATGGGCAGCCAGTGCAGCCGCTGAAGCACCAGTTCAACAGAGTCAAACCACGTAGCTCCAGTGACCACCCGGGCCGCTGAATTCTGCACTAATTGCAGCTTCCGAACTGTCTTCAAGGGCAGCCCCACGTAGAGCGCGTTACAGTAATCCAGTCTTGAAGTCACTAAGGCGTGGACCACTGTGGTCAGGTCCAATTGACTCAAGTACAGCCGCAGCTGGCGCACCAGCCGAACCTGAGCAAACGCACCCCTGGCTACATCTGCCACCTGGCTTTCCAAGTAGAGCTGTGAATCCAGAAGTACTCCCAAGCTGCGCACCTGTTCCTGCAGAGGGAGTGCAACCCCATTCAGAACGGGCAAATGACTCAGTACCTGCATCTAGGCTTTCCTGACCAGTAGGACCTCTGTCTTTTCTGGATTCAATCTCAACCTATTAGCCCTCATCCAGACCCCAACCTCCTCCAGACAGCGCTCCAGGACTTCCACAGCCTCCCTGGAGCGAGATGGCAAGGAGAGATAGAGCTGAGTGTCATCAGCATATTGGTGACACCCAACTGCAAATCCCTGGATGCTCTCTCCCAACGGTTTCATGTAGATGTTAAAAAGCATGGGAGACAAAATAGAACCCTGTGGCACCCCACACTGTAGAAGGCAGGGCGCCGAACAGGCATCTCCCAGCATCACCATCTGGGACCTGTCAGCCAAGTAGGAACGGAACCACTGCAAGGCAGTGCCCCCAAGTCCCAACTCGGCCAGTCGACCCAGAAGGATACCATGGTCGATGGTATCGAAAGCTGCCAAGAGGTCCAAAAGGACCAGCAGGGATGCATTCCCCCTGTCCAGTCCTCGGCGAAGATCATCCAACAGGGCGACCAAGGCTGTCTCCGTCCCAAAGCCCCACCTGAAGCCAGACTGAAAGGGGTCCAGATACTCCGTTTCATCTAGTATCCCCTGGAGCTGATACGCCACCACCCGCTCAATCGCCTTACCCAAGAAGGGCAGATTGGAAACTGGCCGATAGTTATTTAAATTGGAGGAATCCAAAGATGTTTTTTTCAGGAGGGGGCGCACAATTGCGGTCTTCGAGATGCTAGCCATCACTCCTTCCCGCAAAGATGAGTTCACAATAGGTTCCACCCAATCGGCCAGCCCAACCCGCGCAGATCGTATTAGCCAAGCTGGGCAAGGGTCAAGCGGGCAGGAAGACGATCTCAAACTACAAAGGACCCTATCCACATCCTCAGGCTGTATAAGGTGAAAAGAATCCATAATGATGGAATTGACGGATGCCGTAGGGACAACTTCTGGAACTGTTAAAACCATGGCGAATCTGAGCAATTTTATCTGCGAAGTGCCGTGCGATCTCATTGCAGCGGTCCGTCGAGCACTCCAACTCACTCGCTACATGAGCCGAGTGGAGCAGATCCCGGACAACTCGAAAGAGTGGCCGGCTACTCGCAGACGCAATGGTGGCAGAGAAAAATGCCTTCTTCGCTGCCATCACCACCACGGAGTAGGCCCTGAAATGGGCTCTAGCCCGTGTTCGGTCAGATTCCAGATTTATGAACCAACTGAAAAGCGCCAGTCCCAAGACCAATCCACGGGGAACACCGCTTTTCACCTCTCTCCATTGTGAAAACTGCCCATTTATACCCACTGTTTCCTGTTCTTCAGCCAGTTCCTAATCCGTAAGAGGACCTGCCCTCCTATTCCCTGACTGTGGAGTTCTCAGGAGCCTTTGGTGAAGGACTGTGTCAAACACTTTTTGAAAGTCCAGATATATAATATCAGTGGGTGAACCCACATCCACATTCCTGTTGATTTTTGCAAAGAGAATGCTAAAAGGTTGATGAGGCAAGACTTACCCTTACAGAAGCCATGCTGAATCTTCCTCAGCAAAGCTTGTTTTTTATACGTTCCAAGATTTTATCCTTGAATAGGCTTTCAACCATCTCACCAGGAACAGTTGTTTGGCTGACCTGCCTGTAGTTTCCCAGATCCCCTCTCCCTCCTTTTTTAAAGATGGGTGTTGCATTAGCTATACCCCAGTCCTCTGGCAATCAGATGTTTTTAAGGGACGTTCCATATTTTCATCAGAGGATCAGTAATTTCCCACTTGAGTTTCTTAATGACTCTTGGGTGGATGCCATCTGGGCCCAGTGACTTGTTAATCTTTAATTTGTCAATAAGTTCTGAAATGTCTTCTCTTAACCTGTATTTGACTTAATTTTTTGGTCATCCTGAACGGCAACGGTATCTGCCCAAGCTCTTCTGCCATGAGGATAGATGCAAAGACCTCATTTAATTTCTCTGCAATCTCCCTGTCCCCTTTTATTTCCCCCTCCCCATTACCATCCAGTGGGCTGAATACTTCTCTAGCAGGTTTCCTGCTTCTAACTTATTTGAAAAAATATTTTATTTCTGTATTGTGAGTCTGTTACTTGTATTACAATATTACTTATATTCAGGGATGTATCTAAGTAACTAGGTCATGAGTGCGAGTCATTTTTGCACGAGTGCGAGTCCGAGTGCGAGTCAGTGCCAAATATTTTGGGCAAGTACGAGTCAAGTGCAAGTAATTTTTGCCCAAGTGCGAGTCGAGTGCAAGTAAGGCCAAAAACCACGAGTCACGAATTAAGTCAATTTGGGGAAAATTGCTTTTTTCCTTGAAAATGGGGTGTGTGTGTTCTGTGTGGTGTGTGTGTGGGGACCTCTGAGGCTTTTAAAGTACCCACTTGGCTTCCCCTATGCCCTTCCCCTCACCTCTAAGTTTTGTCACCACCCATCTGGTTTGGGAAAGACAAGTGTGTCTTCATTCAAACCATTTATTATTCCCTCCCTGCCCCCTCCCCTTGCCGAGCCGAGCATCCCTTGGGCTCAGAGTTTTGGCCAATGAGGAGGAATCACTACGGCAGCTTCGCCTTACCTAACCTCTCCCCTCGCGTTCGGAGTTGTGGCCAATGGCAAACAGACAGCAAAAAAAGGGAAAAGAACTCCAAGCCAGGTTTGCTTTCGCACCCCTTGAAAACCCTCCCTCCCTGCTGCCCTCCTCCTCTGAGGTCTCCACTGCACCTGCCTGCCTGTGTTGATGCTGGCCATTAAAGGAAAATGACTTGGAAATGGCAAGTCGTTACCCCCACAAGTACGAGTAAAGTACGAGTCCCGTGGGTTGAGAGTGCGAGTCAGTGGGTCACAAGTACAAGTAGGAGTCAGGGAAAAAGTGCCTCAGTCACACTTGCGAGTCGAGTCATTTGACTCGAGTCCCCATCCCTGCTTATATTATACAACAATAGAAAAGCAAAAAAAGTCTCAACACACAGCATGTTAGCCTCCCTGTCAACTCACAGTGGCTCCTTCAGGAAGCTACCTCATACCAGAAGACACATTTTTAACATCCAAGTCACTTTTAAGAATTGTGCCCTTTTCAACCTTACTGTTGTAGGGCCTTATCTACAAAGTTTAAGTGCATCACGGGAGCTACAGAGTTTTTTTGGTGCTGGAAGATCATTGACTAACAGGGAATGAACTGCATAGTGAATACTAACAACAGCTGAAAGTCAAAATATAAGAGCTGTATAAAGCTGACGCATTCTGTTTGTCTTCAAAATTAGTTGACAGAGTATGTGAACACTGTAACCGGCAGCTCTCCTGCCTGAGCACATCCAAGAGATACACAAGTAGGCACTTTATAAACAGACTACAACAAACCAATGAATTTAAGATAAGAATACAGAAGAGGTGAGGTGATGCCTAGGAATTTTACATTAACATTGTCAAGAGTTTAGTAAAGCAGGGGAGGGTATAATTTAGAACAGCTGGATTACAACCGTGGATAGGGTGGATAGTAGCAGTTTCGTTCAAAAAGGGACACAAGAACCATCAGGGAGGCCTTGTCACCAGCGTCTGAGAAAACACCAAAGGCCTGCTGTAAAGTCTTGTGTCCTGAAGGAGGCAAGAAAAGACGCCCAGGCCACAGAGCTCATCACAGCTCTGGAGAAACTACAGAGGGCCTGAGACAACATTCCTTTTTATGTAACAGGTTTGCTTACTTTAATATTGATAACTGCCTTGAGTGACTTTGCCAAGGAAGAAAGGCAGTGTATAAATAGATAGATTAGTGAGGCGTATAGTCTCTAACTCAGGCAAATAATTAAAGCAAGAGAAAGAGACACTCAAAATAGAGGGCAAATGAGCTCCAATATAGAGTTACCGTAAGCAGATTATAGCAGAAAGGGCTGTGTCCATATGATAGAGGATGATGATGAGAATGAAAGCACTGGAGCCTAGAGAAAAAGGAACGCAGGGTGGAGAAGGGAAACAGACACATAGTTAAAAGCTGGGTTAGGGTGGAGCCATTTTAAAACCAGGGTGTAGCCAGGGAGAAGTCTGAGCTTCTCCCCAACAATCAATTCAGCTTCCTAAGGCTTTTTAAAAATAACTTGACCTAACCCTTTAATAAAGGAACTACAAAACACACAACCACTCCCATAATCTCGTAGCTGTACAGTTAACCTATAACTATTCCTTAGAACCTGAACATTATAGTCCACTGATAAATTCCGTACAATTCCTTTGGGCCAGTTCCCTTCATTTTGCTAGAGCTAGTAGCTCCTTAGTGCAACTCTGTACATACTAAATATCCTAAATATCAGTTCTACTGATTTAAAACAAATATTAAAAAAGGTAAAGGTGACCCCTGACAATTAAGTCCAGTCGTGTCCGACTCTAGGGTGTGGTGCTCATCCCCATTTCAAAGCCGAAGAGCCAGCGTTGTCCGAAGACGCCTCCGTGGTCATGTAGCCGGCATGACTCTCCTTGCCGCAGCGCGTAGCATGCGGCTGGAACACGGAACGCTGTTTGTTTACCTTCCCGCAAGCGGTACCTATTTATCTACTCGCATTAACATGCTTTGGAACTGCTAGGTTGGCAGGAGCTGGCCAAGCAACGAGAGCTCACCCCCTCGCGGATTCGAACTGCCGACCTTTCAATCGACAGCTCATGGTTCAGCGGTTTAACCTACTGCGCCACCCGCTGGCCTTAAAACAAATATTAAGTTGATTTAAATTCCAAGTAAAGAATTCTGGGAGCAATAATAGAGCAACAGCTGGATTCCACAAGAAGTTAACAAGCTGCACAAGTTCTATCATCTATCTATCTATAAATGTGAAAGCGCTGACTCATCAATGGATCCTCCTATTTCCCATTCAGCTAGAAAGCTGAAATTTGGCATGGTCATTGCTTATGGATCACTAAAAAACTACGCTGTGAGACAGACTGTGCTTTATGTAGAAAGTAAAACTGCCCATGCGGTATTCAGTTGATACAGTGATACAAATATGAGTGGCAGCTCAATCCTAAGCACACCGCTGCATGGCAGGGCGCCTCCCTCGCTGGCACCGACTGCCATAAAGTAGTCAGCACCATTTACAAAAGCCTCCCCAACAACATGCTGCCCAGCGTGCTGCCAGGGATGCCGGTGGGAAGGCCTGCGCCTTCCCAGCCATGCCAGAGGACCTCTGGACGCACACCGGAAAAGGTAAGCCACCAGGAAGGCAGAACAGGGGTGAAACGGGATGGGGAGGGGGGGCGAAATGGGGCATGGGGAGGCCGTATGAGGGGAGATCCTTTGTAGAAGACCTGCATCAGATCCTGTCCCCCTTTCCTGCAGCCTCCCTGCCTTTTCTCTCCTCGGACGTACGCTAGCAAAACTGCAGGCCAAAATTGGAGACCCACTGCAGGCCATGAGGCTTACACAGGGATAAGGGGATTAAACATCCCAGTTCCCTGCAGAAGTCCTCCCCCCCACCCCCGCACAAGATGCAGCGGCTGCCATTTTGGCGCTGCTGCATCGGTGGGTGGGTGTGAAAAGGATAGGATTGGGCTCTCGGTGAACTGTTCAATTCCTCAACAGAGGAATTGTTGTCCAACTGAGGTCCATTCAGAGGAATTTTATCAGGGGTACAAAGTTTCTTTTGGGTCCCTTCCCTACATATGAATTTGGCTCCTGGGGCCCCCCTTTTTGCTCGGGCCCCCCTTTTGACCCATTTTCATCCTGGGCCAGGGTACAATTTACCCCCTTAGCCCCCCTCTCAGAGGCCCTGCCTCAACAAACTAAATCCCCCTGGAATGCCAGCCCATGTCTTTCTTTAAAGGGTGCACCTGTAATGTTACGTAATTTGAACCCATTGAAACTTTGCAATTGTGCAAGACTTCCAATCAAGGTCTTCACATGCAATGTAACCTGCAGTTTTAACAGAATGTGCAGAAGGAGAAACTGTATTTATTCCATGCATCCCAATCACCCTATCCTACTACCCTCTCGAATTTAAGAGACTGCAATTGCCAGAGTATGTTTCGCAATGACTATAAAGGGCAGTCTGATCCTGCCTAAGATGCTGTGGCTGGCCTAAAGGGCCGGCCGCTGCATCCAAGCAGAATGCAGTCCACGCTGGTGTGGCCCAGGCTCACCTTGGGGGAAGGGGACGTTCATCCCCTTCCCCCATTCACTGTGGGTCCCGATGGGCCTCCTCGGATGTGCGCCAGCTCTGGAGCTGGCGCATGTCCAGGGAGGCCGTGTAAGAGGCGCTACCCCTGCGCCGACTGGTGCAGGCCTTACCTGTGTCGGCTGGCACAGGTTTGGTTCGGCGGCAGAGTGAGCGGTGCTGGCCTCCACACCAGCGCCGCTTACTCCAAAGGAGCCACAAACGTGCTTTATGGCACATTTGTGACTCCTTTGGCTGGCGGAATGCTCACTCCACCGGCCCAAAGATGTACAGGATTGCACTGTACGTCTCAGGGACAATCCTTAAAAGAGGCTCACACTGATGTAAGGCATGATTGCTTCTCTCTCAGGCAATTTTATGTAGCGTGTTCAAGAGTTAGTAAACCATGTAACTTGGCGATATTAGCGCTGGAGGGTAAGAACGTAGTGTACCAAGAAGTTCTAGTCACATAGCTACGCAATTCTTTAAATCTTGGGTGTTAGATCATCAACAAGGTAGAAAGTAATCGATTTTTCCATCCCTCAAGAATGGTTCCTTCAGCTAGTAAAACATATTGCCACTAAGTCTTAGGAAATACAAAGTTGACCATAGGAAGAAATATTCATATTATTTTCAACATGTTAACCCCTTGAGTACTTTACAGAAAGGAGGCAAAGCAGAGTACAACATTTATTAAAACCATAGATAAAATGTAATACATTTTATTGCTTGTGGTAGCAAATTCCACAGACTAATTATGTGCTGTGTTAAGAACAACCTCCTTTTGTCCATCCTAAATCTCCCATCAATCAGTTTCACTGACTGAAGCCACATTCTAGTATTGGAAGAGACTACTTTATTCCAGCATTTCTGGCATTTAACATTATTGGAATCTGCCCCTTTGTGGCTGAAAGGTAGACCACAGAACATTGGAGAACATCCTATAATGGTAGATAGGGTAACAGACTAGGAAACTTGAGTTGGGATTTGTTTTTGTTGTCTCCAATTCTAAGAGCCTATTTTTGTCCTTTTCCCATTTCCTGTTTCCCATTTCCTTTTTAAATAAACCTTTGTTTTTACAAGTTACTTGCCTCTTGGTCTGTCCAGAGCAAGAGAGATTGCCCTTTGCTCCCTGATGGATCATCAGGGCTAGTGCTACCCAGGGCAAGTGTGGGTACGAAGGAGTTGGGAGGCCCTTTGTTTCACCTAGGCCGGGTGCAGACTGTGTATTCACAATACACACGCTAGCTAAGCAGCTCCTGAGTTCACTGAGGTTACAAGGGTCAGGACGGCAGTGATGTACAAATGGGTTCATCCTGGTCACCACCATGTTACAGGTCCCCATTTTCCCACAAGGATGCAGAGGGCAGCAGGATGCAACAACAGCTCCTCTCTGAAGGAGGGGAGGAGAAGCTGTCACCACTGAAAACTCCCTCAATTTGTCAATGGAAGGGGTGGGAGGAGCAGCTACCCACTGCTGGTAAGCTTAGGGAGGCATGGGGGCCCAATACCACAGAGGACCCAGTGCAGGACTTTACCCCAGGTCCCCAACAACCTGGCGTAGTTCCTGATGAACTAAAACAGTTAACCACTATGCAGTGGTGTCGCTGGAGGTGGGGCGGAACGCTAGGTTCCGTACCGTGCTGACCTCCGTTACTCACCCGCCCCGCCCCCTCCCCTTCGGAGCCATTCAGTGCGGCGAAGGCAATGCGCAGGGAGTTTCCTGCACGTTGCCTTCACCTCACTGAATGGCTCCGAAGGCGAGGGGTCAGGGGTCACCTCGTGCCGGTGAGTAACGGAGGTCAGCACGGTGCGCAATTCACCTCTTCTGTACCAGACAAATCATTAACACACTCAAAAGTTATTTGGGCAAAGTAGTAGCCTTTTGCAGACAACATTCAATTCACGTAACTGTACAGTTAGTCTGCACAGATCCAATGCACATAAGAACTATGCATATGAAGGGAAGCCCTGTAAAAAGCAGGCTTCCTGATTGCGCACACACAAGTCTATAGACTCAGGGTTTGTGCACAGTACACAGACAGGGCAGAGGTTGGGGAAGGGCCTGCTGCCTCTTTCCCCACCTGCATGTTTAATGTACCCACACTGCAGACATTCAAAAGGATAATAAAGGGTCCCATCCCCCCCCCCCAGCCGCCGCCTGCTAACTGGGCAATGAGGCACTTTTTAAAATGACGGTCCTCTTACATTTAGCAGATTGAAGAGCAACTGTCCCTATTCATCCCCACATAGCATCTCTCCCAATGGCTGTTACTGGTGTCTCTCTCTCCCCCCCCTTTCCTTTTTTTTAAGATTGTGGGCCCTTTTGGGATAGGGAACAATCTTCTCATTCTTTTTACCACATGAACTGCTTCAAAAAAGCAATACATAAAATACTTTCAAATAAGCAGCTTCTGGAATTCCCACCACTTCCACAACACTGCCATTAGCTTTTCTGTATTGCATTCATCTGATTTAGAATTGGAATATTATCTGTGTGGCATTTTTGTCTATTTATATAGTGTCATCTGTGGTGGGGCACATCTCACTAGTTCTGAAAGATAGCCATTTTGGAAGTAATTTTGCTTCTATAAAAAAATTCTTCAGCGGTCTGGAGAAATGGATAATACACCTATGTACTATGCACACAGGCTGCTGAAATTTAGTTACAGTAAAACCTTGGATTGAGAGTAACTTGGTTTGAGAGTGTTTTGCATAACAAGCAAAAAAAATTAATAAATTTTAACTTGATTAACAAGCGATGTCTTGCATTACAAGTAGGTTTTGGAGCCCGAGGAGCAGCTGCTCCGGGCATGTGGCGCTACGCTCAGGCTCCACCACTGAACGGCTGCCTTCTCACGCCGCCCTCACGGTCATGCATAGAAGGAAAGGCGCGTGGAGGCAGCCCTGTGAGGAAAGGCGTCGGTGAGGCCCGTTACGCCTCTGCGAGTAGTCTCTCTCACTGCGGGATTGTGGGTAATCGTCTCCCAGTCTCAGTACAGTGAGCCAACAGATAGCAGTGATCCTGTTAGTGATAGACTTCCTACACAACAACGTCCTACACAATAACATTCGTGATAGACGTCCTACACTCCTCCTTTTCTCTCATCTCCCTCACACCAGCCACGATTCTTTTCAAAGGTAAAGTGCAGGTTAATTTGTTTTATTTTGACTTTATACTGTATTTTGTATTACTGTAATCATTTTTATATGATTAAATGGTTGTGGAACGAATCATCTGAGTTTCCATTATTTCTTATGGGGAAATTCGCTTTGATATATGAGTGCTTTGGATTACAAGCATGTTTCCGGAACGAATTATGCTCGCAATCCAAGGTTTTACTGGGTGTTTCCTGGAAACAGGATGCGTTTTAAAATTAACAATGTAGCACATACTAATAGACACAGGAACATTTCAAGCTTTAATGTACAAAAAAGGTACAAGTTGGAGTGTTTATAGAAATTAATTCCTGAACAACATCTGCTGTGTTTTAACACATATTAGAAAATAATTGAGCGTTCCCAGACAAGAAGAAATGGGACAAGTCCCAAAGAAAGCAGAAATTTAACTATGTCTGTTTTGCAACTGGTCCAATTCATCCTGCAAAGGTAATTGACCTCTAGAAAGCCACACTTTAATACCACAAAATCCTAGAGCCCAGTGGTTCACTCTTTACTTAAGAACGTAAGAAGAGCCCTGCTGGATCAGGCCAAAGTTTTATAAAACTCAAGTTGTTCATTCGTGGCCGCTACCAAAAGGGTTGTGTTCATCTGTTCAAATTGGAAGAAAGCATTCCATTAAGTAGGCTCTGTTACTTACATTCTTTTAAGAGAGTCATGGTGAAACATTTACTGCATAGAATTGCATGGCTACTATTCTTGATATTTTATACAAACATCTCACAAGAACTATGTGTGATCAGATGAAAGCTGGTCTTCAAGCAACAACATGACTGCCACAGTGTAATAAAACTACAAACACCTCACATCAAACATGTGAATTTCATAAATGCAACTAAGTTGCAGAAATACAGATACAAGCCCAAGCTCATTACACAGAATTTGAAGAACAGTCAACTGAGATGTTGGCTGCTGCTATATAGTTGGAAAATTGCTCATTCTATATAAATGGATTTTCATACTCAAAAATCTTTGGTACCACTGCCACTTAAAGAATATGAGAGAAAGCTTTCAAAAGCTTTTTTTCTGGTGCTTCAGAACTGAATTATGTGTTCCTCATTAATTTCTCTAGTTGAGTCCTAACATTTTTCATAAGTACTCATGGGTTTTAACAATAACAAAGCTTCAGGGTTTAAATCAGAGCACTTATTTGCACGACCCAAAACATTTCCCAACCACATTTTATCCATTTCATATCTACGCTTTGCGTTCAAGCCAGCAACATTTGTCTGCTCCATAGTAATGCAAGCTCAGTAATTGGGTGGTTCCCACTGGCAGGGAGACAGTCTTGTTGCTACTCATAATTCTTCATTCCTGCCCTGCATCTTGATGCAATCCACACACTCTATCCCTTGATATGTGCTTTGAGCTACCAAAGTTAGAGCCAGAAGTTAAAATATTCAGGAAAGGATTTAGCCTGCTCTTCTTTTAATAAACGACCAGTGGACCTGGAAAACTGGAAAGTGCTGTTTTTAAATTCTTTATAATATTCCGTTCAGAAATTCAGTTAACTTTTACTTCTAAATTTACTTCTAAATTCAACCCCAAAACTGCACTGCTTTACTTTGTAGGCCTTGGGTTTAGCTAAATACTATGTCTAACTTTCTGGGCTTCATTTAACAAGAACGTCATGTTGTTCAGGTGAAAGCTAAACGTCCGCAAACAACACACAAGAAAAGAGTAGAGTACAAACTGCCACAGTAACAAAACTAAGGATGCAAAACAGCTGTCTCCACCAATCCTCAGGAAAAGACTGTGGCTCAGTAGCAGAGCATATGCTTTTTATATAAAGGTCCAGGTTCAATCCCTGGCAGTATCTCCAGATAGGGAAGAGAAAAATTCCCATCTGAAAACCTGGAAAAAGCTGCCACCAGTCCATGTGGTCAGTACTGATGTATGGTAGATGGACCAATGGTCTGATTCAGTATAAGGCAGCTTCCTAAGATCCAGGTAAAAGGTAGCATGGTGGAATCACTAACCCACAATCATTGTGTCACCCTGAAACAAAACCAAGTTCTCTTTTTGTTTGAAGAAGATTCCAGACCAGATGACTGCATATGCTTTCATTCCCATTTCATTATCAAGTTCATTGATAAAATGCAAGACCCAACCTTATTTCAGTATTTGTGGGATACCCTCACAAGTCTTTTCATACGTGCAATACATTTATTTCACAAGTAATAGATTTAGGGAATGGAATGGTTTACAATTTTGCTACAGAGATACAGCCAAACTGTCAATGAACTACAAACAATAGCAGCAAAATGAACACACAAGGATTGTCTGGTCAAAATAGCATCGCATATTATTCATAAAAAGGGTGCTCACTGGGTTCTCTTAAAGAGGGAGTGTACCTGTTTCCCTCAACTGGGCTGTGATGATTGAACTCTCTTGCACTCCCCCCCCCCATTTCCCTTAGCAGAAGGTTCAATAGGTTCAGAAGGTTCAACCAAAATTTCACATATTCGCTAATGGGTTCTGAGTTGTCTGTGACAGATCAAGAGAGAGATCTTGGGGTGCTGGTGGACAGGTCGATGAAAGTGTCGACCCAGTGTGCGGCGGCTGTGAAGAAGGCCAATTCCACGCTCGGGATCATTAAAAAAGGGCTTGAGAATAAAATGGCCAATATCATTATGCCTTTTTGTACAAATCGATGGTAAGGCGTATCCAGTTCTGGTCACCACACCTCAAAAAGGATATAGTTGAATTGGAAAAGGTGCAGAAAAGAGCGACCAGAATGATTCGTGGGCTGGAGCACCTCCCTTATGAGGAAAGGCTACAGTGTTTGGGGCTCTTCAGTCTAGAAAAAAGGCGCCTGAGGGGGGACAAGATTGAGACGTATAAAATTATGCATGGGATGGAGAGAGTGGATAAAGGGAAATTCTTCTCCCTCTCGCACAACACCAGAACCAGGGGACAGCCACTAAAATTGACTGGCGGAAGAGTTAGAACAGTTACAAAGGAAACAGTCCTTTACCCAATATATAATTCATCTGTGGAACTCCTTGCCACAGGATGTGGTGATGGCACCTGGCCTAGATGCCTTTAAAAGGGGTTTGGACAGATTCATGGAGGAAAAGACCATCACAGGTTACAAGACATAAGCAACCTTCTGGTTTTAGAAGTAGGTTTTCTCTGTGCCAAGTGCAGGGGAGTGGCAGCAGGAAACAGGTTATCCTGTTGGCTGTGTGCTCCCTGAGGCATCTAGTGGGGCCACTGTGTGATACAGGAAGCTGGACTAGATGGACTTTTGGCCTGATCCAGCAGGGCTCTTCTTATGTTCTTATTATACCACTTTTCAACAAAAAGTTCAAAGAGCGGTTTACAGACAAAATCAAATGATTCAATGGTCCCCTGTCCCAAAAGGGCTCACAATCTAAAAAAGATGCAGAACACCACCAGCAAACAGCCACCAGAAAAGACACTGTGCTGGGGTGAAAGGGGGGCAGTTACTCTCCCCCTGCTAAATATAAGAGGAGCACCAATTGAAAAAGTGCCTCTTGCCCGGTTAGCAGGGGATACTGCCAAGGGCCAAGCCTTCTCCCAAGCCCGTTTCATTTTTTCCTCCTTGTATTAGCCAAACCCTCCTTCCCCATATTTTTAATCAATCAATCTTTTACATTTTAACTCTTTCCCTGCCTGTGGTTAGTCAGAGCCTTGCCCCAGACCTCCTTGACCCTGGGCAACATGCTGTTGGCTAGGTTTTTGAGGAATTCTTCGTGCAACTGGGAGAGAGGTTTCCAAGGATTGCCTTTCTCTCCTTAGCTTTGTCTTCATGGTGGCAGCGGAGTCTACCAATTTTGGCCCGAGCACTGAGGAAGATTAGGTGAAAGAAAGGTGACATCAGCACCAGGGTCCTCCCCCAGTGATCATGATGAGGCAAATAGCAGGTGTATTTTGATTTGAAGTTCAAAAGAAAAAGGTCTCGGTCTCTCTCACACACACACACACACACACACACACACACACACACACACACACGGTGCCTGTCGGATTAATGTCTCCTCCCACTTACTCACAGCACTTTTAAAAAATGCACAAGATCCCACTCATGGAACTCATGCCACATAGCTATGACCCAAGTATCAAACCTGAAAACGGATTTTATTTTGCACAGACAAAATAAAGGATTGCAAGAAGCGTTACCAGGATTTAAGATTGGCAGCACACAGGTAGATGGAAGGCCTGATAAAAAATATTGCAGGGGGCTATGGCTGGTCGTTTTGTATGGCTGGTAGTTTTATACTTCTCTGAAAGCTCATTTTTTGCTTTGTTTTTTTAAGAGTAACTTAATGGTTTGTCAGTCACGCTTTAGAACGATCAAGGAACGGACGTTACGCTAGGCAATTTGCATTATGTATCTCATGTTGCAAAGTCACTGACACTACTCTGAAAAAGGCAAAATATGTTTGCTAAAGTATTCCTTGTGAGCTTTAGGCAATTTGTCTTATATTACCTCAACCATCAAATTCAGAGCCAAACCACACATGATGCAGGAAATTCTATCACAGATCTCCTGTCTTGTTTTTATTTTAAAGAAAGGTGTGGGGGGGGGGGGGAGGAAAAATGTATGTGCTCTCAATTTCACTTGGAGCAGTAGTGCTGAGGGAGAAACTCTCTCTCTCTCTCATCCCATCCCACACTTCTGACACACACAGGTTAAGAGCAGCTTTGGAGACGTAGAGGCAATTTAGATTAGGGAAATGGCATGGATCGGGAGCTCCACCAGCACAACTACTCCAGATTCACTGCCCCATGTGCCTGTTCTAAAGTGCGAAAAAACAGCAGGAACAATCACAGAACTCCCACTGTCTTAGAACCAGACTATACATGAGGTAGAAAACCTTGGTTGGAAGAGGGAGGAGAGGAATTGGAGTATGAGTGAGAGAGAATGAAATTGTAATCAGATAAGTGAAAGAGAAAAGCCATCCCTCCCTATTGTACATATGCCCAGCTCATCAAAATTGGTGGACTTGTAACCACCATACCATGAATCACAATATATTTTCACATTAAACAATTCTACAGATACAGGAATAAAAAAAATCTTACTTGCTTCTTGACTATTGTATGGCCATCCTGATGCAGCCAGAAAAGGTGGCACTGGAGATCCTGCTCTGCTATCGTCTCCCAGTTGCTGTGTAATATGCCGCACAGTATCCTTATTTTTTCTATTCTTTCTGCGTCCTGTAGGCTGCCATCCATCTGTTGCACCTTGTTCTGAGAAAGCATTCTGCATTGCACTCTCTTTAGCAGACTGCAGCTCATTCCCTCCATAATGAGATGGGGAGATCTGCTCTTCTTTGATATGCAGGGATCCATAACCTATATCACCGGGCCACAGAGACTGGGATGAAATGTCATCATGACTATCGGTTTTTGGTTCTTGATCCTCTTTCCCATATGTGCTTCCTCCCTCATGACAGCTAGCAATGGCTGAATCACCAGAGGAGTTTGCTGGACTTGTCCGCCGAGCTAGCCAGGGAGATATGCTCCTACCAGCTACTACGGCAGAAATCAAAGCATCTGTACTGCTGCTGGAGGGAGCCCCAAGTTCATATTCAATAAGATCATCTGATGCCTCAGACTTTATACTTATGTCAAGAGCAGCCTTTATGAAATTGTGACAAGCTTGCACAATATCAGTCATCTGGAGATAGCTAGCAGCTGACATCACCTCAATGACATTCCTGCTGGTCAACGAAAGGTGTGCTGAGTACATAAAGTCGATGATTGCTTTAAAGCCCTGTGCTGTTACAATATCTAGATGAGTGACTGTTGCCTGGTCAGACGTTTTCTGCACCTGGCAGTACAATGTCTTGAAGTAGCGGCTGCTCCCAAGGAGAATGTTTTTGTGAGCCTTGAAAATCTTTCCCTCCACTATAATGCAAACATCACAGAGGATGCCATGTTGTCTTTGTTCATTGAGTTCTTGAAGCAGACGACGATAATGGGAGGCAATCTCCATGTCTTCCTTTCGATTATTCATTTAGGAATATTTGCACTACAGCTTCCACACAGTCTGCAAGCAGCAAGGGAGAAATAGATACGTTACCATAATAAGTTAACCATCATACTATATATCACCATGGAAAATTCCAAGAAGGCATTTAACAGTTTTCCCAAGAGCAGTGTCCCCAGATTTATTCCATGTGAAATAGGTTCCCACTGATAACAGAGTACAACCAGCACTGAATATGTAGACTTCTCATGAAAATGCAACCATCAACAGACCTATTATTGAATATTAAAAATCAGCACATCTGAACTTTATTCCTATACGTGCCAGAGCAGAGAAATATCTGGAAAAATACTCCCAATATCATGAATTTACTGGCAATTAGCCTTAAGTAGGATATAACTTGCATATTTTAGAAAGTTCTCTATATCAGGGGGTTCCCAATCTTTGGGGGCCCACGGACGCCCTACAAGGGGTTACAACTGCCTCGCGTGCCCCCGGACCTTCGGAGGCCCGCGTACCCCCGCGTACCCCCCCCCCCCGTGTACTCCTTCCCTCCGGGTTCCATAACCCAGAAAAAAAGGCTACAGCCCTGCCAGTTCGGAATTCGGCAGGGCTGTAGCCTTTCCCTCCGGGTTGCGGTGCAAGCAGGAGGACCCGCCCGCCTTCACCGCAACTCGGAAAAATGGCCTCAGTAGCTCCTCCTACCTGTTCTCCTGGGTGCGCCATCTCGGATCTTGTGAGATCCAAGATGGCAGCACCCAGAAGAACGGGTAGGAGGAGTTACCGGGGACATCTCGGGGACATTTTTCCAGGTTGCAGCGCGGGCACCCACCCACATCGCAACCCGGAAAAAATCCCCTTTAGCAGCTGTCCCTTAGCTGCTGATTGCAGTAGCTGATAAGGGACAGCGTCTCGTGTACCCCCGGCACGTGGTTCACGTACACCTAGGGTTGGGAACGCCTGCCCTATATCATGCTAGAACAGGGGTTCTCAACCCCTTCCTGGCCGAGTACCACCTCCAGCACCACTCTCCTGCTGCGTACCACCGGAAGTGACTGGTGATGACATAATCACCAGTTACTTCCAGGTTTTCGGAAGGCCAGAAAATGCAGGTAGGAGGCTCTGGACGGGTGGGAGGATCCTTCTCAGTGTTTCCGAGAGGCTTGGTCAAAGGCAGGAGCCTCTTGGGAGTGAAAACATGCTGCTGAAAGCACCACGTCAAAGTGGCAAATCACCACATCCTGTGGCAAATATATCTGTGCCACATCCTGTGGCAAATATATCTGGATTTTCAGAAGGCGTTTGACACAGTCCCTCATGAAAGGCTCCTGAGAAAACTCCACAGTCCGTCACTAAAATTGAGTGGAGGGAGAGTTAGAACAGACAAAAGAAAATATTTCTTTACCCAGCGTGTAATTCATCTGTGGAACTCCTTGCCACAGAATGTGGTGATGGCACCTGGCCTAGATGCCTTTAAAAGGGGTTTGGACAGATTCATGGAGGAAAAGACCATCACAGGTTACAAGCCATAAGCAACCTCCTGGTTTTAGAAGTGGGTTTTCTCTGTGCCAGGTGCAAGGGAGTGTCAACGGGAAACAGGTTATCTTGTTGTCTTGTGCTCCCTGAGGCATCTGGTGGGGCCACTGTGTGATATAGGAAGCTGGACTAGATGGGCTTTTGGCCTGATCCAGCAGGGCTCTTCTTATGTTCTTATGGCAAGGAGTTCCACAGATGAATTACAAGCTGGGTAAAGAAATATTTTCTTTTGTCTGTTCTAACTCTCCCTCCACTCAATTTTAGTGCATGTCCCCTGGTTCTGGTGTTATGCGAGAGGAAGAAGAATTTCCCTCTATCCACTCTTTCCATCCCATGCATAATTTTATACGTCTCAATCATGTCCCACCTCAGGCGCCTTTTTTCTAGACTAAAAAGCCCCAGACGCTGTAGCCTTTCCTCGTAAGGGAGGTGCTCCAGCCCACGAATCAATCTGGTCGCTCTTTTCTGCACCTTTTCCAATTCAACTATATCCTTTTTGAGGTGTGGTGACCAGAACTGGACACAATATTCCAGATGTGGCCTTACCATCGATTTGTACAAAGGCAAACCAGATACATTAAATGCACAGTGCCTTTATTTTCTCTCTTTCCATTCTGAATGGAGAAATCTAATGTTTTTGAAAGGAGTAGGGGGAGCGTGGCAGCAGGGGCAGCTGCCTAGCTATCCCTTGGCTGCCTGTGGGCCTGGTGGGGTTGACCGATTGGCACCCGGCATCACCTCTAGCTCGCTAAAAGCTATCTTCACAGTCAAGCTAATTCTGTATAAGAAGATTTACTGAAATGCATCATCTGCTAAAGTTAGTACCTACTTTGTGCCTATCTATAAAACACAGCGTATTACTCCCAAATTTACACCAGATCAAACATATGAATGCAGTTAAGTAACTTCCACATGGTGCAGCTTTATGATCCAATTTATTTTTCTATTACACTGCCATGAGTTAAGCTTGCTATTAATTCAGCTTTCATCAGAGGTGCAATGTCCTTTCAATGTCTTCAGATAATTCTTTGTTGATGTTTAAAACAATGAATCTGTTTTCCTCTCCCTGAATTTTTTTTCTAGAGCACACAATCAACTAGTCACACAATTCAATCATTGCCTATTGCCTGAGAATGTACCAGTCTCACAATTGCATCTGGCCTATAGTAACTAGCTAGCATAATCAAACTTTTTACCTGAGCTCAAGCATTGATAGCAATGTTGAAATTTATTACATTAAGGTGTTTATAGTTTTGCTGACAACGAAGCGGGCTAGCAGCCAAGGACTATTTTTGTCTGGTTGCAAAAAGATAGAGATTGTATCCTAAGGAAGTTAGGAATTCTAAGTTCCACTGAAATTAATGGGACTTAAAATCAGTTGCGATTAACTTGTCTAATTGATTTCAATGGTGCTTAGTCGTGACTCATTTTCTTGGGATATAGCAATAGGTTTAGAAAGCATGCATTCATCAGGGGGTTTAAAAGAACAGTAAACAGCTTAGAGCCCCCCCTCACTCAAAGACAGCCTCCACCCTATGCCCCAATTGACTATATACGGTAGTAAAAAAGGTAAAGGTGACCCCTGACAATTAAGTCCAGTCGTGTCCGACTCTAGGGTGTGGTGCTCATCCCCACTTCAAAGCCGAAGAGCCAGCGTTGTCCGAAGACGCCTCCGTGGTCATGTGGCCGGCATGACTCTCCTTGCCGCAGCGCGTAGCATGCGGCTGGAACACGGAGCGCTGTTTACTTTCCCGCAAGTGGTACCTATTTATCTACTCACATTAACATGCTTTGGAACAGCTAGGTTGGCAGGAGCTGGCCAAGCAACGAGAGCTCACCCCGTTGCCGATTCGAACTGCCAACCTTTCGATCGACAGCTCATGGTTCAGCGGTTTAACCCACTACGTTAAAAAAAACCAACAGAACATGCTGCAATTTAACAATCTTCTTTTCACCCTCTATATAGTGATGTGCTTCCTACCTAGACCTTCTAGATATGAAAAAAGCAAGCAATGCAGAGAGTGATGTTGATAAGGGAGATGTGAAATACAGTAAGACTATTTAGATCTCTAACTCTCCCCCATAGTTTAGGTGTTTCCCAAACTTTTTTGACCTGCGGCTCCCTTGACCACTGGTGACCCTTGGCCATGCCTCCCCATTACATTACCCTTGGCCATGCCTCCCCATTACATTGATGCCTGCCAATTGGCACTGCACTGTTTTCCCCGAGAGGATTCCGTGGCACTCTGTGGCTCCCCTGGCTGGTTTCCGCGGCTCTCCTGGGAGCCACGCCTCCCAGTTTGGGAACCACTGGTTTAGATATATGAAAGGTAACTTCTAAAAATATTGAAATAAAAGATACCATTAAGAAACAAAATTGTCCAATAATTCTCTATAACCGTTAAGACACTCACTCCAAAAGTAAGCTAGTTTTACATTACCGTGTAGCTTTCGACAACATTTATGGGAAGAGAAGTATGGGAAGAGAAGTCTTTCTACATGCCTTTCTGTGTATTTAGCTCATGGAGGGCATAATCAAGAAGTTTCTGTCACTGTCACACAATTTGTAGGATAAGAAACAGGAGATGGCAGCCTCCAAGGTACATAGATATCTCAATGTGTCAAGGTCTTATAGCATGCTTTCAAACTGCCACACCAGCTAGCTGCCTGTGGCACATAACAATGGTTTCCAGTACAGTATCCCCCCCACCCAATTCAGGTTAATAGCACCTTCAGGAATGGGCTGATTTCGATCAGAAAAATGGTACATGAAAAGTGGAGGCATCTCCTGCCAGTAGTGGGCCTACACCCCCCGTGGGGGGAGCCGCCACAACACCCCCCACAGATATCATACACCCCCCATGGACGCTACACGGCCCGCCTCTGGTGTGTGTGATGTCACCGCCGCAGCACGGAAACACACATACCCTGGCGCTTTTTGGCTCCTTTTTGGAGCTAAATGGCACCCGGGAGGGCCAATCTTGCAGCCACAATGGCTGCACAAGAAGGAGCCAGCGGCAGGGGGCAACGGATCTGGTGGCCAGTACACACCGCCACAATCCGCAGCTTGGGGCCCACCACCCCCACTGCAACGACACCTCTGTCTCCTGCGGCTGCATTAGAGCAGGAACAAGTTGCCCTAAGATCCAGTCATGTCTCTCCCATGTAACATGTAGTTTGGTATTCTGTGCAGCATAGCTGGCTGCAACAAGCTAGACAAAGTGGTAGCACCTCTATCACACAGCTTCGATTCTTGGGAAAGAATGAGCAACACAGAACACAGTGCAGACATTCTTCCATCCCCACCCATGCTGTTGATGGGGGTGGGGGTCTGCTTTGACAAGGATGATGTTACAAAAAGGTGGAATGGTCCACAAACAATGAGTATTTGTAACTCCCCTAGCAGCCTCAAGTTGTCAGAGAAGGAGCTCCAATCAGCCCACAAGCCTTTTACAAGAAAGGACTATATATCTGTGCAAGGTAGGCTCGTATTGTTTTTGTATCAGGCTACATTTTTAGAGGCTACATTTTTAATCAAATATAATCTTAAGGTGACCCATTGGTGTGTGTGTGTTCTGTTATAATTGCTTTATTTAATTATTTTTATTGTACTTTGTCCTATTTTAACATGGTTTAATTCTGTAAGCCGCCTTGGTTGCCCTGTCAGGAGAAAGGCGGGATATAAATTATTTAAATAAATAAATTGCCATATTACAGATAGAGGACTGAGGGACTTCCTAGCTCAAAGTTCATTTACTCAGCCACACTACAGCACCTCAGCACTTCGAATGATGCCTAGTAGCAGGCAAAAAAAGCTAACTTAGATCATTTTTGACATGCTCCATAGGAACAATAATAATATTTATTTATAGTTGACTTTCTACATATAATATCTGCAAGGGGATTCATAAACTAGGATAGACAGATTTAAATAGATTATTTATTTATAATTTAAAACATTTATACCCCGCCTTTTCCTATGCTGAGGCAAATGCCCAAGGCGGCTTACAACAGTTAAAGTACATAATTTAAAAACAGTACATAGAATAAATTAAAAAAACAATAAAATCCACTGGAGGGTAATAATATGAGGCAGAAAAACAACAAGGCAGAACATACTGAGGCACTGGAGGCAGACAACCACCAAAACGCAAGACGAAAACCCATCACCCAAATGCAAGACGAAACAAACGTTTTGAGCCCCCGCCGAAAAGTCATGAGGGAGGGGGTGGTTCTCAGATCCCCTGGCAGGGAGTTCCACAGTTGTGGCGTCACAGCAGAGAAGGCTCGCCCACGTGTTGCCACTCCCCTAACTTGCAATAGAGGTGGCACCCGCAGGAGAGCCCCCTCAGATGACCTAAGAGAGCGGGCCAGAATGTATGGGAGAAGGTGGTCCCTCAGATATCCTGGACCCGAACCATGAAGGGCTTGAAAGGTCATTACCAGCACCTTGAATTGGGCCCGGAAGCGAATGGGCAGCCAGTGCAGCCGCTGAAGCACCGGTTCAACAGAGTCAAACTGCGTAGAGCGCGTTACAGTAATCCAGTCTTGAAGTCACTAAGGCGTGGACCACTGTGGTCAGGTCCGATCGACTCAAGTACAGCCGTAGCCGGCGCACCAGCCGAAGCTGGGCAAATGCACCCCTGGCCACAGCCGCCACCTGGCTTTCCAAGGAGAGCTGTGAATCTAGAAGTACTCTCAAACCGCGCACCCGTTCCTGCAGAGGGAATGCAACCCCATTCAGAACGGGCAGATGACTCAGTACCTGCATCTAGGTTTTCCTGACCAGTAGGACCTCTGTCTTTTCTGGATTCAATCTCAGCCTATTAGCCCTCATCCAGACCCCAACCACCTCCAGACAGCGCTCCAGGACTTCCACAGCCTCCCCGGAGCGAGATGGCAAGGAGAGAGAGCTGGGTGTCTTCGGCATATTGGTGACACCCGACTCCAAATCCCCGGATGCTCTCCCCCAGCGGTTTCATGTAGATGTTAAAAAGCATGGGAGACAGAATAGAACCCTGTGGCACCCCACACTGTAGAAGGCAGGGCGTCGAACAGGCGTCTCCCAGCATCACCATCTGGGACCTGTCAGCCAAGTAGGAAGTCCCAACTCGGAAGTCCCAACTCGGCCAACCGACCCAGAAGGATACCATGGTCGATGATATCGAAAGCCGCCGAGAGGTCCAAAAGGACCAACAGGGATGCACTCCCCCTGTCCAGTCCTCGGCGAACAGGGCGATCAAGGCTGTCTCCGTCCCAAAGCCCCGCCTGAAGCCAGACTGAAAGGGGTCCAGATATTCCGTTTCATCTAGTATCCCCTGGAGCTGAGACGCCACCACCCGCTCAAGCACCTTACCCAAGAAGGGCAGATTGGAAACTGGCCGATAGTTATTTAAATTGGAGGAATCCAGAGATTTTTTTTCAGGAGGGGGCGCACAATTGCGGTCTTCAAGATGATAGGCATCACTCCCTCCCACAAAGATGAATTTACAATAGGTTCCACCCAATCGGCCAGCCCAACCCGCGCAGATCGTATTAGCCAAGCTGGGCAAGGGTCAAGCAGGCAAGAAGACGATCTCAAACTACAGAGGACCCTATCCACATCCTCAGGCTGTATAAGGTGAAAATAATCCATAATGATAGAATTGACAGATGCCGTAGGGACAACTTCTGGAACTGTTAAACCAGAGTCCAAGTCATGGCGAATCTGAGCAATTTTATTTATTTATTTATTATTTTTCACATTTTTATACCACCCTTCCTCCAAGAAGCTCAGAGTGGTGTACATATTTCCTCCCCTCCTTTTTGTCCTCACAACAACCCTGTGAGGTAGGTGGGGCTGAGAGATAGTGACTGGCCCAAGGTCACCCAGGAAGCTTCGTGGCTGAGCAGGGATTTGAACCTGGATCTTCCAGGTCTATGTCCTACTCCCAAACCACTACACCATCCTGGCTCTGCGAAGTGCCGTGCGATCTCATTGCAGCAGTCCTTCGAGCACTCCAACTCACACGCTATAGGAGCCGAGTGGAACAGATCCTGGACAACTCGAAAGAGCTCTGCCAGCCGGCTACTCGCAGACGCAATGGTGGCAGAGAAAAACGCCTTCTTCGCTGCCATCACCGCCACGGAGTAGGCCCTGAAATGGGCTCTACCCCTTGTTCGGTCAGATTCATCACAAGTTTTCCTCCACCGTCGCTCTAGGCGTCGGCCCAGTCGTTTCATTGCCCGCAGCTCCTCTGTAAACCAAGGAGCCGCCTTGGCTCGACGGCAAGGCTGTGGCCGTTCGGGAGCGATCTGATCCAAGGCTCTAGCTGCCTCCCCAGACCATAGGGCAGCTGCTAAGTATAGGTAAGTATCTTTTGATTTTTATCTATCAAAAGATAGATATGTATATTTTGTGTTAAACGTGACTAAAACAGTAACAGAAGATCATAACATCACTATCCAAGAACTTAGAAAAATAAAATAACTTTCACTTGGTGCCTAAATGATAAGAACAGGTGTCAAACACACTTTTCTGGGAAAGGTGTATCATAGCTAAGGTGCCATAACAGAGAAGGTCCCATCCCTAGACACACATCTGATGGAAGATAGATTGAAACCAGGGAACTCGGGAAATTCCATCAACTGGATGGTTCTTTTATAAAGCATTTTGATAACTAAGCACTTTATGTAGCCTAAGTTGGAAAAACTGGCCCTGCCCATATGTTCACAATCTAAAAAGACAGGTTAAAAGGAAAGGAAGCCTGATACAAAAGAGAGGAAAGCAAGAGATTATATCCAGTAGGAAAAGATTCCCGAAAAGAAGTACTTCATATGGGATTTTGTCATCTATCCTATGCCAGAAGGAGAGCATTTCAAAATAATGGAATAGAAAGCACAGGAAGGTAGAGGGATGGGCCAAACTCCACATTCTGCACCAGATTCAGCCACCACAGATGGATCTCAAAAGCATTTCTACATAGCATACTACCGTAGTAATTAAGATTCAAAGTTAAATGACATGAATTACCATTACTACACCCCAACCGGGAAGAAAATTATTGTAGTCTCACTCAAGGAATTAGAGACCGATACTGGTTTTAAACCGCATTTTAGAGCTTTTAATTCAGATTTTAGACATTTCAGCTGAATTTTAAGTTTTAACTTTTAGTGTTTTAGGTGATTTTATCATTTGACAATGGGAGGGCGAAATGTTAGGACAAACCGACATCGTTGACCGTGGTCTTTATACCCAGCAGAATACTAGACATTTTAACAATCCTGACCACAAAAGCCTTAGCTTGTAAATACTAATATCATTTAACAGTCAGGCCAAAGACAAAAACTGCAATGTTGTCCGGATCCTACCCTTCCACAGGGTGGCGCCAACAGGCACAGTCAGCATCTTGCTGCCAGCACTCCAACTTGGAACTGCACAAATCCAAAGTCAAAGATCTTTAAAGCACTCTGCTTTCATACCATGAAGTACAGAGTTATTCAAAAAGAATGGTGAAAAAGTAAAGCTGATTTATTCTTAAATGAACTGACATATCACAACCATCATGACATGAAAAGACAGGAAAAACTGTCCAAGTTTCACATACACATTACAAATGTTCGAGGTGGGCACTTGCATAGCTACAATGGGGCGTGGGGGGGGGGGAAATGCCCCGGTTGATAGCTGCTGTCTCCTCGCAAGGAGGAGACAGGGGCGGTTTGTAACCCATACAGAAATGGGTTAATTTCTACCCAGCCCACAGGTGTACACATTTGGCTCCTGTTGCGTATACCCATGGGCAGAAATGGTTTTAAGCGTTAAATATTTACTGTTCAGGTTGATTACCTCTTATCCGGACATCTGAAATTCAGACTATTCCAAAATCCAGACTTTTTGAGGCTCTGACGTAAAAAAACCACCTTTTTCCAGCACTTGGCTGGCATAGCGCAAGGTATGCTGAGGCACAATATTATTTTAAAAATGTATAAAATTACTTTCAGGCTATGTGCATAAGGTATGTATGAGACATAAATGAATTTCGTGTTTAGACTTGGGTCCTATCCCCAAGGTATCTCATTATATTTATGCAAATATTCCGAAAACCGGACAAATCGAAAATCCAGACAACTTCTGGTCCCAAACGTTCCGGATAAGGGATACTCAACCTGCAATACACATTTAAAAGATGGCTTCTCAAACTAAAAGGCACTAGGCACACCTCTCTAGGGAAGCACTACCTGCTGCTAGATGAGCTGCATAGGTCAGCAATATGTCAACAACACACATGACACTATCTCAGGCCTTGCAGAGGAAGGCTCACAACATGTACCAGGTGCCAGCTGAGCTTTGTTTTGTTTAGGAACACTGTTTTCTCCTAAAAAGCATGCAAGCCATGTGAACACCTCTTTCACTTTCCTTATACAGGCAGAACAGAAAAACAGACACAAATCAGAACAGGCCAGAAAAGAGAACATTAAATCTTAAATATAAATTTAAATAAAATTTAAGAATATAACAATAAAATTTAAGAATATAACAAGCATAGTAAAAAGTGCCTGCAATTCTGTGCCCATGTACATGCAATTAACTTAAAATCTAACTAGATATTTAGTAGCCTATCACTTTAAAGTTTTCATTTAGCATTGTTTACATGTGATAAGGTTTTAAACAGTTCAACTGATTGACTTTGGGAGGCTTGTTGCGTTATCTTTAAAGCTGGGATTTAAGGTAACTAAACAGCCATTGGAGCACACCACAAATATTGTACTAATCCTATTGTACCAAGTGTCAGAATTTTCTGGCACAGATACAAAGTGAGAGAGTTTGGGGAATTATGAGTGTAAAGGATAACTATTAGAATTTCAGGGAGCCTTTCAAAGATTTAAACTAAGCCCCTTTTATCCTTTTATTTACCAGTTAAATTAAGATTATAGCAACAAGGATTAGTTCACACTACAAATAATGCAGGAAAGTCATGTTATGATCTAGAGGAGACTGCTGAAAGAGGTAAACAAAACACAGTTGGAAGAAAAGCAGACTCTGTTTGGGAGATATAGACTGTTCTTGAAAATGATTTTAATTCAGGAAGTTAGCAAGACAAAGTAACGAATTAAAATGTACACAGTTTCATATAAATCAGAACACTGAAGGAAGGTGAAAAGCTTTCATGAGAAAGAAAAGGCAAGAAGAAGAAGAAGAAGAAGAAGAAGAAGAAGAAGTCTAAAAAGTGTACGTCCACTCTATATCAAGACAGTGCCTGAGCAAAGACTCTACAAGGAGTAATTCACTCATCTTATCCTCCCTCAGAAAAAAATATATGTCAAGGTTGCTTTAGCAACTATACAAAAAGGTGTTCAACAACAACAAAAAACCCCACACAAATACACCTACTGGCAGAGAAAAAACATAGGCTGTATGGATGTGCTACAGAGACCACATGGCCCATTTCCTTCATTTCCTGAAATACAATATACCGATACATGTCCAACCTTTGAAAGACAATCTATTAAAATAGTTATTTGCTAATTAAATATACATTAATGTCTTTTTCAAGAAAAACAAATTAATGTCAGTCATTAAAAACTGGAACATAATCTGTTATAAACAGTTACATGGGGTAAATCAATGAGACTGAAGTAAAACCATTTAACAGAACAGTAAGATGTGAGTAAGCTATCTATTCTACACCATCAAAAATAGTATCTCATCTTCTATTTAAATAGCAGTCACCATTAGACTATGCTCATTATTTTCAGGAATGAGCAATGCACATTCTAATAAGCCATAACCTGAATACTGTTTTGTTGAACCTAGCCTGCCCCATCTCCTTTGTTAACTCCTAAAATACCTGACTGATCATCTTTCACTACATATGGAAAATTCTGTGGATAACAGTAGGCTCTAGACAGAAGCACCCCGCATCACAAAAGGATTTCAAGACTGAGAACTCAACCAGCAGTAGCTGTATTCAACTGCTATTCAGTTCAGTATACCCAATCAATAAAACAGAATGGGCTGTCAAATGTTAAAGCATTTCCCTTTATTCTTGAAATCCTACCATATTTAAAATGACAGTATAAACAGCCAAACTTTAGTACACATGTAAAAACTTAACTGAGGTTTTGAAAGTTTCTTGTGTAAAATTGCAGCTTTGTTTCGGTTTCATGGGAAGAAGAGTGCCTCTTTCTCCCTATTACCAAAATAGAATCTTCCTCATTTGGGACAAAAGCCCCTTAAAATAGAAGCAAGAAAAAGTAGGGAACCAGGCTACAAATTATATAGTTAAAATGCTAATGTACAATACTGTACATATTTAGAAAAGGCAACTCAACAATTAAAACTATCCAAAAAACCTGCAACTAAAATGCATGCAAGAACTTCAGTACAGGTGCCTGCAAGCGCACTCACTGTTTGCAAAATACACTTCCTTATTAGCATATCTTTAAACCATGCTGATAATAATCTTGTATCTGTAATCCAAGCCAAATAAATCCTTTGGGTTGTACAACTGAACTCGCAGAGGAAATGCATTTTAAGAAATGTTTCCTATTAAACCTTCCCTTTGCTTAGATATTCCTGGTCATATACTAAAAATATAGGGTTGTACAGAATTGTGGCGGTACCTTTAATTCCAGATACTTTAGCAGTACAGCATGCAATACACAACTATTTTTAAAATGAAGAAATCTCCCCACTGTTAACAGTACTAGAAATGTACTTCATTCCTCATTTGTCATCTGGAATTGAGTTATCAGGCAGTACTGTTACTTTGTGGAACTGACATATCCATTTACAGGCAATCTACAACTTACAAACGACTTACCCCATCCCCTCTCTTTTCTTTTAAAAAAGAAAACCTTTAGAGGCAAACAACCTCTTTACTCCTTCAAATGATTATTTGGGGGTGGCTGATCCCTCTCCATTAATTGTTCCCTCCCTGTGTACAATATTTTCCAAGTCAATTCCTTTACTTGTTACAAGCATATTGAATAGCATCTACAGCTTCAAAATGAAGTATTATTTTGATTGAGTTTTTAAATATGTATAAATATAGGGTCACTTCCCATATTTCAGCTTGCAATTAAAATGGAGGCAAGGCAAGGCCAGACGGATCTGTGCCTGGCTTTAGGGGGAGACAATAACCCAAAACAGGCCTGGCTTTAAAGAGGCAGAAAGAGAAAGCAAGAGAAGAAGAAATATACAACATGTTTCACCAGTATTATTACCTCATCCCTTTCTTCCAAGCAGTTTTGAACCAGTTTCTCTTGACAAAACTCTTGGTCCAACTTGCACAGATGCTTATTTTTAAAAGAAATCTCAAAACAGAATGGAACGACTTGTTATTTGACCAAGTGGAGCGGCTGTTAAAATGCCCCCTTGTCTCCTCTCCACTCCCTTGAGCTGGGTGTTGACGCAGCAGAAATTACCAGCTGGAAAATTCCCCTTTTGGAGGTTGGGGGGGGGGGAGGGAGGAGAAGAAGAAAGGGAAGGGGGTGGGCGAGAAGCAGGGGGGGTTAAGCCCTGCCAGTCATCGAGCTGTCCCCATTTATCCACCCACCTAGTCCCAAATAAGGCATCACGTCCTGGGGTGAAGGAAGATCAGGGAAGCTCCAGCCTCTTCTACAGGGAGGGGGTTAATCTCCCGCACCCTCCAGCTGGATTTTGCCCATCTGCCCTCAAGTGTCTCAGAAAACAGACATACTAGAACCGACATCTCTGGGCAGACAAGTGAATGACTGAACAGAGGGGGTTAAACTTCGTTAGTTAAAAAGGCGGGCGAGGGGAGAGCACATCCCCTGCCCCTCACACACTGAGCGCGGGAGAGAAATAAGGGGCCCTAGAGAGCGGGGGGGCGGCGGCGTCCAATAGGTCACCCCCCCCGGGAGAAACTGCCCTGACTTTCTCTCCCCACCACGAGGCAGTTTCTCCGAGTCTCACGCCAGCCAGAGGCGAGGGACAACAGCAAGCACCACCACGCCATGACCCAAGATCAGAAGAGGTGTGTGGGTGGGGTGCGCGCGCGCGACTCAGGACTCCCCAAATTATTGCGAGGGCTGAGTTAGCAGGACTTTAACGTGCACCCCCTGCGAAAAAGGGAAAGTGACTGAGTTGGGGGGAGACGAGTGCAGGATGCGATCTATGAGAGGGTCGTTAAATAAGTTGGAAAGAACTAAGGGGGGGATAGAGGTGCCCCAGCCCCTCCGGGGCCGCCGTGCGCGGGGGGAGTGAAGGTGCTGCTGCCATTTCCTCTCCTCTTACCTGCGCGTCATGGGGGGAGCAGCCAGAGGTCCCTGGGAGCGGCCAGAGCACTGGCTCCACTCGGTCACTCAGTCTCTCTCTTCGGGGGGAGGGGGGGCGGGGCGCGCTCCCGCCTCCCCCTCCCGCAGGAAAAGGGGGGGCGCGCGCGCGCAGGCTGGTTCCCTCACTCACTCACTCAACTTGGCCAAAGAAGGGAGGGGAGGGGATATGCCGGGCCCGGTGAAGCGCTAGCCGGCAAAAAAGTGGGCGTGGCCAAGTCGGGGCGCGTGCAATGGAGGGAAAGAAAAAAAGAAAACCACATCTTCTCTGATTGGGTATAGCTGGACACAGGCCTCCTTAAGCCACGCCCGCCCGCAGTTTTTTTTCGGTTAGGATCCCGCCTCCGTTCTGCTTGTCCTCGCGTCAGAAAGGGGAAGGTGAGAGCGCGCGTGTGGTGGAAGCACAACTGTCAAGTGGCTGGACACGACGGAGGAGAGGCTACACGCAGAGCATCATGGGAGAAAGCAACCCTGACAAGACTGTTGCCAAGGGCAAGCTGGGGCTTCTGTCGTCCTGGCAACGGTCAGGGCCTTTCCTCCCCTCCTTTCGCCGCCCTTCATGCTCTCCAACATTACAACGAAAAATAATATAGGGATAGTATTTGTACATGGAGGAAATTCAGTTCACACAGTTGCTTTTCTTCTCACCATGAGTTGATATTTAATTTTTAATCCCCTTAGACCGTTAAGCTGCGTTAGAAGGATCCAGCATATGTTCAGTAGCACAGAGAGCATTGCAGAAAGAATGCAAGCACAGCCCAAGAGCTTGTTAAAAAACAACTACTGCAACATGGAATTCAGGCTCTAGTGTTCCAAGTAGAAGAGACAGCATGGACGGTGTAGTGGGTGGAGAGAGTGCCTGACTCTGACCCGGAGGACTGACTAACCCAACCCACAAAGCTCATGGGAGCCAGTTCAGATTATGATACACCCCTGACTGTGTTGTTATTATTAATAATACATAGTGTTCTGGGTATGTAAAGTACTTCAAATGTATTATATTGATGCTGTCCTTCCAACAACCTGTAAGGAGTTTAGTTAATTTCTTGTTTGGGGGCAAGGTGATCAAGCAGCGGATGCTGACATCTCAACTCCAGAGGCTCCTGCATGAAGCAGATTAGCTGGATCCCTTTCAATCTGGCTTCAGACCGAATTTTGGGATGATTTACGTGAGGGCCTGGACAGGATTAAACCAGTACAGTAGCACATGTGTCCCGCCCCTGGGGTGGGAGTGCAATGCAATGATGCTGACGCCCCAGCATCAGCATGTTATCCCCCCCCTGCTGTCGAACAGCTCCATTTTGGAGCCAAACAATACTGAGGGTGGGCGGGCAGGCGGGGGGGCAGCTTTAACGCCTTCCTCACAGTCTTTTCAGCAGTGATTGCTGCCGAAAACACTAAGAGGTGTGCAGAGGGCCCCCCCCCTTGCCTAGACCCTGGAGTGGCCCACACTGGTCACTCGTAAACTACACTACTGGATTGAACTCAGTCCCATTGAACTCAGCAGGATCTCTGAGTAGACATGCACAGGCTTGCGCTATTTGTCACCACGGTTGAATTACAAACGATGGCTAGGCCATTTCTGGTCAGTTTCTGGGTGGTTGGCAATCCTACAAGGGAGGGGCAGTCTGCAAGTGGTTTTTCATACTTTCTAATATGCTGAGCCTGGCAGCAAAAGTACCGGTATATTCTGATGCTAGGCCCTGATTAAAACCAAATTCTTTTGTCATTGTACCTAGCCAGCCCTGGCATACTGCTGGAGGAAGTGATCAAAAGATTGCAACTTTAGGAGAACATGTGGTCCTAGTGTAAAGAGATATTGGATCAATATCAGTTCAAAAGTAAAGAGACACTATTTCACAGAAGTAATAGCTAGCTTCACAACCTGAGTGAGTTTTGTTAACTGTTCTTCAGCTCAGGTCATTCACTGAAGCAAAAGTATTTTGATCAACAGACATACCAGTTGAAAAGATTCAGTTTTTCCACTGTGTGTTCCAAAAACAAACAAGATCTTCCAACACAGCTCTTTCTACTCAGAACATCTTTATTTGAGGAAAAGAGGATCAATACCAATTGATTAATGCAATGAAGCTGTCTTGCAAGGCTAACATAATTCACAGCGGCCTTTTCTTTCAAGTACCTGAAGGAAACACTTGCTCTGTTGACATTCAGAAAAATAGCAGCTTGCAATAGCCATGTACTTGTGCAAATCTGAAAGTTCAATTTAGGACAAGAAAAAGCCAATATATAATACAGCATCCCAGCCGTCAGATCTTTGGTCATTTGAGCAGATAGAAGTTAGAAGAAATATATGATAAATATTGTGGTGTACTCTGGACCACCTGTTTGCTTTACTGTAAAAATATTTAAGTGCCTCTCACTACAATATGCTGCACAGTGTTACCAGATGTGTGTTTAAACATGCATTAACATGCACACACAAGGAAAACTAGTTCATGTGCGCGGGGATCTGTGTAGTTGCCAATGGCACAGCTCAGTGGTTTGGCAGGAGAGAGATCAAGAGAGAGAGATCTTGGGGTGCTGGTGGACAGGTCGATGAAAGTGTCGACCCAGTGTGCGGCGGCTGTGAAGAAGGCCAATTCCATGCTCAGGATCATTAAAAAAGGGATTGAGAATAAAACAGCCAATATCGTTATTGCCTTTGTACAAATCGATGGTAAGGCCACATCTGGAGTATTGTGTCCAGTTCTGGTCACCACACCTCAAAAAGGATATAGTTGAACTGGAAATGGTGCAGAAAAGAGCGACCAGAATGATTCGTGGGCTGGAACACCTCCCTTATGAGGAAAGGCTACAGCGTTTGGGGCTTTTCAGTCTAGAAAAAAGGCGCCTGAGGGGGGACATGATTGAGACGTATAAAATTATGCATGGGATGGAGAGAGTGGACAGAGGGAAATTCTTCTCCCTCTCGCACAACACCAGAACCAGGGGACATGCACTAAAATTGAGTGGAGGGAGAGTTAGAACGGATAAAAGAAAATATTTCTTTAGCCAGCATGGAATTCATCTGTGGAACTCCTTGCCACAGGATGTGGTGATGGCACCTGGCCTAGATGCCTTTAAAAGGGGTTTGGACAGATTCATGGAGGAAAAGGCCATCACAGGTTACAAGCCATAAGCAACCTCCTAGCTTTAGAAGTAGGTTTTCTCTGTGCCAGGTGCAAGGGAGTGACAACAGGAAACAGGTTATCTTGTTGGCTGTGTACTCCTTGAGGCATCTGGTGGGGCCACTGTGAGATACAGGAAGCTGGACTAGATGGGTCTTTGGCCTGATCCAGCAGGGCTCTTCTTATGTTCTTATGAGAGGAGAAGAGCGTGAAAAGAGCAACAAAACAAACTTTATTGTGGGGAAGGGGATTATTAACAATGAGCAGGAACGAGGAAATCAAATAAAGCAATGCAATATTGTCTATTCTAACTAATACAATGTGCCGTAGACGTTCATTCACAACTACCCTGTTTCCCCTAAAATAAGACCTCCCCCGAAAGTAAGACCTACCGTAATCTTTGCATGATTTTTGATGGCACTCATAAATATAAGACCTAGCTACTTAGCTAGGATCATCAGCCAGACAGACACGATCCCCCCCCCCCCCGGCACCACCACCACCCCGGCACTTACTTTGACTGATTTAAGCTTTATTCTTTCCTGAGGGTGAAAGGCTCTGGAAGACCTACACTTGAGTCCTCCACCATAGAGACGACATGCTAGAGAGACTCTGCAAGGTTGCAGCCTCCTTGCAGGCCTTGGTGGAGGACTCAAGTGCAGGCCTTCCAGGCCTTGAGGAGCCTTGCACCCTCGGGAAAGAATGAAGCTTTAATCAGTCAAAGTACCGGTAAGTGCCCGGGGGTAGGGGCGCCACAGGTTGGGAAAATAAGACCTCCATAAAAATAAGACCTACTGCATTTTTGGAGCCAAAATTAATATAAGACACTGTCCTATTTTGGGGAAAACAGGGAACGTCCTAAGCGTATACAGTTGCTATGAAGCAGAGAAAATAGGAGAGAGAAGATAGGAGGAGAAAGGAAGTCCCTGGAAAAAAAAGAGATGTGTAATGGAACAAGTGTGCAGGGGGGGAAAGAAGAGGAAAAGAAGACATAAAGGAAATTGTGTGGGGTTTCCCAGGGTTAGGAGATTGGGGTTTTTAGGGTGCTGAGAAGGAAAGGGGAGAGAAGGAAAAGTAGGGATTTGGAGAGAAAGGAAAAGAGAATGGTTCCAGAGTTTCATGCTGTGGCAAAAGGCCATGGTGGGAGAGTGCTTCTCTGTAGACTGGACAAAGGGCTAAAGGCAAGGGGTGAGCCCCTCGGCAGGCATTGAAATCACTTCACCCACTTGTGGCAGCAGGGGAGCTAGCCCTTCCCACCAAAGAAATGCTCCTAACTGGCACCAAAGCTGCTTGAAGCAGGGAGCCCACACTGGGCCTCTCAGTCTGAGTCGTTGGAGTGGTGGTGAGGGGAGTTTGGGAAGGAGACCTGAGGCTAATCTCCAGTCTCCTGCAAAGCAGTTCAAAAATAGAATAAATCCACTCACATACATACAGCACTTACCCTGAAAGGAGGAGAATCACAAGCACAAGCGTGTTATCAGTTTGACTGCACACAAGACAGGCAATGGAAGATAGCAGGGAGTATGTGAGTGTGGGGCGAGCCTGAGCCAAAGACCAAGTTTATCGATCTGTCTCTGCTGGATTTGACACCTTGCAGGAGCTGCGGGGCAAGGGAGCCAAGACCAGCAGAAGCTCCTGAGTAAAAGCGGGTCTCAAAGGCAGAAAGATGGCTGGGAAACTAGACCTACAAACTAGGCAGTAACCTGAATTAAGGGAAGCAGAGCAAGAGAGCCAGAGCTATACTGGCTCCCCGAGTTGTGGATATCTGAGTTATGGATGGCTGTGTCAGCACTTTCGCACTGGCATCCTTTGGTCATGCTTTCGTGCAAGCACATTAGCACTTGGCCAGCAAGAGCCAGATGTTTTGAGCAGGGCCACCCTTAGGCAGCATGGGGCCCAACTGGGGCGGGGTTTACTGGGGTGTGTGTGACGTGATGACATCCAATGGTCTCAGGAAAAGCCCCGGTGCCCGGTAAGTCAGTGTGGAGGGCAGGCAGGGAGCAGGGGGTGGCGGAACAGATTGGGGAAGGGGAGGAACAGGATGGAGACTGGGGTGGGGAGGGCTGTGTGTCAAGGCTGGGAAGCAGTGGCGTCGCCAGGCGCCCCCGTGACTGGCCCCCCCGACGCCCCCCAATAAAACTTCCCCAGTGGGAAGGGGGCGGCAGTGGTGGCAGCATCACTGCCAATATCCTATCCCTCTTCCTAGCCTCAACCCGCTTTCCCGAGTGCACTTGGACCTGTGCCAGCAGTCACTGGTGCAGGTCCGAGTAGACTCATTCAGGTAGCAGAGGCTTACCCCTGGGCAAGAGAACAAATGTTCCCTTTCACAGAAGAGACCTCTGGAACAGCCCCCTTCATGGGCAATGCCGCGGATACATCAGTGGGGGAGGGTTTGGATAGGATTGGGCTGTTAATGTACTTACCTAGGGAGAAGGGGCACTTGGCGAGGTGGCTCACAAGAGTTGGCTGTCCAGTCCACACTGGCGCAGCAGTTCCAGTTACGTTCAGGGAGAGAAGCGGGAAAGAAGGCATTAAAGGAGAGGGAAGCGGGGATTACCGATCTGGGGTGCCGGCTTGGGACATTGATCTTTGGATTGTGGCTGTAATGGGCATAGTTTCACATAGTACCAAACGGGTCAGCAAACAACCAGCCAACAGCAAGGTGAAAGAACAGATGAATGAAGACTTTAGGGTCTAGTAACCCACGTTTTTATAGATCTCTCACCCATAGGGTCCTATGGGATCTTTTGTGGGGTGAACTAATTGATGGTCCCTTCTTCACTAGTTGATTAGAGGGTGGTTCTTGATGAGTGTCACCTTTGTCTTTGCACCTGGCTGAGGGTGCAATAGCTAGCTCAAAAGATCCATTGTTGGCTTATTAATATGCCTCCTGGATCGAGTGGGCCCATTTGAGTCAGGAACCCTTGTCACCTGGTCCTGTGACCCCTGTGCCAAGTGCTTGTGGGATTGGGGACTGCCCTAATAGACCAGGTGCTGGGTTGGGTTCCCACCAGGTGGTTCACCTGCCTCCGGTGGAGGGGGGTGAGGTGCCGGCCATGCTGAGGTTCCACACTACCCATGTACACAGGCTTAACCTCTTTAGGAGACCACATCATACTTCTGACAAAGTGGACCTATGAATGCAAATGCAACAATATATTTTCTAGTTTTAAAGATGCCACAGAAATTCTGTCCCTCTAGATTTTGTTTCCTATGTAATTCTTTTATTATTAATGTAGGTGCAGTTTGAATTTGTTTACAGAAATATTTAAATATATGACGAATTATGGCTTCAGCATGGCTTCTGTGAGAATAATACCTGCAAGTCAGTCGTTTCTGAATTGCAGTTTGAAGGTCTTCTCATTCCAGCCGCTTATGATTCTCTCTCTCTCTATGCTCTGATGACTCTTCCACTTCTGAAAATGAATTCCTCTATTGCCCTTGCATGTCTTTGATTTCAGGCATGCATGCCCTAGTTCCCACCCCCGCAACCCCCAGAATTTCTTTCTCCTCTCTCTGCTGGAAGAAGGTATTTATTTATTTAGCTGTGTGTCAAACTGGACTCACTCCCCTGTGAGTTGCAGCAGCTGCAACCTGGCTTCTGCCTTGGGGAATGTGCTCCAAGATGGGGAGGGCAGAAACCGGCAGAATCCCCTTGAAAGGGCCTGGGGAAAGGTGGAAGGGTCAAGGATCCCCCACCCCATCCCCATCTGGAAGTTTATTTTCATTGTGGAGCTTTTTGATTTATATATTGCTAACTTTAGGCAGATTGTTTGGCGCAGAATGGCAGAGCAGTAAAGAGGGCTGCATTGTACCCTGGCTGGCACCTGATATTCCCATGTTCCCATATTCTTTCAAGACCTCGTCTGACATGAAATTTGACACTCACAGGATTAAATAATAATTAGCTGAGACTCATGAGAACTGACAAGTGAAGGGGGAAATTGGGCTCTGAGACCAATTCTCCCTTCCCCTCCATGATCTTTTAAGTGGCAAAGGGAAAATCTCCTGGCTGAATCATGGATCTTCTGGTCGGGGAAACTGGGCCTTGAGCACAATTCCCTCCACTGCAGTCCTTTTAAGCTGAAAAAAAGGGCAGTTCCCCTTGCTGCTTAAGGATCCTCAGAGAGAGCATGCTGCTGCCACTAACAGGGGAGTGAATCCAGCTTGACACACAGCTAAATAAATAAATACCTTCTGTTGTGATCTATGCTGTTCGCCTCCACCTGATGCACAACCAAAGACTGCAAAAACACCCTAAGCTAAGCAGCTTCCAGTGATCTCTCCCCTAAAGGAAGCCAAAACCTGGGTAGTACTGCCCCTGCAACTTCTCACCCTTCTGGGAAGTGGGGCACACATAACAATATATATCTCCCCCTTTCCCACTAGCCAAGTCTGCAGGATATCCATAAGAACAATAGTGGGAGGTGGGATACATCCTGTCTCCAGTAATAACTCTGTGCATGTGTGTGTAACTGTAGATACTATATGTTGGTACAGTATGTACTGGTACATGTGAAAATAGAAAACTAGGGGGCTTCTTATAAGCATCTGGCTGGCCATTCCTGGTGACCTGGATGCTAGACTAGATGGATTCTGATCAGGAATCCATTTTGATATGATTTGAGCAGAGTTATTCTTATGGTCTTATGGGGTCTCCTCCAATTTCAGCAGTCCGTAAATGGGTACTCCATCCGCAGGCAGGCCTCCCATCCGCAGGCTGGGTCTAGTGCAGACAGGCATGTCTTCAGTCAACATGGAGGGACTCAAGTGGAACTGCTCAGTTTTTGATCTAAGTGCCAATAGTGTGCCCTCCATCGATAAGAATTACCATAGAATATCTGAATGTTCAGCTAGCGCTGTTGGTTATCTGGCAATCTACATAAAATAGAAGTAGATGATAGAAGAAAAATAAAGTAGATGACAGAAGAAAAAAAAAGAAAAAAACTCTTCTAGACACAGATTCAAACTGGTTTAATAATATATTAAATCATTCACTGTCCCTATTAAAATCATTCACAAAGGCCCACTTCTGCGCCCAGCCAACCCCTGAGGCAGTGAAGATGCACTGCTGCTGCTGCTGCTGCTTCCCACCATCGCCCAGTCGGCCAGGACCCATGGAGATGCTTACCAGGCAACTGTGGAGGAACAGCAGCACCAGAGCATCTTGTATTGGGGGAGTGCACCATTGGGCCCCCCCAAAACCTGGAGCTGCCACTGCCTGGGAAGAATAATTGTCTTGTGCAGGGAGCTAGGGATCCTTAGCTGAGGATTCTCAACACTCTCAAACAAACTACAGTTCCCAGGATTCTTTGGAGGAAAGTTGCGACAGCGGAACTGATATAAGCCAATATTAGTTTGTTGCACAGATACACCTTTAGAGACGACCCCTTTCATTTCCAAGCTGTCTCTCTGGTGGCCTTTTCTCATGGTTGGTTCATGTGTTGTTTTCATTGTGTGGTCCCTGTGGTTAACTCATCTTTCTCTTTTTTGTTTTCTTCTGCTGATATGACATGAGTGAACAAACATTACACATATGGAAGTGAGAGAAGAGATGTAACGTCTACCTGTTAACTCATGAGAAATGTGTAGATAGCCAGTGCTTCCCTTGGACTTCTGTAGAGATTTTGTAATATCTGTCAAGAAAGACTTTCCTGAACCAGTAGGTTTTCGTGGAACCCCAGTTCTCCTTACAGCACATCAAAAGTGGCTGCCTAGGTAACACTGAATAGAAGAGCTACACAGGTTACAAGCCATAAGCAACCTCCTGGTTTTAGAAGTAGGTTTTCTCTGTGCCAGGTGCAAGGGAGTGACAACAGGAAACAGGTTATCTTGTTGTCTTGTGCTCCCTGAGGCATCTGGTGGGGCCACTGTGTGACACAGGAAGCTGGACTAGATGGGCCTTTGGACTGATCCAGCAGCTGGGCTCTTCTTATGTTCTTAAGAGCTCAGATACTGCTCTGCTGTAAGCTACATATCTGAGGGGAGACTTGGAAAAATCTCATGTTTCTTCCCCAAAGCAGGGGAAGGGGGAACCACAGAAATATCACATATGTAGCCAACCTTATATACTTGGACTAACAGCCCAATCCTATGGGCTGAGTCCGCTGCCAGAACTAGTGTTCTGACAACAGAACGCACTTTATGGCATCATAAATGCTGCACCAATGGTGTGCATTACTGCCTGCTTACGGACTGGCTGCCAGAGATGTTGAGTTTCACTCCGTGCACCGCACTGCAGTGGCGAGAGAGCCTTTGTCGGTGCAGTTATGTTGGCGGGGGGGGGGCATTCCATGGGTGGGAGGCATTCTTGGGCAGACCGGGGGGGGGGGGAGAGTGGGAGGTGTGTCGGAGGTGGGAACAGGTGTGTCCTGGTGCGAGCAACGTGTGCCAGGAAGCTATCCCCTCCGGAGCCATCTGACACGCCCTCTTGCTCTCCTCTGACTTGCGCCAGCTTTACAGCTGGCACAGATCCGAGGAGACCCATAGACGATCAAGGGGCTTTTGGAGGGGTAAGGGAAAATATTCTGCCTTGTCTCTCCCAAGTCTCCTGATCTCTGCCACCACCATAGCATACGGCACTGCCTGTTTTGGCCTAGCTGTATGCTATTGGGGGGTGAGGATAGGATTGGGCTGTTAGTCTTTGTTTTTTACTCCCACTAACTTCCGTCCGCATTGGGGAAGAAGAAGGGGTTTAGGATGGGAAGGAGCTACTTCTTGTACTGTGTTGTGAACTGCACTGTGATAATCTGTGATACGATTGGTATATAAATTAACTAATAAACACGGCAGTATGCCTTTTTTTGCCAGAAACCAGTGCCTTTTCGGGCCTTCCTCAGTGCAAGAGACTGAGGTCAACAGCAGGAGTTAAAGAACCCACATTCCACAACCCTTATCCATATTGCACTGGATCAAAGGTCATCTGGTGTCTTTATCAGGAGGCCCTGGAGTTAAAGCGGGGGGGGGGGGAAATGGCGAACTTCTAAGAAGGTCACGTTAGGAGTAAAGTATTTTAAAACAAGCTTTTGAAAAAATGAGTTGTATCAGTTTCCCTATCATATAGGCACACTCCCACCCTGTGCTTGGTGAATTAGAATACTTTCAGTGGTGGGAGTTGACAAGTTGATTGTAATTTTTTCCATGATGTGAAACAAGGCATTTGTTGGGTTGTGGGAGGAAGAACTCAGGGGAATTTTCTCTGAATGATCAACGACAAGTCAAAAGGCTACAAGGCACGGTTGGGAGAAAAAAGATAGATATCTCAGGAGATGAAAATAGATTGCTTCCTGATCCCTCCTTGCCTTGCAGCCCAATCCTTAGCATATTTACTTGCAAGTAAATCCAACTAAGATCAATAGATCTTAAGTCCTGGTACATACCTTAGGATTGCAGCCTTTGTCAGTTTCTGCCATTAACTTCTCATAGAAAATCACTTTTCATTATTACATTACTACACCCATCACATTGTTTCACTTCAGTTCTCTTGAGAATGGGTGTCTTCAGCATCTTCACTCCCAGATCACATCACCCACTGTCCTCCTGCTTAGAATGAAACAAACATATTCAATATTAACCTTGAGGAGCAATGGGAACATTTTCCTGGTTGGTAAATGTGACTGGAGGTGGGGGAGAGGTAATGTCATTTGTAATGTCATTTCATGCTCTGAGGAGTAGGAAGTTTCATGGCTGCTTTACAGGGATAGTTTCTTTGGAGGGGTGAGGGACCATCAAATTCAGTATTGTCAACACTGACTGGCAACAGCTGTCCCAGGTTTTGAGGCAGGTGGACCAGTGGCATAGCTAAGGGGGGGGGGGCTGGGGGCTGTGCCCGAGGTACCATGCCTCAGGGGGTGCAAGGGGGTGCTATAAGCCTCTTCTAGCGCCCCTGGCACCCCCTGTTCCCCCAAAACTCACCCGGGGAGGCCTCCTGAGGTCCATTCTCCTTTGCGCGGGCCTGCAGAGGTCTCCACAAGCCTCTCTGACGGGATGTTAAGTGACTTTGACCGGAAGTCACTTTAAATCCCATCAGAGAGGCTTGCGGAGGCCTCCACAGGCCTGCGCAAAGGAGAATGGAGCTCCAGAGCCCCCCCCCCAGGTGAGTAATTTGTGAGCGGTGCTGGACCCCAGTATCTGCGGGGCGCAGATACTAGGGTCTGGCTACTGTGCGCGTAGGTTTGTTGTTGTTTTTTAAACAACCCCCTGGGAGTGATGTCACTTCCGAGGTGACATCACTCCTGGGGGTGTGTGACAGCAAAGCTAGGGCCTGGCGGGTGCCAGGAAACCCCCCCCCCCACGCCACTGAGGTGGACTTCCCAATCCTACCAGGGTGTTGCACTGGCAGGGATTGAATCTGGCGGGTACCTTTGCATGCAAAGCAGGTGCAGAACCTCTGGGCTTTGGCCTATCCCATTACTTTGGTCATTCTGTTTTAAGGAGTTGTCTGTCAAGTTTTGCACCCACATTTTTAAAAAAGAGATTGATTGCTAATTATAATGGCTTCCTGCCCAGATCAGCAGGGACAGGAAGAACCGACCCTGGGACAGACGGGGGGGGGGAGGGGTCCAGGCCTTAAAAGCAGGAGTTCCCCATGACTTGTGGTTCTTTGGCGGCATCCAACCAATCGTGTGCTGACTGCTGTTTAGAAACAATATTACGGTAGTTTATTTCCAGGGTGCCATCTATGTGCATAGCACTATACACTGAATGAAGAACAACAACAAAACCCCCAGACAGTTTCCTGTCCCGAAGGCTCACAGTCTTAAAATATAAGACACAAGGGAGGTGACAAATGAAGGGGAGGGAACTGGCTGCAGGGAAAGGCTGGAGAAGAATATGTGATTATTTATCAAGCTTAGTTATATAGTGTAGTAGGGGGACAAGAGGGTTGGGCTGGGCCAAGGGCAAGGTATGTTTGGAGGAGGGATTTCAAGGAAATAGGGGAGGTTGTATTAAGGAGGTTTTGTGGGAGCAAAAAAACATTACTCCCCTGCAACACACCAAAGAGCCTGAAGGTAGTTAAACAACGTGAGATATTTTGTGTATTGTATATCCAATTAACTTACTTGTAAAACAGATGGAATGATCAAAGCATAAGCCAAGATTTTGTGCCGAATTAAAAGCCTGCTCTTGACCATCAAAAGCAATGCAAACGAGTGATACGCCTGAGAGAGCTGCAGGGAACAAAAATGGCCCTTGCTCCCAAGAGTATTTATCGGAGGCCCCACTGCTAGGACTACACAGCAGCAGTGTGAAAAGAGCACCAGACAGCTGGAACATCTTCTTTGCCACCTATGCCTCCTCAAAGCCTTTGCAGTAATCCCAAAGGGGTCTCTGGGCAATTGATTGTTGCTGGAACATCTGGTCACTTGCATTCATTTTGTGGGGCAGTTGAGCCTGCTGCTGGTGGTGGGTTGCCATCCAAGGGGGCAACACCAAAGGAGAGCTGTTCCTTTAGATCACAATGTTGAGTTGCAATGAGGATGAGAGCCACACTCTGGGCCCTGCCTACCTGGTGAATGCAAGATTGTGGCTGGGGGGTAGTGGGGTGTTACATGGTGGAGTGGATGTCTATTTTACTGGCTGGGCTGTAGAGGTGGTTGAGTCCAGAACCTTAGATAGTGGGATAGGTAAAGGTGAAGGTGACCCCTGACAATTAAGTCCAGTCGTGTCCGACTCTAGGGTGTGGTGCTCATCCCCATTTCAAAGCCGAAGAGCCAGCGTTGTCCGAAGACGCCTCTGTGGTCATGTGGCCGGCATGACTCTCCTTGCCGCAGCGCGTAGCATGCAGCTGGAACACGGAGCGCTGTTTACCTTCCCGCAAGCGGTACCTATTTATCTACTCGCATTAACATGCTTTGGAACTGCTAGGTTGGCAGGAGCTGGCCAAGCAACGAGAGCTCACCCCGTCGCGGATTCGAACTGCCGACCTTTCGATCGACAGCTCATGGTTCAGCGGTTTAACCCACTGCGCCATAGTGGGATGGTACCCCCTAAAGACCAGGGATGAATCTCCTGGCAAGTTCTCATTGCCAGAATTCGGTTCTCTCTGAATTCTGTTATATAGCGCCTCTTTTATATACTGTATTGACTCTAGTTATTTTATTCTCTGGAGAGGACCACTACTATGTTACTGAGCCTCTGATTCTTACATATTTGGGGGAAGTTGTGGGGAGAGGTCCAGTTGGGAGTGCCGCCTTTGTGCAGGTCATGAGCAGGGGGAGGCATTGGATGAAGAGAGTGGGGCTAACCTCTCTCAACTCTGTCTGACAGGCTTCTTTGTACTGCAGCAGGTCTGAGCTGGGCAGTGGGGAGACTGAATTGCAGTGGTCTGTCATAGTACCATTGGCTTACACTGAGGTGCTTTTTGGGCACTCACCTGATTTTGAGTGTATGCAGCTAGTGATGGGTGAAGTTAGGGATTTTGTACTCTGCTGCCCAACACTCTCCCTGCCTGAGCTAGTGGAAGTAACCTTGGATTGGTTATGCTGTTGGGTTCCCCAGACTTACTGTCTTAGGGATTTCAACATCCACACTGAAGCCCCCTTGTCTGTAGCAGCTCAGGATGTAGCAGCCATGACAACAATGGAATTGCCTCAGCTTATAACTTGCCCCACGCATCGTGGGGCGAGTTTAATTCCTTAAATTAAACCTTAGATTTGGTATTTGGTGGTGGGCAAGGTGTTGATCTGGGAGTGGGGGAATTTTATACAGCTTGCTGGATTATTATGGGCAGATCATTACCTGATAGACTTTAGAGTTACTACAGCTGGTAGCTTCTGCCTGGGTGATGGACCTAGTAAAACAGTCTGCTCCTGAAGAGCGATAGGTCTGGATGGATTCCTGGCCACTCTGTGGGATTTCCCATCCTCTATGACTGGTGGTCCTGTCCAAGCCCTGGTTGACCTCTGGAATGGGGAACGACACCCTCTTCCCACTGACAAGAGCCCAGGCACCCTGCTTCTCTGGAGAACTTAGGGCAATGAAGCAGGAGGGAGGACAACTGGAGCAAGACCCATGGCAACCCCACTGGACCAGAGCTCACTTTAGAGGCTACTCTGTGGTAGTGATAGCAGTGAAGAAACCATACTGTTCCACCATCATTCTGCCAGCACAGGGTAGTCCACCAGAACTTTTCCAGGCAGTGAGAGGACTGTTGCAACAAGGTCCACAGGACAAACCTTGGTAGCTTGTTCATTTGATGGCTTGGTCATTTGATGGACCCTGATGGCTTCTTCTTCTTCTTCTTCTTCTTCTTCTTCTTCTTCTTCTTCTTCTTCTTCTTCTTCTTATTATTATTATTATTATTATTATTATTATTATTATTATTATTATAAACCGCTTTTCAACAAAAAGTTCACAAAGCGGTTTACAGACAAAATCAAATGACTAAATGGTTACAAACATAGACTGAATAAGGTACAGGATTAAAAGCCATGTGTGGCTTTTAACACACATGGCTTTTAATCCCATACCTACCGTGTTTCCCCGAAAATAAGACAGTGTCTTCTATTAATTTTGGTTCCAAAAAATGCAGTAGGTCTTATTTTCAGGGAGTTCTTATATTTATGAGTGCCAGCAAAAATGACGGTAGGTCTTACTTTCGGGGGAGGTCTTATTTTCAGGGAAACAGGGTATTCAGTCTATGTTTGTAATCGCTGGCCATGGAAGTCTAAGATCGTACTTGATTAAATGGTTCCCTGTCCCAAAAGGGCTCACAATCCATCTACCCTGCTATCCATCCATATGGCGTCAGTCCAAGGTGAGCTAGGGGGTGAGCCAAAAAATGGGGGACAGGATCTTGCATGTGTGACTGCCGCTGAATCCACTCCTCCCTCCCCAACCTCGCCCACCAGTTCCTCCCCCGAGATGCCCCGTTACTCCCCCTCCCTGCCCACACCATGCCTCCACCGCCAGCTTACAAGCGCTGACAGACACTTCGGGAGTTGCTGCTTCACACGCCACACTGCTGCCTGTTTGTGGTGGCAACCCTTCTTTTGCGCCACCGGAAAGCGCCCAGCACTGCCAGAACCCAAGTTCCAGCAGGACAGGGCAAGCATAGAATTAGGCCCTTAGCGGGGAATACACCCTATTGAATTCAGTGACACTTCTGCATAGACTTGCATAGGATTGTGCTGTCAATTAACTAATCAATTAATGGACTATGATTTCTCTAATTGGCTGACAGCCCCATTTAAGTATTGGCCACCCCCTTCCAGAACAAGAGGACAATCAGTGGGAGCACCCAGAAGAAAGTTTGGCCATCATCATCATGACACACACGATTTGTTTTCTCTCTAGATTTTTATATAATACAGTTTTGTACAGTGATAGGTTAAACTTTGATCATGGTTTCTCCTTGACCAGGGCAGCACTGGTGTATCCATGTTTGGGGTCTGTGGGCAACCCTCATCCTCGATTCTCAAGCCTTTTCCTCTCAGAGGTTTTTATTTCATGTGTGCTCAGAGTACATCTGGAGAGAACAAGTGCCTGTGGCATTTTTTTTCCCTCCCTACGCTAAGCCTCACAGTGAAATGTTGACATGCCCGGAATAATTTCCAATCTCTCATTTCTCTCTGCCGTGAAGACTTTTAGAATCTGGCAGGCTTGAAGAGAGGTGGTGGCCATATTGGCTGCAACCCTAAACACACTTCCTTAGAATTAAGCCCAATGAAATCAATAAGGCTTACTTCTGAGTAAACCTGTTCAGGATCAACATAATCCAAATGTAGGATGTGCTCCTCAATTGTTCGAAGATACAAACAGTACCTTGGTATATTGGCTCGCAGAATCCTTTTTCACGAGGACTAAAATCCTAAGCACACATGCTAAGGAGCACCGGAAGTCCCAGTGAACTCAGAAGTTTGCTTCTGAGTAAGTCTTCACGGGAGGCTTTGCCATGTACACTAGCGTTGCTCCGGTAGGGGCGGGGCTGTAAGTATCGCTGCGGTCATAGTCTCTTTACCGAGCGAGGAGGAGGCAGCCCCGCCCCCTCACTGTCCGAGCCAGTCTCCTACGGAGAAAGCAGCAGGCAGGGTCTCTTCTCTGCCGGTTTCTCCGTAGGGGACTGGCTCGGACAGTGAGGGGGCGGGGCTGCCTCCTCCTCGCTCGGTAAAGAGACTATGACCGCAGCGATACTTACAGCCCCGCCCCTACCGGAGAGACGCCTCTGGCCATGTATCCCCATGCCTAGGCTTACCAGATTTCTTCCCGGGACAGAGTGCTAGACCTTTAGGAGAAGGAACATGGGCAGGTGTAGCTTGTTAAACCTTAGAGCACAATCCTAGGCATGTCTACTCAGAAGCAAGCCCCACTGAACACAATGGGGCTTGCTTCTGAGTAGACATGCCTAGGATTGTGCTCTAAGGGTTTAACCCTGTCCACATTCCTTCTCCTAAAGGTCTAACACTCTGTCCCGGTTGGAGATCTGGTAAGCCTACCCATGCCCCAGGAGGTGATATCTGCTAAGGGGAAGTTTCTTTTCTGCTCCATCTCCACCTACTTCCCTCATCTCTCTCTCTCTCTCTCTCTCTCTCTCTCTCTCTCTCTCTCTCTCTCTCTCTCTCTCACTGTATCAGCCTTTACTTTTCCTATTCAAGAAATGAGAAAAATAGTAACTGATGTGGACAAACGAGAAAAGGACCAGACACAAACTGCCATATATGGTGTGTTGCGGTGGACATCGTGCTTTCCTTGACTCAGGGTGACCCACAGTCAAATCTCTGCTTAGCCCCAGAGTTTACTGGATGTGTTTGAGCCAATCAGTACTTCTTACAGCCTGATCCTGCCTAACTCTAGGCCGGCAGAGCGAGCCTAGGGTGTCGTAAACCTAAAGCACATTTTCAGCACCCTGGGAGTAAACGGTGCCAGTGCGGAGGCTGGCAATGTTCACTTTGCTGCTGTCCTGAACGTGCGCTGGCTGCTGCAGGTGAGTGCTACGCCAATCGGTGCAGGGGCATGCGGAGGGGGCCAGTGGCCAGCCCAGGCTGAGAGGGGGCGGGGATATCGGCGCAGAGTTGCGCCGATATCCTATGCCCCTTCCCAGCCTGGGTCGGCCTTACATGGCGTTGCTAGATGCACTCCAGCTTCAGAACTAGCGTGCATCCAAGGAGGCCCATTGCAGCCCGCACGGCTTACACCAGGGGAAGGGGATGGATGTCCCCTTCCCCCGAGGAGCGCCCCTGCCATGCCGGTGCAGGCAGCAGTGGGCTTAGGATGCACATCATTGCGCATGATTGCGCTATTAATCTCAGGAGGCTATAATAAGATTACCCATCCCATGCAGGCCGCCCTGAGTTCTTTGGGGAAAGAACAAAACTGGAGGACACAACGGGGGGGGGGGGAGAGAAACAAAAAAAACAATCTTCTTCTTAGCTTTCTTCAGTCAGAGTCAGTTCTTCAGGCTGCTCCCACTTCCTGATCTCATGGTGGAAAAATGTTCACTGGTGGACACTCCTTAGCCAAACACTTCTGCAAAGAAATCTCCAACCCCTTTATTGGGTGAATCACGTTTAAAACAACGTTGGCCTCCTTCTCATGGGGTTGGGGTGTAGTCCAGAGGACCTGCTTTGCAATGCTCTTCTTTGGGCTGTTCCAAAGTCTCATTGCCAGAATCTGCATGGAGATCTGCAATCTCCTTGGCCTCCAGCAGTTGCACAGAAAGGAGAATCCCAGCCGCTGCAGCTTCTCTGTTTATACTGCTTCACTGACTGAAATTCTTCTATTCATCTATACTCATGCTAATACTAATACCAATAATAAATAGTTGTACTGCAGCTAAGTACTGCGCACACACACACACACACACACACACACACACACACACACACACACACAGATTGTCTGCAGACTTAACACTGTAATAATATCCATGTACATTATTTATACTGATGTTGTGTTTGTTCTGCTAGACTCTTGACTGCATGTTGTACTACACATAGGAAGAGCATAGTTAGTGCCCATTTTCTGGCTGCCAAGATAATTTTGTACCTCTCTGAGCAGCAGGCAGGGCAATGTATGAGTAGCAAGCAATTATGCTTATTTGCATTTATAGACTCATCAACAGCTCTTTCTGCTTTCCTCCTGGTGGAGGAAAGAGCCTGGACTCAGATTAAACTGCCAGCAACCAGAAGACTCTTCAGAGCAACAGAAGGGACGCTCCTCTGGATTGGTATCTTCACTACCAGCCAGCCCCGGAGTTCCTGGAACCTGGACTATCATCAGGATCTCGGGGAACAGAAGTGATTGCCATACACGGGCCAACATATCATTACGTACATTGTACCTTTGTGTGGATTTTAATTGTAAGCTGTTTTAGGAGCTCATTTTGGCTGAACAGCAGGTTATATAATCAATCAAACAGCCCTATCAGACTGTTCAAAGCACTTAGGTACATTAACTTTTAATCTTTCCAACAACACTGTAAGGTATATCAGCATCACCCCAATAATGCAATCGGGCAAGACTGAGATAACAGTGATTTACCCAAGGACATCTAGGAAGTTTGTGGCAGAGAGGCAATATTCGAATTAGGGACTTCCTGATTTATAATTCTGTTTCTTAGCCACTATCTTCCATCTCTCAAAGCAACAGTAATATAATAACCATGAAACAAGTGCACATACAGAGTTCCTTTCTCTCCTCACTAAATAATAGCACAGTACAGGTGGGCCCCCATATCCGCTGGGGATATGTTCCAGGCCCCTCCGTGGATACTTGAAACCGTGGATAAGAGCGAACACCCCCTCCATGGTTTCCTGAGGGCCCCCCCACCCTGCCTTCCCTGCAGGCAGGCATGCTTGCCCCCCCCAGCTCTTATATTTCTTTCAGCAAGCTTTGTTTCTTCCTTAAAACAAACAGAGAAGCAGCCTCCATTGCAGGCAAGTAGAATGAGACTAAGTCCTAGAGAGGCTCTGCAAGGTTTCTGTTAACCTTGCAGAGCCTCTCTAGTACTTAGTCTCGTTCTACTTGCCTGTAACAAGCCTACTGTTTCTTTAAGGAAGAAATTAAGCTTACTGGGAAAAAAGTAAAAGCCTGGGGGGGGGGGTCCCCACGATCCGTGGATAACTGAAACCGTGGTTAGCGAATCAGTGGATATGGGGGCCCACCTGTAGTTATGTGGCGCTTAATTTGTGCTAGAGCTCCCTAGGATTCAGTCCTAGCACTGGCAATAAAAATAACAGCCCAATCCTCAGCCTGTGTGGAATGGCAGCTTGGCAGGTCCCCTTTTGCGACTGCCGTAAATTACACTGCACTGCCAGAAGGTGAGTTCCGGCAGTGCAGCAGGCAGGCCTATAGGACTGGGCCCTAAACTGAGCATTGGAAAGTACTTTTTATCTTAGTTATCCTTACAACAACCCTGTAAAGCAGATCAGAAAAAACCATAAGAGGTAGTAGCTTGCCTAAGACCTTATAGCAAGCTTATGGCAGAGATGATGCAAACCCAGGACCTCCCGAATTATAACGCTTATTTCTTCATCGCTCTAGCGCTCATAGCAAGAATAATGTGATAATAATGAAAGAAGCGCTTCCGTGCATGACCAGAGCGTCTTTCTCCGTAAATAATTGCAAGGAGCCCCCCAAGCACCTTGGATTGGGGGACTGGGCTTTCTCGGGAAGGGGGCTGGCTGCTAAGGAAGCTTAGCTCTAGAAATAAGCCTCTTTTCTTGCTGTGGGTGGGTGTGATCCACTTGGGTGCCACCCAAACTCTCTCCACTGTGTCCTGCTTCCTCCAGCAGCTGGGTGGGTGCAGCTACCGTTCCATTCACACCCAGCCCCGTATCTGACCTCCTTGTTAACATGCACAAACTCAATTCTTTTTTGGGGGGGGTTGATGAGCCCTTTTGCACAGGAAACGCTAACTCCCAGATTGGCAGCAGCATGTAGGGGTGGGGTAGGGGAGAGGGGGAGAAGAGGAAGACACAGGGAGTCTTTTCAAGGGGGAGCTGTCAGCTGACGTCTGCTGGAAACCGTGGGGCGGATGCAGGCCTGTGTTTGGGAGCAGGCCTGTGGGTCAGCCATTTCCCTTGTGTATGTCCAAAGGGCAGAGCAAGGAGGCTGTCACAGGATCCCAGTGATGAAATTTCATCCCGTTGCACAGCACCTGAGCTCTGAGAATGGCAGCCTCGGCCTTGAACAGGACATTTGCCCTGCTATAAAACATCCATCAAACAGGCAGCAGGAAAATCCCTGCCTGACCCCATTATTCTTCCACAAGGCGTATTTCCTCTCCCCAGAAAAGAAGCGCTTGCAGGTGTATTGGGGGATGTGGGATGATGCAAGGAGCAACAACGGTCAACAGGAAAGGAGGAGGGAGGTGGAGGAGAAGGGTTAATGCAAGGACCTGGTGCCAGGAAGTGTGGTGGGATCCTGTCTTGCAGGCCGTTGCCCGAGCCTTGTCAACCCTAAGGGTTTGGGGTAGCAGGCCTGGGGGGACCACGAAGAGGTATTGATGAGAGAGTAGACCAGAAGGTATGCACTGGACTCAGTTTACAAACAGCTCCACACCTGATTTCCAGGTCTGTCTGTGTGCTCATCATTGCAATTCCATGCATGCACCATGAAAGCGCAGAGTGTAGCACTGGGCTCAGTCATAATCGAGCACCTCAATCAACATTCATTTTTTAAAAGCCTATTGCTAGGGCTCTGAAGAGAGGCATAACGTGATGGGAGACTGCTTGTCTCTAGCAATGGATGGCTATGTTCAGGTATATTGCCTCTGAACACGGAAGCTCCACTGTTTGCTAACAGTCAAAATATAGGGTCAGGTTTAGATGTTTGTACTACTCTGGCTTAAGCTGATCCAGAGGGTTGACCAGGCTGGCCCATTTCCAGGACCGTTTGTATAATCAGTCAGACTCTGTGAAATTCAGATACTGTATATTTTCCTTTTTTGAGCTGGACAGAAGGTGACAACTTATCTGGATTTTTCCAGGTATCTTTTTTTATAAGCCTGAAGTCCAAGAACAGGCGTTCACGTGGCCCACGAGCGTTCATTTCTTCTTGTCAAGTTTGACAAGACTGTCGCAAGCTCTTGTTTTAGGAAGCTCTCGAGGCCTCATAACAAGGACGCAACAAGGAACTCTGAATCGGGGAGGAGGATGTGGCTGTGGTGCTAACTAAAGCAGCCGTCAGTGGGCAGGGGTGGAAAATGGTCACATGGATGAAAGCCCAAAGAGCAGCACACAATCAATCCCACTACACTGCCTGGCCAGGCGGAGCATGTAGCGTCTTCCTCTTTCTGAGTCAGTGGGATGTGGGAGGGGGCTGCTGGGGCCTCTGAGACCTGAAATGGAAGCTGCAGCCACAGGAGAAGCGTGTGACTGATGGTCAGGTGACAGGATGCAACCGGGCAGGGACAACTCATGTCATGCATTTATTGCAGTGCAGCATTATGTACCGGTACACCCTGTTTTTCATTCCAGGGGGAAGCGCAAAGTAGCTAACGATAAATACAACAGTATCAAAATAATTTTCAAACAAAATATATAAAATCACCTAAGAATAAAGATACGGCCACAACCTTATCCATAAGCAAATGAATCCATTCTCTAACAATTAATGAAGAGGATCATAAACTTTATCAGTTAATTACTGCAATATGAACCATCTATAAATAATATAATCATACTAATGAAAAACATGAAGATACATAGGAAGCTGCCTGATAGTGAGTCAGGCTGTTGATCTGTCTAGTTCAATATTGTGTCAACTCTGACTGGCAGCAGCTCTCTAAGGCCTCAATCCTATACAGTATACACTTTCCTGGGAGTAAGCCCATTGAATACAATGAGACTTACTTCAGAGTAGGCATGAACAGGATTGTATTGTGAGAGGTGTTTCCCCAGCCTTATTTTTATTTATTTATTTTTCACATTTTTATACCGCCCTTCCTCCAAGGAGCTCAGAGTGGTGTACATATTTCCTCCCCTCCTTTTTGTCCTCACAACAACCCTGTGAGGTAGGTGGGGCTGAGAGATAGTGACTGGCCCAAGGTCACCCAGGAAGCTTTGTGGCTGAGCGGGGATTTGAACCTGGATCTTCCAGGTCTAAGTCCGACTCCCAAACCACTACACCTTACGTGGAGATGCTGTCAGGGATTGAACCCGGGACCTTCTGGAGAGCTGTTGCCAATCAGTGCAGACAGTGCCAAGCTAGATGAAACCCCCCCCCCCCACACACACACACACCAGTCGACCAAAACTTTACCCTCTAACTAAGGGCCCTTCTCCCATTGGCAGCCATTTCAGCCTCATCTTACAAAAGGTGTTATTGTTATTAACAGTATTTATATACCGCTTTTCAACCAAAAGTTCACAAAGCGGTATACAGACAAAATCAAATCATGATTCAATGGCTCCCTGTTCCAAAAGGGCTCACAAGCCAAAAAAGATGCAGAACACCACCAGCAAACAGCCACCAGAAAAGACACTGTGCTGGGGTGAAAGGGGAGCAGTTACTCTCCCCCTGCTAAATACGGTATAAGAGGAGCACCAATTGAAAAAGTGCCTCTTGCCCAGTTAGCAGGGGACTGTACTAGTTACTTCTCCAGCCTGTTTCCTCTTATCAATGGCTTTTGTGAGTCTGCCCCATGGACTGCTTGGATGGCAACTCGTAGGACACTCTTCCAGGCCAACCCCTTGTATTCCTGCCTGCCCCCCCCCATTGTTGCATTTCTCGGGCAGTGCCACATCTCTCTGTTGCCATCAGAGTTTCCTGCAACATCCCATATCTGCTCTTCCTTAGAGGATGCAGCCTAGTCTCTCTAAAGAGCTACAGCAGCCCCTGCACTCTTCTGCCAACCAGTCATTTTTAAAAATCTCCATCATATGGGTCCTTTTGAAAATGGGGCTGAAACAGAACGGATGAATCGCAGCCCCAGCTAGAGTGAGATCCTTTTGAAAGCAGGGAAATGGGATATCTTGCTTTGCATGACTGCGCATACTGAACCTTGCAGTTTTAAAATAGCACAGCCTGCCTTTAACCTGCGGTGAAATGTTGGCACATATACTGTACAGCAGAGAACCCACTCACATCCAGGGAGACACCCACTAAACGTGTTCCTCCTACCTAGAACATCTGCACCTGGTATCATCTCGCTCTCTCTCCCCCTACCCCCTTCAAACCCCAGCTCAATCTCACCTCTACCTTAAAACCTTTGGCTGATGGCGCAATCCTGCCTAATGTTGCAGTGGCGGAACACATGCTCCACCGGCGTTGGGTGTTGCAAAAGTGCCGTACAGCACTTTCAGAGCACCCAGCAAGTAAGCGGCGCTGGTGCGGAGGCTGGTGGCCTCTGATGGCCTTCACAACCCATGCTGCTGGACACAGGTGAGTTCTGCACCAGGTGGCGGGAGGGCGGACCGGGGTGGCGGGGGAGTGGGCCATTGGTCAGCCCGGCCTGGGAGGGGGCAGGGATACACATGCAGCCAACCACCCATCCTTTGTTTACCTTTGCCTCTCCCCCACTCTTCTCCAAATTTAGAGTGCAAGCTCCTCAGGGCAGGGACTCGACTCGACTTCTGCTTGTATTACTGAACTCTGGAAGGCACCCTGTATACTGATGGTGCTATAGAAATCACAGTGATTCCATAGTTCAGGACATTAGCCATATTATTTATCATGTGTATACTCTACACTTCTACTAAGAAACTCAGGGCAGTGTGTTTACAGGCAGGGCCGGTGCTATCATTAGGCCAGCTAGGCAGCCGCCTAGGGCGCAGACCTCAGAGGGGCGCAGGACTGACCTTTGAGGGGCACAGTTTTATACAGATTAGTTTTTTTTAACCCATGTAAAAAAATGCAACTGACAATTTATATTTTTATTTTAAGATAAATACCACAACAGTGCTATGGGATATAATTAATTATAACGTCTTATGAAAAAAATTGGGGGTGTGCAAGTAGTTAGCCTCCTTGCCTAGATCGCAAAATAGCCTCGCACCAGCCCTGTTTACAGGGTTATACCGCTGTCATCCTATGGGGCCGCAGCTACGATAAGGCTATGGGGCTGCCGTAGTTCAGTGGTAAAGCCTCTGCTTTGCATCCAGAAGATCCTGCATCATTCAGTCCCTGTCAGCATCTCTAGATTGGGCTGGGAAGGAAGGAAGGAGTCCTGCCTGGATTCTGGGAGGGCGGCTGGCAGACAGCAAAGCCAGACAGACAATGGGTTGACTCAGTAGTGATGGGGTCGTGTGACGATAGGGGAGGGATCACACCACATGCTTTGCATGCAAAAGATCCCATTTTGGCAATAGCAGCTATGCCGGGGGGGGGGGGGGTCCTGATCAGCTGCTATTAAAAAATACAAACCAAGTTTTATTTATTATTATCGTCATCATCATCATCACCACCAGCATGGAGCACATGGTTTATGCAAAGTGTAGCTTGGCCCCAGTCTCTGTCTGTTCCTTCACATAAACAGACCTTCCTTGGTGGAAAGGGCTGGGCTGTGTCCACTTCCCTAAATCCTGGAGGCTTTTCCATTCCAATATTCCAGAAAGTTCTGTCTCAAGATACCACTTCCTAATTGTTAGTAGGTCCGATTGAGAAAACATTAAGCCAGGGACCTGGGCCTTTACCAAATGAGCTGACAGAAGAAGAAGAAGAAGAAGAAGAAGAAGAAGAAGAAGAAGAAGAAGAAGAAGAAGAAGAAGAAGAAGAAGAAGAAGAAGAAGAAGAGTTGAATTGGAAAAGGTGCAGAAAAGAGCGACCAGATTGATTCGTGGGCTGGAGCACCTCCCTTATGAGGAAAGGCTACAGCGTCTGGGGCTTTTCAGCCTAGAAAAAAGGCGCCTGAGGGGGGACATGATTGAGATGTATAAAATTATGCATGGGATGGAGAGAGTGGATAAAGGGAAATTCTTCTTCCTCTTGCACAACACCAGAACTAGGGGACATGCACTAAAATTGAGTGGAGGGAGAGTTAGAACAGACAAAAGAAAATATTTCTTTACCCAGCGTGTAATTCATCTGTGGAACTCCTTGCCACAGGATGTGGTGATGGCACCTGGCCTAGATGCCTTTAAAAGGGGTTTGGACAGATTCATGGAGGAAAAGACCATGACAGGTTACAAGCCATAAGCAACTTCCTGGTTTTAGAAGTAGGTTTTCTCTGTGCCAGGTGCAAGGGAGTGGCAACTGGACACAGGTATCTTGTTGTCTTGTGTGCTCCCTGAGGCATCTGGTGAGGCCACTGTGTGATATAGGAAGCTGGACTAGATGGGCTTTTGGCCTGATCCAGCAGGGCTCTTCTTATGTTCTTAACCCCACACAAGCTATTTATTTATTTATAGAATTTTTACCCCGCCTTTCTCCCACCAGGGCAACCAAGGCGGCTTACAACAAAAATATTAAAATACATAAATACATTTAAAATCAAGAATTAAAATAATTAAAAACAATTAAAACAAACAGCCCCAGTGGGTCATCCACATTTGTTAAAAGCAATTTGTTAAAAAGCCAGCTATATGACTTCTGATGCAATGATTGCAGTCCACAAAAGCTGGTGCTGAAATAAATACAGTAGGTTAGTCTTTAAGATCTTGTAAGGCTCCATGTTGCTTTTACTGCAACCGACTGACATATAGCTAACCCTCTGGAAGTTATCAGGGTTTTCATTAGTGACTGTTATGATCATTTCAGTGGGCTTCTGTTGTAGGTATGCATATAATGCATGTTAAAGACACAGATCCCTTTCCTTGAAGAAGAATAAGGCTGCAATCCTATACACACTTTCCAGGGAGTAAACCCCATTGAACACAATGAGACTTACTTCTGAGTAGGCATGCATAGGCTTGTGCTATGTGTTCTGTAGAGATGGCCTTGCTATATTTTAATTACATTTTTGATCCACCTGAAGGAGCTCAGAATGGTGTACACTGTTCTGTTCCCACCCCCACCCCATTCCTCCTCACAACAGCCCTGTAAGGTAGTTTAGGTTGAGAATTGGTGAGTGAGGGGGGATTTGAACACCGTTTTATCCAGTTCTAATTCAACACTCTAACCACCACTACACCACACTAGCTCATATTAGACATTGTAAGGTATACAAAGTAACCGCTACTATAGTGCAATCCTATGCAGGTTTACTCTTAAGTCCCACTGTGTTTGCTGAGTTTACTCCCAGGTAAGTGTGCTTAGGATTGCACCGTAATGCTCTTAAAACACACTAGTATTTTCTTGTTCTCGTTCTTACGCTAAGTATACCCAAACAGACTTGTTACACTTTGATTTGAACCTGGTGCCTCACCTGGATGGACACCCCAATCCCCAGGTGGCTCTGCAGGCCCATTTCAAAGAGCCCCTGTCCTGAAAGAACCTTTTGCATCTTCTTCAGGTACTGCAGCAGTGTCCCCGGGGAGCCCCTGACATGTGCATCTCCTGTTCATGTGAGATCCCTGCGGACACCAGAGTGGCATCACTGGTGCTTCTTAAAATGCTGGCCAGGCCCAAGTTGGCCAAGTTTTCTTTGGCCAGGGAATGGATATGGAAGGAGGCTGCCCTCCTTTTTCTCACATGGGACAATGTTTGCCTTTTGTTGTGCAAAAGGCTTCTTGTTTTCTCTCAACAGATAGTTTGGTGACTTTTATCAGATCACAGGTTTTCCTGAGGAAGGAAGGGTGAGTCTGAGTCACTGAAATGAGGAGCTTTCTTCTTTCGGTATGGCAAGCTGGGCCATGATGCTGTGAGAATTCTGGTGTGTGGGCCAAGGAGGCATGCATGCAATATGCTGTGTTTTTCCTTTAATTTTTGGCCAAGGATGATAAGGGGGTCAGCTGAACAAGAAATGCAGTGATCATCCACCAGAAACCACTTGTCTTGTGGACGGGGAAGCTGTTTCAGACATGTCAGTGCTGCTGTATGAGCTGGTGAACTGGAGGGGCTAACACAACCCGATCCTCTGCACGTATACCAGGTTGTAAGCCCCACTGACCTCAACAGGACTTACTCCCATGTAAAAGCGTGGATAGCGTTGCATCCTAAGAATGTGAGGCAAGTGGAGAGCCAGGATGGTGTAGTGGTTCTGGTGATGGACTTAGACCTGGAAGATCCAGGTTCAAATCCCCCCTGCTCAGCCATGAAACTTCCTGGGTGACCTTGGGCCAGTCACTATCTCTCAGCCTAGCCTACCTCATAGGGTTGTTGTGAGGACAAAAGGAGGGAAGGGACCATGTACACCACCCTGAGCTCCTTGGAGGAAGGATGGTATAAAAATATGAAAAATAAATAAAAAAATAAATTAAAGACATTCTTGGTTTGCATCTAACCACAGCAATTAACTCTTGAGAAAAAAAATCAACCCTTAAGGTATACTGCCTCTGAAGATGGAGGCTCCACTTGCACTCATAAAAAGCTATTATTATTCTGCCTATATCCCACCAAGGTGGGATATTTCCTGCCCTACCTGAAGATGCTGCCAGGGCTTTAAACTGGGACCTTCGGCATGCAAAGTAGGGGCTTTGCCATGGAGTTCCTTACAGCCCCTTCATCATCCTATGAAGCAGCTGCAGGGAGAACTGGAGGAGCTCTCTGCTGCCCAACATGTGCGTATGCGCGCGCACACACACACACACACACACACACACACACACACACACACACACACACACACACACACACACACACACACACACACACACACACACACACACACACACACACACACACCCTTTCTCTTCCTCAGCCCCAGGTTTAATTCAACAAACCAGGCAACCTTGTGAATAATTCAGGTCAATATTCTTGGATTCTTGAACAGTTCTGGAAGAGCCTGCATTCATTCTGCAACCTTGGACCAAAGGGTTGCTTGTTTGTTGCAAGGAAGGTTGACCATTTCATGCTTATCTGAAGACACTGGAGTGCTGTAACGGTCTTTCCTCATTGAAAGCCTGGTCACCAGTAGTATGTGGGGGGGGGGATCGGGTGGAGAGTAAGCATTGCAGGGCCAGAAACCTGTACACTCTCCTGTCTCCTCCTCCAGGATGGTGCTGTTTACAAAAGAGAAGTCCAGGCTCAGACCATTCCACTCGCCATGGCTGCCTCCAGGAAGCTCGCAAGCAGGGGTTCAAGGCCATCGCCTCCCCGCCCCGCTGCTCCCCAGCAATGTGGCTCGTTCCCCTTTAAAACCATCTGAGGTTCAAAGGGCATGTGATGCTAAACAACCCCCCCCCCCCGACTTTCTGTCTTCCTTGGAAAAATAGTAACCAGGCAGGGCAGGAACCTGATCAGGATTGGGAGAACGGGGGGGGGGGGAGGATATTGAACCCAAATTGCCCCTCCCGCCGCTCTTTCCCATGTCTTGTGCCAGTGAACCCTCTGTGTTAACTGAGCAGTGTGAAAAAGGCCTTCCATCATCACCCTTTGGCCTGCCTGTCCCGAATCGGCTGCTGGTCAGTTTTGTGGGTGCCCTCAAGTTCTACTGTTGTGAGAGGGGGAGGAAAAACTTCCAGTTGTCTTCAAGGATCCCCCTGAGTGCACTTTGGACAAGGAGCAATTTCTGAGTTGTGCTCCCCCTCACAAATGGAGATACAAGCCAAGCCAACCGTTCTGTAGACAGTGTTTGTTTGGGTGGTGCTTCCTGGATGTTTCCTTCGTTCCCCTTCCTTCCGCAGCAGGGCAGGTTTCTCCCAGCTTCAAAAAGCACAAGCAGTGAAGAGCTTTTCTCAGCCAGTCCCTCCCGCTTCAGGCTGCGAGGTCTCAGGGCTGGACTGGGTGGGTTCTTGTCTCCTTTGCAGGATCTCCAGAAAAAAAAAAGAAGTAAATTCTCAAGGTGAGAATTAATAGGCCAGTCTATGTTCTGTGTGCAGGGTTTGCGTCACCAGGTGCGAGAGCTCATCGCGTCACCCCAGTGGTGTTGTTGCTAGGGTTGGTGTCACCCAGTGCGGAAACACGTGGTGTCACCCCCATTAACTTTATTTATTTGAATATCTAACAGTACAGGTCACCCACAAATCCGTAACCAACAAAAAACCAGTGGCCAACTTGATGACACTCACACAACTGAATCAGAGTTCTAGTATTAGCTCTGAGACCTAGAAATGAGAGCTGACTCATTGTTGTTGTTCAGTCATTAAGTCGTGTCCGACCCTTCGTGATCCCATGAACCACATCCCGCCAGGCCTTCCTGTCCTCCACTATCTTCCTGAGTTCACTCATTTTCATGTTCGTTGCATCGGTGAGGCTGTCCTTGGCCATCTCATCCTTTGCCTTTCCCTTCTCCTTTTGCCTTCAATCTTTCCCAGCATCAGAGTCTTCTCCAGAGTCCTCTCTTCGCATTAGGTGGCCAAAATATTTGAGCTTCAGCCTCAGTACCGGTCCTTCCAGGGAACAGTCAGGGTTGATTTCATTTAGGATTGACTGATTTGATCTTCTAGAAGTCCAAGGGACTCTCAGGAGTCTTCTCCAGCACCACAGTTCGAAGGCATCTATTCTTCGGCGCTCCGCCTTCCTTATGGTCCAACTCTCGCAACCATACATTGCTACTGGGAACACCATCGCCCTGACTATACGAACTTTTGTTGGTATGGTGATATCTCTGCTTTTTATTATGCTGTTTATTAACCTATCTCAAGAAGAAATATTGGCCTCATCCACTTAAAATGTTGACGTCCTGAGATGCCCCGTCTCCATCTCGGTGGGGCTTGCAAGCACTGCATCTGCCTGGGCTGCTCCCGCACATGGAATCAAGGTGCATTTGTCCATCTGTGTACTCCAGATGCTATATAAAACCGTTCCCTTGGCTTGGTGGATGCATTCAGAAGAGGGAACCCCTGGCGCCTTTCCTCCCTGGAGTATTGTGTCCAGTTCTGGTCACCACACCTCAAAAAGGATATAGTTGAATTGGAAAAGGTGCAGAAAAGAGCGACCGGAATGATTCGTGGGCTGGAGCACCTCCCTTACGAGGAAAGGCTACAGCGTCTGGGGCTTTTCAGCCTAGAAAAAAGGCGCCTGAGGGGGGACATGATTGAGACTTATAAAATTATGCATGGGATGGAGAGAGTGGATAGAGGGAAATTCTTCTCCCTCTCGCACAACACCAGAACCAGGGGACATGTACTAAAATTGAGTGGAGGGAGAGTTAGAACAGACAAAAGAAAATATTTCTTTACCCAGCGTGTAATTCATCTGTGGAACTCCTTGCCACAGGATGTGGTGATGGCATCTGGCCTAGATGCCTTTAAAAGGGGTTTGGACAGATTCATGGAGGAAAAGACCATGACAGGTTACAAGCCATAAGCAACCTCCTGGTTTTTTTTTTTTTTTTTTTTTAGAAGTGGGTTTTCTTTGTGCCAGGTGCAAGGGAGTGTCAACGGGAAACAGGTTATCTTGTTGTCTTGTGCTCCCTGAGGCATCTGGTGGGGCCACTCTGTGACACAGGAAGCTGGACTAGATGGGCTTTTGGTCTGATCCAGCAGGGCTCTTCTTATGTTCTTATGTTCTTATGTTCTCCCTTGGGGTCATCATAACTTCCTGCCTCCCTTTGCAGGACATCAGCTTGGCTCTCCAGTTGGACGTCACAGTAACAAGCCTCCAGGTCTCGGCTGCCTTGCAAGGGTGAGTTCAATTTCAGGAACTGTGGGCTGATATTCAGAAGGAAGTCCAAGGTTCCCAAATAAGTGGATCAGCTCCACGGCACAAATCCTTTCGCTCAGCGTGCATCACACAGACTTTCAGCTAGCACCAGTTTTGCTGAATTGTTCTGAGCATCGATGCTGGCGTTGTCACTCACGAGTCGGTGCGTTCTCTTGCAGGGAGATTGTTCTAGCGCTGGAGTCTTCCACGGTGGAAGTGGAGGTGAGTGTCTCTTGCTTTCCCTTCTTTCCAGGGCCAGCCAAGGCCTCCTGGTACCTGAGGGGCCTGCTGCCCCCACTGCCTGCTGCCCCCGCTGATGTGGTGATGCTCCAGCCTCTACTCCTCCCACTCCCTGTATTGGAAAGGGGCCAAGGGAGTGGAAGAGGGAGGGGGGAGGAGAGGAGAGGAAAGTGGTGCATGAGCATGTCAAAGTCGCTCTAGTCCACCAATGTCCTCTTCTCCCCACTTCTGCTCAGTCACCACTTTCCATTTCATAGAGTAGGAGAAGGAGCAGTGTTGTTGTTGTTGTTCAGTCGTTAAGTCGTGTCCGACCCTTCGTGATCCCATGAACCATATCCCGCCAGGCCTTCCTGTCCTCCACTATCTTCCTGAGTTCGCTCATTTTCATGTTTGTTGCATCGGTGATGCTGTCTAGCCATCTCATCCTTGGCCTTCCCCTTCTCCTTTTGCCTTCAATCTTTCCTAGCATCAGAGTCTTTTCCAGAGAGTCCTCTCCTCGCATTAGGTGGCCAAAATATTTGAGTTTCAGCCTTAGTACCTGTCCTTCCAGGGAACAGTCAGGCTTGATTTCATTTAGAATTGACTGATTTGATCTCCTAGCAGTCCAAGGGACTCTCAGGAGTCTTCTCCAGCACCACAGTTCAAAAGCATCTATTCTTCGGCGCTCAGCCTTCCTTATGGTCCAACTCTCGCAACCATACATTGCTACTGGGAACACCATCGCCCTGACTATGCGAACTTTTGTTGGCATGGTGATATCTCTGCTTTTTATTATGCTGTCTAAGTTTGCCATAGCTTTCCTTCCAAGGAGTAAGCGTCTTTTAATTTCATGGCTGCTGTCTCCGTCTGCAGTGATCTTGGAGCCCAGAAAAGTAAAATCTGTTACTGCTTCCATTTCTCCCCCTTCTATTTGCCAGGAATTGATGGGACCCGATGCCGTGATCTTAGTTTTATTAATGTTGAGTTTCAAGCCAACTTTTGCACTCTCCTCTTTCACCCTCATCAAGAGGCTCTTTAGTTCTTCTTCACTTTCTGCCATTAGGGTGGTATCGTCTGCATATCTGAGGTTGTTGATATTTCTCCCGGCAATCTTGATTCCGGCTTGCGATTCATTCAGCCCTGCATTTCTCATAATGTACTCTGCATATAAGTTAAATAAGCAGGGTGACAATATACAGCCTTGCCGTACTCACTTCCCAATTTTGAACCAATCGGTTGTTCCATAGCCGGTCCGAACTGTTGCTTCTTGACCCGCATACAGGTTTCTCAGGAGACAGGTAAGGTGGTCTGGTACCCCCATCTCTTTAAGAATTTGCCACAGTTTGTTGTGATCCACACAATCAAAGGCTTTTGCGTAGTCAATGAAGCAGAAGTAGGTGTTTTTTTGGAACTCTCGTGCTTTCTCCATGATCCAGCGCATGTTGGCAATTTGATCTCTAGTTCCTCTGCCTCTTCAAAACCCAGCTTGTACTTCCGGTAGTTCTCGGTCCACGTACTGCTGAAGCCTAGGTTGTAGGATTTTGAGCATATTGCTAGCATGTGAAATGAGTGCAATTGTACGGTAGTTTGAACACTCTTTGGCACTGTCCTTCTTTGGAATTGGAACGTAAATTGACCTTTTCCAATCCTTTGGCCACTGCTGAGTTTTCCAAATTTGTTGGCATATTGAGTGCAGCACTTTCACCGCATCATCATTTAGGATTTTAAGTAGCTCAGCTGGGATACTATCATCTCCGCTAGCTTTGTTGTTAGTAATGCTACCTAAGGCCCACTTGACTTCACTCTCTAGGATGTCCGGCTCTGGGTCCGTGACCACACCAGCGTGGTCATCAGGAACATTAAGATCTTTCTTGTATAGTTCTTCTGTGTATTCTTGCCACCTCTTCTTAATCTCTTCTGCTTCTGTTAGGTCTCTGCCTTTTTTGTCCTTTATCATGCCCATCTTTGCACAAAACGTTCCCTTGATATCTCCAATTTTCTTGAAGAGATCTCTAGTCCTCCCCATTCTGTTGTTTTCCTCGATTTCCTTGCATTGTTCATTTAAGAAGGCCTTCTTATCTCTCCTTGCTATTCTCTGGAAATCTGCATTCAGTTGTTTATATCTTTCCCTTTCACCCCTGCTTTTTGCATTCCTTCTTTCCACAGCTATTTGTAAAGCCTCATCTGACAGCCACTTTGCTTTCTTGCATTTCTTTTTCTTTGGGATGGTTTTCGTTGCTGCCTCCTGTACAATGTTACGAACTTCCGTCCATAGTTCTTCAGGCACTCTGTCTACCAGGTCTAATGCCCTAAATCTATTCTTCACCTCCACTGTATACTCATAAGGGATATGGTTTAGGTCATATCTGACTGGTCTAGTGGTGTTCCCTACATTCTTCAATTTAAGCCTGAATTTTGCAATAAGAAGCTCATGATCTGAGCCACAGTCAGCTCCAGGTCTTGTTTTTACTGATTGTATAGAGCTTCTCCATCTTTGGCTGCAAAGCACATAATCTATCTGGTTTCAGTATTGACCATCTGGTGATGTCCATGTGTAGAGTCTCCTCTTGTGTTGCTGGAAAAGAGTGTTTGCTATGACCAGCGTGTTCTCTTGACAGAACTCCGTTAGCCTTTGCCCTGCTTCATTTTGCGCTCCAAGGCCCTAACCCAAGGCCAAACTTGCCTGTTGTTCCGTTTATTTCTTGATTTCCTACTTTAGCATTCCAGTCTCCTATGATGTAAAGGACATCTTTTTGGGGTGCTAGTTCTAGAAGGTGTTGTAGGTCTTCATAGAACCGGTCAACTTCATCTTCTTCGGCATACACTTGGATTACTGTAATGTTGAATGGTTTGCCTTGGATTCGAACTGAAATCATTCTGTCGTTTTTGAGGTTGCACCCCAGTACTGCCTTTCCCACTCTTTTATTGACTATGAGGGCTACTCCATTTCTTCTAAGGGATTCATGCCCACAGTAGTAGATATGATAGTCACCTAAATTAAATTCGCCCATTCCCGTCCATTTTAGTTCGCTGATTCCCAAGATGTCAATGTTCAATCTTATCATCTCATTTTTGACCACATCCAGCTTGCCTTGATTCATAGACCTCACATTCCATGTTCCTAAGCAGTATTGCTCATTGCAGCATTGGATTTTCCTTTCACCCTCAGACACATCCACAGCTGAACGTCCTATTGGCTTTAGCCCAGCCGCTTCATCCTTTCTGGGGCTATTTGGAATAGTCCTCCGCTCTTCCTCAGTAGCATATTGGACACCTTCCGACCTGAGGGTCTCATCTTCCGGCGTCATATCTTTTAGGCTTTTGGTACTGTTCATGGGATTTTCTTGGCAAGGTTACTGGAGTGGGTTGCCATTTCCTTCTCCAGTGGATCACTTTTAGTCAGAACTCTCCGCTATGACCTGTCCGTCTTGGGTGGCCCTGCATGGCATAGCTCATGGCTTCATTGAGTTACGCAAGCCCCTTCGCCACGACAAGGCAATGATCCATGAAGGAGGAGCTGACTCATACTAACACCTTATTGGTCCCATGCTGTGTCATAATAACGTCTCATTGGCTCTTGGAACAATCAATCTCATTATTCAGTTTTGAGTTAAGGAAATCCACTTTTTGTTATATAACTTGTGCTTTCTTTTTCTGGTTATTTGGCCACAACGTTTGATAGAACGTTAAGGAGGGTCACACAAACACACACACACACACACACACACACACACACACACACACACACACACACACACACACACACTTTCTTAAGTGACCCAAAACATGAAAAATTCGCTGCTGGTTTTACCCATTCCGAGCTCCCGGAGCTGTTTTTCGGTACAACTAGTATCCTATACTTAACATTTGCATTGCTAATTCCAGGCCAGACCAGCGTCATCTCCCTCCTTGAGGCATCCCAGTTTGAGCTGCCAGAGAGGCAGCAGAACTGTCCTTTCTCTCTCCTTCCATGCACAACACAACTGGAGGGAGAGATAGCGGCACGGATCATGGCAAATGGAGGACAGATGGTTTGCTGTTTACACAAGCAGGGTGAACCTGGGAGTTGTTGCCATGAAGCTCCAGGCTCTCAGGGCTGCAGAAAGCAACTTCTCAAGAAAATGGAAAGCAACAGATAACATCTACCAACAGCTGATAAATCCAACTGAAAGACAGGTTAATGCTCTCCTAGGAAAAATCCAGATAATTAAAACAACTCCATTACTCTGCTAATGGCTATGGGACTGGGCTTTAGAAATGAACCGGACTGGGCAGATTTTAGTAATCTTGCTTCACTCCTTCAAAGAGTCATATCCTATCCATCATCTTTTAGAACAGGGATAGCCAACTTCTGCATTTTGGTGCCAATTTATTTCTGCAGGCACAAGCCCAGGGACTGGAAAAAAACCTGATCCCCTCTCCTCACGGTCAGTCGGGCTGTGTAATAAAATTGATATTGCCTAGTGGTGATTGCTTCCTAGGTATGGGGAGGACGGTATGATGTGGCCATTAAACATTAGGGTTTGAGAAACAAATTAGCATCCGTCCTTTGCCTTTCCAGAGTATTTGTGAGATAGCAAAGTGCTGACATGAAATACACATGAAGACTCTGGTGTGTGTGTGTGTGTGTGTGTGTGTGTGTGTGTGTGTGTGTAGGGTTCTACACTGCAAAGACAACCCCCTCCCAAGAACCCCTTTTGAGGAATCCTAGTCAGCGAGGGCCAGGCCACCCAGCTTCTGAGATGGAGGACAGACTTTGACTTGGCTTCACTGCAACAGTCCCCCCCCCAAGTGCAGCACCGATTACCCCCCATTGCAAAAAATGCCACAATTCACCAACCTAGGAAAAAGTAAAGGGGTTCACCAGGGACACCACTAGAGAAGCAGATGCTAAAATGACCCCTTGCTCCTGGTGAGTCGTCTAGCCTTGGACAACAGAGAGTCTTGCTGGGACTGGTCCAAGCAGAGCTATTGTGTGGCAGAAGCTATCCGGGACTAGAGCGCCCGTCATCAGCTGCATGAGGTGTTATCCTTGTTTGGGAGATATGTCTGTGCATGGTGGGTATAGAGAAAAAATAGCAGCAGCAAACAATAAGTCCGACTGGCCACGCAATGCAAGAGTTGCAGCAGCCTGTGACAATTCTATGTAAAGCTGAAATAAAAAGGTAAAGGTATCCCCTGACAATTAAGTCCAGTCGTGTCCGACTCTAGGGTGTGGTGCTCATCCCCATTTCAAAGCCGAAGAGCCAGCATTGTCCGAAGACGCCTCCGTGGTCATGTGGCCGGCATGACTCTCCTTGCCGCAGCGCGTAGCATGCAGCTGGAACACGGAACGCTGTTTACCTTCCCGCAAGCGGTACCTATTTATCTACTCGCATTAACATGCTTTGGAACTGCTAGGTTGGCAGGAGCTGGCCAAGCAACGAGCGCTCACCCCGTCGCGGGAATCGAACTGCCGACCTTTCGATCGACAGCTTATGGTTCAGCGGTTTAAATACATACACGTTAAGCCCAGTGGTCGTGAATATCTGTTGTCTTGTTTTTTACAAGGGAGTGTGATGGACTGTTGGGATCTGGCTTTTATCCCACCATTCTATCATCATCATCACCCTCTTGTGTGAGCAGGAAGAGGAACCTGGGGTGAGGACGTGCAGAGTAGAGCAGCAGGCAGGCTGGATTCCTAAAGGCTGGGTTCTGTGTGTCTTGAACGGAGGACTTCAGCTTCAGGAAGATAATTTGGTTGCCATGATTATGTCTCTTCCTTCTGGTTATTTCTCAGGAGTTCCCACAAACAGTTAAACTTCTACAAGTGGGAATTGGGATTAAGACCTGGCGGAGGCTTCTTCTCACCCTTTGCGATGTGTGGCCAAGACTGAGCGGAGGCAGTAATAGCCTCCTGGGCCTGAAATTAATAGGCTGGAGAGGGGGATGTTCCCACTGAGTTTTATTTATGAGAATCAGTACTCTGGTGCCTCTTTAAACGTGCCGGAGTAGCGGACCAAATCATTTCCATTCGGCATTTCCCAAGGTCTTGACCTTGATATCAATGTGGGGTCTATAGGGTCAGGAGCCAAACAATGAGCAAAAGCCAGAACCATTTCTCCAACTTGCTGTTTTATGGCCTTTTTAGAATTGAAATGAAATGGGGTCAGTAGCGTGCTCAAGGTGGAAAGCAATGCATCTGGAGGGATTTGCTGGTTTATGGAATCCCAGAATGCTAAAGATTCTAGAGCCTAACTAGGTATTACAGGAAACAAATGGCTTCCCAAACCCCACATGTTCCCCACCTGTCTCTCTAGTAACAATTACTAAGTGCCAACTCACACATGCATGCCGATTGCTTATCACCTGAGGACTCTCAGTCAAATGTGGGGAGCTACTATCTTCATTAGAAAGCATGGTATTTCAGATGACCTCTTGGTAATCTTGGATGAGATGCATTTCTGGAATAACATACACCTGACTCATGCACAACAAGTGATGAACATAACGTGTGTGTGAACTGGCTTAAACTCTGTCACAAGCTACCTGGAATATCATTGAAAGTTATTACACCTACAGTATATGAACCTACAGTATATGAATGTTGGGGAGAGATGGGAAATGAAATTATATGCCTGGACTGATTTACTAAGAATTTGGGGGCTGCAACTTGGATTTTGCTGTGCCCAGGTTTGCTTGAGACTGGAGGTGACATTGTGGATATCTACACCAACAACTACTAATAAAGAGGTTAATGCAGTAGCGTAGCCGGGGGGGCGGCGGCGGCGCAGTAAGTGCTACATGTGGCATTACACGGAGGTGCAAAATGGCCCCTCCCACTCGCCGTCAGAGCGAGTGCCTTCGCTGCCGAACGGGCTCTGACGGCGAGTGGGAGCAGTCACCTTGCACCTCCATGTAACGCAGTGTAGCACTTACTGCGTTGTCACCCTGCGTTGTCACCCTCTGGCTACGCTACTGGGTTAATGCAAAAACTGATGACCAGTTTGTGTCCCCTGAATTGTCAAAGCTCAGAGAAAGACGTGTGTGTGTGTGTGTGTGTGTGTGTGTGTGTGTGTGTGTGTGTCACACACACACACACAGAGAGAGAGAGAGAGAGAGAGAGAGAGAGAGAGAGAGAGAGAGAGAGAGAGAGAGAGAGAGAGAGAGAGAATGGGCTTTCCAGATAGGAAGTGCGATTGCTCCCGTTGTCCACACAGTGTGGCCAAACTATTCCGGGACTCTGGAACTGAAGGGAAGCATACTCTGGTCTCTGCCATTGGCCAAAGGCCTAAGGGCTGCTGAGGGTGGGTGGGTGGGTGGGTTGCTTGTTTGTTTGTTTTTGTATCGTTACAATCTTTTTGTAAACTGCCCCGGAGACCATTTGGTCAGAAGTGGGAGTATACAGCTTAAAAAAAAAAACACATCTGAAAAACTGAACTCTTTCAGGCAGAACAAGAGAAGCATGATAACACTGCAAAAAGAGACAATAAACTAAGCAGAGATCTTGTCTGAACTTGTCCCATGATAAACAGCATCATTAGAGGTGGTCTCTCCACTTTCAGATTCTGAAGCCCCATCATTTGGATCCAGATCATGCATTGCAATTACTGTATTACCTGATATTGAATGCTAATCTCTGTTCCTAGACTGAACCTCGACTGGACGCACTGACCCCAACCCTGATTTAGCTGATAGTAGATCCACTGTCACCAATAATAATCTCAATCCCAATGTTGTTAGACCAGACAGGGAATGGTATGGAAGGTTTGTTCCTGGTGTGTTGCAGTGGTTAGGAACATGAGTGAAGCCTTGGAGCGCTGTGCATGAACCCTTCCTGGTAGCCCCTCTGAGATGGCAGAGTTGTGCCTGGAGACACCATCAACAGCCTGTTTCCACTGCAAGCCCAGCAGGCTGAAGTCTGCACTTCAAGGGTCCCACCTAGGCTGCAGTACCAGCCTGCTTGAACATTCAGGCAACTGGCCCTCTCTCAAACGGGCCAGTCCCTGTTCACCAGTCCCTGTAACGTCCTGGCCACAGCACTTGTTCCTCGGTCTGACTCTGACCAATTCACTTCTAGGTTGAGGACACTCCTAAGCTCCTCCTACTTCCTTGGCCCATGATCCCTGCAGCTCCTCTGATCCTTGTTTGCTGCTCGGGGATTCAATCTAGGGGTGTGGCCTGGTAGGGCCCAAGCAAGGACCCACACACACCCCCATGCCCAGCCAACCTTTGAGACAGTGAGGATCAGCTGCCGCTACTCCCCATTGCTCAGGAAGTCAGGGTCCATGATGAGAATGCTTGCCAGGTGACTGCAGAGGTCCATCTTCGTCTCCCCCAGTACCACTTTACAACCCCCAGAGAGATGTCCTGTCCTGCAATGCTGTAGTAATGCTGCTGCCTGGGCTCCACTGCCTCCCAGGAAGTGTTCCCCTTGGGCCCCTGGCTGGCTTATCAGGAAGCCCCAGCGGCAGCAGACCATGTTCTTCTGCCCCAGCACCATTTTATGAATCCTGCAGCCTCTGCTCCCCACCATTGCCCCTTAGGCCAGTAAGGGGTCCAGGACCCAATGGAGAGTTTGGGGCGCCTTTTACCCGGAGTATGCTGCTGCCGCTGCCGCCACTGTCGCCACTGCTTCGCCCTCAAACCTGCCACCGATGCTGCAAGGCAGAACGACCCTCTTCCTGTTCCCACGAGCAAGAAGCAGGCCCTTCCCCTCCTCACTCTGCAGATGCCGCCGTCACCCAACCTACTTGCAGCGACAGCGCGAACGAAGGAGCCATTTGCACCGTCTCTGTAAATAAAGCCAGAAGTTCCGCGTGTCTCGGTTTGACAACAGTGCGTGAGGACGGAGACAATAAGCATTTTGGTGTATCTTTTGTAGCGCCAAGGCAGTGGGCCGGAGGTGGCATCAGACCAGACGGCATTTCAGGGTGCGCCACCCCTGACTGTCACCCATTCACTGCCCGGTGCCCAGGCCCCATGGAGCGCAGCAACTGGCACGCGGCAGGCACGTTTTCCAAAGCATGAGGTGAGAATGTGCCCCTGGGAGACACCTGCATGATTATTGTCCCAGGGCCCCCAAAAGCTGGAGCTGCCATTGGCATTGACTCCCCCCCCCCCGCCTGCTTCTACCCCACCTGGACTGAAAGTCACCTCTTCCTGGATCCAGAAGTCCAGCTGCCTCAAGCCTGATAGCTACCACAACAAGGGCTGAAATTTTTAGATTGGCCTGCAGCCTTTGGCTTGGGGCTGGGCACATCTCCAATGAGTGACAGCTACTTACCGGTAGTTTTTTTAAAAAATATATATATTTGCCATGCGCTCTTGCTGGCTGAACTTGGTTCAGATAGCAAACTTAAAAACATACTCTTGGCTGATTGGTGATGTGTTCCTCCATGGGCTGTGTGTCCTGACCTAGACTACGTCCCCAAAAAGCCCTGGGATCAGCTGCCCTGGCCTGCCAATGTTGAACAGCAGACTGCAACAGTGGAACTCCGGAAGCATAGAGCTCCCCGCCCATCTCTTGGCATCCAGTCAGTCAGCGATCACCCTTGTAATATACGGACGTTCCAGTTCCAAGTCACCTGGGGAGCTCAGGCACTGAGCCCTTCACAACGTATATGGATGTTTGCAACTGTACTTACCTGGCTGTTGCAATTCTCTCTTCTTATGTGAGGAAACGAATGGTGCCATTTTGCAGTGAATTTCAGAAGCCTGAAATGTTCTGTATTTCATTAGGGAAGTGTGAAACTGCATGGCCACCAACATGTACGTATGATGTGTGTGTGTCCCCCCCCCCCCACTGTACTTTCTAGATTTTAGGGAGATATTTCAAAAATACTTTCATCATGGTGGACCAGTTGTTGTCAGATCTCCCCCAGCATCTTGCTTATTTGCAAGCAGCTTTGAAGGCTCTTCTTGTGTGGAAAAATGACCAGCACATTAAATAGATGCATAAAAAAATCTTTAAATAAAAAACAAAAGTAGCCATTCTCTCCTGCCAAATATTGGCATGTATGAGATTCCCCCGCCCTGTTTGTTCTCCCTTTTTGCCTTAGACTCCCACCGTCTTTCTTGGCTGGCCATGCATCCTCCTTCATGCCTGTGCTGAGCTCTCAGTGCTGCAAGACTGACCTTAGATTCCAACTCCAAGCAAGGTACAAACAAGCAGTTGGGCCTCCCCTCCCCTCCCCCCACTGCCTGCCTCCCACCACTCACCCTTAGTCCAAAGAGACAACATTAAAAAAAACAGGTTCTATTAGCTAACCCTGGCTATATTGCAGGAGGAACCTCCTCGTGGGGGAGGTAGGCTAAGGGCTCAACCCCTCATTCTCCCTCAGGCAGTGGCTGACTAATGGAATGTGACCAGACCTGTCCCTTTCATTAAGAGCTTCCAGCTCTCAGAAATTACTTTTTTCGAGAGGGGAAGAAGAATGGGGGAGTTTTCATGCTCTGATTAATGCCAGCAGGTGTGTGGAACTGGTGGTGGATTTGCTGAATCACAAAACGTAGCCATCATACATACTTGCTCTGCTGTTCCTTTTAGCCTGGGATCTCAGCAACTACCACAAGTAGAGATCGATTTGCTGGAATGCAACAATACCCATTAAGTTTTGCAACGGCTCAATGGATGGGTGTTTGGGGTTTTTTAGGGCTGTATGCAATGCAGTCACATCCTCATTTATTTCAGTGGGAGTTATTCCCAAGTAAGTCTGCAAAGGACTGCAGCCAGGCAGTGGTGTCACTGGGGTGTGTGTGTGTGATGCGCCACGCCAGGAAGGGGTGATGCGCCCGCTGCCACCCAGTAAGTTTTTTGTTTAAGCTGCTGGGGGGGGGGGCTGCGTCTTTGACTTCTCCCCAATCAGGGAAGAGAAGCCAAAGACGTAGGCGTCCCAGTCTGCCACGATTGGGGAAGAGAAGCTGAAGACGTGGCTGCCCCAGTCCCAACCTCCTGCCTTGTGTCTACTCCGGAAGTGATGTCACTTCCGGGTGTCACCAGGCTGGGTTTTTTTTTTTTTTTGACACCCATCCTTTCTGCCCCAGGCGGCAAGGAAGCTGGGCAGGCATACGCCACTGCAGCCAGGTAGCCTGATCTGATGTATGTTTACTAAAAAGCAAGTGCCACTAATGTGAGGAGAGACACTTCCAGACATATATAGGAAGTGTATAGGATTCCAGAGTCCTGTTACTCCGTTCTCGCAAAACAACCAGGAGGCACCTTGAAGACAAGCCAACGCTTTTCTGGACTCCAGTTCACTTTCAACGGATGCATAGGGTTGCAGCCGTAAGTCCAACACTGGGACCTCATCCTACAAGCGACCTTGGACTGTGGGCTCTGAGGCCTTAGAGCCCTCTGTCTTCAGGCACGCAGGACAACATGGGCAACATTGCCCCTGCAATTGGCAAGCATATTAGGACGTCTGACTCAGTTGGCATAGAGCGATCGTCTCATAAATGCCTGAGGATCTGAAGGACAGCAGTTCAAGACAGCCAGAAGTGTCTGTGTCGGAGAGCTGCCGGGACGCCGAGCTGATACGTTGCAGAGCCTCTGTGTGGGAGTGGAACTGCAGCTGCACTTGAGTGAGAGTCAAGGTTGCCTGTCAGCTGAAGCGTGGTGAGGCGAACGCCAGAGAGAGACAGAGACAGAGACAGAGAGCTGGACTGTGAAAGCAACATCTAGAATGAAGTGTTTTACGAAAGATTAGAACGTTATTATACCCCTTCATGGATCATTGTCTTGTCGTGGCGAAGGGGCTTGCGTAACTCAATGAAGCCATGAGCTATGCCGTGCAGGGACACCCAAGACGGACAGGTTGTAGCAGAGAGTTCTGACTAAAAGTGATCCACTGGAGAAGGAAATGGCAACCCACTCCAGTAACCTTGCCAAGAAAATCCCATGAACAGTACCAAAAGGCAAAAAGATATGACGCCGGAAGATGAGACCCTCAGGTCGGAAGGTGTCCAATATGCTACTGAGGAAGAGCGGAGGACTATTCCAAGTAGACCCAGAAAGAGTGAAGCAGTTGGGCCAAAGTCAATAGGACGTTCAGCTGTGGATGTGTCTGAGGTTGAAAGGAAAATCCAATGCTGCAAGGAGCAATACTGCTTAGGAACATGGAATGTGAGGTCTATGAGGACAGGAAGGCCTGGCGGGATATGGTTCATGGGATCACGAAGGGTCGGACACGACTTAACGACTGAACAACAACAACAACAACAACAACAACAATATTGTAAAAAACCCTTGGGGTTTAGAAAGCCTGCCTATGTAAACCGCCTTTGAATTAAAGTCAGAGGAGAAATCTGATGACCAAAGAAAAGGCAGTATATAAATATATATATTAATTAGGCCCCTCTGGGGACAAGCCGCAACTCAGTGGCAGAGCAGTAGCTTTGCATGTGGATAGTCCCAGGTCCAATCTCTGGCTGCATCTCCGCATAGCGCAGAGAAAATTCCTACTGGAATGGTGCTGCCAGTCAGTGTCAACCCTCCTGACCTAGACGGACCAACAGTCTGATCTGATCATATAAGGCAGTTTCCTATGACTGGCCTGGCTAGGTAGAAAGACTAATGATGGATTAACTTGATTTGCTATCAACTTGGTACATCCCAGGGATTGTTTGGAAAGAAAACGTTTCTGTTTTCCGAGAGTTCTCAGCACATGCATGCCACTGGCACCATGCACTTTGCATGTTATCACATTGTCCCTGGGAACTGCAATTTGATCTGGTATCACATGACTGAAGTTGGAACAAATGTAGGTGCCACAACTCTATAACTTGCACATTCTTTCAGTTCACATAGCATGATATACCGTAGTTTTGGTAATTACATGTCCATGTGAAAAGTTTGTGTAGCTTCACATTATCCACATCATCAAGAGTAAGGATAAACTTAACATTCATGATTTTTTGTACGTGTGTCTACAAAATAGTTGGATTTGTGCATCTGGTGTGCTGAATGCGTATCACACATGCACAGGATCTCATTTAGCATTCTGAGCTGGAGAAGAACTTTGGGGAAAATGGTGTCCAGTTCGTAATGTATCTGAGCATTATATGACCATTCATGGCACATTTGAATACTGCACTAGATAATTTATGAACATTGACACCATCACTTAAAAAATTCAAGGAACCTGGCATTCTTTGCTTTCTTGGGCAACAGAGTAGACCCTCCTGCTCACTCTGGGTTCCAGTAGCTGATTGAGTGAGAAAGGTCCAGGTTAGCCCTGCACCTGCCATGTCCCTGCTCTGCCACTCAAGCTATAAGCTATTTTCTCTCTTTTCGAGCCCTTCATCAGATTCGCTTCCAGAAAAAAAGCAAAGTTTTTCTTCAATATCACCTTCACCACACCTTACCTGCACCCGCCCTTTCACCCAGACCCCCCCTTACCCCACTCCCACTGCTCATTTATCAATCCCTGACCTGTCCCACCCCCCAGTCCCTCTAATCTGTCCAAACCACACATGGTGGTCATTCATTCATTCGAAGCACCTGGTACCTCAAAGCTAATGAGTTTGTGTGTCCTGCAGAGAGGTTGTTACAAATTCACTTCTATCAGACTGATGGCCATGGATACTTCAACAGATTTGCCCCAGACAGGAGCTTCTAATATATCACTTGACTTTTACAGACAGGTTTTTGATTGCTGCAAATATGTCCACTAATAATTAAGAGAGAAGATCTTTCTTCACAGGTTAAGGGTTAGGGTGGGGGGAGAGAAATCTTGAAGGTGATGAACCATAACACTGGAATAAGATATAGCTGCTGTGGGTGGGCAGCTCCCTTGTATGACGTTGTGTGTGTGTGTGTGTGTGTGTGTGTGTGTGTGTGTGTGTGTGTGTGTTTGGGGGGGGGGGGAGGTGTTATGAGCAAATGGAAGAAGGAAGCCAAATGCAGGAGGAAGTGTCCAATCATGGGAGAGGGTCAAAGCTGCATTTTAATTACAATCTGCAGGTGAAGCTCAAATGTCAAGGTACTCAATTCACCAATAAAAGGAACAGATAAGAAAAAAAATATTTAGAGCAATAGGATAACAGTGTGGAAAGATCCCGAGTCAGGAAATACAAGGACTTAATTTGCATACCAAGCAAACGTTACTTGCATATTATCCGGGTCAGTGACATTGGTTGGTTGTACCTCCTCTCTTAGCAGCCACATATATTTGAGACCTGCTTCAGACAGAACAGCCGTAGCCTGCCTACCACCAAAACCAGGTCACGTATTCTGTAACTGAACCAGTGGGAAGCTGTATATATAACAGGGATCCCCATGTGGTCTGAGCAATTTCAACTACTGGTATGTCTGCAAAACTCCTTAGAAAAAAATATTTTCACTGGCATGGTTAGATTGGACCAAATCACATACAGTGCTTGGCACAAATGGCTTTCTGTGTGATTTCCAGTTTTGCTGACATCTATGAACACACAAAGCTGCCAGACAGACAGCATCAGATCCTGGCTCATCTCGGTCAGCACTGTCCACACTGACTAACAGCAGTTCCCCCCCAGACTGGTTCAGACAATTATTTTCCACTCCTGCCATACTAAACACCCCATCTGGATGAGTCCTTAGACTAGACAGGTCTTTGAAACAGATGAAGAGAGAAAAGATCCAAGACTAATGGACTAAATTTGATCTTGCATTGATCCAGTGTCCTGTTATTTATTTATTTATTATATTATTATTAATAACAGTATTTATATACCGCTTTTCAACAAAAAGTTCACAAAGCGGTTTACAGACAAAACCAAATGATTACCGTAAGTGGCTCCCTGTTCCAAAAGGGCTCACAATCCAAAAAAGATGCAGAACACCACCAGCAAACAGCCACCAGAAAAGACACTGTGCTGGGGTGAAAGGGGAGCAGTTGTTCTCCCCCTGCTAAATAAAAGAGGAGCACCAATTGAAAAAGTGCCTCTTGCCCAGTTAGCAGGGGTATTTATTAAACTTATTTAAAATAAGTTACAAATTGAGGGCAGAATCCCTTCATCTGTAGAAGAATGGGAGTAAGGAAAGGGAAATTTCATGGGAAAGAAGTCTGTTTGCCTTACATAGCTCAGCCCACAGCACAAGTGGGCAATTGAAAGTGAAATGGTGAGTTCAGCATTAGAGCCCAATGGAGTCTTTCCTTTTCTGTCAATGATTAGCTGCTTCCTTCCATCCTCCTCTCCTAACTGCACAGGGCATTTGGCTTATTTCAGCCTTTCTCAACATTCCTGACACACAGGAGGAAGGGATATTAGAGATAGATTTGAGCATGTGCTGCCCTCGCTTCTCTCTCTTGCCTGGCAACACGGCCCATCTGGCCGCTCTAGGCATTGATCTGAGGGACAGAAATGGAGCAGCTCCTTCCTCCAGCTGTTGCCTGCAGAATTCCTGTCCACGATGTGTTCATGTGTGTCTGATTTCAGAGAGGCAGAAGGAGGGCCAGTGGTGAGTGGAAAAGGCTGAAGTGCAGGAGCTCGGAGTCTTGATGCTCCTCCTCATGCCCAAAGACAACGAAAACCAGGGGACATCCACTAAAATTGACTGGCAGGAGAGTCAGAACAGACAAAAGGAAACATTTATTTACCCAGGGCATAATTAACCTGTGGAATTCCTTGCCACAGGATGTTGAGATGGTACCTGGCCTAGATGCCTTGGGATTGGATAGATGTATGGAGGAAAAGTCCATACAGGTTGCAGGTCATGATGATGACTGTATATGCAATCTCCGGGTTTCAGAAGTAGCCTATCTCTGAATGCTAGATAGTTACAAGGGAGTAGCAACAGGTAACTTCTTGTCCTGTGTGCTCCCAGAAACATCTGGTGGGCCACTGTGAGACAGAGGAAGCTGGACTAGATGGGTCCTTGGCCTGATCCAGCAGGGCTCTGCTTCATGTTCTTAACCTCTGGAAAAAGTAGCTCACCTGCACCATTATAAATTAGACCTAAACATCACAGGTGCTTTTGCAGACTACAGGCTGAAGCGGACTGCAGTTCAATACACACATGTAAGGCTTCTGCTGGGAAATTCATTCCCAGAGAGAGAAAATGAACATCATCAGCTCTGGAATCCATAATTTTGGCAATTGGGAAGGGAGGCAGAACAAAGGTGGAAGGAAGGCGAGAAGTCAGTGGGTGGGAAGCCAGATGGCCACTTTTTCCTGGCAGGGGTTTCTCTGCTTTTAAATCATTGCATGACAGGCAGACATTCAACCATGGCGGTTTTCACCAGCATGGTGATGACTGTAACGGGGGAACCTTTCTCACTTGCATGCCTTTGCGCCTGCTGCTGTACTCTTTTTTCCTGGCTTTGTCATCTTTTTTTTTTTTTTGCCCTTTGCAGGACTCCTGTGTTTGTAACGCAGAAGAAATTTACAGGTGCAGGTTTGTGGTGCGCACCTGTCATGTGCCTGTGACCGAGTTGTTCTGCCAGGGAAGAAAAGGTTGCAGCTCTAATCAGAAGCAAGATGCTAATATGTGAGGCCGGGGCCTGATGGAACGGAGAGGCCAGGCGCCCCACGCTGCACCGGCATCATTGTTTCAAAAAGCAGGTCACCTCACCCTGCTGCCTGCTTGCATGTGCAGCATTAGCACACCCAGGAAGGATCTGTGGCTGAGGTGGACGCCGGACGCTGTGCTGCTGGCAGGCTCACACACAGGAGTCGGTGACCCAGTTTAGCGAGGTCATCGGGTGCATGGGAAGCCACATGAGAACTTTTTTTGCACACATCCAACGTCCCATTTAAATTGGGTGACTTGTGCTGGCGGGAGCCAATGCAGTCCTCCCCCCCCCCCCCCAGGCCAGGGCCTTGGAGTGGGTTCCGCACGGCAGGAAGGGGTTTATTTCACCGGACAGGCGGATACACAAGGGCACTCTTGTCTGTGCCCTGGGAGTTTCCACATTAACCACATACTGTTTGCATTTGAGCATATTCCCCTCTGCAGGGCTGTTGGAGCCAGGGGGTGATTTCCTGCCCTTTTCATCCATCCCCCCCCCTCGCCCACCCCACCTTCCCCTGGCTTGCAGAAGCCTGTCTGCTTCCTCTCTTACGCCCCCGGGGGCTTTCCATGCTGCCAGAAAATAAATCTCTTGCTATTTTTAAACAAGGGGGGGGAGGAGGAGGAGGAGGAGGGAAATGACGGAGGTCTCCTTCTGCTACAAGCCGGCCTCTGATAGCTGCAGACAGGCTCCCCCGGTGAGATGAAGAAGGGAGAGGAATTTGCAGGAAAGGATGTGGGAGGCAAAGCCGGCAGCAGGCAACCCAAGGGGCGCTTTAATCTCTGCCTCTGGGCAGGGTCCCCAGGGGAGAGGGGTAGAAAAGGAGGGCGAGGGTGCAGAGCAGGCCGTGGAAAGCACGGAGGGGGCTCAAAAGGAGCAGCCCCTGCCCTGGGGAGAAGGAAATGAGAAAGGGACAGAGGGGGCAGGAAAGCACCGGCAGCTCGTGGTGTTGCAGGGGGACAAAAGAGAGCCAGATCCCAGAACGGCTCAAAGCTGGAGCCTTTCTCTCCTCGACATTATTAAATGAGTTATTAAATGAGAAATTAAATGAGTTCTTTGCATCTGTCTTCACGGCAGAAGACCTCGGGCAAATACCGCTGCCTGAACGGCCTCCCCTGACTAAAGAATTAAGTCAAATAGAGGTTAAAAGAGAAGACGTCTCAGACTTAATTGACAAAATAAAGATCAATAAATCACCAGGCCCGGATGGCATCCACCCAAGAGTTCTGAAGGAACTCAAGAATGAAGTTGCTGACCTCTTGACCAAAATATGCAACTTGTCCCTTAAAACGGCCACTGTGCCAGAGGATTGGAGGATAGCTAATGTCACACCAATCTTTAAAAAAGGAAGGAGGGGGGACCCGGGACACTACAGGCCGGTCAGCCTAACATCTGTTCCAGGGAGGATGGTGGAAAGTCTCATTAAGGATAAAATCTTAAAATACATAGAAGAACAAGCTCTGCTGAGGGAGAGTCAGCATGGCTTCTGCAAGGGGAAGTCTTGCCTCACAAACCTGTTAGAATTTTTTGAAAAGGTCAACAGGCATGTGGATGCGAGCAAACCCGTGGATATTATATATCTGGATTTTCAGAAGGCGTTTGACACGATCCCTCATGAAAGGCTCCTGAGAAAACTCCACAGTCAGGGAATAAGAGGGCAGGTCCTCTTGTGGATTAGGAACTGGTTGAAGACCAGGAAACAGAGAGTGGGAGTCAATGGGCAATTTTCACAATGGCGAGAGGTGAAAAGCGGTGTGCCCCAAGGATCGGTCTTGGGACCGGTGCTTTTCAACTTATTCATAAATGACCTGGAGTCGGGGATAGGCAATAAGGTGGCCAAGTTTGCAGATGACACTAAACTTTTCCGGGTGGTGAAGACCAGCAGGGATTGTGAAGAGCTCCAGAAGGATCTCTCCAAACTGGGAGAATGGGCAGCAAAATGGCAGATGCACTTCAATGTACGTAAGTGCAAAGTGATGCACATTGGGGCAAGAAACCAAAATTTCACATATACGCTAATGGGTTCTGAGTTGTCTGTGATGGATCAAGAGAGAGATCTTGGGGTGCTGGTGGACAGGTCGATGAAAGTGTCGACCCAGTGTGCGGCGGCTGTGAAGAAGGCCAATTCCATGCTCGGGATCATTAAAAAAGGGATTGAGAATAAAACGGCCAATATCATTCTGCCTTTGTACAAATCGATGGTAAGGCTACATCTGGAGTATTGCGTCCAGTTCTGGTCACCACACCTCAAAAAGGATATAGTTGAATTGGAAAAGGTGCAGAAAAGAGCGACCAGATTGATTCGTGGGCTGGAGCACCTCCCTTATGAGGAAAGGCTACAGTGTCTGGGGCTTTTCAGCCTAGAAAAAAGGCGCCTGAGGGGGGACATGATTGAGACGTATAAAATTATGCATGGGATGGAGAGAGTGGATAAAGGGAAATTCTTCTCCCTCTTGCACAACACCAGAACCAGGGGACATGCACTAAAATTGAGTGGAGGGAAAGTTAGAACAGACAAAAGAAAATATTTCTTTACCCAGCGTGTAATTCATCTGTGGAACTCCTTGCCACAGGATGTGGTGATGGCACCTGGTCTAGATGCCTTTAAAAGGGGTTTGGACAGATTCATGGAGGAAAAGACCATGACACGTTACAAGCCATAAGCAACCTCCTGGTTTTAGAAGTGGGTTTTCTCTGTGCCAGGTGCAAGGGAGTGTCAACGGGAAACAGGTTATCTTGTTTTGTGCTCCCTGAGGCATCTTGTGGGGCCACTGTGTGATACAGGAAGCTGGACTAGATGGGCTTTTGGCCCGATCCAGCAGGGCTCTTCTTATGACGTTAAAACATTGATGACACGCATGTCAGTCTGCGCCTCGTTCAAGGGGCTCACCACGGTATTTATTTATTTTTCACATTTTTATACCGCCCTTCCTCCAAGGAGCTCAGAGTGGTGTACATATTTCCTCCCCTCCTTTTTGTCCTCACAACAACCCTATGAGGTAGGTGAGGCTGAGAGATAGTGACTGGCCCAAGGTCGCCCAGGAAGCTTCGTGGCTGAGCGGGGATTTGAACCTGGATCTTCCAGGTCTAAGTCTGACTCCCAAACCACTACACATGGTGCATACGTACCTGGTGTAACCCGGTGAGGTAGGCTAGGCTGGAAGAGTTTGACCAATACGAGGTCAGCCAGCGACGGCGTTTCAAGACCAGGCAGAGATTTGGCGTGTTGGGCCTGTTAAATGTCTGCCCGCCCCCGGCGGCCTGACTATAGAATAACATTTAACAGGCCCAACGCCAAATCTCCGCCCTAGGGTCTCGCTCGGGGACAAGGGAGGCTGAAGGTGTGTGACGGAGGCGCCGCCTGGCACGGGGAAGGGCGCCTGCTGCTGCTGCTGCTCAGACGCCGAGAAAGGCCGCTGCCAGTCAGGGCTGGAGCGAGGCTGCTCCGCGGCGCGCTCGCCCGCCCGCCCGCCTTCCACCGGCGCCTCCGCCTCTGCTATCATCAGCACGGCGAGCCGCCCCGCTCCGAACTTGCCCAGACGCTGCTAGCGGGCGACGGCGGGCCGGCGTGAAGTCGCCGTCCTCGGAAGGCTTTTCCAAGGCGGCTGCTGCACAAACATCCGTCTGGGCGGGGGCTATTTTAGGCCTCCTCGTGGGCAAAAGGGCCGCAGCATGGGTTCAGCGCTCCCTCCCAGCCCCGCCGTGTGTGTCTCCTGGAGCCCAGCAGGCTGGGCGCTGCCACTCGTACCCCGCAATCACGTCCCACGCCTGCTGTGCCTCGCTCTTCCCCTGAAACCACAGGGAGGAGGAGGACGAGGGCGGTGTGTGGCGGGGCTCGCTGGACCTCTTGGGAAGGAAAATCTAGCACCGTAATCAGGCTGCTGCTGCTGCTGCTGCTGCTGCGATTAAAATACCCCCTACCGACCGTCCCCCAACCAACCTCAAGGCGCGGGAGGAGAAAGCTCAGGAAGGGAGCTTTAAACGGGGGTCTCCTGGGGTCAGGGCTGGGACATCGGCTGGCTGGTTTTAATCTGCGTAAGTGACTTAGAGGCTGGAAGCAAGCGAGATCGTCTTCTTCTTAACAGCACCCTGAATGAACGAGGAGGGGGACTCAGCAGGTCCAGCTGGCTTTGCAAGGGTTTGAATCCCCGACGGTATGGGGGGGGGGGGAGGATCAGGAACAGCAGAGAAAATGACTGGAGGCCAAACTCTTCAGTCACGGCCTACGTGCTTCTCCTCGGAATCTCTCTGCCTGTGCTGGAAAGCATCCTGTTGGTTTCTGAGAGGCAAGGAGATGGAAGGGCAAGCAAGGAAAAATGTTCGGGGGGGGGGGGGGTGAGGAGGAAAGTAGCAACCCCGACCCTGATCCATCCACAGAGCTCCCCCATAGCGAATAATAGTCACCCTGCACTTCCCTCCCACGCCTCACTTAAGACCACACCATATAAAATCAATTTTGAATATCTTCATTAGAATGCTTTATTCTCCTTCCATTTATTCCTACTTTGAAATTCATTATACAGTACTTCATTTAAAGATCTAGCTAGTTTCATTCCAAACTCTTGGGGTAGATTGCAACAGTTTAAACCAAATGTCTACAAATTGAAAAATGGAATTAAAAATGTCCCAGGTAAATACAGTATAATCTAGTCCTGCGTTATATAGTCCTGCATTAGAGTGTTAGTGCATGCATGTTTACTTACAAGTTAGTCCTACTGTTTTCAGTAGGACGGATTCCCAGGTCATTTTGCATAGGATTGTAGCCTTAGGCTGTAGCCTGGGAGTAAGGCCCATTGAATTCAGTGGCACTTATGAGTAGATGTGCATAGGATTGTGCTGTTAATGTAACACTAGCTACATATGATCTATCAGAAAGTCCTTGGGAAAGGCAATGGCAGATACTAACATATGCCCTTAGGCAAATTTCTCAGTTTGCTTCCTGCTGAGCCAGATTATACTTCCCAGCTCCTTTGAAAAAAGTTTCAAAGGCAGCACCTGAGCACTCCTGCTGATGACATCACCACTCCTGAAGTTCCAGAGCTCTGCTCCCCTTCCTCTCCATTCCTTCCTGCTGGGGAGTAATTCAAGGGATTATGGCGGGCAGGGAGAGAAGGTTTCACTGGAAGGCCATACTGGTTGGTATCCCTGTGTTGGGATAGCTTGTATCCAAGGACCTTTGCAAACTGGGTGCAAGATAAGCTTGCAAAATTCTGTTCAGATGGAGCCCTCTTTGCAAACAGGTTTTAGCTCCAGTCTGGGACACACTCTGAGCTTGAAATACCCAACAGCAGTACAACCCCTCAGAGTTCACTCATTGGTCCCACTCCCGGCTATTGCATATATTACCAAGTGTTTGGCTACAGCAAAAATCGAGGAAGAGGCCTCTCTCTCCATTTTGTATAAAAGAGCAGCATGTCGACAGTACTAACACCCTAAAACTTATTAATATTTTAACATTCAGTTGTGTATTCCTCTTGTTTCTCCCTTTTGTTCCTTGCTTTTGTCTGTTCACTCCCTCATTGGCTTAGGACCAGAGCTGGTCTGCCCATGAGGCCGACTGAGACAGACGCTGTGGGTGTCGGCCACCCACCCACTGCCCTCCTCCTCCCATTCCCTGGATTGGAAAAGGAAGAGGAGGCTGTATAGCATTTTCTGAGTGTTCAAAGCATTTCACATCTAGGCTGTTATCTTGCACTCCAAACTGAATGCCCTGCTTGAAAGAGAGCCCTAAACTAAGCAAGGGGGCTCCTCCAAAGCAGAGCAGCGTTACCTGAAGCAGCTTCAGATCGCTGACTGCTTCATTTGGCTTTTCTCCCCATTCTTTTCTTCTTCCTCTGTCTCTGACTGCCTGGAGCCTGTTTGTCCAAATATGGAAGGGGGCTCCCAGGCGGGAGGGGGAGGCCAAGAAAGGGACAGGTTGACTGACAGCTGTGAGCTGTCAGTGAGGCACATAACATCTGGATAGAAGCTGCTGATTGGTGCTTCCTTTCCTGCCTTTTTCGATTAGTGTAATTTTTGGGAGGGAATATTTGGGCTGTTTTCCCTGTCCTACACGAGTTCTCTTAGAGTGAATGTTTCCAGGAGCTTTTGATGTGTTCTTTAAATCAGTGAATTCCTTAGCAGTGCTTTGTTGCTAAGTTATCCAGTCCTCCCCATCAAAATTACATTGTTTTTGTGGGTATGATTTGTTTTCATTTTTCTCTTTTAGTTTGTTCCCAAGACTCAGACCCGTTCTCCCAATGGCTGTTTCAATCTAATCATCCCAGACCATGCCCCATCTCTGAAGAACCCATATTAGTTTTGCTTTGACTCAGCACTTAAACTAAAATCCACAGAAATACAGTCAATCCTCGTTATGTTCCTGGAAAACCCCACAGTAACAGAAGCCACGGTTACAGAATAATTGATCCTTTGGGGAAAATGGGTTTAGGTTCCCATGGGCATCTCTAAATTACTTCTGAGTTTCATCCAAACTGGCCACAAAAACATGGTAGTCAACGGTAACCTCTTAGAATCATCAAATGTCAATTGCCCTGTACGTTCCATCCAATTCTGAAAAGTTAGGAAAAAAGTTGCAGTGAGTTGAATTTTGCTCAATGAAATGAATCAAAAAGGAATCAAAATTTAAATGACGCAACCATCAAAATTAGGCACGAACTGGAGCAAACGGTTGACATGAATCCAGCAAAATGAATCAAGCCACCTTACTCCCCCAGGACTGTTCTTATGGATTTGCCCTGTTTTGATTTCTTTGGAGGGATCTATCGCTATGGTTTTGCCTAAACAAACTCTGGGTGGGTGTCTGAAATTTGACAAAGGAGCCACAATGTTCCTTTTGTAGCCATAAATGTTTTCCTAATTGAAAAGAAAAAAAAAATCTGCTGGGATGGAGCAGAGACAGCTCACCCAGCAGGTTTTATGTGTGTGTTTGTGGGGGAGGGGGGTATAGTAGTTTTTCCCCAGTGAAAATGGGCAGAGAGAGGGCATGGTGTCTTCTCCCTGGAGTTAGTGGAAACCGGTGGTGCAGTCCATTTGCTGTTGCAGTTTGGGGGGTTGTCTGCCTGCTGTGGGGGTGCCTATCTGCTTCCCAAATGCTCTACTTACTGTAAATTATAAAGCAAATACTGTATGATGATGACCCCCTGCGTTGTTTGCCATTGTGTTCTTTCTCTCTCTCCTCCAAAGGAAGCTAAGCCTGGAAGTCCTGCCCTGGGACTTCTCACCGTTCATGGAAGTGGGGAGCTGCATCGCAGGGTCTTGAGAGGTAGTCGAAAGAAAGCAAACAGTCAAGCCATCTCCCCCAAGCTGGGGAAATCCATCTCTTGGAAAGCCCTTGGAAGGGGCTTTTCTTCATGGAGAAGGGACTCCTTGCTCAAAAACTGAAACCTTCACTGCAGTTGACAAAGAGAGCCTGTTGCAGTTTGACCGGTAGGGTTTGGCAGGTGCTTTTGTGCTGCCAGGCACTGTTATGACTGCTACTCCTGTTTCCTTCTGTTGCTATGGTACCCCCCCCACCTCCAAACCCCAGCCATTGTCTTTGTTTACACATGCAACAGAACAAGGAGGCAGAATGCCTAGTAGGTGATATCCCCAGACTACAGGCAAAGGACCTGAGTTTTGAAGGCTTCCTAATGTTAACATCTTCATGTAAGTAGAAAACTAGCACAGCAGGGAATAGTCTTTTCCCAGCAGTGCTAGTTTTCTATTTGCAGGGACTTACAAAAAGAGAGCATTCGGAAATGGCATCCCCCCCCCCCCACTCTACCACTGTAGCATTCCACTGCCTCATTCTGTGGTATGTTCAGGAATCAGGAGTGGCCTGAGCATATCTACTGCCTGAATTGGGGAAGATCTACTGCCCTTCTATGCACTGGCTTGTGGTCCCGAATGCTCATACAGAGGAGCCCTTCAAACTAAACCTTGAATACAGGACAAAGAAGGGCAATTTAGCAGAATCAGATGGTGTAAGGAAAAACAGGAGCAACACCTAGTAGTTATGTTAGCAGTGACTCCCACCTCTGTGTTTCACTGCCCTTATTGACTATATTGGAATATAATGGGAAAGCGAGCAGTCATCTTCACATTGTCATTACCCAAAACTGGGAACCCAGATTAAGAAGGAACTCCTAAAGGCCAAGCGGTAGCAAAACTGGAGCGGCCTAGTAGGCGTGCTGCGTAGCAACCCACTCCCTCTCAAGTGATCCGAGATAGGCAGGCACAACCCTAGAAGTCAACGAGGTTTATTTAACAGGCTGAGAGATCAAGAGAAGGTCAGGGGAGACGCACTGGGTAAAAAGAAGAGCTCAGTCAATTCACCAAAGGAGAAGAAATGGATGAGTGGGTGGCTTTGAGGTTGACTTTGTAGATAAAAGACAAGCTGAAAACAAACATCAACCCCAACACTAGCTGCTTTCCCTATCGTACTGACTCATGCTGTTTGTGGGGGGTGTCCCTACACCCCCACATCCAGCAAATCTTTCACAAAACAGCCGTTGCTTCCAATGATAACCGTGGCGACACGCAACAAGGGTGTGGCCCCTCTTTACATAGCCAGTAGGACTGGTTATTTGGGAGAGATCCCCTGGGTTTCTGAATCTCCCACTCTTGGACATCAGATGGACTTCATGGCCCAATGAGCTGGCTCAATTTCAAGCTTCTTCACTCACCGGTCGAGAGGGAAGGTGAGGATGCTCAAACGAAGGTCAGCATCCCAGGATAACGGCCACTGAGTCAGGAGGATGCAACAGCTTTTTAGAATGCCGAGGCAACTCAGAAGTGGAATTGGTAGGGTTCAAAACAGGGGGAAATAGGTTAAAAATAGGGGGGGGGGATTGTGGATTTTCACTGTAGATGGTAAAGCTCTTCTTCGACAATTCCAGCTGCTTCAAGTGATGTGTGTGGGTCCGCGTTCTCCTTTCCCCCCATATACAGGCCTGACTTTAAGCCAATTCGATCAATTGCCCCCAATTGGGCCCTGTGCCTAAGGGCTGCTCTGCACTAGAGTAATTTATACTCTATTTACTCTATTCTTGTCAAATACACACAGCTTTATATAATGTAGGCCTATATTCAGACTCAAGTATTTAAGTTTTACATACATAAATCTAGATAATTAGGACCGACGAATACAGACATATTAGATGTGCCCGAGGTTCCGGACTTGGGCCAGAGGTTCCAACCGGCGTCGTGCTCCTGCGTGAACACACTGGAAGGCTCCCGGCAGTGTCGTGCTGGATTCTCCAGGCCAGGCTCCTCCAACAGCTGCCTTGTGGGCTTCCCAGCAGCATCTGACTGCCTCGAGTTGAAAACGATCTGCTCAAGGCCCCTCAGAGAGCCCCTGGCCAAGCAGGGACCCATGCCCAGGTCTCTCTGGCAAAACATTCCGCACAACCTACCACGTCATTCCTGCTGGTTCTGGCGCATCAGGGTGGACTGACTTGCCCTGTGCAAAATGCAGACAAAACGTGTTTCTCAGCATGGCAAGCGCTGGAGGCTGTGGGGCAAAGCCCTCCTCTGGGCCTCGACGGCACACCGGGTGCCACTACTGTCCACTCCCACTGGTACTGGGGGCTCAGCAGTGGGGCCCTCAGCCAGTGGTGAACCTGTGCCACCATTCCTGCCCTCCAACCAAATCTGGTTTCTCAGATTTGTCTGTGCTCTGCCAGAAGGCGCTTTGTTTTCGTTGTTAAAAGACTTGCGAGAAAGCTAGGAATTTTGCCTGGTCCAGGCCAAGCCGGTTCTAGTCCTAAGATCTTAATATAATGTAACTTGATCTCTGTCAGAGTTTTCTCCTCAGGAACTTCTTCGGGGACAGAGAGTATGTGCCATCCTCTGACAGTGTCTGAGGAGACGTGGGCAGGAGGTTCTCCCCCAGACCCCAATTTGGTCCAAAGTTCTCCTGGCACAAAGTGCCATTCACAGGTCAGTCTGCTGTCCCTCATCCCTGAGAACGAAGATATACAGCTAAACAAAATGTTGTGCAGAGCCTCCATTCCAATTTCACTTTTGACTAAGTGTGGAAAAACAATGCACCTGAACGGGGACTTCGCAGGAGACCAAGCTGACCCTTCAACACCCTGTTTACAGTGCTAACTTGCTGGTTTGACTGCGAAGGGGTCTCCCAGGGGTGGCGTTTCGAAGAGTAAAGGCTGTGCAGCTCTCTGCTTTTCCTCACCCAAAATTATCCCAGGAGGGGGATAGCCAGAACCACGGCATGTGCTATAAAGTCTTCGTGTTTCTGTACTACACAAGAGGATATATTAATAAGACGGGTCTCAGAAATGTTCAGAGATTGGACTTTTATTTGAGTACATCTTGCCTGGCCACACTCAATTCGGAGGCTTTATTGTGCTGAGTTTTTCAATGCTGTCTTCAAATGAGAAGCAGCAGGTGTTCAGACCGGGCGCCGCGCGCACACGCACACGCACACACACACGCACTGCGCTTCCCCCATAGACCTCAGCACTTCAGCGCCCGTTTACCGAGGAACCATGCAGAGCTGGTATGGCCGGGGAAGGTTTCCGGTGCTTAGTGCTTGCGGCAGAATGTTGATTTCCTTACGATCGTTCAACGTTTTCAGACTGAAGTTTTGCAACAATAATGCCATGAATAGGAAAAGCTCCATGCGGGCCAAACCTTCACCCAGGCAAATTCGTTTCCCTGGAGGGAGAAGAATTGGAATTTTTTTACAGTCAGTTTTCACTTCCAGGAAGCTTTTCCCTAAAAGGCTAACCCAGGATTATTCCTTGCCCAATACCTGACCACAGGCTATCACCACTCTGTTAATGTAACCCCTACTCTTTGCCTCCCCCCCTCCTTCTTCCTCTACAAATCCTTAGATCCATCCAAGATTTAGTCACACTGGTCACCCCATTTGCTCATTTCCCTTTTAGGAGCAAACCCAGAATGGGCATCACCTGTCGAAAATGGCAGAAAGGCCTCCTTCTTCTTAAAGGCCCCACTTGCGTCCAGAAAGTGGCCGGGATTGAACTTCCTGGGCGTCTCAAACTGCTGGGGGTCTTTCAGAGCAGTTGTCAGCATTGGAAAGACGGTGGTGCCCTAGAAGAGACAGACAGTGGTCACTGAGGCTGGTCACCATGTACTCTGCCCGTCGTCCTTGGGCCTTTCTGGCCTCCAGACCTTTAGCCTTATGCACAAACTGCACCAGTACCTGAGCATTTATCTAGCGCTCCAGGATATTGGTCGGTTGGTTTTCAGTGTCATCCTAACAGCCAAGCTGTCACCACCTAGAAAATGTCTTAGGAATAAGACTTTTTTTTTTTTTGCACCATCTTCAGCCTTGAATTTTAAATGTATTTTTCCTGGTCGCAGTTTTTTGTACTTGTTATTAAAATCTGCGTTTCAGTGTTTGAAAATTGTTTTTAATCTTATTCTGGCTTTGATAGAATATGTACATGGCATTTAGACCCATATACCCTATATCCTGCAAGATTATACCTAACCATGAAAGCTTCCGCTCCAACTTATAGCTCCAGGATATCTAAAGTTCTTCACATGTTGCAAGCATGCCTCTGAGAGAACGTATGCAAGTAGTCCGTATATGACGACTGAGGGTGCTTCCAGCGAGAGTCCTTAGCACTGACAAGACACGGCCCTTCCCCCCTTAATTGCTTCTTGCATGTAAAAGTGCACTTAATACACCTAATACTTGGTACAAAGTCAGGGGCTCTGCTTTCCCATCTTTTCTGGAAAACATCTGGCACTCCGCTCCAGTCCCCTCTACCCAACGGAATTAAGCCTAAGTACATGACGCTGACATAAATCTCCCCCTGGCTCTTGAGCCGAGTGACCCCAGCGCACTCTGTGTTGCCTGCTTTGCAAACAGAGCCTGCACGGAGGAGGAAGGTGTGAGATCGCTGCCTTCCAGTCCTTGGAGCGCAGCCACCTGCTGTCTCCCTCACCTGCCTCCACAGGGCACTTTAAAGAGCCAGTTGGGGGATGGAGCAATATTGCTCCCTTCTCTAAAAAAGGGGGAAGGGTAGAGCATGATTCTGGTGAGCGTGATATTTCAGGCGGGGGGGGGAGCAGTGGCGGAGTCTGTGCTGCCTCAGTCAGCCCGACAGCTTCAGCTGGCCCCACCCTCTAGTGTGAAAACGGGTCTGTTGCTACCAAGGACACCCACACATCTGCAGGCAGGATTCTGACCCAGGACTGGAGCCCACGTCACCTTGGGAATCGTGTATCCCCGGAACTCAGTGTCCCTGGTCGTGGAATGAGGGGCCCCCAGGGGGACTAAGTCCAGAAACCGCTGGATCTCATGGATGACAGCATCCGTGTAGGGCATCCGGCTCCGGTCCTCCATGCAGGGGCTGCGGTTTCTCCCAACGACACGATCAATCTCCTCTTGAATTTTTGCTGTGAAGAGAGGTTGGTACATCAACTTTCTCAAACAGTGGTGGTTTTGTCCTCCCACCCTAACTTCAACTGCAAAGAACTATGTTGCTGTTCTGCAATGGATCAAGGTTGAGAAGAATCTATGACCTGCCTAACTAGTTCTCTCCAAGACAGAAGCAGTTAGTCCACCATACCCCGGAATCAGAACCAGCACTGCTTGCCTGCTTCTTACAGCGTCGGAGAGGTGGGGGAGCTGAATTGCTTGGCAGAGCTGGGCCTTCAGTAGTAATTTGACATCAGCTACTGCTGCCCCACTGCAGAGCATAGGCAACCCTTGCCGCAGCAGTCCTGACAGTATGGCGATGTCCAAAAGAAGGAATCAGGCAGGCAGGTGGCGAGAGTCTGTCCCATTAAGAAGGAGACTCGGTAAGTCAGAGCTGGAAGCTGGAAGACTGAATCCTTTGGCAAGAAGGAACTCACCAGCCAGCCAAGCACAACCTTTATTGACGGGGACATGCAATAAAAAAGGGTTGATCTGGATTTTGAGATTTTTCACCTTCTACCTCTGGATATCGGAGGAGGAGGAGAAGCCCGTATCGGATGGTTGCACCGACCGTCTCTGTCCCTGCGAAGAACAGGTTGAGAACTGTGACCATCAGGTTCTTGTCATGGAATTCAGAAGTTGGATTCTGTCTCTCCTGACACAGGAAAGAAGGAGAAAGAAGGACAGGATCAAGCCAACGATGTTCAAAGCTGTGGGTGCCTACAAGACGGTGGTCCGGCCTACGGACTGCAGGATTCCGATTTCAGTCCGACTCGGTATAAATCAGATCAAAATAAGAGAGGTGAAAAGGAGATGAAGTGCCTGGATTCTAGCCCTGGGAGGAAAAAAAAATGTGACTTTACTCAAATCCAACATTTTGATTTTGAGGAACACTTAAAAATAAATCTCAGATGAGAGGGGGGAGGGGGAGCTGCTGTCAGCCTGCGCTATCCAACATCCCGACCAGCAGTGGTGAAACAAGGGTGGAGCGAAGGCAAGTAGTTCTGCAAGACTCTGTTACACTGGAGTCAGCGGCCCCTCCCCCTTGCTGTTGGAGCCATTCCAGCAGCAACAGGGGAGCGTTCTGCGTGTTGCCTTTGCTGCCAGAATGGCTCCAACAGCAAAGGGGAGGGGCCACTGACTCCAGTGTAACGGAGTCTTGCAAAACTACTTGCCTTCGCTCCACCCTTGTTACACCTCTGCCGGCCAGTCCTGTTTCAAATGAACAAGAAGAAGCAGAGCATCCTGGGAAGGGAGCGGGAGGGAGGAGGATTGGAGCACTGACTGGAGGGCTCAGGCGGGGCAGCCGGCAGATGTGGGGCACTCGTCCGTTTACTGCCACCAGAACTCAACGACATCAGCCTTCCGGGCTACCCCATAAGAAGGCCGGCCCTGCAGTGAAGAAACGGCACTTTATAGTTTGAAGTGGCACCAGTCAGGGTCAGAGAGGCGGCTAAGAGTGGGTTGAAGGAAGGAGAGGCACTGGCGATTCACATCGGCTCTCCTAGGACCTGGTGTGGGGAGGCAGACCTACTGCTGTGAAAGAGGGCCTGCTGTCTGCCTCTGCTTCTGCTCTGCTGATATAGTTGTGAAAAACAAAATTTGACAATGCCGCCATGTCTTCAGTGCCCTCTGACCCACAGCCAACCCAGCCAAGCAGCTCTGCTCTGGGACGTTTCGCCTCATGGGGAAGGAACACTGAACAAGGTCATAAACTTTAGATTTTTACGATATATATATTCCAATTATACCAAGAAAAGCCCACTCAGTTCAGAACATTGCCTTGCTTTTTTTTTTTCTTCCAGAATCATTTCAGCTCGTGTTTGAATAGTCAGTTAATAACAGTTGTCTTTGCAGATTCCCTCTTCCCCTTTAAACGTGTACTGTGTACCTGTTCCATTTTGGTGAGGAAACAGTCAATGAAGTCCTGGAGGCAATTTGGATCGTAGGAATCTCGGTGCATCTGTATCCTCCGAGAGATAAAGCGCATCAATTCATCCATGTACATATTTCGTTTTTGGTGGGGTCCAGGAATGATCTCCATCAGCCTTGGGAAAGCATTCCTCAGCTTTGGGAAACAGGATGATACCTCATCAACGCCTGTCTGTGCTTGGTGTCTTGCATCTTATTCCCAATTTCTGTACTATTGTTTTCATAAGAACATAAGAAGAGCCCTGCTGCTGGATCAGGCCAAAAGCCCATCTAGTCCAGCTTCCTGTATCACACAGTGGCCCCACCAGATGCCTCAGGGAGCACACAAGACAACAAGATTTCCTTGGAAATAAACAGGCAGCTAAGTTACAAAAAACATCGGGAGAGGCAACTGAAGATAGGGAGGAACTGGTACTCTTCCTTAATCCAAGGGTCAACTTGCATCCCAACTTTTTGCCTCCCTTACCTGCGACCAGACGGAAAACAACAGTTGTTGGGACTGCATGATCAGGCCTAGTAAAGTGACGAACTCCTTGTCGTCATATTCAAACCGGTTGCCAAACACAATGGAGCAGATGACATTCGAGACAGCGTGGCTGATATAAAAGGTAGGGTCAAAAGGACGCCCTGTGGAAGAGGTGGAGTGGGGAGTGAGGAGACATTTAGAGAGAGAGGATATTTGCTGGTATGGCTCTTGAGGCCTGTGGCAGCCATGGCTAAATTGATTTTGGAGCATGCTGGGGCAAGGTCTAACCGAGACATCTTTTTTCTTTAACTCAAAATTCAGGAATGATGTTTAGTTTCAGATAAGTCTAGGACTTGCCCCCAAACCCACCCCTTCTTCTATCATTTGTCTCATGACAACCAGGATCCCTGATTGTCAGTGTCCCTGCTGCTCCTGCTCTTTTCCCTGTACTTGTTAGAGAGGAAGCAAGAACAGGAACCAAGCAGAGAGAAAGGATCACATTTGGGACTTCTGTTCACCCCGTGATCCCATCAAGGAAACTGATGCAAAGAGCAGCCATCATTCACAGGCCAGCACTCATCGTCTTAACTCTTTACCCTTCAAAGTCAAACTTGAAAACAGAATTCCAAAACACAACTTGATGAATTTCAGATGGGCAGAATTCCAGTTTGCCTTTTTAGAAATGAGAGCCATCTCCCCTTTCTCGTCACTGGTGACACTGATCAAGAGCACCCTCTTGCAGGAAAGTGCGAACAAGTGATACCATTTACCTTCTGTTTTCTGGACTGCTTCCACCAGGAACTGGGCTTCCTCCTGGATCCGCTCCTCAATGGATCTCTTTCCCATGCCAAAGTTCCTCAGGGTGGTGAGGGAGAAGCGGCGCAGCTGCTTCCACCGCTCCCCGTTGGTGGTAACTATTCCTGAAAATAGGGAAACACGGTTGTGAATTTGACTGCTCCATTACTGCAAATCAAGCGATCACTATGCTTTTGCCTAAAAACTGATGCCTGATGGAAGTCAGGGCGTGAACCAAAGGACCTTACTGGTCATTCAGTGTCTGGTGGTGGCCTCACACCGCTCTGCAGTGTGCAAGCGTGAAACAGCAGAAGAGAGCGAGATAGTTGTTCACTCTCCATCTGTGAAGTGCTGCAGAGATATTCCACAATTCCATGTAGGCAGAACTAAGAGGGGGGTTCCTTCCACACAGAACAGAGCAATATTTTCCAGCAATGTTCACTTCCCTGGCCAAGATCTTCCTGTCATGTATACTCAGACGACGCAAGTCTCATTCTGCAAAGGCCCCCTTTGACCTCAGTCAAAGGCTTCCTGTTTGCACATTCAATCCCTTCTGTTGCTTCCTGGTTGGAGTAACTGGGGGGTTGGTCACAAGTAAGCGGGGGGGGGAGCAATCTGGCAGGCGAACGAATGAGCAGGAATTCCTGCTTCACCCAATATGGGGTGGCAGATGAAGACACACATGCTTCACATATGCACAGGGAACCCCAAACCAACCACTGACCTGACGCTGTCATTCGCCAGGGATGTATCTAAGTAACTAGGTCACGAGTGCGAGTGCGAGTACGAGTCATTTTTGCAAGAGTGCGAGTCCGAGTGCGAGTCAGTGTCAAAATATTTGGGCAAGTACGAGTCAAGTGCGAGTCATTTTTGCACGATGTGAATCTGCAAAATCTGATGCTTTGATGTGAATTTGTCAGCTGCGAGTCGAGTACGAGTAAGGCCAGAAACCACGAGTCACAAGTCACGAGTCGAGTCACTTTGGGGAAAATGGCTTTTCCCCTGAAAATGGGGTGTGTGTGTGTGTGTCTGTGTGTGGGGTGTGTGTGGGAACCTCTGAGACTTTTAAAGCACCCACTTGGCTCCCCCTATTCCCTTTCCCTCACCTCTCAGTCTTGTCACCACCCATCTGGTTTGGGAAAAACAAGCGTGTCTACATTCAAACCATTTATTATTCCCTCCCTGCACCTTCCCCTTGCTGAGCTGAGCATCCCTTGGGCTCGGAGTTTTGGTCAATGAGGAGGAACTGCTGCGGCAGCTTCGCCTTCCCTCACTCCTCCCTACCCCTCGCGCTTGGAGTTGTGGCCAATGCCAAACAGACAGCAACAAAGGGGGGGGGACTCAGAGCCAGGCTTGCTTTCCCACCCCCTTGAAAACCCTTCCTCCCTGCTGCCCTCCTCCTCCGAGGTCTCCACTGCGCCTGCCTGCCTGCCTGCCTGTGTTGATGCCGGCCATTAAAGGAAAATGACTCAGAAATGGCAAGTCATTACCCCCACAAGTGCAAGTCAAGTACAAGTCCCGTGGGTCACGAGTGCGAGTACGAGTGCGAGTCAGTGGGTCACGAGTACAAGTACGAGTACGAGTCAGGGAAAAAGTGGCTAAGTCACACTTGCGAGTCGAGTCATTTGACTCGAGTCCCCATCACTGTCATTCGCTCAGAGTACATCTTGCCTGCAGGAGGAGCAACGCCTCATTGCTTCCAATATGCTCTGTCTGTACATTTGGGCAAAGAAAGCTACTTCAGGAAATTCTCTTCACCACTTAGAAGTGGGGAGTATGTAACAATGTAAACACAGGCCTTTTCTTCTCTGGCCATAATTTTACAACCCTCTGTCACATTGCTCTCGACTTCCTGTATGTTGACATGGTCAGAATATGACGAGCGACATTCCTCCCCTCCCCAGATTTTGGCTTGCTGATGCTCGCTGCTTGTTATCAGTTGGACACTCACCATACTTTTTGCTATTTTCATCCAGACCCACCATCGGTCCTCTTCCGCCAAAGGCTTCTGCATTGTCCACAAGGGCTTCCTTAATGGCTTCATAACCACACAGTACCACGACTGGCCGGGCGCCCATGTAGACAGTAAACACAGGACCGTACCGGTCTCGGACCTTCCAGAAAACAAAGAACACACCAGACCACATCAGTGCAAGGCTGGTGGGTTGCCCTTGTGTCTCAGATCTGAACGCAAAGCAACTGCGTTAGGGTTGGTAAGACACCCAAATCCTTCTTTCTCACCTGCATGAGAATCCACACGTGCCGAAATCGCCTCTTCTGTGTAAGGATTCCAGGTAGCAGAGCCTGCTGGTCTTTTCAGTGGTCACCAAATGTTGCAAACTGACGCTAATCTGATGCTTATATGCTTGGGATTAAGTCCCACTGAACTCAGGGGCTTACTTCTGGGTAAACATGCTTTGGTTTCGGCTGCAGGGGTTTACTCCTGAGTAAACATGCTTTGGTGCCGGGATACAAGCAAGCAATACAGGCAGCAGCGAGTGCCAGGTTAATTTACAGACTCGTGTCACTGAGCATAGATAGCAGACCTCTTGTTAAAACAGGATTTTAGCCAGGAAGGCGAGCTGCCCCCTTGGAGATGCTGCACCTGTAGAATTCTGCCTGCCAGGCAACTGAGTCCGAGTCTGTTATGCCCACACATTGGAGGCCGACCGACCTGTGCAGATGTTCTGCTGCTCCCCTGAACAGTCTGGCCTGAGCAGCGTCATACGAGGTCACCTGCTGCCTCCTCCTGTGACGTTACTAGAAGCTCCTGACGGTGCAGTTGCTGCTGCTGCTGCTGCTGCTGCTGCTGCTGCTGCTGCTGCTGTGCGAATTGGTTGCTCCCCACCCCACCCCGTGCTCCCTCCAGCTGGATTGTGACATCAGATTTGACTCTCACTCCATATAAAAAAGCGGACAGCCCTCAATGTCACTACAGGGAGCCAATGACCTTGGTGGACAGCGGGGATTCTTCAGTACTTAATTTCAAGACTGGGAAGAGCTGGACTCAAACCTTCCTGGACCCCTGACACATGGGCAGTGGTATGGTTGTGAATGGTGGTAAACTACATGCACTTTGCACATGCTCAGGGATTATTCTTACTACCCGACACATTTCTATGCTCAAATCAGGACCTGAGCGCTGGTTCAAGATAAGTCTTTAAGTAATTGTAAAACGTTTGTATTACGATGTACCTTGTAGTAATTAATTGATGCCCTGTAAGGAAGGACATCGGTTTCCATTTTACAGGTAGAGAACTGAGGCCAGGAGAGTGTCACTTGCCTAAAGTCACCTTGGGCATTTGCTTCAGCTTGGGAAAGGCAGGATATGCATTCATTAAATAAATTAAATAAAGCAAGCTGCAAGGAGATTTGAATACAAGGCCTTGGAATACAAAGCAATAGTATTTAATAAGAAAGGTGGAACACGTGAGGCCTGAATTTTAAGGCGCACACTGGGGGTCCCTCTCTCCCAAAATAGCCTCTCTGGAGAAGTGCCAGCTGTCAGCCTTGCTCGAAAGAACTGTCCATGGCCCACGACATCTCATGTACGACACCACCCCCCACCCCCCCGCTCTGTGCAAAGCAGACTTTGGCCACTCCTGTACGGCAATCCGATGCCTGTCTACCCAGAGGTAAGTTCCATTGTGTTCAATGGGGCTTACTCCCAGGAAAGTGTGTATAGGAGGACTGCAGCCTTATTTTCTTTTAAACCCGAGTCTGAGTTTTGTACCTATTCCTACAAGACTTCTGTCATTTACTCCAATAGGTTCTCCATGGAATTGGAGTAACTGAGTCGTCTCGCCATTTCTACTTTAAATTGTTTGCCGCGGTTTGCTTTCATTATTCTAGGTGAGTGAGTTTGTACTTTGTTTGGTTTTATTGTTTTGATGTGAATTTGTCAGCTGCTTTGGGTCCCCCTGGTTGGGGAGAAGAAAGGCAGCATGGAAATACTCTGATAAAAACCAGGATGGTGTAGTGGTTTGGGAGTCGGACTTAGACCTTGAGGATCCAGGTTCAAATCCCTGCTCAGCCACGAAGCTTCCTGGGTGACCTTGGGCCAGTCACTATCTCTCAGCCCCACCTACCTCACAGGGTTGTTGTGTGGACAAAAAGGAGGGGAGGAAATATGTACACCACTCTGAGCTCCTTGGAGGAAGGGCGGTATAAAAATGTGGAAAATAAAATAAATACAAAATAAAATACATCTTAATCCTGTACAAACAGTTCCCAGTCACCTGAAAAAGGGCGGCACCACCACAAACCTTCCTCCATAAAGAGCCAGATTTCAGAATATTCATCATGCTGACCAAAGGATTTGAACTGGTCTCCTGGTTCACACCCTCTGGTCTAGATTACACTGGCCTCCGGTGGTGTCGGTCTCTGCTTCCAGGCCCTACTTCTACTGAGTCGTTTACACCTTAGCGCAGCCCACCAAAAGGCAGCTCCTCCTCGACTCCCCTTCGGTATGGATGGCACAGGATGGTTGCTGCTCCCAGAGGAAGAGCTCTTTCCTCCGGGCAGGATGGAAGGAAGGACACACACTCACCCTCTGAAAAGACGCAACGAGATTCCAAACGTCCACTTGAAGCAAGTTGCCCAGGAAAGGCAGCGGAGTCGGGCCCGGGGGCAGCTTGTCCGGCTTCATGTGCCTCCTCCTCCAGGTTAGAAGGAGCAAGAAAGCAATGCAGGAGACCAAGAAGACGGCGGGGGGCACTCCGACCAGATCCATGATGGGGGGGGAAGCGAAGGTCACACCCGACAACGTGCTGCTGAAACGTCAGTGGTGCAAAGACAGGTGCTCCACTTCCTCCCTACACCAATAACTGTTATTAAAATTTAAGTTCACAAGAGAGTTTACACAGCAAAAGACAGAACTCAATGGATCCCTGTCCCAGAAGGGCTCACAATCTGACCAGCTACAGAAGAGACACCAGTTTACAGCCACTGTTGCAGGCAGCAGAGGCTCTGCTGGGTGAATAGGAGCAGCTGCCCGCCCCCTGCTAAATATCATAAGAGGAGCAGCACCTTGACCTTGTTGCCCAGTTTGCAGGGCTTCCAAAGCCAAGAACCGCCCCCCCCACCTTCATGTTTAAAGATTAATCAAGTCCACTAATGGGCCATGAAAGAGAGTTTGGCTGCCAAGAAGCAGAGTCTGTCTCAAAGGGGAGGGCTCAGCAGGAAACATGCTTGCTGGAGCGGAGGGCACCACAGTTTGTGAACCCCTTTGACTTGGTCAGGGCAGCGAGGACCCCAATTCTGCCATCCAAGAAGCTTCTCCCCCTTGATGATTACAGATTAACTCCATTCCATTAATGGGTCACCCAGCCAAAAGGACAGTGGGTGCCCCAATTGAATAAACAGATTTGGCTCTGGAGAAAGTCCACGTTGAGTCACTGGGTAGCGGGAAGAAGACAGTATGTAGCTCAGGATGTGTGCCAAGCAGGGAGGCCACAGCGGGTGGCGAGGAGGAGGAGATGCTCTTTCCAAAGGCAGGAAGGCTGAACCATCAGTGGCGCAAGAACCAGAGAGGGAGGAGGGCGAAAAACGCCAAGGCGCTCCTACACCGTCCTTCTTTTCAGTTGGACGCTCACCACACTCCTTGATCAAGTCATCCGTAATCGGTGTGAGTCCCCTCCCCCTGAAGGCTTCTGCGTTGTCCACAAGGGCTTCCGTCCTTGATGGCTTCATAGCCACGCAGCACCACAACTGGCCAGGAGCCCACGTAGACGTACATGCCAGGACCGTACTGGTCTTGGAGCTGCCTTTCCTGGCGGCCCTTGAAAAGTGAGGCGCAGTCAGGCTTGTAACTGAAAACGGAAGATGCGTGAGGTAAGGGGACTGGAAGAAAGGGCAAGGAGTGGGGAGAGATCTGTTTTCCATTGTTGCCACTACTACCCACTGGCCCTTAGTCATCTGCTGTCGAAGAGGCCAAGTGTCCTCCCTCCCTCCCTCCCTCTCTTGCACAGCCAGAGCAACTGGGCAGGTAGAGAATAGTGTCCTAGCAAGGGGAGGAAAGCCAGCTCCTTGCAGTTGCCCCTTCCAGCCAATGGCTGGCCAGGCGGGTCTTCTCAACGCAGTTTTCCTCCTGGGAGGGAGGGGATGCAATAGGCCTTGGTCCTCTGGCCCAATGCAGAGACTGGCGCTTCTCTCCTCGATGCGTAACACACTGTACCTGCCGGAATTCCCTCTGCTACACAACTATTCAGTGCCTGGGCTGTTTGTTCTCGAATTGATCCTCATAAGCCTGCAACCCTATGCACACTTACAGGATTCAAGACCCATTTAATGCAGTGGCAGTGGTGTAGCAATGGGGAGACCGGGGGGTGCTGTGCCCCCAGGTGCCACCCCAGAAGTGCCTGGGGGGGTGGGTGTTGACAAGTGCCGTGCACATTTTTTTAAAAAAAGTTTTAATAGTTGCTGCGGCTGCAGGCTCGGCAGCGAAAAAGTGAGGATGGGCTGGGGGGCAGCAAGCAGGAGGGGGCAAGGGGGCAACCTACATTTTTCGCCACCGCCGCCTGGGTCTCCAGCAAACAAACGCAGCTTTTGAGATCCAGGCAGCAGTGGTGAGAAAGGTGAGGGGGGCAACAAGCTGGGCTGGGGGGGGGCAAGCAGGCTGGGTCTCCAGCAAACAACAACAACTTTTGCCACTTGTTTTACTGGAGACTGGCAGCGGCGGCAGCAGCAGGGGTGAAAAGGCTGGCGGCAAAAAAAGTTTTTTATTTAAAAAAAACCATGGGGGTGTGACGTCACCCCCAGAAGTGATGACGCCCACGTCACTTCCGGGGGTAACATTTTGAATTCCGTCCCCAAGTACCACAGTGGCTAGCTATGCCACTGCCTACTGTAATTTGCCTACTGACAAGTCCTGTTGGGCTCTTGTTACAGGTGTATGTTCAGCTCTCTGCCTTTCTTCTTTTCCACCCCTCAGATTAAGGACATCTCCCTTTTTCATTTCTTAAAATTGTTTCATGCCAAACCTCTCTCCTTCTCATCTATAGTGCTGACTGACCAGCTGGTTTTCTGAGTCCCCCAAGCAACCCCCTCTCACCTGCTTAGGAACTGAGCCAGTCCACCCCATGGCCTACTATCACTCAAAAATGGGTCAGCACATTTTCAAAGCTCGATTCTTATATATAAAAGATTACTGGGAGGAAACATTCTTTCATATAAGATTTACAACATCCTCCTGCAATGCATTTAATTGTCTACTACTACAACGAAGAGTGCCACCTTTTTTAAACTAGAGCTGCACCTATGCCTTTAAAAGCAGCCCAGGACTCAGAAATAAAGCAGGTAAAATTTATTCTGTTATCTCCCAGCTGAATTTTACCTGCTGAATATCTTGTGTACCTGACAGCCATTAAAGGCCAAAAGCAGCACCCGTAACACAAGCAGCCACCCTACCTACACCTAACTGGTACAACAAACCGTGGTTGCTATTTTCCGTTCTTGGTAGGGGTGCCAGCTTTCCAACCAGCCTCTGTAATTGTGCTTTTAACAACCGCTTGTTATGCAAAAATGCCCAGGCAAAGCTGTTCACAGCATTGAGACAAATATTTTCACCTGACAATTGTTGCGGACCAAGCTGCAGTTTAAAAGGCATAGCAACTACAGCTGGTCAACTAGCTGGCAACCCTAGGGAATATTGTGAATGAAAGCACTTTTACAGACTAGGGGGAAAAATAAAGTTTAGAAAAGCACACCAAGTTACATGTGCATGAGGTCAGAGGAGTTATGTTGCGCATTAGTGATGTCATGAGCACTTCTTCCACAGGAAAGGAGCTGAAGTCCCTTCTGGAAAACTTGTTGAATGCAATCCAGTCAAGGCTTTATCTGCTACCAAACCTGTAGGCCTCTGTAATAAGGGTTAAAAAGCAGGTACTGCTCTACTCTGCCAGAATTGCGGATGGGAAAAAAAATCCTCCACCAGATCCTGGAACAATATGAAAAAGCATCTGGAGGCTTGCTCCAAGGGAAAAAGGACAAGTGGATCTGAAAGGCCATCTGGAGCTGACATGATTAGTTGAAGAGACAGTGATCTGGACTGGATGCCTCAGACTCTCTGGAATGGACTCACCTTCAAGGCTGCAGTGCAGTTTTTATTTTATTTTATTTATTTATAGAATTTATACCCCGCCTTTCTCCCACAAGGGCAACCAAGGCGGCTTACAATAAAAACATTAAAATACATATATACATTTAAAATCAAGAATTAAAACAATTAAAATAATTAAAACAAACAGCCCCAGAAAATTTGTGTCTTTCATACACCAAACACAAGGATTTGGGGCAGTGCAGAGGAAAAAGTAAACTGCAAATGGTCGGACAGCTCAATCCTACCCTCCACCATCTCTCTTTCCCTCCACTCTACTCCCCTCTCTTTTCTCTTCTGTCTTTGTCCCCTCTTTCCCCCTCTCTTTCCCCTTCCCTTGTCTCTCCTTTCCTCCACTCTGTTTCTCCTTTCCCGTTTCCTCTCTCCACCTCCATCTCTCCTTCTTCTTGCCGCCCTGTTTCTCCCTCCAGGCTCTCCGTATCAGCCCCACCGTGTCAGCTGTCAATCAGCTGGGCCCTTCCTAGCTTCCCCCACTTCACATTACTGGCTGATGATGTCATTGGCCAGCTCCGTCTCAGTGCATGACCAGTGGTGGCCGATTCCAGAGGCTCCCGTGGGTCTGGACCACACACCTTCCCCAAATGTATTTTTCCCCCATTCATAGGATGGATGGAGGAGACTCCAAAGGGTCCTTCAGTAATCAATGTTGATGTTCTTGCTTATTCAAAGTTGTATCTTCCGTACAGACTTTGAAAAAAGAGAGACTCTCTTGTCTGTTCGGCTCCTTTTCTCATCCCATTTCCTTATGAAGGCCCTCTATGACCCCAAACACACGTTGCCTTTTGAACTGTTCGTCGACTTTGAATACATCTGTTTCTGCTGCACCCACTTATGGAGTGTTCCTGCTGCACTACGCTCATTCTGGGAACGTCCCTCCTGCTGGACCGAGACGGGGCACAGCAAGCAAAGGAAAAACACAAGGACACATCTGGTAAGCAAAGGGCCTGCAGGAAACAGAGAGCTGGCTGAGAACGCCGAGCTCTGCCAGTGACACGCTGTCTTCCGGGTTCCCAGGAGCACGCTGTTGGCTGCCAGATGTGCAACAGCTGTCTTGGCTACTTCTGCCCCCACCTCCACGAAGCTCTGCTGTGTTCCCTTTGGTGGTCAAGCTGCACTCCCCCCTTCATATTTGTATCCTTTCCTTCAAGTCATTATTTTCCCAACTCTCTCTCTCTCTCTCTCTCTCTCTCTCTCTCTCTCTCTCTCTCTCTCTCTCTCTCTCTCTCCCTTCTTTCATTCTTTTCACTTTTGGCTTCATCTCATTCACTTTGTGGCAGCCAGTAGCATTTACAATATCAGGAGCAGGACACTCACAGATCTTGCAATCCGCTGCCATAGGCCCTGTTGCAGTGGAAGAAAAGCTGCACCGCCGTCATATGTGATGTGGAGCCTCTGGCGGAAATGGCCGCCAGCAACCATTGCCCAGATGCTCTGCCAGCCCAGGTAAGGTGGCAGAGGGGGTGGTCGGTCGTGGCAGTTTGGGGAAGGTTTGGGACGGAGAGGGAGGGCAGGGGCAGGAAGCAGTCTGGATGGGGGTGGATCTAAACAATTGACTGCGCTTTATTGGTATCCTGAAAAATGTCTGTTCTAATGGTAGGGCCAACCCTGCTTCAGTCTGCTGAGATTTTATCAGGAATACTCACATACCGTACTTTTAACCATATGGGCTAGAAACTTGATATTTTAAAAATTAAAATGTCAACTTCAGAAAGCTGAATTTTGTTTTCTGCTTTTTTGTGCTCAGGCAGCATGGTGGCATTCTTCCTGCTTCCCTTCGGCAGCTGTATCTGGAGACAGGACCTCTCAAGAGACCGGGGGGGGGGGGGGGAGCTCTTCTGCTAAACTCCTGATGGCCACCTTCTCCCATGTGAACATTCTTACCAGCTAAAATCTGCTTGGCAGGCCCTTCTCCAGGTGCTCTCACCTTGAGGTTAGGTGGATGGCTACTAGAGAGGGTGTGTGTCTCTTTTTTTTTTGGTTACATGGAGCCCAAACTATGAAACTCTCTCCCCAAATAAGTATGCCTTCATTACCATCCCAAAGACTTTAGTTATTTCTTGCACACCTACTCTTTAAAAAATATCAATTTCTAAGACCTTTTCTAAGATCAGGGCGGGGTGTTAAACTCATTTCATTCAGTGGGCTGAAGCTGAATAGCATTCATGGTGCTGCTGAGGGCCGGAAGTGATGTCATTAAGCAGGAAGTGACCTGAACTAAGCATTTTGTTCTCACCTAGGAACTCATTAGCTGCAAATAACAGAGGAGAAATTATGCAAATCATAACTACAAGTCATCAACTTGATGCCTCAAAAGAAAGTAAATGCTACTCTGTATGATGCAACAATCTCCAGTATGACTAGGGACTCTCTCTCTCTCTCTCTCTCTCTCTCTCTCGCGCGCGCGCGCGCGCGCGCGTGCGCACGCGTCGCATGTGTCTGAAGATGGTCCTTGACGTTTTGTAAATTCAGTCCCTTAACCTGGACTATTAAATGAAGCTGTGGCCACAATATTTGTTCTTATTTATTTTTTAAAAGCCATCTTTCGATCCTTGGGTTCCGAAGTGTTGCAAGACCTTGGAACAGCATTGGGGGCCTCTGAACCTTGGCCGTACAGATCTCTGCAGTTACATCATGAAGAGCTTCTGCAGGCCAGAGCGATAAAGAACTTCTAGCAGCCGTATTGGGCCTGTGGGTCTTATGTTTGACACCCCTGCTTTAGATGGCCTTTCTGTTTTTGTTTCTTTATGTCTTTACTGATGTCTTAGATCTATTTTGTCTTGAATTCTGCATTGTAAGCCACCTTATTATGGCTGGGATAAGGTGGGATATAAATCTGATTACTGTACTGAATAAATAACAATTCCAGGACAGCAGGGAAGGGTTGGGTGCGACTTCTGGCTATCCCTTATATATCCCTCTCTTCTTTGGCAGCTTAATTAGTTTGGAACTGTAATTTCTCAACCACCTAGAACTGGCCCCAATGAGGATTTTTTTTCTTTTCCCCTTATCCAGCACCACAAGCTCTGAGATTGTATCTTCTTTGTGCGGGGTAGATTTCCCCCAGGGTGCGCTGGGAAACGGACAGGCTGGCGGCTCTGTCAGGCTCTCTTGCGTATCCCTGTCGCCTGCGAACCCATGTTAGAAACAGATGAGATGGAGAGGGGAAAAGGGGGCCTGGTAATCTGATATTTATGATGGACTCCCACTGAACTGGGAAGCTGAGAGGCCAGAAGCTTTGGTTCAAAGCCAGCCAAGACTTTCCTGTGGTGGGGGTGGGATGGAAGTAGCGGGGTTCATCTGGAGAGAGAGAAGGGAGCTTCCATATGTCTGAACAATTAGGGGATCGTTGGGGGATTAGAAAAAGTCACGTTAATAAGCCCTGGCTGTTTGGCATCACAGGCTCAGCTGCAAAGGTGGCAGCCAGAGAGACGATATAGGCAAAGGTCACAATTAACACAGCTCAGTGCTGCAGCAGCCTCTCTCGACTACCATAGGTACTATTCCTGCTGGGGGAGGCACTGAAGAATAGCATGTTACTGGGGAAAATGCCATCCACATGTGCCTTCAAATCTGGCCGCCTAGATGCTAGAAGCAGGGTGGGAGTGTGAGAGAATGGCTAGGTGGTGAACACAAAACCCAGCAGAAAGAATGAATCTCCTTGAAATCTTGCAAAACTGATCTGTGCTGCTTGCAGGGAGTGCGATTAGCAGTCTGTGCCCCAGTTCTGAATAGCTTGCTTGCAGCCACTGAGAGTCAGCCCTGCCCCTGAGGGACATCTGCCAAGCTGCATGGAGGGGAGGGGAAAAGAAGCTGGGATTGCAAGGAGTGAGGAAGGGTCAGCAGAGAGGCATGCTGGGAAACAGGCCTAGTGACCTGATGCGACGTGTCAGTGTGTGAGCAGTTGGTGAGCTGGTGCAGGAATACCGGGAGAAAAGCAGTTCACACCTACTGTACGAGTAAAGATGTGTTTTAGACATTTGCCCTCTTTGCAGATATAACAAGGGCAGCCAGCCAGCCAGCCATCGGAGAGCGGACAAGAACCCACACGGGGCCCTCTATGAAGTGTACCCTTCTCAGTACACAGCTGCAGCATTTACGGCTGTGATGCTGCTGAGGGGTCGTCATCATCACAGACGGCAGAGGGGTATGTTGCCAGGTCTCTTCAGGAAGCCCAGAATCCAAGATGCAGAATCCACAGAGCCTGGAAGTGAAAGGTGGAGCCTAGTGGGGCCGAAGGTGGGCGAGCACAGCCTGGAAGCTGCCTATGGGGTGTGATGATGGACCTGGAGAGGCGGAGCTAACCACGGAGCTCTCAGGATAGGCAGAAAGGGGCTTGCTGCCCCCTCCGCCCTGCTTCTGGATCCAAATCCTGTGACTGACACCAGGTGGTCTGAGACCTCCAGCATTCCTAGATGGAGAGTTGAATCACCCTGCGCAGCCCTGAGTCTTCTGGGGTTGTCACCGTCTCTTGACTAGATGCAGGGCTGAGCGACTCTCTTCTGTGTGGCATGCTTGAATGGGTTCCAAGACAATATGCTTCTGTCTTGGAAGTCCCCCTCCTCCGGTCATTTTGGCTTATCCTCTACCTACCCTGTATGCCAGGTGGGTCTCTTCCAGCATGTAGTAGTGGGTGCTCACTCTCCTCCCAAGCAGACCTGCCCAGGTATTAAGATCTGTCTCCAAAGAAGGCCTTCTTTAGGCTCCCTGTCTGGCTGAGTGGTGACCACCTGTGATAAGGAGGCCTTTTTTGTTCTGTTGACCCCCCCTCTCCCTCCCCAGAGGCTTGCCTGGTGCTGACTTCTGACCCTTTCATTTGTCCCTGCCTTTTTAGTGTGCTTTAGTCTTGACTGATGGTTTTGTCTCATTTTTAAATGTCTCTTGCTGGGCGGCATTCTTGATTTATTGCTTTGGTCCTGATGATTGGCGCTTTCATGATTTTGTGTAGTAAATCACTGTGTGAGGTCTGCCTGAAAAATAGCATTAAAATATTTAAATAAACAAATGGTGAATCAAGGAAATGTCACAGATGAAAGTAAGAACCCGGTTATGTACCTGTAACTTCAGGCATCGTAATTCTGTATTAGACCTGAGTGCTCCTCCCTCCCGCCTTGAGTCGCTCTTCTTAACAGAAATGCCAACAGGTTTGTGGTGCTGCTGGGGTTGTCAGGAGAAGGGCCTGTGTTTGGCCTGCATGCCCCAGAGGGTGTGGGTGCTCTTTGGGGGGGGGCATGGGGGCTCTCTTACTAAGCAAACTTGCCATGTATGTGAGCTCCTGCTGAGCTGACCAGTGGGAGGTAGACACAGATCCAATTGGCAGAGATTAGACCAGATTAGCTGGGGGGGAAGGGAGTTTTCCCCAGTAGCAGATGGCCTTCGGGTAGAGTTGGGGTGAACTGAGCCAACTGGGCTTAAGTCCTGTCAGGCTGGCCTGCACTGTCGCCTTTTTTATTATTACAAGTCCCTGCCCCAAAGGGGTTACAATCTAAATTGTACTGTAGAGAAGGAGAGAGGCAACAGCAAGGGATTATACTGCTGTTATCCTTTCATTGCAAAGAGTGCCACTTGTTTTTGTCCTCGTATCATGTGTAAGGCCAAGGTGAAAACAGTGATAAGAGTGCATTCCATATTTTTCTGACACTCCTATAATGCTATATTGGTCCTCTTAAGGCTGCAATCGTAAACACACTTACCTGGGTAAGGTCCCCACTGAACACAACGGGACTTACTTCTGAGTAGACATCTATAGGCTTGGGCTGTTTGACCAGAAGTGACAGGGTGCAGTCGTGCCTGAGAGAGCTGACAGTGATCTGAGAGGCACATCCTTCACTTTGCTGACACACACACACATTGTTCTCCTCCGACTGTAGCCTCTGATCCAGATGGTTGTGTAGGCTTGTTTACCAAAGGCGAAAGAAAGTGGGAGGGGTGTATATGTTACAAGCATGGATCCCTCTTTCTGTCTTCCTTCAACTCCTTGGAAAAAAACAACCCGACAATGACCCTGATGTTGTCGGTGTCTCACTTCAGTATGAACACCCCTCTGCAACCTGTACCCCTAAAAATGTTGGGGGCAATAGAGATGTGGGGTAAATGCCAGCAAAGAATGAAGCCAAAACAGGTTTTAAAAACATGCCTTTTATTCTGTGAGACTTTCCTGAGAGCAAGTCCCATGCAACTTACTTCTAAGAACTTACTGCATACGATTGGGCTGTGCCAGTCACACCGCCACCTCCAGAGCCAAGCCTCTGAAAAGGATGGAAAATACCAAACATGTTTGCACTTTAACCAGGTATACATGCCTTAACATTGCAACAGCTGCTGACAAAATAACATTTGAGGAACAAAAGAACAATAGCGCTCTGAAGATCTCAGCAGGATGCTTTCCCCCTTGCATGAACTTTGCCCCCACACAGCCCCTATCTCAGTTTCAGGAAGGTTGCAAAATAATCCCTTGGGCTGCAACCCTAGACGACTGTCTCCTCCTCTAGCCCCAATTTTAAATCTCCAGCGCCCCTTCCTCTCTGGGTTAATTAGAACGATAAGAGAGATCCGCACAGGGGGTTGCTGTGCTCAGTAGACAAAAAGAGTGACCGGCCATGTCTGCCTGGCTGCCCCTCCCCATCTTTCTTTCCTTCCCCATGTGTTGTTGTTGTTCAGTCGTTAAGTCGTGTCCGACCCTTCGTGATCCCATGAACCATATCCCGCCAGGCCTTCCTGTCCTCCACTATCTTCCTGAGTTCGCTCATTTTCATGTTCGTTGCATCGGTGATGCTGTCTAACCATCTCATCCTTGGCCTTCCCCTTCTCCTTTTGCCTTCAGTCTTTCCCAGCATCAGAGTCTTCTCCAGAGAGTCCTCTCTTCGCATTAGGTGGCCAAAATATTTGAGTTTCAGCCTTAGTACCTGTCCTTCCAGGGAACAGTCAGGGTTGATTTCATTTAGGATTGACTGATTTGATCTCCTAGCAGTCCAAGGGACTCTCAGGAGTCTTCTCCAGCACCACAGTTCGAAAGCATCTATTCTTCGGCGCTCAGCCTTCCTTATGGTCCAGCTCTCCCCATGTGTAGGGACCTTATAATGATTTTGCGCAAAAGTCCAAATGTTGCGCTGCTCACTTTTGGACGTGAGGACTGGGAGGAACCATAAACTGAACACTGGGAGAAGATCTCAATTGCATTCACTTTTTCTTTGTCACCCACTCCTCCTCTCTCTTCGCTAGAACTCTTCCTTGGTCATTTTCTTCCTGGTACTCGTGTGTGTGTGTGTGTGTGTGTGTGTGTGTGTGTGTGTGTGTGTGTGTGAGAGAGAGAGAGAGAGAGAGAGAGAGAGAGAGAGAGAGAGAGAGAGAGATCCAGCCAGCCAGCCAGCCAGCCAGAGTTCAGGAGGAATCTTATTGTCGTCGTCCGATTTGTTGGGTCAACAACAAATCAAATCTGCACTGCAGAGCTTGCTTTTCGAAGCAAGCCATCCTTCTCTGAGGAGCGTCTCTCCCGTCCCGCCTCCTCCTCTATCAGGTTCTCCATTTAGGCTCCCGCGTTATTTGGAGACAGGCCTGGAATGGATGTGTGTCTAATTGTAACATTATTCCCTCCCCCCAATTTTCACAACTTTGTTTTTTTCTCCTCAGTTTGTATACAGCTCACTTCCCCGACACCTCCTCCTTCGAGAACACATCCCTGCTCTCCCCCCCTCTTGTTCCCCGCCTCCCCCAGTTTTATTTTCATTACATTATACAGTGTTTAATAGTTGGGTTTTTTTGGGGTTGATTTTTTTTGGGTCCCCTTTATTGGGTTGATAGTCAATGCTCTTCCCCTCCCATCCAATGAACATCAAGATTGGAATTCACAGTCTACACAGCCGTTTCATTGGTAGGTATACATTAAAAACAGTTAGCGAAACAGGTAGTACGGGTAGCGCAGCCATATCCATAGAAAACACAGTAATCCGACCGAAATTTAAAACAATGACGATTTTATCCGGGTTTAGCGATGTATTCCCGGACATTAAAAACAGTGACACCTGCAGGTTGTCCTCAGTATTGCAAACTTAAAAGACTTCCTTTTGGACTGAATGGTTTATTTTTCTCCTTTTCCATGCATAAATTATATAAATAAATTGTATATAACTTATTCTGGGAGACCAATTTTAACTATTTTGTGTCAGTTTTTGGTGGGTGCACAGCATCCATCAGTTCAAGATCCCGATAAATGTGCATGTTCCAGTCCATGCATGGTGCACTTATATCTATTCTGGAGCATCATTCTGTGACACCTCATAATAAGGCAACAAAGCTCCATCACATCCTCCTCCATCGCTTTCAGAAACTACGCTCTGTCTTGAGCTTCAGCCTAGGACGGATGTGACCATCCTGCTCTCTTCCCTATTGCTTGGAAAGAGGAACCTTCAAGCCCTCCCACACCGTCCCTCTCCTGATGTGAGTCTCAGGAGTTATTAGCGGTTTTTTGAAACATGAGACAGAATTACGTGTCTCCCTTGCCATTTTGGTGAAGAGGAAAGTGATACTCTGTGGGCAGAAATGGTGCGGTGATGTGGGGAGTCTGGCAATCAGAGAAAGGAAGATGCTTCCTCCATGGACAGGAGGGACTTTCCTTTCTGCTCAGCAGAAAGGGCCAAAACTTTGGCTTTATAGTGCAAGAGAGATAGAGAGAGAGAAACTGTCAAGCCTACAGTAGAAGCGGGGGTTGGTTGGTTCATCTGGAGAAGGGAGCCTGAAAGTGAGAAAATCCACTGCAGCAGAGGAAGTTTTCTTAGCTCTGCCCTTGGGGAAGTCGAGGAATGGCCTGGATCTTGAAGGCTGCAAGAGGCCATGTGGCAATTTTGATGTAATAAAAATTAAGGCATTACAACTTGAGCAGTCAACTGATGAAGGAATTTCTTGTGAATTCACCACCTGTCTTTTAGCTAAGGCTAAGAGTTCTCATAAAGCAGTGAGTTTGAAAGAGGGCCTGTTTTAGTCTCCCTGACATTGTTCCCCAGCTCACCTTGTTTTGCTACCAGCTGTTGCAAGATTCTGGCAGCTGCAGGGACTCCAATATTGTATTAGGGCCCAATCCTGTGCTCGGGAGGCCTCTGTGATGCAGCAGCGCCAACACATCCCATGGGCTGGCTGGGGATCAGGCAGCGGCAGAGTCGAAGACTTTTTTACTTGCCTACTTAGATCTGCACCAGCTCTTTTGCTGGCATAAGTCCAGTGGGTCCAAATGGGCATGTTGGGCCCAAGCTGGGGGTGAAGAATCTTGGCAGCCGCTGCTGCCACCAAGATCCTCCCTTCCTGCCCGCAAACCACCCTGGCCAGCCTGGTCCCCCCACCCCATTTTGCCCTGATCCTCCACTCGCCAACTTAACAGCATGGCAGACAATCTGGAGTCCGTTGGCACCCACATGCATCCTCCTGGCATTTGCGCGGGCACCAGCTCTTTGGAGCTGCTGCCACACCAGCGGCCCATGGGATGCAATGATGGTTCCTGAGGTCCGTCATCCTCACATAGGACTGGGCCATCAATCAGCTAAATTTTGATATATTTGAATGTTACCAAAGTCTCAATATAGATCCCCTTGTGAGATGTTGGAAGGAGTGACAGGCAAACTCCAACTCAGTTAGGAATCAGCTGGAAAATTATGAGCTTTCTTAGAGAGCAATTAGGGGAAAAGCATGTTTTTCATGTTTGTTCCTGGCTCACAATCTGAGCGTCCATGCATGGATGGTGTGGCATGCATGCAGTTTATCAGATTGCTCTGTGGGGATGGTAGTTTCCAGCACCATCCCAGGTGGAGGAGTGCTTTTTTTTTTTTTAAGAAATTTAGAAAACCACTCCCTCCAAAATAAACATGCCTGTGGGAACAAGTGAGGGTATTAGGTCTGGTTAGGGGACAACAGCCAGCCACACACAACTTTTGCAAGAAACAGCAAAAGAGAATCGACCCAAATCGAGAAGATACTCCACAAGCAAAAGGCTGCCTAGTCAGGTGGTCTGGGCGGGGTCTAGTTCACAGCCATCAATGCTGGTTTTGTTGAGACTGAGAGCAGGGGCCCGCTTTTGCACATGTCGCCAACAAAGCACCTGGCTTTGGGTGCCTGATCCGCTGACTGCGCATGTGCAGGGTCTCATTTTACATTCCGAGCTGGAAAAGAACGTCATACGCCCCAAGTGTTCCTGGTCACCAGCAACAGTCCCTGTTTTCTGGCATCTTGGTAAGTTGCTACCCCTTGTTGCCCCCATTTTATTTTATTTTATTTTATTGCCTTTGGGATGTCTGCATAACATTCTGTTCATGTGAGTGGTTAGCATTGTCATAGCCCCTCCTCAGGGAAGTTAAATAGATTTAGATCTAATGGGCTTAAGTTGCAGGAGGGGAGATTTTGGCTGAATATCAGAAAAATGTCTTAAAGGTAAGAGTGGTTTGAGAATGGAACCAATTACCAAGGGAAGCAATGGGTTCTCTCTTGCTGGATGTCTTCAAGTAGAAGCTTGACACGGACCTTTTGAAGATGTTCTCTAGACTCTAGATGCCTAGAGAGGATTTTTCTGCTTCAAGCAGGGGGTTGGACTAGATGGCCTTGAAGGCCCCATCCATGATTCTATGAAATAGGTGGGTGGATGTATTTTGACTCTAGCATGCAAATGTAGACACATGACCACGAAGGCAGTATATGGAGCACAATCTGCCCCTTTGTACCCTGCAGCAGTTGCTGACGTCTATTACAGTCACAAACTGGAACTGAAACAGCCTCCAAAAAGAAGCAAGAGAGCCCTTCACCTTCAGCCCCACTAATTAAGAGTGACACCTACAAATTAATCAAGCAGCCAGTCTGTTGATTAATCTACCAATTAAAGCTTGCAGCCCTAATTAAACAGTTATCTAGGTATCCTGCTGTAGCAGGAATGAGGCTTAAAGGTAATTCACTTCCTTGAAAAACAGGCATTTTCTCCCTGTTTGAATGCATGTTGTGTTTTTTCTACTCTTCTTTCACAGCCAGGCCAAATGAACGTTCAGGGGCTGTTTCCCAGGGTCAGTTTCCTTGCAAGGGGGAGAAACTTGCATGGGAAACTTGTCCTATGGTCTTTCCTAATGTGGGTAGACTGGCAAAGGAATTACAGAGGGTCGGCAGCTGCTGCTCCTCCACACAAATCTGGCTAGTCTGGAAGCAGAAGCAGCGCCGTTTTCACTCCCATCTAGTAAAGGCGAAACACACCAAGCGCGTCCCACGTGCGTCGCGTACGGCGCGACAAACACGGCAAAACCTGAGAATTGGCCAAGGGAGGCGTCAACGCGAACGTTCCACCCGGCGGCTCCCAACGGCCCTCGGTGTTCCAGCTGGAGGCAAGTCCCACTGCAAGAACGCTGGGGCAGCCGGCCGCAATGTGCGAGACGCACGCGGGATGCGCTCGGTGCGTTTTGGCCTTTAGGCTGGCCTGCTCTTCTCTCACTGCCATCCCTTCCTTACATGGCCAGCCCACCCATGAACAGGGTGGGGCAGCTGCTTCAGGCGGCAGGCTGGCGGTGGGGGCGGACTGAGGTGCCCCCCCACACCTGCCCCCCACTGCCCCTTCCTCTCTCTGTTGATGCCGCTGGGCCCTGCTGAGTAAGCACAGCCCACACAAGGAGCAGCAGCAGCAACAGCTTACTAGCAAGCAGCCTGGAGATGGCTGCGGCTGGCGCTGCTGGGCCAGCAGTCACAAGCCTGGCTAAGCCTGACCCTCTTTCTTGGCTAGACCCAGGCTGGCTGAGAGTAAGCAAGCTGCTGCCTCCGCTGGGCTGGGCTGGGCGCTCGCCCCTCTCTCTTAGCCAGGCCAAATCTGGCCAGGAGAGAAACATAAGACCATAAGACGAGCCCTGCTGGATCAGGCCAAAGGCCCATCTAGTCCAGCTTCCTGTATCTCACAGTGGCCCCACTAGATGCCTCAAGGGGCACACAAGACCACAAGATACCTGTATCCTGTCGCCACTCCCTTGCACCTGGCACAGAGAAAACCTACTCCTACAACCAGGAGGTTGCTGATCCCCATCATGGCTTGTAACCTGATAGATGGAGAGTGTCCAGGCCCAACTCCTGCTGCTGCTGCTGCTGCTGCTGCTTCCTCCTTCCTACACTCCCTGTGTCTCCAGGATGTGCATTGAGGAGAGGGAGGCACCTCTGTACTCTTTTTGCTGTTGAAATCAGGACCTCTCACTCTCCTTTTTCGACATGATCGTTGGCAAATTTGGGTTTAAACATACGAACCTGCCACTGCCGCATCAAGCTGGCCATTGGAGCAAATGCTGCACTCACTCTTTCCAGTCTTGTGTAGTATGGTTCCAGTTGGGAATGGTGTCACCTTTTGGGGACAAGAGACCTGCAATCCCCCTTATGCCCATGGTAGAGAGAGGTGTCCTGTGGATCTCATAGTTTTTGTCCTCCGTAAGGCACCCCGTCTTTGAAGCTCTGGGAAAACAGTGGGAAGGGTGGGCAAAGGGTTGCACTGGTCCAGGGCTTGGCCGCACCACAGAGTGCTTCCAGCAGAGAACCTGAGTCGGTCGTTGAGGTTCAACAGACAACCCATGGCGGGTCAGAGTGGGATGGCTCTTCCAGGCAACCCGTGTCAGAAAGGTGCCTTCGTTCTTTGGCTTTTGAAACTAGAAGCATGGCAGAGAACTGAACTAGATAGAGGGAGCCGATGGAGTTGATTTTTGCAGGCCCAAGAGGCATGCATGCAAGACATACCAGTCAACGCATGGTCTCTTGCATGTCACCACCAGTCACCACTGGTCTCCACAGCTCAGGGCACAAATGCACATTTCAAGAAACACGGGACTGCTGCTAAAAATGGCAGATCTGTGTTGAATTCTGACCTGAAACCTTTATGCTGTATAAACTCCTGCTTGGTTGCTGCTGGTGGCGGCGGCAGGGAAATGCAAGGCGGAACAGCATTGTGACCTGGGATACGTTGCACTATATGCCGCAGCAGGGGGGAAATGCAGCTCTCAACACAGAGCTGCATTTTCAATAGGAACCCCAGATTTCTTGCAACATGTAGTCGTCCCAACTTCTGGCAGGGCCCAGCAGGATCACAGGCAAGGAGTGTCGTCCAGGGCTGGCAAAGGGCTGATTCAAAGGTAGCAGCAGCCACTGGGCCAAACAGCCAGAGACAGGAAACATGGTACAGGACAGGCAGGTGGCCAGATTCCAGGGCTCCAGGAACCAAAACAGCAGCCTCAAACAGTGGTTAGTATACGAGAAGGGCAGAGGGCCCTCCACCATGGACTCCCCCCTCCCTGGGTCATCGAATTAGGTCAGGCTGACAAGCTTGCCACTATCCAGAAGAGAGGGACACTGTCTTCCTGCACAGTGGAGCAAGGTGTCTTAGGCCAGCCATTTCCTCCACCTGAAAGCTGTTCTGGTGCCTCAGAGGTAGCCCTACCAGTGTCCCGGAATCGAGGCTGGCTTCAGCCTAGAGCGGACCCAAGCCGCTCCCAAGCGTGCACCGCGGCTGCCCAATAGGCTTCCGGCTTCCAGAGCTTCCAGTCAAGGACGCGACAGAAGCCGGAACCCCATTGGGCACCCGCGGTGCACACTTGGGAGCGGCTTGGGTCCGCTCTAGGCCGCAGCCAGCCTAGATTCCGGGACGCTAGTAGGGCTACTCAGAGGGTACAGAGCACTTCACATCCTCAGAGGGCTCAAGGTATGATGGGTGATCTCAGCCCTGTGGTTCTGTGATCTCAACCATGATGTCACAGAGAAGGTCCATCCCAGAGCTAGTTGGTGTCAGCCAGCTCTGAAGCCTGCTTCTTTCCCAACAACTCCTTTTCGAGAGCCCCCCCCCCCGCACACAGAGGAACTGGGGACGGAACCCCAACCACAGTCACTTAGCAGTAGCACCACTTGACCAACCCTCACAACTTCTGGTAATAGGTGTTGCCTCCCTTATGGGGGCATGCACACATCCCATGAAGTTACATATATTGATATGGCTTTAAATCCAACCAGGAACAAGATGGTGGCTTCCCTTGCAGCTACTATCAAGACTGGGGAGACTTTGGGGCCCTAACTGAAAACTTGACTTAAGCCGTGACACTTATTGGGAAGGAAGCAGCACACATGATTGTCGTATGCCTAGAAAGAATTCAAGGCTACAACTGGGGAACATTCTACAATTGTGGTGGCTGTTGTAGAAGAAAGGGGGCACTTTCTGTGTCTCTAGTCCTCCTGAACCTAGATGTTTGGGTGCACTGATTCCATATATGTATCCACTGGTTACCTGGGGGCAAGGAAAGCAGTCAGAAGGAGATATGAAGCTGTGAGGATAAAGGGATCTCATGTTCCCCTGTGGGATCAGAAGCTCTCTGAAAAGAGAAGAAGAACTGGGACTTTGCAGGGCTGGGACGGACTTTCCCAGTGAGTCAGACAAAGCATCTGAACAGTAAACAAGAGGAACTCATAGGTTGGAAGGGCAAGCTGAGGCCGGTTCAGAAAGAAAGCCTAGTGCCAGGGGCCTGTGGTTCATGCCCACCTGGCAGAAGATTACCCTGACGATTTCCTAGCCATGCTACTGAGAGCCCAAAGGGTCCCTGGGGAGATGTTCCCTTCCTGTCCCCACTAATCAGCCTTACCTGGTTGGGGTAGATGGGGCAGAGCAGAGCTGCAAAGTAGAAGCTGCTGCTATTTGATAGTGAGGAACCTCTGCCTGAAGCTGCTCAGTCTTCTAGCGGATCCTACTATCAAGCGCCCAACCTTTGGGGAGGCCCATTGGATAGGTTCTTACCTATTCAATTTTGCAGGGGATGCCCAAAGAAGGGGATGTGCTTTGTTCAGTGAAGCGGGAGAGCTCTGTGCTCAGCTATACTCCCTACTGCCACTGCACCAGCCTCTTAAAGGAGACTTGCCCAATATACAGCTAGAGGCCCCCAGAGCAACTATGGCTCTCTCAGCCAAGTCTTCAGTGGAGTAATTGCTCACAAAGGAGGCTGACCTTGCCTATTATTACCTTTGCCTTGAGTGACTGCTGGCCTGTAAGGACCCTTGGAGGAAGTCCCTGTCCATTTTGGAGGATACCATCCTCCCGACATCAGCATATCAGGAACTCCTGATATGCTGCGAAGGGTAACCTCGAGGAGTTCGAACTCTGCTTGATGTCCACTTCTGGGCTAAGTTAACTACTAATGGAAGGCCGTTCACTCCCAGTCTGGCTCCATAAATAGCTCTTCAGCCTTTTCCCTTCCTTTAATCTGTTCCTTTGACGAAAGGTATAATTATTCTATTTTATCTGCATCGCTAAAGAGCTCTGACATGTGTTTCAAAATGAGAGCATACTTGATGATGAAGGACAGTTGCTTGTTCAAGAAGTGGCCTGTGGAATATCGTTGGGATGAGGTCAGCAGCACCACCACCATCAACGTCAACAACGGCGGCGGCAGCAGCAACACCATCCGCAGCAGTAGCGGTTTGCCTACAGATGCCAAGCATGGAAAGGCCTCCCAGGTTAACCTTATCCAAGCCATGAAGCAGTGCTCCAGCAAGCTGGCCAGATACACCCTGGCTCACTCGATTGGCCGCTGGCTTCTCTACCCAGGCTCTGTTTGCCTCTTGAACAAAGTCCCGCTACCTTTGCTGGTGAAGGGCCGGACTCACCTCATGCAGGATTTCCATGGGCAACGGGCCAAGCTGATAGCCCGCGACGGGAACAAAATAGATACCATGTTTGTGGACAGGAGGAAGAAGAAATCTCTGGCAAACCGAGGGATGCAGTTGGTGATATGCTGTGAAGGGAACAGCAGCTTCTACGAAATGGGCTGCCTTTTTACCCCACTAAAAGCCGGGTATTCTGTCCTGGGGTGGAACCACCCTGGTTTTGCCAGGAGTACCGGGAAACCCTATCCACAGAACGACATCAACGCCATGAATGTCGTCATGCAATACGCCATTTATCGCCTGGATTTCAGCCTGCCAGACATTGCTGTCTACGGCTATTCCTTAGGCAGCTACACAGCTACGTGGGCTGCAATGACTTATCCAGAGTTGGGGGGGTTGATTCTAGATGCCTCCTTTGACAGCTTGCTGCCTTTGGCTATGAAGGTGGTTACGAAAGGCTGTCGGAAGCTGGTGGTACAGACCGTCAGGGAGCACTTCAACCTCAACGTGGCCAAAATGCTGTGCAAATACCCAGGACCGGTGCTGCTGATCCGGAGGACCCTTGACGAAATCACTACCACCCAGTTCTGTGCAGAGAGCAACCTTCCCGCCATCAAGACCAATCGAGCCAATGAACTGCTCCTACAACTCTTGAGGTGCCGTTACCCTGACATCTTCCCTGGGGAGGAAGGAGTGGTACGCCACTTGCTCCAAGCAGACTGCCCTCAGATGGAGGCCCTGATCTACCGCTACTTCTATAAGGTGGAGGACGACTGGTGCCTGAGCGTGCTTCAGAGCTACAAAGCCAGCCTTGGAGCCAATGCTGACTTCCCGTGGAGAGTTGGGGAGAATCTCTCTCCTGCCAGAAAGAAGCACCTGGCTTTGTTTTTGACCAGGAAGCACATGAAGAATGTGGAAACCACACACGGAAGAACTTTACCACCCCAGGAATTTCAATTGCCCTGGAAGCTTTAACTGGGCTGGGAGCAGTGGTTGGATTCCAGAGAAGGAAAGAGGGAAATACAAGCTAGGATTCACCATTGTGTTTTGTGCATATATGTTGTGAGATTGTGAAAGTCGTTTCCGAGGGCAGCCCAAGAAGTCACAGTACCTGAGGGGCTGTGCAAGATGCTGTGTGTCGTCTTCGTCGTCCCCCATTACCTGGAGATGTACCAGCATCTGCTCCTTCCAGTCCCTGGATTGGAAAAGGAAAGGGGGGGGCGGACAAGTCATTGCAGCCCACCCAGCTGCCGCATGGCATGCCCCACCACCACCAGTGTGTCCCTAACAACATTGCGCCTGTGGATCTGATTGTGCTGCTCGGGGAAGCAAGCTTGGTGGGGTATAACTATAAATATGCACCTGGCCCAGGTCAGGGGGCTCCTCCCTTGTCATACTCCCAGTACTCCTTGGGTCTCAGGATCATCCCTCTCCACCCACCTGGAAAGGATCTTGCTACCCAGCTTGGAGAGCCTTCCTCTTGGCCTCAGTTTATCCAGCATCCCCTCCCCAGGACTGCCTCCTCCACTGACGGTAGAAACCAGCCCTCAGCCTTGCATCCTGCTGCTACGGCCTCATCACTGGTACTGACTGAACCCTTTATGGGACCTGTCTTATGGGCATTTGCAGCCCCGCCCTCTTGCCAGCCCAGAATCCGACGTCCTCCCTAATGTCCCTGTTGCCCCAGCAACCAGGAAGCCTACCTTGGGAGAGGCTACGCAGTGGCTTCACTAGGGGTGTGTGTGGGGTGCAGACCACACTGGGTGACACCATCGGGGGCGACATCACTAGTGGCCAAAATTGTGGAAACCTTTTGGAAAATGTGCATTTATGAATAATACCATCAGGTTATATATCATTGGAAAGGTAATTTAATGCAGAATGTGCTGAAACAAACCTTGTTGAATGATCTGTATTCTATCAAAAGATATGGTCAAATAACCGGAAAAACAAAACACACCTGCCTTAAGTAACAAAAAGTGGATTTCCTTAACTCAAAACTGACCAATGAGACTGATTGTTCTGAGAGTAAACGAGGTGTTATTAGGACACAGTATGGAACCAATAAGGTGTTAGTAGGAGTCAGCTCTCATTTCTATGTCTCAGAGCTAATACTATAACTCTTATTCAGTTGTGTGGGTGTCATCCAGTTGTTGTTGTTGTTGTTCAGTCGTTAAGTCGTGTCCGACGCTTCGTGATCCCATGAAGTGGGATTCGTCATCAAGTTGGCCACTGGCTTTTTGTTGGTTACAGATTTGTTGGGTGACCTGTAGTGTTATATACAGTATTAAAATAAAGTTAATGGAGGTGACACCATGAGTTACTGCACCAGGCGATACCAACTCGGGTGGTACTAGTGACACCACTGGGGTGACGCGGTAAGTTCTCACACGGGTGACACAAACCCTAGTGACCGCTCTGGGCATAAGTAGTCTCAGGAGCTGACTGTGGCCCACCTACTGCAGTGCTAGCAGTGTGGGGTTATTAGGGGCTGGTTTGGTAGCAGTGCACTACTCAATTATCTAGGTGACCCCGGCACATGGGGGGTGGGGGTGGCAGACTCCCAGGGGGCTTGGTGGGGAAAGGGTGGCAACACTGTTCCTGAACAAAATCTAACTAACTAACTAACTAACTAACTAACTAACTAACTAAGGATGGTGTAGTGGTTTGGGAGTCGGACTTAGACCTGGAAGATCCAGGTTCAAATCCCCGCTCAGCCACAAAGCTTCCTGGGTGACCTTGGGCCAGTCACTATCTCTCAGCCCCACCTACCTCACAGGGTTGTTGTGAGGACAAAAAGGAGGGGAGGAAATATGTACACCACTCTGAGCTCCTTGGAGGAAGGGTGGTATAAAAATGTGAAAAAATAAAAATAATAATAATAAATACATACATACATACATACTGTGCTAGTTTGGACATTGGTCTGATTCACTATACGGCCGTTTCTTATATTGTTATTCAGATATGCGTCTTGTAGAAGGGTAGTACTGTACGTAACATTGTCTACTCTGGCCACCAACAAGATCAGTGTTCAGGTGCAGTGACATCATTGTGGCAGGACTGTGATGTCATAGGACCAGATTGGTGAAAGGAAATGTGGTTGTCTGTCTACCCTGCTTCCATATGTACTTTTGAAATAAAAATAAATTACTGTATTTTACGCTCCATAGGACGCATCGGTCCATAGGACGCATGCATCCTATGGAGCATAAAATACAGACAAAAAAGTTTTTTCCTTACCTGGGCTTGGGGGCGCTTCGGGGAGGCCTGTGGGGGCTTCGGGGAGGCCTGCGCGAGCCTCTGCAGGCCTCCCCGATGTTCACCTCGGCCGAAAACATCGATTTTCGGCCATTTCCGGAGATGGCCGAAAATCGCTGTTTTTTTCCTGAAGTGAACATCGGGGAGGCCTGCAGAGGCTCGCGCAGGCCTGCGTGAGCCTCTTGCAGGCCTCCCCGATGTTTACTTCGGCCGAAAATTGCGATTTTCGGCCATTTCCGGAAATGGCCGAAAATCGATGTTTTCGGCCGAACTGAAGATTGGGGAGGCCTGTGGGGGCTCGCGCAGGCCTCCCCGAAGCCCCCACAGGCCTCCCCGAAGCGCCCCCAGGCCCAGGCTTCGCTCCATAGGACGCACGCTTTCCCCCCCCTATGTTTTTTTTGGGGGGAAAGTGCGTCTTATAGTGCGAAAAATACAGTATCCACATTTTCATCAGTCGTCCCCCCCTCTTTTTCTTATATTGTTATTACTTTCAAGCCCCACAGGGTTTGCTTATGGGGGTATTCAATGCAACCCTGTTCCGTGGTGTCGCAATTCTCAGTGGAGGGTCATTGGAAGCCATGTTTTCCTCATGGGGCTCGTTAAGGGACAGCGTTTCTGTTAGCCCCAAGCTTGGAGCAAAACAGGCTGCAGAGGAAAATATCCTCCAAGCAAGGCCTTTCAACTTGTTTTTGCAAGTGCCACCTTTTGCAGGCACCACTATTGCCACCAGAGTAGACCCCTTTGTCCAGGTGTAGGCAGCTGGACCCACAGTTGGGGGTCTGCAGCTCTGCAACCTGCCTCCCCAAACCACACACCCCACGTGACGCCACTGGCTGCCATACGCTCACCCTGCGTTTCCCTCTGAGAAACAGGTTTTGTAGGGTTCTTCCAGGTTCAGAAACTGCAGATGCTCTTTGACTGGAGGCAACAAGGGGGCAGAAGAAATGCCTCGATTTATATTTCTTTACTTAGCGGATTTATAAGCCGCCTTTCCTCTTAAAAGCTAAGATGCCTAAGCAGCTCACAATCAGTCAAATTCAAGGAAGTAAATAAAGTAAAATACAATCAATACATAAATACAATAAAAACCAGGGATACAAAAACAAGCAGCACATATAAAACAGAGAGAATAAAAACGAGGAAACAGCTTATGGGGGGGGGGGTCACTAAAGGGAGAAGGCTTGCTGCAAAACAGTCTTCAGCTCCTGGAAGGTCACCAGGGAGGAGGCTGAAGCCAGCCTGAAGGGGGTCCAGATGATCGGTTTCCAATTCCAGGAGCCTCTGGCGGTGAGATGCAGCCACCCACTTGCTCAGCTACGTTTCCCAGGAACGGGAGGTTAGAGACTGGCTGGAAATTATCTAGTCCAGTGGGGTCTAAGCAGAGCTAATTCAGGAGGGGATACACTGCTGCCAGCTGTAAAGCCAGCAGCAACACCCCCTCCCTCAAAGATGAATTCACCTCGTCCCACCCTGTCCATTTAGCCACGCTGGGCAGAATCAAGCAGATATGCAGAAATAGCCTCACATCCCAAAGGATCCTGCCCACACCCTCAGGCCGTACAAGATGAAAACAACATCAGAAGAGCCTTGTTGGATCAGGCCAAAGGCCCATCTAGTCCAGCTTCCTGGATCTCACAGTGGCCCCACCAGATACCTCAGGGAGCACAAGACAACAAGATACTTGTATCCTGTCGCCACTCCCTTGCACCTGGCACAGAGAAAACCTACTTCTTCCCTCTGTCTACTCTATCTATCCCAGTGGTGGCCAACCTTTCAACATGAACGCTGGCCCTTTAAATGGTTGCATAGGTGAGAGCATTTAAGCAGGTGCAGCTGCTTTAGCAGCACCATCACCCCTTCAGCTGCCAAAATTCTGTCTTCTACTCAACTCTTAAGAACACTGTAGCCCTAATGGTGGAAGGTTGGCCACCCCTGATCTATCCGATGCATAATTGTATACGTCGGGTAGCCCAATCCATTGTAACTTCAGGCTGGCAGAGCAATCGCTCTGCCAGCCTAAGGTGTTTCAAAAAGTGCCATAAAGCACTTTTGAGTTGCCTCGGGTAGAAGCAGCATCGGCGTGGAGGCCGGCACTGCTCACACCGCTGGTGTCCCAGACCTGTGACAGCCAATGCAGGTAAGTCCTGCACCAGCCGGTGCAGGGACGGCAAGGGAGGGGGGCATTGGCCGGCCAGGCCTGGGAGGGGGTAGGGATATCAGCGCTGAGTTGCGCCGATACCCCGAGCCCCGTCTCAGCCCAGGCTGGCCTTACATGGGCGTGCATCTGAGGAAGCCCATTGCAACCCACAGCGGTTACATGGGGGAAGGGGATGAAATGTTCCCTTCCCCCGAGGTGAGCCCGGGCCACGCCAGCATGGGCTGCAATCTGCGCAGGATGCAGCAGCCGGCCCTTTAGGCTAGCAGCGCAAACCAGCGCAGACTTGCGCTGTCAATCATGTCCCCCCTCAACCGCCTTTTTTCTAGACTGAAGAGCCCCAAATGCTGTAGCCTTTCCTCATAAGGGAGATGCCCCAGACCACTAATCATTTTGGTTACTCTCTTCTGCACCTTTTCCAGTTCCGCTATATCCTTTTTGAGATGCGGCGACCAGAACTGGACGCAATACTCCAGATGTGGCCTTACCATCGATTTGTACAACAGCATAATAATATTGGCCGTCTTATTATCAATCCCTTTTTTAATGATCCCAAGCATCAATTAGTGCATCTGGCATGATAATAATTGGCTCTTTTGTTCTCAATCCTCCCTGTTTTAACTTTTAATGATCCTGAGCATGGAATTGGCCTTCTTCACAGCTGCCGCACACTGGGTCGACACTTTCATCGACATGTCCACCAGCACCCCAAGATCTCTCTCCTGATCCGTCACAGACAGCTCAGAACCCATGAGCGTGTATGTGAAGTTTTGATTTCTTGTCCCAATGTGCATCACTTTACACTTATTTACATTGAAGCGCATCTGCCATTTTGCTGCCCATTCTCCCAGTTTGGAGAGATCCTTCTGGAGCTCTTCACAATCCCTGCTGGTCTTCACCACCCGGAAATGTTTAGTGTCATCCGCAAACATGGCCACCTCGCTGCTTATCCCCAACTCCAAGTCATTCATGAACAAGTTGAAATGCACTGGTCCCAAGACCGATCCTTGGGGCACACCGCTTTTCACCTCTCGCCATTGTGAAAATTGCCCATTGACTCCCACTCGCTGTTTCCTGGTCTTCAACCAGTTCCTAATCCATAGGAGGACCTGCCCCCTTATTCCCTGACTATCGAGTTTTTTAAAGAGCCTTTCATGAGGGACCGTGTCAAACGCCTTCTGAAAATCCAGATATATAATATCCAAAGGTTCTCCCACATCCACATGCCTGTTGACCTTTTCAAAGAATTCTAAAAGGTTTGTGAGGCAAGACTTCCCCTTGCAGAAGCCATGCTGACACTCCCTCAGCAGAGCTTGTTCTTCTATGTATTTTAAGATTTTATCCTTGACGAGGCTTTCCACCATCTTACCTGGATCAGATGTTAGACTGACCGGCTGTAGTTTCCCAGGTCCCCCCTCCTTCCTTTTTTAAAGATTGGCGTGACATTAGCTATCCTCCAATCCTCTGGCACAGTGGCCATTTTAAGGGACAAGTTGCATATTTTGGTCAATAGGTCAGCAACTTCATTCTTGAGTTCCTTCAAAACTCTTGGGTGGATGCTGTCCGGGCCCGGTGACTTATTTATTATTTATTTTTATTTTTCACATTTTTATACCACCCTTCCTCCAAGGAGCTCAGAGTGGTGTACATATTTCCTCCCCTCCTTTTTGTCCTCACAACAACCCTGTGAGGTAGGTGGGGCTGAGAGATAGTGACTGGCCCAAGGTCACCCAGGAAGCTTCGTGGCTGAGCGGGGATTTGAACCTGGATCTTCCAGGTCTAAGTCCAACTCCCAAACCACTACACCATCCTGGCTTTTATTGATCTTTCATGTGTCAATTAGGTCTAAAATGTCTTCTCTTTTAACCTCTATTATTTCACTTAATTCTTTAGTCAGGAGGGGCTGTTCAGGCAGTGGTATCTGCCCGAGGTCTTCTGCTGTGAAGACAGATGCAAAGGAGAATCCATAGCACTAGGGCCAATAGGTGCATAGGGGACAGCCTCACTGGAATTGTTAATGCGGCATACAAGTCATGACAGATACAAGCAATTTTCACTGCAAAGTGCCTAGTTGCATGTTGGTCTGCATATTGGTGCAGTTGGGGGGGGGGGCTGCACTAATGGCTGTCATAAGTTATTTTTATTGAAATAAGGATTCCTCTATATAAGTAAAGTATGATAAAGTATGGACTCAATGATAAAGAAGCATCAGCGGATTGGAGGATAAGGCCAGCGGGTGGCGCAGCGGGTTAAACCGCTTAACCATAAGCTGTCGATCAAAAGGTCGGCAGTTCGATTCCCACGACGGGGTGAGCGCTCGTTGCTTGGCCAGCTCCTGCCAACCTAGCAGTTCCAAAGCATGTCAATGCGAGTAGATAAATAGGTACCGCTTGCAGGAAGGTAAACAGCGCTCCGTGTTCCAGCTGCATGCTACGCGCTGCGGCAAGGAGATTCATGCCGGCCGCACGACCACGGAGGCGTCTTCGGACAACGCTGGCTCTTCGGCTTTGAAATGGAGATGAGCACCACACCCTAGAGTCGGACACGACTGGACTTAATTGTCAGGGGTCACCTTTACCTTTTTATGATAAAGTATGGACTCAGTGATAAAGAAGCATAACACTCATTGCAAAACAGCAGCAACACAACAACAGGAATACATTGCTGGGGTCCTAGCCAATGGACGGGGGGGGGGGGCAGAGGAGATGGTGGCTGCCATCAAAACTTCATGCTGACTGGTGGGCTGCCAGCCTGCCTCTGAGCCAAACCCTCTTGTGAAATGCTCACAAAGGAGACTGACCTCACATATTGTTACACTTCCCTGATCGCAAGGCAGGCATGATAGGGGTGCCACCTTGCAGAGCCCAGAGACAGATACCATGGCCCAAGGTGTGGACTCCCAGTAGTTCCAAAGTCAACATCATGCATCATCATCATCATCGCTGAAGAAGTCAACAGTAGTACATCAACAACAGGCCATTCCTTCCTTCTGCTCTGAAGCCATCCTAAGCATCTGCTGTGTGGGGCCTGCTTTCCTGGCCCCATCTCTTTTTATTTTCATTTATACATCTCATCAAAGACAGCTGTTGTCGCTCTCCATGTGCATCCTGTGCTTTCCAAAGGCTCTTGCCCATGTCTTTAAGACCTATCTTGTGGCCAGTTACAACTTTGAATTCAGTAACTGGCCCATTGAATTTCGGTGGGATGAGGCCGGCAGCAACAGCAATGTCTGTGCCTACAGTGGCAGCGTCAGAGGCCGTGGCCGCCATATTCTCGTCAAGGCGGCAGCGGCGGCAGGAACGTACTCGCTACCATCGACAGTCGCTGTGGAGCCCAAAGGAGACAGGGGCTCCCAATGGCATTTCTTCAGCAGCCTGAAACAAATGCCCAGCCAACTGGCCAGCTATGTCATGGCGCATTCTTTGGGTCGCTGGATGCTCTATCCTGGCTCCATGTTCCTTCTGAACCAGGCGCTGTTACCAATCCTGGCAAAGGGCCAGGCTCGCCTCCAGGGGGAGTATAAGGGGAAACGCGCCAAGCTGGTAGCTCGGGATGGAAATAAGATTGATACCATGTTTGTGGACAGGAGAAAGAAACGCGCAGGACAAGCGGAGCAACGAGGGAACCAGTTGGTGGTTTGTTGCGAAGGAAACGTGAGCTTCTATGAATGGGGGTGTCTTTTCACACCTCTGCGGACCGGATACTCTGTGCTCGGATGGAACCACCCTGGTTTCGCTGGGAGTACAGGCCACCCCTACCCACGGAACGATGCTAATGCAGTGGATGTCGTGATCCAGTATGCAACTCAACGCCTAGGATTTAGAATACAAGATATTATTATGTATGGATGGTCCTTGGGGGGCTACTCAGCCACCTGGGTTGCCATGTCCTACCCGTCGCTGGGCGCTTTGGTCCTGGACGCCACTTTTGACGACCTTCTGCCTTTGGCTCTGAACGTCATGCCTAAAAGCTGGAAGAAACTGGTGGTGAGGACGGTGAAGGAGCACTTCAACCTCAACGTGGGCGAACAGCTGTGCAAATATGACGGACCCGTGTTGCTAATCCGGAGGACCAAGGATGAGGTCATCACCACCTGCCCACTGGGTATGGAGGACCAAATAACTAACCTCAGATGCAACAGAGCCAATCAGCTGCTGGTACAGTTGCTAGAGCACCGCTACCCGGACATCATGTCTCACGAAAGTGTGGAAGCGGTCTATGACTGGCTGAAAGCTGCCAACTCCAAACAGGAGGTGACTGCCTATAAACGCTACAGAATCAACGACGAGTGGTGCATCAAAGAGCTGCAGGACTACAAATCCAGCCTTGGGTATAAAATACGCTTCCCTTGGAGGGTGGGGAAGTTCTTTGCCCCCAAAGAAAAGCAGAAGATGGCTGTCTTTCTGGCCAGAAAGCACATGAAGAATGTGGAGGCCTCACACTGGTCTCTCCTTAAGCCCAACGATTTCCAGATGCCCTGGAAGTTGTAGTTGAGCTAAACAGGTCGGGATCAGAGGAAGGAAAGAGACAGAGAAAGACACAGAAAGAAAGAATGAGTGAGAAAGAAAGAAAGAAAGAAAGAAAGAAAGAAAGAAAGAAAGAAAGAGAGGGACTTGGTATCTCTAGTAGTCATGTGCCCGTCTTGTGTTTTTCCAACAATTGTACATACTGCTGATTCTTCACATTTGTGGGGTAGGCAGTAGAGAAAAAAAAATCAGATTAATATTGCTACATAGTAATACACATGGCTGCTTACTGATGGTTTTCCTGTGCTATTAACACTGTTGGAGTGTGTGGGGGGGGGGAAGCACCTAAGCTTCATTTCACCTCATCGGCAACACTTGCCAGATAATCATGCTGAGAGATGGGATGGTCAGGTAGCCTCCAAATGCCTGTCAAGATCTATGAAAGTCTTGGGAGACCCGCAATTTGGAGGTTTAGCAATGATCACGGCCAAGTAGGCTGCTCACTGGAGCAAGGGAATCATATATATGAACACAGGAAGCTGCCTCCTACTGAGTCAGGCCACTGGTCTATCGGACTCAGTATCGCGCACACTGACTGGCAGGAGTTCTTCAGGCTGGGGACTTTTGCAGCCCTGTCTGGAGATGGCCGAGATTAAAGTCCATTGTTCCTGGGGCTTTCTGCATGCCAAGCGTGTTGTGACAGACCCCCTGCCCTCCATCCCCTTCCGGGGGCAGATCAACATCTGGGAGGTAGGACATGGCGATGCTCCCTGGTGGCCGACTGGCTAGTCAGGGTCCTGGAACTTGCTTTTCCTTTCCTTGTCCCGCTTGTGCTCCTCTGGCTTCTCCCCCTCCCCCTTCTCTCTTGCCTCCAGCCTTGTCCACCCCCCCCCCGATCTTCCTTGTAAACCCTTCCACTCCTCCAAGCGCCACTCTCCGAACCCCTACCCCTGGCCATCCCTGCTGGGCCTTCATCGCTTCTGAGGCACCCGGCAATGATGTCATCACCACTTGCACCACAAGTCGTCCCTGGGCAGCCTGAATAGCGGCGGCTGAGCCGGGTGGGCTTGCAGGGTGGGGCAGGTGCCACACACATGTGCTACTGAGTTGCAGTCCCACCTCAGGAGCAAAACTAACTGCAGCACAGATAATAGAGGGCTGTAGGGTTTTGGCATTGTATACAGAAAAAATAAAATAAAGGAAGCCTTGAGAGGGGCTGAGGTTAGCTTGCTCAAGACAGAGGAGCTGGTCTGATCCTGTACCTGTCAATTTTTGAAAACCCAGAGGAGGAAGGCTTGCGCCCCCATCATTCACTTTGAATCCATTGTCCATTCCCCACTTCCCCCAATTCTTTACCAATGCTGAAGGGAAATTCAAAAAAACGTATCAGGGAGATATTTTAAGATTTGTATGTAAGCAAACACGTTAAGGACAGAACTGCACGTTACATGCCTTTAACAAAATCCTGACATCAGCTTCAGTGCGGGCGGGAAAGGCAGCTTGAGGTGAAGTGACAGCTGGGGGCTTAACCTTTCACCCAACCTACTATTTTTTCCTGCACTTGTGGGGTTCAAGATACATGCTTCTGAGGGTAAACGTGTGTCTGGTATCCTGTGGGAGGGGGCTGCAATGTTGGGGGGGGGAGGAATTGCAGTGGAAAGCAGCAGGCGGGGGGGAGTAAATACTTTCTCCCCCCTCACTGCCACTTTTCTACTCCAGATTGCCCCCTTGTGAAACTACTTTGGCTTAGTAAAAATGGCCAACAGGTTTTGTTGTGTATGCATTGGCAAACAACATGCAAACAACATGCAATTCCACCCTCAGATGCTTTGTTTTGCTATGAACAGCGGCTCGAGGTAGCTTCATTATTCCGTTCCATTTCTAAATCCTAATCGAGACTTCTCTTGTTGGCTCAATAGCAAAGGACCAAAGGTTTCAAGAAGACCTTGACCAAGTCTACCTTAAAAATTTGGTTGAAGACAAATGTAATATACATTGACCATCTGCAGCAAGATGAAGACATACATAATATAAAATGTGAGCATGCAGCAACTTCTTCAGCTGTGGTATGACCCCAGTTTCCTTTTGGCACTGAACTTTGCATGACAGACATACATAACGGCAAATCAAATGCTAATTCAAACATCAGTTCACACCACTCCCCATTCTTCTGGTAGTCGCTTGCTGTTTAAAAAAAGATTGCTAAGCATCACATTACTGTACATATTTATTCATGTACATGTACATCCATCCTCTTTATTTAAAATGAAAATAGAAACATGTTCTCCAGGGTTTGGGAGAAATGTCCTGGTAATAACTCTAGCCAGTCAGTATTGTCCACATCAACGTTTTGGTGTAAAACATGTAGAATATGCTTTTTTTCCCCCAGAGCTCGGTTCTGAAGAGGAATACATGTCAAAATGCTTCCAAACTGGCTTAGCTACTGTACAGATGTTATGTCTTTCTTCACTCTAACTTGCAAAGGAGCAGAAGTCATGCAAAGTTTCCACAGCTTCCCTTTGGCAAGACTTATTTTGTATGGCTTGCAGGGTAATTTTCTTCCAAAGTGCTTTGACGTAACAAGCTCAGCTCTCAGAAAGGGAAATCTTAAAAGAACTTAAACTGATCAGGAAGGATCATGTTTCAAAAAACCGAAGATGGGATGGGTCTTAAAATTGGGCCCTGCCAGGCAGAATGGAAGAACTGGGAAGCTTGACGTCCAGGAAGACAGTAGAAAGGTCTCTAGGCCGACAGAAAAGTGCGGGACGGGAATTTCCCTTCTTGCCATGACTGGCGTATGGTGGCTGCTGGAGGTTTCTTGGAAACTGTATGGAAGGCCATCATGTGGACCAGTGATTGCCCCAGAGTGGCCACCAGCTGCCGAACAAACTACGTGTGACAATCAGCCACCATAGTTGCATGTGTGTGGAGCCTCTGGCCCACGGACCCAAAGGACTTGGGTGCCGTTAGTTGTGAACACATAGTCAGTGTGACATCAGTTGTGAAGAATGGACTCTCTGAGGCACACAGTGGGCAGCTTGGCCAGTGCTGAAGAAGCATTTTCAGCCAAATGCACGGAGTCACTTCACATGCCACAGTTGGGGCTACTTATCACACCCCAAAGGTGTTCTGTTCTTGCAATGCAGGAGCAGGTAGCCTTGCAAGGGAGAGGAGGGAGCTTGTGCCCAGCAAGGAGGAAAGACTAGTGCTGGGACCAGTACGCAACAAGGAGCTGGGTAGGGTAGGTGTTGCCGTCGCCAGGCACCGGGGGAGGGCTCCCACAGAAGGCCTTGCAGCTGCCACAGCCTTCCTGATACATCAGTGGAGGCCTTGACCCTGCCAGCACTTACGGTAAGTCAGGGCCTTGTCCTTGGGAGCCGAGCTTGGGGAAGGGAGGCCTTGTGCTGCTATCTATCACTATCAGGCAAGCCTTCTGTCCTCTAGTGGTGGCTTCTGCCTGGATTTCCTACCGCCTTTGCTCCAGGGGTCCAAGAGGCTACTGGGGGGAAGGCAGCCCTGTGACATCAGGGAAAGCTAAGCAAGGACAAGGGGTGTATATTGCTGAATTTGGCGGGCTCCATGGGTGGGCTTCACTCACACGGACTGTCCCAAAGTGCCCACTGGGGTGCTGACCTGGTTCCAGTTCATACTGGGGCCTGTGGAGGACTCCCTCTTCTGCAGTTGTCCTCTCCCACTACTCAAGCTCTGGAAGCTGGCAGATCTTGACAACAGATGCATCCAAATCTATAGTCTGCACATTTCCTCTGTGTGACTTCTTGTCCTGGGATTAGACAGAGAACATAAGAACAGTCACCTTGCTGGATCAGGCCCCCAAGGTCATCGAAGTCTGGTGTTGTCTTTTCAAAAGAAGCCAGCCAGGGCTTCACAAGCAGGGCATGAATGCGCCCCCTGTTGTTTATCCGCAGCATAAGAACATAAGAACATAAGAAGAGCCCTGCTGGATCAGGCCAAAGGCCCATCTAGTCCAGCTTCCTGCATCTCACAGTGGCCCTACCAGATGCCTCAGGGAGCACAAGACAACAAGATAACCTGTTTCCCTGACACAAGATAACCTGTTTCCCGTTGACACTCCCTTGCACCTGGCACAGAGAAAACCCACTTCTAAAACCAGGAGGTTGCTTATGGCTTGTAACCTGTGATGGTCTTTTCCTCCATGAATCTGTCCAAACCCCTTTTAAAGGCATCTAGGCCAGATGCCATCACCACATCCTGTGGCAAGGAGTTCCACAGATGAATTACACGCTGGGTAAAGAAATATTTTCTTTTGTCTGTTCTAACTCTCCCTCCACTCAATTTTAGTGCATGTCCCCTGGTTCTGGTGTTGTGCGAGAGGGAGAAGAATTTCCATCTGGATCTGGATCCAGAGAGACCCTGCCTTAGCTAATAGCGACCAACAGACTTATCCTCTCCTATGAACTTTCTGCAGATACTTCAAGGCTTTCCGATCACTGTCATGACCACCTCCTCCTTCTTTATGCTTGTTTTATAATGCTCAAAGTGAACTTGTGCTCGTCCGCTCATGGAGAGATATACACGCTGCCCCCCACTTGCCCATGGGGGGAGGGAAAGGGTGCACAAGTTCTACTTCAAACATTACAAACAAGCCTGGAGGAAACAAAGCTCAGTGGCTCGTACTTCTTGTCCCGCATGTGTTCCACAAGCCACAGCTGAAAATTAAGCTGTATTTTGCAGTTGAGGTGGTAAGTTTGCAAACGTGATGGCTAGATGGTGAAGTCTATGCGCGCTGCAGGATTGCCTGGTCTCTCTATTATGCCCACCAGCCATGTTCCTTCATGTGCCTCTATGCTCTCCTCTTGCTGCTGCCATGCTTCTCAGCAAACAGTACCAAGGATCTTCAATATTAGGTCCAGGATAAAGTAGGCATTTTTGCACCATTTTCAGGGACTGAATCTGTACATTCTCACAGTGCAATCCTGAAGATGGGGTCTGGCACCAGAAGCCGTCGAGAACGTGCCATAAAGCACATTCGCGATGACTCGGGTGTAAGGGAGGCCGGCGCAGTGCTGGCCTCCCTCACTCTGGTGCCGGATCCCCACGCGGAAGGTAGGAGCTCTGTCGTCAGCCACATGGGTGGTCCGGCCGGGTGAGGAAGGGGGCCCATTGTCCTACTTGGCCCGGGAGGGGTCAGGGGATGGTGTTGGCCATATCCCTGTCCCTGCCGGGCTGGCTACACAGTTACATGGCCTCCTTTACTTCCGCCAGCTATTTAGCTGGAGGAAATCCGAGGAGGCCGATAGGGCCAGCCCGGGTTTACACTTGGGGAAGACTCCGGCCCGACGTGCACCGAGCAGCCGGTGCACAGGATCTGGTGGATCAGGATTGCACTCTCAATCAGTTAATCTGTCTCTTTGCTTATTGTGTATATTCCCCCTAAACACCAGGGATGGGTAATAGAAACAAGAAAACAATGCTCCCGCCCAAGCAAACAGAATACAACGTCAAGTTACGGTATTTTTGAAATTTCCCTTCTCCAACTTCAACCCCAGCCCCAAAGACAGTCACCATCAACTGTTGGTTCTCACTGTCTCACAGCAGTAGGTGGTTCTCAGTGCACTTTCAAAAGATTCTCAGGCATGGACTTTGGGGGGGGGGGATTAGGATAAGCAGCAAAGTGGCCAAGTTTGCGGATGACACTAATTGTTTTGGGTGGTGAAATCCAGAAGGGACTGTGAAGAACTCCAGAAGGATCTCTCTAAATGGGGGAATGGGCAGCAAAATGGAAGATGGGCTTCAATATAAGGATGTATAAAGTGATGCACATTGGGGCAAGAAATCAAAATTGTACATATACGCTGAAGGGCTCTGAGAGCTGTCTGTGATGGATCAGGAGAGAGATCTTGGGGTGCTGGTGGATAGACAGCTCAATGAAAGTGTTGACCCAGTGTGCTGCAGCTGTGAAGAAGGCCAATTCCATGCTCAGGATCAATAAAAGTTAAAACAGGGAGGATTGAGAACAAAAGAGCCAATTATTATCATGCCAGATGCACTAATCGATGGCAAGGCCACATCTGGAGTATTGTGTCCAGTTCTGGTTGCCACAACTCAAAATAATAATGTGGAACCGGAAAAGATGTAGAAAAGAGCGACCAAAATGATTTGTGGGCTGGGGCATCTCCCTTATGAGGAAAGGCTACAGCATTTGGGGCTTTTCAGTCTAGAAAAAAAAGCACCTGAGGGGGACATGATTGAGACGTATAAAATTACGGAAGGGGTTGGATACAGTGGATAGAGAGGGAAATTCTTTTCCCTCTCACACAACACCAGAACCAGGGAACACCCACTAAAATTGACTGGCTGGAGAATTAAAACAGTTAGAAAGGAAATATTTCTTTAACCAGTGTGTAAAGCTGGGTTTTGAAGAGGCAGAGGAACTAGAGATCAAATTGCCAACATGCGCTGGATCATGGAGAAAGCACGAGAGTTCCAAAAAAACACCTACTTCTGCTTCATTGACTACGCAAAAGCCTTTGATTGTGTGGATCACAACAAACTGTGGCAAATTCTTAAAGAGATGGGGGTACCAGACCACCTTACCTGTCTCCTGAGAAACCTGTATGCGGGTCAAGAAGCAACAGTTCGGACCGGCCATGGAACAACCGACTGGTTCAACATTGGGAAGGGAGTAGGGCAAGGCTGTATATTGTCACCCCCATTTGGTCCCGTTGAGTCCTTAGAGGTACGGCCGAAAAGTAAATAGTTAAAAAAAATGGCTTGCCCCAATGTTTCTGGAATTTTTTTGTGGAAAGTAGACAGATGGACCTATGTTTTAAAACAATTGTCAGAGTTCTAGGGTCACCCCACTGACCCCCCCAGAGGAGCAAAGATCACTGTTTTTAGGGAAAATGATGCCCCGGAATTGGGGGGCTGCCCCCCCTCCTCACTGAAATTAAAAATGAAACTCTGGCTTTGTTTTCATGGCCAGGGCCCTGGCTTTTGAATCCACCTTGTTTGGAGCACCTCAGGTGCAGGGGAGCAGCTGTACACAGCTGTACACACGCGCAACATTAGGCGTACCTCAAAGGACTCAACGGGACTTTATGGGTAAGCGTTGCTCAAACAACTCACTGGCCTTTTACATGTAGAAAAAGAACCAAAGCTGCGTATTTCAAGAATTTAAAGTGCCATAAAAAACCCTTGAAGGTAGGGACTTGAAACTTGAGGTACACTTAGGTGAGACATCCCCCTAAACACCCCTAAAGCTGTGTGTTAAACACAACTATGTTTTTGAGCATTTTCATGCTGGACTCACAACAAAATCTGCGTATTTCAAGAATTTAAAGGGCCATAAAAAAATCCCTTGAAGGTAGGGACTTGAAACTTGAGGTACACTTAGGTGAGACATCCCCCTAAACACCCCTAAAGCCCTGGAGCTGTGTGTTAAACACAACTATGTTTTTGTCTGAAATCTTGTGTTTTCAGGTCCATGTTTTACATAGGAGTAAATGGACGAGTTGAGTTGACCTTAAGTCCCGTTGAGTCCCTAAAGCACCGCCTGTAGACCAGGTGCAAGGTACATCTGCAAAATTTACTGCAGGTGATTCTTTCTACATGGGGGTATCTTAAAGATGTCGATCAAACTGACATTTGGGAAGTCTGGGAAAGTCATACCGCAGGACCAAATGGGTTTTATATGCAGAGTACATTATGAGAAATGCAGGGCTGAGTGAATCGCAAGCCGGAATCAAGATTGCCGGGAGAAACATCAACAACCTCAGATATGCAGACAATACCACCCTAATGGCAGAAAGTGAAGAAGAACTAAAGAGCCTCTTGAGTGGTGAAAGAGGAGAGTGCAAAAGTTGGCTTGAAACTCAACATTAATAAAACTAAGATCATGGCATCTGGTCCCATCAATTCCTGGCAAATAGAAGGGGCAGAAATGGAAGCAGTAACAGATTTTACTTTTTTGGGTTCCAAGATCACTGCAGACAGAGACAGCAGCCATGAAATTAAAAGACGCTTACTCCTTGGAAGGAAAGCTATGGCAAATTTAGATAGCATAATAAAAAGCAGAGATATCACCATTCCAACAAAAGTTCGTATAGTCAGGGTGATGGTGTTCCCAGTAGCAATGTATGGTTGCGAGAGTTGGACCATAAGGAAGGCTGAGCGCCGAAGAATAGATGCTTTCGAACTGTGGTGCTGGAGAAGACTCCTGAGAGTCCCTTGGACTGCTAGGAGATCAAATCAGTCAATCCTAAAGGAAATCAAGCCTGACTGTTCCCTGGAAGGACAGGTACTGAGGCTGAAGCTCAAATATTTTGGCCACCTAATGCGAAGAGAGGACTCTCTGGAGAAGACTCTGATGCTGGGAAAGATTGAAGGCAAAAGGAGAAGGGGAAGGCAAAGGATGAGATGGTTAGACAGCATCACCGATGCAACGAACATGAAAATGAGGGAACTCAGAAAGATAGTGGAGGACAGGAAGGCCTGGCGGGATATGGTTCATGGGATCACAAAGGGTCGGACACGACTTAACGACTGAACAACAACAAATTAATCTGTGGAACTTCTGTGGAAGCTGAGAGTGCAAGACAGCCTTGCAGGACAACCATAATGCGTAGTACGATTTGGGGGTGTCTCTGAAAGCAGAAACAGTATGTCTGGATTTCCCCCCTCAAAATTCATTTAAAAGAGGCTCATTTAGGCTGCAGTCCCCTAAACACCTTTACCCTAACAAGCCTCGGTGAATGCAATGGGACTTACTGCTGTGTTAACATGTACATAGGATTGCATTATTTTCACAAGCTGAAGAAGGAAGACTTGAACTAGTAATGCCACCTAGTGTTCAAAGAGAGGTATAACAACAAGCAGAAGAAAGGCGAGGACAGGCAAAGGTTCCTTTATTAATTATTATTATTATTCTTAACAACCGGATTTTTCACGTTTCTCCCCAAATAGCATCCAACGTGGCTATTGTCTCATCTACACACAGACAGGACAATGTTTTTGTCTGCTTAGCTGGGAAGTCAACAGAAGTTAACTTTTTAAGTGGATTTTGTGCTCACGTTGAATAATTCTTGTGAACGTGCCTTAAAAAAATCTGAGGTGAGCTGAATACAGATAAGATTATTCATAATCAGGCTGCGAGTTTAACCAGTCAGAAGACAGTCTTAACATGTTGAAATCTACTGAAAAAGACAACGTACACTTCAGACACGTCAACAAGTGTCGTGCTAGATGCAACTTTACATGGGTGATATGAAATAGGTGTGGTGACACACATGAGATCCTTTTCTAGTGTATGTAGGAATGTATGAGCTCCCACATTATACAACTTTCTCCATCAGGAAGCAAAACATTTTAATCGACTGAAACCTCAAACAAAGTACCAGGAGCGAAACATCTTCAGCGAGATTATGGTCATGAAAACAACGAAAAAGTTAAAAATGTTTAAAACATGTATCATTAAAAGCAGCTTTATAACCTCAAACAAAGGTTGTTTTGGTTTGGTTTTAAGGATCCTGAAGACTGTAAGGAAAGTGTGAGATTTCAGTGTCCTAGTCGTGGTTGAGAAGCCAAGGCCCTCTTTGTTCCTTTTTCATCCAGTTCACCTCTGGGCTGCAATACTAGGCACACTTCTTTGGGGGGAGGCCGCCTACTGAAACCCAGTGGAACTTCCCAGCAGTGCTGGTGCCAAGTTGCCACCTTGGGCTCCCATGGCACCTCTGTCTGTCCCTTGACGGCATATGAGATACTGGAACTGCCATTGGCACTGATGGTTCAGAAGCCGTCCTGGTCAGGTGAGCCATGAGCACGTGACTTTGACTAAACCTGGTCAACCTTTGATTCCCCCCCCCCCCCATGCACAGGCTGTAGCGGTAAATGTGCACGTATTAAATGTAAACAATCACAGCCTCATGGAAGTGGTGACAGCTCCAAAACCATCAGCCACAAGTGGGTGCTGCAGCAGCTACTGCTAAAATAGCCCTCCCCTTCCTTCCTTCCTTCCTTCCCTCTTTGATCAGCATTATAGAGATAAGGAAAAAAATGACAAGAGTTACATACACTCTCACTTCCAGTTGAATGCCTCCATGTGTAGCAGCAGGAGCATAGTGAGGAATATAAGAATCGTTCTACCCTCAGTGTAATCCTGTCCTTGGTGTTATCCAGTTCAACATATGTGTAATTGGAAAGTTCCCTTACAGGACACAGGATCTTCCTAGACTGGGGTTCCCAACCTGTGGTTACTAGTACCACTGGTGGTACTTTGGCCAACTGCTGGTGGTACTCGGACCACTGGAATACCACTCTGATGTGGTGCTTTTGGTGGTTCATTTTTACTCCCAAGAAGCTCCTGCCTTTGGCTGAAAAGACACACTGAAAAGGGCCCTCCCACCCACCCAGAGCCTCCTACCTGCGTTTTCTGGCCTCTGAAAACCCAGAGGTAACTGGCGATGATGTCATCGCCAGTCACTTCCGGTGGTACTCAGAAGGAGTGGCGCCGGAGGTGGTACTTGGCCGGGAAGGGGTTGGGAACCCCTGTCCTAGTCCATTTAGAACTTTGAAGGTCATCATCAACACTTCGAAGGCACTCAGGTGGCGAATTCTGATGTGCTAAGATAGGAGTAATATAATCATGTATTAACATTCTTTTGTCACTTTCTGAGTGTGCAAAATGCTTCACATGTGTTACCTTGATGTAGTCCTTGTAACAACCCTCAGGTAAGAAAGTGCAGTATTATTATCCCCAAATTGCAGACGGATGGGGAAGACTGAGGCTGAGAGGGAGTGGCTTGCTGCCTAAGGCCACTGAGTGAGGTCATGGCAGGCAGAGGCAATGGTGGTTCTAGGTGCGCCCTAGTGGAAGACACGTTGGGGGCCCAAACGCTGCACAAGGGACACAAGCTGTGGACATAAGCTGAGTCCAGCCAACCCCTAAGGCAATTACCATAAATCCTGCTGTCCTCACTGCTACCTGGTAAGCCAGGGCCCAGGCTGGAGATGGTACGAGGCAACTGGGGGACGGACAGATAGTGGCAGCAGCTGTCTGGCCATCTTCTCGTCCTGCAGGACAATTGTACAATTCCTCCTCCACTGATGCCGTGTTGGGAGCTGGGGCAGCATCAGCATCTGGGAACCGTTCAATAGCCTCAGGCTGATCTGCTTAGCCTGACCTGGCTGGCTTTTGAACAGGTGGAGGAGGAGGAGGGGAGGCCGAGGAGGAGGCACCTCCTGCCTCGCTCAGTCAGCCTCATGGCTGGGCCGGGCCAGCCTGCAGATTCAGATAACAAGGGGAAGAACTATCTGCCTTTCTTTCGTTGCAGTGCTTTGAAGTCAGCATGCATGCAAAACATCACGGGGAAAACCGTAAACGGTGCGATCCTATGCCCGTTTACGGAGAAGTAAGTTCCACTGTATTGCGGAAGTAAGTTCCACGTTTCCACTCCCAGGCAAGGCAAGCGCGTATAGCGTGGCTGGCAGCTGCTTAACCCACAACAACAAACTGGGATGATGATGATGATGAGCAACTAACTTCCAGGATCGCAAAAAACGACAACCCGCGTCGGGGCGCCTCGGAGCAGCCCTTCCTTCCTGGCCTGCTGCAGCTGCCCCTCCATCGGGCGCATCATCAAGCGGTCGGCCAAGCACGCGAAGGTCGTCCAGTTCAAAGCGCTGCCCCGGCCGGGGGAAGAGGGGCCCGATGCATTCGACGCTCCCTCGCACTTCCGCCACTCATGTGCCCGCCTTGCCGAGCGGAGTCCAGAAAAGTCCACCTCGAGCCGGAAGTGAGAGTGTCGAGCAAAACGGGAGCCCTTTAGAGCTTTTATGAGGAGCGCGTCGGCGCCGCCGCTTGGTGACGCAGCCGGAAACAGGAAGTGAGTGTGTGGAAGGGGCGGGAGGAGGGAAGGGGGGTTGACGTCGCGCCGTCGAGCAAGGAGCTGCTGTTGCTGTTCTCCTCTGTAGCCGCGCAGCGGTCCCGGGGCCGAGCGAGATGGAGAGCGCCAGCCAGGGTAGGGGGCGAGCGGGGCGAGGCGAGGATGGCCGGGCCGGTGGCAGAGATGCCTCTCACCCCACGGCCTACTACCTCCCAGGGCTGCGCCACCTCGGGCTGCGCGAGGAGAAGCTCCCACGGCTGAGTAATGGGCCTCCCTGCGGTGCGGTGACGGCCCTGGCTGCGCACAGAAAGATGCGTGATGATGCGCAAAGGGGCTCTAGTCTTGCTGTCTCCGTGACGGGCTAGTTTTCTGCGTGCAGGGACGTTCCGCTGCGGGAGCCCACAATCCAGGCTGCCTGGAAGGAGAACTAGGCCCGATTGCAGCAGACTTCCTTAGCGGGCGCACACCACAGAAAGCGAGCGGGTTGGGGAGGCTTCTAGCTTTGCCCCATTCCTGATGTGCTAGCTTTCCATATGCAGGGATTTCATTTTTTTTAAATGGAGAAACATTCAGTCATGGGAGCGCCTACCTGCAGTCCAAGGTGGTACAGCCTAGGCATGTGGTGTAGCTTTGGAGAGAATTTGGCCTAAGGTTAAATTGAGTGAAGCAGAAATATTTGCTTTGAAGGGGTGGGGTTTGTGAAATGAAAATTGGGGAGGGGCTGTGTATTTTTTCACCCTGCTTCAAGAGGAAGAAAAGTTGCTTATAACAGTAAACTAACAACAAAACAGGAATGTACAGATAAAACATGCAGGAGGGCACGGTTGAGGGTAGCGGTTGGAAGCTTAGTGGACAGTAAGGTGCATAAGAGAGCGTTTGGGGCTCTTCAGCCTAGAAAAAAGGTGCCGACACAATTGAGACATATAAAATTATGCATGGGATGGATAGAGGGATGTTCTTTTCCCTCTCGCACAACACCAGAACCAGGGAACATCCACTAAAATTGACTGGTGGAACAGACAAAATAAAGTATTTCTTTACCTACTGTGTAACTGATTGTGGAACTCCATGCCACAGGATGTAATTGTGGCACCTGGCCTGGATGCCTTTAAAAGGGAACTGGACAGATATATGGATATATAGCATTGTGAGATGAGGAGGAAAAACTACCTTCTCTTGACCCCCATTCATAATGTTATAAGTGTCAGTCATGCCCCCCTTTGTCATCTTTTTTCCACGTCAAGAAGCTCCAAATGTAGGTTTTCCTTGTAAGGAAGATGCTTCAGACCTCTGGTCATTTTCTTGTTGCCCTCTTTTGCACCTTTTCAGCTTTACAGTATCCTTGATGTGTGGTGACCAGAACTAGACTCTGTATTCCAGACGTGGTCACACCATAGATTTGTACAGGGCATCATAATATTAGTAATCTTTTTCTAGATCTCTTTTCCTAAAGGCTCTAGCATGGATTTTGCCGCCTTCACAGCTGTTGCACACTGGGTCACTTTCATTGACCTACTCACCATGGCCCCAAGATTGTTCCCTATGATAAGTTATTCACTTTACAATGGGCTCCCAATTGGCCGCAGGACCTCCTGGGTTATAGATAAGCCAGTCGGAGATGGGAATGCAAGCGTTTGGTAGCATCTCAACCAGTAGCAGCATTTTTGACATCGTATGGAGGGAACGACACAGCCTTGTAATTTGTGTTTTATAATTACAACATTGTGTAAACTGATGATAACCATGCCCCCTAAAGAGTGCAGTAGGCATATTTTAGAGAGGGAAATAGCTTTGTTCTGTGGCAAAAACGTCAGCTTCCGAGGTCTTGGAACGAATTACCAAAAACCAGTGCGTTGTTGGGTTCATGTGACAATATTTTCACAGTACAGTGGTGTCTCTGGAACGGATTACCATAGTAAAGCGAGGGCACTGCTCTAAATTCTCTGCTTAATTTTCTGGAAGGTCTTGCAATACTTTGATACTAATTTACAAATATGGTGAAAATATCCGTATCAGTTGACTCCTCTGTTTCTCAAGCAGTGTCACTAATTTCTAGTATGCTTCTTACGATGTTTTCAGTCTCCCCTGCTGCTGAAACTGGTCTGCAACTCTCAAATGTGCCCTGCTACAGTGGTGGTTTGTTAACTAACTCTGTCTGTCTGTCTGTCTGTCTGTCTGTCTGTCTGTCTGTCTGTCTGCAGCTGCTTGTCCCAGGTGTAGGGTTCTGCAGATCACAGGGACAGACTTTGACAGTGAGAAAGTTGGAGACAGACTTTGGAGTTCTTTCTCTGGAAAGGCAGCTAGGGTCTACTTCCTTGGGGCTGTCATTGCAGTTACTGCCCCTAGCAACCTGATTGGGGAAAATTCTAGAAGCTGACCTGTCCCTTTACCGGAGGCCAACAATTCCTTTAATTGCCTTCTACTTCTAAAACAGTGTTCCACGGTGGGTTGTGGTTTTAAACAACCACAGACTTGTGGTTATTTCAAGCCGCAAAACATCCCAAGTCTTTTACAGCCCAAGGTTGTAAACATCCCCAAACAATGTAAGTGTGCAAACCTAAGCCCAAGGAGCCAGACTTATCTGTTTACCTCGCCCCTTTACGATCAGAGTAGTTCAACCAGAGGCTTTTTGCCACACCCCTCTGGAACAGTAGCCCAGAGGCTGCACTGCTACCAAATCCCTTGGCACATTGACGGTATCGATGGCATGAAGCAAACAATATCATAATGGGGTTAACTGAGACCTGGTTTTTAGCTTGTCTGGAAAATAGGGCTTGCACAAGCTGTTAATCAGGGTTGGCTGTGTGGCTGCCTGTTCTGGGTGTAAGTGGCAGACCTGGGTTGGATGTTGGGCACTGTGTGAAATGACCCTCAGTCACTGGCTCATCTTGTAAGGAGATTGATGGGTTCAGTAAATGGCTGTTCCCAAATGTGTTGGCTAGAGAGGCAGTGAGGATGTCTTGTCTCTTGGGAGAGCAGGTAGCTCATCACTGCTGCTTGAACAAGTGTCCTGGAGAAGACTTCGTTTAGTTTCTTTTCCTCTTTCTTACGCCCAGCATCTCCTATTGTAGAGAGCACTTACTAACTAGAGACTAACACGCTTTGTCTTTTAGCTGCTTATCATTTCCTCCCCCTCCCCGCCCCATTCTGCTTCTTGTCCATGACAGATATCAACCTTAACTCTCCCAACAAAGGTCTACTGTCGGATACGATGACGGACGTGCCTGTGGATAACGCTGCTGCTGCTGCCGCCGCTCCTCCTCCAAGGGCCTCTGCCTACAATGGACTCACTGAAGCGGAGGAAGAGGAGCTGAAGTCTGAGCTGGCCAAGGTAAAGCATCTCTTCCCCCCGCCCCCCCCCCCGGAGAAATATGGGGCAGGAAGCTGCCTTCTGCCGAGTTGGACTGCTGATCCTCTTAGTGTTGTCAACTCTGACTGGCAGCGATTCTCTCAGGTCTCGGGCCCGGACCTTTCCCAGCCCTGCCTGGAGATGCCAAGGATTGAACCCAAGACCTTCTGTGTGCAAAGTGGGTGTTTTGCCCTGAGCCCCAGAGTCCATCTTCCCGTTCATTATGTCCGTGCAGAGCACAAAGGCCTTGCTGTCCGCTCTGCACTGATGTAGCGAAAGGCAAACTGGATAATCTCTCTCCTCCCCTCCCCCCCCCCGTAACTCTCAAGAAGTCAGAGTTTCAAAGAGTGTTATGGTTGTAGATCACTTTCATAAGTGATAGGCATAACTTTGTTCCTCTTTTGCATGTAAATTGCCATGTGATTGTAGATAATATGAAATCTGAGGGCATTCTTAAATATCTGGTTTTCCAGAGAATGCAGTTGTTTGCATTTTTATCTTCTTTCTTCTCCAAGGAGCTTAGAGATGTCCTATATTTCCCCCCCCCCCCCCCCGGTTTTATCTGTGCAGCATCATTTTGAAGTAGGTTAGGCTGAGCAGGGAATTTGAATTTGGGACTCCCAGTAAGTGCTTGTTGGGACATCAGGAAATAGCCGACAGTCAACCTTTGTCCCCCTCTATTCTAGACTACTAGCGTATTAAGAAATAAGGATGGATTGAGTTAAATATTTGGTTATTCTTATACATATGGCTACAATATGAAGTTGCTCTTCTTTTGGAGGCTGGGACGTTGCTGTCATGTTGTAGAACCACTATCCTCTTGCTCCAGTCGCATGCAGACCTCTAATCCAATGACCTCTCTTGCAGGTGGAAGAGGAAATTGGGACTCTGCGCCAGGTCCTGGCTGCCAAAGAGAGACACTGCGGCGAGCTGAAGAGAAAACTGGGGCTGACCCCTTTGGATGGGCTGAAGCAAAACCTTTCCAAGAGTTGGCAGGATGTGCAGGGCTCCAACGCGTAGGTGTCTTCTAGAAAGCAGCCCCAACCTATGTAGTTCTGTCCTAGTGAGACTTGCTCTACGGAAAAGAAGTAGGGGGGAGGGGCAGGCATTGTCCATCTTGGAGAGCTCCCTTGTGAGGCTTCCCATGCCAGTTATGGGGGCAGGGGAATTGGGATAGCAGCCCCCCTGCCGGCCCCATGTTTGTGTGGGAGGATGCTTCGCTGGTTCACGGTCTGTACCATTATCCACTTGTGAGTGAGAAAAATATTCCTGGTCTACATTTTGCTGCTCACTGAGAAGATACCCCTCAAAATCCGCTGTGCAGTGCAGTGCACTCCTCGGTCCGGTCCCGCTTCCAAACTGCCCACTTTCCTGCCCAAAGGCATCTGAGGCAGCCAACAAATTCTACACTTTGTAAAATGAGGAGACCTAAGAAAAGGTTGACTTGTTAAGAGCTGGATTTCAGGGCCCTTCCACTTTCTCCTGCAGGAATATGGCTGAGAGCCATCTCTAAGCCTCGGCTGCTCTCGTTCTGGATCTGTTGGATGTTGAGTTTTCTGCTCCTCACTTGAACCCTTTCCCACTGCCTGAAAGTGTGATTGACCCCCAGATTTTTGTTTCTAGTTATGTGAAAACTTCTGAGAAACTTGGAGAGTGGAATGAGAAACTGACACAGTCTGACTTGTGAGTTCCTCTCCTGGCAGCGCCTCCTCACTGTTCCTTCTGTCCCCCCCCCCCCCCCCGGACTCCTTCGTTTCAGGCGCAGAGGAAGGTAGCTGAGTGCTTGGGATGCAGAGCAGCCACATGCAGGGCTCTTGCTTACGAATTTCAAACCTTCTTTTTCACCTGTATAAACATTTCTCACCACTTGCAATTAAACACATTCTGCTGGCTTCTCTGACATTTCTCTGTGCAGGAGAAGGAAAATTCCAGTCAGTTACCACACTGAAGTGCAAGAGGAGTGAACTTGAGAATGTCTCTTTGTAATGTTTTTATTCCCTCCCCCCCTTCTGCTGAGAAGCTCAAGGCGGTGTGCCTGGCTCTCCCCTTCCTCATTCCATCCTTGCAACAACTCTGTGATAGGTTAGTCTTAGAGAGTGACTGGCTGAAGATCCCCTAAGGAGCTAGGTAGTTAGTGCGGGGTTGAAGCGGGATCTTCCCAATCCTAGCCTACAGATGGGCCAGACAGCTGGATTTATCTGACACCATCGGTGTACTGTGTCCTCCACAGCCACGTTGTGTATTTAAACGTTGGCTGCTGCTTCTCTGTTGTAAAGTGGCATTGAAGGAGGTGGCGTGTGACAGACCAGACAACTCAATCCTTCCCTTAACCGAGGCGCCCAGCATGTGTGTTCAGGGGAAGTGGTGGGCGAGGGTTGAGTACCCTTGCCCCACCAGTTCTTTACTACAAATACTCTTCTCCTGACTTTGCTTTGCGAGGAGAAGTTTGATCATGCAAGATGACCACAGACTGTGTCGTTCCAGCCTCAGGAACATGGGTGGCACCAGGTAGATGTCCCAGGTATAAGGAGCTAAACTTTTCCCAACTGGAATTCCCAGCGTAGGTTTGCAGAGGAAAAGCAGCAGGAGACTTCCAAGCCAACAGATGTGCCACGCAGTCCTACGTCTGGGTACTCGGAATCCTGCTTAGTACTGCATACGTGCGCCTGAGTTTTCAGCCTTCTGAGCGATTCTCGTTTGAAGGCGAGAGTGGGTAGTTGCAGGACCCAGGTGGATCACAGGTTCCTTGCTGCGTTGAGATCTGATCAGAGCGACCTTGGCTGCTTGCCTCTGTATAGGTAGAGGGAGATGCGTTTGCGTGCCTGTATGTGCAAGTGTACATACATGTGTAAGGGAAGCCTGCCTGTGTAGGTGCATGAAAGCATAATGTGGTCACTATAAAACCGACAAAATGATGCTTAAATATAAATATATATATGCCTTGCCCAGATTCTAAGGATTAGTTGTATCTTTCTCCAGAACTCCCTAAAGTGGTAAGGAAGATTGTGGTGTTGGACTGCAAAATTGGCTGGCAATTTCATCATCCATGTAGAGCCTGTTGCCCCAAGTACAAGAGATAATTCAAAGGCCAAGTAATACTGGGTTGGTTTAGGATGCTGTGGCCTGTGTAGCTGCAACACTCTCGTTAGATGAACATTTTCATTCTTTGTTTTCCCAGATAATGTGATGCAGTGTAGGACACAGGCAAAAATTACTTAAGTCTTCCACTATTCTTACTAGGAATTCCACACTGGGTGCATCCAAATACACTGGCCTGGTTCAGATGTAATGATGACAAACTGGTTTGTTGTGATGACAACGAGCCTTGGGTTCGGGCACCCTCCCCTTCTCCTGCTCATGAGAGAGTGTGAAGTTTTCTGTGTTTGAACGAACCAGAATTGTTTACCTCTGAACTTGAAACTGTGATTGGTTAAAGCAAATCACAATCAACCATGGTTAAATAGTTCCCTTAGTGTGGATGAAACAAGAAACTGTGATTAGTTTACAAATGGAAGCTTTTTATCTTCCTCCTCGGCGTGCATAACAAACCATGGTGTGACCGTCTGTCTGCACCAGGCCGCTTCTGGTCAATTGTATCTTTTTGGAACGGAAACTTTCATGGCCAGCTACAATTTTTAAAGAAATAGGAAGTACGGGTAAAAGAGCCATGTAAAAACAGTCCAGCTAGAATAAAAACGAAGATTGATCCTGCTAGCGCTCTTCGAATTTCTCCGACAATGCAAGCAGGCAAGAGTTCATTAAAATCCACAGCAAAAACCATTTAAAAACCATTAAAATCTTAAAATTGAATTGTATCTATTCATTCCCATGTTCAAGCTCAGAAATACCCTTTATGTGGGCTTTCAGAAGAAGTAGACTTGCCCAACACTGGCTGATGATTGTATTGTCACTATCCTACCTTTTACGACCTTTTGAACTTGATCATGTTTCTTAAGAATAAGGTGTCCAGTGAATACTAAAGAGAATAAAGAGATGTGCTGCATTTTTCAAAACAGTATCCAAAGGCAGGTAGTTTTTCTGTAGCACAGTTTTGGTTTTGTATTTTAATACCTTTGGTATAATTGTGTGAGTCACCTTAAGCACCTCCCTATTGCGATGAAAAAGGCAAGATACAAATATTTTCAATAGATAGCGGGGGGAGGAAGACTGATGACTGAAACAGCATTGGGATCGCTGGCAAGTATTTCTGTTAGCAAAGCAAAGGTGGGGGGGGGAGGGAAAGCCAGGCTCATACTAAGGGGGAGAAAACCCCTAGCAACTGCTTGTTTATACATACAGAGCAATTGGTTCTGTATCTTCTGACTATGGAGAATATGAACTGCTCAGGCTTGGGGTAATGTGTTTGGTGTGTGCATTTCCTGTTTCTCTCCCCCCCCCCCTGCCCCCCAAGTCTTGGAGGAAAGTTGGATGTACTTGGGAAGTAGAGGGAACTTCTTATCTGAAGATGTCCTGACTTTCTACAAAGAGGATGTGTCTTTCCAGTTTCAGTCTGTAAATTGGAAGGAATCTGGACTTGAATGTAATGCTGAGAAAAATAATAGAAAAGCACAAGGAAGTAGTAATGGATTAGTAGAACTGTTTGTTTTAGCCTTGTAGCCTTTGTCATGTGGAGTGCTGTGGAAGGAAAGGTCTTGGCTCCTTCTCTAACCTCCATTGTATTTATAGATATCTTTCAGCCAGCAGCACACTGGAGGACTGGAATGAGAAATTAACCCAATCAGAAGCGTGAGTGTCTTCTTAACCTTTAGCATCAAGCACCACTCCTTGTGTCATAGCATACACTGCAACTAATCATTCCTTTCCTGCACTAACTCTTCCTGCTTGGTCTTATTCTACAAATGCTGCTGCTTTGCCAAATGATTAGGAATTGTGGGAGGAGGAGGAGGAGGAGGAGGAGGACTCGAGCTGCAAGATGTGGCACCTTTCTCCAGGTCACGATCTACTTAGTGATGTCTCTGCTGTCCACTGATGTTTGTCTAGTTATTTGGAAATAAGCAGCTTCAGCTGTTCTTGGATCTTGCTTCAGTAGACCTCAATTGGGTTAACGCAAGTTAAATGTCAGCTTAATGTCAGGGCTGTGTGTGCGTGCGCTGCGGTTCTGTGGGCATACAGGAAGAGCACTGCATGAGTTTGCAAGTGCAACACTAAGCTTCCTGAGAATCCCTGCTTGCTTCCAGTTTTTCTAAAGCATGTTTCTAGCCCTTATGATACATTGCGCAGATACATTTGAAAGTGTGTGAGCAGCCCAAGACTAATGCCTAGTTGCTCAGGTAGGCCAACTCCCTCTCCTCGCCCTGTTTTTCTCCAACTGACACCTCAATGTTGCATCCATGCTCCCAGGACCACAGCGCGTGCTCAGTCTGCATCAGGTTCTCTTGTGTACCCTATGTATTTTGGAGTTTGGTTGATGGCAACACATGAGAGTACCTTTTGGAGTAGTGGTCCCCATACAGTAGTAGAATTCCCTGTCTTCTAGTGTGTGTTTCCCTGTGTACCAGTGTTTCATCAGAGATTGAAAATCTGGCTCTTCTCACAGGTGTGTTCTGGGGTTTTATAATTTGTTATGCTTTATGGGCAGTGCTTCTCAAACTGTGGGTCACAGCCCGATGCTGAGGTAGGTCACCAGCTTCAGTGACCAGCTTCATTAACGACTGGTCCTTGCCTCTGGCTCCAAATTGGAGCCAGATGGATGCAACCGGAATCCACCTCTGGGTTGTAACTCACCTCTGGAAGTCACGCCCTGGGAGGCTTCCGTGGGCCTAGGAACAGCTCCGGAAGTGACTTCCAGGTCACTTCTGGTTTCGCCGACGCAACTTCTGGTCATGTCTGGGAGCTGTTTGGAGGCCTCTGGAGGCCATCGCGGGCCCACTGTGACACAGGAATGACTTCCAGAGGTGAGTTGTGACCCACCACCAGAGGGTGAGGTGGGTTACGGCTCAGCTTAAGTTTGAGAACAGCTGCTCTATGGTGTTGCTTATGCCCTTAAATGAGTTTTAATTATTGCTGTTTTTATCATATTCTACTGTAAGCTGGTCTTGAGTCATTAAGCAGTAGAGTAGAACTTGTGTTAAGATAGGGGAGAGAGAGCCCCTTTCTCATAATTAACTGCAGAGACTTGACTTTTCAGTCTATCAGGAGCATCTTCTGCACCAGCCTCACTGAATCACATGAGTTGAGGGAAGGTTTGGGGAGAGAAAGGCATACTTCTCTCCTACCTTTAAATACAGTTGCAGGGGGAGCAAAGGCCTACTGCCACAGACCCTGAAGGAAGCAAATAGCCACCATGACTGCTTGGCATTGGTAGGCTTGTCGTCCATGAATTTGTCCAGTTTTTCTGTTAAAAGCCATCTGAGCTAGTGGCCACCATCATGACTTCTTCAGACCTAACGATGTGCCATGTGAAGAGTGCTTTTTTCTGTTCCTCCTAAATCTCCTGCTAATCCATTTCATTGGATGACCCCTGGCAGAGAGAGAGAGAGAGAGTCTGTCTGTCTGGCAAGTTTCCTGCTTTTGATACATTTAAAGAAGGTTTTATTGTTAGCCTTAATGTGTTTAGTGGTGTGCACCTCATACCCTTTTTTCGCATCCTTTATTGTCAGTTCACTCTTCTTCCCCCCCGAGTTTGTGTTCCTTTTTGTTCTCATATAGGCAAGACGTTGGTTTTCTGAAGGGAGCCTTTTTGCCCTTGATAACGTTGACTCCACCAGTGAGCCATCCTGGTGCCCTCCTGGACGTGGTGGTGCCTTTCCTCCTTTTGTGACACGTTCTAGTTGAGTTTCTGTTCTTGTGGTTTTAAAGAACCTCCGTGCACTCTAGAGAAGTTTGGCCTTCTGGACGTTCCCTTTCAGCTTCCTTTATTAGCTAGGCTCATGATTGAAGTCCCCTCTTTTGAAATCGACCTGTGTCTTTGTTAATTTGGAACTTTCCCAAAGTTTCTTTGGAAACTTTCCAATTGCGTATATGTTGAACTGGATAGCGCTGTTGTCACTGTTCCCTTGGTGCAAGGACACTTGCATGTTCCTTGTCCCACTTCAGAGTGTGATGGAGAAAGATGGCTTCAGATAGAACTTTAGGCTCATCAAAAGGATTTCCTGTTTTCCTCACAAAAAGTGAGCCTTAACTCTTTTGTGCTCATGTTGTCTTGGTGAGTACTGACCTTTCAGCCCCTGTACTCCTGAGAGTTACTACGACAAAGTGTCTTTGGTTTTTTAATCTGAGCATATCATGTGAGCGTCGCTTGGTAAAGCAGGAAGTTTTGCAAACTTCACTCAATTGCTTGAGAACTATTGCAGGAAGTCAACTTCAGTAGAATTGTCGGCCTCAGCAGAAAGTTTCCAGTGCTGTTTTTAACGCCTCTAGTCATGCCACACTAGTCTGTCCAGATTTGCGGTAAAGAACCACGCCTCACTTTTTTTGCATTCAGTGATCCATGGCCAGAGGAACTGGAGGTGTATTTTATGTACCGTATTGTCCCGAGTATAAGACGCACCTGATTATAAGACGCACCCTTAAAGTTTGGTGCTATTAAAATGTTTTAATTAAATCACTGGCATTATTGCAACAGCCTGATTATAAGACGCACCCCTAGTTTAAAAACTTAAATTAGGAGAAAAAAGTGAGTCTTATACTCAGACCAATACGGTATTTATCACAATTAGGGGCTGTTTTTCCACTGTACAAGCTCCCTAAATGACATGGAATAAGAAATGTACAGGTGTTAACATTCTTCATCACGCTTGGTGGAATTGCTGGCTATTAAAACTGCCAAGGAAGCTCTGCTCTGCCTTGTTGGCGCTCCTGGAATATGTTGGACCTTGAGGAGCTGTCTGTAGTCTCCTTGCTTGCCAGTGTCGAGTGAACGACTGGCGATTAAATGTCATGCTTATTTCTTAAACACTTTTTTGAGGGTATTCTGTGGGTCAGGTGTCTGTTCCTTCTATATCTTAATGAAAAAGTGAAGACTGCAGGGGAGGGGAAGAGACCAGATGGGCTTTTCGGTTGTGCCGTTCCTTCTTGGCAGTCTTTGAGACGCTTCCTCTGCAAAAGAGTCTCTTCTTCTAGCAGTGCAAGCCAGTTATCAAGAGTTCTGGCAAGCTGGAAGCGAACTGGCTTCTGATGGCCCGGGGGTGATGGAAGTCGGCTCGGCTGCGCAAAGTGCTCGAAGGGAGGGGGGGCTCTGTTCCTTCCTGTGCTTGATCCAAAGTAGACCTGTGTGACTTTTGAGGGAGGTTGAGCTTGGGCTTAGTTTCCAAAAACATCTTGTGTTTCCAAACAGGAGGCTGTTGATGGATCTCTGCAGATGATTGTATGCAACTCTCCTGGGAAATGATGGTGTTCGGATTGGGCTGACAAAACATAGATTAGATTTACTGGAAGATCCCTGGGTAACTTGCAGTAGATCTGCAAGGGTTTTTGACTTCCAGTAGTTAAACAGCAAATAACTTTCCAAGAAAAAAAAAGTGCATTGGATGGCATTTGGGCTGCTAATGGCTTACTTCTCAGCCTGTAAAATAAGAATGAATAGGAGCTACTATTTTGCCTCCAACTCCTGTTGGTGTACCTGGGGGTTCTAGTTGAAAACAAAGCAGATTCTTGGATGCTTGCAGGCTGAAGTCTGCTCACCGTTGTGGTGATTGTGAATGTTGATCGTCAAGGAGTAAATTAACTAACTACAGCTACATGAGTTTAACTTAATAACTAGCTCTAACTCCCTGAATGGAGACGAATTCGGACATGCGAGGCCCCATCCCTGTAGTCTGAAGTGATACAATTTATTTAAAAAATTTATATCCCGCCTTATCCCATGCCGAGGCAAATGCCCAACCCATGCGCAAGTTTATTTTATTATTTATTTTTCACATTTTTGTACCACCCTTCCTCCAAGGAGCTCAGAGTGGTATACATATTTCCTCCCCTCCTTTTGTCCTCACAACAACCTTGTGAGGTAGGTGGGGCTGAGAGATAGTGACTGGCCCAAGGTCACCCAGGAAGCTTCGTGGCTGAGCGGGGATTTGAACCTGGATCTTCCAGGTCTGTCCGACTCCCAAACCACTACACCATCCTGGATGATCTCTGAGAGAATTGGGTGATGGACTTGAGGGTAAAAGTAGCTCTGGTAGTCGATCAGTCGATTTAATCTTCAGTCTGCTCTATTATTAAGTATAAATCAGGCAATATATTTAACAGATTGTGGTGCATGGGTGAGGAGAGATGAACCCTTACCTTCCCACAGACCACAACCAGAACTTGTTCTTCACTTTTCCCCCTTTGCTCTGGTGCCAGAAGTAGGTTTGGCTGGGAGATAAGTGTGTGAGACTACGAGCTGCAGGGTGATATGGTGCGTGGAGGGTGGGGAGTGTCAGTATATTGCAGCTTCTTATTTTTTTGTTAGACATAGAATATAATTGTCATCAGCATTACTCTTTATAAACCAACGGCCCAATCCTGTGGGCTGTTTATGCCGCTGGAACAGGTTTCCAGCAGTGTAAACAGCTTTACGGCTGTCAAACTGAATGAAGGTGGTAGTACTGTCCCTCCCCTGTCTTTTTTTATTATTTAAAGTTGGTCCTTGTTTAGCAATGGTAACTGATGGGAAACATTTTCCTTCTCGCATAGCACAAGCAATGCTGATTCTTTTCTGGTTTAACTCATCGGTATTAACTTGTTCCTTCTAATGCTATCTCTTAAACTCTTGTAGTGCTGAAATCTATTTTTAGTCCATTTTCTTATAAAAGCAGTTCTTCCCACCTATAAGGGAAGGGAAGCGTGTGGAAACATGAGAAGGAGACATTTCTACGTGGAATTAGAAATGTTTGAAGCAGTTATCTGTCTTGGTTCCGTGCAATGGAAGGGAAAAATCAACAATTTGATATGAAAGGCACATAAACTATTTAAAAATATTTATGCCACTTTTCAACAAAAGTTGGCAAAGTTGTTTACATGGCAGAATAAATGAAAAGATGGTTCCCCGTCTAGCCAGCAAACAGCCATGGAAAGACGTGCTGGGGTGAACAGGGACAAATCTAAAGAGTGTGCCTCTGTTTAAAAGACTGTACAGTATTTAGAATTGCATTAGAAGTTGGCAAAGAACTTTGAGTCCTTTTAACTTACAAACTGAAGGCTCATGGACTTTTGGGATGCTTCCAGATTTTTAGCGCAAAAAATCTTAAGATGCATGTTAGCTAAAGAGTACATGCATTCCTGTTTTCCTACAGGGAAACTCATTTGAGCAACTGTCTCTTGTACAGTAGTTTGCAAAATGTGGTGTCTGAGCAGAAATCAAGAGAACACTGTATGATTCTTAACTGATGTTTGCACACACTAAGATCCTGGTCAAAAATACCACCTTTTCTAGCTTCGGCATTGTTTTCCAGGCTCCAGCTGCTTTTTTCCTTCCTGCTTGAATCCTCCCCCCCTCCTAATTACAGCCTTCAGCTGTTACAACCCTTGTTTTTTTACCTAGCTACAAGAAGACACAAGAAACACTTTCTCAGGCAGGACAGAAGACTTCAGCTGCCCTTTCCAATGTGGGTTCTGTGATCAGCCGGAAATTTGGAGACATGAGGTAAGGTTTCTAGAAGCACCCTTCTTCTTGCTCTGGGTTTGTAATATTGCCACTAAATGGAAAGGAGGTGGAGGGCATGCCAATGGGGCGTGTGCCGCATCTTGCGTTGGGGGGGGGGGCCTGTCACAGAGGCCTCCTCAAGATAAGGGGAGATTTGTTCCCTTACCTCAGTGCTGGAAAGTTGGATAAGATTGGGGCCTTATCTGCATAACATTGGTGGCTATAAACAACAAGAACATAATGGCTTAGTTTTTGTAGCTTCCGAACAGGCTTCTTTTAGCATAAATCTTTCTCTTTGTTCCACAAAGTAATACCGGTACTTGATCATTATTAGACTGCTTGGTTGATCAAATAAGATTTTTAATTGGTCAGATCTTGGCTTACTCTGCATGAGTGACATAAGATTCAAACTATGAACTTAAGAGCACTTCCTCTAACGTCTCTGTGTTCAGGAATTTCCTAATATTGTACATCCTTCTGAATTCTCCCAGGAGCTTCAAATATTGGTACCTCTTAATCCAGTGGAAGAGGTGTAGGATGCTTTACTCTGTGGATGCAGTTGGTGCCTGGGAACACATTCACCCCTCTCTAGAGCCAAACACGTGCCCTTTCTGCAGTGCTCAGAGTCTTTCCTGACCTAAACGTAGGGCTAAAAACGGACTAGCAGTGTGATAGTAACTAACCTTGAGGATGCAGGAAGTCGCATTGCTTGGGGATCCACAGATCACACTGATATTAACTTGCTGTGTGTGTGTGAGAGAGTGAGAGTGAGAGTGAGAGTGAGAGCTGCTGGTGGAGGATAGAAGGGAGGTGTCCAGTTGATTAGCTGATGGGGTATATCTGTGAGCTATAGTGTAAGATTCCCTTCTCTTCCCCCAACCTTGAGAGTTCTTTAGGTGCAAGCTGTTTCATATTACAGATGCTGTGTAGATCAACCACCTCGTATGTAAATATTAAACATGGTCAAGTAGAATTTACTCCTACCTTCATCACAACCCTGATTTTTCCCAGGAACGCCCCTTTCCCTTTGTTGCTGGGGATATCCAATTGGTAAGTGCTTGACATAAACTCTGATCACATAATAGCACTTGGAGATCAATGGGCACCCCTGACAAATTGTACTTTTCATATTCTTTGAATTAAGGAATGGCACAAAGCTTCCCCAAAGTTAAAATACACTAAAGCAGTGGTTCTCAAAGTTCTCTTCTCCCCGCAAGGCGGGGAGAACTCTGAGTGTCTGTGGGGGCCGGGCCAGTGGTAGCGCCGATTGCTGGTAGTGGCAGGAAAAATGCCCCCGAAACCACCGGTTTTGGCCTTACCGGAGCTTGGGGGAGGTCTGCACGACCCTCTGCAGGCCTCCCCGATCTTTGGATTGCCGAAAAACAGCAATTTTCAGGTACTTCCTGTTTTCGCGAAAACCAAAAGTGCATGAAAATTGCCGTTTTTCGGTGATCCAAAGATCGGGGAGGCCTGCAGAAGGTCGCGCCGGCCTCCCCGAAGCCCTGGTAATGCCAAAACCAGCAGCTTCGGGCAGTTTTTCAGCCTTGGTGGCGGTGATCACCACCAAGGGTCTTAAGGGGGATCACCACCTCCTGCCTTAAGGGGGCAGGAGACAGCTTTTGTTCTCAATGGTGGGTCGTGACCCACCACTTTGAGAACCACTGCTCTAAAGAGTCATCCCATGTATAAATTAGCTTTTGTTTCATCACCAGTTCCCTGAAACCAACGTTTTTGTTCTGTTTACACCTACACAACTAATGTGGACGTATCTAGCACATGCTTTTGCTAAGTTTATTAGACTGGATTATCAAACCTTGTATCAAAAAGTGGTGGACTTTTGAAGATGTGTGACCTTCATAATATGCAGCCCCAATATGGCCCTAATTGCACGGGACCTGAAAGAATAGGAATAGCACTAGTAGTTAGGCTAATAAAGAAGAAAACCTGAGTTGAAAAGGTGGAATTGTGTGTTCCGCCTCCTGTGATCTTTTTGGATTGTGAAGAATCTGAATAGCTGTCTGATGGCTTATCTTCAAAGGGGAGTCGGTTTCAGTCCACATCCTAACAGAAGTACCCTCAGTCTAAGTAGTGGTTGGATGTAAAGGTAAAACCAGACAATAGGGTGCATGGCTGCCACCAAAAGCAGTAGCCTGGTGCTGCTGCCTCCTCTCTTTGCGATACCAACTTCACTTTCATTGTGTGGTGACACACCGTTTCCTTGCCCTTGCAAGCAGCTAACTTGCATCCCAGAAATGGGATGGGAGTTGCTCTCCATAATGGTTTCCTTTTCAGTGCAGACTCTGTCTCCAGTGGAAAGCAAACTCTTGCTAGGAAGTTTTAACTTATGTGATCAGAGACTAAAAGGAGCAAAACTGGTGTTTGTGGTGAACCTATTTCCATGGAGTGGAAAGGAGAGCTTCTTTGTTCAGCCCAGGGCTTGACAGGTTTGCTTTGGATCTTTGAGCCAGCCCAAACATTTAGGATCAAGACAAAATTTTCAGCTTACAGAGTTTTAACATCTGCCCCCAAAAAAACTTGTATGCTACCAGTAAATGGTAAAAAATTGATTTTGCTTATGAACGTTTATTACGAAAGCAGTTTTCCAACTTCTGTGGTGGTAGGAAAGCTTGGTAAATGTCAACGTGATCTCAAGGCTTTGATCCAAAAACAAATAGTTGCATCAAGAAACTTCCAATTGAAGTTCATCACACTAAGGCTGCAATCCTAAACTGGTCCAATGCCATTGACCAGGCTCAGCCGCTGAAGCAGCATCCTGACCGGGGGGGGGGGGTGCTTTAAGCAGTGGCTGCGCCTCAGCTGCAGCCTTCCCTAGGTGCCCCCAAGAAATGTGGAGTCGCCATGGGGACCTGTTGCCTGGAATTTGTCAAGCCCTGGTTCAGCTCCCTCTTGCTGTGTGGTCTCTGAGATTGCTCTCTGTCTTTATCCTGTGTCTTCTTGCAAAGCAAAATGCATTCCTTTTCTAGTATGTTTGAAGTAGTGTTCTCACAGAAGCTTAGATATGCAGAAAGAGTTACTGATGAGGATGCGAGTGGGGACACGGAGAGCATCAGGTTTGGGTCAAATCCAGTACCATCAGGAGTGTCTCTAGAACTGCAGGTTAAACTCAAATCTATCTGCTGATGTCATAGATCCCAAAGGATATCCACTGACTTTTATTTAAGTGTGAAATTAGTTGTTCCTCAGAATTGACCCATTGCATCGGTGAATCTGCATCTGGAAAATCCAGGGCAACTGACCACTGCTGATTGCCGCACAATAAGCTAGCACTTGCTGCTTTTACACATGGCATGAAATGAGCCAAAACTCCTGTATTGTACTGATTTTTTTAAAATGGGAACATCTGTAATGCCCTTGGAATATATCTCAGTTTCCATCTCTAACACTGCAATTCTTCAGATCCAGCCATCTGGTTGAAATGGCAAGAGGGAAGCCAAGGCACCAGTGCTGAAGAGATCAAGGACTAGAAGGAAGGAAGGCCTTTGAGGGTATTGCTAAATTGCACAGCTCCAGCGGTAATATGGCTGGCGTGCCGGTGAGCAGCAGATAGAGATTTTGGCTCCGGATTGCTAGAGTGACCCCAAAATTGCCCACGGGTCCCCAGCATGTTCGCTAGCCGCTGTCTCTGGAGATTTGGGATCTAACACCTTTTCCTTAGAGTGGTGGAAGCTCCTAATCTCCTGTAGACTCGAGACTTGGGAGGCAGGGTCTGCACATTCTGTAACCGCATTCTTCCCCATACAGACTACCTGCTGAGTTGGTCACAACTGAAGGCAAAGACCAGGCTGTTGCTATGTTAAACATACCTTTTATTCCTGGTTTTTAATCTCTGTTTTTGCTCTGAGAGAGTGTCTGTCAGATCGTGTTTAGGGGAAATGCTGCACTATGTGATCACTGGGTCAGGTGATCTGACAGAGGTCAACTGGGGAACCTGTAAATGTTGTGTGTAGCTCTCTGAAGAAGCGGGAAGTTGGCAAAGTGCACTCTTACATTTTGACGCCTCTTAACATTTTCTGCAGAGGTATTGGTGCTTAAATAACGATTGAATTAATCTTGAACGGACACTTTCATGGCCTGCAGTGATACAACACGATTTAAAAACGGGTAAACATGCCATGTTACTTTATTACTCACTCCTTCAGTAAATTAAAGCAGTGAAGCCAACGTTTCGGTCCAATCCTGGACCATTTTCAGAGGCAAGATCAAAAGATCACATCTGTGATCAATTCCATCTGTGATCTTTTGATCTTGCCTCTGAAAATGTTCCAGGATTGGACTGAAACATTGGCTTCACTGCTTTAATTTACTGAAGGAGTGAGTAGTAAAGTAACATGGCATCTTTACCCGTTTTTAAATCGTTTGACGATTTAATTGTTTGAGCATGAATGCTAGCCTGAAGTATAACCTCTCCAGACATCCTTGTTTGTTCCTTGCCTTTTCTTGAATTGCCTCGTAAGCAGGCTGCTGCTTTGGGTGTTGTGTCTCTCTGATGGGTTTGAATTGTGGACCTAACTGGCATTTGTCTCTCACTGCTTTCACTTTCTGCTGCCGTTGGATTCTTCAGGGCCCATCCCTTCTCGCATTCTTTTAGGTAAGACTCTGTGTTGGAGTGATGTCAGCGAGAACCGTGATTAAAATGTGACCCGGATTTGTGTCTGTCAGGAAGGAGATAGAAAAGCCCCAAACAGAAACTCGCATGTCAGCCCTTGAAGAGGGGAACTGTTTGCGACTTTTCAAGGGACTCAAGAGCTGAAATGCCCTTTTACCCCAGAAGCGGAGATTCTCGGAAAGATGGTGCTTACTTAGTCTCCCACGCTCGGCCACATCTAGCAGTCTAGTTACAGAGCAGAGCCCTCTGGGATGTTCCATTCAGTATCAACATCCTGTACTGTTAGCTGCTGAACACTTCAAACATGAGGCTTCATGATTCTGCCTTGACTTCATTCTGTTAATGGGCTTAGTTGGAGCCAGAGATGGTTGGAGGGACCTCAAATAGTGGCTCTCCATGGTCTTAGGCAGGCAGGCAGGCAGGCTGGATGGCGCATCAGTCTGGCCCCGAGTGCGGCGCAGCTCGCATGCTTCTAGTCACCCCAAAGTGTCTGCATCTGTGATGGTTCCTGCTTGGCTGGAGTTTCCACCTGCTGCTGGCTCCTCCTCTGGAAATGTGTCGTGTTTCGGCCTACTGCTAGTTAAGGATTTTAAAACCTGATGCAGCAAAGCCACGGTGGCTGACGCACAGCTGCGTGTGTTGCTTTGCCTTTTATTTTAAATAGATGCAACTCCCAGCCTTGGTCATGGGCCAGATGCATCTCTCCCAAGTCTCTTGGGCACAGTACAGTGTTAAAAGGCTTTTCCCTAAATTAAAATGGGTGTGTGTGTGTGGGGGGGGGAGGTTGGACTTTTTGCTGTAAGGTGAGCAAATGTTGCTGCCTCCAGCTGAATCGCAGTCCCTTGATGTACTTGGCGCAGTATTGCAGCCTTCAGTTGCAAAAGATTTAGATGGTAAGTTCCTCCAGCAGGGCTTCTGTTGCTCTAGAAAACACTGTGCAAATATAGAAATAATTAAAAGCATTTCATGCTAAAGTGGATGCTTTAGCTGTTCCTTTTCCTATCCTAGACTTGGTGATCCAAGACCAGCAATGGGGCGCTACATTCAACAACGAGCCTTTTCACGTAGTGCACCAGAATCCTTTGCCGTCCAGAAACTGTCTAGTGTTTCTGGGGTGGTGGTACTACACGTTTTCTGGAGAACCTGTTGTACAGCTTTGGGTTTCCACCACACAGCGTAGTATGCTAGACGGGGACAGGGGTGGGAATCCAGGAGTAGAGGCTTAAGCATTGTTCCTGAGAAGATCCCTGTTAAGGACATCTTGTCAAAGGACGTGAACTGTGTGAATCGAGATGCCTGGGCACGCAGGCGTCCAGCCTTTTAACTGCTCCTAACATTTCCTCCTTTCCCCTTCATGCTTCCGAGTAGCAGCTACTCCATTCGTCACTCGATTAGTATGCCAGCAATGAGGTAATGTAGCCCTGTGTCTCCTGTGAATCCCATCTCTGCTAAGAATGACTTGGTGTCTGCTAAAAACATGGTGGGGAGGGGAATGTGCAGTTTGATGGCTGGAGGTTATGTTTAAGATGAGTCGAAAGCAGTCTGCCTTTCAGGTTTTGGTGCATGAGACTCAAAGATGGCTGGAAGAAGATTTCCACTTGGCAAGCGTTTTCTTCTTTAATATTGCCATCCCAGTGATTGAATTGCTGGCTTTATAAGGGCGGCGGGGTGTGTGTGTGTGTGTCTTGAAGTTGTGCTGCCTTGCTTACTGTAAGAGAACACTGTCTGGTTGGTCACTGGGTATTGCAGAAATGATAATCCTCTATATTTATCAAGTTATCTATATGCCGCTTACCCCCCCCCCCCACCAGTGCAAGGGAAGCACTCAAGGCGGCTAACGCATTAAAAGAACACAGAATAAATGCTGTACAGCTTCAGGTTAAGGAAGCCTCTGAGATCCCTTAACACTTGTCAGTGGAAGGTACACATGAAGGGCATCTTGAGCATGTGTGTTCTACTCAGTCTAGTTTTGGCGAAATGTCAACAGTGTGTGTGTGTGTATGAGAGAGGCACAAACAAGGCAGCTTGGCTGGAGTATAGCAGGAATGGGTGATGGTCCATGTGTGAGTGGCTAATGTGAAGACCTGCACATTTTAGTTTTGTAAAATGACAATTGCTGTTTCCTTTGCTGGAGATAAGCTTATCACTTGACAAGGACTTCACTTGCTAACCCTTTCCCTCTTTTGAGCTGGGTGAAGAAGCAAGAAGGAAGGTGAGGTTTTTGGGAACTGATTTCACCAGGTGGATTTTTGTATTGTCAGGAAGATCCAGCATTTAAGATGTTCATGTTGTATTTTGTGGGCCTTGCGTAAGCTGCGTTTGGATGTGCTTGCGTTGGAGCTCTTGCATACTTTAAAATGGAGCTCTTGCTAAACGTCCAGTTTTGCTATGAAATTTCACTGGCGGGGTGTGTGCGCTTCTCTTTAAACTGAGTAGATGAATGGTGTCGTGGAGCTAATAGTTTGCTGCAGCCATGATCAAGCTTGGTAACGTTCGTGGGTTTGGAGAACTGAGCATTCGTGAGCCTTTTGTACTGCAGAGCAGCTGCCTGAATGAGGACTGAGTGCAGGTATTTAACATGCAGTCACAACTTATTCTCTGCCTAACATGACCTTGCTACCTCTTTTTTCTCTCAGAAACTCTGCAACCTTCAAGTCTTTTGAAGACCGAGTTGGAACCATAAAGGTAATCTTGTGTGCCATCTTTCTGCCACGTGACATTCAAAGTGGCGTAATAGAAATCCCATTAAAAACCTGAGCCACCATGGAAGGACCGCAAACAGTGCAGGTGCTGTGATACAACCATGCTAGGCCTCGGCAGCTAGCAGGTTCAGCAGCCAGTAAGCCACCAACAGACAAGTCTGGGCAGACAAGCCTCGTGAAACAAACCAAACACCCCACAGATTATTCCAACTTCCGCTGGTTTAAACAGGACAGACTCCACTTTGTGCCTAAAGGATAGTAATGATGTCACCTGGCAGGAGGGAGCTCTGCAGAAAAGCCACCTGGCTAAATACTGTGAGCAGGGACACCTGGAGGAAGGTTCTCGGGTCAGCCTCCTCCCTGCAAGATGAAACAAAGCATTTCGGTGTGAAACGTTGCAAATTTCCCCATCGTTTTCACAGATGATGACTATCCAGCGGGAGTTTGATACATTGCAAGGGCTCCTGGGGAAGGGGCTCGACCCAGTGCCAGACTCCTACTAGGGGGCCCATCCACAGTCGGAGATGGAGGGCAGATTTTGCTCTTGGCACAGCAGCATGTCTGAGCTCAACGCTCTGACTTCCCCATAGGAGTGAATAGAAGCCACCCTCTTGCTTTGGAGAAAGTAACAGAATGTACTTGAGAGGAGCACTGAGTTAGAAGCTCTGGGAGATCCCAGCAATTAAGAATCGAGCCTCCTCCTATCAGCCAAGCCTTCCTGGGTGTCGGTCTCCAGTGTGACAGAGCCTTGGGACCTGGCATCTGTATTGATTGTCCTGTGTTGGGCAAATGGAAAAATTGGAACCAATAAAGAATACTGTATTGGAATGTCGAGAGTTTAATGTTGTTGCATGTTTTAACATACCCCTTGCACTAGAGTAAGCAGTCTCATACCCTCCTTGCAGGGCTACAGGTCGATTTGTAAGTTTGCAACCAGCTTTCTTGAGTTTGATTAAAAGGTCATGTTCACTGTGTGCGCACAAGGCTTATGATGCGTGTGCTTTAGTCCAGCCCTCGCCATGGGCAGACGTTCTCTGAGTTGTAGGAGCCAGCTAGTTCAGCGGGGCCTTCCGTCTCTCCCCTTTCCTCCCCAGCATTGCCCGTTCAGTCATGGACATCTGCTAGGTATGCTGAAGGCTGCTTCTGCTCATGGATCTCCCTTGCTGGGTTGGAGTAATGCAGCTTCACCAAATGCTATACACTGCTACTTAGGAGTAAGCCCCATTGAGCTCAGTGGTACTTACTTCTGAGTAGGCATGCTTTGAGTTGTGCAGTAAGCTACCAAAGTTCTTGTTTAGGACTTGGCAAGGGCTGCTAGCCAAATAGCAATAAAAATGTCCAAGCACTTGAAGGGACTGGTCTGTCTGCAGCTATAAGCCATGAGGGACAGTAACTTACCCATAAAGGGCCTTGCTGGTTTGCCTTTTCTGTGTGTGTGTGCAAAGAGGCCTCTGAAAAGAAGCGGTAGCTTTCTCTCTCCCTGACCTCCCTTGCCCAGTTCCGGAGGAGTGTCCTAAGCTTGAGTTAAATTCTTCCTTGGCCTCTGTGCACCGTTGATCAGCTTTCCTCTTCTCTTGTGCGACTTGGAATGTGCTCCACCAGCCACATAACTCTCATAATTTCACATGATTCCCATCAGTTCCAGCTAGGCTAGTGTCTGAGAGCATGTCTGCTTTTACAGCTTCCTGCAAAGCCTATCCCTGTGTGTGCATTTCTTCCATGGTATTTTCACAGCTTCTCACATAACCTAGAGCAGGCGTTCTCATCCGGTGGTATGCGTACCACCAGTAGTAGTTCGTGGTACCAGTGGTGGTACTTGTACCGCCAGGGGCCCCTGAACTCTGCTGGGATCCTCGAAACCCTGCAAAAACACGTGCCACGTTTTTACTCCTGAGTGGCTTCTGCTGTTGGCCGAGCCTCTCGGGAGTGCAGAAAACAGCCCGCCCCCGCCCCCGCCCACCCGGAGCCTCCTGTGCTGACAACCGGGCCGAAAACCTGGAAGTAAGTGGTGATGATGTCATCGCCGCTTACTTCTGGTGGTGCTCGGTGTGGGGTGGTACGCTGTGCCGAGTACGTTGAGAACCCCTGACCTAGAGGAGAATATTCTCCCTAGATCCTCCTCTCTCCCAGTTGGTCCCTTTGCAATCATACAGAGAGCTGGTGCAAGCCCATTTCTAGTCTGAGCTCAGCACCACCAGGAAGAGATCATATTCCAACAGGGGACACAATCTCTCCTCCTCCTGGAACAGTGCTTAGCATGTCTGGGAAAAGAGAACCGCGTCCTTCCACACAGCGCAATTAAATGGATGGAGGGTGGGGTTGGGAGGACCTATCAAAGCTGTTTCCTGGCTATTTTTGTTTAAAGCATTGACGTTACTTTTTGTGAGCCACTTTGAGCTTACAAAAGCTCTAAGAGCAAATGTGCAAGTGACAAAAGTGAATGATTTCTACACTTACAACAAATCAAGGCAGACCTGTGTGTGTGTGTGTGTGTGTGTAAAATATTGCTGTTTGCTATCTTTGTGTATATGTTGCAGAAAAGTGATTGTTATAAAGTTCTCAGTAAATGTAACCAACCGTGTTCAGGGAATACGGGACTCGATGCCATGTATTTAAAAAACTTGAACTTTTAATAAACTTCAAAGCTGTTTGCGGGTTTCCGTTTGAAGTTTATTAAAAGTTCAAGTTTTTTAAACGGCTTTGAAGTTTATTAAAAGTTCAAGTTTTTTAAATACATGGCATCGACTCCCGTATTCCCTGAACACTGTTGGTTACTAGCGGGCCATGCAAGTTACCGAAAGAAAAATTCTCAGTAAATGTTTTATCTTCTCTTCTCTCCCCCCCCCCCCCATTTCTTTTAGTCCAAAGTGGTGGGCAGCAGAGAGAACAGTGTCGATGAGCTCCATTCCCCCCCAGGATCCGGCGACAAGCCCTCCCAGGACAGCGCAGCAGCTTTCTAAGCCTGTGGCACAGCGGTGCGCCACTGCCAGAGCCCTGCCCCTTGCTCTTCCCGACATGCAAGATAAAACGGCAAAAGGAGCCCAGGTCCCACTCTGAGGAGAGATTCGTACATCCATCTGTAGACATTTTTTTGCTGCTGGATTCTTCAGGTCCAATAAAGCGAAACCATTTTTTTTGTACACTGTATTTTACACTAAGGGTTTCTAGGTGGAGTACATTGCTGTGCTGCCTTTTTTGGAAGGGTTACAGCAATGGCGATTCTCCCGTTTTTGGCCCAAACGCTTGATGGCATCAAAGGATTGCAGCCCCTCCAAGCTCCTCTGCTTACGGAAGTAAAATGTTTGCCTTCACAATGGGGAAAGAATAGTTAGGGGACATACTGGCCACTGAACAGGGGATTGGGGGCTTTAATCCTTTGCTCTGTCTCCTGTTCTGTGTCACTAGTTGGCTATCACTGCTTCTTCTGCTTGTCATGCAATTGGGAGTCTCTGGGAAAGGTTTGGAAATTCCCAATCTCCATTTAAGACGCATAGCTAAGAAGGGGGGAGGAGGAGATATGTTTTTTTCCCTTTTGGGGTCCTGGAAAGGAACCTCTATTTGGCAACTGCCTAGCTTGCTACACTGATTCTCTAGCTTTAATGAATCTCAAATCTTTATTTTTTCGAATGCAGTGGACTTCATAACATACCAGCTTTTAGCATCGTTACGTAGGAGCAAATCTACCTTTTGGATGCTGAAGCTGAAACAAGCCTTACATCACCACCTGCTTTACTTGTTTATAACCTTTTTATATCTCAAAAGTGTGAAGAATAGGGGTGGGGGGAGGGTGGGCTTGAAGCTCTGGAGTTCTGCATTGTCACATAGTCACCACATGCAGACGTGCTGCTGGGCCTTGTGTTCATCTCAGTGGCACGCGATCGTGCACATGCCTGCTTGCTCTGTCTCTCTCTGAGTGTGGAACTTGCTTCTCTGCCTGTAGGGTTAGGCCTCTGTTTGTTAAGGGCTTCTTGAAGGAGCTGCCACTTTAATCGGAGTGGGGGAGGACATACTTATCAGGACATGGGGGTGCTCCATCCTAGTCTTTCTCCCTCTTGGATTGGCTATTTTGCCAGGAGCCTCCTAAATCTTGTTTTTTGAATCCCACCCTGATGCTTTTTTGTTTGCAGCTCTTGTGAACAAGCCTTGTCACTGGTTTGAGTTCTCAACGTCTTGACTCTCTCTCCCCTCACTCCAAAGTTCAGATTGGTATCCTCAGTGTCAAAAAGGCTGTCCTGGCCTTTTTGTTCTTGGGCAGAAGTGACTTTCTAAATCATCCCAACCTTTCTGTGCCTTAGAGGCTCAGTGAGACTTAAGTATCCTAAGTACATATCAATAAAGCTGTTGCAAGGCAATTGACACCCCAGAAGGCTTCAAGCTCTTCTTTGAGATTCCCCTCCCTGTCCTTCAAGAAGTGAGTTTTGACACTTAAAGTGCTGACTGTAGAGCTTGCTCCACATTCCTTTGTTGTTGGTGGAGGAAAACCATATAATGGGGATGCAAACCTGGCATAGTAGATGTAGACAAATCTGCAGGGGGTGTGAGTGTCATTTGCCAGAGTTTGTTGTTTTTTTGAGGGGGAAGTAACCTCAGTGTTGGAGGAGGGAAGCAGTATCAATAGGATATGGGGAACTGTTGGAATCGGGAGTATTGGGGGAAAATTTGTCAATAAAACATTCTTTTTGGAAAAGCAGAACTGTTTGTCATCTTCTCTGGGCTTGTGCTAGTTGTTAATCTGCCTGATTGGTGTGTGCTTTGCCTTTGGGTCATGGTGACCCCTCCCCATGCTATGAAAGGAAGTCCAATATACTGTATATTTAAGAACATAAGAAGAGCCCTGCTGGATCAGGCCAAAAGCCCATCTAGTCCAGCTTCCTATATCACACAGTGGCCCCACCAGATGCCTCAGGGAGCACAAGACAACAAGATAACCTGTTTCCCGTTGACACTTCCTTGCACCTGGCACAAAGAAAACCCACTTCTAAAACCAGGAGGTTGCTTATGGCTTGTAACCTGTGATGGTCTTTTCCTCCATGAATCTGTCCAAACCCCTTTTAAAGGCATCTAGGCCAGGTGCCATCATCACATCCTGTGGCAAGGAGTTCCACAGATGAATTACACGCTGGGTAAAGAAATATTTTCTTTTGTCTGTTCTAACTCTCCCTCCACTCAATTTTAGTGCATGTCCCCTGGTTCTGGTGTTGTGCGAGAGGGAGAAGAATTTCCCTCTATCCACTCTCTCCATCCCATGCATAATTTTATACGTCTCAATCATGTCCCCCCTCAGGTGCCTTTTTTCTAGGCTGAAAAGCTTTTTTCTAGGCTGAAAAGCCCCAGACGCTGTAGCCTTTCCTCATAAGGGAGGTGCTGGTCGCTCGTTTCTGCACCTTTTCCAATTCAACTATATCCTTTTTGAGGTGTGGTGACCAGAACTGGACACAATACTCCAGATGCGGCCTTACCATCGATTTGTACAAAGGCATAATGATATTGGCTGTTTTATTCTCAATCCCCTTTTTTAATGATCCCGAGCATGGAATTGGCCTTCTTCACAGCCGCCGCACACTGGGTCGACACTTTCATCGACCTGTCCACCAGCACCCCAAGATCTCTCTCTTGATCCGTCACAGACAACTCAGAACCCATTAGCGTATATGTGAAATTTTGGTTTCTTGCCCCAATGTGCATCACTTTGCACTTACTTACATTGAAGCGCATCTGCCATTTTGCTGCCCATTCTCCCAGTTTGGAGAGATCCTTCTGGAGCTCTTCACAATCCCTGCTGGTCTTCACCACCAGGAAAAGTTTAGTGTCACCTGCAAACTTGGCCACCTCACTGCCTATCCCTGACTCCAGGTCATTTATGAATAAGTTGAAAAGCACCGGTCCCAAGACTGATCCTTGGGGCACACCGCTTTTCACCTCTCGCCATCGTGAAAATTGCCCATTGACTCCCACTCGCTGTTTCCTGGTCTTCAACCAGTTCCTAATCCACAAGAGGACCTGCCCTCCTATTCCCTGACTGTGGAGTTTTCTCAGGAACCTTTCATGAGGGACCGTGTCAAACGCCTTCTGAAAATCCAGATATATAATATCCACGGGTTCGCTCGCATCCACAGGCCTGTTGACCTTTTCAAAAAATTCTAACAGGTTTGTGAGGCAAGACTTCCCCTTGCAGAAGCCATGCTGACTCTCCCTCAGCAGAGCTTGTTCTTCTATGTATTTTAAGATTTTATCCTTAATGAGACTTTCCACCATCTTCCCTGGAACAGATGTTAGGCTGACCGGCCTGTAGTTTCCTGGGTCCCCCCTCCTTCCTCTTTTAAAGATTGGTGTGACATTAGCTATCCTCCAATCCTCTGGCACAGTGGCCGTTTTAAGGGACAAGTTGCATATTTTGGTCAAGAGGTCAGCAACTTCATTCTTGAGTTCCTTCAGAACTCTTGGGTGGATGCCATCCGGGCCTGGTGATTTATTGATCTTTATTTTGTCAATTAAGTCTGAGACGTCCTCTCTTTTAACCTCTATTTGACTTAATTCTTTAGTCAGGGGAGACCGTTCCGGCAGCGATATTTGCCCGAGGTCTTCTGCCGTGAAGACAGATGCAAAGAACTCATTTAATTTCTCTGCAGTCTCCAAGTCCCCTTTTATCACCCCTTTCTCTCCCTCACCATCCAGCGGACCAACCGTTTCCCTGGCAGGTTTCCTGCTTCTAACATATTTGAAGAAGCTTTTATTATTCCCTTTTATGTTGCCTGCCATACGTTCCTCAAAGTCTTTCTTGGCCTCCCGTATCATCTTTTTACATTTCTTTTGCCACAGTTTGTGCTCCTGTTTATTTTCCTCATTAGGGCATGACTTCCATTTACGGAAGGAAGCTTCCTTGCCTTTTATAGCCTCCTTAACTGTGCTTGTTAGCCATGCGGGCACCCTCCTGGACTTGGTCGAGCCCTTCCTCCTTTGTGGGATACACTCCCGCTGGGCCTCTATGACTGTTGTTTTAAACAGCCTCCATGCACTCTGGAGCGATTGGACTCTTTTTACCTTCCCTTTCAGCTTTTTCTTAACTAGTCTTCTCATTTTGGGGAAGTCTGCCCTTCGGAAGTCAAGGGTTTTCGTGTCAGATTTGCTCGGCACTCTCCCTCCGACATGCATGGCGAAACAGATCGCAGCATGGTCACTGTTCCCCAACGGTTCGGTAACATTTACCTCCCTGACCAGATCTTGAGTGCCACACAATATCAAATCCAGAGTCACCTGTCCTCTAGTCGGTTCCGTGACAAGCTGCTCTAAGGTGCAGTCATTTAACATATCCAGAAATCCAATCTCTCTTTCATGACCTGAGCATGAATTGACCCAGTCGATGTGAGGATAATTGAAGTCCCCCATGACTACAACCCTGTCTCTCGTTGACACCTCCCTGATTTGCTTCCTCATTTCAACATCCCCTTCAGGTTTTTGATCTGGAGGACGGTAGCATGCCCCTACTATTACATCACTCTTTGAGCCTGGTGATCTAACCCACAGTGATTCTACGGAGGAGTCAGAGCCCCCCTCCAGCTCTACTCTGGTGGATTCTACCCCCTCTTTGACATAGATGGCCACTCCACCTCCAACACGCCCCTCTCTGTCCCTCCTATAGAGTTTATATCCTGGAATTGCAGTATCCCACTGGTTCTCCGCATTCCACCAGGTTTCTGTTATACCTACTATGTCAATGTTTTCCCTAGCCACCAAACGTTTCAGTTCTCCCATTTTTGCCCGTAGACTTCGGGCATTTGCATAAAAGCACTTATATACCTGGTGCCCCAAGAAGGGCTGCATGTTTGCCCCTTTATTCCTGCAGCCTTCTGTCTTGCTAGACTGGCTGTCATGTCCCATCACGCTACCACTCCCAATTCTTACTCTGTTATTACTTGACTGTTCCCCATCCTCTGCACCCTCATTCCCTAGGGATGAGGAGTCCCAAACCGGATGCCCCTCGGCTCCTGTCGGCTTTCCCCCAGGAGTCAGTTTAAAAGCTGCTCTGCCACCTTCTTAACATTACGCGCCAGCAGTCTGGTTCCGTTTTGGTTCAAGTGAAGCCCGTCCCTCTTGTACAGGCCTGGCTTGTCCCAAAACGTTCCCCAGTGCCTAACGTTCCACGCATTGAGACCCCTGAGCTCCGCCTGCCTAGCTGGCCCTGCGCGTGGAACCGGTAGCACTTCTGAGAACGCTACCTTTGGGGTCCTGGATTTGAGCTTCCTACCTAGCAACCTAAATTTGGCCTCCAGGACCGCCCGGCTACATTTCCCCACGTCGTTGGTGCCAACATGCACCACAACCTCTACCTCCTCCCCAGCACTCTCTACCAGCCTATCTAGACGAGAGGTGATGTCCGCAACCTTCGCACCAGGTAGGCAAGTCACCATGCGGTCCTCACAACCGTCACAGACCCCCCCCTCTATGTTCCTGACTATAGAGTCACCCACGACAAGAAGCCCCCCTCCCCAGAGGAGTATCCATAGTGCGACTGGATATGGGCCCATCACCTGAAGAAGGGGTCCCCACTGTGAGATTGTTTCCCTCTTTTCCAGAGCGACGTCCTCCAGCCCTGAGACTCCCTTTCCTGGCAGCTGAGGAGCTGGCCAACTGAGGGTGGGACGACGCCTCCACGTCCCTAGAAGTCTCACCCTGGTTCCTCTCTACCTGTCTCTGCTTCTCCAGGTCAGCAACCATGGCTTCAAGGGAGCGAACCCGTTCCCTGAGAGCCTGGAGCTCTTTGCACCGAGCACACACCCATGACTTGTGCCCAAGAGGCAGATAGTCATACATGTGACACTCAGTGCAAAACACTGGGTAGCCCCCACCCCTCTGCTGGCTGTCTGACTGCATAGCTTTTGAGTGTAAGTTATGGGTTTATCAAAGTTTGGGTACCTTAATGTTGTTGGAGCTCTCCTCTCTTCAAGGGAAGTGCCGGGCAGTGTGTGGGGCCTGGCTTCCTCTCCCCGCTGTTGAACTCGCTGTGCTTTTTTACCTTGCCACTTGGTCCCAGTGAGCCACTTGGTCCCAGTGAGGCCACTCGCTGCTCCCGATTCATTTCTGAATGAGTGACATGGCAGGCTGCTTCCAACATCTGTACAGTGCTTGCTTTACAGTCCTTGTGCTGACACTGCAGAGCAGAAATTACGGTGGTCCCGAGTGGAAGGCTTGGCCTGAAGCAGGAAGATGGCCATTGATTAGCAAATGAGTCGGTTGCCAATGCAAGTCGGGTTAGAGTGGTGGAGAAGAGGGGCTTGGAGAAGGAAGTAGTTTGTGTTGAACAATTTGGATACTGCCTTTCCTCAGTGATATTAGGGGGTGGGGGTGTACACAACGAATCCCAAAAGAAGATAATAACATTGTAGGACAACTTGGTAGACACCCAGCAGCAGTTAAGTTCAAGTAATCAAGATGCTGAGAGAATGAGTCCATGTGCATGCTCTCTTGAGGGACATCTTTAGGGGAAAGGTCAAATGTCCTGAGGCATCTTAAAATAAATGTATTCTTGCATAGCCTTCTGTAGACCAGAGTCAATTTTGTGATAAGGCACAAAGTGTTAACACAAAGGATAATGATGAACTCGGGTGGTTAAATGCCTTTCAGTTTGCACATGAAACAGGGTCACGTACAGACCCAGTAGTGGTTCCTGCATACTGGAGGAGAGGGAAATGACAACTCCCTGGGTTACACATAAATATGTTTGTGAACTTAGCTTGAGCATGTGGTCCCAAGAGCTGTAAACAGTGAGATGTCATGAGTTTCCTTTGTTAGGATTGATTCCTAATGCCACACCTTCAGTATTAATTTTGTAAACTTATAAACTTGTAAACTTACAAATTTTGTAAACTTATCCAGTATTCCTCCTCTCTTCCCTTGATCTGAGACTGTCACCTTTTGTGATCTTTGATATGAGCTTGTGGGAGTTGCAGTTCTGAGCTTATATGCTTGAATGTGGCCTTTGGGCTACTTTGACCCACTGCTAATCAACCAATGCTGTGCTGGAGTGTGGTGCTGGAGAAGACTCCTGAGAGTCCCTTGGACTGCTAGGAGATCAAATCAGTCAATCCTAAATGAAATCAACCCTGACTGTTCCCTGGAAGGACAGGTACTGAGGCTGAAGCTCAAATATTTTGGCCACCTAATGCGAAGAGAGGACTTCATGGAGAAGACCCTGATGCTGGGAAAGATTGAAGGCAAAAGGAGAAGGGGAAGGCAAAGGAGGAGATGGTTAGACAGCATCACCAATGCAACGAACATGAAAATGAGCGAACTCAGGAAGATAGTGGAGGACAGGAAGGCCTGGCGGGATATGGTTCATGGGATCACGAAGGGTCGGACACGACTTAACGACTGAACAACAACAACAAAATCAACCAATCAAAGAACTGTTGAGTTCTCTCAGTGGTAGACCTGAGGATCCACTAATGAAATTGATTGGCAGGCAGCCAGGATAGACACAAGCACATCCTGTATGTCTTCACACAATGCTCATTAAACTGGTGGAACTCGGCACTATAAGGGTTGGTGATGGTGACCAGCTTCGATGGCTTTTAAAAGGATTGGAGAAGTTGATGGAGAAGAAGGCCACCAACAATGGTTAGCTGTGCTGCTGAAATGAAATGTTCCTGTGGAGAAGCCGTAGAGCTCTGAACGGTAATGGGAAGACCTGCCCTGGCCTACAAGTGTCCAGGGCCATTGGGCTGCCTGTAGGAGGAAATGGCAACCTAGGTGAGGTTGCTTTTTGCTTGGATCCAGCAGGACAGAGCACCTCCTTGCTGAGCTGTTGTAGTCGGCCATTGTGAGACTGTTGAAGAAAAGGATGCAGCAGAGATGTCTTTCCAGAAAGACGACGTTATCCATTGCCCATCATTGTACTTCTCTCATGCATTTAGCATCACATAGGAAGTTGCCCTCTATGGTATTTGCATTGCATGGCCCCTCTTCCACAGGTTTAGGGCCACCTGTGTTGGCTCGAATGCAAAATGATTGTTTCTGCCTCGCTACTTCCGTTAATTAACTCAGCCTACTCAGGGAGGCTGTTCTAGTTACTATGACTCATTACTATATTTTCCATAATAATCACTGGGTGTCCCTCTCTCTTTCATAGCCCTTGACCGTCCCTTCCACAACTTTTTTTATTTTTACCAGTGCACACATATGCATTCTCCCTCTCTCTGCACCTTGCAGTCTGCCAAAGCTCATGCTGCTTAAGTAAATTACCCGTAAGTCTTCAAGATGCTACCAGACTTTTGGTCCTTAATGAGTTTTGTTTTGTTCAGGCCTGTAGAGACTTGGAATCCCATTTTCTTCTGTCTCTTTGTTTACTTTAAAAAAATAAATAGCTCAACACTTGTGCTGGCATCAAGTATCTGCAAACTGATTTTTATCTTACTTTTTCACTCTGTAACAAAGTGTTCCAGGTTACTGTTGGCACTGATTAAAAAACAATCCATGCAGTAAAAGAGTGTTAACATCACGAACAAAATAGCAGCAGCTTAAAAACAGAAATGCAGGTGGGAGGGAGGGAGCAAAGATGGAGGTCTGGTGAATGTTCTCCTGAAACAGAGAAGTACGTATGCCGTTGGTAAGAGAAGGCCACTACAGCCATGGCTAGACAAATCTCCTGGGATGGAGTTCTGGAGCCCGGGTAGTGCCCCAGGGAAGGCTCTTTTCCCCCAACTGCGCTTGAGTCGGGGCCTGCTGCACAGAAGGGCCTCTCCTGCTGCCTTTGGTACTTGGTTTTGCCACTGACGGATGTACCAGCTGCAGTTTCCAAATGTTTTGCAAATGCAATCCTGCACTGAGCACATTACAGTAGTCTGGTCTTGTGTGTGTGATCTGCTGCCTCTTCCAGAAATGGGCACAGCTACTCAGAGGAGGAGCTAGGGTCCGGTGGTGTACCTGGTGCCCATGAAATTTTTGCACCCCCCTCGAGTCCCCAAAAACTCTATGTATAATAACTATGATCTTAATAATTAATAACCCCAAGACATTCACAGAAATGTAGCATTTCATCCCCCAGACCCTTACAATACAGTACACACCCTAATAAAAATGGGTCCCCCTATGGGGGAGAAAGGTGGGAAATAAATTCAGTAAATAATAAATGGCACCCCATGGCTTGGCTCCCTGGGCCCCCCCAGCTACACCACTGCAGCTATGCCCCAGGGCCCTCTTTAGCTACGCCACTGCAGCTACTGCCCAGTCCAAACTGGACACAGGCTGCTTACCAGGATTCTCTACGGCCTGAGCTGAGCTAGAATGTGCTCAATGGCTGATGGATTTGCAGTCTGAACTGCAGAGAGAGACAAATTAGAGTTTTCGGAAAGTGAGAAAGAATTGGAGGCAGTGAAGTTAAAAGGGGAAGGAGGATGAAACCTGGAAGGGTAAAAAGCTTCCTAACCTGCAGAAGTGTATCCCCTTTATGAGAGAACGTGTCCAGTCAGCATTACCCTTTTGTGCATTGCCCTGAAACCTGCAAGAGGCATGGGTCAGAATTTATACTGTACTTTTGCCTACTGGAAAAAAGTACACCAAGCATAACTCTGCACAGCACCTCCCTTTTCTGAAACCAAGGGCTGTAGGCAGGGTTAGGAAGCTGGTACTTTCTATCTCTACCTTCTCGTTCCCTATTATAACTAGCTTTCCCAGAATCCAGCTGGGATCCTGCGTTGGCTCCCCCTCACTTTATGGCAGGATTATAAATTTTGGATTCTTTATCTGTTCCATTGCTTAGCCTTTCTGAAGCTGTGAAGAAGGGCAAAACAGCAAGCAGAACTGTAGTCCCTTGTCGACTCTCTTTTTCCAACAGAGATAACATAACATATCATATACAGTATACCATTCATATGCACCATAACAATATTTTTGTAGTAACATATCTCCACAGCTTGACCCTCTGCTCGAGGAGTAGTAACATATCTCCACAATCTTTGGCATCTGCATTTATATTGTCCTTGAAAGAGAAGCTGAAATACAGAAGTGACTGTTTCTCTAATGGAGAGGGGTGACAATCGCCAGAAACTAATATTTGTGACTGCCCACCACTTCACAGTTCCCTGATGGTCTAGTGGTTAGGATTCGGCGCTCTCACCGCCGCGGCCTGGGTTCGATTCCCGGTCAGGGAATATATTTTTCCATTTCCTGTCTGGGTGGGCGTTTAGAGGAACTATTTTATCTGATGGCATCTCAGCTGTTCCTCACCTAAGCGATAATATTTAAACAGGCCCAAAGTGCCTGGCTTTGATAAGATAGCACTTTTCTGCTGCCTGGTGGACGGCTGGCTGCACCCTTCAGCTGGGATTTCCTGGGTGCGGTAAGAGGATTGCAACGTGCACGGACGGAGCGAGGGAAGGAGCTTGTGAAGGCATCTGCATTACTGGGGCGTAAGTGTCACTGGACTCTACAGAACTTCCCACCGAGTAAACAGGAACAGGCTCTCTCCCGGCAGCCTCAATGTATTTCCCCGGGTCGGACCCACTGCAAGCGCCCCGCTGCTGGAAATCGCCTCTCCCCTCCCCGCCGGCGTCAAGGAGGGGCCCGGGAAGCTCGTTGTGGGCGGGCACCGTCGTCTGCCGTCCCTCGGCTGCCCTTGGACGGCGGCCCCAGGATGGGGAGGGCGCCTCCTCCCAGGAGCAGAGAATCGTAGCGCGTGCGCGCCTGCCCGCATGTAGGCATTCCGCCGACCCGGGCACCCAGCATGCGTGCAGGCTCCGCATCGTGTATGATGGATGCACACATGCGCACAAGAACCTGCTGCGAGCGCAACTTTCCCCCTGCGCGCACGTTTTTTAAAGGGCTGCCGCGCCCCGTCCCTCCTCCCTCCCTCGGTTGGTCCTCGCGTTGGCTTTTGCTGCATCTTCCCCTTTGCCAATCGGGGACCGCCGACGGACACGCGCCTTTCGGCTGCGCGCGCCTGCTGCTCGCCAGCATCTTCGCCGATGGCCTGCGCCAGCCGCCCTATTCGGAGCGCGCCCCCGTCCGCGCGCCCGCCCAGCCTTTGGAACGTCGCCGTCGCGTCTAGAGGACGCGCGCCTCCGCCTCGTGAGCGCGCACGCAGCCCCGGTCTCTGCTCGCTCCCCGCTGCGCTCTTCTCGGTGCTGCTGCTGCTGCTGCTGCTGGTCCCGCCGGCCGGCCGGCTTCCCTTCCCCGGGCGGCGTGTGGCTGTAGGTGAGGAAAGCGGCGCAGGATCCGACCCGCCAGGAGGCGGCGGCTTCGGTAGGTGCGGCTGGCCCTGCCCGGGCTGGGCTTCGTCCGGCGGCGGCGGCGGCGGCGAGGAGGCGGCTCGGCTGAGGCCCAGGCGCGCGGCACGGATGTGGGCGGCGGGGCGGAGAAGGAGCAGGGGCCCGCCGGGCGGGCGAGAAAAGGCTGCGCGCTGAGGGGGCAGGAGCGGAAGGGGGTGTAGAATTGGGGAGGGGGCGCGGGGCCACGTGCCGTGCGAGGGGCGCTGGCGTCGGTGGGGCGGGTGGCGCGGTGGACGGGGGGGAGGGAGGTGAGCGGCTCTGTGGGGAGATGCACTGCAGAGGGAGGGCGGTGTGGGGGGACCGGGCCCGAGTCGCTGAGGAGGTGGGGAGGAGTAAATCGGCCGAAATGGCGGGGCTGGAAGGTAAGGGGGGCAGGTTTGGCGCTGGGGAGGGTTAGGATAGAGGCGGTGGGAGGGGGGCATTTTCTGTCTGTCCCTGCATGACATAACTCTACCCCCCCCCCCGCGTCAGTTCTGGCTGGGTAACGGTGATGCTTAACACCATCACATCACAGACATTGGCGAGGAAAGGGGTATGAAACGATGGAGAGAAACGAGCCACCCCCCCCCTCTTTTGCAACTCTTTTTTTTTGTGTGTGTGTGTCTTTTGGTTATAATCTGGATAATGGGGCTGGTAAGATTTGTGATTCCTGCGGGAGACGCCTGGCCTGAACCCCAGAAACCTCCTTTGCATGTGGAAGGGGGAACTCCTCACCCCTTCACTGACCTGCTGTACAGTACTTTGGGTCAGCCAGGGAAAGCCAGCAGCATCCCATGTACATGCTTGTCTTCTCTTCTAGTTCTAGGTAACCGATGATTCAAAAACTCCCAGATTATATATCCAAAAAGGTTTATCTTTAGGATAGGATTATTGTGTTCGCATGATGCTTCATAATGATGGGGAGGAGAGAGTGGAGAGATCTTGGCTCCATTATTACCGACCCCTCTGGGTTTTTTTATGCTTGATTTTTACTGTGTTGTGTGATAACTGCATCTGTGAAATGAAATGAGAGGGAGGGTGGGTGGGTGCTGTAGGCTCACTTAGTGCTCTCCCCTGTCTGGTGCTGAATGGAAGAGCCCCAGGACAAGTCTTTTAAATGCAGCTGGATGAACTGAGTAAGGATGATAAGCCAGAGACACACTTCATTGTCACTTTTATGCTTTATCAATATCTTGCAATTACAGGCATGGTGGCCCAGTGGTGCAGAATGTTGCTTGCTGATGGTGAAACTTGTTCTCCCCCTCGGTACCATCGGTGCCAGATGCTGGCGCTGTGAAACTCATCATAAGGGAGTTTGTGGCTTGCTTGCGTTTCATCCACTGAAGTATCAGTTTGCAGTGTATGTGTGTGTACTGCTAGCTTTTGGTCGCCATGCATTGTGCTGTGTCTCAGGCTGCAAACCATCTAATATAATGTGTACTCAAGGGTAAAAGACAAAGTCAGTCCGTCACTTTGAACCAGTGCAAGATGAATTCTGCCTTATCAGTTCAAGCTGCTTTATTGCTGTGATTTTCTCCTTGGGCTCTGAAGAGGTGAAGTTACTTTCCATTTATAACGCAGCACTTGGTCATTGGAGCAAAGCTTTGTAAAACAGAGCCAGACTGGCCATCCAGTGATGAGCTGTGTCAACATCTTAGCCACCTCATTAAAGAAATTAAGCTATGCTTGGGGTGAACATTGGGAAGGAGCCAAGGGTTGCATGACTGTAGGTGGAGGGTGCTGTAGAGCAGGAGTCTATCAACCATTTTAAACTTGGGAGCCAGCTTTCATTCCAGCGTGTTTAAATATTTCCTGAATGTAGGTCTTTCTCTTCCCCGATAGTCTTTCTTTGGCCTTCTCAAACAAAAACAACTCCCCAAACTTCGCACAGTTGAGAGAAGTGATGCTGGTAGGACCCCTCTACATGTTTTGGGGTGTTCCAGTTGAGAGTCACAGTCCCCAAATTCTAGGCCAGTGCTGCTAAGTAACAAATCGACAGGAAGCGCATATTGCTAGGGGTGCATGATTCATTTGTTTTACAGGTTCACATAAAGTTAATTCAGTTAATGAATTAACACATTTTAATTGCTGTGTTCCTACTGAAAGGAGATAAGCTTCGGGAAGAAGAAGGGTGTGATGAGAACGTGCCACTGCTGATTAGTGGGTTCCTGCCGACTCTATGAAGATTACCGGAGCTCATCTGTGTCCTTTCAGCAGGGGAGACTGGAGAAAGGCTTCCTGGCAAACTGAGTCTTGGCAAGTTCCTTTATTTCTGAGGAAGGAAGCTTCCCTGTCATACTCTTGGAGGGGCCAAACCAGCCTTCAGGAAACTGGTGGATCCTGACAGTCAAAGAGTTATCAAGGCGAGTTTACTTCTCTTCAAGCTATGGCTCTGGCTACTCTCTTCACACCTTCATGGCCATTATCCTCTGGTTGGGCCAAAGATAGCAAATTCTGCTATCTGTTGCTTACTCGCCAGGCTTGTAACCTTCAGAGTAGCTCTAACTCTTCCCATCGCAGTTGCTTTGAGGTTTTTGACTTTGTTGTCATCAAATGTTGAAAGCAGGCCCCTGTCACCTCAGTTTCTTCCCTCACAATTAACATCTGAACTGTCAAATCCCAGCCTTCCTCACCTTGGGACTCCATGTTTGCATCAACTAGAGATGCTCAGAATTCAGTAAACTGAAGCAATAGCTGAGATGATTTGCCCTTCATGGCCGAATTCCTGGTTTTTGATAGAGTGGTGGCTCTCTCTTTTTGCACTGCTGTGGTGTATGGAATTTCCATTTGAAACCTGAACTAGGTCTGCATGTGTTGTATGTAATGTCTTTCACAGCCAAGCAAGTTTGGAAATAGGAAATTAGGCAAGAAAATACCTGCAGTTATTGTAGACAGTTTCTTAATGTTGTAATGCTCTCTGCTTCTCTAATGAAAAGTTGGGTCGTTGTAGAATACGTGAGCATTTCTCCCCCCCCCCCAATTAAATCCTGTTGTTCTTGTGAACAGTCTCCTGTGTTGCAGAGCTGTGGGGGCCAAGTAAATTAGCTGTGTTATATCAATCTGTCAGGGATTGTTAACTGATTGTTAACTGGTACTCTTGTCTTGTTTTCTTTCCCCATGCTATAACTATGAGCAAATAAGTTTCTGGGAAATGGATTATGTCAATTACCTGCCTTTGTGGCACCTGAAGTTATTTCTATAATTTTCTGTGTTCTGTTATATATGGTATGATTTAATAAAAGCTGTCAACTCCCACATGTGTGCAAGTACTAAACAGAACAGGAGGCTGATATTAGTGCCTGGATAAAGGAAGATAAACTTTCATAATACTGAGGTGTTGTGAGGCCTTCAGTAGTATGTATTTCTGTGGCAGGGGGTTGAGGCTAGAGAATTTTAGAGAAAAGCTTAGCAATCAACATTACGGAGGAAGCAAATCAGTTAACAAGGCAGAGAGGGCATTGCGGGAATAAGTGGCCTTGAGATGGAGCATGGAACAATTGCCACACCAAATGGGTCAGGTAGCCATTATCAAGGTACCGCTTCTGTTTTTCTGGTTGGTCTCTGCACAAACATTGAAAGTTCTATCTATGTTTTTGTCCAGTCAAATGATGACAGATGCTTTGTGGACTGACTAGTTCAGCTATTAGTGGCCTATCATAAAGTCATAGGCTCCCAAATTGTGTGGCAGGCTTCCATCTTGGTGAACGAGACGCACGTAAGTGTGCGCACGCAAGTACTGGGACTGATCTGCAGCTACTGGAACACAAGAGGCAATTGTGACTCTCTCCCTTCTGTGATTGTGCATGTCCACTCTTCCAGTGCTTGCCTGAAGCACAACTCTGGCCCTGGTAGACATGAGGCTGAGCCATGAGGGTTGGTGTGCAGGCCTAGAAGGAAAATGCTGCAGCTGGAGGAATGAGTCTATTCTGATTATGCTTGGAGCACAATCGGTTACATCACTTCCTTCCATCTTTGTCGTGCATCTGCTGATGTGAATGCACAGATCTGGTAAATGCACGTATAAATGTATGTGTGTGTGCGTTGCCCCGTACAATGGAAGCTGCATGCATCTGTACCCCCACCCCACATACTGTGGATCCTCAGCCATGTGTGTGAATTGACTCACTGATATTTCAAGTGACTGATACCTCTTCAATGTTTTCTTGACAATCTGTAAGAGAAGATTCTACAGCTTTTCTGCTTAGCCTGAATCTAGATGTTATGAGTGAAGCATGGAGTTCTGAATCCTGTTTCTCTCATAATGGTATTGGGAGCACTTGACAGAGGAGAATCCATGGGAAGGAGGATGCTCCCAATCTTCTGACGTGTCTCTGTAGGTCATCCCTGGCCCCCCGCATATCGCTTTCAACAAAGGTGGGTTTGGAAATTTACATTTATTGAATTAACATCCAGTTCAGCTCTTTGCATCTCTTTAGTTGTCAGAATTACTCTCCTTTGATTTAAGCTCAATGTTGCTTTGCCTGTCTTCTAATATTCTTTTAAATATTTGAAAATTGTCAATATGTTGCCCCTTAATCTTCTTTTCTCGTGTCTAAAAATAGCCACTTCCTTCAGCCTTTCCTCATATGACTTTCCTTCTAGAGCTTTGATCATGCATGTAGCTCTTTTCTTAAATGGCTTTCAGTTTTTCCCTGTCTTTGTAAAATGTGACACCCGAATAGGATTTAGTGTTCTAAATGGAATCTGAGTAGAAAGGTACTTTTTGATGCACATATGCGACACTTCTGTTAAAACAAGCTGCAGTGATGGTTGCCGTTTGTGGCATCGCATTCCATTGGGCTCATGTTCACTTGATGAAATGGTTCTAGAGAGAACTTGCACTGTAACTAGTTAATATTTTCATGAACGACTTTAATACATTAGTTTCATTAGTTTGGAGTGGTGGTGGTGGTGGTTACAACTTTCATAATCCAGCATCTGCTGCCTTGATGATTAATGAACAAAGCAGATACATTTAAAAAAAAGAGTTGGAGAAAAATTTTTTCTGATTTGTTTTATTATATATCTATCTTTCTAGCTTCTATCACCCTGCTTTTTTATCCCCATTCACCATGCAAATATGATTAGACATGCAATATAGAATCACGCTGGAGTTTTAAAAATAGCATAACACTTCACTGGTATGTGCCTGACAAAAGTAACAAGAAATCAAACCCAACTCGAAGCCCTTCACGCAGACAATGGTTGTCTTGCATGTGAAGGCTTCCTAGCTGTCTCAGACTTCTGAATAATTAGTTACAAAAAAGGATGGCACTAGATGTGACAATGACCAATTTCCGTGTACCGAAAATGGGACCCCCATGTTGTGTTTCCACCTTGCTCCTTTTCCTGTTGCATGTTTCCGTAACTATGTGTTGCTGAGTAAGGAGGGACATGTCTTCCTTGCCGGTGTGTGCTACTGTGTCTCTTGCCTGGTCTAGTTTCCGCCTAAGTAGAAATGTGGTAATCGGAACATGATTTTATTCTTTTGAAATCTTTAGTTGGTGCTTGTGTTGGATATTTTCATTTCAGTCTTCAGAACGACTTTACGATGTAATTGAAAGTGGGAAGCCTGTGATGTCAAATCACTAACGGGAAACTTATAGAAATTAGTTCCTCAATGTGCAAGTACCTATTAACACATTTGCCTCTGACAATAGTTAATTGTGAAGTGCTGACTTGCTGAGCAAAGTAATTTTCCAAGTCTGTCTTGAGGCATTCCCTAGATGTATCCATGGAAACTGTTGGTTGCTTGTTACTTTATTCAGTGGTAAAATATGAATTAAAGGATACATATTTATTGGTTGAAATGATAACCCAATACAGTAGTTGTGCTTAAGTAGCACACACGATCAATCTTAAACCTGTTTTTTTTTTCCTTTTTTTGCTTGCTGTGTGAATTTCAGGTAGGTCATAAAAATGTCCTGGAGTTTTAAAGTGCACACGCATTACTGGTATGTTTAATATAACTGAATAATGGTGGAATTTATGTTTACAATTTATACTTTTGTAGCTATCTAACTCAGTTGATAGTACTGTACCTATAATGCTGACATAACGTCATAGATCTTGACCTTGGACTTGTGCCCTATTTTCTAGAATGCTAAGGACTGTGATGGTCTGCTGAAGACTGTGTGGTGATGGGGAGATGGGCACACAACCCGCACATCATGCTTCCCATGTAGTCTCAGTTTCCTGCAGGGAAGCCTGCTTCATCAGTCAGTGATTGCTATGTTCCATCCTGTCCCCAGGGGAAGGGAGTACATTTGTTGCCACCAGAGGCACGTTGAAGGCTTCACATTGCATCTTTCCTTCAGCCTGGGTGAACCTATTGCCCTTGATATCCCTCAGCATGAAGCCTGATGATAGCTAGAGGATTGGAAGTGATGCCAGCTAATTGGGGTGTCCTCTGCTCCAATTTGCTCACACTCAGGCAGCCCAATCCTACGGATGGACCACTGGCATGTGGGTCTGGCCACTTGCTGCTTGTGGCAGCGACCAGGCCATGCTGAATGGCGTGCTGCACTTTGCGTCAGCCATAAAGGACCTTACACTGCCGGAAAGCTAGCTTTGGCAGCGTGAGGCTCTATTAGGGTTGGACTGTAAGCCCTTGTAGTAGTTGGCCCAGAGCAGTTGCTTGGAAAGCATGAGACAATGACACAGGGCTCTTGTTGTAATGAGAAGGCAGCTAATTCTTAAAAATAGGAAAATATTTATTAAAAGGAGGAGGAAATAGACATAGAACAAGCTGTGAAAGTAGAGGCAAGGTAAAAGAAATCGAAAGCCAAGTCCAACACTCTAGAGATGGGCCAGTGAGTGTGTCTCACCCTGAGGTGGCCAGTCGGTGTGTGCTGCTGTGTGTGTTGGTCTTCCTCTTTCCTTCCAGGCCAGGAGAAGAGGTCACATAGTGGCCTAGCAGCAGCATTCTGCGCTAAGTTGTGAAAGGAAGGCATGAGGTGAGGCAAGGCAGAGGGAGTGTCGTCACAGCAGGGGAGAGCAGGCAGTTGGGCGCAAGGCTGAGTGGGCCCCCTGAAGATTTGGTGGCTTGGCCAAAGCAGCCCCTGCAAGATCTCTAGTGGGATTTAGCTCCTCAAGGAGTCCTGGCGACAGTTCAGGTTGTGCAGGTCTGAGTAGCAAAACAAAATGGCGGCAGTGGCCCTCTGGTTCCGCTTGACTTGCTTCTGGTCTCCTGTTGAAGAGCTCTGCTTTTAGCTCTTCCGCTTTTAGCCAAAAAAGTCTGTATAAAAATCTTCTTTGGTTAAGTCTAAAGAAATACAGTATTTGGGGACTTCTGTGTGGCAGACGTTCGTTCCTCTTGGAGCTGTCCAGCAGGGAATACTGTAATGCAAGCGTGAAACTGGTTTCTTAGGGAATCTTCTGCCTTGGGGCTCAGACTAGATATTCGTCTTCCCTGGGGAAAAAGCAGCTTCAGAAGTGGGTGATGGGAAGCAGAGGAGAAGGGATGCCAAACTCTTTGCATACCTGCTAGTTTTCCACTTCAAATTGCCCACCAGTCACTTTTCCAGGGCTGTCCCTAGAAGGGCACACAGCCCAGGGTGACTCAGCCAGTGTGTGTGTGGGGGGCATATATGGCTGTGTGTGTGTGTGTGTGTGTGTGTGTGTGTGTGTGTGTAGGCAGATACAATAGCAAGCACCTGAAGGAGAGAGAAGGAAGGAAAAAGTGAGAACAGAACACCAACTAGGAAACAAAGTAGAAAAAACGGGGGTGGGGGGGAGAGCTTGCAATATGGGACGTTCTCTGAGGCATCCATATATTATGATGTATACAAAATACTAATTTAAAGCACAAACTTTCATAAATCTCTGCAACAACCAAGAAATTGAAATACTTTGCGCCCCCCCCCCCCCCGCAGATCTTTGTGCTTAGCCTCTTAGGTGAGATTTCTCTCTCATTTGGTAAATATAAGATCAGAGGAGGCTGCATGCAACAGGACTTCAGTCTGTGGGAGTCTTTGATGCTGACTGATATGTAAAGGGCATAAGAGGTGGCAGATTACGAGATCATTATTTTTAACATTGGGCAAAACGCCGTCTGCTGTCTTCCTTGTCTTAAAGGCTCAATCTTGTACAAGTGTACCTGGGAGTAAGTCCCATTGAAATGAATGGAACTTACTTCTGAGTAGACATGCACAGGATTGTCCCTCCTCCCCTCTGACTCTGCCTAGCCTCCTGCGCTTCACTACAGAAACGGGTGCAGACCAGCCCCAGCCTTCCCCTGTGCTTCTAACTAGCACCGTTTCTGGAGTGGTTTCTTGCCAGGTGCTTGCTTGCAGCAGCGACACGGGAGACAAGAGCTGAGGTGCAGCATTCTGCGGTGCCCCCCCCCCAAGTATGGGGCCCAGGGTGGCTGCCCCAGTTTTCCTACCCACAGAACGGGCCTGCACTTTTCTCTTGTAAAGTTCCAAATTCATTTTTGTGATGGTTAGTGTATATCTGGAGCGTGGAGAGGAAGAGAAGAAGCAAGTTTGCGTGTGTGTGGTGGTGGGGATTAAGTATCCTTTCCCCTTGCAACTTCTCTCTTCCACGTTGCTCACTCTTGAGATGATTTTCCATGATGGGTAAAGAGCTGTTGGGGATGAGTTACAGTTGTTGTGCCATGTATAGTTTGGCCCTAAAGATTTTCCCCAGAGGTGTTGGTGGTAATTTGAAAAGATTTCAATGGAGAAAAGTGCTTGAAAAACATGACTCTGAAATTGAAAAACCATCCAGCAGTAGCAACTTTGGAATGGGTGGCAATTCTTTTCTTAATGTGTGCTACTCCAGATCTGTTCTTCAGAAAGCAGGTTTTCAAAGAGAAGTGGTTTTCCTTTGCTTATATGTCTAACAACGCACAAGCCGTAGGTTCTCAGTATGATGTCGAGGGTGCCAGGTTTCTTTACAGAGAGCAGTTTCGGTATGTGATGGCAAACCTATGTCGATGCCTCCTTATTTCCAACTCCAGTAAGCAGTTTTTTTTTTTCAATTCTCCCGATTGCTCTTTGCGTCAATCTTTTCAAGAGCTGACTTGAATTTTTTCACATTTAAGAATGCTGGTTCCTATGATATATTTGCCCACCTCGTTGTTTGACTCCAATGCCTTTTTAGTTGCAAAAGTAGTATGGTGGACCAGGATGAAATAATGTTTGTCCAGTATGAAAGAGAGCCACATCTCTTCTTAAATACACAGCTAATGTCACTTTGCAAATGAGCATCCTCTTCTAAAATATTCCTTTCTGGCTTGATATGCTTTGGGGAGCCGATAAGCTTTTGGAACCAAATGTGGGGCCAGCTCCTGTAATTACTAATGTCGTCCTGAATTCTAAATATTTCCAGATAAAATGTTTTGTAGGTTGTTGGTCAGGTTACTAACGTGGGTTGCTAAAATCAAGTATGCAGCGCGGATAAGGGGGCCACTGTAAAAACCTTTTAAAAAAGGCTTAAAATAGTGTTCCTTATCGTTTTTGCTGGCAAACCACTCTGTCTGAAGGGCTGTAGACTCTAATGCATTCTGGGGCGACCTTGGGGAAGGGGGGAAGTCGCTCGACCCAGAAAAGGCTGTAGGAGTACGATTTCACTGTCTACGGCCCTGCAAATGGAGCAGTTCGCCAGCAAAAAGATAAGGAACTCTATGTTTAACCTTTTTTCTTTTTAAAGGTTTTTACAGTGGCCCCCGTATCCGCGAGCATCCGCATTGATTCAAATCCGTGGATGCTGAAATCGCGGATACAGAGGTCTTACCTGTACTTTATATACCCTCACATTTTGAACTGGAAACTTCACTTCATATTCATTATGGCTTCTTAAATATTTTTGGCACAGTATGCTGATTCATATTGTTGCAGCAAACGTTTTGGGAATAATACCATATTTCTGTTTGAGGTTGTTTTTGAAGAGTGGTCAGTTGGAATGCTTCTCTATAGACCTCAATCCTTCATTAATGTGAAATGATGCTACACAGCCGTGACAAAGGTATGCTAGTTAAACTCTTCTTGAATTGCTGTTCTCTTGTCACAAAGGTAATTTTGTCTGGAGACTGAGAGATTGTGTTTACTGAAAGTTGGATGGCAGTTACTGTTGCAGGTTGTGTGCAGTTAGCCAGCTTGGGTTGTGATTTACAGGAAAAGCAGGATATAAACCCACAAATAAACCAATAAATAAATCAAGTTAATCACAAGTATCTGAAGGACCATCTGCTCCTTTAAGAATCTGCCCAACTGTGGAGATTATCTCTGGATGCCCTTACTAACAGTGATAAAGCAGGTATTGACCAAAGGAAGGGCCTTTTTGATGGTAGCCTCCAAAAAATGGAACCTGGTATCGTCCTTGTTGTCCTTTCAGTTCCGGATGAAGGCTGTCCTTTTCTCTTGGATGTTTTTAACACAACCTGCTTGTTATATGCCCCTTACAAGTGTGTTAACTGACTTAAAAATATGTCTTGGTTTTAGTGGCAGTATTTTCTTCTCTGTATGTAATCTTTTATGATATTTTAGTGTCTTTTAAGCCACCTTGATGATGTCTTCATAACACAAGGGACTACTTTTTTGAATAAAATAAGACTGCAATTCTATATACATCTTCCTGAAGTAAGCCCCATTGAACACAGTGGGACTTAGGTCTGAGTAGATGTACATAGAATTGCTCTGTAAGTTGGGTAAGGAAGTCAAATAGACATAACTACTGTAAAAGTTGCAGGTTTCCCTCTTTAACTTGTCAAAGAATTGGTTTACTAAATACCTGCCCTGTCCTTGCTTTAGAACTTGGACCATCATGGGGTGGATCATACCATATTTTTGTGTTCTTTTCTTAGATAAAAAATTGTCAAGTGTTGTCTGCCTCTGCTCATATAAGCCCTAACCTAGTAGGCAGCTACCCTCTCCCTGACTTCTTCTCCAGAGGCTCCTACTTTTCCTGCCAGCCCCTCCTCTCGTGGGGAAGTAGGGGTGGCTTTTGGTTTGTAGAGCAAACCTGACCCCTAGGAAGGTTTAGTTGGACAAGCGTACATCCCAAGACCAGAGCTGGTTTGTTTGCAAGTGATGAAAGAAAGTTTGTGCTTCAACAGCATGATTCACGCTTCCCATTTGAGATCCTTGCCCTTTCTAAACAGACAGCCTCCCCTCCCAAATAAAGAGCAAACAAACTTCAGAGTGTATTATGATTTCACTTTCCTCTGATGTGTCTTAAATAGCTTTATTGAGATCCTCGCCCTTCTCTTATCTGAGACCCGAAGTTCTGGAAGTTGTCCTGGTTGGCCCCTCAAACTAGGAAAATCCCCTTCAGCTTCCCAAAGTGTAATTGTAACAAAACAAGGCCTGCATTTTAGCTGCTGGAAGTCCTCATCCTGGATCAGGAGAACAAAGCAAAGCGCATCCCCTAGCATATTTTAAGATCACGGAAGTAGCAACCTCAAGGAAGATAAAATACGTAAAAAAATAATAGTCCAGTCTGTTGCCCCTCCATACTGTAGCTGTGGATATAACTGCAGTATGTTGAGGAGAATACGTACAGTAATTAGGATGACTAGCAAAGGTGGAAAGAGCTCCTTCTTCTTTTAGAGTAGTGTAAAAGGAATTTCAGCCACTGTAGCTTTTCTCACCTCTGTGTGGCAAACGGTGACTGTCAATACCCCTATATCCACATGCGTTAAAGGTACCCCGGTTCTCCTTGTCTTCTCTGGTCTCCCTAGGTCTATACAAAGCCTGCATGGCGTACATTGCTGTATGTATGTATGTATGTATACAGTACTATACTGTATATCCACACATGACTGAGGTGGGAAGGTGCTTGTTTATCTTTTGAGAGCCATGGCCCTAGATCAGGGGTTCTCAACCAGTGGTACTCATACCACCAGTGGTTCTTCAGGTGACTGCTGGTGGTACTCGTCCTGCCGGCCTGCTGGAACCCCGCTTTGGAACCCTGGCTCTTTGGTGGCTGTTTTACTTTTTAAACAGCCAATTGTAAGTATTGCCTGTGCTTGTTGGGTTGCTTTTCTTCAGTATGAATTGCTTTGCCTCCTTCCTGAACAGATAATATCATGCGTCTGATTCACTTTTCCCGTAGCTTGTATTTCAAGCGAGTTTGGGAAATGTGCTGCATGCATCCATTTGTCTGCTGTGAAAGAGACACTTGTGTCATCATTCAGACCAGACTACGTGGTTGGAATTGTCAGAAATGTGTGTCTCAAACAGTTTGCATTTTGGAAGTTGTGTTCTCTGTGGAGCAGCTTTTTCTCTCTGGTCCTGGCTGGTTTCTGTTGCTATTCTTATGCATAGAAAGTGTGCCTGGGCATGAAAATACCGGCATAGCCTGCCTGCCCACAGTGCATGTGCTTTCTTTTACGCTGCTGGTGCTCTGCCAGACTCCCTGCTCCTGAAGTCTGTGCTGGCTGCTGCTGCTGCTGCTGACGTCGTAATTTCTGAGCTCTGCTCTTAGTGCTCTCATTTCACATTCATAATCTGGTGATCCTAGGGCAGAAAAGGGTATTAGGCTTTTTATGTGAGTGGGCGGGCTTAACGATCCTGTCAGTCAGGTGACGTTGGCAGTGGCAGCTGCGTCTCTTTTCATTTGGTAGAATGAAACCTATTCCAAGACTCGGTGTGATGTGAAAATATTGCAGGTGACCTTAGCTCAGCATTTCAGACAGAAGATCTGGCAAATGGGTGACCTTGTTTTTCACAGGGAGGTGGTGCCAGTTATACCCTCCGTGGAGTCCGACAGTGGTTTTCCTGTTCTAAACTCCAGATCCAACGCGCCCTTGCCGTCACCATCCTGATACAGAAGGCATTTCTCTTCATCACTTTTTTTTCCAAGTCACTTCTTGTCATAAGATAATGGCACAGTTGTCCGGTTAGTTTAAAAGGCCTGGTTGATTTTGGCCATTGGTCTTCCACTTTGTAGATCACAACTGAGCTTCAGGTGAGCTGCACCTGCTAGGGCACTATCACTTAAAAAAAATGAAATTTTAAAAGATGCTGCTGCTACTTTTGCCTTCCATATCTAAGCAGCTATTAAGGTCTACCAAGTATTTTATTCACATTCTTGCTACCACTGCTTGGTGATGAGGGGACGGATTGGTGAGCCCACTCCAGTTTGTGTGGCTCAGAGTACTGAAATGTAGCATGCCAGTCTGCCCTTTGCTGAAAGAGATTTATATAAATGTGTTTATATGGAATCGTATTTTATGTGAATGTAATATTTAAAAATACATTTAGGTCAAAGAACAAAGGCTTCCTTTACATCCTTGTCACGATAGTTAATTCTTGACAGATTACTTGTGACTTTTCCCCATCTCTTTGTTAATTTCTGCTGAATAGTATCTTTCCAAGGGAAAAGCTTATGTTGTGTGTCTTGTTTTTCTTGACAGATTTAACCTAACAAAGGTATGAACAATTTGTGATACTTGACACTATTTTTTCATAGCTTGGCCTGGTTGCATATTTGTCTAGGTCGGAGGTCTTCACATCATTGAAATTTCTGGTCTGCACTGCCCTGAATGGTGATAGTTACCCTGTTTCCCTGAAAATAAGACCGGGTCTTATATTAATTTTGGCTCAAAAACACACACACACACACACACACACACACACACAAAAACAGTAGGTCTTATTTTCAGGGGATGTCTTATTTTTTTAATATACCGGTACAACAGTTTACACTTATCCAAATGCAATCATGTCGTCTTCTTCTGGCACATCGTCATAACTCTCCAAACCTCGCATTCCGGCCTTAATTTCTTGCAACTCCATTGCCTGTAGAACCATTGGCCCAATCTCTCATGTCCAACAATAGAGCAGGCGGGTATTGGTAGGCGAGCTCCAAACTACCGGTCGGTCTTATTTTCTGGGTAGGCCTTCTTTTCAGGGAAACAGGGTAGTTTAGTTACTGCACAACTAGTATCTAATAAAAATAACCATTATTCCACCTGCCTGACCCACATCCTAGTAATGCCAACCATTGCTGGGAGGCAACTGGCACTGGTAATCTTTAATTTTGTTCTTGTTGCATACTGGAATCTTAATATTTTACTGTGGGGTTTATTGTACTTTTTAATAACTTCTTTATGCTGTGAGCCTGCAGGCCTAATAACGCCACACGTACATCTTAGAAATAAATCTGAAGGTACCATAGCAGAGTGCCAGGAGCTCTTGGAAATGAGAGTAGTCTAGGCGGACAGTCGTCTTCACAAAATGCAGAGTTTATGGTTGAGTTTTCTCTGCGGATTGCTGCAGATGGACGGACGGCTGGGCCACCCATTGCTTTTTGAATCCGTTTTGCCCCTTCAGCCTGATACACCTATTGGGATGGATCATCTGTCTGTGACTAACCCAGGGCATTCTGAGTCTTGGCCTGGATTAAGGAATGGCTTCATTAAAAACATAGCAGAGATCATTGTCGATAAACCACGTTTTTCTTCCAGTAACGTTTCAGAGAGCAAAAGTCTGTTGACCCACTATTTCAGAGGTTCCTGAACTTTCTCTGTTCACCACTAATGCTCCTAGTAATTTTTTCACGGTGCCCTTACAGTTCCGTCTCTGTGTTTCCCTTTAAAATGTAAACTATCCCGCAGTTTCCATGAAGCTGGAGCTACATTGCACGCGTCCGCGTTCCGTATGCATCTGGTGTCCCGCCCCCAGGTCAAACATCGGGCTCTGATTGGCTGAACGATACGCAAATGCAGCCAAAAGGCAATAAACTCTGCTTGTTGTGGGGTGGGAGGGGAAGAATTCAGCTCCCTTCTCCTGGCTCCCATTAACTCCACCCTTCCATGCCTATATAGGAAGGGACATGGGTTGGGTTGGATGTTCTGCTGTTGTTTGGTTGTGCCCAATACGAACGTCATATTGGTGTATAGAGTAGAAGGCCATGAATCTTTCCAAGAAGTTTGTCAATTTAGATGTAAATGGCTAAGTTTTAATCCACTCAGTTTATTTGAGCAGCAACATTTCAGCTGCTATAGGGTGAGTGAGACTTGTACAATGACTTGTCACAAGTCATTGTACCCTATAAAGCAGGGGCAATGGTAAAAATACTTGTCTGTGTAAGTCCAGCATAATAAACTAATCTAGTTGGAACCTTAATTATGAGAGAATAATTGTTGGTGCGTTCATTTCTGTGTATGTGTGACGTTCCAGGTAATCGCCTTTCACTTAGTGAAAGTGAGCGAAGTGGCTCTGGGTCTTCATAGGCTACTTTGAGGACAGAGATCCCTACCATGTGCCCAAGGTGTCCCATGCGGATTACGGCCAGTTCAGATCTCAGAACTGGGTACTGAATGCAAGTGGCACAGTCCCATGAGCCGGTATTGTGGTGCAATGCCCTGGGGAACTTGGCTGCCTCGCTATTCCTCATTTCGTCACTTCCATATAAGAAGGAATTTGAGCAGTGGACTAAAGACCACGACAGTAACAAGGGTCATAGTGGCGGCGGCTTTTGCCTGTTGGTTCAAAGTATTGAATACCTGATACTGTGTTCTGTTTACAACTTGGCAATAACTGATATGACTGGTTGAAATACCTGCCCTGGGTGAATTCATGAAGCCTAAATTAACTGCCAAGCTCTAAGCCCATAGGTTTAATGAAACCTATGGGCATGGTTGGAGCAGAAAATGGCCACTTGGAAAATCCATTGTGAGAATTCGGACTGCCAAGTGCTTGACTTCAGGCATGAATGTGCTTGCCTAGAAACAGTGAACGGTGGAAATGGCTCCAGCAGACAGAACCAGTGCGGGAATGGCTGATGTTCAAAGGGCTACTTTTAGGCATGCCCAGTGGGGTTTTCCACTTTTTGCTTAGAACATGGAACTAGAGCCTGGTTCTCTGAATTCCAGCCACTGGAGCAAGTAATTGTGCATAAGATTAAAGTGGCCGCTTCATTTGTCATCCATGTACTGGTTCCGAGGACCTTTCAGCTGTACATCAGATGCTCTTCTCTGAAGGAGGGAATGGCATGCCAAGAAAAATAGTTTTAAACTGCTTTTTATGCCTAATACATCAAATCCGCACTACTAGTCTTGCTTTCCTTGTAAAAATAATGTCAGACATAGCGGGCATTAAAAATAAAGAGGCAGAGTGTTGCCATTAGCGCTCCAGGATAGCAGTTCTGTTTTTCTCTATACTGTACATGGTTGTCCCTTAGTATATGAAGAAATTGCATCCATGTGAAGCAGGTAAAGTGTGTCCCAATCTTATGTTGTTTAAGTAAAATGTGTGTCTAGACTAGAGCATGCTTTGTAAATCAGAAGAGCAGGGGGCGAGTGGCTATTATGAGTACTGATACTAAAATGTGTGAACATTCTTTATAGTTTTTATCTAGCATTCCAATAAAGGGGGGGGAAGGTTGGGAATCCCCTTATTCACTGTGCAAAATGCAACTGATAGTGGATGTACTTGGAGCTTTTAACCAAGCAAAAAGGATATGCAGTAAACTATGTACAGCTTTATTTCAGTCCAAAGCTCCATCTGTGTACTAAGTGGCTACGGCTGGAACGTCTGTTGCATCCTACCCTGTTTCTCCTAAAATAAGACCTCCCCCGAAAGACCTACCATCATTTTTGCATGATTTTTGCTGGCACTCATAAATATAAGACCTCCCCGAAAGTAAGACCTAGCTAGGATCATTAGCCAGACGGACACAAACCCCACCCCCCCCGGCACTTACTTTGACCGATTTAAGCTTCAGTCTTTCCTGAGGGTGGAAGGCCTGCACTTGATTCCTCTACCATAGAGACGACGTGCTAGAGAGGCCAGCAAGGCCTGCAAGGAGGCTGCAACCTTGCAAAGTCTCTCTAGCACGTCCTCTCCATGGTGGAGCCTCCTTGCTGGCCTCTCTAGCATGTCGTCTCCATGGTGGAGGACTCAAGTGCAGGGCTTGCAGAGCCTTGCGCCCTCGGGAAAGAATGAAGCTTTAAACGGTCAAAGTAAGTGCCGGGGGGGGGGGGTGTCACGCCACAGGTTGGATAAATAAGACCTCCCTGAAAAGGCAGAAGAGTCTGGCTCAGTTGGGAGAGCTGCTGCCTTCAAAGATGCAAAGATAAGAGCCTCCAGCTGTGTTTGAGTGTGGGAGGCGCCAGCCAGCAGAATTGTCAGACTGTAAAAAGGATACCACCTGGAAAGTAGCCATTCATGAAAGATTGGACATTTATATACAGTATATTGTAAAACTCCCCAAGGGGGGTTAGGACAGCCTGCCCATGTACACTGGAGAAATCCAGTGACCGAGAAAGGCGGTATATAAATACTGTATATAAAATAAGACCTACTGCATTTTTGGAGCCAAAATTAATATAAGACACTGTCTTATTTTCAGGGAAACAGGGTACTAGTGGAGAGGCCGTGTGTATCCCCATGCAGTTGACATTGACCCTGGCCCGCCACATGGGTGAGGGGAGGAAGCAGCAGGGCACAGAGCCCGTGCACCTTCAGGTCTCTTCTTGGGTGACCGTGAGGGATGCTGCCACTAGGAAGGGGAACCTCCCCCCCCCAAAAAAGGCACCTTTCCTCCTGTCTGGAGTGAACCCAGTTACTATGATTCCCAAAACACAAAAGGCGGCTACTAGAGAGACTGCTGACCTGGTCAGCCCCAACTCCTCTGCACCTGTACAGACTTGACGCGCTGGCCCTGAGTAACCTCTAAGAGTTAGAGAGAAGTCTCTGCACTGATCTGATTAAAATAGGCTAGTGAGTTTTTAGAATTAAAACTAGTTTTTTTAAGAAGGGAAATTAGGCAATGTTCAAATAGACAAAAAAACCCCACTATTTGAAATTGGACAAAATCAGCTCTTGAAATTAGAGACACATGAGAGAAATTCTGGCACAAGCTGCCCCTACTTCTCCCTGGCTAGACTTTCATAAAAAAGGTAAAGGTGACCCCTGACAATTAAGTCCAGTTGTGTCCGACTCTAGGGTGCGGTGCTCATCTCCATTTCAAAGCCGAAGAGCCAGCGTTGTCCAAAGACGCCTCCGTGGTCATGTGGCCGGCATGACTCTCCTTGCCGCAGTGCATAGCATGCGGCTGGAACACGGAGCGCTATTTACCTTCCTGCAAGCGGTACCTATTTATCTACTCGCATTGACATGCTTTGGAACTGCTAGGTTGGCAGGAGACTTTCATACTTAGTTGCAATTCCTTGTTTATCTCCTGGGACTGGAATAGCAAAGTGCCATAACTCAGTAAGTGCTGGAATAAAATGTGCGCCATCCAGCCATTTCCTCTCAAGTTGTTCAGGAGACTTGAGATCCCACCTTTCCCATTGTCTGCTTCTATAGTGTGAAACCAGTCTGTCCCCTTGGCCATGGTCTGGGGGATGGATTTGACTGACATGGTCCTCCTGGCCCATCGTTCTATCTTGTCTAGGTCTACCTTGTCTGGCACTGTCAGTACACATCCAGGTTAAGCCTTTCTCATGAATGTGCAGAGGTCCTAATGGCAGGCTGTGCTGGGTGACTGAAGCCAGCCTGTGCCCTATTGCACTCACACAGGGGCTTCCCAGTTGGACTAAAGGGGTTCTGTTCACCGCATAAGCTCTGTTTGTTTGTTTGTTTATGAACCTGCAGCTGCAAGAATGCAAGAGCAGCCTTGCTGGATCAGACCAAGAGCCCCTCTTGTCCAGCTCCCTGTATCTCACAGTGGCCCTCCAGGTGCCTTTTGGGGCACACAGAGAGCACAATACTTGTATCCAGTTGCATCTGGCATTCAGAGGTAGGCTACCTCTAAACCCAGAGGTTGCATATAAATAATCGCCATGGCTTGTAACCTGTGATGGATTTTCCCGCCAATCTGTCCAATCAGATACTTTTAAAAGTATCTAGGCCAGGTGCCATTGCAGCATCCTGTGGCAAGGAGTTCCACAGATTAACTACATGTTGGGTAAAGAAATATTTTCTTTTGTCTTTGTCAATCAGTTTTAGTGGATATCCCCTGAATAAACACGGACTGAAGAAACATAATGATGAAGCTAGTTTTGTCCTCTGGTGAGGATTAGTGAATTAGCGTGTTCTATAATACATTAATTCACTAACCCCAGTTCACTAACCCCATAACTCCAGTTCTAGATTAGCAGTCTATCTAGGTATTATGATTTACCTGTGCTCAGTCTGACTTTTTAGATCTAGCTTGTTTCGTAAGGATGGATTTGTTAAGTCGAGTGAAGCCTCTTAACCTCTTTTCAGAGTTTTGAGACTCTTGGCTCATTGGCAGATGCTTCTGCAGGAGCACAATGTACAGTATTTCCGCTCGCTTCAGATGTGGCAATTAGTAACTGTCATTGCTTCTCTTCTACATTCTATAGGGGGCCTGTAGAATTTGAGGGCAAGAGCTTTTCTAGTTGCTAAGATTATACCTTGGGCATGTCGTTGGCCTTAAAGATATTACAAATGAGTTGGGTTTCATTTGAAAGTTGCCAGATTGCAAGTAGCTCTCTTAATTGGCATGTAGCAGTTGGGCTGACTGTACAGACCTGCAGGGCACTGCAGTTTGGTATGAAAATAATATTGACTCGTCACGCAGAGATAATGTTGAAAATTGGGTTGCAAGTGTATTGTTAAAATTGTCACTTACTTAATTAAACAACTGAGAGGTGCAATAGTGCCAGGTGCAATAGTGTGGTGCCAGGTGCAAGGGAGGTGCCAGGTGCAAGGGAGTGGCGACAAGATACAAGTATCTTGTTGTCTTGTGCTCCCTGAAGCATCTGGTGGGGCCACTATGTGATACAGGAAGCTGGACTAGATGGGCCTTTGGCCTGATCCAGCAAGGCTCTTCTTATGTTCTTATGTTAATAGTCATTTAAGTGAAGAATTCTATTAAGTATATTTATATACTGTATTGCTTTTCAACAAAAAAAATTTCAGATCTAATATGATCTGGGTTGTGTTGCTGCCAAAGGGATAGTCATTGTATGTACAGCAGGTCTTGACAAAATTGCTTTGGACTTATAATTCAGCCCCAATATAGGAGCCAGACCTTCCCTCCCCCTGGCTATTGCCTCTGACAAGCAGGCAACCTACAGGCACATGTGCACATGCACCCTCCCCCCCACCTAGTGAGAAACGGGACCAAAATTGACAGGTGTGTGTGTGTGTGTGTGTGTGTGTGTGTGTGTGTGTGTGTGTGTGTGTGTGTGTGAGAGAGAGAGAGAGACCGACCGACCGACCGACCGACCGACCACTGGTAGGAGGAGAACATGGATGTAAAAGAAGACCGGGGTGTGTGTGTGTGTGTGTGTGTGGCTTTGCTTCCATCTCGCCTTCCTGCCCACCTTCCTATGAGTCTGTAGACTGTAGAGCAATATTGTTTTGATGGCTTGTGGGAGGGAGTGATCAGAACAGATCTCTCTGCTGCTCCTTGCTACAGGACCACCACTGTGAGGCTCACAGCAGCAGTGCTGGAGGGCACAGTGGGCTGCCACTGCACGGAGGCTCCTCTTGCTTGCTCTCAGGGAGCAAGAAGAAAATTGGAGCACTGGTTGAAGTGGCTGGGTGGGTAGCAGGGCAGCGGATGGGCAGGGCAGAACTGGATGTCGTCTTTCAGTTTGCCTCCTACTCCAGCCCACTGCGTTAACAGTGCATTGAACTTGATTTGCAGTGTCTGATGAGAGTGAGTAGCCTTTCTCTTAGTGCTCTGAAAACATGGCTTCTCTGCGGTTGGGTTTGTGTTGTATAACTCACCCTGGAAGAATGCAAATTTCTGATTTTCTTCTTGAAGATTCCCTTGACTATAGGTTTCCGCCCGTTGGACAATGGGAGGTGGCCCTAAACAATTGGCCAGAGGAACTAGTTTTATTTGTTGAGAGATTTTATAACCCTTTCCCTCTGAATAATGAGAGTGCTCAAGGTGGTGTACAATATAGTAAAAAAAGGTAACATAAATAGGAATGAACTAAAGTGCAATTGTAAAATACAGTAAACATAAAGAATAGTGCAATAGAAAACATTAAAACCAAATACAGAATACAGCCACAAAATCCAAAAGCAACTAAGAAGGGAATTACCGGCAGAAAAGGAAAGGCTAACAGGGAGGGGGCAGTTCTTAATCCCTCTGGGAGGAAGTTCTATAATAAAGGTGCAGCCACAGAGAAGGCCCTGCCCCTTGGCACAGGGCAGACTGATAGCACTAGAGGTGGCACACATAGCAGAGCCCCCCCTGCTGAACTTAGGGAATGGGACAGTTCATAGAGGAGAAGGCGGACCCTCAAATATCCTTAGCTTGTGAGACTATCTGATGGATTCTGTAATATTCTGTAGAAACTGCCCATTATAGTTTGAATTGTTTTCATACGACTTTTGTAATACAGTAGGCCTTGGTATCCACGGGAGATAGGTTCCTGGCCCACCGCAGATACCGGAAGCCCGTGGATAGGAGGTGGTAACGCTATCCCCCGCAGGGGCCCCTGCGCCCATTACCTTTGTTCTTCATAGAGGTGGCACCAGGTCAGTGTGTTTGAAAATGATAACGCACAGTTCTGGAGTCTGCCCTGAACCGTGCCTGCTTGATGATGATGATGTAATAGTAATAATAATGGTAATCCCAAACTGGAAAGAAGCAGCCTGCCTTAGGCTACAGAACTTCTCTTGAGTCTGTCCGGAATGCCTGATGATGATGATGATGATGATACTAGTAACAACTACCACTGGAAATAGAAAGAATGAAGCTGCCTGAGCCTGATCTCTAACCACCACCCCAGCCAATGAGAGAGAAGTGCTGGAAAACGCTGAAGGCTTTTCCCCATGTATTTGTTCCCCCTGCCCCTTGTCCAGCCCCCCCCTTGTGCTTGTGGCCAAAAAATGCTGAGAAGCCTTGCCTTCCATATTGCCCCTTTGCCCCTTGTGAAACGCCCACCCACTGCCTCCTTGTCTTCTTCCAGCGTCGCAGGTGCCTTCTTCCGGGGTTACAGTGGTCGGTAAGGTATATAAACTAATAGGGACTTAAAATGCAACTCGGCCAAGTCTCGAGTTGAGTCGGGCGAGTCGCTGGCGATTGCCGAGTCAAGTCCAAGTCACGTCACTGGTGCAACTTAAATTGGACTTGCAGACGAGTCGCCAGACTCAAGTCCCCAACCCTGCTCAGAGGTATTAGGTGACAAGTATGGCTTCATCAAAAGCTTCACAAAGCAGTTTACACAGCAAAAGGAATGAGAAGCAGCTTCCCTTTCCCAAGGAAGAAGAATCGAAGAAGAAGAAGAAGAAACTCACGAGGGCGACACCAGCACACAGTCACTGGGTGGGATGCTCTGCTGGACTGAAGAGGGACCGTTGCTCTCCCCTGCTAAATGTAAGAGGACCACCACTTAAAAGGTGCTGCTTTGCCTAGTTTGTAAGGGGTTGCTAATAAGCTATGTTGTTCTCAGCGCTTCAGGAATTTGAGTGTGTTGATTTGTTACTTTTCCCCAAAAATATTCAGAGTATGGAAAACATAAGTGACATCTTTTCTTTTTGCTTTTCTTTTCATGTCTGCATAACACTAGCATTGTCTGATTCTACCACAAGGCTCAGTATTAGAATGAAAGAGCAGATGTTCTGATAGCATTTCCCCGATAAAGAAGGGAATTTGAGTCACTGAGCAGAGAGCTCTGTTAATCTAAATTAAGTCTGACATGATACACTTAAACATGGGGTACACTACAGGAAAACCAGGACTTTAATGAAGAAAGATGGACGCAAATGTGTTTAGCATTAGCATATGATTTCCAGTAGTGCTGACTAACCAGATGCCCTTGATGCACAGGCGGTTCACAGTGATACTGTCTAATCCCGGAGATTACCTTTCTTCATAGCCTTTAGAGAGAAGCCACTTCAAGGGAATCCTCCCTGGCTGGAATGCGTAACAGATGGCTGGTGACTGAGTGTATTGCGAGCCACACTCCTTAAAGGGATACAACAGGGTTTCTCAACCTGTGTCCCTGATGTACCACTTCTCGTAGTCTAATTGTCTTGAGTACCATCGGAAGTAACTGGCAATGATGTCATTGCCAGTTACTTCCAGGTTTGGAGGTCAGATGTGATGCTACAAACAGTGGTAAGAGGCTCAGGGCGAGCGGGTGGGCTTTTTCAAGTGCATGAAAACCATGTGCTGGAACTCTGCCCACCGAGCCTCCTATTGCTGTTTGTAGCAAACAAACAAACAAGCTGTTTGTGTTGTGGTCTCAGTGCCTGGTGGGGGGTGTCTCCTGGGAGCCCCGTGTACCACTGTACAACAGCTCAAGTACCACCTGTGGTGTGTGTACCACCGGTTGAGAAACGCTGGTATAGAACATCAGCGAGCCTAACAAATTAGAACTAGCTCTGTTAAGCTGAGCTTGTGAAATTGATGACTTAATTGTCATCCCAAGATACCAGGTCCATGGTGCAGGTGTGCTGTAAAATATTCTTCTTTTTCTGTATATTTACTCTTTCTCTGTATCCATTGGCTTTCTTGGTATTTATTAGCTCACTTCTCTGAGACTAATTATTTTGCTGTGTAAACTGCTTTGTGAACTACTTTTTGTTGAAAATCAGCATATATAAATATGCTTTAATAATAATAAAATAGTATTCAGTTGTTTTGCAACTGTGAAAAGCAAATTCATCCTACGTTTCCTGTTCTCTTTTACCTTTGTGACCATTTTGTGACCTTGTGTTAGAATCACTTAACATTGCTCCCATCTTTGCTGCTAGTCTTAATGTTTCAGTGAAAGGCTGACGATCTTATAAGCAAATTGAGGCTGGAACTGTAGATTTGGCAGCAGATCAGACGTTCCAGATGCTTCTTGCTGCATCATGGGGCAAAAGGAGGACGGTGAAGAGGAGAGAAGTGAGTGTGGGAAAGTCTAAGCATGTGACCCCCCCCCCCTTCCTGCATGCCACTTCTCTGCTGGAAGCTGCCCTCTTGCCCCACTGCGTTGCAGTCGTTTGATGGAGAACCAGGTTTTGAAACCAATATGCCGTCGTGCTGTGTTGATGAAGAGCCCTCCCAATTGCCCTGAAATTTGCCCTTACCACTTTTCAGTGGTGGTTCACACTTCATGTCAATGTTGTGCTTCATTTATAACTCCATCATGACAGAACAAAAAGATGAATGGCTCTCTGTGCCTTAATATACTGCATTCTCAAGAATTCTGAAATAAAATATATGAATTTTTGTTGGTTTGTAGTGCAACTTTTGAAGTCATTTCCGAGAGCACAGTACAGTACATGCCATGCAGAGGAGCCTCTGTGTATCACCCCTTGTGATGAATGCTAATATGGGGATCCCAGAGGGGAAAACGCTTGTTTTGCAAGCTGTATGTGTCCTTGGGTTCTGTTAAAGAATGCTGTGGGCCCATGTGGTTCTGCTCCTTGATCTGCAGTCATTGACAGGTGAATCTTGCTCCTGACTTGTGAAATTCCTCCCCCTTCCCCTGTTATGAGGGGAATGGAGTCTGGCAGGTTGGTCTTTTATACTTATAATCTAACTGGTTTGCCCTACTAGACAGTTAAAAAGGAATTTTGCTGCAGGCTCAATGAACTGGTAAACTGTTTTAGCATGCAGTAGAGCTTGCTTGAGTTGTACAGGGAAGAGTTAGACATTCAGCCACTTTCTTCATCCACAAGAGCAATCTAATGTGTGAACTGGAAGTCTGCGGATCTTCAGGGTCATGGAAGCTGCTGTGCTGAGGTCAGAGAACACACGTGAATGAATCAATTTGCTGTAAGTTGCACCAGTGTCAGTCCCTGGTGTTGAAGAGGGACTTCAAAATGTGCTCTTGGGTTCAATCCCTGAGCTCAAAAGAGGATGTTTGGATAAAGCATTCCCAGTTGTGCGGCCCACGCTGAATCTTATCCGGGGAAGGGAGAGACTGGAGGGTCTACTCAAGATATGTGGGCATTTGCCTGCTTACCCTGGGTAACCCCCCAGACACAGCAATGAGGCTACTCAGCTCTCCGCCAGCTTGTTAGCTGGCGGAGAATCATGCAGCTCCATGTCGGGACTTGTGGCCTGGGAGGGGGGATAAGATAAACGTCTGACTTGGGCGCTGGTCCCTCCCCCCCTCTCATGCCTGATCTGCCCACCCGCTGCCCTCCCCCAGGCCCTGCACTGCTCTGAGCTGCACATACCTGCTCCTCGGTGCAGGGTCTTCTGCTGTCCAGCAGGGAGGCGACGCAGACCTCTCGAGTAGTCGCAAACGTGCTTTATGGCACATTTGCCACACATGGTAACCGCGTTGAGGCTCAGCACCAGCGTTCCTAGACCATAGGATTGCGCCATGGGAGTTGGTTATGTTCTACCCAATTTCCTAGTTTTTCATTCTCCCCATTCCTTGCTCACTGTCGTGTTTGTTGGAAGAGCAACAGCATGTGAGCTGAGCCACCCAGTGTATGAATAGTCAGCAAGTGTGTTAACGTTGGCCACCACCACTAGTGGGAGCTTGTTGCTCTTTTAAAGGCTGTGGGTTGCTCTCTCCAACTTTAGCTGGACTTTGTTTAGCTGCTGCTTTTCCTGTCTTATCATTGCTGCCTGTGTAGCTGCAGTTCTCTCTTTGTTCTAGTAAAGTTCTTAACTAAAGTCAGTTTTGCTGTGTTTGGGACTGCTGTAATCCCTCAGGTCCACAGTGTTTCCTCCTTGCTGTCTGAAATGGTTAAGCTGCTGATGGTGCACAGTCTCTTCCTTGTATCTGTACTAAAAATAATTTGTTTCAGTGTCTCTGTAACTGCCCTCTCACTTGGTGGCCTTCTGTCCCTCATCCTGGGAAAGTGGGAGTAATGTGTGCCTTCGGCCACCGCATCAAATGATTTTTTTCCTCCATTCTTTGGCTTTGTTTGTAAAGTGCATTCCATCAAAGTGTTTCTCTGGATCGAGGAAGAGGGCATTCCTGACTGTGGGTTGTCCCTCCCACTTAGAAGGCAGGATCGGCTTGGCTGAAATTGTCTCCTCCCCGTGGGAGGGGCCTCCCAGAACCCAGTCCGATCCTGCCTTCCTAGAGACAGGTCGCAGGCTTTTCTGGCTCTACACTTCAATAGGAAATTAATCGTTTATTTTCCAGTTTCTCTATTACCTTTCCCTTTTTCCTAGTCTTCTCTCCTTTTTCTCCGTGTTTTTTTCTCCTTTCTCCTCGCTGTTTTTGCTCTTTCCCCTCCTCTCACCCTTTCCCGCCTTTTCCTGTCAGGCTGGGAGAACTGGGTGAATCGCCTCAGCGCTTCAGAGCTCGGCCTCGCCGCACCGGGAGGCCGTAGCCCGCGCTTTTCGTTGGCGTCCTCGGGCGCTTGTGCAGGAGGGAGGAACCTCGCGCTGAGGCGCTAAGGCGGCGGCCGAGCCGGCGTCGCCCTTCGTCTCCCGCTGAGCGGCAGCTGACGCGGAGGTAGAGCGGACCTCTAGGAGGCCGTTTCTACGCGCGCATACAGCTTGCTTTTCGCCCCCGATCTCCGAGCGGCTGCGGCCCGGAGATTTTTCTCCTTCACTCGGTTGGCCTTAGCCCCGAGGCGGCGCGCTGTGGGGGAGCGCATTGATCTCCCCGTCGTTTGGATCATCTGGTAAGAGCGTTATTTGCTGATTTCGACGGGGGGATCCTTTGGACAATGAGCGCAGGAGGTCCCCTAGTCCCCTCTCTTTACTGTCTTCAGCCTCCTCAGCTGAGGAAACACTGTTACCCAAACGTTCACGCAGGGTTTCCAGGGGCAAAGTTGTGAGGGGCTCCAAGACTAAGGCAATGAGGAAACGCAGGAGACATGTAGTTATTGAACTGTCTCCTTCTCCTTCTTCAGAGGACTATTCTTCTCCTGACTCCAGTAAGGAGGAGGGGGAACTGTCGGGGGAGGACGACAATGTTTCGCAGGAATCCAAACTTGATCGCCTTTTCCCTCACGAACTCTTCCCCAGAATGTTGAGCAAAGTGGTGACATCTTTGAACCTGGCCCCACCCCCCAACTTTGAGGCCCTGCCTGAACAAGCTCGCTCGTCATCCAGAGTTCTTTTCCCTCAGGGACCAATCAAACCTGAAACGGTCCCTCTGCCTGAGGCTTTCCAGAGGGTGCTCGATACGGAGTGGGGTACCCTGTAGCGTTGAGCTGCACTAGCTTAAGACGGAGGAAGGACACGAAGGCAAAAGTCTATGTTCGTGGAAGACAAACAGCTCACTCTCGGGAGCTCCCGTGGGGGGAAGGTACCTGGACAGGCACCTCCGGGAAAGCACACCGATTCATGGCTGCGAGCTCCATTTATTGAGATACAGCATTCCACAAAAGCAGGATGACGTGATACAATACAAAGCTGCAAAGAGCTGCTTCAAGCAGGATTTAGTTCACACTGGCATATTGTAGACTGATACATTCTTATCATGTACTCATGTAGGCATGTACTGCTAGCTGTAAACAGGCTGTGCTTTGTTCGTGACAGTCTTACATGATTCAGGGGAAATATGCTGATAATCAGGAAAGCAAGGACAGCGTGGTTTGCCAGCCACTGCCCCATTGATCCTTGGTTCGCCGGCGTGGTTTGCCAACCACCGACTCAATTATCGCCACATCTCCTCCTTTCTTTTATTCTTTTAATTTGTAAGCCGGATAATTGTTCTTATGGTGTGGTTGAAGCCGAAATTATGTCACCAAGCCATACCAAATATTGTATACAGCAGTAGTAGCAATTCCGTGCAATGATCTCTCAAATAGCAAAGAGTAACGTTGAAAGAGGAGTGACATAGCCCAATGGCTTGTCTATAGCTGTTAGCATTTGTTCAATGTGGATTTGAGAATACAGCAGCAAAGAGAAATGCAGTCTTTGGTATGAAGTACAAAAGCCAAAATACAAAAGCAAAATGTATTATTATTTCATTTCAAGCAAGTTTTTCTTAATACTGTATAAGAAGACAGTTGCTATGGTTATTTATGAAGATTTCAATGTTATCTATCTCTCGGGAACACCGAGGGCCTTTGCTTGGACATTGGCAGACTTCCCAGCTTTTGAGCTGGCATTGTACAAACTTTATCTTTTTTTGACGTTCTGCCAAGTTACTGTACTGTTGCAAATATTCTAGTTTCAAGAAAGGTTCTTAATGCAAACTATGTTTTGAATCATAAAAAAGCATAAACCATTAAGACAATTATAAGAGAAAGCATGAACAGGTGTAAGATACAGTGTTACAGGATAATGATTTGAACAATCATAAAAGCATACAATTCTTATTGTTGTTATCAAACAATAGGCTTCTTCTTGTGGTTCAGAAATTGGCAAGCAAAAGTGTCCAAGAGAAATACTGATAAGAGAAAGTCTCTGACCAAAATAGTCAATAGAAAGTTCTTGTTTGTTTTCGATAGGTTTTTGCTCAATGAGCAGCTGAGTGGATTGCGCAAGGAAGAGTACCGGTATTTAATTTGTCCTCGGAGTATTTAATAGTTCGGATGGAGTACTCGATCCCAATAAGATTGAATTGTTGGATTATTTAGGCACCGGAATATTAGGCCTTGGTGCTGTATTTTTCGTCCCACGATTTATAAACCAAATATGGATTCACACGGAACCTGTAGTGGGAGTAAACATAACCTTGCTCCCTATTGGAACAGGTGGGTTAGGCAACAAACAATTTATACATTACATGCGGCTGAGAATTTAATTGATAATATATCACTATAAGGGTGGTATATAGCTGAAAGCTGTCTGTTGTAGAGATATAGACAACAAAATAAAAGGTTTCTCCTTTGTTTGAGAATTTAACCCAAATAATGAGGAAAAAAGACTCAGGTATAAACATAAGGTATGCTTATGTGCACAATAGGAGTTCTCAAAGTTTCCAGGTGTTACCTGTAAGGAAGAAAATGTTATCTTTGCATATTAATATCAATAGAGATTGGTTAAGATATGTGAAACATTGATAGGTTCAATTAAGAAAAATGAGTTTGTTATTTTCATACAAAGAGTGGACGCCAGATGTGGTTGGAACTGTGTCCAAAATAGGAACTGTGTCCAAAGTAGAAACTGTGTCCAAAATCACAAAAATATCTATGCATTTGAGGATGCATGGGTTGGATTTGAAAGGAGTCAAGGACAGTAAATTCCCAAGGTATAAGAATGAAAATAGACCTTGTTCATAAGATGCAAATGCAGATGTATTTGTGTCTGAGATTATGTTAACGGGTTCCAGAGAGAGAGAGAGAGAGAGAGAGAGAGAGAGAGAGATGCATCATGGAGTAATGTAACCTGATAGGTATTCAAAAAACAATATTTTGTAAGCAAAATTCTCATAGAGTACTCTTGTTTCATAATAAGTTTCATTGATCATGGTACCAAAAAATTTGAATGAGCTCATAATTCAAAAATAAAGATATCAGGCCTGTTATAGCATCATGTGGGCTTTGTACCCTATAAAATTTGACTAGACAGACATGGACAAGCGCTTGTCATTCATACACAGATAGAACAGACAACACAGAACATATTCTTTACAAAGATGTTGTTTCATTATTGAGATAATGATAAAAGGAACAAAATTAAGTATTTTCTTGACTATTTTCCATCGCTAGTTGTAGCTAGAAGAAAAAGATTAAAGCAAAACCAATATTATAGTTACTTTCTAAACGTAACCTAGACTTAAGTTCTGTGAGGTTTGTATTTGTTACTTAAACTTTGCACATGCTCTATTTCCAGGGATACAAAAGTTAGAAGTGTTCTTTACGTCGGTGTAGAGGAGAGATGTACAGGCTTATTCCATTGTACCTGTGGAATTTCAAAAGTTAAGTAGGAAAAAACTTGTTATGACTGACATTCGGAATGTTTGCTAGTGGCAATGAGTTCCAAAGAAAGTTATTAACGTACACAATTGACATTTATGAGGATATGTGTTAGATAGACTGAAGTTGTTTGTCACCTGAAAATGGTGCTTATTAATTTCCAGTGGTTCCCATGGAAGTAAACTTTGATTTGATTACTAAAAGGCAAATCATAGATTTCAAATGCTATAAGACTGTTAAAAGTCTAATAGAAGTAACTTTTCCATGCTTAAAGGAAAAATACTCAGTTTGGAGTTATCCTTAGTGGACTCAAAGGTTCCCAGCTAAGGGAAAATATGCGGAAAACATTGAAAGTGAGAAAAGTAATAATAGAAAATAAAACTTTAAGTTTATGATACTGAAAATTGTTAAGCTTTGATCTGGCAGTTGTAACTGTCACAGATTTAGGTTGATCTTGTTCTTACCCTCCTTAAGATGACTAGGGTAGGTTAGATTGATTTACAATCCAAGATATTTCTTATCTATCACCCTTGTGTGTTTGCATTTTGTTTAAGACATATGAAGCTGTAGAGAAAATGGCGTTAAGTCATACATGATGTTCTTTTTGTTACGTAATTAAGCTAAAAGTTGATCCATAGTAGGATGGTGTCCATGACCTTTTACTGAGTTGGATAAGATTGTTCTCGCATTAAAAGACATAGGGTAAAACAGTTTCCTTGCTGCTTACGGAAACAAAGAATGTTACTTTAACTCCTGTCCAAAGGAGCCGTGTTTGCAGTGTGGGCCTGGAGTAAGTATTCTTTCTGTTCCCAAAATATGTATTCTGTGTGTTCTCTAGAGAATTGTAGATGACGTTACCCTTATAAGATGTTGTGTAGCTTTTGATTGTCGACAAAGGTCAAACTATGTGTTACTTAATACTGGAATGGTTGTTCTCTGGATTATGTTCAAATTCTAGAGTGTCACATTGTAGTGATCCTTTGTTCTTTGCATTAATGACTCTGAAATTGTGAAAAAGCTTCTAGTTGTATAGGTGTAGTGAACTGCTATGTCTAAGATGCGTGTGTAGACTTTGAACTAGTATGTTTCTGATTACTGCTTTGACTTCGACATTCCTTCGCCCAATGTAGTCCCCTTTTGCACCTGGGACAGACTGTTTGTGGTCTGTCTGTCCTTCCTGGGCCTGTATAGGCTCCCCCACCCGGTGCGTGGCAGTACTGTCTGAAATGACCATATTTTTTGCAATTAAAACATTTTAAGTCGGATTTCCCCAAATGTATCTTTTGCAATGCCGTTGCCAAAGCATCTCTGTGTTGAATACTTATACCTACTTCTATGCATGTTCTGAATACTTCGTCTAAGGTGTAATCTTGTCTGCTAACACTTGGTTGTGTGTCGTGGTGATAATCTGTGCTTAGATGTTCCTTTTGTTGTTGTTGGTTCGTTTCTTGTGTTCTATCTGTATGCGGTGATGCATGATAGCCAGCTTGTTGTTGAGAATAGATTGTTTGTGTGACAGAAAGAGCGTGGAGACTCTCAGTGAGTTTTACACTCGTGAGAATCCTGTTCTGTTGCTCTTCCTGCAGTCCCACTCTGACTGCACCAAGTGCCCTTTGTGTGGAAACAATTGACAATGGTACAGTTGCAGTTGGAGTGCTGAGCACTGCTGGCCTCCGAATTACTGGTGCCGGCAGAGGTAGCTGAAAACTTGACGAAGGGAGAGTGTTTCCTCCTTCAGGAAGCAAAGAGAGAAATGGAGACGGTGCCTTCAACTTATGAATCTCCATTTGTCGCAATTGCCTCTATAAAACAAATGTTTTTATAGTGTCATGTGTTTCATTGTTTCCCTGAGTGACAAATTTCACCCCTATCTTGGATCCAATCCTCTCAATCCAGAGTTCCAGCCTTTGGATATCAAGGATGTTGGTATCCTATCTCGCCTTTGAGACCCTCTAATACCCCCTGACTAATGTTCGTTGGCCTTCCTTTCGTGATACAATATCTGCAGCTCTTATGCATGAAACTTCTGCGGAGCTGAATGTTCCCCCCCCATACTCACGTTCGAGGTCAAACTTGCACTTAGGCGAGAACGTGAAGGAAGTGAAGTTATCCGTGGCGCGCGTTGGGCATGTCCAGCCCCATGAATATGAGAGGAATCACGTCGGGGTCACCAGATGTAGCGTTGAGCTGCACTAGCTTAAGACGGAGGAAGGACACGAAGGCAAAAGTCTATGTTCGTGGAAGACAAACAGCTCACTCTCGGGAGCTCCCGTGGGGGGAAGGTACCTGGACAGGCACCTCCGGGAAAGCACACCGATTCATGGCTGCGAGCTCCATTTATTGAGATACAGCATTCCACAAAAGCAGGATGACGTGATACAATACAAAGCTGCAAAGAGCTGCTTCAAGCAGGATTTAGTTCACACTGGCATATTGTAGACTGATACATTCTTATCATGTACTCATGTAGGCATGTACTGCTAGCTGTAAACAGGCTGTGCTTTGTTCGTGACAGTCTTACATGATTCAGGGGAAATATGCTGATAATCAGGAAAGCAAGGACAGCGTGGTTTGCCAGCCACTGCCCCATTGATCCTTGGTTCGCCGGCGTGGTTTGCCAACCACCGACTCAATTATCGCCACAGTACCCCTACTGCAACCAGACACCCCTCTCGCCTCGTTAGCAAGTTCTATTCCTTCTCTGATTCTGTGATGGCGTCCTTTAAGTTTCCGGTGGTGGACGCGCCGGTGGCGGCCCTGGCCACTGCCTCTGTGATCCCCTCAGAAGGTGAGGGGGGGGCCTCGCGACCCCTGTGATAAGAGGGTGGAGGCGGCCCTGAAGAGGAATTTTGACGCCTCCTCAGTGGCGGCACGTGCTTCGGCAGTAAATTCCATCTTCGCACGTGCCTCCTTTTTATGGGCTGAGGACCTCGCTGCCACTGAGCATGGCCTGTCCAAAACGGCCAAGAATACGCTTAAAAAGATTTCTCTTGCTGCGGCCTTTTCGGCCGACGCTTCTTTTGACGCCCTTCAAATGGATGCCAGGGCCCTAGCTTCCAATGTTGTGGCTCGCCGCAACATTTGGCTTCGGCAGTGGTCTGTGGATCCAGGTTCGCAGGTCAGACTGGCAGGTATCCCTTTCCAGGGTACGAAACTGTTTGGCTCCGCTTTGGATAATATCCTTGTGGAAAACAAGGACAAGCGGAAAGTCTTACCCTCGGTTTCTAAGGAACCGCCGAAAAGTAAGAACCAATTTTTTCGTCCCTCCAGGACTGACCAGCGTAACAGGGACTCTCATAGACAACGTAGCAGGTGGAACAAGTCTCGTGTGTTCCCCAAAAGCAAGCCCCAGGCTTCCTCCTCGAATGCCCACGCCAAAGCACATAAGGAACAGCGAGCCACATGACTCTTCTCCAGAGACGTCCTCCGCCGCTGTCGGTGGCCGTCTCCTGCTCTTCGCCCATCGCTGGAAGGAAATTTCCAGCGATGCGTGGATTCAGGAGACGGTCTCCAAGGGATATGCTCTGGAGTTTCTCCGCAGGCCTCGTCCCCGGTTTGTGAAGGTGGCAAGGTCAAAGGACCCTATCAGGCATCAGAACATGCTGAACTCTATCCGTCATCTCCTAGAGATAGGGGCGATAGAACCGGTCCCCCCATCCCAGAGGGGGAGGGGGGTCTACTCCATCCTCTTTCTAGTCCCAAAAAAGAATGGGGATCTCAGACCCATCCTGGATCTGAAATCCCTGAACAGGTCTCTCCGGAAACGACGCTTCAGGATGGAAACGTGGAGATCAATCGTGGCAGCCCTGGACAAGGGCGACTTCTTAACATCTATCGATCTCCAAGAGGCGTATCTCCACGTCCCCATTCTTCCGTGTCATCGGGCCTTCCTTCGCTTCTGCTATGGAGGGAACCACCTCCAGTTCCGAGCTCTGCCGTTCGGGGTCACGGCAGCCCCCCGAGTTTTTACGAAACTCCTAATAGCACCAGTCTCATTCCTGCGCCAAAAGGGAATCTACGTGTATCCTTATCTGGACGACATCTTAGTCAAATCTCCATCTCGGTCCCAGGCTCTGTCGGACCTCTCGGTCACAACGGACCTCCTACAATCACTGGGGTTTGTGATAAACTGGGCCAAGAGCTCCCGAACCCCCTCGCAGTGCATAGAACACCTGGGGCTGATTATGGACACGGCACAATTCAGCGTTTCACTGTCCCGGGACAGACAAGCCACTCTCTGCTCTATGGTGAACAGGGTCAGGGGTTCTCAGACTGCGGACATCATGTTTCTGGCATCGCTCCTGGGGGTCCTAGTGTCTTGCCAGGACGTGGTTGCCTGGGCACGCCTCCACATGCGCCCGCTCCAGCGTTTCCTCATGCCCTACCAATCTCAGATAGAACAGCAGTGTCACGAGCAGGTTCTGGTTCCGGATTCGATCAAGGACTCCCTTTCGTGGTGGGTGACGGGAGGTCGCCCGGCTCAGGGCATGTCTTTATTGCATCCCCAGCGGACCGTGCTCACATCCGATGCGAGTCTGTGGGGTTGGGGGGCGCACCTCTTGGGGCAGTTTGCGCAGGGGACGTGGTCCCAGGTGGAGGTTCAGTACAGTATGAACAGATTGGAGTTACGGGCCGTGAGGTTGGCCCTAGTGTTTTTCCGCCAGCAGGTGCTGAACACCCATGTCCTCATCCGCATCGACAACACCTCGGCGAAGGCCTACATAAATCGCCAGGGCGGAACCCGATCCTCCGGATTGCACAAGGAGGCTGTGCTATTACTCTCCTGGGCGGAACAGAACCTGGCGTCGATCCGGGCCGAACATCTGGCAGGGGTAAGGAATGTGACGGCGGATTGGCTAAGCCGGCAGACCCTCTGGGAGGAGGAGTGGCACCTGCATCCGGAAGTCTTCCTAATGGTAACATAGCGCTTCGGGCATCCAGTTATGGATCTCTTCGCCACAAGGTAAACTCTCAACTGCCCAGGTTTTACTCAAGGCAGCTAGAAGGCGGAGCAGAGGGGACGGACGCGTTACAGTGCCAATGGCCTCCGGGTCTCCTGTATGCTTTTCCCCCAATTCCTCTCCTACCCCGGGTTCTTCGCAGGATTCGGGAGGGGTTATCTGTGGTGATTTTGATCGCGCCCTCCTGGCCCAGGAGACCTTGGTTCCCCGATCTGATCAATCTGTCCGTCGAACCTCCCTGGCCCCTTCCCGCACGGGAAGATCTCCTTCGTCAGGGTCCCCTCCTGCATCCACGTCCCACTCTTTACAGACTCACGGCCTGGAAGTTGAAAGGTCGGCCCTAACCGGGCATGGTTACTCTTCAAGGGTGGTTTCCACACTTTTGGCTTCTCGCAGAGTGTCCACTAGTCGAGCTTACTGTGTGACCTGGAGGAGGTTTGTGGAGTGGTGTAAAAAGGGGAGGGTGTCTCCCACAAAGCCTAAGATTAAGCACATCCTTGAGTTTCTTCAGGATGGTCTGGAGTTGGGGCTCGCAACTAATACCTTGCGGAGGCAGGTGGCGGCGCTTCAGGGCATTCTGGGTGCATCCCTTCGCATAAATATCTCATCCCACCCACACGTCAAACGTTTTTTGAGGGGGGTGTCTCTACTCAATCCGCCACCTGTACATAGATGTCCCTCCTGGGATCTGAATACGGTACTTTCGGCATTACCTCACCTTCCTTTTGAACCTATGGCGACTGCCCCGCTGAGGGAACTCACGTATAAGACCCTGTTTTTGGTGGCGGTTACCAGCGCCAGGAGGGTCTCTGAGCTGGGGGCACTTTCCACAGACCCTACTCTCTGTATCTTCCACAGGGACAAGGTTGTGCTCAGGCTGGACCCCAAATTTGTGCCCAAAGTCAATTCGTTGTTCCATCGTACCCAGGAGCTGTGCTTACCTTCATTCTGTCCTAATCCTAAGCATCCCAAGGAAAAATTATGGCACACCCTGGATGTTCGGAGGGCGCTTCGTTTTTATATCGAACGTACTAAGGGTTTCCGTAAATCCTCGGCCCTCTTTCTCTATTTCGAAGGCCCTCGAATGGGCTCTAGGGCATCCTCGGTTGCCATTTCCTCATGGCTGAAGGCATCTATTGCTTCCGCCTACAGGATGGTTGGAAAGCATCCCCCTCTGGGTATCACGGCACATTCCGTTAGGGGAGCTGCTACTTCGGCAGCGTATGAAGGTTTTGTCTCGCTGGAAGACATTTGCAAGGCGGCTACCTGGTCTTCTACCCATACCTTTTTTAAACACTATAAGGTCGACCGTATGGCTTCTGCTGAGGCCTCCTTTGGTAGGAGGGTTCTCCAGAAAGTTTTGCCACAATGATCTCACGCCCTTCGCTGCCCACCCTGGTTTTACGGCTCTGGTAAATCCCACAGTCAGGAATGCCCTCTTCCTCGATCTAGAGAAACGGAATTCTTACCTTGTGAATCTCCTGTTCTGGGATGAGGAAGAGGGCATTCCGTCCCGCCTCTTCACAGCTTGGGGATTGGGGCCGGTGTCAGTTCTCCCTTTCTATGGGCGGAGGTGGCGCATCTTCTGAGGTTCCTCTTCTCCTGGGCTAGAATGAGGTTCTCTTCATGTCCGTTCTCTTTTATCTGTGTTTTCCCGTTGCCTATCTGTTTTTGGCCACGTTTAACACGGTTTTGTTTCCAGTTTTACCTGTTTTACACTCAGTTTGAGCGCCCTTCGGCGCGCGTTTTCTTGGGAGAGGTGTCTCTTCGGCTCTTCAGTCTGGACTGGGTTCTGGGAGGCCCCTCCCACGGGGAGGAGACAATTTCAGCCAAGCCGACCCTGCCTTCTAAGTGGGAGGGACAACCCACAGTCAGGAATGCCCTCTTCCTCATCCCAGAACAGGAGATTCACAAGGTAAGAATTCCGTTTCTTTCCTCTGTTATGACGAACCACTTACCTGGTGTCTGGTTTTCCTCCTTTTCCTCTGAGTCTCCTATCCTTATGCTTGGGAATCAAGCTGATGGCCCCAGCAGCTCTTATCTTTTTTTGTTCCCTCTTTTGATTCCCACCTTCTCCTTTGCTATGTCAATCACTTTGAGAACTCGTGTTTTGAAAAGTGTACTTACCCCCCTCTGTCTACCCCCTTCTTTTCCAAGTCCCTTCTTGAGAATGCAGTCTTTAAGGGCGCATTGCCGGAAAACCTTGTTGTTGCTTCTTACAGCTTGTCCTAGATGTCTCTCCCAGTCTGGCCCATGTACTGTAGATTGCAAGTCCACTAAGCACGAACTTCATCTTTTCTGTGTTCTGTATTTATTTATTTATTTAAAGAATTTCTACTCAGCCTTTCTCCCAACAAGGGCAATCAAGGCGGCTTACAGATAAAAATGTTAAAATACATATATACATTAAAAATGATTAAAAACAAGTAATTTAAACAAACAGCCCCAGTGGGTCACCTATATTTACATTTGTTAAAAACCATTTGTTAAAAAGCCAGCCCACCATGTCAGACATCGAATGGCAACCTGAATAAAAATGTCTTATGGCCCTGTCGAAAGGTCTCTAAGGAGGGAGCTGTTCTTAATTCCAGGGGGAGGGAATTCCATAATTGGGGCGCCACTGCCGAGAAGGCCCTATTCCGCGCCGCCATCCCCCTCACCTCCATCAATGCCGGCACGGTTAACAGGGGCCCCCCTGATGACCTCAGAGTACGGGTCGGATTATAGCACACATAGCACACACTTAGCGCTAATTAATTACCAGTAATTACTAGATTTTCCTGGGCACTGCCCAAACAGTAGTCCTGTCTGCATATGTAAACACTAGAAACTTGCTTTAGTTCTGTTAAATCGACTGTTTTTGCAGAAATTGTGTGGATGCAGAAAATATGCTCAGTCTTATTTATAAAGTAGAAAGAGTGTTAGTATAAAAAGCGTTGTCTGTGACATTCAGTTTGGTCAGTTAACTTCCAGTGAACATTCAGGAAATCTCATGCTGGTGTCACCAGACTTGCCTCCAGCTCCAAGGGCCAAACTCGGCACTGATGCAAAACTACCAAATATGTAACCCACCTCTCAGTCAAGGCTGCTCTCAAGCACGAGTAACGCAACATTGCCAAGGTGTACCTGAAGATTGGCTTTAAATATGACTGTAGTATTCTTCTGTGTCATCTCTTATTTCAACGGTCTGCTACATTTCAGTTGCTGTGTTGCTAGAGAAGGAGAGCAGGAGGCAGGCACGTCACTAGGGCGCGCACCGCCCTAGTGACCCCCCCGTCCCCTCCCTCAAAATTTTCGGCGGCACGAAGGACATACCCCCCCCCCCCCACTGCTGCCGGCTCCTAACATCCAAGCCGGCCGGCTGTCCGAGGCCTTCTGACGAGGCCCAATGCGTTAATACATAATTTATTACGTTTTTATAACAGAAAAACGTAATAAATCACGTATCGCCACATTGGGCCTCGTCAGAAGGACCCGGACAGCCGGACGGGGCGGACGCTCAGAGGCCTTCTCCTGCCTTTGGAGCCTCTGGAGGGTGACGCGCGCAGCGGAGATGACGCACGCGTCACCCTCTGCGCGCGTCACCCTTCGCCGGTCCGCCCCCCTGCCACGCTGAAGTGACGTCCTTGGCAGGAGGTGACTTCCAACTGTAGTCCGTGTAGTTGGACTTCTGACTGCCTTTTAGCTGGGACTGTCCGCATGACCACGGAGACACAGAGGGGCATAACCTTCCTCTATTTGGGCCCATTCCTCGCAATTTAACTAGGTTGTATGTAGGAAGAGAAATATTTGCAAAACAGCTTTTTAATCTCTTGCTGCCTCAAGTGATGGCAGTTTTATTTTCTGCCAAATCTTATTTCTAAGGTGGTCATTAACGTCTGCAGTACTTAATTTGCCTCTGATATGGAACGCACTCGATTCTTTTTGAAGAGCTGTTCTTGAAAACCAAGCAATTATTAGACTTGTGCTTTCAAAAAGTGCCATTTCTCTGTTGACTCTGAAAGTCCGTGGGCCCATGCAACTCCAAAGAAAGAGTTAAACTGGCTGAGAGCCAAGTGCGTTAAAAATACCCTTTGCAAAGACCTATTTAATCTAGTGTGGGCTAGTTGTAATGACCTATTCTGGAAATAGCTGGCAGTCTGTCTTCCGCCAGAGTGTTTGCTGCTGAAGAATGGCAGGTGGGGGTCTCTTGGGTTGGGTAGAGGCCTTGCTGTGTGAGGCCTGATGATGGGATGTTTGGAACTTTAAAATTTGGACTGAATCAAGTATTGGGAGTCATTTTTCACCTACCTGAAAGTGTGTGCGTGTACAGCTTTCTCTTTTACTAGAAATTTTTGCAAAGGCTGAATTAGACCTACACCAGTGCCAGTGCTAATAAAAATTGGACTTTTCCAAACATATACAAGCTCCTTCCTGGGGAGGATATTGCTTGTATTTCTTAACACTGTGCTTACATGGTAGCAATATCCCTGCCTCCAGATATTATTGGAACAGCAACTAGTGGTGGGGAATATATTCTAATGCGTAGCTAACTGAGGGTTTTCATACTGCTAGAGATGTGCGTATGAGTGCTGGATATAGGGTGTTCAAGGGAGAAAAAAATTAAAGGCAAACATGTTTTAAAATGGTGGGAACATATGGGGGAGAAATGGCTTACAGTGAGGAGCCATCCAACAAGTATCGGTGACTTTTTTGTGTAACAGCCACCCTTGCAGCAACACAAGTGTGAGAGTCCAAGTTACTGGGGCAAAAAAATAAAATAAAAAAATGTTGCTTTCCTGCAACTGCACCTAGCAGTTTGAGTACTGTGGAACAGTATTCCCCCTACTGGAAGCTCTTGTGGCGACGGAAAGTCATGGCTCTTCCCCCCCCCCCCCCCATCTACGATGCCTTGGAATGCACTTGGTCTTGGAAAACGAGTTCACTTTTTACTTGCAACAGTGCTGGTGGCTAAAGCTGACCTCAGTAACTGCAAAGAAGTAATCGCCCAATTAAAGAGAGATCGGTCAATTAATTTGAGTGCAAACAATAGTTCTGAAGCAAAAAGCATGCATGTTTTATTGAAGCATATGTGTCTCATAGCCTGCCTCATTTTCCTTCCTGCGTGAGGGAGAAGGGAATGCCATTTGTGTTAATTAATTTTTTGAACTGTGCAATTGATTGGAACACTTTTTAGCAAAAGAAATGTTTTAATTGATTAAACTTTGCATTAAGAAGCTGCAGAGTTCCTGTTTACGTCATTGCTGTATTGGTGTCAGTCATCACCACCCAGCACGGATGACGGTCCTTCCTGTTTTAATGCTTCCTGTCAGAAATGCTGTCCTTGCCCCCAGGTGGGCACAGTCAGATGCATTTCTCCATTGTGCTGTCCTCAGTGTTGTCAAATTGTGAATGGTTCTTGATGGGCATTAAAACTCATGGAAAAGTTGGGGGGCCAAAAGGTCATTGCATCCTCCCCTTGTGCTTCAGGCAGAGTTGCCTGATTGCCAGTTTCCCGCAGGTTACTCCAACCAGAGAGGAAGTCGCCATAACAAGGTTGAATGGTGAGAGCCCAGCCCTCCCCGATGCATATTCAAAGTGGTTATGGGCCTATGTCATGAGAACTACCATGTATGCACCGACTTGTTCTACTCGGTGTACTCAGTGGCACAGTGTAAGAAATAAATATTCAGTGGTGGTGATGTGCAATAACTGAGGCTCACAATGAGGCATACTTCAGCCAGTTCACTGACAAGTGAGGGTCCAACCAGTCTCGTTTGAATAATGAGGCACGTTGCCTGTTCCACATCACTTTACATGTTCCTCCTTCAAAACCTGTGATTTTGAAATAAACAAAAAAAGGTGGAGGAGAGAAATGCATCTATTGACAATCTGAGGTTATAAGCATATGCACAAAATGAAACTAGGCATTTTGTTGACATAGGAGGAATAAGTAAACTATAGTAAAGGAATAAGTAGACTACTAGATCGTTGTCTCGACTGCCACATAGAAATCTTGTGGAGCAGATTTTTCTTAGAAGCTGATGCTACTTATCTGCAGAGGCCATACCTGTGTTGTGCAGAAACTATGCAAAATGTTCAGTTTTACAATTCTCTTAATTGGGTCAAGGCTTCTGGTAGCACAGAAATCCAGTTAAAACACCCATTCAGTATTGGCAGATAGGCCTGTAAACAAGCAGAGAGTTGAGGGCGGGAAAGTCGATTCACATGTGAACAACTCAGTTGTTTACATCATGAACCTCTCTGTTCAAAAACAGTTTTATACGTATTTGGTTTCTCTCCTCAGACTATTTTGCACTGCTGTGTGGCTTGTCGTAATGAACAGCAGATGACATTAGCTGTGCTGAGTGCTGTGTTGTAGTTTGGAAGTAACTGACATTTTTGGGATAGAATTTAAAGAGAGACATTCACCTGTCTGTCACTATGTAAAGTCGGATGATGGTCCTGCATTGCACGGGACTGTAGAACAATTCCCTGTACCCGGGGACAGCAAAAGGAAAAATCTAAATGTGCTTTTGGGCCTATATCAACTGACCAAAACCCAGATTTCTGTCATCAGTGTGTCATCTTACCTGACACCATGTATAACATAGGAACACTTTGCTGCCCCTTAACTAGTTGTATCTAAAAAATTTGACATCAGTTTTGGTTGTCATATATAATACAGGCCTCTGAAAGTAGTGCTTAAAATATATTCTAATTATTGACTTAGCAGATGGTAGCTAGGTGTCATGTGCTTCTCTCTGTCTTGGCAGAAACCTGTCTCACTCTAAAGTGAATTTTTTTTGATTTGTAGTCATTGCCTTGTAGCTTCTTTCTGGATTCAGAGTTACTTTCTGGCTCCAACATGCTTGATCAGCTGGAATTGACTGACCACTGTAGCTTGCCCTTAATTACTGGTGAGAGGAGTGCTATCAATAAATCCCTAGTCGGACAAACTAAGTCAAGAAGGCCCTCACTGCCGTTGAAGACTCACCTTCTTGAACCGAGGCAGCCATCCATGAGGCAAGGTGATATGGGTTTGCATCATTGGTGGGCTGCAAGAGGGGCAGTGGATTTGGGGCGCCCTGTGAAAATGGCGCAAGGAGAACGGCAAGGGTCCTTTTTGTGTGTGGTCGAGAGGCGGCAGGTGCAGATCCGGCATCAGATGGTGTTCTAGGTCACTCTACCCCTGTTCTTGAATATCAATAACTCGCTGGCCCTAATTGCATTTTTGTTGCGATTATATAAATTTTTGATATGCCTATCTTTAGAACATAGGATGCAATTCTAGCTGCATCCCTTAAAAATAGAGTGGTAGAGATGGAGAACATATAGAAAGAGGCTCCTGGAGTGCTCTGGGGAGGAGGAGACTGGTTTTTTTAAGTTTCAGAAGTTGAGATGCTTTGACTCTAAGCCTGAAAGATAAGAGAAGTGTATCGGAGCACAAGAACAGACAGGAGTTGATTTTCAAAATGCAAACACTGCTGTGCCTGTACCAACCCCCCCCCCCCCCCAGCATGGTGCCTTTTCCAGTGGCCGCTGCTGGTGTGTGTCCTGTATTTTTTAAGATTGTGAGCCCTTTGGGGACAGCAAACCTTTTATTGATTTGTTTTACTGCTTAAACTGTTTTGTGAACTACTCCTGTTGAAAAGCGGCGTATAAATATTAAAAAAAATAATATAAGCCACAGGTCTAAGATAGTCATGACACTTGCAATTAATCAATGGAATTCACTGCTGCAAGATTAGGATTATTTGCATTGGTTGCCTTAAAAGGCATTGGGTAAAATGCATAGCAGAAAATAGCCAGCAGCATAATTTCTGCATCTGTGGCAGAGCCACATCCTTTGTGTTCAAGCGCTGGCATCTCCAGGGAAGGTTGGGGAAAACCCATCTCTGACCCCCCCCCCCCCGGGGGAGCTGCTCCCTGCTGCTGCTGCTGCAGGCGGATTAAGCGAGGTGGGCCAGTGGTCTGACTTGGCGGAACGCAGCTTCCTGTGTATGCAGCAGACCTTGTGTATCCTGCGCACCAGCTACTGGGCACTGGCAATAAGGGTTGGACATCGCTTATCCTGGCAGGGCTCTGAACCTTTCTGGGGCATCTGCCTGGCTGCTCTCAAGGCAGAACCCTGGGGTTCGGTGGACCAATAATCCGTTGGTCTGACCTGTTACAGTCCTGTTGTGAGTTTCCCAGGCCACTAACAAAGCTTTCAAAACTGGACTGCACTGCAGTGCAGTCTTATGCATGTTTACTCAGAAGTCAGTCCCACTGTATTTAGTGGATCTCATTCCCAGGAAAGGGTCCATAGGATTGCAGTCTAAAGCTTTGTCACACAACACAAAACAATACTTGAGAATGTGGCCTCACTTTGATGTGGGGAAGGCATTAATTTTGTATCTAACTTTGGTGTACTGTGACAATGGGTCTCATGCAGTGAGCCTTATGCAGGTTAACTGTACAGAGACAGACGACCCTTTCTTTGCGTCATTCTTGCATGACTGAGTCTGGGAATGGAGTGTGGGTTTTAATATATACCAGTAAGTGAGAATTGTGTGGGCTGGGCTTAGATCCTTACTGATGGCACTATCCGCAGAGAAACGTGGGACTGAATGAGGCATGCCTGAGACTGTCCTACTGTGAGCTGTTCAGCTGTTGTCGTTTAGTTTTAGGCTGACATGCATATGGGTTGATGAAGCCCTTTGCAATCTCTGTTGTGGAGAAGAACAATTGTTGCTGAAACTTTCATGAGCTCTAAAAATCCATCTAAGTGATTTGCACACTTGCGTCATCTTAAACTTAGCTGTTCTCTGTAGAATTCAGGTGGGGGGGCAGTGGGCACACGGGCAGCACACAGGGGGCATCAAACAGGCAGCTGGGGGTGAAAAATGATGGTGGCGGTGGAAAAATGATGGCTGCTGCTGCGAAGAACAGTGATTGCGGCAGCAGAACAGTTCGGAGGAGCCAGGAGAAGGTTCCTGCCGCCTCCGCGTCGCGGGCTGTTTGTTGGCCCACCCTCCTGCCCAGCCCCCGAGGGACGCTTGGATCTGACTGATGTCACTCGGGGGCGGGGCGAGTGATGTCAGCTGTCACGGGGGGGGGGCGTTGCTACGACTCGGGTAGAATTTGAGTTTCACTTCACCCAAAACGTAGAATTCAAATGGGATGTTGTGTGTTTGGGTCACGAGGTTTAGCTTTTCACTGGCTGTGCATGACTGTGCATCATCCAGTGAGAGTAATCCATCATTATAAATGTAACTTTATGTTGTAGTTATTGCATTTGCATCATATACTTCCTCCAAAGTTCTCAGAGCAACACTTGGGGGGTTGTTGACCCACTTGATTCTCCAGGCTGGGAGAGGGTGATTTTATTTTCCCCAGGATCGCCCAGTGAACTTCATGGTTGGACAGAGATATGAACCTGGTGTCCCCAGTCTAAGTCCACCGCTGTGCCCACCGCACCATGCTGGTTTTCCTGGGTTGCCCATAGCTTTATTCTACAAATGACCTCAATGCTTTTCTTCCTTTCAGGCTAGCTCAAGATGGGGGACCAGAGGCAACGCTCCTTGTCTACCTCTGGGGAAACCTTGTACCATGTTCTGGGCCTGGACAAGAATGCGACTTCAGATGATATTAAAAAGTCATACAGGTAAGGAGGCGAAAAGCGGACTCTGAGCAGAGTTTGCTTGCTAACGAACGATGAACAGCCTGGCCAGCTCATCCTTACTATTGCTCTGTAATTGTGTTCCCACTGTGCATTCTGTCCTGTTGACAGCCGCTGAATACTGCTGCCCCTTGCTGGCTTCCTGCCGCTCAGCGTGGTTATGTGAAACATAAATAGTCAAGTGAAAAAACATGGCAAATTGGCAATCGGATGGAATCCATTCTAACCTCCCTGTTCCAAACAGTTGGTAGAAGACACCCAGTACATTATGCATTGTTTGTACTGAAACCATTAGCTGTGTCTTGGAGCAACCTTGAGAGAAGAAGAGCCTTATCCAATCTGATTGGGCTACTTTTCAGAATGTTTAGCTTTTCTGGATCTTGCTTACTAACAGAATCGCTCCTCTGGACACTAACAGGTGAGACCCATGAGCTACAGATTTCTTGCTGGTTCTTTCTGTAGGTTTTTTTTTAAAACTGAAATTGTCTTCATTACAGCCAGTGGAGGAAGCTCTCATGACTCAGTGGTGAGTCTTGGCAATAACTCAAAGTTGTAAAAAAAAAAAAGTCAATGCCTTTTGTAAACTTTTAGTCACATTTTAAAGATTAATTTTTGAGTGAGGCTTGAAAACCTTGAAGAAGACCGTCACTCGACAGATGCACGAGTGCAATGGCAGTAGACTTAATTGAGAAGGGTTGCAATTGATGAATGTCACGAACTGAATTTTGCAACAGGGGTCATCAGTAATCCTATCATGGTGACTGGTGATTCAGTGAAAGCTGCTGTCCCTTGGATTTCTCTAATCCAGGCTGAAAGTACTTCCCTAGTTCCAAATAATGAACTTCTCTTGTATTCTCGCAACTTTTCAAGAGAGAAAACAAATAGCGGAAGATGAGTGCCTACCAGGGCCACCTCTATCTCAAGTTAGAGGGATGGCGGCACATGGCGAGCCTTCTCTGTGGTGGCGCCACAACTATGGAACTCCTTGCCAGGGGACTTGAGAACTGCCCCCTCCCTCATGGCTTTTTGGCGAGGGCTCAAAACGTTTTTGTTTGGGTGATGGGTTGGTGTCTGACTTCTGGGTCTCTCTCATGGTGTTTTGCTCCTCTGCTCTATATTGTGTCCCCCCCAGTGGATTTTGTTTTTTTTTTTTTAATTTATCTTATATGTTTTTGCTTTGGCATGGGATAAGGCGGGGCATTTGCTTTGGCATGGGATAAGGCGGGGGTATAATTTTTTTAAATAAATAAATGTATTAAAGTCTGACTTCCAGGAGCAAATCCAGGACAATTGTTTTTCTTCCACTAGAGGAATGCATCAGAACAAGTCGTGTCACAATGAAAGATTGTGAGGATTATGAGGAAATACAATCAGGCTAGATTCTTGACTACTTCGCCTCACAGATCTTTCCTGAAAAATGCTTAGGTTGCATGACTACACAATGGTTTTTCCCATGTATACCTTTGCAGGTATCTCTTTGTGAATGAAAAGCAGTATGTGCCCATTATGTTTGCTTTTGTTGTGTCAACACCTGTCCAGTGCAAGGGATACTCAGTTTAGAGCTGCTTTTGGGCAGAAATACTGAATATCGGTTCCAGTTAACAGCTTAATAGCTTGTAATATTCCCTGAGACCAGCAAGGCAGCAACTACTCATCCCGGTGTGGTGATGGCCACTGATGTAGGTGGCTTTAAAGGGGGATTTTACAATTGACAGCACATGGAAGAGAGCTCTCAGTGGGTGTTTGTTTGTTTGTTTGTTTGTTAAGCTAACTGGAACTTCCATGTTTGGCAGGAGGCAGTTGGCAGGAGGCAGGAGGACAAAGGCCAGTTGGCAGGAGGACAAATGCCAGAAGAGGGCTTGCATGGGGTTTCCAGGAAGTATTGGGGAGGGTGTTGGACTAGACAGACCCTTGGTCTGATCCAGCAGGACTCTTGTGTTCTTAACGGGAGGCGTTGATAGTTTCTGTATTTAGTCTTCCTCCTCCTTTCCCTCAGACAGTTTTTGGGCTTCTTCTTTTGGCCAAAAGTCTGAATTAATCTTCAGCTGCAGCAAACAAAGAATTCAAACACTTTTATTTTCGATAATGAGACTATGGTGAACCTAGCGAGTAGGAATTTGTTACTCATTTGAGTTTGGGGGGGAAATCTGGATTGCTACCTTGTTTTCACTTAATTTCTAGACAGAGGAGTAGCCAGACCGTTTTTCAACCGTGGCCCCATGGCGTGGCGCCGCAAAAATTTGGAAGCCCACCAAAGTCCTCACCCACCCTGCAACAATGTCCTTCCCCCCCAGGTACTCTGGAGCCTGCTTTCCCACCCTCTCAAACTCCCTGCACCCTCCAGAAGCCCACCAGGACCCCCACCAAAGAATCACAAAGGAGCCTATGCAAAGATTCTAGAGGAGTAAGGACAACCTTGAGAAGTGGAGAAGAACCAGAGAAGGAGGAGGCCAGCTGAGGGAGAAGAGAACAAAGGGAGCTCTGGAAGGGATAGTGGGGCAGAAGATCCTGGAACAGAGAGAGAGAAACTGAAAGGGAAGGGAAGTCTTTGTTCGGGTTTTAAAAAGCTTTTTAGGGGTTTTTTAGCACTAGCGCGGGGCTTGTAATCTTTAGTGTATGCTTTGCGTCACTTATCTGTATTCTAGGAGCCTCCAGCGACGACCTACTCCAGCGCAACGATCTCTTCCGCTCTGCTCTGCCCCTGGCGCGAACTCTGTAAAGCGCCCAGCAGCGCGTTAGAGAGTTCACGTATGCGCAGGACGACGATTACAATGCGGTGTTGCATTACATCGTCGTCCTGCGCATACGTGAACTCTCTAACGCGCTGCTGGGCGCTTTACAGAGTTCGCGCCAGGGGCAGAGCGGAACAGATCGTCGCGCTGGAGTAGGTCGTCGCTGGAGGCTCCTAGAATACAGATAAGTGACGCAAAGCAAACACTAAAGATTACAAGCCCCGCGCTAGTGCTAAAAAACCCCTAAAAAGCTTTTTAAAACCCGAAAAAAGACCAAACCAAAAACAAAACTTAAGGAGCCTCCCACTCCCCCGGAGCCCTTCCGCCCCTACGCCCTGGGGCCCACCGCACCACCGCCCCACATCAGACGACGCCTCTGTTTCTAGACCATATTAGTTTGCACGTTGCAGACTCCTCAAATATGCCTTTCAGCCATGAATTCTGCGGTGTTGCAGAAGAGTGAAGTACTTGTCCAGTTCCACAAGGTGTCTCTCTTTTCTTTGGAACGTAGTTTTCTGCATGAACACAACCTGGGTTATCCCTGGCTAGAATTGAATAGTAGAGGACGTTTTCCTAACTTGAGACCAGATTTGAGGTGTTCAGATCTTACTCAAAGCGTTGAGTTCTTCCCAGTGGTCTTGTACAGAAAGCCTCCTCTTTTGTTCCCTTTGGCAGAAGCATCAGCAGGTGAGTGCTGCTTCCTGCTTTAGGCGTATAGCGAACAGGTGATTCGTTAGGCAGACGAAGGAAGGGGATGCTTTGCAGGATGCTGTATGTAGTCGTGAGCAGAGATTCTGTCCAGGCCAGTGGCGGTTCTTAGTCTTCAGTTGGCTTAAAATGGGATTCTTTCCTCTGCAGGAAACTGGCATTAAAGTATCACCCAGATAAGAACCCAGATAATCCAGAAGCTGCAGATAAATTTAAAGAGATCAACAATGCACATGCGATATTGACTGATGCTACGAAACGAAATATCTACGATAAGTATGGCTCCTTGGGTCTCTATGTAGCCGAGCAGTTTGGAGAGGAGAATGTGAACACTTACTTCGTGCTCTCCAGTTGGTGGGCAAAGGTACGTGGCAGGGGGGACAAATGGGTTCTATTCTGAACGTGCCGATGGCCTCCTAGAATCCTGGGTACATCTCCTAAGCAAGTACATCCTCTGTTGGTTGATTTCGTGCCGTTTTGAGGATATCTACTTTCAGCTCTTAAACGCAACTGTTAAAGGTTTTTTCATCCAGTAACTTCTGGATTTCTTGCCCTCTCCTTCAATGCCTGTGAAAATCAGGTGCAGGTTTCATTATAGTTGAGAGGGGTTGGCAAAATCTGGATTCTGGGTCAAAGGAGGCTGTTGATTTTAAGCATATTCCGTGGCAGCATTCTTTGGAACATGCTGTCTTGAAACTCCTAGAATGCATTGAGGCTTGTGGTTTGAAAGAGATCGTGAGACTCTCAAAGTTTAAAATGTTCTGCAATCTTTTAGCATTAAAATTGTGGTGAGTTGTGTGGTGTCCTACTTTGGAGTCCCTTAACTTGCTGTTTGAGTGTGCTGGTTTCATGTTCTGATGAATTGGCATGGTGACTGTTGTTGGCACTTCAGTTTATGGTGTCTGGGAAACAGAAGCAATGCTGTCCTGAGATGAGAGGCCCTTCCTTACCCTAGACAGCTATCACCTGTGCACAGAAAGAGCTGCTGAGGTGTTTACTTCTCTTCCTGCTATGGGGGTGCATTGTGTTTGATATATTGGGCTAGGTTTGGGATGTTCTGGGGCTTGGTTGACAGCTCAGCTGATTAATACCAGTAGTATAAATGGCAACCGTGATGTGCTCAAGCATGAGAAGCTGCTAGAGTCTGGGACTTGCCACAACGTGTTCATCTCAAAACCTAGTCACTTTCTGTGCTATTGTGTGGACTGTTTCGCAGGAACATCTTGTGTGATTGTGAGGGAGGAAAAGGGTCACCTTTGGGGGGGGGGGTGTTGCCACCTCCAAAGCAATTCTGAAAGCAGTGACCGCAGTTCTGACTTCAGTAACAGCTAAAAGTTGTTAGTGAAATGAAATTATAGTAGAAAAACCTAGTAGGGAAGCTAGTTAACGTTAAGCAGATGCTTCAGCTATCCCCTTCGTGAAAGAAGACTTCCTGCTGTCCTGTTGTGCTCTCAATGAGTGTGCTCGCTCTCCCAAGGCTCGCTCACCCACTGATCGAACACAGGTGGTGGTGAAGGGCTTTGTTGCAAAAAGGGTTTTCAAGAATATCTGTAGCTCTGAAATCCCTTCGTGCAGTTTTGGCTCCTGGCCTGTAGTTGGGCGACTCATCTCACTGCCGTCTTCCAGGAAGCCCCCTTCAGCCAGGCTGGGTTCTGTTCCGGTAGGGTTTCCGTCCTGGCGGATGTAAATTGGAAAAGGGGAGCAAGAGACAGAGAGCCTGAAGGTCTCCGTCCCGCTTTGGATTCTCAGCTAGGTCTGTGTGTTGCATGGAAGGATGCGTGCTGCTGCTGCTTTGGAAGAGCTGTCGCACCAGATGTCGCCTTAGTAGCAGAGGTGGCCTTTTTTGCTGGTTGTCTAAACTTTCTCTTTCCCCCGTGCAGGCACTGTTTGTGTTCTGTGGGCTCATCACAGGCTGCTACTGCTGTTGCTGTCTATGCTGTTGCTGTAATTGTTGCTGTGGAAAGTGTAAACCGAAACCCCCTGAAGGTGAAGAGCAGGAATACTACGTCTCCCCTGAAGACTTAGAGGCACAGCTTCAGTCAGATGAGAGGGGTGAGTCTTGGGCTTTCCAGACCAAGCACAAATGACATTTCTAAAGGTCACAAGTGCTTCGGGGAAGAGGACGATGAACAAGTGACTTTGTGAGACCTAAACTACAACATGTCATGGACACCTAAAAAGGAGTCGTACTGCACATTTAGACTTTTCAAAAGCATCCTTAAGGTGAAAACTTTGAGTCCCTGGTTTTATAGAGATGACCAGAAAACTTACTCAGCTGTAGGAGAAATGAGCGGATGAGGTAGTAGACAAGGCACGGACTTCAAAAGACTCCCCACAGTACGGCTCATTTCCCTAGAAGTTAGTTAGCTCGCTCTTAAGAGGAAAAGGAATAGTGAGCGAGTGGATGAATTAAAAGCCCTCTTGCCTGCCATATTCTCATAAGCAAGTCCTTTCTTCTACCACAAAACCATTACCTGTCTCAAAAATCAAGGCTGTACAATTGAAATAAACTCAGCCAACCATAGGTAATGCTGCAATCTGATAGAAGATTGAACCAAGCTGGTGTCTTTGGAAGGGGGAGGTTTTGTAGATATAGCGGTCACAGAGAGGCCTTGCTTGTCTTGCACAGTCAACCCACAAATTTGACTGTCCTCTCAAGCTGCCCACGTATACCTACATTGGTCCCCGATAGCCTAAAAGAAGAAGGAAGCCACTCTCCCCTCCCAGGTGACCAGAAGCAATTCTTACTTGCCACTGGCAAATGGCTTTTGCGTCCTCGCTTGTTAGAACTGTGTAGCAATAACCCTCTGACAAAGAATCACTTTGTTTTTCAGAGACCTCCGATACACCTATTGTGATACAGCCAGCCTCCGCCACGGAAACGACCCAGCTCACGGCAGACTCCCACCCCAGCTACCACACTGATGGATTTAACTAAGTGAAGGCAGCGCTGTTCACTCGAATGGATACGAATACATAACATGGCCAATCCAGCACTAGAATCATGGACCTTAGAAATAGAGTACGGGGAGGGGAGACGTTCTGCCACCGGGAGAGGGCAGCCTCCAACCTGCTGAGAATATTTTGTAATCCCTTCGCCTTTTGTCACCTTCAGTGTCGTATCTTGATGATACATGGAAGTACTGTAGCATGCAGTATTTAAAGCAGTTTAGCTTTGGTGGTCTTTTTTGTTTCCTTTTTTAAAGAATAGCATGTGTGGAGTTTACGTTATAAATGTCTTTGTGTTGTAATGTATTGAGGAGTTATCACGACGAGTGTGATGGATACATTCTGCATTCTAAGCAGTGGTACCAGCCAAAAACAATGAGCCTTTTTCAGAGGGAAGTGAACCGTGTCACAGAAGCCACCACACTGCCATACGGTTGAGCTGCGAGCATCTCTAGAAGGCTGCTGCTCATCATCCACTTGATAGCACCTGAGAGTTACAATATTTCCTCCTCTGTCCCTTTAGCCCCCAACACCTGTCTCAGTCAACAGGCTTACTTTGAAAAATGCTGGTGTGGCAAGGAAGGGATTTTTTTTAACGTTGGGTTTTGGAAATCTTCCCCACATGTCTGTTTCTGCTCCAGACCATAACCCGACAGTCGGCTGCTTTATAGTTAAGACATTCTTGTGTAGGAGAGGGCCAAAAGGTGGGTTTTGCTACAAAACCAGATGTTACTTGAATTCTCTCTCTGCTTTTTAAAATTTAAGTGCACACTATTTTTTGTTTTGAATTAAATCATTCCCCTGCACTATTTATAATCAAATACTGCAATTTTTTTTACTTGTGCATGAAAACTGAAATTGATGTATGTTCTCATTGTCTAGCTTGAATGAAGTCTAAGAAATAAATAGTCAAGAGCAATTTTTAAATTTCTGTTATTTGAATATTCCAAAATGCACTCTTTTGACATTTTCACAAGCTGCTTAAGAAAAAAACCCGAGGGGGCCACACCTCACACATTATATATACTAGGTGTACACTTAAGATTATTTTTAATGTACATATGAAGCAATGCAACTAGTGTAAATGCAGCTAACGTGATCCATACAGGCACACTTGTCAGGGAACTGGAATTAGCCACCGCTCCCTGCAGAGTGTCTACGTGTTGGCAAGCTTGGCTTTGCAGGCATGTTATGTGGGAAATGGCCCTCCACCGATTGTGATTCAGCAGAGTGAGCACCAGACTCGAAGCCGAGACACCCCATCCTGAATCTGCTGTTGGATTCATGCGGCTCACAGGCCGATTATTTATTTGCCTCTGTCTTCCTGTTGCTGAATGGGAGCAGTAAGATGGAGCTGCCCTAACCATTGTGTGCTGCTGCTTTGCGCCCTTGCAGCACTGCAGAACTGATTACTGGCCATCGTTTTGCAAAATGGTTGTCTCAGAATAAACCACTTCTGCTTCCTTCTATCGGTCTAGTCAGTGAAATGTTTGGCACAGGGTGTTCCCTTTTAGACATGTTCTTCTTGGGTTCTCCCTCTGCTCCCCTAATGGTAAATTTATAGTGGGTGCCTTGGGAGGAGATCCCTCTCTGTAGAGGGAATAGGGAAAAAATGAATGGAAATTGAATGAGTGACGGTAGCAGGCAGCATGAGGTTTCCTTAGATGTCTCCACAGCATTTGTGCTCTGCTATTGTTCAGTCTCCCTTTTAGAAAGCATTAAATCTGCCAGGAACCCGAGGTTGAAGTAGCTTTGGGGGAGTAACACAAACACACACCTTCCTCTTACCTTCTTATTTTTGCCTCTCCTTAGTAACTCCAGTGAGCACCCAAAAGCTGATGAGATTTCTTGGGGTACTCCAATTTTTCCTGACCTGAAAAAAAGGTGAAAAGGCGAGAACTTAAGTGTGCTTTGAAATCTTGTTAAACATAAGGATCAAAGCATCTCTCCCCCCCTCCAGTTGTGCATCAAACTGGGTCAGGCACAAGGGCAATACCTAACATTTGGATGATAGTGTAGTAACCAACAGCTGTTCCAGTACTACACTGTTCTTGACTGAACACTCGGGGCAGCACAGGACCTTAGTGTATTTTCAAGTTTACACCTTCAACATTTTCATCTGACCATAGGCAAAGACAAGCATCCTGCCTAGCCAGAATCTCTTGCTCTCTCCCCCCCCCCTTTACAAAATATGAATCCGGCCTTGCAGCCTTAATCACCTTGCCTGGTAATGAGCAGAATGAAGGATTAATTTGTGACAGAGTGGAGTCTATGATGTAAAAATCAGGAATTATCTTGACTGCATCTTCTATCAGGCTGCAGTCTTGATTTTAACATGCTTACAGTTGATTGTGAGAGACTAATTTCATGACTTGGGACTCCAGAGTAAAACATCTAGCTACAAACTAGAGCCACAGTGGGTGTGAAACCTGATTTTTATAGCATTTGTCATCAGTCTTCAGTCTTGGTTTCATTCTCTGCAGGTTCACAATCCCAAACTGTTTTGTTCTCGGTCGAAACAAGCTGCTTGAATCCTAGAAATGGCTTCTAAAATGGCTGTTTTTGATACAGTTTCAAGGCACTTTCTCCTTCTCAATTATGCACTCTTAATTCCGAAGCATTAGTTTGTGCATTTATTTAAAGTGGATCAGTAGGTTAAATAATTTAATGTTAGATAATTAATTGCTCGTAATTCTGTTGGGTAAAGATAAAATGGAATTTCTCTGTGCAATGTTGGAAAACTTTTTTTTTTAAGTTCTGTGCGCTGAATCTTACTGAATTGTAGTGAATGGTACCTTCGAGCAGGGCTTGGGGAGAACTGCAGCCGCATTTTGGCAGGAAAAGGACGCGAACATAAAGAGTTAAGCCCTGCTACGTCCATGCTACAGTCTCAATCCAGCTCTCATGGCTGTTGTTTTTGCAGGAAAATAAGCCCGAAACTAGACAATTATGCTTTTACCGTTATGCTCAGACCTCAGAAGCTCAAAATGGGCTTTTCTTTATGGCCATTTGAGCTGTGTTTTTTCTTTTATTTTGCAAACAAATCACCTGTTTGTCAACAAGATATTCACTTATTTTTGTTAAAACCAATGAGTCTTGCCCATTAAATCAAATGCCATATAGTTTTGTGCCAGGTGCAAATAACATACAAAACCACTTCAAGCTCAGAAGCACTTCCTTCACCCTGCATTGTGGCCAAACCAAATCCGAGCTCCAGCTCCAGCTCAGTGTAAGTTCCAGGAATTTGAATGGATGAGCTGCAGAGCCCCCCCCCCCTTCCACCAACACTCCTTACAATCAAAATTAAGCTGGCTTTGCTAAGGCTTAAAGGAGAGCTAGTGGGAATCTAGAGAGGGACATAAAATGGGTAACACGCTTTTAAACAGTCCATTGATACTGGCTTCAATGCAGAATGTTCAATGCCAATGTCAGTGAAACTTGAACCTCTGCAGCATTTATTCTGTTCTTGAATGTGTCCCCAGTATGTGACACTTGCAGTTGTTGTTTCTTCCTTTGAATGAAATGGTTTTCAGATTTCCCAGGCTTTTTTGTTAGCTGGTCCATGGAGCTCTCATAACACCCAGATTGCCCACTGTTAGCAGCTGCTATTTTGACTGCTGCTTATACTGCCCAGCTTCAAATCATTTTTGTTAGTTCGGGGGAATCTGTATACCTTCTTGTGATACAAATTGTTTTGAGGACTGTAGTGTTGTTGTTTTTTATTACTTGGTAGGTGGAATTTGGGAGCAATGCAATTTAAGGAACATCCTGGTAGTTTGCTTGAGGGACCATGATTCTTTTTTCTTGCCAGCTTCACATTCAATCATATTGAAGCATCAGGTTGCGTCTGGGAAGCTGCTGCTTCAGCACAGATTCACCCCTTCCTATCCCTGCCACAGGAGTGTCCCCCCCCCCCGCCGGTGTCTAAATACATAGCACGGAAGTGCTGATGAGACGGAACTGCCAAAGAAAAAGCATGTCTTTCTCAGAGCTAGAAATCAGCAATGTTCATGTTATGTTTTCAGACACTAAGGTGCACTTGTACAAGCCTGGCTTGTCATTTGAGAACTGGTCTTAACTTACCTTCTATTCCGGTTGAGTTCCCTCTGCAGAGGGTTGCTGTTGAAACAACGTTGTTCCTTCTTCCTCAAAATGTGAAATTCCTGCCCCACCTTTCTCTCCCCCACCCCAGCCAAAGTAGTTTGGTGCAGCAAATGAGAAGACGTTCCTTGTAGGGGCTTGAGGGGCATTGTGTGCCTATGAACATTTGTTTTAAATTTCATGGGTATGTATGTAGGAGTCTGTGTGTTTAATCTGTATGTGTGTTGCCGCATTTCTGTGTAGATCTCTGTCATTGCTAATGTTTCTCTCCAATATTTTGTGTTTAAGTTTAGTAACGCTTTAAAAAGTGTCTCAAGGACATATTGTCAGAGCGTGCATTCACGTGATCCTATTAAGACAGGCTCAGTCAATCATGGTGTTGTGATGGAGGGACTGCTGCCTTCTACAGTATAGAGAGATCTGGGAATCCAGTTCTGGTCTCACTTATACAGGCTGCTTTGTCCTAATGGTGGCAATCACGTTTGCTGTACGTGTGCTGCTGGCGTTTCCCACAACAGACCTGTAATGTGCAGATGACGAATGCTGCTTATCCTGAAAATGCTCTTGAGCACACACTGGGGAGGAAAAATCTAAACAGGACTCCTAGAGGGGAAAAAGGAAACCAGCAAAATCCGAGAGGCAAGGAGTTGTTGTCCTTGGGATAGCTGAGATTTTGTATCGCATATATTGCATGTTGTGACAAAGCTACAAAAGGGGATGTCTGAAACAGCCAGTGGTGGAAGGGAATGGTCAAACAGTGTGTTGCTTCCAAGCTGCTTCTGAAGGCAGTGTGCCCCATGGTGAGGTTTGTGCTGGATTGCTGCTTGTGTTTGTGATCTCAGCAATGAGGTACTGATGTGTCTAGGGGTTTGGAGCCTGCTACACAAATACAGCAGGGAGACGGAGGCAGGCTGGGCGGTATGTTACAGGGAAGTGTCCCTTGTGTGCATGGATTTCCACTGGTTCCCCTTTCTTGCTTAGAACGCAGGAGGAGGAATTGCCCTGCCTCACCAGTGTGTGTGCAGTTTGGAAGGGTGGTATTTAAGCAGACAAATGGTTTGGCAGACAAAAAAATAGACACAAATTCACTCCTCCCTTAGATGGAAGTGTACAAGCTGCCTCCTCTCACTCCAAGATTCTGGTTTTCGCCACATTCTCTCCTCCCAACCTCTAGAATGCCATTTCTAATTTTTGTAGCCTGAAAAGACACATGATAGTCTTCATATTTGCTGGAGGCAATCAGTACAAGTATATAGTGCTGCTGCTTTTTTTAGCTTTGATGGTTTGCAATATCCTGTTTCTATGTCCATGGTGTGAGTGCGTGTGTGCGTGTGCGCATGTGCGCAAGAACCCAGAGATTTGCCAAGCGGCAAAAGCTTTAGATGTTGCGCTTTCCTTGTGGGGTGTGTCTGTTTTGCATTATTCAACTGCCATTATTCCATTCATTCCTGTATCATCTCCTGTCCCTGCTTCTAATGGGGGTTCGGGGCAGAGTTTTTCCACATAGTTATCGCTAAATAAATTCAACGCAGCCTCTTCTGGTTATGAGCAAGAAGTTGGGATGAACTGAGGCACAGGCAGCCAAGGCTCCAATTGTGCAGCTTCTGTTTGTAAAGTTTCAGTGAAGATCGCAAGTCCCATTGAAATGAACCAAGGCTCCATAATAGCATTTGGTAGATTCCACCATTGATTACTGCTGATTTTTGCTAGATTATTGTGGCCTCTTCTGAAATCTGTGCGACTTGAAGATCTAACAAGAGTCTTGTTTTGCACTTGTACTTGCGGGATGGGAGAAGGGCAAATCCTAATGTTTAAAAAACAATGTTAGTTGTAAAAACAATCAAAGTATAAATGCATTTGAAAAGCAATGATATAAATATATATATACATAGAAAATATTATATATATATTTTGTTATGTTACTTAAAGGATCATCCTTTAAATTGTATGTAAGTAGCTGTGGCTGTCTGGACTTTGTGGACTGTGGACTGTAACACTCGCAAGTACTGAGCTCCTGTACCTGTACCTACAGTTCAAGCAGAAGGAATTTATTTTATGTTTTAGCATGGTAATTTATGTATTGTATGTCTCTGAATAGGAACTTAAAAATAAAAAAAATAAAGACTGCTAAATTATCAGAAATCAAAGTTGTAAAATAAATGTTTTCAAGGCAAAAAAAAAAAAAACCCACCAGCCCTCTGTTGATCTGCATCTGTGTTTGGTTTTTCTTTTAAGGCTCCTATCTTGGATTATTACATTAGGGCCTTTTCTGCTTTTAACCAAAATGCCATGAATGAAGGTAGAAGAAATGGAGCAATTGGGATCCAGGTCGTCTTATGCAGTTGGCAGCGCTGCAAACGTCACCTGCAGGCCTAGTCAAGTGTGGCATAGTTTTAGCCTTGGGACACATTTTATTGACTTATTCTTCCCTAGACATCCTGCCTTCCACAATGGAATGCAAGATGCCACCCAAAGGATTCCTGGCTGGTCTTCCATCCAGGCACTGACCAGATGTGAACCTACTTGGCAGCACGTCCCTTAGTTACCCCAGATGTTGCTCCAGGAAGCATAGGAGGAATGGACCTACATGGATACCCACAGAAGCTTATTTAAGGATCTTTGACCGTTGGCTACTATGCTCTGGAAGTTACAGCCACTTTGGGGGAATTGGCATTCTGGCTTCTATTCAGGTTTTACTCTTAATGAGAGGAGGAGGAGGAGGAGTGGGTGGGAATATGGAAGTAACAGGTTAGGTTGTCCTGATCTTGACCAAAGTTATAGACACGCAATGAAGGCCACCCCACCACCATGGTTCCTAGGTGTCAACTCATAACACATTTCTGCACAGCCTCGCTAAACGAATGCATCTTGGACTAGAACATGCGTTCACGGTTTACTTGGTTTGCATTTATTAACTTGAATGGGACTTGCTCAGGAGATGGATGTACCTGGTAGTTTAAGGGCCCAATCCTATCCCAACTTTTAAGCAGCAGTGACAACGGGGCATGTGCTGCATCCTGCAGTGGGGGGGGGCAATCACAGTGACCTCCTCAAGGTAAGGGAATGTTTGTTCCCTTACCTTGGGGCTGCATTGCTGCTGGAAAGTTGGATAGGATTGGGCCCTATGTCTCGTTCCGTCTCTTGAGTGACTGAAAGGAATGCTGTTTTGAACCCACTCTCAGCATTAAGAATGAGCTATTTTTCCATTCTTCCATGGAGGAAATGACCATCACCGGTTACAAGCCATAAGCAACCTTCTGGTTTTAGAAGTAGGTTTTCTCTGTGCCAGGTGCAAGGGAGTGACAACAGGAAACAGGTTATCTTGTTGTCTGTGTGCTCTCGGAGGCATCTGGTGGGGCCACTGTGAGATACAGGAAGCTGGACTAGATGGGCCTTTGGCCTGATCCAGCAGCAGGGCTCTTCTTATGTTCTTATGTCTGGATAACGCAGTTGGTCTTTGTTTTGCTCTTACCCCAGCAAAAACTGGTCCAGTAAGGTGTATGTACTTGAAGGAGGAGGGTGGGTTGATCAGCAGCTAGATTCTTTTGTAGCCTCCCATTCTGGTAGATTTTCTTGCTTTCCAGTTAAACGTTGGGGTTTTTTAAGTGTTCAGACCTGGTGCCATGGACGATGTACATGGTGCTTTGCACAGGAAAACAAACTGAACAGGTCCCCCTTCCCAAGCAATCGGCAGTCTAAAGTTGGACTCTGGCGGTAAAAGGGAGAGCCAAGACAACCTTGAAATAAGTCCAAAGGTGAGGGAAGGAGGACTGGAGCCCCTGGCTTATCTTCACCAACAATTTGCATTGTGTAATATGCTTGATGTGTGTTTTGGCTGGTTGCTTCCTTCGGAGATGTGAAGATCTGCTTGTTGTAGCAGTTCACGTGCAGCAAATTATGTAAAAAGCTTCTAAACATGAAATTGTGGCACAAGTTTGGCTGGACTTCTGGACAGAAGCAGGGAACCAAAAGCAAGAGGAGGAGGAGGAGGAGCAAATTCCCTGGTTGCTCTGCAGGTTTTCCCCTCTCAACCTTGACGCCTCTGCCATGCCTTGACGTTTCTAAACAAAAGTGATTTGCTTTATTTATTTAGAAAAACGTGTACTTGGCTAGTCCCACCCCAGTGGCTTTTATTATTCGACACACTGGCAAGCTAGGCAACTGTCCCAATAATGGTGTGACATGGTTGTAGAGTCTCGTACCTGTCCGTACTCTAGCAGCAGCAGCAGCAGCAATTTGTATCAGTGGAAGTTTCTGTCATCTAATCGCAAGTAACAAGGCCTGGGGTGACTGCGGTTGAGACAGAAACTGGCTCGGCGGGGGCACCGGCTGAAGCTGGGCCAAAGCGCTCTCGGCCACGGCGTCTCCTGCACATTCAGGACGAAAGCCAGGAGCAGGAGTAGCCCTGACCTCCCCGTCTCATCAAAACCAGGCTGCTATACTGTTGTCCTATTAGTGGGTCTCCTAACCAGGAGAACCTCTGCCTTGTCTGGATTTAATTTCAGCGTGTTAGTCCTCTTTCTGCCCCAGTTCCAGACGCTCATGCAGAATGTTTGCAGTCTTCCCAGCTGGCTATGGCTGGTGCGTAACTTCTCCCAGTAGACTAATGTAGCTGTTAAGCCGCATAGGGATAAAGTAGAACCCTGTGGGGCCCCTTAAGCTAATAGTCACAGCACCAAGCTGGACTTCCCCAGGGTCGCTGCCTGGAACGGACTGCGGGGGCTGCAGCCCCTGCAAAGGAAAGCCGCCTCCTCCACCCCATTCCAATCAGGTGCACCAGATGGAGTCTGGGGCTGTGGTATCAAAACTCACGGAGAGCTCCAGCAGAACCATCCAGCAGGAGTCGGACTTAGACCTGGAAGATCCAGGTTCAAATCCCCGCTCAGCCACAAAGCTTCCTGGGTGACCTTGGGCCAGTCACTATCTCTCAGCCCCACCTACCTCACAGGGTTGTTGTGAGCACAAAAAGGAGGGGAGGAAATATGTACACCACTCTGAGCTCCTTGGAGGAAGGGCGGTATAAAAATGTGATAAATAAATAAAACCCCACAGCCAAATGGCCAGTTCCTGGGGTTTGTCAGCTGCCAAAACGACCCAGGCTGTTTATGTCCCAAAACGGAGTCGGAAGCCAGACTTGAAAAGTCAGGCTCGTCTAGGCTGCCCTGGAGCCGATTTGGCACTGCATGCCAAGAATGGCAGTTCTTGCCCAACAATGGCAAATTGGACACTGGCGAGTAGTAATTATCCAATATGGGGGGGGGAGTTGAGGGAAGGTTTCTTCAATAGAGGAAGGACTTCTGCCCATTATGGCAGGCCGGGGCGGTGCCCTTTGCGTGTGAAGCGTGAATCCTCCCCCCTGCCTTTGTGACCAGCCCCACCCAGCAGGATCTGCAAGTGTTTGGGATGCACGTGGATGACTTGCACTTCCCAGGATCTTGTCCACATCCTCAGCCTCTTCAGACTGAGAAGGATCCATATGCAGATACAGCCCCCTTCTCTCCACCATCTGTGCCACTGCCCCCCTCGCTCTGGTAGCTGCCCTCCCCCAAGTGAAAGACCCCAGATAGCCCTTGCAGAGTCTCAAAGCAGTGACCCCAAGGAAAAACCCCTTTGATCTTGCCCCTGCAGTCGCAAACCTGTCAAGACTTCTACAGGTCTTCTACTCATTAGTATCTGACAACCACCTCATCTTGTTCCTCCCCTGCCTTGTGCTTTAGTTTTGGGGCTCAATTATCTATACAGTCCAGTTACTGTTATTGATCACAGAGAGACCCCCGTCCCCTAGCCTAGGATTGCAAGCTGGAATGGACAGTGTATGTCTGGAGTGAAGAGAAACAGAGGCAGGGCGAGGAAACCAGTCCTTACCCAGCGTGAGGCTCCAAGGTGCTCATTTTGTTGGTTATGGACACAGTGACTAGAGTAGGTCTCTGCGAGGACTCCCATTTGTGTTCAGCATCAGGAAAGTGATCAAGGCTTTGTTCCAGCATGAAACCAGGGATAAAATGCCAATAGGAGTGTGCCCCCCCCAGTTGATAGTGATTCCCCCCCCCCAAATACTGTTCAGGACACTTTGCAAGAATGTGTGAAAAGCACATCGACCTTGTTCTCCTTGAGCAGCTTAAGATGGAATTGAGTTTGCAGCCCAATCCTAACCATCTTTCCAGCACCGATGCAGCAGTGACAGCGGGGCGCATGCTGCATTCTGTTGGGGGGGGGAGGTAGTCACAGAAGCCCCCATCCAAAGTAAGGGAACATTTGTTCCCTTACCTTGGTGCTGCATTGCGGCTGGAAAGTTAGTTTGGATTGGGCTGTTAGTTACTGTTGTAAGAGCCAGCAGAAGTTCTGGGCAGCTCCAGGAAAGCCCTGTGCTCCAGGGCCTCTGTAGATGGTGGTTGTAGTCCTGGTGCCTGGGTTTACACGTGCCTGGCCTGAGTGAAGGGGCCGTTACAGACCCAAAACGGTGCCTAACGTTATTCTGAGCCCCCTATGCCTTGCTTCCCCATTTTCGGAGGGCTCAAAATGGCTTGCATAGAAACACCAGTTAATCCCCAAAATGTAAAACCCAGCAGACTCGGAGGAGAAGCAGGGCAACCCACGGCAGCTGTTGTTAGAGCTTGAAAAGATGGGAGAGAAGAGGGCCATGTGTGTATGTTGAGCTTGATTGTAATAACCAACAACATTTTGGGCCCCCAGCAGAAATGTCGAGGAAACCCTCCGAGAGCTCATGCTTCCCTAGATCTTCATCCATATGCAGCAGGAAAGAGGCCTCCAGATCTTACGCACCTCCACTTGAACACACAGTCACTCCTCGCAACCGAGCAGAAGCAGGATGCAGCGAGAGGCCAGGAGTCCGTTTTTCACCACGCAAGAGAGCAGGGGCAATGGAGCAGCGTTTGTGCATTCCTGGAGTTTTCAAGAAGAGCCAATGCGACTCTCTCGGGAAATCAGGCAGACAGCTGTCTCCAGCACTGGGGGCGTTGGGAGGAACGCGTTGCTGGCTCTGCTGCCACACTGTGCGACTGGACGTGCAGGAAGCGGCATTCAGGTGAACAGTAGTTCCCTTGTCATGTCGACCCACATGGACTACAGCTCCTGCCCAAGAGATTGCCCCACGATGGACAGCCTGGAGAGGCAGCTCATATGTCCCATTTGCTTGGAGATGTTTACCAAGCCGGTGGTCATCCTGCCTTGTCAGCACAACCTCTGCAGAAAATGTGCCAATGACATCTTCCAGGTGAGTGAGGGACAGGTGGGAGCCACAGCTGGATTGTCAACTTAAGAACCAAGTTGGCTGATTCTGTCCTGGTCGGGGTGAGTCCTCTACTGAGGACAGTCAGTGTAAGAGTTTTGTGCCATCTCAAGCAAAATGCCCATTGTCAGGAAGGGTGTACTCTCTGCAGAGGGAGGGGCCATAGGGCACAAGGAAGGGGGGAGGGTGTACAGCACGCAAGGTTTTTCTGGGTACAGTGACGTATTGCACCGCCGCAAGGATCTATGTGAGGGGAAGGCGCAAGTTACCAATTCTTATGTTCTGTGATGACTATGAGAGAAGGCAGGAGACGTTCATAAACTTATGCCAGGGTTGGATAGTGTAGTAAGGTAAAGGTAAAGGTGACCCCTGACAATTAAGTCCAGTCGTGTCCGACTCTAGGGTGTGGTGTTCATCCCCATTTCAAAGCCGAAGAGCCAGCGTTGTCCGAAGACGCCTCCGTGGTCATGTGGCCGGCATGACTCTCCTTGCCGCAGCGCATAGCATGCAGCTGGAACACGGAGCGCTGTTTACCTTCCCGCAAGCGGTACCTATTTATCTACTCGCATTAACATGCTTTGGAACTGCTAGGTTGGCAGGAGCTGGCCAAGCAACGAGAGCTCACCCCATCGCGGATTCGAACTGCCGACCTTTCGATCGTCAGCTCATGATAGTGTAGTAGGGAGGGAAAAATCGTTTTTATAACAGTAAAACTTGGGCTCACCCAAGTGGATCCAGTTTTGGTGACGGCTAGGGGCTGCGATGGCTTTAAAAGGCGATTAGACAAACTCTAAGATCTCTGTCCAGCGCTTCTGGCTATGATGGCTGTAGGGAAGCTTGCCTGTTCAGCAGAGGCAGTACAGTAGGATGAGGCCAGCAGCGCTCCCTGTTCCTCGTGTTCTTAATGGCCAAGTCCTTGTGACAATGTCCTTCCCCGCCCAGGAGAACTTTCCTGTTCCTACTGAACAGCAACTGCTGCTCTCTTCAATGAGAGCAGAAAGGGGTGCGGACTGAACCTGCTGCTCATGGCCCCCTTGAAGAACCCAGTTTCTCTGGAGCCACAGTATAATCCTTTGCATGTTTACTCAGAATCAAGTCCCATTGTGTTCAACGAGGCTTGCCTTCAGGCCCCATGGGCCTTGTCCCATGGTGGACTCAGTTGCTTAATACAAAGAAATGGGAATGCTGAATATTGAAATGTTTGATGGTCTCAAACAGCCAGAGTTTGGGTTACCCAATGAAACTGATCAGCAGCAGGATCGCAGCGTGTCACATCACTCAGCTCATGATTAACCTGTGCAAATCATTGCTACAAGACGATGTAACAGCCACTGACCCAGGTGGAATGACACCCCCCCCCCCGGAATAATGTCCTAGGAAAGGAGCTTATTCTTTCTACAGCAGACCGTAAACAAGAGAGAGTTTGGAAGCTGCCGGACTTCTGGCGAGGGTGTGGCGAAGGAGGAAGGCAGGCAGGGACCCCCCTGACCTCATGGCCATGAGCGAGCCCCCACCCCTCATTCTCAGGTCTTCTTCTGTCAAACCGGAATGATACTGGGCTCTCTCAGGGGACGGCTGCATAGACAGTAAGTCACGCTGAAGGGTGAAGTGCAATAGCAATCCCTCTGGAGCCTTTTTAAAAAAATCCCCCAAATGGCAAATGCCCCCCCTTCTCATCATATGGAGTGGTGGATATGTTTTTGGAGGGGGGGGGCATTTAGCCGCAGCTCTGGGTTTCTACGGTTTGACAGGGATATTTGTCCTTTTACCCTGAGACTAATGCACCGGCTTCCCTGATGGGCCTCTTGGAATGCTGGCATACATTTGAGAGGCCCGTGTAAGGCCCAACATGCCCAAGAAGGGGATAAGATAAATGGCGGAGGAGGGCCTCTGCTGATCCCTCCCCTTTCCCAGGGCCGATCCTCCAATCCCCCCCCCTCGGAATGCCCCATTCCGCCCTCTCCCCACCCCTCTGCCACCCGGTGGGGACTCACCTCTCTGCCACAGCGCTGCTATGGTCTGTGGCACCAGAGGAGCGGCGCTTACTCTCTTGGTGCTGCAAACGTGCCTTATGACACGTTTGTGACACCATAGACCGGTGAGTGGTCACTCCGCCAGTCTGGACTTAGACAGGATTGCGCCGTCAGTCTTCCACAGCTCCTAACTGGGGGTGGGCTCCTGGATGAAGTCGGGACTAACATTGCCTCATGTCAGCCTGTGATGCTGTCTGTCTGTCTGTCTGTCTGTCTGTTTGGGGTCATTCTGTCTACTTTGACTGGCTAAAGCAGTCCTGGCTATCTGAGATCCTGGTTCAACTGCAGACGTCCGGCATTGGGCCAGGGCCTTCCTGTGTGGAAAGCACACGCTCTACCTCTGCGCTCTAGATGCTCGCGTGAAAATGCTCTTCTTGCAACGATAACATTGGCATCATCCCAGAAAGCCACAACGTTCCTGATGCAGGGTTTAAAATGTGATTTAATTGATGTTGGGCAACACTGAGCCTCACCCTTCCCTGACGCCTGCTCCGTTGACTGAAGATGAGGGTTGACGTCTTTGATGGTGCCCTTCTGCTTCTCATTGCTGTGCACAACCCGTCTTGAGCTGGCTGGCCACACTCCGGGACGGACGGATGGACAGACAAAGGACGACACTCTGGGTCCTGCAAGGCAAGCAAAATCTCTTAGAGAAAGTGAGTGTTTCCCATATACCGTAGGTGCTTCCCCTCTCCTGGAATGAATTCATTTCAGGAAAGCCAGAGCACTTGGACGGAAACTTCTCACAGTTCTCCAAGAGCCATGCTGGCCCAAGCCCACCCCTGGCACAGTGAGGGGCTGCCACGGCGCACCACCCCCACTGCGGGCTGCAGGCACAGGCTCCCTCCCTGCCCTTTCCAACTTTGCCTCCTCTGCCTGCTGCCACTCCTCCTTCTCCTCCTCTTTGGGATCTGGCCTGGGGAGAAGAGGAGGACGTGTGTGGCAGAAAGAGGAGAGTGTTGTTCTCCTGGGAGACGTGCTCTCCACTGCTCTGCTCTCTCCTCTACACACCTCCTTTTCTGCTCCCCGGCTATGCCTTTTTTTAAAAAAAAGGAAGAGTGTGATGATGATGATGATGATGAGGATGAGGTGGCATGGCTGGTGCTAGGCCAGGCCAGCCAGGTGATGGGCAGAGGTGGCAGTTAGTGGGCATGGGGCAGCCGCCAACCAACCTGAATCAGTCGCTTCATCCAGCCTCATTAGCGGGCCAGCCCTATCCAAGGGAGGTTGCGTGTCTCACCAGGCCAGTCGTCCTTCCTCAGCCGGCTCCAGATGACTGAAGAGTTTGGCATGATCTCATTTTCAATCCTTCCAGTCTCCAGGGGATGCCCAACACCTGCCTTTGCACTATTAAATGTCCTGTGTTTACTGTTGGCTTCTGGCCTTTGGGGTTTTGCAGAAATATCATCATTGCCTTCAGCAGCCTCCGCAGCTGGTCTCCTATAACCTCCTCGTGGGCTTTACTGGTGACCTTCATGATGCTGCTGCCTGTCCTGAATGGAAGAGGGAGCTTATTTCTTCCCAGTGCCGTGTTTTGTGAAAAGCTTGCTTTGCTCCTAATATGCTCCGGTTTTGGAAACGCGAGACATGGCCTGCACTGAAATAAGAGAAAAGAATCCCATAATACCTGTGTCCTCTACTAGAAAAGATTATATATTTTTTGTACTTAATTTTTTTATATACACATGAATTTGTGTTTTATTTACAGAAATATGTATATGCATGCATGTGCACGTGCATGTGTGTGTGTGTGCATGCGCGCACACACACACACACACACACACACACACACACACGTCAAAAACAAGAGAATTTCAGCACACAGATGAACCGCTTCATTCCTAAAAAAGAATCCAGATTACAACGTTGTTAAACTCTCATTGCTATATTTTCCCTTGGAGTTCCCAAGGGAGGAAACTATTCAGAATATTACGTTGCACTGACTGAGCTAAATCCCTTCCACCTCTCTGCTTGTGAATTCCAAAGTGGGCTGTCAGACTTGAGATCTTCTCTTTCTACCCTCACTGCAGAAAAACCCCATCTAGTGGCTCCGATGTACTAATGGAGCTTACTCATATCCAGTTTTACCATGAGCTACACTTTAATTTCTTAATTTGAAATTAAAGGCATACTCCTATGCCAAAGGCATACTCATCTCACCAACTTGCTCTGGTTTTTTCCTCAAAGAGGGGATAACATCCATTAATTCATGAGTGATGTCTTCACACACAGATAGGTGTATACTGCCTCTTTAAGGGACAAGCCCTGATGGCCCCAGGATGAGAGAGGCCATTTGAGAGAACACTTTCAGTTTTGCAGAAGAATCCTGTGTGAGTGGTTGGGCCTGTATGATCGCCTCGGGGGTCTGAACATTACTTGGCCCAGATGGACTAGAAACTTGAAACAGTCCCCAGATAAGTAAGTTGTGCTTCTTTTCCCCTCCCCCAGCCAAAGGTTTTATACATTGAGTTCTTCCAGTGAATTCTTAGCAAGAAATAGTTATCAGAAGAAGTCTACCCTGTGTGGCTGTTCTCACATGTATGTCCAATACTTTCTAGGTACACATCTCCACTGTCCCTGGCTGGCCTGGCACTTGCAGTCATTTTTAAGGGTCTGCACCAGAAATATGGCCCCCATTTCACATATGTGGCTTCTCAGCAAGACCACTGGTTGTCTTTTGTTTAATGAATATTTGGCAGCTCACCAAAAAGTTGGAACTAGTGAGTCAAACATGGTTTGATCTGAGATTGAGCTAGTCTTGTGTTGGGGAAAATGGCCTCGTAGCCTCCAGAAATGTTTTGCAAAGCGCACGCACGCACGCACGCACACCAGGGCCGAACAGGCAATGCAAGACGTACAGTCTGTGACAATTATATATGAAGCTTCAATATACAGGTGTCTCAAGAAAATGTATACACACTTTATACTGTCAAATTTATAATGCTATAATTCACACACATGTATTGCTTATGGTGTCCACAGAAGTAGTTGTTTGACCCAGTTAATGAATTAGACCAAACACTTGAAATGTTCTCCATTGGCATCTATACATCACTGACTAACAGCCCAATCCTGTGTAAGTATGCGTGGCCGGCCTGAAGGGCTGGCCACTGCATCCTAAGCCCATTGCGACCTGCACTGCTGCGGCCTGGTTAGTCCTTGGGGGAAGGGGATATTCGTCCCCTTTCCCCCAGTGTAAGCGGCGCGTGCCACATTGGACTTCTTTGGATGCCAGCCAGCCAGCAGCACCATCCCCTCCCCCTCCCAACCCAGGCCAGCCAATGGCCCCCCTCCCTTGCCGCCCCTGCCTGCTCTCCCCCTCCCCTGCGCCGACCAGCATGGGACACACCTGTGTTAGCCAGCGCAGTTCTGGGTAGGCCGCACAGTAAGCGGTGCCAGCCTCTGCACGGGCGCCACTTACACATGAAGAGCTGCAAACATGCTTTACGGTACATTTGCGACTCAGGCTGGTGGAGCGCTCGCTACGCTGGCCTAAACTTACACAGGATTGCGCCAGAAGGGATCTGCAGAATCCACCAACGTATGTGCTGGGTTGGTACCACACATCTCTTATTTTTTAAGACACCCTGCATGTCAGATAAGTACAGACACAAGGCACCATAGCAATAATTGGTGATCATATCTTTCTAGCTTGTTTAGATAAATAGCACCTGTAATGTGACTCAAACCATTGTCTCAATTCAAGCATGGGTATGTAGAATCAAACTTCTTGATACGTTCTATCTCAGCAGTTTCATGCTAGAATCTCCCTTTGAAGTTCCTTTCTTGATATACTGTATTTTCTAGACTGTAAAGTGAGTGATGAACTTGGGTATTATTTCTAAGACAAATTTAAAAAGAAAATTAATCTGGTTGTAGAAATTCTACTCCAGTGTATGTATGCACCTTAAAATTTCTTTTCTGTTGAAAGAACAGAGGACCATTGTACCTTTGCCTTCTGAAGCAAGTACAGAATAGTTAAAAACAGAACATAATGCAAGTGTCACCCTTTCAGCATAAAAGACTCGGGACTGGAGGAGATGCCATCAAAACTCGTACACGAGTGAGGCATTTACGGTACCCACTGAAGACTCCATGTAGAAGCCAAGTCCAAGTCTCTCTTGAAAGGCTCCTGAAATCACCAGTCTTATCTGATACCAACAAACCCCTCTGTGTGTTTCAGTCTCGAGGGACAACTTTGGGGTCTGCAGGAAGATTTCGCTGCCCATCCTGCCGCCATGAGGTGGTCCTGGACAGACATGGCATCTATGGTCTGCAACGAAATCTGCTGGTTGAGAACATCATTGACATTTACAAGCAGGCATCGGCCAGTGGGCCGGAAAGGTTTGTGACCTCAATGCCCTTCAAAAGCCGATTCATTCTTTCAGGTTCCTGGGAGATTTGGTCAGATCCCTCTGCTTAAGGACCCTGAATAGCAATGACGAGTGAGGGCAGCAGGCAGCATGGAAAAACTGGGCAGAACCACTAGGGATACCAGTGGCACATCTCTAACTCAAAAAGTTAGCCTAGTCGCAGATCTTCTTCAAGGTTTAACATCATGAAATATTTCAGTTGGCCACTAGAGGTCTCTGTGTGCCTTATCAAAAGTGGTTATGTAAGACCCTCTGGCACACAAACCTCCTTATTATTGAAAATACTGTACTTGCTGTAAGAGCAAGGCAGTGATAAGGTTTGCAAGTGCACACGATTATTTGCCACAAAAATGTTTGCTAGCCCATTTTGCCCACACTTATGTTAGTCATTTGGGGTCCCTGACTAGAAAACCTCCCACCCAGTTTCTTCCACTTTTCAGAAATGTGCTGCATAATCGTCTGGAAACAGCTGCCACTCACTATAGGTGAGAGGGTCAGTACTGATCTTTTTGAGTCCCAGGGTCTTATAAAGGGCTCCAGGCAGTGCTGGAATTACGGGGGGCAGAGGGGGCTTGCCTCATACCTTAGTGCTGGTCCCCCTCACTGCTGTTTTTAGACGTCTACTAGCAGCTATGATTGGACTAAAATGGGTGGGAGTCGAAGCTGCGCCGATTTAATGAAGGGTCCATATGCTGTTTCCCCCATAATTGGAGCACAGGTGAAAATACCCCGAGACCTTGGCAGAGCTGCTATCATTTCGGGCTGCCAGAATGGGGGAGCCACTTTGCCGGACTAGCAGGAGGTCTAGCATCCTTCTGTCCTAGACAAAAACACCTGCCAAGGAGTCCGATTGCTGCTCCGTCTTGCCCCGTCTTGTCTCCTCTGACTGGCAGCAGCAGCTTTCCTGCAGTCTCCCTACCCCAATATAACGCGGCCTCAACCTCCACTTCTCTTTCACCATCAGAACCCTGTTAAAAAGTGAGCACCCAACCTGCGAAGAGCACGAAGAAGAGAAGATCAACATCTACTGTGTGACGTGCGCCGTGCCCACCTGTTCTCTCTGCAAGGTCTTTGGAGAGCACAAGGAGTGCGAAGTGGCCCCCCTCTCGGACATCTACATGAAACAAAAGGTGGGTCCGTCCATCTGTCCCTCCTGGCGTCCGTTGGCAGGGCTGGGGGAGGGGGGGGCACCTGCATTCGATTCAGAATGGTGGGATATGGTGGGATATGGGATTCAGGGGGATGGCGGCGTGGAATAGGGCCTTCTCGGCAGTGGCGCCCCAATTATGGAATTCCCTCCCCCTGGAATTAAGAACGGCTCCCTCTTTAGAGACCTTTCGGCGGGGCCTTAAGACATTTTTATTTAGGGTAGCATTCAATGTCTGACATGGTGGGCTGGCTTTTTAACAAATGGCTTCTTAATAAATGGCTTTTAACAAAGTAAATATAGGTTGACCCACTAGGGTTGATTGTTTTTAGTTGTTGGTTTAATTGTTTTTAATTACTTGTTTTTAATTTATTTTTAATGTATATGTATTTTAATGTTTTGTAAGCCGCCTTGAGTGCCCTCGCTGGGAGAAAGGTGGGATATAAATTCTTTAAATAAATAAATAAATAAATATTGTTCAACTGGATATGCTAGAGATCAAACTGGGACCGCCGACAAGCAAAGCATTAGCTCTGCTAGTGAGCTGTCCCCCCCCCCCCCCCCATGGAACAACCACTTTAAATAATTGCTTCCCTAAAGGGAGAGCCCTTTCAAAGCTCTTATAGCTGTCATAGCACCCAATCAAGGAGCTCTTAGAGTTGTAGTTCAGGGAAGGGGTTCAAATTCTCTAGCAAGGAATTATTGAACCCTCACAGAACTATAATTTCAAGGAATCTTTAGATCAGTCCAAGGAGCTAAACTGGTTTCAAACTGGTTTAAATATTGAAGATGTGTGATACGTTGTATAACTAACTACAAGTTCCACAAAGTGGATGATTAATACTTCCATGCTTTAAAAAAAACACACCCATAACTAGCAGCTACAGGAGCTGATTCCAGATAAGGACCATGGTGTAGGGAAGGGGGCTGGGGGCTTTCACTTTTGGCTCCCACCAGAGGCATCACTAGGGCTGCATCACAAGAGCTCACTGTGTCTCCCACCATGGTCCCAGTTTCGATCAGAACCCACCTAGCTTATACTGCATTTCCCTTCTGGGAACAGCTCCTATTACCACCAATGGGAGATTACTTCCCAGGTGAAATTGCAGTCATGGGGGGGGGGACTGACTGAATCAGGAATGTGGTCCTGGTTTGGATTCCCACCCTAGATCCCCCCTCAGCAGCTGCTATTTATAACAAAATATTGATGCACGAAATAAATATTGTTGATTTTTGCTTGCCCTTTTTATGTGTTGATTTATTGCATTAGATTGTATTTCATGAGTTTTAATGTATCTTATATTGCTGACGGTCACTTTGAGCTTTGTATTGTAAAAGGAAAAGGTAGGATCAAAATGTATTAAATACATAAATAATCACTTGCTTCTCATAAAATGCAATTGGACCCTGAGCTGGTTCTTCTCCTGGCATCAGGTAGCTGTGTTCTCTTCTCAGTGGTGTGTCAATCTAACCATTGAACTCTCCCTTTGAGGTGGAACTGACGGATGGGATCGGGGCCCTTGTGGCTGCGAATGACAGGGTTCAGGCCTACACTGGAGATTTGCAAGGCACATGCAGGAATATTGAGGTAAGGAAGGGGGTCTTCCTCAGCACCCCCTTTGCAAGCCGAAGGCCTTCTTCTGAGCTGTTTCTAGCCCCAGGTTTCTAGAAGTCTGGCTGAATATGGGGGGTGCTGATATGGGCACCTCCCCTCTCTTTCAACACATCCTCCAAATAACTAGTGGCACTGCAGAACAGAAAACATTCCTTGGTTTCTTCACCACATCAAACTAGTTGGCATGAAGGAAAGCATTTTTTTTTGTACTGGGCAGTTGATGGAGGAGGAGGAGAGGGTTCTACCCTTGCCTCCCTAGGAAGCTGCCTTAATACTGCTGAGTCAGGCCCTTCATCCATCTAGCTTGGGATTGTCTCCCCTGACTGGCAGCAGCTGTCTGGGATTCCAGACTCAGGGACCTTTTACAGCCCTGCCCGGAGCTGCTTCTAGGAATTGAACCCGGAGCCTGCTGCATACATTGTTGTTGTTCAGTCGTTAAGTCGTGTCCGACCCTTCGTGATCCCATGAACCATATCCCGCCAGGCCTTCCTGTCCTCCACTATCTTCCTGAGTTCGCTCATTTTCATGTTGGTTGCATCGGTGATGCTGTCTAACCATCTCATCCTTTGCCTTCCCCTTCTCCTTTTGCCTTCAATCTTTCCCAGCATCAGAGTCTTCTCCAGAGAGTCCTCTCTTCGCATTAGGTGGCCAAAATATTTGAGCTTCAGCCTCAGTACCTGTCCTTCCAGGGAACAGTCAGGCTTGATTTCATTTAGGATTGACTGATTTGATCTCCTAGCAGTCCAAGGGACTCTCAGGAGTCTTCTCCAGCACCACAGTTCAAAAGCATCTATTCTTCGGCACTCAGCCTTCCTTATGGTCCAACTCTCGCAACCATACATTGCTACTGGGAACACCATCGCCCTGACTATACGAACTTTTGTTGGCATGGTGATATCTCTGCTTGTTATTATGCTGTCTAAGTTTGCCATAGCTTTCCTTCGAAGGAGTAAGCGTCTTTTAATTTCATGGCTGCTGTCTCCGTCTGCAGTGATCTTGGAGCCCAGAAAAGTAAAATCTGTTACTGCTTCCATTTCTGCCCCTTCTATTTGCCAGGAATTGATGGGACCAGATGCCATGATCTTACATACATACCACTGAGCTATGACACCATGCTCTAGTTCTTGTCAGTCTTTACCAGTAGTTGTTACCCACACACTTTCAGACTTATCTCTGCAGCCCTGAGAACTACAAAATCACTCTTTAAGAAAAGTGGCAGCATAGAGATGCTGAACAAGTCTGTGTACCAGCCCATTTTTGTGAGCTACGGTCACAAAAAAAGAGAGTGCAGTACAAGAAGATGGGGGGGGGGGGGTTCTTGCAGCAGGTGGGGCAGAACAGTCTGCTGCCTCTCCTCGAGCCCCGTGCATGGTTCTTTGAAGGGAAATGTGGTGCACTGTATTCCCCCCAGGGCCGGCTGTGCCATGAAGCCACATGAAACGGTCACCTGGAGCAGCAGCCTTGGAAGGGGGGAGGATGGAGGAGCCCCCCTCAGCCCATCTGTCTGCTGCTCTCTTCAGCCTGCTACTCTACTGAGGGCTCTGACCCTCTTCGGACTTGCTGTGAGCAAGAAGATTGTGGCCGCAGCCAGCAGCTTCCTTCCTGCCCCAGTGCTGGAAGGAGAAGGGAAAAAAAAAAAAGAGCTGCTGCAGCTGCAAGAGGCAGCCAGCAGTCAGGAGAAGCAATCTGGAGCCCACCCTCCTTCCCTTCCCAGAGCGAAGCAAAGTGCACAGTCTCTTCACTCCACTTCTGTTTTTGAAATGAACAGGAGCTGAGCGTGCTAGGAAGCATCCGCTTCTGTTCATTTCAGACCGAATTGGTGCAGAGGAGGGAGGGAGGGAGGCTGCCCTGGAGCTCTGATAAGTAAAGGGAAGTGGGAGGGGGCGCCTCTCTTTCCCCTCCCTAGCCATCAGTGCTTGCTGCCCCCCCCACCTGCCTGCCTTCTCCCCCCCCCATCCACAGGGGCACGGCATGCGATCCAGCGCAGGGGCAACAAAATGGTTTTTTTTTTTTCAAGTGGCATGGGGGGGGGTCTGGGCTGGCATCTCCCTCCTCACCCCAATTTTGTGTAAGCCTTCGAGAGTGAGAAGGATCTCCATTAACCAGCCAGAGGATTTGTCTGAAAGTGGTACATCAATGAGGCCGGAATTTAGGAACTTTTGCTTCAACGGTTGAATTGCGCTCTTCTCTGTATGATTCAGGATGATTCAAGTCTTTAAGAATTGTACAGTGGGGGAAAAAACCCACCACAAATAAATTGTGGTCTAAATTGGTTTTGTGATCCCCCATCCTGCCTCATTTCACTCCCTCAGGTGGCTGTAGATAAATACCTTTGTCAAAAGCTAAGAAAATCAAGCAAGCAGATCTGGGTGTCCACTACGTGTGAGTCAGATGTTTTTCAAATTGCTGCTCTTAATGGATTTTTGTTTACACAAAAAAAGTTTATTTAAAACCGTTGTTTTTCCCTAGAGGGAAGAAAATGTGCCATCCAGTTTTTTAAGTAGCTCACTTAAATGTGAGTTAAATGTGCAATTTCAGAAAGAGACTGAACTAATTTTGCTCACTTACTCCATAGTGATAAATTCTGAAAAATGCTACTTATCATTTTGATTTTTGCATTAGAGAAGCACTGAAACCAAATTAACAGTACTGTATCAACAGTTTGCAAACAGGACAGGCTTTACTCACCGTTTGTTACTTCACAAGTCATTCTGAACTTTTTTCCATGGGTATGTAGGTCCCTATTTTCCTTCCAGCTTTCTCGCTTCCTGCTATTCCACAAAAGGGGGAAATGGGGTTTACATGGTCAAGGATTCCAGAAATTGCTAACTCAGTGTTGTTACTCTGGACAAAGAATCTTATTTTACATGGGTAGATTGGTTTTAGTAGAGCTAATCTGAGGGTAACTGATAACCTGAGGGACAAGCTACATAGACACTAAAAGCATCATTTTTGCTTCCGATTTTGCTTTTTAAAATTAAAATAGCAGGTGAGAGATCAGAACCAGAGCACATAAGAAGGAGATGTTTATCCCTTCCCCAGGGCGGCCCATCCATGAGGCCAACTGAAGCCATTGCCTTAGGTAGGCTTACCAGATCTCCAACCGGGACAGAGTGCTAGACCTTTAGGAGATGGAATGTGGACAGGTGTAGCTTGTTAAACCTCAGAGCACAATCCTAGGCATGTCTACTCAGAAGCAAGCCCCACTGAACACAATGGGGCTTGCTTCTGAGTAGACATGCCTAGGATTGTGCTCTAAGGGTTTAACCCTGTCCACATTCCTTCTCCTAAAGGTCTGTCCCGGTTGGAGATCTGGTAAGCCTAGCCTTAGGCAGCAGATAGATTGGTGGGTACGCCTATTGCCTCCACTGCTCCTGCTTCTCCTTCCACTCCCTGATAAAAATTGCCTTCTGATGCTGCTACTAGCCTGGGGAGGGAAGTGGCCGTTGGTGCCAACCTTGGCTTCTATTTTATTTAAAAAACAAAGCAGAAGCAGAAATGATCCCTTTGGCATCTGGTGTCGTTTTTAACCACCACCACCACCACCCCTCATTTTGTCCAAAGCTGTTACATGCAGACTAATCTCTCAACCATGTTGGGGGACAGGACAACTGCAAAGCTCGGAAGCAGGCCCTGTGTGAGAAGTTTGATCGCATGTGTGCCATTCTGGAAGAGCGGCGAAAGATCATGCTGCAGAGGATCATCTATGAGCAAGAGGAGAAGACCCAGCACCTGAAATCCCTGAGCAAAGTGTGCGGCGATCACATCGAGTCCTCTTCCAAGCTGGTGGACGCAGCTCTGCAGTCCATGGAGGAGCCACAGATGGCTGTTTTTGTGCAGGTGAAGTAACGGGGAACTGCTCTGCTCCAACGTTCTTACCAGCGAAGCATCCGGGGGATTTAGAGCAGCCAAAATTCTACACCTTCAGCAGAATTATGTACTGCAGTCCGATTGCAAGCGTGGGCATCATGCATTATTTATTTATTTATTTATTTAAAAAATTTATATCCCGCCTTATCCCATGCCGAGGCAAATGCCCAAGGCGGCTTACAACAAAAATTAAAAACAGTTTAAAATACAGAAAGTTTAAATACATAATTTAAAAACAATAAAAACAATAATATCAATAAAAACCACTGGGGGGGGCAACAGTAGGGAGCACAAAAGCAGCATGGCAGAGCATCTTGAGACACGGGAGGCAGACCACAACCCATCACCTAAACGCGAGATGAAACAAAAATGTTTTGAGCCCTCGCCGAAAAGTCATGAGGGAGGGGGTGGTTCTCAGATCCCCTGGCAGGGAGTTCCATAGTTGTGGCGCCACAGCAGAGAAGGCTCGCCCACGTGTTGCCACTCCCCTAACTTGCGATAGAGGTGGCACCCGCAGGAGAGCCCCCTCAGATGACCTAAGAGAGCGGGCCGGAATGTATGGGAGAAGGCGGTCCCTCAGATATCCTGGACCCAAACCGTGAAGGGCTTTAAAGGTCATTACCAGCACCTTGAATTGGGCTCGGAAACGAATGGGCAGCCAGTGCAGCCGCTGAAGCAGCGGCTCAACAGAGTCAAACCGCCTAGCTCCAGCTACCACCCGGGCCGCCGCATTCTGCACTAATTGCAGCTTCCGAACCGTCTTCGGAATTGCATTTGAATGCTTGCCCATGGAAAAAAAAAAGATGAATAGAAAATTAGCATCTCAGGGTGAAGGAGTCTAAGGCAGCCTAATCACATGAAATTGCTTTCTGCTGAAACTAGTGTTGTCTATGCTGACTGGTAGAGGCTCCCAGGGTTGCAGACAGAAAGTGGTCTTTCTAAGTCTTCCTTGGAGATGCCCAAGATACTGGATAGGGCTCTCTTCTTGCAACGAGACGCTGCTTTTCCAGGGTCCCCCATGGTGTGGAGCAATGGGAGGCCGTTGTGGAGGAAGCTCTGCATGAGTACAGTTGTATGCACTGAATCCATGCAAACATTGAACGAAATGTACCCAGATCAGGGGGTGGGCCTGCCGCCGTAATCCTGCTCCCCCCTGCTCTACATTAATTCACACACCCTGGATATGTCCTGAGGATTGGGCTATATAGGCCCAGGCATTAGAAGTGCTTAACAAATTGGGTACCAATAAGATGTGAATTCCATGACTTGTTTATATTCAACAAGCGACAGATGTGTTTATTGTGCTTGATCTATTTGGGCTCTTCTGGTAATGGGGAGGGACAAGCCACTATGCGGGGCACTGAATCCCTTCCCCCCCATGAAACCAAAATCCTGCTCAGACCCTCCCTGCTTTTATTATTATTATTATTATTATTATTATTATTATTATTATTATTATTATTATTATTATTATTATTATTATTATTATTATTTTATTATAGTAATAATAGGATTTTTATCCCATAGGGGGACAAGTGCTTTCCTCAATGTTGCATGCAGATTTTCATGGCTGTGGGTAACTGACAAGGTTCTTAACTGTATGGGTTCTGCAGCCATGTTGTTGTTGTTCAGTCGTTAAGTCGTGTCCGACCCTTCGTGATCCCATGAACCATATCCCGCCAGGCCTTCCTATCCTCCACTATCTTCCTGAGTTCGCTCATTTTCATGTTCGTTGCATCGGTGATGCTGTCTAACCATCTCATCCTTGGCCTTCCCCTTCTCCTTTTGCCTTCAGTCTTTCCCAGCATCAGAGTCTTCTCCAGAGAGTCCTCTCTTCGCATTAGGTGGCCAAAATATTTGAGTTTCAGCCTTAGTACCTGTCCTTCCAGGGAACAGTCAGGGTTGATTTCATTTAGGATTGACTGATTTGATCTCCTAGCAGTCCAAGGGACTCTCAGGAGTCTTCTCCAGCACCACAGTTCAAAAGCATCTATTCTTCGGCGCTCAGCCTTCCTTATGGTCCAGCTCTCGCAACCATACATTGCTACTGGGAACACCATCGCCCTGACTATACGAACCTTTGTTGGTATGGTGATATCTCTGCTTTTTATTATGCTATCTAAATTTGCCATAGCTTTCCTTCCAAGGAGTAAGCGTCTTTTAATTTCATGGCTGCTGTCTCCGTCTGCAGCCATGTCAATGTAAAAATAAAGAAATAAAATCCTTTACCGCGTTTGTCGTTTGTGTAGATTTCTTTATATTGTATTGGTTTCACATACACAAGAGAGGTTTTCTTACAACAACAACACGGGATCTTACTTCTCCAAGCCGACGTTTCACTCCATTCATTCGGCTTGGAGAAGTAAGATCCCGTGTTGTTGTTGTAAGAAAACCTCTCTTGTGTATGTGAAACCAACACAATATAAAGAAATCTACACAAACGACAAACGCGGTAAAGGATTTTATTTCTTTATCTTTACATTGGCTGCAGAACCCATACAGTTAAGAACCTTGTCAAGTGCTTTCCTGCCCCTTGTCTTCTAAAATTTAGGTTAAACCGCTGAACCATGAGCTGTCGATCGAAAGGTCGGCAGTTCGAATCCGCGACGGGGTGAGCTCTCGTTGCTTGGCCAGCTCCTGCCAACCTAGCAGTTCCAAAGCATGTCAATGCGAGTAGATAAATAGGTACCACTTGCGGGAAGGTAAACAGCACTCCGTGTTCCAGCTGCATGCTACGCGCTGCGGCAAGGAGAGTCATGCCGGCCACATGACCACGGAGGCGTCTTCGGACAACGCTGGCTCTTCGGCTTTGAAATGGGGATGAGCACCACACCCTAGAGTCGGACACGACTGGACTTAATTGTCAGGGGTCACCTTTATCTTTTTATTCCAATCAAACTATTGAAATAGTTGAACTATTGGAACAATATTGAACTATTGGAATAGTTAATTCCAATTATTAACTATTCCAATCAAACGTTTTTCAACAATGAACAGACTGCTGAAAGTGAAGCTCTGAAGTACAGTTCTTCCTCCTTTGTCATGTCTTAACATCCCGATTTTTCACTCTTCTTCCATGTATCGCCTCCGTTCTCTCCTACATCAGAATGCCAAAGTTCTCATTCGGAAGTAAGTCGTATTCCTTGTCTTACTGCATCTACACCTTGACCCGTCCTTTTATTTTTCCTTGACAAGGTGAGAGTGCTCGACACATGCAGCCTGTCATGCTTTCCTTCCCCAGGATTGCTGAGATGACCCAGAGCTGCAAGCTAGAGACACTGGAGTCGGGGTATGACAATATGGAGCACTACACGGTGGATTTCAATGCGGAGGAACGAGTCCTTTACCAGCTGGACTTCATCAGAGGTGAGGAGGGAGCACCTGTGGATCATGTCCACCTTGAACATCAATGAAGGATTTCAACCAGGATAGTTCTGACTCACATGGCCAGTTTGGGACCTCAGTTTCCTGAGTTCCCCCTACCATGGGCTGGTGCCGTCATTTGAGAATGCTGACTCCTCCTGTTGAACAGTGAGACGAGTCAGTGGTGGGGAAAATTCCCAAACTGGGTGGAATGATGGTGCACACATCTCACCCCACTTTGTGTGAACGTATATGAGCCTGCCGTAAACCCTAGTCAGACCTTTGGTCCCATTGGTCCAATACTTTTGTCCCCACATTGTCTATGCTGCCAGTGATTTTCAACCGGTGTGCCGCGAAAGGTCCATAGCTGTGCCGAGGGAGTTTGGAGCACAGCGGTTGAAAAACGCTGAAAAACTCTTCTGGGTTCTGCGGCTCTGTTTGTAGGGCCACTGTCTGTAGTAATGAATTGCCTGTCCCTCTTCCTCTGCCAGCGGAGCCAGGGGGAGCCAGGCAGAGCTGCCAGAGGAAGAGGGACAGACAATTCATTACTACAGTACAGATAGTGGCCCTAGAAACAGAGCCGCAGAACCCAGAAGAGTTTCCTGGAAGCCGGGAGTGATATCACAAGAGGAGAATACCATTGAGGTCAGTGTGCTATGAGAAGAAAAACGTTGAATATCGCTGATCTGTGCTGACCAGTAGCAGCTCTTCAAGCTGGAGAGGGGTGGCGGTGGAGAGGGGTCTTCTTTCCCAGCCCTGCAATGCCAGTTCCTTTTAACAGCCTGGACTCAGGAGGACTAAACCTGGGACCTCCTGCAAGCAAGGAGCATGGATTTCTCGAACCCTTCCCCTTCTTTGTGGTCTGGTTCACTGAGTCTTCAGCTGGTGGACTGTAACCCATAGCCAGGTTGCACCTTGATGGCCCGGGAGGGGGGGGGCAGCGCACCATGTACACCACTACTCTTTAAGAACCATTTCTTGATGCCCATCAAAGCTGCCCTCCCCCTGCAAGTGTCAAAGGAAGGAGTGGGGGAGGGGGTCAGGGTCTCGCAGGACCCTTAAACAACGAGGCACTTGGTTTGCCACTTGGTTTCAGGAAAAGGTTCTCTCTTTCAAAGCACCACTTTGCATTTTGCGGTGGGCATGAGAAGGGGAGTAATATAGATCTGATCTGTGTTGTCCCCAGAGGAGGAGGAGGAAATCCCGTTTTTTTTGTCTTCGTCAGTGATGAGGGAATCAGGATCCCTCTGAGTACCTGCTGGTAACTGATGGCTGGGCTGGAAAGGGATGTTCCCCTGGCAGTCTTGGCTGGATCTCGGCTCCCTGGGGAGTCTTTTGTTTTCTCCAGAGCAGTCCTGTTAGAGACTCAGGAGCTTTGCTGCTGCTAACACAATGCAACATCAACAGAGAATCTTCCATTTCAGTGGCAAATCCCTGGTGGTGATGGCAGACCTCAGAGGAGCAGAACATCTTTTTGAATGGAAAATAAAAGTACTTTACTTAAACTACAAGGAAGGTAAACAGGAGGAGAGTGGTGGTGCATTGAAGGAGTTGCAGGCAGGCATTGAAGGGAAACCAGGAGTCAGTAACAAGCCAAGAGGCAGAACCAGGAAAGCCTATCACTGCCCAGCAAAACTCCCAGCCTGAACAGGAAGCCTTGACACACACACCCCCACACCCACCAGTTGAGGAGAGTCAGTGACCCACCAGGGCTGGCCCATCCATGAGGCCAACTGAGGCAGTCGCCTCAGGCACCAGATTGGTTTGGGGTGCCTACCTCTGTCTGCCTACTCTCCTCCACTGCACCTCCTTGCAACTCCCTGGACTGGAAAAGGAAGAGGGGGTGGAGTGGAAGTAGCAGTGTGGAGGAGAAGAGACTGGCACACCGCCAGCAAACGGGGTTGTCCTCTATATTATTTTAATACATATAGAGGACACACATGGTTACTTTCCAAGACTTACTAGATAGTTAGTCAGATTCATACAAAAATACAGTCATACCCATCATACAGAGAGCTAGGAAACTTAGATAGAACCACAGAGACTTAGCAGGTTTCCTTGATTGATACATGGGTGATATTTACCGATCCTGGAGAGTTGACCTTGGCTGCCATGCTGTATAGGGGTAATGGCACAAGAGCAAGGAGAAGAAACAGATTGTCTCTGAACTGATCAGGCTTAGAAATCTGTAGAGACTGAGAAGTTAAATTAAGAGGGGGAAGGGGGGGAGGGCACGCAGAGAAGAAGAGTTCAGGAGGCAAGGGTCAAGAGAGAGAGCAGAACTGGCAACCTGCCTTTTTATGCATACACACAGAGGAGGAGTTGGTGGCTCTTACGCTGCAAAAGGAAATACCTTATTTGGGCTGGTAGTACACCTGGGGGTGGACACACACACACACACACACACACACACACACTGGGGGAGGGGGGAGGAGGTAGAGGTGTTGACTTCCATTTGTTGCAGGAGATGTAGATTGGCCTTCCCAGGGCCAGACGGTGGTGTCTCCTTATGTTTTGTGGATTCTCTTCTTCCTGTCAGACTGGCCACTTCACAAGTCTTTAGGGCTGTGCCGTGGAGAGGGGGAAGAGAATGGAATGTGCCTACGTGCTTGGGATCCTTTTGGGTTCATGGCATTAGAAATGCTGAATGCTGATCAGATTCTTCCCTCATGGCCTGGCTGGCTGGGGAAATCTTTTACAGCATGGCTTCATACACCTAGGTTTACACGGCATGGCCAGCGCGTTCTTCCTTGATACAGTCCTGGTCATGCATGCACATGTTCCATTCTAGCTCACAAGTCATTGGCATCAAACGTATTTTCAAAGTCCCTTGGCAACATTCTCATTTTAAAAGGTCATGGGGCAACAGTCTCTATATTATTTAAAACGGAATTCTGTGGCTGGACTCTGGTATACACAGGTATCAAGATCCCTGAACATATACCAAATTGCCATATTTAAGCTATTCCCCATAATAACAAAGGCAATTTTGGTAACAGGATGCAGCATTCAGATGCCAGGAGAACTTGGGCTGGCTCTGTGGGTAGCCGCAGGAGACACTCCAGGGTCTGGGAGCCCTTCTCTGTCGAGGTAGCTTTGGGGATGGACAGGTGGTCCAGCCTGAAGCTGTGGTGATGGCTTGTTGCACAGGGGGCTCCCGGTTCTAGACCTGGTGGGCTCCTGACAGGCAGATGCAAAACGTGAGAGGTAGGCCCCATGGCAGACAGAGAGCAGGGTTAGAAGAAGGTCTTGCATCTAAAAATGTTGAAGCCTACCGACCCAGTGTTAGGAGCCCAAAGTCAACTGTACAGGAACCCCTCTGCAAGATGACTTTGTAAGTTGCATTGCACAGGTGCTACCTACCTCTGCGCAGTATTCAACCAGCTGACTAACCACACGGAGAGGCCGAGTTTCGTCAGGCCACTGCAAACTAGGTGGGTATGCAGGAGTGTGGACACACTAGGGTTCCTTCCCCCTTTGGTGTGCTTGCCACATCATGGAGGAGTAGGTTCCTGTTCTAGATCTCTAGATCTTGCATGGAGCAAGGTTCCTGTTCTAGATCTCACGCAGAGGCGTAACAAGGGTGGAGCGAAGGCAAGTAGTTCTGCAAGACTCCGTTACACTGGAGTCAGCGGCCCCTCCCCCTTGCTGTTGGAGCCATTCTGGCAGCAAAGGCAACACGCAGGACACTCCCCTGTCGCTGCTGGAATGGTTCCAACAGCAAGGGGGAGGGGCCGCTGACTCCAGCGTAATGGAGTCTTGCAGAACTACTTGCCTACGCTCCACCCTTGTTTCACTCCTGATCTCACGTCCCAGTCCAGGTTTTGATAGAGCAAAGTGGATCCACATATGTATCTTCTAAGTCCCAAACACAAGTAAAAAGCAGCCCTTTGATCACACTCGTCATCATCCTTTGTTGAAAAGCGGCATATATCTTATTAGAATTATACCGCTTTTCAACAAAGTTCTTGAAGCTGTTTACATAGCAAAACAAATGTTCCCTCTCCCAGAGGTCCCACGATCTAAAAAGGTGCCAAAGAGCTGTCAGTTAAGGGTCCTTGGGAAAGATGCTCTGGTGGGACGAAGAGGGACAGTCGTTCTCTCCCCTGACATCTATCCGAGAGCCACCATGTCAAAGGTGCCCCTTTGCTCAGTTAGCACATTGGACAACTGGCTTATGGCTGCCATGCGCAAAAAGTGCCACCAGTATGCCATCCCATTCATGAGCCCCACTGAACTCAATGGGTACAATACCCGATTGCAGGATTGGAGCCTGTGTGCTTGTTTTTTAAACTGGAAGCAGCTGCAATGTGTGTGTGTGTGGGGGGCTCAATACCGGCTGGGACTGTGGCAAGGGAAGGGGGCTTTTGCACCTCACTGTGGTCCCAATCTGGAACCTCCTCCTGCAACTGCTATTTGCCCCTGGAGAAAAGTTCCAGTTTGTGCCAATTGGAACTTTCCTCATGGGGCAAATGGCAGCTGAAGGGGGGGGGGTAGCAATCTGAATTGGGACTGCAGGTTCAAGCCCCTCTCTCCCACCACAGTCCCAGCCTGTATTGAGGTCCCACACTGCATAAGAACATCAGAAGAGCCCTGCTGGATCAGGCCAAAGGCCCATCTAGTCCAGCTTCCTGTATCACACAGTGGCCCCACCAGATGCCCCAGGGAGCACTCAAGACAACGAGATAACCTGTTTCCTGCTGCCACTCCCCTGCACCTGGCACAGAGAAAACCCACTTCTAAAGCCAGGAGGTTGCTTATGGCTTGTAACCTGTGATGGTCTTCTCCTCCATGAATCTGTCCAAACCCCTTTGAAAGGCATCTAGGCCAGGTGCCATCACCACATCCTGCGGCTGCTTGCAGGCCCCGTGATCCGCAGATCACCTAGTTTGGCCCTAAACATGCGCCTAGGGTTGCACTGTGAGTCTTCTTGCTCTGGTTTGTTCCTTTTGCAGTTGAGGAGCCTGAAGCAGAGGAAGACGGGGCTGGCAGGGAGGCTGAAGACCCTTTGGCAGAATCTGGGGCCGCCGCAGCAGCTGGGGAAGGAACAGAGGATGTGGAGGACGTCTTGGCCTTTGGAATGGAGGAGCTGGCCCAGGAAAGACCTCTGAGTGGGGCTGCCAGTGGGGCAGAAGCCGAGGCGACACCCCAGGGTGTGGCGGCTCAGTCAGGGGCAGAGGAAGCGACTGTCAAAGAGGGCCATTTGTGGGAGACCCAGCAGCAGCAGGTGAGATGATCCAGAGCAAAAGCAACAGAGTGTGTGCCCCAAGGATCGGTCTTGGGACCGGTGCTTTTCAACTTATTCATAAATGACCTGGAGTCGGGAATAGGCAGTGAGGTGGCCAAGTTTGCAGATGACACTAAACTTTTCCGGGTGGTGAAGACCAGCAGGGATTGTGAAGAGCTCCAGAAGGATCTCTCCAAACTGGGAGAATGGGCAGCAAAATGGCAGATGCGCTTCAATGTAAGTGCAAAGTGATGCACATTGGGGCAAGAAACCAAAATTTCACATATAAGCTAATGGGTTCTGAGTTGTCTGTGATGGATCAAGAGAGAGATCTTGGGGTGCTGGTGGACAGGTCGATGAAAGTGTCGACCCAGTGTGCGGCGGCTGTGAAGAAGGCCAATTCCATGCTCGGGATCATTAAAAAAGGGATTGAGAATAAAACGGCCAATATCATTCTGCCTTTGTACAAATCGATGGTAAGGCCACATCTGGAGTATTGTGTCCAGTTCTGGTCACCACACCTCAAAAAGGATATAGTTGAATTGGAAAAGGTGCAGAAAAGAGCGACCAGAATGATTCGTGGGCTGGAGCACCTCCCTTATGAGGAAAGGCTACAGCGTCTGGGGCTTTTCAGCCTAGAAAAAAGGCGCCTGAGGGGGGACATGATTGAGACGTATAAAATTATGCATGGGATGGAGAGAGTGGATTGAGGAAAATTCTTCTCCCTCTCGCACAACACCAGAACCAGGGGACATGTACTAAAATTGAGTGGAGGGAGAGTTAGAACAGACAAAAGAAAATATTTCTTTACCCAGCGTGTAATTCATCTGTGGAACTCCTTGCCACAGGATGTGGTGATGGCACCTGGCCTAGATGCCTTTAAAAGGGGTTTGGACAGATTCATGGAGGAAAAGACCATCACAGGTTACAAGCCATAAGCAACCTCCTGGTTTTAGAAGTGGGTTTTCTCTGTGCCAGCTGCAAGGGAGTGTCAACGGGAAACAGGTTATCTTGTTGTCTTGTGCTCCCTGAGGCATCTGGTGGGGCCACTGTGTGACACAGGAAGCTGGACTAGATGGGCTTTTGGCCTGATTCAGCAGGGCTCTTCTGATGTTCTTATGTTCTTATGAGTGTGCATGATGGGGGGGGCTGTTGTCTGGGGAGGCTGCTGCTGCAGGAGGTTTGGACTCTTCTCAGACTCCTCCCGTTGTGTCCTTGCTGGGACTGCTGCTTTGTGACTGGGCGGTTGTACATGCCCCAAGCAAAACCCAGCTTATACCCAGAGGTGGTGAGGCAGGAGCCATCTTCCTCCGTGCCTTTCTGGTGAAGCAGCCAGAGATCCCAGTCTGTATTTTTGCTTCCCCTCTGCAGGTTGACTCTCCTGCTTGAGTCATCTAGTGCTGTTGATGGTTGGATACCTTTCCATCCTTTACCAGCTCTCTGTGTCATCCTGTTTGCTGTACTGTGCAGGTGGATTTGTGCGGAGTTGGCAGTGAGATGTTCCCATCCTTGCAGAGGAGGACAGTCTTGCGCCCTTCCTGTTCTCTGATTCTGATGCACGATGCGCAGAGCTTCCTAAGTTCATCTCGTTCAGGGTCTTAGTGGCCTTGTCCCCAAAGTTCTTATTCATCTGCAAGGAAGTATATGATTATACAACCAACCAAAAGAGGCACACGGTTATATACCAAGATATACAATTAGCATGCTATATTCCAATTTCTGCATTAGGGCTTTTTCTACCTGGAAAAAAAATGGATTTTTTTTTAAGTGAGATCTGGAATGGTTTAATGACATTTGTTATTGGGCTGGATAGGCATTACTAGTTTTTGAGCAGAAACCTAGATTTGCTGTTGTCTTTCTGTTTCTCCTTTCCTTCCTTCCTTCCTTCCTTCCTTCCTTCCTTCCTTCCTTCCTTCCTTCCTTCCTTCCTTCCTTCCTTCCTTCCTTCCTTCCTTCCTTCCTTCCTTTGGAGCCAGCTAGATGGAGAGTTCCAGGAGACAGGCTCTGATTCCCCACCAGAGGGTGTCTTGCAGGTTGACATGACGCCCGTCCAAGACTTGGGACAACCCAAAGTGGAGGAAGCTCCTGAAGATGCCTTTAGCATCCTGGACGGCTCAGCAAAGCCTCAGGAGGATGGTGGCCTGGGCAGCCACAGGGAAGGTGACGTTGGAAATGCCCTTCTTCTGAATGGAAGGGCGGCAGCTGCTGCCAGTCAGGTCAGTCAGTGCCAGCCCATAGAGGCGAATGTTGTGCTGTTTGTTGTGGTCCCTGCTGCCATATTAAGATAGGGATCAGGTCACTCTCTAGTAGTGCAATGGAGCTGAGCGTCCTGTGAAAGGGCCAGGTGCCCTCTCTGTGTGTTTTTGCTTCTGAAACATGCTCAGCTTGAGCACAAAGGAAGTAGCTGCCCTGGTTCCTCGAGTCTCTTGGAAAGAAAGGATAATTATATTTGGGACTTAGGGACCCATGTGACTTCCCAAGATGTTCCTCCCCATCATCTTACTCTGAAGCCAGGATGACACCTACGGTACAGGGCCTTCTCTGTGCTGGTGCCACAACTGTGGACTCCCTAGCCAAAAAGGTGTACCTGAGTTGAACTGAGTGGAACATTCAGACTGAATTCGAAGATGTGTCTCTTTCAGCAAAGTGTTGATGGGGCAGCTTGATTGAGTTTTAATTTGGAGTGGTTTGGTTTTATTGTGTGAATCGTGTGCGTGCGCATGTGCGTGCATGTGCATGCGCATGTGCATGCGTGGTGTTGCAGCATATCTTCAGGCCTTAGTATGGAGAAAGAAGATTTGGAAACAAAATAACGGTCATACTACTTTTATAATTATTAATAATGAGTATATTTATGTACTGCATTGCAACAAAAGTAGTTCACAAAGCGGTTTACATAGCAAAATAAATCAATAAATGGTTCCCTGTCCCCAGAGGTCTCACAAACTAAAAAAAGATGCAAAAGCAACAGCCACTGGAAAAGACATCTTGCTGGGGTGAAGAGGGACAGTTGCTCTCCCCCTGCTTAATACAAGAGGGCACCAATTTCAAAGGTCAGCAGGCCAAATCCTAAGAGGAGTTCCTGTGGCCTCCGTTTCTGGGGTTCCTGTGGCCCTGATTGTACTTCAAATCCCAAGTGATAGTTTTTTCACGAGCATCTGTATTTCTGGCCAATGAACTGGTTCTGCCATGAGTCGCTCTTGCTTTTAACTATTCAGTGCAACTATAAGACTTATCCATGCATGGCAAAAAAGGCAGAAATAGGGCCGCCTTGGGTCCCTTTGGGGAGAAAGGATAGAAATATTGTAAATAAAATAAATACTTAAAGGAAACAGGGGATGTTTTTCCAGGTTGATAACCTGAAGAGCATAAGACAAGCCCTGTCGTTCAGACTGAAAACCAGCACTAGGCATGCACAGTTGTTTTCTGAATGAGGGGCCTATTTGAGTGAGTCATGGAATGAATGGGGTCTGCTTTTGGAATCACCATCTAATGTAAATTATGCAGACTCTTACTGGAACTGCAGCACTCTGCAGGAGCTTCGCGGCAGAGCTGGCTCTTGGTGGTGGCCCTTTTTGTTTTGGAAGTTTGAGCTAGTTTAACTCCCTCTAAAAGCTGTCTATGCCGCGTAGGCTTACCAGATCTCCAACCATAGGCTTATCAGATCTCCAACCGGGACAGAGTGCTAGACCTTTAGGAGAAGGAATGTGGGTAGGTGTAGCTTGTTAAACCTTAGAGCACAATCCTAGGCTTGTCTACTCAGAAGCAAGCCCCATTGTGTTCAGTGGGGCTTGCTTCTGAGTAGACATGACTAGAATTGTGCTCTAAAATTTAACAAGCTACACCTGCCCACATTCCTTCTCCTAAAGGTCTAGCACTCTGTCCCGGTTGGAGATCTGGTAAGCCTATCCAACCAGGACAGAATGCTAGACCTTTAGGAGAAGAAATGTGGGCAGGTGTAGCTTGTTAAGTCCTAGAGCACAATTCTAGGCATGTCTACTCAGAAGCAAGCAATGGGGCTTGCTTCTGAGTAGACATGCCTAGGATTGTGCTCTAAGGTTTAACAAGCTACACCTGCCCACATTCCTTCTCCTAAAGGTCTAGCACTCTGTCCCAGTTGGAGATCTGGTAAGCCTATCTATGCGGGTGGCCATCCCCATCCACTGTGACATCAAATTCCATGTACTGTTTATGCAGTGTGTGAAGAGCTACATTCCTTTGTCTGTCCTGAATCTACTGTCCATCACTTTTACCGGGTGACCCTGAAGTCAAGTCTTATGAGAATTTTGGGAGACATTTTTCTCCCCCCCAACAGCAGAAGAAGCAAACAAAGGCAGCAATTGCTGCTCTGGGGGGGGGGGGAGGTGAAATAGACCTATTGTTAGAACTGGGGCCATTCTGAACAACCTGGGTCAAGGAAGCCAGGACGTCTTATTATCTGTGCCCTTCTCAAAGCCAGGGCTGCATCTCCAGCTGGACTGCAGCTGGGGGAGGAAGGGAGAACAGTCTTGCAGCAGAATCTACCGCAGCAACGTGAAGCTCCTTGGTACTGTGGGACTTGTGGGATCTCAGTAGGGATGGGACAAGGCTCCTCAAAGATCCAAAGATAAACTCACAATCCCATGTGCATGTTAAGCTCTTTCTTGATATTTCAGAATAGCAACTTGGGGCCTTTCTGCGCTATTTCTCCAGACTGCAAGTAAATGTAATATCACTTGTAGCAAGGATCTATTTTTCTTCCCCTTGCAAGTTGATCCAGAAACCTCTTGGCCTGCCTCTCCCTGCAACTGGAAAGTGCATGGTTTCTTTCCGTTGTGGCAGCCGAGCGAGCATGCCTGGGCCCGGCCATTTCTTGGATGGGAGACTGCCTGTTGGGGCAGCCCCACACATGCATGTCTGAGCTGCTTGGGAGAAGGTAGGATACGGATATGGCGGGAAATACGTGCCAGCCCCCTCCCCCCCCCCCGCAAATTTCTGTTTGGAGAACTAGTCATTTGCATTTTTGAGGGGCCTGTGCCATTCATTTTGAGACCTGAGGGAGGAGGCGCAGTTCATTTGGGGGGCTTCTATCCATGGCTCTTACATGGGTTTTCAAAGTTTTATACTTATTTTTTACTACTGCTGCATTTGTCAAGCCTGGCTGTATCTGTAAAGTCTCTGCTCTGCTCTGATCTGCTGCCCTTCTTTCCTCTCTGTTCCTTGCCTTTGGAAAAGGCACCGCGCCGCCACCCACCCCCTGTGCCCACTCTCTCCCTCAGGCTGTCACCTCACCACACCACATTGCGGACTGGCTCTGTTTCCAAAGTTTCAGCTCTGCTTTTTTAAAAAGAATGTTTCTAGTCCTCATGGTTTCAAGATATGTTGAAAATGTGCACGAGAATGGGGTTTTGGAGGCAGAGGTGCTGTTGTTACCTGCACAGCTCCTGCCTCTTCTTTGTGGCTTCCAGTCCTTTTATGCTATTATCCCTACATAAGTTGCGTCGTCACACTTTCTTATCATGACCCTTGGGAGGTGCTCTGAGCTTCTCTTTTTCCATTCTCTGACCTCTTCTGTTTTTCTAGGGTCTGGCATCCAGTCCTGCCACTGACGGATGGAGGAGTGAGATGATCACTGAGCCTCTCCTTAGCAGCTGCTTCAATCCCACCCTTTGGTTACACGATTAAGGAAGCCTTGCGCAAAGGTGAGGAAGCGTCTGCTTCTCCAAGCTGCCTGTCTCCCCTCTTTCTTCCATGCAGCCTGCAAAGCATTAGTGGAGTTTGCCAAGGAGCCACCAAGCTTAGCAAGACCAGACTGTCCACTCTGGGAGCTCGGAGGCGCGAGCCTTCGGCGCGAGCCGAAGGGCTAGAGCCAAAGGGCTAGAGCCAAAGGGCTCTTGGCCTTTGGCTCTTAGCCTGTGGATCGTAGGCCTGGAAGATAGTGGCACGCTGGGAAAATGACACCGTAGATGCCAGATGACAACGCGTCTATTTGTTTTACCCTCCAACCCTGTTTTTTTTTTTTTTTTTGCTGAAGCCTTCTTCTGCTGGAGTACCTACTTTCAACGGGTGGCTGTGGATTGGCAGCGGCATGATACACTTAAATGCCCCAGAGAAGAGACTTACCTCCTTGCTTGGGTGCTCTGGGTTTGGAGGTCATTATCCTGGGGTAGTTAACAGTGGAACTCCCTGCCAGGGGATCTGAGAACTACCCCCTCTCTCATGACTTTTCGGCGAGGGCTCAAAACGTTTCTGTTTTGTCTTGCGTTTGGGTGATGGGTGGTTGTCTGCCTCCAGTGCCTCAGTTCCAGTGCCTTGCTGTTCTTCTGCTCCACATTGTTACCCCCAGTAGATTTTATTGTTTTTTAATTTGTTTTGTATTGTTTTTAAATTATGTATTTTAACTGTTGTAAGCCACCTTGGGCATTTGCCTCAGCATAGGAAAAGGCGGGGTATAATTTTTTTAAACAAACAAACAAACAAACAAACAAACAAATAAATGGTGTCTAGGAGCCCAATCCTATGCAGCATGTCTACCCTGAAGTAAGTTCCATTATAGTCAATGGGGCTTGCTCCCAGGTAAGAGTGGATAGGAAGGATTGCAGCCTCACTCACATAATCTAGCGTAGACCACAGTGTCTAGAGGAGATAATTAAGGTGTCTGTAAGGTATCCCATGTGCCGGTGGAGTAAATGGTTGGCTTCTGTTTCAGAGAAAGGCTTTACAACAAGTCCTGTACAATATTTCTCAGCCAAGTGATTTGCTTCTCCTTCCTTGCTGGTAGGGAATGGTCTGTCCTTTGGGATACCGTCCATCTCTGGCCACTAGGATAGTGCTTTTAAGGCTAGTTTCTCCTCTGCTTTGATAGCCTTTCATCTGACTCGCCTGAGCCCAGAGCCCCCCTAATCCAGCCCAAATTAAGCCCTTTTGAACCCCATTAATTTCAGGATGAGAGATCACCAGCGACAGCTGCAGATGCCCTGCCCAAAGGTTGCAGTTCACAGATATAGGATGAGAACTTCCTGCTGATCTGTTTTGTTTTTGCCTTGTTAACCTTGAGGAGGCACAAGTGGACTATTTTTCATTGACTGAGTCTAGCTCAGATGAAATTTGTGTTTCCTATACTGGGAGTCTCCTCATTTGGAGCTGGAAAACCATGTGCTGTGTATGTTTAATTTGCATTAAGTTTCGTTTAAAAAAAAGGAAATGGTTCAATTCTCTTCAAATCTTCAACAAAAACGATGTAATGTGTGCGTCTTTATAGAAGGAAGGAAATTATGAAGCAGAAGGACCATTTTACTCTATAGAACACGCACACACAACCCCTCTTCGCCCATTGGAGAGTCTGCAAAGATGCAGCACAGCAGTGCGTTAAATATGCATGCACAAGACTGGCTATTTTCTGAAGTCTCAGTACCTCACCGTTCAAAGAATCTGGAATGCTGTGGTGAGCTCGCACTCGGCACCCAGGGCTTCAGTCCCTGCTATGGCATCCCTGACAGCCCTCCCCCCTCCCCCGGTCATTGTCATTCATGATACATTACAGGTAGTCTGAGGCTATTAGGGATCCATTTGGGACTGGGCAGGATCCTAGATGGACAGGGAAGTTGATTTCTCTTCTTGTCTTGACCATCAGGTCCAACACCCACTCTTCAGTGAATCTGCCCTGTTGGCCAGCCTGCATGATCCAGACGACTGTATGCAATAAGCAAAGGAGAGGATCCAATGAGGTGCAGCACTGGATCAGGAACTATGGAACAGAGCTCCAGATGACTCAAGCAAGTGAGCCAAGCTACATGCTGTACAGGAAAGCAGACTCCTCGGCATTCCTAGTTCCTCTTCTTTGACTATCTCCTCCCAGACCCATCTTTTCCCTTGTTCTCTTTTCCCCCCAGTGCTCCTGAAACCCCTAAGCATTACAATCAGATTGATTTGGTGCCAGTGAAATACATATAGACAAATATCTCCCCATCAACGTGATAGATTCAGAACACGTAGTTTGCACTGGGAAAGGGCTTAGCATGTACTTTTTGACCCCAGCTTTAGAAAGCAGCAGACTTATTAAAATAAAGTTTATTCAGAACACTTCAGTTTACATTGTCAAGTGTGGTGATTGCTTTAATCCATTGGAGATCAAATAACACCTGTACACAACAAAACCAGATGTTTCACATCTGGATCTGTACACAACAAAACCAGCCGTTTCACATCTGGATCGGGAGGTCTGAACTGCTGGAGTTGCACAACATATACTAGTGAGAAAAGCAGTAAGGTGGCCATCGTACTCTAGCACACAAGTGCGTGCGTGCACGCACACACACAAACACAGAGACGCAATTTGCTAGGTACACACCCAAGGCTGAAGGAGACATACAAGGTTTGTGTCCAGCAGCACCCAAAAACAGCAAATACTACAGAAGCTGTACATTTTTGGCAGTATTGTCAAGTCACAGGCTTGATGATGGGCAGTCTAAGAGCTACTGTTTTTAGGTTCCCCTCCCCCATTCTGTTGTGTTGGAATTCAAAATCTACATTTTATTGTATCTTTTTATAGAAAGAGCCATGAATAGAAAACTTTATATCCCTTTGGCTGTTGTTCAGAGACCCTGTTTGCAAAATCACTGTGGATTTTCAGTTCCAAAACAGGCAGAGTTATAATGCTGAACTTAGAAACTCTGCTGTTTCTAGTTTAGCATTACAGTTTCAGTTTCTTGAAAAGGAAAAAAAAATGTTGCTAGAGCCAGTGGGGTGTAGTTGCTAGCTAGAATGTTAGACTAAGAGACATGGATTCAAATCCTCATCAAGCTTACTGGATGACCTTGTGCCAGTCAGTATCTCTCAGACTAACCTACCTCATAATGTTGTTGAGAGGATAAAATATGGGGGAACTATATGTCCTCCTGAATCCTTGGAGGAAAGATAATTATTACAATATGACATGGGGCACCCCTTGTCTGTGTGTTGTCAACTTTTTTTTTAACCGATTCTGGCTCCTCTATTTTTTAACAGCAGTTTAAGATTTCGCTTTGTGTCATGACAAGCTTCACCTACCTATTCCTGCATATGTAACTGCTGTTAAAAGCATAGGAGCAGGTCAGGTTGTTTTCTTCTGGTCAGTTGGCAACATTGCCCTGTGCTGATAATTATGACTTGGATGGTGGAACGAGTCATGACGCCTGTTGTCCTAATTTCCTCTGCAGAAGACCTATGTAAAAAGAAGGGCTTGTGGATTGTGGGGATCAGAAGCAGTACACAAGCACTTCTGGTTGCCAATGAACAGACTTGTGCCGTGGTAGTGAAAGAGGACAGGGCACTGGAAATCACTTGTGGAGTTCCAGATGAACATTTTCACCCAGATTTGTTACTGAACTTAGAGCCAGCGGGTGGCGCAGTGGGTTAAACCACTGAACCATGAGCTGTCGATCGAAAGGTCAGCAGTTCAAATCCGTGCGACGGCTCCTGCCAACCTAGCAGTTTGAAAGTAAGAAATTGCAAGTAGATTAATAGGTACCGCATTAGCGGGACGGTAACAGCGTTCCATGCGCCTCGGTGTTGAGTCACGCCGGCCACATGACCATGGAAACGTCTTCGGACAGTGCTGGCTCTTCGGCTTTGAAATGGAGATGAGCACCGCTCCCTAGAGTCGGACACGACTGGACTTAATTGTCAAGGGATACCTTTACCTTAGAAGAGGGGTGGGCAGGCTCCAGGCTTGCAGGAACTACTTTATTTTGTCACTAGAAACCCCCCCCCCCCCCGAGTGAGGTCCACCAATGAGATTCTAGAGCAAAATACTTAGCTCCGGACAGCAGACATAGACTTAGAATGAAGGGCCAGAGAGTGCCCCTGAACTGAACTCACAGTCCTTTCACCCTCAAACCCACTCCTAGTTTAAGCTGTCTTCATTTCAAAGGAAACTAGCATTTTTGTTGATGCTCTTGCTAAGGACTCCGGAGGCACAAGTGCTTGATCTGCTGCAAATCATCCACAGATCTCACAGCAGCCCCTTGTCTCCACTCTGCCCATCTGCCCACCCCTTGCATAGGGTACCGACAGCAACACCTACACTCATTGTCCACACCAACCCCTGGCTGCCCTTGCCTTGCCTCCCGCTGCCACTTCCCCCATGTTCAACAGGTAGATTATCAGCTCCTTGCTTACCTTCCTCTGTAACAGGGCGTCATGTTCACTGATGACAATGCATCAAACAACAACAACCAGCATTCTGGAAAGACACATTGTCCTCTTTCAAGGCTGAGCAGAGGTGTCCACCATGATCACTCTTTCAGGGAGTCATTTAAAAACCAATATCTGAAGGAAAACCTCACATCAGGCCCAAGATTAAGAAATGCCACATGGTACACCCCCCCCCCCAAAAAAAAACTATACTGCTACAAGAATAAAGGTTAAACTTTACAATTAAAAAACAGCTCCTCCCCTTGCCCCAGGTCCCTCCCCACTCATTTGCCTATATTATGCAGCAGTATTTTGTTACTCCTGGCCTTCTGGGCAAGTCTTTCTTCTCGGGACATCTCCAGGAACTCTCGGAGCAGGTGAAAGGTCAAGTCCAAGGAGTTGGGACGGCCATCTCGTCTTTTGCCAGAGGGGGCTGATCGCTCGGCTCTCGGTTGCTGTCGGGCAGCCAGGGCCCCTGGGGGCTTGCAGGACCTGGGGTGTCTTTGGCCTTGGAAAACCCCCTCACCTGGATGGACTGGAGGTGCTGAGGGCTTGTCCTCCCACTCTGCATGCCTCCACCACTGCTCCCAGCTCTGGCTGTTTCTGGGGAGTTGGGGCTGCATGGCTGGCCGTGGCCACTCCAGAGGGATGCAAGCTTTCAGGGGCAGAAACAGCAAGATGAGGAACGAGGCAGCAGAAACCACTCGGGTCATCATCATCATCACCTCTTCAGGTCTGGGGAGAATCCAACATTGGTGTTACTTTTAAGACCAGGGAGAATGTCTTTGTTTCAAGCTATCTTTAATCCCACTTGTTTAGTTTTTTTTTTTTAAAATACTGATAGCGGCTAACAATCGCAGCAAAACCATAATAAAAACATGCAAAGATTTTAAAACTACCAAAGAAGCAATTTAGAATATTAACAACCATCTGTCCAAAATACAAAACAGAGAGCAGCCCCAACATGCAGTGATTAGAAGCTATAGCTTCTAATCAACTAATAAACCTGTTAAAAGTCCATGGGGATATTCATTTATACAGTATATTTTAGTAATTTCTACTCTGCCTTCCTATCTTAAAACAAGCACAAAGAAGCTTACAATTCTTAAAGCAATAATATAAAAAATACAAACACAATGAAATCAATATAAAGGACTATAAACCACAGTCATAACATGAAACAAATGCAAGTTTCACTGATCTAATAATAAAGTTATAAACAGTTGAGTTTTTGCTGCCGGCTGTAAGGCAAGCAGAGGTGGAGCCAAGCATACCTCCTTTGGAGGGGCCTTCCACTCCACCTTGGTGCCACAACAGAAAAGGCCCCTCAACCTGCCTCACTGGCTAAAATTGGCCATCAATTTTGATTAATCCAGTTGATTAATCTACTTTCAGCTCTAGTCGTAACCATTCAGTGGAATCAACCTTGTAACATGTGAGCAACGTGGACCGTGGCATCATAGACCAAGGAGTATCCAGTCTGACACAGCAGTGCCACATGTAAGAACATCTGCCACACAGGCGTTTCCTTGTCTTGGTTGATCATCCACAGATCTCACAGCAGCCCCTGGTCTCCACTCTGCCCATCTGCCCACCCCTTGCATAGGGTACCGACAGCAACACCTACGGCCACGGTTCAGTGGTTTAGGACATGCTTTGCATGTCCCACTTAAGGATGCTGAGTTATGTGGGCTGAGAAAGGCTCCTTTCTGCCTGGGAGCTGCTGCAACCAGGTGGAGCAGACAACTGGGCTAGGCGGACCAGTGGGTCTGGACGAGTTTTAGGCAGCTTCACATTCGTAGGATAGTGAGGTGGTGCTGGTTTGGAAAAAGCTTTGTAACAGACCAGTTGCTGCATACTCTGGAAAACGCACAGCACTCCAGTCTTGAAAGGAACTGCATGGCAACGGGGAAGCTCTGTCATGATTTTCCTGATACAGGCTCTGTGCCTTTATTAGCAGAATAACCAAGAAACATTCAACAGGTGTCGTCGTTTTTTCATCTTACAGCATCTCTGTGCTGGGGAAAACAGTGCTGTTGGGTTTGCCTGTCTGCACCCCTTAAAGGCACAGAGATTGAAACGGTGCCACCTTGACTCTCCATGCCACCTCAGCAGAGGCAGCCTTTATATGACATGAATTTCGATAGGATGTCAGTCCTTGATTAACTGGTCTGCAATGGCCCAAACTAGATATGGCAAAGGGAGTTCCAGGATCAAAGAAGCTACTGCTGTTTTTAAACAGTTGAATAGCAGCAGCATTGTGAGTGAGTAGCAATCTAATGGGACTCTGGTGCAGGTGGTGGGGAAGGGGAAAATCCCCCCTCCTGCAAAGCTGTTGTTTTCTCTATGTTGCAGGTACCAAACTATATTGTTGCAGCAAATCATTCAATAAGTAAGCTACTGTAATGGATGTATTTGGAAAGTTGAATTTGGACTTCTAAGACTCTCTTCCTTTAAGGATTTTCCTTTCTTTTCTTTGTTGTGTGGTATAAGAAAAATCTGAATTATATGTTGGAAGATCACAGAAACCTACCCTTCCATATCCTAATAAAGTCCTGGAAGAGTGCATTAGAGAGCTAATCCTGCTTCTGTTAAATTCTATGCTTTAGGTAACATTCTATTTCATTTGTAAACAATTATGAACAACCAGGTAAAAAAAACAAATCCATGCTAACATTGATTTAAAGTACACTTTAAAAGCATAATGCTGAAGTTTATGTAATTGCGCAACCTAGAAAGCCTGAAAAGGCACACCACTAGATCAACCTGAAAAGAATCTAAAAGCAAAAGCAACTAAAATATCACACAGATATTAAAAAGTAAAGGACATTAAACATGTAAAGTAAAATGCTATTAGGCCCAATGGAAGAGAGATCTCAGTGCTGCAGATGAAATGCTGGTGGTATATCCAAGAAGTAGTTGAGCAACGGCACTGTCTAGCTAGATCAAGAAGGCAAACGCGTCTTCAAGGGAAGGTAAATCTTCCCTCCTGCAAATCTGTTGTTTTCTCTATGTTGCAGGTACACGTGTCCTGGAAGAATATCCCTTTCTAACAGCCTCCCTCCCACGATCATTTCGCCCTCATGGAACTCAGTCCATCCACCACCACCACCACGCAAGACCCAATATTCTTGGCTCCCAGAGAAAATACTGTCACTCACCCCACCCAACTTCCTCTCTTTTATTCTGCAAGCAGAGCCCTGCTGCTGCACCAGATATTTGGCCTCCATCCATCCTACTCCACCACGTCTATTCATTCTGTGGCCACCCTGATGCCTTCACAAAGCCCACAAGCAAGGCATGAAAGTAACCCTTCTCCCCTGTTGGTTTGCGTCCCAAGGTCTGGTGATATACGGAAGATTTCTGCCTGCCTCTGATCCTGGAGGGGCCCTAAGCTAACAGCTGTTGATAGACTCTCACTCTCCTGCTGTCTAAATCCCTTTGAAACCCGTCTACGCGAACCCGGGCCGGGAAGGTCCTGCTACAAATGAAAGGAAGGGACCTCTCAAGACCCGGAGTGCATGTGCGCCCGCCCGCGTGCGCGCGTCTTCCCTCTCTAGTCTAGACAATGAAAGTCATCTCAAACTTCGTTGCCAAATCCGCAGAGCTCTTTGTGCCCGCCTCTATCTAGGGAAGTCGGAAGAAAAGGCCCCCTTCTCTGATCTCCCAGCTCACCTAAAAGGTTTGGGGGCTTCTCCCCTCCCTCTGGTTGCCTGGTTCTTTGGCTTAAGTTATGAACAAGCTGCCCCCCGCCCGCCCGCCCGCCCGCTCGCCCGCTCGCTCGCGTTTCAGATGAGAGCTTGAATGAAAATAGAAAATCAGCTCGCCCCATTTTGTTACGGGGGAGCCGCGAACCTCAACCCCCCAAGGGTTGCCCATTGGCAGGCACGTAACCATGACGCCCGGTTCTCCACCGCACCGGTGACTTCCAGGTGGTCTCGCTCGCAGCGGCTGCCCAGAGGGCTTCTTTGGGAAGCAGCGACTCACCGTAAGCAGCCTTCAGGAGGGGTCGGTCTTTTGCCCGGCGGCCGCTCTGTCTGGCGTTGGGACCTCCTTTTTGCATCCACCCCCAGCTCCAAGAAGCTAGCAGCAGAGGTATTTATAGTGGGGCAGCCTTCTGGGCTTCCTCCCCGGGTGGGGAAAATGGGGCGGGGGCTCTCCGGCACCGGGAACCGTGACGTAGCTCTGCTCCCGATAGTGCAGGGGAAAGGAGCAGCAGTCCGTCGATAGGGTCTTGTAGCACCCTGAAGACTAACAAATAACTTGTGATCATCGAGGAGGATGCTGTTAAAAGCAAAATAAACGAAAGCGCAACCTGGAGCTTACGGTAGAAGTAGGGCAAGGACCGTAATTTGGCAGGCGCTGTCCGACGTGCTGAAATAGTTCGTTTTGGCTGGACTGCGGTGGACGGACCGAGGCTGAAGTTAGTTGCTGATTCTGTGTTCCTTATTATCTAATACAGAGCTGCAGGCTCGGAATGGGAAGGAATATAGCTGGCCGCTCTCTGCCTTCCAGAGGAAGAGAAGCAGCAGCAGCAGCAGCAGCAGCAGCAGCAGCAGCAGCTTGGTCCTGGATATCGCATTCCAATCCAAACCGCCCCTTGACAAGATAGACGGGTTAGTGGGGGGGGGGGGGGTTGTCCCTATATAGCTCCCTTTCCTACAGAGTCCAACACTTTTAGTTGCTAAGACTGTAATCCTATTCAAACTTACTTGGCAATAAGGCCCACTGAACTCAACGGGGCTTACTTTTGCGTAGACATACCCGACTGTATTGCACAACTGTTACCCAATTGTGCAATTGCTGCACAATTTCCTAGGACTAACTGAAATCCATGGGACTTACTTCTGAGTAAATAGACACAGGATCAGGCTGCACTTGCACATTCAGGAGTGTGATTTCTCTCCACATTTATAAAGTTTCCTTCTTAAAGTTGTTGTGAGGGAAGGTGTGCATGCACCTGTGTGTCTGTGTGAGTTGTGTATCACTGCATATTCATACCCCTGGCTTCTCCAGGGTCTGGGAGATGTGTGTAACCATATTGTCTCATCTCATCTGTCCAAGAAGAGCAAAGGGCAGTTTGCCTATTTTACAGGTGGGGACCTGAGGCTGATGGAAGCTACCCATGGGTCTTCCTACCTCACACTTTGTTCATTGTCTCCTACTCCATTGTATAGTGTGGAAATAAAACCCAGCTATTCTGAGCTGCCACTCCTCCTCATGCCTCATAAAAGTCTACTCTTTATCTAAGAAGTTTTGGGACGGAACGTTACTCTCCCATAAATGCATTTGCTGCCTCCCGTAAGAACAAGCAATTTCACCACTTCCATTGGAATCGGTGACTTGGATATATTTTTTCACTCGTATTCTGACTGTCTACTTCTTTATTGGAGATGACTCATGAGATTGGAAATGGGCAACATACTAGAACAAGAGGGGTCCCTCAACAGACTGCAGCACCTGCCTGGGAGCAAGGTCCATTGGACTCAATGCAGCTTACTTCAGAGTATGCACACCTTGGATCACACTGTCAGTATCCAGGGGCTGGTGGGAGTCTTCCTCATGCAACAGCCAGCTTTACTTTTCTCTCACACTCGTTTTCTTTCTCTCTACTTCAGTCTTCCCAGTTTGTTTTGTTTCTCTCTGTGTGTGTTTTAAACTCTCTCCTCTTTTTCTCTTTCACACACAACTACAGTTCATTCAGTAAAACTGAAACGTCTTTCTCTCTCTTGGTCCACCTCCCCCCAGTAGGGAAAGTGTGATGCCTCACTAGGAATCTCCTCCCATGTACTCTCTCAGTTTAACCCCAGGAAGCAAGTGTTTTGGGGGCTTTTTGTTCTTTGGGTTGTCATTTTTGGGAAAGTCTTAAACCTTTGCAAACATGTGGAATTCAGTGAGTATCTGCACATTTTCATCATCTTTCTGGGTGGTTCCATTTGGGGCTTTAGAACTAGATGACTCAATGATTTCCATTTGAATGAAGTTTATACACTTCTGATTCTTATGGTTTTTAAGATTAGATCTATAAAGTGCTTCACATATGTTTGCTATACTGCAAAATAAGCCTGTAAGGAAGTTCAGTATTAGCATCAATTTAGAGCAGAGGAGGCAGCAGGGCTGAAAGTGAATGGCTTGTGTAAGGCCACCTAACAAACTCATGGCAGAGGTGAGATTTGAACCCAGGACTTCTTGATTCACAGCTTGCTTTCTTAAGGCCAAACTAACAAGACAAGGAGAACTCTTGATGTTTCCTTAAAAAAAACCCACATCCCCACATGAGGAGGGCTTAACTTGGTTTGGGGCATGGTACTGGGGGGGGGTATCCCTTTCCTCCATGTCAACCTCCGTGTGGTTTCTCCAATAGGGCAAGTATCGTGTCATGATGTCTATCATATCATGATATACAGCCCAATCCTAACCAACTTTCCAGCACCGACGCAGCTGCAATGCAGCCCTAAGGTAAGGGAACAAATGTTCCTTTACCTTGAGGAGGCCTCCATGACCTCATAAAAGACTTTCCCAAATGCTCATAAAAGACTTTCCCAAATTCCCCAAATGCAGCACACGCTCCATCGACACAGCTGCATTGGCACTGGAAAGGTGGTTAGGATTGGATTGTTGGACTGGGAAAATGGCACAGAGGGAAAGGGCTAAACTCCTCTCCTTTGGCCCCAACCTGATTTGACTGCCCTCCCCTAGATACTTTTCTTTTCTTTTAAGGAGCCCCTTCATTTATTTTCTGTTTGTCTCTAAGAGGAATTGTCAAGAGAGAAGAACATCAGAAAAGCCCATCTAGTCCAGCATCCTGTCAGTCACCCACAGTGACCCTCCATCTGCCTCTGGGAAGCCGGGAAGCCTGACACGAAGGCCAGAGCCCTGTCCTGCTGATGCTGCCTAGCAACTGGTTACCTGAGGCAGGCAGGTCTGTCATATTGGGCCTACTTGGCCCTAACACTGTCCTTCATGATTCTCTGTTGAGCTATGTTCCACATCGAACAAACTCTAAAAATCACTGGTGTTTTTTAATTTTAAAAAAGTGTTTTGAAGACATTGTGATTTCTCATTTAGTAGTCACTTTCATAGTTACCCTCTTCCACTATTTACTAGAAATCCCCCCCCCCCCGATCAGTTTTCTAAAATGGAATGAGTGTAGAAACAGGTCTTCTGAAATGAACCTCGCTGTGTTCAACTCACAGACAGCAAACCCGACTTTTGATGCCCTGCTGTCTTCATGGCAGTTGAAGATCTGAAAATACATTTCAACGTCTTGGAGCTCCAAGACTTCAGGGATGCAGCTGCTTTTACTGAGGGTGAACACTCCAAAGATGTCATTTCATTTTCAGGGCTCTTACGTACTTTCATTTCTCCCTAGTCAGTTTTGAGACCCATTCAGAGGATCCCAGTTTATCCCCCCCCTCATTCTTGTAGTAATTGTTTTTGGGTTTTGTTTTTAAAATCCCATACAGTTAAGCAGGCAGTTTACATCAATCCTCCAATGAGTGGCCCTCCATCACTGCCACCTCCAGGCAGGGGCCATTTTTTGCCAATGCGCCCTGGGAAAATGGGGTCCCACTTTCATACCATTCTTTGCTAGGCCTGTTTGTTTTGAAATGAGTGGGACACCATTTGGCTTGGACTCCACCATTTTGTTCTGGAGTAAACGTGCCCCTCCTCGCCTTGTTGCACAGCTGGAGGAAGTCTCTGTGCATATGTGTTCAGGCTTACTGAACTTTCCAAAACTGTGATGGAGAATCCTGGGGTGGGTGGGGGGCCCTGGATGGAACCACCACAACTTCACTGCTAGACTTGAGGCGCAATTCAGCGGCAACTCTAGCTGCAAGGAAATGTCAAGAAGCCCAGTGGAGCGACCAAAATGATCCTATTTGCACTACCAGGAAACTCGCAGACAATTTGACTGCAGCAGAGACCTTGCTCGACTGAGTAATTGGCCCAATGCTTAAGCCAGCCTAGCAAGAAAGAGGACAAGATGCCCAGCATGGGGAAGGTTGTGTGTGAGGAGGGAGAATCACAAAACCATTGGATAACTTGATGGTGTTCAGGTAAACAGGAGCACTATTTACCTCAGGTTACACTGACATAGGTGGGAGGGAGAAATCTAGACACTTTCCGTGTTTCAGATAGCTGACGTGTAGATAATGGGCCATTTTTAAAAGCCTAATTGGTTTCATTCATAGGGTCTGTTGTACTGAGGGCTGAAATTTCACCACTTCTCATATCCCGATTATGTGCCAGGCTCTCATTTTATGCATTACAATGTGGAATATTTCTCAGATTTTGCTTTGTGCGTGATTCATTTTGTGATCTCATGCAGTTTAAGACTCCACTTAAGACGCCAGCGAGTGCTCTTGAAAGCAATTTTCTTCCCCTGGCTGAGTTCTGAGGAGGAAGCCTTCGTTTCTTGGTCTAATCACCCATAAATAGATCTCCATGTTGTTAATGCAAATTGCAACTGTAGTTTCCTTCAAACATGTACGGATTTCTCTCCCCCCCCCCCCCTTTGCTGTAAAATAATGCATCATTCAGCTTTTAGTCTGGGAATGAGGCATCTCTTGTGAGGGTGAGAGATTGAAAACTTGAGGTTCCCTTCACAAAGCCTGTAAATGTCTTAAGAGGGCAGTTATTCTGCGGAATGTGACCTGTGTGCAAATTTCCCCTCCTTTTGCACACTGGACTTCTGCATTGGCCCACTGAAAGCCAAGTGGGATTTTGCTTTGTTTTTGCGTAGAAGTTGCCAGTCCGGAACACTCTCCTCTGAAATGCAAAGTCATTTTGAAAGTTCAGGAATATGACCTGTAGGGCCAGGCCAGCTTGAAGCACCATAGATTTGTAATGTTTTGCTTTCCATCCCCTATCCCCAGATGATGGGACGTTGAGAGAACTCTCTACAGCAGGGGTGTCAAACCCGCTTTCATACAGTGGACTGAATAGCATTCATGGTTCCTGCTGAGGAAGTGACATCATTAAGCAGGACGTGATGTCATTAAGCAGGACGTGACATCATTAAGCAGGACGTGACGTCATTAAGCAGATGATGGCCAGAAATAAGCACTTTGTCCTCACATAGGAGCTCATTAGCAGCAAATGACAGAAAAGAAAAAGTGCACATCTTGATCATATTTTCAAGATATGAGAGAGCCCCACTGTCACACTGGAAGAGCCCAATTGTCACATGGGCCGGCCTTTCAGCCACACTGCTCCTACGTCCAGCACCTCGGAAGCGTCTCCCTTCTCCCACTTACACCCTTATTGGTTTGCCCCTTCCCCTGAAGCACTTGTGCCTTGTGAGGCCGCCTCCTGTCTCTCCCTCCCAGAGCCTCGGCAGATGCGGTGCTGCTCAAAGGGCGGCCCTGGGAGAGCCCAGTTATCACGTGGGCCGGATAAAGAGCTTTCGCGGGCCGTATCCAGCCAGCAGGCCTTATGTTTGATACCCCTGTTCTACAGTAGCAATAGCTTTCAATGGGGAGAGAGAGAACTCTAGAAGCTGGAGGTGTCTTTATGATAATTGCTCAAACATTTGGGGCTGTTTTGTTTAGAAAAAAGGTGAGAAAGGGGGAAGTTCGATATAACTTTTATAGAAATTTATAAAATGTTTAATGGATGGTTGTGTGGGGAGAGAGAGAGAGAGAGAGAGAGAGAGAGAGAGAGAGAGAGAGAGAGAGAGAGAGAGAGAGATATTTTCTTTCTCCACACTACACCTCGGCAGCAGCATCCAATGAAACTGATTAGCCATAGGTTCAGGAAAGACTGAACCTCTACACACAACAGACAATTTATAGAACTCACTGCCACAAGATGTTATGATGGCTGCTGACTTAACTAGCTTTAAAGGGTTTTAGACACATTTATAGAACAAAGCTCATTAATGGGCATACAAGCCATGATGATGACATGGAACCTCCATATTCAGCAGCAGTGTACCTCAAAACACCAGTTGCTGGGGAAGCAGGCAGCAGGGGAAGGCTGTTGCCTTCATATCTTCCTTGTGGACTTCCAGGCACTAGGTTGGCCATTGTGGGAACCAAGATTTTGGACTTGAAGAGTTGAATACTATATAAGCTTTTCTTCTGTTCTGATCCACTTATTGACAAATTAGCAGGTTGGCAAAATGTGACAGGGTCACAGGAGCAACGTCATTCCAACACCCTGTTTTCCCAAGTCTAAAACCAACTCGTTCAGATGACTGGCTCCAAAACCGGCTTTTGCTCCCCTTACACTCTGCCCAGTAAAAACTAGTTTTCCTGCCGACCACTTTGTAGGTGGGTGTCATTAAGAAATGCATGTCCCAGGTGGCCTGGGAGCAAAGCAATGGACTCTCTCAAGGAGGCATCTATTGTTCAGAGAAGAGTGTTACCTCTTCACGTTTCACATGGAGCAGAGGCTGTAAGAACATAATGGAATCTCTTTAGGAGGACAGAATGGAACTGTACGACTTGTCCTGTTTCATTGTTCTGGGCCTCACAGACACCAGAGATTCAGGAATAAAACTTCTAGGTCAGTAAATATGTTTTCCAGATCCACACCTCCTTTTTGAAACTGAGCACTGGGCTCGTTCTATTGCTGAACGACTCTTATCATGGCTTGCTTCACTTCCGCCCATTAGGACTGCACCACGGTGACACCTGGGTCCTTGTAGTGTGCCAGGGAAGCTCCTTCATGGAGTAGCCGGTGTCTAAAGGCTGCACAAGCACCTGTGCAATGAATCTATTTGCCTGTTCTGCAGGGGTAGCGCTCCAGTGCTGGAATCCCGGAAAATGTGCGTAGGGAGTATGGAGATAATCAGATCCTTCTTTGGTCTCTAGCAAATACAGTGAAAAAGAGTTGTTATAGCTCTGTTCTTTGGTAACTCTTTTCAGCAGTGCCTCTTCTTACAGCTAGTAACATTTCCGTTTGTTTTTAAAGTCATACGAATTCTTTTACATATTTCCTGTCGCTATGCACTTTGTCCTCCTGGGAGTGTGGTGGATCCTTGTGGAAAACTGAACACATTACTCTGTGTAGTTGCACAAAACGGGAGAGGGAATGGGACAACTTATTTGCTTAATTATTAATTTGCAAAAAACATTTTGGGCAACATCCCTAAAATGATGCACAGTCAAAATTAAAATACACCAAAAACAACAAACGGACATAATCAAAATGGTTGGAAAACAGCAAAACCAACAACAATATAGAGCAGCAGAATTAGATTTACTGAAAAACAACAACTCACACCATTAGAGGGCATAAGACTGATCTAATTCCACACTCCAGGCTCTTCTAAATAAGGCATTGTGACGAAGAGGCTTCCCCCCCCCCCCGAGCTTCGATGCTGGCACAATCCAAGGCCACGCCACGTTAGCAAGAGGGGTTTTGCCTCTTCTTTGTATGTTTTGGGTGTCCACTCCTGACCAAGGAGGGGAAAGAAGGCACTCCTGAGCCACAGGAGAATAACACAACTACCCCTGACCAAGGGAATAGTATTTGCCACCAGCCAGGGTACCTCCTAGCCCTTCCAGTCCCAGGCTACTGGGAAGGGGTGCAGAGTGAACCGTTGGTCCCACTAGGCTGTCTGACCAAGCCAGCTAGGCAGAGGCGTGACGAGTCATTTTGGCTCCTGGAGCACGAGTCGTTTGCCGGGCGCCCCTGGAAGAGCCATGACGTCATCACGCATGTCACGTGATGCGCACGCTCCACCCCTTTTTTAAAATTTACCTTGGCGCATTTGTTCCAGCAACATGGCGGGCCGGGCGAGATGGTTGCTGACCGCATCCCCCTCCGGCCTCCGCACGCAGCCGCCCGTGCCTGGCCAGCAGCAGCAGCAGCAGCCCTCTGTCCTGGCTCACCCCGAGGCCTCTCTGCGAGGTCAAGGAGCCTCCTCCGCCTCCTTCCGCGGGCGGCTTCGATCTGGTCGGGGCCTCCTTAAAGCTCGGGAAGTCCTCTTTTCCCCCCTTCTCCTCCCTCCCGTCTTTTTCCGCGCAAACTCTTCGCCATGCCTCCTGCTGCCGCCGTCGCCGCTCTCACGTGCACTCCAGCGCGAGCCCTGCAGGAGCCGAAGCAGCGTGAGCCCAGCCCTGCTGCTGTCGGGAAGGCAACGCGAGTGGCGGCGGTGGCGCGAGGAGGCAGCCCCGGGCCCGGGAGCACGTGCCAGAGCCCAGAGGATGCCAGCGACTGCTGCGTTTGCCCTGCAAGGCCCCCTTGTCGTCTACAGCAGCACCGCCGCTGCCACATCTGGGGGATGCTGCTGCTACTGGTGCAGTAGTGCCAGGGACGAACCGGAGGAGTAGGGAGGGAGGAAGGGGGGATATTCCCCCCTCGATCGCCAAGGACGCGGGGCCGGCTCGGAGGGCCAGCCGCCTCAGTCAGGTCGTTTCCGAGAGGAAAGGGACAGACAGGCGACGGGAGGGCAGCTACCTAGGAAGCCGTCTCAGGCCACTCGGCGCGGCGACTGCCTTGGCGTGACTGCAGCAGCAGCAGGGCTCCTCCGTCCGCGCCCCAGCCTGAGATTGCGCCTGGAGCCAGTGCTCCACCTGCACCACCCTAGTTTCGCCTCTGCAGCTAGGGGATACAACGTGCAGACACAGGTAGTACGTAACCAAGCCCCAAGGCTTCAGGACTAAGACTCCATGGTTTCAAAGAAACACTCCCAGGTAAAATAGAGAGATGTTTATTAAGTTTAGGCTACGCAAACCAAGCATAGTAATACAGTTAAAAGATAAGAGCAACTGTAGTTGCAACAGTAAAGGCATAACATCCAAATACTAAAATACAGCACAAAATAATAAAGGAATAACTCCTCAGCTAAATACATTTCCCTACACACTCACCGAGATGAGAAAGGATAGTCAGCCATCCTAGGCAGGATGGTGCAGGGCTGGCTCGCCCAAGGCAAGGGCTGAAGTCAGGCCATAGGAGTAGCATCGACAGGGAGAACTGTCTCCAACAAAGGTCAGTTAGAGAATGAAAAGAAGAACCCAAGATGGATGCCACAGAGTAGCTTAAGTAGACTTTTGGGGGTAAGATGATTGACAGGGGGGAGCAGACCAATCAGAGGGTAACACGTAAGGGAAAGTTCTCGAAGATGAGCTCACTCCTCGCTCCCCCTCCCAGATCTAAGAAGCGCGTGATGGCCAGCGCAGGTGTGGGAACTTAATTGGGAGAAGTTGCTGTATCACTGTTCCAATGCAGATAAGGAATAAACAGGGCAGCTCAAAGCAAGGCTCCCAAGGCCTCTGGCCATGCGCCAATCACCAGGGCTCTGTAGCAGGCAGGCAGGCAGAAAAACCAAGACAGGAAATCCAAAATGGAGACAGACCAAAGATTTTAGAGAGCTTTTATAGCATATCTATATATATGCGAGCCTAAAAAACTACAGAAATACATAAAAGAGGTAGAAATTGTATATATAGCAGCATTGGCAGTGTAATACATATGTGCAAATCAGCAATTCCTACATCACTACAGCACTACATCAGAACAGAACAGAATACAAGGATGTCAGAAGAATTTAAGGCACACGTGGGTCAAGATCTTCAGGTGCCCACGCCCTAGACAAAGCATCAGCAAGAACGTTACGGTGGCCCTTTATATAGGTAAATTCAAAAGCAAAATCCTGCAGGGCCAACTGCTATCTTAAGAGCCTTTGATTGCCTTTGGCTCTAGCCAGAAAAGTGAGGGGACAGTGGTCTGTCTGGACTAGAAATTTGGTCCCCCAGAGGTATGGACGTAACTTAGCCAAAGCCCACACAACTGCAAGACACTCCAATTCAGAGATACAGTAGTTTTGTTCCCATGGCAGGAGTTTGCGACTAAGGAACACCACAGGATGTAAAACACCATCATGCTCCTGCAAAAGAACAGCCCCCAATCCAGTTTGAGAAGCATCAGTTTGTACAATAAACTGTTTAGTGTAATCAGGTGCAACCAGAACAGGAGCAGATGACAAGCTCCGCTTCAGCGCATCAAACGCAGATTGACACTCAGGTGTCCACTTAACCTGTGAAGGGAGATGCTTACGACACAGATTAGTAAGAGGGGTGGCAAGGGTACTGAAATGGGCCCCAAATTTACGGTAGAATCCAGCCAAGCCTAAGAAAGATCGAACCTGTTTTTTCGTTTTCGGGACAGGCCAATTACGTATAGCCTCTACCTTAGCCTGCATGGGTTGAATGGTGCCCCCACCCACAATGTGACCTAAATACTGCACAGAGGCCTTAGCGAACTGACATTTTTCTGCCCTTAGTGTCAGTCCAGCCTCCACAAGAGTTTGGAAAACATTTTGAATGTGTAGAACATGTTCTTGCCAGGTATTACTGTAAATACAAATGTCATCCAGATAACCGACTGCATAAGAGGTATGTTTCTTAAGCAGGGCATTCACCAACCGCTGAAAGTTAGCTGGAGCTCCTGCAAGGCCAAAAGCAAGCCTACGGAATTCGAATAGACCACGAGGGGTCGCAAAAGCAGTCAGAGGAGCACTATCTGGATGCATCTCCATTTGCCAGTAACCCTTACACATACCCAGGGTAGTCAGGTATTTGGTTCCAGCCACTGTTTCCAACAGCTCATCCAGATTGGTGAGAGGATACCTGTCAGGAACAGAAACAGAGTTAAGATGCCTATAGTCCACACAAAATCTATATTCACATGGCGCAGACTCAGACAGACGTTTCTTCTCCACGATGACAATGGGGGAAGCCCAAGGGCTCAAGGAAGGCTGAATCACCCCCAAGTCCAGCATCATGTCGATTTCCTTGTCAAGCCTCTTCGTCACAGGCAGCCTTCACAAACCTGTAAAAGGTTGAAAGGGAAGGAGCCAGATGGGCTTCTGGATGGAGGACATTCCAGGGGCTGGGTGCTACAACAACTACAGTATGCCACATACCCACCAGGTGCACTTGGGTGTCTCTGTGGGATAATATGGCAACCAGATAGTGCAACACCAGAAACGGCGCCTTCTCCCTTCTTCCCAAAGAAGGAAGAAATCTGTGCATGGATGGACATGCAAAATGCACATGGCAACATTTGGTAAGGCTGTTGTGCTGGGGGAGTGATGGAACAATGGCTGAGGTGACGGACTGGCTAAGATGCTTGTCCAGACCAGGCAACTCTCTCATTATTATGCGGAGAATAATATTGGCCTAACTCTTAGGGTTGTTATATAGGGGCTTGCAAGGTGATGTTTGTGAAGCACTTTGAACATGCCAAAGCCACATTTATATGTATATAAATGCCAAAGCCACATTTATATGTATATAATATTTATTGAGGTTAGGATTCAAGATGGGGCATGGATGGCACTACACACTCAGATATGCAGTACACTGACTGATCTCATACAAAATTAAGTTGGTGCAGGATATAACCTCAGAAAACTCAAGTCAAGAGTCTGGTTCTGATTTGCTTCTGAAATTAGCATCTCTCTGTAGCACTGCTTAATGCTGAATTGTTGTTGTTGTTGTTGTTGTTGTTGTTGTTGTTGTTGTTGTTAGAACCTGTGATGGACTTTTCCTCCACGAATCTATCTAATCCCCTTTTAAAGACATCCAGGCCAGTTGCCATCACCACATCCTGTGGCAAGGAGTTCCACAAAACGAATTACACACTGGGTAAAGAAATATTTTCTTTTGTGTGTTCTAACTCTCCCATGTGTCGCCCATGTGCATGGCACCACACAAAGAATAAGAGGTCAGGTCCTTGCCCCACAGCGCGTGCAATCTAAAATTCAACAAAGGGAGGGGAGACAACAGAGGAAGGGGAGGGAGATACAGGCACTAGAGGAAGAATGTTCTGTTATTGAAGTTCGATGTACTTTGTTACAGGGGTGTGTGGGGATTGTGCCAAAGGAATTGTAGCAAATGAATGTTTAGGTCTTTTTATCTCCCTCAATGAGACCTACAGAGACTCAAATGAGGCTGCCCTACTTTATCGTATCATCTTCTGCTCCGGCAGACGCAGGGACTGAGAGCAATTGCTGCTAATCAAAGGCATCATCTTTTGTAACACAGAGTACAATGAAATCTGACAAGCTTTTGTAATGGCGTGTCCAATCGCTCTTGCTATTGCAAGGCAAGGGGCAATCTGGCAACTGATGTGGATTCCTCATCTGACAATTTGCAGCTGGGGGGCGGACGGGCAGTCTCCTATAGTGCAATCTCCAGGCTGGTGACATTTGGTTTTGCAAGTGACAGGTGAGAAAGTAGAAGGGGAATGAAAACCTAACAGGTAGGTTTTGCTCATTCTTTCAGCTGTGTTGTTCTTCCATGACGAAACTCAAGGCAGCGTGCATGGGGTCTTGAGGCGACCTCCGGCCCCGGCCCCGGCCAGACCTGTTTTGCTTCTGCAAATATCAGGCTTGTTTAGACAGTGAGTGAGCATCACGGTTTGGCAAGGATGGTTCCACCCCTGTTATGAAAAAGGGACTGTTTTTTGGGTGCTTTAAGTTGTTTTGTTGTAACTTTTTTATTACTTTGTTATTACTGTACTAAACTGATATATAGAATTGTGTTGTAAGTCACCTTGGGGACCCTTGTTAGGGCTGGAAAAGATGGGATATAAACTTGTAAAGATTGGAGAGAGAGAGAGAGAAAGAGAGAGAGAGAGAGAGAGAGAGAGAGAGAGAGAGAGAGAGAGAGAGAGAGAGAGAGAGAGAGAGAGAGAGAGAAACCTCCTGGTTTTAGAAGTGGGGTTTCTCTGTGCCAGGTGCAAGGGAGTGGCGACTGGACACAGGTATCTTGTTGTCTTGTGTGCTCCCTGAGGCATCTGGTGGGGCCACTGTGTGACACAGGAAGCTGGACTAGATGGGCTTTTGGCCTGATCCAGCAGGGCTCTTCTTATGTTCTTATGTTCTTATGAGAGAGAGAGAGCCGTCCATGTGTCTGACTCTTTACAGAATAATAGCAGCAAAAATAGTTTCCTCTCGCACCTCTCTTGCCAGAGTGTTCCAAACTCAGGGGGCCACCACAGAGAAGGTCCTTTCCCACATGCATGATGCCAACAGCCAGAGGCGTCGCTCCGGTAGGGGCGGGGCTGTAAGTATCGCTGCGGTCATAGTCTCTTTACCGAGCGAGGAGGAGGCAGCCCCGCCCCCTCACTGTCCGAGCCAGTCCCCTACGGAGAAAGCAGCAGGGAAGAGACCCTGCCTGCTGCTTTCTCCGTAGGGGACTGGCTCGGACAGTGAGGGGGCGGGGCTGCCTCCTCCTCGCTCGGTAAAGAGACTATGACCGCAGCGATACTTACAGCCCCGCCCCTACCGGAGCGACGCTTCTGCCAACAGCATCTCCCCAAGAGCCTCTCCAGAAGCTCTTCATGAGTGACTTGTTTCACACGGCCACCTCAAGTCTTTTCAGTGAGGCAGCAGCAGCAGGGCATCCATTTCTAAACATAAATAAATAAATATGGCAGCAGTCAGTCCTTAAGGGTCCAAGCTAGGGAAGGGCTTTAAAGGTAAGAACCAGCAGCACCATGAACTGGACCCAGAAACCAATGGGTGCAGCTTCCACAGGGAGGCCACCGTGGGCTCCCTCTGTGTGGCTTCTGGCTACTCTCCCAGGGCAGCCCCATGTACAGTGCATTGCCACAGTCTAGACCAGTGCTCTTCAACCTTTTTCATGCCATGACCCCAATAAAAAAATACATAAATAATGAGGCTGGGGACCCACCATTGATCCCGCCTCCTTCCAGGACCTGATCCGCCATCCCACCCCTGTCGCCACCCCAGCACTGGCAGCCCCGTCCTGCTGAGCTCCCCCGATCTACACCACCATTCCAGAATAGGAGAGCCAAGCCGTGGTTCCCCACCACCTTCCCAGCAAATTGAAAGAGGGAGGGGAGGAGGGGGGTGAAATCCCTGTGGAAACCCCTCCCCAGCAGGTTTCCCACCACCACCCCAGCATTACCCTCAATAGCCATTTTGGTTCCCGTAAGTTGCTGTGACCCCACAAATGAGGTTTCGCAACCCCACTGGGGTCCCGATTCCAAGGTTGAAGATCAGTGGTCTAAACAAAAGGTGACTATGGCATGAATCACATATTCAGATATGCTCAAAGGTGAGTTCTTACAATGTCATCAGTGATTTGCTCCAGGGGGTGGTGTGTGTGTGTGCGTGCGTGTGCGCATGTGTGCAGCATGTGTGGAGGACTAACAGAGCAAAGATGGATGAGAGGAGCAAGCGTTACGGAACAGAGGAAACAGTCCAGGCACTGATTGGACTGCTGAGGTTTCCAGTGTTCTAAAGGGTAATATAGGGCTTGTTCTTAACTGGCCTCCTCCTTTAAGGAGACAATATGTGACCTCCCCCAGCTGTCCAAAGGTCTCTTGCTCTCTTACACAACTCTGCCCTTATGTTTGGATCTGCCTTCAGAACACCGATGTGATGCTGTCTCCCTCTGCCCCTTCAAGTCCTTCCTCAAACCCCATCTTTTTTTGTGAAGTTTTTAATACAACCCCTTTGTCTCCATCCCCTACTGAAAAACTAAGCCCAGGGTGGTGAAGCCTAAAGTGGTGGAGAGTGAGGGCGCAATCCTGCCCTAAACTAGGGCAGCGATTGAGCGTTCCGCCGCCTGGAGTAGTAGCAAACGTGCCGTAAAGCACGTTTGCGGACTACTTTTGAGCCGGGAAGGCTGGCGCAAGGCCTGCCTTCCCAGCTCCGCTGCCGGAGCCCTTGGCCCACCACCGAACCCAGGTAGGTCAGGATCCAGCAGGTAGGGGGGTGGGTCGGCGTTGGCGGGGGAGGGACAGTGTAGCCGGGAGGGCGGCCATAGGCACAACCGCCCCGGGTGGGGGTGGGGGCATGGCGTCTGCCATATATCCCGGTCCCCGCCGTGTGGCTGGGCCGTTACACGGCCTCCTCTGACTTACGCCAGCAAAATAGCTGGTGGAAATCCGAGGAGGCCTATCAGCCCCAGCTGCAGATACACTCGGGGAAGGGGACGAGCGTTCCCTTCCCCGAGTAGACTTTCTACCACTGGCTGCCTGCTGCAGGGTGCCTGTGGCGGAGCACAGGATCTGGCGGATGGCCTCTGCCGGCCACTTGATCTTTACACTGGATTGGGCTGTGAGTGTCAATGGGCAATTTTCACAATGGCGAGAGGTGAAAAGCGGTGTGCCCCAAGGATCGATCTTGGGACCAGTGCTTTTCAACTTGTTCATAAATGACCTGGAGTTGGGGATAAGCAGCGAGGTGGCCATGTTTGCGGACGACACTAAACTTTTCCGGGTGGTGAAGACCAGCAGGGATTGTGAAGAGCTCCAGAAGGATCTCTCCAAACTGGGAGAATGGGCAGCAAAATGGCAGATGCGCTTCAATGTAAATAAGTGTAAAGTGATGCACATTGGGACAAGAAATCAAAACTTCACATACACGCTCATGGGTTCTGAGCTGTCTGTGACGGATCAGGAGAGAGATCTTGGGGTGCTGGTGGACAGGTCGATGAAAGTGTCGACCCAGTGTGCGGCAGCTGTGAAGAAGGCCAATTCCATGCTTGGGATCATTAAAAAAGGGATTGATAATAAGACGGCCAATAGCATTATGCCCTTGTACAAATCGATGGTAAGGCCACATCTGGAGTATTGCGTCCAGTTCTGGTCACCACACCTCAAAAAGGATATAGTGGAACTGGAAAAGGTGCAGAGGAGAGGGACCAAAATGATTAGTGGGCTGGGGCATCTCCCTTATGAGGAAAGACTACAGCTTTTGGGGCTCTTCAGTCTAGAAAGAAGGTGCTTGAGGGAGGATATGATTGAGACATATAAAATTATACATGGGATTGATAGAGGGAAGTTCTTTTCCCTCTCACACAATACCAGAACCAGGGGACATCCACTAAAATTGTCTGGTGGGAGAGTTAGAACAGTTAGAAAGAAAGGAAATATGTCTTCACCCCATGTGTAATTAATCTGTGGTACTCCTTGTCACAGGATGTGGTGATGGCATCTGGCCTAGATACTTTTAAAAGGGGATTGGATATTGATGGAGGAAAGGTCCATCACAGGTTACAAGCCATGATTACTATATGCAACCCCTGGGTTTCAGAAGGAGGCTATCTCTGAATGCCAGATGCAAGGGAGTGGCGACAGGCAGGGCCTCTGAGAGGCATTATATCAGGGGGTACAAAGTTTCTTTTGGGTCCCTTCTCAAATTGGGAGGGGGCAAAACAAGGTGGGGGGAAGGGAACAATAGCCGGAAAAGTCTCCGGAGCCCAGGTCTACCAGTCTTCCTGGTTCGGTGCCCAGGTCTACCTGCCCGATAGACCTGGCCTGGCCACCGTTTTTCACTCTCCATGAGGCCACCTGAGATCCCAGGAAATTTCCGGGGCCCCTCCTTTGGCTCCTGGTGGGCCTCCTTTTCAACCCTGGGCCTGGTTGCAATTTACCCCCTTTTTACCCCCTCTCATGGGCCCTGGAAACAGGATATGGGTATCTTGTTGTGTTGAGTGCTCCCTGTGGCATCTGGTGGGGCCACTGTGAGATACAGGAAGCTGGACTAGATGGGCTTTTGGCCTGATCCAGCAGGGCTCTTCTTATGTTCTTATGAACTGAACTGAGCACATATTTTCCACTCCTTTCCCCTGCTTGCTGGGTGTTTGGTTGGTGTTTGGTTCATTGTAGCATGCAGGGGGAGAGTGGACAAGGACCAAAAGAAAAATGAACCAGAGAACCCAGATTCAACTCCAGGTGTAATGATAAAGGGAAAGTTTCTGGGGAAGCTATTTATAGGAGTCAGATCCTGAACCTGTAGATTGTCTTAAAAATTGACCAGCCTCTGCAGCTCTACGAACCCAAAATGCTCAGCAAATACTGTACAACAGGATGAGAGGGAATGAAATGTATTTGCATTCTGCACAACTTATCTTATTTTCCTTTCTTTTTCAGCAATTTCATTTCATTTTTTGTCATTATGCGGGGGAGGAATTTCAGCAGATGAAGGAGCATTATATCAAGTCTGAAATCAAAGCTCTCCAAGGAATATATCAGAGATCCTTTGATCTTCAAGCAGGCTGCAAACAGATAAGAACTTGGCACCTTCATGGAGTCTTGTTGAAGCCAAGGGGAGTCAGATTGCTGGATCAGAACTTAGCATTCATTCAGGGGGGGGGGATCCATACTTTGGAGGAGTTAAGGTGACTCATGCAATCCATCCTTTTGCATTCATTAGTAAGACACTTATCTTAAGAATATGTCCCAAGTAGTTAGCTAATGAATTCAGAAAAGAGGAGGATTGATTAATTGGGTCTCTCTCTCTGTTGGAGTGTGTCATATCATGTTACAGTAGTCTGAGATGCATCACCCGAAACAGCAGGTTACAGGCAGAGCTGAAGCCTATTTGAACTGAAATGCATAAACGTGAACCACCTGTTGCAAACTTTAACCTGTGGATTTTGCCCAAAGGCAGTGTGAATGTTCCCCACCCAATCCAAATATTGCTCTTCTTAGACCCAAATAACCTGGGAGCCCCAGTACCTATTGGATTTTGACACATCCCAAAAGCCAAGACATGTTTCGTGGCAAGGTGGCACTACTCATGGCTGTTTCTATTGAAAAGGATTTCAGATTTTTTTTCAACGGGAAATATCTGCATTCATAGCTCTAGCCTGGATGTGGGTGTTTGATTTGGCTTTGCGCAACTACAACGCACCCACGTCTATTTTAGGAAACTCCCTTCCGGCGTCTCCATTCTCAAGGGTCTTCTCGGAAACTCTGGGCTGAAAACTGCTGAAATCTTCTTCCTTCTCTTTTGTCTGAGTCACAAAGACCTCAAGCAGCGAGTTGTCATCTCTCATCAAATTCTCTTCTCCATTACAGTCCAGAAAACAAGCTGGCAGGGGGTGAAGAAGGCCGCACTCAGCCAGCCTTAAAACTGCAGTGCAGGTAAAGGATGAGGATGTAATGTGTGCTGGGATCAGCGATTAGCCGAGGACAGAGTGACACCTTACCAGAACATGGAGCTTCTGGTTCCATGTCCACTACCTTGCTTGCCCTCTGAATCATCTTGTTCAACAGGCAAACCGGGGGGGGGGGGATACATAGATCCTCCAGCATTTCAGAGATGAGAGTAGGGATATCCTTGTGACACCCAATTCCCACACCAAGGCAAGGACCACACACTGTTCTACTCCACAAATGGTATTGGTTGACTCTGCACTGCATTTACTTAAGCCAAGAGAGGCTTTGGTCTTGGGGTGAAAGATGTACTGATATTAAAAAAAAAAAAAACCAAGTGACTGACAATCTGTTACCACAGTTCAAAATTGACATCAGCAGTCTTACTATTCAAGCGCATGCTGGAGAGAACATGAATCTCAGAGGTACCGTCAAGGGTTGACCAGGTCGAGCACCACACACAGGGGCCCAATGCGCCCAATGCACCGGATCCCCACCTTGAAGCCCTCCCCTCTACCGGGTCCTTTCTATGGTGGCTTCCTTATTTTGAGCAAAGGGAGTGCGGTTGTCTCTCTGCATTTCCCCCAGTGCTTGGTTGCTGGCAACTCTTGTGTCCCCCCCCCTTTTTAATTATGAGCCTCTTTGGGAAAAAGACCATCCCCCCCCAGTTATTCTGCTATGTGAACTACGCTGTGACATTATTTTCTGTTGCAAACTGGTATAGCAATAATTTAAATAAATAAACACATTGCTCTTCTTCTTTTGATTTAACTATATTTATACATATAGCACATAACAAACCAACAAGTTTGAGTGTCATCTCACAATAATATAGCAGTATCTTTAGTGTATTCCAAATAACAGGGACAAATTAACAAGGAAAAAACTCTAGAATATGCAGCCAAAGGAGAAAGCCGTGTTGAAACATGAATCGCAATGCTCAACTAAACCAGCAACTTTTGCTTATGTCTCGCTTGTATCAAACAATGTTTCTAAAAGTTCATGAGCTATTTCAGCAGAGCAGCGTGTGTTTTTGTCCTTCCTTCCCTCTCTTAATTGCACAATTTCCGTAAGTTCTGCTATTTCAGTCCCTTTCATCGCTAGCTTAGGCTGCATCATTTGGAGTACCTACTGAAATTCTCTTTGCCGCTGTTACTAAGTTTCAAATTAGTGGGTGATGTTGTTTTTCCATAGAACTAATAGATAACCTAAGCAACCATACATTGGACTGAAGTGAATAGCATAGTCAATCGCTCGTATATCGCTCTACACAACCTTTTTTCAGTATATGTGGATTGTAGCTGATCATGACGTAAGAATCTGAGAGGAGCCCTGCTGGATCAGACCAAAGTCCCATCACTTGCCAGTAGAACTTGAAGGCAATGCTCTTCCCTCTGCTGTTGCTCCCCAGCAATGGATGTCCAAACTCTCCCTGAACCTGGAAGCTCCACAGAACCATTGTGTGACTAATAGCCAGCAATAGATGTATTCTTCTCCATGAATTAGTCTAATCTAAAGCCATCTTCTCAGCCAGTGGGCCACGATCACCGCAGCTTGTAGCTAGCAGCAACTTCCATAGATTAACTGAGCACGGTGTGAAGTGCTTTCTTGTGTGTCTTCTTGTGTGTCTCCCCCCCCCCGCATTAAATAAAAGCTGGTTTTGAATGTTAGGTGATGCAAGTCCTACCCGGTCCACATCTATTGGGTTTCTGACATCAGTGGTCGCTGCAAACTGACATCTTGAGTACTGTGGCAGGTTGTTTGTACATACAGCCCACACAAATGGACTCCAGGCAGCTCAGCCAGCCAATCACGTTTTGCGGGAATCCTTTGGGCAAATTCCACTTGAGTGCAGTTTGGGACTGTATGGGTTTATGTCAGGTACAGTATGTGGTTTCAGACAGTGCCTACATACTGTCTATAGTTCTGACTTTACCTCCTCAAAATGCATATTTTCCTTGTTTGGCATCAGCTCCATGACAAAATCTCCAGCCAGCTGAGCCTTCTCTGGAACGTGTTAACTTTTGACATGCAGAGAGATTTTGAGGTGAGAGAGCCCCCCCCCCCAGCACACATTTTGAAATGGTGCAGTTGCATAGCACTTGAGTATACAAATGATTCTGGGGCAGGGGGAAGATTGCATGCGGTGGTCTCACTTTGGTTCCAGCTCCCATTTGCCCAGGGGCGTACATAGGACACACTCACGGGAACACGGGAAGCTGCCTGGTCCGTCTATTCTAGCTCCATATCGTGGACTCTGACTCTCAGGAGCGGCCCCAGCAGCTGATCCGCTGCCCCTCCTCATCCTGCTTCCCCCTCCACCAGTGCTCATGCACACCAGCACCCCCCTGTTCTTCCTGCACACACACGTCACGTGCTCTGCGACTGAGTTCAAATGCCCACTGCCTGCTGATGCATGGCATAGATAGAAAGGACAGCTGCAAGGTTTGTTGTTCCGAATGCATTTGGATGGTAGGTCTGCTCACACAGCACACCTGTACCTGGGAACAATCATTGCTAGCCTGTACCTGGGTGGAGTTATTCACACATTCAATTCAATGCAGGGACAATCGGTGTACAGTGAGTGCACATGGATTGTAGCTCTGTAAAAGTGAACCCAGGTCCAGTCTGTCACATGAAAATATGTACCTGGGTACTGCATGATATATTAACAACCCTATTGTTTTTCTTTATCAAGCGGAATTATGTCTATAAAATGCCTTCAGTTTACTGCAGCACGCAGGTATATGAGGGCTCTGTGTATAATTCGTTTTGATAAAGAGCCCATTGAAACATGTTGCAGCTGCCTATTCGATGTGTGCTTCTAGACCTTTTTTGCAACTGCTTTTCACCCTCCTTTTTCTGGCCTTATGCACGACCCATAACCCTGCAAAACTGGACGGTTTGTCTCATGCAAGTGAGACCTTGAACCCAAGGAGCTCCCGGTCAGGGCCAGCACATGTGCTCCCAAGTCTCCCGCTATGTGCGTGTCCATTTGATGACCAACTGCAGAAGTCTCATGAGAGGACTGTACCATATTGGACACAGCATGTTTAAATGGACTCATCGGCATGAGATGACATGAAAGTTGTTGTGAACTTTCAGCACCTCTGACAAGTCTCTCTTTGTGACGTTTGTGGCACGGCCTTCATTAGGACCCTTCCCTACTGCCCCTCTGTTTCCTTTCTCTTGCGAATAAGATATGTTTGTTTCTCTAATACAGCATGTGAGAATTCACTAGAGATTAATTATAGGTTTTGTGTACTTAAGCATGTCACTTGTCACTTTTTAATGAATGGAGGAGACAACATCAAGGAAGCTTGCAGATACATCCGACTGAAAAACGAACACCTCCAGAGCTACTCAAGTTTGTCGTCTCCCCTCGTTGACTCACCTCGGCTTTTGCTGCAAAGGCATGATTTGCAGGACTCCCAGAGGCCACCACGCCTGCCAATTAAAGCTGTCACATTTCAAGAAATCCTGCCTAGGTCCCCCTGGCTCTACACCGAGCCGGGGACCATGACGAGTCCCACTTCCACGAGCTGAATCTAACTTGTCTATCATGTCTCCTAAAAGAGGAGCAGATTGTCTACTACTGTTAAGGTTTGTAACAATAATCTTAAAGCCTCAGGGAGGAAGGGAAACATTGGGCTTCCTTACTCTTCTTCCTCAAAACTACCTTGTGCAGCAAATCATTTTTGTGATCAAAACTGTACAGCAGAAGAGGAGGCAAACCTGTTCCTGGACTCTACCACTAGAGACTGCAGGATGGGGATCAGACAATCATATTCTCCCCTCCATACAAAAATGATTCCTTAAATCTAGAAAAGTAGAGGCCAGGGAGAAGAATTTTAACTGAACCTTCTCCCTAACGTGTGAGTTCCCCCAACACAGTCTGAAGTTGTGCAGTCTAGAAACAAGGGACCACCCACCACTGTTCGTGGAAACTGAAGCTGAGGCCACCCCCATTCCACAGGGGCACCTCCCCCCCCCATGAACATGTGAGGCTGTTTTATACCATTGACCCATCTGACTGGCAGCCTCTCTCCAGAGCTCCAGGTGGGTGAGTTACATGAGATCTTTTCAATTGGAGATACCAGGCACATGTTTGCTTGTTTGTTTATGAGAGCATTAGTTACATCTAAGGACTGGGAGTGGAGATTAGCATATACTACGGTAGCTTAAGCCCTAATTTAATATCATCAGTGGGGTTTAAGTACAACTCATTTTAGTTGGGTCAGAAGAAGGAAGGCTGTTCTTGTGGAGGGAGGGAGGTGGCACAGGGAAGGATGCTATGTTCAGTGCTACGTTCAGATGCGTGTATTCTGCTGATGTGAACTCACCTGGTGTTGGAAGATGAGACCGGCTACCAGTCGGTCTGCTACCCAAGGCACGTCCCCTTCTGTGCTGCCTCTGGAGCTCTGGAGAAAGCGTTTCTTGGGCTGACGGACCTGAGATTGACCTTCATATTGTACCATTCTCAGGTTAGACAGTCCTTGACACGCTCCTCGCCTAGGCAACCTCCCTTCCTCCTCCAGGAGTGCCCTGCTGTGGGGGAGACAAAGACATCCTTGCAAGGCAAATCTCTTGGCCAAACAGCAACAATAATTTGTACATGACACCCTCCCACTCCCACTCTGCCCTGATCAGTGCCAGACCTAAGCTCTAGAATAGCCTGAAAGGCCTTGACAACACCCCCCTCCTAATTCTTCTCCCTCTCGCACAACACCAGAACCAGGGGACATGCACTAAAATTGAGTGGAGGGAGAGTTAGAACAGACAAAAGAAAATATTTCTTTACCCAGCGTGTAATTCATCTGTGGAACTCCTTGCCACAGGATGTGGTGATGGCACCTGGCCTAGATGCCATTAAAAGGGGTTTGGACAGATTCATGGAGGAAAAGACCATCACAGGTTACAAGCCGTAAGCAACCTCCTGGCTGTAGAAGTAGGTTTTCTCTGTGCCAAGTGCAAGGGAGTGACAACAGGAAACAGGTTATCTTGTTGTCTGTGTGCTCTCGGAGGCATCTGGTGGGGCCACTGTGAGATACAGGAAGCTGGACTAGAGGGGCCTTTGGCCTGATCCAGCAGGGCTCTTCTTATGTTCTTATGTACTGGCAACAACTGGGTTTACATCTTAGCCAGTTCCCCACTAGAATCGTGTCAGAGAAGGACGGAGGCAGGATTCAATGTCATGTTCAGGTGTACTCAACTCACATTTGACAGTGGCAGTAGGATCATGGCCACCAACCATATTCCTGACTCATGCGCATTCAGCTGAAGGGAACTGGCTATGAGTGAACAAATTGTGCACCCTATAATCGGGGACACTGGGCCTTTCGGGTTTCAGACAGTGCATACAGAGCTGATGCTGCACATCCCATTTGTATGCAGGTAGGGTCAGTTCTGACCTCCAGCTGAACGTGCCCATTGCATAGGCCTTGGTATCACAATCCCACTGCCTCCCCACATGGGTTCGGTTTACCTACTTTGAGCACGTGGAGATCCCCGTTGTCAGCCCTCCCTCCCTGCCTTAAATGCTCCCACCCACTGAAGTAATCTGATGGGACTCTGCTTAGATTTCCCTGCTCTGAGAGGCTGGGCTGCTCTTTCTCTTTAGAATGTGTTGCCAATGGAGACCCACCTCAACCCAGTCAACCTGCAGAAAAAAAGAGTTAGAAGGCAACTGGTGGGCCATTGTGGGAAAGATGGGTCCAGTGCTGGACTAGACTGGCCTTTGGCAGGGTAGCCAACCATCTTAAGCACATGACAGGGCCTTTTCAGTTGCAGTCCCCAGAATGTGGAACTCCCTGCCCCCGGAGGCCCAGAGGATCTCCACCTTACTGTGTTTTCATAGCCTTATTTAGAGACTTGTTTCAATCATTTTGATTGGCCCCTGCTCTTTTGTGTTCCTGCTGTGTCTCAGGGCCAAACTACATGTGAGGAGGAACACGTGAATTTGGCCAATGTCTGTCTGTCTGTCTGTCTGTCTGTCTGTCTGTCTGTCTGTCTGTCTATCTATCTATCTATCTATCTATCTATCTATCTATCTATCTATCTATCTATCTATCTATCTATCTATCTATCTATCTATCATCACATTTATATACTGCTTCTGTTCTGACCCACCTTGGAGGATTTCTGTGGGGCTGAAAGGTAGGATATAAGTCTCTAAAAATAAATAAATATTCCAGAAAATATTGTGGAACTTTTTTATCATTACTGTAACAAAATAAGTAATTTTATTATTTGGTGGTTTATTCCTTATAATTTGTAGTAGTTTTTTATGAACTGGATTTTTACAAATTTGATTTAAGGGAATAATAATAATAATAATAATAATAATAATAATAATAATAATAATAATAATAATAATTAGAATGAATTGGGCACAATCCAGCCAAAGTTAAAAGCACCAGCACACACTCTCCCAGATTCAGTGCCAGGCAACTTCAATTAAAAAATAATCAGGCAGGTCAAGATAATGCAGTCTTCCTGGGGAAGCAATGGGAGAGATTTGCCATTTTGGGGAATGATTTCCTAGGGAAGCTATTTATCAGGAAATCTTATCAATATTATCAGTGATTGAAAACAGTAAGTAAAGTGAGTTATAGTATCTTATCCTCAATCAGTGGTGAGCAATTCTGCTTTAATGCAGGGCTGGCTTTAAGCCAATTGAACCCAAAGGGCCCACACGCCGAAGGGCCCCCGCGCTAGGGTAATCTACCCTAGTTTTGTCAAATACACATGACAACACATTGCAACATATGTGTAACACCACATTGCAGGTTTATACAGTATACTGTAGGCCAATGTGGCTGTGAATCTAGGGCCCCACAACAAATATTTCTAATTGGGCCCCACAGCTCCTAAGTCCAGCTTTGCTTTAATGTATTTACATCCTTCTTCTGTATCTCAAAGTTGGCTACATGTGATAATTAATTCATAATTTGAAAGATGTGTACGTGTGTACACATGCATTTAACTCTTTCCTTGTAATTTAAAACATTTTCAAGGTGTTTCAAAAGAGAAACAGAAAACATCATTAAAATGCACTGAAATTATTAATGACCAACTCAACAAAACAATACACAGAATAAAATAACATATCAGAAAGGAGCCTTGAGACTGACGTCGCTGTTCATGAAAAGCCAAGGCAGACACGATACAGGCAAAGACCCTATTTTGATGCCTCTACAACTGAGGCATACTACCACCTACTTCTGCTTCATTGACTACGCAAAAGCCTTTGATCGTGTAGATCACAACAAACTGTGGCAAATTCTTAAACAGATGGGGGTACCAGACCACCTTACCTGTCTCCTGAGAAACCTGTATGCGGGTCAAGAAGCAACAGTTCGGACCAGCCATGGAACAACCGACTGGTTCAAAATTGGGAAGGGAGTACGGCAAGGCTGTATATTGTCACCCTGCCTATTTAACTTATATGCAGAGTACATTATGAGAAATGCAGGGCTGAATGAATCGCAAGCCGGAATCAAGACTGCCGGGAGAAATATCAACAACCTCAGATATGCAGACGATACCACCCTAATGGCAGAAAGTGAAGAAGAACTAAAGAGCCTCTTGATGAGGGTGAAAGAGGAGAGTACAAAAGTTGGCTTGAAACTCAACATTAATAAAACTAAGATCATGGCATCTGGGCCCATCAATTCCTGGCAAATAGAAGGGGCAGAAATGGAAGCAGTAACAGATTTTACTTTTCTGGGCTCCAAGATCACTGCAGACGGAGACAGCAGCCATGAAATTAAAAGATGCTTACTCCTTGGAAGGAAAGCTATGGCAAACTTAGACAGCATAATAAAAAGCAGAGATATCACCATGCCAACAAAAGTTCGCATAGTCAGGGCGATGGTGTTCCCAGTAGCAATGTATGGTTGCGAGAGTTGGACCATAAGGAAGGCTGAGCGCCGAAGAATAGATGCTTTTGAACTGTGGTGCTGGAGAAGACTCCTGAGAGTCCCTTGGACTGCTAGGAGATCAAATCAGTCAATCCTAAATGAAATCAACCCTGACTGTTCCCTGGAAGGACAGATACTAAGGCTGAAACTCAAATATTTTGGCCACCTAATGCGAAGAGAGGACTCTCTGGAGAAGACTCTGATGCTGGGAAAAATTGAAGGCAAAAGGAGAAGGGGAAGGCCAAGGATGAGATGGTTAGACAGCATCACCGATGCAACGAACATGAAAATGAGCGAACTCAGGAAGATAGTGGAGGACAGGAAGGCCTGGCGGGATATGGTTCATGGGATCACGAAGGGTCGGACACGACTTAATGACTGAACAACAACAACACAACTGAGGTGCCTTAGCTGGTGAAGGGCGCATTTTGCCACATTGGCTTCCAATAGGAGGCCAGATCTAAAGGCACCCCAAGCTGTGAACCCCATCCTTAGGGCGAGTGCAATCTTGCCCAGAACAGGTTGAACACCACCTCCGTAGACCACCAAACTGCCCATCAACAGTACCTCTGCCTGCCTCATCTGGATTGAACTTCAGTTTATCGGCATTCATTCATCCCATCCCTTACTGGTCTCAGTTCAGAACTTTCTCCACCAATTCCTCTGGGGAAGAAGCTGTAGTAGCTCAGTGAAAAAACACCTGCTTTGCACGCAGAGGGTCCCAGGTTTCATCGCTGACAGCACACCAGGTAAGGCGGGAACAGACCCTCTTGGTCTGGAACCCTGGAGAGCAGCTGCCAGTCCGTCTAAACAAAATATCGATGTCGATGGGCCAAGGGTTGGATTCAGGCAAAGGCAGCTTCACAGGTTCTGTCAAAAGGAGACAACTGTTTTTCTCCTGGAGACATCAGCTCTGTTCTTGGTGCTGCACTGGGAGAAAAACAGCTTTGACAAAAAGCTTCAAGAAGCGGGTGGAGAGAGGGGACAGGTGGTGGGGATCTGTTCCCCTCTCCCACCCACCCCTGCTGTGCTTTAAATCCCCCCCCACCTGATCCTGGGCACAGAAATGCGTTCATTATGTCTAAACTCACAAGGTCGGGCTGCAGCAACAAAGGAAACTGCCTTGGATGGAATTAGACCACAGGTTGATTGAGTTCAGGATTGCCTATGCTGAAAGGCACTGGCTGCTCTGGTTTTTTGTGCCCCACTTACAGCTCTTCAGTGGAAATTCAGCAGGTTATAAGCTGAAACAACATACACATGTCCTCCTTCCTGCACCTCTACTCTTTTGCACTCATGTGCTCTCTTACGGAGGGAGGCCAGCAGTGACAAGGAGCCACAGCTATGGTAGCTTCTGCCATGACTAAAGCGAAGACAGGCCTCTCTCTCTCTCTCTCTCTCTCTCTCTCTCTCTCTCTCTCTCTCTCTCTCTGTGTGTGTGTGTGTGTGTGTGTGTGTGTGTGTGTGTGTGTGTGTGTGTGTGTGTGTGTGGTTCTTGCAGCTTAGAACCCAAATGAATTTGGGAAAGCAAATGGTCCAAAAAATTGACATTTATGTTCACGTCATTGATTTCCTTCCTACAACGTTCCCAATTATGAATGTTGTTAATTCAAACACTTTCCAAGTTCTCTAATGGCTTTTTGGCTCCTGCGTGATCAGAGATCTGCTTCTTTCCTTACGGACCTTCCCGGTGGCAGCTGAGATCACGCCTTCCGAGACTCTCCTTCCAGAGTCGCTGCTTCTGCAAGTAGGCAGTGGCTACTGGAGAGAAGGCTAATTCTGCACTTGCACCCTGACTGCAGAACCCCGTCCCAAGGGAGGTCTGTCTGGTGCCCTCCTTGTTATCCTGTTGGTACCACGGGAAGGTCTCTTCTAAATCTGTGGGCCTCTGGTGTGTAATGTGGTTGATGGATGTGAAATCACCCTCGTCTGGTTTCGATTTATTTTAATTTTTGTGCGTGACCATACTACTCCTGTTATTGCTCTGGGTGAGGTTTTTTTTTTTTTTTTAACTGTGGCGTATTTTATTCTGGCCCTGCTCTGAATATTGTTGCTGTACAGTACTCTGGTATTTTATGGTATTTTGTATTATTTGTGAAGATTTATTCTTCCTTAGCCACTTTGGGTTGTTATTTGCAGAAAGGCAGCTTACACGCTTTAGGGCAAAATCCTAACTAAAGATAATAATAATAATAATAATAATAATAATAATAATAATAATAATAATAATAATAATAATAATCTTCTTATCCTTTATATACAACGCTGTGGCTCACCATTCACAGCTGAGGCTCGTTCACCTGACGAGATTCGCAGAGATGAATGAAACGTTGTGCTGCTTTAATGTTTTAATCATTTTTAAATACTTTTAATTTTTGATTTTTTAACTATAAACTTTTTTACATGGCTGTTGAACCTGTTTTAACCCAGTCTGTGATCATTGCTGGCCATGAAACATTTACATCTTATTTGAATATAATAATAATATACAGTATTTATATACCGCCTTTCTTGGTCATTGGATTTCTCCTCTCACTTTAATCCAAGGCGGTGTACATGGGCAGGCGGCCCAGGGCCGCCCGCCAGATCCTATCCCTGCTCCGGGCCACACTGCTGAGGCCGGAAGGTCTACTCGGGTCTAACTGGAGCAGGCCCAATTGGCCTCTTCAGATTTCTGCCAGCTAAACAGCTGGCGGAAGTAGGGGGAGGGTGTGTAACGGCCGAGCTGGCCCGGTGGGGACGGAGATATGGCAGACGCCATCCCCGCTCCCTCCCGGGCCGGCTCAGCCAATGGCCCCCTCCCTTGCCGCCCGGACCACCCATGCGGCTGCTGGCAGGAGCCTTACCTGCCTCTGGCGGCCGCATAGTTGTCCCAGCCACGGAGTGAGGATTTTTTTGCCCATTTCACACAGCAGATTTGGCCCAATAAAAAAGCCTCTGAGCACAGGATTGCTAACTGATTAGAAATGAATACTCTGGTCTGTTGTGCATTTGTTTGGTCTCCAGAACTCAGCAGGTGAAGCTTTTCCCACCACGTAGGCAGCAGACATTATCACCTGGTAATAAAAACAGCTACACACCAATAATAGTGTGTGGTCAGCTCAAAAGCACGATTATAGAGGTCAGGTCAAAAATTGGCACCCCGAATTGCATGCCAGCGACCGAGAAGGCCTTCTGTGCATGCCCCGTTTTAATGAGTGGGAAATGTGCAGGAGTCTGGCACTAGGCCAGCAATCTCTTTCACTTTTCATTCTACTGCAAACTCTGAATGCCTTGAAATCATTTTGGGTTAGTATTGGCTGAAAAAAGCAGCATCATTCATTCTTGATTGGTGCGGAGAATTACAGATCCTTTGAAACTTTGTCACACATGAATTCTGTGCTCAAAACTATTCTAAAAGCATGAAGCTTTACAGAGAAATTGCATGATACAATATGGTGCCATCCCATTTGGGAAAGGCAGGGAAAAGAGCCAAAATTTAACTCCGTCTCAGTAAGACTGCTTCTCCGATAATTAAGTTTGAGGTTCTTCCTAACGTGAATTGAAGGCAGAACATTTGCAGAGCAGATTACCGTAATCAGAAGCAGTTTTATTCCACTTTTGCATTTTGAAATTTGCAAAATGCATTTTTTGTATATCATCCCAAAGTGGCTAAAGGACCTGTTCAGCACTGAGAAAATATTAATTAAAAAACAACAACAGTATCAGAGCTAAACATTTAAAAAGGCCTGAATGAAGAAAAAGGGTCTATTTAGTCCAGCACCCATTAGGTTTGTTGCCAGATGAGCCTCTCTAGGACTGGGAGGGCATTCTAGAGAAGGGGCACAATAATAGCCAAAAAGGCACTTTCCATCATGATCACCACCTGCCTAAGCTCTGATGGCGTGAATACCTGGAGAAGCCAGGGCCTCTAGTGAAGGTTTTAGTAATTGGACAGGTTCACATGCAGAAGGTGGCCCTTCAGAGAGCTGGGTCCCCGGCCACACAGGGCTTAAAAAAAAAAACACAAGCACTTTGGATCGTGTTCAGGAATAGACCAGAAGCCAATATGGCTGACTTAAAACTGGCAGGATAAGTTCCATCTGACCACCAGTCCCAGTTTTGCAGTATATTAGGCCAACTGCCGTTCTGAGTCATTTCCAAAGGCTGCTCCATGTTTGTACGAAGCACATGGCTCCCCCCCCCCCCCCGTTTACTGCCTCTGATCTTGTGCTTTTTAGAACACACAGAAGAAATTTAGTAGGTGAGGCATGGGTGCAAACTAATGAGGGAAAACAACACAATTTCTGAGCATCACAAGAAGAGAGCCAGTAAAAGGGGGGGGGGGGAGGCAGTGCTAGCAATTCATGGAAGCCTTTGAGGGAAGAGGGGCAGGATTCTGGAAGGTCTGGTCTTTCCAGCACCAACTTCCAGCAGCCGGATCTCAAGCCCTTTTCTAAGAGGAAACCTTGTACTTCTCATAGATTCCAAATTGACTGGCCAGTTGTCACTTTTTTTTTTGTCAGCTCTGCTCCAATGCCAGGTGAGGATTTTCTTGAAATAGGGGTTGACTGAATAGAAACACTTCCCTGTTTCTATGTTCCCTGTTTGACATCTGCGGTCCTGCTTTCTGCCCCCCTCCTCACTCATGGAGATGGAATGGGTGGGTATGAGGAGCAGGGCCTTCTCGGTTGTAGTTGCAATAGTCTAGAATGCCTTCGCCAGGAAAGTCTGCCTGGTCTCATCATTACTATGTGCTGCTTATCGACTACTAAAGAGATGGCTTTTTACAGGGGCTTTTGGGAGGTGCTTACTGCTGACGCAGAGCTCCTACCGCTCCCGAGATGGGGAGGGCTTTGACAGTTGCTTTTTCTTTGCCCAGTTTCAATTATTTTTCTTATTGTTTATTTAAAAAAAGTTATATATTGCTTTTTTCTTATAAATTTCAATGAAAAAGAAAATTAAAAAAATTGTGAAAAAAATTCACAAATTAAAAAAACACCAACCAATAAAGCATTCATAAAATTATACAATCCAAATAAAGTAACCGAACAAAACGGCAACACAATCCACTGAAGGAAGAGAAAGAAAAAACAATTAATTTTCTAACAGTACTATAATCCTATACATATCTACTCAGAAGTAAGCCCCCACTGAGTTCAGTGGGACATTCTCCCAGGTAAGTGCGAATAGCGGATTGCAGCCTAAGACACACTGAAACAAGCAAACAAACAAAAAATTACCTGTTGTTGGAAAGCTAGCAGGGAGAAGGTTGTACAGCTCTCTCTTTGTAGAGAGTTCCATAGCATTGGGGCCACTACAGTGAAGGCCGTACTGCTGGTGATGGAAGCTAGCCCAGTCTCTTCAAAGGATGGAATTTGGAGCAGGGCCGTCATCAGAAGAAGATCTTAAGTGCTAGGGGTACAGGTGCTCATACATTGCTTTGATTTGGTAATTTTTTTATTTCTTTTTAAATTTTCATGCTATTAGCTGGTTTGAGTTCTTTTGCAAGAAGAGAAGCAGAATGATATTAAAAAATAAGATGAAAATGGCTTTGCAGGATCAGGCCACAGTCAATCTAAACCAGCATTCTTTTTCTAATCAGCTAGTCAAATACTCAGGGAAATTCATAAGCAGAGCCTGAAGGTGATGGGCTTCCCCTGTTGCTTCTCTGGTACTACGCACAGGTAGGTATGCTCTTTCTTCAGAGGTCCCTTCCGACCATTTATGGATGTTGATTGTTAGCCAGCGATCCAAAAATAAAGGCGGCAGCTGATGTAACCTGTGTCTGCAGTAAAAATCATTGTAGGAGCACTGAAGCTCCACAAAAAGGACTGAAAACCAAAGTTAATTTTCCTTACCTGTGGGGAAAGGTGCTGATTCTGGTGTGCTCCTCAGGCTGGCCTCTCACATGGCTCACTTGTCCCGGGTCTTATAGCTTCATCCACCTGCTTTTATCGGCCCCCAGCATGTCAAGGCAGCTCTCACAACCTGTCACACCAAACGCGGGTTTCCTGTTTGTTCGTAGAAACGTCAGTGGTGAAAATTTCCATGACACCACTGGACAGGCGAGGCAGCAAAAGATCTTGAAGGTGAAGATAAAATAACCCTTTTTACTTTAAAAAAAGGGCTGGGTCTTATTCTTAGGAGAAAGATACAAAGCAATTGTTCTGTAAAGCTAGGGCTATTGGCAGCCCCCCCCCTTTTTCCTGGCAGGGCTCCTCTATCTTTTAACTGTTGTATGACTGGAGAAAATTCAGTATTTCCCACCCAGGGGGTGCTACTTAGGGGGAGCACCCACCCCCACATTTCAGATCCTGTATGATGTTTCAGACCTTCAATCATGATTAATCAGGAGCACCTATTCATCTCTGGTCAGGCCAGCTCATGCCTGCTACGCACCCAGGGACTTTTGGTATGAGCAACTAAATGGGTTTATGTACTAAGAAGAACATGTGCAGAGAGTCCTGCTGCTGCTGGGTCATCTAATCCGTCATCCTTTTCCACACAGTGGCCTGCCAGGTGTCTTTGGGTATCCCACAAGCAGAGCAATAACTTCTCTCGCACTGTTGCTCCCCTGCAATTGGCATTCAGTGACATACATACTGCCTCTGAACATATATGAGCTGTCATTGGTCCATCTAGCCCAGTATGGATACACCAGCGATGGCCAACCATTTGGGCTTGGTGTGTCAAAATGTTTGAAAATGCCTAACTTGACTCTGCTGGTGTGTCCCCCCCCGAACTTTTAATAGTACTTTGACTATTGTTACCTTTAATAGTAATTTTGAATTGAACTGAACTGAAAACAACTATAGAGCACATTGCATTTTATTTAACATCAATCAGTGACTTTTTTTGTTGCTGAGTTTTACTAGATAATAATTTGAAAGAGGTCTGCCAAAATCCCTGCCCTACATGTTCAAGACAAGCCTGTAAAACTTTTGTGAAAATGTAAGGTGTGTCGGAGCCCTGGGGGAAACACTGGCGTGTCACCCAAAACGACCCCACGTGTCACCAGTGACACGCCATCACGGGACTACACTGAACTGGAAGCAGGCAGCTCTCTAGGGTTGCAGACTGACAGTCCTACTGGAGATGCTGCCAGGGGATTAAACCTGGGACCCCCTGCATGCAGGGGCTCTATCATCACCGAGCGACAGCCCCACCCTTGTATAGCCATCCATAGATCCGTAAGCCATCATTCATGACTGATTGTCTGTGACATCTATGTCTCCCATGAACTTGCCTAATTGTTGTTAATGTCAAAAGGCACATTTGCATGTTAAAACACACAAGAGTTGCCAACATTTCACCAGTAGGTGCTCTTGTGTCTTGAAGGACAGACAGAGGTTACTTAGCATTCTGGGCAGCGAATCTTTCTCTGATTTCTGCGAGTTGAACTGCTGTTAAAACTACAACAATATGCTAGGCCAATTTTTTCTAGTTAGCTGCCAACTAACAACCTTTTGCTAAAGGGGGGGGGGGAGATTAACCTGGATGCTAGAGTTATTATAGGTATAAAAATCAACGTTTTTTTTTTCTCAAATATGTCTAGAATTAGAATTCCTTAGCCCCATCCCATATGAACCTACCCCCAAACTAGGTCATAATTAGATGCCCCAGCCAGGGTCCCTCTGCCATCAAATGGACAGTGGTTTTGGTAAATGGGACAGGGCCTTTTCTGTCATGGCCCCAAGCACGGCCAGCCAGCCCATTTACCTGGTGATGTACCAGCCTCTTCTCCCTCTTCTGCTCTGTTCCTTTTTCCAGTCCAGGGAGTGAGAGGGAGGAGAAAGAGCAGTAGGTGGTTGGAGGTGGGCGCCCCCAGTCAATCTGCTGTTGCCCTGAGGCAACCACTTCACAGATGGGCCACACAGATGGGCACGCCCTGGCACCAAGAATGATTGCAACATGCCCTCCCAAAAAGCACCCTGGAATGTCTGACTGCTCAGGGACTTTGGGACTGCACCACAGTACCAGTTGTCCTTCCTCTGAGAGCAAGTAATTCTGTATCAGCAGTGATGGAAAGATCTAGTAACCCCAATGCAGAGAGACTCAGCATACATTCTGGTGGAGGGAGGTTGCTAATTGGAAGGCGGGACGGGTCTGAGCCACTGGTCATTCTTTGGGCTCAAATGGGTCTTCTGCTTATTGCTGACAGCACCCAGTCTGGGAATGTTGAAGGAATGAAACAGCTGAAATGTTGGCAACTCTTCACTAATAGACTGGTGGGCAGATTTACTCTGAGGATGACCTGGTAGCACTTATACCTATGAATACCAATAGTGACTGGTAAATATTATTGATAATTGAAAATGTTTTCTGGAAAAAAACAAAAGCAGACAAAGAAAAGTTCCACACTTCTGGGCACCAAAGAGACATTTGACCAGATGGATCAGTTATACTGTACTATTGGAATGCAACAGTTTGGAAACCTTGCAGTTAGGGATCAGCACTCTGGTTGAATTGAAACTACAGTTTGTGTAGAACATCGACAAGAAGGCGAACAAACTAGCATCAAAGAGACTTGTAGCAACTAAAAGCTGCAGCTAGCATCCTCTGCAGTTGATGAAAGCGTCTGCTGAAATAAGCGGGTTAACCTTCGTGGGGAAAGGGTCGCCCTTGTTTTTGCTGCAACAGACGAACACAGTTGCTACCCCTCTGAAAGAGCAACACCCGAATGAGTTCAGTTTCTCTGTGTAGTAGTATTAAGGCTGATTCACACTAGCCACTACGTTCGCGTTTTGCCTCTTTTTCTTCCGTTTTTTCAATGCTGCGTCTGACGCAGCATGAGCTCCCGACGCGTCCAGGAGAGTTGGCTCCTGTTGATCTTTTTGAAGCGCTCGCTTTCAGCTAACGTCTGTGCTAACGTTTGTCCGGCAGCCCACCAATCAGTTGGGAGGGGGAGGAGAGTGGTGGCATGCCAATCACAGCCACCTCCAATCATCGTGTGTGTTTCTTTCAAGGGTTCATTCCAGGTTTTGCCTCTTTTTCTTCCGTTTTTTCAATGCAATTTTCAATTTCAATTTGCAGTTTCCACCAAGACCAAAGTTAACGAGGGTAGCGCGCGAGGAGCGATCGAGGCAGGCGCTGACCTTCTCTGTATCTTAAGCATGAACTTCCGAGAGAGGGGAAGGGTCAAAGAAGGGTCGCTTTTTTGGCCAATCGGAGCGCAGTGCTGTTCACCGAATCACGGCTGCGCTTTCTTCAGGAAGGCGGGACATAAGGAGGGACAACAGGCGGCAATCAGCCCCTGTTTCAAACGTCAGGAGCCCAGCTAGACGCACAGAAAACGAGACGGCAGGATAAGCGTTCCGTCAGAAGGCTAGTCTGAATCAGCCTTTAGACTTCAACTTATGAGCAGCACCTAACAGGAATGCCTCTTGCGCGCACGCGCACGCGCGCACACACACACACACGCACACGCACATGCGCACACACACACACACACACACACACACCCTGCATTGGCCTTAGAACTCCTGGCTAGAGCAATAAGAACTAGATCTTTTAGGGATTCCACTGGGTAAACCGGAATTTAACGTTTCCCTTTGTGCTGATGATATGGCTTTTTCTGTATCTCAGTTGGGGGAAAATCCTTTTAGCTGTAAACATTCCTGTTTAGTATTCTTTTACAGCACAATCTAAGGTAAACTATATGGAGTCTGAATGGGTTAGTGTGAATCTGCAAAAAGTTATTGTTTAAAAAACCCTAAACCAATATTAGATATTTGGGAAATTATTTACAAGTCAATTTGGAAACAATGGTGCAATACTGTATAATCACCCACAATTTGGGGGTGAGGCTTTCGAGGTTCCTGACCTCTCTGGGGGGGCACCCTCCTCTTTCATGGCTAGGGAGCAGACGTTTCATTATGTTGAGCACATTGCCTGAAATGTTAATGGGTTTTTGGAAACCACCCTTCAAACAAGAAAGCAATCGGGAAAACTTTGTCGTATAATAGAATTTTGTTTCACTCAGCTGGTTAAAACTTTACGTTTCGCCTGCAGCATTACAGTATTATACAACGAAGTTTTCCCGGCAGAATGCTTGTTTTTAATTCTAAAGTTTGGACACGTCGTGAGAATCTAAAAATGTACCTAAGAAAGCAATCATTCTTGAACACAGACAATTTTTTGGGCCCTGACTGTATCAAAAAGGGCTTTATGTAAACATACGTTTGATGAGGAGGGCACCGAATGGGTTCCCTGTTGTTGAATTGTACTTCTCTGCCTCAAGAATACCGGTAGCTACTGTCAGAGTCGAGTAGTATTTTAGACAGAGCACCCAGAGTGGAACAAGAGGAAGTGAAATTTCCACTAACCCAGCCATTGATGGTTTCAAGGTAGATCAAGAAAGACTGAAACATTTCCATCAAGCTCAGTCATGATGAGTATTCTTTTGGTTTGGTATAAAATAGAGTTACGGCAGCTCACACTTAACATTGTTAAAAAAAAGAAGGAGCCATTGTCTTCTCCAGGGCTTTTAGGAGTTGTTTCCCATTTGCATCATCTGTTTCAAATTACAAGTTAATGGCATAATAGCAATTTCAAAAGATGGTGAATGGGATAGTACTAGAGACCCGCATAATTTCATTGCCTTCCAAGACAGGGATACGGTATATATTCTGAAGTATATGAAGTAACGGAGGCAGAACAATTAATCACCAGATTTAACGCAAAGGCTTTGAGTGGTAAATGGTATTCTTTACTTTTGAAAAAGGATGCAGCTTCTTTGAACATAAATGGGGAAGAGATGTAGGCAACCAGCCAAAAAGGTGAGCAGTCTTGGTTACTTATATGTAGACTGTTACCAAAATGGCCATGTATTATTATGGGGAATAGCTTAAATATGGCAATTTGGTATGTGCAGGGATCTTGAGACCTGTGTATACCAGAGTTGGACTTCCAGAATCCCGTTTAAATAATATTGAGGAGGACACACATGGGTTGCGTTCAATATTTACTAGATAGTTCAGTCATATATTTATATTTATTTATGTATTTTTCACATTTTTATATCGCCCTTCCTCCAAGGAGCTCAGAGTGGTGTACATATTTCCTCCCCTCCTTTTTTGTCCTCACAACAACCCTGTGAGGTAGGTGGGGCTGAGAGATAGTGACTGGCCCAAGGTCACCCAGGAAGCTTCGTGGCTGAGCGGGGATTTGAACCTGGATCTTCCAGGTCTAAGTCCGACTCCCAAACCACTACACTACAAAAATCCAATCATACACAACATACAGGGCTAGGAAACCTAGATAGAAAGAGACAGAGACTTAGCAGCAGGTTTCCTTGGTTTGTACCCATGGGTGATCTTTACCTATCCTGGAGAAGAGGAGTTGTCCTGGGATTGCAGTACTGGGTGTAGCAATAGAGAAAGAGAGAGGAAAAAAAGGAGGGGATGAAGGACATGAGGAGAAGGGGGAGAAACAAAATGGCTCTAAAGTTCTGAACAAGCTAGGTTCAGGAACCAACAGAGTGGCTAACTGAGAAGTTATGCAAAGAGAGAGGGGTTGTGTAAGAGAGGGAGGCAAAAAAGGGGGGAAGGAGAACAAGATAGCTCACCAGAGTAAGAGTCCAAAAACACAAGAGAGAGACTGGCAGGCTGTCTCTACTTTTTATAGGTTTATAGTTTTACAGTACTTTTTAAACCACTGAACCATGAGCTGTCGATCGAAAGGTCAGCAGTTCGAAGTCATGTGATGGCTCCTGCCAACCTAGCAGTTCGAAAACAAGAAATTGCAAGTAGATTAATAGGTACCGCATCAGCGGGACGGTAACAGCGTTCCATGTGCCTCGGTGTTGAGTCATGCCGGCCACATGACCATGGAAATGCCTTCGGACAGCGCTGGCTCTTCGGCTTTGAAACGGAGATGAGCACCGCTCCCTAGAGTCGGACACGACTGGACTTAATTGTCAAGGGATACCTTTACCTTTACCTTTACCTAAGCACATGGGCAAAAGGGGAGGGCACCTTGAGTGGACTAGGCACATGGGAAAGAAAAAAGGGGAGGAGGACACCTTGAGTGGACCTCCGGTACATCTCTGGGTAGAACTACACACAAACAATAGGAAAGTGGGAGGAGTATTGTTGGTTTGATGGGCCAGTCATTAAAGCGCTGGCTGATTCAATCATGGGACAAAGCAGAGGTTCTGGAGAGTCCGGGATGAGTCATTTCAGGTGGCCCTCTGTATTGTTTTCTCCCAGGACCATATTTAGCATATGGGGGGAGTAGAGCTTGTGAGAGCTTAAGACACATGGCAGTGAGTGAAATGGTGGCTGCTGGTCAGATTTTTCCCTCTGGGTTCAACTCCTGGCTTGGGGAAATCCTTTTACAGCATGGCTCCACACAATCTTGGTACAGGAACGCAACGTGGTCATCGCGTTGTGCCATAATACAGTCCGGTCTGGCACACGTTCCATTCTAGCTCACAACCCATTTCAAAAAGTCTTAAAAGTCTCTTGGCAACAGTTCCCATTTTAAAAGGACACTGGGCAACATTTCTCATTTTAAGAGTCTCTTGGCAACAAGACATGCAACAAAGAATGCTTTAACTGTTAACTTTGTTAAAGAAAACTTTAATATAAGATCCTGTTCCGCTAGTATTTAACTCCTTATGGTAGTTAAAACAACTCTATTATCCCCAGATGATAAAAGCTGGGGGTGTCAAACCTCAGGAGTAAGTTCATGACATACACTATTTCTTGGGAGCTGCGGCCCCAATCCAGGGAAAGGCAGCCATGCTTCAGCGCTATTGAAATGAAAGGGACTTCAGTTTAGTAGGGCCTTTTAGGTGGTGTCCCCCAGCTCTGGAACTCCCTTGGCTTGGAGGCCAGGTTGGTCCCTCCCTTGGTGCCTTTTCACCATCTTGTTAAAACATTTTCATTTGGAGAGACGGTTTATTAGTGTTCACTCTACTACCTGATATATTGGATTGTTTGTTTTCTTGCTGCCTTTCTTTGGTTTTGTGATTAGGTTGTTTGGTATCTGTTTTTATTATGTATTTTAGATTTTTATTTATTTACTGTAGTTTTATTATTTTAATTGTTGTGATCTGCGCTGTGTGTGTTGGCAACTCCCTGTTGTTGCCCAAGCAGTATATATTATATTCCTGACAATACAGTATTGCTGGCTTGAGCTCCGCTTGCCTTCCCAACTGAGCTCTGTTGGACGCCCTTTGCATCCAGAATGGCAGTGAGAATACATTCTGGGGCCCACTGCTTCATCACAACTGGGGCAGGGTTCAGAAGGATTCATTTGATTCTTTGAGCATCAGCCAATAGTGGCTCTAGGTTGCAGGGCGCCCTGCCACCCCCCCCCCATGGCACACTGGGCACTCTACCACTGTCACCAGTACTGAGAGTTCAGGAGTCGATCTGACCAGGTGCACCTACTGATGGATGTGGGTCCCCCGCCAGTGTCTGTTCTGGCCATCCTGAGCACCCACTCCAGAAGGATATAAGAACAAGCCAGAAAAGGGGGGGGGGGGAATCACAGCAGGCTGTAGCTTGCTAGCCTTGTGATAAGCCCTCATCCTGTTCCTTTCATAGCAACCTATTGTTGTAATGGCTTTTTAAGACTCCTTGTAAGCTGTGGCGCGGGTGTGTGTGTGTATATGTGTCTTAAAGGCAGGTATTTTACATGATAAATACATAAATAAAAAGCCTTGCACAGGGTTAGATCCTACACTTAGGCTGAAATCCTATACACACTTACCTGGGACTTAGTCCCGTGGAACTCAAGGGGCTTACTTCTGAGTAGACCTGGATAGGATTGAGCTGTTAAACTGCTCTCATAGATCTTGGCATGGGAAAAGAGGTTTTTGTCGGGGAAAGGAGAGCTGAGTTGGTTGTGGATACTCCGGCCCAGAGCAGTGGAGAAGGGAGTTGAGGTGTGTGGACTTCTAGGAAGGGAAATGGAGCTATAAGTGGAGGAGGTAGAGAGTTGATGGGGTTTGGAACGCATCTTTTCGACTGGCTCTGTTTCCATACCTTTAACCGAAACCTGGCACCAGGGCCAGTAGTAGTAGTAATAAAGGCAATGACCCCGGAGAGCTGAAGCCAAATGGAAAACAAAATAGGGTGGCCCCTATTTTCTGGCAGAGCTCTTGTGCCTGCAACATGCAAAGGAGACATTTCCATCAGGCTGGAAGGGAAAAGTCCAAATGTGGGGAGGGGGGGGGGGATGAAGGACTGAAGAGAGCTTTTTTTTTAAATATATACAGTTTTACAATATCAACAACATTCTAAAGAAAAAGTAAACACAAGTGCAAGGCCGTCAATTGTTATTCCATACATTTCATCAACTACCTAAACAAAATATCTACATAAGAAAAAATAAATCATCGGTAAATTAGGACTGAACTTGAAGAGATCTCAAGTGCAGAGAAGATACTTGAAACATGAAAGACAATGATGATTATACTCATTAAGTTTTCTGTCCTGTCTGCAGCCAAGAAGCTCTTTCAGCGGGGGCCGTCTTAAGCTGGGGGAATCGTCGCAAAGCCTTCTGTGCTGGAGCCCTGATCCCATTGTGGCCTCCCCCCCTCGCCCCGCATAGTTGCTTTGTGAAAAGAAAAAGACATTAGGAGCTCCCATCCCGCCTCACAATCCAGATCACCACTTGAGGGGAAAAGGCACCCATTCAATAGTACGTGTGTGTATGTGGGGGGACAATTAGGAGCATGACCAATGCAGGGATACAGGGGTAGTGACAGAGCCCCCCACCCTCTGCGGCAGTCCTGAACCAGCTGCAGATCAAAGAGAAGCTGTCAGCCTTAATAATGGGCTGAACATCACATGTCGCTTGGCTGGCTACCATTGTCACTTGGGATGAAAAGTTGTAAATGTTTTGGGCAACATATCATTTACTGTGCACCGTATGGTCTCCTTCCACTCTTTTGTTCCTCGGAGAAATTCCCAGCATGAAGGAGCAATGGTGGGACAAACCATGTCTTCCCTCCCACATTTCTGCATCTCATGCAACTGTTCAACGCAGAGGAGCCCCGCTGGAGCACTGTTGGCAAGCCCAGCAAAAGGTATTCTCTCTGCGTCTGGCTTGCTGCCCCTCCCACCACCATCTCACCTCTGTCCAAATGAAACCCTCCCTGGCCTGGACCATCAGTCCCTTCTGCCTTTTTGCTTTTTTTGAATGCCGTCTTTGAAATACAGCCAACTATTGAGTGCTCCACAGCCGCAAAGAACAATCATCTGGGAGGGCCTCACCCCAACTGTAAAACTCCAACCTGCAGGGCTCCCAACAAAGCAGTAGCAAGGTGGTCAACCTGATATCGTGCTGGGGTTTAATATCTGTGCCTCAGCCTGCTCTATTTTTAGCTTTGGAGGGGCCCCTTTTTCAAGCGCATCTGATTGTGGTGCTTGTGGCTTGATTTCTTCCTGGCGTTGGCTAGGCAGGAAGTCAGCCTAAAATAATTTCCAGCAGAGTTTTGCAGAAGAAACAAACTGCAAAAAAGGACAAGGCAGAGCCACAGGCCTGACAGCATTTTCGGCTGGAATAGTGGGAAACACCAGGCACACTCTTTGCAAGCGCGGGGGGGGGGCACATGGGGCTGAATTTGGGAGCAAACCAAATGTTCCACTGCAGCTGAATCTAATTAAGCCCCAATAATTCCCCATTATTATTATTATTATTATTATTATTATTATTATTATTATTATCATCTAGTGCCATCTATGTGCATGATGCATATGAGAGGCCAGGTCCCTACCGTAAGGGGCTTACAAGCTATAAATCAACACAGGTGACATAACAGAAATATGCGATCTAAGACTTTCATGGCCAGCAAAGATAAACAAACTCACAATTTTCAGGGTCAAAACCATGGTCTAGAAGAAATAAAACTAATTTCCAATGTTTCGTTCCAAACAATTGGAACGAAACGTTCCAAATGAGTTTCATTTCTTCTAGAGTCTCCAGACCATGGTCTTTGACCCTGAAAATTGTGAGTTTAACAGAGAAATATTTATTAAAAATAAATGTATTTATTAATATCCTTAATAACTTTATTTTTAAAGTTTATATCCTGCTTTCTCTTATCAAAACAGAATCCAAGGTAGCTCATAAAAACCAGACATCCTGACAATCAACCAAACACAAAGCAAGGCTAAATTAAGCAATAAAACAGGCAAAATACACCCTCAACCAGAAAACCAGCAGGACGATGAGTGCAAAGACGGACCGACAGCAAAGGCAGAGGCCGGTCCATCCATCTCAAACAGGCTCCATGTGGTTCAGGGTGGTTGTTTTTTTCCTGCAAGAGCCAGATTTCTGCCCGACAGCGAATGTCCGGGCCTGGCAGGTCCTCCACATCGTCGGCGCCGTTCTTGAGAAACCTGGGCTCCTGGCAAATGGCTGCTGCAGTTTTACCCCACTCTTTCTTTCTCCAAGGAGTTCCTCTCCATTTTGTCCTCACAACTACCCTGCGAGGTAGGTTAGGCCGAGACATGATACTGGTCTCGGCCACCCAGTGAGCATCACAGCTGCATGAGGATTTGTACCCAGGTTTTGGGTACATGTTAAAAACTTTGTAACCCAGAAACGCATAGGGCTCAGGGCAGATGATGCTCTACAAGGCGGGATGACAAATCTGTACTGTATTGTATTTCTATTTGCAAGTTCTATCTTTTTGCAAAACTTGATAGATTTGTTTCTTTACTGTAGTGATTGCTATAGGACCGAGCTACAACGATCAGTGGTCTGGCAGTGTGTAATGGAGCTTCATGTGTAATATATTCATCTTCTCACCTGCTAACGTTTGCACATCAAATCTCTGTTACAGACCCAGCTACTGTATGCTGCTGAAGGATGGAGAGGTTACAGCAAGGAAGGGAGTTGGCAGCACAGTGGCAGCTAGCCTGTGTGTGTGTGTGTGTGTGTGTGTGTGTGTGTGTGTGTGTGCGCACGTGCGTGCGTGCGTGCACGTGCGCGCATGAAAGAATGTTCTGCGTGCGTAAGAGAGGTATGTGCAGAGTGTGTGGGAGTAGTGTCAGTGGGGAATGTGTGAGAGCGTGAAAGGGGAAATGGACACAGAGAAGGTACACACAAACATACATTGCAACCATTTACACTTAGGACCCAGCTGCCTGAATGGCTCAGAAAGATTGAGTTGCTTTCTTTTGATTCCTCTTCTCTATTATTAACTTGTTTCCCTCAATAAAACTTTGTTGCACCTTCGACTCTTTCCTGCCTCCCTCTTCATGCCCCATCTTCGCGGGGCCATTGGCCAGTACACAGGATCCCAGCACTTGAGGTCGTTTCCCCCATGTGCACAGGTTAATGCATGATTAAAAGCCCCCCCCCCGCTGACAGCAGCAAAACAACGTATGCAGCATCAGACCCCTGCAGCATTCCAAATGGGGGGGGGCCTTCTTGTCTCAGGCACCGCACTCGAGTCAGGCTGCGTCTGCCCTTTGGTTATAACCCCCCCCCCGCCCTGACGTGGGAACGAGTGAGGACGGTTTTCTGGCCTCAGGACTGACCAATGAGAAAGGCTGAAACTCAGAACCCCACCAGCCCTTAAAGAGGGAGGATGAGTTGGGTTTTTTGGCGCACGTGTCCTCCTTGGGGAACAGGGTGACCGGCCTCAAAATGATCTCTCCCCCCCCCCCCGGTCACTGGAGGTGAGAGACCGCACCTTCGGTTTGCGTAAGCAAATGAATTAGTGCTGAGACCATGTCGTTAGAAACGGGTTTTGATCACCTCTTTTGAACTGCCTCTGACCACAACTGTTTCCCCTGTGCTTTGTCCTTCCTTCTTTACAACAAATGCTTTTGTATTGTATTTTAAAAGCATCCTGCCTGTCTGGAAGACACAAGGAAAGAGCCATTTGCCTCCTCGCTATCCATGCTGCAAGGGCTGAGAAAGAGCGCACGCGAGAGAGAGAGAGCAGAGGAGCAGGGCAGCTGTGACCGTTGGCACCCCTTTCTTCCCCCAGCAACAGGCCTCAGTGCTGAGGGTTAATGGGCTTTTTCCCCCAGGCTTGTTAGTCTCCCTTGAGGAACCCGAGAAGGCTGCCCTCCCACTTGGCCAGCCTCTCCTGGCAGCTTTTATAAGCCAGAAAGGGCAAGGGTTGTACGCACACACACACACCTTACACCTTGAAGAATCCTGCCCACGTCCTCAGGCTGAAAAGAAGTCCAGAAATACAGGCCAAAGCCCCGCAGAGACCCTCTCCAGGACCCGTCGGCCTGGTGTCTAAGCCGTGGTGAATGTGAGCGATGGATGGCGGCACTCGCAGAGACTTGCAAAGCAGCCACAGTGGGACACATACCCGAAAAGAAAGGTGTGTAAAAACAACAGGCCACTTAGTGTGGACAGGGGTTGTTATCCCAGGGGGAAAAATGGGGGAAGCCACCCAAGGCAACAATTTCTGGATTAAGCCTGTGATTATGATTAAGATTAATGCATACGGTTCCTACAGTACACTGGGTTACGGAGACTCCATCAAAAGTTCATGCGCATTTTCAAACCTCTCTCAATACCCATGAAAGCTAGAAAGTATTTCAAAAATTAACCCTGAGATTCTTGGGAAGCCAAAATCCATGTCAGGAGCCCCAGTTTTGTTCAAAAACAGCACCGCCCTGCAGCATAAAGTGCGAGAACCGGAACAACAGATATCACTTTGGATAAATTCAGCTGCTGAAAACTCAGTATGTTAATCAAGCAGTTGCACTATGGGTTGAGGCATGACGGACGTCAAACATCATGTATTTGAAAGGTAGCTGAAACTTTATTTTTTAATAAAATAAGTTATATTAAATCTTCAAATTAAAATAAATTTCCTCTCGACTCAGAAACACCCAGAACCACATAAAAAGACAAAGGGGTCCATTCTCTCTCTCTCTCTCTTCTTTAAAAGTAGGTCTTCAGTCTCCAACACAAGGTGAGGAATTAAAAGCAGCTATATTGCAGGACGATCGTCTCTCTGCAAATGTGCGGGGGGGGGATGGATCTGCAGTGGGGAGGGGTTAAGGTGCAGGTGCAGAAGTTCCCCTCACTTCCCAGGGGATCGTTTACAAAAAAAAAAAAAAAAAAAAAAGAGCTGCTTGCTAAGTGTCCAGGATATCTTCCTCATCACTCCAGTCGGGAGGGGCGTCTGTGCCAAAGTAGCGGTCTCCAAAATTTCCTATATTGGGGGGAGGGTTGGAAGGTGTTAGGAACACACAAGGTAGATCTGCGTGAGATTATGCACAATATTGAGCTATGCCTGTACTCAATATTGGGCCCGGGAGGGGGAGGGGATTGGCGGCGCTGGAGGACACTGCATCCTATCCCCCTTTCCGGGCCTGATCCGCCGACACAGGTCAATGCAGACTTGCTCCACCAGCAATATCGCTGGCGTCAGACCAAGGTGACCCACAATGGTGGCTAGGACTTACTCTGAGGAGGCTTTCCGCCTGCTCAACTCCCCTGTGAGATGCAGAGTATCCCATGCCGGTGCTGCTGCATTGGCGTGGGGAAGTTTAGGTAGGATCGGGCTGTTTGTATACTATGAATTGGGCTCAAGTTTATATTTTTGAGACTTTATTATTTTAATATATTGTTGTAAGTCACTTTGGTTTAACATCAAGAAAAGCAGGACAGAAATGTTTAAAACAACAAAATGTTTTAAACAAATATATATTTATTAAAATATACTGTATATATACACACCACCCCCACCGACCCCCCGCAAATCAGGATCGATAAAGGGGAAATGTCTTAAGGCTGATTTGTCAGTTTAAAAAAATCACTGCAGGCAGCTTTGAGTCAACAGGGGGCGGCAGAGAGACAGCCAAAGCTTTCTCAAGGATCTGCCTCAAGATACACCCCCTCCCACCCACCCACCCACCCACAGCCCCCGAAACCCTGCCAGGCAGCTTCTTCTGGGCCAGGCCACTCACCGATGCCTGGGATGATGCGGAAGAGATCATTCACTTTCTTGTCCACGGCTGTTGTGATGATCTTCACTTGGGGGAAGGCGTAAGCCACAGAGTGCACACCCATCTCGGCCATCAGCAGGGACAGAAGGAAGATTTTATCCTCTGGGACATCGTGGTCCTGGGAGAAATCAGGGGGTCGAAGCAGTGAGCTGTCAGAGGCAACAGCAACACTTCGCGTAGATCCGGAAGGCTCCTGACAACAACCCGACAAGCTAGGCAGATTTTACCCGAATATTGGTTTGGGGACCGAGAGAGGATGGCTTGCTTGGGGGGGGGGGGCACGCGCCTGAAGTCGGGAGAGATGTGAGAGGGGACTCAGGGGCTCTCTCTTTCACTTTGGTTCGCTTCCTTAGCCTTTGCACAACTCTGGACAAAAGCAAGACACCCAAAAACTAACGAATGCAGCGACTCTCAGTCTAGCTGGACACTGCACTCCACTGCCAGTAAGGTGAAGGATGGTGCAGCTTCCACAAAATAACTGCATATTTGCATTCCTCCGCTGCCCCTCCCCCTGTTGTCTCCCTTGTGTCTGTTTTGAGACTGAGAGTCCCTCCGGGCAGGGGCTGATGTCCTCTCATCTTTTGTAAAGTGGGTGCCACAATCATAATAAGAAATAATAGACTGGAAATTGCAATATACTTCCACAGAGGCAGCTCCTGTGTCCAGTGGAAAGTTGTCAAGCCACAGGACGTTAAGTCAGTGCTTCCCAAACGTTTTGACCATTGGCAACCATTGGCCACGGCTCCCCACTACATTATGCGGATGCCTGCCAATTGGCCATGTGCTGTTTTCCGAGAGGATTCCATTGAACCACTGCATTAAGTGATGCGTTATTATCACACAATGTAGTAACTATCTGGCCTGACCTTTGGCCCGCTGGAAGTGGCATTTTGGAGGGGTAGAGCACGTGCTCTAGGAGGTCTCAGGTTCGATCTCCAGCTAGAAGGATCTCAGGCAGCGGGCCCTGGGAAACCAGTTGCTTCCAGTTGAAGCAGACCCCGTTGGGCTGTCAATGGTCTCCCTCAGTCTCAGGCAGCTGCCTATGGCCACTTGCAAGAGTGCTTTCTCCCATACGAATGACATGGCTCAATCCCTGCCAGCATCTCCAGGCGGGACTGGGGAAGTCCCTCCGTCTGAAACCCCGGAGAGCTGCTGCCAGTCAGCGTAGACAGTCCTGAGCAACTGGAGTCAGTATAAAGCCACTTCTTCTGCTTGCTGCCACTCGTCTCCCACCCCTTACCAGCAACACCCTCACTGCCATCATGGCTGCTGCTCCCGTAGAGACCGTACAGTCCATCAGGATCACGTGATCTTCACTGATGTCCTTTGGGAGCCTCAGGTAGTGCAGCTGGATGAGACAGAACCAGACGAAGAGTTTTCAGAATGGCAAGCAGAGAGAGAAATGTCCCTTGAGCAACTTCTCTGCTTGTTCCTAGTACAGAGGCACCCCACAGAACCCACTGCCGACAGGAGGGGGGGGGGAATGACCAACAGCTCACTGAGCCCAGGGGCAGGGAATGGACTAGACAACATTCATGGGATGCTGCTGTATCCCCCAGACCACACTAGATCCCTTTGATCTGATTGACTAGGACGATGGGCTTGGCTGTAGCCATCATGTACACCTTGAATGCATATGTTAGCACTCTCATCAGCATCGTCAACAATTTCTACTATTCTCCCCTTGCCTGACCAGTGGCACTGTGTGTGCCCACTGCTCCCAAGGTCTATGCACTTACCTCTGGCTCGCCCGTGTAACGGTTTGTCTGGATCAGGATGGTGCCGATTCGGACATCCTTGCAGACGGCCCGCAGTGCTGGCTCCATGGTTTCTCCAGCCCTCAAAATAGACACACCAGTAATCTGGAAAACAGAGCACAACATGGAGCTCCACATCTCCAGCCCTCTTCAATTTCCATTCCATCATCATTCGTGTGCTCAAGGCAAGGGCTTGCAAACAGACACCGGCCTGGTCACTTGCGCTGAGTAAGAACTGCCTTCAGGCCAGACCAGGCCAGGCAGCACCGTTCATATAAAGGAGGAAAGAGCAACTGGCTGGCTGGCTGGCTTCCTTTTCAGGCTATTTTTTGATATACAGCAAGGCTCATCCGAGTATGCAGGCAAATGAAATCCTTGGGGGCTTCTGACTTTCATGGATTTATTTGCATACTTGCCTTAGACTAGTGATGGGGCCAAATTTGCAACTGGGAGAATTTGAAAAGCCTTTGCTGCATTTAAGATGACCTAGACCCCTCCAAATTGGAGGTCCAGCTCAAAACAGGGAGCGGTAACCAGTGATGAGGACAGCTTGCTAGAGAAAACTCTGATCATGTGCAAAAGAGTCTGCCAGAAAAAATGGGATTTGTAGTTTTCTCTGCATCCTAAACCGATTCAGCAAACAGGGAATATTACAGCCTTGTGCTCTCCTGTAGGAAAACAATGGGTATAGTTCACAGTCTGAGGGGAACAAAAGAAAAGAAAAATTTGAAGGTTACTTGAAAAAACCCTCAAGTTCTTTGAGCATTGTCATGGAAAGTTAACAACGTTGGGGAGAACGTGCCTCTTTTCTTCAAGATCCTGAAAAAGGAGGCCTTAGGAGGTATGTTTGCATTTGGTGACACGATTTACATGTAATTGTTCAATTAAAGTTTAAATCAAGTGAACACCAGGTACAGTATTTCATCAATTACAAATACATTTAAAATCCGGTGACAACCCTATCCTTATTGCCTTGTTCTTCCAATTCCTACCAGTACTTGATTAGCTGTTGACACTGTCGCCTGTTTACAGTGCACTAGGGTGGGTGGGTGGGTGGGATATGTTGGTGGTGTTTTTTTCCCCAATTGTGCCAAAGCAGCATGAACCCTATACCAGCATGAACCTTAAAGCCTCCTTCATATGCTCTCTCTGCACATTCACTCAACGCGGGGAGAGTGCCAGCTAGCCACACCCTCTGTGCTGGCACGCCCCCAGGTGTCCCCACTCTCAGCGCAGAACAGGGGAAGTTCCTCCTTCACACGCATCTACCTGTCCATTAAGATCTGGGAGGGAGGCTCTCTTACCTTTCCCACCAGCCTTGGACGTTTGGTTGGTGGGAACAACAAGAGGGCTGTCTCAGTAGCAGACCCCAGGCCGTGGAAGTCCCTGCCCTCTGCTGAATGCCTCTCTCTCTCTCCTTGCTAGTGTTTCCACTGGAAAGTTATATACCACTTTTCCGGTGATCAAAGTAATGTACAATATAAGGATTAAAAAAGTACAGTTGATTCATTTGAATAAGAACATTAGAATAAAAAACGAACAGCTTGCAGATTTCTAGTTTTTTGTGGATTCTGAATCAGGAATGCTTTCTTGGTTACACTTACTTGTTTCCCACTATACGTTCGACCTTCGTAGTCTTGGCCTTGAGGGGTCTGAACTGTGCAGCTCTGGAAAGGGGACAGCACAAAAGAACAGACACATCACATTCCAGAAGATGCAACGATGATATAAGAATATATAACCAGATTTGGCTATTTGCCAATATCGCAAAAGGCAGACAAGGTCCATTTGGAGTCTGGGCACAGGCACGATCCGATCCTAGTCGATCACAAACACACACTTTCACGGCCGTTTCGTAATGATCCTTGACAATTCAGCAGAAGAGGGAGGGCTCTTTCGATTACAGCGAAGCTGTTTGAAAAACACTTGAACAGAGTGGGGAAAAACCCATGCTCTATTTTCAGCTCAGCCCTAGTTAGGAATGCTTCAAACAGCCTACCTGGAAAGGCAGAAAGGACAGTGCATGCTCGATCAGTAGACGCATCAGCCGTTTGGAGTAGAAGATGAATTCATCCCGGCTGGTCTCTTTGTCCCTAAGAGAGAGGAGACATGGAGGGGGAAAGGGAGGTGTTTGGTGGATAAAAGAAGGTTTTCTATGAAGTACAGCCAACAGAGGAAGGGGGAGCTGTGGCCCTTAAGGCCTGAGGGAAAAAAAAAACCTTGAGGCTTCCCCAGGCTGGAGGCTGCTTACAGCAGAGCCAAAGGACTCGACCACTGAAGCAGGGCACTGGCCAGGAGGGGCTCGTTTGAGAACCTTGCAGCAAGGATTCTGCCTCAAAGGGACACCTGATCCTGAGCTTCGCTTCGCCACACTTATGCAGTAGAGTCCTCCTCGGACTGAACCATCTCAAAGTTCACTCTGCTGCTGAGGGAACAAGATGTTCACATGTTCCAACAAGTAAAATAAAGAACCCTCTCTGCAGGCAGGAAACTATCAGATCAGAAAGAAGGATTCTGGCCTAGTGCCACCCTGATGTGCTTGTTATCTGCATGCAAGGAGCCTTTAAAACAAATGGAAGAGCATTCAAAACGCATTTCCAACCTGTATTTCAAAGTGGCACGGGAAGTCATCTGTGACGGTGATCAGGTCCACCGTAGGCTGTGACTTAATTTCACTGGCTTACCAAAGCTTGACCAGCTTTTTGTAGTGATGTACAGCTCCCTTTTCATTTGGGCTTTTGCAAGCCGGCTTTAAATTGACATTATACTTCTCTTCAACACCAACATTCATGTAGCACTTTAGAGAGTTCAAAGAGCTTCTCATACATCACCTTAGTCATGCTGACAGCAATCTTGTTAGGTTGTGCAGCATTATCACCTGACCTCCATATTGCAGATGTCCGGGTGTGTGTGTGTGTGTGTGTGTGTGTGTGTGTGTGTGTGTGTGTGTGTGTGTGTGTGTGTGTGTGTGTGTGTGTGTGTGTGTGAGGGGGGGGGGAAGAGGTAGAGGCTGAGAAATAGTGGCATGACAGTCTGAGGCCACCTTGCGAGCCCCGGACAAAGGCAAGATTTAAACCTGGGACACTTTGGCTCGCCAGCTCTTCAGTAGCTCTTTTCAAACTTTTGCTTTGTCTTTAGGGTCAAACTAGATGCGATGAGGCAGCCACACACCTGCCCACAGCGTTCTGGTATAAAATGCAGGGTGGGTGGGTAGTAGGGCTGTCTGTTTTCACACTAGAAGGAGCATGCAGTCGAGGAGAGCTAAACCCTCCCTCGCTGTGCTCCAGCTCTTCAAGCCATTTCTCCTCCAGGAGCTGAGCGGCAGAAAAAGTTGCCTCAGAAAAATGGAGCCCGCTGGGATAAGGCAGGGGCAGGGTTTGCTCCCTTCACCCCTGTGCGCCAAAACAGACCCACCTCCAGAGGTGGCCCTCGCCTCTAGTTTGGCCCGAAATCCAACAGGAATGAGAACAGAAACGAAACCCAGAGAGCCACAGCAGCAGCCTGCGGAAGGGGACTCACCGGATGATGGTGTGCATGCCCCTGACCTGCGGGGTGTTCTTCAGCACACTGAGGGTCTTGGGAAGGGGGTGGCACTGGTGGGCAGAGGCCAGCGCTGCCCTGGGAACCAAGAGAAGAGTCAAACCAGATTAAGTGCAGCTGCTTGGCCCTCCGAGGCCAAAGGACAGAACCATCACCACCCCCGGGTTTCCTCATCCAAACAAACCACACAGACCTTTTGCTGTGTCCAAATCAGCATCCTATCAAGGGGTCAAACCCACCCTCCTCCCCACCTCTTTGCAACACCAACAAGCAGTTGGTGCTTATGAACACAACTAGAGACCAGCTTGTGGGCGGAGTGGCCCCGTGGACCACAAAAGTTTCCATTTGCTCCTCCATTGTCGGTTTTTGTACAGGAACGCAGCTTCAGGAGGGGGCGATTTTATGCAGAGAAGCGGCAAGGGGTGGTGATGGCTGAACCCTTCCCCCACCCAGCATTGCTCCTTTCCTAATCGGCCCTCCCCACGCCTTTCCTTTCCATATTGTTCCAGATGCACACATCGACTTTTGCACCTGGAGCCCCACAGAGAGAAGAGCAGCAAGGCCAGAACAGGGAATCATGCAGAAATGCAGAGGCCGCCTCCTTGGCTTCCTACTGGATCAATTCGTTTCTCAGCTGGAGGACTGCTGATCAACAGAATCACACTCCCATTCAGGAAAATGAAAATGGTCCCGGTCTGGGTGGGGTCTCATCTCCCCAGAAAAATGGGGCAGAGCAGAGGGAAGGTCTCTTTTAAGCTGACAGCCAGCTCTGGTCTCCCTCGTCTGGAAACGTTGATGGCTACAAAGTCTGGGGTGGTTGAGTCATGTCTGATGACAAACGGGCCGCCTGGGGGAGCGGCAGCCAGAGCTCAGCTGCCGGGCTGGAGGAGTCCTCATTAGCTGCACGCCTGTGTCTGCTTGGAATAAAGTCGTGGTGCAGCACTTCCCTCAGGCCCCTGTGTGGTTGGTTAGGATGGACAAAGACCCTTGTGCAGATTTGTTCGGCTGACACAGTCACACACATGCAGAACTGAATTCGTGATGCAGAAAAGAGGGACATTTAAACACCAGGAAAAGAAGCTGGTTAAAGGTTTAATCCTGCTCTCTCTCTCACGCACACACACACGCACACGCACCACAAGCAGCGCCAAATGAAATGGATTAGCCAGGAATCCAAGCAGCCCAGGGAGTGCCAAGACAGCCAGCCAGATCCAGCCTTCTGAAGCTCTCCAGTCTATGCCGCTGCTTCTTCTCCCTCTCTCCATATATATCCCAACCCTCAGCCTTGTGCTAGTTGCTGCTTCGCTGGTCGCCACTAGCAATTGGGACCCAGGCAGGATGCAGATGAGGTCAACCTGTTTCTGGACTGCACCACTTCAGGCTACAGGCAAGGGGGGGGGGAGAATCAGTTTTGAGCCCCTGATAGATGGCCCATCTGGCTAACCCCTGAACCCCTCAACAGTTGGTAGTGGCATGAGCCAGCCCACACCCTGGCCACTCCCTCTCCCCCCAAAACGGACCTTCCTCAGAGACCCCTGCCTGCCGTGACTTCAGGGCTCCTGAGGGGGGCAGGAGAGGCAGCGGCTGTTCTGGGGCCCTCCTTCTCTGCACCAGGTGCACTGGGGGGGGGAGATACTGCTCTCCCCTCTCCTTGACCTTCACGGCTGCCTGGGAAAAGGGGATCTGGCTGCTCCTGTCTCAGTGTCACTGGAGCAGCCAATCCCCCACCCCCTTTTACCTTCCTGGATGATCACGGAAAGGGGGGGGGGAAATCAGGCCAATTCTCTCTCAGTGCCCCAGGGGTGCTGAGAAAGGGGCAGCCAAACCACCTCCTTTTTACCTTCCCAGTTGTCCAGGAATCTGGATCTGTGTGTCATGGTTAGGCGAATGCTGGTTAATAATAATAATAATAATAATACTAAAGCGCACAACATCATCCCCTTCGCAACCAGTCTTGTCAAGTGGCTGCTGGGCACAAACCAGGGAGACACGGTGGCAGCCAACCATGCAAGCAAATCTGGGGGTTGGTGGGTTAGACAGGGAAGTCCGGGAGGGAGTCTTGGAGATCTGGGTCCCCACCGTTAAGTCTCTTTTTCTACCTGGCCCAACAGAACAAAAGTAACTGGTAGCACAGTCCTATGCATGTTTACTCAGATGTAAGCCCCATCGATTTCAGTGAGACTACTCCCTAGCCCAGTGTTTCCCAAACTTTTTCGACCCGCAGCTCCCTTGACGACCCTTAGCCACGGCTCCCCATTACATGATGTTGATGCCTGCCAATTGGTATTGCACTGTATTCCGAGAGGATTCCGTGGCCCTCTGCGGCTCCCCTGGCAAGGAAGTGTGCCTAGGATTGCAACCCGAGACTCGCGGTTGCTCCATTCAATCCGAGGACTGGCTAAACAAACATGGGAAGTGTTAGCTGCTTGTTAAAGCCACAGTGTGTGCTGCTTCACATGGATCGGGCCGGGCTTAGCCCCGCATGGTTCACATCCTCCATTATTACCAACCCTGGTATTTGGGGAAATGCCATCATGTCTTAGCATCAACACTCTTTAGAATGGACAAGGAACGACCCATCCGGCAGCACACTGGTCACACACCAACCCATTGGCTAAGTCTTCTCACCTGACCATAGGCTAGCTTCTTCTTAGGGGACGTTTCAGAAGTTGGGCTGCCTTTCCCGCCCAGGTCTAGCCAATGAGAGAGGTCGAAGCCCAGGTACACCTTAAAAAGGGCATGATGGTGGCACACTTGTTTTGGAGAGCAGCGCCAACTGCCCACAGATGACCTGCTCCTCCATCCAGTGATGGAGATTATGCTGATAGAATCAGGGAATTCTGCAGTTGGAAGGAACCCTGGAGGTTATCTAGTCCGACCCCTTGCTCAGCTCAGGTGCCTGTCCAGGTATGTCAAGAGCTGTTTGCCTACTCGCTCCATTAGACTGCTTGAGCCAATGCTACGCGCGTTCTCTGAATGCCTGTGTGCTCATGAGCAGAGGGCAGCGGGCACCCCCTTTCCCCCCTTGCAGAACATGCGACAGTGCTGAGGGATGCCAAAGTGACCCACAGGCTGGGGGAAGGCTTGAGGAAAGACCCCCCCCCCAAGGCTCAGGCTGGGACAGGCCAAGTCTGGCTGCCTCAGTGGTGTGCCTCAGTCTCTCCTTGCAGAACCGGAGAGTGAATAAGAAGTGGGATGCACATGCGAGCACACCACTACCTCCTCCGTCCACCACAGACGTCTGGACCTATATGGATTTGGGAGTGGCACGCTCACTGGTCAGCTCCCACTTTCGGATTCATTCACTCATGCTGAGTGGTGCTTCCACGGCAGTTCTTGGGAGGGGGAAGAAGCACAAGAGCCCCTGGACGTCCCCCCCCACTCCTCTTGGGCCAGCCACGCCCCTGCAAACTGTCGTCATGACGACATCGTGAGGCCCACTGGCTTTTATACAGTGGTGAGGGACCACCTGGCCTGCAGACATTTTGAACATATGAAGCAGGATCAGGGCCTAACGAGACATGGAGTTCTCACTGCTAAGCTTTCGTTGACCCCCAGCATCTCTCTTCTTAGTGGCTCATTTTCCCTGCTGCTACTCCCCCTCCCAATTCCTAGCAAAAATTAGTTGCTAAGAAGAACAGAGAGAACGAACAGACCAAGAAGGGCACACACAGAGCCTCCTTGTTTGTGTAGGAGCAATTTCTCTTCCCTCCGGTCTCCTTTGCCGTTGGGGTGGATGGGTGGGTGGGGGAGCCCTCAGAATCCTCAACAACAGGCTAAGCTCTCATGTGATGAATGCACCACATCGCTAGGCTCTTCCTTCCACCACAGAACCCCGGGCAAAATACACACATACTTTTTTTTTTGCTAAAAGGGAGGTCTCATTAACATGCAGGCCTAGATCCCAGCAGAAGCTCACACACAATTTAGTAGTCAAACCAAAACCAAATTCAGGACTGCAATTTGTTCCTCACATATCCCAGCGTAGCTTCCTCTGTTCTCCAGGCAGGAAGGTTGGTCAGGGAGGAGCCAGGCAGGAAACGTGTACAGACACAGACAGACAAACAGACAGACGCACGCACACGCACACACAGTCATTCAAGGGGAAAAAAATAAAACGGGAAATGAGAGCACTTAATTATAACAAAGGACAGAAAGAATATATTGTTCTGGAGAACTATCCCCAAAAGGCAATAAGAAAGGTTAAGGTTTTACTTAAGCCTGCCACCGCCCCTCTGTTTGAGGTGAGGTCGCCTCCAACAACAACCCTTCGAGGCAGCATCTGGGCCCACGGAACATTTCTTGCATGGAGCTCAGACAGCCGCAGGGAGCAGAGAAGTCTGTCATAACCTTTCCCATCACAGATCAACTGTGAGGGGAGAAGCTGCATCCAATGGCATTTTCCCTTCTCTGGTACTTCTAGGGCACAATTAGACAAGATAGCAGGAGATCCATCACTGAATCGTCATTATAACATTTTTTATAATGTTAAATGCAGCCACTTAGAGCTCCAATTCGGATGGGGACTGTGTAGCTGGGGGTCTGGGGCGGGCTTAACATGTGCTTCTGCATCTTTTTTTCTGATCTAAAGCCCACCACTAGCCCCCAGAAAACTGCTATTTGCTCTGTTAGCAAAATGTACCCTATTGAAAGTTTCCTCACAGAGCAAACTGCTGCTGATGTATGTTTGTACGTTTTCCCTCCAAAGGCCAAATATATGGTAAGCTCTGTGTGTGTGTGTGTGTGTGGGGGGGTCCCCTCACCCAATTCTACAGCCCCAGTCTGAATTGGGGGGGTGTCACCCGGGGCTGCTGCACTCGCCCACCTTCGTAAAAATCAGGCAGTCCACCCATGGCTCTCATCACACCATCGCATCTAGTCGCACCCTTCCAGTTACCAGAGCCAAAGGATCCTGGCCACGGGGGTGATGGTCACGGACTGAATATTTAGGAGCAAGCTTTCTAAAATGTAAGAACTGTGAATGTTTGTATGAGCTACCCAGAACTGAAGCCCTCCTAAAGTCCTTTCACTTTTGCCCCTGCAGGCTGCAGAACCGACACAGGCTACAGGTCCTCGAGGTTTCCTGTCACCCTTCGTTGTCTCTTGGACCAGGAGTGGAAAATTCTAACAAGCAGCCTGGAGCCTTTCTTCTCTCTCGCTCTCTGTTCTACTTTTCAAGGTACCACATTTGGAAACCAATTCTTCTGCCCCCCCCTCCTCCCTCCCTCCGCAAGAACAAATGCTTCAAAAGGCCAGAAAGAAAGAAGGAAAGAAAAAGAGTAACTGTCTCAGAAAAGCACAGCCAAATGTCATCAGCTTGCAAATCATACAGGAAGCCGAGAAGGGAGAGGCGTGGCGCGAAAGAGGCAGCAAACAGCAGCCAAGGCATTTCAAACAGGGACGGAGGCTGCCTTGAAACGGCTTGACATTTCAAACGAGGGCTATTATGCCCAAGACGGGCCTGCAACAAGCCTTGAAGTGCATCAAGGCTGCGGGTTCGGAAAGAGGGGGAAGGTGTGGCAGAGGCACCTAGAAGAAGGATCTATTTCTGGACTTCAACCTCGCTAAACTCTTAAAAGCATTTCCAGAGATTCTGGAAAAAAAGTAAAAGTACTTTTATCTAGTTGGCTCCAATTGTTCCAAAAAAGTGTTCCAGACACTTACTTAGCTGACAAGTTATACAGCAAAGGTACTGTCCTGACCCCACATTTGCTGAGATAATGGGGAATATGGGGGGCAGGGAGATATTCACAAGGAAGGGCCAGTGATCAGGAGGGAGGAAAGGGTCTCCAACGTGTCCTGTGCCCACCAGCACTCCCCTCAAAATGCCCCTCTAGTCCTTATTCACCTGCTTGGCTCACTTCCGACTTTGGATTCCAGCCAGGGGAGAAAAGGTTAAAAATTGCTGGGGTGGGGGGTGTTTCTAGGGGAGAACTGGTGGGCAAAGGGAAGAGCTATGCCCCCCTCCCCTCCCCCCGGCCCATCAACTCTTCTTTGCCACACCCACCTTCCTCACATTAATGTGGCCAGAAAAAAAATGAGGATGGGCACCTTATTTCCCCCTCTTAGCACTCCATTTGGCCCTTTGCTGCTCAGATACTACAAACGTTTGCTACTAGATGAGATGAGAAATGCATCTTCAGTTCTGTGCATAGCTAGACATTTAAAAATTGAATCTGAAATACTTTCAGAGCAAAACAAATAAAAGGCACTGAGCTTATTTTTATTCTCATTTTCAAAAATGCTTAAATGTTGTACTGGGCTTGTAAAAGTGACGGTGGAAAGAATACCCACCGCTAACACCATAGGAATTGCTCTGGCCAGTTATGCCCCCTTGAGAACTTCAAAGAGCCACGGCTGTATGAAACCTGCAATTTAACCGCATCAGTGCAAATGTTGGAGACAAAAATCCAACATTTTGAGAATTCTGATAAAAACCTCCCACACAAATAGCAACATTCTAGTCCTCACTGCACAGAGAGGCTCAAAAGATGGGAGTGAGGGAAAAACAAGATTTCCAGTTGGTTTAGCAGCCCCCATTGTTACAAATGCCTTGGATCTTGCAGACCAAAAAAAGGACAGAGTTAGGAGGCCCTTACCTGACGCTGAGTTCACGCTGCAACACAAAGAACACCATGCAACCAGTGTTATAACAGTGGCAACGCCAGCAACATTAGGAGGAAAGGGGGAACCAAAAAGAAAAAGTAGGAATGTTTTTCCTGCATTCACAGCACTTGGAGCGATTAGCATCGTATTACTTTTTCTTCTTTTTTTTAAAGCAGCCGCACATTCAGCTTTGCTCAGTGCAGCTCTCAGGACAGTCTGATGCTTTGCAAAGTGGCCACACTCCTAACGATACAACTAGCAGTTGCCAAATTCCGGCACGTCAGAGGAGTCCCTTCACATCTCAGCTTAAAAGGAACCGAAGCTGAGTGGCCGAGCAGCTGAATGTTTGTATGAGCGACCCAGAAGAGGTAGCTCTTCTTTTGCACGCAGAAGAGCCCAGGCTCAGTCCCTGGTATTCCCCAGGTAGGGCTGGGATTGACCCCTAACCTGAAGACGCTGGGGAGCAGCTGCCAAGCAGGGGAGACAGACGATACGGAACTAGACAAGAACGGCCTGATTCGACAGGAGGCAGCTTCCTTTGTGTAACTCTGCCCCTGTGGGAAGGCCCATGCGGGGAGTAATGGTGCGCACAGATATTCACAAGTGCTGGGCAGTGTTCAGTTTGGTTCTTTGTCCCCGACAAGGAAGCGGGTGCCAGGATACCCGAGCTAGAAAAACGTAGGGCTGTTATCCAATTCAGAAATCAAAGCTGATTCATTGTATGAATTATTGTGCTTGAGTGATCCGCCAAGCGAATCTGCATATTAATAAAAATGCTGCTTCTGAAGCGGAAAAGTACACTTTTGTTTTTAAATGATATACAGCAGGCGGCACCATCTTAGGAGAGGCAATTCTCTCCTGTGCGAGTCAGAAGGAGGAGGACTATAGAACTTCATCTCAGATGGCACTGCCAACCACCCTGTTGGTTTTAGAAGGTCCTCACATTAAAATAATTCACATCTTTTTTTCTGCTGTCCAATTAATTGGAGAAAAATGTTTTAAAGTCTGTCAAAAGGTTGTTATCACTTCATCTAATCCATAAATTTACTGAGCATGGCCACTCCACAAAAGACGACAGACAATGAGTCTATCAGTATAGAGTTCAGGATGCGTCACATCCCGCCCACGCATCAAGCTGACCTGTCGGAACAGCACACTGAGCACAGGCTGGACAAGTAGATTCAAAAACAGGAAATGAAACCAAACCCAAACTACACCAGATGTGAAATGTCAACTGAAGACCCAAGGCCATTAGTTTGCAAGCAGGTTTTGGAGCCTGGCGCCAGGGAAGCACCACTAGGCAACACTCCTGTACACAGTCACCTGGGAGTAAGTCCCATTGAACTCAGTAGGATTTACTTCTGAGGAGACATGCATAGGACTGCTCTGCTAGCCTCCCTTCCAAGCTTTTGGAGACCATCCCTGCGCTGGCACCATCTAGGCTACTGCCCTAGGCAAACGCCTGATGTGCATGTTGTCTACACATGAATATACACGCGCATGCAGCATGACATCTTGGAGGAGGCAGCAGGAATTGTGGTCCTTCCTTGGTGATTTTCTCAACGGTGGCTCCTTCTTGCTCCCTCAATGAACTGAGCAAGGAGAAGGGGCAAGTTGGGAACTTGCGGGAGAGTGAAAAACCCCTCCGACCCACAATACCAAACCCTGTTATCTCAAGGGTCTGAGTAGACGGGGGGCCAGTGCATCCCCCCTCCACACACACACAGCATTTTCCCAATGAGTTCTGCTCCCAGTAGGGCCTGTTGGGTTGAGCTGGCTCCGGATGGTTGAGCCACACAGTTGATTCAAGCTGACTCACACCACCATCAGTACGGTTTAAATGTGAGCACGTAGCAGTTCCCAGCTTATGGCAGCCCAGTTGCGCAAACTGACCCATGCACTGAACTAGACTGGTTTTCATGGAGACACCAGTACATGCCCAATCACGGGTGTCTGCAAACACAACCTGTGCGTGGAGCTTTGCATAGGTACCTTGCCATAAACTCTGAGCTGCTGTGCAAGCAAACTGAAAGAGGCTGCCATATGGTCAGAGTCACGTCAATCACCCCTCAAACAGACATAGACCATCTGGGGCATCCCAAGCCATTTTATCCATTACACAGAATAAGGTGGTAGAATGCTGGACTGTACCATTTCGGGGGGGGGGATACTTTTAACGTTCCTTTCTATAGAAAGCTCTGTGCATGTCCTAAACTAGTACTGTACATCACAGAGAGAGCTATGCTCAACCTCTCTCCCCCAGTGCAGCAGTTTACTATATGCAGGGAGAGGTTTGTTTTGTAAACAGGAGGGAGCATTCAAAATATGTCCCACACCCACCGGCTGACCACCCACCCAGGCACAGTCTTCTAGAACCGTAAAGGTAAAGGTATCCCCTGACAATTAAGTCCAGTCGTGTCCGACTCTAGGGTGTGGTGCTCATCTCCATTTCAAAGCCGAAGAGCCAGCGTTGTCCGAAGACGCCTCCGTGGTCATGTGGCCGGCATGACCTTGCCGCAGCGCATAGCATGCAGCTGGAACACGGAGCGCTGTTTACCTTCCTGCAAGCGGTACCTATTTATCTACTCGCATTGACATGCTTTGGAACTGCTAGGTTGGCAGAACAGTATTTCAACCTTATTCTGCATAATGCATAGGGGGATTCTCAGGCACCCATGACCTGCGGGCTGGTGGAACCCAAAGTCTTGTGCATGCAGCAGGGGAGGTGCTTGAATCAAAGCAGAGGGAGCAAAATTGGAGGGCTTGGAATAAAGTGGCGGGGCTTGAGGAGAGAGACCTCATCGTAGGGGTCATGAGAGGGGCTTGGAGAAAGTGCAGTTTGCAGCAGAGGGCCAGCAACTCTGGACGGAGGCAAAGGTGGGCTCAAAGCCCCGTGCAAACGAAGAACCCGATTCCAATGTTCATCCCTTAGAGCAGCGTTTCCCAAAGACCTACAGGGAAGTTTACTCCCCTGTAAGTCTTGGTGGGGGTGGGGCGATGTCGGAGGCAGCACTCCAGGATCACACCCGCCCGACCCCAAAACGCTTTTGAAAGCATCATGCCAGCTCCCCAAAGGGTCGGGGGGGGGCGCTGCCGGATACGGGGGGGGTCTCCCCAAGACTCTAAACAGCGGTGATCACGTTCTGAAGCCCACTTCCCGGTTTTCGCCGAAAACCTATCTAGTTTTTCGGTTTTTGCGGAAAACCGGAAGTGGGCTTTTTGACGCGATTGCCGCTGTTTAAAGCCTTGGGGAGGCCTGCAGAGGTGGCAGCAGCCCCTCCCCCGGGACCCTTTGGGGAGCTGGCAGGACAACCAGCTATGCATAAAAAAAGCATTTTTGGGTCAGAGGCGGACATGATCCTGGAGCGTTGCCGCTGCCGCCGCCGTTCTTGCTAGCCACCCCACTTAAGAGGATATCGGCCACTTCCGGAAAAAGTGGTGGGTCGCGACCCACCACATTGAGAACCCCCCGGCTTTTCATGCTTTAGAGCATGAAAGCTGAGAAAATGTGGGAGTTCATCCACACCTCCTGCCACCTCCCATGGAGCCCCCCCCCCAAAGCAGCCCTTACCTCTTCCAGCTGGCTGTGGACATGCTGGACAATCAGGTCAATGGCGACTGTGTTCCCACTGCCTGCAACGGAACAGAGAGAGGGAGGGAGGCACAGGTGTGCTGCTTGCTGCTAGCCGTGGGGATGGGGAAAGCCGGATCAGCACAGAGAATGGAAACAACATTCGGATTGTCGTGGAGTGCAGTGTTTAGAACGAGCTGAAAATCTGCTCTCTCTCTCTCTCTCTCTCTTTCTGTGCGAGTGAGAGAGATCCTTCCTTTTGGCAGGAAGGACTGGTAGCTGCCATAGTTTTCCCCAGACAGATGCTGTGTGATGATATACGCATCGTTTACAGGAGGACTAAGTTTAAAAAAACCTGATGGTTCCCAATTGCCAAGAGGGAAAGCCCCCAACTGCACCATGAAGGGAAACATCTGGAGAAAGAGAGGGTTCCATGAGATTTTAGCATGGAACAATACTTGTAAAAATCCCATTGGAAAAAGAGGTTTATGCTCAGTTTGCCTCTGTAGATCTCCTTGAATCTATGAGAAAGGTGGTATATATATATACTATACTATAATAAATAAATAAAATTATTGGAACTGGTTATACTTTCTACATTTCAGTTTGTCTTTTTCTTGGAGTTTCAATCAGTAAAATACAATCCTTGTTCTGCCCTTTTTTTTTCTCTCCGACTTGGAACACGGCCATCACCGAGGACTGGAGCCAGTGGGTAGTAGTGTCACAGGGAAGGAGATGGTCCTACAACTGCCCAGGTCCCAAACCATTCAGGGCTTAAGAGATAATAACCAACTCCTTGCATTGCGCTTGGAAACAGGCAGGGATCCAATGGAACGAGTACAACGGCAGGGTCACGTGATACAACAACCAGTCCTGGCCCAAACTCTCATCGTTCCATTTGTACCAGCTGAAGTTTCCCAACACTTTTCAAAGTAGACCCATAGACCTGTGGCTCCCAAACTGGGAGGCGCGGCTCCCAGGGAAGCAGCGGAAACCAATCAAGGGAGCCGCGGAGTGCCACGGAATCCTCTCGGAAAACAGTGCAATGTCAATTGGCAGGCATCAACATAATGTAATGGGAAGCCGAGGCCAATGGTCGCCAATGGTCGCCAATGGTCAAGGGAGCCGCAGGTCGAAAATGTTTGGGAAACACTGCCATAGACCATGTTGCTGTCCTCTAGCCTCAAAGGAATTAAGGCATCTTTGATCCTAGGTAGGTCTGCCTTCTCCAGGAACGGGCAAAGCACAAGTGCTCCTGGTGACACCTCCCACCTGGCCGTTCACTTTCTGCTCAACCCAACTTTGTGCCAGGACAAGCCACTAGGGGGCAGCAATACACAATTACCAGTAGTCGGTAAGAAAACACAGATTCCAAATATAGTTGCAATTGCCAAGCTGTCTATAGGGTTACCATCTTTTTTCCCTGGTATGGCTCCTGTGCCCTCAACAGCTTCATGCAGAAGTTCAACTGTTACAACCTTCTCACATCACGGCACCACCATGCAATGAGAAAGCTGCACCTGTTGAAATTCTAGAAGATCCATGTTTTTAAGTACTAAAAGGTTACCTGGAAGTCAACAACCTTCATATATTAACTGTAGAAATCATCATCACGCTTGGTACAAGATACCAGTAGTGTAGCTACCGCGAAGCAGATGGTACGGCAAGCTCTGGGCTCTACTGCCGGAGGGGGCGCTCGCCACAAGGGGGCTGCCCGCCACCTCCTTCATCTGCTGCCACCATCACGAGTAACCACCCCAGGCGCCAGAAGACCCAGCTATGTTTCTGCAAGATGCTATTTGAATTTACATTTGCAAATAAATTCATGTCCAGGATAGCCAAGTTGCATCTTCAGCCCATCCCACTCTTGAGTTCTCAGAGATTAACATCAGACACACTGTCTGAATTGCTTGTTTACGTGATCAAGATCTGATCCTGCATACACTTACAGTGCGCTGCATTTTCGCATTCTGAGATTATATCTATTTTTTTCTGATGTTCCTTTAGACGTGCAGATTGTATTTCTGAACCGATTCACTCGATGTCTTTGAAAAGTGTCTGAAAACTTGCTGGTTCCAAATGCCGATTTGTTTTTGGTCAGAGCGGAGTTTGGGGAGGATGGGACTCCTCGGATGTAGCAGCTGCCCTGGCTTCCCGCACATTTTGAGACTCAATTCCAAGTACCAATTACTACCTTTCTATCCCTCAACAGCTTGGGACCACCTCCTCCCACACAAGCGCGAGTACTTAGATGACTTGTGGACACACTTTTGTCCACAAAAGGCTTGGCTAGCGGAAACACGAGAGAGGGCGTTTGCTGTGGCCGCGCGAAGGCTTTGGAGCTCCCTGCCCAGAGAGACCTGCTCGGCATCTGCCAGTGACCGCAGGTCTTATTCCAACCGCTCTTTGACCCGTCTGATCTAGGATTCATTTCTGAGCAGCATTCAAAAGCGCTATGCTTAGGCTGAAAGCCCTCTATGGCTTGGGATCTGGGGGCCTCCAGGAAGGCCTGCTCCCACCGCAACCTGCCATGCGCTAAGCGCATCTCTGGAGGCCAGGTGCTTCTATCATCCGAGGTGAAGCGAGTGGCACCTGGAGAGAGGACCTGCTCAGTGGCACCCCACTGACAGAATTCTCTGCCCAAGAGGGTCACATTTACGCTGACGGCACTGTGGAAAACGTACCAGGATTCTCCCAGGCCTTTGAAGGCTTTATACATTTTAGCTCCCGCTGTTTTAACTGTGGTTTATCTTGTGTTTTTACAGTTGGAGAGGCCCTTATAGGCCATCGAGTCCACCTGCAAGTGCTACACAAATGTATACACTACAAGTATTATTGCTTCTATAGGCCATTACATGTAAACAGGACCCCCCAGGTCCAGAAGCAGCATATCTCCAAATATCAGGCACCACAAGGGGAAGCACCAACTCTGAGCCCTGTTTGTGAGCACCCAGAGGCCCCAACGGGCTGCTCCACCACAGGACGAATCCGATGCTCTCGCAGCAGCCTTGCAAGTGCGCTGCCTGAGACAGGACTCAGCCTCAGGAAGTGGCCAGATTTAGGAGGGGGCACCTACCGCGTGGAACGACAATGTCGGCCAGTCGCATGGTGGGCTGGATGTACTGGTCGAAGGCCGGCTTGACAAACTTGTTGTATTGCTTTATGACTCCCTCGATCTCCCTGCCGCGCTCGCTGATGTCCCTGCGCAGGCGCCGAACCAGGCGGATGTCAGAGTCCGTGTCGACAAATATCTTCATATCCAGAAGCTGGAGGGAGACAGAGGAGCTTGAGAGGGGCTTCGTTCCTTTCCACCTCTCTATCCCTCCACCATCACATCATCTCCAACTGTTTAACAACAGCAAGGGAAATTGAAAGCAGTAAAAAAAATAATAATCAAAAAATCTCTGCCATAAGAACATAAGAACATAAGAAGAGCCCTGCTGGATCAGGCCAAAAGCCCATCTAGTCCAGCTTCCTGTGTCACACAGTGGCCCCACCAGATGCCTCAGGGAGCACACGAGACAACAAGATACCTGTGTCCAGTTGCCACTCCCTTGCACCTGGCACAGAGAAAACCCACTTCTTTAAAAAAAAAAAAAAAAAAAACCAGGAGGTTGCTTATGGCTTGTAACCTGTGATGGTCTTTTCCTCCATGAATTTGTCCAAACCCCTTTTAAAGGCATCTAGGCCAGGTGCCATCACCACATCCTGTGGCAAGGAGTTCCACAGATGAATCACACGCTGGGTAAAGAAATATTTTCTTTTGTCTGTTCTAACTCTCCCTCCACTCAATTTTAGTGCGTGTCCCCTAGTTCTGGTGTTGTGTGAGAGGGAGAAGAATTTCCCTCTATCCACTCTCTCCATCCCATGCATAATTTTATAAGTCTCAATCATGTCCCCCCTCAGGCGCCTTTTTTCTAGGCTGAAAAGCCCCAGACGCTGTAGCCTTTCCTCGTAAGGGAGGTGCTCCAGCCCACAAATCATTCTGGTCGCTCTTTTCTGCACCTTTTCCAATTCAACTATATCCTTTTTGAGGTATGGTGACCAGAACTGGACACAATACTCCAGATGTGGCCTTACCATCGATTTGTACAAAGGCATAATGATATTGGCCGTTTTATTCTCAATCCCCTTTTTAATGATCCCGAGCATGGAATTGGCCTTCTTCACAGCCGCCGCACACTGGGTCGACACTTTCATCGACCTGTCCACCAGCACCCCAAGATCCCTCTCTTGATCCGTCACAGACAACTCAGAACCCATCAGCGTATATGTGAAATTTTGGTTTCTTGCCCCAATGTGCAAGAAACCCTGGCTGCTCTTGTGTTGTTTCTCTCTCAGCCTCAACATTCCTCACCTGTAAAACAGGAATATTCCTTGGTTGTCTTTGACCAAGTCTTGGTGCAGCTCTCCTGGCCAGTTCTAGAGTTTGGTCTTAGAATCCCTGACCTGGGTAATTCAGAGGTAGATTTTCACGTGTATATGTAATGCAAGCTATCTCAGTGTACGGCCACGGGTACAGCCCTTTCTGCATGTTGTATGCGGCTCTGCACCCCAGTAGCTATTTTGCACCTGGCTCCACTTGGTGGAACTTGAGATTTTAGTAAAAAAACAACAACCCAGTCCGGAATAAGGGAAAATATTCAAACAATAACCACAGAGACAACAATATACTGTAATCCGAAATCTGAGAGCAATCTAATCCAATCCTCTTTCTCCCATGAGATGATCCATCACACGTTCTCTAATAATTATGAAGAGATGGTTTTCGCTTGGGCTTTTGACCTTTTAAAAGTCTGCAAACTATACAGAGACCAAGGCCACAATCCAACAGTTCCCATTCCCTTAAGGTGCATCTTGGGCGTACCCAATTTCACTCCCACCCCCCAGCAGCACCATTGGATGCTAGAGGGCAGGAAGGAGGGAGATCTAACAAAACCTGAAACATAGGCAGCAATCCTAAGCACATGTACTTGGAAGCAAGTCCCAAGGAACTCGGTGGAACCTACGTCCAGGTAAATATGCACAGGAGAGAGGCTGTCAGTTAAGAAACACAGCTGATCTCCCATGTCAGGCAGCTATATTGAAGACATTAACTGCTGATGGCCCTGGTCAGACTGAAAGCGTACCCAAGGCTAACACTATAATCCTATGCACACTTCCCTGGGAGTAAGCCCCACTGAACTCAGTGGGGTTTACTTCTGAGTACATGCACATAGGAGTATGCAGCAAGCCCAATTCATACTGTTTCTGCAACTGTACTCAGGGTCCTGTAATTAAAGTCCAGGACTGGGCAATGAATTAAGGAATCTAACTTGGCAAGACTGAGAGTTTCATCATAAACTAGGTTCTACCAGGACCACAGTTCCAAGCTGGAAGTACGGAAAACAGAAATCTAGCTGCACCAAAGAGGCAAACCTCCGCTGGGGCTGTACCATTTCAGGATACAGGTGGGAATTCACATGACGGAGGATCCTTTTACCCGCCAAAACAAGTTGTCAGAGCAAAGTGTTCTCTAGTCCAGTCTTCTCCCTGATGTGCCAGCTTTCCGTATGCGCAGTAGGGCGGGAGTATTAAAAGCCATTTCCTCCCAGTCCACAGGTGTACACATTTAACTCCTTTTGCATATATACAGGCACCCTCGGGTAAAAATGCCTTAATTTATTTTATTTATTTTAAAAAATTATATCCCGCCTTATCCTATGCCGAGGCAAATGCCCAAGGCGGCTTACAACAAAAATTAAAAAACATAGTTTAAAATACAGAAATAAGTTTAAAACAATACATACTTAATTTAAAAACAATAAAATCCACTGGAGGGGGGGCAACAGTATGGAGCACAAAAGCAGCATGGCAGAGCATCTTGAGACACAGGAGGCAGACGACAACCCATCACCCAAACGCTAGACGAAACAAAAACGTTTTGAGCCCTCGCCGGAAAGTCATGAGGGAGGGGGTGGTTCTCAGATCCCCTGGCAGGGAGTTCCACAGTTGTGGTGCCACAGCAAAGAAGGCTCGCCCACGTGTTGCCACTACCCTAACTTGTGATAGAGGTGGCTCTCGCAGGAGAGCCCCCTCAGATGACCTAAGAGAGCGGGCCGGAATGTATGGGAGAAGGAGGTTCCTCAGATATCCTGGACCCAAACCGTGAAGAAGCATTCAGTCACGTGACCCTCCACCTGAGAGTGACCAGCCCAGGCATACATCGCCTGCCACCTCCATGAGAACTAAGCCTAAGTAGCGAGTTAGTAACTAGTCAGAATCTATTAAAATCAGTCCTGACCACACTGAAGCTGGAAGGAAAGCAGGCTTCTTAATGGGAGTGTTTAGTAGCAGGGAGGAGCTGCATCCGGAAATGAAGGGGGCCCAGAAGCCCTGCTGCAAATATGAAACGCACCGTAAGGTCCTTGGATCGTGACCCAAATGCAACTGGAGGCCCCAAAGCCTCCCATGTACACAGTTTGCAGGAAAAGCAGCAAGGCCCCCACTGTCATGCTCCTCTACTGAGAATTCTCCAACAGGCCACTGGAGGGCACTGTAGTCTCATCAGATTCAACAAGAGCCAACTGCATCCTTTTGGACTCATTTCTTAAAGAAATCCAGGCCTAGCAGACACCTTTGTCTGTGCAGGGCACTTTCACTTCCTGACCACAATCCAGCAGGCCCATTTGTGCATGTGTAAGAGATGGGCCTTTTCCTTCCTTTCCAAACAGACTCGCTCAGCCCACATCGTAAACTGCTTACGACGTGGGCTGATCCCTTCTTCTTTCAAGCCCTGAGAGCCTCACCACCCTCGAAGAAGCACCTAGGCTTGTCTCAGCTATGCTGGCACTCCCTTCAGCAATCAAGGAAAATGGGGAAAGGCGACGAGGGCAAAGAAGAGGGCGGCACGTGGCCAAGGGCTGCAGAGGCGAGGAAGACTGGCCACTTTCTCACATGGACCAGACAGTGCAGCCTCTGGTTGAGCACAAGGAGCCCAAAGGCATCTTAACGGCCCACAAGCGCATCATGGTGTGAGTGCGCGCAGGCTAGATCAAAGTGGGGCACGTGGCAATCGGATTCGGATCGCTTCCACAGTTCTTCAGCCAAGACTGGCTCTCAGAACCTTTTGCGGCTAAAATCCACAGGCAGGCACCATTCTAATAGCTGGGATATGTGGCAGGTGTAATGGGTCCTGATAATGGACAATGTAGCTCCAGATTCCAAGCTCTTCCTCCAGAGGGAGGGGACAGAAAGAGCTGCAGGTGGACTGCTGGGTTGGTGGCCTGAACCCAAGGAGACGCCCCTCCACCTGCCTAACGCCCCTCCACTTCTCCCATCTCAGAGGTGGCTTCATGTTACTTCCAAGGCTCCAAGGTCGAGAAGTCTCTTCACCTTCACTGTTAAGTATAGATCTTGTATTATGTTGTAAGGCCGGTGAGTCTCTCCTACCTTCAGAAGCTCCTTATCTGCAAACGCCATGATGCCTTCAAATATAATCACATTGGCGCCATAAAGGGTTTTCTGGAAGGAAGAGGAAGACAGTTCAGGAATAAAGTTGAAAAAGAGGAATAGCCCTGGCACTACAGCGAAAGAGCAACACATCTGGTGGTAGCGGTGGCAGAAAGAGGTGAATGGGGAACCAGTTTCAGGTCAAGTACCCCCCTTGCTGCAGAAACAACCAGCACATAATTTACCTGGCATGGAGTTAACCTGTGGAACCCCTTGCCACAGGATGTGGTGATGGCACCTGGAACCCCTTGCCACAGGATGTGGTGCTGGCATCTGGCCTAGATGCCTTCAAAAGGGGATTGGACAGATTTATGGAGGAAAAGTCCATCACAGGTTAGAAGCCATGATGGGTATAAGCAACCTCCTGGCTTTAGAAGTAGGTTTGCTCTGTATGACAGATGGAAGGGAGTGGCAGCAGGAAACAGGTTATCTTGTTGTCTTGTGTGCTCCCTGAGGCATCTGGTGGGGCCACTGTGAGATACAGGAAGCTGGACTAGGTGAGCCCTTGGCCTGATCCAGCAGGGCTCTTCTGATGTTCTTATGGCCCTAAATTTGTCCTGAAAATCCTAACTTTCGGCTGAGCGAGGTGTCCGTTATAGTGCATTGCCAAATGCCCCAAATCCACAGCAAACACAAAGGTTGCATTTTTTTATTTCCGTCTCCAAAAGTACCACAGAGCTGATCTGTTCTCACACTCTTCACCTCCCAAGAGTTGTTATACACCCACCCCAGGCAGGACGCTGCCACGTCTTATATGCAGGCGGGGGCAGGTGCTCCTGAAATACCTAAAGCCCCCCCCCCCCCGGAAGTGCAGCTCACCCACTCCTTCTTGCGACTGTGGGTAGTGAAGTCATAGATGGGGATCTTGACACTTTTGCCCTGCTTGAGTTTCTTCAGGGTGGAGATGATCAGGTCAAAATCGAAGGCATCGGGGTGGTCGAAGTTGAAGTCGTTGCTGGCAGCCTGCTGTTGCTGCGCCTTCGTCAGCACCTGCCAGCGGGGAAGGAGAGAGGAGGTGAAGTCACAGAGGCGGGCGGGCGAGCAGGCGGGCGGGCACCACGGTGGTGTCCTGGCTGAGAGAGGCCAGGAAGAGGGAGCAAACTGCGGAAAGTGGGAGGGCCTGCTGGGTGGGAGGGCTACTCCGCGCATTTCGTTATTTCAGCATTGATATCCTGACTTCTTGGGCCAAAAACCAACCTATAAAAAAGGAGTTAACCCAAACAAAACTCATTATTCCAGCTGCAGGCAAATCAAAGACCAGAAACCAGAAGAAGAAAATCTCCAAAGTCCAAACCTTAGCAAAAAGAACTTGACAAAAAAATAGCCAGGACCGGGAGGAGCACCCCTCAAATGTTTCTTAAAGGCCAAGTGAGATGTTACTTTAAGCGTGTGGTTAACAGATGCGCTTAAATCCGGAAGCTCCTCTTATTTCAGGAAATGTCAATGCCTGGGGGCCTGATCCAGATCAGGGCCACGGACTTTTTTCACTCCCCCCTCCTTCTTAAATTAACACATTCGAAATAATAAAAAGTAGAAAAAATGACAGCCTTAAGCAGCAGCTCCCAGCTCCCTCTCCCTCACCTTGTAGAACGAGTCCATGGAAAGGAGTACCACCCAGGGGACGTCCAAGGCCTCGATGATCATCCTCGCCACCGTGGTCTTTCCAGACGCACTGCCCCCGCCAAGGCCTGGGGAGGGGGGAGGGAGGGAGAACAGGAACACAGGTTCTGCAGAGGGACTTTCCCATCTCTGTTCACTGGGTCAGACAGCTGCATTTATGAATTCTTATCTCTTCTGAACACCAATGCCTGAAGAATTCTGTGTAACTCAAAAGTTTGCCTCCAGCATTAAAAAAAAAAACCCAGACCCAACCAATGTCAATATTTCACTGCTCTGCTTTCCCCTTCCTCTTAGAATAGTAATAGCAGCCAGCAACAACTGAGAGTTACAGTGCATTCCTACCCAGCTCCTCCACCAGTGCAACCAGCGGGGGGGGGGGGGGCAAATGGGAGTCTTTGGAGGGGAAAGAGGGTTTAAATCTCCTTTGAATCCTCCTTTAGGGGGTTTGGATCCCCTTTCCTTTCCAGGGCCTCCAGTTCTCGCTGCACCAGTGGAGGAGCAGGATAGGATTGCGTTGTTAGTGTGGTTTAATGGTGCCAGATTAGGATGCAGATTCAAATCCTGTCAGTCACAAAGCTCACTGGCTGATTTTGGGCTCATCTCTCTCTCTTGGCCTAACCTGCCTCAAGGGAGGGGCAGAGACCCTAGCACACTGCCCTGAGTGCCTTCGAGAAAAGGCAGAACGATCATGTAATACTGTTATTTCTAGCTGGTTTCTTGATGCGTTATTTAGTTGGTTTAATTTGTATCCCATCCCTACTTCCAAGGAACTCAGAGTAGCATCACACAACAACCTTGTGAGGTAGGGTCAAACAAAGAGAGAGAGGCAATGAGCTTCATGATTGAACTGGGATTTCAGCTTGACTTTCCAAGATCTAAACCACACACTCGAGCTACTCCAGCAAACTGGTTCTCCATTTTATCCTTGATGGATCAAAAGTCCCGTGCATGCGACCTGCCTCACTCCCAAAGCTGTACATAGAGCAAAGAAGATGCCCCGAAGAGGCCACAATTTAACCTGACAAGAATGGAAAAGCTGGTCCTCGGACCCTTGTTAAAAGTTGCCCTCCCCTCCCGAAAATCCCCAAAGGTGCCTTACCGATGACAAAGGCCTCCTTCGACTGTGTGCCGTGTTCATTGTACCAGGGGGGCCGGCCAGCTGTGTAGATGGTCCTTTTACTTGTCCGCAGGAGAGGGGGCTCCGATTTGCACTGGCTGGTGGTCCGTTTCCGTGGTGACCTTGTGCTGCCCACTGCTGGCAACAGTCTGTCTAAGGATTCTGCGCTACTATTGCTAAGAGACAAGAAGATGGAAAGACAGGTCTAATTGTCCGAAACAGCAGATAGGGAGGAAAACCTGAGCTGGACTGGACTCGGACTTCGAATCTCCACTCAGACACAAAGCTCACTGGGAAACAGCCTAGCCTGCCTCACAAGATGGTTGTGTACATGACCCTTCTCATTTTCTGCACCACACTGGGCTCTTTGGAAGAAGGTGGAACAACAATAATTTTGGGGCTGCACCTGTTCAGACCGCTGGGGGAGGAGACGCTACTTGACAGGACAGAATGCTTCGCCAACCACAAAAAACATCCCTGCACACCAGAAACTAGCAAATCAGGGAGAAGGGTAGGCTAAACACCCAACCCATGCTAGCTTTCTAGGCGCAGGGATGTTTTGTGTGTAGGGTGAAGCATTCCATTCCGTGAGCCCCCATCTGCTGTCTGGAGTGGAGTGGCATAGCCAGCCCAAGACACTTCAAAGGAATATTTAAAACAATTTTAAATACGACTTTAAAGTGTGTAATTATGCAGACTTGACCTGGTGTGAGGGGATGGGGGAGGATATGTGCATGTCCTTAAATGAGTGGGGCGGGTCAGGAATTAAAATATCTTCCGAACCAGTCCCTTTTCTGCCGAATGCAGAGTAAAACGTGAGTGTGGCTGGAGCGGACCAGGGGAGACACCAGACTGACGGAGTTTCACAGCAAAGAACAGCAGAGCTGGGCAAAGCAGAGGCACAGCAGGAACGCTGAAAACACGGGACGGGGCTGGAATTTTTAGCCCCTGCTTTGCATCATGCGATGCGGACCATGCGAAGTCCAGTCCCTGGCAGCATCTCCGAGCAGGGCTGGGAAAGGGAAAGACTCTCCTCTGAAGCGCCAGAGAGTGGCTGCCAGGCAGGGTAGACCACACCCCAGTGCCAGAAGGGGCATAAGGCAGACACATCTGTTCATACGACACGAGGACAAGTGACAGCATCACAACACCGGTGGCACTGCAGTTGTCACCCGGAGGCAGCGGCACCAGCAACAGCCCTCCTGTCGCAGAAGCTCAGAGATGGGCCTTTCAAACTCTGCCCTTGGCAGCAGCAGCATTCTTGGTGCCCCAGCCAGATGGCCGTGACGCCAGAGAGCAGCCACGCAACCAGGCTCTCTGCTAGCGCATACATCTCAAGCGCCTGGCGCTGAAGGTCAGCAAGGCAACCTCTCTCTCCCTTATCAGGCTCAGGGCACTTTAGGGAACAGAGGAGATAAACCTCCTCGAACAGCTTGCTCATGTTTGGCAACCACGTGGCAGAAAGGCAGCCCCCTGGGATGGCCGCGGGCCAGCCAGATAAGCTGCCGGGAGCAGCCCAGCGTGCCAGGGACAAAACAGAGCGGCCTATTTATAGCTGATCTTTGCAGGGCCGTCCTCCCTGGCCCTCCCCTCCCCGTCTTCCATTTCCCTGGCATATTGCACATCCCATCTCGCTGATGGCGACAGCAACCACGCAAATCGGGGCTGGCAAAGGATGAACAAGATCCTGTGAATGGAACAAAGCAGAGGGCTGGTCCTTCTCTTCACCGGTAAGGGGATCAAAGTCCCTGTTCAGTAGGTTTTTGAGGTGGGGGAAGGGCGTTCCCCTCGGGGTCATCATGTGGTCTTCAATTCCAGGGGTAGGTTGAGGGGGAAAAAAAGGGTGTGTGTGAAATGCTGCTTTAGAGCTGCCACCTTTTTCCCCAGGCAAGCTCCTGTGCTTTAACCAGGAGTCATGCAGAAATCTAGAAGGCAATGCTTTTCCTAACATTTTATATCTATAAGAAGAGATGCTTCATCTGTTTAGCTTCTATGTGGCAGGGCTGCTGTAAAGACAGAGGAGCAGAGCCAGTTAAAAAAAAAAAAAGGAGGGGCTCCTCCTGAGCTTTTTTTCCAGCCCAATTTATCCTTGTCTGCAGTTTCAAGGCTAAAGGGGGGAAAAGGAGGAAGTACAATACTTGCAGATTTAATTAGGTTAAGGCCAGGCCATGAATTTGGGTTTCAAACTGCAGAAAGAGAGACAGGGTAATAACTAACTTTGTATTTTGCATCTAACAGCTCAGGTTCTGCAAGGCTTGCCGAGCAACTATCTTGCAAAGTGTTTTTCTTTGATCTAGAGAACTCCACAAGAGGGAAGTTCATCTCAATTGTCAACAACATGGTTCAGGAAATGTTAAATGAAATTATTATTTAAATTACAACCTGCATTTGGCCTATTTCAAGCCCTCAAGGCAGAAAGTTAGAACACACTGAACAATATAGAAGGGAGAAGGGCCACATGCATTTTCAGCCCTGAAGATCTTCTGCTTGCCCTGGGAAAGTGGATATGGCTGGATAGCAGTCCTCACACATTTAAAGCATGCATCCCCCCCCCCCCGAAAGCTACGCCTTGAAACCCTAGGAAGTAACACAGGCTGGCACCAATCGGGACGTCAGTGCTGCTGCCACCAGTAACCTTTGCAAAGCTGCTGGAGAGGCACAACGGCAGCAACAGCAGGCGTTGGGCCAAGAGAGAGGAAGGAATCATCCTGAGGCCGCTGGTATCTGCTGACCAGCCAGGCCCCATCACCCCACTCCCCCAGTCACACAGCAGGTGCCGAGGGCAGCGAAGAAAACCCACGTGCTTCTTCATCCTCTTCACGTTGGTGATCTGAAGGCAGGCAGAAAAGCCAAGACCCGCCCACAAAGTCCAAGCGGCAAGTTCTGGTTGCTGCCCCACCAAAGGATGTCACTTGACAAAGCTGCCTCCTTCCGAGTCAAGCACTTGGCCCATCCTGCTCTGACTGGCAGCGGCTCTCCAGGATTCAGGCAGGGGCTGAAGAGGCCAGGGACTGAACCGGCGGCCTCCTGCATGCAAACCAAGTGTTGCGACCACTGAGCTGGGGGCCTCCGTCCTGCTGAACGCCTAGCGCTGCCTTCCACGGAGTCAGAGCCTTGGCCCCAGGCTGCTCGAACAGTCGGAGGCTCTCCTCCAGCGCAAGCACAAGGGGCTGAGCCCAAAGCTTTCTGCATACAAAGTGCACGCTCTACAGGCTCTAACCCACGGCCCCTCCTTCAGAAACCCCATTTGTAACTGTGGGCATTGCTTACAGAATGTACAGTGGGGAGTTACCCTAAATCCCCCCCCTTTGCAGATTCCCATCTTCCTGCTGAAGCTGCTATTACCCACAGAAGAGAACACAGGTAGTCGTATTGCACCTATAAGTGACCTCTCTGTGGCAAATAGCAAGGGTGATTTGCATCAGGGAATCGGAACCAGAGAAAGGGTTAGCCCTCTTTCTCCCTTCTTGCCCCTGGCCCAAATCCAAGCCACCCCTTCCACATCACAGGTAGGTGGGGCCTCCAACTCTCCTTGCACCTCATAGCGAGAAAAGGGGTCTAAGGAGGGAGGGAGCTCACAATGCCTTTCCCCACCCTTGGAGAATTACAGTTCGTCAATCACTGCAATTAATTTAGGGGATGAGCCAGCCAAGGTGACCTGCTACTAAGTCCTGTGGCTTTCAATGGGAGCAATTAAAGCATGAAGCTGTGCGGTTGCTATGCGGGATAACAACACACACACAAAAGTCAGGGACCTTTCTCTTACAGCACAAGCACAGGATGGTTCCACCTACATCAGTCATCATTGGGAAAATCTTTGGTTTCACCTTTTTTGTCGTTTTGTTCTCTCTCTCTCTCTCTCTCTCTCTCTCTCTCTCACACACACACACACACACACACAAATTTTAGCCCATGTGTTGGTTTCATACCGGTTTGTCTGCCCTGGTCTACCCCAAAGGTCTCGGGGATTTTAATTTCAGTCAGAGGGTCCCTCACCCATCTCCCACACACTACAGTTCCCAAAGCTTCCTTAGGGAAGAGAAATAACTGTTGAAGTCTGTGGGCCTAGATATGTGTAGAGAGCCACGATGGCCCACCCTACAGCACTGGTTCTCAAAGGTCTCCCGGCGAGGCAGGGAGAACTGAGTGTCTGCGGAGGAGGGGCCAGCAGTGGCAGTGATCCCCAGGGATCACTGCCGGTGGGAAAAACATCCCTGAAACTGCCAGTTTTGGCCTTACCGGGGTTTGGGGGGCTTCGGGGAGGCCTGCACAACCTCCCCAATCTTCGGATCGCCGGAAAATGGCGATTTTCGGGCACTTCCGGTTTTCGCGAAACCCCCAAATAGGCAGAGACTGTTTAGTTTGCTTCATCCATTAGTGGCACTGCAGTGGCAATTAAGAAGCACACACGATTCCCAAAGCAACACTGATGTGAGAGACTGCCAGGAGCAGGAAAATGTGACCAGCCAGCACAGTTGTTATTTGTGCGCAAGGAGTTTGCTTCTGCTGTACTGAAATATCTGGAGCAGGGAGGGGAGGAGACGGAAGCCACAAGGGGGCTTCAGACCCCTTTTCTGCACAAGCGTTACAATAAATGCTACGACTGCTGCCTGTTCTTCTGCAGTCACACCACAACATGCACATAAACACTGCTGCCAGGTCCAGTCTGTCTGAGCATCATCCTTGCTTTCACTTCTGTGTTTCAAAAATGAACCACGTTTCTCACCCTCAAGGCTGTGAAGGCAGCAGGGATTTCCTGCTCCACTTGCAAACCTATCTCAGAAGCCTGAGGATGAACCAAGCATGGGTGGGGGTTCAAATCAATGCCCTCTTTGCCCCTCCCCCAAGGGAGTTGTCCACAGGGGGAGGGGAAGAGACTAGGGGAGCTGAATCCATAGCAGAGGATCGGCTGAAGGTGTGTCCCATTGAGCTGAAGCCTAGGGGTCTGCCCCTGAGCAGGAATCGCATGCAAGTTGCTCTGAGCAATTCTGGAGGCGGAAGAGATGGTGCAAAATGTGTGTCTGCAGGCAAATCTCTTCATTTACAGGCTGGCTGCAGGGTGCTTGACTTGGGCAGAAAGTTCGTACAGTATTTATTTTTCAGTACACAGGATACAAACCCTTCCCACACACAGTCTTGCCTGCCATCTCCTCACCAGTGTGAGCCAGGAAGCCCCCCATTCAAATCAAAACCACCAGGTGGTGTTAGGCAAGTCACTCTCTCTCAGCCCCACCTACCTCACAGGGTTGTTGTGAGGACAAAAAGGAGGGGAGGAAACATGTACACCACTCTGAGCTCCTTGGAGGAAGGGCGGTATAAAAAAAATGTGAAATAAATAAATAAATAAATATGGAATGACTACCTTACAAAGATGTTGTAAAGTTACTGCACTCACATCTGTAAAGCGCCCTGAACGTCTGAAATGCATTATCTAAAAGGCTACGTATCATGATCTAGATGCCTCACTAATGAATATTTAAGAACACTAGAAGACTAAGAGCCCAATCCTGTCTAAAATATAGACTGGTAGAGAGTTGCTCCACCAGTCTAGGGTGTCGCAAACATGCCAGCTGGAGGGCAGGATGCTTACTAGAGAAAGGGAAGGGTTGGAATCTTTATAATGCCTATTATTGGTCCTTCTTCAAAAACGGGAATGACAGACAGAAGAAACTCAAAGGATCACACTCCTTTTCTCTAGATTTAATCCACAAAAGCTTCCACAACTCTAATGTTGTACTTGTAAAAACCACAGATCAGGATAACCTTTCAACTTGGAAAATGCATTGCAAGAGAGGAGGAAAAAAATCCACCTTTTCAAAGAATCATCCCAAGTAGCTTAAGGGTCTCCTAAGGTCAACGTCCTTTCAATTTATTGGAGCCAACCGCTGCTTCCCTCCCCAGGCAAACAGCATGAGTGCGTGTGCGTGGTCACTGGGAAAACTGCATGGGGAGAAAGGGTTAACCCACCAACCCACCAACCCACCCCTGTACTGCAGGACTGGGCTCCCCCAAGGGCTGCTATGGATCAAAACAGATGGAAATGCAAACACACATTAAAGTGTAGTTGGATCAAATCAACTGAAGGACGCACATTTTATTAAGAGTAAATCCCCCCATATAGGATATGCATTTTGCTCACTGGGTGAGAACAACCAACAATAAGACCAGCCCAGCAAAAACTTAAGAGGGACAGTATATGTTTGGAACAAACACCAGAGCTGTCTTACTCTTAATGCCACCCCAGTTCCAAGCCCCCAGGCACTTCCCCCCATATTTGTCCAACAAGGAAATCCATCTGGAGGTAATAAAGGACCTGGCTCTCTCTTGTTCCGCAGACCCACATCAAACTGTGGACCCAAAGCATTTCATTTTGCGCCCCAGAAAAGAAACGGACCCCTCCCTTCTTCGCGTCCTCCTCTTGTTTTCCCATCTTCCCAAACAAGCATCCCCTGTGCAACTGAGCGTTCAATCAACACAGTCAAAGAAACGGGAGGAAAAAGCAAACACGCGCTGCACTCACCTGCCTTCAGCGCCAAGGGCCCAGCAGCCTGAGATCCTGACCCCCAAATAGACAGGGGATCTGTTCATCTCCCTCTAGGTGCAGAGGGACCAGGGGGTGGGCTGGAGAAGGCTTCAGGTGCTTTTACTCTGGGGCAGTTTTACTTGTCGTGTGTGTGTGTGTGTAAACGCTTTGCCTTGGTGTCTCATCCCCGTCCCAAAGCATTCACAGCCTCTAGCAGATCAGTTCCCCGGGTTCTCCCCATTATGTGGTAGGGAACGTGGGCCTCTCTTCTCTGGAAACAAGAGAGGACAATTGGGGGCAAAGAGAGCCTCCCAGATATCGCAGGGAGATCGGAAAACTAGGACCTGTGTGGCAAGCAACGGAGAGAGGGGGAAGAAAAGAGAACCGGCCCAGAACGCAGCGAGAGAAGCCAACGCGCATAAGAGGAGCTTAACCTAGAGATTATGTTCATTACCTGATATTAATAGCACTGACTGTGCAAAGAGAGGAGCTGCCCCTTCGCGCCACAGGCATCAAGACACCGCTGGCTAAAGACGCTCCCAGCTGCTTCTGACATTCAGAGCGGGTGCCCGGGCGGGCGGGCGGGCGATGGAGAAGCAGGGCAACTGAGCGGGGCGGAGTGGTGCCCTCGGTCCAGGGCTGCCGACTCCGACTGGCTCCTCAAAATCGCCTACCAAGCAGGTCTGGGAGCTCTTCTGGACTGGAGCTCCTGGGGACTGAAGGCATGCAAAACCCACGATCACACAGTGTTCTGGAAAAGGGGGCACAGCCCCCCAACAGGCAGCGGAGGGAATCCTCACCCTGAGGAAAAGAGGGGGGCAGCACCACTTCTAGGTCAGCTGGCTGGAGCCTGGGACAGAGGAGATTTGGTTTTTTATTTATTCTAGTGACTGCTTTGTAGGAGTAGAATCAAAGCAGCATACAAATATAACAAAGTGAGACTAACTGATAGAACTGTTCTTCAAAATACAACACTCAAAGTAACCAACAGCTGAGTGCGGCCAGGTGTGCTCATCTCTGAACACCTGGGCAGAATGCGGCCTGCACACTTTTCTTTATATCTGCTATCAGATATACTGCTATCAGGACACACTGCTATCAAAGATCAAGCACCTGTGATGCTCTAGTGCAGGGGTTCTCAACCGGTAGTACGTGTACCACTAGTGGACTGCCGGTTGGTGGTACGCGGGTCACTGGCCGCCAAGATGGTGGTCGCCAGGACAACCACCCCACACCGGAGGCTCAAGCTCTACAGAGCCTGCAGAGCTCTAGTGCACAGGTTTCCAGGGCTGGAAAAAGCCCTCCCACCCGCCCTTACCAGCCCTCCCACCCGCCCTTATCAGCCCTCCCGGGCAGCGAAAACCAATTATGTCATCGGCACTTACTTCCGGTGGTACGCCGTGCCGCTGAGATTGAGAACCCCTGAAGTGATCTACCTATGACAGATGTGGGTTTGGAGGACCTGGACTGCTGTCTGAGCCACAGATGCAACGAATGAGCAGCTTGGGGCTCAGTTTTACAGCTGTGAAAATGGGAACATTCCCAAGAGTCTTTCCTTGGAGTGATAATCGGGGGGGGGGGAGGTCTATCAGCAGCTATGACAGCTAAACAGAGCCTCCATGTTCAGAGGCAGTGTACCTTTGACACCAGGTTCAGGGAAGGGGCAGCGGAAGAGGGCTCTAGCCTTCCAGCCCTGCTGGGGGGATCCTGACAGGCCTCTGGCTGGCTGCTGTGGGAAGCAGCAGGCTGGACTGGAGGCAGACTTCTGGTCCACTCCAGCAGGCCCTGTTGTGCGAGCAGCTTCCCACAGGGGCTCAGTGATTTTCACAACGTGAACGAAAACCACTTCAGCATAATGCTGCTCCGTGCGGCGGTTGCGCTGCTTCCCCACATCGAGAGTCTCCGTTGACGCCAACATCAGTTGCGGCCGAGCAAAGTCATGTGCTGCTGAGAGGGTGACTGTCTTCATGCGACCAGGTCCTCCGAATGAGAGAGATTTCCACGCTTGCAGCTGAGCACCACAGTCGGAAACTACTTTGTGAGGCTTCCACATGAAGGCTCAACACTGCATCGCCCCTCAGGCCGCTGGAGGAATGGATGGCCTGCTCTTCCATTTCAACAGGCACAATGGGATGCTTACACTGCCCCCTAGTGGCACAAGGCCACAAACTAGCAGTTATGCGCCACACAGAAACAGGCCAGGAAAGTAACTGTCCCTTCCCCCAGCAAATGCAGGATGAAGCAATGCAGACCGTTACTTGGCGCATGCACAAAAAAGGAAAAAAGGCAGAGTCACGGTGCCCAGGCAAGAAGGAAACTCCAGCCGCAAAAGATAAGGAGCGTTCATGTCAGCTAATTGTTCATATTGAAAACATGCCCAGCTCCGAGTCATGGGCGCAACGAAGGCTGTACTGTCATAGCCCAGGCTCTCTCAAGATAACTCGGACCTAGTTCTCCCTGAGGTGGCAAACTTGTGTCTGGACTGCACCACTTCAGACTGAAGGTGAAGAGAGTTCCTGGAACATATAAATGTGGAAAAGAGGCCAAGTTAGAAGCCTGTTTCCCTGAGGTTCTTCTAGCTTTCTATGTAGAGGAGACTTTTGTTACTGAAGGAGCATTCAGTCACATGAGCCTCCCCCCTCTGTTCTTAAGTGGTACAGTCCAAACTAAGGCTTAGCATGTTGGGGAGATTTAGACCTCTGTTTTATCTATGCCAGGAGACAGCTCACTTTTGGACCTCAGTCAGTAATCACTTTCCCAACTGTGGTCCAGGGGCTGCAAGGAAGTTTGTTTCTAAAATCTCTGGCCACTTCACGGGTAGTCAGGCTCTATGTGTAGTTAGGGCCCTTTAACAATAAAGGATGGAGTCTTCGTGACAAACTGGTCATTTCCCCCGTCTTTTGACGAAATGGGGGACAAATATTAATTTTAGTAGAGCCACTGACAGCCAGGCAAAATTGTTTCAAGGGTAGAATCCAGCCTCAGCCTACCAGTCAGCTATCCCTATTTATACCACTGCCATACACAAATGAACGTGCTGAACCCCAAGCCCTGTTCACACCTTATGTTCAATGCAGTGCACTCATGACTGTTGATCTATACGCATGCACAGACAGTCACATGTTATATTCAATGCACTCCACAAACAGCGGAATACAAGAGTACATACAAGAGTGTGCACACACTCTACATTTTCAAGAGGTCTAGTCCTAAAATGAATCCACATACAGATATTCACACAAAAATGTGTACATCTACAGACATCTGTGCACAGCTGGAGAAGGTGGGTTATATGCACAATATAACATGTATTGTAAAAATCCCTACAGGGGTTTAGAAAGTCTGCCTGTGTAAACCGCCTTGAATAAAGTCTGAGAAGAAATCTGATGACATAGAAAGGTGGTATATAAATACAGATAATATTAAGAAAAATACATGGCTTTTAATCCCATATTGCCTGTTTCGTTGAACATCGTATCTGGCCATGAAACCTTTCACGCTACACAGATAATATATATTATTATTATTACCACCTGCACACAATATAACATTTGTATAGTTCTCCGGGGAACTGGAATTGCATGATTTAGTTAAGAAAACAATTTTCACAACTGCATTAAAAGCTCAAACTTAGGACCTACTTATCCTTACTTAGTGTTGCCATTGTTATATAAGCATTTTGTAGCACCCTCAATGTACGTAGTATCCTACCATGGCAAAACACACAAGTCCCTGCCCTGGGGAGCTTACAATTTACATTTCAGTTGTGGAGAAATCAGCTAAGGGCAGGACGGGAGAGGCAAGAGTCTTTCCTTGGAGCATGGCTATAATAAGAGTAAGAGATATTCTTCTAAGGAGCCTTTGGGTCAACCCACCAGGAACATTTCCTGCAGAAGCTCCAGCGATAGGAGAGGTAGTTCACCAGGGGCTTTGCTGTTGCCGAGCTCCCATTCATTTTAAGAAACTTGCGTCAGAGATGTCCCAGGTGGATTGGGACCACTGAGGCCACGGGACATTCCAGACAATCAGGTGTTATCCTTTGCTGTGCAGAATTAAGACATTGTCCCTCAAGGAAATGCTACTGTTTCAGAGACGCTGCTTTTTCCCACCATTCAAAACTGCAGGATATTGTTTTAGAAAATTTACTTTTCTCCCCAGCTAGTGGGGACATTGGGATTTGGAGTGTTGCCTGGAATGTATTATACAAATATTACTGGTTACATAGTGCTTTACACTAGTGGTTTACATAGTGCTTTACTGGTTACATAGTGCATAGAGATTAAGAAGAGATGGCAAGAATACACAGAAGAACTACACAAGAAAGATCTTAATGTTCCTGATGACCACGCTGGTGTGGTCACTGACCCCGAGCCGGTCACTGACCCAGAGCCGGACATCCTAGAGAGTGAAGTCAAGTGGGCCTTAGGTAGCATTACTAACAACAAAGCTAGTGGAGATGATAATATCCCAGCTGAGCTACTTAAAATCCTAAATCATGATGCTGTGAAAGTGCTGCACTCAATATGCCAACAAATTTGGAAAACTCAGCAGTGGCCAAAGGATTGGAAAAGGTCAGTTTATGTTCCAATTCCAAAGAAGGGCAGTGCCAAAGAGTGTTCAAACTACCGTACAATTGCACTCATTTCACATGCTAGCAAGGTTATGCTCAAAATCCTACAAGCTAGGCTTCAGCAGTACATGGACCGAGAACTACCGGACGTACAAGCTGGGTTTCGAAGAGGCAGAGGAACTAGAGATCAAATTGCCAACATGCGCTGGATCATGGAGAAAGCACGAGAGTTCCAAAAAAACACCTACTTCTGCTTCATTGACTACGCAAAAGCCTTTGATTGTGTGGATCACAACAAACTGTGGCAAATTCTTAAAGAGATGGGGGTACCAGACCACCTTACCTGTCTCCTGAGAAACCTGTATGCGGGTCAAGAAGCAACAGTTCGAACCGGCCATGGAACAACTGATTGGTTCAAAATTGGGAAGGGAGTACGACAAGGCTGTATATTGTCACCCTGCTTATTTAACTTATATGCAGAGTACATTATGAGAAATGCAGGGCTGAATGAATCGCAAGCCGGAATCAAGATTGCCGGGAGAAATATCAACAACCTCAGATATGCAGACGATACCACCCTAATGGCAGAAAGTGAAGAAGAACTAAAGAGCCTCTTGATGAGAGTGAAAGAGGAGAGTGCAAAAGTTGGCTTGAAACTCAACATTAATAAAACTAAGATCATGGCATCGGATCCCATCAATTCCTGGCAAATAGAAGGGGCAGAAATGGAAGCAGTAACAGATTTTACTTTTCTGGGTTCCAAGATCACTGCAGACGGAGACAGCAGCCATGAAATTAAAAGACGCTTACTCCTTGGAAGGAAAGCTATGGCAAACTTAGACAGCATAATAAAAAGCAGAGATATCACCATGCCAACAAAAGTTCGTATAGTCAGGGCGATGGTGTTCCCAGTAGCAATGTATGGTTGCGAGAGTTGGACCATAAGGAAGGCTGAGCGCCGAAGAATAGATGCTTTTGAACTGTGGTGCTGGAGAAGACTCCTGAGAGTCCCTTGGACTGCTAGGAGATCAAATCAGTCAATTCTAAATGAAATCAAGCCTGACTGTTCCCTGGAAGGACAGGTGCTAAGGCTGAAACTCAAATATTTTGGCCACCTAATGCGAAGAGAGGACTCTCTGGAGAAGACTCTGATGCTGGGAAAGATTGAAGGCAAAAGGAGAAGGGGAAGGCCAAGGATGAGATGGTTAGACAGCATCACCGATGCAACGAACATGAAAATGAGCGAACTCAGGAAGATAGTGGAGGACAGGAAGGCCTGGCGGGATATGGTTCATGGGATCACGAAGGGTCGGACACGACTTAACGACTGAACAACAACAAGTGCTTTATTTTGAAATGAAAGCGGAGATTCTCAGTTGCAGCAAGCACATATAACTGCCTACTACACAGGGTTGTCGTGAGGTAAAGGGCCAAACTAGAAGTCACATGAGAGTTCTGTGATGGGTTTACCATGTTCTTTTTTCCCTTCAAAATCTGCCATGGGGTGGGCAATTTGGATCGGGGCCATGGCTTGAGTGGAGGAGTTGTTTTCTGAACGCTTTGCCTCCAGGCCAATTTCTGTGCCTAAAAAAATCCTCCCCCTTTGTGCTCGTTAAGTTCCCCTACCATGATTACCAGCAGCTTCAGGGGGAATTTGGGTTATAATACCACCCCTACCCTCACGCTACAGCCCTGGACCAAATTGCCCCCAAGGGCAAATTTGAAATATTTCAAATTTAGAAAAAGACATTGAAGTTCCAATCACAGAACTCTCACATCACATCTTGTTTGGCCCCACAAGACACTGTTCAGAGCTTCCGAATGCAATGGCAGGGAGAAATGTAATAATTAGCTCCCATCTGAATTCTTTTCAACTTGCCTGGAATTTAATCGCCAGTGGGGGAGTCACCTTCTGGGAAGCACTGAAGGCTTAACCTGTTGCTACTCATCTCCTTTTACTCTCCAAAATACAGCAGGCCCCCAAACCTCCAAGAAGCCGGAGAGCCTGCATGGAGTGGAGCCCTTCTAGGGCACAGAGGTGAAACTAGAAGGGTAGATTGCTGCACACCTTTCTGTTGTGTGCTCTCTATGAACAAGCACCCAGGCAACAGAAAAGCCAAAGAGATGTTGCCATGGCAGTGAGAAAGAAAGAGCACCATATTTTACATACATTTGTGTGGCAAGAGGCTGAACAAACAACAGGCACATGCCTGAAGGTAGAGACACATGCCAAGCATGTGCGCATGCCAAGCAAGCAACAGGCACATGCCAAGCAAGTGCGCGGTTAACAAGTCTTATAAAGTTAAGTTCCTCCACCTTGTCAGGAGAAAGAGAGGCAGAGACAGAGAGGGGATGTGAACAGGGGCACGAAGCAAGTTAGTGGCAGAGATGAGGAAAAGATGCCATGCAAACAAAAGCATTTCTATAGCACCAGAGAACAGTCCAAGAGAGAGGGTCCCTGCCACAAGAAGCTTACAAATGAAAAATCATCACAGGGGAGGCAACAGTCTGTGACGGATCAAGAGAGAGATCTTGGGGTGCTGGTGGACAGGTCGATGAAAGTGTCGACCCAGTGTGCGGCAGCTGTGAAGAAGGCCAATTCCATGCTCGGGATCATTAAAAAAGGGATTGAGAATAAAACGGCCAATATCATTATGCCTTTGAATAAATCGATGGTAAGGCCACATCTGGAGTATTGTGTCCAGTTCTGGTCACCACACCTCAAAAAGGATATAGTATAATTGGAAAAGGTACAGAAAAGAGCATCCAAAATGATTTGTGGGCTGGAGCACCTCCCTTATGAGGAAAGGCTACAGCGTCTGGGGCTTTTCAGCCTAGAAAAAAGGCGCCTGAGGGGGGACATGATTGAGACTTATAAAATTATGCATGGGATGGAGAGAGTGGATAGAGGGAAATTCTTCTCCCTCTCGCACAACACCAGAACCAGGGGACATGCACTAAAATTGAGTGGAGGGAGAGTTAGAACAGACAAAAGAAAATATTTCTTTACCCAGCGTGTAATTCATCTGTGGAACTCCTTGCCACAGGATGTGGTGATGGCACCTGGCCTAGATGCCTTTAAAATGGGTTTGGACAGATTCATGGAGGAAAAGACCATCACAGGTTACAAGCCATAAGCAACCTCCTGGTTTTAGAAGTGGGTTTTCTCTGTGCCAGGTGCAGGGGAGTGGCAGCAGGAAACAGGTTGTCTTGTTGTCTTGTGTGCTCCCTGAGGCATCTGGTGGGGCCACTGTGTGATACAGGAAGCTGGACTAGATGGGCTTTTGGCCTGATCCAGCAGGGCTCTTCTTATGTTCTTATGTAACAGAGGAGGGGATGGAAATGGAGGCAAGGGTAAATAGGGGAAGATTGCGCATACACTCCACTCCCACATACTCGGGCTGCATTTCAGTGCCAGAAAGAGGATGAAAGAGCTGAGCCAAAGGTTTAACAAAAAATCCTCACCCTCAGCACAGCAGCAGCTTTTTTATTTTGCGATTTTTCTTAGACTGACAGACATGCAAGCCTTAAAACACACTTAGCAGGGAGGAAGCCCCATTGAGCTCAGTGGCACACACTTCTGTATAAATAGGCTTAGGAGGGCTGCACTGCCAGGCTAGCCGAAAACTACCGGTACTTTGCTGGGGTGGTGGGGAAAAAAACCTCATGGGGGGAAAAATATGTTCCCTTTCTCTGAAGCTTCTCTGGGATCATTTCAGAAGCTGGGATTACCTGCTACGGCCAATGCACAGCCACCGCCACGAGCAGAAGCCCCACATCTCCTCCCTACTCCATACCACCGAGGAAAGCAAAATCTGTCACGAGACCAGTGATGTAGACTTGAGTCTATTGACTCAGATTCGAGTCGGACTCAAGTTGCGCCAATGACTTGACTTGGACTTGACTCAGCGATTGTAAAAGACTCGACTCGAGACTTGGAGCCTTTTACGCCAAGTCGCATTTTATTCAGGTTTAAACCTGTTTTCCCCATTAAATAGATAGGGACTCGCAACCAAAGGCTCGGGGGCAAAGGCTTGGGACTTGACTTGGAGACTTGGAGTCAGAGACTTGAGCCACATCCCTGAATGAGACATCATTGTGTTGCAAGTTTCCCTGGTCCCACACAAGGAAGTAGTGGGGCAGCCTACTAGGCTGCTATCGGACATTTTGCCTCCCTAATTGTTACAGGTTGGGCACTAGCCATAACATGCCACTCCAGCGTTAGTGGACAACATTCAGAAGAATGTTACAGAAGAACAGGCATGCAAGTCATCCACAGGTTAAAACTGTCCTGCTTCCCAGAAGGGTAATCCCCAGCATGGATTAAATCCCAGGCCCACAAGAACAGAAACAACAACAACAACAACAAAAACCGGCCTTGTTGAGTGTTGGCAGCATCTGGATGAACACAGCAGCCACTCTGTGTCAATTCATTGCAGAGGGAAGTTCTGCAAAGACCATTCGCACAGTTTGGAAAGCCAGAGAAAGTAACGTTTGATTTGACACGGGCAGTGGTCATCCTGCGGAGAATTAGGATTTGCTTATTTATCGGTCTATCCCATCTCAAAGTTTTGCACTTGGATACAAACACATACTGCAACTAGAAACTTGCTGGTGAAGAAGAAGACTGTCTGGTTATTTTATTTGGGAGCTATATGTGAACTTCAGGCCTCCCAGTCCATCTGCATCCTCCTCTTCCTAAACACGCCCCTCCCCCTCACACCCATCTTCCACTTTCCCACAGCAGTTGTGTCAATTTCCAACATCCCATTCCTGACCCATCAGCATTCGCAGTGTTTGTGAGCATTCCATGACACTGCAGCAGCTCAGCCAATAGCTGTGGTTTCCCATTGTTATTTAGCAGCACCATCTATTTATTTAATTGAGTCACACCGTATGCACGCATAACAAGTGCTAAAAAGCCTAGCTCCTCCACCCTAACACAATTGGTATGACCCGATGACCATCAACAGAGAGATCAAACAAAACAAAGTTTTGCAACAGCTGGCAAAATGCTGTACTCTGACCTGGCCTTTGCAGCCTCTCCAAGGGAAAACTACGCTTCAGTTGTGGGATAGGTGCTAATTAATCTGGTTTTTGGATTATGCAGTTAAGAGACTATTCTTCAAACTGAAGAAGGGAAAGCGACAGAGGCAGGCCCAGGGACACGGCAAAGAGAATCTCTGGAGTCGCACTCCTGTACAGGCCCAAGCTTTGATCAGTGAAAAGCGATAGTACTCAAACACACACATGTACTACACTAATTTTTACACACACACACACACACACACACACACACACAAAGCCAGGAAGGCGGCTTTGGATTCCCCCCTCTCCACACAACCGAGTAACTTGAACCATCAGTCATTAGGAGTGGAGCGTAGGAAGCAGCAGCAATGATTTTAAAGAAAGGAGGTGGGGAGGAAATAGAGGCAGAAGCAGAGATCTTTAAAAACGAGGGCCAGAAGCTTGATGTTGAAGCAAAACAGGACCAGGAGCCGGAAGTGTAGCACTTTATAACAGGAGTGCAGAGACAGAACAACAGGAAGGAACATTTGAGATGCTGAATTGCTTGAAGGGGGGGGGGGCAATGGCTTCATCAGGGGCCCATCCATTAAGCCCAGGAAGGCAGCAAAGGCAATGAAGGGCAGCAGACTGGTGGGCGGTGACCATCTGCCCACTCACTTCCACTGCCTGTCTCTTCGTCCTCCCACTCCCTGACTTGGGAAAGGGAAGGGGGAAAGAGCAAGAGGAAGTGCGGAGGAGGGCTACAGGAGATGCTCTAGCCCAGGGGCTCTCAACCAGTGGTACTAGTACCACCAGTGGTACTTTGCCCGACTGCTGGTGGTACTTGGACCACCAGACCCCCGTTCCAACGCAGCGCTATCGGCGGTGCATTTTCGCCTTTGGCCGAGTCTCTTGCGAACGCTGAGAAAGGCCCACCCACAGCTCCTACCAAGTAACTGGCGATGACATCAACCCCAGTCACTTCCGGTGGTACACAGCAGGAAAGTGGAGGTGGTACTTGGCCGGGAAGGAGTTGAGAACCCCTGCTTCAAGCCCACCACTTTCCTCTCCTCCACATTTCCTCTTCCAATCCAGGGAACAGGTGGCACAAAGACTGGCACATCAGCAGGTGGGGTGAGCATTTGACACGCTGCCTCAGGGGCTGGTAAGTCTTGGGCCAGCCCTGAGGATGGAGATCTCTATCACGATGACCAAGAAGTTGCTATGCCGCCTAAGGTTCCTCTTTAAATCTTTTGGGACAGGTTCAGGCGCAGACACCACTTCTAGGGTGAAATTGTGCTTGCCAAGCAACCAGCAGCCTGCCAAGTGGGACATGCAAGCAGGTCAGAAGGAACACAGAGCTCGCTCCAAGATGATCCAGGAATCTTTTACTGCTAAGAACCAGGGACTTTCACCTGCCAGGATAACATGATGCACGTGTCTGATTTTTCTCATAATACTAGAACTCATGTTGACCCAATTAAATTCATTGGCAGTCGAAAAACCTAAGGAGACACCTCAGGAATTCACCTCAGACTGTCAGCTTTTTTTTTTTTTTACCAGCCTTTGCTTTCAGAAACAGCATGATCAGCAGAAAATGGCAGATAAGAATGCTTATCCCCGTGCTGTGAAAAGCTTTACCTGATTTTACACATCAATCTGTAACAAACAAAAGCATGTTGCATTGGCTTTTCATCATCAGTTGGCAACCCTCGGTTCACAGCTACAAGATGCTGTGATGATCACCGTCTTAAAATGGCTTCTCCCTCCCACAAAGGACCAGCCAAATAGAGGATAGGTCTATCATCAACAGTTACTGATCATGATACCTACATGATGGAGCTGCCATGATCAGGAGTAGTATACCTTTGAATAATATACCAGTTGCTAGGGTCAAACAACAGAGTTTCTCTCAACCGTATCCCGCTGGTTACTGTCGGAAACGGAACGCTGGACTAGGCGGCTGAGATCCACCGAGGTTCCTCTTGCATTTAGTGAAAAAGCAGCCTAGAATCAGCCACGCGCGACCCTGCCTGCCGCCCAGGCGTTGCTAGCGAATCGCCTTTCCCTAACAACCAGCCACTGCGCTCCACTTTCCCCCGCCCCGGAGGAAAACCCCTGGCCTGGCCCCGCTTCTCCCACCCAGGGGGTCTCTTACCTGTCATCCCCTGAATCGCCTCTCCCTGCGCCTTCATTTACCCCACGCCCCGCATCCGCGGCAGCCGCCGCAGCCATTGTGCCTCTCAATCAGCTGTTAAGAGAAAAACGAGAGAGAGAGAGAGAATGAGAAACAGGGGGGGGAAGCCTCGCCGCGCCCCGCAGCTTCATGGGAGTTGAAGTTTTCAAGGGGAAAGAACTCACTAAAACCAGTAGTACCGAGGAGCACGAGAGGACTACAAGTCCTCGGAAGCTCTGCAGCCCTGTGCTTGACGGGAACTGTAGTTCTTTGGAAGAGTTGTGGAGAGAGAGAGGCGTAGTTACTGTGTTACTGAGCGTAATAATAAGGAAAGGAAACCGAAAGATTTCGGATTGAGTAGTAAACTGAGAAGTAGAGTTGGCTGCGTGCGTCCCATCTGCATCGCTTTCATGTAATCGACGCTAAATATCAATTTATCAAGTGTTCTGCAGGCAGGGTGTGTGGGTGGGTGGGAACTAGACTGGCAAAAGAAAAGCTCTCCTGTCAATGTTTGGGACTCTTTAATCTAGAAAGAAGGCGCCAGTCCAAGGGGGGACGGGACACGATTGATTGAGGCATAGAAAAGCATGCATAGTAGGATGGATAGAGGGAAGTTCTTTTAAGTTCTTCTCAGGTTAGGAAGTTCTTTTCCCTTTTGCACAACACCAGAAGCTGGGAACATCCACTAAAACTGACTGGTCGGAGAGTTAGAACAGTCAAAAGGAAATGTTTCTTTGTGTTGTTCAGTCGTTAAGTCGTGTCCGACCCTTCGTGATGCCATGAACCATATCCCGCCAGGCCTTCCTGTCCTCCACTATCTTCCTGAGTTCGCTCATTTTCATGTTCGTTGCATCGGTGATGCTGTCTAACCATCTCATCCTTTGCCTTCCCCTTCTCCTTTTGCCTTCAATTTTTCCCAGCATCAGAGTCTTCTCCAGAGAGTCCTCTCTTCGCATTAGGTGTCCAAAATATTTGAGTTTCAGCCTTAGTGTCTGTCCTTCCAGGGAACAGTCAGGATTGATTTCATTTAGGATTGACTGATTTGATCTCCTAGCAGTCCAAGGGACTCTCAGGAGTCTTCTCCAGCACCACAGTTCAAAAGCATCTATTCTTCGGCGCTCAGCCTTCCTTATGGTCCAACTCTCGCAACCATACATTGCTACTGGGAACACCATCGCCCTGACTATGCGAGCTTTTGTTGGCATGGTGATATCTCTGCTTTTTATTATGCTGTCTAAGTTTGCCATAGCTTTCCTTCCAAGGAGTAAGCGTCTTTTAATTTCATGGCTGCTGTCTCCGTCTGCAGTGATCTTGGAGCCCAGAAAAGTAAAATCTGTTACTGCTTCCATTTCTGCCCCTTCTATATGCCAGGAATTGATGGGCCCAGATGCCATGATCTTAGTTTTATTAATGTTGAGTTTCAAGCCAACTTTTGCACTCTCCTCTTTCACCCTCATCAAGAGGCTCTTTAGTTCTTCTTCACTTTCTGCCATTAGGGTGGTATCGTCTGCATATCTGAGGTTGTTGATGTTTCTCCCGGCAGTCTTGATTCCGGCTTGCGATTCATTCAGCCCTGCATTTCTCATAATGTACTCTGCATATAAGTTAAATAGGCAGGGTGACAATATACAGCCTTGCCGTACTCCCTTCCCAATTTTGAACCAGTTGGTTGTTCCATGGCCGGTCCGAACTGTTGCTTCTTGACCTGCATACAGGTTTCTCAGGAGACAGGTAAGGTGGTCTGGTACCCCCATCTCTTTAAGAATTTGCCACAGTTTGTTGTGATCCACACAATCAAAGGCTTTTGCGTAGTCAATGAAGCAGAAGTAGGTGTTTTTTTGGAACTCTCGTGCTTTCTCCATGATCCAGCGCATGTTGGCAATTTGATCTCTAGTTCCTCTGCCTCTTTGAAACCCAGCTTGTACGTCCGGTAGTTCTTGGTCCACGTACTGCTGAAGCCTAGCTTGTAGGATTTTGAGCATAACCTTGCTAGCATGTGAAATGAGTGCAATTGTGCAATAGTTTGAGCACTCTTTGGCACTGCCCTTCTTTGGAATTGGAACGTAAACTGACCTTTTCCAATCCTTTGGCCACTGCTGAGTTTTCCAAATTTTTCTTTTCCAAATGTTTCTTTACCCAGCACATAATTAATCTGTGGAACTCCTAGTCACAGGATGTTGTGATGGCACCTAGCTTAGACACCTTTAAAAAGAGATTTGACAGATTGATGGAGGAAAAGTCCATCACAGGTCACAATGACTGTATGCAACCTCTGGGTTTTAGAGGTAGCCTATCTGAATGCCAGATGCAAGGGAGTGGCAGCAGGATGCGGGTCTCTTGTGGTCTTGTGTGCTCCCTGAGGCATCTGGTGGGCCACTGTGAGATAGGAAGCTGAACTAGATGGGCTTTTGGCCTGATCCAGCAAGGCTCTTCGTATGATCCTCCTGTGCATGTTTACTCAGAAGTTCCACTGAGTTCATTGGGGCCTCATCCCAGGTAAGCGTACTGTACAGTACATAAGAACTGAAGGCTTATGTGAACTTACTTAAGGGGAAGGCTGCAATTAAGGGTATCTGGGAGTAAATACCATGCTGGGATTTAAGTTAAAGTAAACATGCATTGAATTGTGCTGTAAACCCATTTGGACATGCAGTATGATTGTATTCTGCAGCAGCTTCTGTTTAGTCAGTTGCTGCAAAAATAGTCAGGCAAAAGCATATGCAGCACGTGCTCAAGGTGGCTAATGATTATGTATGTTTACTTGCAAGTAAGCTTTGCTGAGTCGAATAGATCTTGTTGCAGAGTAAGTGTGCATACTGCCATGCTTCTCAAGGGCGGATTGCAACCTTTCTAAGGAGAGGGGCAAAGGAGATGTAAGCCAGCCCACACACACACACAGAGTCTCCTGAAGGGATGCCATTTTTCTACCCCCAACAATCGCCATGTTCTCTCTTATTTTTTTTATTTTAAATTACCGTATTGGTCTGAGTATAAGACTCACTTTTTTTCTCCTAATTTAAGTTTTTAAACTAGGGGTGTGTCTTATAATCAGGCTGTTGCAATTTAATGCCAGTGATTTAATTAATTTTTTTAATAGCACCAAACTTTAAGGGTGCGTCTTATAATCAGGTGCGTCTTATACTCGGGACAATACGGTAATTTGAGATCCGAGTGAGCAGGCATCATGGTGACTTTTCATACCAGATGCAAAAACTAAGGAACTTGGAATAAGGAACTTCAATCTTGTGTTTTTCCACGAGGTTTCAGCTCTCCTGAATTGCAGATTCTCTATCTGAGTGGAAAATGTTTTGTGCAATCTGGGTGGACCCAGCCCAGGAGAAAAGGGAGCACCACCAGCCCTCACAAGTCTCTCTCTCTCTCTCACCTGGCTGTCTAGAAATTAGAAGTGAAGAAGGGCTAGTTCTTACAATGCTGTTTTGTACATGCAGACCCCCCAAATTTGCTCACAGAAACTGTGGCCACTCTCAGAGCCTAAGTTGTTTGTTAGGCCATGGAGGAGACATTTGTACATTGGGACTGCAGAGGGAAGCACCAGTACAGAGATCCTGAAGTTTATTATTGGACCCCTCCTCTAAATTCTTCCATTATGAAGAATTGATGAAGCTGTAGTGTAGATAACTGGTCAGTCAGATTTGTCAAAGGGTTAATTTTCTTTTTGGCACGAAAGCTATCATGGCCAGCTACTATGTTACAGGAAGAAGGTTGTATGGGTAAATTAAATGTATTAGAAGTACAAAATACAGAGAACTCCAAAAACCACGTAAAAATTTTCTTTCGCACACATGCATGCGCACGCACACACACACAGACAGTTATGCCAGCGCCAGTCAGCTGAGTTTGCAAAGCATTGAAAACTGTTCCTATAAAAAGAAAAACATCCTCTTAGCAGCTTATTGCACGAACAAGAGAACCTTGGTCTCCCCACCACCCTGGAAATAGCAACCTGGGATATAGTATCTGCCATTGCAGAAAACACAAATGCGGTAGCCGAGGCCAAGATGGCAGACAAGAGCACCCGCACCTGCTCTCCAGCATCTCGCTGGCACTCAGTGCAGCTGTCTGGGGAGCCATTAATAGCCTTGGTTGCCGAAGGGGTTAAAGAAGTTCTGCATGCAAACTAAGGGGATTCAAGGAAGAGTCATTTCAACAAAGCAAATCCTCATCTTGGTGATGCACGACAGTGACAAACCGCACACTGGACTCGGGCATCCTCTCCACGCAGCTTGTGTCTTTGGACTTCCTGGTCTTGGTGTTTCTTATATCTTTCAGGGAGGGGCACAGCACAGAGCAAGATCATCACCCCCACAGTTCTCCTAAATGGCGGCATTCAGTCCAGAACTGCTCAAATTACAGAGGAGGCGGGGAGGGGGCACTGTTTTGAGAAGCATGATTTGGCTAGAATGAGGGGGGAGTCGGGGTAGGGCTTGTCATAAGAACATAAGAAGAGCCCTGCTGGATCAGGCCAAAGGCCCATCTAGTCCAGCTTCCTGTGTCACACAGTGGCCCCACCAGATGCCTCAGGGAGCACACGAGACAACAAGATAACCAGTTTCCTGCTGCCACTCCCCTGCACCTGGCACAGAGAAAACCCACTTCTAAAACCAGGAGGTTTTTTATGGCTTGTAACCTGTGATGGTCTTTTCCTCCATAAATCTGTCCAATCCCCTTTTAAAGGCATCCAGGCCAGGTGCCATCACCACATCCTGTGGCAAGGAGTTCCACAGATGAATTACACGCTGGGTAAAGAAATATTTTCTTTTGTCCGTTCTAACTCTCCCTCCAATCAATTTTAGTGCATGTCCCCTGGTTCTGGTGTTGTGCGAGAGGGAGAATAATTCCCCTCTATCCACTCTCTCCATCCCATGCATAATTTTATACGTCTCAATCATGTCCCCCCTCAGGCGCCTTTTTTCTAGGCTGAAAAGCCCCAGACGCTGTAGCCTTTCCTCGTAAGGGAGGTGCTCCCTTATCGCTTGTCGTTAGTGGAATTCGTGAGAGGCCCTCCTTCCTTCCTTCTTTCCCCCCATAATTCAAGCACTGGCCCAAAGCAGTAGCCTGTTGCTTTGCTGGAGATGAACCGGGGCAGTGGGCTCCATCCAGCTGGGTCAGAGCACTGGTCCATCTAGCTCAGCGTTGGCTACACCAGCTGGCAGTGGCTCCACAGAGCTTCAGTCAGAGAAGGGGCTTTCTCAGCCCTACCTGGGGGTCCTACGAGGGACTGAGCCGAAGACTTTCTGCCTACCGAGCAGGTCCTCTACCATGGCTAGATTGTACTGTAATCTAATCTTAGATTAAGGGATTAAACTCTTGGATCAATGAAAATGGTTTTCCCAATTAATCAGGCAACAGGTGGCAGATACCCCCAATCTTTGCCATATGGGGGAAACGTTTCTTCTGAGATGCTGCCTGCTGCAATATGTTCTTCCATAATCCAGAAAGAAAGAGATACTTTTGCATACTGCCCCTTTTCTTCAAAACTCTTGTCTTACAAATATTCACAGATATAGTGAATTAATCAATACACTAGAATTTGTGCAAATAAAGAAATCTGACTAACTGGGAGATGACAACCTCCTTGGGGCCCAGTTACATGGTTCCATCCAGCTGAATGTCATTCACACAGGAGAGTGGGTGACATTTGTCTGGAAGGCACAACTTCATTCATCCTTGCTACTGTCCAGAGCCACTGCGTTTAGCCCATGTGAGTTGGTCTGTCTAAGTGTAGACATTTTTGCTGTAGTGCCTGAGAGGAGATGCTGTGTAGCAACAGCTCCACCCAGTGGCTTGAAAGGATTTGCAGCATAAAGGTTGTCTTGAACACCACTCAGTGCCCACATGAAATAACCAAAGCCTCAGCCACACTCAATCATGTGGCAGGACCTTCTAGTGCAGGGTTTCTCAACCAGTGGTAATTTGGCTGACTGCTGGTGGTACTCAGACCGACGAACCGCTGGAACCCACTTTGACGCAGCACTTTCAGCGGCGCGTTTTCGCTTCTGAGAGGCTCCTGCCTTTGGCCGAGCCTCTGAGGAACACTGAGAAGGGTCCTCCCACCCATCCAGAGCCTCCTAGCTGCGTTTTATGGCCTCTAAAACCCCAAAAGTAACTGGTGATGATGTCGTCGCCAGTCACTTCCGGTGGTACGCAGCAGGAGAGTGGTGCCGGAGGTGGTACTTGGCCAGGGAGGGGTCAAAAACCCCTGTTCTAGTGTGTAAAGACTGTAAGACCCATAAGTGTTCTGGGAAGTACATGGAGGGAAGCAGTTCCAGGGAACACAAGGTCAAAGAATTGAAAGCAAGGGGTGCAGCAGCCATTTTGAGATCAGTTGTTGTAAGCGCGTTGCAGAGAGTTAAGTAATGGCTGTTTGTGCCACACTTGGTCCTCCTGTGGCATCATTTTCCAAAGCCTGCAGCAGCAAATATTACTTCTGATGGCCCAGATCACTGTTCTCCTATTCCCTCACCATGGAGACAGGCCAGCTGGGTTGGCCACTGAAAAGGTACTATGAAAACTGATCTGGGAACTCTTTGGGGGAGAGGGAGGGACACACCCAGGGACTTTGTTGCCCATCAGAACAGCCGGTTGATCTAACAGCCCAGTCCTATTCTGGGTTGGGCTGACAGGGGGCAAGGCATTACGGTAGCGGAAGAACCTTCCACTGTCGCAAAATAGCTGCCAGCGGAGTGCAAAGTGCTCTGCCAGCAGCCCTTTCTGGGAGCACTGCTGTGCTGCAAGAGGCGGCAGCAGGTTACATAATAAGAACATAAGAACATAAGAAGGTTGGTGGCAAGGTCCACCTCTTGCAGCAGTGGTGCTCCCTGCATGGCGCCAGACCTTGCCACGCCCCCTAGAGAAGGTAAGGCAGTAGGATATCTTGGCCAGGGAGAAGGGTCTGGATGGATAATGTCGTGCTATATGAAGTGCCACTTAAATGTTGCTTCCAAATAATTGTGGAAAAGCAATGCCACAGCACAGCTGAAGGTCCCCAGTATGGCAGCAACTGCAGTGAAACTCTGGGAGAGGAAGTCACCAGGTAGCCTTCGGCAGGCTGCTGTGTTGTTATGGGAGGTAATGATATAATTGCAAAGCCAACTAAAATTAGTAAAGAGGCAGGGAAAGACACACTGGCGTCACTGCAGGGGGGATGGAGCTCTAAGTTCCGCCCTGATCCGACCCTCTGTTACACGGGTGAACGAAGCGGCCCCGCCCCCTCGCCTTCGGAGCCTTTCAGGGCAGCGAAAGCAACGCGCAGGGAGTCTCCTGTGCGTTGTTTTCACCGCCTTGAATGGTTCCGAAGGCGAGGGGGCGGGGCCGCTTCGTTCACTCGTGTAACGAAGGGTCGGATCACGGCGGAACTTAGAGCTCCGCCCCCCTGCAGTGACGCCAGTGGAAAGACAAGAGGTGTCAGGTTCACATGGGCACCATTTACAAGCTTGCAAAAATTAATATGCATATTGGCAAGAAAGCCAAGTAAGTATGAAGCTCACTAGGTATGTTAGTATTACAGAAGTACAGGTGGGCCCCCATATCCGCTGGGGATATGTTCCAGCCCCCTCCATGGATACTTGAAACCGTGGAACACCCCCTCCATGGTTTCCTGAGGGCCCCCCCCTGCCTCCCCTGCAGGCAGGCATGCTTGCCCCCCCCAGCTCTTATTTTTCTTTCAGCAAGCTTTGTTTCTTCCTTAAAACAAACAGAGAAGCAGCCTCCATTGCAGGCAGGTAGAACGAGACTAACAGCCCGGTCCAGCCCAAGGCAACTGCGGTACAATTCAGGCACAATTGCAGCCCAAGTGCTTTAGGCCCGAGTTGTGCCTGAATTGTGCCTGAGTTGGGCTGCAATTGTGACTGAATTGCAGCCCGGTCCAGCCCAAGGCAACTGCGGTACAATTCAGGCACAATTGCACAATTCAGGTACAATTGCAGCCTAAAAGTGGGTGTGTTGGGGGCGTGTCGGGGGTGTGACGGGGGCGGTTACGAATTTTGGTCCGGTTCCAGACACTGGAGAGCCACTGACACGCCCCCTCGAGCCCAACTCAGGCCCAAAATTTGGGCCAGCAAAAAGGGTGGACCCAAATGTGAGGAGACCCATAGGAGCCATTTTACCTTACCCACACCAGCCCTCTCCTGAAAAGTTCTAACACCCTGGGCCCGAGTTGGGCCTGAGTTAGGACCGAACAGGTGTGGCCTAACTCTGGACATGGACCCAAATAGTTACCCTATCAGCACCCAGCCCCACCCAGCCTCTTTCCCACAAAAGCCCAGCCCTCCACTCTCTCTCTCTCTCTCTGAGCACGTGGCGTGGGGTTCTGTCCCCCAGCAGCCACAAAGTGGGACTTTGAAAACTTTTCTAACACCCCACTTCTCTCTTCTCCTCTCTCCTCTCTGCCCCCCTCTAGGGCAGAGAGGGCTGTTCTGCCTGTGGCCAAACTGTTTACTGCTGTGCCTGGGCAGCTGTCTCCATGCAAGTGTTTGCTAACCCATGTCTTTCTCCCAGCCCCTCTCCCCCCCCCCCCCATACAGGCAACAACACCAGCAGGTAAGTGCAGGGTTTGTGCTGACATGTGGTCTGACGTCTGCCTCTTTGCATAGAGAAATATAGGTAGGATACATGCTTCTATACCAATGTCTTGTCTCATAGCTGCCTGCATAGCCTGCCATGATATGCCTCTATACCAATGTCTTGTCTCATAGCTGCCTGCATAGCCTGCCATGATATGCCTCTATACCAATGTCTTGTCTCATAGCTGCCTGCATAGCCTGCCATGATATGCCTCTATACCAATGTCTTGTCTCATAGCTGCCTGCATAGCCTGCCATGATATGCCTCTATACCAATGTCTTGTCTCATAGCTGCCTGTATTAATGTGAGCACACAATGCCATGAGTGTGGAACTGTAACCCATATGTAGACACCAGCTGTTCCCCCCCCCTCTTTTCTCCACAGGGTCTACCGACAGGTCAGTATTGCTAGGATTGCCATGGTTGTGACCCCCAAGTTGTGTTGTTGTCTCTCTCTTTGACCCCTTTCCCTTACAGGATCATGCTCACCGTACACCCAGGGAAGGAGCGCAGACCAGGCTATGTGTCTCACACCACTCAGCTGTGTTTGATTTCTCTCCCTGCAGACCTTTGCAACTGGCACACTGGCTCCTCTTCAATGGCGATTGCTACCACGCAGCAGCTGCCATGGAACACCCCCAAGTTGTTTGTCCCCCCAGGAATGCCCACTACCACAAACCGTCCGGGGAGCACCCCTGGGCCTGCAGTCTGGTTGCCCCACGGTCACCTGCCTTGATGCTGCCAGAGAGGTCTGGGAGCCTGCCCTGCAACCCACCTCAGCTGCTGCTGCTGCCCCACCGCCCTGGCTGCCTACTTGCTGTCCCTCCCCTTTCTATGGAGCAGGCCGTGGTTCCACAGGGGAAGAGCCCGCATCTCCAGGTCCATGGGGCTCGCCTGATGCTGCTGCTGTGGTCCTAGAGGCTGCTGTGCCTACCCCTGGCAGCCACGCCCGGCCATCTCTGCCACTGTTCCAGAACAATAAAGATGCCCCTGGAAACACATGTCCCCAATGTTGCACAAGCACTGCCCCACACACCCAAACAGGCAGGCCCCAGCACACAAGCCTCTGCATGAATCCCAGCCAGGGTCCGCCACAGCCATCCCTGGGAGAACACAGCAGGGGGGCTGCCGGACCCTCTGGGACCAGAGGGGAGGGGGGAGTTGGGGGCCTGTCAGGCAGGCAAACACTGACGGGCACTGTGGCGCACGTCCGCCACGTCTGTGAAGAGCCCTTTCAGCAACCGGGGCTCTCACCCACCCCTCGGTCCGCCCATCACCAGCGTCCGTGTCCGCCCGTCACCGGCGTCCGTTTCCGCCCTCTGTCCGCCCGTCACCGGCGTCCGTTTCCGCCCATCAACGGCGTCCGTGTCCGCCCTCGGTCCGTCTGCATGAGAGGCGCCCGTTCCTGCATTGCCTCCATCTGCGAAGTGCCCCCTGTGCCCCTATCGGTCTCTGCAGACCCCTCTCCCTGTATCCCTCTCCCACCAGCCGTGTTGTCTGTCTGTTTCTGACCCACGCGTGCCCCTCCCCAGCACCCCCTGTCAGTGTGCCTGCCTCCCCTCCCACTCCCTGATGATGGACGCTGGCACCCCCCATGCCGCCAGAGCGCCTGCCGCAAGGTGCCGACGTTGCCCCATCTGGGGGTGTGATGAGCTGCGTGAGCCCTTCCCGCTCGCAGCAGACAAGCCCACGGCATCTCTCGGTCTTGGCCGGGGCACGGAGCAGAAGGCATGCTGGGATGCCTTCTTTGTGGGCATTGCCACGGCCCTTGAGGCCCAGGGCTTCAGGCAGCGCACGGGCATGTCCTGGCGGAGGCGGTTCCAGACCTCATGAGACCCCCCCCTTGTGCGTGCCGTTCCCACCCCCTCCTTCCCTTCTCTCCCCCGCTCACCCCCCCATGACTCCCACGTGCAGCCTCACCGTGGCTTGGGGGTGGCATCGCAGTCTGCAGGAGGGAGGGCAGTCGCACTCCCCCCTGCGGCAGGTGGCTGATGCCCAGGGTGCCCTGGGGCAGCTGGCACTGGCACAACCTCTGCCCTTCAGCTGACTGTCAAATGCGCAGTGCCTGCAGGCCCGCCTGTGGCTGCCCATCTGCTGCGACCGCTGCAGCAGCTGTGGTAGGTGCACGCAGACGGGCTGAGGAGGGGGCTCTTCGCTTCCACAAGACTGACAGCTCCCCACAGGAGCCTGCCTGCCTCTGCGGTAAGTTTTGCCGCGATCCTGGCCCAATGCTGTTGCCTCCAGCCTAACTCAGGCACAGTTGCAGCCTAACTCGGTCCTAGTTTGGGCCACAATTGGGCCACAATTGGGCCTCAACTGTGCCTGAGTTAGGCTGGACTGAGCCCTAAGTCCTAGAGAGGCTCTGCAAGGTTTCTGTTAACCTTGCAGAGCCTCTCTAGTACTTAGTCTCGTTCTACTTGCCTGTAATAAGCAGCCAGAGGCTGCTTCTCCTGTTTCTTTAAGGAAGAAACTAAGCTTACTGGGGAAAAAAGTAAAAGCCTGGGGGTGTCCCCACGATCCGTGGATAACTGAAACCGTGGATAGCGAATCAGTGGATATGGGGGCCCACCTGTACTGTAAGTTCAATGTATCTGCTGGAAATACTGGAAATCAGAAACATTAATTTGACATTGATACGATTGTAGTAGGCAGTTGGGAGGGCGGTTGTTTGTTTTCTTCCCAGTTTTTCTTACATTAGTTGGTATGTCACGTCTTACATACTTTTTCATGTTGAAAATATACATACTTCCCTTCTTGTCTCCCTCGTGTATCTTTCAGATTGTGAACCCTGCAGGAGAGGGATGTTTCTTTTCACTTTTTGCAAAGTGCCATCCACACGGATGGTGCTATATAAGCCAAGAAATGGTTTGAGTTGATTGCTGTTTCTTTCTTTGTGTGAGTTTTTTTTATGATTGTACCTGCTTAAAGAAAACGATTACTTACATTTTTAATTCCCACAATATAGCCTGGTGAGATAAATGAAGCTGAGAGATGTTGACTGGCCCAAAGCGCAGTCCTTGGCATGTCTACTCAGAAGCAAGTCCCACTGAGTTTAGTGTCGCAGTGTATAGGACTGCAGCCTTCCTGAGATTTCTGGCCCAGCAGGGCTTTGAATCTGGTCTTCCCCATTCTAGACCAGCATGGATTCTTCTAGGCCCACCAGACCCCACACTGGCTCACAAAGAACAGGAAGCACATTGACCGCCCCAAAGGCCCTGTGGCTAAGGAAGGGCTTTATATAACTTACCTTTGCAGTTTTATTTTCCACACAATCTGTAAGAATTCCTAACTGTCACTTTTCTAATCATGGGTTTCAGTGAGTTAAACCAAAGGACCTCAACCCCATTGCTGCTTTTCGTTCTTTGTTAGCGTTTTCCTCAGCTGTGCCTGAAAGAATCTTTGGACCATTTGCCAGCTTGGCTAGCATCCCCCTGGCGTATCCAATAAACAAACAAGCACTTGGCAAGGCAGAAACGTGTTCTCTCTTTGCATCCACACCCCTCCCATGCAAGCAACAGGAACAACAACATCTCCCGGGAGACCCCCTCTGTTCCTTTGAGGTCATCCCCAGAGCTGCAAGCTTCAGTTGGCTTCGCCACCAACATTTCAGGCCCTACTGTTCAGCTCCAGCGACCCATTCCCTGATGTGCTGTGTTCAGTCAATGGAACAGCTTTGGTTTTACAACTACAAGCTTTTAGGACAGCTGTCAGACTTTGGCGGTGGGAAGCAGATGGAAAGGGCTTGTCAATTTGTCTCTCAAGTGCGTCTCATTCTCCTACTTGCAGTGTAAACACAGAGGGATTTTTTTTTTAAAAAAGACAAAGCCTTACAAATGTGACTTTGCAGCCAGAATTCCATGGCAGCCATTTTGCTTGCGCTTTGCTTTCAGCTGAAAAAATCCTGAAAAAAATATAGAGTTGAAAGGAACCTCCAAGGGAATTCAGCTCCCTCCACAACAACAATGTTGGTCTGATTTCCATGTGACTTGTTCAACTCAGATACAAAAGCACCAATATTTAAATGATAACATGCACACACTATTTTAAATGGCATATACATCACATGTTTAAATGGGTGGCTTTTCTTGGAAAAAAACACAGAAGCCCAAATTTGTCCCGATTGCTACTTCTGTTTGGGGCTCCAACATTTGGCTGTAATCCGATGTACACTTACCTGGGAGCAAGTTCCACTGAGGATAATGCAACTTACTTCTGAGTAAACATGCACAGAACGGCACTGCATGGGAATGAAAGCATTTGGTTCAGTCTTTTCTTGAGGATTAATTGGGCAGCAATTATTTTTTAATAATAATGGATACAATGTTTATTCCTGTCCAGACATGCAGATTTAATTGATTGTTGATTTCATCAACTAATGCCCATATGATTATCAACGAAGGTTTCTTAAATCAAGTGGCAGTCCTATTTCTGTGTCTGTCAACCATGGAAGAACCCAGCCATTTAAACACGCATGTGCCACTCATAAATAGCTGTGCTGTACATGACTTGCACGTGTATTTTGGCACTCAGATACTGTTTTCAAGTTTGAAACTCACAAGTGGCTCTTAGGCCCAGACCAGATGTGCAGAAACCCATGTGGAAACGAGCAGTTTGCATGGAATAACATTTGAATGCAAAACCCACGTAGGTTTCCGTATCCATGAGACATCCGTGTTTTCTCATAGACCATCGAAGTATGTACCAGTTTCACTTTTTATTCTATGTGTGTTGTGAATCTTCCTCGTGGGTTTTGAACATGTGGTTGCAAAACTCACATGGTTGTCAATATCTGTGATTTCTGAGACCTTGGAGGAGGAGAGAGGCTGCCCTGGACCGACTTCCGACAGGCCAGGCCACTCCTAAGACACACCTCGTCCAGTGTGCAAAATGGTTTTCCAATCAAGATGCCCATGCCAACGTATGAAAAAAGGCAATAAACATTTATTTGATACAGCTGTGGGCTTTTTTTTTTAATACATACAGTACATAGATTTGTCCCTTCAAGGGTTTCAGTGGCGCCAATATTAATATTTATTTCTTACAGTACTCAAGCTGAGGAATTATTTTGTCCATGATTACCAAAAGAACAGATCATCACAAATCAGTTTATAAGATAGTTTACAGTTAAAACATTTTAATTTTTTGTTTTTTTGCAAATAAACACTTTTTAATATATATATTTATATATATTTATATATGGTTACAAGTGATAAATTGAAAATCTTTTTTTATTTTTCAAAATACACGTATGCATTAATGTCTGGCATCAGAAAAACCCAAAACGAAACCAACAACAACATTCAGAGATGTCCTGGAATGGGTACCACACTGAAGAATGGAAAGAAAATGACTGCGTGAGTCTGCAGTAAGGGGACCTATCCTTGGGTGCATTGAAATGAATGGGAGATGTACCAGAGCAGAACTCCTGTTTGAGTGTGTTGACCTCACCTTGATCCACCTATCCGTTGTGAGCATGGGGACACCATCGATCACATGCAAAAACACCCCTGCACACCTGTAAGAGCTTCCCCACTCATCTTCACTAGGGGCAGTGCATTCCATTGGTGTGCATGTGTGTGGGGGGTGTAGATCAGGGCGATTGTCTCTAGTTCTGTCTTATGCTTAGACGTTAATGTTTGCCAGGCACTGGTCCCCATCCCATGGTCAACTACAACAAGACGACTGATTTCCCTGTACTGAATTACAATAGGCTAGGTTTGTATACACATGTTCACAGTCATTGTGTCTTCTCTTCTGGAGGAGGTGAGGCCATTAGACCTTAGGGCTAGCTTTTGAAGGAGTGCATGGAAAGTACATTCTTGGTACATGTTCTTTAATATGCATGAGCAACGCTTCTGTTTTCCCCGCTGTAGCCCTTTTCACTGTGTTAAGCAAACAGCACATTATTGTACAGCCAGATTTTCATGCAACCGACAGCCCAATTTTGTGCAGAGTTACATGTAGGTGCGCCAAAGTGCTGATTTCAATTAGCGTCAGCACAGCCTCACCCTGCGCAGGATCAGGCTGTGAGGTGAGCAATTAGGCACATCATTTTCATGAATTGCAATGGTATGTAAATATGATTTGAGGACATTTACCCCATTAGTACGGAAAAATTGATTGTCAATCTACCTGAAAACCTCAGCATGGATTCAAACAACTGTTTTCTCCATTGCAAGATGTTACTGCAGAAGTGGACATCCAAAAGAAAATGTGTCTTGAGAATGCCTTGACACAATCATGTTGTTTTACTATATTTGTTTTAAAATGATATTTTCCAGGATCTACCAGTATATGTAACTCTGCCATAGGAAGGGAGAAACACAACTGATTTTTTCCCCACATTGGTTTTTTTTTGTTGTTGTTCCTTTTCATTTTGGACAACATTCCAGGAGATTCATATGGTCACATGTGGATCAACATGTGCTAGAGTCACATGTGTTAGAGTCACAGGTCAATATGAATTCCAGGAGATTCATTCCAGGAGATTCATATGGTCATATCTGGATCAACATGTGTTAGAGTCACAGGTCAATATGAATTCCAGGAGATTCATTCCAGGAGATTCATATGGTCATATCTGGATCAACATGTGTTAGAGTCACAGGTCAATATGAATTCGGCAACTCTGTTTTCTGAATCTTGATGAACTCACATTGGCCAGTGATCACAGTTTGGATCACCACCATGACTGGAAAATGTCACCACTTAGAAAACAGTTGTGTGAATGCACTTGCCATTTTGCTTTAACAAGCTAAGAAGTCATGTTATGGCATGTTCACACCTACCTTTTCAAGGGTGGTAGTTTATTCCCATGTTAACACCAACAATAAATCACTTCTGCACATTTGAAGCTTGCTGCTTTCGCTGAGATTAAAGGACCACTGTAGTCTTTGCTCTGCCCCCATGTTGGGAAGAAATGTTGCCGCTATGCCAAATTCCTTTACACCAAGTCAATAAATACGAGGATGGTGTCTTTGCCCTGGGAGTTCTACCCCGATCCTGTATGTCCAGGAAGAGTGATGTAGGTACACTCCCGAACTGTCCACGATCTCTCTTGCAAATGTCCCAGGGAAAAGAGTAGTAAGCTACTCCTAAGGCAATTTACTGCACTCGTTTACAACAGCAGTTAATCCATCGCTAATTTAACACAAAATTACTGCTGGTCAACTGAGAATCTTATAGCAGTAAAGTTACATCCAGCAGTAATTCTCACAGTAGAACAGTGTTAATCTGAAGATACACTCTTATGCAGAGCCTATAATAAACATTTAGATTGTGGTTTCTATGTGGTTTCTAACTCGATTCCTGCAATTCTGTAATTCCGGACATCCCTTCTATAGCAGCCACATGGACAATTCCATTAAGGCTTAACTACTGTATTTCTGTTTCTCCCTGGCTGTCTCCATGTTCTCTCATTCAACCTTGTAATGACTTTGGGCACTTCCAGATGTCTGACTTCTCCAAAAATTGTTGTGCTTTTGCAAGTGACCAGCACCCTGATGTCAGCTGAATCCAACTCCCGTTCCGATGGCTGCTGGTCTGAAGAGACTAGCAGGGCTGGCATGGGATAAGGGGGAGGAAAGAGCAGCTGTTGCATGGAACCTGTGACCAACAGCTGCTGCAGGCCCTGATGAAGCAGGCACCTCCTCTATGACACATGGTCAAGCGACATGTGACATTAAGCATATGCTTCATGTGAATGTGCTCATTTCTTTTGAACTAAATAGCAGGACCGTGAGATAAAGGAGGATTTAAATCTCTGCTGCCAACATGGTCCTTATTTGCATCCACCACACCATGGCTGCTATTTGCCATGGGGGAAAAAAGCTCCCATTGGTATCTCTATGGGATTCATTTTCCATGGAAACAAGCAGCTGTGTGGGGAGGCTGGGACAGCGTGGGGTTAACTCCTTGACCCACTCTGTGGTCCCAATCCACACAGCAACCCAGCTCTGTGTGTGTGTGTTTTAAAAGAAAAGCACACGCCAAAATTAAGCATTAACATAAGGTGTGGTTTGGGACCAAGAGACTTCCTGTTCACTTGTGGTTTTGTGCAGCTACTGGAATGCCCTTTGCCATAGGGCCTATGGGAACACGACGGATTTCTAACGGCAACCCACCCTACTATTCAGGAAGACAGGAGCAGAGCCCTCCGTCTAGACAGTTCCCCATGGGTTGCTTCCCCTGGGAAAGTGAGATCAACTGCTGGCGTCTTCAGCGCTATCTCCCCATCGACATCCACTAGTGACATTCGACGCATGCCACAAGAGGAGCATTTCCACAGGTAGTTCCAGCAGAAAACCAGTCATAAAGTGCAGCTTAAGTGTGGCCATTGCTAATGAGCGACATCTGAGGCTTGAGCCTCTGTCTGCAGAATGAGGGGGTTGAGCCTGAGGTGCTGAAACAGCCTCTGCTGCTTCAGGCTGTGGGAATCGCATTTCGAATGCTCTTCTATGTGTTAGAAAGGGCCCTGCAAGTTAAAAACAACAACAACAACAACAACAGACTGGCCCAACAGGGAAGGCCCGTTCTCCGTGATGTGTTGCTTATTTACTTGCAGGGAAGAGTTTTTATATCGGGGAGCATTGAAAAATGGGATTTCTCACCTGCAGGTGAAGTGGTACAGTCCCTTTGTCTGCCTCACTGTGTTGCATATATAGACCAGGCCTAAATATGCAGTGAATTCCAGACACCTCCTTTCACGGGAGGAGAAAGCTCAAAGATAAGTGTGCACCATCTAATGGCATCATCTGTGTCACACACAGACGTTCACTCTGGTTCTTACTTTCCTCCACTTCTAAAAATAAAACAAAATAGTGAGCATTTTTGCTCAGTTTATTTTTGATGTTGATGGTCGCAGGGCTGACCCAAGACCTCCCCGTGCCTGAGCAGCCAAATGCCAAATGCCGTCGTCCCCCCCCCCCCCGCGGGCCTGGTGATTTGCCAGCCTCTGCTCATCCTGTTCTGTGTTGAAAAGGGAAGAGGGAGACAAGCGGAGAGAGGAGTGGTGGGCTAGAGTGTCTCCACTCTCCTCTCCTCCACATCTTTCCACCAGGGAGTGGGGGAAGAGGGGGACCAGTGGGGGCAAGTGGGTGGGCAGGGATGGGTGCCCTGAGACCACAGTTGACCACATGGATGGGTCAACCCTGGATGGTAACGATCCAAGGAGAACCTTTCAGTGCCAGTAAGAGATTTCTCATGTGCATTCAGGTTCTCTTCTGCTCCCCTCAGCAGCTTCTGAGCTGGAGGGCAACAGCATGGGGAAGGCTATTTCAAGAAATTGAGGGATTTCTTGAGCCCCACTGTGGGCACAACGCCCATTGCCTGGCCCTTTGGATCAGGGTCTGCGCCTTTTGTCCTTCATTCCCTGACACGGAATGTAATGTCTCATCACCCACCTTAGGAATTTGTATGGCTGTGATTGCACCACAAGTGGTAGAATATTGAAACGCTTCTACAGCTGAGGACCAATTCTGACATCAAATTTGCCACAAATGCAAGAAACCATCCTACAGTCATGCTTGTGCCGTGTGTGGCTGAACGTCAGAACAGAATCTAGCAGGAATTGAGGACACTGCACATAGTGAACCTTGCGCACTGCAATGGCTGTTTTTTCTTAAACGCAAGTTCTAGCTCACACAAAGGCAGGAAATATCAAGCAGTGCTGAATGCATGTGAACAATATTTGCTGAAGGCTGAGAAGCCTTGGTTGCATTGAGTGGACATGAGGTAGGACGACTTCATTCAGAACTGCTCCCAAGTTGCCCCTCCCCCAAATGGTCCTCAATCTTTCTCTCTCTCCCCATCCCTCCATACTAGCTTATTCTCAGTGATGTATGAGTTCCAGCCCTTCTTTCTAAACCCTTCACAAAATAATCTAGGCAACCAGAGTAAATCATGAACTCACTTTCCATAATTTATGATTCCAATCTGGAAACTGGACTTTTCCATAATGGATTTTTTTTTAAAAAAATCTAAATGTATTTCTAAACTCTGCAATAAGGGGAAGGGAGGGGCAGTTGAAGCATACAAGTCACACCAGTCAAGAACAAACTGCTTATATACCTTCACTCCTTGAGAGGAGACAACTCAATTTCCAAGCCTAATTGGATGTGATAAGGCCTGGCTTATGGAGTAATGGAGATAAAAAGTCCTTGAGGGTTCTCCGTTGAGGGATGATGCTATATGGCTTTTAACTTTTTCAGTATACAGTACTTATTGCACAGTCTAGTTAGAAGATGTTCAAGAGCTGTAGGTTTGAAAATAATGGAAGATTCAAGCATCACATTCTTTGCTTGGGGACAAGGAATTCTTAGCACCAAAGAGAGTAACATATAATGCAAAATGAGTATTGTCCGGTCAACAGAGATCACTTTGGACAGACCAAATCATGGACACAGGATACTGTTAGGTATGGGCTCCCCCCCCCCCCCAGATGATGTCTAAGGAAAACAGGGCTTCAACTGGACAGAAGTACAGGCTTCATTGCATTTCCCTCTCGCTGCCCAACCCTCATGTCCACCTCCACTGGGCAGGAAGACCTGTGCTCAAAGCTGATCTATGTGGACTCCAAAGACTGAAGAAAATGTATGAATAGGATGCCAAAGGGCTGGTTTAAAAGATATGTCGCCAAAGCATGTGAGGAGGAGCATGGGCTGTGCGCATTTCCATCCCAGCATGCTGGGTGGGGAGGAGATGTGTATCATTCCCAACTTATTTTTCCATGTAATTCAGGGAGGCCAGTCAGACATCTTGTCTGAGCCTCCTCAATGATAAGAGTCCCAGATTTCTCACCGTAAATTAGCATTTGCGTCTCAGGATTGATCAACTAGGTTTCATCAAACAGAAGGGACCAGTCCTTGGTTAATTTACCTGATCAGGGGTATCTATTCTGAATCAACTTTCTTTATTTGGACAGGCCAGGAACGCAGAGGTTCTTGTCACCTTGTTCTTCCAGTGAACTGTAAACTCCACCCACCTGCACATAAAGGAGCCAGGATGGTGTAGTGGATTGGGAGTCAGACTTAGACCTGGAAGATCCAGGTTCAAATCCCCGCTCAGCCATGAAGCTTCCTGGGTGACCTTGGGCCAGTCACTATCTCTCAGCCCCACCTACCTCACAGGGTTGTTGTGAGGACAAAAAGGAGGGGAGGAAATATGTACACCACTCTGAGCTCCTTGGAGGAAGGGCGGTATAAAAATGTTAAAAATAATAAATAAATGAGGCAACAGCCACACTACTGCTTGTGTCATTGTATCCCAGAATGCAGATGAGATGGATCAAGAGTTTCTTGTCATCTAGATTCTAGAGCAGTCCTGTGGCACTAAAGAATAATTGATCTCTTGGGTCACAAGCCTTTGTGGACCAAAGTCCACTTGATGAAATGGACAAAAATCCACGATAGTTTATATCATCACAAACCTGCTGGACTTAAAGGTGTCACAAGACTTTGCGTTAACTGGAGGTGACTAACACAGCTGCTTCTCTGGAATTTATTATGTAGAGATTTTTCTTCACCTTCAATACGTTTGGGCTTTAAATTGACCCATTAAAGTCTAACTACAATCTTATGCATGTCTACTCATAAGTTCCATTGAGTTTAATGGGACTTACCCCCAGGGAAGTATGTTTAGGATTGTAGTCTAACTGCAGATATGAATCCAGCGACTGCCATTCTGGTTGTCCAAACAAGCGCTTCAAAACCTTACAACATTTCCACACATCTCATGAGAGAGCTTGTTGCTTTTCGGCATAATCAAATGCATGTCTACTCAGCAGTAAGTCCCATGGTGTTCAATGGGGCTTACTCCCAGGAAAGTGTGCATAAGATTGCAGCCTTTGTCCCTCCACGAACACTGCAAATAGGGATGAAACAATATGGAGGAGTTCACCTGATTTGTCTGAATTTTGTTAAAATAGGAAACTGAACTGTATGAAGCCCAGGGGTATGAATCACGACTGCATTCCTTCACCAATCTTTACTTCTTAGAAATTGTTGCCAAACTGTCCTCTATACTCTGTTTATGTATAAGATGAAAAAGGGCAATGTCTGATTTGCTCACTGCCCCAAGCGTGGTATTTAGAACCAAAAAGAACAGTAATCAAGGCTGTCTCCAGGGGTCACACATGAGCCACCATGGTTGGATGAGCTGTCGATCGAAAGGTCGGCAGTTCGAATCCGCGACGGGGTGAGCTCTCGTTGCTTGGCCAGCTCCTGCCAACCTAGCAGTTCCAAAGCTTGTTAATGCGAGTAGATAAATAGGTACCGCGGGAAGGTAAACAGCGCTCCGTGTTCCAGCCGCATGCTACGCGCTGCGGCAAGGAGAGTCATGCCGGCCACATGACCACGGAGGCGTCTTTGGACAACGCTGGCTCTTCGGCTTTGAAATGGGGATGAGCACCACACCCTAGAGTCGAACACGACTGGACTTAATTGTCATGGGTCACCTTTACCTTTTTTAAGCTCACATGGCATTCTGCAGTGAAACGGTCACCAGCAAGACAGTAAGATAAACGTACAATAAGCTGAACTGGATAACTTCTGAGACTCTGAACGGGCTTATTCTTCATACACCAATATAACTCAACTGCAGACTCAGCTGAACACTTTTGCAAGAAGAAAACTGAGGTAGCCGGACCAGCTTCTGGGCATGGAAATTTTGGGGCAGTACTCTCTGGACTCACACACTTTCTTTTGCTCCTCAAGAGCAGGTACTCAAGAATGGAAACAGATCCGTGCACCTTCACTCCCTTTTCTCCGCTGTGGCTCCCATTGACAATCCACACCCACCTAAAAACAGTGTCATGCAAGCTTGACTTAATATCCTGGGTCATTTTTAATATCCTGACTTCATATCCTTGGACAGATGAATCTCCATGAAATGGCCTGCAACGTTTACCCCCTTCACCAATACTGAACATGCTAGATCCAGCCCAACTGGCTCAATAGATATACACATAGGTATATTTTGCAGCCGGCTTGGAAACCACTACAAAGATGTCACTCAGTCCTTTGGAGATGAGCAGTTACCATGGTGTCTCCATGCAATCAGAAGATGAGAGGTGCTCTCGGGAGACTACAGAACAGCCTTGCAGGCTGTAAATGAAGCAGATGCAGAGAACTGGATAAGCAAATAAGCCACAAGATGGAGGTCTCCGGTTCAAAGCTGCCTTATGAAGCAAGTCACTGCCTCATTAACCCCACTGGTAACAGGGGGATGGATAACAACACTGGCCACCCTTACAGGGTTGTGGTTGTTGTTGCCAGGATTCCGGAGATGATAAAGCAAGTGCTTGAGCCCTCAGGGAAAGTACTACAGAAAGGCCAAATGTTAACATCAGAACACTGCACAGCCCTGGAACCTGAGAAGTGGCTAATACAAACAGCCCTGCAAACGCACCCGGAAAAGGCGCAAGCATGCACACATTTCCACCAGCTGGCCTGCTGTCTAGTTAGTGGTTTGTGACGCTCGGTGTGGACAAATAAAAGAACCAGCTCTCTCCTTGTTGATGAAAGCTGCCTTGTCTGGTCACCCGGAAGATACTGTTGCTCAGCATGGGTGACTGGGAGAGCGGCAGACCTTACAAGTCTGCAGTAGTACTTTCTTCGTACAAGGAATGTATCCTTGTAAAACAGTCTGGGGACTTCCTACCAGCCAGAGAAGCCACCTGTGAGAGCTGAAGGGAAAAAGCCACTGGACAGTGACTAGCAAAAACAAATACAGGTAGTAGTCCCTAAATTGCAGCCATCTGACTTCTGACACCCCAACTTCCCGACAGCCATGCCTGTGCTTCTGTGCCGGCACAGTCCATCCGGCCTTGTTCTTTCACGCAGACGCGATAGTGCCATTCTGACTTGTGGTGGTTCCAACTTCCGGACAAGCTTGCTGTACATGAGCATGTCAAGCTGCCTTCTACAGTCAGGCCACCAGGGATGTATCTAAGTAACTAGGTCACGAGTGCGAGTGCGAGTCATTTTTGCACGAGTGCGAGTCCGAGTGCGAGTCAGTGTCAAAATGTTTGGGCAAGTACGAGTCAAGTGCGAGTCATTTTTGCACGAGTGCGAGTCAGGTACGAGTAAGGCCAAAAACCACGAGTCACAAGTCACGAGTCGAGTCACTTTGGGGAAAATGGCTTTTTCCCCTGAAAATGGGATGGGTGGGTGTCTGTGTGTGAGGTGTGTGTGGGGACCTCTGAGACTTTTAAAGCACCCACTTGGCTCCCCCTATGCTCTTTCCCTCACCTCTCAGTCTTGTCACCACCCATCTGGTTTGGGAAAAACAAGCGTGTCTACATTCAAACCATTTATTATTCCCTCCCTGCCCCTTCCCCTTGCTGAGCCAAGCATCCCTTGGACTCGGAGTTTTGGTCAATGAGGAGGAACTGCTGCGGCAGCTTCGCCTTCCCTCACTCCTCCCCACCCCTCGCGCTCGGAGTTGTAGCCAATGGCAAACAGATGGCAACAAAAGGGGGGGGACTCAGAGCCAGGCTTGCTTTCCCACCCCCTTGAAAACCCTCCCTCCCTGCTGCCCTCCTCCTCTGAGGTCTCCACTGCACCTGCCTGCCTGTGTTGATGCCGGCCATTAAAGGAAAATGACTTGGAAATGGCAAGTCGTTACCCCCACAAGTGCGAGTCCCGTGGTTCACGAGTATGAGTGCGAGTACGAGTCAGTGGGTCACGAGTACGAGTACGAGTCAGGGAAAAAGTGGCTAAGTCACACTTGCGAGTCGAGTCATTTGACTCGAGTCCCCATCCCTGCAGGCCACCAGCTCAACTAGCCTCCCTTGATGGTCAGGAGTCTTTCCTGAAATTCTCCCTAGACTCAGACACAAATTTCTGGGGCTCAGCAATGCTTGCTTCAAAGGAGAGGTGAGCATTAGAGGCCCTGGAATTTTCTAGCTTGGATTCAGTCTCTCCATTGAATCGAACGGAGGCATCATCGATGTTCCCACTGAATTCAGCAGGGAGGTAGAGAGATGCTTCATCCCCGGACATGCCTATTGTGGGGACAAAAAGGGTCTCTGCCGCTGTGCGCTGCCTGTGTTTTGCCAGCAGGGTGTCTGCATGGTCCCAGAGGATTCATTTACCGCCAGGGATTCTGGAACTTCGCAAGCTTCAAAAAGCCCTGGATGTGAAGACAGCTGTCAGTCTGGGAGGTCAAACCTGACTTGGTTTGGCAGTGAGCCAAGCTATTTCCTGATTTTCTGGGATATCGCTCAGCTTACTTCTGAGGCAGCCTGATGTGAGCCATGGGAAGCAGAAACGTTTGGGCTGCAGATGCCACAGATTCAAACTGGGACCGTCTTCAGGCAACACACAACTTCTATGACTGAGCTGCAGCCTCTCCCATTGGGTTATTTGACACTGGGGTCAGCCGTACCATTAGGGAGGTTTGGGGGGGGGGTTGCTGCTGCTTCAGGCAACAGGTTTGGGAGGACCATGACAGGGCAGGAAATGGTCCATGATATAGTTTTTATTACACGTTTAGCTCCCTAGGGGCACCACTTGGAGTTTCTGCCTCAGGGTGCCTTGGGCAGCTTCTGCTCGGAGCATTTAAAATGCTCAAAAAACAAGAGCAACGTTTTTGCTTTCCTAACAGTCATGAAAGCCACAGGTAGCAAATATATTATAAAGTGACACAGAACATATTTTATGGCTTTGAGCTTCAAAGCAAGAGCTAAAAAAAACTATGGCATCTCTTTGTAGCTCTGCAGGAAGTATTTGGCGCAAGGAAAGTCTTATTGCACTGGTAAGGGTGTCCTCTTTGCCCAACTGCGAGTGCTTCCCCCTCTGCAACATGGGTCTCCCTCAAGCCAGAGGTCATCGTAACCCCCCTCCACTCCTCAGAACAGGCCTGCACAATGTGTGACCCACCAAGCTGAAGGCAGTAGTCCCCTCACCCTCAACTGTGGCCTGCCAGAATCAACTTTGCTCTTGTCAAACCAGCAGGCCGATGAAACTCTTGGCTGGTGCACTGCCTGGGTCACAAATTGTGGCGGCCTGAGGGCTGAGCCCTGGAATGTATAAGGTAAAAGGAGGAGGAGAGTGCATCTTCTGATGATATGTACAGTACGTTTTCCCTCTTCGTGGAATAAACACAGGCCAACCTTTGGGATAAGAGGCAGGCTGAAGTGAGTGAGTGAGTGAGTGAGTGAGTGAGTGAGCGAGCGAGTGTGTGTGTGTGTGTGTGTGTGTGTGTGTGTGTGTGTGTGTAAATGCCATGGCGGAGTGGGAAGGTGAAATGGGGTGACAGGGGGCAGCTGACAGTGGCAGAGGCATGCACTCCTGGCCAGCAGCAGCTGCCATTTTGTCCCAGAATGCTTCCCTTGAAATGATGCTACATGTTGGGGAAACATGGTGGCTGTCAGGGGCTTAGCCATTGTTTTCTTGAGCCTTTTCCCCTTTGAATGATGCTGCATAACATACAGTAGTCTCAATCCAAGGGAGGCTTTCTGGGGGGGTGGGGAATGGTGGCCAGCAGCTGCCCCTGCTGCAGAACTGGTGGCAGTGATGAACAAAGAAACCATCCATGAAATAAAGAGACTGGCTTTGCCCTCTTCACCCCCAACCTTTACCAAACTACAGTTCCCAGGAGCCTTTGGGGGGGGAAACCATCTCAGCTGAACTAGTATCAAACAGATACGTGTACATATACTGATAGGAATTGGTTGCCCCATATGCAAGCCTTTGACGCAACGCTCTTCATCATCAGGAGTAAGAGTTACAGAAAACTCTCTGTAACTTGAAAACTTGTATCACAAGAGAAGTGGGCTCAATAAATGCCTTCACATCACCTGTTTTGAGACCACACCTGCTCAACATGTGATCCACCAAGGTGACAGGAGCCCACTACCCACCATGTATGAAGGCCTGCCAAGGTGGGGTGGGGGAGACTCAATAATCCCATGGCAAAAAAAAGACAATTCCCTAGCAGGCCGCAATATATGGCTTGCACTGTGCTCAGCTTGTGAGGTCTGTTTCGAGGCAGAGTTGGCAGGTCTTGCTTGTTTTGACTCTCTCCCAAATAAGCAAGGCGTTCTTCATGTAAGCCAACCTCTTTTCACCTCCAGTTTAATGTATCATGATGATAATTAGGTTAAGAAAGACGGGTAAAGCTCCTGTCCATGTAAACAATGGCCCAATCCTATTGGGCAAATCCGCCAGCAAAGGCTGCCGTATAGCAGTCATAAAAGGGTCTCCACCAGCAGCCTCTCCAAGCCTCAGAGGATTACTCCCGGGTAAGACAACAAATGTTCCCTTACCCAAAGGAGACTTCCATTCTTCCCCCCTCCCCCGCGCCAGAATGCAATGCAAGCCATTTTGGCACGGCTGCATCAGCGGGGGGGGGGGGGGAGGAAGCAAAGGACTGGGCTGTAAGCAAAAGAAAAATGTGGAAGTGATGGAAACCATGTCATGCCTGATGAGCCACTTCATATATTACAGTTTGCTAGGTGCACATCAATGATGGCTGGAATGTACACTGGCTCCCCAAGTTATAGACGACTGTATCAGTGCTTTTGCGCAGGTGTGATAGCGCTGGGCAGGCAAGAGCCGTATGTCTCATGCTACGAATATATCGACTTCCATACAGACCTCCACAATTGAACCAGTAAGTACGTAGGGACTAACAGCCCCCAATCCTACCTAAATCCCCATGCGGCAATGCAGCGGTGCCGCCATGGGGTACTCTGCACCCAGCGAGGATTTTTTGGATGCTGGAGGACTCCTTGAGGTAAGGGAACATTTGTCCCCTTGCCCTGGGGTAAGCCCCAGCAGCTACAATGGATCAACACAGACCTGGGCCAGCAATATCGCTGGCACAAGTCCAAGTTGATCCGTGCAGGCGGATCAGGCCTGGGAAGGGGTTTTGGATTCGGCCCGCACCGCCACCACCGAATCCACTTCCCTCCTAGGCTAGATATACCCACCACGCCCCCATCTCCTCCACATTCCGCCCTCCCCTGCCCTGTTCAACCCCCTCCCCACCCCGTTCCACCCCCTGCACCAGACCAACTTGTTCTGGCAGGCCTCCATTTGCTCCACCAAAGCATTCAGGAAGGCTTCGGCCTTCCTGCCGGCTCCCTGCACTGCTGCAAAGCACTTTATGGCACTTTTTCAGCAGCCAGCGGAACGCGTGTTCCGCCATGCAGGCGTTCCGTAGGATTGGGCCGTTAGTGTTCTCCTAAAAGTCTAATGTGAATGTGACCAATTCACGCTTGCAAAAATGTGTATCACACTGGTACGCTTCAAAAGCCAAGTTTGACGATGGCTTCCTGCTGAGCATGTACAGCAAGGAACCACAGCCAACCTTGGCTGTTGAGAAGCACAAAGGTTCACTGCTGTGTAATGTCTGAAAGGGCCCTTGGTCTGCTGTCTAAAGACTGCTTTCCAAATCAACACTGCCAGTCTTCTGCAAAAACAGTCACCATCAAAGAAACTCGGGCCCTCTTGATAAAGGAGACATAGTGAGTGTGTGGCATTTTACAGATTGTCCCTCTTAAATACGATTTGAAAGATTCACGGCCAGCAGTAATAGACACAGATTGTAGATGCATTACGGATTCAAAAGCCATGTAAAAAAATCTGTCCCTCTCCAGTTGCGAGAGCACTTGTATATGTACGAGAAAGTGATGAGCTTTTTGGGTCCGCAACCCCCCCCCCCATGACTTTTCAGGCCTTGGTTCAATTAAATTGCTTCTTGCAGAATGACATAGCTGATCTTTCTCCACAGCTCCGTGGTACTGGAATAAATGTTTTAATTCAACTATCAAGATAGCTGGTGGAGCTTGAGTCCAGATTTCCCCAGAGAGACAATCTGACAAGAAGAAAGTTGGCACCTCTTTGCATACTATTAATAATGCATCTCAAGATAGGGGATTTTTCTTTAAATTACTGAATGGGCTCCTTAGAGCGTGAAGAGAGGACTATCAACCAACAAAGGTGGGGAGGGCACAAAGTGAAAAATAAAACCGGGAGTTTAATTAACTAAAACGTCAATAGATTTTCCGTCTGAAATTCAACATTCTTTTAAAATGAGAAAGAACCACTCGGCCCTGTTACTCATACAGGGGTCCACTCCACTGGTGCTGTCTCCTATTCTAGGCCCGTTAAAATGTGTACTAGTTCCCCGAATGTTTTAAAGGCTGGAGACAGGCAATAGTACTTCAGAGAGCTTAATGCATGGATGCTGTGATAGTGTTGGCACCCGGTTGCTGGGGGCCCTGGGGAAAAGCCCTGCTCTGGGCCCCTGGGGGAACCCCACTGACCCCCTGATGGTGCACTGGGTGCTGCCACTACCACCAGTACTGACAATTCAGAGGTTGGCCTGGCCTGGCGGGCCTCCTGGTGGGTGTGAGCCCTTGGCCAGTGCCCGACCTGGCCAACCTATGATGCCACCCATGGATACAGATGCCCTTGACGTAGACCACGACAGGGAAGAAGGCAAACTAGGATCTACTAGGTTCTGATTCCCAAATAATTAACAAGAACAATAAGACCCCCCCCCCCCCCCCAGCATTAGGTTGAACCTGAAACGGCAGAACCCGACGACGGTGCTATCCGGGCTGCAACCAACAGAGGCGACGCGGGGTCCCATCAGACGACGTATTGCGTTGAGGACCGGAACCATCCTCACCTTTTGGGAGGTACCGTGGTCTACTGTTCGCCTAATAAACTGTATTATCGTGATGGCGATCATGTTTGAAAGGGCGAGAGAACTGAAAACCAGGATCCCGAGTGACCCCGAAAAAACTGTTTTCTTTATCCTGGGCAGAATGGACATGGTTTGTAAATATGAGAAAGAGCGAATGAGCTCTGGGAAATGGAAGAAATTTTGGCAGTGGAAGGTGAACGGAACCCCAGGAATCACGTAGAGTTAGAAGTTAATTGTATTAGCACAGGGTAGTTAGAAACCCATGTATTAGTTAGAATCACTGAAACTGACGCTGTCACGGCTTTTCGCGACCGGGTGTAACTGAACCAAAGTAGTATGTTTTTATTCTAATAAAAAAATCTTCCTAAAAAAATCTTCCCAGCATTAGGTTGATGAAATAAAGGAAATGGGGGCGGGGGAAAACCAGGAGTAGACAGCAAGCAAAACTCTGGTACTGCAAACAAATTCTTGGGCTGAGCATGCAATTCTGGTCTTTAATTCTAAGCTTATGTTTCCCCCCTTGAGCTGCTATTCTGCACCTGGCTCCAGCTGGTGAACCTTGAGGTTCTTGTTAAAAACTGAAGTAGATCCGGTAAGCCTGACGTCACACACACACCCCTCCTCTGGTACAGACAAACATCTCTTTAGTTCTCAACACTCAAATCAAACAGATCCTGTCGGTTTCTTATGTATGAGAAAAACGTTCGAAACCTCTGCAGAGAGATGAGAGTGGGGCTGAGAGTGGGGCCACTTCATCTTTCCTACTCTGAAAAGATGATCATCTGTCTCAACACTTTTTGAGAAGTAAGGTTCTGAGACGAAAGCGCAAAAAGATCAACACAAACCACCGTTCCATCTGGCATGGGCGCACTCCTCAAGGAACTTCCTCTGTGCCAGTCCTGCAGAAATGAACGGGATGCAACCAGGCGTGAATGCTGGTGTGATGCCAAAGAGCTGAAAGAACTTTCTGGGGGTGGGCGATACACATCCAGGCTTCTGCCTGCAGCGCACCCTGGAAACAAGCTCTGCCTGGTCATGGGACCCCCCAAAGCAGAGGGGACTGTGGATATGGATGGGGGAGAGGCAAGACATCAATCCTGATTTCCTATCCAGGAAAATGCTTCCTGCAATGCAGTGGAATCTTTGGCTCCAAGCCTTTGAATAGAAACACTGTTCATTTTTTACTGGGTGTGTGTAGGAGAAATCCCCAGTGGATTGGGCTCACAGTGACTGCAATGCTCAAGAGACAACCGAGGAGGAAAAGCTGCTGCCACCTCACACAGCCCTTTCTCTGCCTGGCCAGCTCCAGCAGCAGCAAGCTTTCTGGGAAGAACTGGAAACTTGACTAGCCTGGGAATTAGTGCTCCTCTCTGAGAGGCCAAATTGGCCACTCCTAGATTGCCCTGCCTCCATATTGGCTCCCCTGGTATTCAGCGCTCCAGTAGCCCTCCATCTGCACTCCACCCTAGAGCTGCAGTACGGAATGCCCATTACACTTGAGCATCTGGCAATCATAAAAGGTAAGTTTTTACCCAGCGTGTAATTGGTTTGTGGAACTTCTTGCCACAGGAGGTGGTGATGACAGCTGGCCTGGATGCCTTTAAAAGGGGATTGGACAGATTTATGGAGGAAAAGTCCATCACAGCTTACAAGCCATGATGGGGATAAGCAACCTCCTGGTTGTAGGAGTAGGTTTTCTTTGTGCCAGGTGCAAGGGAGTGGCGACAGGATACAAGTATCTTGTTGTCTTGTGCTCCCTGAGGCATCTGGTGGGGCCACTGTGTGATACAGGAAGCTGGACTAGAGGGGCCTTTGGCCTGATCCAGCAGGGCCCTTCTTATGTTCTTATGTTAAGTTGTTTCATGTAATATTCTATATAGCAACACAGAAAAAACAAACATCTGGGGGGGGAATGTAACCCTCCCACCCCATTTTTCATCTTCATTGTAATGGAGCGATGGTGCTATGAAGCTCAAAGACCAACACTCCTGGGCCTCCGCTGATGCCCAGGGCTCTTTTATTTGGTCCCTGGAACCATAATAAAAAGAGAAGAAAATGCTGTTGGTTTCCAGTTCACCTTTCCGGGTACATTGTCGGACCAATCCTATCTGGGCCGACCTCTGGTGGAACATGCGTTGTGTTGCCGGTGACTGCTTTACAGTTGTCGTAAAGCAGCCACCTGTGCGCCGGTGGACAGCCAAAGATCTGTCAACCAAGGTAGGCTGGTGGGGGAGGTGGGATGGGGCAGGGCAGGGCAGGGGGTAGGGAGGAACATGGGAGGGGGTGGAATGTGGAGATGGGTGGTGGGTTGGGCCCGGGAAGGGGGGGCGAGTTTGGCGGCTGCAGCACCTGCTGAATGCTAACCCCTTTCCCAGGCCTGATCCACCTTCACAGGTTAATGCGGACTTGCACCAGCTATACAGCTGGTGCAGGTCCGCGTTGATCCATGGCGGCTGTTCCCTTACCCTGAGGAGGCCTCAACATGCCAAAACGTCCCCGCAGGATACAGGGGAGGCTGCGTTGGCACCGCTATATCGCCGTGTGGGGAGTTAGTTAGGATTGGGCTGTGCAGAGGCGCAACGCACCGGGAGGGCGCCCTGGAGCGAGGGGGCGGGGCCAGCGTAGACATAGACGCGCCCCCCCCCCGCCCGTTTTGCTCCCATTTCGGAGCCAAACCTCTCCAGGGAGGGAGGGCGGGCCCAAGCAACGACGCTGCTTCTGTTCGTCGCTCGGTAAGTTCCCCGCCCTCCCGCGATCGAGCGCCTGGAGCAGGAGCTCCAGCCGCTCCGCCGTAGTTACGGCGCTGGGGCTGTGTACTATTTAAATTGAAAAGGCAGCTTGCCTCTTCAGCAGTGCAAACTTCAACAAACAAACAAACCTTTACCACCACCACCCTCAGCTGTATGTCCATTTCTCCACCAAGTTCACATATCTCAGGCTGGATTGCAGCTAGGGAGGACAAGTGCCGCTTTAATTCAGAAACTTTTCAAGTGTCATAATAATTCACGCTGGGCATGAAGTAAGAAGCCCTCAAAGTGGTCCTCAAAGCACTTACTCAAAGTAAGTGGCCCTCAAAGAACAATCAAACCACAATAACCTTTCTCAATACAGTGGACCTCAGCTATCCACGGATCCAGCATCCGTGGGTTTGTTTCAATGCGGATGCCAGCAGATAATCAAGTCCACTATAGCTGCGTTCTGGAGCGAGCCTGGGAGGAAAGAGGAGCCTTTGCACAACACAGAAGTGGGTCTTTCTGCTTCAAAGAGTGCTTTAGAAACAATGTGGTTTGCCCGGACGAAGGTAGGAACAGCGATTTGGGGGCTTTAAAAAACTTTTTAACAGGTTTCTGTTAAGGAACAGAACCCCTGCGGATGCTGAGGTCCAACTGTACAAGGAACCTTTACAAAGAATGCTCTAGAAATGCGTACAACATTTTCCTATTGCCCGGCATTCAATTTAAAGCACAAAAAACCGGGGGGGGGGGGGAGGGTATCCAACAGTAACCTCCCCTGTGCAAGTCTGTTTGAAATGAATGACTGCAAAGCTATGCTCTGCGCAATGTGGTATGAACAGGGATTTGCACTGAACTGAAGATGATGGTGGTGGATTGGATTGTGCTCATTAACACCAATAAATCATCATAAAGAGTCTTTTCTCCCCATGAAGAAGGTCAAACCAACCCCTGCCCTGCAACCAATGAATATGTGCTTAAATTTAAGAGTAGGGAGAGAGGAAAGCTATGCTTCCATTACAAGAAAAAAAGTCTAATATTACTTCCATTTACTAAAAAAGCAAATAACTGACACTGTAAGCAATAATTTCCTATGCTGCTCAGTTGTATTGTCCTGATTGTAAAAAAATAATTTGCAACCAGGTAAGTCCCTCTCTCTCCCACTTCCTCCTTTTTTCCCTTGTGCTTTTGCGTACAATCCAAGGAAAATTCTTCAGATAGGTATGGATTGCTCTGTTCTTGTATACCAAGTCCTCAAAAGTGACCAGCCAACAACAATTTTGATGGCCCACACATATGCTTGTTGTTAGTCATAGTTATTCCTCCTGCCGCAGGTAACCAGGCAAGTGGCTATTTACAAGTTTGGACTGCCAGCATCTAATGAAACTAAAAGCCCTGCCAGCCATAGATGACCGCATCCAGCACAATGCAAACTCTACAGACAACTTGTGACACGATGAGCTCTCGCACCAGGTGACGCAAACCCTAGTGACGCCTCTGTTGATAGTCAATCTCCTTTCCATATGCACATCACCAGAGTCCTATCACAATTTGTGTACGTCACATAGGGCTGGGGGGGGGGGGGGCATTCTGCTTCTTTCCAGTGGCACACATGAATATTCTAGTGGCCAGAGATCAAAGACTTTGCCTGCTTGGATTAAGGGTAACATGTACACTACTCCCTTCACTGGTTTTGAACATTTTGCTGGAAAATCATAGTTCCCTAAGATACCTGGGGTTCCCTGGAAGGAAGCTGTGAGTTAAAACTAGGTTACAGCGCAATCCTATCCAACTTTCGTCACCAGTGTAAGTCAGCTCAATCCTATCCAACTTTCGCCACCGGTGTAACCCAGCGGTGCAGCGAGAACGGGAGGCCCCAGAATGGAAAGGGGGCCCTTTGAATCCCCCTTTGGAGAGGATTTGAATCCCCTTTCCGTTCTGGGGCCTCCCGTTCTCGCTGCACCGCTGGGTTACACTGGTGGCGTAAATTGGATAGGATTGCACTGTTAGTTAGGGTTGCCAGGTCTTCAGAGGCTCTGTCTTTGAGATATAGGGGAAGAAGCTTAGGAGTCATGAGTCTGGCAGATCAGGGGATGGAACCAAGAGGGGCCCCCTCAAGCCAAGTAAAAAACGGCTTGCTTCCTCTCTACATCCTGGCTCCTAAACCTGAGATTGTATTGCTGCCCCAAGAAACCTTGAGAAGATAGTTACAACCCTAAAACTTCCATTCAAACCGTAAGACCTGACAATCCTATTCACAGCAGATGTGCCCAAGGTGCACAGACTTGTGTTTTTAAGATCCAGAGGTCCCTACTCCATTTCCTGTTCCGGGTGCCGTAGGCTGCTTGTAACTATAACAGCATCATTCATAAGAGACGAAATGGGACCTGCGTATCTGAGGATTTCCTCAACTTCCCTATTTCATCACAAAGCAGAATTCTGTTCAGGGAGCGTAAGGCCTAATTGGACACTCATGTTTTCTTTAGGATCACACGATCCTTATCAACTTATCAACCATCACAGAGAAAGCCTTCTCACCATGCAGACGAAGAGTAAAATGACATACTACATTATACTGTATATATAGTTGGCCCATGCATTTCCCCTTTTTTCTTAGTAAATAGGAGTGTGGGGGGGGGAGCCAGGAAGGGACTGCGGTATGGGGGGGGAGACATTAACCATTTCCTCATGTGTGGCTGTCTGGTGTAGTGGTTTGGGAGTTGGACTTAGACCTGGAAGATCCAGGTTCAAATCCCCGCTCAGCCACGAAGCTTCCTGGGTGACCTTGGGCCAGTCACTATCTCTCACCCCCACCTACCTCACAGGGTTGTTGTGAGGACAAAAGGAGGGGAGGAAATATTCATTCATTCATTCATTCACATTTATGTATTTATGTATAATAAGTACACCACTCTGAGCTCCTTGGAGGAAGGGCGGTATAAAAATGTGAATAATAATAATAATAATAATCATGAAAACCAGCCCCCACCCCACCCCCAGCCACTCTGTCATGGGAGGAAAGCTGCCATGGCAAACGGCAGCTCTGGGCCGGGCAGGGGAAGTGGATTTGAGCCGGGACCTTGGTGCATGAGATGAAGGGGAACACACCACCACAGTAGTCCCAATCCTGACGGCTCCTTCTGTGGTAGCTACTTATAAAGAAAAAATGAAAACACAAGAACCAACTAGATGCTGAGTGTAACTTGCAGTTGGGCCTCCAGAACTCTCGTCAGTGGGAAACAAGCCCAGACACACAAGATCAACACCCCACGCGATCGATCAACGCCTGCCAGATGTCTGCATGCATCAGTCCTCATCGTCTGACCACAGCCAGAAATGGAAGAAGCTGAACTTTTTGTTTCCTGCCACAGATGGGATGCTGTGATGGGATCAGCTTCGCCTGTTCAATTTCTGCCTGTGGCAGCAGTGGTGGCGCAGAGCCTCTCCCCATAAAGGAAATGACTCTTGACCCAGAAAGCTGCCCTGAACACAGGACTATGTGGGGAGGAATACATGTTATTGCCGGTCATAAGTCCCCCTCTATTTTGTCTACATCAGGCTTATCCCAGAGAACAGACATAATGCTTAACCATGGTTTGTTTTACTTAAGCGTTATACTGTATCTGCACATAAGTCATAATTTTCTTTGCCTCTCCAGCTTTTCAACATCAAGCCAGTTTCACCTGTGTCTTCCAGTACGTTTCCATGGGGGCTGGACTTAGATCAGAAAACTAAATCTGGGTCTCGTCGTAGCTTTGGGATCATAGCCACGGTTAAAGCAACAAACCATGATTAAATGTTATGTCTGCACCAAAACGAGTTATCATTCTGTAAGGATATTTCCACACACAGACCAATTTCTCACTGGGATGGTAAACCTCTCGGTACAAAAAAACCTCTGTTCATAAAAAAAACGAGTGACAGAGAGAAAGAGATGCTAGAACGCTTTTCCTTTGCGTATAATTTTCTATGTTGAGGAACTACATTTTGTATGGAGGAGCATTCAGTCATGTGAGCCCTGAGTTGCAGTCCCAAGTGGTACAGTCCAGGCACAGGTTTGTCACCTCTGTGAGGTCCAAATCTTCCTGTGCCCCATGATGCTTTAGGACAGGGGTTCTCAACCTTTGGAGGCCTGGGTACCCCCTATCACAGTCCAATTTTCTGAAGTACCCCCTGCTAATTAATTGCTAATTCATTGCATTTATCAATTAATTAATTAGCTAATTAATCATTAAATAAAAAGTACTAAAACAATTTTAAATGTGAAAAATGTCTTACTTAACTGTGTGTGTATGTGTGTGTGTGTGAGAGAGAGAGAGTCAGACAGACGGGATTGCATTTAAGTTCTAATTAACAAGTGATTAACTACTGATTGATGGTGATAAGGGGCAGGCTCTGGCGTATCCCCTGCCATTGGTCCGCGTACCCCTAGGGGTACTCGTACCACGGGTTGAGAACCCCTGCTTTAGGATACAACTAAAAGGGTAGGAAGCTCTCTGTCCTGGCCCAGGACATTCCTGTGCCAACCCTGTGAACCCACATGCACTGGGCAGTGCCTACTGGTCCCATAACCATCCCATTAACTGTGTGACGGGTGAGAGACCAGCATGGACTCAAAGTCCTGGCGCAGGTGGGCTGTAGGAAATCAGAATCCATCTAAGGAACAAAATACACATGCCAGGACTCCCTGGAGACAAACGGCTTGATGCAAGACAAATGGAGCTTAACTGGGATTCGCTGACTGATGAATTAATGAACCGATTAGACCTACTAAGTATTTTAGTTCTCTTTGTATATTCTTTAAATTTCTGAGCATAATCAATGAATGGCCTCCTTTCAAAGCTTTCTTTTATGTAAACGTTTTGCAAATTTTTAGGGGGTGGGTTCCACAATAAAACCATCCAGGTAATTTACTCTTTGGGAAAATGACAGTTTTCATAACTCCCAAAGGGACTGCTTCCAGAAATGTCTGATGGCCAAAAGCCCCCAAATTTAGTTCTCTAAAAATGCTTCATTTCCCCCCAAAATTATATTTTCCAGAATGGGCAGCAGTCTTTTGCTAGTCTACTGGCAAATCTAAAGTGAGCATAAACTCCAAGATTAGGGTGACAAATTTAAAAGTCAACCAAAATTCTGAAATATTCATTGTTAAACAATTTCATCAGAATTCTTTTTAGAAAAGCATTTTCTATGAAAATTATAAAAGAAAGCTGGTTTGCAACCACAACCACAACAATAAGTTCATTCATAGAATTCCCACCAGCTCTATTTCCTAACACACGACTGCTACCCGAAAAGCAATCCACAAATAAAAAAGCATGACGAGCTTACGCCTGGGCTCCTATTGCACTTTGCTCTCCCCTTGTTTGAGCAGAGTCTGTTTCAAACACAGAAGTTGGAGGAAGTGGGGAATGGCGCTCCTCACCAACAGCCGCGCTCTTCCCCATGGTCGTGGGCGCGGTGCCCGGCCCACAGGTGCCCACAAGTGCACTTGTATGTACAGCCCACGGGGGTGGGGGGTGTCAGTGGAGGAACCACACCGGCTGTCCTTTCCCCCCCCTTCCAGTGTGAAACAAATGTCCATGATGATGCTTAAAGTGGTTTTTTTGTTTAAAAAAGGGATGAGCAGAGGGTGAAAGGCCCCAGCAAACTGGGCGTACCCCCCCACCCCATTACCCTGGGCTGTAAACTAATTACTAGAGAGTCTTTCAATGAGTTATTTCTCGGGCATCTTACTGGCTCCCCCCTTCTTGCTGTGCAGGACCTTGTTACCTCTCTCTCTGCCGTCGGGGGTGCAGTCTGGGGTCTGCCAGGACCCTGTCGCTTTCTTATGGTTAGTCTTTCCTATCGTGCTCTCTTTGCTCTTAGCGGACAATTCTGGGGGCCTTTCTTTGGGCTTCCGACCCCTTTTCTTCCCATCTGTGCTTTTCTTTTTCTCTTCGTTGCTGGGAGTGGTCTGTTCTCCGCTCTTTTTTTTCCGAATGGCCTCTGTGGTGGTTCGGAACCAGTTCTGTGGTCCAAGAGGAACAGAAAGAGATTCTTGGTTAATCATTTATTGTTAGGTAGTCCGTGAGATACCCTGTACCCAAGCCATATGGGGCTTTAGAGCTCAGCACATCAGCATTTTGAACCGAGCCCAGAAACACACAGGGAGCTAGAGAAGCTGTTTTAGTGTGTGGTGGTAAGATATTGCCCTGAGACCGGTGCCAGCCAGCAGTTGTTTAGCTGCCGTGTGTGTGCACATCTGCTACTTTGAGGGCAACCCTGATGGTCTTCTGGACTTTTTGAAGCAGCACCTAGCAGGGCAGATTGATTGGAATCAAGGTGACTTAAATCACCAAGAAAAAACAACAATGTGAAATAATGGATAGAAATCAAATTTTTCACTTTGAAATTCAAGATTCCCTGCACAAACATGCATTCCACTGGTTGTGCTAACAAGAAGAACATATTGGTTTACAACTAAACAGAACCTTCATAAAGGCATAATTTTAAAGCATTATGCAAAACCTTTGACCATGCAACCTACATGCCTTTTGCATGGTAGCATCAAGTCTGCTTATAGACAAGGCATGCATGTGCAAGAATACAATGTAAAATCACTTACTTGAAGGCCAAGGCTTCAATCTCTATGCACCATTATTTGGAAACAAGTCCCACTGAACTACGTGGAACTTACTTTGGAGTAAACATGCGTAAGGCAGAGCTGAAAAAAGTGACCAGAACTTTCTAGAAGTAAAGTATGATAGCCACTAGACAAAACAGTGTTTCTTTATGAGATGGAAAGTAAATGTCCACGTTGTTTGGTTGGTAGTAGCAACTTCAGAACTGAACACAATGCAAATAGTTTGATGCAAAACAGTTCAGCCATCTGGGCTCAAACAAAGGACAGGGGTCAAACACTTGGGCATCAAACACCAGGACATCCATCTGGTGAGACAAAGGACTACCACCTGAACTATATTGCCTTCGGTGACCTGCTAGTCCCTGGCCTCAGTATCAAGCCATTCAAAAACAAAAATACATGAACTCTTGCACCGTATGACTACTGATGAAGGTGTTTTCCCCATAGTCAGACTTTAAAAAGAAAAAGAAACCTTTCATACGTTCATAAAAGGATCATACACTCCGTTTTCGTGGGCTGGAGCACCTCCCTTATGAGGAAAGGCTACAGCGTTTGGGGTTCTTCAGTCTAGAAAAAAGGCGCCTGAGGGGGGGGGGACATGACTGAGACATATAAAAATATGCATGGGATGGAGAGTGGATAGAGGGAAATTCTTCTATCAGGGGACATGCACTAAAATTGAGTGGAGGGAGAGTTAGAACGGACAAAAGAAAATATTTCTTTACCCAGCGTGTAATTCATCTGTGGAACTCCTTGCCACAGGATGTGGTGATGGCACCTGGCCTAGATGCCTTTAAAAGGGGTTTGGACAGATTCATGGAGGAAAAGACCATCACAGGTTACAAGCCATAAGCAACCTCCTGGCTTTAGAAGTAGGTTCTCTCTGTGCCAGGTGCAGGGGAGTGGAGCAGGACACAGGTTATCTTGTTGTCTTGTGCTCCCTGAGGCATCTGGTGGGGCCACTGTGTGACACAGGAAGCTGGACTAGATGGGCCTTTGGCCTGATCCAGCAGGGCTCTTCTTATGTTCTTATGTTAAGAGATTGTTTGCATTAAATCATGTTCATTTTAAAAGTAAACGTTTACTGAAACCACACTGATTTTTATTCAGGGGCGTATGGCTAGCTCTGCATAACTATAGTTCAGTGGTTTTGAAACTGCGTTCTGGGGGTCCCTGGCACCTAACCAGGGATTCCTCAAACGAAAGGTCAGTAATGGTGGACAAACATCTCTATAAGAAGATGGCTTACCCACCACTACCAAGCTTTCTTTCCACTGAGGAGCACTGGGTGTGCTCTACGGCATGCTTTTACCGTATTTCTTCGAGTCTAAGGCGCCATCGATTCTAAGGCGCACCTTTACTTTCAGTACCACCAGCAGGGGAAAAAAAGCCATCGATTGTAAGACTCACCTCCCTTCATTGAATCTACCTGCTCAGCACCAACTCTCCCCAGCATATCTCCTGCAGCTGAGGATGACTGAGTGTACTGCCTTTGCATAGCATTTCTGGCCTAGCCAGAAAGTGCCATTTCCTTCATTACCTGGTCTTGGGGGAGCTTCAGGGAGGCCTGCGCAACCCTCTGCAGGCCTCCCTGATCTTCAGTTCGGCGAAAAACAGCGATTTTTGGCCATTTCTGGTTTTCGCGAAAACCGGAAATGGCTGAAAACCACATCTCTAAGACAAGAAGAGAACCCCAGTCCTTCAGACATCAAGGGAGTTTCTGACAACTGCCACTTAATTGGCAGTGGAAAGTTCCCTCAAAGTCCCCTGTCAACAAGCCCTGGCACATACCTCTGAGTGAGTCTTAATGATGTGGTACTTGACTCCACTTTCTGAGCTAAACTCCTTCTGACACAGAAGACATTGATACTTCCCCACAGAGTGGTCTCCCTGCAAAGTAAACAGCAGCCGGTGAATTCCTCCTCCTCATTGCAACGTTCACCCTGAAAATGGAGAATTCATCCACACAAATGGCAGCTCATGTGGTCAAGCCCTTGGAAGTAACACTTCAGACTGCAGGTGATCTATTGATTGATTAAAGCCTGAGGGGGGGGGGGACGACGACATGATTGAGACGTATAAAAATATGCATGGGATGGAGAGAGTGGATAGAGGGAAATTCTTCTCCCTCTTGCACAACATCAGAACCAGGGGACATGCACTAAAATTGAGTGGAGGGAGAGAGAACGGACAAAAGAAAATATTTCTTTACCCAGCGTGTAATTCATCTGTGGAACTCCTTGCCACAGGATGTGGTGATGGCACCTGGCCTAGATGCCTTTAAAAGGGGTTTGGACAGATTCATGGAGGAAAAGACCATCACAGGTTACAAGCCACGATGGGCATATACCGTCATGGTTTTAGTAGTAAGCGACAGTATCTCTAAATGCCAGATGGAAGGGAGTGGCATCAAGATACAGATATCTTGTCTTGTGTACATCTGGTGGGGCCACTGTGAGATATAGGAAGCTGGACTAGATGGGCCTTTGGCCTGATCCAGCAGCCGGGCTCTTCTTATGTTCTTATTTGATAAGAGTTAGAAATAACTGGGGTGCTTCTTCCAATTAAGTGACAGTTCCCTTATCTGGCATGATCACAGGTTACAAGCCATAAGCAACATCCTGGCTTTAGAAGTAGGTTTTCTCTGTGCCAAGTGTAAGGAAGTGACAACAGGAAACAGGTTATCTTGTTGGCTGTGTACTCCTTGAGGCATCTGGTGGGGCCACTGTGAGATACAGGAAGCTGGACTAGATGGGCCTTTGGCCTGATCCAGCAGGGCTCTTCTGATGTTCTTATGATCTCTGGACATCACACCAATGACATGCAGATGTCAGATGATGCACCGACTTCATGGCGATGACGCACGGACGTTGCGCCAATGTCACGGTGGTGACATGCCACTGCTAGGAGGTGGCTCCGTGGATAACAGGCTGTGTCAGTGTTTCCAGGGATGCTGAGGGTGCTACTGGGAAGGGCTGTGCCAGTATTGCTTGGCCAGGACGGGCTTGGCATTAGCCCCTGTTGCGTTGGCGTGCCATCGGTGTGTCACTGCCAGGCCAGGCCAGGCTTCAGATATGATGGACATCGTGAGATGTCGGCACGACGTCTGAATAGTCTGAATAAGTGATTTGTTTGTTCTTTTTCTTTTGAAACAACGACACTTGCCCAAATCACCTTCCTCTAAGGCACTGCAACTCCTGGAGCCTGCTCACTGCAAACTATCATCCATTCCTCTTTAAATTTTGACTTTCAATATTGCTGGAAATGCAACACTCACGAGAGTACTTTCGTTCTGCATTATGGATATGCACAAGGAGTGGAGACTCTCTCTGATTTATGACCAATCAATCAATACAGCCTTCGTAATTTCTCTTTTTGGCTGTTGAGCAGTTAATTAAAATGCTGGATTTCTGTTATCATCACTAACCTTGTGAAAAATGAGTGCGTCTCTATCTACCACTAGAGAGTGTGTAAGACATTCTTTATTGACAAGGACATAATGTATGAGTTCCCCAAGGGAGTGGAGGAGAGGCAGATCCTGAGAGAATTTGTTGGCAACTGGATCTAGGATGTCAATTGAAGCAGGCAAGTTTTAGATCATTTAGAGGCAACTTCACACAATTTGGAGCACTGCAATAATACAGGAATACCCAAACACCTACTGTAAGCAAACTGCACACAAAACAGAGGCATTTCTCTGCTCTGTATCCAACAACAGATCAGATTAATGCGATATGAAAACCCCAAAGGCTGATTTTCAAAGCTCCAGAGAACTACAGTGTCCCTCAGTTAACCCACAGGTCAGAGAAGGCCCCACGTTTTTGAGATCAAGAAAACGATAGCGTTGGATACTAGGGATCTCGGCCCCCGGTATCCCCGCCCCCTCCAGGCCCAGGGCAGACAATGGTCACCCTCTCTTGCCTCCTGGTCCATCCTCCCCTGTCCCGGCTGGCGTAGGTCTTACCTGCGGCGGCTGACACTGGGCTGGGGGAACGGCGGGGCAAGCAGCGCTGGCCGCAGCACCAGCACTGCTTGCTTTCTGGGTGTCGTGGAAGTGCCTTACGGCACTTTTGTGACACCCAGCACTGGGGCAGCGTGTGCTGCCCTGGTGCATTTCTACACAGAATCGGGCCGCCAGTGTCTCCAGCTGGTTCTAATATTTACAATTAAAAGCACAGAATTAGGTCTTAGTGACTCTTCAAGACAAATGACAGGGTGGAAAATGAAAGTTTCCATAGGTGAAAATAAAGGAATATTGGCTGGTATTCGTGGCGTGATTATGCCTTGGACCTCAGTCACAGGGCAAGGGAGCCTGTTGGGTTGCTAGTTTAGGGCATGCTGCATGCAGGGTCTACCTGGCCCCACTGAGATGGAAAAACACTTTGTTCGAAGATGTTTATAAGCTGCCTTGAGGACCCAAATGATGGAAACCATTTGAATAAATGTTACCTTGTTGCAGTTGGCAAGGTGGGCTTTCAAACCAGACACGCTGGAGTAGATGGCTGCGCAGCACTGAAAGAAAAGCAGCAAGGCAGATGGTGAATGGAGCTGGCTGGCTGGTCCCCTCCCTCCCTCTCTCTGAACCCCCCCCCCTTTCTACCACCTTTCATGGGTTTCAGCCCTACCGGTCCCATGAGGTCCTCTTTTATTGCAAGCTCTGTCTAATCAACAGAAGGTTAATTTTATAGGCGATGTGTTGGGATTGCACCTCATGCTTCTTATTAATGCTAATGGGAGTCATGTAGCTCAGTCCCTGCCTGGCAGACAAATCCCTAAATGGATCTTTTGAAAAACAGACATTTTCAAGCAGTTAAAGAGGCCCTGCTGGGAGACAGGAGATCTTACGGCAGCAGGGACAGTGCGGAGGCTGCTGCTGCTGCTGCTTTAAGGGAAATGGGGCTAATTGTCTAGGCTGTGATACCATCCGTTTCAGAGCCATGAACCTCTTCAAAGAGCACCTGCTGCTGCTGCTAAGCCTCTCAGCCACTCCAGTAGCAACGTCCCCCAGAATTCACCTGAGGAGCTGAATTCTTCCCAGGGACTGGATACCCCTGGCCATGACATCAATGCTCATCTTCCCCACCGCCTGCAGCATCTTGGGCAGGGAAGAGCTGCCACACAGTGCTCACACCGAGGCAGAACAGGCAGCCTCCTCTCAGCCTTAACGAAGAGGACAGACCTATTGCAGCGGCCCCTGGGGTCTCCTCTCCTGTGACACGAGCCAGCTGGGAGAGCTCTCCGCCTGGTTTGTCAGTGTCTTTCCCCGCAGTTGCACAGACAGGGGCCTCCATCACTGTGGATAATACTCCCCAGGTATCTCCCGGAGTCTTTTTGGCTCTAGAAAGACAGCCTAGAGATCCTGGTGTCATCACAGGGATGACATCTCTTCCTTCAGCCTTGGAAAGACTGGGGGGCTGGGGGGCAGGCAGCTAAGCAGTGGAGCCTCATCCACAGCTGTTGGCCAAGTGGCTTTGTCAGACTGAGCAGCAACATGTGTGGCGCCATCTTGGAGCTAGTAGATGATAGGCTGGCTGGAACCAGATGGGGGGACCGGGTGCAGTTGGGGGCACCAATTGGATCTCGTTTCTGTAGGTAAGGAGTCAGCAGCCAAGGGAGGGGCATAGGGCAGGCTACAGAAGTGCACCCCAAAACTGGGTTGCGATGTTTTGTCTTTTTTCTTTTTGGCAAGATATATATGTTTGATTTGTTGGGAAGATTAAATGCAATGGCGCTTGAGAAACTAGGAGACAAAAGTATGCAAACAGCTAATCAGGATTGCCATCATGCACACAAGACGTATGATTTGAATAAGCAGTTCCTCTAATTGCATCCCCCCCTGGATGTAAAACTCAATGCTGCCTTTCCCTTAATTAGGGCATTTACACAACATTCGCATGGAAAAGCAACTCAGAGAGAATCCTGAGACATCTGGTTATCTTCCAGAGCAACCTGTTGCAGCTCTGGTGCAAATGGGTCTCGGACAGATGTAGGTTCATTGCTGGCAGGGCACCATGGCCTGTCACAGGCATATTGGCGACATGAGCCACATGAACTGCCATAATGGGAGCCAATACTTATGCGCTGGACCGCATGCCGTGGACTCCATGCCTGGGACGTGGCCCTGGCTTCCCCCAGCCTCCCCTCTCAACAGAAGGCTGTTGCACCTGTGTTCCTCCTCCTCTCTCTCTTCATGACCCAACCTTCTTGTTTCTAACAAACAAACAAAGGCAGCTGCTGTCCATGCACAGACCACAAGAACGAAACAGGCTTCACAGCAGTGAGAATACACTAGATCAGTGCTTCTCAAACTGGTGGGTTGCAACCCACCAGGAGAACCAGATGCTGTCCCCTGCTGCCGTAAGGGGCGGGAACAGCATGGCGGCGGCGATACCGGGGATCACTGCTGCGGCCGGGAAAAAAGGTTTTAAATGGTGGTTTTTGCACTTAACAGGGGGTCCTGGAGCCCTTTGGATGAAAACTGGAAGTGGTCGTAATCGCCGTTCTGTGGCAATCTACAGTTTGGGGAGGCCCGCAGAGGGGAGCATGGGTCTCCCCGAACCCTCCGGAGGGCTCCAGGACCCCTGGTAAATGCAAAAATCACTTTTCCCCCCCCAGTGGTGGTGATCCCCGGGACTGCCCCCGCCGCCCTCGCAACTACTCAAAGTTCTCCCCGCCTTGTGGCCACTGCACTAGATTTTGTGGAGTTGGGCCTCCAGACGCTGGAACAGATTCCAGACTGCATTTCTAGAAGCTCAGCAGAATCTGGATGTAAAAGCAGATCCCACTGGAAGTCCCCAAGTACTGGGAGAGTGTGTTCCTCAGAGAGTGAACCACCCTAGTCTGATCCAGCATCAAGCAGAGATCTCTCTGGAGAGAGGATGAGACTCTTTTGTAGCTGCTTCCTGCCTGTTCCACTCCTCCGCTCCTCCCCACTGTATTCACACGTTTCCTTTACTGCTAAGGCTGAGTGAGACAGCGTCTGCATCTCCATGTACAAAAACGTAACAGAGGAACCAGCCCCTGAATGACGCCATCGTTCTTTCAGAAAGGGGCTCTTACGTTGTTCGGGCAGTTGATGTGTCCTTTCTCCTTCACTTCATTTTTCCAGGTCTCCAGCAGCTTTGGATTCAGCTTTGGAAGTCCAGGACGGGTGTAATTTAGCTGTCAAACAAGAAGTTGCTGTTAATGGGAGTCAGCACAGGAATCTGTTTCACAGGAGAAGGTAAAGGTAAAGGTGACCCCTGACAATTAAGTCCAGTCGTGTCCGACTCTAGGGTGTGGTGCTCATCCCCATTTCAAAGCCGAAGAGCCAGTGTTGTCCGAAGACGCCTCCGTGGTCATGTGGCCGGCATGACTCTCCTTGCCGCAGCGCGTAGCATGCGGCTGGAACACGGAGCACTGTTTACCTTCCCGCAAGCGGTACCTATTTATCTACTCGCATTGACATGCTTTGGAACTGCTAGGTTGGCAGGAGCTGGCCAAGCAACGAGAGCTCACCCCGTCGCGGGAATCGAACTGCTGACCTTTCGATCGACAGCTTATGGTTCAGCGGTTTAACCCGCTGCGCCACCCACAGGAGAAGGGGGGCAACAAATCTTCCAAACCTCTTAACCATCTTCATCTCCTAACCATGGTTAGGATTACCCAGGAGCTACCTGAATAGGGGGAGGGGGAGGTGACATCTCTCCCTTTGTTGGCCCCGTTTGCCGCAGAGGGAGGACAGGGAGTGGGGCTCCATCTAAACTCAAGACTGGCTTGGAAATGAACCAAGTTATTTCCTAATCTGGGGGCAAGCAGTTCAGTTTATGTACAAGTCAATCCAAATTGAGCAGTGGGAGCCTGCCCATATCTGAAGCCAGGTTAGGCGTTTCGGAACATCACATCTGCACCGGGCCTCTTCTGCTGTGGTACGTGGCGACATACTGACTTGCCAGCAAATTTTTGCCTACGCTGGATTTTGAGGTGAATGTGGAGGTTCTTGCTGAAGGAAATTTGAGGCAAGCCAAAAAAAAGTCCTGGTACGACTGCTGAAATTCCTCCAGGGGGTTTCCACGATCCCTGCAGGTTGTGTGCTAACCTGTCCTAAGGGTGTCACCCTTTACCTCTCATCAGCACCAGAGACCTTGCTGGGAGTCTGGAGCTACTGAAGAAGGTTCTCCTTGCAGCAGGGAACGTTGCTAACAGCTGGGAGCAGGGACACCACAGAATTTCACCTAGTGGCAAATTTGGAAGGAGAAACATCCAAGCAAAAGGTGTTTCCCTAAGAGTTACTGCAGCAGGGGAGGGGCTGTAGCGCTGAAACAGAGCATATGCACTGCATGAGGAAGGCCCTGGGTTCAATTCTCCTCTTTCCCTAAAAGGGTCCCTCCCAGGTAGCAACATGAGAAAGACTCTTGCCTGAGTCCTTGGAAAGCTGCTGCCAGTCAGAGTACAGAACCCTGGGCTAGGCAGACCAATGGGCTTTGGGTCCCTGCCGAAACCTAAGAATTCAGGCCGGGGGGGGGGGGATCCTTCTGGGCTTGGAGCCCTTCTGAAATCCAAAACAGGGGCACTAGCGGCAGCCCTCTTTGTGCTCCAGTCTAAGAGGTCTGCCCACTACCTTGGATTCATGGGTTTGGGAAGGTGACATGATTGCATGAAAGGCAACTGAGGGTCCCCAGAGAATCAAAGAGGAGTTGCATTTTCACAGCCTTCCAGCTCCAGCTCCAGAGAGAAAGAGAGAGAGAGAGAGAACAGATTTCAGAACTTCCTTACAATTCGGCAAGGTCTCGCTTCCCTGGAGCAGTTGCGGAAGCCAGCGCTACGCCTGAGAAAGACTGAGAAGCATCGCTGTGTCTCTATTAAGCCTGCGCCTCGGGCGTGAGCATACATTTTCCTTCCCATTGGTTTCCACATACAAAGCTTTGAATGAGGAGGCCCTCCTCAGCCCAACCCTTCAGAGACTGCCGACAACTGCACTCGGCCAAAAAGAGCGCATAATTAAGGAGTCCAGGACAAGGCCGCAAGCCTGACAGCTTTATTTACTCAGCTTCCATTCAGCATCCCAGTTTCTGTTCTCCCATGAAGCTCTTCTTTCCCCTAAATCAGCAGGAAACAAGGGCTTCCTGGGGAGGGCTCCTAGCTCAGGGGGAGGGACTGTCAGGACTTGCCAGCCCCCAGAGTCCCAATCCAATGAGACATCCGAGGAGGACCCACCACAGGCCCCAGCGTGGAACAGGACTAGCGGAAAACAGGATGCGCTGAGGGAGCCCTGACCCCCTTCCCCACACAACATCACCACCAGGACGTCATTAACGTAGCTAGTCCAAACTGTTGGTGGTGTGAGGCACCAGGAAAAGGAAACCTCATGCATGGTGCGGATCAGGGCCCCTGAAGGGGTGGGGCAGCCAGGCTGTCCACACAGAGCCTCAATTATTGCTTGGACCAGTTCCTGGCTCTAGCTGTCGTGTGGGCTCAGCAGTGGGCAGCCCCCCCCCACCAGAGATGACAGGCACCGGGAGGGCGCCAGGGCACGTGGGGGCGGGGCCTGCGGCGCGTCACGGCGACGCACCCCCCGCCCATTTTTCGCTCATTTCGGAGCCTAACCAGCTCCAGGGAGGGTGGGAGGCCCGAGAAAACGCCGCTCTTCCGGAGGGTGAGTTCCCCGATCGCGCCCCCCACCCGCGAGTGAGCACCTGGAGCTCCTGCTCCACGCGCTCTACCGTAGTTCCGCTGCTGCCCCCCACTGACTCAATGACGGTACATTCACCTCGTTCCACTGCCAGTGCTTTGCCTAGAGGACCATGAACAGGACACCTGCAGGCTTCCAACCTGCTTGCTTTCAGTCCACTGGCCCCGACACTCCCCCAGCCAGGCTGCAGCACAAGCCACTCCCTCTCCCCCAAAGCCAGACCAATCAGAGGCTCTCACCCGCTTTGTTTCCGGGACCAGGTCATCCTTCATCCTCCGCTTGGTCCAGTCCTTCGCCAGCTCATCTTCAGCTATTTCCTGCAAGTGGAAGACGGCAACTTGGGCAGACGTGCGCCGGATCCTGCCGCTCGGAGTCCTCTCAAAATCTTCAATCAGGCTGACTTCAGGCTTGGTCTCGGCCTGTTCAGGAGGCTGAGGAGACAAGGAGGGCTTGGAACGGGGACAGTGACCAGCGGAAAGGCAGAACTGGGGCTCCGAAAGGAAGCTCAGCCCCTGTCTCCTGCGCTAGCAGATTCAAGGATCAGCACAAAGCTGTGAGCACCACAACTGATGCTGTCAGCCAGACTCAGCTTGCAATGGCACAAGCACAGAAGTTGGGACCTGGAGTATCCTGAAAGCCCCCCCCCCTCCGAGGCCCAAACTAGATGTTACATGTGCATGAATGTCCCACCCCCCAGTCCCAAGAAATCAGGAGGCTGCTGCATGAAAATATGTGCAAGGTGGGTCTATTTGGGCCCTAAAACATCTTCAGACAAGCTGTCGGAGATGGATGTTCAGACTGAGGTCTCAACTTTTTTTTAATCCCTAGTTTAGAGACAATCTGAGGCACAGATCCATTGTGACCGGGAATAAGGTAGGATTATGAGTTAAATTTCTGTCTCCCCTATAACATGGCAGTCCCCAGGGGTTCCTGCGGACGAGGCAGCTACACCCACCCTTCCTCCAAGGAGTTCATGGTGGTGTTCCAATTCTCTTCCCCCCCCCATTTTATCCTCACAACCACACTATGCAGTAGGGTAGGCTGAGAGAATGACTGACCCAGTGAGCTTCATGGTTGTGTGGGGATTTGAACCCAGGTCTGCTTGTATGTAGTTTGACTCTCTAACCGCTCTACCACACTGGCTCAAGTCTAATTTTGCAAAAACGAGCTATTTGCATACATAATAGTTTGCATGGTTTTGTTTTACAGTACAGAATTTGAACTTTCTCAGTGCAAAATGAAGGTCTTGCCTTGTGCTAATTGTGCTGCCTCAGGCAAACTTCTGCCTCCCATCAATTTCAATTCCCCCATGCGGGTAAAATGATCCTTCCTCACAGGGTTGCTGTAAGTGCAGGTTTGGCAAGTATTGCAAAAGGCTTTGCAAAAGACAAGCAGTAAGAAGATAAGCAGCAATACATTGTTGTGGGGAGAGGCTACAAAAGGCATCTCACCGTTGACGGGTGCTCTGACCGCACGTGGTAGTCATGCCCAGCTTTGGACTTGTAAGTCTTCCCACAGTGTGGGCAGGTGAAGACTGGCTTCTCCACTTCGGACGGCTGCTTCCCACACCGCTTCTGATGGTACTGGTAGCCCATAAGGCTGGAGAAGGTCGCTAAGCACCCCTGCAGAAACAGATGCAACGGCCCGCTAGGAGGGGGAGGCATGCAAGCAAATGCACATGGCTCCTGGGAATCCCGTCTGCACCGCAGCCTGCCTCCCCTCAACTTGGTCAAGAGGTGCTCCTCTTAGGTTCAGCAGGGGAGAGTCCCTATTCACCGCTGCACAGTGTCTTGCGGCACAGAATTCAAACTGGTGGAAACTAGTGTCGTCTCTCATTCCTGTAGCTCGTTGCTGTGTAGTTCCTACATGAGAACTGTGAGTGAACTGGCCTAATTTATATAGCATTTGTCTTAAGTGTGCCTAGGATGGGGAGTCAGGAATGTAGCCCAGCAGGCAGTACAGCCGGAAGACGCAGTCTCTAGGCAGCTCAGGCTGCATCTAGACAGCAAGGTGCTCAGTGAAGAAGCAGACTAGAGTCTGTGGCTTGACACAGCCAGGTGTACCCTATTGGCTTCTTAGCCCCCCCCCCCCCGATCCTGCCTTGCCACATATGCAGCAGTGGCACTGCAGCGTCATCAAATGTAAGCTTCTTTATGTGCCACCATGGTGGTGCAAGGATGCTCGTGCCCCACAGGAGAGCACATGCCCACGTCTCTGCCCTTCGCTTGAACAAGGGTGAACTTCACACTCAGGCTGCTGTGGTTGTCAAGCTAGACATGCCTCCCTGCCAGCATTCCCTGAAGATGTTGCCTGCTCTCCCTGACCCTGGCTGCTGGTGCACATGGTGAAAAGGTTAGCAAAGAGCCAAAACAAATACCTCATTGGGGCATTTTAGTTTTCCCATCTGCTTTAGCACTTTCCTCAGCCTCTCCCGCTCTTCGTGTTCATTAAGAGGAGCAGCAGCTTCCACAGGAACAGGCTGGAGAGAAGGAAGCAAGAGAGGCTGCAACATTATCTACCTGCTCAGGCCCTCCCAAAGGCTTGTGGTCAAGAAACGCAAGTCTTGAGACTGGGCTGGCAAAACCCTTTGGCTTGTACACCCCACTCAACGACACTTGCCCTTGCCACAACTACAAGCACAGACTCATCATCAGACCTGGACTTTCATGCTTTGAAAACCGGAGAGGGGAAATGTTTCACCCTCTTCCATAATTCGATAAGTTAGAGCCATCTAATGAAGTGGATTAGCAACAGGCTCAAGAATGGGAACCAAAAACAAGGTATTTCTACACACAATGTTGACATAACTTGTGGGATGCACTGCAACGAGGTGTGGTGATGGTCACTACTAGCTGAGAGGGCTTTGAGACTAATTCATGGAAGAGAACAGGTCCACCAGTGGCCATTAGCTAGCTAAATGGAACCTCCAGGACTCAAGGCAGTCACCTGTGAGTACAAGAGGCTGAGGACAAATACAGGGGAACGTCTTGCACACAGGAAGCCGTCCTATATGGAGTCCGAGGCTGACAGTGGCGCTCCAGGTCTCCAGCAAGGGTCTTTTCGAGCCCTGTTATCTGAGACCCCTTGACCAGGAGATGCTGCCAGGGACTGACCCTGACACCTTCTCTCTGCACGCAAAGCATCGGATCCACCCCTGAGCTCCAGCCTCTCCCAAAGAAGCTTTAATCCGTTGTTTATGCTGGGGACAACAAACAGGAGGTCTTCCCTTTCAAACCCTGCTTGTGAGGAGGGGCTATAGCACAGTGGCAGAGCCCCTGCTTTGCCCGCATAAGGTCTCGGGTTCAATCCCTGGCAGCCTCTCCGGGCAGGGCTGGGAAGACCCTTGCTTGAATTGCTGGAGAGCTGCTGCGAGTCAGTGCTGGCAATACTGAGCTAGACAGACCCAGGGTCTGACTCAGCAGAAGGCAGCTACAGTATCCAGAAGCATCTTGATGTCAAATGTGGGGCAGCAGCATTTTGACATTTTGTGTTGTTTTGAAACCAAAGCAGAGCACACAGGTGTCTGCCCTTACCTTGTTGACATGCTCGGCCATGGTGTGATAGTTCAGTCCTGCTTTGGACTTGAATTGCTTCTTGCAGTGCTGGCATTTCAAGGCATCCTGCAGCTGAACAAAACAGAGCAAGAATCAACAGACGCATCTCAACGTAGACGCCTGGGCTGGACGTTTGCCTTTTTGGCCTAAACCCAAACAGGGAAAACATGTCACAGAAGACAAGAGGATGGAAAACAACATGCAGGCAACAAGAGCTCAGCCGTTCAGTGCAAAAAGGAAACTGTCTCTGTGGCCTTGAATCCCACCACGACACCCTCATTCTGCAACAGAGTTAACGTATGCAGGACTGGCTGTGCTGGTCGTTGGATACCACTGGTATAGGGGCTCAGCTTGCTTGGCGTGGAATTTGCTGGAACTCCAGTCCATCTTTTTGTGAGAGGGTGAAAAAGAAATGTGGGCCAGAAGACATCAGCCTTGTCCCAGGTTTCCAGGGTGCTTGAACCCGTGCTGCAAAATGGCATCCCTGATCCCCCCAGGTGCAGGAAGTACACCCCAATGTCAGCAGCAGCCTTTCTCCCCCTGGTGCATGGAGCACACCCCAACCCCACCACCAACTGGCTCTCTCCTTTTCCCTGACTCTCCCTCACTCTCCCCCACAGTGGCTTTTCCCTGCTCAACCTCCCCTTTCGGTGGCAGCAGGGGCTTTGCCATCATCATCATCTTCCTCCTCCAACAGACTGTCCTGCTCTGCCTTTTGAAAAGGGAGAGGGCCGGACTGGTTGGGGAGGAAGTGGGGAGGAGGAAAGATTAGTGTAGCAGTTCCCAACTGTCGGGAGACCGCAAACCGGTGCGGTGAAACGTGAGGCACCACGGACCACCTTGGCAACCCAGAAGTAGTTTGGCAATGACACCACATCACCACCAATTGCTCCCGGACTGCTGGGATTTCACAGTCAAGCGGTTCGTGGGTAGACAGGTAGGCCCTTCCCAGCTCCACGTGCCGTGCTCCAAGCCTTGTCGGCGGACCTGCAACAGAGGTCAAAGACTCGGGCGGCGCTTGTGTCTCACACACACACATGACCGGAAGCCTTGCGGACCATGAGTGGTCCACAGACCACGGGTTGGGAACCACTGGCCTAAAGAAATGGGCTACAACCTTTCTGCTCTAGCCCATCACTCTAGTCTCCCCACTTTCTTCCTCTGGTTCTGCACTCTCTCTTTGCAAAGTGCTGGGAGTGCTGCAAAGAGAAGGTAAGGAGAAGTAGCGGCTGCTGCTGCTGGGTGGTGGGTGGAGGCTGGTGGGAGGGGAGCACAGGAACGTGGTGGAGGTCTGGTCAAGCCAAGGTGGTGGGTGGTGCAGGGCAGCAGCATCTGCACCAATCCACTCGCTGAAATGGCCACTTCACCCGGCCTGGTGAGCAGGCCAGCTCTGGAAGTGACCTGTAAGGGGCAGGGGGCAGGTCAACCACTAGACTTGATAGAGGGCAGCTCTGGGAAGGGAGTGAGGATGGTGGGTCGTTCCCCATTCCAATGTCAGGGGTCAGCCCAAGCAAGCCACAAAGAGGCGCTCTGGGCATGTACAAGACGCCACTTTCCCATCACACCACCTCAAACATGCCTGAAATTAAGGGGTGCAGTTTCTGGGTCACTTCCTAGCAGGGTCGAGATCTGACGCCTCCCTTTCTGCAAATAGGATGACAAGCACCAGATGGCAGGCATCAGCGATTGGCTGCCCCAGGCCAAATCTGACGCTGGGGGAGGGGCTATCAGGCAAAGACGGGCTGTGGGCCGGTTGCTTCCATGCAATGGGGATTGGCAGCAACCCCTTATTCTCTCCTCAAACCGGCCTGCCAGCGACATGGGTAGCTGATCAGTTTTGCATATGTATTCTTTCAGCTGCCTAATTACCCTTGAAAGTAGGTGGGGAGAAAGGTTTTCCGTCCGTGTGCAATCATGTCCTACCTTCTGGCAGACTTCCATGTGCTTCTTCAGACCCAGGATGGTCTTCCTGGTGATCATGCTGCAGGTTGGGCAGGCGACCTCTCCGTGCTCGTTGATCATCCGCTGCCACTGCTCTTCTGGGGTCGCTAGAGAGAGGAAACGGCGGCTGTGGACTTAGGCGCACAGAGGAAAGTACAACAGTGCCGACCAGGGTAAGTCAACTTGTTGGGCAGTGTCTGTGTGGAGCCAGACACCAACCGAGATGTGATGTTACAGACATTGCCTGGCCCTGTGTAGGCGTGTTTTGTGGTTAATAGCAACCACAGAGGCCCTGATCTGTGACAGAAACAAAGGGTTAAATCCCCCCTCCTTTCATACTGGGGTCCTGATCCAGGCTGGAACCCTCATATTTACCCAAAAATAAATAAAAACACAAGCAAACACGTACGACCAAACAGTGCATTTTAAATCATGTCTAGTTTGATCCTGAACCTCGGATACGCAAACCAAACTACATGTAGCAATGGCAGACCCTCCCCCCCCCCCATCTTGAAATACGGGCATGTCCAAAACACATGCAGAGTGGATATGAAAGAGGATCCTGGCTGCATCTTCCATTCTTCCAAAGTAAGCCAGTTTGGGATAGCCAGCAGGTCACTGAGTTGACTGACTCAGAACGTTGATCCATCTAGCTTAGTATTGATTGTCTGCCCTGACGGACAGCAGAGGGTTTTTCCCAGCCCTGGTTAGGAACGCCTGGGACCTTGCAAAATGTGTGCTCTATCACTGAGCGACACTCCTCTGCACATGGAGGTCGAGATGGATGTGGACACAAGAGGGCAGGAAGAGGCTACATTCTTGGAGAAGAGGCAGGGAGATGCGAGGAAAGGCTAACAGTGCCAGATGAGGTCTACAGCATTTCTTTTCTCCCGTTTCTCTAGTCTTCGTAAAAAAAAAAAAAAAAGTAAAATACTGGAAAAATATTGAGCTTCCCCCCTTTGGGAGTTTGATTTCAGATTGTAAACTGCCCTGAGCTTTTTCGGTAGGTTAACTGGTTAACAAATATGAATAAACACATACTTAAACAATGCAACCTGAACTCCACTAGCGTCTGAAGGCGATGGAGGCAGCAAGTTAGTTAGGGCCCAGCAACTAACTAAACAGGCAGCAAGTTAGTTAGCAAATTAGTTAGAGCCCAGCAACCAGTCCTGTTCTGGAGCACAAAGCCCACTGAAGAAATATGGGCAGTCGGTGGCCGACAACCAGATCTGGGAGCTGTGCTTATTGAAATGGCGCAAGATGAGAACGCCTGGCCAAGTGAGGCTGTGCCGTGATCTCAAGCAAATGGGAGCCTGGCCTTGTTCCCATTGTAACGGAGTGGACTAGGCCAAAGCGAGGATTGCTCAGTTGTTTATTTGACCGGCCTCACGTTGATCAGAGGTCTGAAAGCTGGGAATGTGGAATGACTGGAAGAGGCTGCAGCTGTGTTTACGTGGAACCTCCAGCCTTCCTGTAGCCGGGAAGCAATCCCCAGAGAAGCACGTTTTTGCCTGGCTTGCGTTTTGCCGACTTGCTAGATCCAAGAAAGGTGATCTGAGGGACAATCCACACAGCCAGGTAACAAGCACATTCTACGGGTCTTTTTAAAATCACGGACAGAAAATATCCAGGCAGATCAAGGGTATCACTGATCATCAATGGCAGATTGCAGAGATGAGTTGAAATGGACCACCAATCTCACGACCCCATTCACAGGGGGCAAAATTGGGGGGCTGCTGGGACAAGTACTGCCACTATGCTTTGAAACAGGCAGCAATAGGGGGGGGAAAGAGGGAAGCTGGGGGGCACTTTTGGTCCCCATTCAGCTCCCCAAATTTCAAGTGAAAGTTGCTGCTGCTGCTTTTTAGGGCAGCAGATGAGTCTTAAAAGACATTCATGTGGTGCCAAAAAACAGCAAACAGCCCACTTATGTTGAAATGGCCAGATTCCCCTACAATATACAACGAAACATTAGCCCTTTCCAGTCAAGGATTCTATGCATGTCAAAGGGAAACATGGTCATTTAAATGGAGGTTTGGTATACACAACTGCTGGCGCTGTACGTAGTACCCAAGCTGAACAGGTGAAGTCTGGGACGGAGGTTGCCCAGGGCAATTTCACACACAAAGCAGCCAGCCACCTTTGCTGCCAAGGGGCTCTGGTCAGAGAGCTGCAGTCAGTTCCAGCTTCTTGATCAGCTGAATGGTTGAACAATCCACACATTTGCCCCCACCTGTTTGTGAGAGTCACACTTTACTGCTAGGTGTGCAGCTAAAAATACAGTCTAAGAAGAGGCTCGTTGTCCCGGGGCTGGGCTTTTCAACCTTTGGTTGTTGTCGCAAGTACTACTTTTCCAAGGACAGGTACCAGCTTCTGCAGATACCTCTTTTGGGAGGCCCACGATCACCTCCAGAGACGAGAACTGTACACAAGAGTGGGCTGTTTGCCCCACAGATGTCCCTGTGGCAGGGGAGAGACTTCTTCAGTTGCTGCTGCCTGCTGATCTCTCCTTCCCCAACCCGTGCCTCTTTCGAAGGACCAGGCAGCTGCACAGCCGCATCCTGCCCACTGGCGAACCATTGTCCCATCCATCTCCACTCCCAGCAGGTTGGACCAGGAGGGACAGCGCCATACGATCAGCATGACAGTGGGGCCAAGTACTACCTACCTGCCATACTGTGAAGTTCCACCAGTGGTACCAGTAACAACAACAACAAAAACCATGTACTTATATACTGCCTTCTCTTGGGTCATTGGATTTCTCCTCTGACTTTAATTCAAAGGCAGTTTACACAGGCAGGCTTTCTAAACCCCAAGGTTTTTTTTTTTTTACAATACAATATGTTCTAGTAATGCAAACTGAGACTTTCATGACCACTAGGCTCACAGAGTAAAAGATTTTCAGGTTTAAAAGCCATGTAGAGTATAAAAAGTTTCAAACAACTCCTAAACAAAGGAATTTTTAAAACATAATTTTAATGTTTAAAGGGGTAATAAGAACTTTTTATGTTTTAAGAATTCCTTTGTTTAGGAGTTGTTTGAAACTTTTTTACTCTACATGGCTTTTAAACCTGAAAATCTTTTACTCTGTGAACATGTTCTAGTCTTGCATAGAACTCTTCATTCTAGATAGTTTCTTTCACGGTCCAGCCTCTCCCTGGCATTCGCCTCACCACGCTTTGACTGACAGGCAACCTTGACTCCCACTCAAGTGCAGCTGCAGCTTCTCTCCCTCACTGAAGCTCTGCAGCTTGTCAGCAGTCAGCCGACAGCTCTCTGACAGCACATGGATACTTCCGGGCGTCCCGAACTTCCGTCCTTCAGATCGTCAGGCATATGAGATGGCCGCTCTACCAACTGAGCCAGACCTCCTGCCACTGGTTGAAAAGAACCATCTTAGGGGAACGCCACAAAGATGCAAGGACCCTGGTTGAAAGGATCCACCAGAAAGGTCTTTAGGTAAAGGGCTCACCTGTTGCTGGAGGAGCTGCTGGGGTTGGTGCCACCTCCTTTCTCGTGCTGGGGCCGGCGGCCAGTTTCTTTTTCAAGTCTTCATTGTTGCTGTTGCTGCTGCTGCTAAGGGCTGCCTCCAGCTTCTTTGCTCGATGTGCTTTTGCCTTGTCCTCTGCTTTTGCCAGCCCTGTGGGAGAGCAGGGGGATTATTTTGAAAGAGAATTAGGGATGAGTCAAAACTTCTCTAAAGAGAACTTTTGCTCAAAATGTCAAGGGGGTGGGAACAACGAGGGGCTGAACCCCCCCCCCACATAGCTTTTTTGTTGCCACCTGTTTCATAGTGAAAGTGCTCCTCCCCAGTGGTTGGCAGCCACCATTTTCCTCCCAGAAGCCCCCTCGGAATGATGCCACCATGTGACAATGCAGCCTTGTTCTCAGAGGGGATTCTGGGAGGAAGAAATTGTGACTGCCACCCGCAGCGTGACCCCTGGCAAGACTGGTAAGGTGTAAGCTCTGGTAAGACTAAAAATACCCCTTTTGTCTCTGCCAGCGGCGCAATCCTGGGATCGCTGCCCCCATCATCACCCCGCCCCTGCAAGCACTCAAAGTTCTCCCCTACTCATGGGGAGAACTTTGAGAAATGTTGGAGGAGTGAAATTGTGGAGGGGAGATTTTGGCTCAGTCTTAAATGGGATGTCTCTTTCTTCGTGAGCTTGGAATAATTTAGTGGCTAAGAGGCCGAGCTATAAACCAAATTCAAATCTCAAGTCTGCCAGAGACTCACTGGAAGGCCTTACGCAAGCCACTGTCTCAGCCTCACCTTCTGCCCACCCACAACTGCACAATAGGGATAACATTGACCTACCTTGCAGAGTTGTTGTAAGAAGTACAACCACGCAATGTATGCGGAATGCTGTGACTACTCTATTCAATGATGTTAATTGTTCATTTTTTAGAACAAGCAATTTGAGAAGGACCTGATGGTGTGTTTGAAGTGGGGAGTGGTCCGGCAGAACCCCCAGTGGCTCAGACCTCTGAGCAGCGTGTTCATAGTATGTTCTTGGGAAGCTCAGGGATATGTACTTGTGTCTGCAGATTATCCCAGCATATGGCTGACAGGCTGCAGAAGGAAATGAGCTACCTGAGCCACCTCTTTGCATCTGTCTTCACCCCTCCTTGAGTCTTTCTTTGGTACTTGGTTCCAGCTGGTGGGCCCCGGAAGCGGGGGAGGGGATTCTACTGAAAAACAAAGCAGATCTCCCAAGGCTGAAGCCTGCCTCCTCTTGCACTAGAGCAGGGCTTCTCACACTGTGAGTCGTGATCCACTTGGTGGGTGTGGCCCGATGTTGAGGTTGGTTGCCCATTGGGCCCACTCGCGCTTCCGTTTGACTCCAAATTGGAGTCAAACAGAAGCAACCGGAAGCCACTTCCAGGTCGCAAGCCACCTCGTCCTGCTGCTCTCGCATTGCACCGGGCCCAGGACGGCCTCAAGACGCCTCCGCGGGCCTCAGAAAGCCTCCAGAAGTGACTTCTGGGTCATTTCCGGTTTTGCCGACACAACTTCCAGTCGCGTCCAGAGGCCTTTTCTGAGGCCCGCAGAGGCCTCTGGAGGCCGTCCTGGGCCCAGCGCGAGAGCAGCACAATGAGGTGGGTCGCAACGTGGGAGCGGCAGGACAAGATGGGTTGCGGCAGCAGTGACTGCACTGGAGCATCTACAAATTGGAATGAGATCAGCTCACATTTTACCTTTGAGTCCAAATGTTCCCGAGATGGATGGTTGCTCCCCAGTAAACTTCTTAGGAGTTTTCTGTTTCCTTCCTAACTCGAAAAGGAGAAATCAGAAATAAAAATGTGGTCAAACACCTGCACTGTACGTTCAGAGCACAACACCCATAGCTACAACACAAAGCTACTTATTCAAATAAAAGCATTTTGTAAATGGCTGCCTGTTTTTGCATAATTTATTCTGCTTTCTTTAGCCATGGGCAGAGCCATAGGACTAAGCATAGCACTGAAATCCCATCTCCAATCCCAGAAAGTCCTGATTAGCCTTCCTCTGGCTTCTCAGATCTCAACATGCACTGCCCATATGTTCCCAAGCTTATCTCCACAGTACTGAAGACTAGTAACTTGGAACACTGAAATCACGACGCAATCCTGCGTACATTTAGGGCGGTGGAGCATGTGCTCCACCGCCCTAAAGCGTTGCAAAAGTGCCGTAAGCGTAAGGCACTTTTTTGACGACTTGGGAGTAAGCGGCAGCAGCGCAGGCCAGCACCGCTCATTCCGCCACAGAACTTACCTGACTCCGGCCGCTGCAGGTAGCAAGTCCTGCACCGGTCAGTGGGAGGGCAGGACGGGGCGGTGAGGGGGGGAGCATTGGCCAGCAGAGGCTGGGAGGGGGTGGGGATATTGGCGGCGATATCCTAAGCCCCTTCCCGGCCTGGACCTGGCATACATCCGAGGGAAGGTACGAACATCCCCTTCTCCCGAGGTGCAGCCTAGCAGCCCCGGGGCAGCCCGCAATGCCTTTAGGCCAGCCGTGTATCTTAACACAGGATTGGGCTGTCAATGTTTAAGACAACCTTAAAGTAGGACTTCCTAAAATAAAATAAATGGACAAAGGCATGATTATGTACAAATGCACAAAAAATACAGAGTGCTGCAATTAACTTCTACAGTAAAGTGCAGAGTGACTCAGCTAGTGTGGATCAGGCTTGCTTTAAAAAAATTAAGGCTGAGCAGAAAGTTCTCTGTGGGGAAAACAGCGGCTGGGAACGGGGTTTGGGTGTGCGTGGAGCTGATCCGGATTGGGACCATGGCAGGACCAGAGGACTAAAGTCCCTAATCAGGACTGGGTGCCCCCCATAGCTGCTGTTGCTAAATTTGGAAGCAGACAATCGCTGACCGGCTCAGGTCTTCTTCCTGCGTACATACGAGTAACATGTACTCAGGGCGTTTGGGTCCCAGTGCTCTAGTCTTACTGTGCTTCATCCTCTCGGGGTCTTCCTCCTGCACGACGGCGTGCCTGCTCGCCTGTTGCTTGGAGCCTCTGCCGCCTGACGGCTGTGCAGCTGGGGTAGCCCCCTCCATACTGCCTCTGCCCGCCCTGGTGTGGAACTCTTTACCACCCTGGTTCACAGCTGCGCACTCTCCGTTCTCCGGGCGCTGCAGGGCACCGGCCTTCTCCACCTTTGCCTGTTTGGGATGGATGGTGGGGGAAGCTGAACCCTCGGCAGCTCTAGGGCAAAGCACAGAGGGCTGGTTTAAAGCGGAGTTAAGAAAGCAAGGCCTTATGTATGTCTGAACACCTCCTTCCATCCCAGTCCGTGTCTTCTCTACCGCAGAGCCATCAGCCGATACCTTTTTTTGGCCCCGCCCTTGCTGCCAGCACTTTTTGGCACTTTGGGTCCCACTGGGGAGGCGATGGCTGGCAATGGTCTATCCAGGTGGTTCCACAGGCGGTGCTTTTCCAGCTGCGTTTTGGACGTGAAGGTGGCTTCACAGTACAGACAAGGGAAGGTCCGCTTCTCCAAGATGGTGCTCTGCAAGAAAGCAGGAAGAGGGAAAAAGGGGGGGGGCGTCAGAGCATGGCCTGGGGACTGGTCTCCTCATGAAGTAAGACAAGGAGATAGAACCTTGAGGCGGTCTGCACTGCTTTGGGTTTCTGGTGGAAGAGGCCATCATCTTTAAATATTCCTCATATAACCCATGCTCTGCATGCAGAAAGCCAGCACATCTAGGAGACGTGTTCTAGCTTAATTACTTCTTGCTACGTGCTAGTTTGCTCTGCAACTGCAAGGGAGCACTTAACCATGATATTTCCCAGCTGAAGTCTGAAGCGATACTGCCAATTCTAACACCCCAGAACTCTATTAGGTCACGCCCACTTCATTCTGCTGCTGTGTTTAGATAGGCTTAACAGGGACGGAGAGATCGCCCCTTAAGGGGGAGGAGCGTAGGCGGGTCTGGTAACTTAAGGGACGATCACTCCGTCCCGGTCGACGATCTGGTAAGCCTATGTTTAGACCAGGCCTCAAGGAAACTCCTCAGTCTTCCAGCTTCAATACGGTGCTATGAATACGCCAGAACCTGGCTACATTTTCCTAGGAATAAAGCAATCACTTTGAATGAAAGGCAGCATTTTTTCTTTGCTTTCACGTAATGCATGCCTGCATCACAGCAGGCCCTGCTCAGAAGGGCATTCCTGTCTGGGTGAGATAGAAGGAATGCCTCTTCCCGAAGAAGGTGCCTACAACCTGTGGGCCTGTAAACACTTACTGTAAAAATAATTAACAATTTAAAAATAAAGATGTGCTCTCGGATTCATCAGTGATTTTAATGCATTTATTATTATTATTATTATTATTATTAAATAAATGTACGGTATATGCTGTTTTTCCATACAAAACAAAGAGGCATACAAAGATTAAACCAGCAAAGCAATAATACAAGATGAAAAAACAGTCATAATGACCACTGGCATCGCTGCTGGGGGGCGGAGCTCTAAGTTCCGCCACGGTCCGACCCTCCGTTACACTGGTGCACGAAGCGGCCCCGCCCCCTCGCCTTCGGAACCATTCAAGGCAGTGAAAGCAACGCGCTTTCTCAACGTGCCGTGAGAAGAAAAACACTGAAAATCTCTGGGCTAGAAGTTGGCTTTCTTTTTTGAATATGAAAGCGGAGATTCTCAGGAATTCCAGTTCCCATACTCAATTAACCTGGATAGGGCCACCACAGACTCCTAGTACCATGTGCTGCCTGGTGATTTACACAGGCCAGAGCAATGAGTGGGAAACCCTAGTATTTAACCAATTTTTTTCTATTTCTTTTTCACTGTTCTTCCTATGCTGACTCTCACAAAAACAAAGTAACGTGGGGCAAATCAAGAAAAATGAACCAAAAATAACAGAAATACAAAACAAAAGAAGCAGCACAATAGAGCACGTCAACAGCTTTCCAGATGAAGTTAACTCATAACTTAATCACTTGCAAAAAAACCTGTCTAAGCGGGAAAAACTTTGCCCTCTGCCTTCAGGAAGAGGCTAAAACCAGATTCTGGCAGGTCTCTTTAGTGAGGGTGTGTTAAATATTACCAATGTAATTAATATTTTATTCTTAAAAAAACCAAGATATACGAAAAGCAACAACTGCACTGAATTCTTTGCATAATGGACGTGTATTTAGTCAGATATACAGAGTGGCAGCCCAATCCACCTGAACTTTCTGGTGCCGGAACAAATGTTCCGGCGCCGGAAGGAGTCGCAAACGTGTCATAAGGCACGCTTGCGCCTTCTCGAGAGCCGGGAAGGTCGGCTCTGGCGCCGGGAGGACCCCGCCGTCGCCGGACCCAGGTAAGTTTGGATCCAGAGGGGGGGGGCGGATCGCCGCAGCCGAGAGGGTGGCCATTGGCCCCTGCATCCCAGGAGGGGGCGGGGGACGGCCTTCGGCCAAATCCTGACCCCCGCCGGGCACCGGGCAAGGAGGCCGATAGGGCCTAGCCCTGGTTATACGAGCATCTCCTTCCCCGAGTAGACCTCCCGCCCGGCAACCACGCTGGCTGCCGGTACACAGTATCCGGCTGGCGGCCATGGGCCGCCGGCTGGATCTTAGTTAGGATTGGGCTGTGAGTCACTCATAATGCTTGAACCCAGGGTGATCTAGAGAAATTGGTGGGCAGGAGAGGCAGGGTAGGCAGGGAAACATACTTCTTTATGCAATATGTAATTTATATACTGGACTCACGGACACCGGAGATGGTGATGGCCACTCACTTAGATGGCTTGAAAGGGGGCGAGACAAGTTCAAGATGGGGGAGGAGAGAGTGTATCAACAGTGGCGAAATGGAACTTTCAGGTTCAGAGGCAAGATGGCGCCCACTACCAATTGCTGGGACACCACCATGGGAGAGGGCTTTAGCCTTCAGGCCCTGCTTGTGGGCTTCCAGGGCCATCTGGTTGACCAATGGGTGGGAGATTGGGTGCTGGACTAGGTGGCCCTTTGGCTCTTCTTGTTTCTGAGTCCTGGAAAGGCATCCAAACTCTGGCAGGGTTAAACAGGGTGAGACAGTCATATTGAACATTGAAATAATACAACTGGAAATATGGGTCACCAAAATGGAACACAAACCTCTGTCCTCCTTACCCCTTGACAGCGCTGGTAATGGTATTTCAGGCCATAGATGCTGGGAAATTCCAGCCAACAGCCTGAGTTGGGGCATTTCACCCTGGAATGAGCTTTGAACTCATCTTTCCACTGGTTCATCAGAGGCAGCTGGGGGGAAAAAAAAAGAAGAGATTCATACAGCACGTAGTCCCAAAAATTCCACTGACTTTTGCAGGGTTGAGCATAACACTTTTGAAGGGAGGGTGGCAGGTGATTCACAGACTACTCACATGGCTGCTTATGCACAACAGGCTGAATTACGGCCCAGTCCTAACTAAGATTGGGCAGGAGCAAGGGAAGGTTTAGGACAGCAGAACAGTGTTCCTCTACTGTGGCATGGCTGCCAATGGCGTGCCCAGCGCACTGCCATTGGCCACTTTGCAAGCCCTGCCACAACAGGCGCACTGCTGGAGTCCGCTGCTCTTGCGGGAGGCTGTAAGCCAGGGGTGGGTGTGGGCAGGGAGTGGGTGGAAGAACAGGGTGGATACAGGGAGGCCCCCAATATCCTATCTCCCCTTCCCAACCTCAATCCCCCGACCCAGTTCTACTCGGACTTGCACAGGGGCAGAGGAGAAGCGGCAATCTTCCATACATATCTGGAGCACAGGAATTAGTTGCTGGGGAAATGAATGGGGAAAAGACCCACCATGACATGTCCCTGTAATTCCTACGAGAGAAGGAGGCAGCAGAACCACTCGAAAAAATATCCTCTTTGCCACACAGAAAGTACAACTCATGGACCACTTAGGAGGCAAGAACCCCCACAACCGCGTGACAAACATGCAGCTGGTAAGCAAAGGGAACCTTGACTGCAGAGGCAGATTTACAAAAGCAGCTTGCAACACTGAAGGAAACAGGCCAGCTTCACAAAAACCGGAAAGGTTCCACATGATGTTCTGCAGATGCCAAAAACTCTGACTGGAAGAATTGTTTAACTCTGCTATGCCCAGAGTGGTCAGGCTGGGGACAGTTTCTTATATGCCAGACAGACCTGCGCACGTTACGACCCATGACGAGTGTGGTCTGTAGCACATGCTTTTTTCATGCAAATCTCCCCAGCTTCGACCCCCCAATATCTTAGGAAGCAGGACTGGGAAAGGCCCCTCTCTGCCTGAGACCCCGGGGAACCACTGCCAGTCAGAAGAGATCATTCTAGCCGAGAGGAGCCAATGGTCGGACTCAGCATGCAGCACCTTCATAGGAGGAAAGCCATTTAGACCACCCTGAACTGCTCCCTCCTTCCTCATTACCAGAAAAATGCATTAAATGCGTTAGCACTCTTACAGGAATGTCCTTCAGGGTATGGCTGTCGGCTTTTGGTCTCCCTTTCTTTTTGCCTTCTGTTTTATCATTGGTAGCATGTCCTGCAAACAGAGGGGGGAAAATGGACAATATGACTTAATCAACACATCTATCAACCTTATTAGTGGTCCTGGAAAGACCCTGGGCGAGCCTTAAAGGTGAGCCGGTTTCTTAGGCAGAACTGAGAACCAGAGCTCTACTCAGGTGGATACTTTAGTTTTCTTAGCTAAGAAAAGCTGAAGTTGGCACCAGTGAGGCTGACTGTGAAGAAGACACAGGTAGTGCTTCCAGCTTTAACAACAGGACCACTAACAGCCCAAGCTGTCGTCTTCAGCCATTTGGGAGCTCTGCCACAAGAGGCGGCAGTGGACCTGTTCATCATCTGGACCCGCCAGAGCAGGTAAGGCAGGACAGGGGTGGGCGAAACTGGGGGAGGAGGGGAGAGAAACGGGGGTGGGGAGGCTGCGAGAGGGGGTGGATCTGTCGGCGATGGTGTGCACCGGATCCTAACCCCTCTTTTTCAAGCCTTCCCATCCCCTTTCTCTCCTTGGATGCGCCAGCTAAAGAGCTGGCACATGTCCAAGGAGACCCATTGCAGAGTGGGAAGCTTACAGAGGAGTAAGGGAATTTCCCTTCCAAAGCCTCCCCCCCCCCTGGATACAGCATGCTCACTTTTGGAACAGCGGTACCAGCAGGGGTGGGTGGGGGAGAATAGGATTGTGCCTTCTGATATCAGGAGACCAGGCTATGGAGAACCGAATGGCTTAGCTTTGCACATTAGGCCCCTGGAAAAAACTGAACACAGTCGATACCCTTCAAATAAGAACATCAGAAGAGCCCAGCTGCTGGATCAGGCCAAAGGCCCCTCTAGTCCAGCTTCCTGTATCTCACAGTGGCCCCACCAGATGCCTCCGAGAACACACAGACAACAAGATAACCTGTTTCCTGTCGCCACTCCCTTGCACTGGGGACTTTGTTAAGGGCAAACTGTATCCAAAATGGGCCATGAGCTATAATTGGTCAACTTGGTTCGTGGAGGACAGCATAGTGGTGGGTGAGAGGGGCGTTTGGCACGCTGCCTCAGGTGCCAAGAGGTTTGACTCTGATTTGAGATTTTGTTGGATGTTCATTCATCTAAACGTTTACAAAGTCTCAGGGTAGGATCAACTATATCCGTATTCCATTATTTTCAAATAAAAACAAAATGAAACGTATGATGTTGGGCAGATACAATGTTTTCACACAAGGTGAAAAAGTTCTTACGTTCTTATTTTCTTATGTTAAGATGCTTGGATCAACCTCTCTCATGCTGCTTGTTCACACATGTTCATATTATTCATGCAGCACAGAAAATGAAAGAGAATTACGCTAAAGCTGAAGATACATCCTAGTCAATGTACGTTTTACACTGAAATCAGGACTGGCTCACGCTGCCTTCTGGTGTGTCGGTTGGCACTACAAGCCAACCAAGAGGGAGAATAGATCTTCCCCATGGAAAAATGGCACGTAGAACTTCTCCCATGTAAAAAATGAAGGCGAGAATCTGGTGTAATGGGCACTGCTGCCATCATGGATCCTTTCACTTTCCCTCTCTACCATGAAAAGTTATTTGACCTGGAAAAAGCCCATTACAGGTGTCCCCCGCTTAACGATGGGGATACGTTCTGGAAAATCCGTCATATAGTGAAACCGTTGTTAAAACCGTCTTTTTTAGATTGTGAGCCCGTTTGGGACAGGGAGCCATTTAATCATTGATTTTGTCTGTAAACCACTTTGTGAACTTTTTGTTGAAAAGCAGTATATAAATACGGTTAATCATCATCATCATCATCATCATCTAGGGCGAAACAGCTGAAGAGCTAGGGATTTAAAGGGACGCGTCTTTTTGAATCTTTGCTCTTTTCCTCCATCGTATATGCGGATCATCCTTGAGCGATCTGGCGTTAAACAGGGGACACCTGTATTTTTCTGCCAAAAAGAAAAGGCAGAGTATGGTGCTCTGTGTCGAATGGTGGTCTTGTAAACCAAAAGCTCATTCTCTGTAGATCTATTCTCCTGCCATCATGTGGCAAGATCTGAGATTTGACCCATCCTCAGTCCAGCAGAAATTAGGGCCCAATCCTGTTCTTTCCCTCCCCCGCTGATGCAGCCATGCTGCTGGAGTGCGCGTTGCATGCAGTCCTGGAGGTCTCCTCCAGATAAGGGAATATTTGTTCCCTTACCTGGGGGTAAGCATCTGGCACTGGAACGGGTCTACCTGGACCTACACTAGTGATTTCGCTGGCTCACAACAACAGTTGAAAAACATACAATAATATTAAAAAATATTTAAAACCAAAATTAAACAAAAACAATTAAAAAACCAACATTGAAAGAGCAAGAGAAAATAAGAATAAAAAAGTAACTATCAAAGGGGCTGCTGGAACAAAAAGGTCTTCAGCCTCCTCTGAAAAACTGGGCAGGAGGAAACAAACCAAACCTCACATGGTTGGGAATTTCATAGGGAGGAGGACTACTCCTGAGAAGCCCGTTTTGTGTGTCCGCACAAGCTGCAATTCAGACAGCAATGGGGCTTGCGAGAGAACCAGCCCCTCTGGAAGATCTCAGGGAACAGGGAGACTCAATATGGAGGAAAGCGGATGTCCATACTGTCCACTTGTGGTTTTATTAAAGATCATAACCAGTTCGTTGAAGGTGCCTGGCTGGGGGAAGCAAAAATGAATCCCAACCACCCTAGCCAACTCAACCTGTTCCACTGAAATGTGCCTTGGTTGCCCTGGCAACTGGGCTGATGTGCCCTGCCCTAGCGAGTGGCCACAGCATGTCTGGGTTGGCCTGGCAACCGTGCACCCAACCTCCTCCTTGCCACTTTGCAAGCCCTAATTGGTGGCTACTGCAGCTCCTCCCAGCAGCTCCCTCCTCCTGCAAATCGAGTCCACTGTCTTCCATCCTCTTGGGCAAGGCACCTGGCTGTTTCTCCCCACACACGACAAACTTAAGCCAGCTTCTAACTCATTTTTGCTATGATGGCTTCCGTCGGCCAACTCTGGAAATTGTTATTTTGTAAGAATAGAAAAAATTCTCTCATCCAAGTCTCAGGTTCTTTTTCTTGGTTCAAGAAAGCTCACCTTGACCAAAGCTTGTGAGTCTTTTCTTTAATTCCCTCAAAACTTCTCCATGGAGGATAAAGGCTGAAGCACCCCAGCTCCGCTCTCCGTGCGTGCAGCCCGCTGCGTTTGGCGTGTTGCCAAACGTGCTGTACGTGATGGAAGGTGAGACGACGGAAGCCTAGCACATCGGAGCTCTTCAGCCCGTCCTCGCAGCCAATGCTGGTCCACTGTGATTGGCCGCTGGGACAAGGAGGTGGGGAGTGCTGAGTGAGCTTGCGAGGAAAACTGAGCAGTTCTGCAATGAATTTTTATTCGTTCCCGCGCTATTCCATGCCCCGCCCCCAGGGTTCATGAAAAGGGTTCTGATTGGGTGCACAGAAAATGGAACGGAGAAAACGCAGCAAAAACTGGGATTTGGCCAGGGGATGCGTCTCCCTGAACGGACCTCTCGTCGGCTCCCGGCGGCTATCGGTGGCCCGGCCGGAGGCAAAGCACACCGATCGAACGTTGACGCAGCCAGCTGCAATGGGCTGCACGCACGGAGGGCGGAGCTGGGGTGCTTCAGCCTTTACATTGTTGACAGTCATGGAGGTTCCTGTTCCATGATCGAGGATCCCATGACATGCTGTCTAGCTGTTGACTCTCCTTCCCACGTGTGCCTGTGGTGTTTCTCTTGATTTGAAAGTAGCCCCCTCTACTCCCCCTAAAAAAGCTGTGCATCCTTACCAAGCCTCGACTGCTCATACGCTGGGCTGATCTTTAACTCTGCCTTGTTGCCTTCTTTGTCTGAGCCGTTCTTGCTGGATCCTGCAACCTTCTTCCCACCTCTGTAGGAATATGAATCTGCCATGGCTAAAAGGAGAGAGAAAGGAGAGAGAAAGCACAGGATGACATCCAAGTGACGACGCATGGAGAGAGCAAGACTGCCTTCACTTTCCAGGGTGGAGAGAAATCAGTACAAACAGGGTGACACGTCATGAGCCATGAGAGAAGAGCCTTTTCCGTTCTGTCTGTTCTAAGGTCTGAACATAAGAACATCGGAAGAGCCCAGCTGCTGGATCAGGCCAAAGGCCCATCTAGTCCAGCTTCCTGTATCTCACAGTGGCCCCACCAGATGCCTCCGAGAGCATAACCTGTTTCCTGTTGTCACTCCCTTGCACCTGGCACAGATAACCTGTTTCCTGTTGTCACTCCCTTGCACCTGGCACAGAGAAAACCTACTTCTAAAGCCAGGAGGTTGCTTATGGCTTGTAACCTGTGATGGTCTTTTCTTCCATGAATCTATCCAAACCCCTTTTAAAGGTATCTAGCCCAGGTGCCATCACCACATCCTGTGGCAAAGAATTCCACAGATGAATTACACACTGGGTAAAGAAATATTTTCTTTTGTCCATTCTGGAGGTCTAGAGGTTCTGTCCTTCCAGACAAGAAAGTCGAAGGGCCTGAAATCTTACAAATCGATGGCAAGGCCACATCAGGAGTATTGTGTCCAGGTCTGGTTGCCATATCTCAAAAAGGATACAGTGGAACTGGAAAAGATGCAGAAGAGAGAGACCAAAATGATTAGTGGGCGAGGGGGCGAGGCCACTTCGTTCCTCTGTTTAACAAAGACTCCGATCTCAGCGGAACTTAGAGCTCCGCCCCCCTGCAGTGATGCCACTGGCCTGAAGGGGGACATAATTGAGACATATGAAATTATAAAATATAAAATTATGGATGGATGGATAGAGTGGAGAGAGGGGAGTTCTTTTACCTCTCACGCAACACCATAACCAGGGGTCATCCACTAAAATTGACTGGTGAGAGAGTCAGAACAGACAAAAGGAAATATTTCTTTAAGGTAAAGGTGACCCCTGACAATTAAGTCCAGTCGTGTCCGACTCTAGGGTGTGGTGCTCATCCCCATTTCAAAGCCGAAGAGCCAGCGTTGTCCGAGGACGCCTCTGTGGTCATGTGGCCGGCATGACTCTCCTTGCCGCAGCGCATAGCATGCAGCTGGAACACGGAGCGCTGTTTACCTTCCCGCAAGTGGTACCTATTTATCTACTCGCATTAACAATCTTTGGAACTGCTAGGTTGACAGGAGCTGGCCAAGCAACGAGAGCTCACCCTGTCGTGGGAATCGAACTGCCGACCTTTCGATTGACAACTCCTTACCACAGGATGTGGTGATGGCACCTGATCTTGATGCCATTAAAAGTGGATTGGACAGATTGATGGAGGAAAAGTCCATCACAGGTTACAAGCCACGATGACTATTTGCAACCTCCAGGTTTTAGAGAGGTAGCCCAACTCTGTATGCCAGATGCAAGAGAGTGGCCACACAGGATACAGGCTATCTTGTTGTCTTGTGTGCTTCCAGAGGCATCTGGTGGGGTCACTGTGAGACACAGAAAGTTGGACTAGATGGGCCCTTGGCCTGATCCAGCAGGGCTCTTCTTATGTTCTTATGTTAAGAGATTGTTTGCATTAAATCATGTTCATTTTAAAAGTAAACGTTTACTGAAACCACACTGATTTTTATTCAGGGGCGTATGGCTAGCTCTGCATAACTATAGTTCAGTGGTTTTGAAACTGCGTTCTGGGGGTCCCTGGCACCTAACCAGGGATTCCTCAAACGAAAGGTCAGTAATGGTGGACAAACATCTCTATAAGAATTATGCATGTGATGGAGAGAGTGGACAGAGGGAAATTCTTCTCCCTCTTGCACAACATCAGAACCAGGGGAAATGCACTAAAATTGAGTGGAGGGAGAGTTAGAACGGACAAAAGAAAATATTTCTTTACCCAGCGTGTAATTCATCTGTGGAACTTCTTGCCACAGGATGTGGTGATGGCATCTGGCCTTGATGCCTTTAAAAGGGGTTTGGACAGATTCATGGAGGAAAAGACCATCACAGGTTACAAGCCATAAGCAACCTCCTGGTTTTAGAAGTGGGTTTTCTCTGTTCCAGCTGCAAGGGAGTGACAACGGGAAACAGGTTATCTTGTTGTCTTGTGCTCCCTGAGGCATCTGGTGGGGCCACTGTGTGATACAGGAAGCTGGACTAGATGGGCCCTTGGCCTGATCCAGCAGGGCTCTTCTTATGTTCTTCTTATGTTCACCCCTGCTAACTGGGCAAGAGGCACTTTTTCAATTGGTGCTCAATTTAGCAGGGGGAGAGTAACTGCTCCCCTTTCACCCCAGCACAGTGTCTTTTCTGGTGGCTGTTTGCTGGTGGTCTTCTGCATCTTTTTTAGATTGTGAGCCCTTTGGGGACAGGGAGCCATTTAATCATTTGATTTTGTCTGTAAACCGCTTTGTGAACTTTTTGTTGAAAAGCGGTATATAAATACTGTTAATAATAATAATAATAATATTCGTATGAAGACACACACACATACACATACACAGAAGGAAAGAGGATCCTCATCACTGGCTAGCTAACTCCTTCTGTTTAACTCGAGTTGAAGCTCTCATTGCAGCTAATTTTCCCTGGCAGTTGGGGGAAAGTAGTTGACTGTTCTTCAGTTCCTTTCACCCTGAAATAACCATATAGCAAATAGCAACTGATAACATGCAGGGGAAAATATCTCTTATGAGTGCATATTTTACACACGTCCTTATGCACTCTTACTTCCAACCCACACAAGAGAAAACTTTCTGCAAATCGTCACAGGCTTCCAGTTGTTCCCAAATATGTCTGGAATGGACAGACTGGAGATGTGGTCAAAGCACCCACATTTCTTATATGCTGCCATGTTCACCCCACATTCAAATGCAAAGGGGTCATTAAAAACATGATTGCCTGGATTCTCTGAAAGACTGAACAGACAAAAGGATTCTCCTCTTTTTTTCTTTGCTCATTTTCACTGCAAGTAATCAGGAGGGGAGGGGAGTGACTGTTAATGAGGTGATCTAAGTGATAAATTTCCAATTTTCTTTATTAATAGGAAGCTGTTATAAACAGAGAACTGTGAGTCTTATCTAAATTTTCAGTATTACCGTAATAATTAAACTGGTCTTTCCTATAAAATTATGAGCACCAAGGGAGGGTCCCACTGGAAGTCTTTTTCAAAACTCTCACAGGAGCTTTGACTGAAGGAAATCGCTCAAAGATTCTCAACAACACCCAGGCCAGAGCTGGGTATTACAGAATAGGATCTCCAGTGCAGAAATTGCAGCCCATTCCTAGGCTTCTCTTATGCTGCGGGAACTAGCATTCCAGCGGCATAAGGCGCTTTATGGCGGTGGCAAATACGACATGCCGGGAGCTGCCAGGCTGCCGCAAGTGGGAAGCAGAGGTGGCAGCCCCCCAAAAGATTCTCCATGGCCTCCCAGTGCTGGTACGTCAGCGCAGGGGGCAGGAGGGAGGAGAATGTGATAGGGATGAGACAGGGCGGAGCGGGACGGAACGAGGGCTGAAAGGGGGCGGGAACGCCACCGCCAATATCCTATCCCCCTTTCAGGCCTCAATCTCCTCGGGGGAACCCTGGTGTAGGGCTGAAAAGCCCCAATGGGCTTCCTCGGATGTCCGCCGGCTCTCGAGCCAGCGGATATTCCGAGGCGGCAGTGTAAGGGCCGCCAAGCCAAGGAATGGGGACGGGGATATTGCAGCCGACATTCCCGCCCCCACTCAGGCCGGGTCGCCCAATGGTCGCCCTCCCCGCCCTACTCCCACCAGAGGAAGCCTTACCTGGCGCTAGTGGCTGTGGACCGCTCTGGTGTGGAGTGAGGCCTGCCGGCCTGCGCACCGGTGGGCCTTACTCCAAGGGTGCCGAAAACGCGATTTACGGCGTGTTCATGGCACTCTCCACCTGCGGAGCGTGCGCTCCACAGACAGCGTTTTACACAGGATTGCGCCATTATTGTTGTATCATTAAAAAAAAAAAATAAACACTTAAAAACGAATCCAAAATGAAGTGCACATAGCTACTACCAAAAAGGAAACAAAATGGTGGAGGGGAATGTTTCCTTCTTCATTACTATTGTGAGGATACGGGCATAAAATCCATTCCCGACATTCTGGAATCTGGAATCCCTACTGGAATTCTGGAATCTGGAATCCCTACTGGAATTCAAAGAGAGCCGAACCCAAATGACAGTGGGGCGCAACTGCGGAGCAGAACTGACGGAATCCGCTCATCCCTGGCGTGGCCAAGTAGCTGCGCTGCGAATCCTGACTCTCTTGCTTCCCATCTCATCTCTATGAATCCTCACTAGGTGGTCCTAGTGAAAGGGCCCCTCCCTTTCAACCTCAGTCTTCCCCAGCTGCATTATTTATTTACTTATTCAATTTGAATCCAGCTTTTCTCCCAAATGGGCACCTGAAGCAGCTTACAAAAGCATATAAAATATATACAAACAATCCATAACAATTAAAACATAACTAGAAACCATTTAAAACAAACTAAAAAGCAACAAGCAGCAATCCCCCGTAATAAAAGGGGCAAAGAGCAAAGCATTTAAAATACAAAAGCAGCAGTAAAACATACCCATAAAACCCGCAGAACATTCCAGCACTAAAATGACCATAATAAAACCAGAAGCCTAATCGAAAAAGAAACGTTTTTAGGCCCTGACAGAGAAGGCTTCTAAAGACGGAGCAGTTTGTAAACTAAAAGGGAGGAAATTCCAGAAAGTTGGTGCCACTACCAAGAAGGCCCTGTTTCTTGCTGACACCCCACCCACCTCTATAGGTGGTGGCACATATAAAAGGGCCCTCCCTGATGACTAAAGAAGGCAAGCTGGACTACACGGAAGAAGGCGGTCTCTCAAATACACTGGCCCCAAACCATACAGGGCTTTAAAGGTCAAGACCAGCACCTTGGATTGGGCCCTGAAACGAACCGGCAGCCAGTGCAGCCGCTGAAGTAGCGGTCCAACAGAGTCAACCAGAAACCTCCAGCAACCACAGGAGCCACCGCATTCTGCACTAATTGCAGTTTCCAAACCATCTTCAAGGGCAGCCCCATGTAGAATGCATTGCAATAGTCCAGGGGTTCTCAATCAGTGGTACGCGTACCAGCAGAGGTGGTACACGGACTGCCAGCCTGCCAGAACCCCACTCTGATGCGACGTTTTTGGTCGCATTTTCGCTCCAGAGAGGCTCCTGCCTTTGGCTGAGCCTCGCAGGAGCGCTGGGAAGGGCCCTCTCACTCGCCCAGGCTTTCTGGCTCTGATGCCATCGCCAGTCATTTCCAGTGGTATGCCAAGGACAAGCGGTGCCAGAGGCGGTACACGGCCGGTCAGGGGTTGAGAACCCCTGCAAGAGTCTAATCTCAATGTTAGAGTGGCATGGATCACCCTGGCCAGATCCAAAGGAGCCAGGTACAGTCGCAACTGGGGTGCACCAGTTGAAGCTGGGCAAAGGCTCCCCGGCCATAGCTGCCACCTGGGTTTCCAGAAGCAGCTGTGAATCCAGGAGAACCCCCAAGCTGTGGGCCTGCTCCTGCACAGAGCAGGACAATGGTCCAGTACCCGCACCTTGGATTTCTGAACCAGGAGAAACTCTGCCTTGTCCGGATTTAACCTTAACTTGTTCACCTGCATCCAAATTTCAACCGCCTCCAGGCAGTGCTCCAGGATCTCAACTACCACCTTGGTATCTGGTGGTACCAGAGAGAGAGAGCTGGAAGTCATCAGCATACCGATGGCACCCTGCTCCTGATCCCAGATGACCTCTCCCAGCGATTCCATGTAGATGTTAAATAGCGTGGGGGACAAGACCCCACAGCTCCAGGGCCAGGGTGCCAAACAGGCATACCCCAGCACCACCATCTGGGGCCTATCTGCCAAGTAAGAGTGGAACCCCTGCAACATGGTGCCCCCCAACCCTCCCATATTATGAGGATAATAATACTTACCTTTCAGGGTTGTTGTAAGAACGACATGTGCTTTGGGGCCCAGTGAACACACACAACTCCACTTACAACCCCACTGTGCCTGTTTCCACAGTCACACTCTACCTCACAAGTTTGCAAGTGGTTCCATGGTGAGCCATCCCGAGTGTGGAAATAAACCCGTTTGCTCCTTTCCAAAAGACGAGTTGTCTGCATGACAGTTTCTCTGACTGGAACAGGCTCAATCGTGGTCATGGCTGCAGGTATTTCACTGTCTGCTCCTTCCGCACTCTTGCTCTAGAAACATGGGCTGTACCCAACGACAGCAGGTACTTGTTTCGGAAGAACGGAACTGTCCCAAGAAGCGGCTGGCGAGGGTCTTTTGAGGTGACTCCTCTGATGGTAGCAACTGGCAGCTGCTGGGCTAAATCTATCCCAGCAAAGCTGGCCAGCTGGCCCGCCAGGCCACTGAAGCATCACAGCCCCGTCCTCTTTCCTGGCCAGGCTCCTGCCCATGTCTGGATCAGAACGCCTCTTGGGTTCTGCTTTAAATGCTGCCCGTTCCCTACATGGAAACCGGCACTTCAGCATCAGAGCAGGTGTAGTGTAGCCATACTGGATAAGCCCATTGAATTCAGAGTTCAAATCCCTTAATAATTCACCTGGAGGCCTTAGACCCCCCCCCTCCAAAACATCATACCGTAATAAGAAACAATAAGCACAACCAAAATCAAATGCACAATAGGTCAGGCAAAACATGGCGGTCTTTTGCTGACATGTGAAAAAGCGCAGGTGAGGTGCCAAGCAGATCTCCTTTGGGAGAGAATTCCATAATGGGGGCACCACCCGCCACCCAAAATGCCCTCTCCCTGATAGCCCCTGGGCCCTGCCTCAACTCTGAAAGTAGAGCTCCCAGAGAAGAGCCTCAGCCATTCGCTTTTAGGGGGTGGGGAGCAGAGGGGTGCAGACAGGGACACCCCTGGGGGGAGGGGCTGAAGCTGACTTTCATGGTCCCAGTGCCTGAAACTGGAAGAAGCTTCCCCACCTCCATCCTGCCCCTCCCTCCTCTCTCCAGATAGATAATTACTGCAACACAGCACAAATCCCACCATCAATCATTATATGTGTCCACCACAGGCATATCATATCACTGGGACAACCCCCCCCCCTTTGTGCATTGCATACCAGCCTCTGTCCACTTCTGCACGCCATTAGTGGCCTTGACTCCACCACTCTCCTTGTTCAAGATTTCAGTTCCCAACATTCCCTGGCTTCCTCCCCAGTTCTAAGTAGCACTAACTGCTGGGCTTTAATAGACCCAGAGAAATCCCAGGCAAAAGCCCCTGCACAGTAAGAGGCCCTTCACGAAGTGTGTGCCCCCCCCCCGGTGGTCTGTGTTTTTGCTTCAAGTCAACTGCTCGAGGTCTAATGTGGTCCCAGGCAGAGAGCCAGTCCGCTCGCTTGCCATTAATACCCAAGTAGCTGCAAGCAAATGGTCACGTTGCTGCTGGGGGGGAGGGGGACCGGGATGGGGGGGCAGTCCCCCAAACATCACAAGAGGCCTCTCCTGAAGAAATGATTAGCCCAAAGCGTAGGTTGCTGCTCTGATCTGTTTATAATCTGCTTGTTGATAAAGCTCAAAAACTGAAAGCCTCACATAAGAAACAAAAAACCGAACTGCAAGAATGGCCCCTCACTCTCGCCATGCGAATTTGGACAAACAGTTGGCAAATTCCTTCCATGCGCATTAGAAAGGGACCAAACCACCCCGAAGGAATTCCATGGAGCAGAATCCGGGGCAAGAGCCTCTGGCAGTGGAGCGCCACCCAAATCCTGCTTCCCAGGGCAAGGAAAGAAAGACTAAGAGGCCCACAGGGCACGTCCCTCGGAGCAGGATTGGGATAAGCAAACCAACCAACCAACCATCCCTTTGCCAGAGGTCACTAGGTGTCAATGACGTCACGTTGTGCTGGTGCCTGCAAGGGGTCACCTGTATGGCTGCCCACTGGCCAATGTTTCATTGTTCTAATAAGTAGTAAAACTGCTTGCAGGCAAGGAAGAGCCAATACAGTACAGTACTAGGGTCTGAAACTCCAGAGTCTTTCCGTTCCCACCACCAGTTTTGGCCAGGCTCTGTCCATCATCTGCCAGCTTGTACCCTGTCTCCACTTCTAGCCCAACAGACTTTGCTTGGTTCGGTTCGGCCCCTAACCTGCCAAGTTCCATTCTGGCTCCACCCCAACCAGCCTGGCTCCGAAGTGGTTCAGGAAACCCTGCCTCTGCTCCAGTAGTGGCTTCCAGAGAGGACTGGGCCCAGCAACAACGAACAATCTGGGGCGGCTCCCTGCATGTTAACAACATGACACCCAGGAGGACACAGTCTACTTTCCTGCCTGTTGGTTCAATGAGCGTCTAGTCCTCATCGAGGTAGCAAACTAGAACGTCAGAAAGAAGGCTAGACTAGATTCTTTCTCAGTTACGCAAAATGCACCCTCAATTTAATGGACTAAAAGGAGGAAGGGGTGCCCAGAAACAGGCATTTTACAGCAATCAGTAAAATACACATAATACCTAAAAAAAGCAACAAAAATAACGGAAATTGCATCATTCTGAAATTCCAAAAAGTGGCTGCTGCTGCTGCTTCATCCTTCGTCACTGACCTGTCCTGCTGTTATGGAGTGAAGATGTTTGCTCTACCTATCCCTCAATACGTTGGTTGCCGCCTTGGTTGCCCTTGTGGCAGGGTATAAATTCTATAAATAAACAAATACATTTAGTGTTTGGACAACATTACCTGGTTCTTTGCTAACAGAAGCAAATGGTTTAGAATGGCTGTCCTAGTTTTAAATGGCAATGCACACCACAAATGGTGCTATTTGTGAAATAAATGTATACATAGGTTTCAAAACAAATACTTTTCTTGCCTTTGTTGGAGTCATTTTCTCAAATGCTCATGGCATCTCTAAAAATATGTTTATTTAAAGATGTGTTGTGTTGTGCTATTTTTTTCTGTCAGATCTGCTTCAAATATTATTACCGGTAGTGAAAATATTGCGCAATTTTCCTTGTTTGTTTGTTTAAATCAAGATAGTTGTGCAGTTGCACCAGGGCCTCTGAGAGGAATTTTATCAGGGGGTACAAAGTTTCTTTTGGGCCCTTTCCCAAAGGAGGAAGGGGGGCAGCAGGGGGGAGCAGGGTGGGTGGATCGAGCCCGGAAGGGGGTGGAACTGGCAGCCTTTAAATAAACAAATAAGCTATGATCGAAAGCTTTCATGGCCAGCAATTATTTTCAACGACGTAGGATGTATGAGTAAATCAGCCATGTACAAAAATAGAAAATCCAGCAAAGATAAAAACAAGGTCCAAAACCACAAGTGTCTTATCCAAATCATTAGAGTCAACACTCATGGACTGAGATTATTAAAATCCACAGCTGGGCTAGAAAAGTATCCCGACGTTTCGTTTCTTACTGCAGAAACATTTTCCAGGGCAATCCGAGGATTGATAGATGGTCACCATGGCTTGTACCATTTTTGTACATGGCTGATTTACTCGTACATCCTACTTCGTTGAAAACAAATAAGCTTTTTTCAAATGTTTAGGGCCTGTCTTGCCACCAGAATACCAGGAACCGCTACAGGCCAAGCACAGCTCGGCAGCAGGCCCGCCTCATGTACCAGGCCACGAACACTGCCAGAAACTCCAGTAGCCACAGGGACAGAGTTCATGCCCCTCCCTCCCAGCGCACAGGCCCTCGTTGTAGCGCTGTTTCGCTTTGCATTGTGGGACTTGCAGGCCAGGACCAGGTTGTCATCATCGTCGGAGCCAGTGAGGGCTGCCTGAAGCAGGGACCCATTTTTTTCGTTCCAGAGTGAGTGCGCCTCCTGCAGATAGGAAAATTCCCAGGCTCCCTCCTTTGCCTCTTGGGCCCTGGGCCTGGGTATTACCCCCTTTACCCCCCTCTCGTGGGCCGTGCGTTGCGCATCAACATCATGAATTAAAATGTCTTCATTCTCTCTTTTTACTTTTTGTCAGATGAGCACATGGACACATGACATTTTTTCAATGATCTGTTATTGCATTCAGCTGCACGTGGAAGTAGGGTCCTGTGGCCCTAACATTTCCTTGACTAGGAAAGACTATGAGATTAAAGTGGAGATGCATCAGAATAGGCATCAGAATACAATGCCCCCGTCCATACTGCTTTGCTTCCAATGTGGCGCTCATCCACATGCACATCCCCAGTCTGATGCAACTACTCATGCAAAAGTACCTTTTTAATGCACAACCAGAGCTGGATAGGCACATCTAAGTACAGAGCCCATTCTTGAGACAGTGTTGCATCATTCGGTCATTCATGCACAGGAGTGCGGGATCTATATGATGGTATTTTAAAAAATGGGAAATGAAACTGGATTATGAACTAAAGAATAAAAATGGTGGTGGTTATGGAATCAACACATCATGGTGTTTCCTCACAACACGATTCCTACTCCTGATCATGTAGATTTTTTAGATGGTCCGTGTGCAGCTATGCACTAACTGCACACTGAAAATCTGACAAGCTAAAACATAAGAACATAAGAAGAGCCCAGCTGCTGGATCAGGCCAAAAGCCCATCTAGTCCAGCTTCCTGTATCTCACAGTGGCCCCACTAGATGCCTCAGGGAGCACACAAGACAACAAGATACCTGTGTCCAGTTGCCACTCCCTTGCACCTGGCACAAAGAAAACCCACTTCTAAAACCAGGAGGTTGCTTAACCTGTGATGGTCTTTTCCTCCATGAATCTGTCCAAACCCCTTTTAAAGGCATCTAGGCCAGGTGCCATCACCACATCCTGTGGCAAGGAGTTCCACAGATGAATTACACGCTGGGTAAAGAAATATTTTCTTTTGTCTGTTCTAACTCTCCCTCCACTCAATTTTAGTGCATGTCCCCTGGTTCTGGTGTTGTGCGAGAGGGAGAAGAATTTCCCTCTATCCACCATGCATAATTTTATAAGTCTCGATCATGTCCCCCCTCAGGCGCCTTTTTTCTAGGCTGAAAAGCCCCAGACGCTGTAGCCTTTCCTCATAAAGGAGGTGCTCCAGACCACGAATCATTCTAGTCGCTCTTTTCTGCACCTTTTCCAATTCAACTATATCCTTTTTGAGGTGTGGTGACCAGAACTGGACACAATACTCCAGATGTGGCCTTACCATCGATTTGTACAAAGGCAGAATGATATTGGCCGTTTTATTCTCAATCCCTTTTTTAATGATCCCGAGCATGGAATTGGCCTTCTTCACAGCCGCCGCACACTGGGTCGACACTTTCATCGACCTGTCCACCAGCACCCCAAGATCTCTCTCTTGATCCTATGAGCAAAACTATGAACAAGTCTAACTACAAACTTTGCAACAAAAACAGTGGTAGTGACGGTTACATACCCTACAACTCTACAACCCCACAACGCTCCCCTGCCACTCAAACACCATTTTGATGATCCTAGCTAGGCCTTACTTTCGGGGAGGACTTATATTGACGAGTGCCAGCAAAAATCATGCAAAAATGATGGTAGGTCTTATTTTCAGGGTAGGTCTTATTTTCAAGGAAACAGGGTAGTCAGGATGGCTCAATGCTGTCTCCAAGACGGCTCTATCCTACCTCTGACGGCCAGTTGCAGGGGAGAGAAGTGAGCCTTTCTCTCCTGCCTGTGGGCTTCCCAGGGGCAGCTGGTGTACCGCTATGGGAAGCGGGACACTGGACTAGATGGGTCCCTTTTGGGCCTGGTCCAGCAGGGATTTTCTTATGGCTTCATGGTTACATGAGGACTTGAACCAGAGTCCCCCCAGCCAACCATGCTTATCTCCAGTCTTGGAGCCTGCCTGGAAGATAATTGGTTGTAAAGGTAAAAGAAGCTGGTGGGGAAGGGCTAAGGACCCTCTAAATGCCTGTAACTTCCAGGCTAACTACACCAGGCAAACTCTAGGGGTAAAGGTAAAACCCCTAGTGTAACATGTAGTTCTGGCCTGAAGAATCAGGTTTTGTTTTTGTAGTCTGAGTCCTAACCATTTCCACAATTCTCTTTCGTCCTATACAAGACATGTCATTCTGTAACTTCCTTAAAATGAAACTTCTTGGCTATGGACCCTCAAGAGCTCTAGTCCAACACCCATGACGCAAAGAATGGATTAAATTAAACCAGTTCTTTCCTTTCCTTGCTTCAGCAGACATTGCACTTAAAGAAACGGGGGGGGGGGAGACAAAGCTATACTGTATTTTCAAAAGAACAGATTTTCTGCACAACATTTTTAAAAGGATAAGCTTTAAAATGAGTATAATTCCACTCCATCAATTCAACTGTGAATTTGTTGTCCATTTGATAATTTGAAGGCTGCTCTTTCTGAAGGATTAGTGACCTCTGCTGTCACATGCATCAAACAAATGCAACATACAATAATAATAATAATTTTAAAGGATTAAACGCCATTGATCAATCACTTCTGAAAAGAACTTAAAACTCCCTAATTTAAACGAGAGAAACTGTTTATTCCCTGTCAAGGAAAATACCTTCAGATAATAAGCAAACTCTAATGATTTAGGATAGCAGAGTTCAAGCCTCATTTTGCCACAGGTTCACTAGTCTACAGCCTTTGCTAAGTTGCTTGCGAAACGAGAAATAATATTCACCTACAACAAAGACATGATTAAAGCACTTTGCAAATTAAACCATGGCATCCTATATCATCAAGCAACATGTTTCCTACACAGCTGAGCTTCTGGCCCTTGTCACTGCGAGAAGGGCTAAAGCACCACTAGAACTAGATCGTATACCCCAGTCAACATGTCCTGGTTTCCCCCGGATGGCCAAGTCGTTAGTGGGCTTTTATTGTCTGCTCTGCCCTGCCCATTCCAGGATCCTAGCTGTATAAAGTGTGCACAGTGCTCTACTGAGACAATAAGTGCAAAAGGTAAACAGTCCCTATCGCAAGGACATTACTAGAAGAGGTGAGGGTAACAAGGGATGAACGCATGCAAAGACAGTTGCACTTGCACAAGAACACGGGAAGAGTTCTTCTGGGTCAGACCACGTGCCCATCTAGCTCACCCTCCCTCCTCCAACAGCGACCAACCCAATGCCTCCAGGAGGCCAACATGCAGGTATGAAGAGAACAGCCCCCTCCCCAGTGTTTGTTCCCCAGAAACTGATATTCAGAGGTACGCTACCTAAGAAAATGGGGGTTCCACTCAAGTCATCATGGTGAGCAGCCAATCACAGGCCTATGACATTTGTCCCAAAGACTTGGAATTTGCTTCAGAAAGGTGGATTAAAAGGACAGATTTTAAGGTAAAGAAAACTTGGGTGAAAAACATTTTACAAGGTCTTGAAACTTGCCTAAGAAGTAGGGTGGGTGGGTGGGTGGGTATCAGGTCGCTTCCTACGGCCACATCTCTGCGTCCTCTTTCAGAGCCGCCAACGCCAGGTCCTGGAATCCAGGCATGCTGGGAGGTTCCGCTGAGCCTGGTGGTCCTCCTTGCCACACCACACAGATGACAGGGCAACATCAGTCGTTCTCTCCTTGCACAGATGCAGGGAGCATGGAAATCCCCTGAGCCAAAGGACGCCTACCTTTCCCAGACACACCTTTCTTCCTTCCTGGTTGAGTGCCACACTCTGTGAAGCTGGGAGATGCCTGAAGCACCACACAGTTCCTTCCTTGCCATCCATCCGGGAAAGCACAAGACATTTTGCTGTCCCAAACAGATGCACGATGATGCCATCTGAGGCAGTGCGCTCCCTCCGGTCTCCTGGAGAACGGCCATCATCACTCCCTCCCTGCTTTGCATGCAGAAGGTCCCAGCCTGGTCCCACCCCTGGCAAAGACCTGGTCGCTCGCAGGTGCTCAGAAACAGCCTCCGCTCTTGGACAGCTGCTGCCAACCACGGTGGGCCAAGCTGGACTACATGGACTGACTGTGAATAAGGAAACTTTCTATGTTCCTCCTCTCTGCCAGCCAGGGACCCTGGGACGACTGTACACTTCTGAACGGGGAACTGTCAACAGATCAGCTCCCAAAGTCATCACTTGAGTTGCCTGTGCAGCATGTTTGGCCTGGATCTCGTGGTTCAAGAGAGCCCAGTTCTTCTGCTCGGCTGTTACATAAGAACATAAGAAGAGCCCTGCTGGATCAGGCCAAAGGCCCATCTAGTCCAGCTTCCTGTATCACACAGTGGCCCCACCAGATGCCTCAGGGAGCACACAAGACAACAAGATAACCTGTTTCCTGTCGCCACTCCCTTGCACCTGGCACAAAGAAAACCTACTTCTAAAACCAGGAGGTTGCTTTTCCCCATCATGGCTTGTAAGCTGTGATGGACTTTTCCTCCATAAATCTGTCCAATCCCCTTTTAAAGGCATCCAGGCCAGGTGCCATCCAATGGCTCTACCAGGGGATCCTGCCAGTCACTTTCTTTTGCTTTTGCTGTCCTCTCTTCCAGGATCAGCCATCACTGACCTTGACCTTCACCTCACCTGGCCCCCAGAAGTTATGTCCACCAAACCCATCTTGGCAAGCCCAACTGCCCAGCTGGTGCCCTGCCCTGTGACCTCCAAGTAACCTGCCCAGGTATGTGTCAAGTGCCTGCAGCACCTGTGCCCTTGCCGCACCCCCCCCCATCCACCCAAACACCTCCCCCCCTGCACTATTCTTCCAGGCACGTCAGTTACAGGGCAGGCAGCAAGTGTGCTTGACGGCGTGTGTTGTTGGAGGGGAGGGAGGTGTCACACCACCACCTGTCGCTGCGAGGGACGAGGCTGGTTAGTGGGCGGGGCGGGGGCATAATGCAGCCCCGGCGGGAGCCGAGTAGCAAGACCTTCCCTCCCGTTTCTCTTCCACTTCCGAGATTTTCCTAACTCATTATATGGGGGTTGTGTAGGGGTGTTTTTGCTTTTTTACAGTCCATTCCTCCTCCTTCTTTCTTAATGTTTTTTTGTTTGTTTTCTCTTTCCTCCCCCCCCCCGCCTTCCTCTTCCCAAAATAAATAATTAAGAAAATGCCAGGGTGGGGAATGCAATGAGATTTGTTTTTCCTCGCAGAAGAGAGGAGGGAATGGGGGAGAAGAAAAAGCACACCAACACACTAGTACCCTGCAATCGTTCCTTCCTGCACGCAAATACACACACACATATAGATATAGAGATATGATTTTCGTCTTGCAAAAAAAAAATATGCATACAAAATAAATAATTAAAAAGCCAAGGAAAAGCAGTGAAGCAAAATGGCGACTTTTTACGTAGAAGGAGAGAGAGAGAGAGAGAGAGAGAGAGAGAACGAGGGATGGGAGAAACGGAAAGGAGAGAGGGAGAGGCGAGGGGGTCCCCCCCCTTCCCGTTCCTCTCCCCGGCTCTCCGCTCCGCGAAAGGAAGCTGCCAAACCCTCGGGAGGCGGCGATCGAGGCCGGGCGAGGGGCGATCGGGCGGAGTAAAAAGCAGGCTCGGGGTGGGAAAGGGCCGCAGGGAGGCAGGGCGAAGAGGAGGCGAGGACTGGGTGGCAAAAGGGCTCCCTTACCTCGGCGCGGGCGGCCAGAGAGCGCTCCTCGTTCGCAGCAGGCTGCAGGGCCCCCCTGTGCGCGCACAGCCCAGAGCCGCCGCCGCCGCCGCGATGAGCACGGCCAGAGAGCCGCCGCCGCCGCTGGCTCATGCGCGAAGACCCCCCCTTTCTTTTCTCCAGACCCCCCCGCCCCTCCTCCTCCTCCTCCTCCTCTTCTTCTTCTTCTTCTTCTCCTCCTCGCTACCTTTGACAGTTTTACAGTCGGAGAAAGAGGGAAGCAACTTGGAACTCTCGCGTTATTATTTTAATAGTGGCAACTGCAACGAGGGATCGGCCCCCTCCGAGGCGCCCGCCAGGAAACCGAAGGGCGGGAGCGCGGTGGGGTGGGGGGCGAGAGGCACGCGGGGCGGCGTGCGGGAGAGATGCGGGGCAGCAGCACCCTGGCAGGTGCGCGCTCCTCCACGAGCCACCCTGGATCGTCAAGGAGGGCGGAAGGCCCAGCAGCGGAGCGAGGGACAGGATGGGAGGCAGGAGGTGGAGGGCCACAGTTGTGCCTTGCATTTATTTTATCATGCAGTTGTGCCATGGTTTCCCATTGGTGGTGATGCCACCCTTTTCTCTGCTTAGCACAGTAGCCCAGATATGATCATCCTCTCCTCATCTCTCTCGCCCACTCGCACAGACGCACGCGCACCCCTCCTTTAGGTATTGGTATGGTAATAATCCTCTGTATACAGTGGGACTTACTTCTGAGTAAATACGCATCAGATTATTGCACTGTTTTGAAATGCAGTGAGAATGGGATAGACCTCCTCCTTGGTGCTTTCAAAAAAGTCTTGCCTTCCTTAAAAAGAAAGAAAGAAAGAAAGAAAGAAAGAAAGAAAGAAAGAAAGAAAGAAAGAAAGAAAGAAAGAAAGAAAGAAAGAATCTTGTGGCACCTTGAAAACCACACATTTTTAGTCTGCCATTTCCCATTGGTGGTGCCTGCCACTCATAAATCATGCTCCCATCGAACTCAGTGGGACTTACTTTTGAGTAAACGTGCATCAGATTGTGCTAACAAGTCCCAACCAAGAGTGTTTGCTGGGTTGTGCCCTTTGGCTTTGCCTTCTCTTCATAAATGATGGTCAAAGCCACTTTATCAGATGCATGAAGGGGGCTGAAGGGGGGATGTAGACAGGTTTCGTGTCCTGTCTACAAGTGTGCAAGGAGAGAACAGGTTTGGAGGATGTCGTGTACTCCTGCAATCTGAAGTGATACAGGCCAGGCTCAGGTTTTCTACCTCCATGAGAACTAGGCTGCAGTCTAACAAGTCTTTCTAGGTGGGGAATTCCCCAGTAAGGAGGCCATCACCAAGAAAGTCCTGTCCCCAGCAACAGAACACTGAGCAGGGCATTCTTTACTGATCAGAAGGAAAGGCATTGCCTATATAGTCCAGCCACACTCCAGCCAGTCCCAGCTTCTCATTTAAAGAGACGGTGAAGGCTGGACATGATGACCAATCTCTATTCATCATTGCAGCCTGTAGGAATTTGCTCCATCCAACCAAAGGACACAAATAGATTCGTCTGGGCCGGGGTTTGCTCATCATCAGATTTAATCCTCTGCTCGCTTGCTCCTTCAGCTGATGTCTCCTCCTTGATGCACACTGACATATGTTATCCCCAGGAGAATGATACTTTTTTTAAAAAATGCAACATTGAAGGGGAGTTTCCAAGATGAGGAAAACTCCCACCCTGAATGAGCAGGGAATGGGTTAACAGGAAATTCTGGGTTATTCAGACCCCAAAGTGGAAGCTTTCAATTGCCTCCTCTTGCATGCAAAGGAGAAGAGGGAAGTAAGGGCTTAATCTCTGGGTTCATCAGCCTCCCTCCTCACAGTTTTCTAAAGCAGGGGTTCTCAACCTTTGGAGGCCCGGGTACCCCCAATGAAGGTCAAAAGTCTTGGAGTTGTTGTTCAGTCGTTAAGTCGTGTCCGACCCTTCGTGATCCCATGAACCACATCCCGCCAGGCCTTCCTGTCCTCCACTATCTTCCTGAGTTCGCTCATTTTCATGTTCGTTGCATCGGTGATGCTGTCTAACCATCTCATCCTCTGCCTTCCCCTTCTCCTTTTGCCTTCAATTTTTCCCAGCATCAGAGTCTTCTCCAGAGAGTCCTCTCTTCGCATTAGGTGGCCAAAATATTTGAGTTTCAGCCTTAGTATCTGTCCTTCCAGGGAACAGTTAGGGTTGATTTCATTTAGGATTGACTGATTTGATCTCCTAGCAGTCCAAGGGACTCTCAGGAGTCTTCTCCAGCACCACAGTTCAAAAGCATCTCATTTTTGACCACATCCAGCTTGCCTTGATTCATAGACCTCACATTCCATGTTCCTAAGCAGTATTGCTCCTTGCAGCATTGGATTTTCCTTTCAACCTCAGACACATCCACAGCTGGACGTCCTATTGGCTTTGGCCCAGCCGCTTCACTCTTTCTGGGTCTACTTGGAATAGTCCTCCGCTCTTCCTCAGTAGCATATTGGACACCTTCCGACCTGAGGGGCTCATCTTCCGGCGTCATATCTTTTAGCCTTTTGGTACTGTTCATGGGATTTTCTTGGCAAGGTTACTGGAGTGGGTTGCCATTTCCTTCTCCAGTGGATCACTTTTAGTCAGAACTCTCTGCTACGACCTGTCCGTCTTGGGTGTCCCTGCACGGCATAGCTCATGGCTTCATTGAGTTACGCAAGTCCCTTCGCCACGACAAGGCAATGATCCATGAAGGAGCAAAAGTCTTGGAGTACCCCCAGCTAATTAGCATAATTAGCTAATTTACATAATTACATAATTTACATAGCCGCCTTGGGTCCCTTCGGGGAGAAAGGCGGGATAAAAATACTGTAAATAAAATAAATAAATAAAATAAATAATTTGCACAAAAATGCCAGGATCTCTTTTAAAAAACACACAGCAATAAGACACATGAACAAAATACATGCTGAAATAGATGCTGAAACATAAATCCCAGGTACAAAAAAAACCCCAAACTCAACTCTTTCCCACCCACCCACCCCACCCATGCACAGTTTCCAAAGTAAAAAAATATAAATCTAAACTATGGGTTGTCTGGATTTGATCATGGTCTCCAGTCTCTCTCTCTCTCTCTCTCTCTCTCTCTCTCTCTCTCTCTCTCTCTCTCTCTCTCTCTCTCTCTCTCTCTCATGGTCTTTATTAGAAGTCCCCCCCCCTTCCCCAATGTACATGAATTCCAAAGATACCTTTTTGGATCCCAGCCCTACTACTGACCTTTTCAATCATATGGCCAGGAGTTCCATAGGTCAATTGTGCGGTGAGTCAAAAGGTTTTAGGCTTAGTTAGTTACCTGTAGCAGAATGTGTGGAGAAGGAGGGCGTAGAGTTCCAAAGCCATTGAATGGATAGTATCACCTCAGACGACAGATGGGAGATCACACCTTTGAATACTCCTTGATGTAACAAACAAACCATGGAAACCCCCCCCCCAAACCCCCAAAACGTGCAAGTAGAGACAGTAGCATAGCCAGAGGGGGGTGGGGTGGTAAGTGCTGCAGGGCGTTACACAGAGGTGCAAAATGGCCCCTCCCACTTGCCAACAGAGTCGCAGCAAAGGCAACGCTGGCTACGTTCTGAGTAGAGAAGGAGCCCCCTCTGGCTTGCACTACTGAGTAGAGAAGGAGCAGACTGAAATGGTTTTCCCTCACAAATAATGCAAATATTCAGGGTGAGAAATTAAAGTTTTCTCTGTGCCAGTTGCAAGGGAGTGGCGACTGGACACAGGTATCTTCTTGTGTGCCCCCTGAGGCATCTGGTGGGACCACTGTGTGATACAGGAAGCTGGACTAGATGGGCCTTTGACCTGATCCAGCAGGGCTCTTCTTATGTTCTTATGAGCAAGCAGGGAGCAGGCAGAACTTGAACCCTCTCCCTGGAGTGCTTTTTTTTTTTTTTCCTTGCAGGGAGTATTTTTACTTGGGAGGAGCATTCCAGAATGGCCCCCACAGTGGAACAGTTAACCATCTCAGGATTCTACCACCCCATACTACTACTGCTTGTGTAGATGAGGCCTCACTCAGTCTTGCTGCGACCAGTAATTGTTCTTCCAAAAGAGAAGGGATGACATTGCCTGTTTCTGTGCTGCCATTACACAAGGGCTTTCCGATGCTGCACCAAGTGTGACAGGCCAACACACATTACGCCTTGTAGCGTAGTAGTGACCTTGTGATATGGCAGTGTTGCGATACTATGTCTTTGTTTGAAATCACACGTGAAATGCAAACAGTGACATTTTTACGACAGAATTGCTCCCTTCTGGAAATGGGGTGCTTTGTGTTGAAACCAAATCTGGATGCAAACAGAGGCCTGAGATTGGACCAATCATGTACGGAGCAGGAATGCCAGCGCCGGGTTGCTCTGGGGCAAAGCCCTGCTGGACCTCTTATGGAAGAGCCAGGAGTTTGCAAAAGGCGGAGCTTGCAAGACCCTCTCGTCCAAAGCCACTCCCAGTCTGAGCAGCTCCCTGTACTGACCAGCCACAGACTCCATTGACTCACCAGCCTGATCCAGGGCTTGACCGCCCACTTGCCTCTGAGTCTGACCAATGATGCCTTCTGCCTCTGCCCCTTTCCTTCCTCCTCTGCCTGATTTGACACTTGATCTGCCACTCAAGCACATGTCCTTTCTCTGGTCCTTGCTTCTTCCACCACTGGACCCACAACTAACTTCAGAGGGCCAGACAGAATTCAACAGTGACGTCCACATCGTCCCTGGCCCAGAGTCATGGAGTTCTGTGAAAATCTGCCTCCAGCTAGCATTGCTGTGTTTCTGCTCTTATATCATTTCTCGTTTCAGGTACAAGCCCCAGTTCTTTTTGTGCCTGATGTGTCACGCTATGAGATCTGAAGTCTTAAGGTTGCCTAAACAATATATACTGTATTCTGGATTATACAGAGCAAAACTAACCAAAGCAATACAGATTCCGGCAAGCTCGCTTCAGTTTATTAAATATTATTCCACTTTTGTGGAATCACAACTTTTGTGTCCATCCACCCCTTTTGCTGTTGAAATCAGACTCCCCACTTTGTCTTTCTACATGATTGGGGCAAGTCCAGCTTTAAATATCACATGATTTGGCACAGAGAGGTGAATAATAGGCAGGTGGGGAAGGGATAGGAGGAGGAGGAGGATGACAAAAGATGTCGAAGGTGAGAGGATTGTGTGCACATATTGTGTGCACATACCCTGGTTGCTTCCGTAGTAAGTAGCCTGGTGCTTTTGTGTTGTGGCTGAGCAAGGCATGAGGGTGTGAGCTGCCTACTCAACCACCACATGTGCCCAGCACCCCTTCACAGGCTCACTTCCAAAGGTGCCTGCCCAAAATGTTTTAGGCGTACTTAGGGTGTACCTGAAAAGTGTGCACAAGGAAAGGCGAAAACGTTTCAGGTAGAAAACATGGCACATGGTGGCAATGAAATGCAGATTTGCTGCTGCACAGCATATGCATGTTGGCCTGCCGTGAAATGCAAAAAGGGAGAGAGGGGTAGAGAAGAAGGGCTCTATCTGTACAAATTGGTTTGGGTGGCCGCCAAGATCAGGCTGCTGAGAGGAGGGGCAGAAACTGAAATTCAGCCGCAATTGCTATTTTCTCAGGCCACATTGGGAATGACAGTGGGTGGGAGACGGGGGGGGGTGGTGGTCTATGAAGAGGCAAACGTTGCCAAGAACAGTCACGTCCAAACAGCTGCTGCTAAGAATGGCAGAGGCAGGACTCTGTAACATGCAGAGTTGCAGGAGGAGGGAAGAAGGAAGAGCTTGCTAGAAAGAAATGTGGGGAATCCCCAGAAGAGAGCAGAGGGAGGGATGTTCTTGTGGCTGTTCTCGTACACAACTGTTCAACCGTTTGGGAAAGTGGCAGAATGTGAGAGCAGCATGATGGTATGAGTGTCTGCAGTGGGATGGGGCATGCTTGCCCCCCATATTCATTGGGGTGGCTATGCCCATCTTCTGCCATCCTACGCTACCACTACTACCCTCCACCTGGGGATACAACGTGGGTGATGTTCACACTGGAATGGATAATTCCCGCCACCTACCTTTCCTGGAGTCCACAGTAGTAGCAAAGAATCTTGTGGCCCTTCACTGTGTCATCAGCTTTCATGGGCCAGAGAACAGGCGAGGTGCCCCCCTGGTACATGTAGCCTTGTCATAACCACAGAAAGCACAAAACCTTATGCCACCAAAAACTTTATGATGCTACTAGATTATTTCTTGTTTCTGTTGCAAAAGACTGACAGGCCCCTCTGAGATGTGTCACAGTGCTACTGGAGTTCGGGTCCTCAGAGCAGCGATTTTCAACGGTTTTCACCTCAGGGCACACTGACCTCTCTATGATCTTTGCCTCTTGTGACGTCACTTCCGTCTTCCGGGAGACTCTTCCAGGTTCTGTGGCTCTGTTTCTAGGGCAACTGTCCGCAGTAACGAATTGTCTGTCCTGTCCCACTTCCTCTGCCGGTGGAGCCAGGTCTACTGGCAGAGGAAGAGGGACAGACAATTTGTTACTACAGACAGCTGTCCTAGAAACAGAGCTGCAGAACCCCGAAGAGTTTTTCAGCCATTTTCAACTGCTGTGCTCCAAACTCCCACGGCACACCTGCAGACCATTCGTGGCACACCAATGTACCATGGCAGAGCAGTTGAAAATAGCTGCCTTAGAATGTTCCTGCAAGAGCCGTGGCCTCTTCCAACCCTCAGTTACCACCATTCCAATATTAACAGCAAAATCCTATCCAACTAACACCACCGGTGTAACTACCGGTGCAGCGAGAACGGGAGGCCCCAGAACAGAAAGGGGATTCAAATCCCCTCCAAAGGGGGATTCAAAGGGGATTTAAATCTCCCCTCTCCTCCAAAGCCTCCCGCTCTGCCCTCCCCTGCTGGTTACACCAGTGGTGTAAGTTGGATAGGATTGCGCTGTAAATCTGCTGCCCCAGATCTGGTATAGGACCCTGGAGTACAACTGGCCAGTAGGAAAGACATCCAGTTCTTGGCTTCCAGGATCAGTTAGTGGGTCATCCTTGCTGCATCCTGTGACCCCCACATTACTAGGCTACCCACTTCTGCTCACCTGCAACCAGTAAATATAATCTCTTGGCGATAAGGCAAGAAAACATTTGTAAATTAAAGGAGGGCCGGCACCCTTTGATTTATATCAGAGTTAAATATTTATGTATTTGTGTGTGTGTGTGTGTGTGTGTGTGTGTGTGTGTGTGTGTGTGTGTGTGTGTGTGTGTTGCTGACACAGCTTGGACTGCCATCTGATAGGTGGTTGCTTATTGTCTAGCCCCTGTGGATCAGAGGTGGGTTGGTTGGCCCTATATTGCATGCATGGCCAAATGTACCCTATTAGAATTCCTAATGATGCTGAGCCCTCTGACTACTTCTGCAGTCCATCCAGACCAGAAAATGCCACTAGAACAGCTTCCGTTTTCCGTCATAGAATTCATTCTTTCATGGCTGCTGTGGAGCATGCAGTGGATGGGGTGACCCAGTGGCCTGTTTCCCACATCAACCTACCTGCGCACTGAGATCAGCTTTGAGGGAAGGCGGGTGATGATGACTGAGGAAAACAAGGCCTTCTTGGGGGTGGCATCCCATTCGTTAAATCTTTGCCCTAGGAGGGCTTACCCAGCACCTCTCTGCTGCTGTCCTCTGGGTGCCAGGCAAATACCTTCTTATTTTCCCAGATCTCTTAAATTGTTTTAACTGCTGCTTTTAATCTGCTGTTTCATTTCTTTTTTATGCCTGTGCCTTATTATATGATTTTATTCTTATTGTGTTTGTTTTGTAAAGTGCCCTGGAAACTTTGTTGGGCACTATACAAATGTTTTAAATAACTCAGTAATTCTCATCAAGGTAATAAACCTGTCTCTGGGCTGTATCACGTCAGAGTGAAGGTGAGGGCTCTCATGATGAAATGCCCCCCTATGAAGAAAGGAACACACACACAGAAATCTAGCTTGTCAGGAAGAACATGAGGACAAAAACCCTGACATGCTGGTTTTCTGTTTGCAAGGAATGCTTTAGCATGGAACACTATTTAAGCACGCAAGCATCCACTTGCAGTCTGAAGCACCGACACAGCTGGACAGCCTCAGAGAGAACTAATTGGGCAGGTGACTGGCAGTGCTTGAATTACTGTGGGGCTTGCCCCCTTATATTTTGTTCAGACCCCCTTAGCTTCTGTTTTGAGAAGGCCACAGGTGGTCATGATCTGGGTAACTGGGAGCAGTTGGGACAGGGCTTGTGATTTCCTCCCCTTATTTGACCGCTCTTGATGGCTAATTAGCTGTAGCAAAATGCTGGCTCCCCCCCCCCCCCCGGGCCTCCTTGCGCTTTGCCCCTCACCTTCTTCTGTTTATGCAGAACAAGCACACACATTAGAACTGCTCTGTGTTCCTTGCTTGTGTTAATTGCAGTGCAAAGGGCAGTGGGAGTCAAGGCAATAGCCATTCGATAAACCTCCGCATCCTGCAAAGGAAGCACTGGTCTAAAGCAAAAGACAAATATTTGCCTAGAGAGCCCATCTTTCATCCACCGCTCTCCACCTGTCTTCCGTTCTTGCCGCCACCTGCCGCCGCTTCTCTCACTGAAGTCTGTGAATTCCCCTTGAGAGGATTTTGAAGGGAGAAACAAAGAAGAAACAAGGTCGGTGGTGGAAACAGGACCAGTTCTCAGTTCAGGAGTCAAAGGGACCTTCAAGCCTCTCTCTGTCAATCACTTTAAGGACATCAGCAGCAGTTGGGTCCACAGTTTATTGTGGATGGTGAGCTTGGACAGCGGGAGTATTCTTTGTTCGGAGATCCAGAGAAGCCTGCCAGTGGCCGGTGGCATCTTCACAGCCGCAGCTGGTTGTGGGGGCAACTCGGTGGTGATTTTGAAGGAGGATGGATGGACCTCCAGCTCGCATCAAGACACTACGTTCTCTGAAAACCATTCTCCCATTTCCGTCGGCATCTCTCAGACTGATTGGAGGATCCCAAAAGCCACCTTTTTCAAGAAGCCTTTTTGGCTTAACCCCTTAGTCTTCACCCACTACTAAAACCTCACCCTAAAGCCATGCTACTGTGCATACTTACCTGTGTGCATAGGAGGATCACAGCTCCACAGTTAGTCTTGCAGCTTAATCCTATCCTTTCCCCTGCCATAGCAGGCAGCCATGCCCAAACAGGCTGTGCTGCATGCTATGGTGGGGGAGGGAGAGATCAGGAGGCTTGGGAGAGGTACAGGAAAACATTTTCCCTTACCCCTCCGTAAGCCCTGCAACCGCCAATGGGTCTCCTCGGACCTGCACCAGCCCTTTAGAGCTCCTCTTCATCACCACCATGCGTGGTGTCCTCCCCGCAGTCTGTGGCGGTGGCCTGGAAGCGCACAGCTAAGCGCGCTTCCAGACCAGTGTTTACAACACTGTAAAGCACATACTGCCGCCGCCAGAACACTAGTTATTATGCATAGGATTGGGCCGTTAGTGGTTCTTCAGTAACTTAGCTAGGAGGAAGCCCTGTTGAACTCAGTGGGATTTACCTCTGAGTAGACATGCGGGTGGCGCAGTGGGTTAAACCGCTGAACCATGAGCTGTCGATCGAAAGGTCGGCAGTTCGAATCCGCGATGGGGTGAGCTCTCGTTGCTTGGCCAGCTCCTGCCAACCTAGCAGTTCCAAAGCATGTTAATGCGAGTAGATAAATAGGTGCCGCTTGCGGGAAGGTAAACAGTGCTCCGTGTTCCAGCCGCATGCTACGCGCTGCGGCAAGGAGAGTCATGCCGGCCACATGATCACGGAGGCGTCTTCGGACAACGCTGGCTCTTCGGCTTTGAAATGGGGATGAGCACCACACCCTAGAGTTGGACAAGACTGGACTTAATTGTCAGGGGTCACCTTTACCCTTTTTTTTTAGACATGCCTAGGATTATGCTTCACATACTTGTAACTGAATTGCACACATATTCTTTCCCTGTTTTACACTTGCCTCTTCCTTCCTCTGCTGCCTTCCACTGTGTCAAATTTTAGTTTGTTCCCCCCCAGGGCAAGAGCTTTGCTTCCTTTTTGTTGCTCTAAATGCCATTAATCTTGACAGGGCATATTATTGCTCACAGCAGCAGCAGCTGGGAGTGGGGAAGGTTTCCACAAATTCAGAATGAACCCATGGGACTCTGTGACCTTAGGTGGCAATCTTGGCTGGCACTATAAACACGGCACACTCCTAGTAGCTGGGGGCAAACTGGCTTGGAGGGCGGGTTCCTTTTTGTAGTTGCCACAGCTAATTTCTCATCACCCACTAACTATGACCACCCTGAAGCTGTCCCATCATCCCACTCCACTGCAGACATAAGAACATAAGAACATAAGAAGAGCCCTGCTGGATCAGGCCAAAAGCCCATCTAGTCCAGCTTCCTGTGTCACACAGTGGCCCCACCAGATGCCTCAGGGAGCACACGAGACAACAAGATACCTGTGTCCAGTCGCCACTCCCTTGCACCTGGCACAGAGAAAACCCACTTCTAAAACCAGGAGGTTGCTTATGGCTTGTAACCTGTGATGGTCTTTTCCTCCATGAATTTGTCCAAACCCCTTTTAAAGGCATCTAGGCCAGGTGCCATCACCACATCCTGTGGCAAGGAGTTCCACAGATGAATCACACGCTGGGTAAAGAAATATTTTCTTTTGTCTGTTCTAACTCTCCCTCCACTCAATTTTAGTGCGTGTCCCCTGGTTCTGGTGTTGTGCGAGAGGGAGAAGAATTTCCCTCTATCCACTCTCTCCATCCCATGCATAATTTTATAAGTCTCAATCATGTCCCCCCTCAGGCGCCTTTTTTCTAGGCTGAAAAGCCCCAGACGCTGTAGCCTTTCCTCGTAAGGGAGGTGCTCCAGCCCACTAATCATTCTGGTCGCTCTTTTCTGCACCTTTTCCAATTCAGCTATATCCTTTTTGAGGTATGGTGACCAGAACTGGACACAATACTCCAGATGTGGCCTTACCATCGATTTGTACAAAGGCATAATGATATTGGCCGTTTTATTCTCAATCCCCTTTTTAATGATCCCGAGCATGGAATTGGCCTTCTTCACAGCCGCCGCACACTGGGTCGACACTTTCATCGACCTGTCCACCAGGACCCCAAGATCTCTCTCTTGATCCGTCACAGACAACTCAGAACCCATTAGCGTATATGTGAAATTTTGGTTTCTTGCCCCAATGTGCATCACTTTGCACTTACTTACATTGAAGCGCATCTGCCATTTTGCTGCCCATTCTCCCAGTTTGGAGAGATCCTTCTGGAGCTCTTCACAATCCCTGCTGGTCTTTACCACCCGGTAAAGACGATAAAACATTTCCCAGATGAAACAAAACCTGCAGTAATTCCAAACTGGACAAGATTTCAACATTAAGATATGACGTTAGGTTTTCAAACTTGTTCAAACTTGGTCTTAGACCTTAATAGGCTTACCATCGTCCCGGAATCGACGCTTGCTTCGGTCTAGAGCGGACCCGAGCCACTCCCAAGGGTGCACTGCGGCTGCCCAACGAGGTTCCTGCTTCGGTCACGTCATTGACTGGATGTTCCAGAAGCCGGAAGCCCATTGGACAGACGCAGTGCGGTGCACCCTTGGGAGCGGCTCGGCTACGCTCTAGGCCGAAGCCAGGCTCGATTCCAGGACGATGGTAAGCCTAGACCTTAAGGATAAAAGTCAGGCCACAGCGTTAGTTTGAAGATATCTACCCACAGCTGGTTCAGGCATCAACACATTTTAAAACGTTAATGATCTATTTTTTCAAACGTCATGTTTGTGCACTGCTTTTCTCCTTCCGTATCTATAGGTAGCAATGCTAGGAGAAAAAAAATCCTCCTCCTAGTTGTGCCAAGGATGGTCACCATCCTGAATGTTTCTACCACCCTACAACAGAAATACATTCAGTGGTGCCCAAGGTGTTTTGACAAACTGGTTCATGTAAACCAGCGATTTTCAACCTTTTTCTACTCACTCACGGCACACTGACCTCTATGGTCCTTGCCTCTTGTGATGTCACTTCTGGCTTCCGGGAGACTCTTCCGGGTTCTGCGGCTCTGTTTCTAGGGAAACTGTCTGTAGTAATGAATTGTTACTCCACCAGCAGAGGAAGAGGGACTGACAATCCATTACTACAGACAGTTTCCCTAGAAACAGAGCCGCAGAACCCAGAAAAGATTTTCAGCAGTTTTCAACTGGTGTGCTCCAAACTCCCGCAACACACCTGCAGACCTTTTACAGCACACCAATGTGCCACAGCACAGTGGCACACCAGTTGAAAATTGCTGGTGTAAACAGGTAAGTAAGGGGGAAAAAACTCAGTTTTCATGCAGAGCTTCGGGGTTAGCATTTTCAATGGATTTCCAGTGCCTAGCTAGCTGAGCTCAGAAAATCTCCAGTGTAGCTGTTTCTAGGATCCTGAGAAAAATGTCTCGCACCACTTCTCCCTAGTGCAGGAGAACTCTGTGGAGGATCCGTGCATTTCTAATTAATCACGTACGGTTTTATTTGCCTCCCAGCAAATCTGTATTTAAATTCAAGCTCAGAACACAAACATACAGAAAACAAAACCCAAACTCCCAAGTGGCACACGCAATGGTCGATCGTTTTGATAGCCACTCTAACAGTCTGCGTGTCCAGGGAAATTTACAGCAAGGACTTCAAACTCATGGACTGGAGAGCCAAACAGCCTACCCAACAGAAGCTCAGGCTCTGCCCCCCCCAACATTTCAATCAACCCCCTGCTCTGTTTTGAGAGGTGGTCAGTGGTAGCTGGGCTGCAGCTGGTCTTCTTTGCTGGGCGATGCTACCCAAACTCCAGGTGAGGCTTGCAAAAGATGTTTGTTTGTTTAAAAATATTTCTAGACCACCTTTCCTATGCTCAAAGCGGTGCACAACATAAGAATAAAAAAAATAATACAACAAATAAAAACATATGAATAAAACCATTAAAACAAAAGTTATACAGGAGCCAATTAAAATACAAAAACAGCAACAATCTAAAAGCAATGACATAAAATCAGCAACAGAAGATTAAAAAGGGCCCTTTTCTACCCTACCCTAGCAAGTCCCTCCTCCCTCCTCGAATGCCAAGTGACATAAATAAGTTCTTAAACCCTGCTGGAAATCACATAAGATGCTCATAATCCACAGAGTTTTCTAGAACCCTTTCTGTCACCATTACGGAAATATATTATTGCAAGCCCAAGTGACTTATGTGTTGTGGGCAAGTGGGCTTGGGAGCCCTTGTACCCCACATCTGGGGCTAACGGGGGTTTCCATTTCATTTATGTGCTCCTCTGTCCTGGCTTCTTTTCTCAGCCATCTCCTTAGCAGGCAGCAATTCTGCCTGCCACCATCAGCCCCCTTCCCGGGACGGCTACAAAGAGAGCCACAATCAGAACAGGTCCACAGGGGCCGCCTCCCAACTCCTGCAAGACATCTGGGTTACCAGTGGGTAACATTTGGCCATGGAACTCTTCAACCACCAGAGACATGGGGCTGAATTCCTAAGTAAATAACTCTACTGGTAATTGGAGAAATTGTTTCTTGGTTTCAGTTCTGGAATCTGGTTGCAGCATCTGTTGTTTTGATATTGATCTTGTTTTAATTTTTATATTTATTTATTTATTTATTTTAAAAAATGTATACCCCGCCTTTCCTATGCTGAGGCAAATGCCCAAGGCGGCTTACAACAGTTAAAATACATAATTTTAAAAAAAGTACATAGAATAAATTAAAAACAATAAAATCCACTGGTGGGTAATAATGTGAAGCAGAAAAACAACAGGGCAGAACATACTGAGGCACTGGAGGCAGACAACCACCAAAACGCAAGACGAAACAGAAACTTTTTGAGCCCTCACCGAAAAGTCATGAGGGAGGGGGTGGTTCTCAGATCCCCTGGCAGGGAGTTCCACAGGGAGCGTCAGGGAGGGAGCAGGCAGGGAGTGTCACAGCAGAGAAGTCTCGCCCACGTGTTGCCACTCCCCTAACTTGCAATAGAGGTGGCACCCGCAGGAGAGCCCTCTCAGACAGCAGCGTAACGACATCATTTGGCGCCTGGTTCAGGGGGGAATTTGGCGCCCCTAAGGAAGGATCAATACTAGATATTAAATATCGGTGCTGCCGGTAGGCCGCAGCACGCTCCGGGGTGGGGGCGCCGCGCTCCGGGGGGCGACCCGGCGGGACCCTGCACCGGGCACCCTCCCCAAGCGCGGCCCCGGCTGGCTTACCTCCAGCGTCGTGTCCGCATGCATTCAGTTCAGTATTTGAAGAAGAATCGGAAGTCGGGAGTGGTGTGTGTGCCCTTTAATTCCCCTCCGCAGCGGAACTCCTTCAATCAGTCGGCGGACTTCCCCGGCCCTGCCGCAGTCAGAAATGAAGTGAGTGTGTGTGCCGATGTCATGATGCCGTGCCCTCTCCTTCAATTCCCCGTCCCCTCCCCTTCAATTCCCCACCTCGAGTCGGACTCAGGGACTCGAGTCTCTCGAGTCGGACTCGAGTCTCTCGAGTCGGACTCCAGTGTGGCGCTGGCACCGCGGCTTTGTCGCAGCGCCCCCGCAGCAGGTGGCGCCTGGTTCGGTAGAACCATGCGAACCACCCTAGTTACGCTACTGCTCTCAGATGACCTAAGATATTGATATGATATTGTTGTGAGCTGCCCGACACACCTTGGTGGAAAGGTGGGATGTAAACAAGGAAGCAAATAAATAAACGGAGGCTGGACAAGGGAACAGGGAATCACACATAGAGGACATAGTGTGCTCCTTGCAAGTGATCCGGAACATGAAGCTGCAGGAGTGCAAAAGAATCAAACTACCGGTACACAAAATTCCAAAGAGCTTCTCTGCCACAATAGTCTGTGTTTTGACTACCCAGTGTCCCAAAAGTGTTACTTTAGAGCTAGCGGTGATGTGTCCCTCAAGATGCAACATCTGGTTGACATCTGCAAAGACCGTTTGGGAGCACGTGTTCTTAAAAGCAGACAGGTGCCTCTTCTATTCTGCTCTTCAGCAAGAGGGTAGTTATATGGTGAATAATTCTCAAGTACATATTAATACCCAACAGGCTGTGAACAGGCCCTTTCCACACCGCTAAGTCAGTTGGAATAGAACTGGATTTGGATTTATATAGAGTGACTTTCCCAGCTCAGATCTTTCAAGGCCCTTTGCAAGGTAGCATCCAATCCAGTACAGGCAGACCTGGTTCAGACGAAACACTAAATCCAGCTTAGCAGCAGGCACGATGCCTGCAGTCCTTGGCTTTTCATGCTCTCCCAGTTCCTTCAGTTCCTGTTGTGCCATTGCAAAGACAGTCAGCCAAGTAACAGGTGCCAATGAGGTCTGGTGGCTGCACCAGTTGGTTCGTTGCCTGCCATGGAATTTGCCTAGACATGGGGGCCTGAATGGAACACGTCAGTCAGCAACCTCACACTGCTCACCGCAGACAGGCAGGCGTTGGCGTCTGCATGCTGTTGTTGCCTGTAGGACAGCTGCCTGTGGGGACCCAGGAGAAACACAGAGGGAGTCACAAGAGCTTAACAACTGCATCAGTCACACACACCTGTTCTCGGGATTGAGCTGCATACACAGTGTTTGTGAGGGAGAGCGGTGCCACCAGAGTGCACATGCAGTGGTGCCCTGTTAGGGGTGGGGACATGGTGGCTTGGGACATTATCTTTCTCTCTCCTGGGGGGGGGGGGGCTGCAGTGGAATTCTGCTGCTTTAATCATGTTTATGGCTCCTATTGTTACGCGTTGATTAATAAATCAGCAACCAGGTATGAGAGAAACTTGGACATCTTTATTTATTAAGCACATGTGCTGACTGCTTCCCATGGGACTCTTGTCCTAAAGTCATGAGGAGCAGTCCTGAGCTCTCCATTACAATGCTTCTTATAGCCAACAGAAAACAACTTTCAGAAGGCAGGCAGTTTGAAAAAACAGATCCAATTCTTATTGGTTACAGAAATACAGGAACATACGTAATAGACACGTTACATATCTTATTGGTCATTCTCTGAGGTTTGACGTACATAATTCTTGGAATTAGATTTACGTATTCTCATGACGCTTTCAGTTAACTTTATCAGGAACAGGAGTAGGGCTGACCCAAAGCTTCACCCCACACATGCTGGCTTCTCCCTTTGGCCTCCAGCTCCACCCTGCCAGCATGCTATCTGTTAGAAGAAGGCCAACTTGTGTATGTCATAATTCTACTGCAGAACAGAAATGCACCTTAATATTGTGCTCTTGCTTTTCTGACTATATGAGCATTCGCTTATAACATAAACAGGTGTCTATTTCTCTCTTTCCAGAGACTTGGTATGGGATTATGTTGTTTTGTATTTAGAAAATACATTCTGATGTTTACTACAAAGAAAGCATTCTGATTATGGTCAGGAAACCTCACACTATGTTTTTTGGGGGTGGAGCAGAATCACCCCCTGGGTCACTTTCGTTTTTCGTCAGCACCTCCTTCGTGGTGGCAACGGTGCTCCTCTTGCTGGCAGGCAGACGCCATTCCGCCCCCCCATCATCCCCCCACCCCACACACAATGCCCTCTGAACCATGCTGTACATCATGGAGTATCACCCTCAGGGAAAGAACACGGTGGCCACCAGCCGCCCACGACTGTTGCCGCTGCCAGTGAGGCCTTTTTTTTGTCCCCCTGGTTGTCCAACGGACAGTGTCCCAATCTTGCCACCTCTGAGTGGGGCAACGAAATTGCAGGGACCATTTCGGCTGCACCCTTGAGCGTTACTCTCCGCTGGTTTCCTCAACTGGAAACACCTTCATCTTCTTCTCCTTTAACTTCCTCTTTTAACTCACTTCACCGTCTTGCCTTTTCTTCTCCATCTCCATTGCATTCTCTCGCCTCAACCCTCCATTCGTCAAACACGACCCTTCTTATGGAAACTCCAATCCCTTCTGCTATTCTTCTTCGCTCCCTCTTGCAGCCTCTTCTTTATGGAACGCTCCGCCTTTAGATCTTTGTCTGGCCTCTTCTTTTGTCTCACTTTTCTTTTCTCTGTTGCATTTCCCTCTTGATGTACTGTTTGGCATTTTTCTTGTTTCTTTCCTATTCCTAGGTGAATTCTTGTATTTTTTTAAACTATTTCTTTCTTTCTTTCTTTCTTTCTTTCTTTCTTTCTTTCTTTCTTTCTTTCTTTCTTTCTTTCTTTCCCAGTTGCGCAACATTTTCTCCTTTCCTTCCAACTTCTTTCTCCTTCTGTCGCATGTTTCTTCAGTTGTGAGTCTGCAGGCAGGGACTTGTGCTGTTTCACTTCTATATATAGCGGCACGGCAACTCCCACATCTTAGGTACTCTATAAATAAATGACAAGGGTGACGATGGGGGCTGAAGCTCCGACCTTTGGGTCAGTAGTGCCTTCCTGCATGCCCACTTGATTCCTACCTACTCAACCCGTATCTTTGCAACTGAAAGAGAGAAAGCTGGTGAGAGAAATCTTGCCTAGTCAAGATGCTGTGGAAGTCCCTCCCCGACCATGCAGGAAAGTGGGCGCTTGATGCATGAAACCATATGTGGCAAAATAGCGGATCCAGGAGTGCGCAGGAGCTATTCTTTGTGGCTGCGGAGAGTGGTATCTACGGTTCAGTGAAGAGGAATAGTCAGTGCAGGATTTAGGATGGTGCGACTTGTTACAGGTCCCGTCAAACATTTGACTGACCACCCTGAGCGCTGGCACGTGTGCGCCTATGGAGAGAGGAGGGATGAGTTATGGGAGGCAGGTGGGAAGGTTAGCCTACCCTGCCCTCTCCATGGATAATTGTTGGGAAATGAACGGCCTGTCTTTCTCCTGGAAATGAATCACCCCCAAGCTGTTAGGATAAATGGTGTTTGTGACTCGTGCCGCCGCCACGTCCCCCTTCAACAGTGGCTTGGCTGCGCTGTAAATCAACCACCGACTGTTCTAAGGGGGGAGAAAAATGCCATTGTCTAATCAAGATTTATGGGGCAGTAAACTTTGCCTGCCGCTTGTTAAACGCACACTGTGCTGCTGTCCCTGAGTGTAGAAGGCACCTGGCCCTCCTTAGACTCTCACCATATCGAAAAGTGCAGGAAGATCTGGTGTGCTTTGCGCCACCCCCATTGGCCACACTGTCACAGGACCCAACATACCATCAAAGGCTCATCTACTGCACAACGTCTAAGGTGAGACATGCCATTGTGTGCCAGCATTAACGCCATTTACATAGTAGACCGGAAACTGTAACCAAAGGGGGCGCTTTGCTTCCTGGGGAGTCTAAGGGTTAAAGGAGAGAGAGAGAGAGAGAGAGAGAGAGAGAGAGAGAGAGAGAGAGAGAGAGAGAGAGAGAGAGAGAGAGAGAGATGGGAAGAACTGAACCAAAGAGAGTGAGATTGGCTGTCCCATGCAGAAGACTCCCATCATCATCCCTGAATTCTAATGGTGTGATCCAGGACAGGCATACTTTGAAGAAAGCTCCATTCAGTCCAGTGGGATTTACTCCCTGGAAGGAGCACCCATTTTGTATACTTTATTTACTTGGCTGCATCAGAGGTGAGACAGCAAAGCTTTCTCTGTTTGGCTTCTCCTCTCCCAGAATTGGCTCTTCCCAGCTGTTCCACCTATATTTAAAATGTGCATTGATATTAAGGGCCAGTTAACTAACCCACCTATCTAATAACAATGGTATTTGCAAATTCTCACATTCCTGCTCTTATTTATTTAGAAGGTTGGTTGAGTGATCTCCGAGGCAGCTTACAACAGACTGCAGTTCCCATAGCCGCCATTCGTCCTCTGGCCTCCATCCTCGTCCTTCCTTCCCTTCTGCTCCACAGGACCAAGGAGGCCACTGGAGTCCTTTCTGGCAGGAAGCGGGAAGCAAGCTCCCTACTACAGTGGGTCTTTCTTCTCTGGGCAATGGTGGGGCCTGCCTGGCTGGTCTTCTCCTTAGTCCGCCCTCTTCTCCAAGCCCTAATCGTCCTTTTTCTAAATAGCACTAAACGCTATCCAGTGGTGGTGTGACCTAGAATGCCTCCTGATGCAGCATCAGGTCTACTTCTTTGGCGCAATTGCAAAACAAAAACACACAAACAGAAAAAAGAGCAGCTGCTTACTGCACTCCTCAGTGGCAGAAGGTGTTAGCCAAATTGCCTTTTTTATTTTGGGGAATAGCTTAAACATGGCAATTTGGTATATACAGGGATCTTTAGACCAGCTATACCAGAGTCCAGCCACAGAATTCCGCTTTAAATAATATTGAGGACACACGTGGTTACTTTCCAATATTTACTAGATAGTTAGTCAGATTCATACAAAAATACAATCATACACATCATACAGAGAACTAGGAAACTTAGGTAGAATAGAACGTACAGAGGTTTAGCAGGTTTCCTTGGTTTATACATGGGTGATATTTACCTATCCTGGAGAGTTGAGCTTGGCTGCAATGCTGTAGTAATGGCACAACAGTGAATGAAAAAGGAGGAAGAAACAAATTGGCTCTGAACTGGACAGACTAGCAGTCTGTAGAGTGACTGAGAAGTCAAGTTAAGAGTGGGGGGGGGGAAGGGGGAAGAGGGAGGGGGTGCCAGAGGACACGCGGAGAAGAAGAAAAGTTCAGGAGGCAAGGGGGTCCAGAGAGAGAGAGCAAGACTGGCAGCTTGCCTTTTTATGCCTACGCAAGAGAGGAGGAGCTGGTCGCTCTTACGCTGCAAAAGGAAATACCTTATTTGGGCTAGAGGTACACCTGGAGGTGGAGAAACACATACACACACAGGGGAGCCAGGGGAGGAGGGCAGATGGCTTCCATTGTTGCAAGAAATGTGGATTTGGCCTTCTCAGGGCTAGATGTTGCTGTTAGCATATCTATGTGAATCCACTTCTTCCTGGCAGGCTGTCACTTAGCAAGTCTTTGGCTATGTCCATTCCGTGGAGAGGGGGAAGAGAATGGAATGTGGCTACGTGCTGTGAGCATTTTGGGTTCATGGCGTGCTGAAATGGAGGAAAAGACCATCACAGGTTACAAGCCATAAGCAACCTCCTGGTTTTAGAGGTTTTAGAAGTGGGTTTTCTCTGTGCCAGGTGCAAGGGAGTGACAACGGGAAACAGGTTATCTTGTTGTCTTGTGCTCCCTGAGGCATCTGGTGGGGCCACTGTGTGATACAGGAAGCTGGACTAGATGGGCTTTTGGCCTGATCCAGCCGGGCTCTTCTTATGTTCCCATAGCCGCCGAATGCTGAATGCTTATGAATGCTGATCAGATCCTTCCCTCATGGCCTGGCTGGGGAAAATCTTTTGCAGCATAGCTTACACATCCAGGTTTGAGAAAGAGACGCGGCATGGGCTTCGCGTTCTTCCTTGATACAGTCCTGGTCATGCACATGTTCCATTCTAGCTCACAAGTCTTTGGCAACATTCTTATTTTAAAAAGGTCATTCATAGGGCAACAAAGTGCAGGACTGCTGGTTGGACTTAAAGAGACGGCACAAATGAAGAAGTGCCGTCCTTTGCACAGTCCCTGTAAATCAAACTGGAAGTTCCATGTTTGAAGAAGAAACCACACCTGGAGCAAGGTGAGGAAGCGGGTGATACACTTTGTGCTCCCTTTTAGCAGTCGGAAAGCAGAGCTGGCTGCATCCACGGCAGGCCGGAGGGAGGTGGTGGTGGCAGACTTGGGGTGAAGGGCACCCCCTATCTAGCACCCTCTTGCCCCCCCCGGCAATCTACCGCTGGTGCAACCCTCATCACCTTTCCTCATGGATGGGCCGCCCTGACTCTATCCGTTGAACTATTCTTCTCCTCTCCTGTTTCAGAGGAAAAAGAGGTCTGGAGCTGGCTCTCCCCTGCCTGCTATTTGAAACATACACTCAGGGGATGTGTTTAACCTCACCTCTAGTTTGGCCCTCAGGCTGTGAGCCACACTTTTAACCTGTAAACCATCTTAAGAGCTTTGGCAGAAGGAGGCATCTCAATGATGTAAATAAATGTACAGGACTGTATAAAGAAATGCACTGTTTGAGCAAACTTGAAAAAGAGACACTTTTAATTTCATCATGATGCTCAATAGTACAGTACTGTTTTTTTAAAACATACTCTTAGCTAAGGGATACAGTGTGCATTTCATGCTCTTATAAAGTGCAGTTTAGGTTTGAAAGGTCTGTCTGTACTGGATATATTTCAGTGTCTATTGGGAGGGGGTCTATGACTTCAAAATTTCTGTTTACACATCTCTGATTTCCAGACAGATAGCTCAGATGATAAAGAGAGAAATCGAAATGGCACCCCCTACCCTGTGATATTAGAAACTGAAGCATTGACGTTTTGCTCTCCAGGTTAGTAATGGTCCTGCAAACTCTACCACCGGAAACAGGCTGCCTCCCCCTTGTCTAACACTCGCGCTGGCCAACGTCCAGGCGCTAGAAGGCTGCATAGAGGTTTGGACTTGCTGACAGTGAGTGATGACTGAACTCCTTTGTTCTTTGAGAGCTTCCTCAGCAATTGTGAAGGTTGTCCGAACAGGTCAAAGGATGAAGCTCTCCACAAATGGGATGGACATGCAGAAACCTAGGAACCACGGTCTCAAAAGGAATGCAGTCTTTCTAATGAAGGCATTAGCCTTGCTTCACTACATTTCAATTAAGGATGCTCACCTATATTATGGGCTAATTAGCTGAGCCTCTACATTTAATGGATACGGTATTAGCAAACTGTCAAGTCATGGCTCTCTCCCAGCCCTCGTCCTCTTCCCTCAAGGTAGTACGGAACTCTTGTCAGGCCCCGATTGGGGCCTTGTGCCCTGGCGGTGCAAGTTCCTTTACGATGGCACCAAAGCTAGGCCGCTGTCATGCGCTGCCAGACCACTGCTGCAGAGGCTCCAGGAGACTCCACAGGCAGTGCGCGGTAAGTCAGCAGCGGGGGGCAGCCCATGGGCAGGAAGGGAAATTATTAAATGGGCATTTCGGGGGAGGAACCAGGGGTGGGGAGGGGGTGGATCCGGTCAGTGGCACACACTGGATCTTTCCTCTCTTTTCAAAACACCACTGCCTCTTTTCTTTTCTCGTAGACCACCAAAATGGCTGGTGTACATTCAAAGAGACCCATAGACCCCCTGTAGGCTTACGTACGCGGAGGTAAGTGAAAACATTTTTTTTCCTTACCTTCAGTTTGCACCCCATAAGTAAACACAGCAGTGTCTTCCCTTGTATGATTCCCCCCTCTCATGTCGGGAGATCGGAAGAGCCCTACGATGCATCTCACCTTGTTTGGATTGGCAACCACAAGGAGCAGGGTGACAGACCCACAACTTGGCATCAGAGACCCACAACTTGGCATCAGAGAAGGTTTTATTTTTTAAACTCTCTGTGCTTATTTCCCAAGGTAAATCAAGGCCCACTAACTCTCCCCCCCCCCCGCTACTATTCGTTGCAGAGCGGGAAAAAAATTGTATCATGATGACTCTGATCCAAATCAGGCCTCCCACGTGATACGAACAGCCCAATCCTACGCTCGGGATCTGCCCGCGTATGCGCAATGCAGCCGGTCCTTCCCGCACAGAAGTCTGCCTGCCAGTGCCAGCACAGCACGGTGCCGACATGGCTCAGATGCTGGCACAACTCTGCCAGCAGAGAGGCCAACAGGGAGGAAATGGGGGCATAATGTGGGAGGGACATGGACGGCGGGAGGAGGAGTCAGTGGATGCCATATTCTGGCTCCCAGCGGTGTCTTTATGCAGCGAATGCAGCAGGTGGCAGAAGGAGCCCTTAGCCCGCTGCTGGGATTCCTAGCAATTCTCTGCTTTTGGCGCTGGCTCTCTTGCCGTCGTATCTCCTGTAGGGACTGCTGGGGTGCTGCTGCTGTGGCATTCTTGCTGCAGTGTGTGTGTGGTGTCGTCGTTTTGGCATCTCCCTATGGTTGGTGGTGACGACTGCCACTATGGTACTCATTCCTAGGAGCTGTGTGTGTGTGTGTGTGTGTGTGTGTGTGTGTGTGTGTGTGTGTGTGTGTGGGAGGGGGGTTTGTTACCCCAGTGGTGGCTGCCCATTGGACCTACATGTGCCCCCCACCCCCTGCTTGGTTCACCCTGGCTATGGAACAGATGTATACTATGCTTCGGCAGACCAGGCTGCTACGGTGATGACAGAAAGAGCCTCTCAATGTGTGGTGTAGGATGCGCGGAATTAGAAACGCAAGATTTTGGAGTTAAGATTTGTCTAAAAACCTTTGATGGATTCAAATTTCTAATCTGCATAGCAGATGCTGATGCAGTCAGTATGTTCAGCACTCCAAACCCTCTTTATTAACTATACTAGCGATCTATTTTCCTCCACTGAATGTTGAACCTTTGCTTCTTGAACCTGTCTTTCTGAGAAGGAAAAACTAGGGCTGATACCAGACTGCGATACTGTCTCTGGATGAGGTGAGCTTTGCACATGTTTTGCTCCAAATAGCAGTTGCCTGTTTGCTAGAGACAGATGTTTACTAAAGGTACCAGGTGCCACGACGTCTGCCACGGTGACATTGTTGACATTCAAAAAGGACTTCCAGTATTATTTCCCCCTCTCCGTTCCATTATTTTTGTTCCATTATTTTGTGATGTTTTTAGTTTGTGCATTTTGGAAGGGGAATCCTCCAAGGATGGAGCAGGCGGGAAAGCGGGTGTTTTCTACTCCCCAAGCAGATGGCAGATTTGTGCTCTTTGGCAACCATCTCTTATATTTGGAAGCTCATGGGGAAAATATAAAACCTCAAAACTTTATTTGCTGGAAAATTGTTACAAGGTGCTGCAGAACATCTTCCATATTTTAACAGGCCTTGATTCAGCACATGTGCTCTCCAGACGGGGGGGGGGGGGTTCTCATGGATCTTTTGGAGCAGGTTTATTTATTTATTTATTTATTTATTTATTTATTTATTTATTATTATTATTATTATTATTATTATTATTATTATTATTATTATTATTATTATTATTATTAAATGACTGAACCAAAATGGCCTCAACTTGGTAGGTTTGGGGTGTGGAAGGTGAAAGCCTGTGCCAGTGCCTCCCCCAATGGCTGGTGGCCACCTTTAAAAAAGTATCTTTCCCTCAATTCTCTTCTCAACAAGGTATGTCTGCAGAAGGGAACTGAGTAGGGGAGAAAGGACGCCCCCCCCCCAGCCAGCAAGAGTTTTGAAAACATATTCTCTGTCTCTGTTAAGCACTTTAAACATGCTCTTTACTCCCTTGATGGACTTCAACAGTGCTGAATTTTGGCTGGATCTTGCCCTTTTTATTGAAACAAGTGTTTATGCTGATGACGTGGTGTTTCCTTTGTTGTTGGGTTTTATTTTTATTTTTTTAAAGTCCACTTTGTGATTTTGATAGTACTGATTTTGCTTGCTCCATGGTGCCCTGAAGACAGCTGCAAAATGAGTCGGCTAAACTGTGGCAAATAAATGATGCTTATTGTTATTGACGATATTCTTGCAGCGTCCGCCTCTGACTTCATCATCGTCATGACTGGCGCAAATCAGATGTGCGTGTTTACGGGCAACGGCCTCTGGCTAAATAGAGCCCTGTCTGTCCTTTGTGACTCTTGTGGTCCTTCCCCCCTCCACTCTGAAGGCCCAATCCTACCCAACTTTCCAGCACTGATGCAACCATGCCAATGGGGTGTGAGCTGCATCCTGTGTTGGGGGGGGGGCAGTCATGGAGGTCTCCTCAAGATAAGGGAATGTTTGTTCCCTTACCTTGGGGCTGCATTGTGGCTGAATTGGCACTAGGAAGTTGGATAGGATTGGGCTCTCAATTACATAGCCAAGATTTTGCATCCTGGTTGTGCATTTTGCAAGTTGCTGCAAAAGCCCACCCTTCAAAAGCAGTCCGTGGCAAAGCACTGAGCCCCGCTATCTATCTGCTGCTCCCTCTCGTGGGCTCCCAAGAAGGCTGAACACATGACGACACTTCTCAAGCTCTCGCTTCCAAGACTTTCCTTACGCTGAACTGATTTTATTTCTTAATGCTTCGTTAAAGTGCTGCTTTCATTGTTGCCTCTTCTTAATCTCCCCTGCGTGCGTGCATCTGAAATCTGTTCATCCGGGTTTCATTGTCTAGTGTGTTTGTTTTGGGGAAGGGCCTGGAAGGAGGAACGCCTTTGGCAGAGACGACAAGCACCCCAGAAACTCCAGGCAGCTGCATGACTGGCGTCGCGTGTGCATCATGTCGTCGATGCTGCAGCAGTGAGCGAGGCAACCACGGGCGACAGCACACAAAACACCAAAACCGTGACGGGACGGGGGGGCAGCGGAGTCTGGCGGAGCCGGGGAAGGCAAATGAAATCCCCTGCTTGCTTGGCTTTGTTTTGGAAAAGATCATTGACCAAAGGGGTGTCACAAGTACGAGTCTTTGAGAGACAGCTGCAACAAGACAGATTTGGTCTGAATTGCTCCGCTATGGGAGCTGGATTAGTAAGCATGTGAGAACAGCCACGTCCAAGCAGATTCCAGGTCATGTTTCCAGTTGCTCTATAGCGCCCTCTGGCAGCACGTGTTTCATACGAGAAGAACGTTCAACAGCCTTTTGGATTCGCAATCCTCCTTCTGTCCTGAGCAGCACATCAAGAAACGAAAAGATGCAGCAGGGACCGGAGACGCGGGAAACACACACACACATGGCGCTTTTCGGGGGCCCCACACACACACACCTGGCGCTTTTCGGCCCCTTTTTGGAGCCAAACAGTGAGGGCCAAACAGAGGCGTAACAAGGGTGGAGCGAAGGCAAGTAGTTCTGCAAGACTCCGTTACACTGGAGTCAGCGGCCCCTCCCCCTTGCTGTTGGAGCCATTCTGGCAGCAAAGGCAACACGCAGAACGCTCCCCTGTTGCTGCTGGAATGGCTCCAACAGCAAGGGGGAGGGGCCGCTGACTCCAGTGTAACAGAGTCTCGCAGAACTACTTGCCTTCGCTCCACCCTTGTTTCACCTCTGGGGCCAAACATGCAGCCGAGAACGCACAAAGAGGATCCAGCGGCGGAGGGGGCAACGGCGGCAGGTACACCCCCCGCAACCCAAACGCCCCCACCGGTACAACGCCTCTGGTACCGCCTTGACCATTTACTAGGCTTACCATATACAAAGCGGGACAACGTGCCTAACCCTTTTTAACTATTGTATAGAAGGAATTTGGGCAGGTGCAGCTCATCATTGAAGGGTTAAAGGTACAGGCACTTTGTCCCCCTTTGCATATGGTAGAGTCAGAGGCGTGGAAAGACTTGAGCGAGCGGAGCAGTGGCTCTGGGCGGCTCCGAGGCGCCGGGTGGCGCTGCTCCACTCACTCCAGTCTTTCCACGGAGCGCGCGCCCTCTCCCTCGGCCTCGGAGCCGGAGAAAGCCCCGGAGCGTCCACCACGACCGGCGGCCAGGGCTTTCTGAAGGCGGCCGACTGTGGGGCCGCGCTATTTATCCTTTTTTTCTGCACATGCGCAGAACGTAACGTAACGTTCTGCGCATGTGCAGAAGAAAAAGCATAAATAGCCCGGCGACACAGTTGGCCACCTTCAGAAAGCCCTGGCCGCCGATGGTGGTGGACGCTCCGGGGCTCTCTCTGGCTCTGAGGCCGGGGGAGAGGGCCTCGGAGCGCCCTGGTAAGCCGGGTCCCCCCCGGAGTGGCGCCGGCCCCCCCGGAGCGGCGCCGCCCCTTTGGGGTGGCGCCGCAGCGAGTGCTCCAGGCAGCACTCACTGCTCATACGCCTCTTGGTAGAGCGGACATTTACGACAGTGGAACTGTGTTCCGTTGTCATAAAGGGCATAAGAAGCGCCCTGGATCAGGCCAAGGCCCATCTAGTCCAGCTTCCTGTATCTCACAGTGGCCTCACCCACCAGGTGCCTCAGGTGCCTCATTGTGTTCAGTGGGGCTTGCTTCTGAGTAGACATGCCTAGGATTAACATGCTCTAAGGTTTAACAAGCTACACCTGCCCACATTCCTTCTCCCCACATTCCTTCTCCTAAAGGACTAGCACTCTGTCCCGGTTGGAGATCTGGTAAGCCTACTCAGGGAGCACACAAGGCAACAAGAGACCTGTATCTGGCAGCCTCATCCTAGTTCGGTTTGGGCATCCCCAGTTCAAATCTCACCTCTGCCACAAACTCAGCAGGTGGCTTTAGGCAAGCCATTCCCTCTCAGCTCCAGCTACTATTAACTTACCTAGTAGGGTTGTTGAAAGGGTTGCAACAAGCACTATGAACACTCAAAATAGCTATGCAAATACTTGTTGTTCACTGTTTGTCATTTGCTGCTTTGAGGCTTCTGCGAGATACAAATTCAGAAATAAATAAATAAATAACTAAATAAAATGAAACGCTCAGTTTCCCTGCTGTGCCTTTCCCAGGGTAAGGGAGGCCGCTGAATCCCCTCCAACTGATGAAAACAGGCATGTGTTTTAAAGAGATGGGGGTACCAGACCACCTTACCTGTCTCCTGAGAAACCTGTATGCGGGTCAAGAAGCAACAGTTCGGACCGGCCATGGAACAACCGTCTGGTTCAAAATTGGGAAGGGAGTACGGCAAGGCTGTATATTGTCACCCTGCCTATTTAACTTATATGCAGAGTACATTATGAGAAATGCAGGGCTGAATGAATCGCAAGCCGGAATCAAGATTGCCGGGAGAAACATCAACAACCTCAGATATGCAGACGATACCACCCTCATGGCAGAAAGTGAAGAGCCTCGTGATGAGGGTAAAAGAGGAGAGTGTAAAAGTTGGCTTGAAACTCAACATTAATAAAACTAAGATCATGGCATCTGGTCCCATCAATTCCTGGCAAATAGAAGGGGCGGAAATGGAAGCAGTAACAGATTTTACTTTTCTGGGTTCCAATTTCACTGCAGACGGAGACAGCAGCCATGAAATTAAAAGACGCTTACTCCTTGGAAGGAAAGCTATGGCAAATTTAGATAGCATAATAAAAAGCAGAGATATCACCATACCAACAAAAGTTCGTATAGTCAGGGCGATGGTGTTCCCAGTAGCAATGTATGGTTGCGAGAGTTGGACCATAAGGAAGGCTGAGCGCCGAAAAATAGATGCTTTTGAACTGTGGTGCTGGAGAAGACTCCTGAGAGTCCCTTGGACTGCTAGGAGATCAAATCAGTCAATCCTAAATGAAATCAACCCTGACTGTTCCCTGGAAGGACAGGTACTAAGGCTGAAACTCAAATATTTTGGCCACCTAATGCGAAGAGAGGACTCTCTGGAGAAGACTCTGATGCTGGGAAAGATTGAAGGCAAAAGGAGAAGGGGAAGGCAAAGGATGAGATGGTTAGACAGCATCACCGATGCAACGAACATGAAAATGAGCGAACTCAGGAAGATAGTGGAGGACAGGAAGGCCTGGCGGGATATGGTTCATGGGATCACGAAGGGTCGGACACGACTTAACGACTGAACAACAACAACAACAACAACAACAACAACAACAACTTCCCCACCTGGCTGTGTTAATTATTCTGTAATAACCCTCTGCTGATATAAAAGCCCCAAATGGCTATTTTGCTTACTGCAGGTCTAGTAGAAAAGCACAATTAACGTACAATATGGTATCAACAGTCCAAAATGTATCCCAGCAGCTGCAGCGTGTCGGGCTGTGTGCTGCTGCGTGATGGAGGTGGATTCCTGGAACTGTGAGTCCTGTCTTGTCGCTTTGTGTCTCACCCTCCATGTCCTGGGCTCTTGACAGAGAGACTCAGAAGGTGGGTCCCTCTTGCAAGCTAGAAACCTTCACAAGAGACACAGCAGAGCTATGGCAAGGGAAACAGAGAACGGATAAGAGATGGCGACTGCAATTACGTGTACTTAGTTGCCGTAAGACAAGGAGACGGACAGTAGTTGTGCCGAAGGCATCACAGAAAGAGGTGGCATATTCATGGCGGCCTCTTCTGGAAGGCAGTTCCAGGCATAAGGGACAGGAAGGGAGAAAAGAGGTGCCCTGCTCCCTCTGGTGGCCAAGGGTGGTGGCGCTGGATAAGCAAAAGCCACAGGCAGGGCTGGGTCTAGGAATCAGAGATGGCAGGAAGGGCGGGCGGGCAGGCCAAGGAAGATCTCCAAGGTAAGGACAAGAAGCTTGAGCAAGATGTGGGAGCAGATGTGGTTTCAGCCCCTATAGATTCATCCTCTTCTGAATCTTGACTGCCAGGGCTCCTGGCCGTACGTACACCGCTAGTACATCTCCCTGATGATCAGCTCCCCACTGGGGAGCTGATCATGTGGGTCAGGGAGATGTAGTAGCGGTGTACGTACGGCCAGGAGTCCCCACTCAGAAATGGGGAGGGTCCTAGAAATCGTGCCGAGGAAGTTGAAGAATGGCAATGTTAGCAACAAACACAATGAGGCAGTGTCACCCCCTACCTGGCCCATGAGGAAAGGGGCAAGACTGAGGGCGACACTCACTGATCCAGGGTTCAACTTGCTATAGGTCTGTCTTCACTCTTCAAAAACAACCAGAAAGCTCCACACATCTAGGTCATGCAAAGACCTACTGAGCTGTATCAATGTTCACAGAACGGTGCGCTTGCGAAGCACTCAAGGCTCACCCAAAACCACCAAGGTGACCATTGCAGAGACTGAGCTACAACTTAGTAGCAGGAATTCTCCAGCCTGACTCTCGCCTCTGCCACAAATTCACCAGGAGAATCCCCTCCCCCAGCTGCCACATGGGAATGGCGACATTGTCCTACCTTATAGGGTTGCAACAAGATAACGCTGCTGAAGTGCTCAGAATCCCCTACGGGGCCATTAGAGATGCTACATATTGTTATTGCTTCTCGCTGCCTGTTTTCCATGTTGGAGGCTGATTTGTCCTGTGACCGGATTGCTCCTCCATGCTTTCAAAACAGCCATTCTGCCCCTTTCTTCTCCTTAAATGCTGTTAGGTGTGCTGTGTCCGCCAATCATTGTCCTAGGACATTTACCCGTCAAAAAGTAGGCCATTTACCCACCGGTGTTCAAGAAAATCCAGTCTGCGGGACAAATAATTTGACTGAGATCAGGGAAAGAAATCCAAGGCCTCTAGATGGCATCAGAGCTGTTTTCATTCACCTCTCTCCACCTGAATGGCAGTGAACTTCCATCTGCGAATGTCAAGGAAATAATGGGGAAAGAGATGTAACATACGTGCACACACATACACACTGGAAAACACCACCAGTTACCCATGATCAATTTGTTGCCTCAAGATGTGATGAATGACACTGGCCAAGATGGCTTTAGGAGCATGGAGGGGGAGAGACCCAATGGCAGCTAATAGTCTTCATGACTGCATGAAACCTCCAGGCTCAGAGGCAGTCTACCACGCGGAATACCACTTGATGGAGAGGAAGGGCAACAGCAGGGAAGGGTTATTGCCTTCATGCCTTCAAGATTCCCAAAGGCATCTGGTTGGCGACTGTGAAAGTGGGATGCTGGACTTGAGGGACACTTGGTCAGATCCTGCAGCGTCTTGTGTTCAACCAACCTGATCCCAAGGCAGAAGCATGTGGGCCTCACTGGATATTCTCAGACTGCAGGGCCAGATTAGGGGAGATACTGGATCCCCTGTTTCACTAAGAGCGCAATCCTACGTAAATTCCGGGTGGCGGACCTAGCATCCGCCGCCCGGAATAGTCGCAAACGTGCCTTAAGGCACGTTTGATGACTACTTTAGAGTCAGGAAGGCTGGTGCAAGGCCAGCCTTCCCAGCTCCGCCGGCCGAGGACTTGGGCGGCCGCCGGACCCAAGAAAGGTAGGATCTGGTGGACAGCTCCGAGGCTCGGCGGACAGGGGGGAGGGACGGCGGAGCTGGGAGGGTGGCCATAGGCCCAGCCGTCCTGGGCGGGGGCACCGGGGCAGGGACATGGTGTCTGCCATATCCCAGTCTCTGCCGGGCTCCGGAGGGCGGCTGGGCCATGACATGGTCTCCTCTCTGACTTCTGACAGCAAAATAGCTGGCGGAAATCCGAGGAGGCCTACCAGCCCCAGCCGCCGTTACACTCAGGAAAGGGGATGAGTGTCCCCTTCCTCGAGTAGACTTTCTGCTGCGGGCTGCCTGCTTCAGGCAGCCCACGGCGGAGCCCACGACGGAGCAAGTAGGATTGGGCTGCCCATGTTTGTAAAAGCAGCTGGTGGAGGGGGAAATGGCCTCCTTACCATTTTTTTAGTGTGAGTTGCTCCTCGCATTGGAATTCATTAGAGGCAGAGGGGCTTGAAGTGGGGTTTCTAGAAGTTCAGTCTCTGAGTGGGGAATGAATGTGTCATCTCCAGTGCAGGGGTGGGCAGACGTGCGGCTTGTGGGATCGGATTGTTTTTGACTACCACAATCTCAAGATTCACCGGTTAGACCCAGGTGTGAAATAGTGCCCTGGGGAATAGATCCAGTTACAAGCAGCCTACACTGGGATGACCTGCTGCCTATACAGTACACAAGTATCAATCAACTTCTGGGGCATCACAGATTCCACCCCAAAACTGGCCACTAGAGCTGAAGACTGCTGGAAGCTAAGCAGGAACAGCCTTTTTTGTGCTGGAAGGGAGACCAGGAAGTCACTGATAAGCTGTCATGACCCTCGGTGGCAGAGAGGAGTCGCTGTTGCATGCTGTGGTGAGAGAACAGACTGGAATGCTGAGAATGTCAGTGACAGAGCGATGACAACTGGGAAAATGTCTCCCTGTTCAACATGATCTGTGGCGTCCTGCAGAGAGCTCAAGGCTTGTGTTCAGCAGCTAGTGAAGATGACTACACCATGGAGGAAAACAGCTGGAATTGTAGGGTTCTATACAGAACAATATTGTAAAGATCCTTATCGGATCTAGATAAGCCTGCCTATGTAAACCGCCTTGAATAACATCTGAAGAGCAATCTGAGGATAAGAAAGGCGGTATATAAATACAGAAAATAAATAAAAAATAAATATTCAAAGTCAATTCGTTAATATTCCCATTGCACAGGTAAGAAACACTGGAGTTGACAGAGAAATGGCAATGGCAATTTTTTTTCTTGAACAAACATTTTCAAGCTTCCACGATCGGCAAGTATCCATGATCAGCAAGACGACTTGCTACCTTCTGAAGAAGCCAGCAGTAAGGCTGGCGAAACGTAAAAATTTGAACTTTTAAATGGTTTTTTTTACAAATCGATGGTAAGGCCACATCTGGAGTATTGTGTCCAGTTCTGGTCACCACACCTCAAAAAGGATATAGTTGAATTGGAAAAGGTGCAGAAAAGAGCAACCAGAATGATTCGTGGGCTGGAGCACCTCCCTTATGAGGAAAGGCTACAGCATCTGGGGCTTTTCAGCCTAGAAAAAAGGCGCCTGAGGGGGGACATGATCGAGACTTATAAAATTATGCATGGTGGATAGAGGGAAATTCTTCTCCCTCTCGCACAACACCAGAACCAGGGGACATGCACTAAAATTGAGTGGAGGGAGAGTTAGAACAGACAAAAGAAAATATTTCTTTACCCAGCGTGTAATTCATCTGTGGAACTCCTTGCCACAGGATGTGGTGATGGCATCTGGCCTAGATGCCTTTAAAAGGGGTTTGGACAGATTCATGGAGGAAAAGACCATCACAGGTTACAAGCCATAAGCAACCTCCTGGTTTTAGAAGTGGGTTTTCTCTGTGCCAGGTGCAAGGGAGTGGCGACTGGACACAGGTATCTTGTTGTCTTGTGTGCTCCCTGAGGCATCTGGTGGGGCCACTGTGTGACACAGGAAGCTGGACTAGATGGGCTTTTGGCCTGATCCAGCAGGGCTCTTCTTATGTTCTTATGTTCTTATGAATTGTTTTAACATTAAACCGATCTGAGAACCTGGAATATGGGAATCATTTTTTCTTTCACTTGCAATTATACTTGCTGATGTTAACTGTTGGGAGTCTTGCTGATTTACTACAAATCACCAGTGGAGTCCAATCTACTTTCAGTGTCTGCTCCTGTGTGAACATAAACACTGAGAGACCCTGCAGTGCACAGCTGGTCATTCCATACACTGCCAACTGCTGAGGCTCATTTAGAATTGTTCATATAGTATGGTAGGACAAATCTGTGTTTCTAATACGTTGTTAAGCAAAAGAACAAACACTCTCTGCCTGTCCAATCAGTAGAAACCCGGCTTTTGTTTCTCGATTAATCTGTCATACAAAGGACGTCTTCAGCAATGGCAGGCAATAGCTATAGGGCAGGGAGGGTGCCCATATCCAATAAGTAGGCTTACCATATCCAAAGGGGGACAGGGTGCCTACACCTTTAGCCATTGTAAGAAGGGGGAATTTGGGCAGGTACAGCTTGTTGCACCCTTCCATGATGAGCTGCACCTGTCCAAAGTCCAATGGTTAAAGGCACCCTGTCCCTTATTGGATATGGGCACCCTACCTTTGAGGGATTTCCAAATTTGCCTGCAGCCAATCGAACTCTGATGCCCCAGACAGCTGTCCGTGATGCCTTTTCTGGCCCTGGCACCATTATGCACCAGACTCTTTCACTTTGCAAAAGCATGATTGTTGTTGGAGTATGCGGCAGGGAGGTACTAGTGCACCTGTACCAGCAGGGGGCAATAAGTCTAGGAGGTAGATAGTGGTAATAATGGGACAAGGCGTTCTCGCTCTCTTTTCTGTCCTCAGGTAATGCATGCTCTTTGGTTACCCAGAGTGCAATTCTTCCTTCCTGCTCTCTCTCTCTCTCTCTTTCCCTTCTTCCAAATAGAAGACCTGAAGCTAGAGCGAATGGCTGCAGGAGGATCCACTTCCAGTCTTTCCTGCAAAGATGTATTTCCCTTAAATAGTCTTTGACTTTGAATACAAGCCTCATGCAAGGCTTCCTATCTCACTATCTGGACCTTCCAGCCTTTTCGTGTTTTATCTCTGCCAACAGTTGTGAAGATAGATGAAGAAAGAACAAACGATAAAAGAACAAATGAAAAGCAGCTGCTAATTAGGGAAATGTGGGTTTATTTTGTAGGCGGGGTGAGAATCCTGAACTAAGGGGGTGCATGATGGCACATATCAGAACTGAGACCCCAGAAAGCATGGCTAAACTACAGACGGCTAATCTGAGCGGAGCAGTGAAAGTTTTGCTGCCCTCTAGTGGACCTCAAGGAATATAAAAAGGTAAAGGTGACCCCTGACAATTAAGTCCAGTCGTGTCCGACTCTAGGGTGTGGTGCTCATCCCCATTTCAAAGCCGAAGAGCCAGCGTTGTCCGAAGACGCCTCCGTGGTCATGCGGCCGGCATGACTCTCCTTGCCACAGTGCGTAGCATGCGGCTGGAACACGGAGCGCTGTTTGTTTAAAAAGGTAAAGGTATCCCCTGACAATTAAGTCCAGTCGTGTCCGACTCTAGGGTGTGGTGCTCATCTCCATTTCAAAGCCGAAGAGCCAGCGTTGTCGATGCCTCCATGGTCATGTGGCCGGCATGACTCTCCTTGCCGCAGCGCGTAGCATGCAGCTGGAACACGGAGCGCTGTTTACCTTCCCGCAAGCGGTACCTATTTATCTACTCACATTAACATGCTTTGGAACTGCTAGGTTGGCAGGAGCTGGCCAAGCAACCAGTGCTCACCCCGTCGCGGGAATCGAACTGCCAACCGCAAGTGGTACCTATTTATCTACTCACATTAACATGCTTTGGAACTGCTAGGTTGGGAGGAGCTGGCCAAGCACATCGCAGACCTTTCGATCGACAGCTCATGGTTCAGCGGTTTAACCCTCTAAATGCTGGATGCTGGAGACAAACGGCAGGAGATGGTGCGCCTGTGAGATTCCCCTGACTGGTCACTGTGGGAGTGAGACAAACTACCAGGGATATGGATCAAGTCTCTGACTCCAAGTCTCGAGTCAAGTCCCAAGTCTTTGCCCCCCAAGTCCCAAGTCTTTGGTTGCGAGTTGTGAGTCCCTATCCATTTAATGGGGAAAACGGGTTTAAACCTGAATAAAATTCAACTTGTTGTAAAAGGCTCCAAGTCTCAAGTTGAGTCTTTCAAGTCTTTTACAACCAGTGGTGTAGCTAGAGGTCCTGCTGCCCGGACCTCTGCCGCTGGGGGGGCGCCGCCGCTCGGTGGGCCGCCGCTCGGGGGCGCCGCTGCTCGGGGGGGCGACCCGGCTTACCTGCGCGCCCGCCCGGTGACGCGGGCGGGCGCTCCGAGGCCTTCTCCCGGCCTCGGAGCCAGAGAACGCCCCGGTGCGTCCACCACAAATGGCGGCCAGGGCCTTCTGAGAAGGCCCACTGCGTCGCTGCGCTATTTATCCTTTTTTCGCACGAAACGTTCTGCGCATGTGCGAAAAAAGGATAAATAGCGCGGCGATGCAGTGGGCCTTCTCAGAAGGCCCTGGCTGCCGGTCGTGGTGGACACTCCGGGGCTTTCTCTGGCTCCGCGGCCAGGAGAAGGCCTCGGAGCGCCTGCCCGTGTCACCGGTCGGGCGTGCGCTCCGGAGGAAGGGGGCCCGTTGCCGCCCATCTTACAGGCAGGGCTCTCCTTTTTACATCAAAATGTGTACACATTTGCCCCTGCTAACTAGGCAAGAGGCACTTTTTCAATTGGTGCTCCTCTTATATTTAGCAGGGGGAGAGTAACTGCCCCCCTTTCACCCCAGCACAGTGTCTTTTCTGGTGGCTGTTTGCTGGTGGTGTTCTGCATCTTTTTAGATTGTGAGCCCTTTTGGGACAGGGAGCCATTGAATCATTTGATTTTGTCTGCAAACCACTTTGTGAACTTTTTGTTGAAAAGCGGTATATACCGGTACATACTGTTAATAATAATAATAATAATAATAATAATAATAATAATAATAATAATAATAATAATAATAATACACCGGTGAGAAAGCAGAGCCCCTTCCTCCCTGCCTTGCCTCCCACCCTCCATCTCTGCTGCAGGCCCCTTTCTGCTGGCCTGGCGCCAGCTGCACTTCAGCCCCCCCTTCTTCAGTGGCACAAAAGAGGCTTCTTGATGCGTATACAAGAGTTTGCTCATGTGCCATCTCCAAAGGGCAGACTGCTCTGCAGAGACGGAAACGCGCTGAGCAAATGCACACTCGCTTCTGCTGAGCACCTGCTTGAGGTCTGCCACCCTCGGTCTGTTTTCAAGTCTTGATGTCGCCCCCCCTTTTTGCACTAAGCCAAACAGCCAATCAGGTATGGCATTGGGGGTGCAAATGGACCTGCGCTCCGCTGTCACCAAAGTATATGTGTTTTTTTGGGGGGATATTTCATTGTACGAGAGCAGGGCCAGGAGGTTGGGGGTCTCTTTCAGCTCAGCTCTAGTAAACAGCAGAGCTCCATCCATCCCACTTGAGATATGAACAGGACAAACAAACAAACATGGCTGCTCCCATCTTCTGTAGCTTGGCTGTAATCTGGGGGTGAAGGATGCTGTGGGGCCTCCCTTTGCTTCAGAGCTCCTTGTGCCATTGTTGGTAGCAGTTGTGGACCAAAGCGCAGGAAAGAGACATCAGTGGCCATGCAGAGGCAGCCGCCCTGCCTGTCCGTTCCCTCCCCCCCCCCCGTGGTCTCTGGTTGTGTGTGTCTGCACAGCAGCCTGTTAATAAACAAACATCCACGTACACAAAAAGGAGACAGAATTCCTGCTGAGATCTTTGCTCTACTGCCGAGATAAAGTTGAATTAAAAAAGCGATAGCGCCGGCCAACTCAAACAATCCCAGGCTGTGTCGTTGCCCAGTTGGGGCTCTTGGGATGGCTGTGGGCGCATTTCTGCAAAAGGTCAAATGGCAGGCAGAGAAGGAAATTCATATTTCACAACGCAATCCTCAGTGGGCTGTTGCTGTGTCTGTGTGTGAGAGAAAGCGAGTTGCGTTTTCCTTTTTTCTTCTCCACAAGGAAGCTGCTGGAACAATGTTCTACAAAAGGGAGCAGGCGGTTTTCTTTCATTCAAGGAAAAATACGGGTCTTCTGAGGCGGAAGGAGCCGAAGGGTGGGGCTGGCCAAGGGCAATTCAAAGGCGATTTGATGTTGCCCCCTCAAGAATTGTCTGGCTGGTTCAAATCCATCTGTCACTTGTCAATCCTTTGCTGGTTCTACTGGGGAGGTGGTGGTGGTTTTGTTTCACGTTCCCCCCCCCCCATTCATCAGCCATGAACTCGCTTTGGGACTTTGGCCTGGTGGTTCCCTCAACCTGCCTGACCCACCTCACGGGTTTTGGACTGAGGGAGGGGGGAGGGCAATATTGCTTTGGGACTCGTACGGCCATGCTGTGCGCTTGCTTCGGTGTCACCTGTTTGCTCATCACTATAACATGATATGTTATATATGGTGGAATCAATGTTATTTATTACAAAGACGCCACAAGTCTCCAGGGCTGTCTCCTCTAATGGAAACCTGGGCTTGAAACGGACTCTTGTTTCAGTGGCTTGACAGCAGTTTGACAGTGGGGATCACTATTCGTCCTGCATTCTTTCATCCTGCCTTTGTCTCTGGTAAACAAGTGTGGCAGGTTTTGTCTTGTTTTAAGACATGCACAGTCTGTTTAACCAGAGGTGATACTAGACCCCCCCCCAAAAAAAGTGGGTACACCACAGGAATGGAAACCCACATGGAGGGGAGGGGCCATGTGGGGTCCCTACATCGCTTAGCATCGGGGTAATCGCTCAGAGCTAGAGCACATGGGGTGCTATTCATCAGGCAAGTGCCCAAACAGTCTTCAAGGATAGTCCTACACACGCCATGGTGTGGCAGCCAAGGCTTGAGGCTACAATTACCAACAAGGGAGACATAATTAACCAGACCATTCTTTTTTTAAATTTTATTTTAAAGAACTTTTCCTTTTAATTCTGATCTTTGTGTTAAGTACAAAAACAAAACAGAACAACAACAAAAAAACACCAAACAGATTTGTTGTTCTGGTCATCTAAGTTCCCCATTCCCCCAACCCCTCCAGAACAGAAACAGACAGAGACTCCCCCCCTTCTTGCCCCAACACTTCTCCCTCCCACCCCAACATGACATTGAAACTTCGCACAAGAAAGATCACATACAATACAGAAAGGAGGACAATTCAGAGGCCCTATAGGTACTACAAACTTATACTGGTTTATAGTGTCTTGGCTCCCCTCCCTCAAAGAATCCTGGGAAATGTAATTTAGTGAGAATGCTAAGAGAATGATCTGGCAGTACAGTGCAATCCTACGCATGTCTACTCAGAAGTAGGTCTCATTTCTTTTAATGGGACTGACTCCCTGGTTAGTGTGTATAGAATTGCAGCCTTAGAGAACTACAATTCCCAAGGTTTCCTGGGAAGAGGAAATAGAACCAGTTTACGTTTGTAGTGTGGATGTGCCCAGAGGTACCTCATGTTAAATCCAATTCTCTGCGACACAATAAATGCATTCAAGAAAAAAAAAACCCACACACACGTTTATTGCATGATGTCCTGGGTATAATCAGTCTTGGGGCCAATGGGAATCATGATTGGTGGACCGGAGCATATAGATCTTCATGGGTGTAGGAGGTGTGCAATTCTTGGAGACCTGCTCTATGGCGGTATGATTTCAGAATGCTGCATGTGCCAGAGATTGGCTTCTTCTGCATAAGGCAAGCCCACCCCATGGATTCACCATAGCGATCTGTTCAAGGCCCCAGGCCGACAGAGAAGGGGTGGGGTGGGGTGCAGCCAGCTGCTAGGCACCTCCACCCATGGCACAACTGCAGCTTGAATACCCCCCTAAAAAGGATGGGGTGAAATAGCGAGGGAACCGGACGATGCCGGAACACTTTCAGCAGTCCTGTGGCTGGGGGCCCTCTCTGCGGAAAAGGCTGTTCCCGGCAGTGGCACGCCAACCGTCACACTCTAGTCTGACCCAGAAGAAACCAAGCCCAGGTTGGGGCTATGCTTGCAGATGCAGATGGAGGTGGGGCCAGCTTGACTCGCAATGGCCACCAGGGGTAGCGAGGAGGACGGAAGTGTAGCCCTTACTCCAGAGGCACCCCAGCCCCCCTGACTTTCTGCGATAGAAGTGAACCAGTGGGATCTCAAGAAAATGCCCCCCCCCCCCCCGGCCTGGACAGCAGCACAAGCTCTCCAAGGCTCAAGCAGAACAGTCTCCACCCGCCACCTCCAGTTCACCCCACATCTCTGCTGCTGTTGTTTTCCAGCAGACACCTGCCCTGTTCCTTGGCTTCTAGGTGCCACTGAGCAGGCGCACTCTTTGCTGGACAGTTTCTTAGGGCTTTATCCCCCCTTTTCTTTCTCTTTTAATTTGCAAAGACAAGGACAATACTGGGAAGGGATTGTGTCACCTTTTCTTGCCTCTTCTCCTTGTCACGTGGCCTAATAATAGGCCAGTTCTTCTTAGGTTGTGGTCAGCTGCCAAGAGCTACCCTCGGTTCAGTAGTAGAGCCCAGGCTTCTCGTCGAGGGGGGGCTCAGATTCAAAAGGATCTCCAGGTGGCTGGCAACCCCCCCCCCCCAACCTGAGAATGTGGAAACCCGCTGCCAGTCAGAGCATAGACCAAAGGCACAAAGGGTACCCCCTCCTCCCTCGGGCTCAGGAAGCCATTCTCTGAACTGCAATGGGGGGGGGGGCGATTTCAGGCACCCGGAAGGCTGACGGGCTGTATTTGACAGGGTGAGTGACAAGCTGTGGAGGCCTGGAAGTCGGCAGTTCTGGACTTGGTGGTCTGACTCAGCAAAAGGCATCTCCTTAGTGTCTCGAAAGACTCTCAGAGGCCAATGGCATAATGAAGCTAGAATCAGTCGCCAGCCCAAGCGACGTTCAAATTCACCCAGAGCTTCAAGATTATTCTTGGAGCAAACGCCAGCATGGCAGAGCAGTTAAGGTGTTGGACCAGCAGGAGGGAAACTCAGGTTCTAATCCCCGCTCAGCCTGGAACCAACCTTAGTAACCTTGGCCCCTTTGCTATTTCTCGGCCTACCCTACCTCTCAGGGCTGTTGTGAGGATACAGTTTAAAGGGAAAGACTCTTCTATGCTACCTTGAGTCCTTGGAGGAAAAGTAGGATCAAAATGTAACTAATAACAACCAGGCATGAGCCTCCTCCTCCTCCTCCTTACAATATCTTATCACAGCAGAGCAGCGTTTCATTCAAGCACTATAGATTCTGAGAGTTGCAAGGACAACCCAAAAGGTAAGTGTCTTGCAGTTGCAGGTCTGCCTGGCGAGGCTGGCTGGTTAAAACCACAGATGCCTTGTTGATGCCATTACAGGCAGAAGCCCCTTTAGAAGGATGGGGGAGATGACTTAGGAAAATGCCTTTGGACACTTGATAAGGATCCTCCTTGCCCACCAGTCCCAGGGATGAACTCGCTAGACGAGAATTGCTGGACAGCTAATCAAAAGCATTGTTTCACGGCTGGGTGGCTCAGATGGGGGCAGGCCTGGAGGCAGGCTGCAGCTTAGCTATGTGTGAGAAGGAGGGAAGGGAGCTTGCTTGGAAGCAGAAAAGACCTTCACATACAGTGGCTTCTTGCTCCCCGAAGCAAGAAGAATTCATTCTACCTTCATGGCCTCTGAGGCCCACAGGGGAAAAGTGCAACACCCTCCTCTCATCATGAGAAGAGCAAGCATGGCTCATGTACACCTGAGACATGCTCCATGTAGCCCCGCCCCAATCAAAGTCCTGTGCCAGATCCGACATGAAATGATGCACAGCAGTGTATACAACTCTGCCTTTTCTGCGGAAACAACTGCCTTGCTGGGTCAGACTGCAGGTCCCACTAGCCCAGCACCCTGCCTCCAGCAGTGCTCAGCCAGATGTTCTGGGAAGATCACAAGCAGGGCATGAAGGCAAGAGACACCCCACCCCCTGTTGGCAGTGGCGTTCCTGGAGGGGGTGTGGCACCGTAAGTGGTGCAAGGTGCTACGCCGTACCTTGCAAACCGGTGTAACGCGGTCCCTCCCACTCACCCCTGGAGCCATTCCGGTGGCGAAGGCAACGCTGCCTTTGCTGCCAGAATGGCTCCGGGGGTGAGTGAGCGGGGCCACGTTTGCAAGGCATAGTGTAGCACCTTGCACCACTTACGGTGCCGCACCCCCTCCAGGAACGCTGTTGTGTATCCCCAGCATGCAGTACTCAGTCAGAGGTATACTGCCTCTGGCTACAGAGGTTTCACGTAGCTGATATAGCCAAGTACTAGACCTAGCTGCTTCCATGAATGCATAAGAACATAAGAACATAAGAAGAGCCCTGCTCATCCTTTTTAAAAGCCACCTGAACCAGAGGCCGTCACTCCATTGTGCAGCAGTCATGCTTTTTGTAAGCGAACTATGATGTGCTGGGCAAGCATCAACCTGCCATCTGCACTTGCATGTGTTCTGGATTTTAGTGGCTTGCCTTCTATGCCTGACCCGCCCTTGCCAGGCAAGCCAGCCTCGCCCTCTTCATTTCAATAGGCGGGCCTTGCACAGGAGACATTTCTGGTGGCCTCTGCCTGGGTGCAGCTCTCGGGAACCAACTGCAGATCCACTCAGGACTCTTCCCATATAGAGGCCATGAAAAGATGGAAATATTGCAAAAGTATTAGCTATTCCGTAAGCTCACTTTAGTGTCGTTAAATTGTCAATTGCTTTGGAGAAGTGTACGGTATTTCTCTCATGTTTCTGCACAGCAGTCTTTTCGGCCTCAAGAGCAAGGGGGAGGGGAGTGGCAAAGAAGGTGTGTGTGTGTGTGTGTGTGTGTGTGTGTGTGTGTGTGTGTGTGTGTGTGTGTGTGGTGGCAGGGAAACAAAACCAACCACTGAAACAAGGTGTGGACACCAATGGATGCCTACAGATGTTGCTTATGCAGCAAGCTCCTTCCAAGGAGAACCCCCTGGTTCCCAAAAGTGGGGCGGCTGACCATCCGGGGGGGGTATGTCTACTCAGAAGCAAGCCCCACTGAACACAATGGCTAGTATTGTGCTCTAAGGTTTAACACACTACAACTGCCCACATTCCTTCTCCTAAAGGTCTAGCTGCACTCTGTCCCGGTTGGAGATCTGGTAAGCCTAGGTATAGGGAGCTGCAGAAGAGGGTGACCCCACAGGACAGTCCTAGAATTGCTTGGCGAGCCCTTCCTGCCCTTTCTGATTACCGTATTGGTCTGAGTATAAGACTCACTTTTTTCTCCCAATTTAAGTTTTTAAACTAGGGGTGCGTCTTATAATCAGGCTGTTGCAATTTAATGCCAGTGATTTAATTAATTTTTTTTAATAGCACCAACTTTAAGGGGTGCGTCTTATAATCAGGTGCGTCTTATACTCGGGACAATACGGTACTTGCCATGTGGGGTAGAAGAGCATGGAGGTGGACTAGGGTTGGTTGCCACCCTAACACGGCAGAAGGGAGCTCTGGTGAATCCTGGCTCCCCTGGCTCCCCAGGCCCTCGAGCAACTAGGAGACCAATGTCTGAAATGTTTGTTACAATTTTAAGCGCCCATGTGAAATGAGGGACTCTATTCCAACTAGTGTGACACTTTCTAACCACTTATTACCGTATTGGTCTGAGTATAAGACTCACTTTTTTCTCCTAATTTAAGTTTTTAAACTAGGGGTGCGTCTTATAATCAGGCTGTTGCAATTTAATGCCAGTAATTTAATTAATTTTTTTAATAGCACCAACTTTAAGGGGTGCGTCTTATAATCAGGTGCGTCTTATACTCGGGACAATATGGGGTACTTGCCATGTGGGGTAGAAGAGCACGGAGGTGGACTAGGGTTGGTTGCCACCCTAACACGGCAGAAGGGAGCTCTGGTGCATCCTGGCTCCCCTGGCTCCCCAGGCCCTCGAGCAACTAGGAGACTGATGTCTGAAATGTTTGTTACCATTTTAAGCACCCATGTGAAATGACAGGATGTAGAAACTGAGTCGGAGTCCAGGCAGTGCAAAGATTTGCAGTCTGGGGCAAACGTTAGCAACTCTGAGACATGGTTGCAATGAAGAGCCGGGGGGGGGGGGGGTATGCGGAAAAAGGGCCCACATTCCTTCTCTGCCCAGAGTTGATGTTACACACAGTCATTGGGAAGTCCCCAGTGTGACTCTTGCCTTTGCCAGGCACTCAGTGCAACTGCGCTGCAAACCATTTGCAAGACAGATCTGCTTGTGAGGGTTATGCCTCTATTTTGCTCAGATATCTATGGAAACTCTGCGGAGTATCTTGGACAGCTTTGCTAACAGTGGCTTATCCACTGGATCCAGCGAAGAAGCTGCCCATTACTCCCAATGGGCCGTGCACCTGGGATGTGCATTTGTACTCTTAACCTCACAGCTAGCTTGTGCAAGTGACCGTATATCCAGCTGCCAACCTTTCTTTTCCTGTAGGGAATTGGACAGGTGTGGGATAATTGTCAGTACTAAGGGAACAACAATATCTGCTTTGGAAACTGGACCTGTGTGATAATCAAAATGCTGCAATAATGTACATCAGGCAGGGTTCCCAACCTGTGGTACTAGTACCACCAGTGGTACTTCAGCCGACTGCTGGTGGTACTCAGACCACTGGAATCCCACTCTGACACGGCGCTTTTGGTGGTGTGTTTTTGCCTTTGGCCGAGCCTCTCAGGATGGGGGATACTTGAAAACCACAGGGGGGGGGAATGCTCCCCAGCGCCCCTTACCTTTATTTCTTTAGTGCTGGCGACAAGCCAATGCAGGTCTTGCTTAAACAGAACACTATAAGCAGTAGCATGCTATAAGCAGCAGCATGCTGCTTATATCACAGAGCCTGAATGATTCTAGCAAGCAGCCTCAGCGCTAGAGGCTCCGAACATTAACAGGAAGCACTTTCCACTTCCTGTTAACATTAGGAGCCTCTCTAGCAATGAGGTTCCTTGCTAGAATCATTCAGGCTCTGTGCTATAAGCAGCATGCTGCTGCTTCTAGCATGCTGCTGCTTATAGTGTTCTGTTTAAGCAAGACCCGCGTTGGCTTGTCGCCAGCACTAAAGAAATAACGGTAAGGGGCGCAGATATCAGATCCGCAGATAAGTGAATCCGCAGATACTGGATCCACGGATACCAGGGACCTCCAGTCCTGGGATGGTGAAGGGGAAAGAAGATACAATAACAGATGTCTTGGAAGTGGCATGACTACCTTCGTAGGGGTTTTGTGGGTGGCATTTGTTTGCATTTGCTTTTCTTTTTAAAAACTCATCAAACGAAGCCAACTACCTTAAGTTAAACTGATCAAACATCATGGAATGTGGGAAGCATCCATTTACATTCAAAATATAGTCCCTGGAAATGTGGGAGGTTCTCATAGGCAATTCCAGAGGTGTTTCGGTGTCTAGGGTATTGCCAAAATATGGTCACCAGCTGCCATCACTAGGAATCTACACTACCAACCTAGAGGCAGGCAGGACATCTCCCCCCCCCCCACACACCAGCCACAGCACCAATCCCCACAAATGCCCCACAAATTCTGAAGGAGTGGCCACTTTGAAAACGTGAACTAATGCAAACTAACTATTAATATATTAATCATAATTTTTAGTCTTGCCCCTCAGAGGCGTTCCTATGGTGGGGGTGGTACTGTAAGTTGCGCCCCGTCCTAGTCCCTGTTTACAAGTCATCCCGAGGCGGCCCTGCCCCCTTGCCGTCGAGCCATTCCATGCGGAGGAGGCAACGGGCAGGAGACTCCCTGCCTGTTGCCTTCTCTGCACGGAATGGCTCCGATGGCGAGGGGGCGGGGCCGCCTCGTGCCGGCTTGTAAACGGGGACTAGGACGGGGCACAACTTACAGTACCGCCCCCACCGTAGGAATGCCTCTGTTGCCCCTGAAAATGTCTTTTAAAAAAATTCACAGCTTGGATTCAGATTTCAAAAAGACCTCACCAAATGTTGCATTTGCAGACAAAAGAATTGTTTTGGCTCCCATGTAATAACAATACTTTGCATTTATATCATGCTTCAAATAGTTCAAAGTGCTTCACAGCTTGTTGCACTCCTTACAACAACTCTGTAAGTTAGGTCAGTATTATTAGACCCATATTGCAGATGGGGAAGCTGAGGCAGGGGCCTCCTTGCCTAAGGCTGCCTAGTGAGTTCATGGCAAAGGCAAGATTCAAACCAGAGACTTCCTGACAAACAGCACAGCCTCTTAGCCACCGGGTCACATCAATCCATGAAAGTGAGCAAGACCCTCCAAATGAGATCAGATATACTTGTACAAGGAGTACTGAGGCATTTGGAAACTCCACTGGTTTGGAACTCTTCTCTCTGTCTCCCATGAGAACATATCTGAAGCCTCTTCTGCCTGCCTGCGGTGTTGTCAGCGGAACAGTTTCACGCTGTGATCGGATCCCCCACGACGGACTGAGGTCCATTAGTCCTGTTGGCTGCTGCTCTGTGTGGCATGAATTCGTAGCCAGTTCTGCTGCAGAGAACCGCTGCTCTCTGTATGGAAAATGAGGCATTAAAGAGAGGAACTGGAGTAGGGGGAGGAAGAAAGAAAGTGAGCCCACCCAAACATCCCTTGGAGCCCGTCGGCACTTTGTCTCTTTCGATTCCCAAACACGCAATTGAGGTGTCCAGACCTGCAGTCCACACAACCCACCAGCCCAGAGGTGTCTCAGTTCACAGTGTTGCTGCCAGACAGGTGGACGGGTTAAGAGGCGTTTCCAAAAGAGGCTGGAAAAGGAGGGTCAAGGAAGACGGGGGCTGCTGGAGGATGTGGTGGGGGGGCACGCGTTCACTGCAACATGAGAGGTACTGGAGCATGTTGTGCATCAAGCAAGATTGCCGACCATGCCCCAGTGCGCAAACATCGTTTATCTGGGTCCGGTTAAATCTTGTACCATGCACAAACACAGACTTGGAACAGGGGGCTCAGTCCCCAACAAGGGGGCATCCACTAAAATTGAGTGGTGGGAGTGTTAGAACAGACAAAAGAAAATATTTCTTTTCCCAGTGTGTAATTAATCTGTGGAACTCCTTGCCACAGGAGGTGGTGATGGCACTTGGCCTGGATGCCTTTAAAAGGGGATTGGACAGATTTATGGAGGAAACGTCCATCACAGGTTACAAGCCATGATGGGGATAAGCAACCTCCTGGTCTTAGTAATAGGCTATCTCTGAATGCCAGATGCAAGGGAGTAGCGACAGGATACAGGTCTCTTGTTGTTGTCTTGTGTGCTCCCTGAGGCATCTGGTGGGGTCACTGTGAGACACAGAAAGCTGGACTAGATGGGCCCTTGCCCTGATCCAGCAGGGCTCTTCTGATGTTCTGCTCTAACCTTGAGTGAAAAGGATCCCAGCAGATGATGATGGGACAACTCCCACATCTGAGCTGGCAGCTCTAGTGTCGCTCTAGCCGACACTCGGCAGCCTCATATCTTACCCAGACAAGGGAAAGAAAGAAGGGGAGGAGATGGGGAGAGGAGCCGAGGGGTGGGAAAGAGAGTGGAGCAGTCGAGTGAAAGGCCTGAAGAAGAGAGGCTCCAGGACGGGGGGGGGGGGGGGGGAGGGCAACCTCCTTCCACCTGCTGCAGACGTCATCAGTTTTGCAGGTCTCCACTTGTACGTACACAATATCCTACTAAGTGCAGCTGAAATGCAAAATCTCAAAGCTTTATCCCATGTTTGCTGACTCCCAAACCACTGTAAGCCCAGCAAGACTGTTGGAATTCCTATGCCTTTAACAGCAGTAAGAGAGGCAGAAATTCAACAGATGAAGTATTTTCCCATCACTGTATCTTCCCACCAGAAAAACGTTGCATCTTTTGAATTTCCACCTGCTGTGCAGCGCTTAAAGGCATAGGAATCCTGGCCCAGCCAAAAGGAACTAGAAGATCACTGGATCCAACTTTTTGTCCAAGACTTGGCCTTCTGCACATCACCCCTCCATAGATCAACCCACATAGTTTTGTCATGGAGAGAGCAGAAGAGCCTCTTAGACACGCCCTCCTACCTTGACTGAGGAGCTGTAAGTTGCGGACCTCTTCCCGCACCTGTAGTTGTAGCACCTGCTGGAGGACTTCCTGTCGCTGAGACTCATGGGTAATCCCCATGCGCTGCAGCTTCTCTGCATTCAGCCGTAACAGTGCCCGACCTGCCAGATAGCAAACAAAACAGCAGGAAAAGTAGATGTCAAGGAAAAGGGTTCTAACCTAGTTGAGTCTTCTCTCGGACACACTAATAATTTTCTAGATGTAGGAATGCTGTGTGTGTGTGTGTGTGTGTGTGTGTGTGTGTGTGTGCGCTCTCTCTCTCTCTCTCTCTCTCTCTCTCTCTCTGGAAGGAAGGAAGGAAGGAAGGAAGGAAGGAAGGAAGGAAGGAAGGAAGGAAGGAAGGAAGGAAGGAACTTCTGCCCTACTCAACAAAGAGTTACCCTGCCAGCCAATCAAAGTGAGCAGGGATCACAGGGTCTTCTCCATCCCCTGGCATCACTGCAAAGGAAAGCTACCCACCCATTTCAGTCATCAAATGGCACAGTAGTGCCCCGGCTGGCTCTCTCCATATCATCACGCCATTTGAAATGTCTTCTTGTTTCCCGAGGCAAGGAGGAAACCATTTCTGCTTCTCCAATCCACCTCTTGCATCAAGAAGACAGACTTGGTTTGAAACACTCCTCCTTCCTCTGGTGGAATGCTGGCAAATGGGTGCATCATCCCTGACTGGCACACATTCGTTTCCCATCAGCAATTTTTCCTCCTCCCATCCAGGGGCTATTAGAAGATGGGTTTTATAACCTGCTCTGTCCCCGGCTCCTGGAGGTACAATCATTCATGCTTCCTTGATTTCCCACACAAGGACTTGAGTGAGCTGTTCCATTAGTGTTTGGCCAGCCCTTCAGGGGGCATAGGAGGCAGTGGATGATCACAGCCGTCCCTGACTCCAGCAAACCCCCCTTTCCTGTTCTCATCTCCTTCTCATCTCCTTCTTGCAAGTCAGGAGACAGGCAAGCAAGCTACCTTCCAGTGAGCAAAGACAGGGCTCCGTGCCCTTAAACACAATGTGGGGGTGGGAACAAACAGGCATCTGATCTCTTCACTCCCCCCCCCACTCCAGACACACCTGGCAATCTCTACGATATGATGCCTTTCAGATACTTCTTCCTGCAGCAGCCAGGAGTGTATCCGTGAGGTTTGTAAAATATTAATCCAGTCACTTCGTTCCTCGTTTGTCCCGATGTTCTTCTGCAAAAATCCCTTTGTTCTTTCAGATCCAGCCACCCTGGATTTACTGTTTTAAGACAGACTAGTAGCAACCCAGAAAGCATGTCAGACTGAAAGGCTGTAGCAGGTACCTACACACGGGGGACGTGTAAAGGCACAAGTACCTCTGCTTGGCAAGGGATATGTGACAAGGGAAGGTGAGGGCAGGACCTCTCCAGGCGGAATAAACCAAGGGCAAGAGGGAGGGCTGCCAACGACCCACACCTTGGGAGAGGCGCCCCCCCCTACTGCTGCATCTGCCCTGCCGCTCACCCTCCACCACAGATGGACGAATGTGTGACTTGACTCCACCTGTGCTGCAGAAAGGACGAGGATGTCCTACCTCACAGGGTTGTTGAAGGAACTGCTGAGGCGATGCACAGGAAGGGCTGGAAGGCTTGGAATGTGGTGTAGGGACACCATCGACTCTCAGGGGATGGGGCTCTGTCTCAGCCACAGAGCAGCAGATTGGCATGCAGAGAGAGGCTCCCAGGCTCGATCCCTGGGATCACCAGACAGGGTTGGCCAAGATCTCATAAGAACATCAGAAGAGCCCTGCTGGATCAGGCCAAAGGCCCCTCTAGTCCAGCTTCCTGTATCACACAGTGGCCCCACCAGATGCCTCAGGGAGCACACAAGACAACAAGACAACCTGTTTCCTGATGCCACTCCCCTGCACCTGGCACAGAGAAAACCTACTTCCAAAACCAGGAGGTTGCTTATCCGCATCATGGCTTGTAACCTGTGATGGTCTTTTCCTCTGTCCAAACCCCTTTTAAAGGCATCTAGGCCAGGTGCCATCACCACCTCCTGTGGCAAGGAGTTCCACAGATGAATTACACGCTGGGTAAAGAAATATTTTCTTTTGTCTGTTTTAATACTCTCTCCACTCAATTTTAATGGATGTCCCCTAGTTCTAGTGTTGTGTGACAGGGAAAAGAACTTCTCTCTATCCACTCTCTCCATCCCATACATAATTTTATACATCTCAATCATGTCCCCTCTCAGGCACCTTTTTTTCTAGACTGAAGAGCCCAAAATGCTGTAGCCTTTCCTCTTAAGGGAGGTGCTTCAGCCCATGAATCATTCTGGTCGCTCTCTTCTGCACCTTTTCCAGTTCCACTATATCCTTTTTGAGGTGTGGTGACCAGAACTGGACACAATACTCCAGATGTGGCCTTACCATTGATTTGTACAAAGGCATAATGATATTGGCCGTTTTATTCTCAATCCCTTTTTTAATGATCCCGAGCATGGAATTGGCCTTCACAGCTGCCGCACTGGGTCGACACTTTCATCGACCTGTCCCCCAGCACCCCAAGATCTCTCTCTTGATCCGTCACAGACAACTCAGAACCCATTCGCGTATATGTGAAATTTTGGTTTCTTGCCCCAATGTTTATCACTTTGCACTTACTTACATTGAAGCGCATCTGCCATTTTGCTGCCCATTCTCCCAGTTTGGAGAGATCCTTCTGGAGCTCTTCACAATCCCTGCTGGTCTTCACCACCCGGAAAAGTTTAGTGTCATCTGCAAACTTTGCCACTTCGCTGCTTATCCCCAACTCCAGGTCATTTATGAACAAGTTGAAAAGCACCGGTCCCAAGACCGATCCTTGGGGCACACCGCTTTTCACCTCTCGCCATTGTGAAAATTGCCCATTGACTCCCACTCGCTGTTTCCTGGTCTTCAACCAGTTCCTAATCCATAGGAGGACCTGTCCCTCTGAAACCCTCTGAAACTGCCAGCACGTTGAGGACAGCACTCAGCTAGGCAGAGCAACAATGGCCCGAGTCAGTAGACAGCAGCTTCACATGTTCGTAACACTTGCAGAACTACTTGCCTCCGCTCCAGTCTAGCTACGCCACTGGTCAAGCTGGATGCGATGGGCACAGCCAGCTTTGGGGTATGCATGGATGAGGGGGAAGGGACCCTTCAGCACCTCACCTCCACACACCTTGGACCGCAGACATGTGTCTCCTAGACCGCCTCTGAAACGGGAAATGGAGACCCCACCCCCTCCACTCAATACGTGGCAGCGCAGGAACGTGGATAAGCAAACATTGCTGCCCCATCTAGCGTCTAGTTGAGCCCTGGATAAATGGAGGAATGAACAGAGCCAGTCACTAGGGAGTCACTTATCCTGGAGTCCCTGAACAGAGGCCAGGACGAATACTGGAAAGGGCGAGATGATGCACCCTCTTTGCACTCATATCCCACAACAAAAGTCTGGAGGATGGATGGGGAAAGTCTCTCTTTATGCCATCCTACTCCATTGGGCCACAGACCATCCCCCCGAAGCTGGTGCATCTTGATACTCCATAGCAGAGCACTGTGTGTTGGCCACCCTCTTCCTAGTCTGTGCCAATGCCTCCTTCTGTAGCACCTGCTTAGATGGTACCTGTGATCGCATGATGCGAAAAGGCCTCCACGTAGATGAGATAATTGTGCGGACAATGTTTCTTGAGCCATTTGCACACATCCTGCTGTGTCCACAGCACCACTGGTTTGGTAAGGCTGCCTAGCGTTGGGCTAGTGTGGTAGATGCCGTAGTGGTCATAGGTCCGTCCCTAGAGGGGGTGGAAAGAGAATGAGAGCATTAGTGGCCGCGAGTCAATGGTTCCTGGTGTCCTGATTTGGCTCTTGTGAATGATTCCGTTGGTGCACAAATTATAGTTCCTAGGAAAAAAACACACACAAAGTGGGGTGGGACCCACATGGGGTGAGTCACAGTCTGAGTCACACCTGCTGAAGCACTCACAAGACCCGTTCAATGTAAGCCACCTACAAAGGGCAACTTCCTCTGTGAGCTTCTCAGAGGCATCTGCTTGTCCTCTGTGAGGAGCAGAAGCGTCGCCTGATATGGGGCGGTGGGGCGGTGGGCCCCAGGGCGTAGGGGCGCTGAGGCTCTGGGGGGGGGGGCGCGGGCCTCCTTTAGTTCCGTTTTTGTTTTAACTTTTTTCAGTTTTTTAAAAAAAAGTTTTTTTAGGGGTTTTGTAGCGCTAACGGGGCTTCTAACCGTGTGTGTATGCTTTGCGCACTTAGCTTTTGTATAGGAGCCTCCAGCGACGATCTCTTCCGGGGGCGATCTGCGTTCCCCTGCTCCGGGCGCAAACTCTGTAAAGCGCCCAGCAGCGCTTTACAGAGTTCACGCAGGCACAGAACGATTGGAAACATCGTCATGCTGCGCCTGCGTGAACTCTGTAAAGCACTGCTGGGCGCTTTACAGAGTTCGCGCCCGGAGCAGAGGAACGCAGATCGCCCCCGGAAGAGATCGTCGCTGGAGGCTCCTATACAAAAGCTAAGTGCGCAAAGCATACACACACGGTTAGAAGCCCCGTTAGCGCTACAAAACCCCTAAAAAACCTTTTAAAAAACCAAAAAAACCGAAACTTAAATTATGCAAATTAGTTTGGGGGCGTCGGGGGGGTCGGCCCCATTCCTAGCTACGCCACTGGTGAGGAGCATGGATGGAGCTCTTGTCCGATCCAACGGGGCTCTGCCCAGGGTCTTCTCCCCTCACCAGCACACCTGCGACTGGGGAAAGGTGGAAGTCCTGGCTTCTGCATTGTCTGCCCTGCAGGAAACAGGGGAGTCAGACGGCCCCCTCTCCGCTCCTGGCATTTCTGCTTTCCCCTTACGGAAACCTCTGCAGGCTCTCTTGAAAGAGGAACACAGGAGAATGGCGACTGGTCACGAGAGGAGCGTTGCCCGTCACCAGGGCTGCAGGCCCTGGGGCGTCACTGGTGCGTGGCGTTACCAACTGGGTCTTTGTTCGGCCCTTCTGAGGTCAAGGTTTCGAGTGACGTGTGCATGCGCCACTCGAAGCCTTGCCGGCCTATTCAGAAGCGGCTGAGCCGCCGAGGGAGTCGCGGCTCGGCTTGCTGGCTCCAGGAGTGACGCACCTGGATGGGGGTGAGTACGGGGTGCTGGTGGTTTGGTGACGTGGCTCTGGGGTGGGTGGCGTGCCTGCGGGGGGTGACACGCCAGCGGGGAGGTGGGGGCTGACATGCCGAGCTGGCTGCCGACCCTGCACGGGGTGACGCGCCGGCTCGTGACGCCAGTGGCTGCAGGCCTGCCCTCCTATGACTGACTCCGGAGCTGGCCAATTTCTGCTTTCCTTATTCTCCCACGGGAGGGCCCCCCCACGCTTTTAAATCCCCCCTTTTCATTATTATAGAGTTGGTGCTGCATCACCGCTCAGCCTGAGCTGTCACTTGGCATCTCCTTCCGCCTCACAACAAAGTGCATGTGGCATTGCAGGGAACCATTCTGTGCAGCCGTCGCCCCAGTCGTCCGTGGCTTTGCCACTTAAGAATCCAATTACCAGGAATGCTCAAGGCTGCAACACACCAGCCAGAAAGCGCCTTCATCTCCTTGCCGCCCTCCCTTCCTTCCCCCCACCCCGCCACCAGCCTCATCACCCGCTTCGTCTCAAATAAAAGCCTTTCTCTTCCTGAGTTCTGTTCCGGCACCTCCGTGAAGTGGTCCGTAGCGGCCAGAAAGAGGTTTCTCTCCCCCTCCGCAGCTCCAGGGTGCAAACACTGCTCACAACTCCAGGGCACTGCATGGCAATGGGACTGCGGCACCTCGAGAACGTTTCCTTTTCAAAGACCCAGCAGGTGAGCTGCCTGCATGGTTGCCTTATGGAACCAGCTGGAGGTATTTGCACTGCAGTCAACTCTCTGCAGTGCACCGGCTCACTGCTTGTGGGACACTGTGGGAGGGACTGTACCATGGTAGGGGCGGTGGCTCAATGAAAGAGTCACTGGCATCTCCTCTTTGAAATCCTGAGGAGCCTCTACTAGTTAGTGTATTGAGCTAGATGGATGGCTGGTCTAAATCAGGATAAGGGAGCTTCATATGACCCCTGGCTCGGGTCCAGGGTATTTGAGGGACCGCCTCCTTCCTTATAATCCGACCCGTACTCTGAGGTCATCAGGGGGGGGCATGTTAACCGTGCCGCCATTGACGGAAGTGAGGGGGATGGCGGCATGGAATAGGGCCTTCTCGGCTGTGGCGACCCAATTATGGAATTCCCTCCCCCTGGAATTAAGAACGGCTCCCTCTTTAGAGACCTTTTGGCGGGGCCTTAAGACGTTTTTATTTCGGATCGCTTTTGATGTCTGACATGGTGGGCTGACTTTTTCACAAATGGCTTTTAACAAATGTAAATTCAGGTGACCCACCGGGGTTGTTTATTTTAAATTGTTTTAATTAATTGTTTTTAATTATTTTAATGTGTATATATGTATTTTAACGTTTGTGTTGTAAGCCGCCTTGAGTGCCCTTGTTGGGAGAAAGGCGGGGTATAAATTCTTTAAATAAATAATAAATAAATAAATATGTTCACGAGGGAGGTGTGCTGCGATCTCTGCAAGATACTCGTCAAGAGGTTTAGATGCCTCATGGCCCAATTCTTCCATGGGATATGCTGGCACAAAACGTGATCCGCCAGCACAATGCCAGCGGATCGCAAACCTAATGCCGGTGCTAATGCTACTGGAAGGTAGCTTGCTTGCCTGTCTCCTAATGCCGGTGCAACGCGCCTGACACCCCACGCCGACACAAACCTGATGCAAACCGGCTGCCGGCGTAACTCCATCGGCTCTGAGGGCGTTCCTTGGGTGTGTTGTGGGCAGAGCACCACAGACGCAGCAGTGCCAAATCCTATCCCCACACCACAGGGCAGACACACCCCTTTCTGCAGAAAAGCGCCACACCAGTCCCAGACCAGGCACAGTTTACAAGAGTCCCATCGGGGGCCACACACACATTACAAGCACCCAAAAAGCACAAAACCCTCCCATCTCCCCGGCAGCCAATCAATCCACACCCACCCCACCATGTAAGCCCAGCTCTGGCACCCATATGCTCAGAGCACAGGACGCGCGCCATGGGGCTATAACGCTGCACTCTCACAACGGGGGACTTTGGTGGAGGGGAGCACAAACACCCCACTCTGCACCAACAACCACACTTTGCACCCAACACCCACCATCCTGCACAAAACACAGGGCATATAATCACAAAGGCAGATTGCTAACACTTGTCTTCTCAGATCTCTCTTTGCAGGCTCTCCTTCCCAGCAGCTCAAGTCAAGAGGCGGGGGATCAGGTAAGGACTCTGGCATTCATGCCCACAACTCCCCTAAAGCAACAACCCTGTGAGGTAGGCTATGCTGAGAGATAGTGACCGACCCAAGGTCACTCAGGAAGCTTCATGGCTGAGCAGGGATTTGAACCTGGATCTTCCAGGTCTAAGTCCAACACCAGAACCACTACACCATCCTGGCTCTCTATGAGATCTATGACATTCCTATGCAAAACGGCAGACGTCTGGGAACCTGCTGCTGGAGAAGGAACGGGGTGGAGAAGGAACAGGGGTGGGTGGGTTTCGGCTTCTTCCGAGCTGCTGCAGACCTCCGAGCACAACGCTGTGGTTGGAGATCTGCAGTGGCTCTGCAGAAGCTGAGAGTTGGCCGGGAAACTGCTGGAGAAGGAACGGGGAGGCGGCAGCTGCCATCTTGGCTGGCCTCAGTGGCACCCCCTCATGTGCCACTCCAGCGTGCCACCTGGGGCGGTCCCCCTCCCCGCCCCCGGCTTGCTACGCTGCTGATTCTTGATTATTTAGAACTCCAACCGAAGAGCTCTTACTTAGGCTGCAATCCTATCCATCATTTACCTGGGAATAAGCTGCATTGAACACAGTGGGACTTACTTCTGAGTAAACACATAGAGGACTGGGCTGTTAGTTTGGCTTCAGTGTGGTGCCGACAGCTTTATCAGAGTTCACTGGGCACCTCCCTGCATGATTGACCCCTTTTCCAGTACAGGGTCAACTAAGGGGGTCAACTCCCCCAATGAAACAATTTTATTAATCATAACACAGCACGTGGTTTTCAATGGGGATCCACCACCTTCTACCCCAATCTGCAATCTGGGACCAATCTGTAACTGTCGACTATGCATGTTTTTCTTCCCTCTGTCCATTCTCCTGCTCGTCTGCCTGTATAGGCTTCAAGCACACATGAGTGCATGAAGCCTAGACAGGCAGGAGAAAACCCGGGCTGACTTCTGCAAGTATGATCACAAGATAACAGCAAAGGAAACGAAGGCGTCCATACAGAGGCGCCTGGGAGCTGATCTGGCACTAGGCGGCCCTTCATTAAAAAGGGACACTTTGATGACACCTTTGCGGCATCTTCCATCTGTCACAATTCCCTCCCAATTAGGCAGGGGATTTTCGTCCTTTTACGGGCGCTTGCTAGCACACCTCACAAGCAATGAGTTTGCTTGGCACTGGCTAATGGTGCCTGCCAGCCGCAGGGGCACAGACACTGCAGGAGTGCTAATGGAGTGCCAGGGGAAGGAGCTCATTCTAGCAATTACCTCTGCCAGGGTGAACACGAAGCACCCCGTCAATCTGGGTCCATTAATTTGGATCACAAGAGGAGGAATGCCGGAACTTTTAAACAATCCTTTAGCATCAATGAGGCTGGAATCTGACGCTCTCTCAGGGACATGTTTTGAGGACCTGGATGGCTACCTTTCCAGCTTCAGACAGGTGAAGACTGACTGTAGGTACCAGGGGTGAGGGAAAGATACTCTGCATATTCCCAGAGACACCCCTCTTTATGGCTACATTACATATTACATTGTTGTTCAGTCGTTAAGTCGTGTCCGACCCTTCGTGATCCCATGAACCATATCCCGCCAGGCCTTTCTATCCTCCACTATCTTCCTGAGTTCGCTCATTTTCATGTTCGTTGCATCGGTGATGCTGTCTAACCATCTCATCCTTTGCCTTCCCCTTCTCCTTTTGCCTTCAATTTTTCCCAGCATCAGAGTCTTCTCCAGAGACTCCTCTCTTCGCATTAGGTGGCCAAAATATTTGAGTTTCAGCCTTAGTACCTGTCCTTCCAGGAAACAGTCAGGGTTGATTTCATTTAGGATTGACTGATTTGATCTCCTAGCAGTCCAAGGGACTCTCAGGAGTCTTCTCCAGCACCACAGTTCGAAAGCATCTATTCTTCGGCGCTCAGCCTTCCTTATGGTCCAACTCTCGCAACCATACATTGCTACTGGGAACACCATCGCCCTGACTATACAAACTTTTGTTGGCATGGTGATATCTCTGCTTTTTATTATGCTATCTAAATTTGCCATAGCTTTCCTTCCAAGGAGTAAGCATCTTTTAATTTCATGGCTGCTGTCTCCGTCTGCAGTGATCTTGGAACCCCAAAAAAGTAAAATCTGTTACTGCTTCCATTTCTGCCCCTTCTATTTGCCAGGAATTGATGGGACCAGATGCCATGATCTTAGTTTTATTAATGTTGAGTTTCAAGCCAACTTTTGCACTCTCCTCTTTCACTCTCATCAAGAGGCTCTTTAGTTCTTCTTCACTTTCTGCCACTAGGGTGGTATCGTCTGCTTATCTGAGGTTGTTGATGTTTCTTCCGGCAATCTTGATTCCGGCTTGCGATTCATTCAGCCCTGCATTTCTCATAATGTACTCTGCATATAAGTTAAATAAGCAGGGTGACAATATACAGCCTTGCCCTACTCCCTTCCCAATTTTGAACCAGACGGTTGTTCCATGGCCGGTTCGATCTGTTGCTTCTTGACCCGCATACAGGTTTCTCAGGAGACAGGTAAGGTGGTCTGGTACCCCCATCTCTTTAAGAATTTGCCACAGTTTGTTGTGATCCACACAATCAAAGGCTTTTGCGTAGTCAATGAAGAAGAAGTAGGTGTTTTTTTGGAACTCTCGTGCTTTCTCCATGAACATATTACATTACTTGGTTCTAATGCTGCATCCCTCATCAGTTCAGTATGCCTTTGTATTCTGAATCCTCGACACATTTATATATGTATTTACAGTATTTACCATAATATTAATCACCCGCCTTTTGGGTTTCCATTCCACTGCAAAAAGAAAGGAAAGGCTATGCATGCTAAATCTCCAGTGGGAGAGAGTTCCAAAGAAAAGGGCCACCTCAGAAAAAGCCTTGCTCCTTGCGGGGGACAGCCTGGCATCCACCATTGCAATGGTATTGGTAATGGGGTTTCCGGGGCAGATCTTGATGCTGAGAAATACACACACACATAAAGAGATCCTTAGACTAGGTCCCAGTTTCAAACAGCTTGATCAATAAGACTGTGAAAGGCTTTAGATCTGAGTGATATCGCTTTGCCAATGGAGTATGCTTATCAGAAACCTCCTGTATCAACATGGATGAAGTCAGTAAAATAATGGACTTAATTCAGCATTAATGGACTTAATTCAGCATTAATGGACTTAATTCAGCATTAATGGACTTAATTCAGCATTAATGCTGGAATATGAAACATCCATACAAGCAGGCATGTATATCCCTTCACTCTTGGTTCACACGTACATGCTCATCACTGAATCACTGCAGCGATGCCTTGTACGGGCAGATAGGCCACCATGAATCTAACACCAACAGAGCATACAGAAAGACGTCTTTTTCTTCTCACTTCCATGCAGTGTAGAGTCTTCTTGGAAGTAAGGCTCACTGTGTTCAACGGTACTCGCTGTCAGACATAGGACTGCAGCCTTCTCACAGCAGAACTCACGGTCAACCACTGATACTGATAGCAGTAGATCCAGAATGGATCCAAAAATACACCCTTCTTCTCACAATGCATCATGATAGTCTTTGCTGCCACATGAGGCAGTGATGGGCACTCATTTCGGTGGCTCTTTTGAAAGATCAGAAAAATGCATGGAAGATGAACTTAGGCTGGTTGCGAAATGGAACCTCTCTGAATGACAGGTGCAGGGGACAACAAGCACTTTTCAGAAGTGTTCTGTGGCTGCTGCTGAAGCTCGAATGCGACGTGGCAGTTTGACCCAGCAAGGCTCTTCTTATGTTGGGCTAAGGCTCTAGAATGGTAACAGTGGAAGATCCCTCGTGGACAAGGCCAGAGAGGGGGCAAAAGCAGCCAGAGAGGGCTGACATTCCTAGCAGAGGCCGATGAACAGGTCAAGCCTTTTGGATTAGGAAAGGGAGGATGAGTACAAAATGGATCTCTTGGGGAGATTTAAGACAGAAGAAAGGTGGTGGTTGGAACTGTGGTGTGCAGAGCAAGAAGGCCTGCGTTCAGAAGGTCAGTGGTGCTTAAGCTGCATCACACCGGAGCCAATTTCCCTGTGTGTGAACATTAGCTAATTAAGCATGCCTAATGAAGGAGCAGTAGTAATTAGTGTAACAGGAATGTCAAGATCTTCCGTGATTGCTGATTTGCTTAATGGCTTGTCCCTAGGAGTGCCAAAAGTCAGCTGGTGGCAAGTGAGCCTGGAGGCCAATGTGGCGCCCTTGGGCTAAAGATGGTTAACGGGCTAGGACCTTAAGGGCTTGGGGACGTGATGGCGGGGGTCTCGCCAGCTGTGGAGCAACTCCTTGGAAGAAAGAAGCAATTCCTTAGATTCTAAGGTGCAGAGGCTGATTTGGGAGTAGTGCTCTCTGCCTTAGGGATGAGGGTGAGCATGCTGGGGGGGGGGTATTTGACTCTGCAAACAACCCAGCTCAAATTGCAGTGAGCAGAGAGCACACCTTGAGCTGCTGACCCCCCCGACTCTGTTTGCACCCCACCCTGCCCTCTGACGCTTATTCCCTCTACTCACAAGGAAAAAGAAAAGAAAAGGAGCATTGCAGCAGCTATTGAAGGGGCTCCAGTGACAATTGGCAATCTAGCTCAGAATGCCATTTCCTGCAGGGGGAGAGGCCTGGTGGGCTCCTGCTGCCTTTGCTAGAGCCCCTTCCTCGCTCCTTCCCCTCTGGGATGAGAGGACTGGCCACCCATGGATCTCCTTGAGTGCTAAAATGCTCAGAGGAACCCCCCCCCCATTGAGAATTTCGACAGTAATGCTCAAAAGGCGCAACTGATTTTCAGGGTGTGCACAAGGAAGACTGCCCGTGTGCTTCCTCCTGCATCTCTGTATTATTACTCAAGCTATAGTTCTGTAAATCAGGATATTTCCATAACCCTCTGGGACTTCTTCATCCCAAAAAACTCACCTGCTGAAGGCTGGTGACATTCCTAACCTTCCAGCTGCAGCTCAGGTAAGGAAAAAAACACAAAGCCATACTCCATTGCTCATTATGATGTTTATTTAGTTTAATTTTCTTACCACCCCTCCTCTCTAGGGCTAACAGCAGTTTTTAAGTTCCTCCAACCATTACAAGTTCCGACACGAAGGCTTTTATAGCACTTCCAGAAAATGCAAAGGTCTGGATTTTGACAGATCTCTAGGGGGACCTTGTACAGCAACCAAGAATGCATCTCTGTGTGCCTTTGATACCTTTGAGTCGAGGAGCTGGTTTGGGTTAGATTTAGCTTGTACCAGCCCCACACATTAAATGATGTCTCCTGTTCTGGCTCCCCCCCCCCTTCTTCCCCAACTTCTCCCATATAGATCTTCTTCATCACATGAGAGGGCGGTTTGTCTGAACTGCTTCCTTACTTGCGCTCCTTAGACCTACTTCTAAAATAGGTTTAGCAGCACACACAGGGGGCGGTGGTGGTTCAGATGAACTGCCCCGCCATGCAGTCAGAGATATTTACAAGGAAAGCAGGAGAAGCAAGGGGAGAGGTCAGCATGTGTGTGTGTGTGTGTGTGTGTGTGTGTGTGTGTGTGTGTGTGTGTGTGTGTGTGTGTGTGTGTGTGCCATGAACGTGCATGTGTGTCATTTAACGTGTGGGGCTGGTCCAGGGGGAGTAAATGTCATTTATTTATTATCATACAGTATATCATATCATTAGGCCAGCGGGTGGCGCAGTGGGTTAAACCGCTGAACCATAAGCTGTCGATCGAAAGGTCGGCAGTTCGATTCCCGCGACGGGGTGAGCGCTCGTTGCTTGGCCAGCTCCTGCCAACCTAGCAGTTCCAAAGCATGTTAATGCGAGTAGATAAATAGGTACCGCTTGTGGGAAGGTAAACAGCGCTCCGTGTTCCAGCTGCATGCTACGTGCTGCGGCAAGGAGAGTCATGCCGGCCACATGACCACGGAGGCGTCTTCGGACAACGCTGGCTCTTCGGCTTTGAAATGGGGATGAGCACCACACCCTAGAGTCGGACATGACTGGACTTAATTGTCAGGGGTCACCTTTACCTTTTTATATCATATCATTATGACATATGATGTCATATATCATCCATGATATGAAATGATATTATATATCATTTATTTAATATCATAAATATCATCAACTGGCCCAGGAACTGGCCCTTGTTTGACCTTGATGGCATCAAACTCCCGTCATCTGTGGCGTTGAAGGCTAAGCGCGTGGTTTTCAAACAGTGGCCTGCGCTGCGGAACACTACGGAGACCCTCTGGAGCTTATCAGATTTTCTCAATGAGGTGATCTGTGGTGGTGGGCGAGCTTTTCTCATCCACCGCGACCAATCGTCCTTTGCAATGTGCGAGCCACAGGACAGCCTTCCTTGAGTGCCTCCCAGGACACCGCTGTGGTGAAGACAGTGGTGTTCTTGGGAGAGATGACACCCAGGGCGGGCCACTCAAAGCCACGGGCAGACCTGGTCTCCGCCTTGAGATTCCCGCAGTGGAGGCCAGGGCTACCAGCTGCTCAGTGGCACACTTGACACCCTGGGCAGATTTGACTGCCCCCCCCTACCCCGCCCCTGGGCAAAGACACTCTGACTGGAGTGTGGATCATGTTCTCATGTGCAGAGTCTTCTGCAAGGTGCAGGGGGTTCTCGGCAGAACAGTCAATGCGGAAAGGCTTCCTTGACTGCCACACTCTCGAAGCCAAGCTCTTCAGGGCTTCTAGCCACTGAACCAGACGGGCCATCAAGGCCACCTCCATGAGAAAAGCAAGTCCCTTGGAAGACAGAGAAGGAGCAGCCTGGGGTCACAGAAGTGAACCTGACGATCATGATACAAGGATGTTGGGGCCCAGCTCTCAGATTCTGCATGACCCCAGAGCTGGTGCCGCTCAGTAAGAGCATCAGACAAGCTCTGCTGGATCCCACCACGGCCTGGTTCAGATGTAACAACACACACGGAAGAGCCGTGGGGGTCGCCTTTGATCAGCTCCCAGTGAGGGAAGAAGGACTTTCAGTTGCCTGTCCTGATGACTCTCCTGCCAATTTGTTCCACTGGAGGACCCTGAGTTCTACGACCATGAAAGAGGGAGAGAAAACTCTCTCTCTCTCTCTCTCTCTCTCTCTCTCTCTCTCTCTCTCTCTCTCTCCATACCATGTCTACTCTTATAAACCTCTATTATGTCCCCAGTTGTTGTTTTCAAAACTCAAGAGCCCCAGACACTAGCCTTTCTTCACAGGGAGTGTTATTCAACCCCTTGGTCATTTTGGTTTCCTGTACTTTTGCCAGTTCTACAATATCTGTTTTGCGCTGAAGCTATTTGTGGAGCACAAACCTAGGGGTGGGGGGTGGGGGTTTGGATCTGGCTTTCATGACTGTAAAACCCCTTTCTTTCTTTCTTTCTTTCTTTCTTTCTTTCTTTCTTTCTTTCTTTCACAAAAACCAATGTGTGGGGGGCACAGTGTCTGTGTCTCTTAATTCCAAGGGGGAAGTGGAAAAAAGCTGTTCAGGAAGCCTGTGCCCAAGAGTGACGGCATCTCTTCTCAAAAGATGCTGAGCCCACAGCAACCATTATCCAAATAACCCTCCTAGCTACAGAGTAATAGGTACCCAGCAACCAGCAATTTCCCCCAGACAGATGTGAACTGTGTATTACTCTTGGTGTTTAATCTCATTTTTGCAAATTGGCAAACTGTCTGAATTCGCCTCTCTCCGTTGCTTTCTGCTTCCCAAACGGGCAGAGACTGCCTAGAATGTGACCCATAAATGGAACAGAGGCCGCAAAGAAGCACCTGGAGGCATTTATTTAGCCTGTTAAGAGGAAGCCTTTTTCTGTCTTTTCCTTCCAGCCCTGCCTCAGTGCCCCCCCCCTCCCATGAAAGAAAGCACTGAGAGTTGAAAAAGCTGCGAGGAGGAGCTCTGCTTTCGAGAAGGAAGCTTCGCGGAGCTGGGCATCAGTAGCGGGGCTCTCATCCTGCCTGGTCACAGTGCCTTCTGACTGAAAGCCCTGCCCAGTCTCTTGCAAAGTCTTAAACGGGCCGTGGTTTCTGGGGGTTGCTGTAGGTGTGAGGAAACAATTAATCAAGGAAATAAGAGCAGAGGCCACATGCAGATCAATTTATGTGCAACAAGAGCTGTGCTGGGAAGCTGTGACCGATCTGGCTTTTCAAGATGTGTGCATGCAGCAAAATATGCACAGGTGCATGTTTGTTGCACATGGATCTGCACACAACTGCATGCTGCACACAGGTTGCAGCACACACAGATGTGCTGGAATTGGAAAAATGCAGTCAGCACATGCTCAGAGGCACCTATCTGTAGTATTGCCTGGATTGTTAGAACACCAAGTTCTAAGCTCAAAACCCTGGAGGTGGTGAAGCCTGAGCGAAAAGCCTCTTCTTTTGGGGGTACTTGGAAAGTCTTCCTTTGTTGAGAAAAAAGGAGACAAAGGAGGGGACATGATGCAGGTTTATACACATCAGACACGGTATGAAGAAGGTGGATAGAGATACATTTCCTTCCCTCTTTCTTAATACTAGAATTCAGGGTTATCCAATGAACTGGATTGGCAGAAATTCAGGATAGACAAAAGGAAGCCTTCGCACAATGTGCAATTAACTTATGGAATTTGCTGGCACAAAATGCAATGGCCACCAGTTTAGACAGCTTTAAGAGGGGGATTACAGTTTACAAAGGATCAATCTACCAATTGCTACTAGTCATCATGATGGCTACATGGAACTCCAGGTTCAGGAGCAGTATACCTTTGAGGAGCAAGTTGTTGAGGGAGAAGCCAGAGCAGGGGAAGGCTACTGCTTGTCATGCCCTGCTTGCTTGTGAGTTTCCAAGGATCTCACGGGCAATTGTAGGAATGAGGGTGGTGGAGCTTTTGCGGGGCCCAGGGGTGCTCTTTTGAGATCCTCCGCTGTTTGCTCGCACGCCTGATCTCCTGCAGCCTTCCACTGGGCAATTTTGGACATTCAGTGATAGATGAGTGGGGAGGGGAGAGGAAGAACAAACGCCTTCCTTCCGGCTTCAGTGCTTCTCTCCAACAGTTTCTCCCTACACCCCACCCTGTCTGTCTCATCTCCCAGGCCAACCAGAGGCTTGGCATGGCTCCCTGAGCTCCTCAGCGAGACAGCGTGATGTATCAAGGGCTCGGTTTTTTCTGGTTGGCTGCTCTAAACCATCGCTCTGATCAACTTGTAGCCATGAATAGCAAATACTCGCAATTGGAGGGAGGAAAAGCAGATGCTTCTTGGCGTTCATTTTGCTGGGAAGGGAGGGCAGAAGCAGCTGGAAGCGATCGGTCTTCAAACATGCTCACGTACCAGAGTGGCCATGGGCCAAGCTAATTGCTCAGTGTTAATTAATCAGAACGATCCCCCTTTGCTGGTCTTCCTGTACTGTGGTGGCAAAGCTAAAATCTGCTGTCATCTGGACTCTGAACCCTGGGGGCTCCGGCTTGATTCGAACACGGTCCTTTTCATGAGAAAATGCAGGGGGGAGGCACCTCGGAACAATTGGGGGCCAGAGAGGTTGGAAAGGGCTGCAGCTCAGGGGTGGAACCGCTGCTTTGCATGCAGAAGGTTGCTGGTGTAGTCCCTGGCAGCAAGCCAACCAGGGGAGGACAGGAGGTCTGGCTCAGTTGGTAGAGTTACTGCCTCGTAAGCCTGAAGATCTGTGAATGGAAGTTTGAGACACACCACTCAGTGGTGTCGTCAGCGGTGGGGGCCTTGGGGCGCTGGGACCCAGGTGGCAGGCGGGGTGTGTGTGCAACGGTGGCCGGGCGGATCGTCCCATTCGCTGGGGCGAGCAAGGAGCGCCATCGGCATGTTTGGCCCTCCCGCCCGCCCTGCGCCTCTGAGTGCTCGATAACGGCTGCTGCAGTTACGTCACCTCCAGCTCGGGGGTGGTGGTCATAGGAACGCCACTGATGCCACTGACAAAAAGCTGTGAACCCACTCTGTGTGTGTGTGTGTGTGTGAGAGAGAGAGATATCTGCCAGCTGCACCTGCTTGGAAGGCAGAGTGCCGTTGGCTGAGCATGGGAGGCAAAGGCCAGTGAGAGGGCAGACTGCGAAGGAAACCATCTCGAATGAAGTTGTTCATGCAAGATTGAACATTTATATATAGAATTGTAAAAATCCCCGTTCGGGGTTTTGGGAAAGCCTGCCCATGTAAACCACCTTGAATTAAAAGTCGGAGGAGAAATCTAATGACCAAGAAAAGTGGTATACAAATACTATACTGTATGTATTTGTTCTTCCAAAATGGGGGCTGACTTTTTTCAGTAAAAGGGGAGTGTGGAGAGAGTGGCTGAGAGACCTCCCAGAGCTTTGTCATTGCAGGGAACCTTTTGTGTGTGCAGAAGAGCCTGCAGTGACGTGAGCCCCGAAAGTGCAAGCCGGGACAGCCCAGCTGCGGATTTATCATCTCCGTGGGAACATCAGATGTCAGAAGAGCCTTGTTGGATCAGGCCAAAGGCCCATCTAGTCCAGCTTCCTGTGTCACACAGTGGCCCCACCAGATGCCTCGGGGAGCACACAGACAACAAGATAACCTGTTTCCTGCTGCCACTCCCTTGCACCTGGCACAGAGAAAACCTACTTCTAAAACCAGGAGGTTGCTTCTGGCTTGTAACCTGTGATGGTCTTTTCCTCCATGAATCTGTCCAAACCCCTTTGAAAGGCATCTAGGCCAGTCAGGAACTAACTGGGCCATTGTCAAAACAGTCACACGGCCAATTCTTCCACCAGGAGGGGTAAGAAGCGGCCAGTGTCAGCCAGGCCTTGGCTTCCTCCCCTTGGAGCGATCCTGATGGCCAGTTGGATTTGTGTCCCCTTCCCAAGGGAGGGGCCACTTGCATACCTGGGAGCCTTCGGTTCCTGGCTGCTGAAGGAGCTTCACGGTCCTCCCTCCTGCTGACCTCTGACTCCTCCCATCATGCCAGGTCAGGCTGCTCCCCGAGTTTCTCTGCAGGCGGTAGTTGAGGTTCTCGGCCGATACGGTGTGTTCAAGAAGGTTCTGGCAGAAGCTGAAATGAGCAGCAGCAGCAGCAGCAGCTGTGGGGGGAGAAAGACTTCGATGCCTTTATCAGTTTAAACAGTTTCTAGATCCCCCTTCAGGAAAACAATCAGGGACCTGTACAACAGGGGACTCAACATACTTGGCGTGGTGTACCACCTACATGGTCGCTGTGCCAAGTACCACCGGAAGGAAGCGACAATGATGTCATTGTCGCTTACTTCCGGGGTTTTGGCCTGGGTTTTTGTGCAGGAGGTTGCCGCCAGAGGCCAATCAGAGGCCTCCGGGTGGATAGGTGGGCTGTTTTCTTTGCTCCTGAGAGGCTCGGCCAAAGGCAGGAGGCTCTCAGGAGTGAATACGTGGTGCCAAAAGTTCCGCTTTTTTGTGAGGTTTCGGGTGTCCTGGTAGGGTTCAGGGGGGCCCTACGGTCTGAGTACCACCAGAGGTACCTCAAAGTACCACCGGTTGAGAACAAAAACAGTAAGATGCAAGATAAAACCACAGTTCATGAAACACAGACACAAAACTGGGGTAGCAATCAAATTCCATACTGTTCAACAGAGTGCGAAAAAGCAACGTTAACATCCACGCCCTTTCCTTTCTCCCTGTCCTCCTTCCCTCTCCCCGAGCACCACCAAGGCCGTGGAGCCAGCAAGGGCTGCCAGTTCACCTCGTCCTTCCCGCAGCAGCCCTTCCTTCTCTCCAAGAAAGGGAGCTTGAGTGCCTTGCCCTGCTCCTTTGGAGGCTGCAGCCTCTCTTGCTTCATGTCATAGCCCTATTGCTGTCTGAGACCCCTGTAGCCCAGGGACCGCCACAGCCCCTGCAACCCGTTGCTCTCAAGCCTCACAGGAACAGGAACGGTAACCATGGTCCGTGGTGGCACCGAACCTCGCCAAAGTCCCCCCAAATATCCCTACTATTTGCCTTGTGCAAAGTCACATTGACTGCACACTTCATGGTTCTCTCTCTCTCTCTCTCTCTCTCTCTCTCTCTCTCTCTCTCTCTTCCCTGCTCTTTACCTTTTTGTTTTTTTGAGGCCCAAGGTCAGCCTCAGTTCCCAGACCAACTCCCTTGACTGACCCACCAGGGACTCCAAAATCCCCCTTTGGAGGCTTGGAGCATTGGTCAAATGTGCTTGTTCAGTGGGGAGACGAGCTCCCCCACTGCACATGGGTGACCTGCTTGCTTTCACGGCCTGTATCCAGTCTGACCCCCTGCCTGTAGCCTTCGGTTCCGGCTACAGAGAGCCCTTTTCGGCATAGCACTTTGACGCAGCTGGAGCCACCTACCTTTCTCCCCTACTAATCTCCCCTCTTTCCTCCCCCCTTCTTTTCTGCACCTCCACACCTCCACTTGTTCCTTTGTTCCTCCTTCCATCTAATCTCCCTATGTCCCTTCTCTCCCCACGTTTTTCCCCCCTTTGCTCTCCACTTCTCCTTAGGAGTTCCTCTCTCCTCCCCTTTCCCCATCTCTTCTTCTTCTAAGTGCTTTTCTTAGGGCTCCAGTGTGCGATTGTTAGTGGTACAATTTCCCTGTCTAGAGTTAAGAGTGAGCCATTTAGTTAGACCCAGTTGAATCACCCATTTGGTTTGGGGGCACTGAAACAAACCCTTTGTGCTCCTTTCACCTGTGCCTCCATTTCCCTTCCCATGCTGAATCATATGCACATGCCATTAGCTTCGACACAGCGCCCCAGCACACGATTATCCCCCCCCCCGTGCACGTGTTACTCGTGTTTTTAAAAGCACAGTCGGTAGCAGACACCTCCCAAAAGGCCTGATCACCACCGACCCAATTTCAGGTGGTGGAGGGCTGAGAGGAGGACCCCCAACAATGATGAACACATGGTTCAGAGAGGCCCACACAGTAGGGAGCTTTCTTGTAGGTACCCGGGTGGCCCCAGGGGCCATTTTAGACTTTATCACCAAGCACCGGCACTTTGAATTGTGCCTGGAAATAGACCAGTATTCAGTGTAGCTGTTTAAGGACTGTTTATGTCCTGTCACATTTTGCACCAACTGAAGTTTCTGAGAAGACTTCAAAGGTAGCCCCATGCAGAATGCAATGCAGTCCTCTAGTCTCGAGGTGACCACTAGGTGGATAACAGGGACCAGCCTGCGCCTGTCCTGCTGAAGCTGATGAGAAGTGCGGCTGGCGGCCGTCCCAGAGGCCTCTTGAGTCTCCAGTCGTAGCCCTGGATCCAACAGTGCTGCTCAGCGATGAACTCGCAGAGGGAGTGTGACTCCATCCCAAACTGGTTGGACCCCAGTTGTTCCCCAATCCAGCGAGGCACCTACCAGCACACAGAAGCTCTGTTGTAGCTGGGCTGAGCTACGGTTGGTGGCTAGTCCATGCCGAATGCCAAGCCACGACTAGAACTGAGCGGAGAGCCAACTGCAAATGAAAGCCAACTTTCATCACCTCTGCAACGGCCTCCCTTTTCCTCTGTGATGGAGTCCGAAGGGGGGGGGACAACAATAAACGCTTTTGTGCATATCAAATAGCAGTCACCGGGGGGCCCTGATCCAGATCTGAACTGTCGTGAGGGGAGGGCTACTCCCCCCATGCCATGGTCCTGACCTGAGGAAGGGGCGATCCCACTAGTTAGTTTAAAAGAGAAAAGCACATCCATGGGAAGGGACTTCCTCAGTGTAACATGTCATTTGTGCACAAGATTGCAGCCTTTGATACAAGAGGAGGTGTTGTCTCCTCCAAACAATCTTGTGCACAGTTACTTTGTCGTAAGTCTAATTGAACTCAGTGGACTTGCTTCTCCCCAAAAGGCAAAAGACTAGGACAAGTAGCAGGAAACAGGGAATGTCCCTAGTAAATAGCACAAGTGTCCCTAAATAGTGACACTTGGGTACACTACTTTTTCAGGTAGCCCCCCCCCCCACACACACTTTACCCAAGATCTAATAAGAATATAGCATTTTTGGAGTACATGTATTCAAAAGGTTCACATACCGTAGGGCAATATTCTGAACAAGAGCACTATAAGGTAGGCCAGTAATCTGGTCCCTGCACTACTGATGGGAAACTGAGGCTGCTGTGGCTCGCCTGGGGCCAGGTACGAGGCAGAGAGCCAAGGTTTCCAGCTCACTTTCTTGGCCACTAGGTTGCACAACCAGCACCAGCAGAGGCATTTGGGTCACAAACATACAGTCCCGTCCTCTGCCTGCTTCCAATGCTGAGGGTCCTTCTTCTGCCCCAGGGAGCGTACACAGGACTGCAGCATGCATGCAGCCATTCCTTGTGGCCCTAGAGCAGCATTCCACTGTGGTCAAGCAGCACCGCTAAGGACGGAGGGCCTGGCTTGGACTTTTGCTTGACTGACCTGCCAATTCGCCTCCAGCAATTTGAATGCAGTGCAACTAAAAGAGTCTCTCACAGGCGCCTCTGTGTGTGTGTGTGTGTGTGTGTGTGTGTGTGTGTGTGTGTGTGTGTGTGTGTGTGTGTGTGTGTGTGTGTGCAAGCAGCCCTGGGCTGGCAGTTTCTGCCTGCGCTCTGGGGCCGCCACTCTCTGCATGTGGCAAAGCCACGGCAAACAAGTTCGAGGGCACTTTTCAGTATGCAAAGTGCTTTACAGTTCTCTTCTCATTTAATCAATCAAGAGCCTGAGGTAACGATTTCAGAATTGGAACAGTGAGAGAACCCTTTCCGACATTAAATCCAGCTAATCATAAGATTGCTTAGCATTTAGATAGCAGGCGCTGGTTGCAATCACAAACCAGCCTCGGGAATGGAGCACGCTCCCTTCCTTCCCCTTCCTCATCTCTTTTTTTTATTTTATTATCTCCTCTCTTGCTGGGTTTACGTATGGTTTAATAGTGTCCCTATGCACTGGGAAGCTATGACTGGGGTACACTATGTGTGCACACAACCAAAAGCCCTTGTGGAAGTCACAGCCCAATCCTAAGGCAGCCCAATCCTAACGCTGGGACGAGTGTTCTTCTGGTGGCATAAGGTGCTCTCTGAGGCAGAGAGGGGGAAGAACAGGGCAGGGAGGGGCAGGAACAGGGAGGAGATGGGGTGGAATGAGGGCTGGAAGGGAGCAGTATTGGTGACAGCTGTACCGCCAATATCCTATCCCCCTTCCGGGCCTCAATTCACCTTCCTGAGTCCACTAGAACTTGGGCCAGCTAAATATTGCTGGCGCAGGTCCAAGGAGACCTGGCACCAGAAACGTACCTGGAGGAGACCTTCGGGACTGCCCTTCCACAGAATGCAGCCTGTGCTCCAGTGGCGCGGCTACATCGGTGGGGGAGAGAAAGGATAGGATTGGGCCCTCAGTCAGCTACAACAATCTGCATGCAGATTTCACGCCAATAATTTGTACAAGACTGCACCACAGGAATTTTGCAAACTCTCTGCTTTCCCCATTAACTTGTGGAACACGTACATGTTGTTACATGTTACCATGAACCTCCTACACACCGCAGAGGATTCTACATGATGTATATACCTTTCACTTGGGGCACTATCTGGTAATTTGGGGCACTGACTGGAGGTGACCGCGCCTCATGCACTGAGCAGTGCATGCTTGAACACAACAACACCGTCTCCTTGTTGCACACTCCCGCGGAAGATGGTGAGCAAGCCGTCTTCCAGGGAAATGGCTCTTCCATCTTCTCTTTCAGGAACGCGCCCGATAAGGTTCCAAAGAACCCCAGGGGTGACCACAACACAAAGTTGTGACAGCTTTCAGGGTCAGACCAGATGGGGCCGCAGGATTTGTTTGTTCAAGTGTCTGCCCCATTTGTGTGTAAAACAATGTTGGCAGTGGCTAATTTTTACAACAAAAGGTGATGCGGGATTAGAGGAGCCGAACTCTCACCTCACATCCATTGCAAGAAGTACTTTTCTGCTCTCTTCTGGATCCGGAGCCAGAATGACAGAAAAGGGCCTGGGGTGAAAGAGTGCGAATCCAGCTCCCCTCTCCTGCACACCTCTTTTGAGACATAAATTAGACACACACACACACACACACACACACACACACACACACACACACACACACACACACACACACACACACACACACCACATCCTTGAATGGGGCAGGTACGTGATGAAGTAGGTCTGACATCTAGTTGACCCTCAGATTGCGATTCCTGGGTTCTGCATTAATCAGCTGCAGACTGTATGTGGGCATACACCTGGCACAACAAATATGCTGCCACTGATTTTTTAAAAAGGAATATTGTGTGAAATGAGGAGAAAAAAAGGGGGGCACCGCAATGGAATATTGACTATAATCTCTAATGCAATGCAAAATTGGCTGTTTTTAGAATTCAGAACAAGCATTTTGCCAGGAAACTCCGTCGTAATATATCATGTTATTATTATAAATAGATGGTTAAAACTTCACGTTTCGCCTCCAGCATAGGAGGCATCATCAGAAGGCATCTTCTGATGATGCCTCCTATGCTGGAGGCGAAACGTAAAGTTTTAACCATCTATTTATAATAATAAAAGTATATATTACGATGGAGTTTCCTGGCAAAATGCTTGTTCTGAATTCTAAAATCTGGACACATTGTGAAAATCTAAGAATGTAAAAATTGGCTGCTTTGGGGGTTTGGATTGTAAACATGAAAATTCTTTAATAAAAAGGTTAAGAGGGAAAGTCTCTCTCTTTGTTTAAAGCTTAGTTTTGCTCAGTATTATTCACAGCACAGCCTTTAAGACTGTTGTGTTAAAAACACCAGGCATGTAGACACAATTAAACCTGCAGTAGTAGCTGGGCATTTCCATTTCCAGCCTTTGTTAAGGCCAAACCACACCGCACGATTTCCGACACGTCCCACACGCGCGCGGAGCTGTGCGGAGCTGTGTGGTCACTATTTCGGAAGAGAGCAGCTGAACGTGGCAGAGCTGTGCTCTCCTGAGTTCCAGCGCGTGCAGAACGTTTGATGCCCATGTTTTGAGGGGGCAGGTATGCGGAGCTACTGCAGCCACCAATCGGATGAGAGGGCGAGATGAAAGGGGTTGTCAATCAATCGGAACTCACTTGAGTCTCCGATTTCTCTTGGATCCATTTCTCCTTCTCATAAAAGTTAGCAAGATGAATTCTATTTCCGGCACAAATTGTTTTGTTAGTTTTCTCTCCTTCCTGCCCCCCTCTCTCTTCTCTCGTGTATCGGACCGCACTTGTGCTTAGCGAATCACCACTGCGCTTTCTAAGAAGGCGGGACAACAGGAGGGACTATTCGCTGGGAGACACTCGTGGAGATGAGTACAGCGCGCCGAGGCGAATGAGTACAGCGCGCCGAGGCGAGCGGCCAGGCACCTATGCTTGCTCGCCTCCGCGCCTGATCTCATGCAGTGTGGGTCGGGCTTCAGTCTGGATCATAACCCAAATTCTGTTTTAAATTCCATTGTATTCTCCCTTGTTTCCTCTCTTTCTTCTGACAATTGTCCAAAGCCCCAAACTGCTGATATTGATTAACTCCAAAGCAATTAAACAGACAGGAGATGGCTGTGCTCAAGATGCGATTTACAGGGAGGAGAAACTCTCAAGTGCCAGTTTTCACACCAGATGCAGACAAATGATTCACCACACTTTCGCACCAGGTTTGTGCCAGGAATTGGCTAGGCAGGTACCTGTCCTTAGAATCGCAGAATACTAGGGCCGGGAGGGACCTTAGAGGTCATCTAGTCGAACCCCTGCTCAGTGCAGGCAACAACAACACCCTTGGCAGACGGCCATCCGGCCTCTGCTTGAAAACCTCCAATGAGGGAGAGCCCACAGCTGCACAAGGCAGGCTGTTCCAGTGTCGGACAGCCCTTATGGTTAGGAAATTCTTCCTCACATCTAGCCTAAATCTACTTCCCTGTAGTTTAAACCCATTGGTTCTAGTCCTCAGGAACCACCAAAAACAAGCCTCCCCCCCTTCTGTGTGACAGTCCTTCAGATACTTGAAGACGGCTAGCATATCTCCTCTTAGTCTTCCCTTCTCCAGGAAAAACATACCAAATTATTTTAACTGTCCCTCTCACGGGACTTGGTTTCCAGCCCCCTCACCACCCTACCTGCCCTTCTCTGAACCCGCTATAGCTTATCAATGACCTGCTTAAAATGTGGTGCCCAAAACTGGATGCGGTACTCCAGGTGAGGTCTGACTAGTGCAAGGTTGAGAGGAACGAGTACTGGGCTCCGCATGATCTGGGCTCTCTGCCTCTGCTAAGACAGTCAGGAAATGCATTCGCCTTTTTTGCAGCTGCATCACGTTGCTGGCTAATGTTCAACTTATGGTCCACTAAGACACCTAGATCTTTTTCACACATGCTGCTGACAAGCCAGGTTTTCCCCATCCTGTATTTGTGCCTTTGATTTTTTGTTCCTACATGCAGGGCAAAGGCTGCAATCCAAATGCACTTACCTGGGAGTAAGCCCCATTGAACACAATGAGATTTACTTCTGAGTAGACATGCATAGGATTACACTGTTACATTTGTCTTTGTTGAACTTCACCTAGCTGGGATAGGCCCACTGGTAGAGGTTGTTTAATCATTTTGAACTCTAATTTGGTCATCTAGGCTAGGATGTTAGGTAGCTATGCTCCCCCAGCTTTGTGGAATCTGCAGATTTGATAAGTACCCCCTCTACCCCATCATTAGAGGTGGGAGAAAATGGTTTGTGGTGTTTTTGGGTTTGGTGTTTTTTTTGCAGATTTTGGTGTTTAACCAAAACGAAATACCTGTAGAAGAAAGTGGTGTTATGTATTTTTATTCCACATTTTCCCCATTTTTATCAAATGCAACTGCTTTAAAAGTGTAGGTGGTATAGGTTGTACAGTGTCAGCAGGTGAAAATGACACAAAATTACGTGGTTTTATTTAATTAATTTTTTTAAAAAAATTAGCAAAAAGCAGTGTTATTTTATTTCGCTATCACCATTTTCTCCTGCCCCTCCCCATCCTCCTGCAGGTCATTTCTAAAAATGCCGACCAGCTCAGGGCCCAAGACAGAGCCCGATAGCACTCTACTCAGTGCCTCCCTCCCGGTGGACATGGAGCCATTTAACTTGCCGGAAACCAGCTTAGAATTCACCTAACTGCAGTACCATCCAGCCCACATTTCACGCACAAGGATATCATGGGAGACTTTGTCAAATGCTTTACTGAAATCTAGGCGCTCCAGATCCATAGCATTCTCGCAGTCGACCAGACTAGTCACTCTGTCCAAGAAGGAGATGAGATTCTCCTGGCATGATTTGTTCTTGCTAAACTCATGCTGGCTCCTAGAAATTATCACCCCATTATTTTCTAAGTGCCCACAAACATTCCACTTAATAATCTGTTCCAGGATCTTTCCGGGAATTGATGGAATATCCCTGCTTGAATAAATCTGGATCACAGTTCCACTGGCCTCTATGCAACACTGTATAGCATTTTATGTCAGCTGGATACACAAGAAGTGAATAGAACGAACAACCATTGAATTATGCAGTGGAGAGGATTTCATGCCAACAACGGTATAGTGGTCAGTGACAGACTAGGGCTGAGGAGGCCCAGATCCAGATACCTGCTCACCGGGTGACCTTGAGGCAGTCATTTTTGAGGCAACACTCATAGAGTTGTTGTGGGGCCAAAATTTGGGGAGAAAATACTGCCCTCAGCTCCTTGGATGACAGGTAGAATATAAACCTAAATAATAGAACTGCAGCCCTGAATCCTGTACACCTGCCATATGGCTCATAGGCATCCAATGCTTTGAACAAGAATGCAACTGATACTTGCAAACACCTTCCACAAAGAATCACCCTTAGATCAGACAGTTCTGCCACATTTACAATTAAAATATCAAACCCCACCATGGGGGGAGGTCAAAGAGGAAACCCCCTTACACGAGACTTGTGCGCCTGTCTCCCTGGATAAAAAGCGGCTGGCTTTGTATAAGCTGCGTTGATCCTGGCAAGCAAAGATGACGAGCAGCATCCAGGACAATAAACAGGCAGATCAGAGAGCAGCGGAATGAGGAGCTCGTGTCTAAGTCTGCCTCCCGCACACCAGGGGAATGAAAGCCATTGATCTTCTATTGTGTGGTAATTCTGATGCCTCTCCAACCACACTAAAGCAGATGTGTGAAATCCGCTGTGTAGAAAAGGGCCCTCAAAGCCAAGGAAAAATAAACATGACCTACCTGTGTTATAATAACCCTTTCATCGAAATAAACCTGGCCAAGGGGCACAGGCAAAAATAAAGAGACTGAGGAAGGGAAGGGAAATTGGAAACAAAAACAGAGGATTAATCAACCCTTTGTGAAAGCAGGATTAGTTCATCTGTGCAAGGGAGGAACTGTCCTCAATTGGAATGATCAGCCGGGTTTTAAAGGCATAGACTGCAGAGGCATTGGAAGTTTTCCCTGCCCTGCCCTCCAAAAGACGGTTAGTTAGGGTATCTCCATCCTCGGGTTTCACAATTTCTCATGCTCCAACTTTGGTTTGTTAAGAGAGCGTGAAGAGCTCAGACACGCAAGTCACTTTGACAACACTTAAAAAAAACACAGAACAGACACATGCAGTGTAACAAGGGAGATCAGTGTGCAAGGAGGAGGCTGAGCACATAGATGTCAGACAAAGAGGTACATTTGGAGACTGTGCACCTTTATTCTTGACTATTAGGTCCCATGTGGTCCTTAGTCCTAACTTGGAGCCCTTGCTCATGTTAAGCCCTGGACGCTCGGGGTGAAATGTGGGGAAAGGAAGCAGATAGCTCTGTGGTTTCCTCTCTAAATGGGGTCTGACACAAACATTCATTTGAGAGAGGACTCGGCCCATGAAGATGTGAAGTAATATAAGAACATAAGAAGAGCCCTGCTGGATCAGGCCACAGGCCCATCTAGTCCAGCTTCCTGTATCACACAGTGGCCCCACCAGATGCCTCAGGGAGCACACAGCCAACAAGATAACCTGTTTCCTGCTGTCACTCCCTTGCACCTGGCACAAAGAAAACCTACTCCTCCAACCAGGAGGTTGCTTATCCCCATCATGGCTTGTAAGCTGTGATGGACTTTTCCTCCATAAATCTGTCCAATCCCCTTTTAAAGGCATCCAGGTCAGGTGCCATCACCACCTCCTGTGGCAAGGAGTTCCACAAACCAAGTACACGCTGGGTAAAGAAATATTTTATTTTGTCAATAATTTATTTATGGACATGTGGAGAGTGCATTTCTCTCAACACTGAATAAACACTGCTGACATTAATGTATCTTGGGTTGGGTACCAGGACTGGATTTACATACCCTTTCGTATTCTGAAGGACAACTGATAAAGTTGATGGAAGGAGAAGAAGGGAGGTACGGATGACGCTCAGTTGATTCTCTCAGATCATGCACATCATATCATATGATCTGAGAAGCACACCCCGGGATCTCTTTTTTCCCCCCAATATATATTTAATTTTATTATTAATAAACTACTAAACAAAACAAAACAATAAAACAAAACAATACAATACACCCCGGGATCTCTTATGACATGGGAAAGAACATAAGAAGAGCCTTGCTGGATCAGGCCAAAGGCCCATCTAGTCCAGCTTCCTGTATCTCACAGTGGCCCCACCAGATGCTTCCGATAGCACACAGTCAACAAGATAACCTGTTTCCTGCTGCCACTCCCCTGCACCTGGCACAGAGAAAACCTACTTCTAAAACCAGGAGGTTGCTTATGGCTTGTAACCTGTGATGGTCTTTTCCTCCATGAATCTGTCCAAACCCCTTTTAAAGGCATCTAGGCCAGGTGCCATCACCACATCCTGTGGCAAGGAGTTCCACAGATGAATTACACGCTGGGTGAAGAAATATTTTCTTTTGTCCGTTCTAACTCTCCCTCCACTCAATTTTAGTGCATGTCCCCTGGTTCTGGTGTTGTGCGAGAGGGAGAAGAATTTCCCTCTGTCCACTCTCTCCATCACATGCATAATTTTATACGTCTCAATCATGTGCCCCCTCAGGCACCTTTTTCCAGACTGAAAAGCCCCAAACGCTGTAGCCTTTCCTCATGCTGGCATGCCCCACTCAGGTTATGCATTGCTAAGGGCATCAGTTTGAGCACATGGTTTGAGAGCTGTGCCCCAGTTGAGAAGAGTGATTAGGACATAGATCTCATAGCGCATGGAAACGGGTTCATGGACTTGGCATGGATTGACCCAGTGCCAACCAGTCGGATAAATGGTCATCCCGGATGGGCATGAGCTACAAGGCAGCCTTGGATACCAGCTGCTTGCAAGTCAACCACTGATTGCAGGCAAGTTGAAAAGTCCAGCAAATGAGAGGCAGATGGAGAGCAGCAGGAGTAGACGGAAGGAAACCAGCCTGAAGAACAGAAGTGTCTGGCACAGCAACCTGAATGCACACTTGGACGGACCAGCACAGGCCTCCAGGCCACTGGCTGCAGCGAGGAGCCTGGTGTACTCCACCCTCTGGCCCAGACGTTCTCGTTATACAGCAAAACAGGACGCCGGAGCTGGAGTTCAGGAGACCAGATCGGTACATCCTTTGCGGGTGAGCATAAAGAGCCTTTGGTTTCGGGCAAAGGGCTCTCACTTGGAATGGGGGCACACTGAATGACAGAAGGAGGCCGGAGCTGAGCTTGCTGTGTAGACTATTGGGGGCCTTGGTTTTATTGCACAAATGTTGAATGGGGTGGAGGCAAGAAAGGTCAAGGGTTCCAGTCTCTTTGTGTTCAGGGGCAGCACCGAAAGAGGCTGCAGGGGATCAAAAGGAACCAAGTCATGTCCATATAGGTAAATTTAATCTATGTTATACAGTATATGATTGCTCTGTATTTCAATATATGCTAGCAGTGAATGACACTTGCATCCTGCAGGCAGAGACAGGGATTCCTGGAGGCCACTGGGAGTCCCTGCGCTCGTAGACACACAGCCTGAGGTCATGCAACAAAATCATGCAGCCATGCAGCATGCAACAAAATCAAGAGGAAAAACTTTTCTGAGACTGTATGACTGCAGGCGGTGGGTGTGGGCTGACAAACTCAAATGCTCCCCCCAAAACAACAAAATGGTCCTGCGTGTAGAAAACTAACATGTTAGGGATAAGTGTTCAGCCAGCCTCCCTGACACACAAAGCCAAACTGACTTCTCACGACGTCTGAATCAAGACCATCTGAGAAACTGTAGTTTGCAAGAGTTCACTACAGTATATCCGATTGGAAATCATAGTTTGACGCTCGTTTGCAAACGTCAGTTTGGTCCAACTGTATGGAATCTGGTGGGGTACGGCTGAAATCAGCATGGAATAGAGCAAATTTAGGGCGCAGCCAGAGTGGGACATAGTGGGTGATGGAGACGCCTGCAGAAACTTGGGTTAACTGGCTTTCCCCGCCACAATACTGCTTGTAATACACTTTTCCTGCTTGGGCCACTGAAGTATTGCAGCCTTTGCTCTCTAGTCATTCAAAACGTAGGCACCCTGTACAGGGGTAGAGGGTGCCCTCGCTGACTCGCTAGCTATGCTCCTTGGTGTGGACATGCTCTGTGGCCCTGGGCTCAGCGTTTGTCTGAGAGCAGCGCTGAATCCTGGGACGCTTCCCCCAGGCCACTGAAAATCCTGGGCACTCCAGGGCCCTTAAACTGTGCCTAGGTTGAGTGCTGCCCTCCTCAGACAAACCTCGGGAGAAGAGGAGGGAGCCAGGCTAGGGGGCACATCAGCATGGAGTTTGCCAGGCTTGTACCCACTCTTCTCCAGAGCAGAGCAGACCCCATTTTCGAAGAGAGGGATAAAGGAAAGAGCCTGCTTTGCTTTGCTTTGGGAGACCTGGCAGGATCTGCGGCGTTCGTTTCTTTCCCAGTTCTGAGTCATCCCTTGAATGATTCCTCCTGAGTCTGACTATTTCTTCCACCACTTGGTACAATCAGTGGTCTGTCCTCTGCTTCTTTCCCGTGCCCTCAGCATCTCGGAAACTACCTACCCAGCCCACAATTAACAGAGGGGGATTAAGATCTTGGCATCCTCAGCATGCACACACACAACGCTCTCCCGCTGATGATGGAGGCCCTGCCTTTCCAACTCATTGTCTGCCCCATAGGATAATCCCCCCCCTCCCAACCCCTCGCTGACTTCATTCATTTTCAAAGTGGGTGATGCAAAACTGGGAAGAACGCAAAAGACTGAAAACAGCTTAATCCACCAACGCCATCAGACTTCTAAATCTGCCGCCCCTCAGGCCCTCTTAATCCCCATGTCAAGTGGGGACTTCCACAGTCTTATATCCCTGGATGAACAGGTCTGGATGGCCCTTGCAGCCTTACTCACGCTGCCCCTCGCCTGTGTGGGACCATGAAGTCCTCGGCAGCTCCCTACGTGAATCGACAAAGACGGTCTCCTATCAAACACTCAGTAACACGCAGAATTAAATTCTTAAGCAAATTTTCCTATCCTGGATTTGCTTCCAAATGTTCAAATGCACCCTGTAAAATTGATTATTTTACAACGTTCCTAATCAAAAGAGCTGCAACCAAATTTTAAAAAGCTTGGTTCGACTAATCGTTTTTAAAGTAAGAAATTGATGAATTGATTATGTTTAGGTGAATGTGAATCAGGTTCTGGATCTGGGAGTGTCTCAGAGAGGGGGGGGCAGAATAGACCTGTTGCTAAGTTCGTGCCATCGACAAGGTTTATGGTGCTTTCCAAAGCACAGGGGACCTGTAGTACAGGGAATTTGACAATCTAAAATCCAACACAGGAGACAACACAACCGGGGATAGTAATGGAGGATGAAGGAAACAGGGAAAGAATATGTCATTATTTCAATTACATATACCTAGGCGAGCAGCCCAGTCCTACCTGGGGCTGTTGAGGATGGAGCTCATGAACCATCAGTACAAGCCGCTCCGCCGTTCAGCTGGCTGTGGCCGTCCGGACAAATGGCTGGAGGCCGAGGGCAGGTAACAGCAGCCAGCTGTACCTCCTCTGTCCTGTGCCGTCACAGGTACGTTGGAGGCAGGGGTGGTTTGGGGGAGGATCGTGGGCAGATTGGGATGAAAAACGGGCTGGGCTGGGGCAGTTCAAGGTGTGGATCTCAAGGGATCCTATTTTCTTTCCACATATTTTTCACATTTTTATACCGCCCTTCCTCCAAGGAGCTCAGAGTGGTGTACATATTTCCTCCCCTCCTTTTTGTCCTCACAACAACCCTGTGAGGTAGGTGGGGCTGAGAGATAGTGACTGGCCCAAGGTCACCCAGGAAGTTTCATGGCTGAGCTATCCCCCCCCCCCCCGCCTGGAACTGCACCGATTCTCCTCCGCTCTGACTTACACCAGCAAAACAGCTGGTGTAGGTCTGAGGAGACCCATTGGAGGCCAGGCAGTACAGTATATGGAGAGGTAAGTAAAAAATATTTTTACTTACTTCTCCCCGGCCATCTTGTTGACCCACCATAGCATGCAGCACGCGCTCCAGCAGTAGTGTTGCGTGCTATAGACTGGTGGGGATACGATTAGGCTCTTAGTTCCAGTAGGACACAGGAACGAAGAGGTTGTGCCACAAGCAAGATGCAGCCCCTGAACCTCTTTGAGCCAGAGAGGTGAACTAACAGTCTAAAAATAAACACACTTTTCTCTTTTTTAATCCTTCCATCCTCTCTCTCTCTCTCCCTCCCTCTCTCTCTCTCTCCCTCCCTCTCTCTCCCCCCACCCACTCACCCCCCAGCCTTGCTGTACACTTTGTCGTCTTCTAACAAGCTGGAGCTTTCTTGCAGCCCCTCCATTTCCTGCCCAGCCTAATTTTTGACACCATTCCCTAACAAATGCTCCCCTTTCCCCACATCTTCAAGAAACAAGAGCTCAGCTTCAGTTACTGGGGCCTTTGCCACGGTTAAGGTTCCGTAACAATTTTTCACAATGAGGTTCAGCTACGAAAGCGGAAAACCAGCAAAGTCTTCCAACAATTCTCTATGAATTATTAGCAGTCTCGAAGCAGAACACCACTCAGCACTTCTGCAAATGCTTTTAGGTCAAATATTGCAAAAGAGCTTCACAAACACTAACTTAATTTCAGTGCTTCTAGGTAAGAACATCATAAAATATATGTGCCTTTATTTGCCAAGGCGAGAGGAGGCGATCCAGATAAAGAGAGATTGCATGATCAGCTAGGACTGCATCTTTTTTCCGCCCAATAAAGGCTCTATGTTGTCTAACTGAAATTCAACAGGTGTACCTTCCTAAGAACATAAGAAGAGCCCTGCAGGATCAGGCCAAAGGCCCATCTAGTCCAGCTTCCTGTATCACACGGTGGCCCCACCAGATGCCTCAGGGAGCACAAGACAACAAGATACTTGTATCCTGTCGCCACTCCCTTGCACCTGGCACAAAGAAAACCTACTCCTCCAACCAGGAGGTTGCTTATCCCCATCATGGCTTGTAAGCTGTGATGGACTTTTCCTCCATAAATCTGTCCAATCCCCTAGTTTTAAAGGCATCCAGGCCAGGTGCCATCACCACCTCCTGTGGCAAGGAGTTCCACAAACCAAGCAAGGAGGTGCAATGATGAAGTAGAATTTATTCCTATCATGCAGCTGTTAAAGGTTCAAAGTCAGTATTGGGGAGGGGGAAGGATGGAAAACTGAATGCTTTCCCAGGGCTGAGGACCTGTTCACAGAGAAGTCCATGTACAAGCCTCTGGGTGACTGTGATGGCTTCTTACTGTGTAAGAGAAGCCATCACAGTCACCCAGTCCAGAGGCTTGTTCATGTGGCTGTTTTGTGATGGTCCTGTCTGGAGAAAATCCCTGATTTTCCCCTGGTTTTTTGCCTAAAACAGGTGGGTGAAACATCCTGCTACGGTATTCATTGCTGCAGTGGGATGCTTTCCTAAGAATCTGTGAATTCAGCTCCTTTGCAAAACAGTCACATGACAGTACAGATGGGTCCTTTTTCTGCTGCCTGCTGACAGCTGCTCCTAGCCAGCCCTCCTGCTGATACAGGCAGGCAACAGCTGATTGGGCATCCAAGCCCACCTGACCAGGTTAAGGGAATAGGCAGGGAGGCAAGGTAACTCACCCAACTGGATGGACCTATGACAACATCAACCCGGGTTTTTCAAAGTTTATGTGCAGGGATGCTTTAGGGCGGTGTCGCTCAGTCCCTTGCTGGAGAATCGCTGCTGTTTCGGAGAAAGGGGCACATCCACCACCTTGCTGCCTCGTGGGTACGTGGACCAGATCCTGGAGTTGTGTGAGTAAACTAGAACGGGAACTGTGCTCAGTTTATCGCATCATAGGATAATGCCACCTTCCCTTTGAAATACACCTGCTTGTTTTGTATACGTGCTTTACTTTGCTCCCTATATCCCTTCCTTTTACTGTTTTGCCTCTTCAGTCCTGTAATACTCCTTTCTATTTTTGACTGATTTATCTGCCTGGTTCATTTGGGAGGAAGCAGGTTTGCCTCTCTGACCATCATCTTCCACTACTGTTTAATTTCTAGAAGAACGAGACCCCTTGAACACCAAGGTGACCTTCTTCCATGTGGGCTCCCTAGCCTTGGTGGTGGTAGTGAAAGCTATTGTTTTTCCCAGTAAATCTCAGTCTGACCAGTAGGAAGAGGAGGGTGGAGAGCAAGGGGAAAGGGGTCATCACTAACCACTAGGCGCTGCACCCATTTTGCCAGCCAAGTCCCTCTCTTTTCTATCACATCTTGTCAGCTGCTACAGCCATCTGTAGAAACCCCCTCCCATTCCTCTTTCTCAATAATGCTTGACTTTATCAGATATGCGAGAGCAGCAACACACACCAGACCAAATAACTCAGCTATCTATTGCTTATAACTCAGTGGGAAAAGCCCAGTGCATGAAACTTAGATTGGAAGAAAGAAAAGGAAGAACAAGGACAATGTATCTGGGTAATGTGAGTAAATTCCTAGTCTATCTGGATCGAGGCTTGTTCAGCCCCCTGAAAGGATCATACAAGCTCAACCATCCACACAAGCTTCTGCTGCACAAATGAAACTAGTTCTCTCACATGACCTTTCTCATCCTGAGGTCTTCCGGACTTACCTCTCAAAGAGGCAGTACACAACAGGCTTCTCTTTGCAGCAACACAAAGGAACAGGGAAGGCAACGTCCTTGTTCCTCTCTGCCATGCTGCAAGACGTAACCAAGCAATGGCAAAGAGTGAGTCATGCCGCGTTAAGTCCAGGATATTCTGCTTTGGAACAGGAGTTTGGAGTAGGAGATCTGTTAGATTTATTCATGTATTTTAAAACATTTGTACCCTGTGTGTGCGAGTGCACACAAGGCTGAAACGTCTCGGAAAACCCACCCCCGGTGATGTCAGGATTCCTGCCCCTGGTGACGTCACTGCCCCCCCCCGCCCGCGTCAGGGGAAATCTGGTAAGCCTAATTATATTAAGAATGAATATTTATATACTGCTTAGAAGTTCAAACTATATTTGAGTTCTAAACTATTGTTTAGCCCCCTCCCCTTTCCTGGCACAAGGTGGGGTTTTAATCACACAACATTGTCGATCCATGACATTTTCCCACATGAAACTGAGCAGGCAACCCAATTGGTCAAGTCTACCAAACTGGTTCCTGGCCCTTCACAGTCCTGAACTGGAACCGAACCAGAAGGACGTCCACCAGAGCTGACCCCAAACACTGAAAGAGTCAGACCCTCTGCCAAATTTTCAGATCTGCTTCAGTTGTGAGTAGCAAAATATATTCTCTTTGGTGCTTTATCTAAGGAGATGGAAAGACAGACAGGAAAAAAGATGAAAAAGGTGCAAGGGGATGTGAAGGGACCCAACAATGAAAGAGAATGGGATTACTCCTGTGAACAGGAGCTCACCCAAAGGAGCAAGCCCATGGGCCATACACTGCAAAGAAATTGATGATGATGTCACTATCTTAATTCATGTATATGGTTTGGAATATCTCCCAATGGCTCCCAAAGAATATGCACATATGGCAGAGAAGGACGGAGAAATGACCAGATGAATCGGTTGGGTTGCTTTGCAAACGGCAGATCCTTTGCTTAATGTGTTGGGTACTGGGCTGGGGAAGACATCAATGACCCAACGGTCTTTCTGATCAACTGAAAATTAGGCAGGAGAAGAAATATTTCATTTCCCTCGCCACATCCAAGAGGCTATCAGAAAGGACCACTCTGGAGGCAAGAATCTGACCATAGAAGCAACGTCTTGGCCGTCTGTCTTGGCTCCGGAGACCTCCTCTGTTCCTTCTCTGGCTGCAGCTCTCAGCAAATGTTTCGAAGGATGTCTGGCCTGAGTTTCTGGATCAAAGCCGTTTGCAAGAAGAACAACTGGGCACGGTTTGTCAGGCCAGGGGAGAGGTGTGATCAAAAGGACAACCGCCTGGCACTCGTTGTGACCTTTCTGTCTGAAAAAACAACTTTGCAAACCACAATATTTTGCTTCCCAACTCCTTGCCCTACCCCCTCCACCAAGTAAATATTATGACAACCTCTTCTTAAGGAAGGGTTAAGAAAACTGGCTTAATGTAACACTGCAGCACAGGCATAAGAAGCTGTGGTCATTGCTTCTCTGCAGGACTTCCTTTGAGTCAGGTCTCTAGCTCCAGAACCTATTATGCAGAGACTTGGCTCTGGAATACCTGATGCCATAATCAAAGGGACTACTGATCATGTATAGAAGGCAATCCCCCTCACCCGGAGTAATTAGAACAATTGGGCATATATCTGGGATCAGAGAGACATGAGACATGACTTTTAATGGATGAACCTACTCCACCTCTCTTTTGATAAAATTAATCCATCAGTTTCTTGGGCAGAAGAGTCTGGCTCAGTTGGGAGAGCTGCTGCCTTCAAAGCCTGAAGACCGGTGAACTTGATAAGTTCGAGACATGCTGCCGGCAAAAAGCTGTGAAAGCCTCCAGGAGGAGAGATAAGAGCTTCCAGCTGCGTCGGTCGAGTGTGGGAGGCGCCAGCCAGCAGAATTGTCAGACTGTAAAAAGGATACCACCTGAAAAGTAGCCGTTCATAAAAGATTGGACATTTATATATATTGTAAAAAAACCAAGGGGGGTTAGGACAGCCTGCCCATGTACATGTTAATCCATGTTAATCCATGAACTTGGATTAAAGTTGGAGGAGAAATCCAATGACCAAGAAAGGCGGTATATAAATACTGTATATTATTATTATTATTATTATTATTATTATTATTATTATTATTATGTGCCAGCACAATTTTCTTGAAAAAATGTCCGAGAACAATCGCTTTCTGACTATACAGACAGAGAGAAGTGAAAGACGTCTTTCCCAGCCCCCTCTCTGCTAGCCAATAAGAATTGAGATTTTTCAGACTGGATTCTGATTGGCTGCTTATTTCCCCTCGCAACCTGCCCCACAGCAATGAACATGTCCTCTGATTGGGCAAAGTTCAAATTTTCCATCTCCTCGCACACACCCTGCAGCTCACACACGTTGCCGTGCGAAGGAGGAGAGTGCAGGATACACTGCACTTTTCGCGCTGCTTCCCAATGCTTTTGGATGCTTGCACCGCGCCATAGGCAGTGTGTCGCAGCCTTAACCCACTGAAGTCAATGGGGTTTACTTTTGAGAAAAATGGCTCTGTCTTTCACAGCCAGGCATGCTGAATATAACTATCCAATTCTTTGTGTCCAACATTTATGTCCAACATAGGTGATGTAATGCTTCTGGGCATGTACAGAGTACACCCCCACCTCGGCACTGAGTAACGACAGCCAAACCCTGCATAGCTAGGATTAAAGAACAGAACTTTCAGGTGAGATCATAGGACAGTATGCCTTTATCTTATCAGACCCCTTCACAGGGTCTCCTGCTGTTGGGCACGAAAGTCAAGTTTCCCACCATTATCTTTTCCCTTCAGTGAACCTAACTAATCCTTTTTCTTTCCTTCTTTTATTCACTTATCCACGGATTTTTACTCGCAAGGTTGCTGACATAATCTTAAAAATACAATAATTAACAAAATCATCAAAATAAACAATAAAGCACTAAGTCAAACAAAATCAATTCAAAATCAATCAATAAAGCAATAAAGCAATAAAGCAATAAAGCACTAAGTCAAACAAAAGCAATTCAAATCAATCAATCAATCAGCCAATCTTTATTTAAAGGCTAGCAGCCAGTCCTGCATCTTGGGGTAACACCCTGAGTTGAAAAATCGCAATGAAACCTGGAGCCACAGTGACCATGAGTGAGTCACTTTCTCACTGAGTCACTTTCTCAGTTTTAATTCCTTATCTGTAAAATGGGCACAGTGTAGAGTTGAGTCACAAGGCTGCTGTGAGGATGAATAAGATAAGGAAGTGTTGCTACCATCCTCTGCAGCTTTTAAGGCTGGGCTGGGTTCCAGATGCTAATCAATGCTGGCTAAGCATATGCTGGGGCAGGGTGTGATTTAGGGAACAGGCATTTCTACATCAGTACCTGCTCAGCTGGGAAAGGAAGAACCAGAGAAATCATAGAAGATTGTGGTGAACAGAATAAAGCAGCTGCAGTTACTCTATGGCAGCAACTCTCCAGCTTTCTCTTTTGCTCAGGGCCCTCTACACCGGGGCATGTCGGCCTGCGCTGTTCATGGCAACATATGACCCAGCTGTCTACTGAGTCAAACCCTTGGTCCATCTGGTTCAGTACTGTCCACGCTGACAGGCAGCTGCTCTCCAAAGTTTCAAACCGAAATCTGTCTCTGCCCTTCTCTTGCTTCTGCCGAGATGCGGCCAGGGACTGAACTGGGGAACTTCTATGTGCTAAGCAGGGACTGGACCACTGAACCACACCCCTTCCCGCCTTCTCAGTTCAACTCCTGCGCATCTTCACGCCGGCGGAGCAAGTGCTCTGCCGGCACTGGGTGTTGCAAAAGTACCATAAGTCACTTTCGCGGCACCCGTGCAGTAAGCAGTGCCAGCGCTGAGACCAGCGCCACTCACTCTACTGCCAGCCACGGACCCGGCCACTGGATACAGGTAGGTTCTGTGCAGAGGGAGGGTGTGGGGAGGGCGAGCCAGGGTGGCAGGGGAGGGGGTGATTGGACCATGGGAGGTGGTGTAAGGCCACTGAGCCAGGGAGAGGAGTGGGGATATTGGCGGCGTGCTCCGCTGATATCCAAAGCCCAAGGGCGTAGCCCCCCCAGTGGTGGGGCCCACTCGCCGTGCACCCCCCGTGATGTCACAAACCACACCCTTGGGGTGTGATGTCACAAGCCCCGCCCCCAAAGAGTGTCACTTTCATGCCGCACAGCAGGGCACCCCCAAAATTTGGCGGCGCCACCACGGCAGTGCACGGCACCCCCTCCGGAGCTCAACAGCCTTACGCCCCCCCCCAACACCACTGCCAAAGCCCCTTCCTGGGCCAGGGCGGCCTTACACAGCCTTCCCGGATTTCCACCGGCCATTTTGCCAGCGCACATCCAAGGAGGCACATACTGGGACTGACACTGGGGGGAAAGGACGAACGTCCCTCTCCCCTGAGGTGTGCCCCAGCTCCGTTGGCACGGCCCTGATCTTAGGCAGGATTGGGCTACTGAAACTGTGCCTAAAGGTCTGGAGTGAGGTGTTCAGTTTGCAATCTTGGGGGACTAAACCTGGCCCCTCCGCCTCACCTCCTTCTGCCCACGTATTTTTGTTTCTCAGTGGAGGCAGCAGTCAGCAGTGCCCCCCCCCAGCACCTGGCAGCTGCCATTTCTCACCCTACCCCCCTCCAAGTGACACTATGACATCACATAGCATCACTCCTGGCCGAAAAATGGTGACGTGATGATGTCACATGGCTCAGACGGGGGACTGTGTGTGTGGGGGAAACAATTACGAGTGCCAGGCAGCCACTGACAGTGAGTTTCAATGGCCCCCTATAAAAACACCAAACTGTCCCCCATTTTCAACACCTAAGACTGGGTGGCAAACATGGGGGGGGGGCATTTCAAGACTAGTTCTGCCTCTTAACCTAACCTACCTCACAGGGTTGTTGTGAGGACAAAAGTGAGGGGGAACCATGTCCTTGGAGGAAGGGCAGGATTGAAATGTATTCCATATAAAAGTGTGCAACAGACCTCCTGTGCGCTGCAAGGGATTCCAGCACCTGTTCTGGGACACACAGATCACACAGGGCTCTTGGGGGGCCTCTCTGTCCTGCAGTGTGAACTGAAGTGCCCCCTGCAACACAGACAACAGGGAAGCTGGTTTGCCATGATTGAGAACAACCATGGTCTGGCTCAGTTGATTTTTTGCTTTCAGTCCAGTTGCTGAAAGGGGGAAAAAGCTGGGTTTCCTGGTGGTTTTTTTTTTTAACTGTACACCTTTGGTGAGGGACATTGTGTATTGCCTCTTAAGAGGCACTCCCAGAAGGTCTCAGGATGAAATGGCCACATGAGTCAACAGACGCCAATTTGAGTGGTCGGGCCAGTATGATCTCCTCAGGGGTCTGAACAGGCTCAAGTCCAGGTGCGCTAGAAACTAGAGAAGGTGCTCAGGTAAGTTGTGTATGTTTTTTTTTTAATTCCCCAGTCTAAGGGTCAAACTAATCATTATGCAGAATATGTAACATGGCCCTGTATGTTTTGTCTTGTGAATACTGCATAGAGAGGGTCAAAATGGGGTAAAATCAAGTAGAAGGTAGAGTGGCTTTAGGATTATGGCCCCACCATGGTTCTGACCCGGATTGTGTCCTCCCTCACATTCTATTTTTAATGGAAAAAACGTTCGGCTTTCATTCACTGCCCCAAGATGTGGTGATGGCCACTAGCTTAGATGGCTTTCAAAGCAATCTGGGAAATTCATGGACGGGAAAAGGTATTACAACGGATATGAACTATGATGAACCTCCATGTTCAGAGGCAGTCTATCTCTGAATACCAGGAGGCAAGGGCAGGAGAGGGCTGTGGTCTTTGTATCCTGCATGTGGGCTTTCCCAGCAAACCTGTTGCCAGTGGCGTCGCTGGAGCGTGGGGGGGGGGCGGGCCGCCAGGGGGTGTTGTGCGCAACGGGGTGATGTGTGCACCCCTGCACGCGTCACCTCCGTGACGCGCGTCACCCTACGGACGCTCCGAGGCCGGCCTGGGAGCCGGCCTCGGAGCGTCCGGCCCCACCGGCGCTCCAGGGCCTTCTGAAAGAAGGCCCATGCACTGCGTCAATACGGGTATTTTTACAATTTTCGCACATGTGCAGACCGTTTTGAGGGCAAGAGGGCAGGCCCTTGCCCTCAAAATGGTCTCTGCGCATGCGTGAAAATTGTAAAAATACCCGTATTGACGCAGTGCACGGGCCTTCTTTCAGAAGGCCCTGGAGCGCCAGCAGGGCCGGATGCTCCGAGGCCGGCTCCCGGGCCAGCCTCAGAGCGTCCGGAGGGCGACACGGGGCGGGGGGGGGGCACCCAGGGCAGGGTGCAGCCAAGTCGCCCCCCCTCAAAATCGCGCCGCGGCCTTTGGCCGCGCCGATTGTCGGAGCATCACTAGGGTGACACGAGCCCCCCTGCTTTGGGGTGACGCGCGTCCTAGTGACGCTTCTGCCTGTTGTTCCCTGTGTGAAGCAGGGTGCTGGACTGGATGGATGGATCTTCCGTCTCATCTAGGAAAGCTCCTTTTATGTTCTTAGGATTGATTCCCCCGGGGGATTTTCCTGCTTTCTTTGAAGCTCCTGGGAATTCTGATGCACAGGGCAGCCACCTGCACCGCCTATTGGACTGAACTGCCCTTCCTGGATTTATCAACCTATAAAGCTGCTGCCTGCCGAGTCAGACCATTGGTTCATCTGGGTAGGTACTGTCTACACTGACTGGCAGTGGCTCTCTGGGGTTTCAGGCGGGAGTCTTTCTCAGCTCTACCTGGCAATATTGCACAAACTAAACTTGGGATTTTCTGCACGCAGAGCAGGGGCTCTCCTACTGAATTCTGCCCTTCCCTGGGAACACTCAAAAGTTCAGACTACAGTATATAAATGAACGTATGTAAACGTTAAGCATTACAATTAAGAGACTTGCAGGAGAACTACCACCCCAGCTGCATCTTCACAAATGCTAGCGCTGATTATTAGAAACCCCGTTTCACTCCCAAAGGTTTACCAAAAGGTGCTGGGGTGAATCTTACTTTATACTAGTCTTATATCACTCTAAGCTCCACAAGGTAATTAAAGAGCTTTGAGGGACCGAGGCTCTGATGATCTGCACGATGTGATTCTGACAGAGTGCCTCTAATTCCTTACACCACCACTGCCCCCCTGAGTCTCTGAACCAGGTGTTGATTTTTTTCTCTGGATTATTCCGTCTGGAAGATTAAAAAAAACCCTCTGCACACATGATCTGCCCACCCTCTACACTCGCTTCCAGTGCAATTGCATAGAGGCAGCAGCCGCCGCCAATCCTTCAACATGCTTGCTCAGAATCAAGTCCCACCAGCTTCTTCCCTAATAAGGATTTAAGAGGGGGCTATTGGGCATGACAACAGGAGTGCTCAGTGCACAGTGGGACTTACTTCTGAGTAAACATGGCTAGGATTGCTTTGCATGATTAATTAGTTGCCATGTTACTCTCTGTGTGGATGCAAACCTACAACTAAAAAGCTAAAAAACATTTTTAGCTTTCGCTGGTCTACAATCTATAACTCTATACTCTGTTATGGAAAATGATCAGTACCCCTCTGAGGACTTAATTTAAGATAGCACACTCTTGGATTGGGCCTCCATGATGCTTGTTTTCAATACTGGCATATAAGAAATAACAGCAAGGAAAACAGTGCCCCAGAGCATGTACAAAGTGGTCCTCTGCTGAATAACCACAACCAGCCTCCGCGCATCTGAGGGTTTCTCGGACAGAGAACATGGTTCCCTTCGAGGTAGGCTTTAAAATGATGCTTCCTAAGAAGCCAGTCTTGCTGAGCTCAATGGGCTTACTCTAAAGTAAATATCGCAGAAATGCAGCATTTTTGTTGCCTTTTTTCATTTCCAAGGCAGGTGAGAACGCATAGACACAACCCCCCTCCCTGTAGCAGTGCCTAGAGCTCAATACGGAAATGTTCCTTCAATGTGAAAGCTCAGTTCCAAAGACATCTTGAGACAAGAGTGACTGTGTGCACGTGCAGAGTGCCTCCTCTGTAGCACATGGGGATAACGGCCAGTCTCCTCCTACCTACCTGGACAACAACAACAGGCAAGGCCTCCCTCCCAGGTCAGACATCTCATTTTTAGAAACCCACCAGCACTCCTCAACTCCCGAGTCTTTCCGGCCGTGCACAAGCAAGAAGTGCCCATTCAAACAAACGAAGCCAGGGCAGGTTTGGCTGCTCTTCAGACACATCCCGCCCGGCTTGCTAGCAAGTCCCTCGAAGGTATCCTGCTGCCTGCCTGCCTGCCTCACCTGCTGCGTGCCAGAAGAGTGGCTGCCGCTGCCCAGCAGGCAGCCGTCTTTCTTTCACACCCTTCGGCGTCTGTCTCTACGCCCTTCCCCGAACAACACAAGAAGATGCGCGTGTGGCTGACAAAGGGCTAGACCGACCGACTGCCCTCCCGCCCGGCTGAGCTCCGGATTGCGAAGAACGAAGAGCGTAGGAAAGAAGGGCGACGACACGAGAGAATCGAGAGGCAGCAAAGCGGACGCTGCTGCTGCCCAGACTCTCCACCCGGGCGCCGAAACGCTCACTTCACTTCACCTGAGGCGGCGGGCAAGGATCGAGCCAGGCACAAAAGCAGCCCTGACACCCAGCCGCCACCCCCCCCCCACACGCACACGCGCAAAACCGCCGTGTACCAGTACCTTCCATCTCCTTGGTCTCGCCGCCGCAATTCATGGTCCGCGTCCGGTCATTTTCCCCTCCCACGCCCCGCAAGGGATTGGCCTTGGAGCGGAATTCGGCAAACATCAAGCGCATGCGGCGGGACGCGCGGCGGCCGGGCCGGCGCTGGGTGGTGGTGGTGGGTGTGGGTTTCAGATGAGCACTTGCAGCGGCACAAGACGACTCCAGCCACGGGGGTCGCGGGCAGGACTCCGCTGTTCGTGTGGAGGGGCTGGCCGAGCTCTCCTCTCTCCGGGGAGCACGCAGACTTTGGCAAAGTGATCGGTGTGACTGGATCTTCCCCTCTAGCAAGCGCTTCTTGAATCTTGGCCGCTGCAAAGCCGCCGCCGCCGCCGCCGCCTCCTCCTCCCTTCCCGCTTTTGTCTCTCCTGCTCTGCTGCTCTCAAGTCACCCGACGACGCTGCTGTGGGATCGGGAAACGAAGATGCTCAAACACGCCCCTCTTGTCGTCGGCTCCCGCATCCCCGCAAGGTCATCCCAGCAGCAGCCTTCTTCCAGCCAGCCTCCTCCTTTCGCCTCCCGCATCCGAGAGTCCAGCAAGGAGATCTCCTCCTCCTCCTCCTTCTCCTCCTCCCGCCCGCCAGCCCTAAGCTAGCCAGGGGAAAGCGACGGCCGTGAGTGACTGACTGCCAGCCGCTCCCGGACAAAGCAGCAGCGAAGGGGCCGGATTCTAGCGCGTTTCCAGCGGGGAACTTTCCCAGCGGCGAAGCCGGGCCGAGCAGGCACCCATCCCGGCTTGAACGGGCAGGGGAGGCGGAGAACGATCCTGCTCCAGGTCTCAGAGGCGGCGGCGGCGGCGGGATCTATCCGGATCGGCCCTGGTGGCTGCTGGAAAGGGCCGACCCGCCCTCGCTCCAATGCCGATCAGCCCCCTTCCTTCCCCATCCAGCTTGCCCTGCGCGGACGGACCACGGCCAGGCTGGCAGCAGAGCAGACAGACCACGGCCAGGCGGGGACTGGGCGGCGGCGGCGGCGGCAGCTGGTTTGGTTGGCGGCGCTGTCCTCCGCCCGCGGATCAAGGCGAGGTCAAGGCGCGGGCGCCCTCTCGTCCGGGCAATCTGGGGCACCATCCGGCGGCTTCTGGGTGATTACGCCCATCCAGCTGGGTTTTCCCCGCTCGCCCTCGCCTGACGTGCCCGCCGCCGCCCGCCCGCCTCCTCCTCCGGCTTCGCCGACTGCTGCGCAAGGGACGCCGCTCCTGGAGAGAGAGGGCTCGGCGGGTCCCTCCGCGCTTGGGCGCACACGTGCTCTTGCCACAGATCCAAGGCCGGCCCCGACCACGCCTCGCCCTCCCCACCCATGCCTTGGGCTCGTCTTGCTTCGCGTCCCGGTGGACTCGGGCGGAAGGAATCCTTCATGCTTGGGAGACTGAGCGAACGGGGGACATCTTCTCGGTTGAACCGCTGGCCGAAGAACGGGACCCACTTTTTAATTACATGTATGTCCTTCCTGTTCTACCTGATGCATCCAGCCCTCCCCGCCTTGTGTCTGTTTCTCTTTTTAATGACTGCGATTTTTCATTGAGTTAGTTATACAGCATCTTCGATGTATTTGCACCTGACATTTTACAATGGAAACAAAAGAGGCAGTTCCCTGTCCCCTAGGAGCTTACAGTTTATGTTGTCACTGAGGAAGACCAGAGCAGAAGAAACAAGAGTAGTAATAAATGTAAGGAAAATGCTGCTACAGGTCTCTCAGCTTGCTTACAATTGGAGCTAAGGATTGAAAGGGTTAAGCCAAAGGTGGGTCTCATGAAAGGGTGTGGTTTGAGAGGGGGTAGCAAGGTGTACTGGTCAGGGAGGGATTCTAGCCGGAACATGCAGTGCTGGAAAATAGGTAATAGGAAAACAGGTGGCAGTATTTAATGTATGGATTATTGTGTCTTTATCCGCCCTCCTTTCAGGGGGTTTTGGGCAGCATATGCGGTTCTCCCCCCCTCCATGCACACCCTTTATCAGCACGACAACCCTGTGAGGTCAGCTGAATGGAGAGAAAGCCCAAGGTCACCATTGAGCTGCATGGCTGAGTGGGGGTTTGAGCCTGGCTCTCCCCAGTTGACAGGTCAGCTATCAGTCACCCTTGCTAACTGGACAAAGTACCGTATTGTCCCGAGTATAAGACACACCTGATTATAAGACGCACCCTTAAAGTTAGGTGCTATTAAAAAAATCTAATTAAATCACTGGCATTAAATTGCAACAGCCTGATTATAAGACACACCCCTAGTTTAAAAACTTAAATTAGGAGAAAAAAGTGAGTCTTATACTCAGACCAATACGGTATATTCTCATGGAGATAACAACTGGCATCCACCCTCGCATGGCATCCTATTCCATGAGATGCCCTTACTGTTGGAAACGGAACAGAATGCTGGGCTGCACTGACCTTTCCTCTGATCCAGTAGGGCTGGGCTCATGCATGCACCTATATCTATCTGTCTGTCTATCTAGCCCTAAAAATATGTAGTTAAACATTTTTGGTTTCTGCCTCTCTCTGTCTTATTAGTCACTGATCTACATACAGTACAGGTGGGCCCCCATATCCACTGATTCGCTATCCACGGTTTCAGTTATCCACGGATCATGGGGACCCCCCCCAGGCTTTTACTTTTTTCCCAGCAAGCTTCGTTTCTTCCTTAAAGAAACAGGAGAAGCAGCGGATATGGGGGCCCACCTGTATATGTTTTGTGATTGTCTGCATCCGGCTAGGATCCAGAACCTATCTGAATGTTTTTCGGTACATAAACACATGCACACCTTGACGAGTGGCCCTAAGAGGAAAACGAACGGTGCCACCCAGAATCCCCCACCCAGACTTCTTCTTCAGCCAGCCAATGTGCTAAGAAGAGAGCAGCACTGTCCAGCGTGTTAATGAGCAACTACATCTTCACTTGTGCGCTATTGAATGTGGCATGTGCAGTGCGTGAAAGGAGTGCAGATAATGAAAATACAATGCCAACTATGAATGACTCCCAGGGTACAAGCATATTGCAGAATGAAGGCCTCTGTGAAAACTCATAAATAGCAGTATACAATTCAGTGTGGGATGTGAAATACAGTATTATGGTTTTTTCAGCCCACAGAAATGATATGATGGCGGCTGTGCCATCATGCAGAACTGGTCCAATCATATAAAAAGAACCGTTGGGAAATTGATTTTTAACAACAAAAAGAATGCATGGATGAGGGAGGGGTGTAGAACATCCCACCTACCCTTGAGTTACTCCCTACTCCCTGAAGACTTCCCAAATAGTCCTCATCTGCTGAGGTCACTTCCAAAACTACAGAAGCTTGACTGATGGCCCAATCCTATTCAAGGCCTGCGCCGGCGGAATGTGTGTTCTGCCGGCACAGGCTGCTGCAAAAGCGCCGTAAAGCCAGAGCCTTCCCGCATGCACTGGCAGAGTGACGGAGGCCCACCGACAGAGGTAAGCCCGTGCAGGGGGTGGGGGTGAACAGAGGCAGGGAGGTGGGTGGATTGGACCTGAGAAGGGGACAGGATCGGCAGCAGTGCACGCCAAATCCCTCTACCTGCACGGATCAATGCAGACTTGCGCCAGTGATATCGCTGGTGCAGGTCCGAGTTGACCTGTTGCCGATGCTGGGGTTACCTCGGGGCAAGGGGACAAGTGTTCCCTTACCCTGAGGAGACCTCTAGCAGCCAAAAATTCCACACGGGATGTAGCATAGCCCGCGCCAGCGCCACTGCATCACCACACGGGGATTTAGGTTGGATTGGGCTGTGAGAAAAACACTTGGGGAGGTAAGCTGTGTGGAGGTAAACACCCACAACTGCCATTGCCGCATCTAGTTTGGCCCAGTTTTAGCAGACAAACTTTCCCAGATTGCCTCTGCTGCTGTCAAAACAGACACTGTTGCAGACTTGTTGCACGATTAGTCATCCTGGGATAACAATGATTATGCCTTATCATTCAATGGTGTTTTTTTTTTTTTTTTTGCCCAGATTGATCTGAATTAAACAGATTGATCTATAGGCTTCATACAGCCGGCCAATTGCAGGAGTTCATGTTATGCACCATTCTTCCCTATAAAGGGCTCTGTGGCACAAACAGCCCCAGGCCATTCCTGAGACTTGGTCAGAGTTGGTGAAGCACCGGCCATGAAGTTCTGCACTCAAGATTCCGTTCCTGGCCAGACAAATAGTGGAATGCTTACCACAGTGCAAGGAACCTTACATTGCTTCCATGTGTGCAATTTTGGTTCCTTTCTGTTCATGTCAGGCATTGATCACTGCACCACCAGGCTGGTGGTTGGGGCATGGAGCTGCAGGCAATTTCAGTCAAGAGAGTGACATCACCTCCCATAATCCTCCTGGATCAGGAGGTCAGGTGACACTGGCAGGCCAATCCAATGCCACTGGCTGCTATAAAGGCTCTTGACTTCTCTCAAACAGGGCAACTTGTCACTGAGGGAGACCAGATGAACTGTCTTCTGCACCACCAGATTATGAGTTGGCCTGACTGAGCCTACCTCCAGCTTGCTGGTCTCCAAGGGACTCATCCTTCCGAGGGCTTGACTCTTTGGCAATCATTTAAGGCAGTGTTTCTCAAACTGTGGGTCGGGACCCACTTGGTAGAACACGACTTGATTTCTGGTGGGTCCCAGGTGATGGGAAGATCAGATAAGTACCGTGGCACAAGCCCTGAGGCTATTCAAAAATCAGATAGCTGCTAATTGCCCTTCAAAGAACTGAGCTCCTGCAGTTTGCAAGATTGATGCTAATTACCCTGCAAACAGCTGAGCTCTTGCTGTTTGCAAGATTGTGTACATATAGGGAAATAAATGTTTGAGCGTCTCGTAAAGCTAGGTGGGTCCTGACAGAGTGTCATTTTAAAAAGTGGGTACCAGTGCTAAAAAGTTTGAGAAACACTGATTTAAGGCATTCTGGGAGCCGTAGACACATCTCCCAGAAGTCCCTATGAACGTTCTCACAAAGCACATTGGAATTAGTCAAGCAGTCCTAAAATGCACCAAAATGTGTTGCGTCTCTCTGTATGGCCATCATCCCTGGTGTTTGTCCATGCACTGGCGTCACTGCAGGGGGCGGAGCTCTAAGTTCCACCATGATCCGACCCTCCATTACACGGGTGAATGAAGTGGTCCCGCCCCCTCACCTTCGGAACCTTTCAGGGCAGCGAAAAGCAATGCGCAGGGGGAGTCTCCTGTGCGTTGTTTTCACCACCTTGAATAGTTCCGAAGGTGAGGGGGCGGGGCCGCTTCGTTCACCCGTGTAATGGAGGGTCGGATCACGGTGGAACTTAGAGCTCCATCCCCCCTGCAGTGACGCCAGTCTGTCCATGCAGCCCTCCTAGTCACTTCCTTCTATGTAGTTTGGCCTGCTGTGTCCTCCGTAACTTTGGGAGAAGTCATTTTTTATTTTTTGCTAACCTCTGGACAGCTTTGCTAGGGCAAAGCACAAGCAACTATTGCCACATTTATATTCTCCAGGTTTCATGACCCTCCTTAACCTGACCACATAACTGAAGAGACAGTAGTGTAAAAGCTCATGAAAAATTAATCAGGCTTATGCCGAGGCAGCGGAAAAAAGGAATCCAATTCAGTATAATCAAAAATCCAATATAATGAATCCTGGTCATGGCTAATGATCTTATCAGCATGCCGCATGAACACTGCCGGCCACGTCGGGAGGATAACCTCATCAGCTGTGACAGCTTGCTCACTCTAGCTAAAAGAACCGTCAACACAAATATCCACAACAAGTATGTTGGCTTGGATGGAAAAGAGGGCTGCATAAGAGTGATCTTCAGAGAGTGCAACTGGTACCCCACACCTGCCCCAAATCCAGCTCCCTTGTTGCCTCTAATCTAATGAAACAGGTCCTGAGGTGCTGATGTTCTGAGGGCAGCTGGGGACTAACCCAGAGCTGGTGTAATGCATGCAATGGCTCAGCTTATTTCCCTGATTGAAAACATAAGAGCGGATTTGCAGCCATTCTGCAGAGGCCTCGGAGCCTGGACGGCACCCACAGGGACAGCATGGCACGATTAGGAGCCTCTTTTCCTCTAAAAATGTGTTTTACCACCCAATGGGTTTCGAAAATGGTTCTAGCGTTCGTTAGAATTGTGCTCCCATATTAGACTCTAAATATTGTCATAGTTGTAGATAATGAAACCCCTTAATAAATGAGAGATTTAAGAAAGGGACGCTGAACTGTGAATCGGGAAGACCCTTCAAGAACGGATGCTTGGTGTGTGTGTGTGTGTGTGTGTGTGTGTGTGTGTGTGTGTGTGTGTGTGTGTGTGTGTGAAGTTCATTGTGAGAGTGCTAATTGTTGACCAGTTGAAGGGTCCCAGTTGATACTTGACTGCAACCATTTGATTTAGCCAGCATTTCACAAATATTCGATACCTGGGGTGCAGGTTTTTTTCTGGGTTCGAGGGCTGATCCAAAATGCCAGGCTCCAGTTTCACCACCCTTCCTGCAGACATGAAACGGGAGGGGGGTGAAAAGAGGGGGGGGCTCTTCTGGACAGCTGGCAGCTCCCACTTTTATTTCCCATGGGTCCCCTACGAGTGATATTGTGCATTGTCCCAGAAATCCTCTTGGAGTGGTGCCATATTAAATTATAATGAATTCTTAGTTAGGAGACATCATTTTCTGGAGATTAATGGGAAATAAAAATGGTGCCCACCAGCTTCCCTGCTTCCTCCATCAGGAAGAGCTCCACCACTGTGAAACTGGCAGCTCTAGTGAAAACAAAGTTTGGGAGCAACTTTCACTCCCCTCCCCAGTTTGCACCAAAAGCTCTCACTGAATACCATTTGGTTCTTCATCAGCTTTTCTAGATAGTCCATACTCTTTGCAGCTCTGAGACAGTCAATTAATTACTCTTGCCCCCCCCCAGCATCCTGCCCTCCCTCCTCTTCACCCACTTGTAGGGGGGGTTCAGATTGTGCTTTCCAGCCAGGCAAGGGCAATGCTTCTGGGATCCCCTCCCCCTCCCCCGCAGCCTGGGATTCACCATCCAGCAGCTCTGAATTGTTCCCATGAATATTTGCAAACTCCTCTTGTGACTGTGAAGTCTTGGAAACCTCAGTTCCTCTAGTCTTATGAAATCCCAGATTCTCCTCAAACCACACAGCTTTAGGCGGAAGGTTGCTAAGAAAAACACCCTGAATTCCAGAACTCAGCCGAATGGTAAAAGTTGGCAAGACAGTTATCATTAAAATTGCAGCTGGCAGGAAATGGATGCCCTCATCGCTTCCTCTGAATTGTCCCACAAATAGAGATTATTCCAAGTAAACTATTAGCTGACACGAGCAAATTTCTTGCTTCCTGAGGGTAGAAACTGATGGAAAAGTTTAAAAATAGGCTTTGGTAGAGATCCACAGTATTGTGGGAACTTGGATCTTTTTTAAAATGTTGTAAATTATATGCAGAGAGAGTTCAGTGCCTGGGTGCTAATCATGCGGTGCTCTGATCATGCGGTGCTAATGTTCTCTCCAAACCCTGGACCCGAGCCGTTAAGGGCTTTAAAAGTCAAAACTAGCACTTTGAATTGTGCCTGGAAACGAACCGGCAGCCAGTGTAGCCGCCGAAGCAACGGTCCGACTGAGTCGAACCGACAACCACCCGGGCAGCCGCATTCTGCACTAGTTGCAATTTCCGAACAGTCTTCAAAGGCAGCCCCACGTAGAGCGCATTGCAGTAATCTAATCTAGATGTATCATACAGTGACCCCACCAGATGCCTCATGGAGCACACAAGACGACAAGATACTTGTATCCTGTCGCCACTCCCTTGTACCTGGCACAGAAGAAACCTACTCCTCCAACCAGGAGGTTGCTTATCCCCATCATGACTTGTAACTTGTGATGGACATTTCCTCCATAAATCTGTCCAATCTCCTTTTAAAGGCGTCCAGACCACCAGGTGCCATCACCATACCCTGTGGCAAGGAGTTCCACAAACCAGTTACACGCTGGGTAAAGTCACAAGTCCCTTGACATGTGCATGCGTATGAGAGCATGTGTGCACACAACAGCTACCCCCTCCATCTGCCCAGAAACCAGGCAGGGAAATGAAAGAAGAGTCCTTCTTCACGCCACTACTACAGCAGCAGCAGCAGCAGCAGCAGCAGCAGCAGCAGCATGAAGGCGGACTCTGCCCTCGATGGCGGCAGCTTCCCCCAGTTACCTATTCCGTGTGCCCTGGCAATGGGTTGCAGCAGGCTGGGCATGGCTGGGCACCGGCTTGGGCCCTCAACATGTGCCTGACCAGTGATGATGCCACCCCTGTAGTTATCAACACTGGTGTAGAAACTGAAGACTTCACAGACAATACAGAAGGAAACGCCACGAATGATTTGGAAAGGAAATGATTTAGCATCTACATCATGGCACAGGCACAATCCATGACCCTTGACAGAGTTACAGTACAAACAAAATGACAAGTCTCTGCCCTGAGGAGCTTGCAAGCTAAAATTTAACATGGGTCATGGCAACAGAGGGAGACGAAGCAGATGGAGGCCAGAGCAACAAACGAAGACTAGGACACCTTGTTTTAATTAAACAATCAAACAGAAGCCATTTAAAAACCTTGTTGGTTCTAATGGCTACTTTATCTGGTGTTTTGTTTTATGTTGTTTCTCTTTTTATGACGTTTTGACTGGTGAATCCGTGAAACTGGTTCTGGTTGTGCTGTTTTCAGATGTTGTTTTAAATTGATTTTGTAAATGTTTTTGCTGTAAGCTGCTTTGGGGCTTTTATTTCAAATTGAAAACCAGCCTGTAAATATATACATATGTTTTTAAAAAAGATGTTCAAAACTGACCAGCCCTCAACACATGTGGATGTTTAATGTCCCTATAGGCTACATATGTATGTTTCTTGCTGATACACCTTCTGTGTGCCTATGGGGGGGGCGCTTGTCGATTCTTAGCTGCTCAGATGTGACCCCCGGCTTCCTATTTGGAAGCAATCAGATGTTAGTGCTTGAGTCTGGAGGGCCTTTTGTGGATGCTGCTCCATGGGACTATTGAATATTTCAGAAAGTATATTTACCTAATGAGCAGTTGGTTTTGCTAAATAGGACACCCTGTCTCCAGAGAGCTGTGGCAGCATGGCGTGATAATCGAAGAATGAGAATACTTTTCACAAGTGTTAATTGAAGAGCTGCTGCTCAGACAAGTACCACAAAGCAAAAAAACAAACAAACCCAAAAGACAATCCTCTTAGCATCTCTCCAGCACTGCAGCGTTCCCAGGAATGCAAGGAGCTGCTTGAAAACTGCGGGTGCAAATCCATGCACCTGAAATGATCCACATCTCCGGTTGACAATGCGCTCTCTTCTCCAGGGCTCTGGAGCTTGTGTTCCAATTTGCATGGAGAAGCAATTCTCAGAGCGTCTCTGCCTCAGCAATTGCACTTCACACCTCATGTTCAAGGAGTTGAAATGCTGTGATGGGGTACATTAGTCAGCTCTCTCTCTGTGTGTGTGTGTGTGTGTATGTGTGTGTGTGTGTGTGTGTGTGAGAGAGAGAGAGAGAGAGAGAGAGAGAGAGAGAGAGCAGGAACAGCAAAGGAGCTGTGGGTGCAGATTTTGCAACATAGCAGCAGCATGTGTCTAATTAACACTCAAGCAGCCCCAACAAACTGGTGATTTTATCTCATCTGGCACAGGCTCTAACTGCACCTATTACCAGTTTTTCAACTCATTGTCATTTCATCTTCACCACTTTCCTCTCAGGACCAGATTGGAACTGGATGAGACGATCTTCACCTTCACTCAGTGCCCCTCTGGCAGCAGGAGACCTCCTATCCTTGAACCCCATTAAAGAGGAGGAGGAGGAGGAGGAGGACAGAACCAACATGTGCTCAGGATCGGGGCCCTGGAGCTGCTTTAGGAAGAAGTGGTGTTGCAGCAGGTCCAGCTATAAAGCTGCTTTATATGCACTCTCTCTGGTGCATGGTAGTTGCTGATGCATGCATGCAACATCTCATCCCGATAGATTCACTTTTACTTCCAGGGACTACTTAGTTGGCAGACTGCTAACATGTTCTCTTGGGCCCCTGGCTCCCTGACCTGCTGGGCAGCTCCCACGTCTCACTGCTAAGCTGAACACTGTGCAGCAGTAGTGGCAGCAACAGGACACCTGGGTACCAGGTGATGACGAGGACCAAATTTTGCACTAATCTTGGAGTGCAATTATTTATCTGGCTGGCTGGTGTCATGCTCTGGGGGAGGGCTGAGTCTCTAGGGCTCCCTAGGGCTCCCTCTCATCTAGAAATGATAATCAGCAAGGCACATCCCATGCCAGCCCACCTCACCCCATCCCATTAACTTTAGGGTTAATCTAACTCCTCTGCCTCAAGCCTTCTGTGAGTTGTGCAGCTAGCTGGCGTAAGAAGGGATGTAAGGGATGTGATTCTGGCACCTGTGAGAGCTGAAGGACACTTATGGCCCAGTCTTGCCCTCCTCTGCCAAATGTCCATTTATGACAGTGCAAAAGCTGCGCTGCCACCAGTGCAAATGGTCGGAGGCTCTGAGCACCTGGTGCTGCAGAGCTCGCCCCACTCCAGGTAAGTCGGTGTCGGGGGCAGGTCATGGGAGGTTTGTTTGGGGAAGTTCAGGGGGGAGGGGAGGGCAGAGGGCGGGGAGCAGGGTGGAGAAGGTGGATCACAGTGGCAAAAGTGCACCTATCCCCCATTTCCCAGCCTGCCCTGCCCTCTTCCTCTCCTCCGATATGCCAGCTACATTCATGGGTTCTGTGGCAGCAGGAGCACAGAGCCTCCAGCGTTTGCAGTGGAACGCCGGATGGATGGCGGTGGCATGCCTTTCGCACCATTGTAAATAGACAAACACCAGCTGGGTCCGAGAAGACTCATTGGTGGCCAAAAGGCCTACCAAGGGGTAAGTTCTTTACTTGCCTCTCATTGGCCCTCTGGTTGCCACCTCCTCCATAGCCTGCAGTGCTGAATGCCGTAGCATAGCGGGGGATAGGAAGGGTTGGGCTGAGCGTGAACAAAACTGTATCTGGTTTGAAAAATAAACGTACATGTCTACCAGAAACTCATGCAGAGATGCAACGGACAGGTTTGCCTGACAGTGGGTAATTCTGCCACATCTCTATGTGAGGAGTGATTGGCTGGTCCGATCCTACTCAGTGATGTGACAGGAAGGAGTACCTGCCCCCTGCAGCCTGGGACTGTTTGGTAGGAGGTCAGGCCGCCAGGGCCGTGAGCTGTGCAGGGAGCAGCACCCTGTATGGATCGGTGCTGGTGGGGCCCACGGGAGTCTTTCACTTTCTTGTAGCGCAGACCAGCGGTTCTCAGACAGCACATAGTTTGGAAATGCCCCTAGCGTAAATATCCACTGGCTTCCCACACCTGGCGAATGGGCTTAGGTGGGTGTTTGTCAATGCAGAGAGAAAATTTGGATGGGTGCCCACACACGCCAGGCTCCAGAACTGAAATCTGAGGAGACACCTCATCAGAGGAGGGCACTGCCCGCCGTGGGCCCAGGGGGGCTGGCCATCCATGAGGGTGGCAAAGGTGGTTGCCTGAGACAGAGAGACAGGAGCAGATCTGTCCATTCTCTGCCCATTGCTCCATCTCCTCCTTTACCTCCCACTCCCTGAATTGGACAAGGAAGATGGGGACAGACTGGAAGAGGAAGTGGGGAGGAGAGGAGACACTCTAGCCCAGCCCGCTCCTCTTCTCCACACTTCCTCTTCACCCCTCTTCCTTTTCCAATCCAGAGTCTGGCACATCACCAGGTTAAAGGGGGGGGGGAGCAGTTGACACACTGTCTGTCTCAGGTGCCTGGAGGACTTGGGTTGGCCCTGCCAGGGCCCCAGCAGCAGCATGAACCAGAGCCAGGAGGAGACAGAGCAGCCGGAGGAGAAGCCCTGAGACTCTACCCCACCCAGGGAACCTGTCTGTGGGCCTGGACTCATCCTTGTCCCCAGGGCCAGCCCTTCAATTGGCCCCCGTGGGCTCTGGGAACCAGCTGCCCCCCCCGGAGGTGGCAGAATGTGTCCCATTCCCAGCCAGCTTGGGGGCCACCCCCAAGGCAGCAACCCCCGGCTCCCCATTCCCAGCCAGCTTGGGGGCCACCCCCTGCAGCCCTTTGCTGCTGTCTCTTGCTCTGGCCAGCCACCCCCACCCTTGCTGCTGCTGCTGCTGCTGCTGCTGCTCTGCTCCGCCTCTCCTCTGCTGCCTCGCCTGGCCGCTCTCTTCAAACGGCAGGAGCAGGGATGGCTGGCAGGGGCAGGAGGTGGCAGCAGAGGGGTGCGGGGGGGGGGCAGTGGCAGCAGCAACAACAACAGCAACAGCAGCTGCTGTGCCATGGCAGGGAATGGGTGGGGTGGGGGTGCCAGACCTGGTTGGTCCCGGGTGCGAGGAAAGCTTGGGCTGGACCTGTCTCTGACGCTGGTCCCCCACAATCACCTCTTTGGCTTCAAGAAGGGAGACGGCGGCTGCTGCTGCTGCCAGCCCAGACTGAAGCTCAGCACTCGCCTGGCAGCAGCACAAGGCTTCCCGTTTCAGGAGGAGCAAGCCTGACCGTAAGTACAGTCAGGATCAGGGCCCTCTAGCAGGCCCAGGAAAGAGGAGGAGACGCCAGCAGCCTAACTAGACCCTGGTCTGCTACCTGGAAGTGGCTAATGTCATGGCTCCGTGGCCTGTTCCGAGCTTCTCATTGTCAGATGCCACCGGGTTAGGTTTATGAAGCTGAAAAGTGGGATAGGGATATACTACATATTTTTTAAATATTTTTTGTTTTAAAAAAGCTGCTCTCTTGGGACAGCCCCCCTGTTGGAGGGAAGGGTGGGGATAGCCAGGCAGGCAGGCGGGTGGAGAAGATCAAACAAATCTACTTCCTCTGGTGTTTCCAGGGTTGGCAGTGATATAACGGTCCGGCTTCCTCCCAAATTAACTGAAGGATTTCAATTGGCTGAAGCTGCTCAGGAATGAAACTTCAGGTTCACAACAGAAAGTTCACTGGAAATGTCAGCTCATCATGTGGTGGCAGGAAAATGTCAAGGCCAAGGTTGGAAGGTCTCAGAAAGAAAGCATCCCCTTTTGTCAGGCTCTTACATAAGCTGATGAAGCACCCAGAATTGGAATGTCATGTGCCATTGTGGCGGGTCTCAGTTGAAAAATGACATAGTAGCGTGAGAAAGTCCAACCATCCAGGTAGGGAATGTCCTTCTCGTGAAGGAAAGCACCAAAACAGGGCTTCTTTCACCCCATGAAAGACTAAACTTGGTTGACTATACTGTTTGAGGGCCCAACCCTATGCTTTTCACGTCAAAGCAGGCTGCACTGCTTGCTATGGTGGGGGAGGGGCTGATCAGGAGACTTGGGAGGGGAAAGGGAAAATATTTTCCCTTACCCTTCCAAAAACCCCTCAACCGCCAATGAGTCTCCTCAGAACTGTGCCAGTTCTATAGTTGCTGCAAGTCCAAGGAGACAAAGGGGGCATGTCGGCTTGCTCCAGAGGGGATCATGTCTGGTGAAAGTTGACTGCCCTGGGTGCCACCCCCTGATATGCCCCTGGCCCCTGGCCCTCCCCCTGCTTGCCCGGATCCGCCCACCACCCACCCCCATTACGCCCACCCTGCTGCCAACTTACCAAGGTCCTCTCTACCCCGCCACCACATGCAGGGCCTCCCCAGCATCTGTGGCAGCGATCCGGAAGCACGCGGATACGCGGAAGCATGCGTGCTTCCGTATTGACCTTTGTGACATCATAAAGCGTGTTCCGCCGCCAGAACACTTGTCCTGGCGGTGGCAATGCTACGTAGAATTGGGCAATTAGTCAATTAATTTTGTGGCTGCACTTACTGTACGCTCACTTGATGTAAGAATTATTACATTAATATTACATGACTTTAATATTTAGGGGAATAGCTGATGAATATGGCAATGGGTACAAGTGAGGATCTTTTACACCAATTATACCAGAAGCTGTACAATTCGGAATCCCGTTAAAATAAGTTTGAGGACACACATATGTTTCTTTCAATATTTACTAAACAGTTCAAGCATACATTAAAAACACACACACACAGTCACACGCAATATACAGGGCTAAGAAAGTCAGGTAGAAAAGACAGTAACATTCGCATGGGCAGGTTTCCTTGGATTGTAGATGGGTGATATTTACCTGTCCTGGAGAGGAGTTTCCGTAGTTGATGTAATGAAAGAGAGAGAAGAAGAAGGGGGGTGGTACTAAATAAGGATAGTTCGAGCCCCGACCAGCGGTGCACGAGGAGAAGGAAAGAGACAAAATGGCTCTGGAGCTCTGAACTGAAACAGGCACCGTGACTACTGAGAAGTAATGTAAAGTGAAATGAGGAGGGGGTGTGAGAGAGAAAGACCAGGGATGGGAGAGCAAAAGAGCAAGAGCATAAAAACCAAGAGTGCAAGAGAGACTGACAGAGTGACTCAGCCCTATATACAGCAAAACGTGTACCTTACCCAGGAGGAGGGGTAATTGCTTACACAATGAAAGGGAAATTTGCCTTTGGGGGTGGACTGGCAGGACACCTTGGGGTGTGAAGACACAGGACAATGGGGAGGGGGAAGAGGGTTGTTGACTTCCAGTCCTTGAGGCGCGCTGGCTTGGGGAAATCAGGAGATGTGGATTGCCTTTCCAGGGCCAGACTGGTCGTTTAGCATATCTTTGGGGTGATGTCGGTGGAGGGGGGGGAGGTAGGAGAATGGAACGTGAAGACGGGCTGTGAGCGTTTTAGTTCATGGCAGTGAAATGGTGATGCTGGTCAAGTTTTCCCCTTGGCATAGCATGGCCTGGGAATCCTTTCATAGCAGCGATCCATACTGGCCTGGCACAGGGACACAGCGTGGTCATCCATAATGTGTTCGGTTCCAGTCTGTCTCATGTTCCACTTTGGCCCACAGTCATGCACAGCACACTCCAAAAGTCTCATGCCACAGGTCTCATGGCTACACACCCCCTGCTGTTGCTATCAATGGAGAGTGAGAGCTAATGGTGGGAATCTTCTCAGGTGGGGACCCGCGTTGTGGTGGGGGCAGCCAGATCAGGGCTGATGAAGGCGATGGAGACAACGCCAGGAGAACAGTAGCACCCACTTCTGTGCCATCATTGAGAACTAGTCGACCCCCTTTCCCTCTTGGGGGGGGGGGAAACGGCAGGCTTTGTAAGTACTTTGAATTAAAATGATAAATCTTGGAGGAAGGGCGGTATAAAATGTGAAAAATAAATAAATAAATAATGCACTGGTTCCCAAACTGGGAGCTGCGGATACCAGGGGAGCCGCGGATACCAGCAAGGGGAGTTGCGGAGTGCCACGGAATCCTCTTGGAAAAAGTGCAATGCCAATTGGCAGGCATCAGCATCATGTATTGGGGAGCCGTGGTCAATGGTCAAGGGAGCCACAGGTCAAAATAGTTTGGGAAACACTGCTTTAATGGATCTATCGGCTCAACTGGCTCAATGTGGCGGCCCTGCTATTTAAAAGAGCAGGTCATTTTAACTTGGGCGAGATTATCATCAGTGAGTTTGGGGAAGCACCTTGAGGGGTTTCTGAAATGATGAGGACAGTGGGAAAGGTGAAATAGGGAGAAATCAAATTATTCATTCTCACAAGGAAGAACAACAAACACCCTGAACTTGTCAATAGACAGATGGTGGAGGAAAGGAAGTCTGTTCTCCTATGAGGCATAATGGCCATGAGGAGTTCATGACACGGGGCAACTGGAAGAGGTGGCTCAGGAAAAGATTCGATGAATAGATTTATGCATTGAGGGTATTTATAGGCACTGCAGAGAACAACTATGACCAGATCTCCGTTATCCACTTCTGCCCTACCTCTGCTGCAGCAGCGAATAGTCCTCACCATGTAGACTCGTGTCCTCGTGTAATTTAGTCAGTGGTGTATCTCTGGCTTAGCAATGATTACCTGAGCTGATGCCTTGCAAAGGTGTATTATTTATCATTAGCATGGTGAGCTAATGGACTTGCAAAGTGTCTTTTGGTCATCTGGAACAGCTGGCAGCATTCGCTGCATCACAGAGTTCTGGGAAACTCCGCTGAAACTGACCAGAGCAAAATCAAAACCAGGAGTTCAGATTTCAAAGCAAAAGGCAGATCAGCTTGACTGGTGGCTGCCTGCCTCCTGGAACAGGAAGAAGTGGCAGGTGTGTGGATTGCATGTCAGTTTCCCCAGGCCCTGCCAGATACATGATTGAAGGCGAAGGAAGCTGCTTGTTAGAGTACAGCCCTTCAGCAACATCTATCGATTTTTTTTAAAAAAAAATCTGATTTCCCTCTGGCTGCATATAGAGCGTCCCTTTCTGGAACAAAATCCTTCCCCCCCCCCAACCCATAGCCCAGTTGTTGGAACAGGCTTTGCGTGCTAAAAATGCAAAAAATAGACTGAAAAAAATGGCCACCAGTGCAACCTTCCCCACAAATTGAAAGTTAAGTGCAGCTGCCCCCCTTCTGCGCAGAAGTGTTCCTCAGTCTGCGATGGGCAGCACCAGGAAATGGCAAGCCTGTGTGAGAGAGACAAGGGAAGGACAATGCACTGCATAAAAAAAGATACAGAAGAGGGAATGATTTCAGGGTACATCTTCTTCTCTAAGAACTCCCTGTAAGGCATCGGCCCGTGTGCCCTGGCAATAGCGCAGGAACTGGCTCCTTACTTCCTGTGCAATCCTGGCAGGTGAGGTGGAATGCAAGCATGCCACTGCTATAGCAGTCACTGTCAGCTGATCCCAGTGACCAATCCCTGCTCTCCAAGACCTAGAAAGCCCGCCCCGGCCTCCAGTGAGTTCACTTGGCAGTCTGAGCAGCTTATCCCAAAGAGCTGTGGGAGCGGTAGCAGGTGAGGGTGCCTGGCATCATGCCCCCCCCCCGCTGCCTTCTCTGAAACTCAACCTCCAGCCCACTGTGGCTGCACCCCCTCCACTGCACTACAGACCACACCTGTGTGCCCCCCCCCTCAGCCCACAACCTGCTGTTTCCAGTGTTAGCTTTGCATGTTTTGATCCATGCCCTTATCAAGGCACCTGCCAACCTGGAGCAGACCCTGGCTGATGCCACAGGCCACGCACAAACCTGCCACGTGCCACACCTTGAGACCTTCCAGGGAGGCCCTGCTCAGTGTCATCTTGCAGTGATGCTAAATTGTCCTCTGCCGGGAGGAGCAGCAAGGCCTTCTCAGGAGTCTCCCCAACCATTTGGAATGCCCCCTTCTAGGAGTCACACTCATTCCCATCATTGGCCCCCACTGGATGCAAGCGGAAATCTGATGTTGTTTTTAAATTGTAAACTGCTTTCTAACTTAAATCTGAGCAATGGTGAACAAATAGCACTAAATACATATTCAATAAAACTGTCTTCAAAGTGGGCAGCTACCTATTTCTTGTTCATGTGAAATGTCCCCCTCTATAAACACAAGTCTCTCTTCTCTGCCCTCTAACACATTTCCAGTGCCAAGGGGAGGCTGGCCCAAGAACTCCTGATGCCTGAGGCAGCAGGCCAAACGTGCCCCCTGACCTCATGATGTGCCAGCCTCTGCTCCTTCCACTCTCCAGTGTTCCAGCTCGGCACTCCCCTCCCCTCCATATGTCCTCCTCCTCTCTGTCCCCCCCTTCTTTTTCCAATGCAGGGAGTGGAAGGAGAAGGAGGAGCAGTGGAGGCAGTTGGCGGACAGAGATAGGCACCCCCCCATCTGCTGCCTGAGGCGACTGCTTCAGTTGGCCTCATGGATGGGCCAGCCCTGGCTAAGGGAAATGTTCCTCAGTCGACAAACACTAACTGCTGCCTTTCAGTGCCAATGAGTCACATTTTGGCTGTCCAACCAGGTCATTTCCAATAGTGCTTTGACCACACAAGCCTGGCTCTCTCTCTCTCTCTCTCTCTCTCTCTCTCTCTCTCTCTCTCTCTCTCTCTCTCTCTCTTTTTTTTTTCTGGTGGCACAACTTTCCACTGTTGCAAGCTGGGCTCAGGAATTCGTAGAACTCTGGAGATCAGCACGCTGAATTCTTTCTCTCAGCCTTTGGAACCAACTAAGCAAGAACCACAAGCAATCCCTTTTGCTCTCTCCCTCTGGACAACAGCAGACAGACAAAACCAGGAAGCTGGGGGGTGGGTTTGGCAGAGCGTGCGGTGGAGGGCAGGATCCAGGGAATGCAGGGTGAGAACGGGTCATTCCGTCACTTGTAGACACAATGGACATCCTGTTTGGAGCAGCGATTCCTCTTGCTTTTACAAATCCCCCAGCATGGCAGCTTCGGTGCTGGGAAAAGTGCCCAGCATGAAGTGGCAGCAACAACAAATGAACTAGTGGCTGCTGCCTGGAGTACTTTTGAGGCAAAGCCAGCCGGCCGGCAAAGGATCAAACCGGTTTATTTATTTAAAAGGGTTGTACCCAGCCCTTCTCCCCGATAACCAATTCTAAATCACTTGAAGATGACTTTCGAGTATTTTGCCACCTGGCTGGGTTGGAAGGACGGCGTTTCTGCTTAGACTCAGCTGACTCCATTTTTCAATCTGCTTTCCAGCCCCCCCCCATTTCCCCCTTCTAACCTCCCAGAGGCTTTCGAGATGCTTCAGCATCCCCTAAAAAGGCTACTGAGCCATCCTGGTGCAGTAGCCATTATCCTGGGATGCTGCCCTTTGTTTGAATATCTTCCCCTTTGACAGATAAACAGCCCAATCCTAGCTAAATCCCCTGACGTTGATGCAGCCACCATGCCAACAGACCACGTGCTGCTTCCTGCGCGGGTGTGTGTGTGTGTGTGGAGTCATGGAGAGCTCCTCATGATAAGGGAACTTTCATTCCCTTACCCTGGGTGGGGCAAGCAAGCCTCCATTGCACAAATGGGTCTCCTGGGATCTGCGCCAGCCATTTTGCCTCCCACTTCCCATTCTGCCTCCCACTTCCCTCCCCACTCAGACACTCCCCCCTTTCCTCCCTCTCCCCGCCCTGTTCTGCCCCGCCCCCACCCATAACCTGCCTCCCGCGGTGGCTTACCTGCCTCAGTGCAGGTCGCCCTCTGTGGCAGTATGCCAGGGCCACCGCACCACTGTTTGCAACAACATCCCCAAAATGGCCTCTGGTGTTGTGCTGTTTGCGACATCGTAAAGGCACGTATGCCACACATTGCTACTAGGATTGGGCGGAGAAACATTTGAATTTGAGCCAGCAGACTGAATTGTGAAGCCCTCCTGATGTCTGACACAAAGGTCAAGCAGGGTTAATGCCCAGTGGCCATACAAAATAGGGTCAAGCACCTACCCCTTTTGTGATTTGCCCAGGTTCATTGTTAGAAGCCACTGCCGCAGTGCCGCTTCCTGGGGGCTTGTCTGCAAGGACCAGAATCCTTGAATCATGTATTCATTCAGGCACGTCGGGGATTTATTTTGTTTCCAGCTTTTCCTTTAGCCCCCATGTCACCCTTTGCCAACCTCCTTCCCTTCTCTCTATTGTCTATTTGATTGGTGCCTTGCTTTCCCCCCATGCATTGATTTCCCAGCCTGTTAATACACTTCCTGTATCTGTGCTGTTTCAGCTGCCTGGTCCAAGGTCACTCAGGTGGGAACCAGCTTGCCATGTCTCTCAGACCATCATGATGATCTGCTACTGTTTGTTTTTAGGAGACAACAACCCCCCCCCCCAGCCTTTGGGAGTCTCCGCTAATCTGAGAGGGAAGATACCCCCATGGTGACCTGACCTCCTTCTGTCTGGGCTTCCTAGCCTTGCATGGTGGCAGCAAAAGCTATACTCCACCACCACCACCACCCCAGTTATTTCCAGTTTAATCAGTAAGAAGAGTAAAGTGGAGAGAAAGGGAGAAGGATGCCATCGCTAGGTACTCAGCACTGCGTTCATTTTGCCCTCTGGTTTTCCTTATCCCGATGCATTACGTGCCTGGGCTCCAGGCTTGTGGGGAATTCGTTACGTGCAAATTATTTCCACACTCATCGCTCTGCTTTTAGGATGCCACTGCTAATTCACCCTTTGGATGGTCCTCATCACTGGCGTCGACAGGGGGAGGCGGGGGGGGCGGGCCGCCGGGGGGTGTCGCGCGTCTAGGGGTGACGCGCGATCACCCCCCCACTTACAGTTTGGAGCGGAGGGTGGGCCCGCCCGCCCTCCCCTGTGTCCGTTTGGCTCCAAAATGAGCCAAAAACGGAGCGGGGAGGGCGCTCTGCTCCTGCGCGTGACGTCACGCGCAGGGGCGGAGCCTACCCTTAAGGGCGACGCGCGCCTCCGCTCTGGGGTGACGCGCGTCGTCGCAACGCGCCTGGTCCTCATGGGCAGGGAGCTGTGAACAAAATAATCTCAAATCATTTTATGCAGCCATATTGTGCCTGATGGTTTTGTGAATCTAACCCTAGGCAAAAAGGCAAATGTAAGTTTGTGCACATGTAGCATTTCATGCACAGTACACAGTATAAGAAAAACCACCTTCCCTGGATGCGAAAAAGACTCACAAACGGATAACTCTATCTCGGTTCTAGGAGGACAGTGCACGGCTACAGAAAAGAAATGGGTTGCAGTGGAATGGTGACGGTTGCAGGAACTGGGTGGCGAGCTGAGGGCTGAGAACAGCTCGCCTGCCCCCAGGATCAGCCTCCATTTGGAGCAAAGGCTCCAAGGATGGAATTTGGAGCAAGAACTCATCAGAAGATCTTCAGCACTGCGGGAGCAGAAAGGACTCGTCACAAATGAAATGCTCAACCATGGTTAAGGCCAACAAGGGAGGAAAGTACTGTGTACATTTCCATGGCTGATGCCCAGTTTCTAAACCACACTTTGCAGGGAGCAAGCATGACATCTGCTATATAAATGCTTCTTTTAAGATAGCATTTCAGTGGTGCGTGTGTGCAAGAGAACCTTCCCGCTGGCTTTTGCCTGACATATCTCCTCTTTGCATTTCACCTCTGTATTTTGTCAACTCATAGGACTTTTTTGTGAGCTTTAGGACTGACATCCTACCTCGTTTGTTTCCCCAAACCTCTGCTAGGTGTGTGCCTCTTGCTGGAAATGAAGACCAGATTTGCGCAGTGAAAGCATCTGCTTGGCTCAGCAGCACCAGCAGGGCCTTTTCTGCAGTGGCCTTGTCTTGTCTCTATGAAGCCTCCTCCCTGCAGATTTTTCTGAAAATGATTTTTTGTTTTGGTCAACCTCTGAAAAGGAGCTGTTTTTTCTTTCCTATCCTTAGATGGATTCTATTGCTGGGCTGCAGAGGCATACCAGCAGCGAGTGCTGCCTGGAGCACTCTCTGCGGGGCCGCCCTGGGGGGGGGGGCAACCCGGCTTACCAGGGCGCTCCGAGGCCCTCTCCCCCGGCCTCGGAGCCGGAGAGAGCCCTGGAGCGTCCATCACGACCAGCGGCCGGGGCTTTCTGAAGGTGGCCGACTGCGTCGCCCGCTATTTATACTTTTCTTTCTGCACATGCGCAGAACGTTTTGAACGAACGAAACGTTCTGCGCATGTGCAGAAAAAAAAGTATAAATATCGGGAGACGCAGTCGGCCACCTTCAGAAAGCCCCGGCCGCTGGTCGTGGTGGACGCTCCGGGGCTTTCTCCAGCTCCGAGGCCGGGGGAGAAGGCCTCGCCGAGGCCTTCTCCCCCGGCCTCGGAGCCGGAGAAAGCCCCGGAGCGTCCACCGTGCGTGCCCGCCCGCATCACTGGGCAGGTGCGCGCTCCGTGAGACTGGAGCGAGCGGAGCAGCGCCGCCCGCTGCCGCGGTGCCGCCTGGAGCCATTGCTCCGCTCGCTCCAGTCTTTCCACGCCTCTGCTGGGTTGTTTCTTCTTTTACTTCGCGGCTTTATTTCGATGGCATGGTTTTCATTTTATTTTTAGTTTATGAATTGCTTTTCAAATGATATGAAAAATTGACATATACATGTTTTTTTAAAAAATAAACATAGACTGTAGCTAAAGCAAACAAGTGAGGTGAGGGGGAAATAGCACCAGAGAGCCAGCGGGGTGGGACGGACTGTGTGTTCCTGAGATTGGTTCCCAGTTGTGCAAGCCATGCTTTGCAAGGAGCCAAATGTGCCCTGGGACAGAGTTTTCCTTGAAGCATGCACCGAGGGTAGTTCCCTACCTCCAGAACAGTGATGTCAGGGTAAAGCTTAAAGTGCCACTCACCATAACATCCCTCCATGCTATTTTCACGTCCCGTTAAAAGTATAACGTCACCTTTAAATTTCGTAGTGTTTTCCTTTTCTGCCGCTAGTTATTTTCTACTTTGAAACTTATTATATTTAATTTAAATATATTGCTCATTTCATCCCAGAGTCAGACTCTTTGAATGAATTATAGTAGTTTTAAAACAAATGTATAAAAATTGAAAAATGAGATTAAAAGGATCCCAAATATAAAAGTTATATTAGAGTGCTAGCTTATGCACATTTACTCAGAAGCAGCTCTTACAGCCCAATCCATCATAACTCCCAGCACAGTGATGCAGCGGCGCCAACGTGGCATCACCTGTATCGGAGTAAGCCCCTGCGGGCCCGGTGGGTCTACTCGGACCTGCACCAGCAATATCACTGGTGCAAGTCCATGTGGACTCTTGAAGGAGGATCGAGCCCAAGAAAGGGACCTGAATTTGGCAGACATCGCTGCTGCCAAACCCACACCCTTCCCAGTGCCAATCCGCCCTCCTCCCCACCCCGTTGCCACCCCGTTCTGCCCACCCCACCTCCCTTCCACCCCTTGTGAAATCCTACCTGGGGCAGCTGGTGGCACCCAGAGTTCGCTGCCATGTGGAACTGGCCACTTGTTGCTTCTGGCAGTGGCCAGTCTGTGAGCTCCAGCGTATCGCCCCCTTGTGTGACAGCCAGAAAGTGCTAAGCGCTGCTGGAACACTCGTTCTGGTGCCGCTAGCCACAGTTAGGATTGGGCCTCCAACAAATATGATTTACCTCCAGGTAAATTTGCATAGGACATAGTGTAATGTAACATGGGTTACATACTGTCTCACAAATTGGCCTTGGAAAAGACAATGGTCTAGAGTCTAGAGTCTAGACATTAACGTAGTATGCCCATAGGCAAATGTCTCTGTTTGCCTCTTGCTGAGCTGAAGCTGCTTCTCAGCTCAAGTCCTTGGAAAAGGGTTTCAAAGGCAGCTCCTGAGAGCTCCTCCGTCCTGAGAGCCCCTTGCTGCAGGAGAGGTCCTCAAGCTCTGTTTCCCCTCATCTCCATCCCTGCTCCAGCTTAAAAAGGTAAAGGTGACCCCTGACAATTAAGTCCAGTCATGTCCGACTCTAGGGTGTGGTGCTCATCTCCATTTCAAAGCCAAAGAGCCAGCGTTGTCCGAAGACGCCTCCGTGGTCATGTGGCCGGCATGACTCTCCTTGCCGCGTAGCATGCAAGTATGTAGCATGCGGCTGGAACACAGAGCGCTGTTTACCTTCCCGTAAGCGGTACCTATTTATCTACTCGCATTAACATGCTTTGGAACTGCTAGGTTGGCAGGAGCTGGCCAAGCAACGAAAGCTCACCCCGTCGCGGATTCGAACTGCCGACCTTTCGATCGACAGCTCATGGTTCAGCGGTTTAACCCACTGCGCCAGTACCAGTCCTCATATACTGGAAGGAAGAGGAGCTTTCTGGTCACTGCTGCTGCTTCTGGGTATACTTTAGACCCATCACCTGCCTTCTTTAATACTGAAGACATGATGGATTTCTAAGCAGAGGTGGCTGTTTGACCTGTGGCACCTCCCGGAGCTGCAATGCAAAGGCGCCTTCTCCTTCTTCTTCCATCAATTTCAGCTGTTCGCAGCAGAATAAAGGAAGAGACCCCATTGTGTTGAGCAGTCAAGGCTGCCTTCCAGGGTCATGAATATTTCATATTATGTGGCTCGAAAGGAAAGCTGCAGGAACGTCACTTTTCAGTTGTCAATAGCAAGGGGGGGAAAGTACAAAAAAATCACAAGAGATGACTAATGAGAGTCTTGATTTGAGCACCAAGAACGTTTCTCTCTTTCCTCCTGGAAGGCTACAACGCTCAAACCCATTCGAAGCTTGTTAATTCCTCCTGGAAAGCATGGTTCCAATTTCAGGAATTTGGCTCCAACATTTATTTTGAGCAAGTCCAGTCTTCAGAGGCACATCCAGCAGAGACCTTGGACACCAAGCAAGCAAGAGGGAATTCCCGTTCATCTCAAAACTCATGACCAGTCCTCCTGTGGCTTGAGCGCATCATTGCGAAGCATGAAGGGGTGAGAAGAAAGAGGAGACACATCAGTCGCTCGCTCCCCAGCACTGCTGACTTCCCTTTGGAGGGCTATCACTAACATTGTACAGCAGGTTTTGAACGGACCACTTGGGATCATTCGTTTTAATCCTTACAGTAGAGGAACTAACCCTGTTCTCATTGTAATGAGATACCTATTTCTAACCTCTGCCATCCAAATCAATCCCTCAGATGTGTCATATTCGATATTCCTCTTCTCTAAATCTCTAAAGCAATCATTTTGCCTCAAACTCTTTTTAATCTAACTACCTGTGCTGTTGAGGAACAGCCAGATGAAATCTCAACTGACACAACAGGAGAGACCCAGCTCAAGAGCTTTAGACAGAAGTATCAGCACCCAGGAGGTTGATAAGAACGGGGGGGGGGGGGGGGAGGACAGGACGTGACCCTGCAAGGAATCCTTCCATATGTCACAACAACTGGAAGATTTTCTCTGCCACTGAATTTCAAACACATTTCCTGGGGCTGATGAATAAGTCTTTATGTATTGCATTGCCAAGGCAAAAACGCAAGCTAAAGGGCCCCCAATCGAAATTCACTGTCCCGCCCCCCCCCCAGCATGGCTGCTTTTTGACAAGGAAAGTGGCTCTCATTGGTGCCATTTTCTCCAGGGCAAATAGCAGCTAAGGGGTCCCAATCCGGAATGGGAACGTGGTGCCAGTGGCAGAGGGGTCACCCCTCCTCGCCATGCCATGGCGTCAAAGGGGTGAGGGTGGGGATCCAACTGCTATTTACTGAATAAAAACTGTTAACCCGATTCCTTGCCTAAAGAATTGTCTAGAATCGACCCTGAGACATAGCTGAGAGGGGACAATGCTTTATTATGCCCTTGAGGGTCGTGTGCTCTTCCGATGAGCAATGCAGGTCCCAGCACAGGCTGCTCATAGCTGCTTTGTGAACTTGTCCACGTAGCATTTTGATTGATTTCATTTCATATTTATCTGCTGCTCTTCTGCAAACACGTTGGTGCTCAGAGTGGCTCAAAACGATATCAAATACATCAAACAGCATATCCATCATAACAACCGTACGAAGACCAATGATGGCCAGCAAAACAGCGTCATTATCAAAATGCAAGCAATTTCTTCAGGGTTCAGTTCCAAACATCTCCTCCTGTTTGGAAGAAACAAAGAGTCCACAATTCAAGGCACCAAGGAAAATGTCTCAGGCCAGAGTTACACAGAAATGAAGCAATCCATTCACAGTTGATCATAGATGAACACAAAACAAAAGCAGTGAGGCAGTCCCTCTAACCTCCCCCCTCAAAAGCCAATTGAAATAAAAATGGTTTTAAGCATTGTCAGAACTGTGCCACGGGGGAGGGGGGCTTTTTGTAGATCCTCTGGAAGCATGTTCCAAACCGTCTTCAAGGGCAGCCCCAAGTAGACAGTGTTATGGTAATCTAGACAGGATATCACTAAGACATGGACCACCACGGCTGGGTCTGACTGACTCAGGTATGGCAGCAGCTAATGCACCAGCCAAAGCTGGGCAAAGGCCCCCCAGGCCACAGCTGCCACCTGGCAATCTGCGTACCTGCTCCTTCAGGTGGAGGGTAACCCCATGACTAATGAGAGCAGGGCAACAAATGAATACCTGAATCGTGGTTTTCTGGACCAGGAAGACCTCTGGATTTACTGCAGTTAACCCTAATCCAGATCCAAGACTTTGACCGACCCCTTGGAATTTGGTGGAAAGGAGAGATAGAGTTGGGTGTCAACAGCATCAGTTGATGACATCCAACTCCAAATCATCAAATGACCTCTCCCAGTGGCTTCATGTGTTGGACATGAGCAGTATTTGGCTGCAAGGACCTGGGAGGGTAGTGTGTGTTCCGGTCACCTGCAAGGACCTTCACCTGGCCCCTCCTGTCTGACCTGGAAGGGGCGTGACCCTGACCTTTATCCCAACATCCTCTCTCTGACCACATGGGTTCTCTCTCTTCTCATCTGATTCCACCTGGGGACGGACGTGCTGTTCTGGGCTCCTTGCCTGGAAGCCATCTTCCCCACATGGGTGTGCCAGCTGTAGGGGCATACTGACCACTAATGTATAGAGTACCTCTAGTCACAACTAGATGCATGTAAACTGAATGCTGATCTGTAAGTAAACTATTTTCTTTTTACTATACAAGCCTCAGACTCCGTGTCTCATTTCAATGCTAATGATAGCTAGCTAGCCTGGGTGCTGGGATAACTCTACTGGTTAAATAAACAATAAGGTCTTCTTCCGTTTGCAAACTCTGCATATTTGAACCCCCTAAGGTTCATGAAATAATATAATAACCCCAACAGAGGTTATGGTGCCCAGGAATTACGCAATAAGAAGCCTTAAATTAACCTGAGAGTTGTTTTTGCACGTTTTTGGAATTTTGGAATTTTGAATTTTGTTTTACCCTCACCCAAGTAAAGGCTAGACTTGCATGCTATCTGTTTTTGTATTTGCTGACCAGCAAAATTAAGGTACAATGGCACAAGGAAATGAGGGAGGCTCTGTTTTAGAATCAGTGGAGAAATTGGATCCTAAAGCTTTCCAAATCTGGAAATATGAAATATGAAACTGAAGCTTATGCAAAAACCTCCAGCAAGGATAGAGTGAACCTGTTGAGAGATCTGTGCTGGATGAATTTGGAAAAGAGAGAAAATTATGAGGATCACTGTAAACAATTGATTCAAACGTTACAAGATTTACAACTTGCCGGTGTTAATCTGGATGAAGATTTAAAGGTTGCAATTTTGTTAGGTTCTTTGGATCAGAAGGTATTTGGGACTTTTGTTACAGCAGAAACTAGAGGAGAGCTGAATTTTAAAAATTTGTTGACTGGCCTGAAGAGGGAATGTACGCCATTCCAAGGTGCTAGACAAGGTGCTAGACCAAGCAGAGCTCAAAGTGGCTCTATTTACATAACAAAGGGCAGAGCCCAGGAAGACAAAGCAAATGGCAGAACTTGCTTCAATTGTGGGGGGAAGCGGCATTATGCAAAATTTTGTTCCAGCCCAGCCAAGAATTCTCACCTAGCTCGGAATCCTGCTGACAGAGGAAACCAGCAGAAGATAGGAGATAAGAAGGGGGGCCATTTTCGCCCAAAGCTGCCAGACGGAAAAAGGGATCAACAAAATTCTTTCAGCATGCTGGCTATAGAGGAGAAATCATACAGTCTGACAGGCCGTAGTCAAACGTGTTGGATTCTGGACTCGGGCTGTACGTCGCATTGTACGTCAGAATCAAGCTTTTTCCAGCAACTGGACCAGAACATTGATGGGAAAATGACTGTAGCCAATGGACAGAGCTTGGAGATCCAAGGAAAAGGGCAAGGAAAGCTAAACTGTCTTGCCAATGATAAATGTAATAATAATTTACTAACCAATGTCTTGTATGTTCCAGGATTGGATGCAAACATGATAAGTATCTCCGCCTTGGAGAAAAAGGGACACCAAATCATATTCTTTGAAGGAAAATGCATAATCACTAAAGATGATGTATTGGTAGCTCAGGGAACTGAGCGTGCAGGTGTATATTGTTTAGATGTTGCAGGTGAACAAGCCATGTCTGCAAAGGAGAGCTGTAGAGGTCCGTGTCTGGATCTATGGCATCGAAGGCTAGGGCATCGTGACCCCACTGCAATCATGGATCTGGAGAAGAGGAATCTCACAAAGGATTTAAAGGTATCACCTTGCACTAATCACCATGAAAAATGTGTACACTGCATTAAAGCTAAAAGTGTAAGACCCAGTTTTCCACAGAGAACTGAAGGCAGAACAACTGAAGTACTGGACCTGATTCACAGTGACCTGTGCGCACTCCCAGTGGCTTGCACAGAAGGTAACAGGTACATAATGACTCTTGTAGATGACTATTCCAGGTATTCGGTGATAACTTGCTGAAGGACAAGAGTGAAGCTCATGACATACTCAGGAGCTATGTAGCTGCAGTAAACAATCACTTTAATAAGAAACCGAGAAGACTGATGACAGATAACGGAGGTGAGTTCGTTTCACATCTCACACAAGCATTTCTGCAAGAGGAAGGGATACAACACATATGCACTGTGCCCTACACTCCAGAGCAGAATGGTGTGGCTGAGAGAAAGAATCGCACACTCCTAGAGATGATCAGATGTATGCTATCTGATGCAAAGTTGCCCAATCGCTTTTGGGGAGAAGCAGCACTGACTGCAAACTACCTACAGAATAAACTTCCCACAAAAGGTGCATCAAAAACTCCCTTTGAACTGTGGCATGGGAGAGCACCAAGCATGAACCACATCAAAGTAATTGGGAGCAAAGTTTATACATATATTCCCAGAGAGAAGAGATCCAAACTAGATCTGAGAGCTGAAGAAGGTATTTTTGTGGGATACACACCAGGGTCTAAAGGGTACAGAATTTTGGATCCACATACTGGGAAAGTAAGCATACGTCATGCATTGTACTTTGATGAAAGTGTAAAGACTAATGAATGTCAAATCCCTACTAATGATTTACCAGATGAGAGTGCAGAGGTTGTGTATGTGCCAATCTATCACTACAGTGAACCAACAGAATCTATACCAGAGGGGGACATAAGCAATACATCAACAGAAGCGGAAATAGCCGAAGGAACTGACGCAGACGAGCCAGACGTCGCTGATACAGAAGGTACAGCAGACCAGGTTCTGATGCCAGAACCCAGACGCTCAACCCGTGACAACAAAGGTGTACCACCTGCAGAGGCGTAGCCAGGCGCCCCTGCTACTGGGGCGGGAAAGCCCGCCGCCCCATTATGCAAATTAAATAATTAATTTGCATAATGAGTTTCGGGTTTTTTTAAAGGTTTTTTTAAAGGTTTTTAACGCTAACGGGGCTTCTAAAAGGGTATGTGTGCTTTGCGCAAACTTATCTGTAGTTCTAGGACCCTCCAGCGATGATCAGGGGCGCAGATCGTCCCTCTGCAGCTCTACTCCCCGGCATGAACTCTGCAGCGCGCTCCTGGACGCTTTGCAGAGTTCATGCCGGGGAGTAGAGCTGCAGAGGGACGATCTGCGCCCCTGATCATCGCTGGAGGGTCCTAGAACTACAGATAAGTTTGCGCAAAGCACACATACCCTTTTAGAAGCCCCGTTAGCGTTAAAAACCTTTAAAAAAACCTTTAAAAAAACCCGAAAAAGGGAAAAAAACAAAAGTTAAGGAGGCTCCCGCCCCCCACGGAGCCTTTCCGCCCCAACGCCCTGGGGCCCACCGCACCACCGCCCCATATCAGACGACGCCTCTGACCACCTGCTCACTTTGGAGTGTCCTGCCTCGCAAGGTCGTCGCCACAACGTGAGCCAGAGTCGTGGAAAGATCTTCAAAGGATGTCCACAGACGAAGCACGTAAGTGGATAAATGCTGCAAAAGAGGAAATGCATGCACTACACACCAATAAGATATGGACATTAACCACATTGCCCCCTGGCAAAAAGGCTATAGGGTGCAAGTGGGTATTCAAGGCAAAGCAAGATTCAGAAGGGGATATTGAACGTTATAAAGCAAGACTTGTTGCCAAAGGCTATTCTCAGAAATATGGGGAAGATTATGACGAGACTTTTGCACCTGTTGTAGAACATACTACTTTAAGACTGCTTTTAAGCATTGAAGCCTCCAAACAAATGAAAGTCAAGCATCTTGACGTGAAGACTGAATTTTTGTATGGACAAATAAAAGAAGAAATTTACATGGAACAACCACAGGGTTTCATAGACAGCAAACACCCACATCATGTATGCAAACTTCAGAAAGGTTTGTATGGACTGAAACAAGCCGCAAGGGCTTGGAACGAAAAGCTGGACCAGATGCTTAAACAGCAAGGTTTTAAGCAGGGTGGTGCTGACCAGTGTTTGTATACAAAACAAAAGAATGGTGAATGGATGTATGTATTAATTTATGTTGATGACTTAATTCTTTGTTATTGTAATGAGCAGGATTATAAAAAAGTAGTGAAGCATCTCAGCAGAGAAGTGGAACTTAAGGAGCTGGGAGATGCAAAATTCTACTTGGGAATTGAGATCCAGAAGGATGCAGATGGGAGCTATCTTCTAAGCCAGAGGACAAAGACTTTGGAAATAGTTGAATCTGCTGGCCTGAAGGACGGATATGCAGTTGCCACGCCAATGGAAACTGATTACTTCAAACAAGGAGGAGGTGAACCGTTGCCTCCAGGTAACAGGTATAGAGAATTAATCGGTAAACTTTTGTATCTTTCAACAACCACGAGACCCGATATCGCGGCTGCAACTGGCATCTTAAGCAAAAGAACCAGCGCTCCAATGAATGGAGATTGGATGGCAGTACTGAGAGTGATCAAATACCTGAAAGGGACTGCAGACCACAAACTAAAACTGCCAGTTTGTGATGACCCAAGACTGATTTGTTTTACAGACTCTGACTGGGGCGAAGATCCCATAGATCGCAAAACAAGAAGTGGACATTTGTTTATGTATGGTGGTGGGGCTATTAGCTGGGCAAGCAGGAAACAAATAACTGTTGCTTTATCTACCACAGAAGCTGAATACGTGGCTGCATCTGAGGCATGCAGAAAGGTAAAATGGCTGTGCCAATTGATGCAGGACATGGGTATAGAAGTACCAAGGCCCATACAGGTTATGGAAGATAACCAAGGTTGTATAAAGATGATAAAATCAGAGGGCCACAATGCACGCACAAAGCACATTGACTTGAAGTATCATTTGGTGCGTGATGAACACAAAAATGGTCTCATCAGGGTGGACTACTGTCCAACACAGAACATGCTAGCAGACATGTTAACGAAGCCTTTACCAAGAGACCGATTTCAAAGCCTACGAAAGCAAACAGGCCTCGTAGACTAAGTGAGCACCCAAACACTGAGAAGGGGTGTTGGACATGAGCAGTATTTGGCTGCAAGGACCTGGGAGGGTAGTGTGTGTTCCGGTCACCTGCAAGGACCTTCACCTGGCCCCTCCTGTCTGACCTGGAAGGGGCGTGACCCTGACCTTTATCCCAACATCCTCTCTCTGACCACATGGGTTCTCTCTCTTCGCATCTGATTCCACATGGGGACGGACATGCTGTTCTGGGCTCCCTGCCTGGAAGCCATCTTCCCCACATGGGTGTGCCAGCTGTAGGGGCATACTGACCGCTAATGTATAGAGTACCTCTAGTCACAACTAGATGCATGTAAACTGAATGCTGATCTGTAAGTAAACTATTTTCTTTTTACTATACAAGCCTCAGACTCCGTGTCTCATTTCAATGCTAATGATAGCTAGCCAGCCTGGGTGCTGGGATAACTCTACTGGTTAAATAACTATAAGGTCTTCTTCCGTTTGCAAACTCTGCATATTTGAACCCCCTAAGGTTCATGAAATAATATAATAACCCCCAACATCATGTAGATGCTAAAAAGCATGGGGAGGGGAATAGATTCCTATGGCACCCCAAAGGCCATGGTGCCAAACAGGTATCCCCCAGCACCACCTTCTGAGCCCAGTCAGCCAAGAAGGAGCAGAAGCAGTGCAAAAGAGTGCCTCCAAGCCCCAACTCAGCCAACTGGCCCAGAAGGACACTGTGGTCAATGGTGTCAAAAGCCGCTGAGAGGTCCAGCAGGGAAGCACTCCCTCTGTCCAGTCCTCGGCGAAGGCCATCCACCAAAGGAACCAGGGCCGTCTCCACCCCAAAGCCCAGCCTGAAGTCAGACTGAGAGGGATGCAGATATTCAGCTTCATCTTCAAGGTAGTTGGCAATACCCCCGTAGTTAATGAAGTATTAACTCCCCTTCCCACCCACGCTGCCAGACCTCCCCTGGCAGCTCAAATATGCTATGCCGGGCAAGGGTCAAGAGAGGAGGTGGATGGTCTCACACTCCAGATAACTGTCCACCTCCGCAGGTCATATAAGCTGAAAAAGATCGCACAACACAGGAGAGGCAGAGGCCTGAGGGACATCAACAGATACTGTCACTGTGGAGTCTAAGTCTTGATGGATGTGCAAATTTTTATCTGCAAAATGTCTCGCAAAATCATCACTGTGGGCAACAGAGCAATCCTCCCGACCACCTTGTGAGGGTAGATGAAGCAGACCCCTCACTACACGAAACAGCGCAGCTGGGTGGCATTCTGCAGACGCGATGGTGGCAGAGAAGGAAGCCTTCTTTGCTGCCATCACCACCACCACCACCACCACAGGAAGGCTCTAAAAGGAGCTCTAGCCCATGTCTGGTCGGATTCATCCTGAGTCTTCCTCCAATGTGGCGCAAGACATCTGCCAAGCCGTTTCATTGCCCGCCGCAGCTCCTCATTGAACCAAGGAGCCACCCTGTCTCCGTGACGATGACCTCTGGCCTTGGTGGCTTTAAAGGGCCATCAAATATTGAGGAGGAGAGAGTTCTGTCAACACCGACTCGTGATCTGCTTGTGTGGACATCCTGAAAGCATCTGGCTGGCCACAGTTGGAAAGGGGATGCTGGGCGGGCTAGAAGGATCCTTGGTCTGATCCAGCAGCGCTCTTACGTTTTTGCACAAGTATCACGCTATGCATAAGATACACCTGTAGCCCTCTTCTCTTGACCATGGCAACCCTAAAGGCCCTCCATATTTTGTGCCTTTCACCAGCCGGAAGGATGACAGGAAGGAAGAGCTGGGATTCAGGAGTTGCTCCTAAATTGTTTTATCAGCCAACTTTAACAAGGCTGTTAGGATTCCACCCAGAAAGCCTCAAATGCACTGTGGCAGTCCCTCCCTCCCTCCTCCGGTTGATTTAATTTGCTTTCAACCTTCCCAGACTCTGCAGACAGGTAAGGTCACCTCTGTAGTTTCCGCAACAGCTTGAACCTGCTGTTAGATGCAGAAGAGTCCTCTAATGATTTCGCATTTGATGGACTTTATGAACTCATACTGCTGCCTGGTGATATATCTGCTTGAACATGCTCTGCCTCTTAAAAAGGCTCCCTACTGGCCTGGATCGGTTGCTGGCCTGGCTATTTTGAAAAGAGCCATGAGCGAGAGAAAAGGCCAGGGCAGGCACCATTTCATTCGAAGCCACCACCGCCTCTCTTCCCCGACATCTCTCTCCTCTCTAACCTTTGCAAGTGGGGAAGATAAAAAGCTGTTTTCTCCTGAAGCTTCCCTGTCCTCGCTGACTCTGCAAGTTTGGGCTTGCTGCACTTTCTTCTCAGGGGGTGGATGAGATTTGGGTACACCCTTCCTTTCAGGCTGCTTTCCAAAAACCTCTGCTCACTGCTGAATCCAAACAGCAAACAATCCAAACTGGTTGGGCTTTGGCTAGGCAGGGACAGTGGTGGGCTAGAGATGTGTGAGAGCAAATGTCAAAACAGGGCTGGAGTCTGCAGGAGGGTTGGTAACCCCAGTGTCACAAGAACAACAAAGCACTCTGCCAGCAGGGAGCAAGGATTCCAGATTTAGAAGGTCCACCTTTGAGGCTGATTGGAGCCTGAAGCGACTCAGAAATTCAACGCTGAGAAAGAAAGACACATAGCGCGTGCATGTATGCACTGGGTTTCCTATGGGATTAGATGCACTCATCCAGCCCATCCAATCACTGTGAGACAAATCTTCTACAAGAAGGGTCCTTAGGCCTCTACATTCCAATACAGCAGGGGTTCTCAAGGTCTTACGTGCCGCGTACCACCTCCAGCGCCGCTCTCCGTGTACCACTGGAAGTAAGTGCCAATGACATCATTTTTATCTGCAAAATGGCACTTACTTTCGGGGTTGGCACTTACTTCCGGGGTTTTGCCATACCGGAGCCCCTGTAAAGGTAAGCAAAGGGGCGTAGGTGGGCCTTTCCTGAGCCTGGACACCCGTCTGCTCAAGCTCTGCAGACTCTGCAGAGCTTGAGGCACCAGTTCCAGGGCTCCGGCGAGGGGGGCAGTGTGGGCTCCCTGGTTGGTGGTCACCATCTTGGCGGCTGGGGAGCCACGTATCACCAGCCGGCGGCTGTCCACTAGTGATACGCATACCACTGGTTGAGAACCCCTGTCATAGAGGAAGCAACCTGCGAAATGGAAGTACAGTATTTGTGTCCTTTTCTTTTTAAACAAGATATTAATCATTTTCAAACATACAGCATGCTAACATATTCATACTGAGCCGAACAAGCAGAACATCACCAGTTCATCGGTATATATCAGTTCAAGTCAGTGGAGGATTTTTATTTTTATTTTAACTTCTGCATGATTATTTATAAAAACGGCACCTTTGGGTGCGATTCTCCAAAAGAGAAAAGGAGGACACCGCGTTGTCTGCACAAATCCTCCAGGAGTGTTTTCACACTGTGATGCTGTGATTCATCTTTGAGCTTCTCTCGCACTGTTTCTACAGACCTGTGAATGTCTCCAATGTGGAAGAGGCGGCTAACAGGGACCAGCTGAAAATTAAATGTCTTTGAATCAATGAAGATGTCTTCCAAATCCAAAGAAGAGAAATACAAAACAGCTCCCCCCCCAACAGTATCTGAAGGCCAATTCATGTGAATGAACTTTGATAGGTACTGTATACATTGGTCTACGACACCCATGCACAGCATACAAGCTGAGAGGTTTACTCATGGGAGATGCTGTGGTAGCTTCCAAGAGTGGGATGCTTTGAGGAAGCAAGCAGTAGGTGGTCTCCGCCCTGGTGTCGCTCAAGGTGGGGCGGAAGGGTAAGTTCCACACTGTGCTAACCTCCATTTACTCCCCGGCATGAGGCAGCCCCGCCCCCTCACCACCAGAGCCATTCAGTGCGGCGAAGGCAACGTGCAGGGCGTCTACTGCGCGTTGCCTTCGCTGCACTGAATGGCTCCGACGGCGAGGGGGTGGGGCCACCTCGTGCCAGGAAGTAAACAGAGGTTAGCACAGTGCGGAACTTACCATTCCGCCCCACCTCGAGCGATGCCACTGGGTTTCCGAGCAAGCAGGGCTCCCAGAGGTCAGCCCTGCTATGCTACCTTCTGTGCCACCGACACTCTGTTTCCATAGCAAGATTAGTGGACTGCTTTGTGGACACTACCGTCGAGCACTGTTGTCACTACCTAGGTTGCAGGATTAGCCTACCTGAGTACTCCGTCGGCTCCCCACGAAAGCCTGCCCAGTGCCCACCAGGCTCGATGAAACGTCCTTCTCAGTCCCAAAAACGCGCCTCTTCTGTGAGGACCCTGTTGCTGCCTACTGGCTCCTAGCTTTGATTGCTGCCCTGGACTTCACCCCGGCCTGGTTTTGACTGCATGCCTACTTCTGGCCCACTTGGACTGGCAGCCTGCCCTCCTCACCAGCTCCTGGAACTGAGCTGCCTTGCTTGCCAAACCCTAACAGGGCACATGCAAATCCCTGCTCAAGGAAACCACCTCTGTGTCTTCTCACAGGCAGCACAACTTCCTGATCTTTGCACATACACATCAGCTCAGGCATAATAACAAGGCATGAATCGGCTGTAAGGACCATGACTGGCAACCCAGTTCCTGGATATCTTAGAAACGGACTCAGAGCCAACAGGGTCCCACCTGACCCTATAGGCAGCTGACTATTGGCCTGAGCATCATGTCACTCAGGTCAGAGGGGGAGACTCACAGACAACCTATTTCTTCTTGTTTTCTATTGAACTGGCCATTGAACCACCTGCCAAATCATCTCCTTGCCTCCAGGGTTTCAGCCCTGACTGGAGTAATAATAATCCACCATGGGCCACCCTGAAAAGAAGACACTTTGAACCACCTTTGAGTGAGAAGCTCCCTGTGTCTGGACCTCTGCTCCCTTCTTCTGGTTGCTAGTTGTCCCCCCCCACACACACACACCTTTTAATTCTATGTACCGGATTGGTTCATAGGTCTGCAGCAAAAGCCCAGCTATGTCAAGGCCGATGTTAACAGTTCTTGTGTTCTCACTTTCTCCATTGGGCCAACATTCATTTTTCCCCTATTTAAACGCCATCATTATGAAGCAGAAACAAAGAGAGGTTCAAGGTACTTTTTGTGAGCCTTATAAATCAGACTACTTATCTTTGGTTGGGCCACAACTGGCTCACCCTTTAAACTTTAGAACTCAGAGTGCTGGAAAGGACTTCAAAAGACAGAAGGAGCCCTTTTAAAATGGCAACGCTTAAAGATCACGACTGTGTAAGGGGGGGGAGCTTAGATGGGGAAAAATCAGAGGTCAGGCTTGCTGACTTTGCACCAACTCTTCATCTTTAAAAAATCTCCTCCTATCTTGCTTTCCCAAATCCTCACTATATAAGCCTAGTGAAACTGAAAGCTTGCATAGTAGCGGTGTGATTTTAAAGGTAAAGGTGACCCCTGACAATTAAGTCCAGTCGTGTCCGACTCTAGGGTGTGGTGCTCATCCCCATTTCAAAGCCAAAGAGCCAGCGTTGTCCAAAGACGCCTCCATGGTCATGTGGCCGGCATGACTCTCCTTGCCGCAGCGCGTAGCATGCGGCTGGAACACGGAGCGCTGTTTACCTTCCCGCAAGCGGTACCTATTTATCTACTCGCATTAACATGCTTTGGAACTGCTAAGTTGGCAGGAGCTGGCCAAGCAATGAGAGCTCACCCCGTCGCGGATTCGAACTGCTGGCCTTTCGATCAACAGCTCATGGTTCAGCAGTTTAACCCACTGCGCCACCCGCTGGTCACGGTGTGATTTTAGGTAGGTCCTATTAAAGCTATTGTTTTCTCACCTCTAGTTGCTGATGGACTGACACAGTTGCTTTTGTATAGTTTTGCAAATGTTTCTTTCTGCATTTTAGCAATGACTGGTGGATATTATGATGCTGTTGGGATTTATTTATTTATACTTCTTACTATGAAAGGAAGAAAGGCAGCCTATGAGAAACTGCTCAGTGCTCCTATGTCATTAACAGTCCAGTCCAGCCCAAGGCCTCAGCGGCACAATTCAGGCACAATTGCAGCCTGAGTGCTTTAGGCCCGAGTTGTGCCTGAATTGTGCCGCAGAGGCCGAATTTGTGCTGCAATTGTGACTGAATTGGGTTCCAGCACAATTCAGGCACAACTGCACAATTCAGGCACAATTGTGGCCTAAAAGTGGGCGTGTTGGGGGCGTGTCGGGGGAGTGATGGGGGCGGTTACAAATTTGTTCCGGTTCCAGACGCTGGAAAGCCCCTGACACGCCCCCTCGAGCCCAACTCAGGCACAAAATTTGGGTCAACAAAAAGGGTGGACCCAAATGTGAGGAGACCCATAGGAGCCATTTTACCTTACCCACACCAGCCCTCTCCTGAAAAGTACTAACACCCTGGGCCCGAGTTGGGAGCGCTGGTTCTTTTGCTTAAGATGCCAGTTGCAGCCGCGATATCGGGTCTCGTGGTTGTTGAAAGATACAAAAGTTTACCGATTAATTCTCTATACCTGTTACCTGGAGGCAACGGTTCACCTCCTCCTTGTTTGAAGTAATCAGTTTCCATTGGCGTGGCAACTGCATATCTGTCCTTCAGGCCAGCAGATTCAACTATTTCCAAAGTCTTTGTCCTCTGGCTTAGAAGGTAGCTCCCATCTGCATCCTTCTGGATCTCAATTCCCAAGTAGAATTTTGCATCTCCCAGCTTCTCTTGCAGGGCTGAGAAGCATCTCTCCTTCTCTTGCAGGGCTGCTAAATTTGGAAAAAACGTGTGTCTTAGAATCAAGGAAATACGGTAATACAGCTCCCAGTTTCCCACAGTGACGACCAGATGCCTCTGGGAAGCCCACCTGGCATAAAGGTGAGAGCCCCCCTTGGCCCACCGTTTGCCCCACTAGCAACCAGTCTTCAGTTACACTGCTTCTCAATCTAGAGCAGGGGTTGGCAAGTTTTCCGAGCAAAGGGGACGGATTTTTGGCGATGACGTCATCACGTCATCACTGAACTTCCGGGTTGTCGAGCTCCCGGAAGTAGCTGTATGGAGCTCGGATTGGGAGGCAAAGCCTCCCGACCAACTTGCCACGTGCCAGACAGGGCATGGCGCAGCTGCCTGCCCAGGCTCGCAGAGTCCTTGGGCAGGTGGCTCTGCCATGCCCTGTCTGGTACGCGGCAAATTGGGCGGGAGGCTTCACCTCCCAAGCTTCCACACGGGCCAGATGACTTTGGGAGGCAGGCCGGATCTGGCCCACGGGCCGTAGGTTGCTGACCCCTGACCTAGAGAGTCCATGTAGCTATCATGACTAAGAGCTAGGGAGACAGCTCACCCCCTCCATGGACAGAAATACTTCCCCCTATTGTCTCCCTTGTATCAATATCTCAATTGTAAGCCTTTTGGGGCAGGGGCGCAGGGCCCTGCGTTTTCACTCTATGTAAAGCACCATGTACATTGATGATCAATCAATCAGTCAATCAATTCTTTCAACAAAGTGGCTGCATCAATGTGCCCTCAGACTCACTGGCGTCGCTGCAGGGGGGGCGGAGCTCTAAGTTCCGCTGTGGCTCTGACCCTCCGTTACACAGGAGCACGAAGCGGCCCGACCCCCTCGCCTTCATAGCCATTCAGGGCGGTGAAAGCAGCCGATCAACTTCAAAAGATGAACCACATTGTAATGCAGCTGCAGGTTTCTTCTGTGTCCATCAGAAGCTTGGAGCCCTTTGGGTTTAACTCACACAAGCATGACATTTGCAGTTGAAGGAGTGGGCAGATTTAGGGAGGAGGACAGCTCTGCCCTAACTGAGCAGCCTTAAGGCAGGTGAAAGTAAACAGCAGCAGAAGTCTGTGCAAGGCCAGGCTTCTGAACGATGGGGGCTCGTGTGTGGGGTAGAAAATGGTCCAGTGTGGTGCAGTGGTTAGTGTTGGACTAGGTGTGTGGAGGAGACCTGGGCTCACATCCCTGCACTCAGCCACGGAGCTCAGACACTATCCCTCCGCCTAGCCTGTCTCACAGGGTTGCTATGATGAGGATAAAAGGCACCATGTACACTGTCCTGAGGCCCCTGACTCTTATCAGCACCCATAGAGTACGGTTTGAATGAAGTGCCCCCCCCCCCCCCGTTGGATTAACAAAAGTGCCCCAAAGTCTCCCAGAAGGACAGGAAGGAGCAGTTGGGACGTGTGCACACCAAGAATGCAGACATCATAAGAACATAAGACCCTAAGAAGAGCCCTGCTGTTGGATCAGGCCAAAGGCCCATCTAGTCCAGCTTTGCACATCTGGGCTGCCTTGCACCCAGGGAAGGGGATGAGCGTCCCCTTCCCCCAAGGTGCTCCCCCCAGGACAGCCCAGGATGGCCACAGGATACTGCGGTCAGCCCTTTAGGCCAGCCAGGTGCCCTTACACAGGATTGGGCTGCCCGGCCCAAGCCCAAGGTTATTTAGGTGTGTTCTGGCTTGGCTCCCGCAGAGATGGCCTATGTGTGTTCTCGCCTGCCTCCTAGGGATCAGAGAGGTGTGGTGGAGTCGGTGGATTCCGTTTTTGCAGGGAGCAGTGAGATTTAGAAGCGTTGGGGGATTATTTTTGCTTTTATGTTTGTCTGTAAGAATCCGCACGTATTTTTGCTAAGATCCACACCTGGGCATTGCCAGGCCCCAAGCCACTTCCCAGCCCTGCTTGTTTTATTCTTTCCTCCTTATATTACCCCCCCCGCCCCCCAATTTTTAATAAACTCTATGTTTTCATTCTTTCCCTGCCTGCAATTGGTTGACCGCCTCAGAGCCTTGTTCTGTGTTACTGTGTTACATGCTACATGTGTTCTGGTTTGGGGGAAGAATTCTCCACTTCACGTAACTGGAAGGGAGGCTGCTGAGGGCAGGACCACTTTCCTTGGCTTTGTCCTCGTGGTGGCAGTGAAGTCGACCGATTTTGGCCCTGGCACAGAGGCAAATTAGGTGCAAGGGCTGCTCCTACTGATCACAACAAGGCCCTTCTAAACTGGTCATGTGCAGAGATCCTTCTCCCTTCTTAGGTGGGCAAGATTAAACACGGCCATTCATCATACTACACAAAGAGTAGCAGCGGGGGTCCTGGGGGGAGGGAGACAAAAAGCATTTTTCTCTTTGGGTCTTTTACAGACAGCTTTAAACACCTTTTCCAGCAGCCCTAAAAGCCAAGTTGAGCCTGTCTCAAGGCTGCCAGCTGAAGAATGAATGGGAACCTCTTTCACTCCATTCCGTAAATGATTGAGTCCTCCCAAGATTATTGTTGCCGCCCGCGTGCTATGGCAGCTCATCACCTCATTCGCCATGAATGACATTTCCCGAAACATTTCTAAAGCACAACCCAGCGCCATCTGGAGCAGGTGGGGAGATGAGTCCAAGGCTCAAGGTGTTTCCTGAAGGCAATCAATCCTCAGAGCAGAAGGACAGGGGCAGCTTCCTCATCCAATTAGCATAAATAAAATCAATTTAGGAATGAAAAATGGTGGACGAGATGCGTGTCATTGATCAGAACGCAAGGGGGACAGGAGGCCTCTCCTTCTCTTGCAGGGCTGCTTTTAATTCCTCTTTTAGAAGCTTTTCGTGATCTCAAGGAGAGTGCCGAGGCTTCTGGGAGATTTAAATCCCAAGGGGCCTTGGCTGCTTGATCGGATTGCTTCCCATTTCCCAGAAGGCTCATTTCGGAGAACATTGGCATCAACAGGGAAACTTCAAGTTGCTACTGTAAAATGAAGATGCTGTGGCTGTGTTACCCCCTGTTTTCCCGAAAATAAGACCTACCCTGAAGGTAAGACCAACCGTCATTTTTTTTGCACAATTTTTGCTGGCACTCATAAATATAAGACCTCCCCTGAAAATAAGACCTACCGTGTTTTTTGGGAGCCAAAATTAATATGACCCGGTCAGGTCTTATTTTTGGGGAAACAGGGAACACTCAGCCAACCTCAGAGAGAGAGAGAGAGAGAGAGAGAGAGAGAGAGAGAGAGAGAGAGAGAGAGAGAGAGAGAGAGAGAGAGAGAGAGGCTTGTGTTAAGTTAAGCCCATCTTGCCCAACTTTTCCTTTTCAGGACAGGATGGGCTTTTCTTTCTTTTTCTTTTCTTTTTCAACATTTCCTTTTCAGACGAAAACAGAGACACGCTTGTTCCAAGGATGACCGCTCCAGTCTGCCCCCCACATCCAGCCATTACAGCTTGATAAAGGCTCTACTACTCCATGTGCTGTACTGGTGGTTTACACTGCAAGAGCTTCTTCTCCATTCCTTTCAAACCCAAGAGTGTGCTCTTTTGATTAAAGTGAGCAACATTTGAGCAACATAATTCTACAATCTGTTGTCAACATTTTGTAAAAAGCCTCAGCAGCTGCACTGTGTGATATGGCGAGAGGTGCGCTTGAATGTTTCAGGCATGAGCAGGTAGGTCTCAGAAAACCCAATCCTATTGTCCCCTGGCGTAGGATGTGCAGCATGGGCCGTGCGGCCCACACTGCATCGTATCCGGGGGAGGCCATGGCTGGAGGTCTACTTGGGGTAAGCCGCAACCGGGCATTTGCGTGCTTACCCTGGATAACCCCCCAGTCTGTGCAATGGGGCTACTCAGTTCTATGCCAGCTGGCGTAGGACTGAGCAGCCCTGTGTTGGGGCTGGAGGCCTGGGAGGGGGGATAGGACACAGCATCCACCATGAACGCCGGTCCCACCCCCCTCCCAGGTCCAATCCTCCCACCCCGCCCTCCCCTGCCCTGTTATGCCCCCTCCCCGCCCTCCCCCAGTCCCCACACCAGGCTGCCCAAGCTCCATGCTGTGCGGAGCTCGGCTTTGAGCTCTGTGGCCACGTGGTTGTGCAGCTGGGGGGGGGGGGGACACTGCTCGGGACCCAGGTATAATGGCTCAGCTACTGGTTCAGCCTGAGATTGCATTTGTTGGACTGAGAGCACCTCCTGGCCAGACTGCTCCTGCAGCGTTTTCTCAAGCTCTTCAAGAAAGACTTTCCCGAAACCTTGGAGAGCTACTGCCATTCGGAGTAGACAATACACTGTACTGGTCTGGCTCTATCACTATCAGTGACTGTCAGGCAGTTCCATGTATTTACCATGCACAGGGGCCGAGAGTGCAGGCTTTGCTGGCAGAATGTCCTCAGGCTCAAGCTGCTTTTCTTTCTACAGGGGAAAAGATACAAGGGATCTACGTTTTCCCCCTATGGAGGAAAAGCAGCCAGGGGTATTTTTCTTAGGAAAATGGCTGGTAGGGAAATTCAGTACAGTGTACTACACCCATCCTTTGTTTCTGATTGCAGGTTCCAGTGGCTGCTTTTCATCTTTAAACAAAAATCTGGGAGAAAATGACAGAGAATTCAGTGTGATGTGTGTCATTGTGAACGTTTTTGTTGATAAGTGGCATATAAATAATCTTAATATATTAATAATAATGCCCGATATAAAAATAAAAGAAAATAGAAACATCTGAATAATTGATATTGCAATTCCTGGAGATGCCAGAGTCAATGAAAAAGAGCTAGAGAAAATGACAAAATACCAAGCCCTGGCCATTGAAATCACACGGCTATGGACAAAACACACGGAGGTGGTCCCTCTTGTCATCGGGGTACTTGGAACAATCTCGAAAAAAATGGAAATTATTTTAAACAGCTGAAATAAACACCATCAGATTTGCAAAAAGTTGCTTTTAGGAACATTGGTGCTTTTAAGGAACATACTGAGTTGATACGGACAAAAGAACGGACAAAAGAAAATATTTATTTACCCAGCGTGTAATTCATCTGTGGAACTCCTTGCCACAGGATGTGGTGATGGCACCTGGCCTAGATGCCTTTAAAAGGGGTTTGGACAGATTCATGGAGGAAAAGACCATCACAGGTTACAAGCCATAAGCAACCTCCTGGTTTTTAGAAGTGGGTTTTCTCTGTGCCAGGTGCAAGGGAGTGACAACGGGAAACAGGTTATCTTGTTGTCTTGTGCTCCCTGAGGCATCTGGTGGGGCCACTGTGTAATACAGGAAGCTGGACTAGATGGGCTTTTGGCCTGATCCAGCAGGGCTCTTCTGATGTTCTTATGATATTTAGTTACATAAGAACATAAGAACATAAGAAGAGCCCTGCTGGATCAGGCCAAAGGCCCATCTAGTCCAGCTTCCTGTATCACACAGTGGCCCCACCAGATGCCTCAGGGGGCACACAAGACAACAAGATGCCTGTGTCCAGTCGCCACTCCCTTGCACCTGGCACAAAGAAAACCTACTCCTACAACCAGGAGGTTGCTTATCCCCATCATGGCTTGTAAGCTGTGATGGACTTTATTCTTTTAAAACAGGCAAGCAAGAGACACATGGAAATTCATGAATCATAACCCTTCCATGTCAGGCTGATCATGTTAACGTTGTGATGCTTTGCACTCGCTCAGCTTTGCACTCGCCCAACGTGTCTGCTGTCAGCCACTGCAACAGAAACCAACAGCTAATAAAAACCAAATTCTAGTAGAGCCAAAGCTTCACAGAGGCAAGCATGGGGTCCAAATCCCTACTCGCCAGTAGGCTGCAAATACTCACTGGGCATGTCAGAGAGACCAAACTTCAAAACACAGTACAAGACACTGGGGGGGGGGGGGGGTGCCAAAACAAGAAAAGTTCAATGCAGAGAAAGAAGCTTAAAATCAAGGCTTATATGCACACATTGCTAAGGGTAAATCAGAAAAAAATATGTATCTGACCCATCAATTATTTACAGAGAAGCTGCACAGAGTTAGTGAGTATGCATGATGCTTTTGAGCCTTATGTGCAAAGGTTACTTTAAGCCCCCCTTCCAGCTTTAGCCAAAATGTTTGATCAGTGCTAAACAAAGAAATGAGATTATTCAGGGTCTTCACAGATAAGCACTTCTCAATCTATTGGATATACAAATCCAAGACACCCAGTATTACCACCACGGCAATTTGAAGCTGCTCTTCTGAAACCCCTGCTTAGTCTGGGCTTTACAGGTGGCAAACATTTTGTACCCCAAAGCCTGGCAATGGCAAAAAAAAAAAAAGGGGGACAATTTTTTCTAGGGTGGCATTAAAAACACACACGCACGCACTAGAGAAGCTGTATTTTGGCAGTTATAGAAATATATAGATTGCAATATTCACACATTTCCAATATTCACAAATTTCAATATTGCAGACGGAGGCACAGAAGCTACCAAAAGAGACAAAGATGCCTAACCAAATCAGAACAGAAGGGGAAGGAGGTTCACATAACAGGCAGAGGATACTGAGGACATAACAGGCAGAGGATACTGATACTGATACTTGTACCAATTACCGTATTTAATGCCAGTCAGTGGTATTTCCAGCTGTTGATTGAGTTTTATGTAGTTATGAATAATGATGATGATAATATAATATACAGTATTATATAGCGCCTTTCTTGGTCATTGGATTTCTCCTCTGACTTTATTCCAAGCCGGATTATATGGGCAGGCTTTCCCAACCCCCCTAATGGGTATTTTTACAATCATATATAAATGTTCAATCTTTCACGAACAACTGCAAGCCAGATGGTATCCTTTGCAGCACTGGCGTCGCTCGAGGTGGGGTGGAAAGCTAAGTTCTACAGCTTTCCACCCCACCGTTACTTTCCTGCATGAGGCGTCCCGCCCCCTCGTCGTAGGAGCCCGTCAGCGGAGAGAAAGCAACGCGCAGGGACTCTCCTGCACGTTGCTTTCTCTCTGCTATCCTACGACGAGGGGGCGGGGCGCCTCATGCAGGAGAGTAGCGGTGGGGTGGAAAGCTGCAGAACTTAGCTTTCCACCCCACCTCGAGTGACGCCAGTGCTTTGCAGTCTGGCCTCTCCCTGGCCGTCGCCTTCCACGCTCGGCCGACGCAGCTGACAGCTCTTTATCTCTCCTCACAGAGGTTTTTTCCACAGCTTTTTGTCAGCAGCAAGTCTCGAACTGGCTATTCACCGACCTTCAGGCTTACGAGGCGGCAACTCTACCACCTGACCCAGACCTTCTGATGATGTAGTTTGGTCCTGAAATTTCACCATTAACTGCCCACATTCTTTGGAAACTATCTTTGCAAGCAAAGGGGCTTTGTTAAATAAAGGCCCTCAGTAAACCAAAACTACGAAGTTGTTGGATCTGGCACCCAATACCTCATTCTGTGTTTCATTGTGCAGAATTGCAACACAGAGAAAGTCTTGCCTATATCCTTTTGAATGCCCCGTCTGTTAGCAAACAGACTAACAGACTGAGCTATGAATTCAAAAATTCCTGGTTCAAATCTGACCATGAAATCACCAGGTGGCATTAAGCAAGCCATTCCTGCTCAGTCTTAACCCTCTGTCTGCAATATGAGGACAATAACACTGATCTGTTTTACAGGGTTGTGCTAAAGAAGTCATTGTACACTTGAAAGCACTATACGAATACTAAGAATTATGAATTACGTCCCTTTCTCAAATGCGTGATGGTCTGAGCTGCCTGAGATATTTCATCTCCCCTCAAAAAAAAAAAAAATTAATTTGGAGTTCTTCTATTAATTTCTGCAATGCAGTGAAATGCAAATCATAGCATTTGGGTCGCTGTTCAATCAAGGATGGAAATAATACAAGGCTTTTGCTCAGCATATGAGGGGCTCTTGTCCTCTGAAATGAAAGAAGGAATGCAGATAAAAACCTGATTATGGTTTTGTCACTGGGAGGGAAGGGGAAAGAAATAAAGTGCCCTGACATTTCTAAGGAAATGAAACAGAAGCAAATGCCAGGTTCAGAAAAGCTCCTCCTAAATAAGCTTATAATGGAGCTGTTTTCTGAGCCATCACAACAGCACATCTATTTCACTTTGCACCTCGGGACAACCTGGAGTGGCCCCGGCAAGAAATGAAATTGCTTTGAGGCTTAATTAGGCTGCGTGTTCAGAAAGTGCTTTCTGCTCAAAAAATGCTACTGTGTGAAACTTGGCGGTTTAAACATGGGAGAGGGAGAGAGATTAAGCCCATGGGGCTCTGACTAAAACAGCTCCCTTGAGAATATGTTTGTCTAAACCTTTTCGATAGACATGAAATGTAAATGCATGCACCGTGCATGCACGCACACTCCTGCACATTTGCGCACATGGAGAACAACTCAGCAAATGGGGCGTCACTATGCAATCTAGACAATGTCTGTCTGTCTGTATTTACAATAACCTGGTAATAGATACAGGAGTGAGGTGGGGGAGAGACATCAGAACATCAGGTTTAGGTGGGACTGAGGGACAGATGGCAGAAATAATCATCTTTTGGAAACACGCTTGTTTCAACTCTTTTATTTACAATACTGTACTGTATTAGAAAGCTGTCATTTAAAAGAACTGTAGAGATTAGCATTAATCTCCTAGGATCCATGTATGTATTTATTTGCAAATTTCCCTAGGCCTTTCACTGGGATTATTTTCCAAATTCTCTGATGGCATAAGAGAGCATGCTGTATCACTGTGCCATCTCTCATGCTTCCCCCCCCCCGCAACATGTACGGACTGTAACAGTGTTACATTCGCATCGTGTTAATCAGCATTGTGGAGTCAATGATTGGTTGGCACATGGAAGGTCACCAGGACTTGATGTCTCAGGTTCAAAGGATCTCCAGGGCAGAGGCGTGGAAAGACTGGAGCGAACAGAGCAGCGGCTCCAGGCGGCACCGCGGCGCCAGACGGCGCTGCTCCGCTCGCCCCAGTCTTTCCACTGAGCGAGCAAGTGCTTGCTCGCTCGCTCGCCCTTCCGTCCGGTGACGCGGGCGGGCGCTCCGAGGCCTTCTCCCCGGCCTCGTAGCCGGAGAAAGCCCAGGAGCGTCCACCACGACCGGTGGACAGGCCTTTCTGAAGGCGGAGCGCTAGTTAGCCTTTTTTGCACATGCGCAACGTAAACGTAACGTAAATGTTTTGCACATGTGCAAAAAAGGCTAACTAGCGCTCCGCCTTCAGAAAGGCCTGTCCACCGGTCGTGGTGGACGCTCCTGGGCTTTCTCCGGCTCCGAGGCCGGGGGAGAAGGCCTCGGAGCGCCCCGGTAAGCCGGGCCGCCCCCCCCCTCCGGAGCGGCCCCCCCCCAGAGCGGGGCTGCCCCTTCGGGGCGGCGTATCAGGAGCGGTGCTCCAGGCAGCATCCGCTCCTGATACGCCTCTGCTCCAGGGATAGAGCTAGGAAACCCCCAACACAATGGTGAGCCAGCCATTGCCAATCTAACCCTTCAATGGGCTGCATTGACCAAAGATCTGACTCCATATAAAAGCAGCTGTCCTGCAGGAGGTAGGTGATCAGGTGGTTTTCCATCTCTTTAAATTACAGTGAGAAGCAATTGCTGGGGAAGATTCAAACTGGGAGCAAGTTTAACCCTTTCTCCCCTGTACTTTTTTTCCTGGTGAAAACCTTTCTCCCCCAAAGCAATATACTTGCCCTGATAGGGAATACTGATCTTTAATTGTCTCTAATGGGCCAAATAGCCACCAAGAGGGAGGAGGAGGCATGCTTTTCATTGGGAAAAGAGTGAAAGGGAAAGGGTTAACCCTTTCCTAGTGCTGTGATCCCAATCCCCTACCACATTGTTGCTTTTTTTTTTTTTAAAGATACAGAGGATCTTATCTCAGACTTTTGGTGTCTCATCTAGTTAGGTAAAGGTAAAGGTGACCCCTGACAATTAAGTCCAGTCGTGTCCGACTCTAGGGTGTGGTGCGCATCTCCATTTCAAAGCCAAAGAGCCAGCGTTGTCCGAAGACGCCTCCGTGGTCATGTGGCCGGCATGACTCTCCTTGCCGCAGCGCGTAGCATGCGGCTGGAACACGGAGCGCTGTTTACCTTTCCGCAAGCGGTACCTATTTATCTACTCGCATTAACATGCTTTGGAACTGCTAGGTTGGCAGGAGCTGGCCAAGCAACGAGAGCTCACCCCGTCGCGGATTCGAACTGCCGACCTTTCGATCGACAGCTCATGGTTCAGTGGTTTAACCCACTGCGCCATAGGGAGCTCCAAATGTTCATAAGGGGCAAAGTAGACATGATAAAAAAAAATGAAAAATCTTCTGTCTTTATATATGATTTCAGGCAGGGAGTCCCACAGCTGCTATTTAAAAAAAACATTAAAAGATGGAAATGTAAGACGATGCATTTCTTGTCATGCCTTCCTTGACAGTCTATTGGTCTAGAAGTGCTGGACAAGGACTTGGCTTCAAATTCCTGCATGGCCATGAAGCACATTGGTAGCCTTGGGTGAGCGATGCACAGGGATGCTGTGGCGATGAAGCTATGCTCAGTTGTGAGCAAGCCGAAGGCAGGCAGTCACAGGCTCCTCTCTCTCTCATGCGTAGGCCAGCCCAACCTTACCCGACACCTGAAGCAACACCAAATTCTACCCCCCTGCCCTTTTTGAACCCCATGTCAGCACACACATGCAGTTCCACCTCCCTCATTGCTGCCTCCACCTCCTCTTCCACCACCACCATCTTATAACATGCTTGCCGCCTTGAGTGCCCTTGCTGGGAGGAAGGCGGGGTATACATTCTTTAAATACATTAAATAAATAAATAACGTTCTAAGGCAGCCAACGTGTCATTTTCTGTTTTCTCGTGAAGATGGATTTGCCTATACAATAGTTGTCTCTTCTCTCATTTCAAAGCCTTCCAATGTTTTTGGACCTCTGATGCATGAAAGATCAGGTTTTGTTTGTATCTTTTTTTTAAAGGAGGCCTGAACCATCTGCCCCATTTCTTAATTGCAAATGCAAAAAGAAAAAAAAGAAAAAAAAGAAAACAAAAAAGAACAGCCTTTGTAATTAATCAGCAAAAAAAGATCTGGAGTTATTTAAATGCATGCACACGCCTTTTGTTCTGGCTGGGATGAATCTATTAGGATTCTTTCCCCTTCTTTGTCAGGGAGAAAATTGCTATTTTTCATGGGCCAGATCTCTCATCTGGTGCTAAGTGGCATCACTTATGTTGATTTAACGGGAACTGTCCTGTTTACCAAAAGTGGGTATTTGCATCTATTTTCTAGTATGGTGGCTTTTACAGTGCAAACTGCATTAAGAGAGAATTTTTCCCATCAGATCTAGCTACTCCCTAGCCTCTCTTCTCTGGTTGACATTAAGCAGAGCCTTTAAGAAGAGTTTTATAACGATGAGGGGTGCAATTTGGATTCCTGAAATCTAAATGCCTGATTCATTGCCAGTGGTGACTGCTCCTTTTCATCCAGAGGCAGGAGTCCATCATTCTTTTGCTTTTCATCTTGTTTCCCCCAACTGACCAGTAAACAAAGGCCCTGGGTTTGAGCCAGTTCATTGAACTGTGAAGCCCAGTTGGTTTCCAGGAGTTTGAAATTCAAGTGGCTCAGGTGAGCCCAGTATGCAGTCCCATAAGCACACAGGGGTGTCAAAAGGGGGGCCCAGGAGCCAAAGGAGGGGCCCCAGAAATGTCCTGGGATCTCAGCTGGCCTCATGGCCGGGTGGGTAGACCTGGGCGCCGAATTGGAAAGCATGGTAAACCTGGGCTCTGGAGACTTTTACAGCTATTGCTGCCTTCCCCCCACCCTGTTTCCCCCCTCCCCCTTTGAGAAAGGGCCCAAAAGAAACTTTGTACCCCTGATAAAATTCCTCTCAGAGGCCCTGGGTATAACCATGGGTTTGCACACATGGGTATAAAAAGTGGGGTCACGTCACGCTCTTCCCTTTGGGCGTTTGCCAAGGTTCACGGTCAGGAGCACATGATGCCCCAGGAGGTCTTGCCTGCCCATTATTACGTAGGGGAGGAAAAGTGTCCAGGGGAGTCATGCCAGGTTTTTTGATGTAGTATTTGCCACTTGCATTTTGACCCTCTTTGCCAACCTTTGCCACCCTCCTTTTGTCCTTTCACAAACACGTCCCTTTTTTTTATCTTTGCATTATTCTCTCCATTATTTGATAAACCTTTTAATAAACGTCTTGTACTTTTACTGTTTTACCTGCCTGGTCTCAGCTCCCTTGGGAAAGAGCAGGTTGCCACATCTCCCAGACCACCCACATCCTGCTACTGCTACTGTTTGATTTGAAGGGGGGGGACTCCCCAGATTTTTGGGGCTCCCTGGTAGCCTAGGAGGGAGTTTCCCCAAGGTGGTCTCCTTCTGTCTGGGTTCTCTAGCTTTGGGTGGTGGCAGCAAGAATTACTTTTCCCCAGTTTATCCAGTTAAAATGGTGACATGTGGAGAAGGGAAGTGGGTGCCAGGCACTAAACCTCAAGGTGCTGCTCCCATCCTGCCTGCTATCTTCCCTTGCACCATCTCCCCTTTTGTGACTGAAGAAGGCATGAGACGCGTCTTCACAGGCATCATGTACTGGCCGAGTCCAGAGTAACACGTTAGGCTCAGTCCCTGCCTCATACCCTGAGGTCTCCCATTCAAACCCCAGAGTCCCCGACACACCAAAGCAAGGTATGATCTGAGACGTTCCCCTTTTACTGTCCTAGATTAGAAGATGGGGTGCATGATCTGAGCCTGTATGGCAGCCACAAAGCACCTTGGAATCCACTTCCTAAGGTAGTGTGGAGCAGTGGCTTGGGGCTACAGAATATTTGGGGCCGGTCCTGAGCAGGATGGGATAAGCTAGAAATTCAGACAGTGGAATCATCATTTTGAGGCGTGGCAAAGCTGCAGGGCCATCTCACTATTACAATTTGTTTTTCCTAAACACCCCCCCCCCCCAATAAACAAATTAAAATAAAAATTTGCACTAGGCTGGTACTGTTCAGTAGAAAGTGGAGTCATCCTTCGATGTAACCTATCGCATGTAGAGACACAATCAGAGTATTTGAAGAGGTGAAAGGAAACTAACGGGTAGAGATGGAGGTATGACGCTTCCTTTCTATGGAATCAGCCCATTGGTTTGTCTACCTCAGAAAGGAGTGGAGGGAGCTCTCCAAGGTCTCGGGCAGAGAGGCCTTTCCGAGCCTCATCCCTGCTGTCCCAGGATTGAACTTGCTGTGCAGGCAGGCTGGCAGGCAGGCGGCAGACCCAGCTCCATGCCCACCAGTGCCAGCCCTGAAAGCAAACAGAACGCTTTGCAGAATCACTGTGCCCCTTAGCACACTGGTCATTTGGCCTTTGCCCACTGTCCTGCTTTGAAGTCCACCCTCACCCTCATCCAGATACCAGAATTGCTGGAATGGAGGGTTGGCAACCATCGTGTCAGCTCTGCCAGCACTCAAGAGAGTAGGAGGGAGGGGGCCAACCAGGCCAAGGCACTTCCTGTGCCTGCTGCCCGTTGCCCCCCCCCCCTGCTCAGAGGACCAGATACTTCTTCACCCCCTGGTGTCTGAGCCTTACCAACACTTGAACCTGGGTGCATAGTGCTTTGTGCTGGGAGAAGAGGGCCAAATGACAGAGCCAAGGCAAGGCCTGCACCCAGGGCTCAAGAAACTGCCATGCCAGATTGCCAAAGGCAACTGTGCCCCCCCCCTTCTCGGCAACCTTTTCTCCCTAGTTCTTCATGAAGAGGAAGGACCCTGCTAGCTTTGCAGAAACCCAAAGCAGCAGGGGAGAGACATTCTGCTTCCAGTTTTTGCAAAAGCCCCCTACAAACTGAAACTAGGCTCAGCCCTTCCCCTAGTCCTCTGGCACACTTGGGGGAGGGGCAACATACTTGCGTTGGCAGAACCTGTGGTTTCTGTAAAAATCCAATTGCATTACTTTCCTAGGGGAACTATTCAACTGAAACCCTCACTACGCTCTCTCCGCACCGGATTTCTCTCTCCAGCACTGGAGGGGAGAGTGTCACTTGTTTATTGATGTTCCAGGTCTTAACACATTGGCTGGAAAGTCCCAGGCACTCTGCCAGCTCGGAGCAAATCATAATGAATAAGAATGTCACTGATTACAGCTGAGAACAAACGAATTCTCAGAACCACTCAGAGTCCTGAGGAGAGAGCACCAGCTCATTACCAGTGACATTGAAACCTCCTTTGATGCCCACATGGCATTTTGAGTAGTGCCCCCTCCCATTTTGGCAATTGTCAGGGGTGCAAGTTCTGTGGTGTGGGCAAAATGTAGGAGTCAGTGAGTTTTTCTAGAATGCATGTAGGGAGCAAAATCTACTTCCTGACCCAACTGCAAGTCACCAGCCAGATTTTGATGACAGAATTTGCATGGATTGTTGCGCCCCTTATTAATAACAAGTTATTCTTAACTTATATTGCTTGCAACAACGTGTTTGCTAGTCTGTTGCCCACTTACCCTTGCAACCATCCTGCAAAGTAGGGTCTTATAATGGGCATTATGTACATAAGGAACTAACGCACGGAGTCATTTATTTGCACCCACTTCCTCTGCAGGTTCATGACTGATTTGGACTTTGATCTCAGACATCCCAGAGACACAAGCCCAAAGCATGACACTTGGACCACCCTGACTCTATCATACATATGTTTTTAAGGACTATAACCAGCTTTTTCTTGAGAGAGGGGGATATGTATACTACATTCTGAAGAAGTTTTGATATTCACTTTCCCTAGGGTATTCTTTCCCTAGGGTCGATGTCCTGAATCGTTGTCTGGAGGCAGTTGGGAGCTGGATGGGGGCAAACAAGCTGAAATTAAATCCTGATAAGACAGAGGTTCTTCTGGTCCAGAAGTCTACGACTCAGGTACTGGATCATCGTCCTGCTCTGAATGGGGTTGTACTCCCTCTGAAGGAGCAGGTCCGCAGCTTGGGGGTTCTCCTGGATGCGCAGCTGCTCCTGGATTCTCAGGTGGTGGCTGTGGCCAGGGGGGCTTTTGCCCAGCTTCGGCTGGTGCGCCAGCTGCGACCGTACTTGGATCGTGCAGACCTGGCCACAGTGACCCATGCCCTAGTGACATCTAGACTAGATTACTGCAATGCGCTCTACATGGGGCTGCCTTTGAAGACTGTTCGGAAACTGCAATTAGTGCAGAATGCGGCGGCCCGTGTGGTTGCCGGGGCCTGTCGGTTCGACTCTGTCGGACCGTTGCTTCGGCGGCTACACTGGCTGCCGATTCGTTTCCGGGCACAATTCAAAGTGCTAGTTTTGACTTTTAAAGCCCTTAACGGCTCGGGTCCAGGGTATTTGAGGGACCGCCTTCTTCCTTATAATCCGACCCGTATGAGGTCATCAGGGGGAGCCCTGTTAACTGTGCCGCCATTGACGGAAGTGAGGGGGATGGCGGCACGGAATAGGGCCTTCTCGGCAGTGGCGCCCCAATTATGGAATTCCCTCCCCCTGGAATTAAGAACGGCTCCCTCCTTAGAGACCTTTCGGCGGGGCCTCAAGACGTTTTTATTTAGGTTGGCATTTGATGACTGACATGGTAGGCTGGCTTTTTAACAAATGGCTTTTAACAAATGCAATTATAGGTGACCCACTGGGGTTGTCTATTTTAACTGTTTTAATTACTTGTTTTTAATTATTTTTATTGTGTATTATGTATTTTAACTTGTTCTTAACTGTAAGCCACCTTATTGGGAGAAAGGCGGGGTAGAAATCCATTAAATAAATAAATAAATATTCTGGGAATGGGATTCAGGACGAAATATAGACTTTTCAGGGTTTTAGAATTTTCAGACCATCACCTGACTACATTTTCTAGGATTCTTTGGGAGAAGCTGTGATCCAAATTTGGAGCATATATCAATGTTTTTCAGATTTTGGACCTTTGGGAACTCTTTGCATTGACCTATCTGCCTAAAACCCTCTAAGTCAGAATCTCCCAAATTGTGGGTTGCAACCAGATTTTTGGTGGGTCGTGGGCCTGCTGCGACCAGACATTATGGGGTATGACATGGAAGTAGCTTCTGGGTTGTGCCAGCATGTGACCTGCCCATTGGGTACGTTGTGCCGCGGCACGCCGTGTAATAGAACACATTCCCAAACGGTGTGTTGTGATACACCGCACAGTGTGTCATGACGCATAGTTTGGGACTGCATCACACTACGAGGCGCATCCAATGGGCAGGTCACGCGCCGGTGCAACTTCCATATTGCACCCCATAATGCCCAGAGACTTCCTAGTTGCGGCAGCTCCAGTTGGGGAATTCTTCGCTTCTGCTGCTTGTATTAGCAATCCTGTTTCCTTGCTCTTTTCTTTCGGAGGACATCCTCGGTACCCCACCCCTTCCTTCTCCTTCTCTGCTGCCCTTATCTCACCCCCTTCTTTCTCCTTCCTGGTTTTCTTCCTTGCCTTGGGGTACTGGGCATGGGGTACTGTACTCCCCTTTTACCTCTAGCTCCTTCTCGCTCCTCCTTTTCTCACTCTCTCTCCTTTCAATTTCAATCTTGCTGCTTCCCCACATCTCTCCCTCTCATCTCCTCCTGACCCCCCAACTGCTAACCCAGCCCCTCTTAGGGGCTAAAATTTGCAACCCTGCCCCTCATTTGCCTGAGCGTCACCGGTGTCTTCTGCTCCTCCCTGCCAGCTGACGCTTGATGATGATGTCACTGCTGTGCGCCACAGCATCTGGCGCTTGGCTGTGTTTTCCACTTTGACTTTTTCATTAAGCTAGTATTGCTGCTGTTTTATGATTTTTATTTTTTTGTTCTTCTGTATTCTTATATATGCCAGGTTCTTTGGGGACTATGTGAGTTGAAAAGTGGGCTACACACTATATACATTTTTTAAAATCTCAGCATAGGTGAAAATAAAGATGAACTAGACATAACTTCCAGAGGAAAGAAAAAGACTAGCACAAGGAGGCCAGTAGAAACCTCTCTTGAAACAGGAATATAGCCGTGAAATTACTCTCTCATCCTACAATAGCATCAATTTTCATGGCACCAGAGCAAACATATAAATGGAGTTTTCTGTCAGATTAAACACCTTTGCTCTAGCATTTAATGAAGGACAGGGTTGGTTTTATTGCTCTGCATACACATTAGCTATGGACATTATTTCTTAAATAAGCAATACTGAAAAATGTTCATCCACATAGATTAAATTTAGGAGGAACTAAAATATGATATTGATTTTTTCATAAAGGCCCCTTAGACGAGAATCCAATGCAGCTGCTGTACAAAGCTACGCTAAGATTGCTTGGTTGAAAAGCATATAGGATTTTACTCAAGCTGTGAAGAACTTATCCCCTTGAGGGCTGAATTAATTTCGGCCAGAGGTTTTTAAAAGAAGAAAGAAAAAAGAAAGAAAAGAAATAGAAAAAGAGTATGAAGCCTTCTCTCAGGAAACTGGGCCAGAATACTAAGCGAGGGCATCCGAAAAGGAACTCGGAGCTTCTTTTGCGACCTCCAGCCACCTATGTAAAGATTGGGCTCTCGAGAAAGCTCTATATGTGTTAAGCACTCCATCTGGTGGGAAATCAAACACAGACTCTTGCAACTGTTAGACCTTTTGCAGAAAATCCCTCTCTACTTTTCTATAGGTTCCATGATGTCCTTTACAAAATATGACATGTTCGTCTCACATGGGGGGATGTAATGGGGTGTGTGTGTGTGTGTCACTTTTACATTCTGACACATGCCGTGAGCCATAGTAATAGGGTGAATGAAGGACAAGAACTGGGTGCCGAGTTCACTTCTGTAGTTGTATTCTGCAAGACAGAGATTCAAAGGACCAACAACCAAAATGACCTCAAGTACTGAGCAGCAAGCTGTCCAGTTCTTCAAAACTCATCAGTTGGATGGCAAGAACAAAAGGGGGGGGGAGCGCTGGGCCTGGGCTTTTCCCTTAGAAAAGGGATTGAGAAAAAAACGGCCAATATCATTATGCCTTTGTACAAATCGATGGTAAGGCTTTCCAGTGCTGATGCAGCAGGAATATGCACAGGATCACACTGCGTACATAGCTGATTTCAATGGAAGTTAAGCAGATACTTAACTGTCTTCTACTGAAACCAAGGCTGCAAATCCCTTGTGCTCTTACCAGGGAGCAGGGCTGCAATCTTATATCGTTTCTTAGGAGTAGGTCCCATTGAATTCAATGAGCCTTACTTCCGAGTGGGCATATAAGAAAAGCTCTGTTGGATTGTTGTTGTTGTCCAGTCGTTAAGTCGTGTCCGACCCTTCGTGATCCCACTCAAGGGAGGTCAGGGAGGTAAATGTTACCGAACCATTGGGGAACAGTGACCATGCTGCGATCTGTTTCGCCATGCATGTCGGAGGGAGAGTGCCGAGCAAATCTGACACGAAAACACTTGACTTCCGAAGGGCAGACTTCCCCAAAATGAGGAGACTAGTTAAAAAAAAGCTGAAAGGGAAGGTAAAAAGAGTCCAATCGCTGCAGAGTGCATGGAGGCTGTTTAAAACAACAGTCATAGAGGCCTAGCGGGAGTGTATCCCACAAAGGAAGAAGGGCTCGACCAAGTCCAGGAGGGTGCCCACATGGCTAACAAGCACAGTTAAGGAGGCTATAAAAGGCAAGGAAGCTTCCTTCCGTAAATGGAAGTCTTGCCCTAATGAGGAAAATAAACAGGAGCACAAACTGTGGCAAAAGAAATGTAAAAAGATGATACGGGAGGCCAAGAAAGACTTTGAGGAACGTATGGCAGGCAACATAAAAGGGAATAATAAAAGCTTCTTCAAATATGTTAGAAGCAGGAAACCTGCCAGGGAAACGGTTGGTCCGCTGGATGGTGAGGGAGAGAAAGGGGTGATAAAAGGGGACTTGGAGACTGCAGAGAAATTAAATGAGTTCTTTGCATCTGTCTTCACGGCAGAAGACCTTGGGCAAATACCGCTGCCGGAACGGCCTCCCCGACTAAAGAATTAAGTCAAATAGAGGTTAAAAGAGAAGACGTCTCAGACTTAATTGACAAAATAAAGATCAATAAATCACCAGGCCCGGATGGCATCCACCCAAGAGTTCTGAAGGAACTCAAGAATGAAGTTGCTGACCTCTTGACCAAAATATGCAACTTGTCCCTTAAAACGGCCACTGTGCCAGAGGATTGGAGGATAGCTAATGTCACACCAATCTTTAAAAAAGGAAGGAGGGGGGACCCGGGAAACTACAGGCCGGTCAGCCTAACATCTGTTCCAGGGAAGATGGTGGAAAGTCTCCTTAAGGATAAAATCTTAAAATACATAGAAGAACAAGCTCTGCTGAGGGAGAGTCAGCATGGCTTCTGCAAGGGGAAGTCTTGCCTCACAAACCTGTTAGAATTTTTTGAAAAGGTCAACAGGCATGTGGATGCGAGCGAACCCATGGATATTATATATCTGGATTTTCAGAAGGCGTTTGACACAGTCCCTCATGAAAGGCTCCTGAGAAAACTCCACAGTCAGGGAATAAGAGGGCAGGTCCTCTTGTGGATTAGGAACTGGTTGAAGACCAGGAAACAGCGAGTGGGAGTCAATGGGCAATTTTCACAATGGTGAGAGGTGAAAAGGGGTGTGCCCCAAGGATCGGTCTTGGGACCGGTGCTTTTCAACTTATTCATAAATGACCTGGAGTCGGGGATAGGCAGTGAGGTGGCCAAGTTTGCAGATGACACTAAACTTTTCCGGATGGTGAAGACCAGCAGGGATTGTGAAGAGCTCCAGAATGATCTCTCCAAACTGGGAGAATGGGCAGCTAAATGGCAGATGCGCTTCAATGTAAGTAAGTGCAAAGTGATGCACATTGGGGCAAGAAACCAAAATTTCACATATACGCTAATGGGTTCTGAGTTGTCTGTGACGGATCAAGAGAGAGATTTTGGGGTGCTGGTGGACAGGTCGATGAAAGTGTCGACCCAGTGTGCGGCGGCTGTGAAGAAGGCCAATTCCATGCTCGGGATCATTAAAAAAGGGATTGAGAATAAAACGGCCAATATCATTCTGCCTTTGTACAAATTGATGGTAAGGCCACATCTGGAGTATTGTGTCCAGTTCTGGTCACCACACCTCAAAAAGGATATAGTTGAATTGGAAAAGGTGCAGAAAAGAAAAGAGCGACCAGAATGATTCGTGCGACCAGAATGATTCGTGGGCTGGAGCACCTACCTTATGAGGAAAGGCTACAGCGTCTGGGGCTTTTCAGCCTAGAAAAAAGGCGCCTGAGGGGGGACATGATTGAGACTTATAAAATTATGCATGGGATGGAGAGAGTGGATAGAGGGAACTTCTTCTCCCTCTCGCACAACACCAGAACCAGGGGACATGCACTAAAATTGAGTGGAGGGAGAGTTAGAACAGACAAAAGAAAACATTTCTTTACCCAGCGTGTAATTCATCTGTGGAACTCCTTGCCACAGGATGTGGTGATGGCACCTGGCCTAGATGCCTTTAAAAGGGGTTTAGACAGATTCATGGAGGAAAAGACCATCACAGGTTACAAGCCATAAGCAACCTCCTGGTTTTAGAAGTGGGTTTTCTCTGTGCCAGGTGCAAGGGAGTGTCAACGGGAAACAGGTTGTCTTGAGTGCTCCCTGAGCATCTGGTGGGGCCACTGTGTGATACAGGAAGCTGGACTAGGTGGGCTTTTGGCCTGATCCAGCAGGGCTCTTCTTATGTTCTGGTGAAATGCTTGTCTGCCATTTGACTTGCATACTGAATTCATTTAATCACAAGACCTCAAAAGGAGTGATGTGAATGATTCTGGAAAACAGCATGTTAGGCCATGTTCCAGCCAACATTCAGCACTATTAAGGTTGCAATCCTGTGTATGTTCATCTGGGAGTAAAACCACTGAACCCAGTGGGACTTTTTTTCTGACAAAGGGCCCAATCCTATCCAACTTTCCAGTGCTGATGCAGCAGGAATATGCACAGGATCACACTGCGTACATAGCTGATTTCAATGGAAGTTAAGCAGATACTTAACTGTCTTCTACTGAAACCAAGGCTGCAAATCCCTTGTGCTCTTACCAGGGAGCAGGGCTGCAATCTTATATCGTTTCTTAGGAGTAGGTCCCATTGAATTCAATGAGCTTTACTTCCAAGTGTAAAGTAAAAGAAAAGCTCTGTTGGATTGTTGTTGTTGTCCAGTTGTTAAGTCGTGTCCGACCGACAGACAACGGGCTAGTTTTTGTGCTCCTTCTGTTCGTTGTTGTCCTGCTGGAGCGGTTTCATTTTTCACTGTGTGACCATCCATTTGCGTCTTGACTTTCGCTCGCTTTATGGCGATTCAAAAATCTACCGTGACCGGCCGTGGGCAAATGCATTTTGCGGCGCTCGGCCAGCCTGGATATTTAAGGCTGACGGCGTTCAGGCCTCAGTAAAAAGCCCTCGCCTCGGTGGGGGACTGCTGTCTACCAGGAAGTGTCCCCGGCCCAGGCCAGTCCCCGAAGACGGGGAAAGAAGGCAGCAGCCCGGAGCCGCGCCGCGAGCGGGAGTGGAGCGCCGCCCTCTCCTCGGCGCAGGAGGCGGAGCAGGACTGCGAGGCCGGCCCTCCGCGCTCTCCCCGGCCTCCGACCGCATCGCCTCCTCAGCCGCCATCATGGCCGCCACGGCCGCTTCTGCCTCCTCCTCCGGCGGCGGGGCCGCCACGCCGGGCGGCTCGAACGCGGCGGGTTCGGGGGGCGGCGGCGGCGGCGCCTTGACGGCTTCTCTGACGGGCACCATGAACAGGAAAAAGAAGCCCTTCCTGGGCATGCCCGCCCCGCTGGGCTACGTGCCGGGCCTGGGCCGCGGGTGAGCAAAGCGGGCCGGGCGCTGGAGTGGGCGGGCGGGCCGGCCGGATGGATGTCCCCGCTGAGGCCGCGACTCGGGCCCGGCCTCGTATCCCTCCTTGGGCGACAAACTCCTCGAGCCCCCCGTGGCCCTCTCAGTATCTCCCCCCCCCCCCGCAGACCCAGAATATAGCCTATAGGGGTGACACCTTTTGTCTCTCCCAAAAACCTGGCGCCACAAACGGAGTGCCTCTGAGGGTGTACAGAGTTCCTCCTTTCCTGGGCGGGCAGAAAGAGTTAAAAAGGATCTGAAGCCTGAATGCCTCTCTGGTTATTTTGCGTTTAAAAGTTTATAAGCTGTTTTTCAACTGAGGCTCTCAAACTGGAGTACTGTTATAATAAAGTCAGCATACTAATATTCCAAGTGCGAAAAAATAGTAGTAAAAACACTGCTAACATTACAATAACACCGCCCCTCCCGCAGAGTGCCTTTGCCTTCTGCCTGCAAGAAGTTTAAAAACAATAACAGGGAATCTGGGAGCATAAGCAGAGTGCTTCTCTCACCCCCCCACCCCCACATATTTTACTTTCAAAATGTATGCTGTAGAAAGCAGGGAAATTGTGAACAATTGTCACGACACAATTTTTGATCAATGTTACAGCTGCCCTTTTGGAATAAAAGGGAATGGGGGAATAACCATGTGAACCATCCTGAGTTTCTTGGAGAAAAGGTCAGATATAATAAATGTAATAAATGGCCAGGAGAGAAGAAATTCTGGCCATAAAAACATGAGAAGAGTCCTGCTGGGTCAGACCAGAGGGTTGTCTGGTCCAGCGTCCTGTTTTCCATCGTGGCTACCGCATCAGAGATGCGTTGTTTCAGGTCGTCCAGTTGTTGTGGTAATGGGGCAGATACACGGCATCCTTGATTAATTCCCACCAAAAAAAGTTGCAGGGTGTTAAATCTGGCGTCCGTGGAGGCCAGGGCTCCACTGGCAAATCCTCATTTCCAGCACGGCTGATCCAACATCCCGGTAGGGTGTCATTGACATCCTAGGATATGGTGGGACAAATTTGTAATGTGCATGAAACTTGGACAGTTTTTCTCTCTTTTCATGTCATGACAGTTGTGGTATGTCAGTTCATTTAAGAATAAATCCGCTTTACTTTTGCACCATCCTTTTTGAATAACCCTGGATATAGGGACAAGGTAGTGCAAAGCAGTGTATGGGACTCAGCAGCTGGTAATGTCTGCAACTGTAGTGACATTTTTTTCCAGCAGCTGCAATTAGAGTAGCTGTAGCTGTGAGCTCTTATTTCACTCTACAGTAATTTTCTCCTGGGATTGTGGCCACACATGTACAATGCTCACATGTAGGAGAAATTGTATGTGCGTTCTTGTGCTTAAGGCAGCCTTGCTAGTGAAGTTACTAGCCCACAAAAACACATACTAGCCCACTCACATATATCCTTGTTAGTAATTTGTTTCACATGGTGGGGGGAAGGTTCGGCTCTTGTCTACAAAATCTTTGCTGCCTGACTGCCCAAAGCTGATTCTTACTCACCAAAGTTTAGCTACTCACATGCCTGGGTCATTGCATTTTGGACTGCTGAATTTGTTGTGCCTAAGTGATAGAGGGGCCTGTGCCTGCTCATGTGTCACAGTTCTGCACTGAACTGGCTATTTTTTCTGTTTAGTGCCACAGGTTTTACCACCCGCTCAGATATTGGTCCTGCTCGAGATGCAAATGACCCTGTGGATGATCGTCATGCTCCACCAGGGAAGAGAACAGTCGGAGATCAGATGAAGAAAAACCAGGCTGCAGATGATGATGATGAAGATCTGAATGACACCAATTATGACGAGGTGATGCCTCTAACTGGCAGTGGCCTTTCCGTGTCTCAAGCAAGGGTCGTTCCCAGCCATGCTACCTGAGAACCGTTGAACTGGAGTTGCCAGAGGTTGAACCTGCAACATAGGGTGTGCAAAGCATATTTTGCCACTGAGCTATGGCCCCTTCCTTAGCAAACGTGCTATTAAATGGCTTATTGTACTTTGTTTTGGTTGATGGGTGTGATAAGTGGATATCAGGCTTCTTACAATTAATGTAACTATCATTTTGTCATTCTCAGTTCAATGGATATGCTGGAAGTCTGTTCTCCAGTGGGCCATATGAAAAAGATGATGAGGAAGCAGATGCTATCTATGCTGCTTTGGATAAGAGGATGGATGAGCGGAGAAAAGAGAGAAGGTAGGAGATGTTTTTCCTCTCCAGCATGAAGAAATACCTGAAAGATTTACTGGTTGTATCTGAGACCTACATGTGGGAATCTTTGTTTTCTCTTCTGTGGCTTGGATACTTGATCTAATTGTGGGTGTCCGTAATATTACAATTGCTTATGATTAGGCCTGTTAGAAATAGGAATGGATGCTTGCATTGTTGTTGCCCATGCCTTTTTATTTTCTAGAGAACAACGTGAGAAAGAGGAGATTGAAAAGTATCGAATGGAACGACCGAAAATTCAGCAGCAGTTCTCGGATCTGAAGGTAAGGAGAGAACAGTGTGTTTATGCTCAAAAGCTGAAAGCCAAGGTGTGGTTTGGGGGTCATAATGAGAAGTTGAAAGAAATGGATGTGTAGGTATGACCGGGGGGGGGGGGGGGGGGAGAGGATACAGTGAAAGGAAGAACATGCATTGAACCAACGTTAAGATGAGGCACCTTTTTGGGTCTTTTTTTTTTCTTGCCTTGTAAGTGAGTATATAAGGTACATTGAATTGCATCTGCCATTTTACCGTCCATTCCCCCAGTTAGGGGAGATCCTTCTGGAACACTTCACCATCCATTCTAGATTTCACCACCTGGAAAAGTTTAGTGTCCTCTGCAAACAGCCACCTTGCTGCTTATCCCCAACTCCAGGTTGTATATGAACTGGCTGGAGAGACAAGAAGCCCATGTACTGTTGACAGGAAGAGATTAGGCAGCTAGGAACTCTAGTGGCTGTTATCCAGAGGACCAAGGGGGTAGGGCGGCCAGCAATGCAATGGAAGGAGGTAAACGAGTGGACTGAATGTGACATGGCGTTTTCAGCCTCATATGTAATGCCTGTTCTTTGTAGAGAAAGCTAGCTGAAGTCACGGAGGAAGAGTGGCTAAGCATTCCCGAAGTTGGTGATGCAAGGAACAAACGACAAAGGAATCCACGTTATGAGAAACTCACTCCTGTTCCTGACAGTTTCTTTGCGAAGCACTTGCAGTCAGGGGAGAATCACACATCTGTGGATCCCCGACAAACGGTGAGAAGAAACAACTCGTCCCAGAGCGTATTGGTGAAAGCAGGTCCACCTACAAGAGTGGATCCAGAATTCTCTCTTACGAGCAGTCCTGTGCTAGTGAGCACATGGGCAGCGGCTGCTGCCAGTCACAGTTGTACTGTTGCATACATTGAATTCTGAAATCACAGGTACCTTTGCGAGCCCTAAATAAAGATCAGCACATTATTTGTAGTGTGGGCAGTCTGGGCAGAGAGAATGGCCACGTTTCCTCAAACGTTACACTTAGCTGGTGTGTACACCATTTCAGGCACTGGCTTCCCTTGCAGAGCTCCCTAGGGTGCAGGATCTGGACCTTGGAGCCAGGCGGCAGGTAGAGCTAGTGATGGTTCCTAGCAATGTTTAAAGCACCCCAAGACTCTCCTGTTGACCATTGAAGGCTACAGAGCACTAAGGACCTCCAAGAGATGCATTGCTACTCTCTCTTGAGTCTTATAAACACTTGTAAAAAACGCATCTGTTTTGGATATGTGGGGCTGGTTAGTTTGACTGGTTAGTAGATATCTTACGGAGCAAATTTTAGTCTTCCCCCTCAGTTGTGTTCTTGTGTGACTTTCTCCCATAAAAGTGAGTGGCTGCCATTCACTCCTATGGAGAAAAGCAACGTAGTGGGGACAGTATTGCAGCACCCTTGCAATTGAACCTCCTTGAACCTCCCCACCTGCAAATGTTTTTGGTTTTGCCTCCTTTTGCTGTCGTTTTGGCAGCAACAGCAGAAGGGCATTTTTTGGGGGGTCTTTTTAACTCTTTGTTTCACCATATAGGCAGCAGTGGCTTTAGGAGCATGTAAAGTACTGATAACCTTCCTAGTGGGGCATTTATCTCTTTAAAGGAATTTTCTAGCAGAATCTCCATGAACGGTAACCGCTTTAGTAGCACTTAAAGCAGTCAGCATGAGTTTTTTTTTTCTTTAGAATGTTCCGGGAAGTGACCTTGTGATGTGTAGGGTCACTTCCTGGCTTTTCTGAAGAACAAAAAATGGTGACTGGCAGGACCCAAGGAAGTTATCAGTGCTTCAAGTGCTACTAAAGCTGCCACTGCTTGTGGAGGCATGGAAAAAAATATAAAAAAAATATGCCCCACCTCAGCCACTCGCCCCCAAAAATTCAGTGTCGCCAGTGGTGACCAGGTGAGCAGTTAAAGGCATGAAGGTGTTGCAGTATATGTAGAACTTGCTCTCTGCTGACGCGGATCTTGCAGTTGGGGCCTTGCAACCTTGAAGCACAGCCCCATTTCTCACACACCTCACCCTTCACAATGACGGAAGTTTTTGCTTGAAAGTACTCAAATGGTGTCTGAGAGTTGGACATTTAAATTATTTGGTTTGCTGTCTTTCCTGCAGCAATTTGGGGGTCTGAACACTCCCTACCCTGGGGGCTTGAACACTCCTTATCCTGGAGGGATGACACCTGGGCTGATGACACCTGGGACAGGTGAACTGGATATGAGGAAGATTGGACAAGCTAGGAACACCTTGATGGACATGCGACTCAGCCAGGTAAGGAGCATAGAACAAAAAGAAGCCCTGGGGAAATTGCTGGCTTTTGCCATTAACTGAATCTGTAAAACATCTTTGGGTCTAGAATGCCATGTAATAACTTCCAAATTCGACATCTGAAATAGTGAAGGTCTTTCTGTTGCAGCACTTGAGGCTAAGACTGAACTCTTTTTCCGTACTTACTTGGGAGTAAGCCCCATTGACTGTAATGGGAGTTATTTCTGAGTCGACATGCATAGGATTAGGCTCAGAGTTTCTTAATTGGCAGGATTCCTGCTCCTAACCCCCTAAGTATCTTCATAACTCTAAGTATCTTCATAATTCAGATGTAATGATTTGTGTTTATTTAAAACATTTTTATCCTGCCTCTCTTGCTTCTAAGACAATCCAAGGTGCCTTACAAATGGGCTTAAAGATGATCAAGCAGAATACAACCAAGAGCAACAACACTACTAATTAAAAGGCAACACAAAACAAAAAAAGTTCACAGCTGAAAATCACACCTACATAGACAAACATCACCTTCCAAAAGCAGAACAAAAAAAACAGGTTCTTGCACATCTCCTGAAGGCAGAGTAGGGGGTTAGCTGGGCTTCTGTGAGGAGGACATTGCACAGTGTCTGTGCCACCACCGAGAAGGCCCTGCTTGTAGTGGATGCCCAGTGTGCCTCTGAAGGCAAGGACACTCGGCCTGAGATGATGACTGAAGACACATATGGGAGGAGATCCCGTCTTTAAGTTAGCCAGGACCCAAAGTGTTTAAGGCTTTAGAAGTCTTAACCAATGGTTTGAATTGAGCTTGTAAACAAATTGGTAAACAGTGCAAATCATGTAGAATTGGGGGGTTGCGGTGATACGATCCTACTTAGCAGTCCTGGTTAAAAGCCTGGCTGCTGCATCTTGCACCAGTTGATGTTTTTGATGACTTTTCAGGGGCAGTTCCTTGCAGAGAGCATCACAGTAACCCAACCTACAGCTGACCAGAGCCTGTGGATTAGATCTTTCCAGAAAAGAATGCATTTGACAGATCTTTGTCACCAAGGCTATAATTGTGCGCTCCAGTTCAGGGTCTTATTCCAAATGTTGATCTTACAGTCTGAGGTTCTTCCGCAAGAGAAAATCAATTCTGGTTGAGTTATTTGATCTGTTTGGGGCATGGATGTGTCGGTATGTGAAGCTTCAGTCCTGCAACTGAATTATTTTACCCACTTGTTGTGCTTACCTCTCCAGGTGTCTGATTCTGTGAGTGGTCAAACTGTGGTTGATCCCAAGGGCTACCTTACCGACTTGAATTCGATGATTCCCACGCATGGTGGAGATATCAAGTAAGGTGGCGGGGGATTGCACTGATTTTAGCTATTTGATTTTTATACCAGGGATGCTAGTTTCTTTACATGGTGTGTGTGTGTGTGAAGAGAACCTGGGCAAAGGGCCAGCTGTTGGTTCTGAAAGAGAGTGTAGCTGAAATCCCAGAGACGGAAGGGACCAAGGAGAACATTGTCCATTCTCCGTTCTCAAAGCAGGAATCCAACCAATCCATCCAGCTGTTTTTGCCAAGGAACTGTGTGTTCATAGCTCCTGTTTTGGCCACCACCAGCGTTGCCCAAAGCAGATTGTATAGAATTCCAAAGGGTCGGTGTCAGAACTCAGGTGGGCCACCAAAGCCCCCTCCTCCACCTTCCCGTTGGCACAGCTCATCTTGCTGCTGCTGCTGTTAATAACCATCTTTCCCCATTGGTGTATAGCAGTCGTTCTCAAAGTGGTGGGTCGCGACCCACCACGAAAACCAGATTCAGTTGCTACCCCCTTAAGGGAGGTGGCGACGTGCAGTGACATTGGCAACCTGCCTCTGGGGAAAAAGTGGGTTTTAAAATTTTTTACCTGAAGTCACGGCGACCCTCTGGGGAGGGGGGGCCTCTGCGGGCCTCCCTGTGCTTCAGATCGGCTCCCTGAAGCAATCGAGACCCACTTCCGGTTTTCGTCTGAAACTAGGCCAGGGACTTTGTGAGTCAGTGTAATTGAAACCTTTTTTGTTTGAATTGTTTTTAACGTTTTATTACTGTTATGTTTAAACTTTGTAAGCTGCCTTGATTGCCGTTACTGGGGGAAAAGGCGTGGTATAAATGCTTTAAAAAAATGATATGAAAGATAATGATAATGATATGAAAGATAATACATCGCTGGTGCCCAACCCCCTATGGTGGCACTCAGAATTTTTCTGGTGGTGTAGCTGTCACAAGTTGTGCCCCCTAGTACAGACATTGACAAAGAGGTTTCACATGATGTCTTCCCCTGGGATGCAATGGGTTGAGGCACCAGGCTCCAAAGTAGCGGCTTTCCAATTTGGTGGGACCACAGGCAGCCAGATATAATGGTCTGCATCCACAAACATGCTCCTCTTTCTCCACGAAGCCTTCATTTTGCCCCTTACAGATCATTTTTCTGGGACTCTTTCCCGCTTTCTCCCTCCTGTGGCACATTTAATCCAGTCTGCCCTTTTCCTGGGTCTCCTTACTTGTCTGTGGTCTTTCTTTTCCTGCCCTACTCCTGTCACTGCCGCCACCACCACAGTTGCTGGAACTCCCCACTTCTTTGTTTAGACTCTGGTCGTATGAAGTTTTGTGACCCATTGTTAACCAAGCATGTTCTTTGCATACCTGTCTGATGTCTTAAGTAGTGGGCAGGTATGAAGTTATTCTCTGTGCATTTTATCCTTTGCTAGTGATATCAAGAAAGCACGTTTACTTCTGAAGTCTGTGCGAGAGACTAACCCTCACCACCCACCAGCTTGGATTGCTTCTGCTCGCTTAGAAGAAGTGACTGGCAAACTGCAGGTAGCTCGAAACCTCATCATGAAAGGGACAGAGATGTGCCCCAAGGTGAGAATGTTTAGATAATAGATATTTTACTGTGCTTCTCAAGTGTCTGCATTACTTTGCTTCCACTTTCCACATAATGCTTTCTTTCTTTCTTAGAATATATATATATATATATATATATATATATATATATATATATATATATATATATATATATATATATATATATATATATATATATATATATATATATATATATATATATGAGAGAGAGAGAGAGAGAGAGAGTGCTCATCCCCATTTCAAAGCCGAAGAGCCAGCGTTGTCTGAAGACGCCTCCATGGTCATGTGGCCGGCATGACTCTCCTTGCCGCAGCACGTAGCATGCGGCTGGAACATGGAGCGCTGTTTACCTTCCCGCAAGCGGTACTTATTTATCTACTCGCATTAACATGCTTTGGAACTGCTAAGTTGGCAGGAGCTGGCCAAGCAACGAGAGCTCACACCGTCGCGGATTAGAACTGCCGACCTTTCGATCGACAGCTCATGGTTCAGCGGTTTAACCCACTGCGCCATCCTTTGCACATTTGCTCAAAAGTAATTTCTGATAGCTTTCCAGAAGTGTCTGGCTGTGGGAAGTAGGATGCTGGACTGGTCTGATCCAGCAGGGCTGCTCTTATGTGATGTTCTTGTGACTTCCTGGGCTCACCTTGTCAAAGCTCCCTCCCTACAGTCTACTTTTGCAAAGTCTTTATTGCATGCTTGTGGCTGATTCAACCTTCCTCATTGCTCCTTCTTCAAGTCCCATCCTTTCCCTTAATCCTGCCGTGCCCAACAGATTCTTGGGTCACTTTTGTGTTCTGCCTACTGCACCTTCACTTCTGCTTCTCCTCGTTTTCACAGAGTGAAGATGTTTGGTTGGAAGCTGCCCGCTTGCAGCCTGGGGATACTGCCAAGGCCGTGGTAGCCCAGGCCGTCCGCCACCTCCCGCAGTCGGTCCGGATTTATATTCGAGCTGCTGAATTGGAGACTGATATCCGGGCAAAGAAGCGTGTCCTTCGAAAAGGTGAGAGGGTTTCTATGCTGGTATATTGGGTTAAAACAGGTATGAGTAATATACAACCTATATGAACCCTGAAGTCATTGTTGTAATTGCTCGTGTTAAAACACGTGGATCCCCTTTAAAGGGGATAAATTCAGGCTGTCGTGGTTGTAGACAGGAGTGTGCAAAACTTTGGCTGACCTGGGCACCCCAGATTAATGCTCCCCAGCACCCTTGTCTCTCCTCCAAGTGGGGGAGGGATGGGCTCTTGGGTCATATTGGCCTTCTGAGGCACATCTCCAAAGTCAGGCTTGAAGCTGGGCAAGGGGACAGGGGGTCATCTGGGCCATGATCAATTTCATGTTTGCCAGATGGAGGAGGGACACTTCCCTTAGCAACTGTGGGGAGGAAATTTTGTAGACCCCCTGGTTGTAAAGAGGTACAGTACTTGAGAAGGGGGGGGGGGTCACGCAGAGGCCAAATTTAATCTTTTTTTCAGTTTTGAAGTAAGCCCATCTGCATTCTGGGTTTACCAGCAGTGTTGTGCTAAATACATATTTGAATAGAGAGATCAAACATGTGGAAATCTTGATGTTGGGGAAATCTTGATGCTCCCCTGCCTCCAACTTCATTAGATGCCACAATTTTATTTTTGAGAGTTATGAAGTCATTACCTGCCAGGAAATGGAGAAGAGAGATGAATAATGCAACACCACCTTGGTTTGAGTATTTTCAAATGTATGTTATGATGAAATATTGAAAGAAATAGATTACAGAGGGAATTAACAGATTTTGAAATGATTATGGAGGATGACAAATGGGGACATCTAATCAGATTTGCAAGATTTCTATATACACCTGGGGAAGAAAATTGGATATGACGAATGGTGGTTCGCTGTTGGTTATTGTATGTTAATATGCAGGAAAATTGCTTTAAGATAATGACAAAGTGGGGGATTTTTTTTGGCATCAGCTAAATATGGGGTTGAACCTATGGTTCTCATTTTATTATTTATATTTTTACCCTGCCTTTTTGCACCCAAGGCAGTTTACAGCACTTCAAGAATAACAATAAAATAATAGTGAAATTAGACATAACAGAATCACAGAAACGACATAATAAAAGTCACCAGCAGAAGGACCACAAAGCAGCACCAAGAAACCAAGACAAAGCAAGCCCCATAACTAGCCTTACCAGCGTCCCGGAATCGATGCTGGCTTCGGCCTAGAGCGAACCCGAGCCGCTGCCCAATCGGCTTCCGGAACTTCCGGTTAACATGCGAGAGAAGCCGGAACCCTGTTTGGCAGCCGCGGTGCACCCTTGGGAGCGGCTTGGGGCCGCTCTAGGCCGAAGCCAGCATTGATTCTCGGACGCTGGTAAGCCTACCCATAACCCAGGAAGACGACATGGATTTTTAGCTGCCATTGGAATGCTGGCAGAGAGGGGGCTGTTGATCTCCAAAGGCGGGGACTGGTCAAACTGAATTGCTGCTGCCAGCTGAACATGCAAAGGGCTGCTGGGTCATCTTATATGTGCAAAGACAGCCCCTTGGGTACCTCTGCCCTAAGCCAGGCGTTCAAAGTGGTGGGTTGTGACCCACCACACCAGGTAGGAGCTGGCGCTGCCCCTTTAAGGAGCATTGTGATCCCTGATGGCGGTAGTAGCGATTGCAGCAGCGCCGGGGACAAAAGGGGTATTTTTAGACTTACTGGGGATCATGCTGCCCTCCGGAGGGTATGGGGGGCGGCGGCTACCCCATGTCTCCGAACATCTGAAGGTGATAAAAGCCTACTTCCAATTTACTTCCTGGTTTTTCCACCAAGCTTTAATCACCTCTAGGAGCCGTTTGGAGGTTTTGGGGGGGGGCACAGCCCCCCCTGCACCCTCTGGAGGGTGGCACAACCCCCAGTAAGTCTGAAAATACACCCTTGTCCCCAGCGGCGGCACGATCCTGGGATCGCTGCTGCTGCCATTGCCCCGTTCCTGCAAGCACTCAAAGAGCTCCCCTATGCGTGGGGAGAACTTTGAGAAATGCTGCCCTAAGCCATTTAGGGCTTCAAAGGTGGAAAGCAGCAACTTGGAACAAATTGGCAACTCATATAGTGCCGGTTGAAACTCATACAGCAGCCTTCTGCAGTAATTGAAATGTCCTAGTAGCCTTCAAGGGCCTTTCAGCGCACCTGCTTGGGAGCGTTTTTTTCTGTGAGTGGCTCCCCTGTGGCTGGGCTAACATTAAATGACCACATTGCCTGAATCTTTTCCAGGGACCTTCCTCAAGTGAAATGCTGATCTGTGGTTTGTGTCGTTGAAACGTTGGCCAAGCAGTGGGTGATGTTTAACGGGCCTCTCGGACAGTTACTAAAACGTTGGTACTGCTCTCTTAACTGGGGTTAAAGCTGACCAGCTTTGTTGCTCACCCAGGGCTCCTATCCACCGGTCTGAATTTGTTGTGGGAATGGCGCGATTGATTGCAGGCCTGCTGCCGCATCTTGGCTGCCAGAGGTCTACCCTGCCTCCTTAGCACCCTAGAATCCTGAGAACGATATCTTTAAACGATATCTATTTTGTAATGGCTCTGTTTCAGTGATGATGTGTGTTTGTGTTGACTGGATGTGATGCTGTACGTGACAAAAAAAAGTTCCACAGCATGTGAGGCATTTGTCTAGACATGTGGAAATTGAATGCTCTCCTTGCAAGAACACGCTGGTTCCTGCTGAGCAGTACTTCAGACCATCAGGGCCTGTCATGACGCATTTAGAAAGCGCTTGGAGAACTCCCTGCTGTGGCTATAAACGTGATGGAGGATGGTTAACATCCAACTAGTCAGACTGTTGTCGCAGTAAATTTTCAGGAAGTGTCCTTGGCTGCCTTGAAGCCCCAGGATAACAAAATCATTATCTTTTGTGGGCTGTTCGGATTATAATTAAAGACATAGCGCTTACTTGACACTTAAGAGCGGAGCGGAAAGTAATTGCTGGCGTTTTGCTTGCTGTGGCATTAAGGAGTTGCATTTTCCCTCTTTTCTGCCACTTCAGTGAAAGGCCAGTACAAGCACATGGAAAGTTTCCCATCTTAAAAGCGTCACATTCACTGGTATTGATATGATGTGTTTACCGTAAGGTGTTCAGGAGCTAGTGGCTGAGCCCAGGTCCTGCCCCGTAGGGAGTGCTGTTTTCCCCTCCAGTGCCGGTCACTGTTCACCCCCTCCCTCCTCCGTGGGCTGAAGGACCTGTGAACGAGGGAGGTTAAAGGCAAATAGGAAAGGGTCAGGGTGTGCACAACTGGAGGGAGCACAGGATGGCTGTGGCACTTGACTCAGCATGGACGAGCAGCTCTCCTGCGGTGCTTCTGTTGCTGCCCCAGCCAAAAGGAGTATGGCACAGAGACCTCCGCCAGGGTGCCAGCGGGCCTTTACCTCGCCCCCGCTCTTGGCTGTCTCTTGGTGTGGTGCAGCCAAGTATCTTTGCTGACAGATGTTGGGACTTGAGTCTGCCACAGATGGTGGCCTGGGGTGCATTAGGAGGAGAATCAGCCGGTGTGCATGCATGCACCTCTCGGCTATGGCCAAACGAGGGAAACTATAGAGAACAGCATCCTTGCACCAGTAGGCCAAAGTGGACAGGTGATACTCTCTGGCTCTCATAAAATCCTCTGTGACAGACTCACTCCCTGGTCTGAAAGAGGAGGCATGCTGTCTCAGCCTGAGATGTCATAAAAATGCCCCTCATTTAAGCTGTCCTCCCCCCTTCATAGTTTTACTTTCTCTGATTTTTGCCCTTTGTTTGCAATAATCCATTGGAAATTGATGTGGAGATGCTTGGGCTTGAACCAAGGATTCAAATCCACGTAGAACCATTAAGTTAACTGTGTGTGAAGTGGGCTAGTTGCTGTCAATCAGCTTAACCGACCTCACAGAGCTCATTGGAGGAAGGGTGGGATATAACACAAGATTCCTTTTTTTAAGAGCAACTAATGCCTTGATGTCTTTCCCCCCCTGCCACCATGGGTGGTATAAACTCTTCAGGCTATATAACCGCATGTTGTGACAGCTGTTTTAAACAGCAGCTCTTCATCTCTTGATCCTCGCTCCCCATGACACTAACTTGTGCCAAGTTCCCCTTCCCCCTGCGCTCCACCGGTTGTTGCGGTGGGGAAAACTTGTAGGGTGATGCCATCATGTCATGCGTTTTACAATATTAAACATTACTGAAGAGTTGGGGATGATGTGAGGCAGATGTGTAACATGTAGTCTCATTCCAAGTCATAAAACCACATGGCAAACGTAGCTTGAAAAATATGCTGATTCGTATTCAAATAGTCTGAAACTTTGCAGGAGTTGAGGGTTTCAGTAAGATATATATTTGTCGATAAAATCACCACCACTTTCAAGGTGCAGTGAAAGAGGATGTGTTTGCTACCATTTTGGACAAGAGGTTTTGCTTGATCTGATAAGCTTGTATGCCTTGGCAAGAGAGAGTTTAAAATCTGTTCTGTTAAATGGAGGAACTGCATTGGGTTACTGAAGAAGAGAAATACTTGGTCTCAGCAGCTCTTGTTTTATTAAAAGCAGGCATTCAGCATTTTAAAAAAATCTTTTCCACAGCCATCTGTAGGGGAAGAGTGGGAGGGACGTGATTTTTTGCTTTGCATTTTGGAAGCATTTTTAAATTGTAAAATAGCTAGCCATGTTTGCCATGGGTGGGAGTGGAGGGGAGAGTCCAAATAGAAAAAGAAAAAGAAAATCTTTAGTAGGACCAACCAAGGCTGTGTGAGCTTTTGTGTTCTACAGAACTGTTCCGTAGGCAGGATGTTAAACAAAGCAATAAATAAATACATTTTTAAAATAAAAAAATGTTTTATGTTGACAGTTTGTCTTAATTAAGATGGTAATGGAGGAAGCCTCTGCGGACTAATTGAATTAAGACGACCTTTGTGCAAAAGATTGGGATTTCACAGAGGCCTGGTGTGATCAGGGAGCAGTTTGGATTTATATCACATCTTTTGACAATACAGTATATTCAAGGTGACTTAGAAGAAGTTATGCAACAAAATGCAATAAATTGAACAAATGAATACTAACTTAAAATCAAAATTAAATGACCAAAGCAGCAGCAGCAGCATAAAACATTTCAAAAAAAATCTCGCAGCAGTCAAGAGTAGGTTTGGTGAAAACAATGGAGTTGTCTTCTTTGAAAACAAAAATTCAGCTGCCATTCAAATCTGTCCCTTGCACCAGGTGAAGCTCATGGGTCTCTTGTAAAGCATGGAGTAATAGTAGTCGTAGAAGGAAAGCTGGAAACTAATACTGGAAAAGGTACACACTACAGAGTCCATAGAAGCCAAACTGCAGATAGTTTTGCCTCATGGTTAGAGCACTGACTGCACTTCCCCCTTAGAGCAAGTCCCGACTCTTCAGGTTTGTGCCTCCCCTGCTTCTGCAGTTTAGTGTGCCATGGCCAGTTTGTTTTTCACTCATTGGTACCACCCTGGCATCTTCCAGAGGTTTCTCCTTGCAGTGAACCTGCAGTTTGCTTTAGTGGCCATATCAAGGACATCATGATGTGCCCTTTCTAACGCAGCTGTTTTTGTCTTCCTTTCCCTCCTTTCTAGCGCTGGAGCATGTTCCAAACTCTGTCCGCTTGTGGAAGGCAGCTGTGGAGCTGGAAGAGCCAGAAGATGCCAGGATAATGCTCAGCCGAGCCGTGGAATGCTGCCCCACGAGTGTGGAAGTAAGTTGTGGATCTGTTCTGTTCACTGCTGCTGCGGGCGTCCCTGTAGGGAAGGAATATGCGTATCCTGCTTTTGACATACTTTGCACCAAATCACCAAAATACTGTACTAGGACTGGTAATGAATAATCTAGGGCACGGCAGGGGGAAGAGAACTTTCTGAATCCTCTCTAATATTGACTTCCTTTTGTGCCTATATAGAAGGGAAGGGGGGACCGTCCATCATGATTTTAATTGTAGATGTTCATGGGGCTGGTGCAGACATAACGCTGAGGATCTGTTAACCACAGTTAAGGGAGCAGGAACAGGCTGTTGGGTTGCACGTGCTCCCTTCCTCCCACCCTTCTCCTTTCCAGTGCCGGCTGCTCCCACCCTTTCCCTGAAGCTCTGGCTTCCTTTAAAAGATGCATTAGCAGCATGATTATCTGAAAATAACCCTGCCCAGGCTGTGACGTTGCTTAGCAAACCCTAGTTATGAGGGAGTGAACATGAAAAAGAGTGCTCTCGGATAAGTTATTTGTTTTAATTACTTGTTTTTAATTATGTTTTATTGTGTATTATGTATTTTAACATGTTCTTAACTGTAAGCCGCCTTGATTGCCCTTATTGGGAGAAAGGCGGGGTAGAAATCTATTAAATAAATAAATAAATAAATAAATAAGTTCTGATATTTGAATGTTTGATTGTTGTTTGTATCTTGTCTTTTGCGTGCGTGCGTGTGTGTGTTTGTGTGTGCTGTTGTTATGCTGTCCTTGAGTCCGAGAAACTCAAGATGGCAAGGAATTTTGGTGGGATTGGGGGCTGATTAGCTGGTGTATTGATTATTTTTCTTGGTAGAACTTTATTTTATAGCTTTTGGGGTTCTGTTGTATGCTGTCCTTGAGTCCGAGAAACTCAAGATGGCAAGGAATTTTGGTGGGATTGGGGGCTGATTAGCTGGTGTATTGATTATTTTTCTTGGTAGAACTTTATTTTATAGCTTTTGGGGTTCTGTTGTAATCTGTCTTGTCTTCTTTAAAAGAAAAATATACTTTGGGAAACTGACTTAGGATATGTTTTGTGTGGTAGTAAACTAAGTTGCCTTAATGAGTAATTCTTCTTGCCCTGCAGCTTTGGCTTGCCCTGGCACGGCTGGAAACCTATGAGAATGCCCGTAAAGTCTTAAACAAGGCCCGTGAGAATATTCCAACAGACAGGCACATCTGGATCACAGCCGCCAAGCTGGAGGAGGCCAATGGGAACACTCAGATGGTCGAGAAGATCATTGACCGAGCAATCACCTCGTTAAGGGCCAATGGGGTAGAAATAAACCGGGAGCAGTGGATCCAGGTGCCTGTTTGGATCTTCTGCTGGGATCTTCCTACTTAAGAGGGACCTTCTTTTTAACTGCAATGTTGTGCGCAAGGTGGACGTTATGATGTAGTCCAGAGTAGCTTGAACAAGTATAGAAAAGTTTGGATTGGAAAATATCTGATGGATCCCTGTGGGTTACATGGTCCATCTTGATGATGCAGGAAATGTGTTTATGTGTTTGGAAATGTGTTCCCCGTCCATTTGTGTTTTTCATCTTCTGATTCTTCTTCTCCATTCTCTCCTCTTTCCTTTTTTCTTTCAGTCGGCACGGGGTGGGTGGGGGGGATGAATGGGTTGGAATAGGACCACCTTGCCCAGTACCATCTACTCTAAAGGGCAGCTGCTCTCCAAGGTCTCAGGTTCAGAGATCTTTCCCAGTCCTGCTCCCCATCCAGTCTTTCACTGGGAAGACAATTCTATCATTTTTCTTTGGAAAATTGGTGGCCTTTTTTTGGACAAATTAGTCTAAACTTTTCAGTAATTCAAATATTGATCATGTATTTGACCATATCATGCTGGGCTGAGAATTTAAAGAAAAATAATAAATGGGATTGAACCTGGGACCTTAGCACACGAGCTGCCACTGAGTTAAGGCCCCTTGCCTTGGAGAAAGCTGAGGTTCCAGGTTCTTGGAGCCATTCCTTGTGTGGAAGCAATTTCCCTGGTCCTTACTCGACTGTCCAGTCCTGTCGTTCCCACATCCAACATGAATTATTGTGCTTATATTGCCTCTAGGATGCGGAGGAGTGTGATAAGGCGGGGAGTGTGGCCACATGTCAGGCAATCATGAGAGCCGTGATTGGAATTGGGATTGAGGAGGAGGACCGGAAACACACCTGGATGGAAGATGCAGATAGCGTAAGTTGATGCCGAACTCAAAGTGAAGCTGACTTGGGGATCCTGTGTTTAATATATGGTCCTGATGGGGTGAATATGGCTTCTTGGAGGTTAGGGATTGACCTCTGGGGTTGAAGGCTGGCACCATTTTTGGTGTCCTTAATCCTGGTGGTCTGCACCTGAGCCTACAATAAGACTTGGTGCGATCTGTATCGCAGCCTCTGGTACCACACTTTGAATTATTAACACGGATCAGAACTTTGGACTAAAGCAAACACTGATAAGGTGGGAAAGATCAGCCCCCTTCCACATCACCCTGGTTTTGTGATTAAGTGTAGTACAGGGATTAATCTGCAGAAATTGCTCTTGTGTGTACATGCAGTTGTGACGCTAACTGTAGAAATAGTATCCCATTTTTGCTTTGCATCACAGATTCTCTCTTAATGTTGCCTCTTGCTTCCTCACAGTGTGTGGCTCACAGTGCTCTGGAGTGTGCCCGGGCAATCTATGCGTACGCCTTACAAGTTTTTCCCAGCAAGAAAAGTGTCTGGTTGCGAGCTGCCTACTTTGAAAAGAATCACGGAACCAGGTACAACTCACTGTGCAGGTTTTTATCTTTAAAGGTTCTGCGCGAAACTATCAAATTATTATTATTATTATTATTATTATTATTATTATTACTACTACTACTACTACTACTACTACTACTACTACTACTACTACTACTTTTAACGAGGGGTGTGTTTATAGTTCTACCTGTTGTAGCTTGAGTGAAAAACCTGTAGCGGATGAGGTGAGCTTTTGCAATGAGGTTCATGCAGGAGACGCTCTTGTGGATTGTGCTCTGTGACAAAGCCCCAGGTCTCGTGAGTTGAACCATTCTATAAAGCGCTGCCTTGGACTGCTTCGTCCAGTTGACCAGGCTTCAACCCACCTGGTTGCCTCCTCCCTGGTGGTAATAGGGGAGTTGTTGTCTGACAAGTGAAACCCTCCCTCTCACTGCTGCTGAATGGGAGTTGCAAAAACCAGGGCTAGAATTTCCTGCACCTCCTTCATGAAGTCACCGATCCAAGGTGATGGCAATGGCGTTTGCACTCAGAAGCCCAGCCTTCCAGGTCACTGACACTCTTCTCTTCTTGCAGGGAATCCTTGGAGGCCCTCCTGCAAAGGGCTGTGGCTCACTGTCCCAAAGCTGAAGTTCTTTGGCTGATGGGGGCCAAATCGAAATGGCTGGCTGGAGATGTGCCTGCTGCAAGAAGTATTTTAGCTTTGGCTTTCCAGGTGAGCAAGCGCCTTCCTTGCAAGGCAAGATGCTACAAGGAGAAACTCTTGTGTTGGAAGATCTGGTTTTCCTCCACAGCTACAAAATGTAGTGGGGCCCCTTTAGCTGAATCTTCTTAATCATTGGAACCCACAATTTGATATTTTTCTTTATCGAACATTTTTGGTCCCCCAGGCCTCTTGGAAAAATCATAGTGTAGTCATCCTAAGTATCTGTTTTCCTGTTTCAAAAATGTTAGTGGTTTAACCCAGCAGTTCCCAAACTGTGAGTCGCGACCCACCAGTGGGTCGTGACCAGAATTTGGTGGGTCACGAACAGCCCACTGCCCGAGCCTCTGTTTGGCGGTCTTTGGTCCGCTCCAGCCCTTGTCACATTGTGCTCTCACTGACGAGCTTATTTCGTTGCTCATCAGCGAGAACATGTCGCGATGAGGCCCAGAGTGGCTGAAGACCACCAAGCAGAGGCTCAAGCAGGGGGCTGTTTGCATAGAAAAAAAGCGAAAGCTTGGCAACCTGGAAGTTTTGGCAGCGACGTGATGACCGCCAAAACTTTTGGGTTGCTGAGCTTGGCCCTCCAGAAAGTGGGTCATGGGGCGAAAAAGATTAGGAACTACTGGTTTAACCTATTGATAGGTGGAACAGTTTTAGGATAGTTGGTGAAGATCAAAGTTTCTTATGAAGAATGGTCTTTGGGTAACAAATTAAATGTGTGGTTGGACATCTTATGTTACATTCTGTAAAATGGTAATTTATTTTGGTAAGGTAATTATTTACCCTACTGTAGAAGGAGAGGCCACGATGTTGCCCGATATGTTCATTTTTGTGCACATGTATGTGGTGCTGGGTATGTACCAGAAGAGCTTGGCCCAGACCAGTCTCATTTTGATCTGGGCTGGTGGCAAGGAAGGGAAAGCAGGTGAAACCTCATATCTGGGTGTTTTTTTCTAGAATGGAACATCTTTTGATGTTATCTCTAACATTAGACGGGAAGTCTGAGACTCACCCTTCCTTATAGTACGAAAAGGAGGAAGGATAAAAGGAAAAGAAACAAGCAGCATAGATCAGTCTGAGAGCAAAGAACAAGAGAGTGACCAGGGCAACTTGTAGTTACCTGAGCTGTGTGCCAGCCACTTCTGTGTGGCCCAGGAGTCTCATGGCTTCCTGGGAACATCTGTGGGGAGGAGTCTTGGTTCAGCACCTGATGGGGTCTCTTCCCATATGGTCACCAGAGGCCAAGGGAGGGATCATGTTGCCATGGAAAAGAACCAGGTCATTTGCCCAGCCTCTTTCTATAGACACGACTGGAACAGGGTGGGATCCAGCCTCATGGAAATGGCTCCCATGGCACTCGGTAATGAGACAAGTTGACTGTAGTCCAGGGAAATACATTTTGCAGGTGTCCCCCACTTAATGACAGGGATACGTTCCCCAAACCCTGTCGATAAGCAGGCTTGTCGTTAAGCCGGCTTTTCCCTACCTTGTGAAGTTCTTTGGAGGCCTGTTCCTGGCCTCTCAGACCTCTGAGGGCCTCAGAATGGCCCACAGAGGCCTCCGTAAGGCGCTTTCGGTTTGGAACCCAAAGGAAGTGAGAAATGGTGAAAACAAGAGGGTTTGCACCATTAGCAGCACTCTTAGTTGCAGCAACAGCTTGTCCTGGAGCTGCCTCTCTTGTGTCAAGTGGTCAGAGCAGGTCGGTGTTCCTCTCGTGGGCCAGTCGAGACAAAAGTGACTTGAGCTTGGGCTGAGTTTCCTCTCAGACCCTCCACCTTCTCAGAGAGACCAGCCTTTCTCTCATAAAATATGACTCTGGTGCTCCTCATTTTTTGTAAAAACGTCTAGTTAGCAACTTTTCTTTATGTTTGGTGTCAGCTCATTGATGCTGTTTGCCTGTCTTCAACACTGCAGCTGGTCCAGCTTGAAGTAAATTAGGAGTTGGTCTCCCAATTCCTCAGCTGGCAATAGAACCATAGGGTGTTGTGTTGTCTGAAACGTTCTTAGTGAACATGAAGTGCCGTCTGTAATGGAGCGGAGCAAGAACGGGGCTCAGCCTGGTGTGCCTTGATGGAGGATTGATTTAAGCAATTTAAAATGAACCGGGCCTTAATCCTGATGCTGCTTTCATGTGCATATATATGTCTGTTCCTGGGCTCTCTAGGCCAACCCCAACAGTGAAGAGATTTGGCTGGCTGCAGTGAAGTTGGAATCTGAAAATAATGAATACGAAAGAGCAAGGCGATTGTTGGCGAAGGCTCGTAGCAGTGCCCCAACAGCCAGGGTAAGTTGCTTGTAGACCTGGGGATTCTTCCGCATTGGAACTCCTGCCACCCAGATTCCAGGGACCACATGAGCCTGCTGTATGCTGAGACCCAGTGGTCTGTGTAGTTCAGTACTCCGCCTAGCAGTAGCTCTCCAAGGTCCCAGTCAAAGAGTCCTTCCCAGCCCCACACTCTTAAGTTCCTTTAACTGGGGGTGTTGTGGATCATGCCTGGTACCTAAGACATGCAAATCACACCCTCTATCATGGAGCTGTGGATGATATGGATCTTCCCTCTTTTTCAGTCATTCGAGTTGTGCTCTGATTGGTGGAGGGGAGAACCCCCTTGCCTAAGGGTCAGGTAGGGGCCGCTAATGGATCAGGCACACAGGTTGGATAGAGACATGGGTGGGGGGAGGAATAGGAAAAGGAAGCACACGTTTGCCTTGGTTGTACACCAATTTTGTACTCAAATAGTGATTTGGGTGTTGTGGGGAAGGAAATGGGGCAGGCCAAAGCATGCTTCCGCTCCTGATGGGCACAGAACCAAACAGGACTGTTGCCAAACAGAATGCTTTCTACTGAACTTCAGAGCATGCAGTGAGGAACTGAATCGAGCTCTTTGAACATTCAAGAGACTTGATTGCTTACCTTGAAAATGTGTTTCTTTGTTGATTTGCATGTCTGCAATAAAGATTTATGTAATCTTGAGAGAAAAGGTCACCACACGTTCTCTGAGTAGTGAAGTATTCTTGTTACGATGTCTCATGGTCAGATTTGTAGTCAGCCATTTGTTGTTTGTTCAAACCATTTGTACCTGGCCTCGTAATCCCCTTTGTGAAGCAGATTTTTTTTGAGCATAGTTCATGAAGGAGCAAAATACTTATCTGACCATTGTTTCGTATTCTTAAACATTCCTACCTTGCCTTTCTAAGAGTTAGAAGTGGATTACCATTTAATCATTTAATTTTGTCTGTAAACTGCTTTGTGAACTTTTTGTTGAAAAGCGGTATATAAATACTGTTAATAAATAATTACAGTATATTTAAAGTTAAACAATTTAAAGCAATTTATATCCATTACAATCAGCAGCCAAAACCATATTATGGGGCACACGAAAGTTTAACAGGAAAGGTCTTGGAAGCTGAGCATTCCTGGACTGGAATTCAGGTGGTCCCTGCCAACAGCCCTTGAGATAAACACTCTTCTCTCCCCCCCCCCCCCTTGTGTCTTCACAGGTCTTCATGAAATCTGTCAAACTCGAGTGGGTGCTTGGGAACATTGCGGCGGCTCAGGAACTCTGTGAGGAAGCCCTAAAGCACTATGAGGACTTCCCCAAGCTGTGGATGATGAAAGGGCAGATCGAGGAGCAGGAGGAGCTGATAGAAAAAGCCAGAGAGGCCTACAATCAAGGGGTATGGCGGGAACCCTTTGCTTACCAGCATTTGGCCGACGTTTCCCCTCAGCAAAGGGAGGCAACAAAATTGGGAAGGGGCATTTTTGGTGATTCAATCCTAAATGAAATCGACCCTGACTGTTCCCTGGAAGGACAGGTACTCAGGCTGAAACTCAAATATTTTGGCCACCTAATGCGAAGAGAGGACTCTCTGGAGAAGACTCTGATGCTGGGAAAGATTGAAGGCAAAAGGAGAAGGGGAAGGCCAAGGATGAGATGGTTAGACAGCATCACTGATGCAACGAACGTGAAAATGAGCGAACTCAGGAAGATAGTGGAGGACAGGAAGGCCTGGCGGAATATGGTTCATGGGATCACGAAGGGTCGGACACGACTGAACAACAACAATTTTTGGTGATAGGAAGGCAGAACTCACCAGCACTCCTACTACCAGTCACCAGTAGTCAGCCTCTGGTTGTTTTACCCAGAAGACCTCTGGAAGAACACTACGCGTGATGATGTGTGTCTTTGGAGGCTTCTGGGTAAAGCAAAACTCACCAAGAAGGAGCACTGCTGATGCTGCTGGTGGAGGTGACCCCTTCGCTATGAAAATGGATGTGCCCACAGACTCCTATTTGAGGCAGGGTTCTCAGATGACAACAGTAAACGCAGCCCTGTTCCTGTCATCATCTCCCCCTCTCCCCCCCCTTCCTGGAGGCTGCCTCAGAGCAACTTCATTAGCTTGCAAATGTCTCTGCAGTCCATTATCACTGTAGAGAACCCAAGAGCGCAGCGAAGGTCAGACTGTTGGCTCGAACTGTGTCATCCTCCTCGGCCTTGCGGATATGTGCCAAAAACATACTCGCTGCATCAACAATGTTGATGGCATTAACAGTTCTCTTCTACAAAGATGAATGACTTGTTCTGGACAAGGGACTATAACGTTTAGGGCAGCTGAACGACCTGATAATAAACCCTGTGTCTCTGTACTTGGACTCAAGTGGGAAAAATGATCAGGGGACAGGCATGTTGTTGTCTTGCCTATCTTTTCTTCTGCGATGGCCAGGAGATGCATTTCATTTAAAAATATTTGTGTCTTGCTTTTCCATTTAATAGAGGACACTCAGTGCAGCAAACAGCAACAGAATTTAAAAGCGACCGTATGATATGTTTAAGCAACTCTAAAACCAACACCAGGATGAGGTGGCAGTATAAAAATGCCAAAAACTCAAACTGAGTGAAGCAGCCATTAAAAGCTAGCTAAGCTCATGGTTGAGTCTGAAGAAAAACATCTTTGCCCGGTGTCTGAAGCTCACTGGGAAGAGAGTCAGTCAGATCTCCCAAGGCAGAGAGAGCACAGACTTGGGGCTGTTACTGGGAAAGGTCTCTCTCGAATCTCCACGATCGAACCCTCTGATGGCGACAGGATACAGAGCAGAGCCTCCACTGATAGCCTTGAAGAGACAGGCAGGCTCACGTGGGAGGAGTCAGGCTTTCACACAGCCTGGTCCCAAAACAGTCTGGTCTTGAAAGAGGATAAGCAGCACTTGGAATTGTGCCGCTGATGCAGCAGCGAATGATGATCTTGCTTGCAGTGGGAGGAATTCTGTGCCTGCAACCTTGATGCAGCTGTGTACGTGCACTTATCTCCCCCCCCCCCCCCCAAGTAAGCTTTTGTTTTCCCACAGCTGAAGAAATGCCCTGGTTCCATACCACTTTGGCTCCTGCTGTCCAGGCTGGAAGAGAAGGTTGGCCAGCTCACCCGAGCCAGAGCCATCTTGGAGAAGTCTCGTTTAAAGAACCCAAAGAACCAAGACCTGTGGTGAGTCCAGAATTTGACAGGGTGTCAGGACTTTTCCGTGCCTGTTCTGGAGACTCTCTCACTGCTGCTTTGTCTGGTGTTCTCTCTTTCAGGCTGGAGTCCGTGAGGTTAGAATATCGAGCTGGACTGAAGAACATTGCGAACACACTGATGGCCAAAGCACTGCAGGAGTGTCCCAATTCTGGTACGGCTTTCCTTTTGCCTGCGTGCTGTCGCTCAAGGTCTGAGTGAACGGTTTAGTTTTATAAAAAGAAGCAGCAGCTCCTCCTTGCATCCTGGGCCAGGTGGCAACCTGTGCCTTAGGGAAGCGGGATGTGCCTGCCATTCACGCTGCGCGAGATCTGCTTACAGGATGTCTCTGTCTGTCTTTCTGCAGTAGATATACTCAGAAGCCTCTCTCTATGCTCCGTATGATGTGAACAAACCCTAATTTGCATTGCACCTCTTTGCTTGGTTTGTGGAACTCCTTGCCACAGGAGGTGGTGATGGCACCTGGCCTGGATGCCTTTAAAAGGGGATTGGACAGATTTATGGAGGAAAAGTCCATCACAGCTTACAAGCCATGATGGGGATAAGCAACCTCCTGGTTGTAGGAGTAGGTTTTCTTTGTGCCAGGTGCAAGGGAGTGGCGACAGGATACAAGTATCTTGTTGTCTTGTGCTCCCTGAGGCATCTGGTGGGGCCACTGTGTGATACAGGAAGCTGGACTAGAGGGGCCTTTGGCCTGATCCAGCAAGGCTCTTCTTATGTTCTTAAAAACGGCACTTTTTTCGCGGTGGTGGCACGATCCTGGACGCGCAGTTGCTCTGGGCCCACCTACACAAACAGGGCAGCGGAGGCTCTTCCCAGGAGTTTGGGTACCTCTGTCTTAGGGGGTTGACGAGGTTTATGTCACTACTATTTCCATTACATTCAGTGATATACGGGAATTACGATTTGCACACAAGAAAATTACTAAGGTTTCTGTATGATCTGGTATGGGAGGAGGTCCATGGAGGTAACGCGATAAGTTCTCGCCCTGGGTGACACCAACTCTAGCGACACCTCTGAGTTCCAACGCATAAAAAGTAGCTTCTCAGCAATGGAAGCAGATCCTCGGGGATATCCTTCAGAATGGGTGTATTGTGCAAACACTGTGTGGTCCAATGTAGAGTTAGCATTTCCTGGTCTTAAAGCCCCTTCTTCTGATACCTTCTGATACTGTTGACATTTTTTGTGCAGAATTTGGCACAATCGCATTTGTTCACACGCACACATTTTAAAATCTTGCTTGCAGCTAGTTCTGCATGAGCGACAGCTATGAGTGACATTTCCTTGCTTAGGTGTTGTTGGTTTTCCAAATCCACCAAATGTTTCCTCTTCGTGTAGTTGGTGTATGTTTACCACACCAACTATGTACCAACTGGTGTATGTATACACACCAACTACACTCTGGCAGAGTGGGCTCTTGTGGCCCACCAAGATCTTCTGCCCCACTATATTTGTTAGTCGTTAAGATGCCTGGGATTCTTTGGATGTGCAGGTGAAGGCAGTTCATGTTTTTGCTGAGCAGATTTTCATTCTGGCCTCTGAAAGTGGCCTCTGGGCACTTGCTCCCCCTCTACTCTGTCCCACAGAGGTGGTTCTACACCATAACATGATGGGAAGGATGTATTCAGGGCCAGGTGTGTGTGGGTGGTTTGTTTGTTTGTTTGGATGGATAATATTTTTATCCCACCATTCCCCCACTGGCAATGGGCGTCGACAGCTGACATAAAATATACACAATAAAACTATCCATAAAACAGCCAGTCAAGCAGCAGACGATATTAAAACAATATAAATAAAAAGAGAGAGAGACAGCATGGCATCAGGAAAAAACAATCAAATAATAAAAGAACCAGCACACAGCATTACAGCAGAACCAGAACACAGCATTACAGCAGCCAAACAGTAAAAAATAATAAAATAAAATGGAAGCAGAAATGTTAAAAAAAAAAGTAAACAATAAAACTGTAAACAGTAAAAACTGCAGCAATGGTTGGAATAAACAGTGGGGGACAACTAAACTCAAAGTAAAAATGCCAACCAAACACCAACTTTTTTGCTTCAAAAAGGAAAAAATTCAAGCCCACGCTGGAGCATCTCCAGGGAGTGGGCAGTTCTCAAATCAGATGTGGGAGGGCATCCCATAGCTGCAGTGCTGCCACAGATGGCCACACTTCTGGTCGCGCTCTCTAATCTCCGTTTGGGGTGGCAAGTGTATCGGGTGGGGGAGGGGAGATTTATTTATTTTATAATGGTTTTATCCCACCTTTCCCCCACTTGGTGGAGAGAGAGAAAGAGGGAGAGCTGAGTCTCATCAGCTCCAAATCCCTGGATGACCTCTCCCAGCGGTTTCATGTAGATGTTCAGCCTCCTGGGGTCTGCCTGAGCCACCCTGGGTCTTCTTCCTGCTTCTCCGTCTGCTCCCAAGCTTCTCTTTCCATTGTCCTTCCCCTCCCGTCTTCTCCCCTTCCCCCTCGCTTCTTTCGGGTTTCTCTCTTCTTGTCCTCAGAATAGGATTGCTGGGACTCCGCAAAGGTGCTCAGCTCCTGAGCGCCTTTCCACTCATCGGCTTTGTCGCCCCTCTCTCTTTTTATTTTTTAAAAACACCCCCTGGAGTGATGTCACTTCCAGGGGTGATGTCACTCGTGGGGGGGGGGGGTTGACAACGTCACTTGGGCCTCGGGTGCACCAGACCCTTGGCACGCCACTGCTGCTGCTACTGGGGGCCTCTGCAAAGACAGCCTTGTTCTGCCTTGACACTTGTCAAAAGAGCTTCCAGGTGGCACCTGTTTCAGGTTCCTGACACTTCCCTCTCTGGAGGGTTGTTCTCAGTCTTGTTTGGTTATCTCTGAAGAGCTGGTGGGTGATGGACACTCTGTGTGGGTGGGTCTGTCTGCTGCAATGATAATTTCACACTGAATGACTTTTCTCCACTACGTATCTCTGTGGTCCTGATGGATTAATAGACTCTTTACAGCCAGGTGACAGGAGCATCTTTGCGCTTCCATGCCAGGTGGCCTCCTGGGGAGAGTGAGAGGCCCACAAATGTTCAGGTTGATCCAGCCCACAGTCGTGTGTCACGGATATCTGGATTGGCACCATTGCATGTGGGAAGACGGCTTGAACCCTGCCACGGCCGTGATCCAGATTCGTCTTTGTGCAGCTGCTGTTGGTGCCAATGGCAGAGTCCCTTCTTAAGTTGACTGGTAACTAGAGCAGGAGCAAAGAGTTCAGTCCTTCCTAACTCCATGCCATGATCTCAATCCAGACAGCCCCCTCCCCTCGCTGTTTGCAGGGGATGCACGGGTGGACAACAAGCACGCCAGGGCCAGTGATGTGTTGGATGTAGTGTGTAGTGGCGTCAGGGGAAAAGTGTGTGTGTGATGGTTGCAGCTGCAGGCTAAGCGCCTTCATTGAATGAACATCCTCATGTTGCGGGTTCAGGTTCACAGTGTGAGCACCTCTGACCCCGGCAGTGGTGGCAGCGGCGGCCACACTGGGTCAGTCCGTAAAGGTGATGTGTGTGTACGCGCGCACACACTCCCACCCTAACAGGCAGAATATGTCTGTCTTCCTGTGGCGACTGCAGAAGTTCCAAGGGAAAATGGGCCTTGCACAGAACAGTGGCCGCAAAGCACTTGGTTGAAAGTGCGGGGGGGGGGGGGCTGCCATGGCCCATGCCTGAGGGTGCTGCTTGGTGAACTTCCCTGCGGAAAGGCAGCATTTAAACATCTCAAAAACTAAATCATACTAAACAGCTGCTTGATGGGAGGGGGGGTGCTGGCCTCTGTGTTTGCATACTGTACTTGTAGAACCCCGAATATATTTCACTGTCTGGTTCTGGATTTTTAAAAATTGATTTATTACGAGGTTTTATCTTTCCCATTCTGAACATGCTCAAGGCAGCGAATGACCTAAATTAAAAATGATCCATAATAATAAAGTAATTTAAAATTCAACCACAGAAAAACAGCAGCAAATTAAAAACGAAACAAAAAAAAATACTGCGGAGGAAGTAAAAGTATTCAAACAAATAAGGCATTAGATTTGCTAAGACATTTGCTTCAACAGATGACACTTTAGATACAGTAATCTGTGTTTTTACTTTGTTTTTTGAAGCAATTAGTTTTGTACCCACTAAGTCTCCAGCATACGTACTCGTTCCATTCTGGAGGTCTGTCCAGAACATAACTTAGGTCTAAGCAGCTGGCTCTTGCCGGCCCAGCACAGTTGCGCCTGCACAAAAGCGCCAGTGCAGCCACCCACAACGCAGGCGTCCGTAACTCAGGGACCCAGTGTATTCTGTGGTTTGTTTGTTTTTTGCAAAACCTCTCCCCCCAAACCTAGGACAACAGATGGTGGAAGACCAACAGAGGGAATCTCCCAGGGTAAGGAATTCCACTCCTCGGTTTTGCCTTTTCCCCACCAGCTGCATTTGAGACTGTGAAGGGCCTATCAGAACCTCTCCTGCTAACCTCCATGGACCGGGAGGATCATAATGAGAGACGGCAACTCATCCTTCTGTTTGTGTTGCTAGTGAGCACATGGTGTCCCCAGGGGCTGAACACGTCTACTTACTCCTGCTGCCAGGAGCCAACATGTGGAGGGAGTATCGAGCAGCAGCTGTCAAGAGCATGATGATGATGGTCAGCTTATCACCCTCGTCATCCGATGCTTTGAAATCAGCCCTCAATTTCAGTCACTTGGGTTTCATTGTATGGCCAAAGCGCTCAGTGTGTGTACAGGTGGGCCCCCATATCCACTGATTCGCTATCCACGGTTTCAGTTATCCACAGATCGTGGGGACCCCCCCCCCCCCAGGCTTTTACTTTTTTCCCAGTAAGCTTCGTTTCTTCCTTAAAGAAACAGGAGAACAGCCTCTGGCTGCTTATTACAGGCAAGTAGAACGAGACTAAGTCCTAGAGAGGCTTTGCAAGGTTTCTGTTAACCTTGCAGAGCCTCTCTAGGACTTAGTCTCATTCTACTTGCCTGCAATGGAGGCTGCTTCTCTGTTTGTTTTAAGGAAGAAACAAAGCTTGCTGAAAGAAAAATAAGAGCTGGGGGGGGGGGGAGCATGCCTGCTTGCAGGGGAGGCAGGGTGGGGGGGCCCTCAGGAAACCATGGAGGGGGTGTTCGCTCTTATCCACGGTTTCAAGTATCCACGGAGGGGCCTGGAACATATCCCCAGCGGATATGGGGGCCCACCTGTATTTATTACTCTGGAGCCGGTGGAACAGGCCACCCGACACTCTTGAAGATGAAGCTGTTATGGCATGCAGAAGTTACTGGACTGAAAAGGGAGGATTCTTCTTGGAGAAGGTGTTTGGCTTGGCAGTTATGATGCCTGCTGTTTTATACGCGTGCAGTGGTAACTTAACCCAGTCCTTGATCAGCGCTGACCTCCACATTTTTATTTTATTTTTTTGCTTTTAGGAATCTTGTGGTCTGAAGCCATCTTCCTAGAGGCCAGACCCCAACGGAAGACCAAGAGTGTGGATGCTCTGAAGAAGTGTGAACATGATCCCCACGTCCTCCTGGCGGTGGCCAAGTGAGTAACAGCACCTCCTTGTCCAAAGGAAGTTGTATAATTCCTGCAAGGCAGGTTGCAAAGTCTGATATGTTGTTCTGAACCTTGAGCTGTTTAGGTTCTGTAAGAAAAGATCAATCTTCAGGTCCTTTGGGTGGGTTTTACTTCATTGTGTTAAAGGTGGAGAGATTAGGAGTGTCATTAAGGTCCTACCAGCAGGAGTTGAGATTTCTGTAGTCTGCACAGCCTACCCCCCCCCCCCTTGCCCCAATAAACCGGTTTTCGTGTGCCTCTTCTTTTTCATGCTACTGTCCCAAGAGAAGATGTTTCCCACTCTTAAGGCTTGGGGCAGATTATAAAAGTATATACAGGTTGGCCCCCATATCCACTGATTCGCTATCCACGGTTTCAGTTATCCACGGATTGTGGGGACCCCCCAGGCTTTTACTTTTTTCCCAGTAAGCTTCGTTTCTTCCTTAAAGAAACAGGAGAAGCAGCCTCTGGCTGCTTATTACAGGCAAGTAGAACGAGACTAAGTACTAGAGAGGCTCTGCAAGGTTAACAGAAACCTTGCAGAGCCTCTCTAGGACTTAGTCTCGTTCTACTTGCCTGCAATGGAGGCTGCTTTTCTGTTTGTTTTAAGGAAGAAACAAAGCTTGCTGAAAGAAAAATAAGAACTGGTGGGGGGCAAGCATACCTGCCTGCAGGGGAGGCAGGGTGGGGGCTCCTCAGGAAACCATGGAGGGGGTGTTCGCTCTTATCCACGGTTTCAAGTATCCACGGAGGGGCCTGGAACATATCCCCAGCGGATATGGGGGCCCACCTGTATACACCGTTAAAAAATGTCATTAAGCATAATCCTTAATACTGATGAAGGTCTTTCAGAGCAGTTTTCAATCATCAATCACATACGATCTAGGTGGGAGTCTGCCAGACAGTGACGCCTCATTTGCTGTTGTTCATCTTCATTCATGAAGAAGTTGGGTCACCCTTCACGATAGGATCAGGATGTTGCTCTGTTGACTTGTCCGGTGTCTGCAGATACTGCTGCAGTGGTTTTGAAACTGTGTTCTAGGAATTCCTGGGGTTCTTTGGAAGCTTGCTTATTAGAGTTTTCTCAAACAGAAGATCAGAAATGATGGTTATTGGGGACCCAACTTCTGAGTTCCCTCCACTGTGAGAATTGCCTATTTATTCCCATTCTCTGCTTCCTGTTCTTTAACTATCTAACCAGTCCATAAAAAGACCTGTCCTTTTGTCCTATGACTGCAAAGTTTACTCAAGAGCCCGTGGTGAGGAACTTTGTCGAAAGCCTTTAGAAAATCCAAGTATAGACTGTCAACTGGAGCGCCTCTTTCCATGTGCCTCTTGATGCTCTCAAAGAACTCTAGGAGGTTAGCAAGGCAGGACTTGCCTTTTCAAAAGCCATGCTGATTCTCCTTCAGCCAGGCTCGTTCTTCTAGAGCCATCATACTTTTGTCCTTAATTAAACTTTCCACAGGCTTACCCGGGACAGATGTTAAGCTGACTGGCCTGTAATTTCCCAGATTCCCATGGATCTTTTTTTAAATTATTATTTATAAACATTGGCTACCTTCAAGTTCTCTGGCACAGAACTGATTTAAAGGACAGGTTACATATTTTTGTGAGAAGATCCGCAGTTTCACATTTGAGTTCCTTAAGGACTCTGTGGCAGAGGCCATCTAGACACCCAGGTAGGCACAACCTATTTCTTGTGGTCCTTCGCAGTTCTTCTGCAGTTCATCTTCTGCAGTTCATCATACAAAGGGTAACAGATCTTTCGGGGGGTGGGGGTGGGGTGGGGACTTTCCAGAAGTTGGTTTCTCTGCTTTGGGAGAGCTGAGATGTAAAGCTTCCTATTAAGACAGCTGTCCAGATTGCTTTACTGTATTGTCAGAAAGGCTCAACCCAGCAGTAGAGCCCATCTTCTCACCCCCAACCATTCACTTCCCCAGGCTGTTCTGGAGTGAGCGCAAGATAACCAAAGCACGGGAGTGGTTTCATCGGACAGTGAAAATCGACTCTGATCTGGGAGACGCCTGGGCTTTTTTCTACAAATTTGAACTTCAGCACGGTACTGAGGTAACTTGACGGGGCAGGGGGCTGGCTGGCTTAAGGCGGTGACAGACCAGGTCCGTGCTCCGAGCGCGTCCGTGCGTCCGTGCTGCTGCGGGCGCGTTTTCTCTGTCTGACATGGCTCTGTTGCTGGTCCCGGCTGTCGTCGTCAGACGTCGGCAGCCCCCGGCGCGTAAACGCTTCAGCTGCCCCAAACCCAGCGCTGGCAGCTTTCGTCCCGTTCCGTCCGTGTCCCAGCCCCCTGGAGGCGGGACACAGAGCGGCCAGAGCCACTCAAAGGGAAGGAAGCCAACGTCAATCAAAGGAAAAGAGGGGCAGCAGAATGTTTTGGGAAAGCAGCCATTTTTTCTCCTCGCAACTACGAGCGAACGCGGTTTTGTTTATTCAAATCTTCATCACTTGGAAGGGTTTTAACTTTTAAGCACAGTGTGGAAACATGTGCCTGGGGCAGCCAGCAAGCTCCATCCTTTTGTCCAATGCGTCTAGGTGTTTCCGGTCAGACATTTGCTGATCCCCCCCCCACACACACACACTTTTATTTTGTAGTTAGTAAACACTCACACACAAAAACAAAAACAAAAAAAACATGCGTTTCTCTTCTGTGCAGTCCCCACTAGTCCTGACCTCTTCCCTGAGGGAAGATCCGCAGCGAGGATCGAGCAGCGAGTGCGCGAAGGAGGGGGGAGAGAAGTTCCCTCTTCTCTCCCCCCTTCTCTCCCCACCCTCTCCCTCGCTTGCTCGCTGCGGCTGCGATCTGGTGTGACATGCACACGTCGCATCCAGCCCCCTAGCGTGCGTCCGGTGCGGTAACGCACGCTCGCTCCCGCACGGTCCTCCCGGACCACGGGCTTGGTCTGTCTCAGCCTTTAATGGGACCTTCTAAGGAAACCTCACTGATCAGGAAACTGCAGTGGCTGCAGGAATGAGCTAGTTTCTTGACCAACTTCCCTGGAGCCTCTTTCAAGTCCCTGTCACAACAGGCTGCCTTTCTCCGCCCAGAAGGGCCTTTGCTTGAGCAATTGCTGCCTCCCCCAAAGCCTCGTGAAGCCTCTGCCGCTCCGCAGCAGCGCTCCAAGATCTCTGGCAGAAGCTGTTTTTGCTACTTGAGATCTTTAAAGAGAGTGAGTTTATGCCAGAGGTGGTAACTAGGCTTTGATTAATGCAACCCTTGCTCTAGAACACTCCGTTGAGGCCCTCCACGAGTTATTTAGTGGAGAGTAATAATAATAATAATAATAATAATTACCAGCCCTCCACGAGTTATTTAGAGGAGAGTAATAATAATAATTATTACCAGCGGGTGGCGCAGTGGGTTAAACCGCTGAACCATGAGCTGTCAATCGAAAGGTCGGCAGTTTGAATCCGCGACGGGGTGAGCTCTCGTTGCTTGGCCAGCTCCTGCCAACCTAGCAGTTCCAAAGCATGTTAATGCAAGTAGATAAATAGGTACCGCTTGCGGGAAGGTAAACAGCGCTCCGTGTTCCAGCCGCATGCTACGCGCTGCGGCAAGGAGAGTCATGCCGGCCACATGACCACGGAGGCGTCTTCGGACAACGCTGGCTCTTCGGCTTTGAAGTGGGGATGAGCACCACACCCTAGAGTCGGACATGACTGGACTTAATTGTCAGGGGTCACCTTTACCTTTTAATAATAATAATAATAATTCCAGTATTTATATACTGCCTTTCTTGTCATTGGATTTCTCCTCCGACTTTAATTCAAGGCGGTTTACAATAGGCAGGCAATTCTAAACCAAACGGTTTTTACCATACAATAAATGTCCTAATCTTTCATAGGATGCTTCTTTCCAGGTGTTTCCTTTCCCGGTCTGGCCTCTCTCTGCCATTCCCCTCATGCGTTGATTGACAGGCAACTCCCCCTCACAGAGTGCCAGCTGTATCTCTCTCACACACACACTAATAAGAACATAAGAAGAGCCCTGCTGGATCAGGCCAAAAGCCCATCTAGTCCAGCTTCCTGAATCACACAGTGGCCCCACCAGATGCCTCAGGGAGCACAAAACAACAAGATAACCTGTTTCCCGTTGTCACTCCCTTGCACCTGGCACAGAGAAACCCCACTTCTAAAACCAGGAGGTTGCTTATGGCTTGTGACCTGTGATGGTCTTTTCCTCTATGAATCTGTCCAAACCCCTTTGAAAGGCATCTAGGCCAGGTGCCATCACCACATCCTGTGGCAAGGAGTTCCACAGATGAATCGCAAGCTGGGTAAAGAAATAACACACACGCACACACGCCAGACCGCCTCCTGAGTAGGCAGAACCCCAGGGACACATGGGAGGCGTCAGCTTGGCAAGTGGGTGGGCACAGGGCATTAGGAAAGGGTGAATTGGCCTTTTGCTTCCTGGCCTGATAAAGGTGCGCATTTGCAGTGGGGTGGGGGGAGGGCTTGGGAAGGAGCTTGTGCAAGGAATGCTTCTTGACCCAAGGGGTTGTGGTAACCCCTGTGCCGTTCCCTCCTCTTCCTGTAGGAGCAGCAGGAGGAGGTCAGGAAGCGCTGTGAAAATGCAGAGCCTCGCCACGGAGAGCGGTGGTGCGAGGTCTCGAAGGACATCAGCAATTGGCAGAGTAAGATCGGTGAAATCCTGGTGCTGGTGGCAGCCAAGATCAAGAACACCTTCTAGCTCAGGAGCCACGTTTTGGACAGTGCGATGGGACCCCTCCTCTTTCCTTGCGACGCGTGTGTTGGCGTGCATCTCTGTAGGCTAGAACTCTCATGGCAAGGAGTCTGGAGGAAAGCGAAAAGGAGCGGAGAGTTCCTGGTCAAGGGGAGTTCAGCCTTCCCTGCTGGTGCCTGTGTGTATTGTGCTGGTTGACTGTAATGAGCAAAGGAGCATTTGTGTGAGTGTTGCTCTCGAACCCTACTTGTCTTTAGCAGTCCTGGAGTGGGGACTCGAGAAGGCCCGTTGACGCATAGTTTTTTATCCTGATGCCTGAACTCTTGGGGTTGTTTTTACTTCAGATCTCCTGTAAATCATTTGGCAGAAGGACCAGCCCGGGCCATTCAATCTTTAGTTTGTCTACTTCAGCAAAACTGTCTTCGCCATTTAATACCAGGTGTTCTGTTGCAAGCAGTCTGTTTCTGTAGTAAAATATAAAGTGGTTTTAAACCAATCTAACCATCGTGGTGTTCCATAAGGATCCCCTAGTATTAGAATTTTGCAAGGTGCTGTGTGTCATGAGGGAAATGGGAAGGGATGTGTGGGGAAACTGTTGCAGACTACAACTCTCGGGCTCTTTGTGGACAGCCGCGAGATCAGAGCCAGTTTTGGCAGTGTAGGTATGCTGGTGTAGAGCCCCCCCCCCCCCCCCGGGTCAAAATACCTTGATGAAGTTTATTTACTATTTGGTCTGCTTTGAAATTAAGAACAAGATATTTTTAGAAGGTTTTTTTCCTCCAGAATTGAAAAAAATAGAATGATTATCTTCTTTCTGAGAGAACGTATTTCTTACAAAATATTGGAGAACAGTGATCAAATACAGTTTAGAGAGGGGGCTTAATTGTTGGGGTCATGGGGGAAGAGGTTAAATGGAAACCCTTTTCCATGCCTAAGAGGAGAATTGGCTGCAGCGTGGAAGGATTTGAATGGACAGACGAGATCAGTGAGTTGTAGGGCACCATCTAGCCAGAACTTTGGTGTCGTCTCGGTTGAACCAAATAGATGTAAACATGGACTTGCAAACCTTCCATTCACATCAGTGGGACACATCAGGCAAACGTTTTTGGCAATGTGTGTTGGGTGAAAAATGTTATCTGTACAGATGGATTTTTGTTTTTAAAGCATGCCCAGTTTAATGAAACAATCCAACAACCCCCCCCCCCCCACACACACACACACACACACAATTTATTGCAAAATCTCTTTGTGTACAGAGGGATATTTCCATGTGTTTTCTACACAGCATCGTGGTTGAAAAAGCTCTCCAGCAGTGAAGATTGTACATAGTATGACGCTGTAAAATACAATGCTGTTTTTTGTGCTACCTCTTTCCTCTTGTGCATGTGCTGACTCGTGCTTGGAGACTTCGCATAGTGTGTGCGTGCTGCAGAAATTCCTGCTGAAAGAATGGTGCACTGAGCTCTTCTACAAATGTAGGGACATCTTCAAGGGAGGAGCTGCTCCCATGTGTAAATATACAGTATAAGCGGACTTACACAGAGTCAAACCAGCACTCCTACTAGTCTAGGATTGGCTACACTGGCTAGCAGCAGCTCTCTGGGGCTCCTGGCAAAGTTCCCTTCAGCATTTTTGCTGGAGATGCCAGGGATTAAACCCAGGACCATCTACATGCAAATTATTTGCTTCTATCTGGCTCACTGGGTTGCTTTGGGCAGGCCTCTCTCTCTTGAATCGACCTCCCAGGCCACTTGTGAGGCTAAAACACTGCTCTGAGAAGTAGCCGGCCACAAAAGTCATGGACAAGTAACTCCTAGCACTGCTTTTTAGCCGTTTCAGTAAGATGTTGCTGCCGCCTGGCCATCTCCTGCACCTTACAGTGCACCTTGTCAAAAGCTGCTGCCTGTTAAGCCAGACCAAGGACTTGAAACCGAGGAGAATCAACACACCAGGACAAAAACAGCGGTAGAAAGACGCAGCAGCAGCAGCTCCCGCAGAAGGACATGTGCTCAGTTGGGTGTTCCAGTGCACTTCAGGGAGTCACGCCAGATAATGTGATCCTTATGTCATTGGGCGGGGGCTGCTTGCTTTTTTATTCTCTTCTAACATATGAGGGCTCCTAAGTGAGATTGGAGTGGGGGGGGGAAGGGGGCATTTAAACGCATGTGCTCCTAACGTGCACTGCTGGTGCTCCTAACGTGCACTGCCTGCTGTTTTCGCAGGGGGAGAAAACTCCCATTAGAGCCAATGGGGAAAAAAGTGATGTGCAAAACCTGGAAAACATTTGAAGACAATTATTGGAAAATTCATCCCTGACAGGCTGTGCAATAGGATCAAAAATATTTCTAGTCCTTATGAATGTGTGGAAAAGTTGGTAAAGGAGTAGGGAGCATTTGGTAAAATGGCAGGTGCCAGGATAGGCTAATTTAGGATTTACAAGACAGTCCAAGAGATGGGACCAGCGTTCCCTGTAAGAACATTCCCAGCGTTCTTACAGGATGGGACCAGCGTTCCCTGTGTGTTGTGCAATTCATGGCTGAGCGGTGGCATGGTGGGGCCTCCGGACATTGGGCAATGACATCACCATGTCATTGCTGATTTAGCAGAAGTCCGAGTTGTGCGGAGCTCAGCTTAACAAGGTGTGAGGCTGTGCCCCTTAAGGGGGGACAGTGGATGGGACTAGACAGAGCACCATCCACGATTCTGAGGCTCTTGTGTGGCTGCTCTCAAGTGTCTCTTCTTGAGTCCCAAGGGAAGGACAGTTTTCATGGGAAAGGTTGACTTTTGTAGTGCAGTTTGAATATCAAACCACAAGTCCATTTTTTCCCCTGATGGAGCTTCATTTGGATCTACAAATAAACTTGTCAATCTCTCAACTCTAATTTTTGGAGGAGTGTTGCGTACCTACAGCCTCCTCTGCTGGCTGAGTGCAGGAAGTGCATCCTCTTTGACAACAGTTGGGACTGCTTCAAGAAAACAAGCCGTCTATGTGAACCCTTTGTCTAATCTGGGAGGACACACTCCCCTTTGGTTTGGAGAAAGCCCACTGGGAAAGAACGTCTCAATTCTCTTTTCTGATAGCATCATAAAGGATTAACCAGTTCTTTGCAAGTGGAAGTGAGAAAGGGTTGCAAAATACTCAGACAACTAGGATTTTCCACTTTTGTGCATGGCAGCAGTCATAGGGCTGGTGGTTCTTTTCCTGGCATGGAAAATATGGTGATGCAGGAAGCTTCACTAGACAGGTTTCTGCTTCTCTTACAGCTGTTCAAGGCATAGGAGTCTTGGCAGGAAAAAAAGTGGCAACTGTATTGACAACTTCAAAATTATGTCATTTTATATAATAGCAAAGGTTAAAAACAATTAGAAATTGCTTCTGTTTAAAGTGACAGAAAGCAGGGTTTTTTCAGAGAACTTTGATAGTTTCCACCCAGGAGCTGCTTCCTCCACCACTGTATCTCCTCCTGAGCCAAACACCTGCTGGCTTCTGCCTCTACCATTTGTTTGCTAAGGGCACAAAGCAGCGTGATTCAGCCAATGTAAACTCACTGAAGTCCCATTGGTTTTGCAAGATTTAAGAGCATGCTTAACTCTCCCACTAAAATTAATAACACACAAGCACTTCGCTTCAGCTGACTTGTGCCCACAAATTCTTCCTATAAGCACAACAGCTCCTTGTGTGTTTATATTTTTCACATTTCAATCTCGTCTCCTCTCTAAGGAACTTGGGGCACTGTACTTGGCTCCTCCCCTCCTTTGATCCTCACAACAGCCCTGTGAGGTGGGCTATGCTGAGAGGGTGACTAGCTCAAGGTCACCCAGTAAGCTTCGTGGCTTAGCTGGGATTTGAACCCAGGTTTTCCTGGTCCACATTCAGCACTCTAACCCCTACACTTTTCAAATTGCACCCCCCCCCCTTGTTGCTGATCTCTCAGCTCTTCTTAAATGAGGGTGTGAGCAGGCTTGTGGTTTGATATTCAATGGTATTCAATCAAAAATGGGCTTGTGGTTTGATATTCAAACTGCGCTACTAAAGACAACCAGCATTGCAACATTGGGCACAAGGGGGCAGCAGCGAGCTGTGTGATACTTTTCTAAGGTCTCTATATAGCATCCATATAAGTGCATTTTAAAGCCAAATGCTTTTCTGCAGCTGCTGCTAATAATATATTTTTTTAAAATCTCTACCATTGTCTTTCCATGAGCACCAGCCTGGGGGATGCAGTCCCTGCGGGCCAGGCTAACTAAAGAAGGGATAGAGGCACCACAGTTGCTTCTGGACCATATTGGTGGTGCATGTGGTCCATGTTGCCCTAAAAGTGGTTGGTGGCCCTTGCTGTAGTTGCCTAGGGGGCTTTGGGGGAGGCTCTCGTGGAATGTCCTTTTTAAACTGTTCTTAACTGTGCTATGGCTGCAGCCCCTCAAGGATGCCTGAGTTACGTTTTGTTGCCAAGTTCTTCTTTAAATAGCGATCATGCCTGGTTAGGCTCCCCTCTCACATATACTGTATTTGGAAGGGGGAGAGAGCACGAGTGTGCGCGCGTCCGCACAGGGAACTGCAGCTACGAGGCCTGACTGCTTAACCTGCTGGTTTGCAGGTGCTAAAAGGTACAGGAGTCCGGCCAGCAAAGAAAGTTGACCACTCTAGGAAGAAATCTGGTCCACACCCATGGTCCTCCTGGGGTTGACCCCTTTGTTTCCTGCTCCTTTGCCTTCAACAGCAGCCTGATCTGCAGAAATGTTTCCAGGTGAAGTGTGTCCTAACCTGAAGGTAGAAGGTTAGGAAAACCTTTCCCTGCCATATTTCTGTGTGAGCCTGCTGTGAAAGGACAGGGCTATGGCCAGTACAAGAGAGGCCGGCGGCCACCTGTCTCTGCGATTTCCGAACACACCCTGAAATATACCGGAAGCAGAAGCGCTATTCTTCCCCTCCCCTGCTTCCCCTCCTAGCACTTCCTGGGCGTAGTCCCAATGACCACCAGCTCTTCCTATGAAGACGCCTGGCTGAGGAAGAGACCCTGCATTGCGGGCCGAGTCTATGAGGCTGCGTTCCAGCCGACGTAGAAGTTACATGGTCCTGCCTGGCATTTCTGGTATTAAATTGAGCTGCTTTGCTATTCCACTGCAAGGGCCGTTGGGCTTTCACCGCAGAGAGGAAGGGCAGGAGCAACACCACTCCATAGGGCATCATCATTGTGCCCAATCTGCTCCAAGAGAGGCTTTCAGTTTAATGCCGGTAGTTCAGGCTGTGTACCACTTCTCTTCTTCTAACTCTATGCTTAGAAGGGACCAGAACTAGCCCACTCCTAAAGGCCAAATCAGATGAGACGGGAGATGTGTGAATGACGATTTTTCTCTTTTGGCTTTAATCTGCACTGCAGTCTCAAGAACCTGCCAAGTTTAGCAGAACAACAAGAGGAGAGAGGGGCTGCGTAAAGCCTTTTCCTTCCCACCACTCCTCTGCTCAGAACGGCCATTCCCAGGCTCCTCCTTGCAGGGGAAAAGACATGGCAACCTGGATCATTCCCCTCTGGGTTGGTGCGTGTGCGATTCTGAGTAGAAAAAAGCCAGGGGAGAAAGCAGCCAGTGGCCCAGCCCTCCCACCCCCCGGGCTGCTGGTCTCCTGCTTCCAGACGCTGCCTCCATTTCTGCTTTTCAGTTTTGAAAGATGGCAGCTCCATTGGCACGTGAGGGGCGAGGGCTAGCCTTTGCCGAGGAGGGGAGATAGAGCACTGCTGTAACTTACTGGCCATCTATGGAGGGCTGAGGGCATGGAAATCGAGGGTGGAAGGAAGGAAGGAAGGAAGGAAGAAAAGAGGGAAAGAAGAGGTGGGGTGAGTAGGAGTGGAGCCAGCCGGGAATTGGAGCAAAACAACCGGAAAAGGAAACTGGCCAGGAGAGGAGCACAAAAATAGCCGCACAGAGCGGCTGAGGAGGAGATGGAGCTTCCTCCGCTCGTGGGCTGGCCGGGGTTCCTGAGGAAGGCCCAGAAAGACCTTCAAGGCGTCTCTGCATCCACCTGGCTTTTCATGCACACTGCAAAAGCCGCTTTCAAGTCCAGCCACACTCGAACTGTCGCGTACAGAGAGAGAGCAGGAGGAGAAAGTGCACAAAAGGACAGCTGAAATGAGCTGGGGGTGGGGGTGGAGCACCCTCCTTGCAAAGGAAAGGCTCCTGCTTTGGGGGTGTTTTAGTGTGGAAACAAATAGTCATTTGTTTGCACCATTGGGGGGGGGGTGCATGATAGCAGGACGTCTGGCTCAGTTGGTAGAGCGTTCGTCTCCCAAATGCCTGAAGATCTGCAGGACAGCAGTTCAAGACGGCCGGAAGTCTGTCGGAGAGCTGCTGGCACGCTGAGCTGATAAGATGCATAGCCTCTGTGGGGGAGTGGAGCTGCAAGCCTGTGTCAGCTGAAGCGTGCTGAGGTGAACGTCAGAGAGAGAGAGAGAGAGAGAGAGAGCTGGACTGTGAAAGCAACATCTCGAATGAAGGGTTCTATGAAAGATTAGAACATTATTATATTGTAAAAACCCTTTGGGGTTTAGAACAGCCTGCCCATGTACACCGCCTTGAATAAAGTCGGTATATAAATACGCTCTCTCTCTCTCTCTCTCTCTCTCTCTCTCTCTCTCTCTCTCTCTGTGTGTGTGTGTGTGTGTGTGTGTGTTTATTTATTTTTCACATTTTTATACCACCCTTCCTCCAAGGAGCTCAGAGTGGTGTACATATTTCCTCCCCTCCTTTTGTCCTCACAACAACCCTGTGAGGTAGGTGGGGCTGAGAGATAGTGACTGGCCCAAGGTCACCCAGGAAGTTTCGTGGCTGAGCGGGGATTTGAACCTGGATCTTCCAGGTATAAGTCCGACTCCATAAAATTACCGTATTGGTCTGAGTATAAGACTCACTTTTTTCTCCTAATTTAAGTTTTTTAACTAGGGGTGCGTCTTATAATCAGGCTGTTGCAGTTCAGGTTTGCAGCCGCCCCTCCCCCAGGCTCAGCAGAGAAAGGGCAGCAAAATACTGCTGCTGCTGAGCTGTGCAGTGAGGGCCTTTGAACGGTGTGGGACATTGCTGGAAGAAGCAGCGAGGCTAAGAGGAGATTTCGGAGCACGTGTTTGTTTGTTTTTAGTGGCGATAATGGCAGAGATACAGTGGGCTCCTCTGCCCTGCAGGGCTTATGGTATGTCCTTTTTCTTTGTTAAAACAAGAGCACACATACCTCTCCCCTTTCCAGGCTATAATCAGTTGTTAATTTTCGTTCTCTGGTCTGCTGGGTTTTGTATCCTTTTGTAAAGCAAGATCACATACACTTTCATCCCCCCCTCCCCAGGCAATCAATGGTTTAGGCTGCAATCCTGTGCACACTTTCCTGAGAGTAAGCTCCATTGAGAACAGTGGGACATGCTTCTGAGTAGACATGCACATGATTGCACTGTTCGTTTGGCATAAATTTAATGCCAGTGATTTAATTAAATTTTTTTAATAGCACCAAACCTTAAGGGTGCGTCTTATAATCAGGTGTGTCTTAAACTCGGGACAATACGGTATGTCTGATGTGGATAAAGTGGCTAGACAGAATTTTCTCCTCCCTCTCTCTCAACAGTGAAACTGTTATGTAGTGAACTGAATGACAAGAGATTCTGAGCAGCCCACAGCCGCCAGCTTCCTTCACCCAACCGGTCATTAGCTGATGGAATTCCTTCCCACACGATGTGGGGATCACCATTGGCTTCGAAAGGAGATCGGGCACCTTCAGGGGCAGGAGACGCCGGTCTCACCATGTCTGCTAGTCATGATAGCCACATGGACCCTCCAGGTTCAGCATAGCGTCCTTTGAATACCAGGTGCTGCAGACGAGCATCACGTCAAGAGGCCCTCACCTCTGTGCCCAGCTGTGACACCTCTGTGTCAGCCTGCAAGAGTGCAAGGAAGCGTTACAAATGTCTCCCGCTTTTTGTCTGTGAAGTGGTGGAAGGGAGGTGCTTGTTACATGACTGGACTGCACATGTGGCTGTCTGTGCGTGGCTGACCCAGCCACAAGGCGACTGGATGCTGTTTGCGTCAGCTGCAGATGGGAGGGGTGAGGGGGCAGAGGATTTGGGGTGCGCTTCACCCCAAGTCTGCCACCACCTCCCTCCAGCCCACCGCGGTTGCAAGCCGCACTGATCCTTGTGCAGGGTCATCTGCCTCCTTACTGTATTCCTTCTTGTGGTTTTTGCAGACCTGGAAGCGTGGCGCTCCTGATTTTACTTACAGAGAGGGACCACACAAATGAAGGAGTGCTGTTGTTCGAACGGTCCCTTCAAATAAAGCTGGAGCTCTGCACTTCCAAGTTTGCAAAAGCCATGTGAGGAGCACGGTAAGGGGTCCCCCCCCCCCAGCACACCGCAGCAGAGGCCTTTGCAGCACTGGGCAGTAGCCCAGATCATGCTGCCCCATGTGTGTGTGTGTGCGAGTGTACGTGTGTCGTGTGCGCACATACATGCCTGTGTGTACACTGACTGACTGATGGCCTTCCCTTCCAGAGAAGAGGGTATATTAGATGGCTGTTTGGGACCCTGCCCAGCCCCCATCTGTCTCATTCTGCAAACACACTGGGTAGTGAGTGTGTGAAATCCTCCGCCCTTTGCCTGTTTTTGGAGCTGGTCACTGAGAGAGCCCATCTGTTATCCCTTCCCTGGCTCCAGACAGTCAAGAGGAATTCCGTTCAGGATGGGACGGGGTGGGACAGGCTGAAAAGGGGCAGGGGGCAGGTATGTGAACGACAGAACAAAGGACAGGCGGAGAGAAGCTCCTGGGCAACAGCTGCAAAAAAGGATGGTTTAGATCAGGTTGCACGCAATTGTTGCAAGCAGTTGTTGTCCACTACCAACCCTGCACGGCATTCTTTACAGGTACAGAATATTGAACCTTGACTATGGAATTGAGGAATTGGAATAGCTTAACCGGTTTATTAAGCAGGGTCCTATACAATCCCTGGCTGGGCCCTTAATGCAGGTCTGGGGGGGGGGAAGGGGGGCTCTGCAGGCTGGGCCGGACAGTTGAGCCACAGGAGATGCAATGTGAGAATTTCATCACTAGAACTCTTGCTGTCTTCAAAAAACTGGATCAGGGCAGTGACACTGGAGTTAAACTATACATGTAGTACATACATGCATACACAGGGATATACACCTGGGTGGGAAAAGGTTTGCAGAAAGTTGGATAACATAAAGATGTGGAGATGCTTGACCTCAAGCTCTCATGAGTGAACCTGCTTCCTCCTGGCTTTACAAACATTCAGATGGACAAATTCAGATCAAACGTTCAGGTGGATGAATCAAATGCTTGTTCCCCTCCCCCACCAGGTTTCTGGTTGGCTGCCTGTCTTTCTGTTTTAGTTTTTCAGATGTCACATATATGTTCACCTATATGCCTGTTTATTCCGTGCCTTAAGGTTTTTCAAGCAGAACCATTTTAAAAGCTGCTCCAGGGATTAGAGGAGGTGGTGAGTTGGTGATAGCACAGATACTAGCTGATCAGCACCATGCACAGATGGCTTCTGCTGCAAACAGGTTTTTCAGAACTTATCTCTGGCGATGACAAAGCCTGTTTGAACTGGACACGATGGTACCAAACCACCACCCCTGGACAAGAAAAGTATATAGACTGCCAACAGTGCTTTTCACATGGTTTCAAGAATACACTACTGTATTTGTATTGATGTGCCATGGGACTTGATCTCCAAAGCTCAGCATTCTTGACAATGCTGAAAACATCTATATGAAGTTCCTGGGAGAGATCAACATCCAGTTTTTTTCTTTATCTAAGCATCCAGGGCTGGAACTGTGATCCCTAAACCAGGCTGGAAGCCATGAGTAAGTTGAGGAGTGTGATAAACATCTCTAATCTCCCCCCCCCCCCCAATTTCGGATCTTGCTAGTTTCCAGGGTCCTTGTGAAGTGCGGGCCATTCCATCGGTGGCATCTTCTTGATAACAGGAGTGACCAGGAGTACCTTTGATCAGCTACACCTGTGAGGTCCACTACTCAACGGTCAGAAGTAGGGCCACGTTGTCTCTGGGAGGAGGCCAAGGCTGGCTCTTCCTGCATGCTCTTCACAAAGGAATGCAAAACACCACCACTTTGGGGTGGCATTTGGAGGTTGGCTCCAAATTGGGGGGGGGGGTTGCTCTGAATTGTCATGTGTTGGCTGTTGAATTTGTTGCAATAGTTGTCATGGTTGCTATTGTTTTGTTCTTCTGTTTTACAGCTTTAGATTTCCATCCTATTTTTACGTAGATCACCTTTTAACCACAGGGAAGGTGATATATCAAAATGGTCAAATGAGCAGGCAAAATGGTCAAATGAACAGTTTGGACAAAAATGTGGTTGCAGCTCTTGTCTCACCCCCATGGTGGCTGTTGAAGACTCTGTAGTAGCAGTTATTGTGCAGTTCCCTTGTAGTAGGGGCGTCTCAGCAGTGTCGCCTCCATTCCACAGAAGATTCCTGAGGTCCCCTGTCACTGTGGTCAATGCACCCTCTTTCTTGTCCCTTCTGCAATAACACCATTGCACCTTCTCCTGCTCCAAGAAGCGACGGATGATTTGTTTCCCAACGGAGGATGTTTTTTCAAGCCGAGGATTCAGAGCTGGTGTTGCTTTTGTCAGAATTTGAACAATATTTTATTCTGACAATTAGCAAAGCAAACACAGGCCGCTGGAGTCTGTTTGCGATTATTTGCCTTCACGATTCCTCCGCCTTGCTCTCGGGCGCGTGTGGCACCAGGCCAAGCGGGGGGGGGGGGACAGTTGTTCAACAAGGCTTCCAGAAGGCCTTTCTCCTCTCGGTGGCGGCTTCTGGCTCTGTGTACAGAGCTTGGAAGCAGGACGTCCCAGATCTCCTGCAATGCGACGAGGGCGCCGATGTGTCGTCGGGCCGATCCCTGGAGTACCTCACAAGCTGTGGGAAGCTTCCCCTCCTTCCCCCCCCCGGCGTCAACTCTGTGGCAACAGAAGAGAGAAAACGCAAATGCAGAGTTGACCAAAGCTCTTACACCGAAACGCCACGTAACAGACCTTCCATAGTCACCATGCACCACAGCACATGCTCTGCATGCAGAAGGTTGCACGCGCAATCTTTGGCCACAGTTAAATTGACCAGGTGGCAGGTGATGGAAAAGACCCTTGCCAAAGACCCTAGAGAGCTGCTGCCAGTCAGGGTGGACAAGACCCCGATCATCTTTCCCTAACGACCCCCCATCGCTTTCCAGTCTCCATAAACATGCTTCAGCAGCTCACAGGGGAAACAAGCACATTTGCTTTCTGTTAAGGGAGGGACGGGGTTTGCAGTATGGAAGCAAAATGGTCAAATGAGCAGGGCTGTTTTTTTCCACAGGGTCTAGCAACATGCTTAGCCAAGAACGCTTGAAACATGAACTCCAAAAGATGCTGTGATGTGCTCGTGCCCCACTTCCCCAGTGGTAAGAACTTCCAGGTGCACAGTGTTGCCTGGGTTCCAGGAAATAACAGGATGCTTAGAGTCTCTTGGTGATATTTGCTTTATTGACAAATGTACAGGTTTCAGCATTAGGTAGCATGCGCTCCTACAAGCGACATCAGCTACATGTGTCTCCTAAGCATGGCTGCAGCGGCTCACTGCCAGCTCCTTCCTTCGCTTGTGCTACCAGAATTAGCATTCTTGCAGTGCAAGGCCCTTTATAGTGGTGCGAAAGCTGGGCCGCTGCTTGAAATGGACAGTTGCGTGGTGTGCGCAGCAGCGGCTCCCATCACTGCTGGTAAGTTGGCAGCAGTGTGCTGTAGGCAGGGGAGGAGAGGGTGGGGGTTCGCCCAAGCAGACAAAATGAGCAAACTTTGACCCGCAGCGGCAGGCGGAATTCCTGGCTGGCCTGAGCCATCTGTAAGGTCCTCCTCATCTCCTGGGTCTTCAAGAAAAGACATCCTCAATTGCGGGCTGAACTCAAAGGGGCAGTTTCAACACCAACCCAATGAGACAGCAGGTCCCCAAGCAGGGACACCAGGAGCTGCCACCTGGACGGCTGCCCGGGAGGGAGGCTTCTTCCCCAGGTTCTCCCCCACTGAGGTGACACTTCCTGGAGGGGGAGCCTGGGGAGGGAAGGCCTGGTGGCACTAGAGCCCACAGACCTTACTGGGGACTAACGAGAGCGCCACAATGCCTCCCGCTGCTGCAGTGACTCCCGGCAGGCCAGGAAGGCTGGCACCACCTCAGCCCTGCAAGTGGCTTTTGTTGAGCAAGGAGGGTGTCGGGCATTTGAAGCCAAGGGTGCCGCCGGCCTGCGAGGAAATGATGCCTCGGAAGAAGAAGGCACAGCTGGCTGGAATCACAACCACGGGCCACGGCTGGCTGCTGCTGCTGCCACCACTAGGCCAATGGCCACTTCTCCAGCCAACGTGGCCTTCTGCAGGTGTTCTGCCTGCCCCCTTTCTCCAGGGGGCCTGAGGTCATGAGCAAAGTGCTACTGCTATGTCACGTGCAATTCATGTGAATAATAGCATGATGATGATGACGACGATCCTGTGCTGGGCATTTCCTGGTTGGGCCAGGCAGGCGAGCAAAAAAGCCGGGGCTGGAAGTCTCCTTTCTGGGTCCTGGGCTCAAGCCTGACCGGTGTGGTGTGAAGGAGGTGCCCAGCCCTAAGGAGCAAGCAAAGACCTGCAGCGCGAGCGAGGGCGCCTCCCGACAGCCACAGCCTGAAAGTAGCTCACAGCTGGCCTCTCACAGACCATGTCGTAGAGGAGGGTTTCGCACAGGGCCAAGTGAAGAAGCTGGAGGGAGTTTGTTCAGTCCAAGGAGGCTCAGGCTGAGATCAGAACAGTCATGGCCACAGCAGCAGATTTGGTAGTGAGGGTATTATAGAGGTCAAGGGAGGGGCCTTTCTGTGGGTAGGACCCTGGTCCTTGGAGCTTGCAAAATAGAAGCCAGATATCTTTTTCTTGAAATCCACCATAATTATTCCACTCGAGCTGCACCAATGAAAATGGATAAAGCAATGCCAAAGGAGAAATGTAGCACAAATCACTATCGCCAGGCTTTAAAACATTTCTGGAGAAGAAAAGTCAGTTCTAACCAGTACAATTGGGGAACTTTAGATCTATTCCAAAGTAAGAAAATATCCTTAGGAGACGTAGAGTAAGACAGACAATCTGGCATACATATTCCAGTGAATGCCAGAAATTTGATGCATGTTTGCATTCACATGCAAATGCTCACAATCTCAGGGCGAAACTAGAATTACGCGGAATGCATAACGTGGCCCCTGATGTGGTTTGAAATCGCACTCTGGGAGGGTTGTGACACGACAAAACTGCAGAGGAGGCAGGGCGGCTTTTTAGCACCGCGACCGTTCCAAGCCTGGTCATGATTCCCCCGCATGTGCTTTTATTGAAAAAATACCTTCCGTTGTGACTCTGAAAGTCATTGCATGTTTATTTCTTTAAAATATGTATACCCCACCTTTCCCTTCCCCATGGTGGGGAGGTGCGCAAAACAGCTCACAGCAAAATTAAAATAATATTAATACAATAGTAATTAAACAACTAAAACAATTAAATCATAACAGCGGAACAACCATACATAGAGCAACAAAAGCAATCGTCACGCCAGCAGAGATCACAAACAGTAAATCCAAACAAAGCAAGAGCTACTAATTCTCCAAAGAGCAAGAAAATAAATGGGTTTTCAGTTGTCTGTGCTTCGAGCATATACTGTTGGCATT